>MU847443.1:0-2562237 GCA_032690845.1 Eleusine coracana subsp. coracana | reverse complement strand
GGGGCTAGTTGCATCCCAAACCCGACGAAGGGTTCGCTCGAAAACACCTCGCCCCTAGCACCTCAAGGGGGAGGGTGGCTTTTTTCAAAAAACTTTGCAAAAATCGCTAAGGGTCTCGTTGTAGCCCAAACTCCATGAAGGGCTCGCTCGAAAACACCTCGCCCCAGGCACCTCGAGTGGAAGAGTGGCGTTTTTTAAGAAACTTAGCAAAAATCGCTAAGGGGCTCGTTGAAGCCCAAACTCGACGAAGGGCTCGGTCGAAAAGACCTCGCCCCTAGCACCTCGAGAGGGAGGGTGGCATTTTTTAAAAAACCTAGCAAAAAGTGCTAAGGGGCTCGTTGCTGCCCAAACTCGATGAAGGGTTCACTCGAAAACACCTCGCACCTAGCACTTTGAGGGGGATGTCGGCGTTTTTCAAAAAACTTAGCAAAAATCGCTAAGGGACTCATTGCATCCCAAACCCGACGAAGGGTTCGCTTAAAAACGTCTGGCCCATAGCACCTCGAGGGGGAGGGTGGCGTTATTCAAAAAAACTTAGATAAAATCGCTAAGGGCCTCGTTGCAGCCCAAACCCGATGAGGGTTCGCTCAAAACACCTCGTCCCTAGGACCTCGAGGGGGAGGGTGGCGTTTTAAAAAAACTTAGCAAAAATCATTAAGGGGCTCATTGCAGCCCAAACCGAATGAAGGGTTCGCTCGAAAACACCTCGCCCCTAGCACCTCGAGGAGGAGGGTTGCGTTTTTCAAAAAACTTATCAAAAATCGCTAAGGGGCTAGTTGCATCCCAAACCCGACGAAGGGTTCGCTCGAAAACACCTCGCCCCTAGCACCTCAAGGGGGAGGGTGGCTTTTTTCAAAAAACTTTGCAAAAATCGCTAAGGGTCTCGTTGTAGCCCAAACTCCATGAAGGGCTCGCTCGAAAACACCTCGCCCCAGGCACCTCGAGTGGAAGAGTGGCGTTTTTTAAGAAACTTAGCAAAAATTGCTAAGGGGCTCATTGCATCCCAATCTCGATGAAGGGCTCGCTCAAAAACACCTCGCCCCTAGCACCTTGAGGAGGAGGGTAGCGTTTTTCAAAAAACTTAGCAAAAATCGCTAAGGGGCTCGTTGAAGCCCAAACTCGACGAAGGGCTCGGTCGAAAAGACCTCGCCCCTAGCACCTCGAGAGGGAGGGTGGCATTTTTTAAAAAACCTAGCAAAAATTGCTAAGGGGCTCGTTGCTGCCCAAACTCGATGAAGGGTTCACTCGAAAACACCTCGCACCTAGCACTTTGAGGGGGATGTCGGCGTTTTTCAAAAAACTTAGCAAAAATCGCTAAGGGACTCATTGCATCCCAAACCCGACGAAGGGTTCGCTTAAAAACATCTGGCCCATAGCACCTCGAGGGGGAGGGTGGCGTTATTCAAAAAAACTTAGATAAAATCGCTAAGGGCCTCGTTGCAGCCCAAACCCGATGAGGGTTCGCTCAAAAACACCTCGTCCCTAGCACCTCGAGGGGGAGGGTGGCGTTTTTAAAAAAACTTAGCAAAAATCATTAAGGGGCTCATTGCAGCCCAAACCGAATGAAGGGTTCGCTCGAAAACACCTCGCCCCTAGCACCTCGAGGAGGAGGGTTGCGTTTTTCAAAAAACTTATCAAAAATCGCTAAGGGGCTAGTTGCATCCCAAACCCGACGAAGGGTTCACTCGAAAACACCTCGCCCCTTGGACCTCGAGGGGGAGGGTGGCATTTTTCAAAAAACTTAGCAAAAATTGCTAAGGGGCTCGTTGAATCCCAAACCCGACGAAGAGTTAGCTCGAAAACACCTCGTCCCTAGCGCCTCGACGGGGAGGGTGGTGTTTTTAATTAAAAAACTTAGAAAAAATCATTAAGGGGCTCATTGCAGCCCAAATCCGACGAAGGGTTCAATCAAAAACACCTCATCCCTAGCACCTCGAGGGGGACGGTGGCATTTTTAATTAAAAAACATAGAAAAAATCATTAAAGGGCTCATTGCATCCCAATCTCGATAAAGGGCTCGCTTGAAAACACCTCGCCCCTAGCACCTTGAGGAGGAGGGTAGTGTTTTTCAAAAAACTTAGCAAAAATCGCTAAAGGGGCTAGTTGCATCCCAAACCCGATGAAGGGTTCGCTCAAAAACACCTCGCCCCTAGCACCTCGAGGGGGAGGGTGGTGTTTTTCAAAAAATTTAGCAAAAATCGCTAAGGGTCTCGTTGTAGCCCAAACTCGATGAAGGGCTCGCTCGAAAACACCTCGCCCTAGGCACCTCGAGTGGAAGGGTGGCGTTTTTTAAGAAACTTAGCAAAAATTGCTAAGGGGCTCATTGCATCCCAATCTCGATAAATGGCTCGCTCAAAAACACCTCGCCCCCAGCACCTTGAGGAGGAGGGTAGCGTTTTCTAAAAAACTTAGAAAAAATCGCTAAGGGGCTAGTTGCATCCCAAACCCGACGAAGGGTTCGCTCAAAAACACCTCGCCCCTAGCATCTCGAGGGGGAGGGTGGTGTTTTTCAAAAAATTAAGCAAAAATCGCTAAGGGGCTCGTTGAAGCCCAAACTCGACGAAGGGCTCGGTCGAAAACACCTCGCCCCTAGCATCTCGAGAGGGAGGGTGGCATTTTTTAAAAGACCTAGCAAAAAGTGCTAAGGGGCTCGTTGCTGCCCAAACTCGATGAAGGGTTCACTCGAAAACACCTCGCCCCTAGCACTTTGAGGGGGATGGTGGCATTTTTCAAAAAACTTAGCAAAAATCGCTAAGGGACTCATTGCATCCCAAACCCGACGAAGGGTTCGCTTGAAAACACCTTGCCCATAGCACCTCGAGGGGGAGGGTGGCCTTATTCAAAAAACTTAGATAATATCGCTAAGGGCCTCGTTGCAGCCCAAACCCGATGAGGGTTCACTCAAAAACACCTCGTCCCTAGCACCTCGAGGGGGAGGGTGGCGTTTTTAAAAAAACTTAGCAAAAATCATTAAGGGGCTCATTGCAGCCCAAACCGAATGAAGGGTTCGCTCGAAAACACCTTGCCCCTAGCACCTCGAGGAGGAGGGTAGCGTTTTTCAAAAAACTTATCAAAAATCGCTAAGGGGCTAGTTGTATCCCAAACCCGACGAAGGGTTCACTTGAAAACACCTCGCCCCTAGCACCTCGAGGGAGAGGGTAGCGTTATTCAAAAAAACTTAGCAATAATGGCTAAGGGGCATGTTGCATCCCAAATCCGACGAAGGGTTCGCTCGAAAACACCTCGCCCCTTGGACCTCGAGGGGGAGGGTGGCATTTTTCTAAAAACTTAGCAAAAATCGCTAAGGGGCTCATTGAAGCCCAAACCCGACGAAGAGTTAGCTCGAAAACACCTCGTCCCTTGCACCTCGATGGGGAGGGTGGTGTTTTTAATTAAAAAACTTAGAAAAAATCATTAAGGGTCTCATTGCTGCCCAAATCCGATGAAGGGTTCGCTCAAAAACATCTCATCACAAGCACCTCGAGGGGGAGGGTGGTATTTTTAATTAAAAAACATAGAAAAAATCATTAAGGGGCTCATTGCAGCCCATACCCAATGAAGGGTTCGCTCAAAAACACCTTGCCCCTAGCACCTTGAGGAAGACGGTAGCATTTTTCAAAAAACTTAGCAAAAATCGCTAAGGGGCTAGTTGCATCCCAAACCCGACGAAGGGTTCGCTCGAAAACACCTCGCCCATAGCACCTCGAGGGTGTGGGTGGCGTTTTTCATGAAACATAGCAAAAATCGCTAAGGGGCTACTTGCATCCCAAACCCGATGAAGGGTTCGCTCGAAAACACCTCGCCCATAGCTCCTCGAGGGCGTGGGTGGCATTTTTCATGAAACATAGCAAAAATCGCTAAGGGACTCGTTGAAGCCCAAACCCGATGAAGGGATCGCTCGAAAACACCTCGCCCCTAGCACCTCGAGAGGGAGGGTGGCACTTTTCAAAAAACTCAGCAAACATTGCTAAGGGGCTTATTGCATCCCAAACCCGACGAAGGGTTTGCTCGAAAACTCCTCGCCCCAAGCACCTCGAGGGGGATGGTGGCATTTTTCAAAAAACATAGCAAAAATTGCTAAGGGCCTTGTTGCAGCCCAAATCCAATGAAGGGTTCGCTTGAAAACACCTTGCCCCTAGCACCTCCAGGGGGAAGGTGGTGTTTTTGTAAAAAACATAGCAAAAAATCGCTAAGGGGCTTGTTGCAGCCCAAACCCGACGATGGGTTCACTCGAAAACACCTCGCCCCTAGCACTTCGAGGGGGAGGGTGGCGTTTTTCAAAAAACATAGCAAAAATTGCTAAGGGGCTCGTTACAGCCCAAACCCAACAAAGAGTTCGCTCAAAAACACCTCATCCCTGGCACCTCGAGGGGGAGGGTGGCGTTTTTCAAAAAACTTAGCAAAAATCGCTAAGGGGCTTGTTGCATCCCAAACCCAATGAAGGGTTTGCTCGAAAACACCTTGCCCCTAGCACCTCAAGGGGGTGGGTGGTGTTTTTCAAATAACTTAGCAAAGATCCTAAGGGGCTAGTAGAAGCCCAAACCCGATGAAGGGCTCGCTCGAAAACACCTCGCCACTAGCACCTCGAGAGGAAGGGTGGCTTTTTTCAAAAAACATAGCGAAAATCGCTAAGGGCTTGATGCAGCTCAAACCCGACGAAGGGTTCGCTCGAAAACACCTCACCTCTAGCACCTCGAGGGGGTGGGTGGCGTTTTTCAAAAAACTTAGCAAAAATCGCTACGGGGCTAGTAGAAGCCCAAACCCGATGAAGGACTCACTCGAAAACACCTTGCCCCTAGCACCTCGAGAGGGAGGGTGGCGTTTTTCAAAAAACTTAGCAAAACTCACTAAGGGGCTTGTTGCAGCCCAAACCCAACGAAGGGTTCGCTCGAAAACACCTCACCCATAGCACCTCCAGGGGGAGGGTGGCGTTTTTCAAAAACCTTAGCAAAAATTGCTAAGGGGCTTGTTGCATCCCAAACCCGACGAAGGGTTCGCTCGAAAACACCTCGCCCCTAGCACCTCGAGGGGGATGGTGGTGTTTTTCAAAAAACTTAGCAAAAATCGCTAAGGGCCTCGTTGCAGCCCAAACCCGATGAAGGGTTCGCTTGAAAACACCTTGCCCCTAGCACCTCGAGGGGGAAGGTGGTGTTTTTTTAAAAAAAAACATAGCAAAAATCGCTAAGGGGCTTGTTGCAGCCCAAACCCGACGAAGGGTTCACTCGAAAACACCTCGCCCCTAGCACTTCGAGGGGGAGGGTGGCGTTTTTCAAAAAACATAGCAAAAATTGCTAAGGGGCTCGTTACAGCCCAAACCCAACAAAGGGTTCGCTCAAAAACACCTCATCCCCAGCACCTCGAGGGGGAGGGTGGCGTTTTTCAAAAAACATAGCAAAACTCAATAAGGGGCTTGTTGCAGCCCAAACCCGACGAAGGGTTCGCTCGAAAACACCTCACCCATAGCACCTCCAGGTGGAGGGTGGCGTTTTTCAAAAACCTTAGCAAAAATTGCTAAGGGGCTTGTTGCATCCCAAACCCGACGAAGGGTTCGCTCGAAAACTCCTTGCCCCTAGCACCTCGAGGGGGATGGTGGCATTTTTCAAAAAACTTAGCAAAAATTGCTAATGGCCTTGTTGCAGCCCAAATCCAATCAAGGGTTCACTTGAAAACACCTTGCCCCTAGCACCTCCAGGGGGAAGGTGGTGTTTTTTTAAAAAACGTAGCAAAAATCGCTAAGGGCCTCGTTGAAGCCCAAACCCGATGAAGGACTCGCTCGAAAACACCTCGCCCCTAGCACCTCGAGGGGGATGGTGGAGTTTTTTAAAAAACTTAGCAAAAATCGCTAAGGGTCTCGTTGCAGCCCAAACCCGATGAAGGTTTCTCTTCAAAACACCTTGCCCCTAGCACCTCGATGGGGATGGTTGCGTTTTTAAAAATACATAGCAAAAATCACTAAGGGGCTTGTTGAAGCCCAAACCCGACGAAGGGTTAGCTCGAAAACTCCTCGCCCCTAGCACTTCGAGGGGGAGGGTGGGGTTTTTCAAAAAAACATAGCAAGAATCGCTAAGGGGCTCGTTACAGCCCAAACCCGACGAAGGGTTCGCTCGAAAAGACGTCGCCCCTAGCACCTCGAGGGGGTTGGTGGCATTTGTCAAAAACATAGCAAAAATCACTAAGGGGCTCATTGCAGCCCAAACCCAATGAAAATCTCGCTCGAGAACACCTCGCCCCTAGCACCTCGAGAGGGAGGGTGGCGTTTTACAAAAAACATAGCAAAAATTGCTAAGGGGCTCGTTACAGCCCAAACCCGATGATGGGTTCGCTCGAAAACACCTCGTCCCTAGCACCTTGAGGGGGAGGGTGGCGTGTTTCAAAAAACTTAGCAAAAATCGCTAAGGGGCTCATTGCAGCCCAAACCCGACGAAGGGTTCACTCGAAAACACCTCGCCCGAAGAACCTCGAGGGCGGTAATGGCGTTTTTCAAAAAACTTAGCAAAAATCGATAAGGGGCTCGTTGCACCCCAAACCCGACGAAGGGTTCGCTCAGAAACATCTCGCCCCTAGCACCTCGAGGGGGAGGGTGGCGTTTTTAAAAAAAACTTTGCAAAAATCGGTAAGGGGCTCGTTGAAGCCCAAACTCGACGAAGGGCTCGCTTGAAAACACATCGCCCCTAGCACCTCGAGAGGGAGGGTGGCATTTTTTAAAAAGCTTAGCAAAAATTGCTAAGGGGCTCGTTGCTGCCCAAACCCGTCGAAGGGTTCACTCGAAAACACCTCGCCTCTAGCACTTCGAGGGGGATGGTGGTGTTTTTCAAAAAACTTAGCAAAACTCGCTAAGGGGCTCATTGCATCCCAATCCCGATGAAGGGCTCGCTTGAAAACACCTTGCCCTAGCACCTCGAGGGGGAGGGTGGCGTTTTTTAAAAAACATAGCAAAAATCTGTAAGGGGCTTGTTACAGCCCAAACCCGACGAAGGGTTCGTTCGAAAACAACTCTTCCCTAGCACCTTGAGGGGGAGGGTGGCGTTTTTCAAAAAACATAGCAAAAATCAGTAAGGAGCTCGTTGCAGCCCAAACCCGATGAAGGGTTCACTCGAAAACACCTCGCCCCTAGAACCTCGAGGAGGAGGGTAGCATTTTTCAAAAAACTTAGCAAAAATAGTTAAGGGGCTAGTTGCATCCCAAACCCGACGAAGGTTTCACTCGAAAACACCTCGCCCCTAGCACCTCAAGGGGGAGGGTGGCTTTTTTCAAAAAACTTTGCAAAAATCGCTAAGGGTCTCGTTGTAGCCCAAACTCGATGAAGGGCTCGCTCGAAAACACCTCGCCCCAGGCACCTCGAGTGGAAGAGTGGCGTTTTTTAAGAAACTTAGCAAAAATTGCTAAGGGGCTCATTGCATCCCAATCTCGATGAAGGGCTCGCTCAAAAACACCTCGCCCCTAGCACCTTGAGGAGGAGGGTAGCGTTTTTCAAAAAACTTAGCAAAAATCGCTAAGGGGCTAGTTGCATCCCAAACCCGACGAAGGGTTCACTCAAAAACACCTCGCCCCTAGCATCTCGAGGGGGAGGGTGGTGTTTTTCAAAAAATTTAGCAAAAATCGCTAAGGGGCTCGTTGAAGCCCAAACTCGATGAAGGGCTCGGTCGAAAACACCTCGCCCCTAGCACCTCGAGAGGGAGGGTGCCATTTTTTAAAAAACCTAGCAAAAAGTGCTAAGGGGCTCGTTGTTGCCCAAACTCGATGAAGGGTTCACTCGAAAACACCTCGCCACTAGCACTTCGAGGGGGATGTCGGCGTTTTTCAAAAAACTTAGCAAAAATCGCTAAGGGACTCATTGCATCCCAAACCCGACGAAGGGTTCGCTTAAAAACATCTGGCCCATAGCACCTCGAGGGGGAGGGTGGCGTTATTCAAAAAAACTTAGATAAAATCGCTAAGGGGCTCGTTGCATCCCAAACCCGACGAAGGGTTTGCTCGAAAACACCTTGCCCCTAGCACCTCGAGGGGGATGGTGGCATTTTTCAAAAAACTTAGCAAAAATTGCTAATGGCCTTGTTGCAGCCCAAATCCAATGAAGGGTTCACTTGAAAACACCTTGCCCCTAGCACCTCCAGGGGAAGGTGGTGTTTTTTTAAAAAACATAGCAAAAATCGCTAAGGGTCTTGTTGCAGCCCAAACCCGACGAAGGGTTCACTCGAAAACACCTCGCCCCTAGCACTTCGAGGGGGAGGGTGGTGTTTTTCAAAAAACATAGCAAAAATTGCTAAGGGGCTCGTTACAGCCCAAACCCAACAAAGGGTTCGCTCAAAAACACCTCATCCCTAGCACCTCGAATGGGAGGGTGGCCTTTTTCAAAAAACTTAGCAAAAATCGCTAAGGGGCTTGTTGCATCCCAAACCCAACGAAGGGTTCGCTCGAAAACACCTCGCCCCTAGCACCTCAAGGGGGTGGGTGGTGTTTTTCAAATAACTTAGCAAAGATCGCTAAGGGGCTAGTAGAAGTCCAAACCCGATGAAGGGCTCGCTCGAAAACACCTCGCCACTAGCACCTCGAGAGGAAGGGTGGCTTTTTTCAAAAAACATAGCAAAAATCGCTAAGGGCTTGATGCAGCTCAAACCCGACGAAGGGTTCGCTCGAAAACACCTCACCTCTAGCACCTCGAGCGGGTGGGTGGCGTTTTTCAAAAAACTTACCAAAAATCGCTAAGGGGCTAGTAGAAGCCCAAACCCGATGAAGGACTCACTCGAAAACACCTTGCCCCTAGCACCTCAAGAGGGAGGGTGGCGTTTTTCAAAAAGCTTAGGAAAACTCACTAAGGGGCTTGTTGCAGCCCAAACCCGACGAAGGGTTCGCTCGAAAACACCTCACCCATAGCACCTCCAGGGGGAGGGTGGCGTTTTTCAAAAACCTTAGCAAAAATTGCTAAGGGGCTTGTTGCATCCCAAACCCGACGAAGGGTTCGCTCGAAAACACCTCGCCCCTAGCACCTCGAGGGGGATGGTGGTGTTTTTCAAAAAACTTAGCAAAAATCGCTAAGGGCCTCGTTGCAGCCCAAACCCGATGAAGGGTTCGCTTGAAAACACCTTGCCCCTAGCACCTCGAGGGGCAGGGTGGTGTTTTTTTAAAAACATAGCAAAAATCGCTAAGGGGCTTGTTGCAGCCCAAACCCGACAAAGAGTTAGCTCGAAAACACATTGCCCCTAGCACTTTGAGGGGGAGGGTGGCATTTTTCAAAAAACATAGCAAAAATTGCTAAGGGTCTCATTACAGCCCAAATCCGACGAAGGGTTTGCTTGAAAACACCTCATCCCTAGCACCTCTAGGGGGAGGGTGGCATTTTTAAAAAAACTTAGCAAAACTGGCTAACGGGCTTGTTGCAGCCCAAACACGATGAAGTGTTCACTCAAAAACACCTCGCCCCTAGCACTTCGAGGTGGAGGGTGGCGTTTTTCAAAAAACATAGCAAAAATTGCTAAGGGTCTCGTTACAGCCCAAACCCGACGAAGGGTTCGCTCGAAAACACCTCATCCCTAACACCTCCAGGGGGAGGGTGGCGATTTTAAAAAAACTTAGCAAAACTAACTAACGGGCTTGTTGCAGCCCAAACATGATGAAGCGTTCACTCGAAAACACCTCGCCCCTAGCACTTCAAGGTGGAGGGTGGCGTTTTTCAAAAAAAAATAGCAAAAATTGCTAAGGGGCTCGTTGCAGCCCAAACCCGTCGAAGGGTTCACTCGAAAACACCTCGCCCCTAGCACTTCGAGGGGGATGGTGGCGTTTTTCAAAAAACTTAGCAAAACTCGCTAAGAGGCTCATTGCATCCCAATCCCAATGAAGGGCTCGCTAGAAAACACCTTGCCCTAGCACCTCGAGGGGGAGGGTGGTGTTTTTTTAAAAACATAGCAAAAATCTCTAAGGGGCTTGTTGCATCCCAAACCCGACAAAGGGTTCGCTCGAAAATAACTCGTCCCTAGCACCTTGAGGGGGAGGGTGGCATTTTTCAAAAAACATAGCAAAAATCGGTAAGGAGCTCGTTACAGCCCAAACCCGACGAAGGGTTCACTCGAAAACACCTCGCCCCTAGAACCTCGAGGAGGAGGGTAGCATTTGTCAAAAAACTTTGCAAAAATCGCTAAGGGTCTCGTTGTAGCCCAAACTCGATGAAGGGCTCGCTCGAAAACACCTCGCCCCAGGCACCTCGAGTGGAAGGGTGGCGTTTTTTAAGAAACTTAGCAAAAATTGCTAAGGGGCTCATTGCATCCCAATCTCGATAAAGGGCTCGCTCAAAAACACATCGCCCCTAGCACCTTGAGGAGGAAGGTAGCGTTTTTCAAAAAACAAAGCAAAAATTGCTAAACCCGACGAAGAGTTAGCTCGAAAACACCTCGCCCCTAGCACCTCAAGGGGGAGGGTTGCTTTTTTCAAAAAACTTTGCAAAAATCGCTAAGGGTCTCGTTGTAGCCCAAACTCGATGAAGGGCTCGCTCGAAAACACCTCGCCCCAGGCACCTCGAGTGGAAGGGTGGCGTTTTTTAAGAAACTTAGCAAAAATTGCTAAGGGGCTCATTGCATCCCAATCTCGATAAAGGGCTCGCTCAAAAACACCTCGCCCCTAGCACCTTGAGGAGGAGGGTAGCGTTTTTCAAAAAACATAGCAAAAATTGCTAAACCCGACGAAGAGTTAGCTCGAAAACACCTTGTCCCTAGCACCTCGACGGGGAGGGTGGTGTTTTTAATTAAAAAACTTAGAAAAAATCATTAAGGGGCTCATTGCAGCCCAAATCTGACGAAGGGTTCACTCAAAAACACCTCATCCCTAGCACCTCGAGGGGGAGGGTGGCATTTTTAATTAAAAAACATAGAAAAAATCATTAAAGGGCTCATTGCATCCCAATCTCGATAAAGGGCTCGCTCGAAAACACCTCGCCCCTAGCACCTTGAGGAGGAGGGTTGCGTTTTTCAAAAAACTTAGCAAAAATCGCTAAGGGGCTAGTTGCATCCCAAACCCGACGAAGGGTTCGCTCAAAAACACCTCGCCCCTAGCACCTCGAGGGGGAGGGTGGTGTTTTTCAAAAAATTTAGCAAAAATCGCTAAGGGGCTCGTTGAAGCCCAAACTCGACGAAGGGCTCGCTCGAAAACACCTCGCCCCTAGCACCTCGAGAGGGAGGGTGGCGTATTTTAAAAAACCTAGCAAAAAGTGCTAAGGGGCTCGTTGCTGCACAAACTGGATGAAAGGTTCACTCGAAAACACCTCGCCCCTAGCACTTCGAGGGGGATGGTGGCGTTTTTCAAAAAACTTAGCAAAAATCGCTAAGGGACTCATTGCATCCCAAACCCGACGAAGGGTTCGCTTGAAAACACCTTGCCCATAGCACCTCGAGGGGGAGGGTGGCCTTATTCAAAAAACTTAGATAAAATCGCTAAGGGCCTCGTTGCAGCCCAAACCCGATGAGGGTTCACTCAAAAACACCTCGTCCCTAGCACCTAGAGGGGGAGGGTGGCGTTTTTAAAAAAACTTAGCAAAAATCATTAAGGGGCTCATTGCAGCCCAAACCGAATGAAGGGTTCGCTCGAAAACACTTCGCCCCTAGCACCTCGAGGAGGAGGGTAGCGTTTTTCAAAAAAATTATCAAAAATCGCTAAGGGGCTAGTTGCATCCCAAATCCGATGAAGGGTTCACTCGAAAACACCTCGCCCCTAGCACCTCGAGGGAGAGGGTAGCGTTATTCAAAAAAACTTAGCAATAATGGCTAAGGGACATGTTGCATCCCAAATCCGACGAAGGGTTCGCTCGAAAACACCTCGCCCCTTGGACCTCGAGGGGGAGGGTGGCATTTTTCAAAAAACTTAGCAAAAATCGCTAAGGGGCTCATTGAAGCCCAAACCCGTCGAAGAGTTAGCTCGAAAACACCTCGTCCCTAGCACCTCGATGGGGAGGGTGGTGTTTTTAATTAAATAACTTAGAAAAAATCATTAAGGGTCTCATTGCAGCCCAAATCCGACGAAGGGTTCGCTCAAAAACATCTCATCACTAGCACCTCGAGGGGGAGGGTGGTATTTTTAATTAAAAAACATAAAAAAAATCATTAAGGGGCTCATTGCAGCCCAAACCCAATGAAGGGTTCGCTCGAAAACACCTTGCCCCTAGCACCTTGAGGAGGACGGTAGCATTTTTCAAAAAACTTAGCAAAAATCGCTAAGGGGCTAGTTGCATCCCAAACTCGACGAAGGGCGCTCAAAAACACCTCGCCCATAGCACCTCGAGGGCGTGGGTGGCATTTTTCATGAAACATAGCAAAAATCGCTAAGGGGCTCGTTGAAGCCCAAACCCGATGAAGGGCTCGCTCGAAGACACCTCGCCCCTAGCACCTCGAGAGGGAGGGTGGCGTTTTTCAACAAACTTAGCAAAAATTGCTAAGGGGCTCATTGCTGCCCAAACCTGACGAAGGGTTTGCTCGAAAACACCTCGCCCCTAGCACCTCGAGGCGGAGGGTGGCGTTTTTCAAAAAACTCAGCAAACATTGCTAAGGGGCTTATTGCATCCCAAACCCGACGAAGGGTTTGCTCGAAAACACCTCGCCCCTAGCACCTCGAGGGGGATGGTGGCATTTTTCAAAAAACGTAGCAAAAATTGCTAAGGGCCTTGTTGCAGCCCAAATCCAATGAAGGGTTCGCTTGAAAACACCTTGCCCCTATCACCTCCAGGGGGAAGGTGGTGTTTTTGTAAAAAACATAGCAAAAAATCGCTAAGGGGCTCGTTACATCCCAAACCCAACAAAGGGTTCGCTCAAAAACACCTCGCCCCTAGCACCTCGAGGGGGAGGGTGGCGTTTTTCAAAAAACTTAGCAAAAATCGCTAAGGGGCTCATTGAAGCCCAAACCCGACGAAGAGTTAGCTCGAAAAGACCTCGTCCCTAGCACCTCGATGGGGAGGGTGGTGTTTTTAATTAAATAACTTAGAAAAAATCATTAAGGGTCTCATTGCAGCCCAAATCCGACGAAGGGTTCGCTCAAAAACATCTCATCACTAGCACCTCGAGGGGGAGGGTGGTATTTTTAATTAAAAAACATAAAAAAAATCATTAAGGGGCTCATTGCAGCCCAAACCCAATGAAGGGTTCGCTCGAAAACACCTTGCCCCTAGCACCTTGAGGAGGACGGTAGCATTTTTCAAAAAACTTAGCAAAAATCGCTAAGGGGCTAGTTGCATCCCAAACTCGACGAAGGGCGCTCGAAAACACCTCGCCCATAGCACCTCGAGGGCGTGGGTGGCATTTTTCATGAAACATAGCAAAAATCGCTAAGGGGCTCGTTGAAGCCCAAACCCGATGAAGGGCTCGCTCGAAGACACCTCGCCCCTAGCACCTCGAGAGGGAGGGTGGCGTTTTTCAACAAACTTAGCAAAAATTGCTAAGGGGCTCATTGCTGCCCAAACCTGACGAAGGGTTTGCTCGAAAACACCTCGCCCCTAGCACCTCGAGGCGGAGGGTGGCGTTTTTCAAAAAACTCAGCAAACATTGCTAAGGGGCTTATTGCATCCCAAACCCGACGAAGGGTTTGCTCGAAAACACCTCGCCCCTAGCACCTCGAGGGGGATGGTGGCATTTTTCAAAAAACATAGCAAAAATTGCTAAGGGCCTTGTTGCAGCCCAAATCCAATGAAGGGTTCGCTTGAAAACACCTTGCCCCTATCACCTCCAGGGGGAAGGTGGTGTTTTTGTAAAAAACATAGCAAAAAATCGCTAAGGGGCTCGTTACATCCCAAACCCAACAAAGGGTTCGCTCAAAAACACCTCGCCCCTAGCACCTCGAGGGGGAGGGTGGCGTTTTTCAAAAAACTTAGCAAAAATCGCTAAGGGGCTTGTTGCATCCCAAACCCAACGAAGGGTTCGCTCGAAAACACCTCCCCCCTAGCACCTCAAGGGGGTGGGTGGTGTTTTTCAAATAACTTAGCAAAGATCGCTAAGGGGCTAGTAGAAGCCCAAACCCGATGAAGAGCTCGCTCGAAAACACCTCGCCACTAGCACCTCGAGAGGAAGGGTGGCTTTTTTCAAAAAACATAGCAAAAATCGCTAAGGGCTTGATGCAGCTCAAACCCGACGAAGGGTTCGCTCGAAAACACCTCACCTCTAGCACCTCGAGGGGGTGGGTGGCGTTTTTCAAAAAACTTAGCAAAAATCGCTAAGGGGCTAGTAGAAGCCCAAACCCGATGAAGGACTCACTCGAAAACACCTTGCCCCTAGCACCTCGAGAGGGAGGGTGGCGTTTTTCAAAAAACTTAGCAAAACTCACTCAGGGGCTTGTTGCAGCCCAAACCCGACGAAGGGTTCACTCGAAAACACCTCGCCCCTAGCACTTCGAGGGGGAGGGTGGCGTTTTTCAAAAAACACAGCAAAAATTGCTAAGGGGCTCGTTACAGCCCAAACCCAACAAAGGGTTCGCTCAAAAACACCTCATCCCTAGCACCTCGAGGGGGAGGGTGGCGTTTTTCAAAAAACTTAGCAAAACTCAATAAGGGGCTTGTTGCAGCCCAAACCCGACGAAGGGTTCGCTCGAAAATACCTCACCCATAGCACCTCCTGGTGGAGGGTGGCGTTTTTCAAAAACCTTAGCAAAAATTACTAAGGGGCTTGTTGCATCCCAAACCCGACAAAGGGTTCGCTCGAAAACACCATGCCCCTAGCACCTTGAGGGGGTGGGTGGCATTTTTCAAAAAACTTAGCAAAAATCGCTAAGGGGCTAGTAGAAGCCCAAACCCGATGAAGGACTCACTCGAAAACACCTTGCTCCTAGCACCTCGAGAGGGAGGGTGGCGTTTTTCAAAAAACTTAGCAAAACTCAATAAGGGGCTTGTTGCATCCCAAACCCAACGAAGGGTTCGCTCGAAAACACCTCCCCCCTAGCACCTCAAGGGGGTGGGTGGTGTTTTTCAAATAACTTAGCAAAGATCGCTAAGGGGCTAGTAGAAGCCCAAACCCGATGAAGAGCTCGCTCGAAAACACCTCGCCACTAGCACCTCGAGAGGAAGGGTGGCTTTTTTCAAAAAACATAGCAAAAATCGCTAAGGGCTTGATGCAGCTCAAACCCGACGAAGGGTTCGCTCGAAAACACCTCACCTCTAGCACCTCGAGGGGGTGGGTGGCGTTTTTCAAAAAACTTAGCAAAAATCGCTAAGGGGCTAGTAGAAGCCCAAACCCGATGAAGGACTCACTCGAAAACACCTTGCCCCTAGCACCTCGAGAGGGAGGGTGGCGTTTTTCAAAAAACTTAGCAAAACTCACTCAGGGGCTTGTTGCAGCCCAAACCCGACGAAGGGTTCACTCGAAAACACCTCGCCCCTAGCACTTCGAGGGGGAGGGTGGCGTTTTTCAAAAAACACAGCAAAAATTGCTAAGGGGCTCGTTACAGCCCAAACCCAACAAAGGGTTCGCTCAAAAACACCTCATCCCTAGCACCTCGAGGGGGAGGGTGGCGTTTTTCAAAAAACTTAGCAAAACTCAATAAGGGGCTTGTTGCAGCCCAAACCCGACGAAGGGTTCGCTCGAAAACACCTCACCCATAGCACCTCCTGGTGGAGGGTGGCGTTTTTCAAAAACCTTAGCAAAAATTACTAAGGGGCTTGTTGCATCCCAAACCCGACAAAGGGTTCGCTCGAAAACACCATGCCCCTAGCACCTTGAGGGGGTGGGTGGCATTTTTCAAAAAACTTAGCAAAAATCGCTAAGGGGCTAGTAGAAGCCCAAACCCGATGAAGGACTCACTCGAAAACACCTTGCCCCTAGCACCTCGAGAGGGAGGGTGGCGTTTTTCAAAAAGCTTAGCAAAACTCACTAAGGGGCTTGTTGCAGCCCAAACCCGACGAAGGGTTCGCTCGAAAACACCTCACCCATAGCACCTCCAGGGGGAGGGTGGCGTTTTTCAAAAACCTTAGCAAAAATTGCTAAGGGGCTTGTTGCATCCCAAACCCGACGAAGGGTTCGCTCGAAAAGACCTCGCCCCTAGCACCTCGAGGGGGATGGTGGTGTTTTTCAAAAAACTTAGCAAAAATTGCTAAGGGCCTCGTTGCAGCCCAAACCCGATGAAGGGTTCGCTTGAAAACACCTTGCCCCTAGCACCTCGAGGGGCAGGGTGGTGTTTTTTTAAAAACATAGCAAAAATCGCTAAGGGGCTTGTTGCAGCCCAAACCCGACAAAGAGTTAGCTCGAAAACACATTGCCCCTAGCACTTTGAGGGGGAGGGTGGCATTTTTCAAAAAACATAGCAAAAATTGCTAAGGTTCTCATTACAGCCCAAATCCGGCGAAGGGTTTGCTTGAAAACACCTCATCCCTAGCACCTCTAGGGGGAGGGTGGCGTTTTTAAAAAAACTTAGCAAAACTGGCTAATGGGCTTGTTGCAGCCCAAACACGATGAAGCGTTCACTCGAAAACACCTCGCCCCTAGCACTTCGAGGTGGAGGGTGGCGTTTTTCAAAAAACACAGCAAAAATTGCTAAGGGTCTCGTTACAGCCCAAACCCGACGAAGGGTTCGCTCGAAAACACCTCATCCCTAACACCTCCAGGGGGAGGGTGGCGATTTTAAAAAAACTTAGCAAAACTAGCTAACGGGCTTGTTGCAGCCCAAACATGATGAAGCGTTCACTCGAAAACACCTCGCCCCTAGCACTTCGAGGTGGAGGGTGGCATTTTTCAAAAAACATAGCAAAAATTGCTAAGGGCCTCGTTGCAGCCCAAACCCGATGAAGGGTTCGCTTGAAAACACCTTGCCCCTAACACCTCGAGGGGCAGGGTGGTGTTTTTTTAAAAACATAGCAAAAATCGCTAAGGGGCTTGTTGCAGCCCAAACCCGACAAAGAGTTAGCTCGAAAACACATTGCCCCTAGCACTTTGAGGGGGAGGGTGGCATTTTTCAAAAAACATAGCAAAAATTGCTAAGGTTCTCATTACAGCCCAAATCCGACGAAGGGTTTGCTTGAAAACACCTCATCCCTAGCACCTCTAGGGGGAGGGTGGCGTTTTTAAAAAAACTTAGCAAAACTGGCTAACGGGCTTGTTGCAGCCCAAACACGATGAAGCGTTCACTCGAAAACACCTCGCCCCTAGCACTTCGAGGTGGAGGGTGGCGTTTTTCAAAAAACACAGCAAAAATTGCTAAGGGTCTCGTTACAGCCCAAACCCGACGAAGGGTTCGCTCGAAAACACCTCATCCCTAACACCTCCAGGGGGAGGGTGGCGATTTTAAAAAAACTTAGCAAAACTAGCTAACGGGCTTGTTGCAGCCCAAACATGATGAAGCGTTCACTCGAAAACACCTCGCCCCTAGCACTTCGAGGTGGAGGGTGGCATTTTTTAAAAAACATAGCAAAAATTGCTAAGGGGCTCGTTGCAGCCCAAACCCGATGAAGGGTTCACTCGAAAACACCTCGCCCCTAGCACTTCGAGGGGGATGGTGGCATTTTTCAAAAAACTTAGCAAAAATGGCTAAGGGGCTTGTTGCAGCCCAAACCCGACGAATTGTTCGCTCAAAAACACCTCGCCCCTAGCACCTCGAGGGGGAGGGTGGCGTTATTGAAAAAACTTTGCAAAAATCACTAAGGGCCTCGTGGCAGCCCATACCCGATGAAGGGTTCTCTTGAAAACACCTTGCCCCTAGCACCTCGAGGGGGAGGGTGGCGTTTTTCAAAAAACATAGCAAAAATTGCTAAGGGGCTCGTTACAGCCCAAACCCAACAAAGGGTTCGCTCAAAAACACCTCATCCCTAGCACCTCGAGGGGGAGGGTGGCGTTTTTCAAAAAACTTAGCAAAACTCAATAAGGGGCTTGTTGCAGCCCAAACCCGACGAAGGGTTCGCTCGAAAACACCTCACCCATAGCACCTCCAGGTGGAGGGTGGCGTTTTTCAAAAACCTTAGCAAAAATTGCTAAGGGGCTTGTTGCATCCCAAACCCGACGAAGGGTTCGCTCGAAAACACCTTGCCCCTAGCACCTCGAGGGGGGTGGTGGCATATTTCAAAAAACTTAGCAAAAATTGCTAATGGCCTTGTTGCAGCCCAAATCCAATGAAGGGTTCACTTGAAAACACCTTGCCCCTAGCACCTCCAGGGGGAAGGTAGTGTTTTTTTAAAAAACATAGCAAAAATCGCTAAGGGGCTTGTTGCAGCCCAAACCCGACGAAGGGTTCACTCGAAAACACCTCGCCCCTAGCACTTCAAGGGGGAGGGTGGCGTTTTTCAAAAAACATAGCAAAAATTGCTAAGGGGCTCGTTACAGCCCAAACCCAACAAAGGGTTCGCTCAAAAACACCTCATCCCTAGCACCTCGAGGGGGAGGGTGGCGTTTTTCAAAAAACTTAGCAAAACTCAATAAGGGGCTTGTTGCAGCCCAAACCCGACGAAGGGTTCGCTCGAAAACACCTCACCCATAGCACCTCCTGGTGGAGGGTGGCGTTTTTCGAAAACCTTAGCAAAAATTACTAAGGGGCTTGTTGCATCCCAAACCCGACGAAGGGTTCGCTCGAAAACACCTTGCCCCTAGCACCTCGAGGGGGATGGTGGCGTTTTTCAAAAAACTTAGCAAAAATTGCTAATGGCCTTGTTGCAGCCCAAATCCAATGAAGGTTTCACTTGAAAACACCTTGCCCCTAGCACCACCAAGGGGAAGGTGGTGTTTTTTTAAAAAACATAGCAAAAATCGCTAAGGGGCTTGTTGCAGCCCAAACCCGACGAAGGGTTCACTCAAAAACACCTCGCCCCTAGCACTTCGATGGGGAGGGTGGCGTTTTTCAAAAAACATAGCAAAAATTGCTAAGGGGCTCATTACAGCCCAAACCCAACAAAGGGTTCGCTCAAAAACACCTCATCCCTAGCACCTCGAATGGGAGGGTGGCCTTTTTCAAAAAACTTAGCAAAAATCGCTAAGGGGCTTGTTGCATCCCAAACCCAACGAAGGGTTCGCTCGAAAACACCTCGCCCCTAGCACCTCAAGGGGGTGGGTGGTGTTTTTCAAATAACTTAGCAAAGATCGCTAAGGGGCTAGTAGAAGCCCAAACCCGATGAAGGGCTCGCTCGAAAACACCTCGCCACTAGCACCTCGAGAGGAAGGGTGGCTTTTTTCAAAAAAACATAGCAAAAATCGCTAAGGGCTTGATGCAGCTCAAACCCGACGAAGGGTTCGCTCGAAAACACCTCACCTCTAGCACCTCGAGCGGGTGGGTGGCATTTTTCAAAAAACTTACCAAAAATCGCTAAGGGGCTAGTAGAAGCCCAAACCCGATGAAGGACTCACTCGAAAACACCTTGCCCCTAGCACCTCAAGAGGGAGGGTGGCGTTTTTCAAAAAGCTTAGGAAAACTCACTAAGGGGCTTGTTGCAGCCCAAACCCGACGAAGGGTTCGCTCGAAAACACCTCACCCATAGCACCTCCAGGGGGAGGGTGGCGTTTTTCAAAAACCTTAGCAAAAATTGCTAAGGGGCTTGTTGCATCCCAAACCCGACGAAGGGTTCGCTCGAAAACACCTCGCCCCTAGCACCTCGAGGGGGATGGTGGTGTTTTTCAAAAAACTTAGCAAAAATCGCTAAGGGCCTCGTTGCAGCCCAAACCCGATGAAGGGTTCGCTTGAAAACACCTTGCCCCTAGCACCTCGAGGGGCAGGGTGGTGTTTTTTTAAAAACATAGCAAAAATCGCTAAGGGGCTTGTTGCAGCCCAAACCCGACAAAGAGTTAGCTCGAAAACACATTGCCCCTAGCACTTTGAGGGGGAGGGTGGCATTTTTCAAAAAACATAGCAAAAATTGCTAAGGGTCTCATTACAGCCCAAATCCGACGAAGGGTTTGCTTGAAAACACCTCATCCCTAGCACCTCTAGGGGGAGGGTGGCGTTTTTCAAAAAACTTAGCAAAACTGGCTAACGGGCTTGTTGCAGCCCAAACACGATGAAGCGTTCACTCGAAAACACCTCGCCCCTAGCACTTCGAGGTGGAGGGTGGCGTTTTTCAAAAAATGTAGCAAAAATTGCTAAGGGTCTCGTTACAGCCCAAACCCGACGAAGGGTTCGCTCGAAAACACCTCATCCCTAACACCTCCAGGGGGAGGGTGGCGATTTTAAAAAAACTTAGCAAAACTAGCTAACGGGCTTGTTGCAGCCCAAACATGATGAAGCGTTCACTCGAAAACACCTCGCCCCTAGCACTTCGAGGTGGAGGGTGGCATTTTTCAAAAAACATAGAATAAATTGCTAAGGGGCTCGTTGCAGCCCAAACCCGACGAAGGGTTCACTCGAAAACACCTCGCCCCTAGCACTTCGAGGGGGATGGTGGCATTTTTCACAAAACTTAGCAAAAATGGCTAAGGGTCTTGTTGCAGCCCAAACCCGACGAATTGTTCGCTCAAAAACACCTCGCCCCTAGCACCTCGAGGGGGAGGGTGGCGTTATTGAAAAAACTTTGCAAAAATCGCTAAGGGCCTCGTGGCAGCCCATACCCGATGAAGGGTTCTCTTGAAAACACCTTGCCCCTAGCACCTCGAGGGGGAGGGTGGCGTTTTTCAAAAAACATAGCAAAAATTGCTAAGGGGCTCGTTACAGCCCAAACCCAACAAAGGGTTCGCTCAAAAACACCCCGTCCCTAGCACCTCGAGCGGGAGGGTGGTGTTTTTCAAAAAACATAGCAAAAATCACTAAGGGGCATGTTGCATCCCAAAACCAACGAAGGGTTCGCTCGAAAACACCTCGCCCCTAGCACCTCGAGGGGGTGGGTGGTGTTTTTCAAAAAACTTAGCAAAGATCGCTAAGGGGCTCATTGTAGCCCAAACCCGACGAAGGGTTCGCTCGAAAACACCTTGCCCCTAGCACCTCGAGGGGGGTGGTGGCATATTTCAAAAAACTTAGCAAAAATTGCTAATGGCCTTGTTGCAGCCCAAATCCAATGAAGGGTTCACTTGAAAACACCTTGCCCCTAGCACCTCCAGGGGGAAGGTGGTGTTTTTTTAAAAAACATAGCAAAAATCGCTAAGGGGCTTGTTGCAGCCCAAACCCGACGAAGGGTTCACTCGAAAACACCTCGCCCCTAGCACTTCAAGGGGGAGGGTGGCGTTTTTCAAAAAACATAGCAAAAATTGCTAAGGGGCTCGTTACAGCCCAAACCCAACAAAGGGTTCGCTCAAAAACACCTCATCCCTAGCACCTCGAGGGGGAGGGTGGCGTTTTTCAAAAAACTTAGCAAAACTCAATAAGGGGCTTGTTGCAGCCCAAACCCGACGAAGGGTTCGCTCGAAAACACCTCACCCATAGCACCTCCTGGTGGAGGGTGGCGTTTTTCGAAAACCTTAGCAAAAATTACTAAGGGGCTTGTTGCATCCCAAACCCGACGAAGGGTTCGCTCGAAAACACCTTGCCCCTAGCACCTCGAGGGGGATGGTGGCATTTTTCAAAAAACTTAGCAAAAATTGCTAATGGCCTTGTTGCAGCCCAAATCCAATGAAGGTTTCACTTGAAAACACCTTGCCCCTAGCACCACCAAGGGGAAGGTGGTGTTTTTTTAAAAAACATAGCAAAAATCGCTAAGGGGCTTGTTGCAGCCCAAACCCGACGAAGGGTTCACTCAAAAACACCTCGCCCCTAGCACTTCGATGGGGAGGGTGGCGTTTTTCAAAAAACATAGCAAAAATTGCTAAGGGGCTCATTACAGCCCAAACCCAACAAAGGGTTCGCTCAAAAACACCTCATCCCTAGCACCTCGAATGGGAGGGTGGCCTTTTTCAAAAAACTTAGCAAAAATCGCTAAGGGGCTTGTTGCATCCCAAACCCAACGAAGGGTTCGCTCGAAAACACCTCGCCCCTAGCACCTCAAGGGGGTGGGTGGTGTTTTTCAAATAACTTAGCAAAGATCGCTAAGGGGCTAGTAGAAGCCCAAACCCGATGAAGGGCTCGCTCGAAAACACCTCGCCACTAGCACCTCGAGAGGAAGGGTGGCTTTTTTCAAAAAAACATAGCAAAAATCGCTAAGGGCTTGATGCAGCTCAAACCCGACGAAGGGTTCGCTCGAAAACACCTCACCTCTAGCACCTCGAGCGGGTGGGTGGCGTTTTTCAAAAAACTTACCAAAAATCGCTAAGGGGCTAGTAGAAGCCCAAACCCGATGAAGGACTCACTCGAAAACACCTTGCCCCTAGCACCTCAAAAGGGAGGGTGGCGTTTTTCAAAAAGCTTAGGAAAACTCACTAAGGGGCTTGTTGCAGCCCAAACCCGACGAAGGGTTCGCTCGAAAACACCTCGCCCCTAGCACTTCGATGGGGAGGGTGGCGTTTTTCAAAAAACATAGCAAAAATTGCTAAGGGGCTCATTACAGCCCAAACCCAACAAAGGGTTCGCTCAAAAACACCTCATCCCTAGCACCTCGAATGGGAGGGTGGCCTTTTTCAAAAAACTTAGCAAAAATCGCTAAGGGGCTTGTTGCATCCCAAACCCAACGAAGGGTTCGCTCGAAAACACCTCGCCCCTAGCACCTCAAGGGGGTGGGTGGTGTTTTTCAAATAACTTAGCAAAGATCGCTAAGGGGCTAGTAGAAGCCCAAACCCGATGAAGGGCTCGCTCGAAAACACCTCGCCACTAGCACCTCGAGAGGAAGGGTGGCTTTTTTCAAAAAAACATAGCAAAAATCGCTAAGGGCTTGATGCAGCTCAAACCCGACGAAGGGTTCGCTCGAAAACACCTCACCTCTAGCACCTCGAGCGGGTGGGTGGCGTTTTTCAAAAAACTTACCAAAAATCGCTAAGGGGCTAGTAGAAGCCCAAACCCGATGAAGGACTCACTCGAAAACACCTTGCCCCTAGCACCTCAAGAGGGAGGGTGGCGTTTTTCAAAAAGCTTAGGAAAACTCACTAAGGGGCTTGTTGCAGCCCAAACCCGACGAAGGGTTCGCTCGAAAACACCTCACCCATAGCACCTCCAGGGGGAGGGTGGCGTTTTTCAAAAACCTTAGCAAAAATTGCTAAGGGGCTTGTTGCAACCCAAACCCGACGAAGGGTTCGCTCGAAAACACCTCGCCCCTAGCACCTCGAGGGGGATGGTGGTGTTTTTCAAAAAACTTAGCAAAAATCGCTAAGGGCCTCGTTGCAGCCCAAACCCGATGAAGGGTTCGCTTGAAAACACCTTGCCCCTAGCACCTCGAGGGGCAGGGTGGTGTTTTTTTAAAAAACATAGCAAAAATCGCTAAGGGGCTTGTTGCAGCCCAAACCCGACGAAGGGTTCACTCAAAAACACCTCGCCCCTAGCACTTCGATGGGGAGGGTGGCGTTTTTCAAAAAACATAGCAAAAATTGCTAAGGGGCTCATTACAGCCCAAACCCAACAAAGGGTTCGCTCAAAAACACCTCATCCCTAGCACCTCGAATGGGAGGGTGGCCTTTTTCAAAAAACTTAGCAAAAATCGCTAAGGGGCTTGTTGCATCCCAAACCCAACGAAGGGTTCGCTCGAAAACACCTCGCCCCTAGCACCTCAAGGGGGTGGGTGGTGTTTTTCAAATAACTTAGCAAAGATCGCTAAGGGGCTAGTAGCAGCCCAAACCCGATGAAGGGCTCGCTCGAAAACACCTCGCCACTAGCACCTCGAGAGGAAGGGTGGCTTTTTTCAAAAAAACATAGCAAAAATCGCTAAGGGCTTGATGCAGCTCAAACCCGACGAAGGGTTCGCTCGAAAACACCTCACCTCTAGCACCTCGAGCGGGTGGGTGGCGTTTTTCAAAAAACTTACCAAAAATCGCTAAGGGGCTAGTAGAAGCCCAAACCCGATGAAGGACTCACTCGAAAACACCTTGCCCCTAGCACCTCAAGAGGGAGGGTGGCGTTTTTCAAAAAGCTTAGGAAAACTCACTAAGGGGCTTGTTGCAGCCCAAACCCGACGAAGGGTTCGCTCGAAAACACCTCACCCATAGCACCTCCAGGGGGAGGGTGGCGTTTTTCAAAAACCTTAGCAAAAATTGCTAAGGGGCTTGTTGCATCCCAAACCCGACGAAGGGTTCGCTCGAAAACACCTCGCCCCTAGCACCTCGAGGGGGATGGTGGTGTTTTTCAAAAAACTTAGCAAAAATCGCTAAGGGCCTCGTTGCAGCCCAAACCCGATGAAGGGTTCGCTTGAAAACACCTTGCCCCTAGCACCTCGAGGGGCAGGGTGGTGTTTTTTTAAAAACATAGCAAAAATCGCTAAGGGGCTTGTTGCAGCCCAAACCCGACAAAGAGTTAGCTCGAAAACACATTGCCCCTAGCACTTTGAGGGGGAGGGTGGCATTTTTCAAAAAACATAGCAAAAATTGCTAAGGGTCTCATTACAGCCCAAATCCGACGAAGGGTTTGCTTGAAAACACCTCATCCCTAGCACCTCTAGGGGGAGGGTGGCGTTTTTCAAAAAACTTAGCAAAACTGGCTAACGGGCTTGTTGCAGCCCAAACACGATGAAGCGTTCACTCGAAAACACCTCGCCCCTAGCACTTCGAGGTGGAGGGTGGCGTTTTTCAAAAAATGTAGCAAAAATTGCTAAGGGTCTCGTTACAGCCCAAACCCGACGAAGGGTTCGCTCGAAAACACCTCATCCCTAACACCTCCAGGGGGAGGGTGGCGATTTTAAAAAAACTTAGCAAAACTAGCTAACGGGCTTGTTGCAGCCCAAACATGATGAAGCGTTCACTCGAAAACACCTCGCCCCTAGCACTTCGAGGTGGAGGGTGGCATTTTTCAAAAAACATAGAAAAAATTGCTAAGGGGCTCGTTGCAGCCCAAACCCGACGAAGGGTTCACTCGAAAACACCTCGCCCCTAGCACTTCGAGGGGGATGGTGGCATTTTTCACAAAACTTAGCAAAAATGGCTAAGGGTCTTGTTGCAGCCCAAACCCGACGAATTGTTCGCTCAAAAACACCTCGCCCCTAGCACCTCGAGGGGGAGGGTGGCGTTATTGAAAAAACTTTGCAAAAATCGCTAAGGGCCTCGTGGCAGCCCATACCCGATGAAGGGTTCTCTTGAAAACACCTTGCCCCTAGCACCTCGAGGGGGAGGGTGGCGTTTTTCAAAAAACATAGCAAAAATTGCTAAGGGGCTCGTTACAGCCCAAACCCAACAAAGGGTTCGCTCAAAAACACCCCGTCCCTAGCACCTCGAGCGGGAGGGTGGTGTTTTTCAAAAAACATAGCAAAAATCACTAAGGGGCATGTTGCATCCCAAAACCAACGAAGGGTTCGCTCGAAAACACCTCGCCCCTAGCACCTCGAGGGGGTGGGTGGTGTTTTTCAAAAAACTTAGCAAAGATCGCTAAGGGGCTAGTAGAAGCCCAAACCCGATGAAGGGCTTCCTCGAAAACACCTCGCCACTAGCACCTCGAGAGGGAGGGTGGCTTTTTTCAAAAAACTTAGCAAAAATCACTAAGGGGCTAGTTGCAGCCCAAACCCGACGAAGGGTTCGCTCGAAAACACCTCGCCCATAGCACCTCCAGGGGGAGGGTGGCGTTTTTCAAAAACCTTAGCAAAAATTGCTAAGGAGCTTGTTGCATCCCAAACCCGATGAAGGGTTCGCTCGAAAACACCTCGCCCCTAGCACCTCGAGGGGGATGGTGGTGTTTTTCAAAAAACTTAGCAAAATCGCTAAGGGCCTCGTTGCAGCCCAAACCCGATGAAGGGTTCGCTTGAAAACACCTTGCCCCTAGCACCTCGAGGGGCAGGGTGGTGTTTTTTTAAAAACATAGCAAAAATCTCTAAGGGGCTTGTTGCATCCCAAACCCGACAAAGAGTTAGCTCGAAAACACCTTGCCCCTAGCACTTCGAGGGGGAGGTTGGCATTTTTCAAAAAACATAGCAAAAAATTCTAAGGGGCTCATTACAGCCCAAACCCGACGAAGGGTTTGCTCGAAAACACCTCATCCCTAGCACCACCAAGGGGAGGGTGGTGTTTTTAAAAAAACATAGCAAAACTAGCTAACGGCTTGTTGCAGCCCAAACACGAAGAAGCGTTCACTCGAAAACACCTCGCCCCTAGCACTTCGAGGTGGAGGGTGGCGTTTTTCAAAAAACATAACAAAAATTGCTAAGGGGCTTGTTGCTACTCAAACCCGACGAAGGGTTCGCTCGAAAACACCTCGCTCCTAGCAATTCGAGGAGGATGGTGGCATTTTTCAAAAAACATAGCAAAAATGGCTAAGGGGCTTATTGCAGCCCAAACCCGATGAAGGGTTCGCTCAAAAACACCTCGCCCCCAGCACCTCGAGGGGGAGGGTGGCTTTATTGAAAAAACTTAGCAAAAATCACTAAGGGCCTCGTTGCAGCCCAAACCTGACAAAGGGTTCGCTCGAAAACACCTCGCCCCTAGCATCTCGAGGGGAATGGTGGCGTTTTTCAAAAAACTTAGCAAAAATCACTAAGGGCCTCGTTGCAACCCAAACCCGATGAAGGGCTCGCTTGAAAACTCCTTGCCCCTAGCACCTCGAGGGGGAGGGTGGCATTTTTCAAAAAACATAGCAAAAATCGTTAAGAGGCTCGTTACAGCCCAAACCCGACGAAGGGTTTGCTCGAAAACACCTCGTCCCTAGCACCTCAAGGGGGAGGGTGGCATTTTTTAAAAAACTTAGCAAAAATGGCTAAGGGGCTCGTTACAGCCCAAACCCGACGAAGGGTTCACTCAAAAACATTTCGCCCCTAGCACCTCGAGGGGGAGGGTGGCATTTTTCAAAAAACATAGCAAAAATGGCTAAGGGGCTTGTTGCAGCCCAAACCAGACAAAGGGTTTGCTCGAAAACACCTCGCCCCTAGCATCTCGAGGGGGATGGTGGCGTTTTTCAAAAAACTTAGCAAAAATCACTAAGGGCCTTATTGCAACCCAAACCCGATGAAGGGCTCGCTTGAAAACTCCTTGCCCCTAGCACCTCGAGGGGGAGGGTGGCATTTTTTAAAAAACAGAGCAAATATCGCTAAGGGTCTTCTTGCAGCCCAAACCCGACGACGGGTTAGCTCGAAAACACCTCGCCCCTAGCACTTCGAGGGGGAGGGTGGCGTTTTTCAAAAAACGTAGCAAAATCGCTAAGGGGCTCGTTACAGCCCAAACTCGAAGAAGGGTTCGCTTGAAATCACCTCGTCCCAAGCACCTCGAGGGGGAGGGTGGTGTTTTTCAAAAAACTTAGCAAAAATCGCTAAGGGGCTTGTTACAGCCCAAACCTGACGAAGGGTTCGCTCGAAAACACCTCGCCCGTAGAACCTCGAGAGGGATGGTGGCGTTTTCCAAAAAACATTACAAAAATCGCTAAGGGGCTCGTTGTAGACCAAACCCGATGAAGGTTTTGCTCAAAAACACCTCGTCCCTAGCACCTCGAGGAGGAGGGTAGCGTTTTTCAAAAAACTTAGCAAAAATCGCTTAGGGGCTAGTTGCATTCCAAACCCAATGAAGGGTTCGCTCAAAAATACCTTGCCCCTAGCACCTCGAGGGGTAGGGTGGTGTTTTACAAAAAACTAAACAAAAATCGCTAAGGGGCTCGTGGAAGCCTGAACTCGACGAAGGGCTCGCTCGAAAACACCTCGCCCCTAGCACCTCGAGTGGGAGGGTGGCGTTTTTTAAAAAACCTAGCAAAAAGTGCTAAGGGGCTCGTTGCTGCCCAAACCCGACGAAGGGTTCACTCGAAAACACCTCGCCCCTAGCACTTCGAGGGGGATGGTGGCGCTTTTCAAAAAACATAGCAAAAATTGCTAAGGGGCTCATTGCATCCCAAACCCGACGAAGGGTTCACTTGAAAACACCTTGCCCCTAGCACCTTGAGGGGGAGGGTGGCATTATTCAAAAAAACTTAGCAAATATCGCTAAGGGCCTCGTTGCAGCCCAAACCCGATGAAGTGTTCGCTCAAAAACACCTTGTCCCTAGCACCTCAAGGGGGAGGGTGGCGTCTTTAAAAAAACTTAACAAAAATCATTAAGGGGCTCATTGCAGCACAAACCCATTGAAGGGTTCGCTCGAAAACACCTCGCCCCTAGCACCTCGAGGAGGAGGGTAGCGATTTTCAAGAAACTTAGTAAAAATCGCTGTGGGGCTAGTTGCATCCGAAACCCGACAAGGGTTCACTCAAAAACATCTCGCCCCTAGCACCTCGAGGGGGAGGGTGGCGTTTTTCAAAAAACATAGCAAAAATGGCTAAGGGGCTTGTTGCATCCCAAACCCAACGAAGGGTTCGCTCGAAAACGCCTCGCCCCTAGCACCTCGAGCGGGTGGGTGGAATTTATCAAAAAACTTAGCACAAATCGTTAAGGGGCTCGTTGAAGCCCAAACTCGATGAAGAGTTAGCTCGAAAACACCTTGTCCCTAGCACCTCGAGGGGGAGGATGGCGTTTTTAATTAAAAAACTTAGCAAAAATCGCTAAGGTCCTCATTGCAACCCAAACCCGATGAAGGGATCGCTTGAAAACACCTTGCCCCTAGCACCTCGAGGGGGAGGGTGGCGTTTTTTAAAAAACATAGCAAAAATCGCTAAGGGGCTTCTTGCAGCCCAAACCCGACGAAGGGTTAGCTTGAAAACACCTCACCCCTAGCACTTCGAGGGGGAGGGTGGCGTTTTTCAAAAAGCATAGCAAAATCACTAAGGGGCTCGTTACAGCCCAAACTAGACGAAGGGTTCGCTCGAAATCACCTCGTCCCTAGCGCCTCGAGGGGGAGGGTGACGTCTTTCAAAAAAACTTAGCAAAAATCACTAAGGGACTCGTTGCAGCCCAAACCCGATGAAGGGTTCGCTCGAAAACACCTCGCCCCTAGAACCTCGAGGGGGATGGTGGCGTTTTTCAAAAAACTTTACAAAAATCGCTCAGGGGCTCGTTGCAGCCCAAACCCGATGAAGGGTTCGCTCAAAAACACCTCGTCCCTAGCACCTCGAGGAGGAGGGTAGCGTTTTTCAAAAAACGTAGCAAAAATCACTAAGGTGCTAGTTGCATCCCAAACCCAACGAAGGGTTCACTCAAAAACACCTTGCCCCTAGCACCTCGAGGGGGAGGGTGGTGTTTTTCAAAAAACTAAGCAAAAATCACTAAGGGGCTCGTTGAAGCCCAAACTCGACGAAGGGCTCACTCGAAAACACCTCGCCCCTAGCACCTAGAGAGGGAGTGTGGCGTTTTTTAAAAAATCTAGCAAAAAGTGCTAAGGGGCTCGTTGCTGCCCAAACCCGATGAAGGGGTTCACTCGAAAACACCTCGCCCCTAGCACTTCGAGGGGGATGGTGGCACTTTTCAAAAAACTTAGCAAAAATTGCTAAGGGGCTCATTGCAACCCAAACACGACGAAGGGTTCACTCGAAAATACCTCGCCCCTAGAACCTCGAGGGGGATGGTGGCGTTTTTCAAAAAACTTAGCAAAAATTGCTAAGGGGCTCCTTGCATCCCAAACCCGATGAAGGGTTCGCTCGAAAACACCTTGCCCCTAGCACCCCGAGGGGGAGGGTGGTGTTTTTCAAAAAACTAAGCAAAAATCGCTAAGGGGCTCATTGAAGCCCAAACTCGACGAAGGGCTTGCTCGAAAATATCTCGCCCCTAGCACCACGAGAGGGAGGGTGGCGTTTTTTAAAAAACCAAGCTAAAAGTGCTAAGGGGCTCGTTGCTGCCCAAACCCGATGAAGGGTTACCTCGAAAACACCTCGCCCCTAGCACTTCGAGGGGGATGGTGGCATTTTTCAAAAAACATAGCAAAAATGGCTAAGGGGCACATTGCATCCCAAACCCGATGAAGGGTTCGCTCAAAAACACCTCGCCCCTAGCACCTCGAGGAGGAGGGTAGCGATTTTCAAAAAAGTTAGTAAAAATCGCTATGGGGCTAGTTGCATCCCAAACCCGACAAGGGTTCACTCAAAAACATCTCGCCCCTAGCACCTCGAGGGGGAGGGTGGCGTTTTTCAAAAAACATAGCAAAAATGGCTAAGGGGCTTGTTGCATCCCAAACCCAACGAAGGGTTCGCTCGAAAACGCCTCGCCCCTAGCACCTCGAGCGGGTGGGTGGAATTTATCAAAAAACTTAGCACAAATCGTTAAGGGGCTCGTTGAAGCCCAAACCCGATGAAGAGTTAGCTCGAAAACACCTCGTCCCTAGCACCTCGAGGGGGAGGATGGCGTTTTTAATTAAAAAACTTAGCAAAAATTGCTAAGGTCCTCATTGCAACCCAAACCCGATGAAGGGCTCGCTTGAAAACACCTTGCCCCTAGCACCTCGAGGGGGAGGGTGGCATTTTTTAAAAAACATAGAAAAAATCGCTAAGGGGCTTCTTGCAACCCAAACCCGACGAAGGGTTAGCTTGAAAACACCTCGCCCCTAGCACTTTGAGGGGGAGGGTGGCATTTTTCAAAAAGCATAGCAAAATCACTAAGGGGCTCGTAACAGCCCAAACTCGACGAATGGTTCGCTCGAAATCACCTCATCCCTAGCACCTCGAGGGGGAGGGTGGCGTCTTTCAAAAAACTTAGCAAAAATCACTAAGGGGCTCGTTGCAGCCCAAACCCGATGAAGGGTTCGCTCGAAAACACCTCGCCCCTAGAACCTCGAGGGGGATGGTGGCGTTTTTCAAAAAACTTTACAAAAATCGCTCAGGGGCTCGTTGTAGCCCAAACCCGATGAAGGGTTCGCTCAAAAACACCTCGTCCCTAGCACCTCGAGGAGGAGGGTAGCGTTTTTCAAAAAACGTAGCAAAAATCACTAAGGTGCTAGTTGCATCCCAAACCCAACGAAGGGTTCACTCAAAAACACCTTGCCCCTAGCACCTCGAGGGGGAGGGTGGTGTTTTTCAAAAAACTAAGCAAAAATCACTAAAGGGCTCGTTGAAGCCCAAACTCGACGAAGGGCTCGCTCGAAAAATTCCTCGCCCCTAGCACCTCCAGAGGGAGTGTGGCGTTTTTTAAAAAACCTAGTAAAAAGTGCTAAGGGGCTCGTTGCTGCCCAAACCCGATGAAGGGTTCACTCGAAAACACCTCGCCCCTAGCACTTCGAGGGGGATGGTGGCGCTTTTCAAAAAACTTAGCAAAAATCGCTAAGGGGCTCATTGCATCCCAAACCCGATGAAGGGTTAACTTGAAAACACCTTGCCCCTAGCACCTCGAGTGAGAGGGTGGCATTATTCAAAAAAACATAGCAAAAATCGCTAAGGGCCTCGTTGCAGCCCAATCCCGACGAAGTGTTCGCTCAAAAACACCTCGTCCCTAGCACCTCGAGGGGGAGGGTGGCGTTTTAAAAAAAACAAAGAAAAAATCATTAAGGGGCTCATTGCCGCCCAAACCCAATGAAGGGTTCGCTCGAAAACACCTCACCCCTAGCACCTCGAGGAGGAGGGTAGCGTTTTTGAAAAAAACTTAGTAAAAATCGCTAAGGGGCTAGTTGCATCCCAAACCTGACGAAGGGTTCACTCAAAAACATCTCGCCCCTAGCACCTCGAGGGGGAGGGTGGCATTTTTCAAAAAACATAGCAAAAATGGCTAAGGGGCTTGTTGCATCCCAAACTCGACGAAGGGTTCGCTCGAAAACACCTCGCCCCTAGCACCTCGAGGGGGAGGGTGGAATTTTTCGAAAAATGTAGCAAAAATCGCTAAGGGGCTCGTTGAAGCCCAAACCCGACAAAGAGTTAGCTCGAAAACACCTCGTCCCTAGCACTTCGAGGGGGAGGGTGGCGTTTTTCAAAAAACATAGCAAAAATGGCTAAGGGGCTTGTTGCATCCCAAACTCGACGAAGGGTTCGCTCGAAAACACCTCGCCCCTAGCACCTCGAGGGGGAGGGTGGCGTTTTTCAAAAAACATAGCAAAAATCACAAAGGGGCTTGTTGCAGCCCAAACCCGACGAAGGGTTCACTCAAAAACATCTCGCCCCTAGCACCTCGAGGGGGAGGGTGGCGTTTTTCAAAAAACATAGCCAAAATGGCTAAGGGGCTCGTTGCATCCCAAATCCGACGAAGGGTTCGCTCGTAAACGCCTCGCCCCTAGCACCTCGAGGGGGAGGGTGGCGTTTTTAAAAAAAAACTTAGCAAAAATGGCTAAGGGGCTTGTTGCAGCCCAAACCTGACAAAGGGTTCGCTCGAAAACACCTCGCCCATAGCACCTCGAGAGGGAGGGTGGCATTTTTTAAAAAGCCTAGCAAAAAGTGCTAAGGGGCTCGTTGCTCTCCAAACCCGATAAAGGGTTCACTCGAAAACACCTCGCCCCTAGCACTTCGAGGGGGATGGTGGCGTTTTTCAAAAAACATAGCAAAAATGGCTAAGGGTCTCATTGCATCCCAAACCCGATGAAGGGTTCACTTGAAAACACCTTGCCCCTAGCACCTCGAGGGGGAGGGTGACATTTTTAAAAATAACTTAGCAAAAATGGCTAAGGGGCTTGTTGCAGCCCAAACCCGACAAAGGGTTCACTCGAAAACACCTCGCCCCTAGCACCTCGAGAAGGATGGTGGCGTTGTTCAAAAAAACTTAGCAAAAATTGCTACAGGCCTCATTGCAGCCCAAACCCGATGAAGTGTTCGCTCAAAAATACCTCGTCCCTAGCACCTCGAGGGGGAGGGTGGCATTTTTCAAAAACCTTAGCAAAAATTGCTAAGGGGCTTGTTACATCCCAAACCCGACGAAGGGTTCGCTCGAAAACACCTCGCCCCTAGCACCTCAAGGGGGATGGTGGTGTTTTTCAAAACACTTAGCAAAAATCATTAAGGGCCTCGTTGCAGCCCAAACCCTAATGAAGGGTTCACTTGAAAACACCTTGCCCCTAGCACCTCGAGGGGCAGGGTGGTGTTTTTTTAAAAAAACATAGCAAAAATCGCTAAGGGGCTTGTTGCAGCCCAAACCCGACGAAGGGTTCACTCAAAAACATCTCGCCCCTAGCACCTCGAGGGGGAGGGTGGCGTTTTTTAAAAAACATAGCAAACATTGCTAAGGGGCTCGTTACAGCCCAAACCCGACGACGGGTTCGCTCGAAAACACCTCATCCCTAGCACCTCCTGGGGGAGGGTGGCGATTTTAAAAAAATTTAGCAAAACTGGCTAACAGGCTTGTTGCAGCCCAAACACGATGAAGGGTTCACTCGAAAACACCTCGCCCCTAGCACTTCGAGGGGGAGGGTGGCATTTTTCAAAAAAGATAGCAAAAATTGCTAAGGGGCTCGTTACAGCCCAAACCAGATGAAGGGTTCCCTCGAAAACGCCTCATCCCTAGCAACTCCAGTGGGATGGCGGCGTTTTTAAAAAAACATAGCAAAACTGGCTAACGGGCTTATTGCAGCCCAAACACGATGAAGCGTTCACTCGAAAACACCTCGCCCCTAGCACTTCGAGGTGGAGGGTGGCCTTTTTCAAAAAAACATAGCAAAAATTGCTAAGGGGCTCGTTGCTGCCCAAACCCGACGAAGGATTCACTCGAAAACACCTCGCCCCTGGAACTTCGAGGGGAATGGTGGCATTTTTCAAGAAACTTACCAAAAATGGCTAAGGGGCTTGTTGCAGCCCAAACCCGACGAAGGGTTCGCTCAAAAACACCTCACCCCTAGCACCTCAAGGGGGAGGGTGGCGTTATTCAAAAAACATAGCAAAAATCGCTAAATGTCTCGTTGTAGCCCAAACCCAATGAAGGGTTCTCTTGAAAACACCTTGCCCCTAGCACCTCGAGGGGGATGGTGGCATTTTTAAAACAACATAGGAAAAATCACTAAGGGGCTTGTTGCAGCCCAAACCCGACGAAGGGTTAGCTCGAAAACACCTCGCGCCTAGCACTTCGAGGGGGAGGGTGGCGTTTTTCAAAAAACATAGCAAAAATTGTTAAGGGGCTCGTTGCTGCCCAAACCCGATAAAGGGTTCACTCGAAAACACCTCGCCCCTAGAACTTCGAGGGGGATGGTGGTGTTTTTCAAAAAACATAGCAAAAATGGCTAACGGGCTCATTGCATCCCAAACCCGATGAAGGGTTCACTTGAAAACACCTTGCCCCTAGCACCTCGAGGGGGAGGGTGACGTTTTTAAAAAAACTTAGCAAAAATGTCTAAGGGGCTTGTTGCAGCCCAAACCCGACGAAGGGTTCACTCAAAAACATCTCGCCCCTAGCACCTCGAGGGGGAGGGTGGCGTTTTTCAAAAAACATAGCCAAAATGGCTAAGGGGCTCGTTGCATCCCAAATCCGACGAAGGGTTCGCTCGTAAACACCTCGCCCCTAGCACCTCGAGGGGGAGGGTGGCGTTTTTAAAAAAAACTTAGCAAAAATGGCTAAGGGGCTTGTTGCAGCCCAAACCTGACAAAGGGTTCGCTCGAAAACACCTCGCCCCTAGCACCTCGAGAGGGAGGGTAGCATTTTTTAAAAAGCCTAGCAAAAAGTGCTAAGGGGCTCGTTGCTCTCCAAACCCGATAAAGGGTTCACTCGAAAACACCTCGCCCCTAGCACTTCGAGGGGGATGGTGGCGTTTTTCAAAAAACATAGCAAAAATGGCTAAGGGGCTCATTGCATCCCAAACCCGATGAAGGGTTCACTTGAAAACACCTTGCCCCTAGCACCTCGAGGGGGAGGGTGACATTTTTAAAAATAACTTAGCAAAAATGGCTAAGGGGCTTGTTGCAGCCCAAACCCGACAAAGGGTTCACTCGAAAACACCTCGCCCCTAGCACCTCGAGAAGGATGGTGGCGTTGTTCAAAAAAACTTAGCAAAAATTGCTACAGGCCTCATTGCAGCCCAAACCCGATGAAGTGTTCGCTCAAAAATACCTCGTCCCTAGCACCTCGAGGGGGAGGGTGGCATTTTTCAAAAACCTTAGCAAAAATTGCTAAGGGGCTTGTTACATCCCAAACCCGACGAAGGGTTCGCTCGAAAACACCTCGCCCCTAGCACCTCAAGGGGGATGGTGGTGTTTTTCAAAACACTTAGCAAAAATCATTAAGGGCCTCATTGCAGCCCAAACCCTGATGAAGGGTTCACTTGAAAACACCTTGCCCCTAGCACCTCGAGGGGCAGGGTGGTGTTTTTTTTTTAAAACATAGCAAAAATCGCTAAGGGGCTTGTTGCAGCCCAAACCCGACAAAGAGTTAGCTCAAAAACACCTTGTCCGTAGCACTTCGAGGGGGAGCGTGGCATTTTTCAAAAAACATAGCAAAAATTGCTAAGGGGCTCGTTACAGCCCAAACCCGACGAAGGGTTCGCTCGAAAACACCTCATCCCTAGCACCTCCAAGGGGAGGGTGGCGATTTTAAAAAAACTTAGCAAAAATTGCTAAGGGCCTCGTTGCAGCCCAAACCCGATGAAGGGTTCTCTTGAAAACACCTTGCCCCTAGCACCTCGAGGGGGATGGTGGCATTTTTAAAAAAAACACAGGAAAAATTGCCAAGGGTCTCGCTGCAGCCCAAACCCGACGAAGGGTTCACTTGAAAATACCTGGCCCCTAGCACCTCGAGGGGGAGGGTGGCGTTATTCAAAAAAACTTAGCAAAAATCGCTAAGGGTCTCGTTGCAGCCCAAACCCGATGAAGTGTTCGCTCAAAAACACCTCGTCCCTAGCACCTCGAGGGGGAGGGTGGTATTTTTAAAAAAAAAACTTAGCAAAAATGGCTAAGGGGCTTGTTGCAGCCCAAACCTGACGAAGGGTTCACTCGAAAACATCTCGCCCCTAGCACCTCAAGGGGGAGGGTGGCGTTTTTCGAAAAACATAGCAAAAATGGCTAAGGGGCTCATTGCATCCCAAACCCGACGAAGGGTTTGCTCGAAAACACCTCGCCCCTAGCACCTCGAGGGGGAGGGTGGCATTATAAAAAAAAACTTAGCAAAAATGGCTAAGGGGCTTGTTGCAGCCCAAACCCGACAAAGGGTTCGCTCGAAAACACCTCGCCCCTAGCACCTCGAGGGGGATTCTGGCGTTTTTCAAAAAACTTAGCAAAAATCGCTAAGGGGCTCGTTGTAGCCCAAACCCAATGAAGGGTTCTCTTGAAAACACCTTGCCCCTAGCACCTCGAGGGGGATGGTGGCATTTTTAAAAAAACATAGGAAAAATCACTAAGGGGCTTGTTGCAGCCCAAACCCGACGAAGGGTTAGCTCGAAAACACCTCGCGCCTAGCACTTCGAGGGGGAGGGTGGCGTTTTTCAAAAAACATAGCAAAAATCGCTAAGGGGCTCGTTACAGCCCAAACCCGATAAAGGGTTCGCTCGAAAACACCTCGTCCCTAGCACCTCGAGGGGGAGGGTGGCGTTTTTAAAAAAACTTAGCAAAAATGGCTAAGAGGCTTGTTGCAGCCCAAACCCAACGAAGAGTTCACTCAAAAACATCTCGCCCCTAGCACCTCGAGAGGGAGGGTGGCATTTTTCAAAAAACATAGCAAAAATGGCTAAGGGGCTCGTTGCATCCCAAACCCGACGAAGGGTTCGCTCGAAAACACCTCGCCCCTAGCACCTCGAGGTGGAGGGTGGCGTTTTTAAAAAAAACTTAGCAAAAATGGCTAAGGGGCTTGTTGCAGCCCAAACCTGACAAAGGGTTCGCTCGAAAACACCTCGCATCTAGCACCTTGAGAGGGAGGGTGGCATTTTTTAAAAAACCTAGCAAAAAGTGCTAAGGGGCTCGTTGCTGCCCAAACCCAATAAAGGGTTCACTCAAAAACACCTCGCCCCTAGGACTTCGAGGGGGATGGTGGCGTTTTTCAAAAAACGTAGCAAAAATGGCTAAGGGGCTCATTGCATCCCAAACCCGATGAAGGGTTCACTTGAAAACACCTTGCCCCTAGCACCTCGAGCGGGAGGGTGACGTTTTTAAAAAAACTTAGCAAAAATGTCTAAGGGGCTTGTTGCAGCGCAAACCCGACAAAGGGTTCGCTCGAAAACACCTCGCCCCTAGCACCTCGAGGGGGATTGTGGCGTTATTCAAAAAAACTTAGCAAAAATCGCTAAGGGCCTCGTTGCAGCCCAAACCCGATGAAGTGTTCGCTCAAAAACACCTCATCCCTAGCACCTCGAGGGGGAGGGTGGCATTTTTCAAAAACCTTAGCAAAAATTGATAAGGGGCTTGTTGCATTCCAAACCCGATGAAGGGTTCGCTCGAAATCACCTCGTCCCTAGCACCTCGAGGGGGAGGGTGGCCCTTTACAATAAACTTAGCAAAAATCGCTAAGGGGCTCGTTGCAGCCCAAACCCGACGAAGGGTTCGCTCGAAAACACCTCGCCCCTAGAAATTCGAGGGGGATGGTGGCGTTTTTCAGAAAAACTTTACAAAAATCGCTAAGGGGCTCATTGCAGCCCAAACCCAATAAATGGTTCGCTCAAAAATACCTCTCCCCTAGCACCTTGAGGAGGAGGGTAGCGTTTTTCAAAAAACATAGCAAAAATCGCTAAGGGGCTCGTTGCAGCCCAAACCCGACGAAGGGTTCGGTCAAAAACACCTCGCCCCTAGCACTTCGAGGGGGAGGGTGGCATTTTTTCAAAAAAAATAGCAAAATTGCTAAGGGCCTCGTTGCATCCCAAACCCGACGAAGGGTTCGCTCGAAAACACCTTGCCCCTAGCACCTCGAGGGGGAGGGTGGTGTTTTTCAAAAAACTAAGCAAAAATCGCTAAGGGGCTCATTGAAGCCCAAACTCGACGAAGGGCTCGCTCGAAAACACCTCGCCCCTAGCACCTCGAGAGGGAGGGTGGCGTTTTTTTAAAAAACCTAGCAAAAAGTGCTAAGGGGCTCGTTGCTGCCCAAACCCAATGAAGGGTTCACTCGAAAACACCTCGCCCCTAGCACTTCGAGGGGGATGGTGGCATTTTTCAAAAAACTTAGCCAAAATGGCTAAGGGGCTCATTGCATCCCAAACCCGATGAAGGGTTCACTTGAAAATACCTTGCCCCTAGCACCTCGAGGGGGAGGGTGGCGTTATTCAAAAAAACTTAGCGAAAATTGCTAAGGGCCTCGTTGCAGCCCAAACCCGATGAAATGTTCGCTCAAAAATGCCTCGTCCCTAGCACCTCGAGGGGGAGGGTGGTGTTTTTAAAAAAAACTTAGCAAAAATAGTTAAGGGGCTCATTGCAGCCTAAACCCAATGAAGGGTTCGCTCGAAAACACCTCGCCCCGAGCACCTCGAGGAGGAGGGTAGCGTTTTTCAAAAAACTTAGTAAAAATCGCTAAGGGGCTAGTTGCATCCCAAACCTGACAAGGGTTCACTCAAAAACATCTCGCCCCTAGCACCTCGAGGGGGAGGGTGGCATTTTTCAAAAAACATAGCAAAAATGGCTAAGGGGCTTGTTGCATCCCAAACCCAACGAAGGGTTCGCTCGAAAATGCCTCGCCCCTAGCACCTCGAGGGGGAGGGTGGAATTTTTCAAAAAACTTAGCAAAAATCGTTAAGGGGCTCATTGAAGCCCAAACCCGACGAAGAGTTAGCTCGAAAACACCTCGTCCCTAGCACCTCGAGGGGGAGGGTGGCATTTTTAATTAAAAAACTTAGCAAAAATTGCTAAGGGCCTCATTGCAACCCAAACCCGATGAAGGGCTCGCTTGAAAATACCTTGCCCCTAGCACCTCGAGGGGGAGGGTGGCGTTTTTTAAAAAACATAGCAAAAATTGCTAAGGGGCTTCTTGCAGCCCAAACCCAACGAAGGGTTAGCTCGAAAACACCTCGCCCCTAGCACTTCGAGGGAGAGGGTGGCGTTTGTCAAAAAACATAGCAAAATCACTAAGGGGCTTGGTACAGCCCAAACTCGACGAAGGGTTCGCTCGAAATCACCTCGTCCCTAGCACCTCGAGGGGGAGGGTGGCCTTTTTCAATAAACTTAGCAAAAATCACTAAGGGGCTCGTTGCAGCCCAAACCCGACGAAGGGTTCGCTCGAAAACACCTCGCCCCTAGAACCTCGAAGGGGATGGTGGCGTTTTTCAAAAAAACTTTACAAAAATCGCTAAGGGGCTCGTTGCAGCCCAAACCCGACGAAGGTTTCGCTCAAAAACACCTCGTCCCTAGCACCTCGAGGAGGAGGGTAGCGTTTTTCAAAAAAAATAGCAAAAATCACTAAGGGGCTAGTTGCATCCGAAACCCAACGAAGGGTTCACTCGAAAACACCTTGCCCCTAGCACCTCGAGGGGGAGGGTGGTGTTTTTCAAAAAACTAAGCAAAAATCGCTAAGGGGCTTGTCGAAGCCCAAACTCGACAAAGGGCTCGCTCGAAAACACCTCGCCCCTAGCACCTCGAGGAGGAGGGTGGCGTTTTTCAAAAAACTTAGCAAAAATCGCTAAGGGGCTCGTTGCAGCCCAGACCCGACGAAGGGTTCGCTCGAAAACACCTCGCCCCTAGAACCTCGAGGGGGATGGTGGCGTTTTTCAAAAAACTTTGCAAAAATCACTAAGGGGCTCGTTGCATCCCAAACCCGATGAAGGGTTCGCTCGAAAACACCTTGCCCCTAGCACCTCGAGGGGGAGAGTGGTGTTTTTCGAAAAACTAAGCAAAAATCGCTAAGGGGCTCATTGAAGCCCAAACTCGACGAAGGGCTCGCTCGAAAACACGTCGCGCCTAGCACCTCGAGAGGGAGGGTGGCATTTTTTAAAAAACCGAGCAAAAAGTGCTAAGGGGCTCGTTGCTGCCCAAACCCGATGAAGGGTTCACTCGAAAACACCTCGCCCCTAGCACTTCGAGGGGGATGGTGGCGTTTTTCAAAAAACTTAGCAAAAATGGCTAAGGGGCTCATTGCATCCCAAACCCGATGAAGGGTTCACTCGAAAACACCTTGCCCCTAGCACCTCGAGAGGGAGGGTGGCGTTATTCAAAAAACATAGAAAAAATCGCTAAGGGCCTTGTTGCAGCCCAAACCCGATGAAGTGTTCGCTCAAAAACACCTCGTACCTAGCACCTCGAGGGGGAGGGTGGCATTTTTGAAAAAACTTAGCAAAAATCATTATGGGGCTCATTGCAACCCAAACCCAATGAAGGGTTCGCTCGAAAACACCTCGCCCCTAGCACCTCGAGGAGGAGGGTAGCGTTTTTCAAAAGACTTAGTAAAAATCACTAAGGGGCTAGTTGCATCCCAAACCCGAGGACGGGTTAACTCAAAAACATCTCGCCCCTAGCACCACGAGGGGCAGGGTGGCGTTTTTCAAAAAACATAGCATAAATGACTAAGGGGCTTGTTGCATCCCAAACCCGACGAAGGGTTCGCTCGAAAACACCTCGCCCCTAGCACCTTGAGGGAGAGGGTGGAATTTTTCAAAAAACTTAGCAAAAATCGCTAAGGGGTTCGTTGAAGCCCAAACCCGATGAAGAGTTAGCTCAAAAACACCTCGTCCCTAGCACCTCGAGGGGGAGGGTGGAGTTTTTAATTAAAAAACTTAGAAAATATCATTAAGGGGCTCATTGCAGCCCAAACCCAATAAATGGTTCGCTCAAAAATACCTCTCCCCTAGCACCTTGAGGAGGAGGGTAGCGTTTTTCAAAAAACTTAGCAAAAATCGCTAAGGGGCTAGTAGCATCCCAAACCCAACAAAGGGTTCGGTCAAAAACACTTCGCCCCTAGCACTTCGAGGGGGAGGGTGGCGTTTTTTCAAAAAACATAGCAAAATTGCTAAGGGCCTCGTTGTAGCCCAAACCCGATGAAGGGTTTGCTCAAAATCACCTTGTCCCTAGAACCTCCAGGGGAAGGGTGGCGTTTTTCAAAAAACTTAGCAAAAATCGCTAAGGGGCTCGTTGCAGCCCAGACCCGACGAAGGGTTCGCTCGAAAACACCTCGCCCCTAGAACCTCGAGGGGGATGGTGGCGTTTTTCAAAAAACTTTGCAAAAATCACTAAGGGGCTCGTTGCATCCCAAACCCGATGAAGGGTTCGCTCGAAAACACCTTGCCCCTAGCACCTCGAGGGGGAGGGTGGTGTTTTTCGAAAAACTAAGCAAAAATCGCTAAGGGGCTCATTGAAGCCCAAACTCGACGAAGGGCTCGCTCGAAAACACGTCGCGCCTAGCACCTCGAGAGGGAGGGTGGCATTTTTTAAAAAACCTAGCAAAAAGTGCTAAGGGGCTCGTTGCTGCCCAAACCCGATGAAGGGTTCACTCGAAAACACCTCGCCCCTAGCACTTCGAGGGGGATGGTGGCGTTTTTCAAAAAACTTAGCAAAAATGGCTAAGGGGCTCATTGCATCCCAAACCCGATGAAGGGTTCACTCGAAAACACCTTGCCCCTAGCACCTCGAGAGGGAGGGTGGCGTTATTCAAAAAAACATAGAAAAAATCGCTAAGGGCCTTGTTGCAGCCCAAACCCGATGAAGTGTTCGCTCAAAAACACCTCGTACCTAGCACCTCGAGGGGGAGGGTGGCATTTTTGAAAAAACTTAGCAAAAATCATTATGGGGCTCATTGCAACCCAAACCCAATGAAGGGTTCGCTCGAAAACACCTCGCCCCTAGCACCTCGAGGAGGAGGGTAGCGTTTTTCAAAAGACTTAGTAAAAATCACTAAGGGGCTAGTTGCATCCCAAACCCGAGGACGGGTTAACTCAAAAACATCTCTCCCCTAGCACCACGAGGGGCAGGGTGGCGTTTTTCAAAAAACATAGCATAAATGACTAAGGGGCTTGTTGCATCCCAAACCCGACGAAGGGTTCGCTCGAAAACACCTCGCCCCTAGCACCTTGAGGGAGAGGGTGGAATTTTTCAAAAAACTTAGCAAAAATCGCTAAGGGGTTCGTTGAAGCCCAAACCCGATGAAGAGTTAGCTCAAAAACACCTCGTCCCTAGCACCTCGAGGGGGAGGGTGGCGTTTTTAATTAAAAAACTTAGAAAATATCATTAAGGGGCTCATTGCAGCCCAAACCCAATAAATGGTTCGCTCAAAAATACCTCTCCCCTAGCACCTTGAGGAGGAGGGTAGCGTTTTTCAAAAAACTTAGCAAAAATCGCTAAGGGGCTAGTAGCATCCCAAACCCAACAAAGGGTTCGGTCAAAAACACTTCGCCCCTAGCACTTCGAGGGGGAGGGTGGCGTTTTTTCAAAAAACATAGCAAAATTGCTAAGGGCCTCGTTGTAGCCCAAACCCGATGAAGGGTTTGCTCAAAATCACCTTGTCCCTAGAACCTCCAGGGGAAGGGTGGCGTTTTTCAAAAAACTTAGCAAAAATCGCTAAGGGGCTCGTTGCAGCCCAGACCCGACGAAGGGTTCGCTCGAAAACACCTCGCCCCTAGAACCTCGAGGGGGATGGTGGCGTTTTTCAAAAAACTTTGCAAAAATCACTAAGGGGCTCGTTGCATCCCAAACCCGATGAAGGGTTCGCTCGAAAACACCTTGCCCCTAGCACCTCGAGGGGGAGGGTGGTGTTTTTCGAAAAACTAAGCAAAAATCGCTAAGGGGCTCATTGAAGCCCAAACTCGACGAAGGGCTCGCTCGAAAACACGTCGCGCCTAGCACCTCGAGAGGGAGGGTGGCATTTTTTAAAAAACCTAGCAAAAAGTGCTAAGGGGCTCGTTGCTGCCCAAACCCGATGAAGGGTTCACTCGAAAACACCTCGCCCCTAGCACTTCGAGGGGGATGGTGGCGTTTTTCAAAAAACTTAGCAAAAATGGCTAAGGGGCTCATTGCATCCCAAACCCGATGAAGGGTTCACTTGAAAACACCTTGCCCCTAGCACCTCGAGGGGGAGGGTGGCGTTATTCAAAAAAACTTAGCAAAAATCGCTAAGGGCCTCGTTGCAGCCCAAACCCGATGAAGTGTTCGCTCAAAAACACCTCGTCCCTAGCACCTCGAGGGGGAGGGTAGTGTTTTGAAAAAAACTTAGCAAAAATCATTAAGGGGCTCATTGCAGCCCAAACCCAATGAAGGGTTCGCTCGAAAATACCTCGCCCCTAGCACCTCCATGAGGAGGGTTGCGTTTTTCAAAAAACTTAGTAAAAATCGCTAAGGGGCTTGTTGCAGCCCAAACCCGACAAAGGGTTAGCTCGAAAACACCTAGCCCCTAGTACTTCGAGGGGGAGGGTGGCGTTTTTCAAGAAACATAGAAAAAATTGCTAAGGGGCTCATTAGCAGCCATAGCAGGATCATATTGGCTGAGGCCGAGCAGGTCTGGGTACAGAGGAATGACCTACAGGCACAGACCAATGCACAGCAGAGAGAGATTCAGCGGCTGACCGCTGCTCTTGAGGCAAGTGAGACTCGCATTACTGAGGTGACTGGATAGCGCGACACCCTCGTGCAGGAAGTTGACAGACGTGGCGTGATTATGCAGCAACGCGCCAACCACAACGAGCAGCTGCAGCATCAGTTGACGGCTACACAACACGAGATGGAGCTTATGGGAGAGGATTTAGAGACCCTGGCTCAGGAGAACCAGGGCCTGCAGCAGCAGCTTGAGGCAGCCCTTGCACCACCGGCAGCACCGGAGGAGGAGGACCCGCAGGAGGATATGGACGAGTCTGACATAGACTACGAGGCACCAGCTCGAGGCAGGACCTAGGAGGATAGTGGTAGACTAGACTAGTCTCGGTAGTCAGGATTAGTTGGGTAGGTAACTTTTGTCGAATTTTGTGAGGTTGTATTATTTTGGGGTTGATGCGTGAGATGCTTTTGTAAGTCGAGGGCCACATATTCCGAGTCACGTATTGAAACTATGATGATTTGCGCTATGCCTTGGTTGTACCTTAGTAGCTATTATTGTTGCAACAAAGTTTATTCGTACACATTGACTCAATCAAAGTACTTTCTTTGTAGATGGCTGAAAACAAAGAACAACCATCACAGGGTTGGGAAATTACCGATGGCCTAGAGTTCACAGGGATGGTTCACCTGTTTTGGAGAGTTCTCTAGAGATTCGGATATTCCATTCCTCCCACCTATGTTAGCAAGGAATTTCAGGAGCATGGAGTCCCCTCGTGTGTCATCCATGTGGCGGTTCCCGCCAATTACTCGGTCATCCCCATATGGGAATCTTGGACGCTTAGCATCACCGGGACAGATCTGCCCTCCACCTGGAATGTAGCTGCATTCAGGGCACTTACTCGATTCTGTGAAGACCACAAGCATGACGTTGCTGGAACACCTGTCACCTTGCTACCCATTAATGATGTGATGGACTTCGAGTGGATGAGGCATGTGGATTTCATCTTTGACCCAAACCATGGCCACCATGATCCTATGCTGCCCCTAATAGAGTATTATGGGTTGTCCACTTTTGCTTTGTGCACAAACTTGTGCCGGCATTTGGATGTGTTCCATTCTGCACTTCGACTTTCTGAGGTCGAAAAACAAGCTAAGGATGAACAAATTGCAGAACTAAACCAGCAAATCCAAGCTAAGAATGAAGAGATGGATGCAATTCTAGAAGAACGTGACCAGCCTTGCAGGATGTAGCAGATTTTGAGCATGACATGATTGAGGCTCAAGATGACTTGAACGCATTCAAGGCTGCCCATCTTCCTATTGAAGGGAATTGGGATGAGATCTTCATAGAGTATGGAGAACAAGACGATGTTTAGATGGCACCTGCCGGTGTTGATGACGAGGAAATGATGGATCTGGAGGAACCAGGAGAGCCTATAGAACAGGAAGGACCAGAAGAGCCAGAAGATTTAGTCCAGGAGTAGATAATTCACTACCCCTATGTACGGTCAAGTAGCATATGTATCCCTTGTTTGGTGTAGGAGCTTGAATCTTGCATAATGTGTTCGCAATACCGTAACTAGGCGTTGGCACATACGTGTAAGAAATCGTGTGATGACGTTATGAAATGATTTAATGAAGATGGTTGTCATTTCCGAAATTTTATCGTGCCTCTTGCAAATTTATTTCCTTGCGCATGTGATTTTATGGAATATTTTGAGAAATAACTAATGTGCAACCGTATAAATTGCAGCATGGTGCGTACTCGGAATCAGGAAGATCCTGAGAGCTCTCAGCATGGAGCAACTGCTGAGCCTTCATTAGCCGAAGTCTTGGCCGCTGCACTCAACAGGCAGCAGAATGACTCCGAGCTGCTCCGTCGGCTGGTCGACATCACGACCCATCTGGCTGGATGTGGAGATAACCGCAACAACTGCAACAACCAGCCCCGTTAGAGAAGTTACTCAGATTTCCTAGGTATCCACCCGCCAACCTTCGAGCGTGCCAGAGAGCCGCTGGACACTGACCACTAGTTGCGTTAGACCGAGTCTAAATTTGGTCTGCTAGAATGCACTGAGCACTAGAAGGTGCTATTCATTGCCCAGCAACTCCATTGCTCTGCTAGCGCCTGGTGGGCCAACTATGAAGCTTCTCTGCCTGCTAGACGACGCGTTGAATGGAATGACTTCAAAGCTGCTTTTCGTGCTCATTTCATCCCCGTTGGCCTCATGCAGAGAATGTTCCAGGAATTTATGGATCTAAAACAAGGAGGGAGGAATGTCCTCCAATATTCTGAAGCCTTCAATCACCTTGCTCAGTACGCCACTAAGTATGTTAATACTGAAGAGAAGAAAAGATATGCATTCCTGCGTGGGATGAATGCCACGCTCAAGAAACGTCTAACTTGGCAGACGACTGGCACATACAACAATCTGGTCAATGCTGCTATTGTCTAGGAAGGCGTTATGCGCCAAGTTGAAAAAGCAGACCACAAGAGAAAGGCCCCTGCTACTGCCTCTGCTGCCCTACAGGCGAAGCATCGCCTGATATATACTTTACCCACCGCACAACGTTTTTGGGCAGCACCGTAGCAACAGTTTCAGCGATGGTTTGGCCCGAACTACTCGAGACCATCATAGCAGCAGAACTTCCCACCTCATGCACCGTACCAACAACAGAACAATCAGTACCGTGCACCATATCAGCAACAAGGGAACCCGAGTGCTCGTGCCCCACTGCCTGCTGATCATGGAGGCAACTATCCTTGCTACAATTGTGGTCGTACCGGACACTTTGCAAAGAACTGCACTGCATCAAGGCGCAACAACAACAGCAACAACAACCAGCATCAGAACCAGAGCAGGAATGTGAATGCACCATCATGTGGTGCCCAAGTGAACTACACCAATATGGAAGATATCCCTCAGGGCGAACCCGTGCTGACCGGTACGCTCTCGCTCTATCGCCAGTCTGTCCTTGCACTTTTTTATTCTAGTGCTATGCATAATTTCATTAGCCAAGCATGTGTGCAAAAACTTAATCTTCAACCCCAGACTATAGAAAGATGCTACACAATTTGTTCCCCGCTGGGCAAATTAGTGCCAATCAAATAGTATGCAAAGCTCCTCTGGAAATAAACAAGAAAATCTACCCCACGGATTTTATCATGCTTAGCCACCAAGGAATTGATTTGATTTTGGGTATGTTCTAGAAGAAAACCCATAGAGCCATGCTAGACATCGAGCCCCGTATCATTCACATCAACTCCCCTTTGCATGGAAAGGACACATTTTCTCTAGACATCAATTTATCGAAATCCTTGATTGTCCATCACTTGGAAGGGCAGTCGCTCGAGAACATCCCTGTTGTTTGTGAGTATCCGGACATATTTCCCGAAGATATCTCTGGCCTCCCACCTGACCGTGAAGTGGAATTTAAGATAGAGCTACAGCCAGGAACTTCTCTGATATCTCGTCGACCTTATAAGATGGCCCCGAATGAGTTGGCCGAAATGAAAAAGCAATTGAATGAGTTATTGGAAAAATTGCCCAAGCACTTCACCTTGGGGCTGCCCTGCTATTTTTGTGAAGAAGAAGGACAAATCTCTACGTCTCGTTGTTGATTATCAACCTCTGAATGAAGTTACCATCAAGAATAAATACCCATTACCACGAATTGATATCATTTTTGATCAATTAGTTGGTGCTAAGGTATTTTCAAAAATTGACCTCCATTTGGGTTATTATCAAATCAAAATCAGAGCAGAAGATATTCCGAAGACCGCCTTTTCTACTGGATACGGATTGTTCGAGTATCTAGTAATGCCATTCGGATTGACAAACGCTCCAGCTCATTTCATGTATCTCATGAATTCGGTATTCATGCCAGAGTTGCACAAATTTGTGGTAGTATTCATTGACGACATCCTCGTCTATTCTAAATCCAAGGAAGAGCATGCTGAACATCTTCACATTGTTCTTCAAAGTCTACGAGATCACAAGTTGTATGCAAAATTCAGCAAGTGTGAATTTAGGTTGGACCATGTCCCATTCTTTGGTCACATAGTCTCTGCAGAAGGAATCTTGGTAGACCCTAGCAAGGTTCAAGACGTGCTAGATTGGAAGCCACCAAAGACAGTTCACCAAGTACGCAGTTTCCTCGGGCAAGCCGGATATTATCGTAGGTTCATACCAAATTTTTCTCGGCTGACCAAACCCATCACGGAGCTGCTGAAAAAGGAGAAAAAGTTTAATTGGAAAAGCAATTGTGAAGAAGCATTTCAAGCATTGAAGAAATTATTGACAACTGCCCCAGTACTGGCTCAACCCGACATCACCAAACCATTCGATGTATATTGTGATGCGTCTGGGATAGTACTTGGATGTGTACTCATGCAAGAAGGTCATGTCATGGCCTATGCATCTCGACAGCTAAGGAAGCATGAAGAGCACTATCCAACCCATGATCTAGAGCTAGCTGCAGTTGTACTTGCACTAAAAATATGGAGGCATTATTTGCTCGGCAACTTAGTGCACATTTACACAGACCATTAGAGCTTGAAATATATCTTCACCCAGACTGATCTGAACATGAGGCAGCATCGGTAGCTAGAACTGATTAAGGATTATAACCTGGAGATTCATTATCATCTAGGCAAGGCTAATGTAGTCGCCGATGCGTTAAGAAGAAAGGTCCACTGCAACAACTTGGAGCTGGAAGTTCAGGACAGCAATAACCACGAAACTAATTCAGAACCCAGCCTTCATGTTTTACCTGCTGTAGTGATTAGCAACCTAAGTTTGCATTCTACTATTCATGAAGAAATCATAGCTGCACAGAAAAATGACGTTGGTATGAATCATATAAAGCAAAATGCTTTACCCAAGACTCGGATGGTACTCTATGGTTCAATAACCGTTTAGTAGTACCAAAAGACTTTGAACTTCGACGGAAGATCTTGGATGAAGCACATCACTCCAAATATTCTATCCATCCGGGTAGTAACAAAATGTACCAAGACTTGAATAAGAATTTCTGGTGGACAAGGATGAAGCGGGAAATTGCTTGGTATGTCACAGAATGCGATACCTGTCAGAGAGTTAAGGCTGATCATTTGAAACAAGCCAGATTACTTCAACCATTGAGTATTTCCGTGTGGAAATGGGAAGACATCAGCATGGATTTTATTGTTGGTCTCCCTCTCACCTCTCGGAAGCATGATTCGATTTCGGTCGTTGTGGACCGACTCATGAAATCTGCCCACTTCCTACCGATCAATAACACCTACAAGATAAAACAATATGCAGAACTATACATAGCAAGAATTCTATGTCTTCATGGAGTACCCAAGACCATTGTTACAGGTCGAGGCTCGTAGTTTGTCGCTCATTTTTGGGAACAACTGCATGCATCACTGGGTACCAAGCTGATTCGGAGTTCCGCTTACAATGCCACCACTGACGGACAAACGGAGCGTGTCAACCAGATTTTGGAAGATATGCTTAGAGCATGTGTTTTAACACATGGTGGTAATTGGGATGAGTATTTTCCTTATGCGGAATTCTCATACAACAATAGTTACCAGGAGAATTTGAAAATGTCACCATTTGAGGCACTTTATGGTCGCAGTTGTAGAACACCGCTAAATTGGTCTGAATCTGGAAAAAGGGTAACCTTTGGTCCCGACCTTGTCAAGAATGCTGAAGAAAAGGTTCGTATCATTCAAGCCAATCTTAAAGCCGCTAAATGCCGACAAGAGAAGTATACAAACAGACGACGTAGGCCACTGTACTTCAACAAGGGTGATTACGTCTATCTCAGGGTGTCGCCTATGAAGGGTATCCAACGGTTTGGAGTCAAAGGAAAGTTAGCTCCCCATTATATTGGACCATTCCAAATTCTGGAGCGATATGGAAACGTGGCCTATAACCTGGAGTTACCCGCTAATCTATCTGGAGTTCATCACACCTTCCATGTCTCTCAGCTTAAGCGATGTCTCAAGCCACCCATCGACAAAATCTTGGAAGAGTATGACCAACTCCAACCCGATCTCACATACTCCGAAAAACCCATAAAGATCCTCAACGAGAAAGAGCGCACAACCCGTAATAGAACCCTCAAATTCTACAAGGTTCAATGGAGTAACCACTCAGAGGACGAGTCTATGTTGAATCTGAAGAATTCCTGAGTACTCATTACCCGAACATAGGTATGTTTTGACCACCGTACTTCCCTTTAGTTTGTCTTGTTCGTAATCTCAGGACGAGATTTCTTTAAGGAGGGAGGGTTGTGACACCCCAGGTGTCTCACCTTAATTTAACAAATATGAGGAGCATTAATCATGGGTATTATAGCATGAAATGATAGGAGCCTAATCATTGATTTGATTCTAGACAAATAAAAACCCTGCAACCAAGTTATTGAAGCAATTCAAAAATTTCAATACAACTCATGCCAAATAATTTCATCATCAATTTGGTAATGATAAAATAGAATATTATGAATTTATTGGGCATTTTATCTGCTTGGCAAAACCCTTAATTAATTAATTGATTCTTAAGTAACTAACTAATACATTTAATAAATTCTAAAAATATGTTTATGCAAATTTCAAATAAAATTTACTAGAGTGTTCTCCACCATTTAAATAGTCAGTCCACCAAATTTCACTAATTTAGGAAATCCCTAGCTATTTTATTTTGATTTATTAAAAACCAGCTTTGTCCAGGGACTTGGTTGTAGGAAATCTAAAACTCCAGGGGGTGCAGAGCAAAATCCTTTTCTTCTCCCTCCCACTGGTGCAGAGCCCTGTCGTCCATCGCCAGCGCACCGCCCGGACCATCTTCACCCCCCACCTCGGAATCTAGCACGCGTGACAGTGTCGCCTGCCACCCCTCTGCCTCGCCTGTGCTGTCCCGTCCTGCCGCCCGCGCGCCAACGGCCTTTTCCCCCTCCCTGCACGCTATCGCCATGGCCGACCGGTCGGACTTCAATTCTTCCCCCTCTTCCCGCTCCCAGGTCCCAACCACCTCGCTGACCTTGCGTGGCATCAAAGCGCACCCGCACGTCTCACAAACGCAGTCCCGAGGTACCCTTTTGTTCTCTGCTCTCTACTTCCTCTCGTTTCTCCTCTCTGCCCTCTGCTCACCGCCAGCATCGAGCTTGAGCTTCACTGCCTCCCCGCTTCCTGACCCAGCCGAGAGCCCCGCGCTCCCGTCCACTTCCCCTCTAGCTCCCCAGGCCACTCACTCGGCAATTCCCTGCGTGTGCTCGATCAATTTGAAGAAAAACCGAGGCGAACCCCTCCGGTGACCTCCTCTGTCGTCAGCCAAAATTGGGTACTCTCGGTGAGTCTCATCGCCTATCCTTTTTCTCCCACACGCGCAAACCACCTATGCGCCTCCCTAACCCATTTCTCCCTTGTTTCCTCCACTCAAGTCACCGGAAATCACCATTCCCTGGCCTCCGTCTCTGCTCTGCCGAAACCCGAGCCGCCTCGCCGACGAGCACTAACCCCCGCTCCACCCCCAAGCACGCCGACTTGATGCCAAGCCTCTCCGAGTCATCGTGAAACTGTAGGAGCAAACCCCGATTGATTTCCCACTCTGGAGGTGAAACGCGACCTCGTCGAAGACCACCTCTCCGCCGCCTCTCGCCGACAACCACCTTCCGGTGAGCCTCCGTCCTCGTAAACTCCCCTGACATGTTCGCCTCGACATACGCATCACATTTGTAGTCCCGCGGCGAGCTTTCGCCCCGCGCAGCCGCCGGTAGTGAGCCCTCCGGCCGCGCGCCGCCCAGCTCCGGCGTGCCTACTGGCCGTCCTCCTGGCGCCTACGTGGCCACCACGTGGATCCAACCTGGCACCCACGTGGCTCCGACATGGAAACCCCTTAAACCAGAAATATGTCTAGAAATTGCCAGAAAGTGCTAAAACTTTGAAAACTCCTAGTAAATCGAATTTAACTCCAATGAAGCTCAAACAAAATTGGTTTGGTTCATTTCAAATTGCTTTATTTTAGTAAAATAATAAATAACAGTCACTGTACATCTATTTTTGTTAACACATTTAATTGTCCAAACACAAATTAATTCACCAGAAATTCTAGGAATGGAATTAAATCTTAATTTTTGGCATGCTTAGTAAAAATATGATTATCTACCATCAAAAATTTTGGTTTAGCAGAATATGAATTATTTTAGGCCCTGGAATATATTTAGTGTGTTTTCTTAAGTTAATTCTAGTAATTATTATGTAATTAATTGGCCCTTGCCACTTGGCACAAAAATCACTCTTAGAAGCCCCTGTACCCAGTAAAACACACAAGTCCAGAAACCTAAATTTACTTAATTAACTAAATTGATTTGCTCATATCACTATTTTACTTTAATAAATGCTAGTAATTAGAATAATAATATCCAGAGGCTGTAAATTGGTAAAAATGCAAATCATCTATGTCTCTGTTCATGATAAATCACTCAAGTCCAGAATCAATTGGTTACTATTTTAATTGCTTGATTGTTCTGAAAAACTATAACAAACCTAAATAATTGAATAACACACATAAAATGATGAAATTTTAAATTGTTTCTTTGAAGCATATGGCTTCGAGAACATAATAATAAATTATTTGACACCAAACCACGATGTGCTTGCATGTATCATATCATTGCACATAACAGTGTTACGACAATACCATTAACACCTTTGTCATCATATAGGTAACGACAACCAGGAGCCCGAAGAGGATCATCAGAAGGAGACTGAGTCTCAGGAACAAGAGATTGAAGTCGCTAACACTAGTGTTGATCCAGGCAAGCCCCGGTTATCATTCGCTATTTTATAAAGTTGCTAGCTATCAATATTACAAGTGTCTATGATTATTGTTGCATTAGGTCATAGGAGTTGATTGGAACCCACTTGCATGATACCCAAATGTCCTATACCACTGTCATTAGAACTTTGGTAGTATCGGTACTGTGTCGCTTCGCTAAGTAACTACTAGGCGTGATAGATATCATTACTAAGAATGAACTTGACCACTATAACGGGACTTATAAAAGAAGTTTATTTTGATGACATGACCGGGCAGGGATGGTGCATGTGTAGGTTTGCAACAATACATGGGTGTTGACTGCGGTAGCCCTGCCTTGTCGAACCTAGGAACCGTCCATGGTCGGCCCCTTGGTCAAGTATTGAACAGTACCGAATGCATGCTAGTCTATGGGCACTAGTAAACTGATGTAGCATTGACGCGGCAACGAGGACGGTACCTAGTACACTGGTCGTTGACCCTTCTGCTGCTGGAGTGGACAGTTCATACCGTGAAGTACTATTGGCAGGACGGCATGCCCACTCGCTGAGACTGGACCTGGACCGAGTTGTTTTTCGTCCTTGCGAAAGGTTGCCATATACGACCTTAATTGGTGCGTAAGTGTCGTGTATCTCGGGTTATTCCAGCTAGTGTAAATCAATTACAATTACTGTCCCTTGCAGTAATGAGTACCACTTGGTCACTGAGTCGTCACGTAGTTGCACATGGTACTTGGGAATTGATTAGGAAGATTATTGTTGATGATGCTATTATTGCTCTTATGTTGTACTTACCTTATGTATTGCTTTATTATCTTATTGTTGCAACTAAAGTTACATTCTGCTCTACCCAATTAACTTGATGAATAAAACTTGATAGAACTAATAGGTTGCTTAGTGCGAGTCTTTTCAAACAAGCTACCTATTAGAGCCATTGCATGCCTAGATGTCCGACGGGTAAGTCTTGCTGAGTAATTAGTACTCAGGCTTTGTGCCATTGTTGTTTTCAGGTAATGAAGAGATAGAGTTGCCTGAGAATGTGCTGCCCTGGGACATGCAAGTCCCTGAGGGTTGGACTGCCCACTGGGAGTCCGACTCGCCGCCGCAGTATTGATGTGTGTTGCTAGAGTGATGGTTCTTCGGGCAGGAATCATTACTATGTTGTATCGTGGAGCTCGTAGCTCCTTATCGTTTTTCACTTCTGCTATGTTTTCAAAAACATTATGAACTTGTAATATTCCGCTGCACTCTGATCACTTATTGATGTAATATTCAACTTAAATTCAAACCAATGTTGTATTATCAAGTGTCTGTGTTATCAGCACCGTCGGGTCCTTGATCCTCCGGGAAGGGGCGCCACACCCGGGCAGGGTCCTGACGGCTGAAATCAGAACCTAGCCGACAGGGTCATATCAGGCTGAAAATAGCCACCCGGCTAGTCAAAAAAGAGTCATCATCAGGCTGATCATCCGATTCGGCTGATTCTGCAAAACGTTCCACCATGAAGTTATTTTCTCCTCCTGGACCAAAAGTAATGAAATATGGCTAAGGAAAAGGGTCCACGAGCGCCCTAACCGGGACAAGTCATGGGGCGACCCGGAGAGGGTCGGCACCCGGCCTAGGCCACCGCCCGGCCACCCTTGCCGCCCGGCCTGGCCTGCCGACTGTCCTGGGTTGGCCACCCAGGGTTGCTAGCCCATGAGGCCTACCGACCCCAAAACGGGAAATGTGGCACAAACCGACCCAGAAACCGTAATTAAGAAAAGATCTGAGCCAACCAAAGACAAGTCGGTCGGGAACCGACTTCATCCAAAGGCCGCCCGGCCGGACCTGCCGCCCAGCATGCCCGGCCGCCCGGCGGGGGAAACTTTGCCCACCAACTCTCCTTCACCTATAAGTACCCGCCAACCCTTCGCCACCAATAAATGGAGGGGGAATTCGGTAGAAATGAAGGAGGGAGGCAAGTGAAGCACATTGAAGTCCATTTCCCACTACTTTTCTTACTAGTAGAGTAGGTTAGTTAGTCGGGAGTTAGAGTCTAGTCGAGATCTTAGCTCGGGATTCCGGAAATCATCTCGGAGTCTTGGTATGAGCTCTCTTATATCTTTTCTCCTTTTGTGAGACTTATCTTTTATTAAATATAATTATCTTTTCCTTATCTATCTTGTCAAGTATTTATCTTACTTAGTCAATTTCCTCAAGTTACAATTATTGGGAAAGAACTTTGAAGCATAGTTTACTAGATTCCTGGCTAGGATTTAATTAAGTTTAGTTCTCAAATAGAACTTAGACTTGGTTATTTCCCAGCTATTCTTCCGCTAGGCCAACGGAAGAATATCTAGTGAAGGCGTAGGCGTAGTGCCTAAGTTAACACTAGCTGGATTTGCATTCGTCCCTATGGGCTGTGTGGTAGGCAGCAGGTGGTGATAGCCCTGTCCGTCCATTTAGTATTCTACCACGTTCGGGAAGTCTAGCAGTAACGTGCCCACTAGTGCACGAGGTTAGTTACCGAACCTATTAGTGGATCATTGTCGTGCCGTGAAGTAAGCTTATTGGTGAAAGACTCGAGGCTATACCATGGATTTGGTGTAAGCGCTCAACCCGAGTAACTAGGAATTTTGACGCTTGACTAGATTTTGGAAAGTTTATCTTAGGAATTCTAGACTTAGACTCACTGTCCTCCCGGCTAGCTTAATCGATCTCTTTTATCTATCTTAGTGTGGATTTCTCCTGTATCACTGCTCCCTTGTTTATCATTGAATATCTTTACCCCCGTCTTTGGTCAGTTGGTATAACTCTTATAGTCATATCTTTGTTAAACCGAGATACTCTTACGCCAAGCTTTCATGAGGAAAATAAATATGATACCTTGGAATACTCCCGGGTGAAATGCTACAATAGATGTTTCATGCTCTTGCGGATTGGTTCACTCTTCTCTTAAAGCATAACAAACATCAATCAACACTTCGAGCGTTGTTACCAGATAATATTTTGGTGCGACGTTAAGAAGTGCCAACAACGAGGCATACCTCAAGTTAGGCTTCGAAGCAAATCCAACCCTATCCTACGCAATCACAATGTACGAAGCCTTAGCAAAACAAAGGCAAGGAGAAAGCAAACAAAACCTAGTGCAAGAAACCTTCGCACATTTTCACCGCCCACCCCAACCCCTCGCTTATATTGTCAGGTGAAAATGAACCAGCATTTACTATGGAGGCTCAACAACCAAGAGAGCAGTAATTTAAAGATAAGAAGGGAAAGCGAACAGTCACGACACCTAAATTACCCAAGGGTTACCTTCAAGAGAGCTGAGTGAACTCCCAGAAGAAGATTAGCTCTCAGAAACGATTACCATCCAAGTCATAGTCATAATGGCGGGCATTACACAAGCTCAAATATTAGATGAGTAGTAAAAATAATTTTCTACCACAGTCGCTCTCCTTTTATGGGCAGAGGCCCCAAAAATATCACCTAAAAACCCTAACTCCCACTATAAATCACACTCTGCACCGCCCAACTTTGATGCTCGAAGGGTGGTATTTTGGTAAGAGATCCCATCGGAACGAGGGTTCCAGCCCATCAAATTCAGACCCACCCCTCGAGGGGCTACTATTAGGGGATCACCTTGTGGGCCACCCCTCGGGGCTTGTCAAAGTCGGGCTGCATACAAAGGTCAAGGCTAACCATCGTAGCCCTCTCATTAACCATGACTTTGAGGCATAGGTACCCATCGGAGGCCTCGGAAGAATCAAGGCCCTTCAGCTAAAGCAGAAAGAAGGCAAGAACGCTCGGAGGTAGCAAGCCCCTTCGAAGGATACCGCCATACCTCCGAAGGATGAGGCTGCGTCTAGAGTGGACCCCGATGCAGCGCACGGATTGCAGGGACTATCAAAGGGACCAGGCCCATACGAAGGGTGCTGCCATCCCTTCGGAGAACAAGATTGTGCTCAAGACCAAAAGCAGGCGAGGCATGCAGAAAGCAACACGTGGCGCCAGCACATGTCATGGCGTGCGGGTCAAGGAAGGGTACAAGAAAAGCTCAGATGACCAATTTACCCTTTATGACCATTTTGTACCAAATATTTGTAGGATATAGTAGGTAATTATGGGCAAAATGGTCATTTGTATATGACCTAAGTACAGGCCTATAAATAGAGCACCCCTACTTACTTATAGAGGGAGAATCTTTTTGGGGATACGTGAAGTGAATCCATTGCTTCACTTTGAATCCTTCGAGATCCCTCTTCTTATCTACCATTCCTGTTCGTGACACTGAAGCCTACGCTTAGTGACACCAACACTGGGTTTTGTCAGTAATCTATATTTAGTACTTCTAATTAGTATTCTAATATTAGATGGGACAGGTCCAAAAATTAGAGGCTATAAAACTCTATTCCGGAGTAGCTTCACGGTGGAGATTTGGAGTTGAGCTGCTCCATGATGAAGTGGAGCCATGTCAAACACGTTCTTACAGCATCTCCAAAAGCTTCTCAAAAAATTGATCCCAACAAAATGTTTTTAGTATCAGTCCAAAAATTATTAGGGAGAAATTTTGTTGTCCCCTCTAATACTTCTCCATAAAAGTAGATCACAAAAAAAATTGATTGGGCCATATCAGCATCTAGGACCATAATAACATTATTAATTCCATTGCTAATATAAGGATTGGAGCCCCCAATTTTTCTTTCGTTCCTAGTTTCAAATGAGGATAATTTAAGAAGAGAATAAATTTATGAGTTATTTTGGGAGTTGTTAGAGATGATTTTTTAGATTAAATCTCATTAATATAATTTAGATAAAGTTTATGGAGATTTTTTTAAGATGCTCTTAGTCACTTGATCCACCACAACTCATTATTTATTTGGGTATGATGCTCTGATTATTGGCGAAAAGCGAGAAAATTTAAGAGCTGGTGGGCTGGGCCCTTCGCTTGCTGCATGTTTGTGTTTTTGACCCATGCAAAAGGGTAAAGGTAAGTGATCTAGAATGATGTTTACCTCTTTTTTTAGGGGCAATTGTGTTTCTACCCTTACTTTGGATGTCAATTGTGATTTTACCCTCCAAATTCCCCACATTGTGATTTTACCCCTAGATATCCCAAATGAAGGAGACGTCTACCCCTACTCTGATATGCCCTCCTAACATCATTAAATATGACATTAAAGGACCAAAATACCTTTGTCAGGTTGTGATTTTACCCTTGTTTTCACACATGAAGGCGTTTAAATGCATCTGATAACCAAACCTAGATATCACGATGGTCACATATTAGTAATTGAGTGAGTGAAATATATTACATTAGAAGAAAAGAAAAAATAAATGAGGTGTTGTGAGTGAGTGAAATATATTATATTATAGTAGTTCCGTCAATACTATTATCAGCAGTGGATCATAGGGCTACCCATGATCCTTGTTTATTGGTAAAGGCATGTGCGAGATTGAGAGTCGATGGACACACAAGACGTAAGGTTTAGACCGGTTTGGGCCTCTCGAAGGATAACAACCCTACGTCTAGTGTTTTGTGGTGTATTGTATATGATCTCTCCTCTATGAGGGAGCCCCTGCCCCTCCTTATATATCCGGGGGGCAGGGTTACAACATGATATTCGACTAGGATTCTATCTCAAACTTTCCTTGTATCTTATTTCTTATATGGAAAATAATATCTCCATGAGGTAGCCTGGGTACATACTACCGACAATAGCCCCCGAATGCTTTGCAAGTGAGTTCTTGATCTTCAGTTGCTTGACTAGTACTTTGCCATGAATATGGTTGAGTTTTTTCAACAAATATAGCAACGAACTTGTAAAGGTCTCCATAAATCTTAAAGAATCTTCAAAATAATGTGCCAAATAATATCCAGATGCGCCAAATAAAACCGCCTACTAGGTGTAGATATAGCCCCAAACTCAGAAGGTATTTAGATCTCAAAATATCTTATGAGTCAAAGATGATAACACCATATGTAAATCTGGATCTATCACTTCCCTCGAATGGATCGACAAGGATACTTGGTACTGTAGTTCCTAAGATAGGTTCTTGCACTCTTCCTGACTAATCCGACATGGAGTTTTTTATATAGTAGCCCCCAAGATTGGTTCTACCACTTCCCTCGACAATCATAATCAATAATGAATTCGAACATCCGAGTAATACTTGAAAGTATAGCAATCATTAAAAATATCCAGGTGATATTTGATCAAATATAACAAATATAGCAGCCCCCAAGCATGATCCAAGTGAAGAATAGCAACTCTTGCAGGGCTCTCCAATATTGAGTAAAATCATGCACCATGGTCATGATAGCCCTTCTGGAAATAATTCCGAGTGAAATCATGAGTAGTTGATCATGGTCGAGTGATCCAATGACTCAGCACTCCATGATCGAGTGATCCAATGACTTAACGCTCCATGACCGAGTGATGTCGATGAGATAACTGTAATACAAGAACACAAATAATGTAGTCATACGTAAAATTAATATAAAGCATTGATGAAACAACACCTTTAATATCTAAGTCTGTTGGATTTCTGTTATTCGTCTAAGGCTTATGTTTGCTTAGAGTACTGGCAGAAATAACCGATCATTCATCCAACAGACATAAAAAACAAACAAGGTTCATTAGAAGAATGATGTGCGCGATGATTTTGACAAACGACATGAGCCATAGAGCTAGACTGACCAATTTGGGGAATGGGAGTCAGACAGGCAACTAAGCAAAACAGCTGAACTCCTCCTAATACCACTTATGTACTGCTAAAACTCATTCGGCCAAACATGTACGAGTCGAAATCAACCGAGAAAAATTATTGACCAATATTATCAAGGCAAAAAGATGAATTCAAAAGAAACTCAAAACTATCACCATAAGATGAAGAACCTACGGCCTTCAAATTGAGTTGATATGAATAAAATAAAAAAAACTATAAAGTATACTTAGCTTTGTGATAGTAGACGAGATGGAAACGATCCCTAGACAAGCTCCCGAGCGTGCGGCTTGATTGTTGATGCGAGTAGCTCAGTCACTGTGTTGCCTCACCGAGTGATTAATTGAGTCGTCAAGTAGCCAAGTAGTCAGAACATCAAAGTGCCGAGTCATTGGTTCAATAATTGAGTCATCGGCCAATGGATTCAAGCCGAGTCGCCGACTGGCTCCTAACGCACATCAGGTCACATGTGGTTTGGTCATGCGATTGAACACAAGGACCATGATGAAGTCAACCTCCAAGTCCCCAAGCAGGTATATGGAGTCCATGCAACCTGTTTGGCACATGGACGGGCTTATTGTATTTACTTCTATGCAGCCGCCATATGATCATGCAGTCGTGGTTGAGGAAGGAAAGAAGACCAATAAGTGGCTTAACCAGGAGAAAGAAGGACAACTAAGCCACAATGTCAAAGGGGTGTCGCCCAAAAATGGGCTGCCACCCGGCGTGCCTTGCCACCTAGCGAGTTATGACGCCTGTCGGATCTTGCCACCCGGCGGGCTTACCACCCGGCCTACCGAGACATTGGGCCCATTAAGCCTACCGCCCGGCCTACCACTCCTACCAACATAAAACCAAAGGAAAAAGACCAACAGACACTCGAAACCGACCTCAGAACATAATCACGGATGTCCAGAATGAGTTGATTGCAGAACCGACACTATCCAAGGGGCGCTTGGCCGAGGCTGCCGCCCAGCACACGTGGCCGCCCGGCATGGCCCGCCGCCCGGCGGACCGACTTTTGCCCACTGACTCTCCTTCACCTACAAGTACCCACCAGCCCTTCACCACCTATAAATACAGGGAAAATTCGGTAGAAAAGTGACAACAACACAAGAAGAGTTTAGAGCTCCACTTCACAAGGCTTTAGCACAGCCCAAGTGTTTAGAAAATAGGGAGAGTGTAAGGGAGACTTTAGGGAAGCGTCGGGCTTGTCGGCGATCTTCCCCATACTTGTACCTTGACGGATGCTTTCTTTTTTAAAGTAAGTATTCGTGTTTCCTCTTTGGTATTTGAGCTTCCTATTTAGTAAGTTCTTTATTTATTGCTTATGGGATCATCACTCTATTTAGGTAGAGTATCTTAGTCTTCTACAAGCGTGGATCCGAGACTAGGATAGTAATTGATAGTGTAGACGTGGTGTCTAGACTAGAGGTTACCTTTGTTTGCTGCGTGCCCCACGGTTTGTAGAGGTAGTCGGTAGGTGGTGACAGCCCTATCCGGCCTTAGTAATCCTACATGTTCTGGTACGCCGTAGAGCTATTGGCCGGAGTCGCCTGTGGATGCAGGGGTAAGCCGGTGCTCGAAGTAAGCAGTAGAGAACGAACCTATGTTACAGTACAATCCTTAACCATTAGGAATCCTCTCTACCATTTGCCTACCATATTCTTGTTGTCCTTGGACGGACTAGCTTAGAAGATTATTACACACATGTTCCCTATGATTCGATAACCAGGAATAGTCCTAGGTGAGGTGCTACATCGGTATCTGTGTGCTTGCGGATTTATCTGTGATCGTAAGAAATACCAACAAGAATTTCTGGCACCGTTGCCAGGGATAGTAATATTTCTGGTGCAACGTTAAGAAGTGTCAACCAGCATTTCTGGCGCCGTTGTCGGGGAACGGTTGTTATATCATCTTTGAACCTTGTTTGTCCTTGTATCTTTTCTTTTTTTTCCTTTTTCTTTTATTTCTTTTCTTTTGCCACCATAGAGCAAACTTCTATCCTATCAGTTTCTGCTCTGAAGGGCGAGTTCTTTGAGCCACCACCGTCTACGGACCCAATTCGTACATCCAGCTAGGAACTCCGCCCAATGGTACTCTAGTTTATTTTCCCTTTTTATTTCCATTCAATTCAATCTTATAGTGCACCTAGAAAAGAAAAATAATAATAAATAAAGTTGTGACTCTATTTGGCCCATAAAGCAGGTAGAGTCCCTTTAGCTTTTCACCCTTTTTGTTTTTGTTTTTGTTCTTCTTCAAATAAAGTAGCCAGGTACAAGATCAAGTGTGGGGGAGGCCTTCAAGATTTTCAATACACAAACAATACAAGGCCTCCCATCGACACGTTGCACATCATCACTAAAGCCAACACAACATAGTGCGAGGCGATCGGGCTCCAAGCAATGTCGACCAACCTACAAGTGCAATCGACCCAGCCATGGTTCCCCTTGACCTCTACCTCTTCAAAAGCGGTGGTTTGCACACTTTACCCTTTCCTTCTAGTCTCCAAGTTAAATCAAACTTATCCTGAATTAATCAATAAATTTAACTTGAAAACTAAATCTTGTGAACCCTCATCTTCATGCTTCTCTTTGATTGACTTGCAGGCTCTTTATTCCTAGTTCATTTCTTGCTACTTGTGAACTACATCTTTAGGGAAGCATGTCGCCTAAGTAGTTGACCTATGAGATATGGTATGATGAAAGAAATATTGTTCTTATGCCTGTAGTGCTTGGGAATTTATCTTTAAAAATAAAAATGAATGGCCCTCTCCTCAATGGTGTGAATGTCCTACCAAAGCCATATGATAGTTATATTAAAAACCATATGCATATGATGCTTGTTGTTTCATTGAACTTTGTCAAATTCTTGTGACCCTAGTGAGATACCTATTATGTTTTGTCAATCAAGAACATGTGCACATTCCCTTCATATGCTAACCTTCTGTATTCCAAGGTTGCATTTCCACCTTCATCATCATCAATCCATCCACCAAAGGAAATACTCCATGATTATCTTGTTATGACTCTCTCTTAATTGTTCTGTAGAAGGCATGGCTACCAAAAAAAAACTTGCTCTCATCTTTGAGCAGGATGAAAAAAAAAGAAATAGCCATGCCCAATATCATTTCAAAGAAAGAAAGAGTCTACACATAAAGGAGTATTCATCCACCTCCGTCATCCATATGCTAATTCTTCTACACCGGAAGATAGCATTATTCATATTCATTCATCCACAAAATAAATTGCTCCACCATGCTTTGAGAAACTCCCTCTCCAATTATTCTTACAGAATGGGACATGGGGTAAACAAAAAAAAGAGAAAAAATTAACCCATGTTCTCAAGTAAAAGAGAGCGAGGATTTCAAAAGGAGCATCCATCATTCGCATTTCCATCCATCCCATCCATTTATGCGCACATGCTTGATCATAATTCATGACTTGTTTTCTCCATGGATCTAGTTTTTGAATTAGTAATATATGAGACACAAGTATGCCTTCTTTATTCCCCTTCTTTGAGCTCCACATAAGTCATATTTAGAGGTAGATGAAAAGAAGCAAAGTCAAATGCCTTGGTGAGGAACCACACACATAGTGAGTGATCTGAGAGAATGATTTGAGGAGAATGGCCATGATTTGTCTTGAAAATCTTATAAAACCCCAAGTTACTCTGTAGGAGGAGTAAAGATGACTAGAGTCAACATCGTTCCATTCTTCAACCACCCAAAGGGATATGATAGACACTTCAAAGTTCATGGGTGCAGGTATGATTTGGAATAATTTGCATGGTAGTCTTGTGTCAAAAGAAGCTATGATTCACCTTAGTCTCTATTCCTTTACTCGAGAACGAGCAAAGGCTAAGTGTGGGGGTGTTGTTGACGGTTCTTAAATGCTAAATCCGACCGTCAAATTCCAACATAATACATATAAAATAAATAACCAACATAGTGGTAGGAGTTTACTACTAACAATTTCCACAAATTTTGGTGAGATATGTGTTTGCAGATATAAAAGAGCCAAAATATGAAGAAACACCCTGTCAGCCAATCACGACTGTGAAATAGTCGTTTTCACTGGTCAATAGGGTCGTTTTCAGGCTGAAGTTAGGAACCCGCCAACAGGGTCATATACGGCTAAAATCAGCCACCCGACTGGTTAACCGGAGTCGTTTTTCAGGCTGACCATCCGACCCGGCCGATTTTGCAAAATACTCCACCATGATGTCGTTTTCTCCTCCCAGACCAAAGGTGGTGAAATATGGCTAAGGGAAGAAGACCAATAAGTGGCTTAACCGGGAGAAGAGAAGGACAACTAGGCCACAAGGTCAAAGGGGTGTCGCCCAAAAATGGGCCATCCCCCGGCGGACCTTGCCGCCCGGCGGGCTTGCCACCCGGCCTACCGAGACATTCGGCCCATTAAGCCTACCGCCCGGCCTGCCACACCTACCGACATAAAACTAAAGGAAAAAGACCAACCAACACTCGAAACCGACCTCAGAACATCATCACAGTCGTCCAGAATGAGTCGGTTGGAGAATCTACACGATCCAAGGGGCCCCCGGCCGAGGCTGCCGCCCGACGGTGCATGCCGCTCGGCATGGCCTGCCGCCCAGTGGACCGACTTTTGCCCACCGACTCTCCTTCACCTACAAGTACCCGCTAGCCCTTCGCCACCTATAAATAGAGGGAAAAATCGGCAGAAAAGAGACAACAAAACAAGTTAGAGCTCCACTTCACAAGGCTTTAGCACTGCCAAAGTGCTTAGAAAATAGGGAGAGAGTGAGGGAGAGTTTGAGGAAGAGTCGGGCTTGTCGGCGATCTTCCCCACGCTTGTATCTTGACGGATGCTTTCTTTTTTAAAGTAAGTATTCCTGTTTCCTCTTTGGTATTTAAGTTTCCTATTTAAGTAAGTTCTTTATTTATTGCTTATGGGATCATCGCTCAATTTAGTTAGAGTATCTTAGTCTTCTACAAGCGTGGATCCGAAACTAGGATAGTAATTGATAGTGTAGACGTGGTGTTTAGACTAGAGGTTACCTTTGTTTGCCGCGTGCCTCATGGTTTGTAGAGGTAGTCGGTAGGTGGTGATAGTCCTGTCCGGCCTTAGTAATCCTCCATGTTCAGGTACATCGTAGAGCTGTTGGTCAGAGTCGCCTGTGGATATAGGGGTAAGCCGTTGCCCGAGGTAAGCAGTAGAGACCGAACGTATCTTACAATAGAATCCTTAACCATTAGGAATCCTCTCTACCATTTGCCTACCATATTCTTGTTATCCTTGAATGGACTAGCTTAGAAGATTATTACACACACGTTCCTGTGATTCGATAACCTAGAATACTCCTAGGTGAAGAGCTACATTGGTATCCGTGCGCTTGCGGATTTATCTATGATTGTAAGAAATACCAACAGCCATGCTCTAGAAGCAGTCCATCGAGATCTGCCCGGGTCGATGCGCGCAGCCCTGCGCCTGCCCGATGTGTAGCGCGCGTTCGCCTGCACTGCGACCACTTGCGCCGCCCGCACCGCACCTGCTCGCGCACAGCACGCGCCGCCTGCACCACGCCTTCTCGCGTGCTCCTGCATCACCTACGCCCACTCGCGTCTGCTCTCACTTGCCATCGCCATTGCCGACTGCAAGTCGTCTAGGGTTAGGTTTTGAGTTTGGGGGAGAGAACGAGCAGGACTCGATGTCGGGTCTGGGTGGGGATTGGAGAGATTTGAGGGCACCATGGTCATTTCCTAGTTTGGGTTCACGGCATTGAAAAGGAGGGGTAGACGACTCTTTCGTTTGGAATTTTCAGGGGTAAAATCATAATGTGGGAATTTGGGGGATAAAATCGCAATTGGCATCCAAAGTAGGGGTAGAAACACAATTGGCCCTTTGTTTTATTGTTATGTGTTTATGTTTCTATTCAAACCTTTTAGAGTGGTTGACAAATTGAACATTGCTATAGATATGAACGGGTAATCTGACCAGACTTTCCCATCTGCACATGTCTCCAATAGGCCAATAGCTCACATGCAATGTCTTTGGTGGGAATTGGCCGAGGCATGATATAATTGACGGTAATAGCTCGCGTGTGACACCTATGTGAAGCAAAATAGCCAGAACCCACAAACGGCCTTGACACTTTGTGGATTTGGTTGTTAGCGGCCGTGGGACCCAGTCAGAACATTGTGGCACGTGAATCTATCTGACGGACCGACTAAATACCAGTTTTGCGCCATATGAGCGGCAGAAAATTCTGGCAGTGCAACCTCAGAGAGCTGTCTCCGACGTTGACATCCCTCTTCGGTGTTGGCTCCCTTTGGTGGCGCGAGTCTGTCTGCTGGACCGATCGAAGACCTCCTGCGACTGCTTTCTCTGAGCGGTGTCCCAGTCCCTCTCCGACAACGCGCGCCCTGCCGCACATCCCTCTCTGGCGACCTCTGAGGTGAGTCAAATCGCCCCCTAGTCGCATTCCCACCCGAGTTGAGCCCTGAATCTGACGTATTCGCGCCCGATTTTGCTCGAGTTGCAGTAGTGTGACCAAAAAACAGATGGCCCCAAAACAGATGGGCCGCCCAAAATAGATGGAGCAGGGAGAGTCAAATTCGAGGTAATCTCTGCACCTCGTGCTGATTTTGCTTTTGATTAGAGCTCCTTTGCTTCCAATTTTTGACATTCTCGTACCATTGTCGAAACAGGGGGGAGCAGCGTAGCTTCGAATGGTCCGTTAAATTCCCCTTTTTCTCTATCGTGAAGCTAGCTGATGGTAGCCTGAGGGCCATAGAGCAGGAGAGATTGGTTAGTTAGGAGGTTGATTGTGCAGAGATCGACCCGCAGGACCTTGTGAACCAAGAAGCGCAAGCAGTGAGGAATTTGGTGGACAAAATTGGGGAGAGTATTCCTTGGGGTCCGGAGCAAGAAGTGGCATTGATACACTTCGACGAATGGAAGGGCGAGTATGTGAGAATGGAGGATGGCGAAGCGCTTGTCGATGAAATTGATCGGCAAGACGGCTGGACAAGAAAATATGTTACATTTCTTACCGAGCTGGTGGATCTGAAATCTGATTCTTGTGTTGGATATGTGTCATCAATGTTGGCTATGCAGATTGCAGATGACGATTGGGCTGTAAGTAGATAGATAGATCCCATTTCAACTGAAGTGACAGTGTTAGGTGATGATACACAAGAGGGATGTGATGGTGCTGCAAATATGGCTGTTGTCGACTGGAATTCAGTACAACTGCAAGAGCATACTGATTTGGTCATTGCAGCAATGGCCGACACTGAGATGGCCAAAATTTTAGGAATTCTAGTAGATGATAAATACAATGAGAAGGAGAAGAAGAGGGATGGGGCTAATGCGGTTGTTGGTTCTAATGATGTGGATCCATAGTTAATGAACGAAGCTGCTGATGAGGTAGATGATTACAATGATGATGAGTTCATAAATCTATATGACTTAGACAATCCTGTAATTGAAGTAGGAAAGTGTTTTCCAAGCATGAAAGAGTTTAGGATGTGTTTCAAGACTTATGCAGTGAGGAGGGAGTTTGACGCCAAGACTGTGTGGACAGATACAAAGAAATTTTATGCGAAGTGCAGAGGCTTTGATGGGGGTGCAAAGCCTTGCAAGTGGTACATTTCTGCTATAAAACAACCTGGTGTAGGTACCATCAGCGTTAATCAAATGCCACATGAACATACTTGTATTACTAGTTCACAGGTTCTATCAAAGATGACATCACAGGCCTGGGTTGCACAAAAGATCAGTCCTATTTTAGCCAAAACACCAAACACTACTGCAAAGAAACTAAGAGTAGACCTGGAGAAGCAGTTCCCTATTAAGGTGAAGTATACCACAGTGTGGAAGGCAAAATAGAGGGAAATGAAAGAGTTATATGGTGATTGGGAAAATACGTTCAGGATGTTGTATAGTTTCAAGGCAGAGGTGGAGAAGAGGTCACCTGGCAATGTTATGGAGATAGATACAGAGGTTGCACCTGATGGTAAAGTACATTTCTCCAAATTTTTTATGGCTTTAAAGCCTTGCATTGATGGCTTCAAAGCAGGGTGTAGGCCATATTTGAGCGTAGACTCATCTTTTTTGACTGGAAAGTGGACTGGTCAATTGGCAGCATGCAATGCTCTAGATGGACATAACTGGATGTTTCCTGTTGCTATTGGCATGTTTCAATCTGAGTCAGATGCTTCATGGACATGGTTCATGATGCAGTTAAAAAGATGCATTGGCCTAGTGACACCTTTAGCTATACACACTGATGCTTGTAAATGGGAAAATGCAGTCAAGAATGCATTTCCACATGCTGAGAAGAGGGAGTGCTTCGGCCATATGTGGTTGAATGTGATGAAGAGTCATAAAGGAGAAGTTTTTCGGCAGTTGTGACCAGCAGCAAGAGCTTATAGCAAAAAGACACATGATCATCACCTTGCCAAGGTGTATGCAGCAGATCCTGAGTTTGAGCAATGGGAGAAAACATACCATTCCTTGTTGTGGTATAGGTCAGGATTTAATACGGCCATCAAGTGTGACCATATCAATAACAATATGGTTGAAAGTTTTAACAACAAGGTGAGACAGTTGAAAGACTTGCATGTACATGACATGGTTGACCAAATCAGGATCATGATCATGCGGATGTGGGGATTGAGGAGAAGAACAGGTGATGCTTTGCAAGGGGATAAGCTTCCAGCAGTGGTTCAGCAAGTGGTTAACAGGAGCAAAAATCTTGCACATTTGGTTGTTGAGAGTTCTTCTTTGTGGGGTGCTGAAGTGAGAGATACCAAGACTGGAAGGAAGCATGTGGTTAACACTGATCTACATGAATGCACATGCCTCGAGTAGCAACACACTAGAAAACCATGTGAACATGCCATACTCTTCTTGGCTGGCAAGCCGAAAGTAAACATGCACCCTTATCTGCATGAATATTATTCAGTAGCAAGATTCAAGGCTACATATGCAACTCCAATCCACTTACAGATCAGTCTCAGTGGCCTGAAGTGGAATTTCAATTTTCAATGTGTCCCCTCCTTGCCAAAAGAAAGGCTGGCAGGCCTAAAATGAGCAGATACAAGGCTTGGTACGAGAAAGGTAGTAGTAGTAAGAGGGGAAAAAAGATGATAAACCAAAATGGGCACAGAAAGGCAACAAAAATAGATACAAGATGTGTCAGGAACTTGGCCACCGAGCTAGATCCGCCAAATGCCATTACACTCCAGAAAAGCCAAAGTAAGTTTCAGTAGAAAAATCATTGAGCCATCCCAATTGAGCACTTAAATTACTTTGATTCTATATCATTTTAATTTTTTTAGGAAAAAGCATGGAAGTGTGCAGGCTGTGGAACCATCCCAAGAAGACTGTGAGGCTGAACCCATTGTTGTTGAAAATGTCTGGCCAACAAAAAGAAAGAGAAGTGTTCAGGATGCAGGTGATTTGGAAGATGCCACGCAACAAACTGAATCAGTTTTAGATATTGTGGAGCAAGTTGACTCAATATTAGTATAACCTGAATCAATATTAGATGATATGGTGCAGGCCGAATCATTTTTGGATGTGGTGCCATGTGATTCGGTTTTGGATGATATTGTGTAGAATGATGGCGTTCGGAAAGATGGCATGGAAACAGAAGAAGAACAAGAACTTGTGGTGTGCATGTGGCGGCCTAGTCCTAGTGACGCGAAGAAAACCAAGAGCATGAGGGTTTTGTACGGTGTGCCTGCATAATCAAGTGGTAGGAAGAAGAGAAAATCGAGTGGAAGGTGAAATTTATGTATAAGATTGAACTATGATTTGTAATCTGAGGCGTGAAACTTGTGTGGATGATTTGCCTGTAAATATGTATGCACTATGGTAGGCCAAACTGCCTCTATGGTAAGCCAAACGGCCTCTGTGGTAGGCCAAACTGCCTCATTTTTTAGTGTGACCAATTTTTCGACCTTCTCCAAACAACCTCAAACTCGAGTGGTAACATCTACTGCACCTACAATATCAATCCGTATAGGTTTTTCAATTTTTTGAATTTTCCGATTTTTGGCCAAACGGCCTCTATGGTAGGTCAAACTGTCTCATTTCTAGTGCGACCATGTTTTCAACCTTCTCTAAATGACCTCAAACTCGAGTGGTAACATCTACTGCACCTACAATATCAATCCAAACAGGTTTTTCAAGTTTTTAAATTTTTTGAATTTTGAATTTTTCCGAGCTTTTTTAATCAATTCGAAATCATCAACGGGCGTCTTCGGCTCAAGCCCATCCCGTCTTGGGCTCTTGGGTCGACTTCATCAACGGGCTTGCACAACTTGCTGATAGGTCATCCCCACATGTCGGCGTCGAGTTCTTCGTCTGTTCTTGCCGAGTGTTCACTTTTTTCTTTTAAATTCATAATTAAATCTTCAAATACGGATAAATCTCAAGTTTCAAGTCCAAATTTCATTATTTTTGTTTCTACGGTCTTATAAAATACAGCTCTATTCTTTTGTGTCGGTTTCAACCATGTGTATCGGTATTACAGTGATTGATGTATATACAATGTTCATATCACATGGATGTATGTACAATGTTCATACATTATGGATTGGCTACTCCATTTTGAACACACTTTCTATTCACAATACCAAAAATAAAATAAAAAATATAGGGTGGTTGCATGTCACATGAAACAACCACATGCAAAAGCTCAGCTCCAAAATCCTTATAGTTTTAGAATTAAAAATCGCCTAAATATTCATAAATTTCAGTATAAAATTGTTTTTTTTTGTAGGGAATTGAAGATGAAATGTTAGGATCTGGTGCATACATGTAACACATGTTCCTACCCATGTAGTAAAAGTTTTGGAATTTATTGAAACTATTTTGCCATGTCAACCTCAAATTACTAGTGTCATTAAGCTAAACTTTCATGTTAAGTATATGATCTGAAATTTTCAAAAGCTAACCAAAAATTTACTGGTGGTTGAAGATTATGTATTAAATATAACAACCAACTTAAGTTGTACAATTTGCTATATTTGTTGAGATATAAATTGCCAAAATATTGAATAAACGGAAAGCGTACTCTTGTAGGGCGCTTCTGTAGCTCGGACATGAAATAAAGAATCTGAGAGCGTACTCTTGTAGAGCGCTTCTGGCGGTGGTGTTCGTTTCCCAAGAGAGACTGCGCGGTGGGACGAATAGAACATCAGACCCATATTTCAGCGACCTCGCGCAGTTTACACGTGAACCATTTCTCTTTCTATTTTCACCGCCGACTGGCGGGGGTGTTCGTTTCCCAAGAGAGACTGCGCGGTGGGCAATAGAACATCGGACCCACATTTCAGCGACCTTGCACAGTTTACACATGAACCATTTCTCTTTCTATTTTCACCGTCGGCTGGCGGGGGTGTTCGTTTCCCAAGAGAGACTGCGCGGTAGGCCGAATAGAACATCAGACCCACATTTCAGCGACCTCGCGCAGTTTACACGTGAACCCTTTCTCTTTCTATTTTCACCGTTGGCTGGCGGGGGTGTTCGTTTCCCAGAGAGACTGTGCGGTGGGCCGAATAGAACATCGGACCCACATTTCAGCGACCTCGCACAGTGTACACTGTACCAACACATCAATTTATTACCATCGTTAGATTCATCAAGCAATTTACAACCCATCTATACAAATGATTTGTAATTATATTTTGTTTAGTAATCCTAAATAGCAAGATTAAGTGGGAGCCATGAATAAGTTGAGGTGAGCAGAATGTGAAGGAACTCAATACTTTTTGACCCTGGAATGAACGGGGACGAACAGCCCCTGGCGTGCAATTAATGTTGATTGGACGATGTGAGAAGAGCAGGAGAATCGATAGAACAGGTATGGCCAGCACGCATCATCTGCAGCACGCAGTATTGATCATGTGCCAAACTAGCGAGCCAATCGGGAAACGAACAGGCCCGATCACATGCAAACAATATTGACTCGGGCTCCTTCGCATTCTCCTCGGGCTCCTCCGCATTCTCCACGGGCTCTGTCGCATTCTCCCCGGGCTCCTTGACTCCTACCCATTCTGGTCTATAAAACGGGAGGACTGCCACTCGGACCAACCATTCCTCTCGCCTCCTGACGCCGTTGTTCTTCGAGAGCCTTCTTCTTCCCCTTCTTTTCAAGCCTTTACTCGCTTTCACCCTCCCCACCGATGGACGGCTACCAACCTTGGAGCCATGGCCGCTCTGCTGCGTGCCGAAATCCACGACACCACTGGGGATAAGCCCATGGTGATCTCCTCCATGACCTTCTTCTATTCCCGTTTCTAATCATCGTTATCCTCGCTCTCATGTAGTGATGGCCACCCTGCTGCTCCACCGGCCCCTGCTGCTCCACCTGCCCCTGCTGCTCCACCGGCCCCTGCGGCGCCTCTAGCGACTGCTTTGGCGACGGTGGAGCAGCAGGGTGGCAAAGTAGCTGGTACGTAGCATGTTAGCTATTCCACCCCCTTTTCTCTCTCAGCTTTTGTTTTCTGACTTCTTCTTGGATCCTTGCTCAGCTCTGACGACCCGGCTGGATGAAATTGAGGAGGCCTCCAACATCACCAAAGAGGAGATGAACCTCCGCGGCGACACCGTGGCCGCTCGCCTTCGCGACATCCCAGCGCATGCGTGGGAGCTCGCCAAAATCGGCGCCCGCAAAGGTGCCGCCCACACCCTAAGCCTGGCCCACCTAGACTCCGGCGAGAACTTCCTCCACCTCGCTCCGACCACCAAGAATGATGACTTCGACAATATGCTATGGGAATACATGCCCACAGCGACTGCCATCACCGACGAGTTAGGAGCGGACAATATACTGCTCTGGCTTTTCGATGATGAGTAGAGGGAGAGTAGTAGACCACATGCCACTATAAATCTTGGTCATCAAGACCAAATTTTGTAACCAATCCAGTTGGCCTCCTCTGCTATTTTTTCCTTACCGTATGCAACCAATATGTAATCTATGGATGATAATCTATATTTGTAATCCACTTTTATCAATAAAAATCTAAGGATCCCTTTGGTACTACTTCTTGTACTATAATAGCTTCCATTCAAGTATTGTGGGACCCACACTAGAAGGGAAACTGACTAGGTAGCACTGGTCATGTGGGAGACAATCCTTCCATTCCACTATTGTGAGACCCATATTAGAAAGACTAGAGAAACCCTTTGGTAAAAAAAATTCAGAAGCAGAAGCATAAGTTGTTTTAGAGTCCAAACCAAACGGGGCCTAAAACTGATGGGTTGCGCTCTTATGAATAGCAAATGGGCCATGATCTTATAAATAGCAGATGGGCCTCGGGTGGGAGCGCCGAGGCGAGTGGATAACTATGGGTCACGCTCGTATGATAAACTATGGGCCACGCTCGTATAATAAACTATGGGACGTGCTATTTCAATGACAGGTTGGCCTGGGTTGGGAGTCAACGCACAGTCAATGGAGTCAAAGAAGCAGCCACCCTGTTCCAAATTCCACATCTAAATCTAAATTCCACGCCTAGGATCTGAGAAAAGGAAAAGTGAAGTAGCAAACTTGATTATAAATCTATATTCAAACAACATCCCACATCTAAATCTAAATTCCAAACCTGAATACCAACACCAAAAAAATGGCAACTATACAAACGTAAAATGCGCTAGCCATAGTGTTTGACTGCTTCTTCAATTCCATAATCAGGCTCAACTGCTTATTCAATTCTACAGTCTGGCTCAACAGCTTGTTCACTTTTTGCAACTCCCCACTCACCAAAAAATCGTCGGCTATGTTTGAGATCTCCTCCTCCACAACTGACAACATGCGAGCCAGGATTGATTCAATTTGGGGGAGCACTTGAACTTCAAGCCCTCGATCCCGAATGTACGTATCCACCCACTTAAAATGACCACAGGGCTTCAAATCCTGAACGAGGAAGGCAAACGCTAAAATCCAATTTGAAACTACAAAATCCAAATCACAACAAATTAAAACAAACCCTACCTTCTCATCCTTTCCCTTAAATAGGTTGCTCTCGCATTTCACAAATTTCTGACCAACATTGCCCATCCACGAGCGCACATATGTCAAGCGCTTCAGTGGATCTGGGCGAGAGCAGTCCGGGCATGTACTCAAAGAGAATTCTCCATGACGCGACCATTCCTTCTGGGGGGGGGGGGGGCTTCTAGAAGCCAGAAGCGGAGCTGGACATCGCTCGCCGCCGCCGCCGCAGACCGTTGCCGGAGAAGAGGAAGAAGAAGGTGCGCGAGAAAGAACAGGGGAAGGAAGGAGACAACGGTAATGTCGGGGCTAGGGCACAAGAACGGGAGCGGAGGGTTAGCTAGGCCTCTTAAGTGTGACGTGGATAAGTAGTGGGTCCCATAAAGCAACGTTCATCTAGCGGGTCCCACGTTCGAACATAATCCACAACCATTAACTACTTAAGCACTTAAAACAGCCATGTCGGGTCGTGGCTATATGGGTCGTTCCAACCATCACATGTGAGCTATTCTATCTAACAATGTCATATCCCAGAGAATAAAGGTGAAAGACGTCGTATGTGAGCTATTATTCCGTCTCCAATTGGCAATCAAAGATTAGCAAGGATTTCTACCTTACCATTCTTTACAATTATCATCTAACAATTCACGAGCAGTCGTAACATAAGCACATTTGGTTGAACTTAGCATCTCCGTGAAACATTTTGCCAGTTTACAAGTGAGAAGCACATTAGTATTGCGATTTTTAGACAGCATGATTCGCCATAAATTTATCGCCATAGATTTTGAGTCTATCGTGCACTGTGGCGCGGATCCATATCGTCTGCATTAAAAGAAGCTACTGCAGAGAGACACTTTTTGGCATTAGCCTGAATCCAAGTCGTTCATCTGAAAAGGAAGGGCAGTGCTTGCTTGTCTCAGTTCAGAGAGCATCGATCGGGTCTTGTAGTCTCATCTCATTTCTAGCTGCCCTGCCGCTAGACGGAGTTCACCAGCAATGCGGCAATAGACATCGCCGCCGCTTCTTAAGTTCCGCGGCCGCTGAATATATAGAATCGAGCGCGTTGAAGTTGTCAAGGTCCTTCGGTTTTGGGACCTCTCCACTCTCCACCACGTCGAGACACTAAGGAGCTTGAAGTTCATCTTTATTTGGATCGGTGATATAGCTTGAGGCCTTTTGTGTCCCAACCCAACAATCGTGCTCTGATCTGAAGCTAAACAAGGAACATGTCAAGAAGGCAGGACAACTGCTCCGTCCACCTGCCTTGGCACGAACTTGAGCCAAGGCGAGCTGCCGGCGAACTCCATTCTGTGGCAGGGCAGCGGGGATAACGACGACCTGACTGGGATAAGCAAAGCACTGCCCTTCGTTTTCACGTGAACGGCTCAGATTTAAGCTAATGTCAAAAAGCGTCTCTATGCTGTAGCTTTTATAAATGCAGACGATCTGGATCTATGGCAGCGTGCTTGTTGGTCCCGAGAGCAAATATACAAGCTCTTTTTTTTTTCTTTTTTGACGCATAGTATCAGTGGTGGACGGTAAAGGACATGTTCACAATTGAAATTTATATGAACTTGATGCTCACCGGTGCTTCAAAATCAAATTGGCTAGAAAAATCATAGTAAAATATGGGTTGTCCAACAGTTCAACAGAGAGTAGTAATAGCTTGAAGGTATCCCTTACTGTTGGGCTCGAGACTAGGGCCATGGCCCTAGTGACCCTGGGCCTAAATCCGCCATAGCATTTTTGTTGTTTGGTTTGCTGCATCAATTGAGAATAACTGTCCTCATTTGCTTTTTTTTTTACACATTCTCTCGTACCGACGTTTTATCCTCACTAGGACAACCGTCACCGAACAAAATTTACAAACTTTTTGTGAAATGATCAGCACAAAAATTGTGGTCTACCATACCTATCTCATATATGATAGTTTACCAATTTATGCGCCACTTTTTTATTATTAAAAAAAACAAACCGGCACAAGAAACTGGCCATGTATCGTCCAAGGAATTCCACATCTCGCGCACACTCCACAGCACATCACCTATCGAAGTCACTCTTGGTCACATCTCATTCAGCACCTAATCCAACCGATAATTGTTAGTAGCTGTTAGCCGGTACTAATTAGTTATTAGCCCTGCCTGACTTGGGGAGGGGTTCGTCGTCCTGACGTGTTGCAAGCAGAGCAGACCCCTCACCTACCGCCCGTTTTGTCATGCTTTCCTGGACGGACGAGTCGCCGCTCGTTGGGCAGTGCGTTCCTCTCGTGCAATCCCCATCCATCCGTCATCATCGTCGTCGCCTATATCGGTCATGGCCCTATCCATCCATCCATCGCCTCTGCTCCAAAGACTCCAACTAACCTCACTTTACTCTCGTTTCCGCTCAGCTCATGAACCAAATATCTTTTCCTTTTGATTCATCCCATGGCATCATTACCAATAATATCTGTCACACCAACCTGACCTGATCAACCGTTTCTTTTCTTTTGTCCAAACAAAAGTGTAGTAAATCATTGCAATTATGCGGCAGTTATATTGATAATTATTTTTCGTAGCAACCACAATCGTCTGCCTGAGTGGCTGAGTTGTAGTGGGAGGAGTGAGCTTTTTTTCGCTCTTTTCTCTCGTATGTGTCGCTCGCGTGTGCCGGCCTGCCGGGTCTCGGTTGCGTGGCGGTTACATGACAGACCGACGCTTTGCATATCTCTCTTGGTATTTTTTCTCTCTCCTGTATTGGATTCTGGTGCCACGATTGATCTATTGGGCACTTTTGCACTGCACTCAGCCACTGATTACAGGAATGTTTTTATGATTCTTCATTGTTTTCTACAAGATCTTTTGGCTCATGTAGTCATGTGCTCCTGTGCTCAGCGTCAGTGGCTGGGGACGGATAGTAAATTTAAGATGTGGCGAATTTAGCACATCGATCACAGAGTACAGACACACACAAAAAAATAACGAAGCAGCCAGGTAACTCTCCCAATGCCTAACCACGCCATCCAGAGCAAAACTCAGATGGCAAATGACAAAATCTGACATCCTTCCTCTTGCAGTCTGCTGCTCCACCAAAAAAGTATAAATTTTAACTCGTTGATTCATGGTGGACAGTGTTACAAAAGTAAGAAAAGGTATTTTGGCAGCCAAATCAAAGTATGGCCCGCGCCATATCTCGCCACAATGGCCATTTCAGAAAAATTTTCATTTCAAATGGCACTTCATTTGCTATATACTATTTTGCGTACTAAAAGTTCTGCTAGGAAATTAAAACGATGGTCATGGATTTTTTTTATGCTAATTCGCTTTCACTCTGTTGACAAGTGTTCAAAACACAATACTGTAGATACACTCGGACACTGGAATATACTACCTGAAATCAGCATCTAAAAAAAAAAGACTATTTTAAGAAGAGAAAAAAGAATTCTTCACCCATTAACAAATAAGATTCGAAAAATGTTAGAGATCTTGTAGTGTCAGTTAAGAAAATGATATGGTTTCAAGGTAAGTTTTATTACAAATTTCCATAAATCTCTACAACTTATTAAGAGAGATGAGATTGTCTAGATCACATTTTCGTGTCCACGATATCTTAGACCAGTCTCAATCCAAGTTTTATATGAGTTTCAAAGTTATTAAATGACATGCCACATAAGCAAAACCAGTAACATGACATGAAATTTATGAAGAGAGAGGAAAGTTCGGTTTCATGTGGATGAAACCTTATGTATACGATTACCTAAACTATGAAACTAGAATGAAACCTCCACTGAGAAGAATTTATTTTATCTCTATATATTTTATGAATTATCATTGGTCAATTAGATATAGCATTTAAATGATATCTTAAACTATAAAACCGCAATATGAAACTTTGCATTGAAAAAACTTATTTCATTTACGGTTTTAAATATCTTTACATGACATGGCACTTTTGAGAATCATGCAATGAAACATTACACTAAGACTGGCCTTAGCAACTCCGTTTATTCATGTCTAACTCGTGGTTTCATTGTTTCCAACTCGGTTTCATGTGTTCAGTTTCAACTTGGTTTGACATGATTCAGCTGACACTGGACCATAGTTTATCTCCAACTCTTCAAATAATCATGTTATGAGTTATAAGAGCCGATCTTGAGGTGTTCAACATGGTCTGCATTGAGTTTAAATTGGAAATCATTCAAGTTAGGGTTTTGTTCTAACCGCACTCCTTTGTGCCTTCCATTGATGACGAAAAGAACCTTGGTGAGTTTGGAATACTTCACTCACCTCTATCCTTTGAGTTTGGTGTAATGTAGAGCCGTGTACTGAGCTCCGGCGAGCCTCTCCAATGACGCTGCCGCCTCTACCGAGAACAGCGCCGTCGGGAGTCAGCATGGCCGCTCATCTCGCGATCTATGATCGTTGTTTAATCCACGTACCCCTTCGTTTGTTTCATCTGAGTCATTCAATTAGAATTGTGCGGTCGAGATTAAAATAAGTGTAATCGGTCCACCGTGGACTGGTGGATTGGTGGTCCATCGTGGACATGTTGACTGGTGGTTCAAAATTTAAAAACAGGCCCCTATTTTAACGCTATTTTGTGTAATGAATCTTAAAGGTGTTTATATTCTGCTATATCTTTGCGAGAAGGCCCATAAACTTTTGTATAAATATGTATATAGAAAAATGAATGGTATTTAACACTAATAACATCGAATCTTTACATATAAGTCCCTATTGTCTATGTAAAGGTTTATTTATGATAATTTGTAGAAAGGTCTCTATAGTTAATTAAAATTACGTAATGCCTGTAATTTGATACTTTAGAATCGGTTCAATTAGTTCAGTTCTTGAAGTTTTGAAGCTTGTAACAATGCACAAACACATTGCTAGTTTATGATATTTGAAGTAAAATAATTATATAATGAAAATGTTGTGATGAATGTAACTCTGTCAATCTCGCATTGTTAATTCAAGTAACATTAAGTATTCGTTTGGCATAGTTTATCGTGGCTTATGGCTCACCGACTTATATACTTTCTAGTACTATAGCAAAGGACATAAGGTAAAGCACTATAAGCTACCAAACGGATCCTAAATGCATCGATGATTAAAGTTAGAAAAAAGCAGAGTAGGAATAAAAAACTTATATTTTGGATCAGATGATGCAAAGTATTAATATTTTCTTAATATATGATATATTTTATTTATTCTTAAATACATGATGTTTATGATAAATATAGTTCAAAATTCAAATAAACTGCTTTTCTGACATCATATATATGTTTTGGAATGGAGGCATGCTCCGCTCTTCTATATATGTCACTCTCTTGTTCCATATATAGCGCCTAGCCTTAAACAATTCCCTACCCTCCGAGTTCCCGAAATATGGAACTTTATCATTTTGGAGATGTGCACCTCCTCTATAGGCAGTTCGAGGAAAAACATAATCATATATATTGGAATCACTTAGGGAACATGCTAATAATAAAGAGTTTATAAACGTTTGACCACTATTCAATCTCGAACGATGTGATAAATGTTTTCATTTGCTGAACAGGAAGGGACATGATATGATGTACCTCTCAAAACATTTTTTTTTTTGCGATCACAAAACACTATTTTTTCATGGATTTTACAGAAACTCAATTAATTGGTTTAAATCCTTGAGTTACAAAGGGAACCTGAGAAATGTGAGATATTAACACCAAGATCAATATGAGCTATGTATGACCTTTTTTATTTTGCCTATTTTCATGTTTTTGTCTCTCTTTCGTGTTGGGGCAGCTACTTTGTAGTATATTCATTAACGTACAATAATAACATTTTTTTCAAATATAGGCTTATATGGGGGCACACAATCAATAACGACAGACCAATATGTGTAACATGAGTACACCTAAAAAGATAACATAACTACAAACTAATGAATTATACTCTGATAAATTTATAGTTAAATACAGCAAATACATATTTTGTTTCCTCCATGATAGAAGAATTTTACCGTATCTTTACTTGACAAACAAAATCTGATAGGAGTAATATCTATCTATCACTCTTATATTGTTAGCTTTTGAGAGACTCATTTTAGCTATAAATATTTAAAGCGACGAAAGGGTTTAGGACGTGTCCTGACACTTGTTTTGTATCATTTTCTCTGTGATAATTTCACCCTCCAATTTCTAGAAAGCGCTTTCAAAGTTCCATGGCTTTCGAGCTTTTATAAAGAACCATTGATTCAAGGATCAAGAACGGAGTTAACAACAAAAAAAAAAGAACGAACATGTTTGGATTCCCTTTGAAGAAAGGGGTCTCAAGTGGTGTTGAAAAATTAATACAAAATAAATATAAGTATCAAATATTGTTTTCTTTTTCTTTTATGGCCTTAATTTTCTTTTCACTTTCTTGCTCTGACTGCTATTTTGTCGTATGTTAGCGCACCCTATTTATATTTCCCAGTAACATATATCTCCCATGTGAGAAAAATAATAACATCGAATTAATATGTATTTTCATTCATGTGCGATATCTTTTGACCACTGTCATTGTACTACAATTAATTGTCCTCAGGAAAACTATTTTTTTTATATAAATACAGATCAAGTAAGTGACAGAGATACTGACATGCGAAAAAGAAATGGCGGGGTAACTTTTGTTCAAACATTCTTTAATTTTTCTGAGAGAGACCTATTATTCACTTTAAATCGTCGTATAGGTAGCCATTACTTGGTTTTTTTAGTTCCACTCTTTAGATTGACCTTGATTTACCACCATTTTAACTAGGCAGTGTGTCACTTGCCAATGTGCTGCTGCTTTTTAAGTTAAATCTTCGGTAGTTAGTGCGCCCCTTTCGTTGCCTGTCTTTTCTTCCCCGTTTTTCTTTTCTACTCGCACCGACACTCTCCCGCCCCTTCCTCTACTTGTCCCCATTTTTTTTTCTTTCTCTAAAACAAAAAAATCCTCTCGCTAATCCCCTTCTCCCGCTCCCACCGACGCTGCCGCCCGCCGCTCGCACGCATCCCCCTTCTTCTCCTTCCTCGGCGCGGCCTGACGCAGTGCCCGGTGAAATCACTCGGGTTCCGCGCGCGAGGAGATGGGGATCTGCTGCTAGTGAAGGAGAGTTTACTTGTAACCTATTCCGGCGGCGGCGGCAGCTGAAGAAGCAGCGATGGAGGCGAACGCCGGGCTGGTCGCCGGCTCTCACAACCGGAACGAGCTCGTCGTCATCCGCCGCGACGGCGATCCCGGGGTACGCAAGCTCTTCAGTTCCCAGCCCGCGCCGAGCGAGCGTTACGGCGGCGCTTTGGTTTTTTCGCGGCGAATTTTCATTTCTGAATAAATTTTATATTTACCTTTGTTTTGTCCGCGCGCGCAGCCGAAGCCTCTCCGGCACCAGGACGGGCAGGTGTGCCACATTTGCGGCGACGACGTCGGCCTCACACCCGCCGGCGAGCCGTTCGTGGCGTGCAACGAATGTGCCTTTCCCGTCTGCCGCGACTGCTATGAGTACGAGCGCTGGGAGGGCACACAGAATTGCCCCCAGTGCAAGACCCGGTACAAGCGCCTGAAGGGTGAGCGTCCCCAATCCATCCACCGCAATGCCGCTTTCTGGAATTCCCCGACGGGGTTTATCCTCAATTGCAGTTCACTGATTTCTTTTTTAATTCCGGGGTTTATACAGGTTGTGCGCGTGTGCCTGGAGATGAGGAAGAAGACGGCGTTGACGACCTGGAGAACGAGTTCAACTGGGTGGACAGGCATGACTCCCAGTCTGTGGCCGAGTCCATGCTCCACGGCCACATGAGCTACGGCCGCAGCTGTGACATGCCTTTCCAGCCTAACCCCAATGTTCCCCTCCTCACAGACGGGCAAATGGTACTAGCAAATCCTTATTGCAACAGCAGCTTTGTAGTACTGAGTGAAACTCTCCGCTGGTTGCTCAATTGCCTGTCCCGGTGTTCCTGCAGGTTGATGATATCCCCCCAGAGCAGCATGCGCTTGTTCCATCTTTCATGGGTGGCGGGGGAAAGAGAATCCACCCACTTCCGTATGTGGATCCCAACTTACCTGGTGTGTATTGGGATGATAAACAGGTGGAATTTGTCTTCAATTTGTCACAAATATCATTGATTCACATGTGCTATGTTGTTGCAGTACGACCCAGATCTATGGACCCATCCAAGGATCTTGCTGCTTATGGTTATGGCAGCGTTGCGTGGAAGGAGAGGATGGAGAGCTGGAAGCAGAAGCAGGAGAGGCTGCACCAGATGAGGAACGATGGCAGTGGCAAAGACTGGGATGGCAATGCTGATGATGATGATCTTGCACTGTACAACACTGAAAGTTTATTCGACCTCTTTTATATTGTTGCCTCTCTTCTCCATAGTATTTTTATCACACTCATGAAATTCAATGACTCATTCCGTGTAGTCATCTTTGTTTTGGCATAATTATCGCACATAAGCTTAAAAAGTACATAATGCCATTAGTTTTGTTTAATAATTTTATGGATCTAGTGGATGTACTTGTCAGGTTTTTCTGTTTTATTTGCTTTAACTTACACGGATAAAGGAAAAGATGGTAAAGCACTATATTGTTCGTGTTATAGAAAATTACATTTTTCCCTAGAATGGGCTGCAGTTGGTATGTACTTGGTTTATTAGAGAACCCCTTTTTACTTACTAGTTCCTTGACTAGCTGGATCTTCGATTTGATTCCTTGACTATGTGCCAACAACTTGACTAATGCTTCCTTGAACTAGAAATGATTGTTTGTATCTTTTGCCATATTGCACTAATTTCCTTTTGGTGTTGCTAAAATATAATTGTGTGTTTCTTTTGGCTATGTGGCACTACTTTCTAAACTCAAGTATCAACTGTTAGCTTAATTCTGTTTTTCTCTATACCAAAATGAATAGTTAGTTTACTCTTTTTTTCTCTAACAGAATGGATGAAGGGAGGCAACCATTGTCAAGGAAGGTTTCGATACCTTCCAGCCTGATTAATCCCTATAGAATGATTATCATTATTCGTCTTGTGGTTCTGGGATTCTTCTTCCACTATCGAATAATGCATCCGGTGCAGGATGCGTTTGCTTTATGGCTCATATCTGTAATCTGTGAAATTTGGTTTGCCATGTCTTGGATCCTTGATCAATTTCCAAAGTGGTTTCCCATTCAGAGAGAGACATACCTAGACCGGCTGACACTGAGGTTGGTTTCTGCTGCCAACTTGAAATATCTGCATTTGTTTAATTCTCATATAACGTGACTAAAAATTTCTTGTCTGGGTAGGTTTGAAAAGGAAGGGCAGCCTTCTCAGCTTGCTCCAATTGATTTCTTTGTCAGTACAGTTGATCCATTGAAGGAGCCTCCTCTGGTTACTGCAAATACGGTTCTTTCTATCCTTTCGGTAGACTATCCAGTTGACAAGGTTTCTTGCTATGTCTCTGATGATGGTGCTGCAATGCTTACATTTGAAGCATTGTCTGAAACATCTGAGTTCGCAAAGAAATGGGTTCCTTTCTGCAAAAAGTACAATATCGAACCACGTGCTCCAGAGTGGTACTTTCAGCAGAAGATAGACTACTTGAAAGATAAGGTTGCGGCAAACTTTGTTCGGGAGAGGAGAGCAATGAAGGTTTATTTTTTGGCCTCTTTTTCAATATGCTGCTTTTGGCCTCTTATTTGATCAGTGTTATGCTGATTGAATCAAGCTTGGATTTTTTTTTTCTTAAGAGAGAGTATGAGGAGTTCAAGGTCAGAATCAATGCTTTGGTTGCTAAAGCCCAGAAAGTTCCGGAAGAAGGATGGACAATGCAAGATGGAACACCCTGGCCCGGAAACAATGTCCGTGATCATCCAGGAATGATTCAGGTATTGTTTGCTGTTATGCAGTATTTATCATGTCACATTATCGCCAACAATTTAGTTTTCTAGCCCACATTACGACCCAACTAAATTAATTTTTCTGTATCAATAGGTCTTTCTGGGCCAGAGTGGTGGTCATGATACTGAGGGAAATGAGCTGCCACGATTAGTTTATGTTTCAAGAGAAAAACGACCAGGCTATAATCATCACAAGAAAGCTGGTGCTATGAATGCATTGGTAACATCTTGAATCGTTGTTTCTAATCTTAGTACTGTATCCTGAACATGCAGTGGATTTAATTGCTTTTATTTGGCTGTATCACAGGTTCGAGTCTCTGCTGTACTAACTAATGCTCCATATCTGTTGAATTTGGACTGTGATCATTACATCAATAACAGCAAGGCGGTAAAGGAAGCGATGTGTTTTATGATGGATCCTTTGCTAGGAAAGAAAGTTTGCTATGTGCAGTTCCCTCAAAGATTTGATGGGATTGATCGACATGACCGATATGCTAATAGGAATGTCGTGTTTTTTGATGTAAGATTTGACATTCACGTTAGACTTTTTCTATTATTTACATTATTTGATTTCCTTGATTAAACTCTGCTAACATTTGTGTTGCACAGATCAACATGAAAGGTTTGGATGGTATTCAAGGCCCCATCTATGTCGGTACTGGATGTGTGTTCAGAAGGCAGGCATTGTATGGCTATGATGCCCCAAAATCAAAGAAGCCACCATCCAGGACATGCAACTGCTGGCCCAAGTGGTGCTTTTGCTGTTGCTGCTTTGGTGATAGGAAGCACAAGAAGAAGACTGCAAAACCTAAAACAGAGAAGAAGAAAAGATTGTTTTTCAAGAAAGAAGAAAATCAATCCCCTGCTTATGCCCTTGGTGAAATCGATGAAGGTGCTCCAGGTACGAATGAACTTTCCAGTTTCCAAGACGAGCTTTTATTATTCTAGGAACTACATATTCATTGCGATATCATATCTAATATTGCACTGTTCATACTGTTTCTTGTAGGGGCTGAAAATGAAAAGGCTGGTATTGTAAATCAACAAAAGCTAGAAAAGAAATTTGGCCAGTCTTCTGTTTTTGTTACATCCACGCTTCTTGAGAATGGTGGGACACTGAAGAGTGCAAGTCCAGCTTCTCTTCTAAAAGAAGCTATACATGTCATTAGTTGTGGTTATGAAGACAAGACAGACTGGGGAAAAGAGGTAAATTTAGAGCTTTGCAACATTATTGTTTAATCAATCAAAGCATATGTTACCTAGTTAATCATATCCATTTTATTTGTCAGATTGGCTGGATATATGGATCAGTTACAGAAGATATTCTAACAGGCTTCAAGATGCACTGTCATGGTTGGCGGTCAATCTACTGTATACCGAAACGGGCTGCTTTCAAAGGTTCTGCACCTCTGAATCTTTCAGATCGTCTTCACCAGGTTCTTCGGTGGGCTCTTGGTTCTATTGAAATTTTCTTTAGCAATCATTGCCCTCTTTGGTATGGGTATGGAGGTGGTCTTAAATGTTTGGAAAGATTTTCCTACATTAACTCTATAGTATATCCCTGGACATCAATTCCCCTCTTGGCCTACTGTACATTGCCTGCCATCTGTTTGCTGACAGGAAAGTTTATCACACCAGAGGTAAAGTTTATTCAGTTTTTTTATTATGTAGAATAATGGATGATCTAAACCTTACTGTACTATTACATCTGCTGCAGCTAAACAATGTTGCCAGTCTCTGGTTCATGTCACTTTTTATCTGCATTTTTGTTACCGGCATCCTAGAAATGAGATGGAGTGGTGTAGGCATTGATGATTGGTGGAGGAACGAGCAATTCTGGGTCATTGGAGGTGTGTCATCTCACCTCTTTGCTGTGTTCCAAGGACTTCTCAAGGTCATAGCTGGTGTAGATACAAGCTTCACTGTGACATCAAAGGGTGGAGATGATGAAGAGTTCTCAGAGCTGTATACATTTAAATGGACTACCTTATTGATACCTCCCACAACTCTGCTCCTATTGAATTTCATTGGTGTGGTTGCTGGCGTTTCCAATGCAATCAATAACGGATATGAGTCATGGGGACCCCTCTTTGGGAAGCTCTTCTTTGCATTCTGGGTGATAGTCCATCTGTATCCATTCCTCAAAGGTTTGGTTGGAAGGCAAAACAGGACTCCAACAATTGTTATTGTGTGGTCCATTCTTCTGGCATCAATCTTCTCGCTGCTTTGGGTCCGGATTGATCCCTTCCTAGCAAAGAGTGATGGTCCTCTTCTGGAGGAATGTGGTTTGGATTGCAACTAGGAGGTCAGCACATCAAGGACCCCGACAGTGTGTGCTTGAAGAAATATTTTGCTAGTGATTGTCCCCTTTGTATATAGAGACCCGGGAAGTCTCGAGTTTATTTTGTTTCATGGTGGTAGCTCAGCCTGGCATCTGAAATGCTGGGGGCAACTGGAGGCTGTGGCAACCTTGTGCAGTTCGGCAATGGAATAAGGCATATGCAAGTGGTCGATTGGTCAACTTTCATTATTACATGGGTGCAAAATTAATCGGATGAGCTGTGAAGGGTGTTCGATTCTGCTTTACTCACCATGTACAAACTTTGTTTCTCAATAAGGCAGACAGGTCTGGGTCTGCCCTTCCTTGGAACAGAGCAAGATGCACAGTATCTAATTAGTGGATTATGTACGCTCGCCCCTTGAAGGGCTTGTTCATCACATGTCCATCTATACTAGCAACAAATATATATATTAGTGTTAGCCTATAGAAGAACAGGGTCTTGTAAAGGAGCCAGTTTTTTGTCGTGTATTTGTAATGGTATACCGCTGTTGCCGTGACATAGTGAAAGATGAAAGGTTGTAAGCCTAATACAAACAATGTAGTGTCCGAAGTTGAAGCTCGTGGAACAAGATACCGTTTCTGATGTACTACATCCATCCTTTGGTTCATCCCGCAGAATTTTAGTTTGTTTAGAACCTTTTGTTTTAAGAACTGGGCTTCGCAGCTGCTTCCGTATATGCCTATATTTGCAATGTCTGCAGTATATCAGCGAAGAGAACCAGAAACGCGTTGCATTTGTTTGGTTCGGAGATGCAGAACCTGACCGTTGGCGCTGCTGCTTACTCCGTCACCGTAGAGGGTGGGTACCGGCTGGTGCCTTCGTCGGGAACGAAGCATTGATCATATTTTGATTGCTTGTCTTAAAGATAAGTGAAAACAGTCGACATGGTTTCTTGCATATGGCTGCCTCACGTCTATGATTGCAAGTTTGCAACGACGCCAGTTTCGTTTTTTCTAGCTGCCGACGGCCTCTGGCTGGCGATGCTTGCCTCTGCCTGCTTTTCTATCGGACGCGTCTTGCATGGGCCACGCGGCCCTCTCACGCCAACGTCGGATTCGATAACGCCAACGTTTTTTCTAGCTGCCGACGGCCAGGCGGCCCTATGCTGATTCCACAAAACACTCTAGTAATATAATAATACCACATCGCAGAATTAACCAAGAGACAACCATCCTATTTTCAATTCTTCAGGAAACAGTGTTGCCTCCGCTGGTACCAAAAAAAATCAGAAAAATGAAAAAGAGATAAGTTTGGCCCTCCTAAAAAGAAAAAAATTATGCAAAAAAAAAAATAGTGTTATGGACACTATAAGTTTATTCTGTCTAATGTATGGCCCAACTGGAGCAAAAAAAAAAATATTGTGTAAAAATTCACCACGGAGGCGCTTTTTGTTTTGCTGACCACCAGCACCAAGCAATTCTTTATCGTTAAACAGGTTTGCCATTTGATTCGTTGCCTGCGTGATGGCCGCTCCTAACAGCAGCTAACATGTGTGAGTGGCAAACGACAGAATCACATCAATCATGTGCCCGTGTTGCTCGCCGGCGGCTACCATAGAATCAGCAAGATCGTGAGGCCGAAATGTCCAGATGTGGATGTCTCATGTCGGTCGCAGCGCATCAGAGCTGTGTGCTTGTGACTGTGTGAGCCAATTAGCCACCGTCTGCAGGTCTCTCTGGCTGCTTCAACTTCCCCGCTCGTTCCTTGACGGATCGGGTTGCTGCAATCAAAGGCCCCGTTTGGGAAGTCCAGTAGCGATTATGTGCAAATCGTGATTGTTGTGGATGCCGCTGGCAAAAAATCCGTGTCTCTTAAAAGCTTCGCGTTTGGCTCCTCGAACCAAATCGCTTCCGCTGCTCAACAATCGTGCCGCCCCGTCGCTCCAACCCTGGCCACCGGGCATCCGCAGCACCCCACTGTCACGCTCGCGACGTTCCGCCTGTGCTCGCCCGCTCGTGGGGTGGGTGACCGCTGCCGCCGCGGACGACGGACGGCGAGACGACGCGAGGACGACATGGCTGATGCACTCCTCCTCCGGCAGGGCCGACACGTGAGAGGGAGCTCGCTCGGAGTTTAGATGAACTGGTTCAACAATTGCCGTAAAACTGTTCAATGTCAGCCAACAAGTATAGGGTTAAGCTGCTTCTTCTGCTGTCCTATTTTAGATCTGCAAACCACAGTCAAAAGGTCCAGATCAGACAAGAAAGATTGTTCCATGTCAGCAAATAAAACTCATACTGCTGTATAATAACATGTCAGATTGTCAATAGCTCATATTGTTCATATATATGAAAGTTGCACCATTTCATTTAGGCATAAATCCAGGTCTTAGATAGCATGTAACATCCCATGTCACAAAAAAGTCAATTAATTTAACCCTAATGCTAAATTGCTGGCTAATTAAAAATATAAGTAATTAGGTGCCAAAGAAAAAGGGAATTTAATTATTTAAATCCAAAAATTTGGCCAAAGGATATAATTTCACAAACATCACAAAACTCAATGAAAGTGTGCCAATGTTTTTGCACATTCCAGTGGTTCATGTCAAGAATGAATTTTGAGGAATTTATCAGAATTTATGGTAAAGGTTTAATACCCTTAAAAATTTCCTAAGTGCAGAGAAAGGCCCTTCTGTTCCAGGATTTTTCATAATTCTTCCAGCAGCAATTTCAACATGACCCCAAAAGCAAACTTGGAGAAGATATTTCGCTGGCCATGCACAAAACTTTGCACAAGGTTTTGAGCATGGCAACTTGGAAAATATGGCAAAATACAGTGGCATTGTTTCAGTCAAGGAGAGTCAACAATTCCTTTTCCCTTGGTCCACTAACCGATCGACACCGCCGTCCTTCCTCCGCTGGTCGGTGATCAGCTCACCTGCTCCCTCCCCATTCCGTCCACTGCTCTGCCTACTTGCCCCTGTGCCACCGGCACTGCATTGAAGCCGCCGCACCACCGAGTCCTCCTCCGGCTCTCTCACCTCCCCCGATCTCTCTCTGACCGCTACAAGTGCAGCAGTGGCAAGACTCTCTCTCCCTCTCATTCTCACAGCACTTGCACTCTTCCACACCTCCCTCTGCTCTCTCTCGATGCACCAAACTCCCCAGCACCACCCCTTTCTGTTGCCAGCGAGCGCAGAAGCAAAACCGAGCCGCCCCTCTGCTTCCCTCCGCCATGGCCGCCGTCGCGTCAAGCTCCAACTAGGTAGCTCCCCATCTCCTTCTTCTTCCTCAAATTGATGCACAAGACTTTCCTCTAGCAGCCCCCTAACCCTCTCCCTCTACCTCGTAGAGCCGCCGATAGAATTTGTGAAGGAAAGGAACCCGCTGCCGCCGGAATCCCTCCCCCCCCTCCCCTAACGACGAGAGCACAGTTCCGGCCATCTCCGTCGACGTCCTCCTCCATGCTGATTATCCCCATACCGAGGTGAAGCTCCTCGACCAACCCCTGCCCCTTCTCGTCCTTTGTGCATGACATGCGCCACCGCCGAACCCCTCCTCTACCGCCGCCGCCGTCACCAACACTATTCCGGGCACCGCCATTGGTTGGCGACCCCCTGGGGTTGCTCGTAGTCGTGCGCACGACTGGTGGGTGCCGGTCCCGAGTCCTCTCCCCCACCGCAATGACCGGCAGCGAGCATGCCGACGAGCCCCGGCTGTGCTCCGGCGAGCCTGGCCACGCACGCTCCTCGGCAGTTTGAAAAATTACCGAGTGGCAATTCTGTAATTAAGGGTGAAATTTGGTTAATATTCAAAAATCAATAACTTGAAAACTAAAAGAGGGAAAATTATGAAATAAATTTTGTTAAACTCAGAAAATTCTCCTATATCATAAAAACAAGATGAGAACCAAATTTGAGCAGTGTATTAATCGAATTAATTCACCAAAGTTAGAACCTTTCTAAGAGTAATAAATCCATAAGTAAAAATATATAAATGGTAAAATCATGAAATTTGGTCAGTAATCATATCACTGCATGTTGAAACGTTATTTAAAAGCACATCTCCATTTTATACATATTTGTAGATTTATTCCATAATCATTATATTTAGTAAATGAATTGTTATAGATTCTATGTTAGGAATTTATTTATGAAACTTTGCATGGTTGTTACTTATGCCTTGATACATTCATGTAAAATCCCATGTTAAATCTGGAGCAACAGAAGTATGATTTTTTCTGTCAAATTGCTTATTCAATAAGTGGACTAGGAATTTATTATACAAGTATTGACTTATATGTATAATTAACTTAATTACTAGTATTGGCCCCCTGATATTGTTCATCCAGCATAATTAAGTCATGAATAACAGTGGGTTCATATGTTCATCATCATTGCTCATCACCATGCATGTCATGTTTAGTTAAGAAATTCCATAACTTTTTGAGCATCCATCGCTTATTGTGCATTTTCATTTCATATAGGGCACGAGCTGGAGGAGACCACACCGGAGCAGACCGGTGCTGACGTGAACTTCATCGATGACCCTAACTATGATCACTCCCAAGGCAAGTCCTGGTGCACACCTACTTATTGAGAGTCCTTTTTGTTAATTCACAAAATAGAGGTCTTGTATTGTGCATTAGGTATAGAGCTTGGATGAAACCCATTTGCGTAAACAAACAATGGCCTATATTAGTCTATGTTAGTAATCCTTTTTTGTTAGCAAATGCTATGCTTAACCTAGGGTCAACGGTAGGCTATGAGATTACTTGATTCAATTGTGATTCACATGAAGGATGAACTTGGATAAAATTAAGAACCTATCGTTGTAACTCCGTGAACAAGTATTCAACAGTACCAAGTGCATACCTTTATATGGGAATTGGTAAACCTAGTAGCTTGGGCGCCGTATTGTTGGACGGCTATACTCATCGATCTAGAGGTGATGTGAATGACACGGTGGATGCACGGGTTTGAAGACCAATGGAGAGTGCACATGTTAAGCCTCAGATACGAAGTACTGTATCGCGGGGAGGACATGTACTCAGGATCGATGGCTCAGGATCGACTTTATAGCAACCTTGTGAACGGTGACTGTACGTGTTCTTAAATGATGCGTATGTAGTGTACTTGGGTTTTCTCCTGTAGGATGTAAATCAATTCGAATTATCGTCCCTCGCGGTTATGAGTACCTCTTGTTTCGAGTAGTGGCAATGATGCTTTAAGTAGAGAAGATTGGTTATGATTCTAAAATTTATTTTACTCTATGGCTACATATTGCTATGTTATATTGTTCTTTACATTTATACAATCTTAGCAGCTAGCTAGGTTCCACTAAAGTTACTTATTGCAGCAACTATTAAAATTTCGTTGAGGAATCAATTTGCAGCATAGAACTAATAGGTGCTTTTATGCAAATGTCAAATAAGCCCGGTCAGCCCCCTGCATATTAGGAGTTGGTTTTTGTAAACCTTTTGATGGATAAGTCTTGCATAGTATGTTAGATACTTAGGCTTTGTGATTTATGTTACTTTCAGGTTTTCCTCAGGTTAACTACTGTGATTGTTGCAATAAGATTGTGTGGGAAGGTGAGGAACCACAGGACTGGACCATCGAGTGGGTTCCTAGCTCACATACCCACAATGAGTGAGCCATTGCTATAGGGCCTGCATGGTTTGCTTAGGCTATCTATTGTCGAGTTTATCGTATTTCCGCTTCCGCATATTTATGTAATCTGAACCAAGAACATATGTATTGTAATGTAACTAAATTTGCTTCTGCTATGACTCTCAAACTTGTAATATTATGCACTTAATGATGTATCTTTGTAAATGATGGATGTTCATGTGTAAATACTATGTATGGTTACTTCGGTAATAATCTCCCGGGGCGATCCTTTACAACACACTCTATATTTTGGTATAGGGGTGTGACAGGTGGTATCAGAGCTGATTTAGGATAAGCAACACACAAATGAACATTTTAAAACTTAAACAATCCATTTTATGCCTTACGATAAGGTACGAACTAGTAGTGCCCATGTAAGAGTTACTATTAGTAGGTGGCAAAGCTAACCCTGGGTTATGTTTGTTTAAATTACTTACATCTACAGATTCTTCAACAAAGGTATGTGATGGTGCACGGATCGGTTGCGCTATAAATACCGAATGCCTTCCGGGTGGGCAAAGACCTGGGCTTTGTTTGATGTGTGGACCGATTGCGCTTAAATGTCGGCTGCCTTCCGGGTGGGCGAATACCTGGCCATAAACTGTCATTGTTATTTTGGCTTGTTTCTTTTCAATTTGATGTATTGTTTCTGAGATGGATCTGTTGCAGATATACTAACCACGTGTAGTTCACTTAGAAACGTGTTAGAGGTGTGCGTGCCACCGAATGGATCGATCTATATATTCAGTCAAGTTTTCTTTTTGTGAGGATGTAGGAAATCATCATATTGAGCATTTGGTATTCATGCATACCACATGCATTTATTCTTGCTAATGATGTAAAAAGGTCACAAATATTACAAACATATGAAATAATCAAGCCCTGGGCAATTTTGAATTCCTATGGCATCTAAACCAAAAGTTTGAACTCAATCGGTGAGAAACCAATTTCTGCCAGAAAAGTCAGTTCCACTAAAATGAGCATAACTCCCTCAATTTTAATCCAATGAAGGTGAATGAGTACTCAATGGAAATCTGATGAATTTCCCTACAAGTTTGGTATAGTGGGTTTGTCTTAGAAAAATCTGGAAATGCATCGAAAATGGCAAAAACAGTAAGCTTTTTGGAATTTTAGAAGTTGCTTCATTTCTATCCTCTGTCTTTGGATGATCATAACTCCCAGAGATCTTATTGGATAGAGATGTTTGGGTATGATTTGGAAAGAGAATGAAATCCTTTACAACTTTTGTGAAATGCAAAAAAATTAATTCTGCCCAGAAGCTAACTGTTTTTGCATATCTCTATTGGTTACTCTGTCAAAAACAGAACTGCACTTTCTTTTCATCAAATGGATCGGGCACTGCCTGTCCTTTCTTTTTACCAATCAACCTTTATAGTATTTTAAGCATGTGTACTTAGTGGGATATTAATTTTTGACTCACCCTTGTAAAACTTTATTCCGATAGATGATTGTTGGCAAGCTCGTGAAGGACCCGAGCACCTGTCCGCACGCGTTCTCGAGTTGGAACGAGAGCATGAGGCGTTGCAGTCTGCACTCGTCACCCATGACACCCAGCTCGCTGCTCATGACCCGAAGGTCACGGTCCTTGAGGACAAACTGCACGCTAGCGAGTTGGAGTGGGCTGATCTTTTCGAGTAGCTCCATGATGCTCAACTCATCATCGATGGCGATGCTAGTGATCAGCTGCAAGAGAAGCTTAACCAATGCAAAGCTCAGCTCACTGCTGCCCAGGAGGAGACCTACTCTCTTCATGGACAGATTGACGCTCTCTTGGAAGAACGAAGTGAGCTCTAAGCTCAACGCTCAGAAGCTGAAGATGATTGGGATGTTATGGAAGGAAACCTCAACAACGCCAATGCCGCTATCGCACAACGAGACCACCTCATCGCACAGCTCCAAGCCGCCAATGCCCAGCTCCACGCTGTTCTTGATAACCAACCCCCTGAGCCACTTGCGGTGATTCCTCCGGATGACGCTGACTTGAGTGACGACGGAGATTCTGGTGTTGACTACGAGGCACCCCCTGGATCGGGTGACATGGACTGGGAGTCCGATGGCGACAACCACGCCGCATGACTATGGAGTTGTACGTTCTATAGGGTGGAGATCTCGTGAGGCATCGTGCTTGTATGTTGATAGTGCTAGTAATGCTAAGTGATGTTGTAGCCTAAGCTCTCGAGATCGTGTTGTTGTCGTGTTCCTAGTGATGTAAATTAAGACTGGTCATGTATAAAAAAGTGCACATGTACCCATGGTCTTATCATAATTAATGTTGCCTATTGTGTTTGGAACCGATGGAATTTATGTTTTTCTCTTATGTCTTGCACCGTTTCCTTGTCAATGTTTCAGTTTAAGAGCAATCTGAAGTTTTATTCGTTTCTATCAGTGTTTCGATCACCGCCTAGTAGAATTTGTTCTACGGGTGCGCGCTTCGGGCTCGGTAATGGCTTAGCAAGAGGACATGGGGGGTTATACTGGTTCGGGAAAGCCCCTATGTCAAGTTCTCTATCCTTCTCGTGTTACTTGCTCCAGAGTTGGGTACAATGGCGGTGAGAGAGGAGGAATGCTCCAAGTCTCGGGTGCGAGTGAGGATGAAATGTTGTTTTTTTCCTTGCTTGAAGAAGAAGAAGAAGGGTTTCCCCTTTATATTTTGAGGGGATAGGCCCATTTAGAGAGAGAGAGAGAGAGAGAGAGAGAGAGAGAGAGAGAGAGAGAGAGAGAGAGAGAGAGAGAGAGAGAGAGAGAGAGAGAGAGAGCATTCTACACGTGCGGGGTTGTTGAAGGTGTGCTGGGGAAGCCGAAGCCCCGGTCGGTGGCGTGGTCCTCAGTTCTTGTGGGGCCCTCTTCCTGGCTGCCATGTCAGAAGGCAAGCACTGTGCTCGGGCATGCCCTCGTCTTTCATTGATAGACCGTGTCCTCCTTGCCCCTGTTGATGGCGTGTTCCACGACATATGGTGAGGCACATCATGGGCACTGTCATGTTGTCCGGACGATGAACGTTCCTTTCACCTATCGGAGGCCCTACCCATCCATTACGAGGGATGTCATCGGGGGTTGGTGCCATCGAGTGCCCTGTCACGCTTACTTGCATCAGCAGGTGTGGGCGATGATGGGGGTAGCAAGGTGTACAGGGGGATTTGACCCCCTGATACTATGCAGATGCAGTGGGTACAACATTTAAGTCTGAGTGGCTGGTAGTTGATGACCACCGACCCGGTCATGCCTCTTCAGTCGGGATTAGGACGCTGGGCCTCACACTCACGGGCCCGCTTGGGGTTGGGATCTATCACGTCCCGACAGGGTAATCGAGTTTCTCCATCCGGCTATTTCCGGTCCTTCTTTGGGTCTTTTGGTCCCATCCCGTCGGGGCTTGGACTTCTAGTGTCGAGGGTTAGAGGTAGAAAAACCCTTCTGATGGTTGTGTGGGGCCCATGATAAGAGGTCTTGACCCCTCCTGTGGGGTTGAGCGGGGCGAGGCTTAGCAGGGCGCTTGACCCCTGCTGGGGGGTCGGGCGTGGTGGGTCGCTCGACCCCTATCGAGAGGTCAAGCAAAGTACGGCCGGTTCCTATCTGCCAAAGGGTCGGGCGAGTCGGGAGCACGACGCGACTCTCGCGGCTAAGGCGGGACTGTCACGTGAATGTTTTACAGGTGGGGCCCATTCAGGGTGGTCCCTTGGCTTATAGGGAGTGCCACATGGCACCCCGGTATTTCCCCTCGACAGTAGCCCCCGAGCCTCCGAGCGAGTCGGAGAGTCGTTCGGGGGATTTGCCGATGTAAGCCTGAGTAGGTGAGGTTACTTCGCGGGTTGCCTGATCCGTTCGAGGTGCATGCGAGCGCACCTGATGGGTGTAGCCCCTGAGTCGGAGGGCGAGGTTTTTACAAAACTCGCACCTCGGCTAGATGTAGCAGTTGCAGGTTCCTTCGTCGCGAGAGAGGTGCGCGCGAGCGCACCCGTCGGGTGTAGCCCCGAGCTAGAGAAGGAGTCTGTATGGAATCATTCTTTTGCTTTATTTATTGGACATGATTTGCGAGGGTGCCGTGGCGTCTGTGACCTCTGAGGCCTAGGCATCGGGCAGAGCGAGCAGTGCGGAGTGCCAATGGATGGGGGTGGCTCCCTGTCAGCAAAGTTGCTACGAAATGTCTCACTGTGTTTTGTCTAAAAAGGCATGACCTAATGCTGCATGAGCGGCAGGCTTCTTGTTTTCTTTCAGTGTGCGGTGCGCAGGGGCATCTTCCTGTGGGTCCCCGATCTAACGCACTGATTGCCCAAGGGGCCTTTAGTCATCGACTCGACCCGAGGCGGGCTCTCCATTGTACATGATGCTGTGCGTGATGCTGTTGGCGGTGTCAGGTTCTTGTCCTCATGTGCCGTGCTGGTGCCTCATTTTGAGCCGCCTCGGTCTCGTCGCCTAGGCAAAGTATCCAAGGACACAACCTGGCTCGGCTATTTAAAGACACGGCTGATTTGTGTGCTGCTTCACCCTCATGCCTAAGGCTTACACCAAGCTCCGGGACGCCCGAGGCGTGCGTGGTTCCCGCTTAGTAGACTGCTATCTTTATGGCTCCCAAGTGTGATGATACCTCTGGTGATTGGGGCGGGGATGGAGATCTGCTAGTGATAAGTTTTCAACTACTCTGACATGGCCGCCTCATTGGTTGCGAGGAGGTTGGCTCAACTTTTGTTATGCCCTCCCCTTACTCGGGCGCGGTGGGGTTAAAGGAGGCCTCACATGATAGGTTTCCATGGCTTATTAGGTCCTATCGTGTTCGTCCTTAGTAGCATCTGTAGGAATGGGGTCAAGAAGAGGCGTCGGACCGGGTTCCCTACTAGTGTAGGGGTCCTTAGTCCCAAGAGGCAGCTCCAGCAACACCCGTACGGCGTGGTCGAGTTGCTCGCCTTCCTCGATGCGGAAGGATCGGTCGAGGGATTGTTTCAACTTTTTTTGTTTTCTCCTTCCGCATCCCGTTCGTGGGACGGAGGATAGAGCCGGGCCATGTTTTTTTTTGCCTCGGTGACTGAAACACGGTTGCTCAGTGAGCTGCTATCGGGTTCATTCGAGTGACACCCCCGGTTCCCCGTCGACAAGGTCCCAACGGACCAGCTAGTGGTCGATCTCATAAATCCGTCTTTCCGACTCAACTGGTTGTCATGACCATTTGATAGTCATGATGGCTAGTTGCCTCTCTCCAGGGAGATATCAAAGGACGAGTCAAAACATGACTCAAACGCTACTTTGTGATACCCACGACCGTCGGGGGTCAGGGTATTGGCCGCTGGGTGTGCCCATTGCTTGTGCCCCTCGCTCTATTTGGCGCTCTCGGTGGCTGTCGAACTCTTTCCCGGGGCCAGCCCTAGAACCACGGCACCATCAGACCATCGGGGCAGTTCTCGACCCCTTATCCCGTCTTACCTGCGTCGCATGTCCCTCAGTGTGATCATGCAACTTGCCTTGTGCTTTGTTCGTCCTTGCTTGTCAGGGGAGCTTGACGTGATAGGACCTATTCAGTGGGACCCATGCATCTTACCTATTCCAATAGCATGGTGCGGGGCTTGGATAGGCTCTATGTGGCCGGCCCCCTTCCCTAGTAAATAGGGGGAAGTTGAACGAAAGTGATTTACCTGGCGCTTGCATCATGGTGGTCACGGGTAAGGCACGTGGTCATTCCATCTTCCATGGCGTGATGGCCGAGGGAGCATTTCTTTGCCGTGGTGGAAGCAGTGGTGGGGTCCATAGCACGTGGGGCCGTTCGCCGGAGCCGAGGAGTTTTCGGAGCGGTGGGTGGAGTGGAGTTTTGAAGGTGCATGGGACACAACGCCCGCGTGTCGTGCGGAGTGGTGAGTTAAGAGACTCTTTACCTGGTGGGTGACGGGCGGATTTCTCGCAGTCCGTTCTGATCTGCTTCGGGTGCAGCCCCCTATATAAGCCCTTTGACACTAAGTCCTCCGTCTTCCTTTTGCTAGCTTTGCTTCCATGCTTTCGCCTCCCTTTCTTCCTTTCTGCTCCTTCCTGCCGCCATCTCGCCACCATCATGTTGGTGTTTTCTCGATCCACGATGATGAAGAAAGAGCTCGAGGGGCTGGTCCAGGCCGAGCTCCTCGCCCCCTCACCGGAGTGGTGGAGTGGATCATGGCGAGGAATGAGTTGTGACCAGAGCCCCCAGCGGGCTATGTAGTGTCGTTCATCCCTTTCCATGAGTGTGGGCTTAGATGGCCAGCACACGACTTCCACAGGGCTCTGCTCCACCACTACGGGGTGGAGCTACAACATCTGAATCCTAACGTGATCCAGCACATCTCGGCCTTCGTGGCCTTGTGTGAGGGATTCCTTGGGATCACCCCCAACTTTGACCTGTGGTGCTACTTCTTCCTTGCTGTCTGCATCAGGCGTAAGGTCATCAGGGCCGATTTGCTTCCCTGCACCATTGGGTGCGTGGGAATCTGCCTTTGCAACGAGCGCGCAAGCAGATACATCCAGATGCCTACTCCAACCACCCATTCTGGGTGGCACAACAGGTGGTTCTACCTGCGCAACGAGGACTCACACCATCACCCTGAGTACACCGGGCACGACATCACCGATGCCCCGGGCCGCTGGAAGTGGGGGAAGGGGAAGAGGGGTAAGAAGTGGATCAGGAGCATGCTCGACGCCATCGCCCACCTAAAGAGTTCCGGCCTCGACGGTGTGGGAGTTGTCGGGTGGTACCATAAGAGGCGGTTTGTGCCACAAGGCCACCGCTAGCTTCCGATGTTCGTCATCGACAACAACAGCCACATGGTGCAAGGCAACATGATGGTGGAGGGGCTGTTACTCGACGGTGAGGTGGTGAAGCGGGTGAAGGCGGTGCTAGGCCCGACTGCACCGGCCTGGCCCATCTCGAGCGGGCTGCCGATGTGCCCTGACCCGCAAGCGGTTGGTGTGGTAAACATTCTTGCTCTTCTGTTGAAACGCTGTCTATTGTTCTTCCGCTTCTCCGTTCTGGTTGTAATTTGACTTTGATACCCTTTTCTCTTTCCCCTGCTTTCAGTCCCAATGGGTGTGCTACATCTGGACCACCTCCCTCCGATTGCCAGAGGGGGAGGTCGATCGGACCGCCAACCGTCTCAGGGACGTGGAGCGGCGGCAGTCCTGGTAGGAGGCGAGGAAGAAGAAGGATGCTGACATTCGAGCCAAGCTAGAGAAGGAGGACAGGTCACGGCATCGCCAGGCGCTGCGAGAGGAGAAGGAATGGAGGGGTGAGAACCAGAACACCCCGTCCACTGAGTCGACTGAGGAGGAGGATTCCGATGACTTGGAGGGTTTGAGCGGGTTTGAGGACTCCATCAAAGGCGACGACGTCGATGATGGCAGCGACGGGAAAACATCGGGGATGATGGTGATGACGACGATGACGACGATGATGAGGACGACAACGATGATGATGATGATGACGATGACCTTGGTGGTGACACCGGGCTAGCGGTGGGCCTTGGTTACGTGCCCTTCGCGCAACCGACCCTGGGGATGGGGTCATCCCTGGTCTTGTCGGCTTCCGCTGGTTCGGGCGCGCTGAGTCGATCCGTATTGGTCGAGAGCCTACGGACACTGGCACCGGCCTAGGATGTTCTCTTCGCGCCGACTCTGGCTGCCGGCTCTCCCATCCTGGGGGTGGTCGAGTTAGCACAGGTCGAGATACCGGCCGCGACCGTCATAGCCGAGACCGCGTCTCCTGTCGTGGCCACGGAGAAGCATCCATGGGAGGAGTCGGAGGGTGGCTGTTGGTCGTTACTACGCACCCGGTCAATCCTGCTACTTTGAATGTACTACAAACTTCAAGGAAGCACTGTAGATGCTGATTGGGATCTTCTGAACTGTGAACGGTTGTTGTGCCACTAATCCGACGTACCTCTCTAGTTGATATGGAGCATGATCTTGAGCTCCTTGGAAATCTGTCTTGACAACCTTATCCAATTGAGGCTTGAAACTATTAAGCAAGGGTTGGTCTGCCATCGCTCCTGCTTCTGGATCTGCAACTATGAATAATACTCGAGCGCTTGCACTGACTGGTTCTCCAGCTAAATCTCCAAGTGACTTGCTCCTCTTTTTTGCTATTCTCTTCTTGCGTAAGAGCTTTTCTGGATGATCAATGTAATTAGAGGGTTTGTTTGACTTAGGACCGTCCATACTAGTTAATTTCACTTAACAACATATATGTACTAAAAAGACAAGTAAAGCACAATGACTAAACACTAATACATCAAACAATGTTTAAAAACCTGCTATGGTCCCCGGCAACAGCGCCAGAAAAACGTGCTTGTTGGTCGTTACTACGCACCCACTTATATACTGCAAGAGGATGGTGTATAGTTGTAGCACTTTTTCCCTTAGAGTATTCCAAGGTATTATCGAACCACTGAGACCTTAGGGATAATTAAACAAAGTTAACAGTAAATGATCTAATCAAGGCTACTGTCAAGTTTAAGTTGTATGAAGGGGAGACTGGCCAGCGCAAAGGTGCGCCAGACAACAATTCTGTCGTTACGCCGATCGGCACAGGGTTGAGCCGATCGGCACTGTTGCGGGTCTAGGTTGTTGAGCCGATCGACGCAGGTGTTGAGCCGATCTGTTTACCAGCAAAGTTGAACTAGAGTGCAAGTCAAGGCCAAAACTAAAGCCAAGACTAAAACTATTCAGTGAGTAGCCAGATATCTACTAGTGAGATGATAGTCTAATTAAAACAGCATCATAATGGAGAATTACATGGATCAATGAAAACCTATAATGAATAAGACCACCCTGCTTTCCGAGCGGCTCCTGATTTTTTGCTGCCGAGAGGAAACCCTTAATCACCGTCCATCTTTCACCTCATCGCCCGAATGCCATCGGACGCTTCACGTCTTTACTTCATCTTGAAGCAAGCTCCATGATGGTGCCATGTGCACCACTAACCACCGCCACCAGTTTTGAGGCCCAAACCGGGAAACCGCCTTGCACACTTCTCAAAGCATGACTTCTCGATGTTGACGCGTGTCACCTTGTCCCGCGATCCTGACGACCGGCAAGTCTCTCCTAGTCCGTGTCCATCGGGCCCCCTTGTCACTTGCACCGGCATCCCGTTCGCCTTGACTTGGTCAACATGTCGTCTTTATCACCACCACGGTTTTGAGGCTCAACCGCAAAACCGTCCGTGCTTCTTGCCTCTCCACGTGTACGGTGTGGATCATCCTTGACTTCACCTGGCATCCCGATCGTCTGGCCCTAAGTCCCCTACTTGTGCCCGATCCTCTCGCCGTTGATCGCCAAGTCAACTCCAGTGACCTACACATCATGAGAATAGCAAACACATTTTGCATCTCCTGCAGTATCACCAATATCTCCACCAACTCCGGTTAGTCATAACCATGATATGCAAACCCATGCAATCCCTGGATTCCCGCATTTCAACTCAAACACCAACTCCGCTCAAGTCAATTACTCATCACAAATATAGCAAACTATGGCACATATCCACATGGTTTCCCAATCTCCCCCTTGATGAGTACATTCACAACACCAAATGCACAAAGATTAGAGATTGAAATGCGAAGCCGAATAAGCATATCCAAATGGCCAATCCCAAAGAAAAGGTGAAAACAAGACATCTAGAAAGTAGGGATCACAAAACCAAGAGTTGGCAAAGAAAGCGACTTGAGACGCAAAGAATGTGAAAAGCACAAGAAAACGCTCAAGAACATGATATGCTCCCCCTCAAGTTGTGGTAGGTCTCATGTAGTGCAAAATGGATCATATGAGTTTCTTAGCATTATTAGTGCATGACCCCAAAATTTTCTCCCCCTTTGGCAATGAACTCATCAAAGAGGCAAAAAAACAAGAAAACATGCAATGCATGAAAATAGATAGCAAGGCATAAACACCATGAGCTATACAGGCTAAGCAGAAAGATTGACTAGCTTAGATAGAATCAAATTTTGCTTATCATGAGAAAATCTGTCACCACATGTATAAGTACTCCCATCCAAGGAAAAACAAGCACCAAGTGAATCATAAGAATCTAGCCAGTTTCAATCTCAACAAGGGCAACAAGCATTCACAGAAAATGAGCTCTACAAACACTCACGTATAAAACAGAGACTCAGTTGATCAAGTGATTATAGTTTATCCTCATGTGTTCTCTTATCCATGCGGAGGGTCGCACGACTAGGTACGACAAACACCCCAAGGCTTCAAGTCACAACGCTCTAGACTAGCCTCCATGTCGCAAACACAAGGTGCCTTCCATCATAATGGAGAATTACATGGATCAATGAAAACCTATAATGAATAAGACCACCCTGCTTTCCGAGTGGCTCCTGATTTATCGCTGCCGAGAGGAAACCCTTAATCACGCGAGTATCTTACCCTACTCAACTATCCAATCGTGCTGCGCAGGTTTAGTGCTGTCACCGCTAAACCACACTTCCGGCATCATCAAGCAACCATAATCAATACAATGTCTGAATACTATCCTAATCACCACGATTAAGATAATATCAACTTACCTAGCCTAGAACTAAGCAATAAGAATAAGCACATGCATGATTAAAGAATCAAGATAGACAAATCACCAAAACCATCATCAACATATTCAATCATCCTTGAGATACATAGAGTAAGATTCATCACCGTCGAGATGGCCTACCTTGACGGATCAAATCTTACACCAATGGTTCTTGAAACTCAACTAGAGATCTATTCTAACGGGACAAGCCCCGGTGGCTCTAACTCACAAATCTGTTATCCCTCTGTTGCCTCCTCCTCAGGGTACTGATCGCGGCTAGGGGTTACAAGTATATATAAGGGTTCTACTCGTGAAGGACTCGGTTTCTAGCAAATAAGTCGGTTGCACTGATCGGCGCAAGCCGTGTTCTCTCTGGTTTCTGCTCCGAGTCGGTTCCTCTGTCTTCTACAGCTGCCATGTGGGCCTTTTCCTTCGAGATAAAGTCTTGTATCACACGTCAAGATCTTGAAGTTCCATAAATCTTCTAAGCAAATATCTTCAAGTGTCTTGCGCAGATAAACTTTCATAAACATCAGATAAACTTCCATTAGAATGGGCCTCGGTCACTTCTGTGAGCCAACATACCCTTGTGCCGATCGGCTCATGGGCTGGCACCAATCGGCGCACTGGGCTTCTTCAGTGCTTTTCATCGGTTCTGGACTCCTTTCTTGTCCAGCATCACTTTAATAGCCAATTTTACCTGTTTCTGCAATAAAGCTTCAAAACAACGCATATACAAATATATAGGTAATATCATAGGTAAATGACCTAAATTAGTATCAATTATACTCTAATTGGGGTGATATTCACATATAAAAGGGGCACTCAGGAAGTGCCACAAATGGCGACATGCTTGTCAAGAAGCATTGCGCCTTGGGCCAAGATCCTCGCCGTCCGAAGCTATCTGTCATGAAGCAACTGAAGGTGGGTGTCATGAGGGAGGCGTGAGTGCAGGACGCGGTGGCTGACGCGGCGGAGGAGGCACGAGCACGTGACGTCGCGGCAGCCGCTACGAAGGAGGCACGAGCGCGTGACGCTGTGGCTGCCACCGCGGAGGAGGCGTGAGCACGTGGCGCGGCGGCTGCTGCTGCGACCGAGGCTGGCTCGGAGGTGGCCGCGCCTTCAGCAGCGGCCGAGGTCACTGGAGGCGCTATTTCAGTGAGCACTGGGGCGGCGGGCGCTGCGGCGGGTGGGGATGACAGGGCCTCTTCCTTGGCGCGTACCGAAGTGAGGGACTTTGCCATGATCGGTGCAGGGCTTGCTGCAAACGCCTTTGGTTACAGGGCCTCGCCTCTATCAGTGGAAGAGCGCGCGCTGCTGGAGGGCGAGCTCCAATCCATGGAGTGCAGCCCTACCAAACTTTGTGTCCTCGTCGCCTGCTGGGCGCTGCGACTCGAGTGCGAGGCCTCGGCCACGGCTGCCCGCCGGGCCCTAGTCGGTGCCCGATCGGGAGCTGGAGGAGCAGCGCAGGCTTGGGGAGGACCTTGGGACGCGACTGTCCGAGCTGGAGGCTTGTCTGGAGCAGGCTGGCAGAGCGGCAAACGACCTCGCCCTCGTTCGAAGGAAGCGGGATGAGGCGATGGCGCGGGCTGCATTCAGCGCTGAGGAGATCAACAGATTGCAGCTGGCACTATAGCAGGAGAAGCGGCGCCGCGAGGAGCTAGAGAAGGCGGCCCAAGACTCCACCGCTGGTCATCTGTAGCAGCTGCAGAACTCTCGTAAGAGGGAGGAAGGTAAGATCTTTTTCATGTTTCTTTACCTCTTCTTGTTCCATTTTCTTTTGCCTTGTTGACTCCGGTGGATGTTGTGCAGACCTCGGGTCCAGGCTGGCAGTGGTCGAGGGCTCTCTCCGCCAGGAAGTCGAGGCAGGTGGCGCACTTTGCACGCTGATGGGCCGGGCCGTGCGAGAGCTTCAAGTGGACCTTCCCCCTGATGCCGCCCCTGTTGAGCTGGTCAGGGGGCTGATGGAGGCGGGGCGCGAGTGGATTGGACGGGGCGTGTGTTTTGGTGTGCGCCTCGCCTTAAGCGTGTTTGCCACTCACTTTGACTTGGTCGAGGCTGAGGTCGAGGCCCTGAGCACGGGCCATGTTGAAGGTCACACCCCTGAGAAGATGGAGGCAATCCGGGTACACATTGCCCCCTACGCCGACACGAGAAGGAGGTGCTTCCTACAACTGGGGAGGAGAATTAGTTAGTGATTGCTTTTAGTTGTTTTGATCGTTTTGGTGGGTCATTGTGCCCATGTAATAATTTAAATTCGATCTAGTGCTTGCCTACTTTCGTTGGTCCGTGGTGGACTTAGACAATTTTAAATCAAATTCAGTTCGTTTGTGATGTTGGGCCTTTATCTTTTTTGTTTTTTTTGCGAAGTTTGAGCTCCTGCGCCCTTCGAGGTTTGGTCGCGTCGGTGATCGCCGTTGTCATGGCCACTAGGGCTAGCATGACATTGCGCCATCCGGTCGACATGACCATGAACCTGTCTTGCACGTGACTTGCTTCACTCATCGCCACAGTGAGCCTCAAGATCCAACATAGTTTTGAAAGAAAAAAGAGAAGCAACCGTGTGGTGTCGCGCCCCTTGTAGCCCCCGAGCGACGCCCGACGCCCGAGGAGGGGTCGGATGTCGTTTGAGAGCGAACAAAGGGTGCGAAGAGTGCATGAAACGGAATGCTAGGGATAGAATTTACGTAGCTATGAGATGTTCCACACATTCTTGAGCTCATCGCCATCCACGGTCTTCAGCTTGTTGGTGCCAGGCCGAAGGACTCAGGAGACAACGTACGATCCTTCCAAGGCAGCGAGAGCTTGTGCCGACCCCTATGGTCTTGAACCCTGCATAAAACGAGATCATCCACAAGCAGGCCTCTGTCCCTCACGTTTTGGTTGTGGTAGCGCCGGAGTGCTTGCTGGTACTTGGCCAAATGGAGGACCGTGACGTCTTATGCCTCGTCTATTTAGTCCTGCGCGTCTTGGAGCGCTGCCTCGTTGCCCTGCTCCTTGTACACGCGCACTCGCGGCACACTATAGTCTAAGTCGGTGGGCAGTATTGCCTCGGACCCATAGACCATGAAGAAGGGTGTGAAGCCCGTTGTGCGACTCTGGGTCATGCGTAGGCTCCAGAGCATGGCGTGCAGCTCGACTGCCCACCGACCGCTAAACTGCTTCAGGCGATTGAAGACGATAGTCGGGTCGAATATTCACGGCTTTAACCCTTGGAGTATAATGCCGTTGGCTCGCTCGACCTGGCCGTTTGTCTAGGGGTGAGTGACGGCGGCCCAGTCGACGCGGATGTGATAGTCATCGCAAAACCTAAGGAATTTCTTCCCTATGAATTGCGTCCCGTTATCGGTGATTATGGAGTTTGGGACCCCAAGTCGATGGATGATGTCGAGGAAGAACTCAACCGCTTCTACAGACCGGATCTTCACTAACCGGCGTGCTTTGATCCACTTGGTGAATTTATCGACTACGACAAGCAAGTGCGTGTAGCCCCCGGGCGCCTTTTTGAGCATATCCACTAGATCCAAACCCCAGACTGCAAAAGGCCATGTTAGGGGGATTGTCTGAAGGGCTTGAGCTGGGAGGTGTGTCTGACAGGCATACTACTAGCAACCCTTGCAGGTTTTGACTATTCGGGTTGCATCTCCCACGGCAGTTGGCCAATAGAAACCTTGGCGAAAGGCATTGCCCACGAGGGTTTGAGGTGCCATGCGATGGCCACAGACCCCCACCCCCCCTGTGAATATCAACAAGAAGCCTGATGCCCTTGCTGACTAGGATACAACGCTGCATGATCTTGGTGACACTGCGCTTGTAAAGCTCCCCGTCGATCAATGTGAATGACTTGGCATGGCAGTAGAGCCGTTTGGCCTCAGTCCCATCGATGGGAAGCATGCCGTGAGCCAGGAACTCAATATATGGAATTCGCCAGTCATAAGGATGTGCGTCTCGTTCGATCTGGGGATCGATTTGCTCGACCCCCGAGTCGTTCGATTCATGCGAGTTGTCTGGCCCATCGATCTCCATCTCGTCCGCGAGTGGCGGGACGCCTGGGGGCGACTCTTCGGTCATCTGTCCGAGCTCTTCAGGGGTGGTGTGGGCTCCTTAGCCCGGACTGAGGGGTGGTGCTGGTCATTCACAAAGATGCTAGGTGGGATCTGCCCACGACTGGATGCCATCTTGGCCAACGCATCGGCTGCCTCATTGAGGCGCCGCGGGATGAGTTTTAGTTCTAGCCCATCGAACCGGCCCTCGAGCTTGCGAACCTTCTGGCAGTAGAGTGCCATGGTGTTTGTCCGGCAGCTAGACTCTTTCATGATGTGGTCAACCATGAGCTGGGAGTCACCCCGGATCTCTAGCCGTCGGATGCCTAGTTCAAGGATGATCTTGGGCCCATTGATGGCGTATTGCATACGTACCCCGAGCGGAGAGACGAAGAAAAGGTCGATCCCTGCCCCCGTGCGCATGAGCGATCCATCGAAATACAGGACCCAATACTCCTGATCGACAGGGGCCGACGGGAGTTATGCCTCGGTCCATTCCGCCACGAAGTTGATGAGCGCCTTCGACTTGATTGCCACTTGTGGTTGGGACATGACATCGTGCCCCATCAGCTCGAGGGCCCACTTAGCAACCTTGCCCATCGAATCCTTGTTCTGTATAATTTCTCGAAGGGGAAGGGAACTCACAATGTGTATTGGGTGGGAGTCAAAGTAGTGCCGGAGCTTGCGCCTTGCCACCATCACCATGTAGAGGATCACGAGAATCTGGGGGTACCGGGTCTTTGAGTCGGACATGACTTCGCTGACATTGTAGATAGGATGCTGGACTCTGAGGGCATGACCCTCCCTTTCTCACTCGACTACAAGTGCCGAGCTCACGACTTGAGTCCTCCCCGCTACGTATAGCAGCAGCACTTCTCCTGAAGTCGGGGGGGGGGGGGGGGTCAGCACGGGGGTGTTGCTCAAGACATGCTTGACCCTGTCAAGTACGGATTGCGCCTCGGGGGTCCACTCGAAACGGTCGGATTTCTTGAGGAGCTTATATAGCAGAAGCACCCTCTCACCAAAGCGCGAGATGAAGCGACTCAATGCTGCCAGACAGCCTGTGAGACATTGCAACCCCTTGAGGTTCTGAACCGGGCCCATACGCTCGATCATGGAGATCTTCTCGGGATTGGCTTCGATGCCTTGCTCGGAGATGATGAACCCAAGAAGCATCCCCCAAGGGACCCCCAAAACACATTTCTCGGGGTTGAGTTTAACGCCATTCGCACGTAGTTTGGCGAAGACGCGCTCGAGGTCAGCTACGAGGGTGTCAACCTTCGTGGACTTGACAACGATGTTGTCTACGTAGGCTTCAACGGTGTGGCTGATCAAGTGATTGAAACACCACTGCATACATTGTTGGAAAGTCGCACTGGCATTTTTGAGCCCGAAGGGCATTGTTACGTAGCAGTAAGAGCCAAATGGTGTGATGAAAGATGTCGCGAGCTGGTCGGATTGTTTCATTGCAATTTGATGGTATCCGGAGTATGCATCGAGGAAGCAGAGGGTTTCGCACACCACCGTCGAGTCAACTATCTGGTCTATGCGTAGCAAAAGAAAAGGATCCTTCAGACATGCCATATTCAGGCTTGTATAGTCAACACACATTCTCCATTTCCCATTCTTTTTTCTTATAAGGACAGGATTAGCTAACCATTCGGGGTGATACACCTCCTTGATGAAACCGGCCGCCTGGAGCTTTGTGATCTCCTCACTGATTGCTCTGCGCTTCTCCTCATCGAAGCGGCGTAGATGTTGCTTCACCAGTCTGGAGCCCGGCATGAGGTTCAAGGAGTGCTCGACGACTTCCCTCGGTATGCCAGGCATGTTCGAGAGTGTCGACGCAAAGACGTCAACATTGGCACGGAGGAAGTCGATGAGTGCGTCTTCCTATTTGGGTGTGAGGGAAGTCCCCACTCTCACCGTCTTGTCCTTGTTGCCGTCGGGGCCAACCTGCACCTCCTTGGTGTCTTTCACACACTTGAATGTGGTGTTCTTTTGGCTGGCATCGGGGGCTCCTTTGTCGAGGTGGACTCAAATTGCCTTGAAGGTCGCCGTTCTCCGTATCGCACTAGAAGGCGCGCTGGAGGGACGCGCTAACGGTGATGACCCCTTTAGGGCCCGACATCTTGAGCTTTAGGTAGCTGTAGTTGGGGACGGCCATAAACTTGGGATAACACGGACACCCCAAAAGGGCATGATATACCCCCGGTGATGAGGACATCACCATGCTGGATATGCTCATATCATGGCCTTCCCCAAGTTACAAGTCGTCACCAACTCGGTCGCCGCGTTCGTTTCGGATTCAGCCGACACTCCTTCACGGTTTTGATGATATCTCCCACATCCGACATCCAAACAAGGTGTTTTTTGATGCGTTGGAAAGGGGACGACGACGCCGTTGTTTTGGTTCTGGTCGTAGCTCCAGAAGGGTCGTGAGTCATATTATGTGACCATGACAAGGTGCTGCGCCACCTATTTTGGGCCAACTTGGCCATGTATCGTGTCGGGCCTTAAGCCCATGTTGTGGGCGCCCCCCTGGTCACCCCAACCCTAGGACGTCCCTGTTTCCTACATAAACTCAGTAGCCGCCGTCTTTTAGTTTTGGGTTTTGTTTAGTTCAGTTTTCCAGAGAGAAACTTGATCGAATTATTGTAACTATGGCGACAAGTCCTTTTACAGTAATCCAGGGCCCCTGTTCTTGTTCTACACCACTGTGGCGATTAGTACTTTTGTGTTTAGAGCTTGAACCTTTTCTTGTGATTTGCTTCATCCATATTTACAATTTCAGATTGCGTGTTTATCCTCTCTTGCTTGTGTTCTCGATTTTGCTTGCAGGAACAATCAAGTTGTGCTTGGTGTAATGGTTACAGGGTTGGATCGTGTCTGATTCAAGCCGGGTCTTCGATGCCTTGTTCCCCAAATTCGAGTTTATCCCCTTACCTCTTAGAAGATCGGGCCATATCTACATCAAGTGGTATCAGATTCCTAGGTTCCCCGTGAGGTATTATCGTGTTTTTCCCTTTAGATTCATTTGTGTTCATCACCTTTTGTCCACGAAAAAGCCTACAAAAAAAAATATTTCCCCACCATCCCAGACATTGTTTAGCCTTTGCATAATTTAATTTCAGAGTCCGTAGTGTTGAGTTTGTGTCCTAGTCGAGTTCAGTTGTGGTTTGAATTTGTGTTTCGATTAGGTTTGTGTTTTGATCTCTGCTGCACACCACCATCACCATCGTGTTTTCTATTAGATTCATCATCGTGTCACCCACCCACCGTACCCACAATCCATAGCCAACAAAAAAACCCTACCCGATTTTGTTCCCCCCCCCCCTCACCCCTCAAACCCTATCTTGACATACCTTCGGTAAAACAGGCATAACTTTTCGCTCGTTGCTCCGATTGGGCTGAAAGTTTTACAGCAGATTCTTGACTCAAAGTTGAGGTGACCCACACTCAGCTCTGCCCTATGTGCCCTCGTCAAAAAATTCAAAAAAAATCGGAAAAAATAGAAAAAAAATTGTGAAGTCAAAAATAAAGCTTTCGGTGAAACTTTGTGATTTTTCCTACCCTTTGTTTTCCCTCTGTTTGAGTTAAATCTTCTTGTGGTCCTTTGTGTTCCTCTATCACAGAAAAATAGTGGAAAAATCATACAAAAAAATCAAGATTTTGATTTGCACCCCGCCGTTGTTCTTGTTCTACACCACTGTGGCGATTAGTCCTTTTGTGTTCAGAGCTTGAACCTTTTCTTGTGATTCGCTTCATCCATATTTGCAATTTCAGATTACGTGTTTATCCTCTCTTGCTTGTGTTCTCGATTTTGCTTGCAGGAACAATCAAGTTGTGCTTGGTGTAACGGTTACGGGGTTGGATCGTGTCTGATTCAAGCCGGGTCATCGACGCCGAGTTCCCCAAATTCAAGTTTATCCCCTTACCTCTCGGAAGATCGGGCCATATCTACATCATACTTCGAGTACCTCCTCAACTTGGATGAGGAGGCTAGCAGCCACAACAGGATCACACTAGCTGAGGCCGAGCAGGTCTGGGTTCAGAGGAATGACCTGCAAACACAGGTTGACGCACGGTAGAGAGAGATTCAGCGACTGACCGCTGCTCTTGAGGCGAGTGAGACTCGCGTTACTGAGGTGATTGGGCAGCGCGACACCCTCGCGCAGGAGGTTGACAGACGTGGCGTGATTATGCAGCAGCGCGCCAACGATAACGAGCACCTACAACATTAGTTGACGGCTGCACAACACGAGATGGAGCTTATGGGAGAGGATTTAGAGACCCTGGCTCAGGAGAACTAGGGCCTGCAGCAGCAGCTTGAGGCAGCCCTTGCACCACCGGCAGCACCAGAGGAGGAGGACCCGCAGGAGGATATGGACGAGGAGTCTGACGTAGACTACGAGGCACCAGCTCGAGGCAGGACCTAGGAGGATAGTGGTAGACTAGACTAGTCTCGGTAGTCAGGATCAGTTGGGTAGGTAACTTTTGTCAAACACACAAGGTTGTTGTATTTTGGGGTTGATGCGTGAGATGCTTTTGTAACTCGAGGGCCACATATTCTGAGTCATGTATTAAAACTATGATGATTTGCGCTATGCCTTGGTTGTACCTTAGTAGCTATTATTGTTGCAACAAAGTTTAATCGTACTCATTGACTCAATCAAAGTACTTTCTCTGTAGATGGCTAAAAACAAAGAACAACCACCACAGGGTTGGGAAATTACCGATGGCCTGGAGTTCACAGGGCTGGTTCACCTGTTTTGGAGAGTTCTCCAGAGATTCGGATATTCCATTCCTCCCACCTATGTTGGCAAGGAATTTCAGGAGCATGGAGTCCCCTCATGTGTCATCCATGTGGCGGTTCCCGCCAATTACTCGGTCATCCCCGTATGGAAATCTTGGACCCTTAGCGTCACCGGGACAGATCTGCCCTCCACCTGGGATGTAGCTGCATTCAGGGCACTTACTCGATTCTGTGAAGACCACAAGCATGACATTGCTGGAACACCCGTCGCCTTGCTACCCATTAATGATGTGACAGACTTCAAGTGGATGAGGCGTGTGGATTTCATCTTTGACCCAAACCATCGCCACCATGATCCTATGCTGCCCCTAATAGAGTATTATGGCTTGTCCACTTTCGCTTTGTGCACAAACTTGTGCCGGCGTTTGGATGTGTTCCATTCTGCACTTCGACTTTCTGAGGTCGAAAAACAAGCTAAGGATGAAGAAATTACAGAACTGAACCAGCAAATCCAAGCCTGGAATGAAGAGATGGATGCGATTCTAGAAGAACGTGACCAAGCCTTGCAGGATGTAGCAGATTTTTAGCATGACATGATTGAGGCTCAAGATGACTTGAATGCATTCAAGGCAGCTCATATTCCTATTGAAGGGAATTGGGATGAGATCTTCATAGAGTATGGAGAACAAGACGATGTAGAGATGGCACCTGTTGGTAATAATGATGTGGAAATGATGGATCTGGTGGAACCAGAAGAACCTCTAGAACCAGAAGAGCCGGAAGATTTAGTCCAGGAGGAGATAATTCGCTACCCCTATGTACGGTCATGTAGCATATGTATCCCTAGTTCGGTGTAGGAGCTTGAATCTTGCATAATGTGTCCGCAATACCATAGCTAGGCGTCAGCACATATATGTAAGGAACCGTGTGATGATGTCCTTTAACAACCATGTAGACTGAATTGAATCAATAGAGATGGTTGTCATTTCTGAGATTTTACCGTGCCTCTTGCAAATTTATATTCTCGCGCATGTGATTTTATGGAATATTTTGAGAAATAACTAATGTGCAACCGTATAAATTGCAGCATGGTGCGTACTCGGAATCAGGAAGATCCTGAGAGCTCTCAGCAAGGAGCAAATGTTGAGCCTTCATTAGCTGAAGTCCTGGCCACTGCACTCAACAGGCAGAATGACTCCAAGTTGCTCCATCGGCTAGTCGACATCACGCCCCATCTGGCTGGATGTGGAGATAACCACAACAACCGCAACAACCAGCCCCGTCAGAGCACTTACTCAGATTTCCTGGGTACCCACCAGCCAACCTTTGAGCGTGCCAGAGAGCCGCTGGATGCTGACCACTGGTTGCGTCAGACCGAGTCTAAATTTGGTCTGCTAGAAAGCACTTAGCACCAGAAGGTGCTATTCGCCGTCCAACAACTTCAGGGCTCTGCTAGCGCCTGGTGGGCCAACTATGAAGCTTCTCTGCCTGCTGGACGCCGTGTTGAATGGAATGACTTCAAAGCTTCTTTTCGTGCTCATTTCATCCCCGCTGGTCTCATGCAGAGAAAGTTCCAGGAATTTATGGATCTAAAACAAGGAGGGAGAAATGTCCTCCAATATTTTGAAGCCTTCAATCACCTTGCTCAGTAAGCCACTGAGTATGTTAATACTGAAGAGAAGCAAAGATACACATTCCTACGTTGGATGAATGCCACACTCAAGGAACGTCTAACTTGGCAGATGACTGGCACATACAACGATCTGGTCAATGCTGCTATTATCCAAGAAGGCGCTATGCGCCAAGTTGAAGAAGAAGACTACAAGAGAAAGGCCCCTGCTACTACCTCTGCTGCCCCACAGGTGAAGCATCGCCTGATATATACTTCACCCACCGGACAACGTTTCCGGGCAGCACCGCAGCAACAGTTTCAGCGACGGTTTGGCCCGAACTACTCGAGACCATCACAGCAGCAAAACTTCCCACCTCATGCACCATACCAATAGCAGAACAATCAGTACCGTGCACCGTATCAGCAACAAGGGAACCCGAGTGCTCGTGCCCCTCTGCCTGCTGATCGTGGAGGCAACTATCCTTGCTACAATCATGGTCGTACCGACCACTTTGCGAAGAACTGCACTACACCAAGGCGCAACAACAACAGCAACAACAACCAGCGTCAGAACCAGAGTAGGAATGTGAATGCACCATCACGTGGTGCCCGAGTGAACTACACCAATACGGAAGATATCCCTCAGTGCGAACCCGTTCTGACCGGTACGCTCTCGCTCTATAGCCAGCCTCTCCTTGCACTTTTTGATTCTGGTGCTACACATAATTTCATTAGCCAAGCATGTGTGCAAAAACTTAATCTTCAACCCCAGACAATAGAAAGATGGTACACAATTCGTTCCCCGATTGGGCAAATTAGTGCCAATCAAATAGTATGCAAAGCTCCTCTGGAAATAAACAAGAAAATCTACCCCACAGATTTTATCATGCTTTGCCACCAAGGAATTGATTTGATTTTGGGTATGTTCTGGATGAAAACCCATAGAGCCGTGCTAGACATCGAGCCCTGTAACATTCACATCAACTCCCCTTTGCATGGAAAAGACACATTTTCTCTAAACATTGATTCATCAAAAGCCTTGATTGTCCATCACTTGGAAGGGCAATCGCTCGAGAACATCCCCGTTGTTTGTGAGTATTTGGACGTATTTCCCGAAGATATCTCTGGCTTTCCACCTGACCGTGAAGTGGAATTTAAGATAGAGCTACAACCAGGAACTTCTTCGATATCTCGTCGACCTTATAAGATGGCCCGGAATGAGTTGGCCGAATTGAAAAAGCAATTGAATGATTTATTGGAAAAGGGATTCATTCGCCCAAGCACTTCACCCTGGGGCTGCCCTGCTATTTTTGTGAAGAAGAAGGACAAATCTCTACGTCTCGTTGTTGATTATCGACCTCTCAACAGAGTTACCATCAAGAATAAATACCCAGTACCACGAATTGATATCCTTTTTGATTAATTAGTTGGTGCTAAGGTATTTTCAAAAATTGACCTCCGTTCAGGTTATCATCAAATCAAAATTAGAGCAGAAGATATTCCAAAGACCGCCTTTTCTACTAGATACGGATTATTCGAGTATCTAGTAATGTCATTCGGATTGACAAACGCTCCAGCTCATTTCATGTATCTCATGAATTTGGTATTCATGCCAGAGTTGGACAAATTTGTGGTAGTATTCATTGACGACATCCTCGTTTATTCTAAGTCCAAGGAAGAGCATGCTGAACATCTCCGCATTGTTCTTCAACATCTACGAGATCACAAGTTGTATGCAAAATTCAGCAAGTGTGAATTTTGGTTGGACCGTGTGCCATTCCTTGGTCACATAGTCTCTACAGAAGGAATCTTGGTAGACCCTAGCAAAGTTCCAGACGTGCTAGATTTGAAGCGACCAAAGACAGTTCACCAAGTACGCAGTTTCCTCGGGCTAGCCGGATATTATCGTAGGTTCATAGAAAATTTTTCTCGGCTGACCAAACCCATCACAGAGCTGCTGAAAAAGGAGAAAAAGTTTAATTTAAACTGAGAAACCATGTGGACATGTGCCATGGTTTGCTATTTGTGATGAGTAATTGACTTGAGCAGATTTGGTGTTTGAGTTGAAATGCGGGAATCCAGGGATTGCATGGGTTTGCATATCATGGTTATGACTAACCAGAGTTGATGGAGATATTGGTGGTATTGCAGGAGATGGGAAATGTGTTTGCTTGTCTCATGATGTGTAGGTCACAGGAGTCGACTCGGCGGTCAACGGTGAGAGGATCGAGCACAAGTAGGGGACTTGGGGCCAGACGATCGGGATGCCGGGTGAAGTCAAGGGTGATCCACACCGTACACGTGGAGAGGCAAGAAGCACGGACGATTTTGCGGTTGAGCCTCAAAACCATGGTGATGATGAAGATGGTGTGTTGACCAAGTCAATGCGAATGGGATGCCGGTGCAAGTGACAAGGGGCCTGATGGACAGGGACTGGGAGAGACTTGCCGGTGGTCAGGATCGCAGGACAAGGTGACATGCGTCAACATCGAGAAGTCATACTTTGAGAAGCGTGCAAGGCGGTTTCCCGGTTTGGGCCTCAAAACCGGTGGCGGTGGTTGGTGGTGCATGTGGCACCATCACGGAGCATGCTTCAAGATGAAGCAAAGACGTGAAGCATCCGATGGCATTCGGGTGATGCGGTGAAAGATGGACGGTTATGCCTCCGGTGGTAGGTGGGTGTGTTATGTAGGTCAAGGGTAGAGTGGTCATGTGGACAATAGACCCTAGGCCTATATAAGGAGAGGTGTGCCTAGTGAGAGAGGTGCCTCTCTTTCATTAGCCTTGTGTTAGGACTCTATTCAAAGTGCTAGGAAAGGACTTCGTGTTTGAGAGGAGAGTAGTGGGTCTGTGAGAGACATCTCTTGCTCTTCCAAATAGTGGGAGGAAGAGGGTGGCTTCCTAGCCTTGTACCTATGGATCTTGTAAGCACCTTTCTATGATATGAGAAGTATTTTCGTGCTCAAGATTTCCCTCTTCACTTGAATCCCGAAATTCCCTTTTTCCTATTGTCGGAAGCATTTTCGTGGGGATTTTCGATCTCACTTTTGGACAAGTTTTTGGCCCAGATTTCTTGAGAAACTTGTTGCTAGGATGAGCTAGCATAATCCTCTATGGATCCTTGATGAAATTATTGGCTCTAGCACCTTCGATTTGAAGGATTTCTCAAGTTTCTCCTTTTTGGTGTTCTTGGCACGAGACCTGAAATTCGTGATGATGTCTTGAGCCAATTGAGTTGATCTCCTAGGATTAGGGTCGTGATGTGATCAGGATTCACTGCTCCAAAAATCACATCATTTGGAGTTCGTTTGATTGAGTTTTGGAGAAGATTTGAGAAGATCCCAAGAGATTTTCTGTTCTGTCGGGGCTCGACCGGCACTGCCGATGACCAGGACCGGCACTGCCGATTGGTCCAGTCTGTAGGTTCCAGTGTGAGAGCATCCCGCACTGGCACTGCCGATAGGGGGGACCGGCACTGCCGATGACGCGCACCAGCACTGCCGATAGGCGTGACCGGCACTGCCGATGCCCACCGGCACTGCCGATGGCAGGGATCGACACTATCGATGGGAGTTCAGTTCTAAACTGTTGAGGATTGCTTCTTCCCTTTTTGTTTCTGTTGTGTTTCTTTGGTGTGGTTGATCACTCCTAGGGCTAGTACACCACAAGTTGGTGTGTGTAGTCTTGGTGATCAATTTGGAGGTTGGCTTGGGTTGTTTTTGGGATATAGGCAAGTTCGCATGGAGAATTTTATTTGGCTCCCATTCACCCCCCCCCCTCTGGTCGCCTTCTCGGTCCTTCAATTGGTATCAGAGCCGGTTTAATCACTAGTTGACCTTCACCGGCTTTGTGATCTAAAGGCGACATGGAGAAGCATGCTGTCAAGCTGTGGATGTTCGATGGAGAGGACTTCCCCTACTAGAAGTCACGGACCAAGGAGTATCTGCTGAGTCAAGGACATGCAATTTGGGAGATTGTTGATTAGGAGTATATTATACCACAAGACCTGAACACTGCTTCTGCAGGTGAGTTACTCAGGTATGAGAACAACTCCAAAGCTGTCAATATTCTGCTTTCTGCACTTGGTAGGAGCGAACATGATAGGGTTGCACACCTTGACACTGCTCATGCTATTTGGGATAAGCTCTGCACTTACCATAAGGGTACCAACCAGGTCAAGTCTATGCGTAAGGATTCTTACAATAGACAGTACCAAACCTTTACATAGAAACCGGGCGAGTCACTAGATGACACTTTTCATAGGTTTGGGGCAATTGTGTGCAACTTGCGGGCTTGTGGTACCCTTGTGTACAATGACAATGATAGAGCTAAGCAACTGCTGTACTCACTTGATGAGAATGTTTGGGGGGTTAAAATTGCTGCTCTAGAAGAAACTGCTGAATTCAATACCCTGAACTATGAGCAACTGTATAGCAAGCTGAAATCTCTTGAACTGTCTAGGAAATCAAATCGTAATCTTGCTATTCCAGCTTCTAGCATGGCTTTGCTTTCTAGTTCTCAGAAGGGTGATCACAGTTGTGCTTCTCATGGAACTAACCACTCACTTGACAAGTCTTCCTTGGAGTTTGCTTTGTCTTCTCTTGTTGCAGCTTCCGATGAACAGATGGAGTGCATTCCCGATGAGGAGTTGTCCTTGCTCACAAGGAAGTTCAGGAAGTTCTACAACAACCGGAAGGAGAGAAGAGGAGGTGGTTCAAGAACCTGCTTCGAGTGCGGTGACCCGGGACACTTTATCGCCGATTGTCCCAAGAAGAAGAAGAAGGTCGGGTACCGCGACAACAACACTAAAGACTTCAAGCAGAAGAAGAACCGCTTCTACAATAAGGGCTAGAACTCCAAGAAGTTCGCCAAGGCCATTGCACGTGCCTGCGTTGCCACCTTGAGTGATGTCGATCTCACATCAAGCGAAGGCCTTTCAAGCTCGAAGGAGGAGGTTGAAAAGCCACGAGTCAAGAGGAAGGATGACTTCACCGGGCTTTGCTTCATGGCAAAGAACGACCATGACACCGATTCTAGATCCGACTCCGACACAAGCGAGGTACCTCCCACTCTCGATGAGCTCTCTTCTGAACTTGATCATTTGCGCGATGTTCTGCTCATGCAAGATGATAAGCTTCACAGTGCTGTTCGTGAGGGTAGAGAGTTTAAGTCTAAGTTGGAGAGTGCTGATTTTGAAATTGCTTCGCTTAGGTCCAAGCTTGCTCATGAGGACATTGTTGTTGGGTATGAGTCTTGTCAAGTTGTGATGAGTGATGTTGCACAGAGGGAGAGTGTGCGAGCTCAAGTTGCCAGTCAGCTTGAGAGTGCCCTCAAGGAGCTTGATGAGTTCAAAGCTAGACCAACTCTTTTGGGTGCATGTCAGAAGTACCCCAAGCTCACAGATGCGTTGGAAGCTCAGACCCTCAGAGTCAAAGAGCTTGAGTCCAAGTTGCTTCATGAGACTCGCTCTAAGGTCCTTCCACCACCCTGTAAGGTGTGTGTCTCTCTTAAGGACAAGCTTGTAATCACTAGGGAGGAAAACAAAGCCCTAGTCTAGGAAAATGACTATCTTGTGTCTAGGCTCCAGAGAACCCTAGTGAGTGAAGAGAAGATTGAGAGTGAATTGGCAAGAGTGAAGGAGAGTGCTTCTAGATCAACCTACAACTTGGGTTTGGGATTTGAGAGGTGTGACAAGGAGAGTGAGAATGTGGGTAAGTTTGTACCTAGCTCTAGCTACAAGGATGAGGAAAACACCATTAAATCCACTGACACATACTATCCACCCAATCCAAAACCCTCCTTCAACCCAAAGCAAACAGAGCAGCCAAAACCCAAACCTGCAATACAAGCCAAGCCTAATCCTAAGGGTGTCTACATTTGCATGTTTTGTGGTCGCAAGGGCCACTTGGATGAATTCTGTTTTAGGCGTAAAAGGATTGAGAGGAAGCAAGCTGAGTTGACTAGGGATGCTTTTTATGATGATTTTGTTGACTTTCGGCCTCGCTCTTTTTCTCGTGCCTATCGTGGACAGGGTCATTCCTCACATGGCTTTGATTCACGAAACAGAGGCTTTGCGCAGCAGCGCTTTGGCGCCCCACGTTTTCCCCATCGTGGTGAGCGTCACTCGCGTGAATTTGGTTTTCACACAGATGATTTCTATCCTCACAACTCAAGGTTTGAGTCGAGACACTTTGATAGGCCATGTTTTTCCCATCGTGGTTCTCGTCCCATGCGTTCGAATGATAAAGTGCAAAGAACCGTGATGACTACTACCGGTCGTATGGTTAAGTGCTGGATTCCCAAATGCTTTTTGACTAACCCCAGCACTGAGCCATCGACTTTCACTTCTTGTTCTTTGTAGGCAGCAGGTGGAGGCTTGGAGAACAAGTGATTGATGGATTCCGGGTGTTCGCGCCACATGACCGGAAATGCAAAGTGGTTCTCCAACCTCACTCCCTTGAAGCGTCGGGAGTATGTGACCTTTGGAGATGACAAGAGAGGAAGAGTGAAGGGAAGGGGTGCAGTAGAGGTAAATGAGAACTTCACTCTCAATGATGTTGGTTTGGTTGAGTTTCTCAATTACAATCTCCTCTCTGTCTCTCAGCTTCTTGATGTTGGTTTGGAAGTGCGCTTTAAGTCGAATGCTTCTTGTGTTCTTGATTCGAGTGGTTCCTTGGTTTGTGGGATTTCTCGCATTGGCAGAGTTTTTCAGGCTGATTTTGCTGGTTCTCCTGGTTCTCACAAGTGCTTGTTTGCTCAATCTTCTTCTGAGCTCTAGAAATGGCATAGGAGACTGGGTTACATGAGCTTTGACTTGTTATGTTGCTTGAGTGGCCTAGGTCTCATCCGAGGATTGCCTAAGCTCAAATTTGATAAGGATTTGGTTTGTGCTCCTTGTCGTCATGGGAAAATGATTGCCGCTTCTCATCCACCAATCAATTTGGTGATGTCTGAACGCCCTGGAGAGTTGCTTCATATGGACACTGTTGGTCCTTCTCGGGTTTGTTCGGCGTGTGGGAAGTGGTATGTTCTTGTGATTGTTGACGACTTCTCTCGCTACTCTTGGGTCTACTTTCTTGAGAGCAAGGATGAAGTGTTTGATCACTTTTGGAGCTTAGCTTTGAGGTTGTTCAAGGAGCTCCCTGGTGCATTACGAGCAATTCGTAGTGATAATGGCACCAAGTTCAAGAACTCCTCCTTTGATGCTTTCTATCTTGAGCATGGTATTGAGCATCAGTTTTCAGCACCTCGGGTTTCCAAGCAGAACGGTGTGGTTGAAAGAAAGAACAAAACCTTAGTGGAGATGGCTCGGACGATGCTCGATGAGCATAGGACTCCGAGGCGGTTCTGGGCTGAGGCCATTAGCACTGCTTGCTATGTTTCCAATCGGATTTTCTTGTGCTCAATTCTTAATGTCACTTCTTATGAGCTGCGTTTTGGGAGAAAGCCCTCGGTTTCTCATTTGCGTGCCTTTGGTTGCAACAGCTTTATTCTAAAGCGTGGCAATTTTGATAAGTTTGAGTCAAGGTCTTCCGATGGAATCTTTCTTGGTTGCTCTCTTCATGGTCATTCCTACTGAGTTTTGAATTTGGAGACTAACACCATCGTAGAATCCTGCGATGTAACCTTTGATGAATCAAACTCTTGTGCAAGGAATGTGATTGAGTCTGCAGGTGACAAGGAGATGAAGGAGAGCATCTTTGTAGAAGAGGACCTACAGGGCTTCGATGATGATGATGATGATTCACTTCATCTCTCATCTGAGTTTGATCCTGCTGCTACCACTACTCCAGCAGAGGGTCCAGAAGCTTGTACATCGACTTCAGCAGCTGTCGAGCAAGCTCCAGCTGTGGTTGAGGGGGAGGTACACTCTGAGAGAGAGGCCCCTCACCACATTCAGCATCAACATCCACCTCAACAGATGATCGATAATCTCTATGAGAGAACAACAAGGTCAAGGTCTGCACATCTTGCTTGTTTTACCAATTCTCTCTTTGTTGCAACCTTTGAACCCCGGGATGTTGGACACGCACTATCTGATGAACATTGGGTTAATGCCATGCATGAGGAGTTGGAAAACTTTGAGAGAAAAAAAGTCTGGACCCTTGTAGAGGCTCCCAAAAATGTCAATGTCATAGGAACCAAGTGGGTGTTCAAAAACAAACATGAGGAGGATGGTGAGGTTGTGAGAAACAAGGCTAGGCTAGTTGCTCAAGGTTTTAGCCAAGTGGAGGGCTTAGATTATGGTGAAACCTTTGCTCCTGTTGCTCGCATAGAAGCCATTAGGATCTTGCTTGCATTTGCTGCCTCTAAGGGCATTAGACTCTATCAAATGGATGTCAAGAGTGCTTTCCTAAATGGTTTCATAGAGGAAGAAGTGTATGTGAGGCAACCCCATGGCTTTGAGCACCACAAATACCCAAACTGTGTGTACAAGGTTCAGAAGGCTTTGTACGGGCTAAAGCAAGCACCTAGGGTATGGTATGCTAGGCTTAAGACCTTCTTGCTATAGCGTGGGTATGTCATGGGGTGTGTTGATAAAACCTTGTTCACTCTCAACCATGGCAATGACTTTCTAATGGTTCAGATTTACGTGGATGATATCATCTTTGGTGGTTCCTCTCATGCTCCTGTGTCCAGATTTCAGGAAGCTATGGAGAGTGAATTTCAGATGTTGATGATAGGAGAGCTCACCTTCTTTCTTGGGCTTCAAATCAAGTAGTGCAAGCAAGACACTTTCATTCATCAAGCCAAGTACACGAAGGATCTCCTGAAGAAGTTTGACATGGTCAATGTGAAGCCGTTGTCTAGACCAATGTCCACTACAACGGCTCTTGACCCTGATGAAGACTGTGAGGCGGTGGATCAAAGGGAGTACAGGAGCATGATTGGCTCCCTCTTGTACCTGATAGCGACAAGACCTGACATACACTTTGCGGTGTGTCTTTGTGCTCGCTTTCAAGCTTCCCCAAGGGTGACTCATCGCAAGTCTATCAAGCGCACCTTCAGGTATCTCAAATACACCCTTGAGTTTGGTCTTTGGCACTCTGCATCTTCATCTCTTTATCTCATTGGGTATTCGGATGCGGACTTTGCTGGGTGTAGAATTGATAGGAAGAGCACTTCTGGTACTTGCCATTTCTTGTGTACTTCTTTGATTTGTTGGTCTTCTCGTAAGCAGTCGAGTGTTGCCCAATCCACCACAGAGGCTGAGTATGTAGCTGCTGCTAGCTGTTGCTCACAAATCCTATAGATTGTATCTACCATGAGAGACTATGGGTTAACTTTTAAGGGTGTTCCACTCATGTGTGATAACTCTAGTGCCATTTGCTTAGCCAAAAACCTAGTCCAACATGGTAAGGTCAAACACATCAATGTGCGATTCCACTTCCTGAGAGATAATGTTGAGAACGGGGATGTTGAGCTCCAATACATTGATACCAAAAACCAACTAGCTGATATCCTCACCAAGCCCCTAGATGCTTTGAGACATGCTTTTCTTCGGGGGGAACTTGGTGTTTGTCATCCCTATGGCATCATTTGAGGGGGAGTTGGTTTTCTCTTGTATATATGTATCTTACCTTTTTTTGCATTGCATCTCATATGTAATATATGCATTGGTAGATGAGCTTTGATTCTTATGCCTTCTTTCATTTCTCTTTGCTATGATTGAGCTTGAGCTAAGTTGTGTGGATGTGATGGTAATCTCTCATGCTTAGATTTTCTAGATGGCCTATTATAAACTCATGTGAGCAACTTGCTAATCTTAAAGGTAAACTGAGCTTCTTGTGAACCTTATGATCTAATCTTGCTAAAACTTGCTCACCATGTGTATAATTGCTTTTATCCTTGTTGAAGCTTGCATTAAGGCTAGTCTAGAGGATGTATTGGCTTTGGCACCTTGTGTTTGCGAAATGGAAGGCTTTGCAAATGTTTAGCTCATGATGTAACAGTGTGGGAACATGTGTTCCTTTTGCCGCAAAGGCATGCTCTTTTGTCTTGTGCATAATCCTGAAAAATTTGCTAAGTGCTTTGATCAAGAATTACTCAATAATGCTAAATCCAAACATTGTGACTTGAAGCCTTGGGGTGTGCCGTACCCAGTCGTGCGACCCTCCGCATGGATAAGAGGACACATGAGGATAAACAATAATCACTTGATCAAACTGAGTCTCTGTTGCATATGTGAGCGTTTGTAGAGCTCATTTTCTGCGAGTGCTTGTTGCCCTTGTTGAGATTGAAACTGGCTAGATTCTTATGATTCACTTGGTGCTTGTTTTGCCTTGGATGAGAGTACTTACACATGTGGTGGCAGATTTTCTCATGATAAGCAAAATTTGATTCTATCTAAGCTAGTCAATCTTTCTACTTAGCCTGTATAGCTCATGGTGTTTATGCCTTGCTACCTATTTTTGATCTTTGCATGATTGGGAGCTATTGCCTTTACACTTCATGGCACTATGGTTATGGTTAGCAAAGTTAAATGCTTGTTTGCATAATTGTTGAAGCTCCTTAGGTTTGCATTCTCATGCATTGCATGTTTGCTTGTTATTTTGCCTCTTTGATGAGTTCATTGCCAAAGGGGGAGAAAATTTTGGGGTCATGCACAAATAATGATAAGAAACTCATATGATTAGTTTTGCACTACATGAGACCTACCACAACTTGAGGGGGAGCATATCATGATCTTGAGCGGTTTCTTGCATTTTTCATATTCTTTGCGTCTCAAGTCGCTTTCCTTGCCAACTCTTGGTTTTGTGATCCCTACTTGCTAGATGGCTTGTTTTCACCTTTTCTTTGGGTTTGGCCAATTGGATGTGCTTATTCGGCTTCATATTTCAAACTCTAATCTTTGTGCATTTGGTGTTGTCAATGTACTCATCAAGGGGGAGATTGAGAAACCATGTGGATATGTGCCATGGTTTGCTATTTGTGATGAGTAATTGACTTGAGCGGATTTGGTGTTTGAGTTGAAATACGGGAATCCAGGGATTGCATGGGTTTGCATATCATGGTTATGACTAACCAGAGTTGATGGAGATATTGGTGGTATTGTAGGAGATGGGAAATGTGTTTGCTTGTCTCATGATGTGTAGGTCACTGGAGTCGACTTGGCGGTCAACGGCGCGAGGATCGGGCACAAGTAGGGGACTTGGGGCCAGACGATTGGGATGCCGGGTGAAGTCAAGGGTGATCCACACCGTACACGTGGAGAGGCAAGAAGCACAGACGGTTTCACGGTTGAGCCTCAAAAACGTGGTGGTGATGAAGACAGCGTGTTGACCAAGTCAAGGTGAATGGGATGCCAGTGCAAGTGACAAGGGGGCCCGATGGACAGGGACTGGGAGAGACTTGCCGGTGGTCAGGATCGCGGGACAAGGTGACACGTGTCGACATTGAGAAGTCGTGCTTTGAGAAGCGTGCAAGGCGGTTTCCTGGTTTGGGCCTCAAAACCGGTGGCGATGGTTGGTGGTGAACGTGGCACCATCACGGAGCTTGCTTCGAGATGAAGCAAAGACGTGAAGCGTCCGATGGCATTCGGGCGATGAGGTGAAAGATGGACGGTTATGCCCCCGGTGGTAGGTGGGTGTGTTATGTAGGTCAAGGGTAGAGTGGTCATGTGGACAATAGACCCTAGGCCTATATAAGGAGAGGTGTGCCTAGTGAGAGAGGTGCCTCTCTTTCCATTAGCCTTGTGTTAGGAATCTATTCAAAGTGCTAGGAAAGGACTTCATATTTGAGAGGAGAGTAGTGGGTGTGTGAGAGACATCTCTTGCTCTTCCAAATAGTGGGAGGAAGAGGGTGTCTTCCTAGCCTTGTACCTATGGATCTTGTAAGCACCTTTCTATGATATGAGAAGTATTTTCGTGCTCAAGATTTCCCTCTTCACTTGAATCCCGAAATTTCCTTTTTCCTATTTTCGGAAGCATTTTTGTGGTGATTTTTGATCTCACTTTAGGACAAGTTTTTGGCCCGGATTTCTTGAGAAACTTGTTGCTAGGATGAGCTAGGATAATCCTCTATGGATCCTTAATGGAATTATTGGCTCTAGCACCTTCGATTTGAAGGATTTCTCAAGTTTCTCCTTTTTGGTGTTCTTGGCACGAGATCTGAAATTCGTAATGATGTCTTGAGCCAATTGAGTTAATCTCCTAGGATCAGGGTCGTGATGTGATGAGGATTCACTGATCCAAAAATCGCATCATTTGGAGTTCGTTTGATTGAGTTTTGGAGAAGATTTGAGAAGATCCCTAGAGATTTTCTGTTCTATCGGGGGTCGACCGACACTGCCGATGACCAGGACCGGCACTGCCGATTGGTCTAGTCTGTAGGTTCCAGTGTGACAGCATCCCGCACCGGCACTGCCGATAGGGGGGACCGACACTGCCGATGACGCGCACCAGCACTCCTGATAGGCGTGACCGGCACTGCCGATGGGAGTTCTGTTCCGAACTATTGAGGATTGCTTCTTCCCTTTTTGTTTCCGTTGTGTTTCTTTCATGTGGTTGATCACTCCTAGGGCTAATACACCACAAGTTGGTGTGTGTTGTCTTGGTGATCGATTTGGAGGTTAGCTTGGGGTGTTTTTGAGATATAGGCCAAGTTCTCTTAGAGAATTTTATTTGGCTCCCATTCACCCCCCCTCTGGTCGCCTTCTCGGTCCTTCAGGAACAACAATTGTGAAGAAGCATTTCAAGCATTGAAGAAATTATTGACAACTGCCCCAGTACTGGCTCAACCCGACATCACCAAGCCATTCGACGTATATTGTGATGCGTCTAGAATAGGACTTGGATGTGTACTCATCCAAGAAGGTTGTGTCATAGCCTATGCATCTCGACAGCTAAGGAAGCATGAAGAGAACTATCCAACTCATGATTTGGAGCTAGCTGCAGTTGTACTTGCACTGAAAATATGGAGGCATTATTTGCTCGGCAACTTAGTGCACATCTACACAGACCATAAGAGCTTGAAATATATCTTCACCCAGACTGATCTGAACATGAGACAACACCGGTGGCTAGAACTGATTAAGGATTATAACCTGGAGATTCATTATCATCCAGGCAAGGCTAATGTAGTCGCCGATGCATCAAGCAGAAAGGTCCACTGCAACAACTTAGAGCTGGAATTTTAGGATAGAAATGACCGCGAAACTAATTCAGAACCCAGCCTTCATGTTTTAGCTACTGTAGTGATTAGCACCCTAAGTGAGCAATCTACTCTTCGTGAAGAAATCATTGTTACACAGAAAAATGACATTGGTATGAATCATATCTGACAAAACATTGGAGATGGTAAAGCAAAATTCTTTACCCAAGACTCGGACGGTACTCTATGGTTCAATAACCGTTTAGTAGTACCAAAATACTTTGAACTTCGACGAAAAATCTTGGATGAAGCGCATCACTCCAAGTACTCCATCCATCCCCGTAGTAACAAAATGTACCAAGACTTGAAGAAGAATTTCTGGTGGACAAGGATGAAGCGGGAAATTGCTCGGTATGTCACAGAATGCGATACCTATCAAAGAGTTAAAGATGATCATTTGAAACAAGCCGGATTACTGCAACCATTGAGTATTCCCGTGTGGAAATGGGAAGACATCAGCATGGATTTTATTGTTGGTCTCCCTCTCACCTCTCGGAAGCACGATTCGATTTGGGTCGTTGTGGACCGACTCACAAAATCTACCCATTTCCTGCCGATCAATAACACCTACAAGATAAAGCAATATGCAGAACTATACATAGCAAGAATTCTATGTCTTCATGGAGTACCCAAGACCATTGTTACAGATCATGGCTCACAGTTTGTCGCTCATTTTTGGGAACAACTGCATGCATCGCTGGGTACCAAGCTGATTCGGAGTTCCGCTTACCATGCCACCACTGACAGACAAATAGAGTTTGTCAACCAGATTTTGGAAGATATGCTTAGAGCATGTGTTTTAACATATGGTGGTAATTGGGATGAGTATTTGCCTTATTTAGAATTCTCATACAACAATAGTTACCAGGAGAGTTTAAAAATGTTGCCATTTGAAGCACTTTATGGTGGCAATTGTAGAACACCGCTAAATTGGTCTGAATCTGGAGAAAGGGTAACCTTTGGTCCCGACCTTGTCAAAGATTCTGAAGAAAAGGTTTATATCATCCAAGCAAATCTTAAAGCTGCTAAATGCCGATAAGAGAAGTATGCAAACAAACAACGTAGGCCACTATATTTCAACAAAGGTGACTACGTCTATCTCCAAGTATCGCCTATGAAGGGTATCCAACGGTTTGGAGTCAAAGGAAAGTTAGTTCCCCGTTATATTGGACCATTCCAAATTCTGGAACGATGTGGAAACATGGCCTATAAGCTGGAGTTACCCACTAATCTATCCGGAGTTCATCACACCTTCCACGTCTCCCAGCTTAAGCGATGTCTCAAGCCACCCATCGACAAGATTTTGGAAGAATATGACCAAGTTCAACCCGATCTCACATACTCCAAACAACCCATAAAGATCCTCGATGAGAAAGAGCGCACAACCCATCAAAGAACACTCAAATTATACAAAGTTCAATGGAGTAATCATTCAGAAGACGAATCCACTTGGGAATCTGAAGAGTTCCTAAGTACACATTACCCGAAATTTTTGGTCGTCATATGCAAGTATGTTTTGACCATTGTACTTCCCTCTAGTTTGCCTTATTCATAATCTCGGGATGAGATTTCTTTAAGGAGGGAGGGCTGTGACACCCCAGGTGCCTCACTACTAATTAACAAAAATGAGGAGCACAAATCATGGTTAATATAGCATAAAATGATAGAGTCTATCTATTGATTTAATCCTAGGCAAATAAATACCCTGCAACCAAGTTATTGAAGCAATTCAAAAATTTCAATGCAACTCATGCCAAATAATTTCATCATCAATTTGGTAATAATAAAATAGAATATTATGAATTTCTTGGGCATTTTATCTGCTTGGCGAGACCCTTAATTAATTAATTGATTCTTAAGTAACTAATTAATGCATTTAATAAATTCTAAAAATATGTTTATGCAAATTTCAAATAAAATTCACTAGAGTGTTCGCCACCATTTAGGGAGTCAGTCCACCAATTTTCACTAATTTAGGAAATCCCTAGCTATTTTATTTTGATTTATTAAAAACCAACTTTGACCAGGGACTTGTTTGTAAGAAATCTAAAACTCCAGGGGGTGCCGCGCAAAATCCTTTTTCTTCTCCCTCCCATTGGCGCAGCAGGACCAGAGCCCCGTCGCTGGTGCACCGCCCGGGCCGCTTTCACCTCACCTCGGGACCCCGCGTGCTACAGCCGCCGTTGACCCCTTCTCCTGTCTGCACGCCACCAAGCCGCATGGCAAGCTTTCAACTCCTGCCGTTTCTCCCATTCTTGCTTACCCACTTGCTTCTTTCCCTCCGCGCGATAGCAAAGCACTTCCGAACCCACTCACTCTCGCGCTCACTCTTCTCTCTCTCTCAATTTTGCTCTCTGCGCTCTGCTTCTCCCCGCCATTACCGCACCAAGATCAAGCTTGCATTGCCTCTACTCCCGCTACCTCCCGAGCCAAGCCGTAACCATTAGCAGCTATGCACAACTACCCTCCCGCTTTCCCCGTTCATCGCTCGGTCAATCTATGCGTGAGCTTGAACCAATTTGAAGAAAACTGAAACACATCACTCCGGCGAGATCCTCTGCCGCTGGTCAATTTAACCACTCCCGGTGAGTCTCATCAACCATCCTTTTTCTCTCACATGCGCAAACTACCTACGCGCCTCCCTGACCCATTACTCCTTTGTTTCCTCCACTCAAGTCATCGAAAATCACCTTTCCCCGGCTGCCGCCTCTGCTCTACCAAAACCCAGGCCGCCTCACCGATGAGCACTACCCCCGCTCCTCCCGAAGCATGCCGACTTGATGCCGAGCCTCTCCGAGTCGCCGTGAAGCTGTAGGAGCAAACCCCGACTGATTTCCCGCTCTGGAGGCGAAGCGCGACCTCACCGAAGACCACCTCTCCGCCACCTCTTGCCAACGATCACCTTTCGGTGAGCCTCCGTCCTTGTAAACTCCCCTGACGTGTTCACCTCGATGTACGCATCATGTTTGTAGTCCCACGGCGAGCTTTCGCCTCGCGCAGCCGCCGGCAGTGAGCCTCCGGCCACGCGCCGCCCAGCTCCGGCGTGCCTATTGGCCATCCTCCTGGTGCCTACATGGCCACCACGTGGATCCGACCTGGCACCCACGTGGCTCTGACGTGGAAACCCCTTAAACCAGAAATATGTCCAGAAATTGCCAGAAAATGCTAAAAACTTTAAAAACTCCTAGTAAATCGAATTTAACTCTAATGAAGCTCAAACAAAATTTGTTAGGTTCATCTTGAACAGCTCTATTTTAGTAAAATGATAAATTATAGCCTCTGTTCATGCATTTTTGTTAATTCATTAAATTGTGAAAACACAAATTAATTCATTAGAAATTCTAGGAATGGAATTAAATCATGATTTTTGGCATTCTTAGTAAAAATATGATTACCTACCACCACAAATTTTGGTTTGGCAGAATATGAATTATGTTAGGCTCTAGAATTTGTTTAGTGTGTTTGCTTAAATTAATTCTAGTAATTATTTTATAATTAATTGGCCACTGCCACTTGGCAGAAAAATCACTCTTAGTAGCCCCTGTACCCAGTGAAACACACAAGTCCAGAAACCTAAATTTACTTAATTAACTAAATTGATTTGCTCATATGACTATTTTGATGTCATGACCCGGCAGGGATGATGCATGTGTAGGTTTGCAGCAATACATGGGTGTTGACTGTGGTAGCCCTGCCTTGTCGAACCTAGGACCCGTCCGTGGTCGGCCCCTTGGTCAAGTATTGAACAGTACCAAATGCATGCTAGTCTATGGGCACTAGTAAACTGATGTAGCATTGACGCGGCAATGAGGATGGTACTTAGTACAGTGGTCGTTGACTCTTCTGCTGCTGGAGTGGGCGGTTCATACCGCGAAGTACTGTTGGCAGGACAGCATGTCCACTCGCTGAGACTGGACCCAGACCGAGTTGTTTTTTGTCCTTGCGAAAGGTTGCCATATACGACCTTCATTGGTGCGTATGTGTCGTGTATCTCGGGTTATCCCAGCTGGTGTAAATCAATTGCAATTGCTATCCCTCGCAGAATGAGTACCACTTGGTCACTGAGTCGTCATGTTGTTGCACATGGTACTTGGAAATTGATTAGGAAGATTGTTGTTGATGATGCTATTATTGCCCTTATGTTTTACTTACCTTATGTATTGCTTTATTATTTATTGTTGCAACTAAAGTTACATTCTGCTCTACCCAATTAATTGATGAATAAAACTTGATAAAACTAATAGGTTGTTAGCGTGAGTCTTTTCAAACAAGCCACCTATTAGAGCCATTACATGCCTAGATGTCCGACGGGTAAGACTTGCTGAGTAATTAGTACTCAGGATTTGTGCCACTGTTGTTTTCAGGTAATGAAGAGGTAGAGTTGCCTGAGAATGTGCTGCCCTGGGACATGCAAGTCCCTGAGGGTTGGACTGCCCACTGGGAGTCCGACTCGCCGCTGCAGTATTGATGCGTGTTGCTGGCTTGATGATTCTCCGGGCAGGAATCATTACTATGTTGTATCGTCGAGCTCGTAGCTCCTTATCGTTATTTGCTTCTACTGTGTTTCCAAAAACATTATGAACTTGTAATATTCCGCTGCACTCTCATGACTTATTGATGTAATATTCAACTTAAATTCGAACCAATGTTGTATTATCAAGTGTCTGCGTTATCAGCACCGTCGGGACCTCGATCCTCAAGGAAGGGGCATCACAAGAGGATTCCTAATGGTTAAGGATCCTATAATAAGATTGGCTCGATCCCTACTGCTTACGTTGGGCACCGGCTTACCCCTGCATCCACAGGCGACTCCGGCCAACAGCTCTACAACGTACCCGAACGTGGAGGATTACTAAGGCTAGATAGGGCTTTCACCACCTACCGACTACCTCTACATACCGTGAGGCACGCGGCAAACAAAGGTAACCTCTAGCCTAGACACCGCGTCTACACTATCAATTACTGTCCTAGTCTCAAATCCACGCTTATAGAAGACTAAGATACTCTAATTAAATAGAGCGATGACCCCGTAAGTAATAAAGAAAGAACTTACTTAAATAGGAAACTTAAATATCAAAGAGGAAACACGAACACTTACTTGAAAAAAGAAAGCATACATCGAGGCACAAGCATGGGGAAGATCACCGACAAACCTGGCGCTTTCCCGAACTCCCCCTCACTCTCTCCCTATTTTCTAAGAACTTTGGCAGTGCTAAGGCCTTTGAAATGGAGGTCTAAACTCTCTTCTTGTGTGTTGTCTCTTTTCTACCGAATTTCCCCTCTATTTATAGGTGGTGAAGACTTGGCGGGTACTTGTTGGTGAAGGAGAGTCGGTGGGCGAAATTTCCCCCGCCGGGCAGCGGGCCACTCCGGGCGGCATGCACCACCGGGCGGCAACCCAGGCCGGGCGGCCACATGATTGAGTCCGTTTCCGACCGCCTTCCCTCGAATGGCTCAGATTTGGTCCGGATGACGGTTGGTGAGTTGGCTTTCAACCGCCTTATCCACTTGGTGTCGGTTGGCATGATGGGCCAAGTGGGCTGGACATCGCGGGGGGGGGGGGGGGGGGGGGGGGGGGGAACCCTAGGCTGGCCGATGGCCTAGGCTGGGTGGCGGCCTAGGCTGGGCGGCGGCCCCTCTTTAGTGCCGACCCCCTCCGAGTCATGTCTTCACTTGTCCAAGTTGTGCCACGTGGGTGCCTCCTTCACATCTTCACTTTTTACCCTCCTTAGTCCAGGGATGGAAAATGGCCTCATGGTAGAGTGTTTTGCAGGGTTGGCTAGGTTGGATGGTTCAGCCTGATGAGACTCTGTTTTAACCCGCCGGGTGGCTGATTTCAGCCTCATATGATCCTGTCGGCTGAATTCTGATTTCAGCTATCACGACCCTGCCGGGCCTTGATTTCAGCCTCATACGACACTGTCGGCCGGCTGTTTTATGACAGTATCGGCCGATGGGGCGTTTCTTTATGTTTTTGCATATTTTGGCTCATTTATACCTGCAAACACATGTCTCACCAAAACTCATGGAAGTGGTTAATAATAAACTGATATGACTATTTTGTTTATTCCTTTTATGTTGTTTATGCAAGGATTTGATGGTCGGATTTAGCATTTAAGGACCGTCAACAACATCCCCACACTTAGTCTTTGCTCGTCCTCGAGTAAAGGAATAGAGACTAAGGTGAATCATAACTTCAATTGGTATGATGGTAGCATGCAAATTATTCCAAGTCATACCTGTACCTATGAACTTTTAAAGTGTCTATCATGTTACCTTGGGTGGTTGAAGGATGGAATGGTCCTGACTATAATCATCTTCACTCATTCTGCTATGTAGCTTGGGTTTTTGAAAAGATTTTCAAAACAAATAATAGTTGTACCCCTCAAATGATTCTCTCAAATCGCTCAATGTGTATGGTTCCTCACCAGGACATTGCCTCTTTTCATCCTACTTCTAAATATGGTTTTATGTGGACCTCAAGGTAGGGATAAAAGGGAGGCATACTTGTGTCTCATATATTACTAAGTCAAAAACTGGATCTATGGAGAACAATTCATGAACTTTTGATCAAGCATTTGCACATGTGGATATGTGGATGGAAAATGACTGAATGTGAATACTCCCTTTTCTTTTAAGATGCTCCCTCCCTTCTATTGGATAGGTGTTTTAGAACATGGGCTAATTCTTTCTCTATTTTTTTCACCTTTTTTTATTTGAATCATGAATAGCCCATGTCACTTTTACAAGGATATTTGGAGAGGGTGTCTATCAGAATATGATGGAGTACTTTATTTAATGGATGGATGATGACATCGAAATGCTATCTTCCAGTGTAGAAGAAATAGCACATGGATGATGGATATGGTGGTGCTAACTTCTAGTGAAGAAGTATTAGCAAAGTGGTGTGCACAAAATCTTGATCAAAAAGTCATAAATAGTAACTCACAAGGGTCACAACAATTTGACAAAGTTCAATGAAACAACAAGTAGCATATGCATAAGATTTTCAATGAGTTCATCATATGTCTTTGGTAGGAAGATATAATCATTGAGGAGTCAAGCTATTGATTTTATTTTTTATTTTTTTGTAAGAAAAATTCCCAAGCACATCAAGCATAAGAGAAAGATTCATTTCGTCAAACCATATCTCATGCATCAACTACCTAGGTGACATGCTTTCCTAAAGATGTAGTTCATAAGCAACAAGTCTATGAACTAGGAATAAGGAGCATGCAAGCCAACCAAATAGAAGCGTGAAATAACATGAGGCTTCCACAAGGTTCATTTTAGTTTTCTAGTTAAATTTTTATGATTGATTCAAGATAAGATTGATTTAACTTGGAAACTAGGAGGAAAGGGATAGAGTGTGCAAACCGTCACTATGGAAGATGTAGAAGCTTAGGAGCACCATGCTTGCATCGACTGTCCTTGTAGGTTGGTCGATGTCACCTCGACCTTTGACATGTTGGCTTAAGCGATGATGTGCAATGTGTCGATGAGAGGCCCTGTGTTGTTTGTGTGTTGAAAATCTTGGAGACCTCCCCCACACTTGATCTTGTATCTGGCTTCTTTATATGAAGAAAAAACAAAAACAAAAAAGGGTGAAAAGCAAAAAGGGACTCTACGCCTTTAAGGGCCCGATAGAGTCACAACTTTATTTATTTATTATTATTATTTTCTTATCTAAGCGCACTATAAGATTGAAAGGAAATAAAAAGGAAAAATAAACTAAAGTGCCTCTTAATATTTTTTTTCAAGAAAGGCATGAAAACAAGAACAAGCAACACCTCTAAACCAAAATAAAATTGGTAACAATGGAACTTGCTACGAGATACTTTCAGAAGTCCCCCACACTTGGATTTTTGTATTGCGAGATGCTGAAAATCAAGTGTGTAGTGTTGTAGCCTTCTAGAAGTGGGTTCTCTCGCCAAAAATACTATGGTGTTAAAGTTGATGCAGCTCCTATGTTGATAGGTACAGAATGACCTTCGTTGTTTTTAATCTCGACCTGAAATGGTTAGCGACCAAAAATAGACGAAAGCAAACATAACCTTAAAACATATTCTTGCTTTTATTTAGGCAAAAACAGAAATGATAATCCGGGCCATCTCCCGGCTGTGCTTTGTTTACGGTCAGAAGCTTGACCACGAGGACTTCATATTGCAGCTATCATTGGAGATGTAGTTCCCAGTCCACCACCAATTCTTGATGTGTCATTGAAGCTCTAGCTGCAAGGTTAGTGCCAAAGTGCCATCTATGAGATTTGCAATATTTATGGTAAACAAAAGCATCTACAACCATCCTAACAAATATTTTGCTAATGAGGCTCTTGAGGCGATTGTAGTTCTCGTAGGTGCGCTTGGCACAAAAGTTGATTGACTCTAGAGATTCATTAAATGAGCATGTATCATGTGTGTTTTCAAGAAAGAAGCTCTCACGCTCATCTATTGAATCTTCTTCTCGTATTTCTAGAGTCAATGGCTCAACTAATCCAGAGGCCCGAAGTTTCTTCTTCTCAAGAAATTCATCGATCAATGTCACGGTTGGTTCATGATCACCATTGAGAAAAGAGTAGTGAGGGCTAGAGCAAAAAGGCTTAGGCAAGGAAGGTGATGGTTCAGTTTCAATCAGATTTGGAGTTTCTCCCGAATCATCACCATGCTAGATGAAAAGCTTCGCGTTCTCACAAAGAACAGGCTTCAATGATGCAAGTTGAGAAACAAGCATCACTTTCTCAAGCGGATAGTGTTCGAGATGAGACCTCACCAAAGGATATTCTAAGCAAGAGGTCTTGGTGGCGAAAGCAATTTCTCTAAAATTTTTAGTAAGGCTCCCTTGTGATGCTCCTAGTATGTGGAGTTTTTCTAGTGGGTAGCCAAGGAGGAGTTCAAAATCGATAATAGGAAAGACATGAAAGTCTAGGTGAAGCTCAACTCCGCCTATCTCGATCGGTATAGCCCTTGCAATCCCCCAACATGGAAATGTTACTCCCGATGCGTCCTTGTAGATTAACTCAATCGACTCTAGGTGTATATCATCCACAAGTTGTAAAGCTATGTATTTGGGGATGATATTAACTCCTATGGTGGGATCATAAAGGGCCTCTACGACATTTCCTCGTATAAGACAAAGAATGGTTGTGGAAGGCAAATGGATTTGGATAGCTTTGAAACAGCGCTTTTCTTCCTTCAACCGCTGCTTCTTCGTGGCCTCCTTTGGAATTGGTTGTTGGAAAGGACCAGGAGGCAAAGCAGATACCATAGGCTTGTTATGCCAGATATAACTCGAGGTTTTTCTATGATCATCAACTAAGTTTTCCTCGAATTCAACTAGCAACCCTGGAGGTAGAATTTCTTCTTCCTTTCGAGATGTATCAAGAACAAACTTTAGAGATGAGAGAGCTGTGGGTTTGAATTTAGCTATTAAGGGACCCTCGTGGGTTGGATTTCCATCCTCTCAAGAACAAGGAGGACAGACGAGAACTGGTGAGTTTTTTTGGAACAATAATTCAAGGCATTCCCAAAGTTTTTAAAAAGACCTTCCTTGAATTCAAATAAGAACTCTGGAGGTTGAATTTCTTCTTTCTCTAGTGTTCGAGGTTCAGGGGATGGCTCGGATTTGGCTATTGAGTGGTCCGTGCGGCTCGACGTAGCTTCCTCTCGTAGGGGCTCACTAAGGTCGGCTAAGAAGGATGTGTTTTCTAATATTCGCTCAAGGAGTTCCCTTCCTTCCATCGTAGTCCTATGCTCAAATGATCATCCGGAGGCAATGTCGAGGAATTAGGCAGACTCTTTGTTTAGACCCGAGTAAAAGTGTTGAAGCAACATTTCATCGGGTACCGACAAGTCTGGGCCAGATTGCAGTAGAAAATAGACCCTAGCCCAAGCTACTCCAATGGATTCCTTCTCATTCTGGCGAAAACCAAGGATTTCCATACGAAGGGAGACAATACGGGATGGAGGGAAGAAAGCAAGACAAAATTTATCTCAAAGTCCTTCCCAATCACCGTTTACACTCCCGACAGTACGAGTGTACCATTGTTTCACCCTCTTCATCAGGGAGAAGGGACAATTTCCACTTTAATTTTTTATGTGTCATACCGTCAATGAACAGACATGAACACAAATACTCAAATTCTCGCAAATGATGGTAAGGATTTTGAAAATCTAGACCAAAGAAGGATTGCTCCCAAACCAAAGCTATAAAGCCAGGGCGGAGTTCATAGCCAGATGTGCGAATTGGGTCCGCAAACAGCGGTGGCTCAAAGTACTCACCCTTGGAAGCAGAAAAAGAAAGGATGACGGATTGCTCCATTGTGGAAAAAGGAAAGAAATAAAAGAAAAATAAAAAAATGGAAAAGATATCACGACGAACAAGGTTCAAAGATGATACAACAACCATTCCCTGGCAACGGCGCCAGAAATGCTTGTTGACACTTCTTAGCGTTGCACCAGAAATATTACTATCCCTGGCAATGGCGCCAGGAATGCTTGTTGGTATTTCTTATGATCATAGATCAATCCGCAAGCGCACGGATACCAATGTAGCACTTCACCTAGGAGTATTCCAGGTTATCGAATCACAGGGAACATGTGTGTATCGATCCTCTACCTAATCTGTCCAAGGATAACTAGAATATGGTAGGCAAAGGGTAGAGAGGATTCCTATTGGTTAAGGATCCTATAACAAGATTGGTTCGGTCTCTACTGCTTACTTTGGGCACTGGCTTACCCTGCATCCACAAGCGACTCCGGTCAACAGCTCTACGACGTACCTGAACGTGGAGGATTACTAAGGCCGGATAGGGCTGTCACCACCTATCGACTACCTTTACAAACCGTGGGGCACGCGGCAAACAAAGGTAACCTCTAGCCTAGACACCGCGTCTACGCTATCAATTACTATTCTAGTCTCAGATCCACGCTTATAGAAGACCAAGATACTCTAATTAAATAGAGCTATGATCCTGTAAGTAATAAAGAAAGAACTTACTAAAATAGGAAACTGAAATATCAAAGAGGAAACACAAACACTTAATTGAAATAAGAAAGCATCCATCAAGGTACAAGCATTGGGAAGGTCGCCGACAAACCCGGCGCTTCCCCGAACTCCCCTCACTCTCACCCTATTTTCTAAGCACTTTGGCAGTGCTAAAGCCTTTCAAATGGAGGTCTAAACTCTCTTCTTGTGTGCTGTCTCTTTTCTACCGAATTTCCCCTCTATTTATAGGTGGCAAAGACTTGGCGGGTACTTGTAGGTGAGGGGAGTCGGTGGGCGAAATTTCCCCCACCAGGCGGCTGGCCACGCCGGGCGGCATGCACCGCCGGGTGGCAACCCAGGCCGGGCGGCCACACGATTGAGTCGGTTTCTGACCGCCTTCCCTCGGACGACTCAGATTTGGTCCGGATGACAGTTTGTGAGTTGGCTTTCAACCGCCTTATCCACTTGGCGTCGGTTGGCATGATGGGCCAAGTGGGCTGGACACCCCGGGGAGGGGGGGGGGGGGGAACCCCAGGCCGGTCGGTAGAGTAGGTTTGACGGCCTAGGCCGGGCGGTGGCCCCTTTTTAGTGCCGACCGGTCATGTCTTCACTTGTCCAAGTTGTGCCACGTGGGTGCCTCCTTTACTTCTCTACTTTTTACCCTCGTTAGTCTAGGGATGGAAAACGGCCTCATGGTGGAATGTTTTGCAGGGTCAGCTGGGTCGGATGGTTCAGTCTGATGAGACTCTGTTTCAACCTGCCGGGTGGCTGATTTCAGCGTGATATGACCCCTGTCGGCTGGGTTCTGATTTGAGCCATGACGACCCTGCCGGGCCCTGATTTCAGCCTCATACGACCCTGTCGGCCGGCTGTTTTATGACAGTATCGGCCGACGGGGCGTTTCTTCATGTTTTTGCATATTTTAGCTCTTTTATACCTGCAAACACATGTCTCACCAAAACTCGTGGAAATGGTTAATAATAAACTGCTATCACTATTTTGTTTATTCCTTTTATGTTGTTTATGCAAGGATTTGATGGTCGGATTTAGCATTTAAGGACCGTCAATAGGCCCCATGAAGATCATATGGCAGGCCTTGGGGTTCGGGAAAACTGGCCCCCCTTGCTCGTCGTCGTCATCACCCACGGGGTCCTGCACCCCGGGCTCTGGCGCTTTCTCCGCATCTTCTTTCTTGGCTTCCTCTCGGATGAATTTCTTCCTCATGGAGTAGTCCTTGAGGAGGTGTTTGACAGGGAACCCGTGGTTGGGGCACGGGCTGTTCCACTTCTTCTCGAAGTGGTTTGGTGTCTCCCCTGCCACGGGTCTTGGCAGTTTGCGGTCGACGTCGGCCACGACCGGGCCACGCGTCGCCCATGACCTATTCTTCTTTTTCTTTGGGTGGTCGGGCGTGCCGTTGGCGGCCACCTCTTCACACTTGCCGTTTCCCTTCCCCTTCGGTGCACGCTGGAGGACCGCTCCAGCGCACTCCTCGCTGAAGGCGAAGCTCGTGGCGATGTCCAGGAGCTCGCGAGCCATGCATGGGCCCCTCCGTCCTTGCTCGTGGATGAGTTGCTTTGAGGTGGTGTCGGAGATGAAGGCCCTGATGATGTCCGTGTCACCCACGTTGGGTAGTTTATTGCACTTCTTGCTGAAGTGCCGAATTTAGTCCATGAGGGACTCACCGATCTATTGTTGATAGTTCTCGAGGTCCCAAGGGTTGCCCAGTCAGACATACGTCCCTTGGAAGTTGCTGACGAAAACATCCTTCAAGTTGCCCCAGTCATAAACCTGACCCTCGGGGAGGTGCTCGAGCCAGGCGCGGGCCGAGTCTGCGAGGTACAGGGGGAGGTTGCAGATGATGGCCAGGTCGTTGATGGCTCCTCCCGACTAGCATGCAAGGCAGTAGTCCTCGAGCCAAAGGCCTTGGTCCGTCTCCCCCGCGTACTTTGTGATGGTCGGGGGGCTCGGAAACACTGAGGGAACTCGGCGCTATGGATGCGTTGACTGAAGACCCGTGACCCAGGAGGGCTCGGGCTCTGACTTCGCTCCTCGTCGGTGTCGACGTAGCGGCCTCCATAGCGCGGTTGGCGGCCCCTTTCCTTATTGAGCCGCTCCCTTTCACGCCAGGGCGCTTTGAGAGTGTGGCGCACATCCTACTTTGGCTCAACTCAGTCATGGATTGAGGCGCTTTTGGGTGTGCCCCCTACGGGAGCTGGCTACCGGATTGACTTCTGCAACGATCTGGCGGCGCTGGCGTCTTCGGTGCGCCGGGACGTGGAGATCTGCTGGCTGGATTGGGTGGCTCGCCTTTGCGAGCTCTCGGCCTGAAGCTCGACGGCCTTGGCCAGGAGCGCCGCAACATCGTGTTGGGCTTGCTGAGCCTCTGGCATAGAGGGCTTGGGAAGTGTCTTGAGTAGGGTGATGGCTGCCGCTATGTTCTGCCCCATGCGGGCGAACTGTGGCGATCCCGGGTCATCAGCAATGATGCACTGTTGGAGATCACCAGTCATGGTGCGAGCCCGTCCACCCGTGGTGGTACGGGTCAACTCGCGGTCTATCTCTGCCTTCTCGTGCTCCAGCTGGTGTTGGGTCTCCTCTAGCTCTGTTCGTCAGGCCTTCTGCCGCTGCTGGATGTTCTCGTGGTGGTGCACCGGCTGAGGTCCACCGGTGATGGTAATGGGGATGTTGACGAGCACCTCCCCCGTCCTTGCACCCGTAGTCGGGTTTGCCGTAGCGGGCGTCCCAGGATTTGCCTGAGCTCTAGCGGCCAAGGTGCCGGGGTCTCCCGCCGCTGTCGCGGGCGCGAGCCGTACCATGTGGCATCCGTGCGAGAGGTTGCAGCTCCCCGTATAGCTCTCGGAGTCAGAGTCGTAGTCCTCCAGCGACCCGACATCGAGGAGGACGAAGATGGAGTCGTCGAGGTGGTCGATCACGCCAATGATGCCCTGATCCATGAGAACAGAGGCCGCGGATCCGAGGGCTAAGCCTCAGAAACACCCCGTGATATTCCGTAGGCCGCTCGGGTAGCCCTCCATGGGGGCTTCGGCGAGGCAGCTTGGATGGAGAGGCTCTCCAATGAGGAGCAGCCCGTGAATGTTCGCCAAGGCGAAGGTGAAGTAGCGGAGGTCGTCGTGGCTGGCTGTAGAGCCCAGGAAGCGCTCCAAGTGGAGCCACAACTGGTCACTGTGGCCAGGTAACGCCGCGTGATGGTTGGCGATGCGTGGCCCGACGGGCTCGAGCTGAACCGCGCGCATCGCCTTGGTGGCGATGGCGACGGCCGTTGTGATAGGGTCCAGGAGTGACTCATCGATGAGCCTCAATGTCCTGTCCTTCGTGACCCCGAAGCCAAGTGCGTCATCTGAGTCCTCCAGCCACCATGGGCATGCCACCTCATTGGCGGTCGCCGGGGCCGAAGGTGGCGGGGACGCCGGAAAGCTGACGCACAATAGCTTTCGGCCAGCAGTAGCGACAAACTCGAGGCTCCCAAAGAGCACGCTGCTGCCAGGAGCCTAGAAAGTAGAGAGAGTAGCCATCCGAACCAGAAAGTGGTGAGGTGAAGCGTGCAAAGGCCCCTTCCTGGCATGCCAACTGTCGGTGTTTCTATCACTGGCTAGTAGAATTTGTTCTAGGGGTGCGCATTTTGGGCTCGGTAATGGCTTAGCAAGAGGACATGGGGGGTTATACTAGTTCGGAAAAGCCCCTATGTCCAGTTCTCTAGCCTGCTCATGTTACTTGCTCCGGAGTTCGGTACAATGGCGGTGAGAGAGGAGGAATGCTCCATGTCTCGGGTGCGAGTGAGGATGAAGTGTTGTTTTTCCTTGCTTGAAGAAGAAGAAGAAGGGCTTCCCCTTTATATTTTGAGGGGATAGGCCCATTTAGTGAGAGAGAGAGGGAGAGAGAGAGAGAGAGAGAGATAGAGAGAGAGAGAGAGAGAGAGAGAGAGAGCGTTCTACATGTGCAGGGTTGTTGAAGGCGTGCTGGGGAAGCCAAAGCCTTGGTGGGTGGCGTGGTCCTCAGTTCTTGTGGGCCCCTGCCCGTCCATTACGAGGGATGTCATCTGGGGTTGGCACAATCGAGTGCCCTGTCATGCTTACTTGCACCAACAGGTGTGGGTGATGATGGGGGTAGCGAGGCGTATAGGGGGATTTGACCCCCTGATACTATGCAGGTGCAGCGAGTACAACATTTAAGTCCGAGTGGTTGGCAGTTGATGACCACTGACCCGGTCATGCCTCTTCAGTTGGGCTTATGACACTGGGCCTCACCCTCCTGGGCCCGCTTGGGGTTGGGATCTGTCATGTCCTGATAGGGTAATCAAGTTTTTCCGTCCGGCTTTTTCCGGTCCTGCTTCGAGTCTTTTGGTCCCGTCCCATCGGGGCTTGGATTTCTAGTGTCGAGGGTCAGAGGTAGCAAATCCCTTCTGATGCTTGTGTGGGGCCCGTGGTAGGAGGCCTCGACCCCTCCTATGGGGTTGAGCAGGACGAGGCGCAGTAGGGCGCTTAACCCCTGCTGGGGAGTCGGGCGCGGCGGTTCCCTAGACCCCAACTGAGAGGTAGAGCTAAGTACGGCCGGTTCCTGTCTACCTAAGGGTCGGGCGAGTCGGGAGCGCGACGCGACTCTCACGGCTAAGGCAGGACTGTCGCTTGAATTTTTTTTTAGGTGGGGCCCATTTAGGTGGTCCCTTGGCTTTTAGGGAGTGCAATGAGGCACCCCGGTATTTCTCCTCAATAGTTTCTATGTCATAGCCTTATTATCATATTGTCTCATGTGATGATTGGGCTAACATGCATTGTTCCTATGGCAGATGTTGCAAACTCGCCGTGGAGGAGAAAATCCCGGTGATGCTCCCGGTAGCTCGAACATCAGTGGATCCCAGCCGCCCAACACTCCGCCCATGACGCCTATGGAATAGCTCATCCATAACCAAAACGAGATGTTCCGCATGTTCATGGAAAACATGAACCGCCAAGGAGCTCCAGGACCACCACCACAGCAACCCCGTGAATCCTCCTACAACGACTTTTGGGCAACTCGCCCGCCCACTTTCGGAAAAGCCAGTGATCCGCTGGAAGCGGATAATTTCATTCGCACCCTGGAGTCAAAGTTTGCCCTTTTCAACTGCACCATTGTTGGTGGCTCTTAAAACCCAATATCAGCCACCAACCTGTCGGGAATTGCAAGGTAAAGACTAAGGTCTGAATAAAAACTTTCTTAAACTAATGAAGTTCCATGAGTTTTGGTGGAATATGTGTTTGCAGGTTCAAAAGGGCCAAAATTATGTCAAAACATAAAGAAACACTCCATCGGCCGATCCTGTCATAAAACAGCCGGCCAACAGGGTCGTATGAGGCCAAAATTATCACCACGCTGGATGATCAAGGTGATCACCTGGATGAAGGCCGAAAGCCTAATCGACCGGTCGGACGACCACCCGATCAATAAGACGGGATCATCTCCTGGCCGATCATCTGACCCGGTCGACCCTACAAAACACTCCAAGATAAGGTTGTTTTCCATCCCCAGACTAAGGAGGGTAAAAAGTGTAGAAGTAAAGGAGGCATCCACATGGCACAACATGGACAATTGAAAATATGACCCGGAGGGGTCAGCACCCAAAAGGGGCCGCCACCCGGCCTGCCAGGCCGCCCAGCGTACCCCACCGCATGGCCTGGGATTTTCCTCCCGGGGTGTCCAGCCCACTCGGCCCATTATGCCAAGCGACGCCAAGTGGATAAGGCGCTCGGGAACAGACCCAACAACCATCATCCGGACCGAATCTGAGCCGTCTGAGGGAAGGCGATTAGAAACCGACCAAATCTAAGGGCTGCCCGGGGCTCCCTACCGCCCGGCTTGCCACGCCGCCCGGCATGTGCGGCCGCCCGGCCAATGCCGCCGCCCGATGGGGGGAGTTTTGCCCACCGACTCTCCTCCACCTTGAAGTACCCACCAAGCCTTCGCCACGTATAACTAGAGGGGGAATTCGGTAGAAATAAAAGGAAGCAAGTGAAGCACATTGAAGTACATTTCCCACTACTTGTCTTACTAGTAGAGTAGGTTAGTTAGTTGGGAGCTTAGCTCGGGATTCCGGAAATTGTCTCGGAGTCTTGCTATGAGCTCTCTTGTATCTTTTCTCCTTTTGTGAGACTTATCTTTTATTACATACAATTATCTTTCCTTATTTATCTTGTCAAGTATTTATCTTTACTTAGTCAATTTCCTCAAGTTACAATTATCGGGAAAGAACATTGAAGTGTAGTTTACCGGATTCCCGGCTAGGATTTAATTAAGTTTAGTTCTCGAAAAGAACTTAGACTTGGTTATTCCTCGGCTATTCTTTCGCTAGGCCAATGGAAGAATATCTAGTGAAGGCATTGGCGTGGTGCCTAAGTTAACACTAGCTGGATTTGCATTTGTCCCCATGGGCTGTGTGGTAGGCGGTAGGTGGTGACAGCCTTGTTCGTCCCTTTAGTAGTCCACCACATTCGGGAAGTCTCAAGCAGGGTTGTCTAGTGGTAACATGCCCGCTAGTGCACGAGGTTAGTTACCAACCCTATTAGTGGATTGTTGTCGTGCCCTGAAGTAAGCTTATTAGTGAAAGACTCGAGGCTGTACCATGGATTTGGTGTAAGCGCTCAACCCAAGTGACTAGGAATTTTGACGCTTGACTAGATATAGGAAAGTTTATCTTAGGAATTTTAGACTTAGACTCATTGTCCTCCCGGCTAGCTTAATCGATCTCTTTTATCTATCTCAGTGTGGATTTCTCCTGTATCACTCCTCCCCTGTTTATCATTGAATATCTTTACCCCCGTCTTTGGTCAATTGGTATAACTCTTATAGTCATATCTTTGTTAAACCAAGATACTCTTACGCCAAGCTTCCCTGAGGAAAATAATACGATACCTTGGAATACTCCCAGGTGAAATGCTACAATAGATGTTCTGTGCGCTTGCAGATTGGTTCACTCTTCTCTTAAAGCATAGCAAACATCAAACAACCCTTCAAGCATTGTTAGCAGATAATATTTTGGTGCAACGTTAAGAAGTGCCAACAAGCAGTGCTGGCGCCATTGTCGGGGAAGCAATAGGCTAAGATAACAGAATTTTAACATTGATATTTCTTCTATGGAGTTACCACTTTCCTTAGTGGGCTTACCCTTGTTCTGTTTACTTGTGGTGTAAATAGGACACTTTTTGACTGGTTTTGACCTACCAGACAACTACCACAATGATCCAGAGGCTTTGTTGAGGAGAGTGCGTCAATGTCTCACCCCTCCTCGACCTAGACTTGCTCTTGAAGCACCTCTGATCCCAGCAGCTCAATAGCAAGACCCTTCCATGTCCGCTCAACCAACCATGACTGAGAAGACAATCCGTGACTACTCCGCCCGGTCTACAGACAACATCCACACCGGTCCGAACCCGAACATGGAGAATGGAGGTTATGAGCTTAAACCGGCCCTAATCAACATGGTTTTGGTCAGTCCATTCTGTGGCAAGGCATCGGAAGACACAAACACCCACCTCCAACAGTTTTTAGCGGTGTGCAGCACCTTCACCATGAGGAATGTGACTCCTAAAGCTATCCGCCTTTGCCTTTTTCCATTTTCACTGATGGGGAAGGCCAAGCAGTGGTTCTATAGCAACCAAGACGATCTAACCACATGGGACAAGTGCTCCAACGCCTTCCTTGCCAAGTTCTTCCCGCTAGGCAAAACCAACGCCCTGCAGAATAAGATTTCAAGTTTCCAGCAGCTAACCGATGAATGCATCCCTGAGGCATGGGAGCATTTCCAAGAGTATACTCTGACATGCCCACATCATGGAATGCAAGATTGGTTGCTAATCCAGAGCTTTTACCATGGGCTTAATTGCCCCGCTCGTGAGCACCTAGATGTAGCCACTGGAGGTTCCTTCTTCTCTCTGAAGGTCAAGGAAGCTCACACTCATAGAAAAGATGGTTGCCAACTATAGTGGCTATGATGAGAGGCAGAGTCAGCCACAACCCAAGATGAGGGGAGTCCACAACGTTTATGGTATTGACATGCTAACCATCAAGATGGATCAATTTTTGAAGAAGATGGACGGATCTCAAACTGTCTAATCCCTGGACTCTCGCATGACCTACGAGGCTTGTGGGAACCTTGGACACATGGGAAGTCACTGTCCGGAGACCCATGAAGACGAAGTGAACTAACTCAAAAATAGCAACAACAATGGGTTTAGGCCTCGTACGAACAACCTCAGATGGGAGTCCAAGCCAAACCTTTCCTTCGACAACAATACGGTTAACTCTAGCAATTTTACACGTAATGAACATTCCTTTCGTGATCTTGTTCTAGGACAATCTAAAATTAATGAAAGTATTAGTAGGAAATTTATTTCTACTAATAAAGTCCAAGAAAGCATAGATTCTCGTACAAAAGCATTTAATACGTCTCTGCAAAACCAGGTAGGCCATAACAAAATGCTAGAGATACAAATTGCTTAGCTGGCCGCTTCTATTGTTAAGCCTAACTCGGGCAAGCTCCCCGGTCAGCCGGAAGATAGCCCCAAGAAAAATGTGAATGCCGTCATAACTAGAGGCAGAATATCTACGCAAGAATCGCCAAATCCTAACAATGCAGGAAAGGACAGCGATGAAGAAGGGGAGGAAGAAATTGAGGTTGAGGAGGCAAAAGCACCCCTCAAGAAAGCACTGCACGAGTTCTATGATACCTCGATGCTGCCATTTCCCCCTCGATAGAGGAAGCCAACGGTGGACGAGCAATTTGGGAAGTTTGTTAAGGTAATAAAGAAATTATATGTCAACATACGTCTACTTGATGTGATGCAGGTTCCCACCTACTCCAAATATTTAAAGGACATCCTCAACAACAAACGCCCAATTCCCTCCATCATTAAATTGATGGAGGAATGCAGAGCCGCTATCTTGAACTCTCTTCCAGAAAAGAAGCGAGATCCGGGGTGCCCAACCATCCCTTGTTCCATCGGGATGCAACAATTCAACAACACCCTTTGTGACTTGGGGGCTAGCGTGAGCGTCATGCCGGTGGTGGTATATGATAAACTTAATGTAAATTCATTATCCCCCACAGCAATGTGCTTGCAGCTTGCCAACCAATCAGTTCGCTACCCGGCGGGCATCGCGGAGGACGTACCCTTAAGGATAAGAAATTGTCTCGTCCCCATTGATTTTGTGGTGCTAGACATGGAGGCCGATGTGAAGACACCTCTCATACTAGGAAGACCGTTCCTTAGCACCGCAAACACCAATATTGATGTTGGGGCCGGAGAAATCCACCTCAACATTAATGGCACGATGAGAAGTTCGCCTTCAAGCCCCGAACGGAACAATGCAATCAGGTACGCATCTTCTACGGTAAAAATCCTAACACGGTGCAGAAAATAGAAGTATACCCAATTGCACCAAAATCGGGTGCACCTGTGGTAAAAGTTGAGAGCGCGCCACCGCTGCTAAAGAAGAAGAACGAGCCATAGGAAATGAAGAGAAAGGTCACCGCCAAGCCAAAGAAAATCAATCAAGTATGGCGGAAGAAAGAAGTTGCATCGATCATGGAACATTTTCCATCCACGACGGGCACCACGAAGAATTAAATGTGGAGAACGTCTTGTTCGAGATGTAAAATCTGTACCCTCATCGGGAGGTAAACCGATATTTATCCCCCTTCTTTTCCTTACCTCATTAAATTAGTTTTATTTTCCTTAACCACTAAATTAGCCTAAAAAAATTGGTGATGGCTCGGTGAAATTTACTGGTTGGGAGGTCAAATTTCATTAAAAATGACCACCCAGGTGATAATCTGAGGCTCCAACCTAGCTAGTTAGTTTTTAGCACCCTCGAGGTCATATTTCATGAAAAATGACCACCCGGATGGGTAATATTCAAGTACCCAGAATCAAACCCGACCATTCAAATATTAGCACCCGGGAGGTCAAATTTCATCAAAAACGACCCTCCGGGTGACGATCTGATCATCCAACCTAGCTAGTCGGATTTCAGCAAACCGGGAGGTCATATTCCATGAAAATGACCACCCAGCTGGGTAAATTTTGGGAGGTCAGATTCTATCGAATTGTAGCACCCGGGAGGTCACATTTGGCAAAATATGATCACCTGGCTAGCTAATCTTGAGCCACCTAACCTGAAATAACGCATTCCAGTTTTAGCACCCTGGGGGTCATTTTTCATGAAAATGACCACCCGGCTGGGTCATTTCTGCCGCCCGGCACTACTTTTTCTTGGATTCTTGGCTCTTTTACTGCATAAATCATGGCCATGAGTGGTAGAGGTGTGTCCAACTTTTCCTTTTTGAAAATGCCCACCAAAAATCCCCACCATGAGTAAAATCAAGAGAAGGAGAGCCACACATGTCACCTCACTCTTTCACCACCCACACTCACATACCATCCTACCCCCCTAGGTTTCATAGGTGGCATGATATACATTGCAAACTTACAACTTTGGCCATCCCATCACTCTATCCTTGCTCCCTACACTCTCAACACAATTTTGGACAAAGTGAGCAAGAAAATCACATGGCGCATGGACCTAGCCATCTCCCATCACCACCAAAGCAATAATTGAGCAACTGGAGGAAAAAGCCATGCTGGCCGACATGGGTTGCCGCCCGGCATGTGCCGCCGCCCGGCGTGGAATTTTTGCCCCATGACTCCCCCTCGAGCCTATAAATACCGGGTACCCTCTCACTTGTTTCTCCACCACCATTCCTTCTCCCGAAACATTCATCTCTCTCCCTTTCTCACTTCACTAGTTTCCTTAGCAAGTGCACTCTCCACTTAGGAATAAAAGTGTGACAACAAAACCAACTACAGGAAATCTCGCTTTGTCTCTTGCACATTTTGGACTACTAACACTTGGACTACTAACCGGATGACTAACTGCTAATTATTAGTATCATATAGTCCTTCGGGTATCATGTCCAAGTAACCTTGTTGCAGGAATGGCAAACATCTGGAGAGGCCTCTACACCAAGTTTAGCAGCAGCAGCTCAAGCCGTGGGAGGCGCACACCAAGTGAGCACTCAGGAGCTTCATATGGGCATGCTCCGAGTTACCACTCGGAAACAATGTCCATGTCTGATGCTCCAACAGTGGCAAGTGTGCGAGATGAAGGATTCGAGAAATTCATGGAGAGTGAAGAAAACATGGTGTTCAACGACTTCGACGAGCAAAGCAAGTTCAACGCCATTCGAGACCGGGAGTTCACGACCATGCGCAAGTTCGACCACCACTTCCTTGAGCGAATTAGCATCTTCGCCAACTTTGAGTATGCACTCAACACGGCCGGATGGTATGATTTCTACAACCTTAATGAATACGGTTCTAAATGGCTTACTATTGAATTCCTTTGCACGCTGAAAGTTCACACTTATTAATCAAACAAACTAGGCACCCTCTATGAATTTTGTCTTTTTGGTGAAACCTATGAACGGCCTTTAAAATAAATTAGTACTTACCTTGGTTTTGACTGGAAGGCCTTTCTAGATATTGATAGACTTAAAGGTTTCACACCACAAGGGCTTTTGGCCAAGATAGGAAATCCCATTACGGGGCAAGAACGCACTAGTGGCATTCACAACCCCTCGCTCCGTATAATTCACCGTTTTATCACTCACTACTTAACCCCTCGAGGTGACATACACTCGGTGAATAGTTTGGATATAGCCTATCTTCATGCTGTAATAAAAAAGATTAAAACGAACCCCACATTTTCCGACATCAACCATTGGCTCACTTTAGCATTCAGACAACAAGGACCCATCTATTTTACCCCTTTTGTCACTAGAATTGCTAGGATGGTTGGTGCACTTCATCGAGCTAGAATAGATCGTCTCCCTAGTGCTTCTTTGTGAGGGAAAGATCACTTTTGGCAAGCCCACCTTTTGAAGGATGAGAACAATAGGTTCTTCATGCTTTATCCAGCGTACGACACAAAGATAGAACTGCCTAACCCCGAGCTTACCATCATTGGTAGAAAGAACTTTCTATACAAATGGCAAGCTCCCGTGCAGTGTGCATGACACAGTGTTTCAGGGGATAGGCCAGGAACAAGAACACCTCGAACGGGTGCTTCGAGAAGCTCTCAATGCCATTGGGAGCAACCACAGTTCCCCGGATTTACTAGTTCATCAACACAATACACTACTTCATCCCATGAAGAGTATGAACCATCCAATCCCTATAGGATGGGAAGTTACCATGAACCTCATGGAGGCATAGGAACTTCACGTTCTGCCCGATTCACATCATACAACTTTTCGGAGTTGGAAGATGACATGCAATACCTGGCTGCAAACGCTTATGAGACCAACATACGAACTCAAGAAATACAAGCAGCCATAAGGAGGGAACAAGAATGGCAGCAGCAAACGTCAGAACAACTTCAGACAAATATCTCCATGATAGACCAACTGTTTGGCCACTTCAACATCGAGTATCAACCGCCGCAGTGAAAGGCATCTAAGCTTAAGTCTTGCAAAGGCGTAAGTTTGGGGAGGTACCCAAACCAAGGTGCGCCTCTTGTTGTATCCTCTCTCCCTCTTTCTTTAGTTGAGTTGTTTTCATTTTTGAGAAAATTTAAGAAAACCTAAAAAGATTTTTCGGCTTTTGAAGAAAAACCATAAAAGTTTGCATAACCAAAAAGAACAAAAATATTTCCCTTTTCAAATTTTTTTTGAGAACTTAGTCTCTACCTTGCCTATGGAAATGATGAATAGTTGCTCTGTTAGCTCTCTGTGAGTCTCAAGTATACAATCTCTACTCTTCATTTTTGTGGGTAATGGTAGACCGGCATGATGATAAGCTAGTCTCTCTATGTTTTAGTAGGTGCAAAATGGCTAATAAACACCAAGTCTAGTTGATGGAATTCATGATATAGCATGTTTTGGATGAGTCTATGATCTTCTCATGATTAGAGTCCAATGATTTCTTTCAAAACCATGCTGCATAAAGACCCCCCTACTTGGCGTATGTCTTTCCTATGATAGAAAAATTCCTACCAAGGCAAGATATTAATTGTGAACCCACTTTTATGCCATCCATGTATGCATTGAGTTTGGTTAGGATTTGATCCTTATGAGGGACTTGCACTTTCAAAGCCAATCATTTTCCTTTGCGTTATCTTTGAGTTCTCAAATAATCATGCTTGGTTATGCGGTTTCCACATTGGATTCAAGCATCCACTTCACCAAGCATGTTAGCCAAAAATCTCTCCTTTGCAAAAACCTTGATCCTACAAGAAAGATTTTGGTCCTCCCAAAATAAATGCTCAGAAAAAGTTTACAAAATATTTGAACCATTGAACTAGCTTCCCTACACTATGAGAGCTGATAAAGAAAGAAAGAAAAAGAAGAAAGAAAGAGAAAAATGAGAAAAAAATTATCAGCTCTCATGGATGTACAAATGTCAAGTTTTAAGGTTCATTAAAAAAAACCCGTTGAGCAAAATAAAGGACCATCCTTTCGCTCTAGCACAAAAATCTAGTCTTTGATAAAGTTTTTTGCTATTGTGCTAGTCCACTCCTTCGCGTGAGTCCATTCTCTCCCTCTGCCCTAGACATTATATCCAAATGGTTGGAATGAGAAAGTGCAAAGTCTCTTCGCTAGGACCATCTCTTAACTTAACAAAATATGCATATTAAATGTGCCATCCTACCAAGCTCCACATATAAAGCCAAATTTCAGAGGGTATGATGAGAACTTGGTGAGGAAATACACCTTTTGAGAGATGAGAGTCATAGTGAAAAATTGCACCAAGAGGGAAAATTTTCAATCTTATGCAGCATTACAAAAACTTTGGACTCATGATCATGTAGGAGGTTGAGTGACAAAATCCAAACTAGTTGTTCTGAGTTCCAACCGCTCATGACAAGGTCATAAAATGGCTAAGAGCCCCACTTACAATGAGAAAGACTTAGTGATCAAATTGTGCTACTTTACTATTACCCCTATGTTGTAGGCGTATGTGTTTGTGCACTTGATCCTTGCAGGGCTCTAATATTGAAGCAACTCCTGATCCATCACTTCCAAGTTTTAGTTTGCTCGGGACGAGCATAGGTGTAAGCTTGGGGAGGTGTTGGTGGCTCTTAAAACCCAATATCAGCCACCAACCGGTCGGCAATTACAAGGTAAAGACTAAGGTCTAAATAAAAACTTGCTTAAACTAATGATGTTCCACGAGTTTTGGTGGAATATGTGTGTGTAGGTTCAAAAGGGCCAAAATTATGTAAAAACATGAAGAACCACCCCGTTGGCCGATCCTGCCATAAAACAGCCAGCCAATAGGGTCGTATGAGGCCAAAATCATCACCAGGCCGGATGATCAAGGTGATCACCTGGACGAAAGTCGAAAGACTAATCGACCGGTCAGACGACCGCCGATCAATCAGATAGGATCATCTCCCAGCTGATCATCCGACCCGGCCAACCCTGCAAAACACTCCAAGATAAGACCGTTTTCCATCCCCGGACTAAGGAGGGTAAAAAGTGGAGGAGTAAAGGAGGCGTCCACGTGGGACAACATGGACAAGTGAAAATATGGACCCGAAGGGGGTTAGCACCCAAAAGGGAATGCCGCCTGGCACAGGCCACCGCCCGGCCTGCTAGACCGCCCGACCTGAGATTTTCCTCCCGGGGTGTCCAGCCCACTCGGCCCAGTATGCCAACCGACGCCAAATGGATAAGGCGGCTGGGAACTAACCCAACAACCATCATAAGGATCGAATCTGAGCCATCCAAGGGAAGGCAGTCCAAAACCGACCAAATCTAAGGGCCGCTCGGCGCTCCCTGCTGCTCGACGCTCCCTGCTGCCCGGCCTGCCACGCCGCCCAGCATGTGCGGCCGCCCGGCGGGGGAATTTTTGCCAACCAATTCTCCTCCACCTTGAAGTACTCGCCAAGTCTTCGCCACCTATAACTAGAGGGGGAAATTCGGCAGAAATAAAACGAAGCAAGTGAAGCACATTGAAGTCCATTTCCCACTACTTTTCTTACTAGTAGAGTAGGTTAGTTAGTCGGGAGTTGGAGTCTAGTCGGGAGCTTAGCTCGGGACTCTGGAAATCATCTCGGAGTCTTGGTATGATCTGTCTTGTATCTTTTCTCCTTTTGTGAGACTTATCTTTTATTAAATACAATTATCTTTTCCTTATTTATCTTGTCAAGTATTTATCTTTACTTATTCAATTTCCTCAAGTTACAATTATAAGGACTTGGTTATTCCCTGGCTATTCTTCCGCTAGGCCAACAGAAGCATATCTAGTGAAGGCATAGGCGCGGTGCCTAAGTTAACACTAGCTGGATTTGCATTCGTCCCCATGGGCTGTGTGGTAGGCGGCAGGTGGTGACAGCCCTGTCCGTCCCTTTAGTAATCCACCATGTTCAGGAAGTCTCAAGCAGGGTTGTCTAGCCGTAATGTGCCCACTAGTGCATAAGGTTAGTTATCGACCCTATTAGTGGATCGTTGTCGTGCCCTGAAGTAAGCTTATTAGTGAAAGACTCGAGGCTGTACCATGAATTTGGTGTAAGCACTCAACCCGAGTGATTAGGAATTTGGATGCTTGACTAGGATAAGGAAAGATTATCTTAGGAATATCAGACTTAGACTCGCTGTCCTCCCGGCTAGCTTAATCAATCTCTTTTATCTATCTTAATGTGGATTTCTCCTATATCACTGCTCCCCTGTTTATCATTGAATATCTTTACCCCCGTCTTTGGTCAGTTGGTATAACTCTTATAGTCATATCTTTGTTAAACCAAGATACTCTTACGCCAAGCTTCCCTGAGGAAAATAAATACGATACCTTGGAATACTCCTGGGTGAAATGCTACAATAGATGTTCCGTGCGCTTGCGGATTGGTTCACTCTTCTCTTGAAGCATAAAAAACATCAATCAACACTTCGAGCGTTGTTACTAGATAATATTTTGGTGTGACATTAAGAAGAGCCAACAACCGTCCACCAGAAGCCCCTCTTCATAGCACAACAATTCCGTGGTTCCGCAAGTGCTTGGTGGGCGAGCTACACCACCACTCTCGCCACTGACCACTAGGTTACTTGGATGGAATTCTGCACCGCGTTCCGTGCGTATCACATTCCAGCTGGTCTTATGAAGCGCAAGCTGCAAGAATTTCTCAACCTGAAGCAAGGCTCTGGAACCGTGTAAGAGTATGCACGAAAGTTCAACTACTTATCTTAGCATGCTTTGTATCACGCTGATATGGATGAAAGGAAGAAGGATTGTTTCTGTTCAGGCCTTACCCCGAAGCTGCATGACCGCTTAGCACAAGTTACCGCTAGCACGTTCAATGACTTGATGAGCGCCGCCATTGTGCAGGAAGATGCTATCCGTGCTAATCAAGATGACAAGAAGAGGAAGCGTGCTATGGGAAGCTCATCCGGTTCCGCACCACCCAAGTACAAGTTGGCAGTCACCTCCCCGACCGGACAAAGTTCTGAGCTGCGGTACCGTTGGGAGGAGAATTTCGCCCGTCCTATTCACAGCAGCACTCTCTCTCCCATGGAAGCAACCAGCAGCCATCCTCTGGTTCCTGTCCTCCGCACCAGACTAATTAAGTTGTGAGGTCTAGCTCCTCGCAGCCGTGCTACAACTGTGGCCATACCGGTCACTTTGCAAAAGAGTGTCGTTTCCCGAAGCGCAATCAGGGCAACAACAACAACTCCAATACTTCCGGGAACAACAACAGCAACAATAACCACAACAGCGGCAATAACAATGGCAACAATGGCAATCGTCCCCAATCTTCTACTCCTACTCATAAGAATGGCCGAGACAACTATACCACGGCCGAAGAGATTCAAGTTGGAGAACCCGTTCTCATGGGTACGTTCTCGATCAACCAACACTCCACTATGGTTCTTTTTTATTCTGCAGCAACACATGATTTTATTAGTCAAGCATGTGTGAATTATTTGAAAATCACCCCCACCACTGTGGGAACACCATACATCATCACATCCCCCGGTAGAAAAATAAGGACCCATCTTGTGTTGTGGAAAGTGCGACTTAAGTTAGCAGGCATGTATACTACACTTCGCTAATCATCATAGATGGTCAAGGCATTGACATAATCCTTGGTATGAGGTGGATGACTAAACATCGAGCCGCCTTGCACATCGAATCCCGGGAAGTCCACTTGAACTCACCCCTACATGGCCCGTCTGTTCTCCGATTACCATGTCCCAAGTTGTCCACTTCTCAAGTGTATCATGTTGAAGGGAAAAAGATAGAGGATATTCCAGTGGTACGTGACTTTCCCGACGTATTCCCTGATGATTTGTCGGGAATGCCTTCGGATAAGGATGTCGAGTTTAAGATTGAACTCCTACCCGGTATGGCGCCTATGTGACTCCCCAGGTGTCTCACCTTAATTTAACAAATATGAGGAGCACTAATCATGGTTATAATAGCATGAAATGATAGGAGCCTAACCATTGATTTAATTCTAGGCAAATAAAAACCCTGCAACCAAGTTATTGAAGCAATTCCAAATTTCAATACAACTCATGCCAAATAATTTTATCATCAATTTGCTAATAATAAAATAGAATATTATGAATTTATTGGGCATTTTATCTCCTTGGCAAGACCCTTAATTAATTAATTGATTCTTACGTAACTAATTAATGCATTTAAAAAATTCTAAAAATATGTTTCCGCAAATTTCAAAAAAAATTTACTAGAGTGTTCTTCACCATTTAAATCGTCAGTCCACCAAATTTCACTAATTTAGGAAATCCCTAGCTATTTTATTTTGATTTATTAAAAACCAGCTTTGACTAGGGACTAGTTTGTAAGAAATCCAAAACTTGGAGGGCTGCAGCCCAAAATCTCTCCTTCTTCTTCCTCACTGGCACAGAGCCGATTCCCGGCTGATTCTCTGCCGACGCCAGCACCCTATTCTCCTCAGAACCGCGCGCGCAACAGTGCGTCAACGCTGGCCACCCCTCTGCCACCCCTGCTCCTCTGCCCTGTCCTCTCAGCCGCGCACCCGCCCAACGGCCATCTTTCTCCAACCTGCACGCCACCATGGCCGACTGGCCGAAATCAATTCCGCCCGCTCCTCCCGCTCTTGCACTCCACTTGCTCGTCTTCCCTCTGCGCAACATCGTAGTACACCGCGAGCCTCACACGCATCACCATAACTTTGGCCGCTGCACCCTGCTCTCTCTCCTTTCCTCCCTCAGCCCTATGCTCAATCGCCATTCCCATTCCCAAAACTCGAGCTCGACTGTCACTGCTCCCCTGCTTCCTGAGCCCAGCTGAGAGCACTCACGCAACCGTCCATTTCCCCTCTAGCTCCCCAGGCCACTCACTTGGCAATTCCCTGCGTGTGCTCGATCAATTCGAAGAAAAGCCGAGGCGAACCCCTCCGGTGAGCTCCTTCATCGCCGGCCAAAAATTGGGTACTTCCGGTGAGTCTCATCGACCATCCTTTTTCTCTCACACGCGCAAACTACCTACGCGCCTACCTGACCCTTTTTCTTCTTGTTTTCCCCCAAGGAGTCGATGGCATCCCATTTCTCCTCGGCCGCCGCCCCTGTTTCCGGTGAAACCAAGCCACTCCGTCGATAAGCTCCTACCTCCAGTCCTCATCGATGAACTCCGACGCAATGCTGATGGTCCCCTCGTCCCCGTGAAGCCGTAGGGGAAGACAACGATCAATTTCGTGCCCCCTACCCTCTTCGCGACCTCGCCGAAGACCACTGCTCCACCGCCTCTTGCCGACGACTACCTCTCGGTGAGAATCCGACATCGCGAACCCCACCCAACTCTTCGCCTCATCCTACGCGTCAATTATTTGCGTTCGCGACGAGTTTTCCTCATGTATGGATGCCGGTGTGGAGCTCTGACCAAGCTCCGGCGACCCCCGCGGCGGGCTGACTAGCGTCCCACTGGCACCCAATGTGGCACCCACGTGTAGCCGATGTGGAGCTGAGGTGTCGCCTACATGGCCGCTTAAAACCAGGAAAAATTGCCAAAAAGTGCTAAAAACTTTAAAAACTCCTAGTAAATCGAATTTAACTCCAATGAAGCTCCAACAAAATTTGTTAGGTTCATTTCGAATTGCTTTATTTTAGTAAAATAATAAATAACTGTCACTGTACATTTATTTTTGTTAACACATTAAAATGTCCAAACACAAATTAAATCACCAGATATTCTAGGAACCAAATTTAATTCTAATTTTTGGCATTCTTAGTAAATACATAATTAGCTACCACCACAATTTTTGGTTTAGTAAAATATGAATTATTTTAGGCTCTGGAAATTATTTAGTGTGTTCAATTAAATTAATTATAGTAATTATTTTATAATTAATTGGCCCCTGCCACTTGGCACAAAAATCACTCACCCAAGTCTCTATGCTCAGTAAATTACACAAATCCAGAAACCTAAATTTACTCAATTAAATTAAATTATATGCTCATATCACTATTTTACTTTAATAAATGCTAGTAATTAGAATAATAATATCCAGAGGCTGTAATTTGTTAAAAATTGCAATTCACCTATGTCTCTGTTCATGATAAATCACTCAAGTCTATAATCAATTGGTTACTATTTTAATTTCTTGATTGTTCTAAAAAACTATAACAAACATAAATAAATGAATAACACACATAAAATGATGAAATTCTAAATTATTTCTTTGAAGCATATGGCTTCGAGAACATTGAAGCATATGGCTTCGAGAACATAATAATAATTTATCGACATCAAAACACGATGTGCTTGCATGTATCATATCATTGCATATAACGGTGTTATGACAATACCGTTAACACCTTTGTCATCATATAGGTAACGACAACCAGGAGCCCGAATAGGATCATCAGAAGGTGACTAAGTCTCAGGAACAAGAGATTGAAGTCGCTAACGCTAGTGTCGATCCAGGCAAGCCCCGGTTTTCATTCGCCATTTTATAAAGTTGCTAGTTATAAATATTACTAGTGTCTATGATTATTGTTGCATTAGGTCATAGGAGTTGATTGGAACCCACTTGCATGATACCCCAATGACCTATACCACTGTCATTAGAACCTTGGTAGTATCGGTACTTTGTCGCTTCGCTTAGTAACTACTAGGCGCGATAGATATCATTACTAAGAATGAACTTGACCACTGGAACGGGACTTATAAAAGAAGTTTATTTTGATGTCATGACCGGATCAGGGATGATGCATGTGTAGGTTTGCAGCAATATATGGGTGTTGACTGCGGTAGTCCTGCCTTATCGAACCTAGGACCCGTCCATGGTCGGCCCCTTGGTCAAGTATTGAATAGTACCGAATGCATGCAAGTCTATGGGCACTAGTAAACTGATGTAGCATTGACACGACAATGAGGACGGTACCTAGTACAGCGGTCGTTGACCTGCTGGAGTGGGCGGTCCATACTGTGAAGTACTGTTGGTAGGACGGTAGGCCCACTCGCTGAGACTGGACCCGGACCGAGTTGTTTTTCATCCTTGCGAAAGGTTGCCATATACGACCTTAATTGGTGCGTATGTGTCGTGTATCTCGGGTTATCCCAGCTGGTGTAAATCAATTGCAATTGTTGTCCCTCGCAGTAATGAGTACCACTTGGTCACTGAGTCATCACATAGTTGCACATGGTACTTGGGAATTGATTATGATGCTTATTGTTGATGATACTCTTATGGCTCTTATGTTGTACTTACTTTATATATTACTTTATTATCTTATTGTTGCAACTAAAGTTACATTCTGCTCTACCCAATTAACTTGATGAATAAAACTTGATAGAACTAATAGGTTGCTTAGTGCGAGTCTTTTCAAACAAGCCACCTATTAGAGCCATTGCATACCTAGAAGTCCGACGGGTAAGTCTTGCTGAGTAATTAGTACTCAGGCTTTGTGCTACTGTTGTTTTCAGGTAATGAAGAGGTAGAGTTGCCTAAGAATGTGCTGCCCTGGGACATGCAAGTCCCTGAGGGTTGGACTGCCCACTGGGAGTCTGACTCACCACCGCAGTATTAATGTGTGTTGCTAGAGTGATGGTTCTTCGGGCAGGAATCATTACTATGCTGTATCGTCAAGCTCGTAGCCCCTTATCATTATTCGCTTTCGCTGTGTTGTCAAAAACATTTTGCACTTGTAATATTCCGCTGCACTCTGATGACTTATTGATGTAATATTCAACTTAAATTTGAACCAATGATATATTATCAGCGTTATCAGCACCGTCGGGACCTCGATCCTCCGGGAAGGGGCACCGCAGCAGGTATCAGAGCCGTGGTCCATGATAATACAATAAATAAATCGTATTTTCAAAAACTATGATGTTACGAGTGAGGATACGTTAGTATTGCCCCTAGTAGATAATAGGGTGGTGACAAAGCTAACCTGGATTATGATTGTTTATATTACTTGCATCTACGGCTTCTTCAAATGAAGGTACGTGCGTGCTTAACCGACACGCGTGATATCGGTGTCTGTGCTCGCAAGCGGATACGAGACACTATTGGCTCGTGACTTATCACGGGGCGATCCTTTTCCATGGATCATTACTAGTAGAACTGTGCTTCTTTTTGTAGATTCTTTTGAATTTGATGTATTGTTTCTGCAATGGATCTTCTGCAGGTACGCTAACGCCGTTAGTATAACACTTAGAATGACTTACGTGTTGAGTGCGGGTCGTCACCACATATTCGTGCCGCTAAGTATCGGCAATGATAGGCGTTGTGTTGTGTGGAATGATAGGTTAATAAAATGAAGGTTTTGCATCATGCATCCCATTATAACTAAACTAAAATTTGGTTCTCTCCTCGCTCACCAACCTCTGAATAAAAATTTTCTAAACATGATAAGTATAAAATTCTGAATAACAAGGTTAACAAGAATCTGTCCTGTTTTTAGCTGCCAACTTCAAAAATTCATAACTAAAGTTATACTTCGGATTTTTAGGTGCTTAAACCCAATCTGGAAAGCCCTTGAAGTCTATTTTCATCTCCAATAGGTTTCACCAATTTAATGGACTCCCTCTGTCCAGTAGAGCCAAAACATTAAGCCTCTGTCATCCTGAAATAGAATCTGCCAACCTGAAATTGCAAAATTCATAACTCCAGATTTACTTGGAATTTTTGAGAGTGTAAATACAATATGGAAAGCTATGAAAGTGTACTATAACATGGATCCAAGCCCAAATTATTTAGACTTTGTTTTCTGATTCAAAATATCCACATTTCTGACTGTGGTACAGTGAAGACAGAATCCATTTTAAAACCCATTGCCGTATTATTCACCCTTGAGGCTGGAAAATGTGAACTAAAACTTTGTTTCTGTATTTCATAACACTTGTATGAAATGCATTGTTACTTATGGAACACTGTACTCACCATTGGGTTTATGTTCCAGATGGGTGACCACGGTTTTGAGGAGCTTTCACACGACGGGTGGTGCTACACCACCGGTCTCCACCATCGTGTCTTTCCTACACTTTTGTGGGATCTCCTACGCTTGCTGGGCTACGACGAGCCACCCTCCTACAAGGGTCACGAGATCCATTGTCACGGCGTGACTCTTGCTGAGGTGCACATCAACTTGTGGGAGGTATGGAGAGCACGACAACTTGTGGGAGCCTCCGTGAGGGCTTGGAGAGAGTCGCCCACAGGGCTCTCACCCACTTCTATGGGCGCCACACGATAGCGCTCTCTGGGACTCCGTTTGAGATGATCCCCATCTGGCACCAGGCCAACCTGATCTAGCAGAGGCGCGTGAGGCGCATCGGCCGCGACGATGACCTGACGTACGATGCGGGATACCACCGTGTGTCCTACTACTCCGAGTACCTCCTCAACTTGGATGAGGAGGCTAGAAGCCATAGCAGGATCATACTGGCTGAGGCCGAGCAGGTCTGGGTTCAAAGGAATGATCTGTATATACAGGGTGACGCACAACAGAGAGAGATTCAACGACTGACCGCTGCTCTTGAGGCGAGTGAGACTCGTGTTACTAAGGTGACTGGACAGCGTGACACCCTCGCGCAGGAGGTTGACAGACGTGGCGTGATTATGCAGCAGCGCGCCAACCACAACGAGCTCTTGCAGCATCAGTTGATGGCTGCACAGCGCGAGATGGAGCTTATGGGAGAGGATTTAGAGACCCTGGCTTAGGAGAACCAGGGCCTGCAGCAGCAGCTTGAGGCAGCCCTTGCACCACCGGCAGCACCGGAGGAGGAGGACCCGCAGGAGGATATGGACGAGGAGTTTGACGTAGACTACGAGGCACCGGCTCGAGGCAGGACCTAGGAGGATAGTGGTAGCCTAGACTATTCTCGGTAGTCAGGATCAGTTGGGTAGGTAACTTTTGTTGAACCATGCGAGGTTGTTGTATTTTGGGGTTGATGCGTGAGATGCTTTTGTAACTCAAGGGCCACATATTCTGAGCTATGTATTGAAACTATGATGATTTGCTCTATGCATTGGTTGTACCCTTAGTAGCTATTATTGTTGCAACAAAGTTTAATCGTACTCATTGACTCAATCAAAGTACTTTCTTTGTAGATGGCTGAAAACAAAGAACAACCACCACAGGGTTAGGAAATTACCGATGGCCTGGAGTTCACAGGGATGATTCACCTGTTTTGGAGAGTTCTCCAGAGATTCGGATATTCCATTCCTCCTACCTATGTTGGCAAGGAATTCTAGGAGCATGGAGTCCCCTCATGTGTCATCCATGTGGCGGTTCCCGCCAATTACTTCGTCATCCCCGTATGGGAATCTTGGACCCTTAGTGTTACCGGGATAGATCTGCCTTCCACCTGGAATGTAGCTGCATCAGGGCACTTACTCGATTCTGTGAAGACCACAAGCATTATGTTGCTGGAACACCTGTCACCTTGCTACCCATTAATGATGTGACGGACTTCTAGTGGATGAGGCGTGTGGATTTCATCTTTGACCCAAACCATCGCCACCATGATCCTATGCTACCCATAATAGAGTATTATGGTTTGTCCACTTTTGCTTTGTGCACAAACTTGTGCCGGCATTTGGATATGTTCCATTCTACGCTTCGACTTTCTGAGGTCGAAAAACAAGCTAAGGATGTAGAAATTGTAGAACTGAACCAGCAAATCCAAGCCAAGAATGAAGAGATGGATGCGATTCTAGAAGAACGTGACCAAGCCTTGCAGGATGCAGCAGATTTTGAGCATGACATGATTGAGGTTCAAGATGACTTGAACGCATTCAAGGCTGCCCATCTTCCTATTGAAGGGAATTGGGATGAGATCTTCATAGAATATGGAGAACAAGACGATGTGGAGATGGCACCTGCCGCTGTTGATGACGAGGAAATGATGGATCTGGAGGAACCAGGAGAGCCTATAGAACAGGAAGAAACAGAAGAGCCAGAAGACTTAGGCCAGGAGTAGATGATTCGCTAGCCCAGTGTACGGTCATGTAGTATATGTATCCCTAGTTCAATGTAGGAGTGTGAATCTTGCATATTATGTCCGTTATACCGTAACTAGGCGAAGGCACATATATGTAAGGAACCGTGTGATGATGTCCTTTGACAACCATGTAGACTGAATTGAATCAATGGAGATGGTTGTCAATTCTGAGATTTTACCGTGCCTCTTGCAAATTTATATTCTTGCGCATGTGATTTTATGGAATATTATGAGAAATAACTAATGTGCAACCGTATAAATTGCGGCATGGTTCGTACTCGGAATCTAGAAGATCCTGAGAGCTCTCAGCAAGGAGCGAATATTGAGCCTTCATTATCTGAAGTCCTGGCCACTGCACTCAACAGGTAGTAGAATGACTCCGAGCTGCTCCGTCGGCTGGTCGACATTACGACCCATCTGGCTGGACGTGGAGATAACCACAACAACTGCAACAACTAGCCCCGTCAGAGAACTTACTCAGATTTCCTGGGTACCCACCCACCCACCTTCGAGCGTGCCAGAGAGCCGCTGGACGCCGACCACTGGTTGCGTCAGACCGAGTCTAAATTTGGTCTGCTGGAATGCACTGAGCACCAAAAGGTGCTGTTCACCGCCCAACAACTCCATGGCTCTGCTGGTGCCTGGTGTGCCAACTATGAAGCTTCTCTGCCCGCTGGATGTCGCGTTGAATGGAATGACTTCAAAGCTGCTTTCCCTGCTCATTTCATCCCCGCTGGTCTCATGCAGAGAAAGTTCCAGGAATTTATGGATCTAAAACAAGGAGGGAGGAATGTCCTCCAATATTCTGAAGCTTTGAATCACCTTGCTCAATATGCCACTGAGTATGTTAATACTGAGGAAAAGAAGAGATACGCATTCCTGTGTGGGATGAATGCCACGCTCAAGGAACGTCTGACTTGGCAGACGACTGGCACATACAACGATCTGGTCAATGCTGCTATTGTCCAGGAAGGCGCTATGCGCCAAGTTGAAGAAGAAGACCGCAAGATAAAGGCCCCTGCTACTACCTCTGCTGCCCCGCAGGCGAAGCATCACCTGATATATATACTTCACCTACCGGACAACATTTCTGGGCAGCACCGCAACAACAGCTTCAGCGACGGTTTGGCCCGAACTACTCAAGATCATCACAGCAGCAGAACTTCCCACCTCGTGCACCGTACCAATAGCAGAACACTTAGTTCCGTGCATTTTTGTATCAGCAACAAGGGAACCCGAGTGCTCGTGTCCCACTGACTGCTGATCGTGGAGGCAACTACCCTTGCTACAATTGTGGTCATATCGGCCACTTTGCAAAGAACTGCACTGCACCAAGGCACAACAACAACAGCAACAATAACCAGCGTCAGAACTAGAGCAGGAATGTGAATGCACCATCACGTGGTGCCCAAGTGAATTACACCAATGCGGAAGATATCCCTCAAGTCGAACCCGTGCTGACCCGTACACTCTCGCTCTATCGCCAGCCTGTCCTTGCACTTTTTGATTCTGGTGCTACGCATAATTTCATTAGCCAAGCATGTGTGCAAAAACTTAATCTTCAACCCCAGACTATAGAAAGATGCTACACAATTTGTTCCCCCGCTGGGTAAATTAGTGCCAATCAAATAGAATGCAAAGCTCCTCTAGAAATAAACAAGAAAATCTACCCCACGGATTTTATCATGCTTAGCCACCAAGGAATTGATTTGATTTTGGGTATGTTCTAGATAAAAACCCATAGAACCATGCTAGACATCGAGCCCCGTGTCGTTCACATCAACTCCCCTTTGCATGGAAAAGACACATTTTCTCTAAACATCAATTCATTGAAAGCCTTGATTGTCCATGACTTGGAAGGGCAATCGCTCGAGAACATCCCCGTTGTTTGTGAGTATCCGGACGTATTTCCCGAAGATATCTCTGGCCTACCACTTGAAGTGGAATTCAAGATAGAGCTACATCCAGGAACTTCTCTGATATCTCGTCGACCTTATAAGATGGCCCCGAATGAGTTGGCCAAATTGAAAAAGTAATTGAATGAGTTATTCGAAAAGGGATTCATTTGCCCAAGCACTTCACCTTGGGGCTGTCCTGCTATTTTTGTGAATAAGAAGGATAAATCTCCGCGTCTCGTTGTTGATTATCGACCTCTCAACGAAGTTACCATCAAGAATAAATACCCATTACCACGAATTGATATCCTTTTTGATCAGTTAGTTGGTGCTAAGGTATTTTCAAAAATTGACCTCTGTTCGTGTTATCATCAAATCAAAATCAGAGCAAAAGATATTCCGAAGACTGCCCTTTCTACTAGATACGGATTGTTCGAGTATCTAGTAATGTCATTCGGATTGACAAATGCTCTAGATCATTTCATGTATCTCATGAATTCGGTATTCATGCCAGAGTTGGACAAATTTGTGGTAGTATTCATTGACGACATCCTCATGTATTCTATGTCCAAGGAAGAGCATGCTGAACACCTTCGCATTGTTCTTCAACGTCTACGAGATAACAAGTTGTATGCAAAATTCAGCAAGTGTGCATTTTGGTTGGACTGTGTGCCATTCCTTGGTCACATAGTCTCCGCAGAAGGAATCTCGGTAGACCCTAGCAAGGTTCAAGACATGCTAGATTGGAAGCCACCAAAGACAGTTCACCAAGTACGCAGTTTCCTCGGACTAGCTGGATATTATCGTAGGTTCATACCAAATTTTTCTCGACTGACCAAACCCATCACAGAGCTGCTAAAAAAGGAGAAAAAGTTTAATTAGAACAGCAATTGTGAAGAAGCATTTCAAGCATTGAAGAAATTATTGGCAACTGCCCCAGTACTGGCTCAACCCGACATCACCAAGCCATTCGACGTATATTGTTATGCGTCTGGGACAGGACTTGGATGTGTACTCATGCAAGAAGGTCGTGTCATAGCCTATGCATCTCGACAGTTAAGGAAGCATGAAGAGCACTATCCAACTCATGATTTGGAGGTAGCTGCAGTTGTACTTGCACTAAAAATATGGAGGCATTATTTGCTCGGTAACTTAATGCACATTTACACAGACCATAAGAGCTTGATATATATCTTCACCCAGACTGATCTGAACATGAGACAGCATTGGTGGCTAGAACTGATTAAGGATTATAACCTAGAGATTCATTATCATCCAGGCAAGGCTAATGTAGTCGCCGATGCGTTAAGCAGAAAGGTACTGCAACAACTTAGAGCTGGAAGTTCAGGATAGAAATGACCGCGAAACTAATTCAGAACCCAGCCTTCACGTTTTACCTACTGTAGTGATTAGCAACCTAAGTGTGGAATCTACTCTTCATGAAGAAATCATTGCTGCACAGAAAAATGATGTTGGTATGAATCATATCCGACAAAACATTAAAGATGGTAAAGCAAAATGCTTTACCCAAGACTCGGATGGTACTCTATGGTTCAATAACCGTTTAGTAGTACCAAAAGACTTTGAACTTCGATGGAAAATCTTGGATGAAGCGCATCACTCCAAGTACTCCATCCATCCGGGTAGTAACAAAATGTACCAAGACTTGAAGAAGAATTTCTGGTGGACAAGGATGAAGCGGGAAATTGCTCGATACATCGCAGAATGCGATACCTGTCAAAGAGTTAAGGCTGATCATTTGAAACAAGCCGGATTACTGCAACCATTGAGTATTCTCGCATGGAAATGGGAAGACATCAGCATGGATTTTATTGTTGGTCTCCCTCTCACCTCTCGGAAGCACGATTAGATTTGGGTCATTGTCGATCGACTTACAAAATAAAGCAATATGCAGAATTATACATAGCAAGAATTCTATGTCTTTATGGAGTACCCAAGACCATTGTTACAGATCGAGGCTTGCAGTTTGTCGCTCATTTTTGGGAACAACTGCATGCATCATTGGGTACCAAGAATTCTCATCATTTTTGGGAACAACTGCAACCATTTTTGAGTTCCGCTTACCATGCCACCACTGACGGACAAACAGAGCGTGCCAACCAGATTTTGGACGATATGCTTAGAGCATGTGTTTTAACATATAGTGGTAATTGGGATGAGAATTTGCCTTATGCGGAATTCTCATACAACAATAGTTACAAGGAGAGTTTAAAAATGTCGCCATTTGAGGCACTTTATGGTCGCAGTTCTAGAACAGCGCTAAATTGGTCTGAATCTGGAGAAAGGGTAACCTTTGGTCCCAACCTTGTCAAGGACGCCGTAGAAAAGGTTCGTATCATTCAAGTCAATCTTAAAGCCGCTAAATGCCGACAAGAGAAGTATGCAAACAGACGACGTAGGCCACTGTACTTCAACAAGGGTGATTACGTCTATCTCAGGGTGTCGCCTATGAAGGGTATCCAACGGTTTGGAGTCAAAGGAAAGTTAGCTCCCTGTTATATTGGACCATTCCAAATTCTAGAATGATGTGGAAACATGGCCTATAAGCTAGAGTTACCCGCTAATCTATCCGGAGTTCATCACACCTTCCATGTCTCTCAGCTTAAGCGATGTCTCAAGCCACCCATCGACAAAATCTTGGAAGAGTATGACCAACTCCAACCCGATCTCACGTACTCCGAACAACCCATGAAGATCCTTGACAAGAGAGAGCGCTCAACCCATAATAGAACCCTCAAATTCTACAAGGTGCAATGGAGTAACCACTCAGAGGATGAGTCTACGTGGGAATCTAAAGAATTCCTGAGTACTCACTACCCAAACTTTTGGTCGTCATACATAGGTATGTTTTGACCACTGTACTTCCCTTTAGTTTGCCTTGTTCATAATCTCAGAACAAGATTTCTTTAAGGAGGGAGGGCTGTGACACCCCAGGTGTCTCACCTTAATCTAACAAAAATGAGGAGCACTAATCATGGTTATTATAGCATGAAATGATAGGAGCCTAATCATTGATTTAATTCTAGGCAAATAAAAACCCTGCAACCAAGTTATTGAAGCAATTCAAAATTTCAATACAACTCATGCCAAATAATTTCATCATTAATTTGGTAATAATAAAATAGAATATTACGAATTTATTGGGCATTTTATCTGCTTGGCAAGACCCTTAATTAATTAATTGATTCTTAAGTAACTAATTAATGCATTTAGTAAATTCTAAAAATATGTTTATGCAAATTTCAAATAAAATTTACCAGAGTATTCTCCACCATTTAAATAGTTAGTCCACCAAATTTCACTAATTTAGGAAATCCCTAGCTATTTTATTTTGATTTATTAAAAACCTGCTTTGACCAGGGACTTGTTTGTAAGAAATCCAAAACTTGGAGGGCTGCAATTCAAAATCTCTCCTTCTTCTTCCTCACTGGCGTAGAGCCAATTCCCGGCCGATTCTCTGCCGACACCAGTGCCCTGTTCTCCTTGAAACCGCGCGCGCAACAGTGCGTCAATGCTGGCCACCCCTCTGCCACCCCCCCCCCCCCGCTCCTCCGCCCTGTCCTCTCAGCCACGTGCCCGCCCAACGACCATCTTTCTCCTGCCTGCATGCCACCATGGCCGACCGGCCGACTTCAATTCCGCCCGCTCCTCCTGCTCTCGCACTCCACTTGCTCCTCTTCCCTCTGCGCAACATCGTAGCACACCGCGAGCCTCACACGCATCACCATAACTTCGGTCGCTGCACCCTGCTCTCTCTCATTTTCCTCCCTTGGCCCTCGGCTCAATCGCCATTCCCATTCCCAAAACTTGAGCTCGATTGCCACTGCTCCCCTGCTTCTCGAGCCCAGCCGAGATCACTCACACAACCATCCATTTCCCCTCTAGCTCCCCAGGCCACTCACTCGGCAATTCCCTCCGTGTGCTCGATCAATTTGAAGAAAAGCCGAGGCAAACCCCTCCGGTGAGCTCCTCCATTGCCGGCCAAAAATTGGGTACTTCCGGTGAGTCTCATCGACCATCCTTTTTCTCTCACACGCGTAAACTACCTACGCGCCTACCTGACCCTTTTTCTTCTTGTTTTCCCCCATGGAGTCGATGGCATCCCATTTCTTCCCGGCCGTCGCCCCTGTTTCTGGTGAAACCAAGCCGCCCCGTCGACGAGCTCCTACCTCCATTCCTCATCGACGAACTCCGACGCGATGCCGATGGTCCCCTCGTCCCCGTGAAGCCGTAGGGGAAGACAGCGATCGATTTCGTGCCCCCTACCCTCTTCGCGACCTCGCCGAAGACCACCGCTCCGCCGCCTCTCGCCGACGACTACCTCCCAGTGAGAATCCGACTTCACGAACCCCACCCAACTCTTCGCCTCATCCTACGCGTCAATTATTTGCGTTCGCGGCGAGTTTTCCTCACGTATGGACGCCGGTGTCGAGCTCTAACCAAGCTCCGGCGACCCCCACGACGGGCTGACTGGCGTCCCACTGGCACCCAACGTGGCACCCACGTGTAGCCGACATGGAGCTGAGGTGTTGCCTACGTGGCAGCTTAAAACCAGGAAAAATTGCCAGAAAGTGCTAAAAACTTTGAAAACTCCTAGTAAATCGAATTTAACTCCAATGAAGCTTAAACAAAATTAGTTAGGTTCATTTCGAATTGCTTTATTTTAGTAAAATAATAAATAACTGTCACTGTACATTTATTTTTGTTAACACATTTAATTGTCCAAACACAAATTAAATCACCAGATATTCTAGGAACCAAATTTAATTCTGATTTTTGGCATGCTTAGTAAATACATAATTAGCTACCACCACAATTTTTGGTTTTAAAATATGAATTATTTTAGGCTCTGGAAATTATTTAGTGTGTTCACTTAAATTAAATCTAGTAATTATTTTATAATTAATTGGCCCCTGCCACTTGGCACAAAAATCACTTACCCAAGTCTCTATGCTCAGTAAATTACACAAATCCAGAAACCTAAATTTACTTAATTAAATTAAATTAATTGCTCATATCACTATTTTACTTTAATAAATGCTAGTAATTAGAATAATAATATCTAGAGGCTGTAAATTGATAAAAATGCAATTTACCTATGTCTCTGTTCATGATAAATCACTCAAGTTCAGAATCAATTGGTTAATATTTTAATTGCTTGATTGTTCTGAAAAACTATAACAAACCCAAATAAATGAATAACACACATAAAATGATGAAATTCTAAATTGTTTCTTTGAAGCATATGGCTTCAAGAACATTAAAGCATATGGCTTCGAGAACATAATAATAATTTATCGACATCAAAACACGATATGCTTGCATGTATCATATCATTGCATATAACGGTTTTACAACAATACCGCTAACACCTTTGTCATCATAGAGGTAATGACAACCAGGAGCCCGAAGATGATCATCAGAAGGAGACTGAGTCTCAGGAATAAGAGATTGAACTCACTAACTCTAGTGTCTATCCAGGCAAGCCCCAGTTTTCATTCGCCATTTTATAAAGTTGCTAGTTATCAATATTACTAGTGTCTATGATTATTGTTTCATTAGGTCATAGGAGTTGATTGGAACCCACTTGCATGATACCCCAATGACCTATACCACTGTCATTAGAACCTTGGTAGTATCAGTACTGTGTCGCTTCGCTTAGTAACTACTAGGCACGATAGATATCATTACTAAGAATGAACTTGACCACTGGAACGGAACTTATAATAGAAGTTTATTTTGATGTCATGACCGGGCAGGGATGATGCATGTGTAGGTTTGCAGCAATACATGGGTGTTGACTGCGGTATCCCTACCTTGTCGAACCTAGGACCCGTCCGTGGTCGGCCCCTTGGTCAAGTATTGAACAGTACCGAATGCATGCTAGTCTATGGGCACTAGTAAACTGATGTAGCATTGATGCGGCAATGAGGACAGTACCTAGTACAGCGGTTGTTGACCCTTCTACTGCTGGAATGGGCGGTCCATACCGTGAAGTATGGCAGGATGGCAGGCCCACTCGCTGAGACTGGACCCGGACCGAGTTGTTTTTTGTCCTTGCGAAAGGTTGCCATATACGACCTTTATTGGTGCATATGTGTCGTGTATCTCGGGTTATCCTAGCTGGTGTAAATCAATTGCAATTGCTGTCCCTCGCAGTAATGAGTACCACTTGGTCACTGAGTCATCACATAGTTTTAGATGGTACTTGGGAATTGATTATGATGCTTATTGTTGATGATACTCTTATGGCTCTTATGTTGTACTTACTTTATGTATTGCTTTATTATCTTATTGTTGCAACTAAAGTTACATTCTGCTCTACCCAATTAACTTGATGAATAAAACTTGATAGAACTAATAGGTTGCTTAGTGCGAGTCCTTTCACACAAGCCACCTATTAGAGCCATTGCATACCTAGAAGTCCGACGGGTAAGTCTTGCTAAGTAATTAGTACTCAGGCTTTGTGCCATTGTTGTTTTCAGGTAATGAAGAGGTAGAGTTGCCTGAGAATGTGCTGCCCTGGGACATGCAAGTCCCTGAGGGTTGGACTGCCCACTGGGAGTCCGACTCGCCGCTGCAGTATTGATGTGTGTTGCTAGAGTGATGGTTCTTCAGGCAGGAATCATTACTATGTTGTATCGTCGAGCTTGTAGCCCCTTATCATTATTCGCTTCTGCTGTGTTTTCAAAAACATTATGAACTTGTAATATTCCGCTGCACTCTGATGACTTATTGATGTAATATTCAACTTAAATTCAAACCAATGTTGTATTATCAAGTGTCTGCGTTATCGGCACCGTCGGGACCTCGATCCTCCGGGAAGGGGCGCCTCAGCCTATCTCTCATAGGCCGTACAAAATGGCTCCTAATGAGTTGGCAGAGTTAAAAGAGCAATTACAAAAGCTTATGGACAAGGGTTACATCGACCGAGTTCATCTCCCTGGGGATGTCCCACCCTCTTTTTGAAGAAGAAAGACAAGACTCTACGTCTTATGTGTCAACTATAGGTCTTTTAATGATGTAACCATCAAGAACAAGTACCCTCTACCTCGAATTGATATTCTCTTTGATCAACTCGTTGGTGCCAAAGTTTTCTCCAAGATTGACCTCTGATCCGGTTACCACCAAATAAAGATCCGAGCCGAAGACATTCAAAAAATTGCTTTCCCCACATGATATGGTCTTTTCGAATATCTTGTCATGTCCTTTGGTCTCACCAATGCTCCAACCCACTTCATGTTTTTGATATATTCCGTGTTTATGCCAGAGTTGGATAAATTTGTGGTCGTATTCATTGCCGATATCCTTATCTACTCCAAATCCAAAGAGGAGCACGCCGAACATCTTCGCATTGTTCTGCAACGGCTCTGAGATCATCAACCTTACGCCAAATTTAGTAAGTGTGAATTTTGGCTAAAGTAAGTTCCATTCTTGGGTCATATCATTTCAGCGGAAGGAGTAGCTGTTGATCCTAGCAAAGTTGAGGATGTGCTGAAATGGAAAGCTCCAAAATTGGTCAAGCAAATTCGTAGTTTCCTTGGTCTTGCCGGCTATTATCAGAAATTTATTCCCAACTTCTCAAGAATTGCCAAGCCTATGACAAAGTTAGGACAAAGATGCTAAGTTTAAATGGAGTAGTGCATGTGAGGAAGCCTTCCAGTCGCTAAGGAAGCATTTGACAACTGCCCCGGTTTTGGCTCAACCTGATATTACCAAACCATTTGATGTTTACTGTGATGCATCTGGCACCGGATTGGGTTCTGTGCTTATGCAAGAAGGCCGTGTCATTGTCTATGCTTCATGACATCTCTGAAAGCATGATCAAAATTATCCAACTTACGATTTTGAATTGGCATCGTTGTCCTAGCCTTAAAAACTTGGCGCCATTACCTCATTGGTAACCTTGTCAATCTCTACACCGATCACAAAAGTCTCAAGTATATATTCACGCAGCAAGAACTGAACATGAGGCAGCATAGATGGCTAGAATTGATCAAGGATTATGAATTGGAAATTCATTATCATCCCGGAAAGGCCAATGTGGTTGCCGACGCCTTAAGTCGGAGGGATTAATGCAATCACGCAATTGTTTGCTCGGTAGAAGCTTCTGTAGAACCAAGTCTTCATATCGTTCCATACGGATCCTTGTATAATCTAGCACTTGTTCCTACCCTTCGTGAAGAAATTGTTGAAGCACAAAAGAAAGATAAAGCAATGTAATATATCCGCCAGAAGAGAGGAAAGAAAGAAGCTACATGTTTCCAACAAGATGAAGATGGAGTGCTATGGTTCAACAAACGTCTTGTTGTTCCAAAGAATGAGGAGTTAAGAAAGAAAATCATGGATGAGGCTCACTTGTCCAAATACTCCATACACCCTATAGCAACAAGATGTACCGTGGGTTAAGGGAAAAGTTTTGGTGGACGTGCATGGAATGAGAAGTCGCTCGTTATGTTGCTGAGTGCGATACTTGCCAACGTGTAAAGGCCGATCATTTGAGCAAAGCTAATCTTTTACATCCCATAAAAGTCCCAGCTTGGAAATGGGAGGATATCGCTATGGATTTCATTGTTGGGTCATTGTGGATAGGTTGACCAAGTCTGCTTATATTATTCCCGTCCATACAACCTACTCTACCAAAAAGTATGCTAAACTCTACATTTCAAGAGTCCTATGTTTGCACGGTGTACCCAAGACTATGTTTGGGAGCAGCTGCATCCTTGTCTTGGTACCACTCTTATTCGAAGTTCCTCTTATCATCCGCAAACCGATGGTCAAACCGAGAGACTGAATCAATATTTGGAGGACATGTTGAGAGCATGTGTTCTGGACAATCATGGAAATTGGGAAGACAGTCTTCCGTTCACCGAATTCTCGTACAACAACAGCTACCAAGAGAGTTCGGGAATGTCACCGTTTGAGGCCTTGTATGGCCACTCATGCCGAACACCTCTGAATTGGTCAGAATTGGGAGAAAGAATTAATTTTGGTCTAGATCTTGTCACTCAAGCTGAAGAGAAAGTGCCACAAATCCAAGCTAACATGAGAGTCGCACAATCCCATCAAATAAACTATTCCAACAAAAGAAGACATCCATTGGAGTTCAAAAAGGGAGATCATGTCTATCTTCGGGTTTCTCCCAACAAAGGAATATGTCGCTTCGAAATCAAGGGTAAATTAGGACCCCGCTACATCGGACCCTTGCCGATCATGGAGAAATGTAGCGTGGTTGCTTATCGGTTGCAATTACCAGAGAATCTTGCTCGGGTGCACAATGTCTTCCACGTCTGGCAACTCAAGAAGTATTTAAAGCCTCCAGTCGACGTGGTCATTTCCGACACCGAGCAATTGGAAGAAGACCTCTCCTACCCCAAATACCCTGTCCGAATCATTGATCAAAAAGACCGGGTAAAGCGCAATTGCACCATCACATTCTACAAAGTGCAATGCAGTAATCATACTAAAGATAAAGCCACTTGGGAGCAAGAGGAGTTTATGAAAACCAACTTCCCCGAGTTCTTGACCTTGCAAATCCGGTAACCACCCACGCCCCCTCTTCTTTGTTCATCTATTTGCAAATCTTGGGGCGAGATTTCTGTAAGGACCAAAGGCATACCGAGAGGGGGGTGGGGGTGGGGTGAATTGGTAAGCCGCTCACGAATCCAATTACTTCAAGTTCCACTACTTGAGTCTAACCAGATAAGAAACCTAAGCAATTCTAGTAGGCCAAGACCCTACACATGCTAGTGTCCACGATATGATAAAGAGCGGAAGCCAATCACACTAGCCTATGCAAGCCACAATTCACCATACTCTCTAGAGCACACAATTGCGGAATAGTAAAGAGAGGGCCAAGGAATGCTCATGACTTTTTCTGAGGTCCCGGAAGGATGGCGCCTTCCCCTAATCCTTGTTGGACCACTCCCGCCGGAGTCCCGGTCCCTCCCGCCACCAAGTGGAGTTCTCGCCCATGAGCCCGCAATCACTCCTAGAGTGAAGGCACGGTGTGCATCACTGCTGCATAAAGCACAAACTCACCTCCCTCGAGAACTTGCCGGACTTCCCGAGCCGACACGGGCGCTCACTAGCAATGCCCCTTTCAACGGCGGGCTCAAACCGTGTACAAACGTGTGACGGCCTTCACAACCGATCATGATAGGCTTGATCACCGACACCTAACCGGTCTAGATCCCACCATAGACCAAGAGTAACAATCTAGATCACACCCTCAAGGACACCCTAGCCTTAGATGTGCAAGATGCTCAAGCCACTCTTATCTAGCACTCTCAAGATATGCAATATCTTCTCCTAGTGCTCTCCTCTATTCCTCTTGGACCTTACCAGATGCTCTCAGGTATTCCACTGGTCATGAGTGGTCTCCAAGAGCCCAGCAACAAAGTTATATAAGCTCTCAACCTCAAACTAGCCGTTGCTCCACAAAATTGCCTTTCTGGACATCTAGACCAGACTGTCCGGTCATTGTTTGACTGGACCATCCGGTCACTCTGGTAACAGCTCTCCCAGACGTTGGCTGCACTGTCCAGGCAATTTCCCTGTACTGATCGGACTGTCCGGTCATTGGAACGGACCATCCGGTCCATTTCCCTCTCCTGCCCAGAAACATTCTGCGCCGAAGCTCCTTCTGTCGTTCCTGCACTCCTACTGACTGGACTGTTCGATCAGCAGACCGGACCGTCCGGTCTGTACAGAGTCACTGCTGACAGACTCCCTGCTCCTCACTCTAAGTCCTGGACAACTCCCTATAGTGATTGTACAGTCCGGTCTCCACTGACCCCTTTGTCCAGTCTCTATGTCCAGAAGCTGAAACTTGTCGTCCTTGCTTGACTTTGTTTCCCGGCTTCTCCGAACAGCTCCTTGGCTTCTCCACTGTCACCTAGTGCCTGTGATTTCACCGAGAAATCTTGCACATCACCGACTAGACATGACCTAAGAGAATGACCTAGACCCCCTTGATAGTTCGGTTTTTCCTATGGACTCAAAGCCCTAACAACTAGTCAAGTGTTCCAAACACTTGCACCGTAGCTTGTTCTCCGCTTTGATCCATCTCCATCAACCCTTGGACTCCATCAAGTTCACAAGCATCCATGCTTGCGGTCATTGTCATCAATCGCCAAGGGCAACCATCATCCATATGATTTGCAATAGAGTTAGGAGACGGTTCCTACATAGACAACACTCGTGTAGATATTAGCCCACAATTTCATAGTTGTCATCTATCACCAAAACATCCATACCTTAGGGATCCAATCATCAATGGTCATGAAGCTTACAATCTCTCCCTTTTTGGTGATTGATGACAACCACTACTTAATCAAAAACTTCAATGAATAAACAACCGGGCTAAACAAGCTACACAAACATCGAGAGGAACCATAACAACATATAAGAGAAACGCATAAGGTCCTACTCAATCAAGCATCATCTAGAGATACAAGGTAAAGAGAGAAAAGCATACTCTAGATGGAAAATGCATGCATGTAATGACAATATATTGAATGAAAGCATAAGGACATGCAATGCAAGACATGAATGATGAGATACAACAAGTTAGCATGACAATACATAGGAAATAAGAAAGGGCATTCATCATCATGATATCATACATAGGCATACAAGATAATAAATGAATACAAGACGATGCATATGAAAAGGAAATAAACCAAGTGAGATCAAAATGAGTCAAACACAAGCGAATGAAAACCATGACTCGTCACAATCCATGAACAATGAATAACTCCTCAAAAAGACGAACCAAATGATCTATCTCCCAAAAACCTCGCAGCTCCCCCTAGATACAAGCTATTCTCGATCACAACAGGATCACACTCCCACTCCCCCTAGACCTAGTATCTTCTCCCCCTTTGGTAACAAGCACCAAAAAGTGGAAAAGATGAACATCTACGCACTCGTGGTCGAAGGAAGTGGTGCAGCGACGTCCTATGTAGGCTCTGCTCCGGAGGTGGATCCTGCTGTGCTCCCTGAGCCTGTGCCGCCTGAGCATCTAGCTGCTCAATGAAACCAAAGTCTATAGGCGACTCAGACCTACTGTCCTGTGCTGCTAGAGTGACCGTGGCAGTCTCCTGAGCTAAAGTGTGGAGTAGAAAAAGATCTAACACGTGATGCTGTGAGAAGCCTCCACAGACAAGATCCTCTGCTGTCTGAGGAGTAAGAGTGGAAACAGTGGCAGTAAGAGGTGGAGCTGAAGCTGTAGCTAACTCTGGGGCGGTCTGGGAGTCTGCACGAGTAGTGTGCACGATGTCTGAGAACAGACTCCTGATGGGTACGTGCTAGGAGCTGGAGTGTCCTGCCACCTATGAGGTTGAAGAGTGTGACGGAGACACAAACAACGCAGAAACTGAGAAAGCTGACACGGGAGAGTGCTGTGCTGAAGAGAAAGTCTATCCTGCTCCCCATGTCGGTAAGACCCATGAAAGTGATAGTCCGCTGGACTGAGCTGTCATCAAAGCTGTGAAGGGTCCAGGCTGAGTCGATAGTTGCTGGAACTGAGGCTGTGCTGAAGGCCCTGGCTTCTCACCTGCCTATCTCATCTCTGCCATCTGAGTCATCAGAGCGGAAACAAGTGCCATCTGTTGACGCTGAAGCTCTGCCTGTCCTCTGATGACCTCCATCATCTGACATTTGTCCTCTCACACACTCTGTATAAACTCTCCCTGTCGTCCTGCTAGTGCTACCATTGTGATAGTGTCCTCAGACTATGAACCTGTCGGTTGGGGACGTGCCCCTGTGCTGGCTGACTCGGGAATCACCGTATCTGGCTGAGCTGCCTGCTCCTTAAGTACCGGTGACTCCTGCTCCTCCTCTCCTGTGTCCTAGCTGTAGTAGACTGCGATCCCCTGGGGACTTGATGTGCGTAGCTGTTGGTCACCTTAGGGAAAGCCTCGTACTGCTCCTCCATCACTAGGCCCATCCTCTTCAAGAGATAGCAGATGTAGGGCCTGTAGACGAAGTGACATCCTCCAACCCTCTCAGAAATGACCTCCTCCATCTCTCCAATGAGAAGGTCCACCAAGTTGAAAGTCTGCCTCCTCAGAATGGCTGCTACAGCCCACTAGTGTAAGAGTGTGAACTCCTCTCTTTAGCCAGACCTAGGTATGATAGTCCTGGTGACTATCGCTCTCACCACCTTGGCCTCTGCAGTGAGCCTCGCAGGGCCACTCTCAAATCCTGGGGTGTGCAGAGGTGGGAAAGCAATCCACACAAGATCGTCTGAAGGCAGCTACCCTCCCTGAGGTCTGTGGGGTGGCTCCAGTATACCGTAGGCACTCCTGTAAAGCTGAAAGTCTAAAGCTAGGAGTCCTAGGTTGGTGTTCACACTTCTTAATGTCATACCAGAAATATTACTATCCCCGGCAATGGTGCCAGAAATGCTTGTTCGTATTTCCTACGTTCACAGATAAATCCGTAAGTGCACGGATACTGATGTAGCACTTCACCTAGTAGTATTCCAGGTTATCGAATCACAGGGAACGTCTGTGTATCGATCCTCTAACTAATCCATCCAAGGACAACAAGATATGGTAGGCAAAGGGTAGAGAGGATTCCTAATGGTTAAGGGTCCTATAATAAGATTGGTTCGGTCTCTACTGCTTACTTTGGGCACCGGCTTACCCCTACATCTAGAGGCGACTCCAGCCAACAGCTCTACGACGTACCCGAACATGGAGGATTACTAAGGACGGATAGGGTTGTCACCACCTACCGACTACCTCTAACAAACCGTGGGGCACGCGGCAATCAATGGTAACCTCTAGCCTAGACACCACATCTACGCTATCAATTACTATCCTAGTCTCGGATCCACGCTTATAGAAGGCTAGGATACTCTAATTAAATAGAGCGATGATCCCGTAAGCAATAAAGGAAAGAACTTACATAAATAAGAAACTTAAATACCAAAGAGGAAACACGAACACTTACTTGAAAAAGAAAGCATCCGTCGAGGTACAAGCGTGGTGAAGATCACCGACAAATCCGGCGCTTCCCCGAACCCTCCCTCACTCTCTCCCTATTTTCTAAGCACTTTGGCAGTGCTAAAGCCTTTTGAAGTGGAGCTCTATACTCTTCTTCTTGTGTCTTCTCTTTCCTACCAAATTTCCCCTCTATTTATAGGTGGCAAAGTGCTGGCAGGTATTTGTAGGTGAATGAGGGTCGGTGGGAAAAACTTCCCTCGCCGGGCGGTCGGGCATGCCGGGTGGCATGCAGTGCCGGGCGGCCGTTCGATGAGGTCGGTTTCCGACCGACTTTCTTTGGACGTCTCAGATTTGGTCCGGATGACGGTTGTTGAGTCGGTTTTCAACCGCCTTATCCACTTGGCGTTGGTTGGCATGATGGGCCGAGTGGGCTGGACACCCCGGGAGGAAATTCCCAGGCCGGGCAGCGGCCTGTGCTGGGCAACGACCCATTTTTGGTGCCGACCCCCTCCGGGTCATGTTTTCACTTGTCCAAGTTATGCCACGTGGATGCCTTCTTTACTTCTTCACTTTTTACCCTTCTTAGTCCGGGGATGGAAAATGGCCTCATGGTGGAGTGTTTTTCAGGGTCGGCTGTGTCCGATGGTTCAGCCTGATGAGACTCTATTTTAACCCGCTGGGTGGCTGATTTCAGCCTGATATGACCTTGTCAGCTGAGTTTTGATTTCAGCCATCATGACCCTGCCGGGCCCTGATTTCAGCCTCAAACGACCATGTCGGCCGGCTGTTTTACGGCAGTATCGGCCGATCGGGCGTTTCTTCATGTTTTTTTTTGCATATTTTGGCTCTTTTATACCTGCAAACACATGTCTCACCAAAACTCGTGGAAATGGTTAATAATAAACTGCTATCACTATTTTGTTTATTCCTTTTATGGTTTTTATGCAAGGATTTGATGGTTGGATTTAGCGTTTAAGGACCATCAACAACCCCCACACTTAGTCTTTGCTCGTCCTCAAGTAAAGGAATAGAGACTAAGGTGAATCATAACTTCAATTGGTATGATGGTAGCATGCAAATTATTCCAAGTCATACTTGTACCTATGAACTTTCAAAGTGTCTATCATGTTACCTTGGGTGGTTGAAGGATGGAATTGTCCTGACGCTAATCATCTTCACTCATTCTGCTATGTAGCTTGGGTTTTTGAAAAAAATTTCAAAACAAATCATAGTTGTACCCCTCAAATGATTCTCTCAAATCACTCAATGTGTATGGTTTCTCACCAGGACATTGCCTCTTTTCATCCTACTTCTAAATATGGCTTTATGTGAAGCTCAAGGTAGGGATAAAAGGGAGGCATACTTGTGTCTCATATATTACTAAGTCAAAAACTAGATCCATGGAGAACAATTCATGAACTTTTGATCAAGCATGTGCACATGTGGATATGTGGATGGAAAATGACTGAATGTGAATACCCCCTTTTCTTTTAAGATGCTCCCTCCCTTCTATTGGATAGGCGTTTTAGAACATGGGTAATTCTTTCTCTATTTTTTCACTTTTCTTTTGAATCATGAATAGCCCATGTCACTTTTACGAGGATATTTGGAGAGGGAGTCTATCAGAATATGATGGAGCACTTTATTTAATGGATGGATGATGACATGGAAGTGCTATCTTCCAGTGTAGAAGAAATAACACATGGATGATGGATATGGTGGTGCTAACTTCTAGTGAAGAAGTATTAGCAAAGTGGTGTGCACAAAATCATGATCAAAAAGTCATAAATAGTAACTCACAAGGGTCACAACAATTTAACAAAGTTCAATGAAACAACAAGTAGCATATGCATAAGATTTTCAATGAGTTCATCATATGGCTTTGGTAGAAAGATATAATCATTGAGGAGTCAAGCTATTGATTTTAATTTTTTGATTTTTTATAAGAAAAATTCCCAAGCACATCAAGCATAAGAGAAAGATTCATTTTGTCAAACCATATCTCATGCATCAACTACCTAGGTGACATGCTTTCCTAAAGATGTAGTTCATAAGCAACAAGTCTATGAACTAGGAATAAGGAGCATGCAAGCCAACCAAATAGAAGCATGAAATAACATGAGGCTTCCACAAGGTTTTTTTCAGTTTTGTAGTTAAACTTTTTTGATTGATTCAAGATAAGTTTGGTTTAACTTGAAAACTAGGGGGAAAGGGATAGAGTGTGCAACCACCGCTCTTGAAGAGGTAGAGGTCAAGGGGAACCATGGCTGGGTCGATTGCACTTGTAGGTTGGTCGATGTTGCTTGGAGCCCGATTGCTTCGCCCTACGTCGTGTTGGCTTAAGTGACGATGCACAACGTGTCGATGGGAGGCCTTGTATTGTTTGTGCGTTGAGAATCTTGAAGGCCTCCCCCACACTTGATCTTGTACCTGGCTGCTTTATTTGAAGAAGAACAAAAACAAAAACAAAAAGTGTGAAAAGAAAAAGGGACTCTACTAGATTTATGGGCCAACTAGAGTCACAACTTTATTTATTATTATTTTTTCTTTTCCAGGCGCACTATAAAATTGAATTGAATAGAAATAAGAAGGGGAAATAAACTAAAGCGCCACTGGGTGCAGTTCATAGCCGGATGTGCGAATTGGTTCCGTAGACGGTGGTGGCTCAAAGAACACGCCCTTCGGAGCAGAAAATGATAGGATAGAAGTTTGCTCCATGGTGGAAAAAGAAAAGAAATAAAAGGAAAAGGAAAAAAACAAAAGATACAAGGACGAACAAAGTTCAAAGATGATACAACAACCGTCCCCGACAACGCCGCCAGAAATGCTTGTTGACACTTCTTAACATCGCACCAAAAATATTACTATACCCGGCAACGGTGACAAAAATGCTTGTTCATATTTCCTACGTTCACAGATAAATCCACAAGTGCACGGATACCAATTTAGCACTTCACCTAGGACTATTCCAGGTTATCTAATCACATGGAACATGTGTGTATTGATCCTCTAACTAATCCTTCCAAGGACAATAAGATATGGTAGGCAAAGGGTAGAGAGGATTCCTAATGGCTAAGGATCCTATAATAAGATTGGTTCGGTCTCTACTGCTTACTTCGGGCACCGGCTTACCCCTACATCCACAGGCGACTCCGGTCAACAGCTCTACGACGTACCCGAACGTGGAGGATTACTAAGGCCGGATAGGGCTGTCACCAGCTACCGACAACCTCTAACAAACCGTGGGGTACGCGGCAAACAAAGGTAACCTCTAGCCTAGACACCATGTCTATGCTATCAATTACTATCCTAGTCTCGGATCCACGCTTATAGAAGGCTAAGATACTCTAATTAAATAGAGCGATGATCCCGTAAGAAATAAAGGAAAGAACTTACTTAAATAAGAAACTTAAATACCAAAGAGGAAACACGAACACTTACTTGAAAAAGAAAGCATCATCAAGGTACAAGCGTGGGGAAGATCGTCGACAAACCCGACGCTTCCCCGAAGTCTCCCTCGCTCTCTTCCTATTTTCTAAGCTCTTTGGCAGTGCTAAAGCCTTTTGAAGTGGAGCTCTATACTCTTCTTCTTGTGTCTTCTCTTTTCTACCAAATTTCCCCTCTATTTATAGGTGGTGAAGTGCTGGTGGGTATTTGTAGCTGAACGAGGGTCGGTGGGCAAAAGTTCCCCCACCGGGCGACATGCAGCACCGGGCGGCAACCCTGGCCGGGCGGCCGTTGGATGAGGTCGGTTTCCGACCGACTTTCTTTGGATGTCTCAGATTTGGTCCGGATGACAGTTGTTAAGTCAGTTTTCAACCGCCTTATCCACTTGGTGTCGGTTGGCATGCTGGGCCGAGTGGGTTGGACACCCCGGGATGAAATTCCCAGGCCGGGCGGCTACCCATTTTTGGTGCCAAGACCCTCCGGGTCATGTTTTCACTTGTCCAAGTTGTGCCACGTGGATGCCCCCTTTACTTCTTCACTTTTTACCCTTCTTAGTCCGGGGATGGAAAACGGCCTCATGGTGGAGTGTTTTTCAGGGTCGGCTGGGTCGGATGGTTCAGCCTGATGAGACTCTGTTTTAACCCGCCGGGTGGCTGATTTCGGCCTGATATGACCCTATAGGCTGAGTTATGATTTCAGCCATCACGACCTTGCCGGGGCCTGATTTCAGCCTCATACGACCCTATCGGCCGGCTGTTTTACGGCAGTATCGGCCGACGGGGCGTTTCTTCATGTTTTTTTGCATATTTTGGCTCTTTTATACCTGCAAACAAATGTCTCACACAAACTCGAGGAAATGGTTAATAATAAACTACTATTACTATTTTGTTTATTCCTTTTAAGTTGTTTATGCAAGGATTTGATGGTTGGATTTAGCATTTAAGGACCGTCAATAGTTGGCAATCAGGTCCTGCCTGGCGACTCGCTGTGGCTGCCCTCTGAACAGGAACGAGAACTCTGAGCGATCTCTGGCAACCCACAGCATCGCGTAGAACTCGAGGACCATGTCCTCTCTGTACCTGTGTGGAGCGGTAACTAGCTCTGCTAGCCCTGGCAAGTATGTGAAGTACTGCTCCATGTCTGTGCCTGTAGCCCTCCTCATAGCCTGGTAGGTGGTCTACCGCTGCGGTACAAACACCTTGTCTCTCATCCTCATGGCCATACAACGTCTCAAGCCCTCTCCAATCCTCCTCTAGAGAACTGTCCAGTACCTCTCTCCAGCAGCAGGGTCTCTAGGGACTGGCACCCACTGCTCTAAGGGTACTAAGTGAAGTACCTTAAGGTCCTTTGCAGGAACCTTAAGGATATCTAGCTCTCCGGCTGCCTAAACAAGTCTTTGCAGCCTCCTGGTGCATACCTCACAGGTGCACCTCGGATCTCCTGCCCGGTGAGCTGTCCTTTGGGGAACAGTCTGCTCAGCCTCCTCCTCTGACTCCTCAGCCTCCTCCTCAACAAGCTCCTCAGACTCAGACTCTGAGGTCTCCTCTTCTGCGATCTCCTCCTCCTGCTGCCTAGAGGATCCTTGATCCGCAATTCTTGACGATCTCCCTTGACGGGAAACCGGAGTACGCTGCAGCCACAGCGGTGGCACAACTCCCACAGCCAGAGGTGTAGTCCTCTACCTGGTGCTCCTCCTCAAGCTCTATGTATCACAGGGCTGCTCTAAGATCAGCCGTGCCCCCGGAGTCCTCCAAGACTGCTCCATGGCATCCTGGTGCCTAGCCACTCTCCTGGCTCTCTCTTACTCTGGGTCTAGTCTTGGTCTCTTCTTGGTCTTGGGCTTCTCAGGCATCTTCCCCTTGCCTTTGTCCTGTCCTGACCCTGCCATCTGGACTGCTCTGCTGTCATTGCACTCACTTAGGTGTAGATGGGATAAGCATAGACCCTAATACATCTATAAGAAAAGCACCGCTAGGAAAGAATGCGCCATAGAAATCCTAGCACTAAATGAAGGACATGATCACTAGACAATTATGCAAAGTAACAACAGTGATCATCGACTATGAGTGGCTGGTGCGAGTCATCTAGTGTATAGTCAAATAATGGCAATAAAATCTAACTGTAGACTAGACAGGAGACACACTCTAGACATGCAATTAATAGATAGACTAGGTTGAGCTAATTAATTAATGCAACTAAAGGATGGGAATTTATCTAATTGCATCAATTAACTAAAATGCTCATTAAACAGGGCATATACCGATGAACGGAGGATAGTATCAATACCTTGAGGAAAGAATCAACGACAAGAACCTTGGAGGACGCTGCCGATCACCGGTGAACAGTAGCCGACAAAGCTCTCGGTAGAGGGGAGAATCGGCTCTAGCTAGATGCCTGGGCGTGTGCACATGAGAGAGAGGAGGACTCGACGGCTACGTGGGTGCGACGACGGCGGTTGGCGGCACGGCGGCGAGGCGCACGGTGATAGCTCTACGGGCGGTGGCGGCAAGAATGGAGTTGCGTGCACGCGGGAGTTGGTATGGGTGGAGCAGCTACGTGCGTGGAGGCGATGCAGCGCGGTGATGCGGGTGCATGCGAGCGACGGTGAAGCAGCTCGGGTCAGCGATGGCGTAGGGGAGGCAATGTCGGCGAGATGGGTGTGTTGGGAGCTAGCACTCGGTGTCTGGGGCGGAACAGGGAAGAGGACAAGGTCTTCCCAATTTGACATAGGTCAAAAGAATCAACGGACGACCAAGATCCATAAGGAAAAGATCAACAGCTCAGATCGGGAGATGCTCCACGCGATCAACCGAACTGACCCGACGGTCCGGTCTCTACACCAGACTGTCCAGTCACCTTGGGGTCTGCTAGTCTTCTGCAGACCGGACGGTATGGTCTCTAGGACCATTCTGTCCGATCTCTACGATAAGACTCCCCCTAGGCACTGTATCCAGTGCCACTGACCGGACTATACGGTCTAATGACCAGACCGTACGGTCACTTCCATGATCTTCATGAAAGCGCTCGGTCCACCACCACCACCATCTAGGTCTTGTTCTTGGGCACCCATTTGTATGTAGCTGATCTCTGAAGATCAATAATGCACTTAGGCACCCATATGCTCTTGACCTTCCTCTCCTTGTTTGGTGGTCCCAAGGCCTTAGCTTTCACCTGGCCATCCTTGTTCCTAAAAAGCTCGAAATGTGTGTTCTCATGGAACAAGTTAGCGTTAGGCAAAACAATAGAACTCCTCACCATGGGACAATCCTTAGTGGCATGACCATCCTTACAACACCTCTCACGATAGTAGTCATCGGCGAGAAGGGGTTTGATCCATGCGGGGATGGAACCACTTGTCCCTATGATGTCGATGACGGCGGGATATGAGCCAAGTCACCGATGGGAGACATTGTTCACAAGGTTCCTTCCAAGAATCTCCTTGTGGATGGCTCTACCACGTGTCAGCCTATCAAAGCCGTCCATCACCATCTTCCTCTCTTCTTTGAGCTTGTGATATTCTTCCAAAATGAATGGCTCAAGAGAAGAAGTCTTGGAGACTTCATTTACTTGGTTCTTCCCATGTATCTCCCTATGGGTGGCTTTAAGTCTCTCAAAGCCCTACATCATCATCTCCCTCTCTTCCTTGGGCTTGTGAAGTTCCTTCAAATCAAGTGGCTCAAGAGAAGAAACCTCAACCAAGGTGGTTAGTTCATCACACATAGTACAAGCATCACTCTTGGATGAACTAGGGGAGAGAGAGGCAAGGTTCTCAACATTGATGGCCTCAAAAGTAATCTCAAGGGCCTTGTACTTCTCATGAAGCTCTACATGATCACCCTTGAGTTTGTCATAACTCTTGTTTAGGGCCTCATGAGATGTGACAAGGTCCTCGAGCTCACTCTCAAGCTCACCAACATGGTCCTTAGCCAACTTACACTCTTTTCTTACCACATCCAACATTTTGGATTTCTTGATGGCGATGTTGCGGGCTTGCTCAAGCATACTCCAAAGTTGGACACATGAGAGCTCCTCATCATTGCTATCAACGCTGCTCTCATCCTCACTCTCCCTAAGTTGGCTCATGGCCATGAGGCACGTGAGAGGTGGAGGAATAGCTCGTGTAGGTGTGGTCTTGATCATGGCTAGGCCAGCCACTTCTTCATCACTTGAGGAAGAAGACTCATCATATGAGTTGTCGCTTGTCCACTCTCCAACAAGAGCCTTGCAAGAGAACTTTTTCTTGTAGCCTTGCGCTTTGTCTTTCCCTTTGCTCTTGTCCAAGAACCTCTTCTTCTTGTGCTTGGCCTTGGGGTCTTCTTCTTCTTCTTCACTTGAATCTTATGACTTGAATGCTTCATTCTTGGGCTTTGGGCACTCTCGGACAAAGTGATTCTTTGAGCCATAGTTGAAGCACTTACCTCTTGACTTGGAAGCAAACTTATTCTTGAAGTTCTTCATCTTCTTCATGAGAAGGGTCAAGTCCTCGATCAAGTCACCCTCATCATCATCTTCTTCATCATCATCCTCAATGATCACCTTCTTTTTGTTCTTCTTGCTCTTGCTAGATTCTTGCTTGTCAGCCGGTAGAGCAAGATTGGATGGTTGAGGATCATCCAACCCCAATTGGTAGCTCTCGAAGGCGGTGATCTTGCCAAGTACATCCTTCATGGTCTTGGTCTTGAGGTCACCTTGCAAGATGAAGGTGATGATGGACTCATACTTGGAGTCTTTGAATAGCCTCAAGAATCTTCTTATCACCTCAACGTGCTTCATCTTGAAATCATCCCCACGTGCATTGATCTCCTCCACTAGTACATGAAAACGAGAATGAACAGTGTTAGCTCTCTCATGTGGCAATCTAGTGAAGTTATCATACTTGTTCTTCAACACATAGTGTCTTTCCTCTTTGACATCACTGGTGCCCTCATAGAGCCCCTGAATCTCAGTCCAGATACCATATGCTGATGAACTAGCATCTAGCTGAGGAAAAACATCCTTAGAGATGCAAGCAAACAAAGCATTCTTGGCCTTAGCATTACACTTAATGTAGTCAGGCTCAAGTAGGTTCACATCCGCATCGGACTCGTGAGTGACCATCCATATCTCAGGATCAAGGGATTGAAGGTAGCCTTGCATGAGAGCTTTCCAATAACCATAGTCCTCACCATTGAATATGGGAACACTCTCCGCCGGTCCCGGCATCCTTACTCAAGGCGGTGAAGCCTCCAAGATGAGCACTTGGCTCTGATACCAGTTGTAAGGACCGGAGGCGTACCGAGAGGGGGGGGGGTGAATCGGTAAGCCGCTCACGAATCCAATTACTTCAAATTCCACTACTTTAGTCTAACAAGATAAGAAACCTAAGCAATTCTAGTAGGCCAAGACCCTACACATGCTAGTGTTCATGATATGATAAAGAACGGAAGCCAATCCCTATGCAAGCCGCAATTCACCCTACTCTCTAGAGCGCACAATTGCGGAATAGTAAAGAGAGGGTCAAGCAATGCTCATAATTTTTCCTGAGGTCCTGGAAGGATGGCGCCTTCCCCTAATACTTGTTGGACCACTCCCGCCGGAGTCCCGGTCCCTCCCGCCACCAAGTGGAGTTCTCGCCCATGAGCCCGCAATCACTCCTAGAGTGAAGACACGGTGTGCATCACCGCTGCACAAAGCACAAGCTCACCTCCCTCGAGAACTTGCCGGACTCCCCGAGCCGACACGGGCGCTCACTAGCGATGCCCCTTTCAACAGCGGGGTCAAACCGTGTACAAACGTGTGATGGCCTTCACAACCGATCACAATAGGCTCGATCACCAACACCTAACCGGTCTAGGTCTGACCATAGACCAAGAGTAACAATCTAGATCACACCATCAAGGCCACCCTAGCCTTAGATGTGCAAGATGCTCAAGCTACTCTTCTCTAGCACTCTCAAGATATGCAATATCTCCTCCTAGTGCTCTCCTCTTTTCATCTTGGACCTTACCAAATGCTCTCAGGTATTCCACTGGCCAAGAGTGGTCTTCAAGACCCCAACAACAAAGTTATATAGGCTCCCAACCTCAAACTAGCCATTTCTCCACAAAATTGCCTTTCTAGACATCCAGACCGGACTGTCCGGTCACTGCCTGACCGGACCGTCTGGTCACTCTAGTAACGGCTTTCCAAGCCATTGGCTGCACTATCCAGGCAATTTCCCTATACTGACCAGACTGTCCGGTCACTGGACCAGAACGTCCGGTCCGTTTCTCTCTCCAGTCCTAAAACATCCTACGTCGAAGCTCCTTCTCCTGTTCCTGCACTCCTACTGACCGGACTGTCCGATCAGCAGACCGGACCGTCCGGTCTATACAGAGTCACTGCTAACAGACTCCCTGCTCCTCGCTCTAAGTCCTGGACAACTCCTCATAGTGACCATATAGTCCGATCTCCATTGACCCCTCTGTCCGTTCTCTATGTCCAGAAGCTGAAACTTGTCGTCCTCGCTTGACTTTGTTTCCCGGCTTCTCTTAACAGCTCCTTGGCTTCTCCACTGTCACCTAGTGCATGTGATTTCACCGAGCAACATTGCACATCACCAACTAGACATGACCTAAGAGAATGACCTAGACCCCCTTGATAGTCCGGTTTTTCCTATGGAATCAAAGCCCTAACAAATACTCAAGTGTTCCAAACACTTGCACCATAGCTTGTTCTCCGCTTTGATCCATCTCCATCAACCCTTAGACTTTGTCAAGTTCACAAGCATCCATGCTTGCGGTCATAGTTATCAATCGCCAAGGGCAACCATCATTCATATGATTTTGATGGACCGAGAAGGCAACCAGAGGGGTGGGGGGTGAATGGGAGCCAATCAAAATTCTCCAAGAGAACTTAGCCTATATCCCAAAACAACCCAAGCCAACCTCCGAACCGATCACCAAGACAACTCACACCATCTAGTGGTGTACTAGCCCTAGGAGTGATCAATCACAGCAAGAACCATAGCGGAAACAAAAAGGAAACAACAGAGACTCGAGATAGTCGAAAACCTCACAAACTGCACTTTACTGAACTGCCACTGGCAGTGCCGATCAGGACCATCAATAGTGCCGATCTGGCCCATCGGCAGTGCTAGTGCGGGGTTCTGAGACCCACTGGCAGTGCCGGTCCTGGTCGTCGGCAGTGCCGATCGACCCCGACAGAACAACAGAAACTTTCAGTAATTTGGCAAATCTTCTCCAAAACCTAACTAAACGAACTCCAAATGATGCGATTTTTGGACTAGTGAATCCTCATCATATCACGACCCTAATCCTAGAAAATCATCTCAATTGGCTCAAGGAATCATCATGAATTTTAGATCTTGTGCCAAGAACACCAAAAAGGGGAAACTTGAGAAATCCTTCAAATCCAAAGTGCTAGAGCTATTGATTCGGTCAAGGATCCATAGAGGATTGTTCTAGCTCATCCTAGCAACAAGTTTCTCAAGAAATCCGAGCCAAAAACTCGTCCAAAAATGAGACCGAAAATCACCATGAAAATAGCTCCGAAAATAAGAAAAAGGGAATTTCGGGATTCAAGTGAAGAGGGAAATCTTGAGCACAAAAATACTTCTCATATCATAGAAAGGTCCTTACAAGATCCATAGGTACAAGGCTAGGAAGCCACGCTCTTCCTCCCACTATTTGGAAGAGCAAGATATGTCTCTCACACACCCTTTTCTCTCATCTAAAACATGAAGTCCTCTCCTAGCATTTTGAATAGAGTCCTAACACAAGGCTAATGGAGAGAGAGGCACCTCTCCCACTAGCCGCACCTCTCCTTATATAGGCCTAAGGTCTATTGTCCACATGACCACTCTACCCTTGACCTACATAACACACCCACCTACCACCGGGGGCATAACAATCCATCTTTCACCTCATCGCCCGAATGCCATCGGATGCTTCACATCTTTGCTTCATCTTGAAGCAAGCTCCGTGATGGTGCCACATGCACCACAAACCACCGCCAACGGTTTTGAGGCCCAAACCAGGAAACCTCCTTGCACGCTTCTCAAAGTGTGACTTCTCGATGTTGATGCGTGTCATGTTGTCTCGCGATCTTGACCACTAGCAAGTCTCTCCCAGTCCCTGTCCATCGGGCCCCCTTGTCACTTGCACCGGCATCCCGTTCGCCTTGACTTGGTCAATACGCCATCTTTATCACCACCATGGTTTTGAGGCTCAACCGCGAAACCGTCTGTGCTTCCTGCCTCTCCACGTGTACGGTGTGGATCACCATTGACTTTACCCGGCATCCCGATCGTCTGGCCCCAAGTCCCCTAGTTGTGCCCGATCCTCTCGCCGTTTACCGCCAAGTCGACTCTAGTGACCTACACATCATGAGACAAGCAAACACATTTACCATCTCCTGCAATATCACCAATATCTCCACCAACTCCGATTAGTCCTAACCATGATATGCAAACCCATGCAATCCCTGGATTCCCGCATTTCAACTCAAACACCAAATCTGCTCAAGACAATTACTCATCACAAATATAGCAAACCATGGTACATATCCACATGGTTTCTCAATCTCCCCCTTGACGAGTACATTGACAACACCAAATGCACAAAGATTAGAGATTGAAATGCGAAGCCAAATAAGCACATCCAAATGGCCAAACCCAAAGAAAAGGTGAAAACAAGCCATCTAGCAAACTAGGGATTACAAAACCAAGAGTTGGCAGAGAAAGTGACTTGAGATGCAAAGAATGTGAAAAGCGCAAGAAAACGCTCAAGATCATGATATGCTCCCCTTAAGTTGAAAAGCACAAGAAAATGCTCAAGATCATGATATGCTCCCTCTTAAGTTGTGGTAGGTCTCATGTAGTGCAAAATGGATCATATGAGTTTCTTGGCATTATTTGTGTATGACCCCAAAAATTTCTCCCCCTTTGGCAATGAACTCATCAATGAAGCAAAAGAACAAGCAAACATGCAATGCATGAAAATGCAAACCTAAGGAGCTTCAACAATTATGCAAACAAGCATTTAACTTTGCTAACCATAACCACAGTGCCATGAAGTGTAAAAGCAATAGCTCTCAATCATGCAAATATCAAAAATGGATAGCAAGGCATAAACACCGTGAGCTATACAAGCTAAGCAGAAAGATTGACTAGCTTAGATAGAATCGAAGTTGCTTATCATGAGCAAAACTGCCACCATATGTGTAAGTACTCTCATCCAAGGCAAAACAAGCACCAAGTAAATCATAAGAATTTAGCCAATTTCAATCTCAACAAGGGCAACAAGCATTCGCAGAAAAGGAGTTCTACAAATGCTCACATATGCAACAAAGACTCAGTTGATCAAGTGATTATTGTTTATCCTCATGTGTCCTCTTATCCATGCGGAGGGTCGCACGACTGGGTACGGCAAACACCCCGAGGCTTCAAGTCACAATGTTTGGATTTAGCATTATGAGTGATTCTTGATCAAAGCACTTAGCAGATTGTTCAAGATTATGCACAAGACAAAAGAGCATGCCTTTGCGGCAAAAGGAACACATGTTCCCACAATGTTACATCATGAGCTAAACATTTGCAAAGCCTTCCATTTCGCAAACACAAGGTGCCAAAGCCAAGACATCCTCTAGACCAGCCTCAATGCAAGTTTCAACAAAGATACGAGCAATTATACACATGGTGAGCAAGTTTTGACTAGATTAGATCATAAGGTGCACAAGAAGCTCATTTTACCTTTAAGATTAGCAAGTTGGTCACATGAGTCTATAACAGGCCATCTAGAAAATCTAAGCATGAGAGATTACCATCACATCCACACAACTTAGCTCAAGCTCAATCATAGCAAAGAGAAATGCAAGAAAGCATAAGAATCAAAGCTCATCTACTAATGCATAGATTACATATGAGATGCAAAGAAAAAATGGTAAGATACATATATACAAGTGAACACCAACTCCCCCTCAAATGATGCCATACGGATGACAAACACCAAGTCCCCCCCCCCCCCCCCCCCCCCGAAGAAAAGCATGTCTCGAAGCATCTAGGGGCTTGGTGAGGATATCAGCTAGTTAGTTATTGGTATCAATGTATATGAGCTCAACATCCCCCTTCTCAACATTGTCTCTCAGGAAGTGGAACCGCACATTGATGTGTTTGAACTTACCATGTTGGACTGGGTTTTTGGCTAAGCATATGGCACTGGAGTTATCACACATGAGTGGAACACCCTTAAAAGTCAACCCATAGTCTCTCATGGTAGACACAATCCATAGGATTTGCGAGCAGCAGCTAGCAGCAGCTACATACTCAGCCTCTGTGGTGGATTGGGCAACACTCGACTGCTTACGAGAAGACCAACAGATCAAAGAAGTACCCATGAAATGGCAAGTACCAGAAGTGCTCTTTCTATCAATTCTACATCCAGCAAAGTCCGCATCTGAATACCCAATGAGATCAAGAGATGAAGATGCAGAGTACCAAAGACCAAACTCAAGGGCGTATTTGAGATACCTGAAGATGCGCTTGACAACCTTGCGATGAGTCACCCTTGGAGAAGCTTGAAAACGAGCACAAAGACACACCGCAAAGTGTATGTCGGGTCTTGTCGCTGTTAGGTACAAGTGGGAGCCAACCATGCTCCTTTACTCTCTTTGATCCACCGCTTCACAGTCTTCATCGGGGTCAAGAGCCGTTGTAGTGGGCATTGTTGTAGACAACGGCTTCACATTGACCATGTCAAACTTCTTCAGGAGATCCTTCGTGTACTTGGCTTGATGTATGAAAGTGCCTTGCTTGCACTGCTTGATTTGAAGCCCAAGAAAGAAGGTGAGTCCCATCATCGACATCTGAAATTCACTTTCCATAGCTTCCTGAAATCTGGACACAAGAGCGTGAGAGGAACCACCAAAGATGATATCATCCACGTAAATCTGAACCATTAGAAAGTCATTGCCATGCTTTAGAGTGAACAAGGTTTTATCAACATACCCCATGACATACCCACGCTCTAGCAAGAAGGTCTTAAGCCTAGCACACCATACCCTAGGTGCTTGCTTTAGCCCGTACAAAGCATTCTGAAGCTTGTACACACGGTTTGGATATTTGTGGTGCTCAAAGCTAGGGGGTTGTCTCACATACACTTCTTCCTCTATGAAACAATTTAGGAAAGCACTCTTGACATCCATGTGATAAAGTCTAATGCCCTTGGAGGCAGTGAATGCAAGCAAGATCCTAATGGCTTCTATCGAGCAACAGGAGCAAAGGTTTCACCATAATCTAAGCCCTCCACTTGGCTAAAACCTTGAGCAACTAGCATGGCCTTGTTTCTCACAACGTCACCATCTTCCCCATGTTTGTTTTTGAACACCCACTTGGTTCCTATGACATTGACATTTTTGGGAGGCTCTACAAGGGTCCAGACTTTGTTTCTCTCAAAGTTTTCCAACTCCTCATGCATAGCATTAACCCAATGTTCATCAGATAGTGCATGTCCAACATCTCGGGCTTCAAAGGTTGCAACAACGAGAGAATTGGTAAAGCAAGCAAGATGTGCAGACCTTGACCTTGTTGTCCTCTTATAGAGACTACCAATCATCTGTTGGGGTGGATGTTGACGCTGAATGTGGTGAGGAGCCTCTCTCTCAGAGTGTACCTCCCCCTCAACCACAGCTGGAGCTTGCTCAACAGCCACTAAAGCCGATGTAGAAGCTTCTGGACCCTCTGCTGGAGTAGTGGTAGCAGCAGGAACAAGCTCAGATGAGAGATGAAGTGAATCATCATCATCATCATCATCATCAAAGCTCTATAGGTCCTCTTCTACAAAGATGCTCTCCTTCAACGCCTTGTCACCTACGGACTCAATCACATTCCTTGCACAAGAGTTGATTCATCAAAGGTTACATCGCAGGATTCTATGATGGTGTTAGTCTCCAAATTCAAAACTCTGTAGGAATGACCATGAAGAGAGTAACCAAGAAAGATTCCATCAGAAGACCTTGACTCAAACTTATCAAGATTGCCACGCTTGAGAATAAAGCACTTGCAACCAAAGGCACGCAAATGAGAAACCGAGGGCTTTCTCCCAAAACGCAGCTCATAAGAAGTCACATTAAGAATTGAGTATAAGAAAATCCAATTGAAAACATAGCAAGCAGTGCTAATGGCCTCAGCCCAGAACCGCCTCGGAGTCCTATGCTCATCGAGCATCGTCCGGGCCATCTCCACTAAGGTTCTGTTCTTTCTTTCAACCACACCATTCTGCTGGGGAACACGAGGTGCTGAAAACTAATGCTCAATACCATGCTCAAGACAGAAAGCATCAAAGAAAGAGTTCTTGAACTCAGTGCCATTATCACTACGAATTGCTCGTAATGCACCAGGGAGTTCCTTGAACAACCTCAAAGCTAAGCTCCGAAAGTGATGAAATACTTCATCCTTGCTCTCAAGAAAGTAGACCCAAGAGTAGCGAGAATAGTCGTCAACAATCACAAGAACATACCACTTCCCACCCGCTGAACGAACACGAGAAGGACCAACAGTGTCCATATGAAGCAACTCTCCAGGGCGTTCAGTCATCACCAAATTGATTGGTGGATGAGAAACGGTAATCATTTTCCCATGACGACAAGGAGCACAAACAAAATCCTTATCAAATTTGAGCTTAGGTAATCCTCGGATCAAACCTAGGCCACTCAAGAGACATAACAAGTCAAAGCTCATGTGACCCAGTCTCCTATGCCATTTCCAGAGCTCAGAAGAAGATTGAGCAAACAAGCACTTGTGAGAACCAGGAGAACCAGCAAAATTAGCCTGAAAAACTCTACCAATATGAGAAATCCCACAAACCAAGGAACCACTCGAATCAAGAACACAAGAAGCATTCGACTTAAAGCGCACTTCCAAACCAACTTCAAGAAGCTGAGAGACAGAGAGGAGATTGTACTTGAGATACTCAACCAAACCAACATCCTTGAGAGTGAATTTTTCATTTACCTTTACCGCACTTCTTGCCTTCACTCTCTCTCTCTCTCTCTCTCTTGTCATCTCCAAAGGTCACATACTCCCGCCGCTTCAGGGGAGTGAGGCTGGAGAACCACTTTGCATCTCCAGTCATGTGGCGCGAACACCCGGAGTCCATCAACCATTTGTTCTCCAAGCCTCCACCTACTGCCTACAAAGAACGAGAAGGAAAAGTCAATCGCTTAGTGCTGGGGTTAGTCAAAAGAGATTTGGGAATGCAACACTTAGCCATACGACCGGTAGTAGTCATCACAGTACTTTGCACACTGTCATTTGAACGCATAGGACGAGAACCACGAGGGGGAAAACGTGGCCTGTCAAAGCGTCTCGACTCAAACCTTAGGTTGTGAGGATAGAAATCATCAATGTGAAAGCCAAATCTACGCGAATGACGCTCACCATGATGGGGAAAACGTGGAGCGCCAAAGCGCTGCTATGCAAAGCCTCTGTTTCGTGGATCAAAGCTATATGAGGAATGACCCTGTCCATGATAGGCACGAGAAAAAGAGCGAGGCTGAAAGTCAACAAAATCATCATAAAAAGCATCCCTAGTCAACTCAGCTTGTTTCCTCTCAATCCTCTTACGCCTATAACATAATTCATCCAAGTGGCCCTTGTGACCACAAAATATACAAATATAGACACCCTTAGGATTAGACTTGGTTTGCATTGCAGGTTCGGGTTTTGGCTTCTCTGTTTGCTTTGGGTTGAAAGAGGGTTTTGGATTGGGTGGATAGTATGTGTCAGTGGGTTTGATGGTGTTTTCCTCATCCTTGTAGCTGGAGCTAGGAACAAACTTACCCACATTCTCACTCTACTTATCACACCCCTCAAATCCCAAGCCCAAATTATAGGTTGACCTAGAGGCACTCTCCTTCACTCTTGCCAAATCACTCTCAATCTTTTCCTCACTCACTAGGGTTCTCTGGAGCCTAGAAACAAGATAGTCATTTTCCTGAACTAGGACTTTGTTTTCTTCCCTAGTGATTACTAGCTTGTCCTTGAGGGTGACACACACTTCACACGGATGTGGAAGAACTTTCGAGCGAGTCTCATGAAGCAACTTGGACTCAAGCTCTTTGACTTTGAGGGACTGAGCTTCCAACTCATTTGTGAGCTTGGGGCACTTCTGACATGCACCCAAAAGAGTTGGTCTAGCTTTGAACTCATCAAGCTCCTTGAGGGCACTCTCAAGCTGACTAGCAACTTGAGCATGCACACTCTCCCTCTATGTAAGATCACTCATCACAACTTGACAAGACTCACACTCTACAACCATGTCATCCTTAGAAAGCTTAGACCTAAGTGAAGCAATTTTAAAATCAGCACTCTCCAACATAGACTTAAGCTCTCTACTCTCACGAACAGCACTGTGAAGCTTATCATCTTGCATGAGCAGAACATCACACAAATGATCAAGTTCAGAAGATAGCTCATCAAGAGTGGGAGGTACCTCTCTTGTGTTGGAGTCGGATCCAGAGTCAGTGTCGTGGTCGTTCTTTGCCATGAAGCAAAGTCCGGTGAAGTCATCCTTCCTCTTGACTCGTGGCTTTTCAACCTCCTCCTCCGAGCTTGTAAGGCCTTCTCTTGATGTGAGGTCGACATCGCTCAAGGCGGCAATGCAGGCGCGTGCAATGGCCTTGGCGAACTTCTTGGAGTTCTTGCCCTTCTTGTAGAAGCGGTTCTTCTTCTTTTTGAAGTCTTCAGTGTTGTTATCGCGGTACCCGACCTTCTTCTTCTTCTTGGGACAATCAGTGATGAAGTGTCCTGGGTCACCACACTAGAAGCAGGTTATTGAACCACATCCTCTTCTCTCCTTCCGGTCGTTGTAGAACTTTCTGAACTTCCTTGTGAGCAAGGATAGCTCCTCATCAGGAATGCACTCCATCTGTTCATCGGAAGCTGCAATAAGAGAAGACAAAGCAAACTCCAAGGAAGACTTGTCAAGTGAGGGGTTAGTTCCATAAGAAGCATCACTGTGACTAACCTTCTGAGAGCTAGAAAGCAAAGCCATGCTAGAAGCAGGAATAGCAAGATTAGGACAAGATTTCCTAGACAGTTAATGAGATTTCATCTTGCTATCATGTTCACTCCTACCAAGTGCAGAGAGTAGAATATTGACAGCTTTGGAGTAGTTCTCATACCTGACTAACTCACCTGTAGAAGCAGTGTTCAGGTCTTGTGGTATAGCATACTCCTGATCAATAATCTCCCAAATTGCACATCCTTGACTCAGTAGATACGCCTTGGTCCTTGACTTCCAGTAGGGGAAGTCCTCTCCATCGAACATCCACAGCTTGATAGCACGCTTCTCCATGTCACCTTCGGATCACAATGCCGGCGAAGGTCAACTAGTAATCAAACCGGCTCTGATACCAATTGAAGGACCGAGAAGGCGACCAGAGGGGGGGGGGGTGAATGGGAGCCGATCAAAATTCTCCAAGAGAACTTGGCCGATATCCCAAAAGAACCCAAGCCAAGCTCCAAACCGATCACCAAGACTACACACACCAACTAATGGTGTACTAGCCCTAGGAGTGATTAATCACAACAAGAACCACAGCGGAAACAAAAAGGAAACAGCAGAGACTCGAGATAGTAAAAAACCTCACAAACTGCACCTTACTGAACCACCACCGGCAGTGCCGATCAGGACCATCGGTAGTGCCGGTTGGCCCCATCGGTAGTGCCGATCTGGCCCATCAGCAGTGCTGGTGCGGGGTTCTGAGACCCACCAGTAGTGCCAGTCCTGGTTGTCGGCAGTGCCGATCGACCCCGACAAAACAACAGAAACTTTCAGGAATTTCATAAATCTTCTCCAAAACCTAACCAAACAAACTCCAAATGATGAGATTTTTGGACCAGTGAATCCTCATCACATCACAACCCCAATCCTAGAAAATCATCTCAATTGGCTCAAGGAATCATCACGAATTTCAGATCTTGTGCCAAGAACACCAAAAAGGGGAAACTTGAGAAATCCTTCAAATCCAAAGTGCTAGAGCTATTGATTCGGTCAAGGATCCATAGAGGATTGTTCTATCTCATCCAAGCAACAAGTTCTCAAGAAATCTGAGCCAAAAACTCATCCAAAAATGAGATCAAAAATCAACACGAAAATAGCTCCAAAAATACGAAAAAGGGAATTTTGGGATTCAAGTGAAGAGGGAAATCTTGAGCAGAAAATACTTCTCATATCATAGAAAGGTGCTTACAAGATCCATAGGTACAAGGCTAGGAAGCCACCCTCTTCCTCCCACTATTTGGAAGAGCAAGATATGTCTCTCACACACCCTTTCGTCTCCTCTAAAACATGAAGTCCTCTCCTAGCACTTTGAACAGAGTCCTAACACTAGGCTAATGGAGAGAGAGGCACCTCTCCCACTAGCCACACCTCTCCTTATATAGGCCTAAGGTCTATTGTCCACATGACCACTCTACCCTTGACCTACATAACACACCCACCTACCACTAGGGGCATAACCGTCCATCTTTCACCTCATCGCCCGAATGCCATTGGACGCTTCACGTCTTTACTTCATCTTGAAGCAAGTTCCGTGATGGTGTTACGTGCACCACCAATCACCGCCACCGGTTTTGTGGCCCAAATCGGGAAACCTCCTTGCATGCTTCTCAAAGCACGACTTCTCGATGTTGACGCGTGTCACCTTGTCCCGTGATCCTGACCACCGGTAAGTCTCTCCCAGTCCCTGTCTATCGGGCCCCTTTGTCACTTGCACCGGTATACCGTTCGCCTTGACTTGGTCAACACGCCATCTTCATCACCACCACGGTTTTGAGGCTCAACCACGAAACCGTCTGTGCTTCCTGCCTCTCCACGTGTACGGTGTGGATCACCCTTGACTTCACCTGGCATCTCGATCGTCTGGCCCCAAGTCCCCTACTTGTGCCTAATCCTCTCGCCGTTGACCGCCAAGTTGACTCCAGTGACCTACACATCATGAGACAAGCAAACACATTTCCCATCTTCTGCAATATCACCAATATCTCCACCAACTCCGGTTAGCCATAACCATGATATGCAAACCCATGCAATCCCTGGATTCCCGCATTTCAACTCAAACACCAAATCCGCTCAAGTCAATTACTCATCACAAATATAGCAAACCATGGTACATATTCATATGGTTTCTCAGATTTGTAATAGAGCTAAGAGACGGTTCCTACATAGACAACATTCGTGTAGATATTAGCCCACAATTTCATAGTTGTCATCTATCACCAAAACATCCATACCTCGAGGATCCAATCATCAATGGTCATGAAGCTTACAATTTCTTTTTAACGGGGGAGTGCTATGACATCCCATGTCACAAAAAAGTCAATTAATCTATCCCTAATGCTAAATTTCTGGCTAATTAAAAATATAAGTAATTAAGTGCCAAAGAAAAAGGGAATTTAATTATTTAAATCCAAAAATTTGGCCAAAGGATAGCATTTCACAAACATCACAAAACTCATTGAAAGTGTGCCAATGTTTTTGCACATTCCAGTGGGTCATGTCAAGAATGAATTTTGGGGAGTTTATCAGAATTTTTGGTAAAGGTTTACCCTTAAAAGTTCCCTAAGTGCAGAGAAAGGCCCCTATGTTCCAGGATTTTTAATAATTTTTCCAGAAGGGATTTCGACATGACCCCAAAAGAAAACATGGAGAATATATTTTGCTGGCCATGCACAAAAATTAGCACAAGGTTTTGAGCACGGCAAGTTGGGAAATGTGGTGAACTACAGTGGCACTATTTCAGTCAAGGAGAGTCAACAATTCCTTTTCCCTTGGTCCACTAACCGATCGACACCGCTGTCCTTCCTCCGCTGGCCGGTGACCAGCTCACCTGCTCCCTCCCCACTCCGCACTGCTCCGCCTACTTGCCCCTATGCCACTGGTGCTGCATTGAAGCCGCCGCACACCGAGTCCCCCTCCGGCTCTCTCACCTCCCCCAATCTCTCTCTCACCGCTACAAGTGCAGCAGCGGCAAGACTCTTTCTCCCTCTCATTCTCTTGGCACTTGCACTCTTCCACACCTCCCTCTGCTCTCTCTCGATGCACCAAACTCCCCTGCACCACCCATTCTCGCTGTCGGCGAGTGTAGAAGCAAAACCGAGCCGCCCCTCTGCTTTCCTCCGCCATGGCCACCACCGCGTCAAGCTCCAACTAGGAAGCTCCCCATCTCCTTCTTCTTCCTCAAATCGATGCGCAAGACCTTCCTCTAGCAGCCCCGTAACCCTCTCCCTCTACCTCACAGAGCTGCCACCGGAATTTGAGAAGGATAGGACCCCTCCACCGCCGGAATCCCCCCCCCCCCCCCCCATGATGAGAGCATAGTTTCGGACATCTCCGTCAACGTCCTCCTCCACGCCGATGATCCCCGTACTAAGGTGAAGCTCCTTGACCAACCCCTGCCCCTTCTCGTCCTCTGTGCGTGACACGCGCCGCCGCTGAACCCCTCCTCTGCCACTGCCGTCACCGACACTGTTCTGGGCACCGCCATCGGTCGGCGACTCCCCGGGGTTGCTAGCCGTCGTGCGCATGACCGGTGGGTGCCGGTCCCACGTTCTCTCCCCTGCCACAGCGATCGGCGGCGAGCATGCCGACGAGCACCGGCCGCGCGCGCGCCTCTGCAGTTTGAAAAATTACCGAGTGGCAATTCAGTAATTAAGGGTCAATTTTGGTTAATATTCAAAAATCAATAACTTGAAAACTAAAAGAGGGAAAATTATGAAACAAATTTTGTTAAACTCAGAAAATTCTCCTCTATCAGAAAAACAAGATGAGCATCAAAGTTGTGCATTGTATTAATTGAATTAATTCACCATAGTTAGAACCTTTCTAAGAGTAATAAATCCATAAGTAAAAATATATAAATGGTAAAATCATAAAATTTTGTCAGTAATCATGTCACGACATATTTAAACTTCTGCAAAAGCACATCTCCATTTTATGCATATTGTTAGAGTTATTGCATAATCATTATATTTAGTAAATGAATTTTTATAAATTCTCTGTTAGGAATTTACTTATGAAACTTTGCATGGTTGTTATTTAGGCTTTGGTACAGTCATGTAAAATCCCATGTTAAATCTGGAGCAACAGATGTATGAGTTTTGCTATCAAATTGCTTATTCAATAAGTGGCCTAGGAATTTATTATACACGTATTGACTTATATGTATAATTAACTTAATTACTAGTATTGGCCCCCTGATACTGTTCATCCAGCATAGTTAAGTCATGAATAACATTGGGTTCATATGTTCATCATCATTGCTCATCTCCATGCATGTCATGTTTAGTTAAGAAATTCCATAACTCATTGAGCATCCATCGCTTATTGTGCATTTTCATTTCATATAGGGCACGAGCTCGAGGAGACCACACCGGAGCAGACCGGTGCTGACATGAACTTCATCGAAGATCCTAACTACGATCACTCCTAAGGCAAGCCCGGTGCACACCTACTTATTGAGAGTCCTTTTTGTTTATTCACAAAATAGAGGTCTTGTATTGTGCATTAGGTATAGGGCTTGGATAAAATCCACTTGCATAAACAAACAATAGCCTATGTTAGTCTATGTTAGTAAGCCTTTTTTGTTAGCAAATGCTATGCTTAACCTAGTGGAGTCAACGGTAGGCTATGGGATCACTTGATTCAATTGTGATTCACATGAAGGATGAACTTGGATAAAATTGAGAACCTATCATTGCAACTCCGGGAAAAAGTATTGAACAGTACCAAGTGCATACCTTTATATGGGAATTGGTAAACCTAGTAGCTTGGGCGTCGTATTGTTGGACGGCTATACTCATCGATCCAGAGGTGATGTGAATGTCATGGTGGATGCACGGGTTTGAGGACCGCTGGAGAGTGCGTGGGTTAAGCCTCGGATATGAAGTACTGTATCGCGGGGAGGACGTGTACTCGGGATAGATGGCCCCAGATTGACTTTATAGTAACCTCGTGAATGGTGGCCATACATATTGTTAAATGATACGTATGTCGTGTACTTGGGTTTTCTCTTATAGAATGAAAATCGATTTGAATTGTCATCCCTCGCGGTTATGAGTACCTCTTGTTTCGAGTAGTGGCAATGATAGTTTAAGTAGAGAAGATTGGTTATGATTCTGAAATTTGTTTTACGCTATGGCTACATATTGCTATGTTGTATTGTTCTTTACATTTGTACAATCTTAGCAGCTATCTAGGTTCCACTAAAGTTACTTACTGCAGCAACTATTCAAATTTCGGTTGAGGAATTAATTTGCAGCATAGAACTAATAGGTGCTTTTATGCAAATAACAAATAAGCCCGGTCAGCCCCCTGCCTATTAGGAGTCGGTTTTAGTAAATCTTTTGACGGGTAAGTCTTGTGAAGTATGTTAGATACTCAGGCTTTGCGATTTATGTTACTTTCAGGTTTTCCTCAGGCTAACCATTATGATTGTTGCAACAAGATTGTATGGGAAGGTGAGGAACCACAGGACTGGACCATCGAGTGGGTTCCTAGCTCACCTACCCATGATGAGCGAGCCATTGCCATAGGGCCGGCATGATTTTCTTAGGCTATCTATCGTCGAGTTTATCGTATTTCCGCTTTCGCATATTTATGTAATCTGAACCAAAAACATATGTATTGCATAGGGCCGGCATGATTTTCTTAGGCTATCTATCGTCGAGTTTATCGTATTTCCGCTTTCGCATATTTATGTAATCTGAACCAAAAACATATGTATTGTAATGTAACTAAATTTGCTTCCACTATGACTCTCAAACTTATAATATTATACACTTATTAATGTATCTTTGTAAATGATGGATATTTATGTGTAAATGCTATATATGGTTACTTCGGTAACCATCTCCCGGGCGATCCTGTACGACATACTCTATATTTTGGTATATGGGTGTGACATAGCATGTCAGATTATCGTAAAATCAACTTAAAAAAAGCAGTTGAACTCTACATTTCCAAAGCATTCCTTTTCTGATGATTCTATTGATTAGTAATCTTAGACAAAACTTGATTAGTAATCTTTGACAAAACTAGAGCAAGTCTGGACGATGGTAATGCTAAATAATTAAGTAGTACAAGAAATTGTCAACTTCTAAAAAATGCTTCAACATCTAGATTTACAACTTTACTACACCTAGTTTGTACTCCAAGTTATACTTCCTCATGATTACAGTTTGTACTTATATATACAACATCTAACATAGCAGCTATATATTTTGATCCACTTCTCCCAATCTCAAGTAATATAATGAAACAAAAAGTAAAATGAAAACAATGCCAAGTGAGTAATTGAGGTTTTCCCAAAGTGAAACAATCCAACATACCTTGAGAAGCATCAGATGTTTGGGACACAATATATCAAAATTTACGCTTGTGAAGTTGAACGGAGGCGCCATTATTGCGAAAAGAAGTCTGTAAGTGAAGAACGAAATCTCTAGTAGGCTTTGGTACCTTCCTGCCTATAGACAAATCCAACAAGTCAGGTTAGTAAGAGAAGCTCGATCAACATCAACACAGTGTTTGATGCTTAATGTGGGGGTTGTACTAGTGCAGTGGTAACTTGACGTCAGAATTAAACATATGCTTTATGACAGTGCAATCTGAGCCCATCTTTATTAGTCATCGAAAAGAACAGATTAGTTATCAGCAACAAACTGAAACTCAGTCATCCCATATTGCTGAAGAATATGCATGATAACCTAGTGTCCACCACCATTTGATGCACCTCTTACCTTTGCAAGTGTGCTCAAAATTAGAAATAGAGTAAAGTACAAGGCCGGTCTTTAAACTTGTTCGGTTGTGTCACTTAGATCCTTATACTCTCAAATTGCATTTTTGACTACCTAAACTTAGGTTCGGGTGTTATTTAGGTCCCTATACTCTCAAAATGTAAATTTAACTCTCTAAACTTAACTTCGAGTGTCATCTAGGTCCTATACTCTTAAAATATAATGTATTCCAATCAAATTAATTACATTCGAATAATGAATGCAAATCTAATCACACAAATTCATGGTATATATTATTGATCAATAAAAATAAATGTTATCATAAGATAAAAGGTAATAAAGAGAACAAACAAAAATTCTAGCAATATCTAGCTAGGTAATAAATAAAATATAATTTTGTGGTTTAGTATCATGGTGTGATCTAAATGAGCACCACTTCAGTTAGTATCTAACGCTACCATTGATAAAGCATGACTTTCATCCACACCTATTAATATTCTAGATAGACATTTTGAACTAATTCATGTTTATGTAACTACTCCCTAGTTTAATTTATATAGTATGTATTTATCAAAATATGTTTTCCACAAATATGGTGCATTTTTTATTGAATCCTCATTCTATATGCATGATAATTAATTTACTCATAGATTATTGGTCCATCTTCCTATTGTGTCTATAATTAATACAAATGCCAGCCGGTGGATGTTTTTATGTCCCGTTTATTGTGGATCCATAAATTATTGAAAATATTGACTATGTGTCACTTCTAAATATACTTTGTATGAATGAACAGAGTGATTATAATTAAGTTATATCTATAAAAATAAGTCTTAATTAATTTAGTTAAGATGACACTATATTTTTGTAGTATGAGACAAACATGACACCCAATGTCAAGTTTAGATATTTAGATGACACTTGAAGTTAAGTTTGGAGAGTTAAATTTGCATTTTAAGAGTATAGAGACCTAAATGACACCCGAGCCAAAGTTTAGATAGTCAGAAATACAATTTAAGAGTACAGGGACCTAAATGACACAACCGAACAAGTTTAAGGACCGGCCATGTACTTTACTCATAGAAATATAACAAAATCAATGTTGAAACTCATGGAACAATAACAATGCTACACTCAAACATTAAGGTGTAAATTGTTATTTGATTGAAAGTGCATGAACTAAAAGTTCTTTCTTTGAACTGAAGGAAAATGCAAAGCATTTGGAGAAAAAAGTCCTACAAAAAAAATTCAGAAGTATAACCACCTAACAATTTCTGAATGGAAAGTGCAGTAGCTATAACACATGTGAAACAACATATTAGCTAAATAAAAAGTTCAGTAGCATGTTAGAATCCATAGCAACATCACAACACTTTAAAAGGGATTTTAGAATTGAAAATAAATATAAAAAATGATTGGTTTAAGGATAGGAACAAAGACCAACCAACTCAAATTTTCACATCACATACTAACTCACAACAGTAGTAAGAGTAAGATAATAGTTGATATGTAGCAACTAACCTTTGGTGGATTACTCCTTGACCATTTCACTTCTGAGCCAAATCAAAGCTGACTCTAAATCATCTTCACAAGCTCAAAGATACACCTTCGTATTTTCTGGATTCTTGAACACAACATATGCCTTTGCCTTTTCTTCCTTGGTCATATCCATTGAATTCAGAATCGAGATACACCTCTTGACGGAGTAATCTGCTCCTTGAGCAATCTCCTTTTCTCTTTCCAATGATGAAGTTTCTTCTTCAGCTTGTTTAGTCCACATCTCCATGTACCTTTCCATCATTCCTACACTAGAAGCAGTCTTCTTTGTTTTTCTTTTTTTGCATACTTTCCTTTTTTATTCTTTAGAGCAGCAACCAATCTTCTTGAATACTTGCATGTTCACTTGTGTCTCGTTGTTGTCCATTCCTTTCCACACTTGCATCTTCACATGATAAATTTAACTGAAGATGATTCCTTGACAATGGTACATCGACTGACACATCATGATCATGCTGAGATATTTAGAAAAAAAAATACTTTAACATGCTGAGGGAGAAGAAAGAACAACCTTGGCCAATTATTTCTAAAACTTTAACATGCTGAGGCAAGCAATATGTATCCCAGTTTTGATTTACCTACCATTCAGGTATAGATGTCAAGTAATAATTGACAATGATGGTCCTCTACAAGAACCCATAAGCACTGGAAAAGTCAAATAAAAGTTATATACAAATTAGGCAAGGCCGAGAAAGTGCTTCAAAACCTATATATCGATTGTCATCTAGTATGTTCAGAGAGAAGTATGTTCTTGAGACAGAGCTATGGTCAGCATTTTTTAAACTACACAAATGTAACAAGATTTTTGCTATTCGATGAGCGGATCAGATGCACAAGATAGCAAGCAAGTGAAGCATTATTATAACCAACAGAAGAAGAGACGAGTATAACGCAAAAATCTACTACTCGACTAGAAAACCAACTGGTAAATCAGTTATAATAGAACTACCTTGTTATGGGCATGCCTTGGTACTGTAGCAGCCCATGGTATTATAGCGGCGTGGATACTGTAGCGCCACACATACTTAACCCTCAAATTAGGTTATTTAGGGATAGGATCAATTGGTTAGGCCTAGGGCTTGCTCTACCTCCATATAAATAGAGGTACAACAGTAATTTAGAAGCAATCAATCAATAAGAAACAATTCTCCCAATCCCATAATGTCTCCTAAGCTCTAGGCAAAGCATAAGGCCCAATTATCCCTCACCATTACATCAGGTATCAGATTATCGACAATCCCTTCCCATGGCTTCTGTTGCCAAATTACCATAAGCCTTAGAGAACTGATTGATCTGGTTACGGCCCGACTAGAAGCAAAGGAGGTTGCCAACAGTACTACAGTGCTGGCCCAACCTGTTATGGTTGTGCCTACAATAGAAGGGAAGAAGCCAGAATGTTTGGTGGAGCTGTTCAAACTGTTGTGCAGGTGACAAAGGCACCTATCCCTTCGACCTTGCCGTTCTTGGCTGTCCCCACTGTACCTTTGTTGAGGAAGAAGACACAAAAGAAGAAGAACAAGGCTATTGCTGCACCATTCTTACATCTACAAATCTTCCACCAATGAATTGCCTTAAGCATTATGGAATACATTGGAAGTGCAAGGTATCTCGGTGTCCTCTCTGGCCAATCACTGATCGTGCATGTGATGTCAAGAAGGGTGCAACTACTGCATCCTGCTGGTTCCTAACGAAATTGACTACTTCTTCATTGACATCAAGCAATGTGAAGATCTCCCTTCCTTCACCATCTAATACTGTTCCTAGTCACCCACTGACTTTTCATCGATGCCAAGAATCATGCTGGATTGCTGCACGTGTTAGAGCTGAGAGTTCTAAGAGTTTTCCATGGGAGCCTGGAGGAACTGTTGTCTTTGTCTTGCTGGTGCAGTAAGTGGTTAAGGGAGCTACACTATGGCCATAGAAATCGAAAGTTCAAAATTAGAATACAAGGTGAGATATAAAAGACTTATTTTTAGGTATTTGACTTTTATTTAGAAATCAATCCAGTTGTTATTGAATGAAGGCTCCATATCTCGAGGTCAAGCTGCATCTCAAGGGGAAGGAAAAAAGGACCAGGGTGACACGAGCATAGTACAGGGCTCGGTCGTGGCCACCACGACAGCTCGAGGATGGGCTGTCTCGGAAGTAGGGATGGAGATGTTATGGTTAGGCCTTTGGGCCTTGGTAGGATACTATAGCACCACCCTTACTTAACCCTCAAGTTAGGTTATTTAGAGATAGGATCAATTGGTTAGGCTTAGGGCTAGCTTTACCCCTATATAAATAGAGGTACAATAGTCATTTAGAAGAAATCAATCAATAATGAAACTCTCCCAATCCCTCAATGTCTCCCAAGCTCTAGGCAAAGCATAAGGCCCAATGATCCTCCCTATTACATCCATCTACGATCGCATCAGAAGACGATAGGGTTCTTGTTGTCTGTGTGCCACCGCTGTGGATCTACCATGGTTGTCCATCAACATGTGAGCTCCACAGCGAGCACTAATCGAACAACATGACCTAAACCTAATCAAGAACATGTTTAGCCATACCCAATCAAGAATAAACCACACACATATTTGAGGTCCTCGCAGTCTCATAACCAAGAAAGCAGCAAAAGAGGGGACAAAGAGGAGGGTGCGGCGTATTACCGGAGAGAAGGCAGCGGTCGTTGGGTGTAGGCGGCAGATGTCTAGGTCATGATGGTAGCCACCGAGGTTGCTTTTTTGCCTGACATCGCCGCCACCAAGGCCTCGCGCCGCCGTTGAGGCCTCTCCTTTGCCCTAACGCTGCGAGCCGCCACCCAGTCCATGTCACTGTAAGCCGCTGAGTTGTGGTTCGATTCCCGAACTCGGAGGTCTTTGTTCCATGCTAATGGGCTGTGGAAAAGGCCAGGATTAGATGGGTTTCCATCCACTATGGGCCTAACCAAACGGCTATTCCATGGAGGACTGATTTTTGTTTCATGTTGGGCCAATCCGTGTGGATTGGGTCTCGATCCACACCAATCCATGGCTAAACGAACAAGACTGAACATGGAGCTAATTGATGACCACCTCATCCATAGCCATCCTACATCAGAACCTTCGCCTCCACAGATCCCATCGATGCAAGAAATTCCACCACCACCAGATCCCCGACCGTGCACTCTTGACTCCGATGCAAGACCATCTCTAGCTCAGTCAATGCCACATATGCTCATCATCGAAGATCTAGAGGCCTCACACTCTGCTATTCACCTAGCACCGCCAAAGAGCACTCTTCCTTCCATTCTCTCTCAAAATGCCAGATGACACAAGATTTAACATTTTTAGGATGGCTATGGCTACCAGAGCGTAGGGTAGCATCACCCATTTACAGGTATTCCGAGAGGAAATGCAACACGCTTGGCGCCACAACTACTATAGCATGAAACATGCTCTATATGCTACTGATGTGGTCCCTGATCGGAGCCAACAAAAACATAGTGCTACAAATCCCCCTGCCAGCAGTGCCACCACCAGGGTTGTGGTTCATGCTCCTGGCTCTCTTCCTGTACTGCCTGGTGATGAAGCTGGCCATGCAACCCAAGATCAGGCTAGCGATCCTTTGAGCCACGATATCTTGCTTGAGGTATCCGAATGCCGCCTCTATGCTCCTCAACATAAGCTAGGGCGCCAGCCTTAAGGGCGTCGGGTGCCTAATGAGTCACCTCAGTTGGAATTGCCAAGGCACGGGCCGGAGCCTTTGCAGTCCGACAGCCAATCATCTGGCCCGACTGATACATCTACAAAGGCACATGTAATCTTTGTTTCTAAAATTCATACTTCTCATATTACTAAGATTCATTTGACTAGCCGCTTCTCTGTCCTTGATAGCTGTGTGGTTCCTACTAATGGTCAATCTAGAAGTCTCTGGCATATGTGGAATGATGATATTAGTCTAGTCGTTGTTTATTCTAGTCATCATCTTATCTTAGCTAAATGTGTGTAAAAACCTAGTAATCAAAGCTACAACTTAATTTGTATGTATAGGAATCCACATCATATGAAAAATAATGATATATGGTCTGACGTATCTTCCTTTGTGTTAGATAATCCTGACACGCCAACCTTTTGTATGGGTGATCTTAATAATATTATGCATGCTAATGAGATATATGGTCCCAATCCTACTAATGCTTCTGGTATGGACAATTTCTATTGCTTGATTAAAGATTGTGGCTTCTTTGATTTAGGGTTTAATGGTCATCCTTATACTTGGACTAGTAAGCGCTTTGCTATTAACACTAGTTTTCAATGTTTCGATCGATAGCTAATGCTGAGTGGTGTACAACAATTCCAACGACAACTGTCTTTCACCTTCCAATGATTTATTGTGATCATGTGCCAATATTAGCCAAGCTGCACTCCACAAGTCGCAAACCAGAGCAACAATTTTTCTTTCAAAACTAGTTTCTCTTTGAGAAGGATTACAATCCCACAGCCCAAACTAGCTAGGCAAAATCCCATGGCATCCCTTTTCATAAGCACAACATCTACCTAGCCAAACATCTTAAAATATGGAGTAAGAAAAAGAAACCTATCAATGAAGAGCTTGCTGCCATAGAAGAATCTATTCTCAATCACCAGAACCTGCCTCCAAGCCAACAAAATCCTAATACTCTTGCCACCCTATATCAAAATCATGAAACCCTCCTTACCAAAGACCCTGAATAGCACAACCAAAGAATTAAGAAACCCTGGGTCACATATGGAGATAGAAACACCAAATTCTTGTAGCAGCCCATCCTCAAAAGAGCTAGGAAAAACAATATTTCCCTGATTACAGATCACAACAACAACACTATAGCCTCCCTTCAGGACATAGCAAATATCTTTATAGCCTATTTTCAAAACTTGTTCACAGTCCCATCAAATTGAAGTCAACAATTCCATTACCATCAGGTGACTATAATTGGATGACTCACTCTTTCTATTCCTGACGAACACAAACTATTGGCTCTGTTAAGATAGATGAAGAAAGACGCCTCACCTGGCCCTGATGGACTAAATGTGGCTTTCTTTAGAGCAGCTTGGGAATGGATTAAGGAGGACATCACAACTCTCATACAAGACTTCTATCATATAGGTTACTTACACCCTGAACTCAATACCACAACCATGGTCCTCATCCCAAAGAAAAACAATCCCACCTCTCCTTAGGATTACAGACCCATTAGCCTTTCCAATGTGATCTATAACCTAGCAGCGAAATCCCTAGCACTAAGGGTCTCAGACCACCTGCCTAGTTACATTGATAGTACTCAACATGCTTTTATCAGTGGTAGATGCATTACCACTAATATCGTCCTAGCTGTTGGCACTTCTTAACATCGCACCAAAATATTATCTGGTAACAACGCCCGAAGTGTTGATCGATGTTTGTTATGCTTTAAGAGAAGAGTGAACCAATCCGCAAGTGCACGGAACATCTATTGTAGCATTTCACCCGGGAGTATTCCAAGGTATCATATTTATTTTCCTCAGGGAAGCTAGGCGTAAGAGTATCTTGGTTTAACAAAGATATGACTATAAGAGTTATACCAACTGACCAAAGACGGGGGTAAAGATATTCAATGATAAACAGGGGAGCAGTGATACAGGAAAAATCCACACTAAGATAGATAAAAGAGATCGATTAAGCTAGCCGGGAGGACAGCGAGTCTATGTCTAAAATTCCTAACATAAACTTTCCTAAATCTAGTCAAGCGTCAAAATTCCTAGTTACTCGGGTTGAGTGCATACACCAAATCCATGGTACAGCCTCGAGTCTTTCACCAATAAGCTTACTTCAGGGCACGACAACGATCCACTAATAGGGTCGGTAACTAACCTCGTGCACTAGTGGGCACGTTACCGCTAGACAACCCTGCTTGAGACATCCCGAACATGGTGGAATACTAAATAGACGGACAGGGCTGTCACCACCTGCCACCTACCACACAGCCCGTGGGGACGAATGCAAATCCAGCTAGTGTTAATTAGGCACCGCGCCTATGCCTTCACTAGATATTCTTCCGTTGGCCTAGTAGAAGAATAGCCGAGAAATAACCAAGTCTAAGTTCTATTCGAGAACTAAACTTAATTAAATCCTAGCCGGGAATCTAGTAAACTATGCTTGAAAGTTCTTTCCCGATAATTGTAACTTGAGGAAATTGACTAAGTAAAGATAAATACTTGACAAGATAACTAAGGAAAAGATAATTATATTTAATCAAAGATAAGTCTCACAAAAGGAGACAAGATACAGGAGAGCTCATACCAAGACTTCGAGACGATTTCCGGAATCCCGAGCGATGCTCTCGACTAGACTCTAACTCCCGACTATCTAACCTACTCTACTAGTAAGAGAAGTAGTGGGAAATGGACTTTAATGTGCTTCACTTGCTTCTTTTTCTATTTCTGCTAAATTCCTCCTCTATTTATAGGTGGTGAAGGGTTGGTGGGTACTTGTAGGTGAAGGAGAGTTAGTGGGCAAAATTTCCCCCGCCGGGCGGCCGGGCATGCCGGGCGGCAGGCCATGCCGAGCAGCCGTTGGATAGAGTTGGTTCCCGATCAACTTGTCTATGGTTGGCTCAGATCTTGTCTTGATGATGGTTCCTGGGTCGGTTTGCACCGGCTTTCCCGTTTCTGGGTCGGTAGGCCTCATGGGCTTCATGGGCTGGTAACCCTGGGAGGCCAACCCAGGCCGGGCAATAGGGCAGGCCGGGCGGCAAGGGAGGTCGGGCGGCAGGCCAAGCCGAGCGGCGGCCTGGGCCGGGTGCCGACCCCCTCTAGGTCGCCCCATGACTTCCCCCGGTTAGGCCACTCGTGGACCCTTTTCCTTAGCCATATTTCATTACTTTTTATTCGAGAGGAGAAAACAACTTCATGGTGGAGTGTTTTATAGAATTGGCCGGGTCAGATGATCAGCCTAATGAGACTCTGTTTTGACTAGCTGGGTGTTGGTCGTAGTTACGCACCCACTTATATACCGCAAGAGGACGGTGTACAGTTGTAGCTCTTTTTCCCTTAGAGTATTCCAAGGCTATTGAATCCACAGAGAATGAGCGGAACTATTACTATTAAAGGGTTATGAACAAATTGCAATGGTTGGGTTGGTGTGAATGGTGATGGTAGGAGAGTGGTGGATGAATGTTATTGGAGATGTAATAGGATAATGAAGGATTCTCTCCTTAGGATTGGTTTACTAGCATGTAACCCTATTATTATCAACTTGAGTGATGACCTTAATATTCTACAAGACATGGTGGTTTCATTCGCCCCGGCTGTCACTACAGAGGTTATTAGCTCCCCACTAGTTTCTTGCACTATGCAATGGTAGAAGTGTATTGGCCTATAACTAATGGAAAGGGATAAATAGATGTGCAATTAAGTTCATCACATAGATTAATTTCATCAAGAGAGTATCAATGAGTATGAGAGTCTTATCATACCACTTCTTTGTCTTTTCCTTGTATATTGCTGCATTTTCATATGCACACAATCACATCTCTTCTAATTCACTAATTTGTATTTTCCTTTTCACGCCGACGGCACCAAGATCTAAATTCATTTCCTTTATTGCCCAATAAGCCTTATGTTCCAATTCCACCGGTATGTGACATGATTTCTCATAGACAAATTGATATGGTGTCATGCCAATTGGTGTCTTGAATGCCGTCCTATATGCCCATAATGCTCCATTAAGCTTTGTGGCTCAATCCTTCCCTTCCTTTGTAACAATCTTCTACAGAATCCCTTTTTATTGCTTATTTGATGTTTCTGCTTGTCCATTTGTCTGGGGATGATAGGCTGTTCCAATTCTATGTTCAACCCCAGATTTAGCCAAAAACCTAGTAAATTGTCCTCCTGTAAAATGGGATCCTCCATCTATAATTATTATCCTTGGTACTCCATACCTAGGGAATATCTGCTCTTGAAGTATACTCCTTGATTCTCTTGTGGTATTGGCCTTGCATGCCATTGCTTCGACCCACTTGGAGACATAATCAACGACAACCAATATATACTCGCAACCATGAGAATTCACAAATGGTCCCATAAAATCCATACCCCAAACATCAAAGATATCAACTTGGAGATTATACTTAAGAGGCATTGTATTCCTACTGTTAACATTCCCTATTCGTTGGCATTGAGCACATGTTGCAACATACCTTTTCGCATCTTCATGCATAGTGGGCCAATAGAAATCACTCGCCCATACCTTTGCCTGTGTTCTGAAATAGCCATAATGTCCCCCATAATCAGAAGAGTGACATTTTGCCACAATGCTTGCTCTTTCTTCTCTGGGTACACATCTTTGCACTGCTCCGTCTTGGCAATACCTATACAAGCATGGGTCGGCCCATATAAATTTTCTCATTTCACTCTTAATCTTTTCTTTGTGTTCTTGTTCATCATATAAATTTGACCCTTGAAATCTTTGATAATATCCATCATCCAACTCTCTCTACGATCAAATGTGGCAAATAACTGCTCTTGTTGCATTTCATCTTTTATTGGCTCAGTTGATGATGATTCAAGACGGAACAAATGATCTGCTATAGAATTTTCTACCCCTTTCTTATCTCTTATCTCCAAATCGAATTCTTGCAGCATCAATACCCATTGCATTAACCAAGGCTTAGACTCTTTCTTTGAAACCAAGTATCTTATAGCGGCATGATCAGTATATACAATCACCTTAGAGTTTAGAATGTAGGATCTAAACTTCTCAAAAGCAAATATAACAACTAACATCTCTTTCTCAGTTGTTGTATTATTGATTTGTGCCTCATTAAAAGTTTTGCTAGCATAATAAATAGCATGCACTTTACCTCCCTTCCGTTGTCCAAGAACAGCTCCAACTGCATAGTCACTTGCATCACACATAATTTCAAAAGGTAAACTCCAATCAGGTGGCTGCATAATGGGTCCAGAGCATAGAGCTTCCTTTAATCTTCTGAAGGCAAAGAGTCTTTCATCATCCATGACAAATTCTGTATCTTGCTTCAATAATTCTGTTAGGGGCTTAGCTACCCTTGAATAATCCTTGACAAATCTGCGATTGAAGTTGGCATGTCCAAGAAAACTCCTCAAGGTTGTAAGATCAGTAGGGGGAGGTAATTTCTCAACTGTAGATACCTTTGCTTTATCGACCTCTATCCCTCTGTTAGATATGACATGACCAAGTACTATCCCTTCTGTTACCATGAAATGACACTTCTCCCAATTAAGAACTAAGTCGCATTCAACACACCTTCTCAAAACCTTCTCCAAATTCTCCAAGCAACTATCAAAATCAGTACCATGTACGGAGAAGTGATCCATAAATACCTCCATAAAATCTTCTATGAATTCAGCGGATATTGCATTCATGCATCTTTGAAATATGGCGGGCGCATTGCAAAGACCAAATGGCATCCTTCTATATGCATATGTCCCGAAAGGGCAAGTAAATGTGGTTTTCTGCTGATCCTCTGGTCTTACCGGTATTTGAAAGAAACCACTATATCCATCCAAATAACAAAAGTATGAATTCATTGCTAGCCTTTCAAGCATCTCATCAATGAATGGAAGAGGATAGTGATCTTTCTTCGTCACCTTGGTCAAACTTCTATAATCTACGCACATTCTCCATCCAGTTATAGTCCTTTGAGGGATCAACTCATTGTTCTCATTAGGCACTACTGTCAACCCTCCTTTCTTGGGCACACAATGTACTGGACTAACCCATTCACTATCAGCAACAGGGTAGATCATACCTACATTAAGCAGCTTCAAAGTCTCCTTTTTAACCACTGGCTTCATTGATTCCTTCAGCCTTCGCATCCCTTCAACCATTGATTTAGCATTCTCTTCCAAGTTAATCTTGTGGGTGCAGAATGCGGGGCTGATTCCCTTGATGTCATCCAATGTGTAACCAGTAGCCTTCTTATACCTTTTTAGCATAATAAGCAGCTTCTCTGTTTCTTCCTTCGTTAGGGCATTGTTCATCATAACTGGATAAGTTTTATTCTTCCCTAGATATTCATAGTGTAGCTCCTTTGGAAGTTCCTTCTGTTCTACTTCTGGTGCTTCATCTGGATCCAGCTCCCCCAGAGGTTCAAAATCAGGATTTTCCAGGTTTAGCCGATCGGCACAAGCATCACGCCAATCGGTGCTAGTAGTATCCTTGTCAATTTCACGCATGATGTGGTCAAGTGGGTCTCCCATATTCATCCCTATCTTCTCATCTTCCTCTAGGTAGAATTCCTGATAGCAAGAAGGGTCTTGATGAGACGGATCATTAAATTGAAATTGCACTTCTTCATGTCCTAGGTGTAGCATAATTTGACCTTTCCCAGCATCCAGAACATCTTGTACTAATCTTAAGAACGGCCTTCCCAGAATAATGTCTTCAACCCCAGTTTCTTCATTACTTAAAACAAAGAAATCCACTAGCATTGTTTTTGAGCTGATCTCAATTTCAACATTTTTTATCACCCCCAGTGGCTTGGTCTTCCTTCCATCCACCATGATGAGCTCCAGTTCAGTCCCTATCTTCTGCTGTTGAGTTCCATAAGGCATGCTCATAAATGCATCATAAGTCATCAAGCTAACACAGGAACCAAAGTCACACAAAGCCCTTAGCAATTTCTTCCCCGATATCTCGCATGGTATGTATGGTTCTTCTTCATCTTTATCAGTGACACCTACAGCATACACACCACACAATCCTTCATAGGGGGATGGCTCAAATCAACTGTCTAGTAATCTCTTTGCTTGTTTCACCTCTGTTCCATCAAGCTTTATATCATCCTTGTAAAGCTTCCCTAAAACTCTCCCAACAATTTCTTGATCAAAAACTTCCGATTTAAGGTGATTACTCGGGAAATTGTACTCAATTCCGGCTCCAGAAGCATCTTGCTGGCTGAAGGATCTTCTCATATTGATCAACTCTTGCAAAAAATCAATAGGAATCCAGTCCGTTGGTTCAAATTCGTCGAGTGGTTTAGCATTCGCCAATGTCCTATCCCCCTTTGGTTTAGCAAAGTTACCTTCAAATTCCTTCAGGTGGCTGTCCAGAATCGCAGCTTCTATCTTGGTATATTCCTTGCAACTTGATAGAGTCGTCAGGGTGATCAGTTCTCATGTTGTTGCAATTGTGCCGATTGGTTCAGAGACTGCGCCAATCGATGCGCATGCCAGATCCATAGAGGCGTGTCTGACGGGCTCTATCTCCTCGAATTTATGCTCTAAAGTAATTATTGCTCTACTCTCTGACATAAAGATCTATTCAGCCGGCAACTCTTCCTTTTGCATAACTTCTGGGCATTGCCGGTTTGGTTATTCTTCCCAATGCTTGTGCAAAGCTTCATTCTCAGCAATTTTGCCTAACAATTCGATCCCTGCCTTGGCTGTCAATCTCAGAAAACTTCCTTCGGTCGATCCACCCAAATGCATCCTCAATGCCTTTTTTATGGCCACATAGAAGGTTTGAGCACACACATTCTCATCAATGCCTAGGTCAGGTCCTTGTTTCAACAATGTTTGAAAATGCGTTCAGGCTTTCGTGAGAGACATTTCATCTTCTTGTAAGAAGTTCACCACTTCTCTTCTCAACTTCTGCACCTTTGGCAAAGGAAAATAGTGGAGACAAAAATTTCCAACTAATTCACTCCACTTACCTTTCGCTTTTCGAGATGCTGCCTTGTGCCACTCTTTGGCTCTTCATCCCAAAGATAATGGGAAAAGCAACCATCTGTAAAGATCCCGAGGCACTCCTTCATCATGGAATGTTTGACAAAGTGCCTCCAAGTTTTGTAAGTGAGTATACGGGTTCTCCTCTTTTGCTCCAAAGAACTTGTTTGCTTCAGCCATTCTAATGATAACGGAGTTCTACACATACGAGGGGGCCGTGGCTTTCTCGTCTGAGGATTGAGGCACTAGCACGTCTGGAGATGGCAAAGAAAGCTCCCTGAGCGTCGGAGAAGATCCTGTCGTACTCATCCTGAAAATTCACACAAAACTCAAAAACAAAAACAACTAGAAAAGAAAGGATTAGATGTTAGTAAAATATTAATAGTAAAAGAACTGGCTTGTTCCTCGGCAACGGCACCAGAAAATAAGCTTGTTGGTCATAGTTACGTACCCACTTATATACCGTAAGAGGACGGTGTACAGTTGTAGCTCTTTTTTCCATAAAGTATTCCAAGGTTATCAAATCCACGGGGAACGAGCGGAACTATTACTATTAAAGGATTATTAACAGATTGCAATGGTTGGGTTGGTGTGAATGGTGATGGTAGGAGAGTGGTGGATGAATGTTATTGGAGATGTAACAGGATAATGAAGGATTCTCTCCTTAGGATTGGTTCACTAGCATGTAACCCTATTCTTATCAACTCGAGTGATGACCTTAATATTCTACAAGACATTGTGGTTTCGTTCACCCCGGCTGTCATTACAGAGGTTATTAGCTCCCCACTGGTTTCTTGCACTATGCAATGGGAAGAAGTGTATTGGCCTATACACTAATGAAAAGGGATAAATAGATGCGCAATTAAGTTCATCAAATAGATTAAATTCATCAAGAGAGTATCAATGAGTATGAGAGTTATATGACCAGATCCCCGCACCAGAGAAGACAATATGAGACTACTCGCTCAACCTTTCGCTAAACATAGCAGAGGGATGAGAAATAGAGCTAGAACGCGTACAAGCCGATCGGCGTGACCTCCCTTCTAGTGGTTCTCGTTGGTGTTGACCAACCGACACCGCCAATATCCTGGAACCCTAGTTCTAACAACTCAATATCACGATTGTCGTCTCCCTGTTGCCCCATGTTGCCCTTGATAGTTATCTTCCTTTTATACTCGACGATATTAGGTCGACTTCCACCGACTCTGACTCATATTGGGTTGGGCCTTCGTCTTTCCCGGACTTGGGCTTGTCTTCGTCATCTTTTCCTCCTACGCTGATCGGCACGGCATTGGCGCCGCTCGGCACGGCCAAGTATCTGGCCCATCTTTGTTGCTCTTTAGTCCTTTATCCATAATTGCCCTGTGTTACACCTGTTTCCTATGATTACATCCAAAATAGAAAAACTACAAATATATGCAAATATAGGGTTAATTGTTAGTCTAAACCTCCAAATTAAGACGCAAAACATCCCTTTTTGGTAGATAAAATGGGTAGCAAGAAACCACCAACACTGGGTAGCTGATTTCGGCCTGATATGACCCTGTCGGCTGAGTTCTGATTTCAGCCGTCACAACCCTGCTCGAGCCCTAATTTCAGCCTCATATGATCCTATCAGCCGGTTGTTTTATGGCAGGATCGGCCGACGGGGCGTTTATTCATATTTTTACCTAATTTTAGCCCTTTTGAACCTACAAACACATATTTCACCAAAACTTGTGGAACTTTATTTGTTTAAACAAATAATCATGAAACTTTGGTCTTTACCTTGCATTTCCCAACCGGTTGGTGGCCGATATTGGGTTTTAAGGGCCACCAACACTAGCCCAGGAAATTGTGCATTCGTTTAGACTCCAATACTAGGCTAAAAAATGTTTCATGATTAAAACTAACCTAGCCAAATCTTTTGTTAGGATTGAATGGTCTTTCATTGTTCTTCACCGCCAAGGTTTTCATGGACATTTCATCGATCTTATACATGCATGCATTGTTGCACCAACTTTCTCGTGCAAATAATGGGCAGGCATATGGTCGCTTTTGATCGCTGTGAGGTATCCGACAAGGTTGTCCACTTTCACCATACCTTTTCTTCCTAGCTATCAATGAGCTCTCACTATAGATCAGCATGCACACCTATCGACTGTACTTTTTGCAGATGACCTCATCATTTGTGGTAAAGCTGACTCACATGAAGTTCACACAATCAGAAACATAATAAATGACTTTTACCAACTCGGGCCAAACCTCTAACTGGGCCAAATCCTCCATCCTTTTGAGCCGTAAGGTTGATGACATTACCCGAACCCAAATTCAAAGCATTTTCCCTGTTGAACGATGGATTGCTCCACAATTCACCTGGGTCACCCTTTTGATCATAAACCATAGGGATCGAGCCAAATCCTACCAATTTATTCTTTAGAAATTTCGAGCTAAACTTCATGTTATCAAAGCAAACAAGCTTAACCATGGCGGCAGACTGGTCTACTTCAACTCAATTTTTGCATCCATTCCTATCTATTACATGGCCAATGTTCTTTTTAGCAAAAAAATTCCTAGCAAAACTTAATGGCACTGTTTCTAAATTCTGGTGGGCTGGTGTCCAACAATAACCCACCGCAAAACCTCTACACCTTAGAGCCTGGGAAGATATCACCCAACAAAAACATAGAGGAGGCTTAGGAATTCAAAATCTAGGCCTAGTGAACAGAAGCTTGCTCCTCAACTTATCCTGTCACATAGCAAACAGTGAAGACCCACTCCTCTCTGTAGTTTTAAAAGCCAAATACTTTCCTCGTCGCTCTTTCTCGACAGCACCTACTCATCTCCCCAAATTAGTTTTTTGGTCCTCTCTTACTGCCATCAAACCTGAACTCATCCGGCCCTCAACCTATGAAATCTGCAGTGGGAAACTCCAACATTTGGAGCTCTCCTTGGTGCCCCATCTAGGATCGGATGCATGACCATCTCATCTATCCAACTCAGCAACCCAAACTACCAAATATTGTCTCTGATTCCTGGATCACTGGTACAAAGCAATGGGATGCAAATAAAATCCAAGATGTGTTTGGCGCACAAACTCTTAATACGATCTTGCAGGTGCCTATGCTACACTCTGATTAGCCAGATATATTGTGTTGGAAACCATCCAGATCAGGCCAATGCACTTCCAAGGATGCCTACAAGCAACTTGCAGTCCAAAGACAACAACCATTCCCACAACAAGGTAGTCAAGCTCTTCCACAACAGGTCCTACAACTTTCCCAGGTCATGTGGAAACACAAGGAGATGCAGCCCAGGCACAAAGCTTTTGCTTGGCGCCTGCTATCACGAGCTTTGTCCACATGCAATCGAGCAAATCACTTCTCTCAACTCATTGATGCTAACTATAGAAGATGTGGCGAACCTGAAATAGATGCCAACCTATTCTTCACATGTGCTTTTGCTCGTGTTGTCTGGTTCTCCGAACCACTGGTGATTAGGGCAGACAACCTTCTGTAAGGGCCACAAGGTGTACAAGCACAAATATTAGCCCTACTGAACCACCCAGCATGCCGCAACATAAGGTTCATGACCATTGAGGTTCCCCGAAGGTATGAATGTTTTAGGTGATGAATGCAAAACATGAAATGTGACTAATGTGTCTACATGAGTGTTGTGCGTGTAGGAAACCTTATCTACCTTATGATGATTGTTGACGGTTTCCTTGGTGGTTGATGAAGATGACCATAAGTGATGGAGGCTTGATGAGCTTGATGGAGTCCATGGGTTGATGGAGATGGATCAAGGCTAAGGACAAGCTAGGAGCAAGTGTTTGGAAAACTTGTCTAGTTGTTAGGGCTTGAGTCCACAGAAAAACTGGACTATCAAGGGGATCTAGGTCATGTCTTGTAGGTAATGCTAGTCGATGATGTGCATGGATGCTTAGTGAAATCACCGGCACTAGGTGGCAGTGGAGAATCCAAGGAGCTGTTGGAAGAAGCCGATAAACAAAGTCAAGCAAGGACGGAGAGTTTCAACTTTTGGAGATAGTGACCGGACAGAGGGGTCTGGAGAGACTGGACTATACGATCATCAGAGGATCAGAGAATAGAGCTGCGAGGAATTTGTCGCACGAAGACCCATAGCGGTCTGGTCTATATGGATGGGAGGAGAACAGAGACGAAGCAGTTTTGGACGCTCTCTGGAATGAACATGAAACAGAGAGACCGGACAGTCCAGTCTACTGATTGGACAGTCCGGTGTACTAACCAGACAATCCAGTCTATGCATGAACAACAGAGCACAATGGCTCGAGAGGAGCCATGCAGAAGAGACCAGCCTGTTCGGTCTGGTAGAGATCGGACTGTATAGTCTGTACAGCCAGAAAGGTTGTTTCATGGGGCAACGGCTCATATGAGGTTGGAAGCCTATATAAACTCATTGTTGCGGTCTTGGATACCTTTCTTGGTCCATGGGATAGCTAGGAGCATTAGTAGGGAGCCAAGAGGAAAAGAGAGGAGCACTAGGAGAAGATATTGAAGATTTTGAGAGTGCTAGAGAGTGTAACTTTAGCATCTATACACATCTAAGGCTAGGGTGTCCTTGAGAGTGTGATCTAGCTTGTTACTCTTGGTCCATGGTGAGACCTAGACTGGTTAATTGTTGGTGATCGAGCCTATCATGATTGGTTGTGATGGCCGTCACATGTTTGTACACAGTTTGAGCCCTCCGGTGAAAGGGGCATTAATAGTGAGCGCCCATGTCGGCTCAGGGAGTGTGGCAAGTTCTTAAGGGAGGCGAGCTTGTTCCTTGGTAGCAGCGGTGAAGCAACCATGTCTTCACTCTGGGAGTGATTGCGGGCTTGTGTGTCAGAACTCCACTTGGTGGTGGGAGGGACCGGTACTCCAGTGGCAGTGGTCCAACGAGGTGTAGGGGAAGATGCCATCATTTCAAGACCTCGAGAAAAAAATCATGAGTCATCTCTTACTCTACTCCTTACTTTGATGCATTATCTTTCGCATTTACATACCGTGCTATTCATGCTTGTGTGCTTACTTTGCTCTTGTTGATTATCTTGTAGGCTTGCACTAATAGGCTCTTTACTTGCTAGTAGTGTTTCAGCTTCCGTATTTGATCACTAGCATATATAGGAGTTGCCTTGGCTTGATTTATTACCCACATATGTATTGTGCTACTCATGCTTGTATGCTCTAGTTCTCTATCTTGTAGCTTTGCATGTGTAGGTTCTTTTGCTAGCTTGTTGTTTGCTTTCGCGTGTCTTTATTACTTGCTTCAATAGGAGTTGTATTGCCTTGTGTGATTCATTAGTATGCTTAGGTTGTTGTTCCTTTCATAGGACTATTATCTTGTTAGTGTGATCACCACTTGAATTGTTATAGTAGTTGATTGAGTGTTCGGATTTAGGAATTGGCGAATTTGGTACATTTAGCGAGTTCCCAATTCACCCCCCTCTCAGTCACTCGGTGCTTTCAAGCAATCAACTTCCAGACATCATCTGCCTCCTATGGCACACATAAAAGGCAAGGAATGATCACCGGTTTCACACTAAACGTTGGTCTGTTTTGTAGGTTCATCTGGCAATGGTGGCGGACATACAGAGCAATAACCACTTAGTTAATCACCAACAACCACCGATCAACCATCACCAATGCAACAACGATCTTTAACAACAGACACTACACAAATAGGACACAATGACAACAAGGACAAAGTGCTATGTTGATGCAACTCTTCCACTACAATAGTCAGGCGCCTCCACTATTGCAGGACTTGGAGTGCTCTTATGCAACTCCTCGGGGCCGATCATGCCTGCCATCCACATCCAGGCTACCATGGCAAACATCTCCAGCCCTCTACAAGTTGAGGCCATGGCACTACTGTTTTGACATTTCTTAACGTCATCACTAAGTTTCCTTAGCAACGAAGCCAAAATGTTTGTTGGTAATCTTTAAGAGAATGCAAATAGTCCACAAGCGCATGGAGAATACCATAGTAGCATTCACTCGAAGGTATTCAGGGTATCATATTTATTTTATCCCAAAGGAAAGCATATGATTGATCGGAGTAATTACCATCTTCTTAACGTTGCATAGTGGATTATAAGACAAAGTCCTCACAAGGGTAAGGGTAATGATAAAGATTGGTGGTGGACATAGAGATAGCATACTCAAGATAAATAAATACTAGTCTAGCAGAGAAGGACAAAGAAAGAGCTAATTTCCTATGTTGCTTTTATATAGTTACATAGTCTACATTATATATTGTTATATTGATACATAGACAATGCAAGACAATCAGATCATCACACCTTGGGCATCTGGTTTTCCCTAGCATCCACAATATGATTCCAACCAAGAGCCTATTGCATAGCTGAACGTGGGGGATTTCAAAGGACAGATAGGGCTGTCACCACCTACTGTCTACCCCTAGCAATCCATGGGCTACATGACAAATAATGCATTCAATTGATCTAAGCACCATGCTTACATCTTTAGAACAATACCCCTAATCCCCTAGTGATGGATCAGAAAAGGAGTAATCATATTTCAGTGAACACTAAGCACATGGAAATGATCTAAGTCAAACATTAGTCATGCATCATATAATGATATAAATAAAAACTATAGTAAGGGTTTAAGTCTAACATGGTAACATAGTGTAACTACATTACTAACATGCAAGCATAATAACCAAATACATGAATGAATCATATAATCAAACAAAAAACACATGACCCAAGCAGAACTATATAGAAAGACTAAATATATTAAATAGAACAAAGTCTTACAAAAGGAGAAAGATACAAGAGCCATACCACAACTACAAGGAAGACTTGGGAACTGAAGAAGGCTCTATTTTAAGACTAACTCCACTAAAACTAGAGAGAAACTCAAAATGAGAAAGAGAGTAATGCTTCTTGGCGTGTGTTGAGGAGTGAGCCACACACTTCCTTTTATAGCTGTCCAAAGGCGGTTCTGAGGTTGGTAACTCCCGCCCTAAGGGGGACAACCACCTTTGGGAAGTCGGTGGGGAACCGTCATTCAAAGATGGGCCTCAGTGAGCTGGCCTCCTCTTCATCCGAACAGAGGGTGGGCCCACTAGGGTCCTGCCTCCTCTGGCACATTAGTGGGTGGCCCCCCTTGGTGTGTTTGGTTCTGTAGGTTGGACATTTAATCCATGGGAATCCTTGTTGGCGAACTCTGATTGGTCGCCGTTGTGTTTTTTCGCCACATTGGTTTGTTTTTCTCCTCTCTTTTGATAATTCTCTTGCATGTGAGTATTTGTCCAAGCACTAGTGGATATTTATTAATTCTGACTAACATGCATGGTGGGAATGTTGAATCCTTATTTATTTTGACTAATATTGATGGTCAAAAATGGTATTTACCGACCGTCAACAAACTCCCCCAAGCTAAAACTTTGCTCATCCCGATGCAAATATAGAACTTTAGGTTGTTGATCAGGAGTCACAACAATGTTTTATATTCCGTCCATAGTACCAAGTGCACAAGTTGCAACAATGTTTTATATTCCCTCCATAGTACCAAGTGCACAACAAAATACTTTACCTTTAATTGAATAAGTTGGCATTTGGTAACTCACCTTTTTTACCTTTGTCCCTGTGGGGCTTTTGGCTTCTCTTCATCTTGGGTGGTTGAAAGAAAGAACAGTCTTTCGTAGGGCACCATTTTCTGATCCCTGTGTTCCACTTTTCATCCAATTTTTTTCAAAAGATTTTGGCAAATAAAACTAAGTTCCTCTAATGATTCACTCAGTCGCTCAATGTGTATAAGTCCTTTCCAAGGCATTGAAATTGCCTCTTTTGTTCCTACCTCTAAATAAGGCTTATGTGGAGCCCTGGGTTGGAATAATTGAGACATAATTGTAACACATATATTGCTAAACCAAAAGACTGAACCCACGGAGAAACAAGTCATACAATCTGATCAAGATGTGCATGTGTTTGGAATGTGGTGGAATGATGATGGAATATTGTATACTCCTTTTTGAGGACACTCTCTCTTTCTTTAACTAGCACTTGGACATGCCTATTAGTTTTCTTCTCTTTTTTTTCACCATGCTCAAGATTGGGAGCAAGTATTTATTCTATATTTTTTGATAACGATGTATTCCATGCAACCAAATGAGAGAGAGTCATAACATGATATTCATGTAGTATTTATTTTGCTAACTTCCAGGATAGTAGTTAGGCATATGGTGGTGGATGCAATGGAATGATATTGCTATCTCCTGATGTAGGAGCATTAGCAAATGATGGTGGATGTGTATGTGAATCTTGATCATAAAAGCATGAAATTGATCTCACAAATGTTACAAGCATTTTGATAAAACTCATTGTGAAAACAAGCAACATATGTAGAAGGTTTTGCAATGAAGTACAACATATGGCGGTGGTAGGAATTTTCATCATTGGGAAACTTTCAATTTTATCATTTTGAAAAATAGAATCTCTGGATGTTAAGCTTTACTTTGGGACAAAGATCATAGCAGCCCTATTCTAACCATATCATGCCTCACAACAACCTAGACTTAGATCATGCACTTTTGCAACCCACAAGTATTCAAGTTCAAGGCAAGCATGTTTAGCCAACAGACTCAAAAATTGGGAGAGTACTAAGTTGTAAATGAGGGACTATAGAAAGATATAAAAGAGAGCAACTACTCATCATCTCAACATGAAGGTATGAACATCCCTAGCATGCATGACAACCTACAAATTTTTATTTTGCTCTTGCTCACGGCTGTTGGTTAGGATCAAATCCACTCCAACGGTAGTAAACCGTCGTATAGTCGTGGGCCTCTAGTACCTGCTCTTGGAGGTGATGAAACTGGTCATCACTATGTTGCTGCCACTTTGGTGGTCTGGGTGTGAGTAGCAAGGGTGTTTTGCATTTCCTGTGTTCTCACATCCAGGTCGTCCATCCTCCTTGTAAGATCCCTCAATTCCAGACCATAGTCATAATAACCAAATCCCAAAAAAGAGTGACATCCATCATGATGTTGAGGCCTCCCGATCGACTTAGGGCAATGTCCCCATTGTGCACTACTAGCTTGCTGCCAAGACGAACCTCCAGTCTCATACTGTTGCCGCATGAACATCCAAGTGGGGTGGCCAGAATGTTCTGAGCCTACAGTGTAATCATGGACCGGTGGTGTAGTTCTGGCTGTGCTAGTGGTGGCACACTTCGTGCTTTGTCATGTGTGTCAATCGGCGGACCTGTCTTCCTTCTCTTTGCAGCTGAATGGTTAGTTCCCAACAACTATACAAATGATACCCCGAGTTAGGAAGCGGGATTTCGTTTGTATAGCCAGGGTAATAAAATATAATAGAACCATCGGGACCCTTCTTTAAAGTGTGACCCTGCTCAAGAAATTTATAATCTATCATGGGACAGGGCTGAGAAAGATAATCAAATCTAGAGCTAGATAAAGCCCGACCCCTGCAGCAATACAAGTCACTATTGAAGTGCATTCAATGGGTATTGATCCCTTAATATAATCTAACCATTGACCAATCATAGCTTCAATAGGAGCAATAGGAATTTTAGCAATTGCAGCAAGGTCTAGTGTCTTTTCTAGAGAAACAAGTCATAGCATGCCACCTATGCCATAGTTGTAGAGTTGGGATGTGAATGTCACTAGTCCTAAGACGTTCACAAGAAAATTCCCCCGAAATCCTTTGCCAAAAAGAACCCTTTTCAAAACCCGTGGTTGCACCATCTAAGTTAGTGTTGAAATAACTTTTAAACTTAAGAATGATGCTAAGGTCTTTCCAAGTGAGATAGTTTTCCTTCTTGAACAAGCGGAAAAGTACCCCTTTGTTATCTTTTAGCAAGGTGCACAAAAACTGGATAGTGAGGAGGCATGAACCCCCCCAGTGATGTGTGCAAATTCTGTCCAACCTAAAGCTTTCCAAATAGAAAGGAACTCAAGGTCCATACCTATAGTGGAGAGTAGGTTGTCATCATACTATTGACACCAAAATTTGGCATGGTCGTCATTGTTTTCTGCCGATAAAAGTGAAGCACGTGTTGATTGCAAAATTTGATAATGATGGCCAATTCTGGCTTGATCTGATGGTTAAATAATTGATTAAGCCGAGTTGGTCATTTGTTTGGAATGATTAGCATGAAGAAGCTTGGCCTAGAAGATTAAAGAATGAAATAGCTAAATGAGGTCTTTAATTCTGATTAAGTGACCGAATTATTATATTATATCATTGCACGATGAGTATAAAGGTAGGTTCGGCAAGAACAAGGAAAGACATGCTTCATATTGCCAAAGGAAATTGTGTATGTGATTAAGGTGTTGACACGTTTGTTGGCTTTGGCTATTGATATGCTACGTGTAAAAGCGTGGTCAAGGAAAGATGGAGACAGTTTGCCTAGATTCTTCCATCGGGATGCACACGCATGAGATGAAGACTTCAAACAATGTGTCTTTGAGAGGAAGGCTATCGAGACTTATTCTCGGCAATATATTTATGGGGCTACGTCGGGATTAAGAACTACGATGGTGAAGACACAAGATGCCGAGTTATATAGGTTGGGGCCCTCTCGATCACCGTGGCTTTGGAGTCCCCTGCTGCAGCTTCTTATGTGGGCTCCTCTTCCTTTATTGGATTGAGCTAGTCAATCTTAACCCCAACTCTATTCTGCATATTGCTATTTTTGTGCATATGTGCGAGGCTTTCTTGGGCATTCTGCCCCACTTCACTCTGTTCCACCATCTCTTTGTCCTCTGTCCCTTTCCATCTACCGCCAATCAAGAAGCCATTGGGTGTGTTGGCATCCAGCTCAGGAAAAAGGACATGTACATCGATGTGCCACTGTCCACAGGGAACAAAAAATGGTGGGACGAGTGGTTCTATTGTGACAATCCACCCCCCCCCCCCCCAGCTATCCAAAATTTTACTGGTGCCAAAGCTATCCCCCAGTCCTCTTGGACTGAGAAGCCATACCCTAAGGACACTCAAGTCCAAGATCTTCTAGAGAAGATTGCTGATCTGAAGAAGGAAGGGATTGACGGTGTCACCATAGCCAAGAGCTTCATTGTGCGTCGAGTGCAACCCCTCAAGTGGCAATGCCACCCTGGATGGGATTATGACTCTGATGATGAAACCAGAGAAGTACCCGACCCCCCCAAACCCAGCTTTGCATAAGGCTCGGTTGAACAAGATGTTCAAATCAGTGGGCTTTCAAGATCATGAATTGATCAAGAAAGCATACAACAAGGGCACTCACCAAGCCCGAGTAAGCAATAGTTTCCTCTGCATCTTCAGTTGTTAATGTAACAAAATCTTTTGTCCATATTATCTTTGTGTATGCTTGCAGGTACTCGACACATATGTGTCTCACCCACCACTCCCTCCGACTGATACAGAGGGAGCGGACTATGTTCCCAAGCCGCCTCCATAGGCTGACCCTACCAGGACAAATACAATGAGCGTGCTTCAGAATAACTCGATCAAAGCAGGCGGCTCTACAATTCCTGAAGTTAGTTTGTCTTCCCCCGGTCGACGAGTCAAGCTGATCACCCACCACCGAAGGTCGAACCGTGGGGACGGCAATGATGATGATAACAAGGAAGAACTCCCTCAAGACATGAGTCAGCATTCCTATGCTCCCGTCGACCGACCTTCAAGTTAGTTGGAGCCCCCGAGCCAAGTGGTCGGGGACACAAGAGAATTGGAAAAGACTGCTGAAGTCAAGAAGCGATCCTCCTCGAAAAGGAAGCTCTCCGACTCACGGACCACTTCTTTTATGAAGAAGGTCAGCAGAATCAAAATCAAGCAAGCTTCCAGGTAAACATCCTTACTCTTGTGTCTTTATTACTCTCATCTAGGATGCATCTGAACCTTGAACACTTGTACAACAGCGACCATGCTACCCAGTCGACAGGTACACCGGGTGGGACTACGTCAAAAGGCATAGTGCAGACTCCAACTCCTCGTCCGACCAACCCACCTCAGTTGGTTGACACACCATCAAGCGTTCCGACTGAACCAGCAAAATCTCCAGTGATCCCATCACCGCCAAAGACTACTGCCCCTCCGTAGACCGTCGTACCAGCTCCTGTCAAGGATAAAGCTGTGTCGATCGAGAAGCCAGTGGGTCAGCCAGAAGCAGAGGATCTAGAAATCCTCCGTCAGCACCAAGAAGCATCCAAGGTACATCAATACCAAGGCACTTGTCCTTCTTGAATTATATAAAGTATTGAACCACTCTGCCTTTCTTTGACTAGCACATGTATTCTCTACTTGAGAGAAAACAAGCACGAATGGAATTCCTTGAGGCTGAGAAGTAGGGTAATGTAGTTTAAATCTTCATTGTAAAAGTATTGCTCTTCCTTACTGACATTGTATCTCTCTAATTCCAGTCACCAGTCAGTAGTATTCCAAGGCCAAGGACCATGTGAACAAATTGCTGACTGATGTTAGAGCGGTAAACACTTCTCTAGAACAGAGTCATCTTGATAGTGCAGGTAACAGACTAATGAATCCTTCCAGCTTTGTTGTTTCCCATGCCCAAATCTCAACATATGTTTTCAGCTCATGAGAAGAAAGCAGTCGAACAGGAGAAGCTTATTTCAAACTGGCAGAGGCATTTAGACACTCTGACTACGGAGAAGGACGACATCGCCAAGCTGCTGAAAGCGCAGAGCGCCAAAAACATCAAGCTAAAGAAGAACCTGGAGGAGACCGAGGAGAAGCTGAAGCAAGCCAAGTGCTCTAAGGAATCCTTTAAATGTAATCTTGCCAGTAAGCTTCCCTCTATCATCTTTGTCATGCGCCTATTCTTTTTCATCTTCTAACATTTATATAACTTTTGCGGCTCTATCTTATAGCGCTCGAAAGGCGTTGGATTATATCCATGCCCACCAAGTAGAGAAGACAAGGCATTCTCTAGAGTACTTGCTAGAGCAGGCCCTTGAAGGCATCGAGCTGCACACCAAGCGAGTGGCCATCAAAGCCGCGAGTCAACTGTTAGCCACTGCAAAACATGGAATCCTGAACTCTCCGAATATAAGATCAAGGAGGGCTTCAATCCCAAGTAGATGGTCGACCAGTGTCAACTGCTACTCGACTCCATGGTGGAGACCTCTCGAATCTTGGTGGAGAACATTGACATGGCTCGTGCCATTTCGACTCCTCCAGCAACTCCAGATATAGAGCTAGATGATGACGCCTCTTCTCCTTCACAAGAGGTATAAACATCTGTGTAATAGAATACATTAGTAGTATCTAACTTTGGAAACAATATTTTCCTTATATAAATAATAACTCTTTTCTTGATTAGTTATTTAAACAAGTAGATAAATCGTCTAAATAGTCAATGGAGCAATCTCCTACTACTTGTAGTAGAACGATTGATACTTTGTTGTGTTATTCACGCTTTAGCATCTGAACCACTCTTCAACAAGATCTTAGAGATAAAATAGAAGACGCATCGGTCTGCCTTATCATATTAGGTTGTAATTCAAAACTGCATAACAATCAGAATCGATCAGTCGACACATAACCTCTTGCACTTTGGCTCTGGGTTTAGTGTAGTGGCAGTCTGCTATGCAGTATAAATTATATAACCATAATGATTCAGCGTTAGACCATAAGAATAAGACCGTATCAAGATTTGAGAAATCAGTTAGAAAAATCCAAAACCAGAATTTGTCAAGGTTAAGGATGCATGGGATATTATTATTAGCCCCATGGCTCAATTGTTTAACGTATAAATTAAGGAATCAAGACAAATAAGAATGAAAATCATCAAGAAATCTTTCATAAAAAAGACCGAAGCTTCATTCTATAATAATAGGTATGTGAATACATAAAAAGACTAAGTATAAAAGCGATGTGGCTGGTTAATGTTCTAAGAATTTGGTACGTCATTGCCATCTTTATACATCAGTTGGTAAGTCCCCGGTCGAGTGACTTCTTTGACCACGTAGGGTCCTTCCCATTTAGGGGATAACTTGTGCCGATTCTTGGTTGATTGCACTCGACACGACACTAATTCTCCAACATGGAACTGACGACTTCGAACATTCTTTTCATAATATCATTGTAAGCCTTGCTGGTATACTGCCAACTGAAACAAAGCGCGATCACGCATCTCCTCTACTGCAATCAGCTCAATCTCTCGGTTTTCTTCAGAAAGCTTCTCGTCTATCACACCCCAAAATTTTAAATTTTGGTTTGTGACCTAATTCCACTAAACTTCAACATTTTTTTATAATCGATTAAAACTTTATTTTAAATTAATTAGATAATTAGAGAATTATAATTTATTTTAGGTAAAAATGATGTTTTCTAAATTAAATAAATTAATTTAGGTTATTATTATTTTTGTTTGTTGCACTCATGCTGAAGTAGTATGCATTAGGTTTTTATTGTGTGTAAAGTGTTTTTAAAATTCGAGTAGTTTTTGATTTAGAAAGCAATAGAAATAAAAAATAGAAATTAAGAAAAAAACAAAAAAGAGGAGAGTCTCACGTGGCCTATTAGACCAATTTCCCACCACGAGCCCATAGTTCTCCCCCCCCCCCTCCTTCTCTCGTTTGGCCTAGCCAGTGCAGCTCGGCCTACCATAGCATCGAGCCTAGTAGCCCCTGCCCTTTTGCCCTCCTGGCATGTTTTGGCCTAGCACGCCCATGCGGCCCAGCTCACCTGCAGCAGCCCACGCTCGCCTATCATCTTCCTCTCTTGTTGTTTCTGCTTGAGCATCGCCACCAGAAAACTGAACGCCGCCACCACTCTGCATCTCGCCTCTCTGATCCAGAAACCGATGAAACGAGCATACAAATGGACGTGTCGTGTTTCCCTCTCCACTTCCCAGCCATAAACGGACTTAACCGCACAGTCAGGCGCACTAGCCAACATCAATGACCACGACAGCCATTAATCGTCAGTGAGCTCCAGTCCACTCGGCTCCCCCTCTCTTTTCCCTATAAAATGAAGCCTAGATGCCCCTTCTATGGTACTCCGATGGCCCCTGCCTTCCCTCTTTCTTTTCCAACCTTTGGAGTCCAACTTTTCTCGCTGTATCCTCTGCTCCCGTTGCGCCCAGCAACAAAGCTCCAACTTGGCTTCAATTTTCCCGGCAATCCACTGCACCAAACGACGTGAAACTTCACCGGATCGTGTTCCCGGTTACCCTCTCCATCATATCTAAAGCTCACGCCAATTGGTGCCCTGAGGCGACAAGCATCTTGTCTGCCATGCCCACTATTTAGTGCCAGTTCATGGCCTACGCGTGACACGGTAATCTCTAGCCTTTCTCTGTTCAATCTCCTGCTTTCTAGCATGCAAACTTTGATCCACATCGTGTTCCAAGAAGACCACTTCATGTTCCTAGAAGCACTCATCGAGATCTTGCACGATGACACCAGGAACGCATTTGGCCCGTGAGCTGTCTCGACGTGACCTTGTCTAATTTCTGCTCTGCGATCTAAAGAGGAGGTGAGTAAACATCAAATCCGGTTCATCAGTGTCGTGTTCTAGGAAGTCTTCTTCGTGCTCACAGGAGCCCTTGCCTCTGTGTCAATGACTCCAGGAACGTGTTTAGGCACTTTGTGACCTTGCTGTGTTTAGGCACTACGATCTCCGAATCAGGTGAGTAACAATCTAAACCACTTTGCCTATTTCGTGTTCCACAACATGTACAAGACACATGGTCAAGTTGTAGATTTATTAGTGTACTCAGTCCATGGGAACACGCAAGCCAAGCAAATGTGCTGTTCTGTTCACTCCAGCAGCCGAGCTGCCTGTCAACATCGTGGCTATTCCGATGAATGATGGCCCCTTTAAAACCCAGCACAAGCACCTCTTGCCCACCGCTAAAGTTTCTTAAGACTTTTGTCCCTCAGTACCCTACGGATGCACCGCCCCAGCCCCGCCCCTCAGTCGCTGACGAGCGGGTCCCTCCCGTCATCCCCTTCCTCTCATCTCTCTCTCTCTCTCCCCGAATCCAGGCCGACGGAAACCATCATCGATTCCCTTCCTCCCCGCCTCCCCGGCTCCCCGACCACAACCAAACACATGATGCGCACCCCTCCGCTTCCCCTCCCCCACTACCGGTTTTCAATCGTGCACTGAGGCGCGCTAAAGCGCAGCAATGGCCGCCGCCGGCCATTAAATCCGGCAAGCCATGCCCGCTTGTTTCCCCCTTCCTCCCCCCCCCCCCCCCCCCCCCCCTATAAATCAGACCCCAAGAATCGCCCTCTCACACCGCTCCCTCCCCTCGTTTCCCCCTCGTCCCCCAAACCCCGAAGCACCCTCCCCTTCAAGCTTCAAGCGACGGCGACTTCTCCCTCCGTCGCCGACTGCCTCCCGGCGATCCACGGACATGCGTGACGCCACAATAAGGACCTCCTCGCTCCCCTCTCCCTTCCCATCTTCTCGCAGTGAAGGTCTAGCCACCGGAGTGGCGTTCCGTCCCAACTCTGGCGAGCCTTGCCTAGCACCACCGCCCACAGCGCCGCCGGCCGCCGCACACACCCGACCCCCGTCCATGAGCCGTTGATTTCCTGATCCAGGGCCAGGATTAGAAGACCCCCGAAGGGGTATGAGCCTGGTTTACCGTGGACCAAAGACCCTGGTCAATGACAGGTCCACAATACCCGTGGATCCGGTCCACACGTTTTATGATTTATTTTAAATGTGAAAATCTCAAAATCATGCTAATTTTGCGCCTAAGCCCCTCTATTTTGTCATAATTACTTTCTAATCCAATTTTTCTCCAAAACCTTTAGTTTAATTATGTTTTAACCCCTGACCTTTCATAAACAATATTTTAGCCCTAAAAATTTATAGTTAATTTATAATTATAGTTTTAATCCTGTCTTTTTACCCTTAGCCCCCAGTACTTAATAAAATTATGTTTAAGTCCTAAAATTTTGCAAAAACAACCTTATACTTTTTAGTAATTATTTTTCAGTCCTAATAATTTACAATTTAGTCCCTGCAATTTTATAAAATTACAAATAGGTTCCTAAAAGCTCCTGTTTTTACCTTTTTGCCCGTAGAACTTCAAACTAGCATAACTTTTTAACCTATAACTCCGATTTAGATGATTTTTATGCTCACGGAATCATAGGAACGCGTACTATCTTTTAATACTATTTTCATAGTTATTAGGACATGTTTGGTGTACTGTTCTTTATTTATTTGTGTTTTACTTTTCCGGTATTTATTAATATTAGACGAGGAGCAGCTCCAGAATTTCCAGGATCTTGATTTTGAGCAGCAGCTAGCAGAGAAACAGGCAAGTGTCCTTGATGCATCTTGTACCTATTATAATGTTTACTATAGAATTACATGCTTGTGTCAATTGATTGGGAACATATTGTTAGGGTTTTCCTAGTATTGTTTTATCCCTTTTCCTTATCGCCTTGAACTAGTTGGTTGGTTGTGGGTAGATAATGCTTAGGTTGCTTTTGGGATGTTGGGTTGATATAAATCTTGATTAATAAACTATATCACTTCATTGGTGGAATAATAATTGATGTTAGCAACATGGACTTAGGGATCTATGCAAGCCGGATGGAATGGATGTGGTGCCGTGGGCACATGGTTGGTCGTGGTAGGCTTGTTGTAGATCCTAGGACCCGGTTCTTAGTGGTAACCTAGGACAACAGTGCCATCACAAGGCTGCTATGGAACAGCTTGGCTGATTAATTAGGAGTTCTCCCAGTGTCGGTGCAGGATTTGGTGGAGCGGAGAATGGAAGTCAAGAGGACTATCCTTGCATCCGAATGGCTCAAGAGGGGGCTCCTGGGGTGATGAGCTGCTTGTTGATGGGCTATCACTTATGGACAGGAGTGGAACCTTAGTGGCTAGCATGTACTGGGAGACCCTTTGTAAAAGCCACGTAGTGATCTCCTAGCTGCACACCTAAGGAAGTGTGCTAGTGCTTGGCCGGCATGGCAACATGGAGACTTTAGTCCACCTGGCAACAGGGGATGAAATCACGACTTGTGGGTAAAGTGGTACAAACTCTGTAGAGTATCAAACTGTCATGACAGCCGTGCTCATAGTCAAGAGTGGCCTAGAATCCTCACAAGATTAGTTGGTTATGGGTTGGAATGTTTGGGAATGGTTGGATGGTGGATGGGATTAGACTTGTTTGATAGCACCCTATGGATTGATGGTTGGGATGACCCCACCTAGTAATTAGGATGCTTAAGAAATTAAAAGCTCATGCAATAAACCCCTATGAGCCTTCCTTGTCTATAGCCCCATGTCATCTTTTCATCCACTTGCTGAGTACGACATGTACTCACCCTTGCTATATTTCACATTACTGCTTAGCTACAGGAGAAGGATGGTACAACGATGAAGACAATGGATAAGAGCTCTAGGTCTGCGGTCTTTCAGTCGACTTCCTGTGGGAGCTGAAGGACGCCAACACTTAGTTTATTCCGCTGCAATGTAATATTTTACTTTTGACCTACGAGTCACCTTTGTAATAGTGTTACTAATTTAATAAAGATATTGTTCTTTTATCATAATAATTGTCATGTGTGCGTGAGAAATTGATCCTGTGCACGCATACAGATGTATTCGGTTCCAGTCGTTGGAACCGGGTGTGACAAGTGGTATCAGAGCTATATCGACCGCCGGACGCAAGCCTAGATAAAATGACTGTGCCATAGGTTCTATTTTCAAAACTAGTATTCAAAAAAAACTTTTATCTCTACAAAACTATTTTATCTTCTATCCTCTCTTCTTATTTTCTCATTACTTGTCTATTCTGAAATGTTTGACCAAAATGCTATTTCTACTATTCCTTTCCCCTTTCAAGATATTAGTTGGTCGACTTAATCTATCATAAACAAGATGAACGACATTGAAGATTCTACAAGCTGGTTCTACTCAATATGAAGATGAAGAATGGACAGTCAAACTTGAAGACTCTTCACAACACTAAGAACATTGGTCATCACTGCATAGGAAGAAAAACTTCCTGATGAATCATGATGTAGGATCCTTCCCATCATAGGAGAATAATCGCTAGATAGAACAACGTTGCTAATTATATGATTGTGTTGCCTGTGGTGTGCTATGTTTGAGTTGGATCTCTGATTGAGTGTTGGTGTGCTTGCAAAGCGTTTAGCTTTGTTATTACATCATTAGTTAGACCTAATTTAGTTTAGTTGGGGGTAGCATGCCCTCTATTCTTTGCTATCTTATCTTCACTCTATTCTATTCTAGTCAATTATAACCCAACCTGTTCGAGGAGATGTTGAACTCAACCATTGGTCTATGGTGGTAGCCCCAACAAGATGAAGTCAATGCCCAGGATAGTTCATCCTTACCTCCGCCAGCTCCAAATAGAAATCACAAGATTTGGATCTTCCAACAAAAGAGGCGACACACGACTACCAGCTTCAAGCGAACGACTTCCCTCCTGACACCAATGGAAGAGTAAGATCAAGAGACATATTAAAAGAAGGATGTCAAATTTCCTATGGAGAAGTTGCAAGAGTAAACACAAGGAGTCAATCAAGTGAATTATGTTCAAGATGGAGAATGAAAATTGAACCTACCTCTAGCCTTTTCTTGCTAACCACGTAGAATCTCGGGGCGAGATTCCTGTTAAGAGGGGTAGTATTGTCATACCCCAAAATTTCAAATTTTGTTTGTGACCTAATTCCACTAAACTTCAACATTTTTTTATAATAGGTTAAAATTTTATTTTAAATTAATTAGATAATTAGAGAATTATAATTTATTTTAGGTAAAAGTGCTATTTTCTAAATTAAATAAATTAATGTATGTTATTATTATTTTTGTTTGTTGCACTCATGCTGGAGTAGTATGCATTAGGTTTTTATTGTGTGTAAAGTGTTTTTAAAATTCGAGTAGTTTTTGATTTAGAAAGCAATAGAAATAGAAAATAGAAATTAAGAAAAAAACAAAAAAAGAGGAGAGTCTCACGTGGCCTATTAGTCCAATTTCCCACCAGGAGCCCATTGTTCTTTTCCCCCTCCTTCTCTCGTTCGTTTGGCCCAGCCAGCGCAGCTCAACCCAACACAGCACCCAGCCCAGCCGCCCCTGCCCTTTTGCCCTCCTGGCATGTTTTGGCCCAGCATGCCCATGCGGCCCAGCTCACCTGTAGCAGCCCATGCTCGCCTATCTTCTTCCTTTCTCGTTGTTTCTGCTCGAGCATCGCCACCAGAAAACTGAACGTCGCCACCGCTCTGCATCTCGCCTCTCTGATCCAGAAACCGACGAAACGAGCATACAAATGGACGCGCCGTGTTTCCTTCTCCACTTCCCAGCCATAAACGGTCTTAACCGCACAGTCAGGCGCACTAGCCAACATCAATGGCCATGACGGCCATTAATGGTCAGCGAGCTCCAGTCCACTCGGCTCCCCCTCTCTTTTCCCTAAAAAATGAAGCCTAGATGCCCCTTCTCTGGTACTCTGACGGCCCCTGCCTTCCCTCTTCCTTTTCCAACCTTTGGAGTCCAAGTTTCCTCGCCGTATCCTCTGCTCCCGTCGCGCCCAGCAACAAAGCTCCAACTTGGCTTCGGTGTTCCCGGCAATCTACTAGACCAAATGACGTGAAACTTCACCAGATCATGTTCCAGGTTACCCTCTCCATCATATCCAAAGCTCACGCCAATTGGTGCCCTGAGGCGACAAGCATCTTGTCCGCCATGCCCACTGTTTAGTGCCAGTTCATGGCCTGCGCGTGACACGGTAATCTCTAGCCTTTCTCTGTTCAATCCCCTCTTTTCTATCCTGCAAACTTTGATCCACATCGTGTTCCAGGAAAACCACTTCATGTTTCCAGAAGCCCTCATTGAGATCTTGCACGGTGACACCAGGAACGCATTCGGCCCGTGAACTGTCTCGACGTGACCTTATCTAATTTCTGCTCTGCGATCTGAAGATGAGGTGAGTAAACATCAAATCCGGTTCATCAGTGTCGTGTTCCAGGAAGTCTTCTTCGTGCTCATAGGATCCCTTGCCAAGATATTTGTCAATGACTCCAGGAATGTGTTCGGCCCACCAACGGCAACTTCGTGACCTTGCTGTGTTTAGGCACTGCAATCTCCAAATCAGGTGAGCAACAATCTAAACCACTTTGCCTATTTCGTGTTCCACAACATGTACAAGACACATGATCAAGTTGTAGATTTATTAGTGTACTCAGTCCACGGGAACACGCAGGGCAAGAAAATGTGTTGTTCTGTTCACTGCAGCAGTCAAGCTGCCTATCAACATCGTGGTTGTTCCGATGAATCGTGGCCCCTTTAAAACCCAGGGCAAGCACCTCTCGCCCACCGCTAAAGTTTCTTAAGACTTTTGTCCCTCAATACCATACGGATGCACCGCCCCGGCCCCGCCCCTCAGCCGCTGACGAGCGGGTCCCTCCTGTCATCCCCTTCCTCTTGTCTCTCTCTCTCTCCCCGAATCCAGGCCGACAGAAACCGTCGCTGATTCCCTTCCTCCCCGCCTCCCCGGCTCCCCGACCACACCCAAACGCACGATGCGCACCCCTCCGCTTCCCCTTCCCCACTACTGATTTTCAATCGTGCACTAAGGCCCCCTAAAGCGCAGCAATGGCCGCCACCGGCCATTAAATCCGGCAAGCCACACCCGCTCGTTTCCCCCTTCCTCCCCCCTATAAATTAGACCCCCAGAATCGCCCTCACACACCGCTCCCTCCCCTCGTTTCCCCCTCGTTGCCCCCTCGTCCCCCGAACCCCGGAGCACCCTGCCCTTCAAGCTTCAAGCGACGGTGACTTCTCCCTCCATCGCTGACTGCCTCCCGGCCATCCACGGACGTGCATGACCCCGCACTAAGGACCTCCTCGCTCCCCTCTCCCTTCCCGTCCTCTTGCGGTGAAGGTCCAGCCACCGGAGCGGTTTTCCGTCCCAACTCCAGCGAGCCTTGCCTAGCACTACCGCCCACAGCGCCGCCGGTCGCCGCACACACCCGACCCGCCTCCATGAGCCGTTGATTTCACGATCTAGGGCCAGGATTAGAAGACTCCCGAAGGAGTATGAGCCTGGTCTACCGTGGACCAAAGACCCTGGTCAATGACCGGTCCACGATACCCGTGGATCCGGCCCACACGTTTTAGGATTTATTTTAAATCCGAAAATCCCAAAATCATGCTGATTTTTCACCTAAGCCCCTCTATTTCATCCTAATTAGTTTCTAATCCAATTTTTCTCTGAAACCTTTAGTTTAATTATGTTTTAACCCCTGACCTTTCATAAATAATATTTTAGCCCTAACAATTTATAGAAATACCCCTGAGTTAATTTGTAATTATAGTTTAAATCCTATCTTTTTACACTTAGCCCCCTATACTTAATAAAATTATGTTTAAGTCCTAAAATTTTGCAAAAACAACCTTATACTTTTTAGTAATTTTTTTAGTCCTAATAATTTACACTTTAGTGCCTATAATTTTATAAAATTACAAATAGGTTCCTAAAAGCTCCTGTTTTTACCTTTTTGCCCGTAGAACTTCAAACTAGCATAACTTTTTAACCTGTAACTCCGATTTAGAGGATTTTTATGCTCATGGAATCATAGGAACGCGTACTATCTTTTAATACTATTTTCATAGTCATTAGGACATGTTTGGTGTACTGTTCCTTATTTGTTTGTATTTTACTTTTCTAGTATTTATCGATATTAGACGAGGAGTATCTCCAAAATTTCCAGGATCTTGATTTTGAGCAGCAGCTAGCAGAGAAATAGGCAAGTGTCCTTGATGCATCTTGTACCTATTATAATGTTTACTATAGAATTGCATGCTTGTGTCAATTGATTGGGAACCTACTATTAGGGTTTTCCTAGTATTGTTTTATCCCTTTTCCATGTCGCCTTGAACTAGTTGGTTGGTTGTGGGTAGATAATGCTTAGGTTGCTTGTGGGATGTTGGGTGGATATAAATCTTGATTAATGAACTATGTCACTTCATGGGTGGAATGATAATTGATGTTAGCAACATGAACTTTGGGATCTATGCAAGCCGGATGGAATGGATGTGGTGTCGTGGGCACATAGTTGGTGGTGTTAGGCTTGTTGTAGATCCTAGGAACCAGTTCTTGGAGTGGTAACCCAGGATAACAGTGCCATCACAAGGCTGCTATAGAACAACCCAGCTGATTAATTAGGAGTTCTCCTAGTGTCGGTGCAGCATTTGGTGGAGCGGGGAATGGAAGTCAAGAGGACTATCCTTGTATCTGAATGGCTCAAGAGGGGGCTCCGGGGGTGATGAGCTACTTGTTGATGGGCTATCACTTATGGACGGGAGTGGAACCTTAGTGGCTAGCATGTACTGGGAGACCCTTTGTAAAAGCCTCGTAGTGATCTCCTGGCCGCACACCTAAGGAAGTATGCTAGTGCTTGGCCGGCATGGCAACATGGAGACTTTAGTCCACCTGGCAACAGGGGATGAAATCACGACTTGTGGGTAAAGTGGTACAAACTCTGTAGAGTATCAAACTGTCATGATAGTCGTGCTCACGGTAAAGAGCGGCCTGGAATCCTCACAAGATTAGTTGGTTAGGGGTTGGAATGGTTGGGACTGGTTGGATGGTGGATGGGATTAGACTTGTTCGATAGCACCCTATGGATTGATGGTTGGGATGACCCCACCTAGTAATTAGGATGCTTAAGAAATTAAAAGCTCATGCATAAACCCCTATAAGACTTCCTTGTCTATAGCCCCATGTCATCTTCCCCCCCCCCCCCCCCCCCACTTGTTGAGTATGACATGTACTCACCCTTGCTATATTCCACATTGTTGCTCAGCTATAGGAGAAAGATGGTACAACGATGAAGACAATGGATAAGAGGTCTAGGCCTGTAGTCTTCCGGTCGACTTCCTGTGGGAGCTAAAGGACGCCAATGCTTAGTTTATTCTGCTGCAATGTAATATTTTACTTTTGACCTATCAGTCACCTTTGTAATAGTGTTATCGATTTAATAAAGATATTGTTCTTGTATCACAATAATTGTCCTGTGTGTGTGAGAAATTTATCCTGGGCAGGCATACAGATGCATTCAATTTTGATCATTGGAACCGGGTGTGACATCGCCATATCCCTTGACTCACACTGAAACGAGGTTTACCTCGGTCGACAGCATAGCCTCAGAGCCGTAGACCAACCAGAAAGGTGAGGGGCCAGTAGCTCGACTGACATTAGTGCGCAGCCCCTAGAGGACCGAAGGCAGCTCTCGAACCCATTGGCCGGCATAAGGCTTGTGTCAGTCAAAAATTCGAGGCTTCAACCCTTGAAGAATCATACCATTGGCCCGTTCGACCTGTCCGTTACTTTGAGGATGAGCCACCAAAGCAAAGTGGATTTTTATACCCATCTCATTGGCAAAGTCATGGAATTCCTCAGATGTAAACTGAGTACCATTATCGATGATGATGTAGTGGGGAACTCCAAGCCAAGTGAAGACCTCTCTAACAAACTCGACCGCCTTCTTTAAAGTTATCTTACCGACCGACTTCTCTTCAAATCACTTGGTAAACTTGTCAATAGCAAAAAACAAATGAGTAAACCCGCCTGGCACTTTCTTGAAAAGACCAAGAATATCAAGCCCCCAGACTGCAAAAGGCCAAGTCATGGGTATCATCTGAAGTTGCTACAAAGGCACATGCGTTTGTTGAGCGAAGAATTGATAGCCTTCACACTTCCGAATAACCTGGTGTGCATCTTCAACCGTCGTGGGCCAATAAAACCCTTGCCAAAAAGCCTTGTCGACCAAAGTCTTAGAAGCTGCATGGTTGCCACACGCCCCTACATGGATTTCCTACATCAACTCTTTACCTTCTGGAACTGAGATGCATTGCATCAAGATTGAAGGACCGAGAAAGCCACCAGGGGGGGTGAATGGGAGCCAATTAAAATTCTTCAATAGAACTTGGCCTATGTCCCAATTACAACCCAAGACAACCTCTTAACCAATCACCAAGGCTACACGCACCAACTTGTGATGTGCTACCCTTAGGAGTGATCAACAACAGCAGTGGAACGTAGCGGTAACAAAGGAGAACTGAAAAGACTTGAAATAGCCAAAAAGCTCACACAAGTCAGACCTCTCTGGACTCCCATCGGTAATGACGGTTGGAACCATCGGTTGTGCCGGTCACAGCAATCGATAGTGCTGGTGCGGGGTTCTCAGGACTCAGAAAAACACCAGTCGGAGCGCATCGGCAGTGCCAGTAGTTGACATCGGTAGTGCTGGTGCGGGGTTAAGAATCAAGTCACTGGAGTGTCACTATGAGTTCAAACTCCAGCTAACGGCAGTGCCGGTCCAGCCATCGACAGTGCCGATCGACACTTTCCAGAACCAAAAACTATGCTCGAAACTTGACAACAGAATTACCAAAACCTATCCAAATGAACTCCAAAAATCGTGAAACTAGGGCAGCAGATGTCTCATGGTAGGATGTTCCTTCTCCAAGTGGAATCACACAAAAAGCTCAAGAATTCATCATAAATTTGAGGTTTTACCGAAAGCTCTAGGGTTCGAATGTTCTTGAGGAAATCCACAAAATCGAAGGTGCTCTTGCCTAGGAATCAATCAAGGATCCATAGAGGAATGTTTTCGCATGTCCTAGCACCAAGATCCCTCAAGAAATTTGTACCAAAACCCACTCAAAAATGAGATCGAAAACCTCCACAAAAATAGCTCAAATAATAGAGAAAAAGAGAAATTCGAGATTTAGGGAGAGAGGAAGATCTTGAGCACAAAAATAAATCTCATATCATGGAAACATGCTTATAAGATCCATAGGTACAAGGCTAGGAAGCCACCCTCTTCCTCCCACTATTTGGAAGAGCAAGAGATGTCTCTCACACACCCTCTCCTCTTCTCTATTACATGGAGACCTCTCCTAGCACTTTGAATGAAGAGCTAAGGCAAGGCTAAGGGAAAAGAGGCACCTCTTCTACCAGCCCTACCACTCCTTATATAGGCCCAAGGTCTATTGTCCACATGACAATACTACCCTTGACCTACATAACACACCCACCTACCACCGGGGGCATAATTGTCCGTCCACCTTTCTCCTCATCACCCGAATGCCATCGAACCCTTCACAACTTTGCTTGGCCTCGACGCAAGCTCCGTGATGGTGCCACATGCACCTACAATCGCCGCCACTGGTTTTGAGGCCCAAACCGGAAAACCGCCTTGCATGCTTCTTAAAGCGCGACTTCTCGATGTCGACGTGTGTTACCTTGTCCCGCGATCCTGACCACCGGCAACTCTCTCCCAGTCCCTATCCATCGGGCCCCCCTTGTCACTTGCACCGGCATCCCGCTCGCCTTGACTTGGTCAATATGCCGTCTTCATCAGCACCACGGTTTTGAGGCCCAACCGCGAAACCGTCTGTACTTCTTGCCTCTCCACGTGTATGGTGTGGATCATCCTTGACTTCACCCGACATCCCGATTGTCCAGCCCCAAGTCCCCTACTTTTGCCTGATCCTCTCGCCGTTGACCGCCAAATCGACTCCAGTGACCTACACATCATGAGACAAGAAAACACATTTCCCATCTTCTGCAACTTCACCAATACTTCCACCAACTCCGGTTAGTCAAAACCATGATATGCACAAACTCATGCAATCCCAAGATTCTCGCATTTCAACTCAAACACCATATCCACTCAAGTCAATTAATCATCACATATATTGCAAACCATGGCACATATCCACATGGTTTCTCAATCTCCCCCTTGATGAGTATATTGACAACCTCAAATGCACGAAGATTAGAGAGTGAAATGCAAAACCGAATAAACACATCCAAATGGCCAAACCCAAAGAAAAGGTGAAAACACACCATCTAGCAAAGTAGGGATCACAAAACCAAGAGTTGGCAAGAAAGCGGCTTGAGATGAAAGAATGTGAAAAGTGCTAGAAAACGTTCGAGATCATGATATGCTCCCCCTCAACTTGTGGTCTCACGTAATGCAAAATGGACCATTTTAAGTTTCTTAGCATTATTTGTGCATGACCCACTATTTTCTCCCCCTTTGGCAATGAACTCATCAAAGAGGCAAAAGAACAAGCAAATATGCAATGCATGAAAATGCAAACCTAAGGAGCTTCAACAATTATGCAAACAAGCATTTAATTATGCTAATCATAAGCATAGAGCTATGGAGTGTAAAAGCAATGGCACACAACCATACAAAGATAAAAAAAATAGATAGCAAGGCATAAACACCAAGAGCCATACAACCTAAGCAGAAAGATTGACTAGCTTAGATAGAATCCAATTTTGCTTGTCATGAAAAAATCTGCCACCACTTGTGTAATTACTCCCATCCAAGGCAAAACAAGCATCAAGTGAATCATAAGAATCTAGCCAGTTTCAATCTCAACTAGGGCAACAAGCATTCTCAGAAAATGAGCTCTACAGATGCTCACATATGCAACAAAGACTCAGTTGATCAGGTGATTATTGTTTATCCTCATGTGTCCTCTTATCTATGCGGAGGGTCACACGACTGGGTACGACAGACACCCCTAGGCCTCAAGTCACAACATTTGGATTTAGCATTTCAGAATTATTCTTGATCAAATACACTTAGCAGATTATCTAAGGTTTATTCACAAGACACAAGAGCATGCCTTTGCGGCAAAAGGAACACACGTTCCCACAATGTCCCGTCATGAGCTAAACATTTGCAAGGCCTTCCATTTCGCAAACACAAGGTGACAAAGCCAAGATATCCTCTAGACTAGCCTCAATGCATGTTTTAACAAGGATAAAAGCAATTATACACATGGTGAGTAAGTTTTAGCAAGATTAGTTCATAAGGTTTACAAAAAGCTTAGTTTACCTTTAAGATTAGCAAGTTGCTCACATGAGTCTATAACAGGCCATCTAGAAAATCTAAGCATGAGAGATTACCATCACATCCACACAACTTACCTCAAGCTCAATCATAGCAAAGAGAAATGCAAGAAAGCATAAAAATCAAAGCTTATCTACCAATGCATATATTACATATGAGATGCAATGCATAAAAGATAAGATACATATATACACGTGAACTCCAACTCCCCCTCAAATAATGCCATAAGGATGACAAACACCAAGTCCCCCCTCCCCCCCCCCTGAATAAAAGCATGTCTAGTAGCATCTAGGGGCTTCGTGAGGATATCAGCTAGTTGGTTTCTGGTGTCGATGTATTTGAGCTCAACATCCCCCTTATCAACGTTGTCTCTCAGAAAGTGAAATCGCACATTGATGTGTTTGACCTTACCATGGTTGTTTGGGTTTTTGGCTAAGCATATGGCACTGGAGTTATCACACATGAGTGGAACACTCTTAAAGGTTAACCCATAGCCCCTCATGGTAGATACAATCCATAGGATTTGTGAGTAGCAGCTAGCAGCAGCAACATACTCAGCCTCTATGGTGGATTGGGCAACACTCGACTGCTTATGAGAAGACCAACAAATCAAAGAAGTATCCAAGAAATGGCAAGTACCAGAAGTACTCTTCCTATAAATTCTACACCCAGCAAAGTCCGCATCCGAATACCCTATGAGATCAAGAGATTAAGATATAGAGTACCAAAGACCGAACTCAAGGGTGTATTTGAGATACCTAAAGATGCGCTTAACATGCTTGCGATGAGTCACCCTTGGGGAAGCTTGAAAGCGAGCACAAAGACACACCGCAAAGTGTATGTCGGGTCTTGTCGCCGTTAGATACAAGAGGGAGCCAATCATGCTCTTGTACTCCCTTTGGTCCACCACTTCACAGTCTTTATCTGGGTCAAGTGCCATTGTAGTGGACATTGGTGTAGACAACGGCTTCACATTGACCATGTCAAACTTCTTCAGGAGATCCTTCGTGTACTTGGCTTGATGTATGAAAGTGCCTTGCTAGCACTACTTGGTTTGAAGTCCAAGAAAGAAGGTGAGCTCGCCCATCATCGACATCTAAAATTCACTTTCCATAGCTTCCTAAAATCTGGATACAAGAACATGAGACGAACCACCAAAGATGATATCATCCACGTATATCTGAACCATTAGAAAGTCATTGCCATGCTTGAGAGTGCACAAGGTTTTATCAACACACCCCATGACATACTAGCGCTCTAGCAAGAAGGTCTTAAGCCTAGCATACCATGCCCTAGGTGCTTGCTTTAGCCCGTACAAAGCCTTCTGAAGCTTGTACACACAGTTTGGGTATTTGTGGTGCTCAAAGCCAGGTAGTTGTTTTACACAAACCTCTTCCATCGGTGAAAGGGGGCATCGATAGTGAGTGCCTGTGTCAGCTTGGGGAGTCCGACAAGTTCTCGAGGGAGGCGAGCTTATGCCTTGGTGGCAGCGATGACATCTAGCAAAATCGGTGAGACAAATAAGGAAGCAAAATCTACAATGGAAGTTTTCATGGGCGATCAATCTCCATAGGCATCTTGAGTGTAGGCGAGAGATCAATCTACCCCCCGTCATCCACGTCATCGAAGTTGTAGTCCGGTTCGCTGGCTTCTCCATCTCCTAAACGCGAGAAGGGGTACAACCCCGAGTACATATTGTGATGCGGACATCACCATGCTGGATATGCGCATATCATGGCCTTCCCCAAGTTACAAGTCGTCACCAACTCGGTCGCCACGTTCGTCTCAGATTCAGCCGACACCCCTTCACGGTTTTGATGATATCTCCCACATCCAACGTCCAAATGAGACGTTCTTTGATGCGTTGGAAAGGGGACGACGGTGCCGTTGTTTTGTTTCTGGTCCTAGCTCTAGAAGGGTCGTGAGTCATGCTGTGTGACCATGACAAGGTGCTGCGCCACCTATTTTGGGCCAACTTGGCCATGTATCATGTTGGGCCTTAAGCCCATGTTGTGGGCGCCCCCGCTGGTCGCCCCTGGTTCCTACATAAACCCAGTAGCCGCCGTCTTTTAGTTTCGGGTTTTGTTTAGTTCAGTTTTCTTGAGAGAAACTTGATCGAATTATTGTAACTGTGGCAACAAATCCTTTTGCAGTAATCCAGGGTCCCTGTTCTTGTTCTACACCACTGTGGCGATCAGTCCTTTTATGTTCAGAGCTTGAACCTGTTCTTGTGATTTGCTTCATCCATATTTGCAATTTCAGATTGTGTGTTTATCCTCTCTTGCTTGTGTTCTCGATTTCGCTTGCAGGAACAATCAAGTTGTGCTTGGTGTAACGGTTGCGGGGTTGGATCGTGTCTGATTGAAGCCGTCTCGTCGATGCCGAGTTCCCAAATTCGAGTTTAACCCCTACCTCTTGGAAAATCAGGCCATATCTACATCATATCATACTCAGCAAGTTGATCAACCCCGAGTACATGCCGTACTCAATGAGTCATTCTAACCTAGCAAATTATGCTATGCATGCAAGTATTTCAAGGAGGGGGCTAAGGCTGAGTGCGAAGAGCTTGATTGGCAAACATTTTCTTTTAAAACATTTCAAAGAATTTCTAATCATCAAGTTTTATTATCTTGCCCCCATTGGTATTAACACATCCCAACAAGGTTCAAATTTTAATCCCAGCTATTATCCTCCCAACAAGGCCAAAGCTCTAGACCGGATGCAGAACAAGAGAGGGGGAAGGAATAGTAAAACAAATCTCAAGTGGATGCTCACAAGGAAGTTGTCCATTACCGAGGACACGGCTATATATATAGATCATAACTCTATTGAGTATATACACCTGTACCCAGGCCATATAATTAGACTATGGTCATAGTCTAAGTATAGAAGCATACATAGAATCCATCCTCAAGCATCGACTGGTGTCTCCCGCATCTCTAGAACTAAGCCCCTAGAGCCTCGCAAGACTAAGGGTCCTGAAGTTGTGACGTGCTTACCACTGATCAGGTGGGATATCCATCTTGTGGAGCTGGATCGCAACCTACAAACACCACTAACACCTACCTCGTATGCCTACAGCTAGCTCACTAGTCCTCCGCAAGTATCAAGATCAAGCCACTGCCCAGACAAGGTCGATGTGGTGTGTAAGAAATGCCAGCGAGTCATACAACACAAGAATCAGTCCTCAAGCACCAGGGGCGGGCAAATCCTCCTCTCTCTCCTCCTCCAAAACCTCAACAACCACAACAGAGACCTATAGCCCAAGTCTCTACTCAACTGTGTCTGCCACAGACACTCTCCCAATGGGGGTTGCCAAATATACCCCCTGACACCTAATCACCTACGCCCACCCCCACTAAAATAGTTTTAGTGGAGTCATTTGCAATCACACACAGAGCACATTTTAAATCATTTACACAAATTCACTTTATAGTGTCTAGATGAGAGTTGAAATTATGCGACTAAGCACACTAAGAATCATCATAGTAGCAAAGTGATGAGGACATCACTCCTATGGATACACACAACACTCCTCCAAATCTGGACTTGCAAGGTCCAATGACTAGAGCTCGTGCACGACAACTAAATTTAGAGGTGAGCTCGTTCCTACGTTCTTCGCTATATGTTACTTTTGATAATGGTTTGCTACCTAATGATTATTTTATGATTAGAAACCATGGAGAGGACCAGGAGATGATGGGAGAAGGATTTGGAAACGTGGAGGGCCAGCAAGGGCTTGGAAGCCAAAGTGGAGGCCCAATCAAAACCGACTTCGAGTCTGTTTCGGGGCCCAGGACCAGTCTGTACTAAAACGGTCGTCCAGGATGCATACGGACTCGGATTTGGACGTTCTACATATGCACGGAAAGATAAGGAGAAGACCTTTCCAATGCCGCCGGCCTCATGTCAAAATTCATCCGGAGTCATCGGGAATCGTCAAAACAAGAGAGAGTCCAGAATCTGTATCGGTGCTGCGTCGCTTATTTTTTTGTCTTTGGGCCTTATATCTAGTTGAGCCCAATTTGGGGCGCGTCCAGAGGGTCTTGCACGACCCTAGGGTCTTTATATACAGCCTCCGCCGCACTATTAGGGTTCGGGTTTTGCTTAGATCAATTCTGTTCATAAACAGTTTCGCCGTTCATCGGTTTGTGAGACCCCAACTTCGAGAGTTTAATCATACATCTGCAATTGTGTTACATTCTTCATTGTTCTTGCTTGTGTTCTTGATTCGCAGGCAGGGATTAGCCTTCTCGGCGAGGTCAATCGTCTTTTGGACGGTTGATAACCAGAGGAGACGTTGTGCTGCGATTGCGGGGTTTAGAACGTGCTGTTCTGAAGCCGGATCGATTTGTGTTTCGCCTACGCCCTGTGTGCCCTCGTCAAAAAATTCAAAAAAAATCGGGAAGATAAAGAAAAAATTCATTCAAGTTGAAACCCGACGTTTTCTGAAACTTCAAGATTTTCTGTAGGCCACGTCCTAGCTCGGTTTGAGCTGAAATTTTTTGTGGTTTCTCCCTGTTTGCTAGTCAGTTGGAAAAAAATATCAAAAAAATAAAATAAAAAAAAAGAAATTTGGGATTCCTACTAGTGCTCCATCTAGCCCCCTGAAATTTCTGAGTTGGCTGTTTTACACTAAGCCCCCTGTTATCGGCTGTGTCCCTTTGTCTCCTTGTTTCTTCTTTGCTATCACTACTGTTCTAGGACATAGTTAGACCAGCAACTAGGGACAAGTTACTTGGGCACTTATTCAGCTTTACTATCTGTTTTTGATTTGTGTGCCACTCATATATACATATTTGGCCTTCCTAGCTCTACATACTTCTTCTGGACAGCACATAGGTTATTTGGTAACCCTTGCAATCGTGGAACACTTCTCCCTGGTATCCTTCGCTTTGTTGTTTTCAGAACTTTGTAAGAGCTTTGCAAGAAGCTTACTTTTGCTGTGTTGAGAGGCACCACTGCTTAGTAGTTTTGTAGGGATAACCTTCACTTTTTTGTTTCCTGTTTTGGTGTTTCTGATGTCAGGAAGCGACGGAGAGGGCGCTTCACCCTCAAAATTGGATGAGTGCGTGAGCCAAAATCAGTTACAGAAGGCTTTGCAGGCGGTTCAGAGTGATTTGGCAGAAACGATCACCAGGGCCGTCACCGACGCCGTCACCAAGCTTCACCTGGGAGAAAGCATTGAGCGGTTGGATAAGAGAGTCTCTAAGTTAACCGATCAGGTTGTCGAATTGGAGACCGCTCACAAGACCAACAACAACAACAACAACAACAACAACAACAACAACACCAACAACAACACCAACAACGACGTTGAAGGCGATCATGATGAAGCAACGGTGTATAAGGCTGATGGCACCGTCGATAGGTCAGCTACAAGGACCGCAAGGTTACGACGCCGTTTGCAATGTAACCCTCAAGGTATGGGTGGTTTCCACAACCACACCCGTCGCACATAAGGTAACTATGCTCCAGATGATCCATATGCTAAAATTAAGTTTTCAATTCCTTCGTTTTCGGGTCAATACGATGGTGATGCTTACCTTGATTGGGAAATGACGGTAGAACAAAAATTTAATGCCCACCTTGTTCCTGAACAACATAGAGTTAGACAAGCCACTAGTGGGTTTAAGGACTTTGCTATTGTTTGGTGGAGTGGTCTAGCTGCTGAAACCGATTTGCCTACTACTTGGGAAGAACTTAAGGTAGAAATGCGTGATCGTTTTGTTCCTCCTTCTTTTTATAGAGAAATTCGTAATAAACTGCAGCGTTTAGATCAAGGAGATAAAACTGTTCAGGAGTATTTTAGTGAGCTTCAGAAGGGTTTGATTCGTTGTGCTGTGGTTGAAAAAGTAGAGGATCAGATTTGCCGCTTTTATTCTGGTTTGAGAAAAGAAATTCAGGACATCCTTGATTATAAAGAATTTTATACCCTCAACCAGTGTTTCCAGTATGCTATGCTTGCAGAGAAAGAATCACAGGGACTTTTCTAGGCTTTTGAGGAGTACAGCAAGTCCAGGAATTTCTACCCACCACGACCGACGGGGACTTCGGGGCTGCCCAAGCCATCTTTCCGGCCGCCCCCACCAGCTAGTGTTGTTTTTGCAGCACCAAGATCAGCCCCTGCCCCTTCTACGCGCTCAGGTAAAAATTCTGTGCAGGTACCGGCTAGTAGTGCCTCCTCTGTTGCTTCGACGGGACGCACTACAGGGATTCAGTGCCACCGCTGCCATGGTCTTGGCCATGTGCAGAAAGATTGCCCAAGTAGGCGGGCATATGTGGCGACAGATGATGGCGGTTACATGAGAGCCTCCGATGTGGAGGATGAGGAGGAGGATGTCGCTGTCACCAGCGGTGACCTCGTCCTTGGAGGCGGAGATACCACGGGCTATATGAATATTATTGTGCAGCGTGTGCTTAGCACACAAGTCCAGCAGCCCGAGATGATGCAGCGACATAACTTGTTCCAGATTTTCTTCGTCATCAAGAACCGTCGGGCACGTGTCATCATTGATGGAGGAAGCTGCAACAATTTGGTGAGTTCTGATGTGGTTAAGAAGCTTGATTTGACCACACGCCCACATCCACATCCATACTACATTCAATGGTTAAATGACTCTGGAAAAGCTAAGGTAACACAAACTTGCAGAGTTCCTTTTTCCATTGGTTCCTATGTGGATTCTGTTGATTGTGATGTTGTACCCATGCAAGCTTGTTCACTTTTATTGGGTAGACCTTGGGAATTTGATAATGATGCTGTACACCATGGTAAAAGTAATAAGTACACTTTTATGCATAAAGAAACTAAAATTACTTTGTTACCAATGACCCCTGCTGAAATTGTACAAGCTGATTTAGAACGAGCTGCTAGTTTGAAAAATAAACGCCCTGAAATTCAGCAACCTGTTAATTCTGCTTCTACACCAAGTAATGTTAATGATTCTTCATGTTCTAAGGGTGCTGCAATTAAATTACAAGGCCGTTCATGTCTTGCCACAAAATCTGAGCTTGCTGAAATTTCTACTGATGATATTTGCTATGCTTTGATATGCAAACAAGCCTTGTTTTTGCTTGGTGATATTGCTTCTAGTGCTTTGCCTCCTGCTGTCACTAACCTTTTGCAGGAGTATGAGGATGTTTTCCCAGCTGAGATACCCCCGGGATTGCCACCTTTGAGAGGGATTGAGCATCAAATTGATTTGATTCCTGGTGCTACTTTACCAAACCGTGCTGCTTATAGGACCAACCCTGAGGAGACTAAGGAGATAAAACGACAAGTCTAAGACCTTTTGGATCGTGGGTATGTTCGTCAATCACTTAGTCCTTGTGCTGTTCCTGTACTTTTGGTTCCTAAGAAAGATGGTTCCTGGCGTATGTGTGTAGATTGTAGAGCCATTAATAACATTACTATTAGGTATCGTCATCCTATTCCTAGGCTAGACGACATGCTTGATGAGTTATGTGGTGCTATAATTTTCACTAAAATTGATTTGCGTAGTGGCTACCATCAAATTAGAATGAAACTTGGAGATGAATGGAAAACAGCTTTCAAAACTAAATTCGGGTTGTATGAGTGGTTAGTAATGCCTTTTGGGTTAACTAATGCACCCAGTACTTTCATGCGTTTGATGAATGAGGTTTTAAGACCTTTTATTGGCAAATTTGTGGTTGTTTACTTTGATGATATCTTGATTTATAGCAAATCCACGGATGATCATATGATTCATTTGCGTGCTGTTTTTGATGCTTTCCAAGTTGCACGTTTATTTGGTAACCTTGAGAAGTGCACCTTTTGCACGGATCGAGTCTCTTTTCTTGGCTATGTTGTGACTCCACAGGGAATTGAGGTGGATGAGGCGAAGATTGAAGCCATAAAGAGCTGGCCTGTACCAAAAACTATCACACAGGTGAGGAGTTTTCTTGGTCTTGCAGGTTTCTACCGCCGCTTTGTCAAAGATTTCAGCATCATTGCTGCACCATTGCATGAGTTGACAAAGAAGGGCGTTGACTTCCATTTTGGTAAGGTACATCATGAGTCTTTTGATGCTTTGAAGGACAAACTTACACATGCACCATTGCTGCAATTACCCAATTTTGATAAGACTTTTGAGCTTGAATGTGATGCTAGTGGTATAGGCATTGGTGGTGTTCTGATGCAAGATGGTAAACCTGTTGCATACTTTAGTGAGAAAATTATTGGGCCTGTTTTGAATTATTCCACGTATGATAAGGAACTATATGCACTTGTACGTTCTTTAGAAACGTGGCGTCATTATTTGTTGCCCAAAGAATTTGTTATTCATTCTGATCATGAATCACTTAAGTATATTCGTTCTCAAGGCAATTTGAACCGTAGACATGCTAAATGGGTTGAGTTTATTGAGTCTTTTTCTTATATTATTAAACATAAGAAAGGGAAGGATAATGTGATTGTTGATGCTTTATCGAGGCGATATACTTTGTTGTCTCAACTTGATTATAGAATTTTTGGACTTGAGTCAATTAAAGAACAATATGTTGCTGATGTCTATTTTAAAGATGTATTGCTGCACTGTAAAGAAGGTCGTGCTTGGCACAAATTTGTGTTGAATGATGGATTCTTGTTTAGAGCTAACCGCCTATGCATTCCAGTTGGTTCCGTTCGTCTTTTGTTGTTGCAGGAGGCGCATGGAGGTGGATTGATGGGTCATTTTGGTGCTAAGAAGACAGAGGATATTTTGGCCACACACTTCTTTTGGCCAAGGATGAGGAAAGATGTTCAGCGTTTTGTTGCTCGCTGCACTACATGTCAAAAAGCTAAGTCTCGATTGAATCCACATGGTTTATACATGCCACTTCCTGTTCCTTCTATTCCTTGGGCGGATATTTCTATGGACTTTATTTTAGGACTGCCTAGGACTAAGAGGGGGAGCGATAGCATTTTTGTTGTCGTGGATCGTTTTTCCAAGATGGCACACTTTATATCATGTCATAAAACTGATGATGCTAGTTATATTGCTGATCTTTTTTTCAAAGAAATTGTACGTTTGCATGGTATGCCTTCTACTATTGTTTCAGATCGTGATGCAAAATTCTTGAGTCATTTTTGGCGCACGCTTTGGAATAAGTTGGGTACAAAGTTGTTATTTTCTACAACTTGTCATCCACAAACTGATGGACAAACTGAGGTTGTGAACCGCACTTTGGGTACTATGTTGCGAGCTGTTTTGAAGAAAAATTTGAAGCAATGGGAAGAATGCTTACCTCATGTTGAGTTTGCTTATAATCGGGCAACACATTCTACTACCAAGGTAAGTCCATTCAAGGTAGTGTATGGTTTTGATCCCCGTACTCCACTTGATATAATTCCTCTACCTATTAATGAGAGAGTTCATATTGATGCTAAGGAGCGTGCTGAATTTATTTTGCAAATACATGAGATCACTAGACTTAGCATTGAAAAGATGAATGAAAAGTATAAAATTGCTGGTAGTAAGGGAAGAAAGGAAGTAAAGCTTGATGTAGGAGATTTAGTGTGGTTACACTTAAGGAAGGATAGATTTCCAGAATTGAGAAAGTCTAAACTAATGCCTAGAGCTGATGGTCCATTCAAAATAATAGAGAAGATTAATGATAATGCATACAAACTTGAGTTGCCTCCCGAGTTCGGGGTTAGTCCTATTTTTAACATTTCAGATTTGAAACCATACTTGGGAGAAGAGGATGAGCTTGAGTCGAGGACGACTCCACTTCAAGAGGGGGAGGATGATGAGGACATCACTCCTATGGATACACACAACACTCCTCCAAATCTGGACTTGCAAGGTCCAATGACTAGAGCTCGCGTACGACAACTAAATTTAGAGGTGAGCTCGTTCCTACGTTCTTCGCTATATGTTACTTTTGAGAATGGTTTGCTACCTAATGATTATTTTATGATTAGAAACCATGGAGAGGACCAGGAGATGATGGGAGAAGGATTTGGAAACGTGGAGGGCCAGCAAGGGCTTGGAAGCCAAAGTGGAGGCCCAATCAAAACCGACTTCGAGTCTGTTTCGGGGTCCAGGACCAGTCTGTACTAAAACGGACGCCCAGGACGCATACGGACTCGGATTTGGACGTTCTACATATGCACGGAAAGATAACGAGAAGACCTTTTCAATGCCGCCGGCCTCATGTCAGAATTCATCCGGAGTCATCGGGAATCGTCAAAACAAGAGAGAGTCCAGAATCTGTGTCGGTGCTGCGTCGCTTATTTTTTTGTCTTTGGGCCTTATATCTAGTTGAACCCAATTCGGGGCGCGTCCAGAGGGTCTTGCACGACTCTAGGGTCTTTATATACAGCCTCCGCCGCACTATTAGGGTTCGAGTTTTGCTTAGATCAATTTTGTTCATAAACAGTTTCGCCGTTCATCGGTTTGTGAGACCCCAACTTCGAGAGTTTAATCATACATCTGCAATTGTGTTGCATTCTTCGTTGTTCTTGCTTGTGTTCTTGATTCGCAGGCAGGGATTAGCCTTCTCGGCGAGGTCAATCGTCTTTTGGACGGTTGATAACCAGAGGAGACGTCGTGCTGCGATTGCGGGGTTTAGAACGTGCTGTTCTGAAGCCGGATCGATTTGTGTTTCGCCTCCGACCAAATCAACTTACCAAGAACCTTTCGGAACATCGGGAATCCTTGTCCACATCACAAAGCATTCCTATGGCTTAACAGTGGAAAGGTAAGCACGTAGGGGCTCAGGTATGATCTAGCGATATTTTAAACTGTTGGCATACAAAACAGTTGCAAGCAAATTATGCAGTTTTGAAAACTGGGTAAATAATAGTGATCAAGAAAGCGGCTTGCCTTCTTTCTCATGGAACCTCAAGAGCCCAAGTCCTCATGCAGATCATTCTTGTATTCCTGTGTCTCTAGTGGGTCTGTATAGCAAATCAGGAACAAACGGGTAAGGTATGACGAATGCGAATGAATTCGAGTCAAACTTAAATTACGAATCTAAAAGATACTAGTTTGGCTCAACGGACAGTGCTAACACGAAGAGGACAATTTTATGAAACTAACACAGTTGGAAACACCTAGATCGGAGTTACAATGCATTTACTAGAAATTTCCGAAGATAAAAGAGAGATAAAAGGATTTCTAAAAATAATCAGAGAATATTCCAGGAATATTCTTCTCTGGTTTTGACTGCTAACAAGTGGGGCCCATTTGTCATTGAGTGACAGAGAGCATCCCATGGTGGACCAAGTCCACACACAAGAAAATAAATAGATCATGGCTCTGTGGCCTCACCTCGGCCTAGTTTCTGCTTAGCCCATCCCTTCTCTTTGGCCCAGCGAATCCAGTAGGCCTGGCAAACTAATCAGGCCGAAAGGCCTGCACTTGGCCCAGCTACTCGGGCTCATAGCTGCGCGGCAGCCCAGCAGAAGAGACGCCATGCCCACGCCTCGGCTGTGAGCACGACTCACCTTTGCACGACGGCAAGCAAGCGGCTGCTGGCCTCCAAGTCATGCGAAGGACTTCTCCAGCACGCGCGCGCGGCAAGAGCAAAGCAATAGCATGAGGCTCTACGGCAAACTTACAGCAGAGGCAGAGGGACAAGAAGCCCATGCCTGCAGCCATGGCAGAGGCAGCGCAGCGCCACGCAACGCGGCCAACCAGGAAGCACAAGGCAGCAGAGATCCCTACTGGATGGAAGATGGAGAGATGTGCACGAACTCATCTTCGGTAGGCAGCCGTGTTGATGATGCACGTGAATGGATGAAACGGCTGGAGCTTGCAGGAGACGTCAGGGAAGCAGCTTGGCTTAGAACAAGAATCCACCAGGAGCGGCATGAGAGGCATTGCAAGATGACTGTAGAAGGGATCAGTTTGAATTCTTGCCAGAAGATCCAGAGATGGATAAACGCAAGAGAACGGGGGGCAGTTCACCAAAAATCTCACCCCACAGAAGATGAGCGACGACGATCCCGATTGGCTACAACTTCCGAACTCCTCGATCTTGCTCCCCTTGGTCAGAATCACAACGGGACCAATGAGATGAGAGAAAGGACTTGGCAAACATCATGAACGGCAAGGCGGCTTAACCGGTGACGGCAGACGAGCCAGACGACGGCGGCGACGGCTTTGGCCCTCAGTTCTGGCAGGTGGTGACCACGGCCACGAACAACCTCTTGGTTCCCGGGAATCTGCAGCAAGAGGTGGTCACAGTTTGAGAATATAGCAAGGGCACGTGGCAAGGTCGGGACGCAAACAAAACGATGACGAGGCTCACCGGAACAGGGGTAATCGACGGCGAGAGGGTCGCGACAGCGAACGGTGATTCTTCCAATTGTCCTCCTCCTGGATAGGTTGGCGAAGCAGGGATGTAGGCTACTAACCGGTGGCGGTCCTCCTGGTGGTCTCGCACCGGCATCGAAGAAGAGAAGCGGCAACGGTTAGGGTTTCAGCGCCTGCGGTGTGAGAGGTGGCTAGGGTTTGAGGCGGCGGCTTGGGCTACTTATAGGCGCGACGTTGGCTAGGGTTCGGCGGTACGTCGCTTGAGATTCTGCCGTGTGGCTGCTTTTCGGTGTCCATGCCCAGGTCCGGCTCCGATTGGCGACAGGAAGATGACAAACAAGAGTGGTGTCGATCTGGGCCAAACAGGCTGAATCTGAATGCGGGCTTCGATCCAGAGAGAAAAAGCAAGGAGCGGGCTGGCGTGAAGAGAGAAGAAAACTGCCCAAGTGCCAGGCGCCCTGTAGCATTTATTTTCCAAATTATTTGAACTCAGTCCAAATGACTTTGATCCAAACTCAATTCAAATGCAAATTTTGTCTTGATTTCACTCTTGAATCCGATCCAAGAAAAGATAAGGAGAGATTTGGGTAAGGTAACAACATGAAAATTGAGACACGATCAAGTTTGGGCATCAAATTTTGAATTTGATCACATTTGAGGCACACATTTGAATTTGAAATTTCCTGGGCTGTTACAAACCTCCCCCCTTACAAAAATCTCATCCTCGAGATTTTAAGCTTGATAGATACGCATTACAGGGTACTTTTATGCACATTTAATCTTTATTCTCCTAGTGCCCTTGATGATCTCATCCAAGATTATGATGGGTAATCCAATTACTACAATGGGTCAGAATACCAAGGTACCTGATATGACTTGCTCAACGGGAAACAACAAGTATTTATGTTGTGGTGATACTTGAAACTTATTATGCACTCGTCATGTCATTTTAGTTTACCTCTTTGTGACGGGTTGTACTATAATCCCGATAATGCCCTTGGTGACATGCAAGGTCTTCCAAAACCTTGTTACAAACTAGTGTCTATTATCAGGGCTATGGATAAGGGTGTTCCATGGTTCCAAATTATGACCAACTTAGAGTATAACAATCTTGCTCACGTGATTCTTCATGTAGATGGGGTCTTCTGTGCAAGCAACTTCATGCAAGACTGTATACCGAGTGACTAGATCATTTGACTAATAAGTAAAATTCGTATTCCCAAGTTCTGTGCTCATAGATCATAAGCTATGGGTTGTATTCTTCTCCATATATTCTTTATTTCAAGGTCGCATTTCGGGGCAAGTTTTGCTCAATCACTCAAGAGAAGCTTAGGACTAATGTTGCTGAGATAGTCTTAATAGATGATATCCACTCTCGTATCCATCAACTTCTCCAAGGACCAACCTTGCCTTTCGAAGAGTGTGCTGGGACAGATCTTGATGAGGACATTACTCCTAAGGATACATGCAACACTCCTCCAATTCTGGACTTGTGAGGTCCAATGACTAGAGCTCATGCACGACGACTAAATTTAGAGGTGAGCTCGTTCCTATGTTCTTTATTATATGTCACTTTTGAGAATGGTTTGCTACCTAATAATTATATTGTAATTAGGAACCATGGAGAGGACCAGGAGATGATGGGAGAAGGACTTGGTGATGTGGAGGATCAGCAAGGACATGGAAGCCAAGGTAGAGGCCCAATCAAAACCGACTTTGAGTCTGTTTCGGGGCTCAGAACCAGTCTGCACTAAAATAGAGGCTTAGGATGCATACGGACTCGGATTTGCATGTTCTACATATGCACGGAAAGATAAGAAGAAGACCTTTCCAATGCCGCCGGTCTCATATCAAAATTCATCCGGAGTAATCGGGAATTGTCGAAACAAGAGAGGGTCCAGAATCTGTTTCGGTGCTACGTCGCCTGTTTTTGGCCTTTGGGCTTTGTATCTAGTTGAGCCCAATTAGGGGTGCGTCCAGAGGGTCTTGCACGACCCTAGGGTCTTTATATACAGCCGCCGCCACACCATTAGGGTTCAGGTTTTGCTTAGATTATTCTGTTCATAACAGTTTCACCGTCATCACGGTTTGTGAGACCCAACTTCGTGAGATTAATAATACATCTGCAATTGTGTTGCATCCTTCTTTGTTCTTGCTTGTGTTCTTGATTCGCAGGCAAGGATTAGCCTTCTCGGTGAGGTCAATCATTTTAGGACGTGAAGGACCGAGAAGGCGACCAGAGGGGGGGGGGTGAATGGGAGCCAAATAAAATTCTCCAAGAGAACTTGGCCTATATCCCAAAAATAACCCAAGCCAACCTCCAAATTGATCACCAAGACTACACACACCAACTTGTGGTGTACTAGTCCTAGGAGTGATCAACCACACCAAAGAACCATAGCGGAAACAAAAAGGGAAGAAGCAATCCTCAATAGTTCAGAACTGAACTCCCATTAGCAGTGCTGATTCCTGCCATTGGCAGTGCCGGTCACGCCAATCGGCAGTGCTGGTGCGCGTCATCGACAGTGCCGGTCCCACCTATCGGCAGTGCCGGTGCGGGATACTGTTACACTGGAACCTACAGACTGGACCAATCGGCAGTGCCGGTCCTGGTCATCGGCAGTGCCGGTCGACCCCCGACAGAACAGAAAATCTCTTGGGATCTTCTCAAATCTTCTCCAAAACTCAATCAAACGAACTCCAAATGATGCGATTTTTGGATCAGTGAATCCTCATCACATCAGGACCCTAATCCTAGGAGATCAACTGAATTGGCTCAAGAAATCATCACGAATTTCAGATCTTGTGCCAAGAACACCAAAAAGGGGAAACTTGAGAAATCCTTCAAATCAAAGGTGCTAGAGCCAATAATTCCATCAAGGATCCATAGAGGATTATCCTAGCTCATCCAAGCAACAAGTTTCTCAATAAATCCGGGCCAAAAACTCGTCCAAAAGTGAGATAAAAAATCACCACGAAAATGCTTCCGAAAATAGAAAAAAAGGAATTTCAGGATTCAAGTGAAGAGGGAAATCTTGAGAATGAAAATACTTCTCATATCATAGAAAGGTGCTTACAAGATTCATAGGTACAAGGCTAGGAAGCCACCCTCTTCTTCCCACTATTTGGAAGAGCAAGAGATGTCTTTCACACACCCACTACTCTCCTCTCAAACATGAAGTTCTCTCCTAGCACTTTGAATAGAGTCCTAACGCAAGGCTAATGGGAAGAGAGGCACCTCTCCCACTAGCCACACCTCTCCTTATATAGGCCTAGGGTCTATTGTCCATATGACCTCTCTACCCTTGACCTACATAACACACCCACCTACCACCGGGGGCATAACCGTTCATCTTTCACCTCATCGCCCGAATGCCATCGGACGCTTCATGTCTTTGCTTCATCTCGAAGAAAGCTCCGTGATGGTGCCACGTGCACCACCAACCACCGCCACCGGTTTTGAGCCCATACCGGGAAACTGGCTTACACGCTACTCAAAGCGTGACTTCTCGATGTCGACACGTGTCACCTTGTCCCATGATCCTGACCATCGGCAAGTCTCTCCCAGTCCCTGTCCATCGGGCCCCCTTGTCACTTGCACCGGCATCCCATTCGCCTTGACTTGGTCAACACACCATCTTCATCACCACCATGGTTTTGAGGCTCAACCGCGAAACTGTTTGTGCTTCTTGCCTCTCCACGTGTACGGTGTGGATCACCCTTGACTTCACCCGGCATCCCGACCGTCTGGCCCCAAGTCCCCTACTTGTGCCCGATCCTCTCGCCGTTGATGGCCAAGTCGACTCCAATGACCTACACATCATGAGATAAGCAAACACATTTCCCATCTCCTGCAATATCACCAATATCTCCACCAACTCCGGTTAGTCATAATCCATGATATGCAAACCCATGCAATCCCTGGATCCCCGCATTTCAACTCAAACACCAAATCTGCTTAAGTCAATTACTCATCACAAATAGCAAACCATGGCACATATCCACATGGTTTCTCAGGATGGTTGATAACCAGAGGAGACGTCATGCTGCGATTGCGGGGTTTAGAATGTGATGTTCTGAAGCCGGATCGATTTGTGTGTCGCCTCCGACCAAATCAACATATCCAGAACCTTTCAGAAGATCGAGAACCCTTGTCCACATTAAGTGGTAATCAGAGCTTCAGGTGCACCGTCAGGTTCGCACTACCCTTAGTTAATTTCATTTTGTGTTCATCCTATCGTCCACAGAAAAGCCCAAAAAATTTTTCCCTCTGCCCACAACCACGTGTTTAGCCTTTGCATATTTCAATTTCAGAGTCCTAGTGTTGAGTTTGTGCCCTAGTTCTTGTTTAGTCGCTGGTTTAGTTTGTGTTTTTGTCATCAGTAGTGTTTCTCTTGCAACCCTAGCCGCCATCCCCTTCACCATCCTCTCTTTTGTTGGCTTTTTGTGCTAGGGTTGATTGATCGACACACCTAGCCTAGTCCCACCCTAATCCCACCCTAAACACACCATCAACACCCCGGACCAATCCCCACAAATTCCACTTTCCGCTGCCTCCACGCCGCCAAAAAAAAAATCCTACCCGATTCCAAACCCCACCCCAAACCCGACTCGGGTTTCTGAAAAACCGACTCCGACCCCCCTTCCGTAAAACGGGCATAACTTTTCGCTCGGTTGTCCATTTTGGCTGAAATTGTTACAGGAGATTCTTGACTAAAAGTTGGGCATACCCACACCCACACTAGGCTATGCCTTGTGTTCCTCGTCAAAAAATTTAAAAAAAATCAGGAAGATAAAGAAAAAATTGATTTAAGTTTAAACCCGACGTTTACTGCAACTTCAAGATTTTCTGTAGGCCATATACTACCTCTATTTTAGCTGAAATTCTCTGTGGATTCTCCTCCATTGTTAGTGAGTTGGAGAAAAATATCAAAAAAATAAAATAAAAAAACGAAATTTGGGATTTCTACTAGTGCTACATCTAACCCCCTGAAATTTCTCGATTTGGCTGTTTTGCACTTAGCCCCCTGTTATCGCCTGTTGTGCCTTTGTCTCCTTGTTTCTACTTTGCTATCGCTACTGTTCTAGGACATACTTAGACCAGCAACTAGGGGCAAGTTACTTGGGCACTTATTCAGCTTTACTATCTGTTTTTGATTTGTGTACCACTCATATATATATATTTGGCCTTCCTAGCTGTACATATTTCTTCTGGACAACACACAAGTTATTTTGTGACCCTTGCAATCATGGAACACATCTCTCTGGTATTCTTTGCTTTGCTTTTCAGAACTTTGTAAGAACTTTGTAAGGAGTCTCCTTTTGCTGTGTTGAGAGGCACCACTGCTTAGCTGTTTTGTAGGGATAACCTTCACTGTTTATTTCCTGTTTTGGTGTTTGTGATGGCAGGAAGTGATGATGGAGAGATGGCTTCACCCTCACAATTTGCTGAGTGCGTGAGCCAAGAGCAGCTCCAGAAGGCTTTGCAGGCTGCTCAGAGTGATTTGGCAGAGACGATCACCAGAGCCGTTACTGATGCGGTCAGCAAGGTTCACATTGGTGAAAGCATCGAGCGGTTGGAGAAGCGGGTCTCTAAGTTAACCGATCAGGTTGTCGCGTTGGAGACCGCTCCCAAAACCAACGATACGAACACCAATAACAACAACAACGACGTTGAAGACGTCCATGATGAAGACACAGTGTATAAGGCTGATGGCACCATGGATAGGTCAGCTACATGGACCGCACGATTACGACGTCGTTTGCAACATAATACTCAAGGTATGGGTGGTTTCCATAACTCCAACCGTCGTCCACACGGTAACTATGCTCCAGATGACCCGTATGCTAAAATTAAGTTTTCAATTCCTTCGTTTTCGGGTCAGTATGATGGTGATGTTTATCTTGATTGGGAGATGACTGTAGAACAAAAATTTAATGCCCACCTTGTTCCTGAACAACATAGAGTTATACAAGCTACTAGTGAGTTTAAGGACTTTGCTATTGTTTGGTGGAGTGGTCTAGCTGCTGAAACTGATTTGCCTACTACTTGGGAAGAACTTAAGGTAGCAATGCATGATCGTTTTGTTCCCCCTTCTTTTTATAGAGAGATTCGTAATAAACTGCAACGTTTAGACCAAGGAGATAAAACTGTTTAGGAGTATTTTAGTGAGCTTCAGAAGGATTTGATTCGTTGTGCTGTAGTTGAAAAAGTAGAGGATCAGATTTATCGCTTCTATTCTGGTTTAAGAAAAGAAATTTAGGACATCCTTGATTATAAAGAATATTATACCCTCACCCAGTGTTTCCAGTATGCTATGCTTATAGAGAAAGAATCACAGGGACTTTTTCAGGCTTTTAAGGAGTACAGCAAGTCAAGAAACTCCTACCCCCCATGCTCGACGAGGACTTCGGGGCTGCCCAGGCCATCTTTCCGGCTGCCCCCACTAGCAGCTACCAAGGGAACCGGTGTTGTTTCTGCAGCCCCAAGATCAGCCCCTGCACCTTCTATGTGCTCAGGTAAAACTTCTGTGTAGGTACCAGCTAGTAGTGCCTCCTCTGTTGCTTCGACATGGCGCACTACAGGGATTCAGTGCCACCGCTGCCATGGACTTGGTCATGTGCAGAAAGATTGTCCAAGTAGGCGGGCATATGTGGCGACAGACAATGGCGGTTACATGAGCACCTCCGATGTGGAGGATGAGGAGGAGGACGTCGCTGCCACCAGCAGTGACCTCGTCCTTGGAAACAGAGACACCACGGGATACATGAACATTATTGTTCAACGTGTCCTTAGCACACAAGTTCATCAGCCCGAGACGATGCAGCGCCACAACTTGTTCCAGATTTTCTTTGTCATCAAGAACCGCCGAGCACGTGTCATCATTGATGGAGGGAGCTGCAATAACTTGGTGAGTTCTGATGTGGTCAACAAGCTTGCTTTGACTACATGTCCACATCCACATCCGTACTACATTCAGTGGTTAAACGACTCTGGCAAAGCTAAGGTAATACAAACTTACTGAGTTCCTTTTTCCATTGGTTCTTATATGGATTCTATTGATTGTGATGTCGTACCTATGCAAGCATGTTCACTTTTATTGGGTAGACCTTGGGAATTTGATAATGATGCTGTACACCATGATAGAAGTAATAAGTACACTTTTATGCATAAATGAACTAAAATTACTTTGTTACCAATGACCTCTGCTGAAATTGTACAAGCTGATTTAGAAAGAGCTGCTAGTTTGAAAAATAAAGGTCCTGAAATTCAACAACCTGTTAATTCTAATTCTACACCTAGTAATGTTAATGATTCTTCAAGTTCTAAGGGTGCTGGAATTAAATTACAAGGTCGTTCATGTCTTGTAACAAAATCTGAGCTTGCTGAAATTTCTGATAATAATGATATTTGCTATGCTTTGATATGCAAAGAAGCTTTGTTTTCGCTTGATGATATTGCTTCTAGTGCTCTGTCTCCTACTGTCACTAACCTTTTGCAGGAGTATGAGGATGTTTTCCAGCTGAGATACCCCCGGGATTGCCACCTTTGAGAGGGATTGAGCATCAAATTGATTTGATTCCGGGTGCTACTTTGCCAAATTGTGCTGCTTATAGGACCAACCCGGAGGAGACTAAGGAGATACAACGACAAGTTCAAGACCTTTTGGATCATGGGTTTGTTCGTCAATCACTTAGTCCTTGTGTTGTTCCTATACTTTTGGTTCCTAAGAAAGATGGTACTTGGCGTATGTGTGTAGATTGTAGAGCCATTAATAATATTACTATTAGGTATCGTCATCCTATTCCTAGGCTAGACGACATGCTTGATGAGTTATGTGGTGCTATAATTTTCACTAAAATTGATTTGCGTAGTGGCTACCATCAAATTAGAATGAAACTTGGAGATGAATGGAAAACAACTTTCAAAACCAAATTTGGATTATATGAGTGGTTAGTAATGCCTTTTGGTTTAACTAATACACCTAGTACTTTCATGCGCTTGATGAATGAGGTTTTAAGAGCTTTCATTGGCAAATTTGTGGTAGTTTACTTTGATGATATCTTGATTTATAGCAAATCCATAGATGAACATATGAATCATTTGTGTGCTGTTTTTGATGCTTTACGAGATGCACGTTTATTTGGTAACCTTGAGAAGTGCACCTTTTGCACGGATCGAGTCTCTTTTCTTGGCTATGTTGTGACTCCACAGGGAATTGAGGTGGATGAGGCGAAGATTGAAGCCATAAAGAGCTGGCCTGTATCAAAAACTATCACACAAGTGGGAAGTTTTCTTGGTCTTGCAGGTTTCTACCGCTGCTTTGTCAAAGATTTCAGCACCATTGCTGCACCTTTGCATGAGTTGACAAAGAAAGGCATTGATTTCCATTGGGGTAAGGTACATCATGAGTCTTTTGATGCTTTGAAGAATAAACTTACACATGCACCATTGCTGCAATTACCTAATTTTGATAAGTTTTTTGAGCTTGAATGTGATGCTAGTGGTATAGGCATTGGTGGTGTTTTGATGCAAGATAGTAAACCTGTTGCATACTTTAGTGAGAAAATTACTGGGCCTGTTTTGAATTACTCCATGTACGATAAGGAATTTTATGCACTAGTACATTGTTTAGAGACGTGGCATCATTATTTGTTGCCCAAAGAATTTGTTATTCATTCTGATCATGAATCACTTAAGTATATTCGTTCTCAATGTAATTTGAACCGTAGACATGCTAAATGGATTGAGTTTATTGAGTCTTTTCCTTACATTATTAAACATAATAAAGGGAAGGATAATGTGATCGCTGATGCTTTATCTAGGCGCTATAATTTATTGTCTCAACTTGATTGTATAATTTTTGGACTTGAGGCAATTAAAGAACAATATGCTGTTGATGTTGATTTTAAAGATGTATTGCTGCATTGTAAAGACGATCGTGCATGGAACAATTTTGTATTGACTGATGGCTTCTTGTTTAGAGCTAACCGCCTATGCATTCCAGTTGGTTCCGTTCATCTTTTATTGTTACATGAGGTGCATGGAGGTGGATTGATGGGTCATTTTGGTGCCAAGAAGACGGAGGGTATTTTGACCACAGACTTCTTTTGGCCAAGGATGAGGAAAGATGTTGAGCGCTTTGTTACTCGCTGCACTACATGTCAAAAAGCTAAGTCTCACTTGAATCCACATGGTTTATACATGCCACTTCATGTTCCTTCTATTCCTTGGGCGGATATTTCTATGGACTTTGTTTTAGGACTACCTAGGACTAAGAGGGGGAGTGATAGTATTTTTGTTGTTGTGGATAGATTTTCTAAGATGGCACACCTTATACCATGTCATAAGACTGATAATGCTAGTTATATTGCTGATCTCTTTTTCAAAGAAATTGTACGTTTGCATGGTATGCCTTCTACTATTGTTTCAGATCGTGATGCAAAATTCTTGAGTAACTTTTGGCGCACGCTTTGGAATAAGTTGGGTACAGAGTTGTTGTTTTCTACAACTTGTCACCCATAAACTGATGGACAAACTGAGATGGTGAACCGCACTTTGGGTACTATGTTGAGAGCTATTTTGAAGAAAAATTTGAAGCAATGGGAAGAATGTTTGCCTTATGTTGAGTTTGCATATAATCGCGCAACACATTCTACTACCAAGGTAAGTCCTTTTAAGGTAGTCTATGGTTTTGATCCCCGTACTCCACTTGATATACTTCCTCTACCTACTCATGAGAGAGTTTATGTTGATGCTAAGGAGCGTGCTGAATTTATTTTGAAAATGCATGAGATCACTAGACTTAGCATTGAAAAGATGAATGAAAAGTATAAAATTGCTGGTAGTAAAGGTAGAAAATAAGTAAAACTTGATGTAGGAGACTTAGTATGGTTACACTTGAGAAAGGATAGATTTCCAGATTTGAGAAAGTCTAAATTAATGCCTAGAGCTGATGGTCCTTTCAAAATAATTGAGAAGATTAATGATAATGCATACAAACTTGAGTTGCCTCCCGAGTTCGGGGTTAGTCCTACTTTTAACATTTCAGATTTGAAACCATACTTGGGAGAAGAGAATGAACTTGAGTCACGGACGACTCCACTTCAAGAGGGGGAGGATGATGAGGACATCACTCCTAAGGATACATGCAACACTCCTCCAATTCTGAACTTGCAAGGTCCAATGACTAGAGCCCGTGCACGACGACTAAATTTAGAGGTGAGCTCGTTCCTACGTTCTTTATTATATGTCACTTTTGGGAATGGTTTGCTACCTAATAATTATATTGTAATTAGGAACCATGGAGAGGACCAGGAGATGATGGGAGAAGGACTTGGAGATGTGAAGGACCAGCAAGGATGTGGAAGCCAAGATGGAGGCCCAACCGAAACCGACTTCGAGTCTGTTTTGGGGCTCAGGACCAGTCTGCACTAAAACGGAGGCCCAGCACGCATACGGACTCGGATTTGGACGTTCTATATATGCACGGAAATATAAGAAGAAGATATTTCTAATGCTGCCGGTCTCATATCAAAATTCATCCGGAGTCATCGGGAATTGTCGAAACAAGAGAGAATCCAGAATCTGTTTCAGTGCTGCATCGCCTGTTTTTGGCCTTTGGGCTTTGTATCTAGTTGAGCCCAATTAGGGGCGCGTCCAGAGGGTCTTGCACGATCCTAGGGTCTTCATATACGGCCACCACCACACTATTAGGGTTTAGGTTTTGCTTAGATTATTCTGTTCATAACAGTTTCACCGTCATCACGGTTTGTGAGACCCCAACTTCGTGAGATTCATAATACATCTGCAATTGTGTTGCATCCTTCTTTGTTCTTGCTTGTTTTCTTGATTCGTAGGCAGGAATTAGCCTTCTCGGCAAGGTCAATCTTTTTATAATGGTTGATAACCAGAGGAGACGTCGTGCTGCGATTGCGGGGTTTAGAACGTGCTATTCTGAAGCCGGATCGATTTGTGTGTCGCCTCCGACCAAATCAACGTATCTAGAACATTTCAGAAGATCAGGAACCCTTGTCCACATCAGATCTTACAACTCCATGTGTCACTCTCTAGTTCTAAGAAGAGTACTAACCTATGACCTTAACTCCATGCGTCACCATGTACTTTAAAACCCTAATTGATCCATATAAGGTGAGAACGGCAAGGTGAGCATCTTATCTTCCAAACTTGTGAGTTCTCTCTATGATCCTTGTTCAGCCCCCTTATAAGATGTCTTCGAGATGTCACTAGGATGAACTTCCAATCGGGTGGTGTCGTTGTGTCCAATTATTCAGGGAGAGACATCATACCCACTTAGGTGATGCGCTTAGCGAAATGAGATTCTTCTTCATATATTCCATTAAGATAATCATTCTATGATATGTCACTCAACCACAAGTCTTCTATCATGAGTATCCAAGGTACCTTGCGACCGTTGGTTATGTCGAATGCATAAGATGATGAGGATAATTGCATGCATGGTCTTCTAGTCTTTAATGTGATCCAAAAATAGTGTGATGGATGAAGCATTCAAAGACTATAGTAGGTCAAATTAGAGGTTGGGTTTCCTATGTCGGCTGATTCCATGTTGGTTACCCTAAGAGTACACTTCACTCGTAATGGTCTTGAGGTATCGGTTTCCATGGTCATGTTATTGGGTATGGCATAGCTTGCTTATATCCAAATTTAGATGGTTTACCCTAAGAGTACACTTCACTCGTAATGGTCTTGAGGTACCAATATATTTCAGATTGTCCAGTGATACTTCTGTCTTATTGGGTGTGAGAGAATTGATGGCACTTTCATATGCTTGCGAGTCCATCCATCATGTGTGCCAGAATCTTTGATTTTAAATCTAGTGATTATACTCTTTGCTTTTGTAGGGTCCTTGCCCAATGTGTTCTTTATCATGCATAAACACAAACCCTCATCCTTACTCAAAGTGATTTCACCTGAGTATCTGTCTGCATTATCTCTTGAGGTCGAGTCCCATATGCAATTCTCATATGCTTCCTTGCATTTCTTAAACCGTATGAGTAATGTGATAAAAGTATTTTGGTGACCATTACAAGCATGTGAGTATGGTTGACACTTCATGGGGTTCATTCATTATTGGTGTCTTCGTAAATCAAGGGTCTACACTTGATGACATAGTAATTGCTTTCATATGAACACTATTGCAGAATACAAACGCTTGATGATGATTCATTGAGATAGCAATCCAAAGAAGAAAGACTCATTATCGATATCCAACAAGTGCGCTGAGAGATCATTCAAGATAATGTTTCTGTTAACAGACTCCATTGCTAGGGATGATTACATAACATGGCTAGGTATCGCACACAACATGGTGCATAGAATTCCTGGTGCAAACCTAGCATCCATATGTTGAGACAGGATATATCATCCAAGGCGGAACCATTCCAGAGAAAAATTATGCTTCACACAATTATCTTCACTTAAGGAGGAGGAAGTTTGCCACTCAATGATAATCATGTGTTGGTGTTCTAAGAAGACTCTAGAATGACTTTCTCTTCTTTAGATTATTTGTCTTCGGTTAGCTTTTGACTAGCTTTCATTCTGAGGCTGAACTTATTGCATGGGCACACAAACTCTTTCTTCAACTTGTTGACCACTTTCCAAAGCTTGAATCCTTTCTTTTGCTTGAAGTGGCTCTTGGTCAATCTTTGCTTGGTTTTGACGAACTCTCCATTGCGTTGTGTAATCACTACAGTCTTGTCCTTCAGAAGCCTTTCCATATCTATGATCCTTTCTAATTTCTTGTTGTGTTCTTAATGGGTAACGACTTTGTCTTCTATGATCTCCATTTAACTCAAGGAGTTCCGGTTCTTTCAAGCACTAGCAGATAGTATCGCGTCCAAGGTTTCAATTTAGCCAAACATGTGATGAGGTTGATGCATCCATAGTGCTTGCAGGGTGCATCGGTTCTTCTTTCTCAAGATTGCTATAAGGGGGAACACCTAAGGCTGACTCTCAACGATGATTTGCAGAGTGAAGCATTCAAGATCCAAAGAACTCTTCTTGCAACCCATTCCATTGCTTTGATGTTGTTGAGGCTATCTCTGAGAGGGTTATAGGCTTCATGTTCAACAGGTATGGGGTTGAGGACTTGACATGTGTCATCACTCAGAAACTGAATCCATCCATATTTGACTTTATTCCTTCTTGGACTGTAAGTAGCTAACAAGCCTCTTGACATCACACAACTGACTTACATCCATAGATCATTCAATCCCATGAACACAAGATGTGCTTGATGCATCTTGGCTCCGTCATTTCTTCCACGGTTGGTATAAGATAGGCGTTCATGGGTTGATAAAGACATCAACAACGTGGGTTGGATTCCAAGTTGAAAGGGCTGAGTGACCGAGAGAGGGGGGGGGGGGGGGGGGTGAATCGGGAACTTGCACTATGTACCAAAGTTGCCAAATTCCAAAAAACCGATCACTCAAAACAACTCCTATGCAAGCAAGTAACAAAGCAATGTGGAAGCACACCACAAGCTAGCAAGGGAACCTACTCATGCAATTATACAAGATAAGAAACTAGTGCACATGAGCATGAGTAGTACAACACATACAAGGGTAAGTAATCAAGCCGATGCAAGTCCTATACTTGCTAGTGATCAAATGCGGAAACTCAAACACTACTAGCAAGCAAGAAGCCTATTCATGCAAGTCTACAAGATAATCAACTAGAACAAGACAAGCACACAAGCATGAATAGCACGGTATGTAAGTGCGGAAAGTAATGCATCATAGTAAGGAGTAGAGTAAGAGATGGCTCATGATTTTTTTCCCGAGGTCTCGGAAGGATGGCACCTTCCCCTACTCCTCATTGGACCACTCCTGCCGTAGTTCCGGTCCCTCCCGCCACCAAGTGGAGTTTTCACCCACGAGCCCGCAATGACTCCCTGAGTGAAGACATGGTATGTGTCACCGCTGCACAAAGCACAAGCTCACCTCAATCGAGAACTTGCTGGACTCCCTGAGCTGACATGGGCACTCACCATTGATGCCCCTTTCACCGGCGGGCTCAAACCATGTACAAACGTGTGACGGCCTTCACAACCAATCACGATAGGCTCAATCACCGACACCTAACCGATCTAGGTCTCACTATAGACCAAGAGTAACAATCTAGATCACACCCTCAAGGACACCCTAGCCTTAGATGTGCAAGATGCTCAAGTTACTCTCCTCTAGCACTCTCAAGATATGCAATATCTCCTCCTAGTGCTCTCCTCTTTTTCTCTTGGACCTTACCAAACGCTCTCAGGTATTCCACTGGCCAAGTGAGGTCACAAAGACCGTAGCAACAAAGTTATATAGGCTCCCAACCTCAAACTAGTCGTTGCTCCATGAAATCAGCTTTCTGGGCCTACTAACCGTACAGTCCGGTCACTGCCTGACCGGACCATCTGGTCACTGCAACATTGTGCCCCAATAGCTCTGACCACTGCTGATTCATCTACTGACCAGACCGTATGGTCACCTAACCAGACTGTCTGGTCCGTTTCTCTCTCCAGTCCAGAAACATTTCGGCGCTGGCTTCCTCGCTGCCCAAGTCTCATCTCTACTGACCGGACCGTTCGGTCAATAGACCAGACCGTCTGGGCACTAGAGATTTCAAGACTTGGCAACTTTCTCGCTGCATGTTGTAGTCTCCGGATAAAACCAGTTAGTGCCCGTACAGTCTGGTCACCTCTGACTCCTCTATCCGGTCACTTCATCCAGAAGCTGAAACTCCTCATCCTCGATTGACTTCATTTCCCGACTTCTCCGAACAGCTTCTTGGCTTCTCCACTGACACCTAGTGCCTGTGATTTCACCAAGCAACCTTGCACATCACCGACTAAACATGACCTAAGAGAATGACCTAGCCCCCCTTGATAGTCCGGTTTTTCCTATGGACTCAAAGCCCTAACAACTAGGAAAGTGTACCCAACACTTGCACCATAGCTTCTTCTCCGCTTTGATCCATCTTCATCAACCCTTGGACTCCATCAAGTTCACAAGCCTTCATGCTTGTGGTCATTGTCATCAATTGCCAAGGCCGCCGTTGACAATCATCATAAGGTATAAGAGGTTTCCTACACGAACAACACTCATGTAGATATTAGTCACATTACATGATTGTCATTCATCACCAAAACATCAAACCTTGGGGTGACCTCAATGGTCATCAACCTTACAATCTCCCCCTTTTTGGTGATGGATGACAACCACTACTTATGATGAGCCAAGAACCAAAGGAAAAGAAAGAATTGAAAGGCATACCTTGGTCCATACCTTGGAAGTAGTATCCCCCTTAAGATGTGCTAGGTGTTGAGGGAGATCTACCCACTTATTTAGCACACTTCGATTTCAATCTTGAGCTGAATTTGCGCCCGTCTTGGTGTTGTGGTAGTCGATCTTGTTGATGTAGACACGCACCAAGAACGTAGATGCTCATGTTGATGAAGATGGTTTCTCAATCTCCCCCTTGATGAGTATATTGACAACACCAAATGCACAAATATTAGAGATTGAAATGCGAAGCCGAATAAGCACATCCAAATGGCCAAACCCAAAGAAAAGGTGAAAACAAGCCATCTAGCAAGTAGGGATTACAAAGCCAAGAGTTGGCAAAGAAAGCAACTTGAGAAGCAAAGAATGTGAAAAGCGCAAGAAAATGCTCAAGATCATGATATGCTCTCCCCCTCAAGTTGTGGTACGTCAAAATGGATCATATGACTTTCTTAGCATTATTTGTGCATGACCCCAAAATTTTCTCCCCCTTTGGCAATGAACTCATCAAATAGGCAAAAGAACAAGCAAACATGCAATGCATGAAAATACAAACCTAAGGAGCTTCAAAAATTATGCAAACAAGCATTTAACTTTGCTAACCATAACCATAGTGCCATGAAGTGTAAAAGCAATAGCTCCCAATCATGCAAAGATCAAAAATAGATAGCGAGGCATAAACACCATGAGCTATACAAGCTAAGCAAAAAGATTGACTAGCTTAGATAGAATCAAATTTTACTTATCATGAGAAATCTGCCACCACTTGTATAAGTACTCTCATCCAAGGCAAAACAAGCACCAAGTGAATCATAAGAATCTAGCCAGTTTCAATCTCAACAAGGGCAACAAGCATTCGTAGAAAATGAGCTCTACAAACGCTCACATATGCAACAGAGACTCAGTTGATCAAGTGATTATTGTTTATCCTCATGTGTCATCTTATCCATGCGAAGGGTCGCACGACTGGATACGGCAAACACCCCGAGGCTTCAAGTCATAATATTTGGATTAGCATTATTGAGTAATTCTTGATCAAAGCACTTAGCAGATTTTTCAAGATTATGCACAAGACAAAAGAGCATGCCTTTGCGGCAAAAGGAACACATGTTCCCACAATGTTACATCATGAGCTAAACATTTGCATAGCCTTCCATTTCGCAAACACAAGGTGCCAAAGCCAAGACATCCTCTAGACTAGCCTCAACGCAAGTTTCAACAAGGATAAAAGCAATTATACACATGGTGAGCAAGTTTTAGCAAGATTAGTTCATAAGGTTCACAAGAAGCTCAGTTTACCTTTAAGATTAGCAAGTTGGTCATATGAGTTTATAACAGGCCATCTAGAAAATCTAAGCATGAGAATTACCATCACATCCACACAACTTAGCTCAAGCTCAATCATAGCAAAGAGAAATGCAAGAAAGCATAAGACTCAAAGCTCATCTACCAATGCATATATTACACATGAGATGCAAAGCAAAATTGGTAAGATACATATATACAAGTGAACACCAACTCCCCCTCAAATGATGCCATACGGATGACAAACACCAAGTTCCCCCCGAAGAAAAGCATGTCTCGAAGCATCTAGGGGTTTTGGTGAGGATATCAGCTAGTTGGTTCTTGGTATCAATGTATATGAGCTCAACATCCCCCTTCTCAACATTGTCTCTCAGGAAGTGGAATCGCACATTGATGTGTTTGACCTTACCATGTTGAACTGGGTTTTTGGCTAAGCATATGGCACTGGAGTTATCACACATGAGTGGAACACGCTTAAAAGTCAACCCATAGTCTCTCATGGTAGTCACAATCCATAGGATTTGCGAGCAGCAGCTAGCAGCAGCTATATACTCAGCCTCTATGGTGGATTGGGCAACACTCGACTGCTTACGAGAAGACCAACGGATCAAAGAAGTACCCAAGAAATGGCAAGTACCAGAAGTGCTCTTCCTATCAAAACTACACCTAGCAAAGTCTGCATCCAAATACCCAATGAGTTCAAGAGATGAAGGTGCAGAGTACCAAAGACCAAACTCAAGGGTGTATTTGAGATACCTGAAGATGCGCTTGACAGCCTTGCGATGAGTCACCCTTGGGGAAGCTTCAAAACGAGCACAAAGACACACCACAAAGTGTATGTCGGGTCTTGTCGCTGTCAGGTACAAGAGGGAGCCAATCATGCTCCTGTACTCTCTTTGATCCACCGCTTCACAGTCTTCATCGGGGTCAAGAGCCGTTGTAGTGGACATTGGTGTAGACAACGGCTTCACATTGACCATGTCGAACTTCTTCAGGAGATCCTTCGTGTACTTGGCTTGATGTATGAAAGTGCCTTGCTTGCACTGCTTGATTTGAAGCCCAAGAAAGAAGGTGAGCTCTCCCATCATCGACATCTGAAATTCACTCTCCATATCTTTCTAAAATCTGGACACAAGAGCATGAGAGGAACCACCAAAGATGATATCATCCATGTAAATCTGAACCATTAGAAAGTCATTGCCATACTTTAGAGTGAACAAGGTTTTATCAACACACCCCATGACATACCCACGCTCTAGCAAGAAGGTCTTAAGCCTAACATACCATGCCCTAGGTGCTTGCTTTAGCCCGTACAAAGCCTTTTGAAGCTTGTACACAGGGTTTGGGTATTTGTGGTGCTTAAAGCCAGAGGGTTGCCTCACATACACTTCTTTCTCTTAAACCATTTAGGAAAGCACTCTTGACATCCATTTGATAAAGTCTAATGCCCTTGAAGGCAGCAAATGCAAGCAACATCCTAATGGCTTCTATGCGAGCAACAGGAGCAAAGGTTTCACCATAATCTAAGCCCTCCAGTTGGCTAAAACCTTGAGCAACTAGCCTAGCCTTGTTTCTCACAACCTCACCATCCTCCCCATGTTTGTTTTTGAACACCCACTTGGTTTCTATGATATTGACATTTTTGGGAGGCTCTACAAGGGTCCAGACTTTGTTTCTCTCAAAGTTTTCCAACTCCTCATGCATGGCATTAACCCAATGTTTATCAAATAGTACATGTTCAACATCTCGGGTTTCAAACGTGTCAACAAAGATAGAATTGGTAAAGTAAGCAAGATGTGCAGACCTTGACCTTGTTGTCCTCTCATAGAGATTACTGATCATCTGTTGGGGTGGATGTTGACGCTGAATGTGGTGAGGAGCCTCTCTCTCAGAGTGTACCTCCCCCTCAACCACAGCTGGAGCTTGCTCAACAGCTGCTGAAGTCGATGTAGAAGCTTCTGGACTCTCTGCTGGAGTAGTGGTAGGAGCAGAACAAGCTCAGATGAGAGATGAAGTGAATCATCATCATCATCAAAGCCCTATAGGTCCTCTTCTACAAAGATGCTCTCCTTCATCTCCTTGTCACCTGCAGACTCAAACACATTCCTGGCACAAGAGTTTGATTCATCAAAGATTACATCATAGGATTCTACGATGGTGTTAGTCTCCAAATTCAAAACTCTGTAGGAATGACCATGAAGAGAGTAACCAAGAAAGATTCCATCGAAAGACCTTGACTCAAACTTATAAAGATTGCCACGCTTGAGAATAAAGCACTTACAACCAAAGGTACGCAAATGAGAAACTAAGGGCTTTCTCCCAAAACGTAGCTCATAAGAAGTCACATTAAGAATTGAGCGCAAGAAAATCCGATTGAAAACATAGCAAGCAGTGCTAATGGCCTCAGCCCAAAACCACCTCAGAGTCCTATGCTCATCGAGCATCGTCCGGGCCATCTCCACTAAGGTTCTGTTCTTTCTTTCAACCACACCGTTCTGCTGGGGAACATGAGGTGCTGAAAACTGATGCTCAATACCATGCTCAAGACAGCATCAAAAGAGGAGTTCTTGAACTTGGTGCCATTATCACTGCAAATTTCTCATAATGCTCCAGAGAGTTCCTTGAACAACCTCCAGTCTAAGCTCCAAAAGTGATGAAACACTTCATCCTTGCTCTCAAGAAAGTAGACCCAAGAGTAGCAAGAATAGTTGTCAACAATCACAAGAACATACCACTTCCCACCCGCCGAACGAACCCGAGAAGGACCAACAGTGTCCATATGAAGCAATTCTCCAGGGCGTTCAGTCATCACCAAATTGATTGGTGGATGAGAAGAGGCAATCATTTTCCCATGATGACACGGAGCACAAACCAAATCCTTATCAAATTTGATCTTAGGCAATCCTCGGATCAAACCTAGGCCACTTAAGCGACATAGCAAGTCAAAGCTCATCTGCCCCAGTATCCTATGCCATTTCCAGAGCTCAGAAGAAGATTGAGCAAGCATGCACTTGTGAGAACCAGGAGAACCAGCAAAATCAGCCTGAAAAACTCTGCCAATGCGAGAAATCCCACAAACCAAGAAACCACTTGAATTAAGAACACAAGAAGCATTCGACTTAAAGTGCACTTCCAAACCAACATCAAGAAGCTGAGAGACAGAGAGGAGATTGTACATGAGATACTCAACCAAACCAACATCCTTGAGAGTGAATTTTTCATTTACCTTTACCGCGCATCTTGCCTTCACTCTCCCTCTCTTGTCATCTCCAAAGGTCACATACTCCCGCCGCTTCAGGGGAGTGAGGCTGGAGAACCACTTTGCATCTCCGGTCATGTGGCACAAACACCCGGAGTCTATCAACCATTTGTTCTCCAAGCCTCCACCTGCTGCCTACAAAGAACGAGAAGGAAAAGTTGATGGCTCCGTGCTGGGGTTAGTCAAAAGAGATTTGGGAATCCAGCACTTAACCATATGACTGATAGTAGTCATCACAGTTCTTTTCTCATTATCATTTGAACGCATAGGACGAGAACCACAATAGGGAAAACGTGGCCTGTCAGAGTGTCTCGACTCAAACCTTGGGTTGTGAGGATAGAAATAATCAATGTGAAAGCCAAATCCACGCGAATGACGCTCACCACGATGGAGAAAATGTGGGGCGCCAAAGCGCTGCTGCACAAGGCCTCTGTTTCGTGAATCAAAGCCATATGAGGAATGACCCTGTCCATGATAGGCACGAGAAAAAGAGCGAGGCTGAAAGTCAACAAAATCATCATAAAAAGCATCCCTAGTCAACTCAGCTTGCTTCCTCTCAATCCTCTTACGCCTATAATAGAATTCATCCAAATGGCCCTTGCGACCACAAAACATGCAAATGTAGACACCCTTAGGATTAGGCTTGGTTTGCATTGCAGGTTTGAGTTTTGGCTTCTCTGTTTGCTTTGGGTTGAAGGAGGGTTTGGGATTGGGTGGATAGTATGTGTCAGTGGGTTTGATGGTGTTTTCCTCATCCTTGTAGCTGGACCTAGGTACAAACTTACCCACATTCTCAGTTTCCTTGTCACACCTCTCAAATCCCAAGTCCATGTTATAGGTTGACCTAGAAGCACTCTCCTTCACTCTTGCCAAATCCCTCTCAATCTTTTCCTCACTCACTAGGGTTCTCTGGAGCCTAGAAACAAGATAGTCATTTTCCTGAACTAGGACTTTGTTTTCTTCCCTAGTGATTACTAACTTGTCCATGAGGGTGACACATACTTCACACGGACGTGAGAGAACTTTCGAGCGAGTCTCATGTAGAAGTCTGGACTCAACCTCTTTGACTTTGAGGGACTGAGCTTCCAACTCATATGTGAGCTTGGGGCACTTTTGACATGCACCCAAAAGAGTTGGTCTAGCTTTGAACTCATCAAGCTCCTTGAGGGCACTCTCAAGCTGACTGGCAACTTGAGCATGCACACTCTCCCTCCGTGCAAGATCACTCATCACAACTTCACAAGACCCACACTCTGCAACCATGTCATCCTTAGCAAGCTTAGACCTAAGCGAAGCAATTTCAAAATCAGCACTCTCCAACTTAGACTTAAGCTCTCTACTCTCACAAACAGCACTGCGAAGCTTATCATCTTGCATGAGCAGAACATCACGCAAATGATCAAGTTCAGAGGAGAGCTCATCAAGAGTGGGAGGTACCTCGCTTGTGTCAGAGTCAGATCCAGAGTCGGTATCGTGGTCGTTCTTTACCATGAAGCAAAGCCTGGTGAAGTCATCCTTCCGCTTGACTCGTGCCTTCTTAGCTTCCTCCTTCGAGCTTGTAAAGCCTTCACTTGATGTGAGGTCAACATCGCTCAAGGCGGCAACACAGGCGCGTGTAATGGCCTTGGCGAACTTCTTGGAGTTCTTGCCCTTCTTGTAGACGCGGTTCTTCTTCTGCTTGAAGTCTTCAATGTTGTTGTCGCGGTACCCGACCTTCTTCTTCTTCTTGGGATAATCAGCGATAAAGTGTCCCAGGTCACCACACTTGAAGCAGGTTCTTGAGCCACCTCCTCTTCTCTCCTTGCAGTTGTTGTAGAACTTCCTGAACTTCCTTGTGAGCAAGAACAACTCCTTGTATGGAATGCACTCCCTCTGTTCATCGGAAGCTGCAACAAGAGAAGACAAAGCAAACTCCAAGGAAGACTTGTCAAGTGAGGAGTTAGTTCCATAAGAAGCATCACTATGACTAACCTTCTGAGAGCTAGAAAGCAAAGCCATGCTAGAAGCAGGAATAGCAAGATTAGGACAAGATTTCCTAGATAGTTCATGAGACTTCAGCTTGCTATACAGTTGCTCACAGTTTAAGGTGTTGAAGTTAGCAGTTTCTTCTGGAGCAGCAATTTGAACCCCCTAACATTTTCATCAAGTGAGTACAGCAATTGCTTAGTTCTATCATTGTCATTGTACACAAGGGTACCACAAGTCCGCAAGTTGCACACAATTGCCTCAAACCTACAAAAAGTGTCATCTAGTGACTCGCCCGGTTTTTGAGCAAAGGTTTGATACCGTCTATTGTAAGAATCCTTACGCATAGACTTAACCTAGTTGGTACCCTCATGGTAAGTGCAGAGCTTAACCCAAATAGCATGAGCAGTGTCAAGGTGTGCAACCCTATCATGTTCACTCCTACCAAGTGCAGAGACCAGAATATTGACAACTTTGGAGTTGTTCTCATACCTAACTCTGTAGAAGCAGTGTTCAGATCTTGTGGTATAGCATACTCCTGATCAACAATCTCTCAAATTGCATGTCCTTGACTCAGCAGATACGCCTTGATCCGTGACTTCCAGTAGGGGAAGTCCTCTCCATCGAACATCCACAGCTTGACAGGACGCTTCTCCATGTCACCTTCGGATCACAAAGCTGGTGAAGGTCAACTAGTGATCCAACCGACTCTGATACCAATTGAAGGACCGAGAAGGCGACCAGAGGGGGGGGGGGTGAATGGGAGCTAATCAAAATTCTACAAGAGAACTTGGTCTATATCCCAAAAACAACCCAAGCCAATCTCCGAACCGATCACCAAGACTACACACACCAGCTCGTGGTGTACCAGCCCTAGGAGTGATCAACCACAGCAAGAAACACAGCAGAAACAAAAAGGAATCAGTAGAGACTCGAGATAGTAAAAAACCTCACAAACTGCACCTTACTGAACCACCACCTGCAGTGCCGATCAGGACCATCGGCAGTGCTGGTTTGCCCCATCGGTAGAGCCGATCTGACCCATTGGCAGTGCTGGTGCGGGGTTCTGAGACCCACTGGCAGTGCCGGTCTTGGTCGTCGGCAGTGCCGATCGACCCCGATAGAATAGTAGAAACTTTCGGGAATTTGGCAAATCTTCTCCAAAATCTAACCAAACAAACTCCAAATGATGTGATTTTTGGACCAGTGAATCCTCATCACATCATGACCCTAATCCTAGAAAATCATCTCCATTGGTTCAAGGAATCATCACGAATTTCAGATCTTGTGCCAAGAACACCAAAAAGGGGAAACTTGAGAAATCCTTCAAATAGAAGGTGCTAGAGCTATTGAATCGTTCAAGGATCCACAAAAGATTGTTCTAGCTCATCCTAGCAACAAGTTTCTCAAGAAATCTGGGACAAAAATTCATCCAAAAGTGAGATAAAAAATCACCATGAAAATAGCTCCGAAAATAGGAAAAAGGGAATTTCGGGATTCAAGTGAAGAGGGAAATCTTGAGCATGAAAATACTTCTCATATCATAGAAAGGTGCTTACAAGATCCATAGATACAAGGCTAGGAAGCCACCCTCTTCCTCCCACTATTTGGAAGAGCAAGAGATGTCTCTCACACACCCTTTCCTCTCCTCTAAAACATGAAGTCCTCTCCTAGCACTTTGAATATAATCCTAACACAAGGCTAATGGAAAGAGAGGCACCTCTCCCATTAGCCACACCTCTCCTTATATAGGCCTAGGGTCTATTGTCCACATGACCATTCTACCCTTGACCTACATAACACACCCACCTACCACCGGGGGCATAACCGTCCATCTTTTTCCTCATCGCCCGAATGCCATCGGACGCTTCACGTCTTTGCTTTATCTCGAAGCAAGCTCCGTGATGGTGCCACGTGCACCACCAACCACCGCCACCAGTTTTGAGGCCCAAATCGGGAAACCGCCTTGCACGCTTCTCAAAGCGTGACTTCTCGATGTCGACGCGTGTCACCTTGTCCCGTGATCCTGACCACCGGCAAGTCTCTCCTAGTCCCTGTCCATCGGGCGTCCTTGTCACTTGCACCGGCATCCCGTTCGCCTTGACTTGGTCAACACGCTGTCTTCATCACCACCACGGTTTTGAGGCTCAACCGCGAAACCGTCCGTGCTTCATGCCTCTCCACGTGTATGGTGTGGATTACCCTTGACTTCACCCGGCATCCCGATCGTCTGGCCCCAAGTCCCCTACTTGTGCCCGATCCTCTCTCCATTGACCGCCAAGTCGACTCCAGTGACCTACACATCATGAGACAAGATAACACATTTCCCATCTCCTGCAATATCACCAATATCTCCACCAACTCCAGTTAGTCATAACCATGATATGCAAACCGATGCAATCCCTAGATTCCCGTATTTCAACTCAAACACCAAATCCACTCAAGTCAATTACTCATCACAAATATAGCAAACCATGGCACATATCCACATGGTTTCTCAAAGGCCATAGTCCGAGAGTGTTTCCCTCATGTAAAGAAGTTGTCCACAACATGCTCCCTCCGCCATGTATTCCGCTTCGGCTGTGGATAGAGCCACCGAGTTTTACTTCTTTGAGCTCTAAGATACTAGAGATCATCCAAGAAATTGGCAACCTCCCGATGTACTCTTCCTATTCACTTTGCAACCCACGAAGTTCGAATCCAAATACCCAAGTAACTCAAAGCTTGTTCCTCTAGGATACCATAAGCCCATGGTAGGTGTGTACTTGAGGTATCTCATTATCCTTTTCACGACCTTCAAGTGAGTCTTTTGGATTTGCTTGGTAGCGTGCATACAAGCACACACTAAACATGATGTCCGGTCTCGAAGCGGTGAGATAGAGCAAAGAACCAATAATAGATCTATAGAGCTTGGGGTTCATTGGTTTCCCTTTCACATCATCATCCAGGGGTTTGGTTGTAGCCATAGGTGTGTGCAAGGGCTTGCAATTTTCCATGTTGAATATCTTGAGAAGGTCCTTAGTATATTTTTCTTGATAGATGAAGTTTCCTTCTCTCAATTGCTTGGCTTGGAAACCAAGGAATACATGCAACTCTCCAATCATTGACATTTGGAATTCCCTATCCATCATCTCTCAAAACTCTTCCTTAAACTTCTCATTGGTTGACTCATATATGATATCATCCACATAGATTTGGCATACAAAGAGATCCTTCCCGACATGCCTTGTAAACAAGGTGCTATCAATGCTTCCAATAGTGAATCCATTTTTTAGTAGGAAGTTTGTCAAGTGTTCATACCATGCCCTTGGTGCTTGCTTGAGGCCATAGAGAGCTTTCTTCAATTTGTATACATGTCATGGATGTTTTGGGTCCTCAAACCCTGGAGGTTGTTCCACATAGACTTTCTCATTGATCTCTCCATTCAAGAAGACACTTCTCACATCCATTTGAAAGAGCTTGAAGTCATTGTGTGATGCATAGGCAAGTAAGATCCCCGAATAGCTTCAATACGGGCCATGGAAGCAAAGGTTTCTTCAAAGTCAATCCCCGCCACTTGAGAGTATCCCTTAGACACTAGGCGGACCTTGTTCTTGACAATTGCTCCTTTCTCATCTTGCTTGTTCTTAAAGACGCACTTGGTGCTAACCACATTATAATCCTTGGGCCTCTCAACCAATTTCCATACTTTGCACCTCTTGAAGTTGTTCAACTCTTCTTGCATGGCTATAACCCATTTGTGATCATCCATAGCTTCATCAATGGTAGTGGGCTCAATCATAGAGATGAAGGAGAAGTTATGCTTTCTTGTTTTGGACTTTGAGCTCGAGGTGGATGGAAGAGTATCTTGTGAAGAGTTAGGAGAAGCGGCTTGTGGTGAAGTATGTGAGGAGGCTTGTGGCTCACTTCTCACTTGGGTTTCATCATTTTTTGATGGGTGAACTCTCAATGAATCTTGGGAGGAGCTTGTGGGTGTATTTGTGGGATTTTGGGTGGGTTCTTGCACCTCGGAGGAGGAGGTTGGTTGAGGTTGTGGAGTAGAAGGCTCATCAATATCACCATTATTGGCTTTGTGGGGTAAAACCTTGCCCACGGGCATGTTTCTCAAAGCTTCCCTCATAGGCTCATCCTCAATGTTCACTTCATGAAACTCATCCTCCTTTTGAGAACCATTTGACTCATCAAATTGCACATCATAGGATTCTTCCACACACCCTGTGGCTGAGTTGTAGACCCTATATGCTTTAGAAGTTCCTGAGTACCCGACAAGAATGCCTTCATCAGTTATGCTCTCAAACTTCCCGGGCTTTCTCCTTTTCATGAGAATGTAACACTTGCAGCCAAAGACTAGGAAATAGGAAACATTGGGTTTCCGTCCCCCCAATAGCTCATATGGCATCTTCTTCAACAACCGGTGGAGATAGACACGGTTGGAGGTATAGCAAGCCATGTTGATTGCCTCCACTCAAAACCTCTCATGAGTTTCATACTCATCCAACATGGCACGAGCAAGAGTGATGAGTATCTTGTTCTCCTCTCCACTACTCCATTTTCCTCAGGAGTATATGTAGCGGAGAATTCATGTTTGATCCCTTTCTTGTCATAGTACTCCTCTACTGTGGTGTTCTTGAACTCAGTCCCATACTCCCTTGTCACTCCTTATCTTCATAATGCTAGAATTGAATTCATTCCTTGCTCTCTTTGCAAACTTTCTGAAGATACCATTAGCTTGAGATATGTCCACAAGAAAGAAGGTCTAAGTGTATCTCGTGAAATCATCAACAATCACCATGCTATATGGATTACCTCCCAGACTCTTGTAATGTGTTGGCCCAAACAAGTCCATATGCAAGAGCTATAGAGGATGACATGTAGACATGAATGACTTGGTATGATGTGAAGATGCAACTTGTTTTCCTGCCTAACAAGTGTTGCACAGTCTGTTCTTCTCGAAGGTCACATCCTTGATTCTTTCAACTAGATTCCTCTTGACAATCTTCTTGAGCGATTCATTGCAACATGTGCCAGTCTTCTATGCCACAACCACCCCTTGGATGCCTTAGAGAATAGGCAAGTGCTTGGTGGCATATTGCTTGATTTGAAGTCCGTGACATATAGGTTCCCATGCCTTACTCTATGAAACACTAGCCCTCTCTTAGCATTTTAAATTGTTGCACCATCCTCTTCAAATGTGCACTTGAAACCCATGTCACAGAGTTGACCAATAGACAGAAGGTTGAAGTTGAGCGTTTCCACAAGAAAGGCCTTGGAGAGATGGAGGTCATTTGTGATGGCCACCTTGCCCGAGCCTCTAACTCTCCTCTTTGAGTTATCCCTAAAAGTCACCTTCTCACTGTCTTCGTTTTCATCAATAGTGGTCAACATGGTTGGCTTCCCGGTCATATGTTGAGTGCACCCACTATCAAGAATCCAATGAGTATCTCCACTCTTGTAGTTGACCCTGGTGGTAGCCAAAAGACAAGCACTAGAGGAAGAAGGCCTAGTATTCAAAGCATTACTTGATTGACTAGCACGAACCTCATCGTGTCGAGCAATAAGACCATCCTCATAGATAGGGATTCTTACAATCCCGTCCTGTAGTCTCCCCCTGATGGGGTAGTGAGGAGCACAATACCTTCAATGTTCATGACCATCCCCCATGTGCACATTGTCAAGGTCGATATAGTAATGGGGAGGATCATAGAGTCCAGTGATGTGCTCAAGCACGTGTCCCACTTGTGAGTGGAGCACGAGTATCATCTCCATTGCCCTCTCAATTGAGAGCTCATGCCTTGTATTGACTACCTCCTCAAGTAAGAAACCCCTCTTAGGAGTTGTGATTTGATGGAGGAGCTTGTCAATCACTTCATGTGGTGCAATCCCCTACAGACCTCTGAAGGAGTTTATCCTACACACAAGATCATAAATGCTCAAGAGGTTGTCACAAAGATCATCATTTGGATTTCTCACAAATTCACCAAGTTCAAAGAAGAGATCCTGTTGGTGAGCTTGACGGAGATGCCAAAGGTGATCTTGTGGTGGAGGAGGTGGTGTCACCAGAGCCAAAGACGCAAGATTGATCATCTCAAATGATTGAGCGAGCATTGTTATTTGCGCTCCCTCTACACCAATGCGTAGTCCACCGAAAGTGCTTGGAGTAGAACTTGGAATGGCACTTGATGTAGAGCTTGACGAAGCGCTTGATGATGATCTTGGTGAATGTTTTGCTCTGAAGGGGTTGTAGAAGCTGTTGCAAGGCTAGCTTGTGGAGGGATCGAAGAAGTTTGAACTCGAAGCTACTTCTTTCCCTTTGCTTGAAGATGCTTCATTGTTTGCCTTGGATGACTTCTTCCTCATCATACTTGTGGTGATCTCCTTATCCTTGAAGAGCAGCTCAATCACATCCTCAATGGAGAGACTCTTCTCCATGAGAAGGTCAAGGGTGACATAGAAGAGCTTGCTACTCAGGAGCAAGGAGAGGATCTTCTCGACTATCACAATCTTGGGGAGCTCGAAAGAAGTTACCACAATTCTATCCACAATACCTTGCAAGCGAATAAGAGAGTCAAGTCCTCATTGTCATTAGCATGAAAAGCAAAGAACTCCTCAATAAGAGAACTACTAGCATGATCAACAAGAGGCTCACAATCCTCATCAATACTAGTCATGCTAGTAGAGCAAGCAAGATCAAGAGACACATCATTATCACTCAACACATTAGGCACACTAGTAGAGCAACCTATCAAGTCAACATTAGTAGTACCAAGGCACTCACTAGTACTGGTCACATCCACACAATCATCACAATCATCATACACATGATCATTGGTAAAGGTATTGGCCAAGTCCACAAGAGTATCCATCAACTCATCCGGAATCATGGCATTTAGGTAGCTCTTAAAGCGATCCTTCCATGAGCCATGACCCGGCCTCGAATGGGATGACATCCCAACTCAATACGGTCACTGCTCAAGGTGGTAAAGCCTTATCATGAGCACTTGGCTCTGATACCACTTGAAAGGACCGAGTGACCGAGAGGGGGGGGGGGGGAGGTGAATCGGGAACTCGCACTATGTACCAAATTTGTCAAATTTCTAAAAACTGATCACTCAAAACAACTCCTATGCAAGCTAGTAATAAAGCAACGCGGAAGCAAACCATAAGCTAGCAAGGGAGCCTACTCATGCAATTCTAGAAGATAAGGATCTAGTGCACATGAGCATGAGTAGTACAACACATACAAGGGTAAGTAATCGAGCCGATGCAACTCCTATACATGCTAGTGGTCAAATACGGAAACTCAAACACTACTAGCAAACAAGAACCTATTCATGCAAGTCTATAAGATAATCAACTAGAACAAGATAAGCACAAAAGCATGAATAGCACGTTATGTAAGTGTGGAATTTTAATGCATCATAGTAAGGAGTAGAGTAAGAGATGGCTCATAATTTTTTCCCGAGGTCTCGGAAGGATAGCGCCTTCCCCTACTTCTCGTTGGACCACTCCAAGCGGAGTTCCGGCCTCTCCCGCCACCAAGTGGAGTTCTCGCCCATGAGCCCGCAATCACTCCCTATGTTTAGACATGATGTGCATCACCGCTGCACAAAGCACAAGCTCGCATATCTCGAGAACTTGCCGGACTCCCCGAGCTGACATAGGCGCTCTCACCGGCGGGCTCAAACCATGTACAAACGTGTGACGGCCTTCACAACCAATCACGATAGGCTCGATCACCGACACCTAACCAGTCTAGGTCTCACCATAGACCAAGAGTAACAATCTAGATCACCCCCTCAAGGACACCCTAGCCTTAGATATGCAAGATGCTCAAGTTACTCTCCTTTAGCACTCTCAAGATATGCAATATCTCCTCCTAGTGCTCTCCTTTTTCCTCTTGGACCTTACCAAATGCTCTCAGGTATTCCACTGGCCAAGTGAGGTCACATAGACCCCAGCAATAGAGTTATATAGGCTCCCAACCTCAAACTAGTTGTTGCTCCACGAAATAATCTTTCTGGGCCTACTGACCGTACAGTCCAGTCACTGCCTGACCGGACCGTCCGGTCACTACAACACTGTGCCCCAACAACTCTGACCACTGTAGATTCCTCTGCTGACTGGACCATACAATCACCTGACTAGACCATTTGATCTGTTTCTCTCTGTAGTCCAGAAACATTTCGGTGCTGGCTTCCTCGCTGCCCAAGTCTCATCTCTACTAACCGGACCGTCCGATCAGTAGACCGGACCGTCTGGTCACTAGAGATTCCTGGACTTGGCAGTTTCCTCACTGCACGCTGTAGTCTTCGCACAAAACCCCTTAGTGACCGTACAGTCCGGTCACCTATAACCCATCTGTCCGGTCACTTCATCCAGAAGCTGAAACTCCTCGTCCTCGCTTGACTTTATTTCCCGACTTCTCCGAACTGCTCCTTGGCTTCTCCACTGTCACCTAGTGCCTGTGATATCACCGAGCAACCTTGCACATCATCGACTAGACATGAACTAAGAGAATGACCTAGACCCCCTTGATAGTCCATTTTTTCCTATGGACTCAAAGCCCTAACAACTAGGCAAGTGTACCTAATACTTGCACGATAGCTTCTTCTCCACTTTGATCCATCTTCATCAACCCTTGGACTCTATCAATTCACAAGCCTCCATGCTTGTGATCATTGTCATCAATTGTCAAGGCCGTCGTTGACAATCATCATAAGGTAGAAGAGGTTTCCTACACGAACAACACTCGTGTAGATATTAGTCACATTTCATGTTTGTCATTCATCACCAGAACATCATACCTTGGGGTGACCTCAATGGTCATGAACCTTACACAAGTGTAATTGGGTATTCCAAAGTGAGGTAGGGCATTCCAAAGATATCACGATTTGAGCATGATCGAGAGATTGATGATGCGATGACCAATTGATTGTGCTATATACTCTAGTAGAAAAATCCCATGATGATCGTGAATAACTGCAAGAAGTAACTCTCACTACAAGGTTTTAGGTCTATCGTAAGGCCCTGAAAACATTGCTATATGGGTATTTTCGTTGCGCTAGCAAACTATCACAATGATGCCATTTCGTTGGGAGGCGTCACAAGTAGTAGCGCTGCGATAGCACATTGCATCGATTTTTTTTTGTATCATTGCGGTAGTTGTGGCTTGTTGCAACGACATGTGATGTTGCGTATAGGTGATATGGCACCGACGGCTGTGTTGCAGTAGGACGGATTCGCAACTATGCGCATCATTGCTATAATGGCTATTGCATCAATGTTGCGTAGTTGCAAATACATAATATTGCAACGCTCTTGAGGTATAGTGAATGCCGTAATTGCCACGTAGGTAGTCATCGCGATATCTGACCCAAACTGCAACAACCTCCTGCGCATTGCTATAGATAGAGGGTATCACATCAATATAGCAGCCATTGCAATCTGACCCAAACTGCAACAACATCCTCCACGTTGCTATAGATAGAGGGTATCACATCAATATATCAGCCGTTGCAATCTACGTTCAGTGTATCGCAACGAAATGAATAGCATACATTAATCCAATATTATTGATGCGATTGTATCCACAAAACCCCAAAATTATGAAATCCAAAATTATGAATAACGTACATGAATAGCGTACTCATACAACCCATTCAAATCCAGAACTGCAATTGTATCCACATAAATTTCTGCATGCCGAAATGATAACAATGAAGGGAAACACTAGGGTTGCTTCACACCTAGGCAATCCTAAACCTGCTTGTTCTTTCATGCATGCTGATTCCTTTTGCCTCCTCGCGTTCTACTTAGAGCTATCAGCTCATTTTGAGATATGAAATTTTTTGATGCCTCATGATCACAATATTCGTTCGCCAAATTCTTTGACAGCTTGGTAGGTTTTGGTTTGCGAGCCAGAACATTTTCTTTTTGTGTTGTGATAATGCTTCTTGTCTCAATCTAGTATAAAGACATTGGAATATGGTTAGCTATAATCCAAGCACCACATCATCGTGATTGCCATACTTGTTCAAAACCATTACCTGCTCCGGCTCGAGTGTTCAAATGTTATGCACTGGTGTTGCATCGCTTCAGGTTCTGTTGTATTGCAGATTATTACATTGTTCGTCACTTCATTGGTCTCCTCTGCAATTATGCCTTCAGTGGTCCTGTTCGTCCCTTCTTTGGTCTCCTCTGCAATTATGCCTTCAGTGGTCCCTATCCCTAATGCAATGTTAGTTTCATTGGTAGCAGCCTGCTAATTACAAAACAAAGAACAAATTTTGTAATATGAGTTGTAAGCTAGATCAACATTTAGTGGTGTTTGTTTTTTGATTATTTAAGCTGGATCAAGTAGTTGTAGGGGAAGAAATAGCCCATGACATGAGTTGTAAGGGTCTTTTACCAAAATAATCCAAAATAAGCACCTATTGAGGAGGTTATTGGATTATAATAATCTACCATCTAGATTAATTCATCAGACCTTTTAATCTACCATGTTTGTTCTCTTACTAGATTAATTAAGCTAGATTAATTAATCTAGTGGATTACAAAACAGAGAACAAATTATATAATATGACAAATTTAAAAGCAGCCGAGATATCGACTATAATCTATGTGAGGAATTTGAAAAACTTTCAGGAGCATTATGAATCTTCGATTGGCAACAGAGCCTGGTAGGACTTCCTATATACAGGTCGCGCTACGTGTAGCTTACATGTAAAGCAGCCCATTAAGGCCCACGAGCTCATTTGCTTATACACGTAGAGCAGTCCATTAAGGCCCATGAGCTCATTTCCTTATACATTATGAACTATTACCGTTAGAATAGTCGATATTCATCATTGGAAAACCTAAGTTTCACTGCTGAAACAATTCAAAAAAATAAAATCATTTAATTCAAAAAATACAAAATATGAGAACAGTTGATTTGTATTGTTAGGACAATGCATGAAATTCATGATTTCCAAATCATAATTTTAAAATTTTAAAAGAACATATGCGTGTAGGATCTTATTTTTTTAATTTATTACAAAAAGTATAATGATTCAAACGAAATCGATAACAGAGTTATGGCTTGAGAGAAAAATCTATTTGAAATTTGAACTAAACTTGAATTTTGTTGCTCCATTCACTGCATGACACGTGTTGTTCATTTGTTCTTCATTCCAGCCCACACTCACCCCGGCAGCGCACCAGTGCTCTTCATGGGCCGTTCTCACCCTCTTGGGCCGTTTTAGCATGAAATTAAAATGCGCTACATGGAAGCTCCACGTAGCGCGCGCTAGATATAGGAAAACGAGCTTGGCACTGGCGGAGCTAGGCCCAAGCTCTAGGTTGGGCCAAATGCTATCGGGCTGGTTTGGGTGGGCCAAAGGAAAAAATGCCAAAAACGGATGCAAAAAAAATGTATCTTTCAAATCTGGGGGTGGGCATAAGAGTGTTAATTACCTCTGGATTGCAGTTTTGTGGAAACATTGCTGTGAACTCTTGCAACAATTTTTCTCGAAGTTTGGCCATGAGTCGCTCCTCGTCTTTTTCCTTGTCGACAGCTTGCCTTGCAAGAAATGCTTTTAGTTGCTCAAGCTCATAAGCTTGTTATTGGTCTCTTTCCTTAAGTTGTTGCTTTTTATTTAGATTACGCATCATGTAACCTTGGCAATGTAACCTACTTGATTTGGTGCCGGTTGTTTCCATGTACAATTGCTGGAGAAGAAGGGCCTCTTTACCACATGCAGATGTGTTGCTTCTTCCTTCGTCACAACCCAATTCTGATGATTCAGCCATATGCAAGCTCCTGGCTGCATTGCTCTGAGGAAAAGAAACAAAAGTATGTGTAATGTTGCAAAAAAAGTGAATTAGTTCACTAAGTTTATAGCACTCACATAAATACTTTCAGACATCTCATTTAACCATTGTCCATGCTTCGTATGAGTAGCCTTAAAGAGTTCCATAGGGCCTCCTGGCTCAGCACCAGTTTTTTATATCTCTCTACAAATGCAAGCGTACACATCACTAATATATTAGATTAATGTGTTACAAGAAGAGAATAGTCATGACAATGTTTACCATTTCCCAACTACACTGAGAGAAAGGCTTCGAACCCATCACATGCATATTTTTCATTTCCTTATGATTCGTAGAGTTCTGGTTGCTGATCTTCTGTGGAAAGTTAACAATTACAGTAAGAAAACTCAAACTACCACTGTAAAACATAGAAGGTCAGGACTTTCCAATAGTTCAATATGCTGATTATACGATCCTAATAATGGACAATACAACACACTTTCATCCCTGCCTGCTTGGGACATGCATGGTTACATGGCTCCTAATCATAGTTGTACTAAATGTTAGCAATGACAGAATGGAGGTCCTAGCTAACACAGTTGGGTGTAATGTGAGAAATTTTCCATTCACATACCTATGATTGCCACTATTTACCACAAAACCAAGATTAGAGGATTTCATCCCAGTTGTCCAAACAATTGAGAAAAAGAGACAAGTTATTACCTTGGAGCATTGGGACTACAAGAAATGAACATTGTGTTACCTTGAACTTTGGAGTTCGAAAGTACATGATTAAATAGTGCCACTCTACAATGTCCAGGTCTTCAGGCTTATGCTTCATTCTGGCATCATAACTCTTGTATGCCTTACATGTACTACTAAAAGTGGATCTCCATCCTTTGTAGCGCTCTTGCGCAATCTTCAATATCTTTTCCTTGGCATATACAATGTGCTCCATGTCCCATGCTTCCTATTATTGTAAGCCACTCATGTAAAAATATTGTCAACAATTGATAAATGGTATGGTGTACAAGGAAATTAACATACCATAATGCTTTCTATGATGTAATTCTTGATTTCTTCACTTACATGTTTCCATTGTCCAACTCCAATTATTGGAGTCTTTGTCCTTATAAACGTAACCACTTCATCCACAAATGCACGTCTATTTTTTCCACAGGGACCACCCGATGTTGGCAAAAATTCAATTTGCATTTTCACTACACTAGCCTTATATCTCCTGGCAAGTGCAGCTAGACCTTTCATGCATCCACGACCGACAATCGTGCCATTTCCTAATAATCATAAAACAAATGGCTATGAGATACAATGTCTATACCGGTTTAAGGGCTAATGCTACAACATTAATAATCATATATCACAACAACAAAAACCTCTCATGGTGACACTTTGTTAGAGGCACTTTTCTAATATGCCTCTGTATATGTTGTAGAGACATATTTTTGTGGCACTTTAGAATTTGCCTCAAAAGTAGAGGCATAATTTTTGAAAATTTTAAAAAATAATGTGGCATATCGACAATCGAGGCATTGTTTGAGGCATTTAGCAAAGTGTCTGAGAATAATTAGCATAGAGACATTCACGTGACATGTTTAAAATGTATATATCTTGTAGAGACATTACTAGAGGCACCTTATGCTTTTCTAGAGGCATTATTTCACTAGTTTGTAGAACTTCTTAAGAATAAACTCTGAAAATATATGTAATATTATGGGTAGGTGAGTTGGCTAGCAAAGCTTAACATGTTGTTATTTCACCATGAGTTCTTGAGTTCAAAATTTCACATCAACATTGTATTTTTTTCACATAGTTAAATACTGTATTAATAATGCCTCTAAGTTTATTGAGGCATTGTGTAATGCCTCTACAAAGTTGTCACTAATTTCATAAAGATAATTTATAAAGTGTCACTACATTCATAGAGACAATGCATGGCAAGGAATGTAAAATGCCTCTATACGTGTCTAGAGACATAATAATAATGACTCTACTATACAAAGAACATGCCACTACAAGTCAATTCTCTTGTAGTGTATATATATAACCTTTTGCCTTCTTCTTTATTCTTCTAGCATGAATTGGCCATTCTTTTCCTCCTGATCCGCTGCAACTAGTGCCCTCACCATCTACTTGTGTAGGCTCCCTATAATTGTTATAACACACTGAAACATTACAAATACTGATGTCTTAGTTAAAGAAAAAGACATGTTTACAACAAGAAGTCAGAATGAGAAAAGAGTTACTTATGTCTCTCAGGATGCCTTTCTCCTTCAGTCATGTAGTGTATGTTGCAATTGAACCATCCCGGTCTACATCGCAAAGACCTTCAAGATACCAACAATTGGACTACATCAAATAGGAGAAAAAATATAGTTTACATGTGGTTTGTGAAGTACAAAAAGAACATGTATACATGTATTAGATCCTTGCTTCTGAAGCCAATCTTTGTAAGCATCAACATTCTCGTCACCACCAAGAGTATCACCATCATCATCATCATCATCCTCATCAGACTCGGACTGCCTCACTCATTTCAGGGGTGTAATCCTAATGTCTCCATAAGCTGATTCATCATACGTTGTCAATAACATCCTAACTTTCTTCTCGGCACCGATGCAATCAATTAACTCTTCCAAATGAATTGGCAAATCAAATGCCTCGAGACTTGCTGAGTTATTTTCAGTTCTCTTCTTCTTGTAGTAGTAGTGGTCACGCGCACTATAACCAAGCTTATGTTTCAATGATATAAGGCTGTCAAATGTCAGTAGATCCTGGTACAGATGACCCCGGTAGGTTTGATGTTCCCTGTTTCTTCCCGTGCATTCGACTGCTAAAGCCCATGCTTCACCACTCAATGGGGGGGGGGGGCTGCGCATGTGTACATAAATACTATCAATACTAGGGACATATTGACGTCTAAGCAATTGTATAAGAGTACTACATACTTTTCAGGCACCTGAAATCTAGGAAATCTGACATACTATAGCAAGTGCAAGTTACTCACCGTTCGCATGCTGGAGCAAGGTGAACTGCTTCAACATCTCGTCGTCGTCTCACGGCTGTGCCAGAGTCAGTGGATCGGTTGTCGGAGATATCCATGGTGGCAGAAGTTCGGTTAGTGCTCAGAGCAATGCTGCGCAACAACCAGTCGTCTCTCCTTGTCCGCCTCCAAAAGATTATGTAAAAAGGCAGCATCGACTGTGAGTTTTCTCGTTTTGAGATGCCGATGTGAGTTTTGAGTAGGTGGCTCGGGCCGAACCACATTAATTTAGAGTGGATGAGTTGAATTAGGCAGGCTCGCGAAAAAATTTCACCCACGCACGCCTAAAGTTTGGAGGGAACATTCCATCAAATAAAAAAAAATCAAACCTTCCAATAAGTTTCAATCGCTTGAAAGTTCAGGAACCTTTCAAGCAGCACTATTAACCATCGAATGGATATCATGTTGATTATAAAAGTTTCTTTGCTTTGAATCACGTGAAAACAAGTACAATATAGATGTAACAACTTTTAATGCCTTCGTGACAAAATAGATTACTATTCAATTATTTGACATTGTTTTGCATAGAACAGTGATTGAAAGCAAGTGATTCATTTGGAATTATTTGACATTGTTTTGAGTCGGTTGTAATTAACAAGGGCGAAGCTACCTTGTAGCTAGCGGGTGCAAATGAACCCACAACAAAATGAAAAATTTGTTGTCACCATATTAGCAGTCAAGAAAACAATGAAAAAATAGCTGCTAGATTGCAGTAGCAGCACCCCCTTAATTTTACCAGGAAACAAACATGCCCTTAGCTAGCGGCACATAAGGCAGTTCATCCAGTTCAACCACGAGGTCAATAAAACACAATCAAAAGTGTTCAACACAAACATAAAACTGCAAAGAAAAAAAAGCGACAATGACAACGAGACTTGAAACTAGCTACGTGACGAGGAAGGGATGACGAGCATCCATAGAGACGAGCGACGAGGAGCGGACGGTGAGCATCCACAGAGATGAGCCATGACGGCAACGATGAGGGGACTCATCAGTCGACCCGAGAAATCTTGTTGTGTAGCTCGACGGCGTCGAGCCTCCCCATGTTGTGGGGGTGGCTAATGAACCGGGATGCGTGCATGATGACCGCCATGCTGGAATCGTACTCCTGGCCGTCGTTGCAGAAAGGGCACCGGTACCAACACTTGCTGGAGGGAGTGGACCGGGAAGGAATGCACAATCCGGCAGCGAAGGGGGGCTCTTCATCACTGCGGTGGTCGGTGGTGGTGTCATTGTCACCGACGGTCGCCTTGACAACCTCCATCGGTGGCGCCTCCTGCTCCTCTGCCACCAGGACAACCACCTCCTTCCCCTTCACGGCCGTCGAGGCGACCTCCTCCTCCTCTGACACCGGGACGACCTCCACCTCCTCCTCTGACGCCGGGAGGACCTCATCCTCCTCCTCTGACACCGGGATGACCTCCTCCTCCTCCTCCTTCGCTAGCGCCAAGACGTCTGGGGCCAGAGTGCCGCGGACGTGCTTCAGCAAAGGCGCTAACACCGGGACGACCTACTCCTCCTCCTCCTCTTCCTCCTCCTCCTCCTTTGCTGGCACCGAGATGTCCGGCGCCAGAGCACCACGGATGTGCTTCGGCAAAGGCGAGCGCGACTCGCCGTGGCGTGCTCTAGCCATAGAAGAAGACGAACCACCGCTCTGTAAAGAGTCGATGAACAGTAAAAAAATCCCCTTCCATAAATTGTGATATATCAACTCAATAACAAAATCAAAGCACAAAATAGTACCGATGTTGGCCTAAAAGAGTCGAGAACTATAGAGAATCACAGAGATATTGAGCAAATGAAAACCCCCTAAAATTGCACAAAAATCATAGAACGTGGGCAGGAACATACCGCGGACTCCAGGAGGAGAGGGGTGTGGAGATTGCCATTGGCAGCGGCCTCGGTCGAGTCCCCCATGGGCGCTATGGCAGTTGAGCGTGGCGAGCGGCGAGCGAGGGTTTGAGCGCGGCGAAGAAGACGAGAAGCAGGAGAGTGGAGTGATGGCAGAAATGGTAGTGCGCCCCTGATACGGGCATGAGGTCGAGAGGCGCCTTCTCTCATACTAGCACACTTAACACACTAAAACATGGGGCTGCAAAACATGATCCCACCTGTCCTTGAGTCCTAAGTAGAACTTCAGCGTATGTCGTAAAAAATGGAAGGTAGAAAGTTTGTCCTTCTTTTAGGCCCTGGTTGGATCCATCTTGTTAAATTTTCACAAGGTGTTAAAGTTTAATGACTTAAAAAATCTAAAGAGAGAGATAGACTCAATTGGTAATTATCTATAGCATTTTACCAACGTTGTAAAGTAGTATATTCACTTGGGATTCAAGTTTTCCCACAATATACTAGTTCTTACAGTAAAGTAGTATATTCACATGGGAATGGGTGCATCTGTACCCACAGCTATCTACTAGTACTAGTACTACACGTAGCTTCGTTAGTGTTATCGAGTGCTCTACTAACTACTGTACTCCGTGGCCCTGCTCCCTCCGACGGCAATTACGTAATGAGTGCATGCGCATGACTCACGAACCATGTGAACGCACTGGATGGAGACCATATGTGAGTTGAACGAGGCAGTACAGGCCTGTGTCCCTCTAATTATTTTTCCCCTTGGTTTCTATGTAGTAAGATGGAGGGGGTAGATCGTCGTATCTTTGTGCTTTGAGAAGAAGGATGCCAAAGTGCTCATAATGAAAGAGCTCCGGGATCTAGATCAAGATCGAGATTGTGCATTTGTCATTTGGGTAGTACCATAATAAGAGAAATATACACAAGTTCATATATGTTTTAGTAGATTCAAAAGGCCAAATACCAAGAGCACCTAAACATGAATCTCTAATTAAGTTGGCTTCCCCCATCGTAGGCTTTGTTGTGTTCGCTTCCCCCATCATAGGCTTTGCGAGGGGAGCCAGCTCCTACTGTCATTACTCCGTGCAGGGCCATGAGACATGAATTGAGCAAAGTCAAGTGATCGGACCGGAGGCGTGTCAAGTGGTAGTCCTCACTAAAGCATATCCAATCACTATATGTTTGATGGTGGTTGTTATACACATGCCACACCCAATGGTTACTAGGCAAAAATTGCTACAAATGACTCTTCGATGATGGTATTTTCTATATAACACTCCTCAATTCTAGTTTTGCTAGAAACCACTCTTCAATGATGGTTATTTGCTAAAACACACTTCAGTTACAATAACCATGACCAAATTTGTTGCTGGACGCTTTTCTTTTGTGGTCTTTGCTAGAGGACACTCTAGCTTCAAATGAGTCTTTGCTCATGGACACTACTTATTACTTGTGGTAATTGGCCAAAAGACACTATGGTGAATAGAATATGACTTCTCATGCATGAAAGAGAGAGAAGATTTCACAAATAGCTAAATTGCCCTTGAAATTATTAGCAAATTTGACCATATATAATTATATTTAATAAATCAAATATAATAAATATTATAAAATCTGAGCATATAATCAAAGACTCAGTTTTAATAAAAATTGTGAGAGTATGCTAAGATTTAATAATATTTATGATATTTGATTTATGAAATGTAATTATATGGTTAAATTTGTTAAAACAATTGCAAGGTCAATTTAGCCATTTGTGAAATCTTCTCTCTATTTCATGCATAAGAAGTCATATTCTATTCATCATAGTGTCTTTTAGTCAATTACCACAATTAAGTAGTATATAGTGTCCATGAGCAAAGACTCATTTGAAGAGTGTCCTTGTCAAAGCTTGAGATTGGCAGTAAATATATAGGGCTACATCGAGACTAAGAACTACGATGGTAACACAAGAAACCGAGTTATATAGGTTCGGGCCCTCTCGATGAGAGAAAAAACCCTACTCCTGTGTTCTGTGTATTCATTGTAATCTGGTGTATCGCCTCTGTTCCCCGATGGGAGGTCCCCTGCCGCCTTATATATCCACTCGGTAGGGGGGGGGGGTACATGAAGAGTCCTAGTTGTAACCCTAAAGGATTTACATAGGAAGTCTATCTCTAAATGCCTTGTGCTCCAAGTCGAGTCGGTCGACTTCCTTGTTGATGAAGTACCCGGTCGGCTACCGACTTAGTCTTGTCTGAGGATACCCATAGAGCAAGTATCCCACAGTAGCCCCCGAGTGCTTCCTGATTTTGAGCTTTGATTCTCAAAGTGATCTTCAATGTTGATGATAAATTAGGAAGACCTCTTTATTGAAGTTCCTGATATATCTGGTGCACCGGTCAGGTGCACCTGATCAGGTGTAGCCCCCGACTCTTGTATAATTTGGAGATTGACAAATAATGCAAGAGTCTAATTATATTAGCTATTATTATTTTGTAGGTATTTTACTCAAAACATCAAGTCTAAGTCTAACAGACATCTGGTCTTCAAACCAGTAGGTCACTTTGCAAGGCTTCAACCTTGCCGACCGATTATCAAAAAGGCCGAGTGATATACACTATTTCCGAGTGACTTATCGGTCTGAATTTCATGACATCAATCATATTCAGTCCATATAAAGTAATATGACATCAATCATATAATGGTATTAAGCTAATGACATGAATCATTGCATAGTTTTTCCCTAACAATTAGTCAGTCTATCCATCCATAAGTCCAATTTTGGCAATTTAGTTACTGACTTCAACCAATAACAGAACCTTTGAACTTATATCCATACGACCATCAAGTCCCTTGCTACATGATCATAAAATCACATAGATACAGTCAAACATTTTTTAAAATGCTTCTCATCAAAGAAGCCTCCGAGTCTTACTTCTCAAGGTCTTAAATTCTAAATATGTTTAAGGCCTTTAATTAATCTTCTGATTAATCAAAAAGTTGCGTCATTGTATGGCCCATTCCGGCCCATGGGACCCTTAGGTCAAAACGTGGGAGTATAAAACGGCAGCGTCAAGTTGGCCCTCAGTCCATGCCGCACTTGCGCACAAACTCTTGTCTTCCTCGCGCCTCCTGTGCTCAGCGACTCCTCTGCTTTCTGGCTAGGGTTAGCGCTTTTGCTTCCGGCCACCGCAGATCTCACCGCACTTAGTCCCCGAGTTTTTGCTAAGCTTCAGCACTTGATCTGTCGCACCCAAAACAATCATCGCGATAGGGCGCAAGAAGGTTTTCTCTTCCATTCCAGCTACTTCCACTGTCGCCGCCGCGTCCTTTTCGTCAGAGATCGACATTCCAGAGCAGCTTCGGGAGTTCTCAAAGAGAAGCCTCTCCCAAGCTAATATGAACCAGATGGTGGTCGACGGCATCCTTCCAGAGCAAGTTCGGATCGACTGGAAGGTACCCCGTGAATCTTGCTCCATCCCTATTCATAAACATATCGTCGTGTTCCACTCGTTCCTCGAGCATGGTTTTGGAGTCCCCTGCTACAGCTTCTTGTGCGGGCTCTTATTCTTTTGTGGGATTGAGCTTGTCAACCTCAATCCCAACTCTAATCTTGACATCACCATCTTCGTGCATATGTACGAAGCATTTTTGGGCACTCTCCTCCACTTCAATCTATTTTGCCATCTGTTCGTCCTCCGACCGCTGCCAACCAAGGACAATCAAGTAGCTGTAGGCAGCGTCGGTGTCCAGTTATGCAAGAAGGAAGCCTACATCAATGTGCCGTTGAAGACTGGAAACAAGAACTGGAAGGATGAGTGGTTCTACTGTGACAACCCTCCCCCTGTTCTTGCCAACTTCACTGGTGCCAAGGCAATTCCCCTGGCACAATGGACTGAGAAGCCTGATCCGATCGACCCTCAGGTGGTCGCTCTGTTGAAGAAGATAGCTGACTTGAAGGTTGAAGGTGTTGACGGAATCACCATCGCCAAAAGTTTATAGTACGCAGAGTGCAGCCTCTGAAGCTTCAAAGTCACCCAGCGTGGAACTATGTTGATGATGACGAAACCAGGGAGGTGCCTGACCCGCCAAATGGTGAACTTCATTAGAAACGCCTATCGAAGATGTTTGAAGGGGATATCCTTTAGGATCACTCTTTGATCAAAAAGACATATAATAAGGGCACTATGCCAGCTCGAGTAAGCCTCAGTCTACTTTGAGCAATCCCTTATTTTCTTGTCTTGATGTCCTTCTTGATATCTTGACTCTTGCACAGGTTCTGGATACTTATGTATCCCATCCTCCCCTCCCTTTGACCGATACCGAGGGACCGGATTATGTTGAGAAGCCGCAGCAGACCGGCCCTGGAGGCTCAAGCTCTTCTGTAGGCGCTGAACCTGAATGTGTTGATCAAGTTGTCACCCTGCCTTCCCCCAGTCGACTAGTGAAGCAGATTGTTGGGCGCCGCCGACAATATGTTGGGGATCAGGGTGATAATGAAGAAGTGTCGTCTGTTGATGCCAGTCAACCCACCCCTACTCCCTCCGACCGACCTTCAAGCCAGTCGGAGCCCCCAAGCCAAACTCAGAGTGATGCTGGGGTTGGTAGAACAAACCAATAAGGCAGGCAAACCTTCCCAGAAGAGGAAGGAGACTGATTCTCAGTCGACTTCTTCGAAGAAGAGGATGTGCCAAATCAAGATTAAGAAGACCCCTAGGTTAATTCTTTAACCTTATACTCCTTGTCTCTTATTGCCAACCATAACACATTTTAATCTCCTCCATCTTCATTTTGACAGTAGTCGGACAAGCGATTCTCAGAGCGCTCAAGGTTCCGAGGACACTTGGTCGGTTCTTCCTCCTTGTCCGGCTAATCTGCCTAAACCGGTCGACAATACTTCAAATACGCTGATGGAGGTGAATAAGCCATCTGATAAGACAATTCCTGCCTCCATTCCAAAGCCCGCACCACAACTCACTCCGGTCAATGTCCCTTCACCTCTTGACAATGGTAAGGCGGCATTGCCTACAGATGCACTCGGTCGGCCCGAAGTGGAGGATTGGAAATTATGTACCAATATCGAGAAGCCAGCAAGGTACTTCAATACCCTGCTTTAGCTTTGTCTCAATCTCATCCTTAAGCTTAACCCCTTTTTGTATACAGAAAATATATGCTCTTGTAGAGAGGAAGCAGGCTAGGGTGGAATACCTTAGAGCCGAAACCTTTGGTATGCCCTAAATTCTTCATCCTTTATGCCTTTATGTTCAAGACTAACACATTGTTGGTATTATGCCAGTCGCCGGTCAGTGACTCTCCAAAGCTCAAAAGGAGATTGATAAGTTGCAGACCGACCGACAAAAGATGACCAAGGCCTTAGACCAAGGCCGTGCAGATATAGCTGGTAAGATCACTTACCATCTGTGTTTAAATTATCAACTAATCACTCTAGCGCTAAAAGTTCAAATGTTTGTCTTTAGCTCATGATCAGAAGATTGCCGACCTGGAGAAGTTGACTTCTAATCAGCAAAGGTTTGTTGACGCCTTGAATGCTGAGAGAAAACCTCTCCAAGTCGGTTGAGGACCAGAAGGCCGAGATCAATCGGCTACAGAAGGAGCTGAAGGAGGCTGACGCCAAGATAGAGGATGCCAAGAGCGTGTCCAAATCCTTCAAATGTAATCTTGCTAGTAAGCCCTTCATTATTTCTCACATCTTCTTGAATCCTCTTTTAATCATACTGACCAAAAATCATCACTTGCAGCTCTATCTTACGCTGCTCAAAAGGCAATAAACTATGTTCATGCTGACCGAGTGGAGCAAACTGGCCATTCCTTGGATTACTTGCTAGAGCATGCATCGGAAGCTATCGCTTATAACACTCGGCCAGTGGCGACCGAGGCCGGGAGCCAGGTTCTGACGATTTGCCAATCTTGGTCTCCTGCTCTACCATTGGACAAGATCAAGGAGGGCTTCAACCCAGACTTGACCGACGACCAATGCTAGCTGCTCTTGGATTCCATGCTAGAGACTTCGCGAGCTTTGGTCGACAACATAAATATCAATCCGACTGTGCCTACTCCTCCGGCAACTCCAAAAGTTGAGCTACGAGCTGACTCTTCCTCTCCTTCAAAGGAGCTGTAAATCCTGCAATGCTAGAGAACATTAGTAATATATATGTACTGAAACAATGTTACCTGTATGTAAATTAGTTTCATGCTTAATAGCTTTAAAAGATTGATAACAATATCATAAGTATGTTTCTATCACTGAGAAACTTAAATTGCATCGGTCTGCCTTAACATATTAGGTTGTGACTCGTAAGCGCGTAACAAGCAGAATCGACCAATCGACACATGACCTCTCGCACTTTGGCTCTGGGTTTAGTGTAGTGATTGTCTGATGTGGAGTATAAAGTGTATAACCATAATGTATAGATGTTAGACCAAGAAAGTAAAGACCATATTCAAAGAGAAGAAATCGATCAGAAAATAGTCCAAAACCAAAATGAGGTTAGACTAATGTGGGACATTATGACTAGCTCCCTGGCTTGATTTTTTAATAAAATAAATTAAGGAATTGAGATAATGTAGAATGAAAATCATCAAAAAATATTTCATAAAAAAAGACCAAAGTTTCATTTATGTTCCAGGAATTTGGTATATCATCGCCGTCTTCGTACATCAGTCGGTAAGCCCCCGGGTGAGTGACTTCCTTCACCACACACGGTCCTTCCGACTTTGGAGAAAGCTTATGCTGGTTCTTCGTTGACTGCACTCGGCGAAGCACTAAATCTCCAACTTGGAAGTGGTAATTACGTATGTTTTTATCATAATATAGACACAAGCCTTGCTGGTAAAGTGCCAACCGAAATAGAGCGCAATCACGCAACTCCTCTGCTGCAATCAAATCAATCTCTTGATTCTCCTCAGAAAGTCGTTCATCATACGCCTGAACCCGTGCCGCAACAGGACTGACCTCGGTTGGCAACATAGCCTCTGAGCCATAGACCAATGAGAAAGGTGACTGACCAGTTGCTCGACTGGTGTTTGTGTGAAGCCCCCCAAAAGAACTGAAGGCAATTCTTTGACCCACCGACCGGCATAAGGCTTAAGTCTGTCGAATATCCGTGGTTTCAATCCTTGAAGAATCATACCATTGGCCCATTCGACCTGCCCATTGCTTTGAGGATGTGCCAATGCAAAGTGGATTTTTATACCCATCTCATTGGCAAAGTCATGGAACTCCACTGATGTGAATTGAGTGCCATTTTCAGTGATGATATCATGAGGAACCTGAAACCGAGTGAAGATATCCTTGACAAACTTGATTGCCTTCTTTGATGTTATCTTGCTAACCCTTTGCTACGATCCACATGGTGAATTTATCAAAAGCAACGAACAGATAAGTGGACCCGCATGGCACTTTCTTGAAAGGACCCACAATATCAAGCCCCTTGACAGCAAAGGGCCAAGTCAAAGGTATCATCTGAAGTTGCTATGAAGGCACATGTGTTTGTTGAGCGAAGAATTGACAACCTTCACACTTCCGAATGACCTGGTGTGCATCTTGGACCGCCGTGGGCCAATAAAACCCTTGCCGGAAAGCTTTGCCAACTAAAGTCTTGGAAGCCGCATGATTGCCACATATCCCGGAATGAATTTCTTCTACCAACTTTTGGCTTTCTGGTATCGAGATGCATCTCATCAAGATGTTTGAACCTCCTTTTTTATAGAGTTGGTCTCCCACCAATAGATATCCTCGGCATTGGGTCTCTAACCTCCATTGCTCATTAGGGTCCAAAAGCAGCGTTCCCTTGTCCAAATATTGGATGAGTGGGTCGCGCCGATCGGTCTCCATGTTGTCATCACCAACAAGATCAGTGACAACACTCATTAATACATCCAATCGAGGAGAAATCGTGGGGGAATCTAGAGTGTGTAAGAAAACACCTGGCGGGACCGCAGATCGGGATGATCCCATCTTGGCCAATTCATCTGCCGCTTGGTTATTGTCTTGAAGAACATGCGTGAACTTCAATCCATCAAATTTGTCTTTGAGATTCCTTACTTCTTGACAGTAAGCACTCATATTGTCATCCACACAGTTCCAATCATTAGTGACCTAATTAATGATCAAAGCCGAGTCACCAAAGACGTCAAGGCGCTTGATGCCGAATGACGCGGCAATGCGCAGACCATGTAGAAGGGCTTCATACTCCGCATCGTTATTGGATGCGTGAAACATCACCTGAAGGACATATCAAAGCTTCTCTCCAGTGGGTGAGACAAACACGACTCCCGCACCAGCTCCTTGTAATTGAAGAGATCCATCGAAGTACATTTTCCAATACTCAACATCTTGTGCAGTAGGTGGATTTTGAATCTCTGTCCACTTTGCAATGAAATCAGCTAACGCTTGTCCCTTTATAGCCGACCGAGGCACAAACGTAATTATATATTGACCAAGGTTGACCGCCCACTTGGCAATTTTTCCTTTGGCTTCTCGATTGTGCAACACAGTGCCAAGTGTGAAGAAAGTGTAGACTTCGATCGGATGAGCTTGAAAATAATGCTTCAACTTTTTGGAGGTGAACAACAATGCATACAACAACTTCAAGATCTGTTGATACCTTGCCTTAGAGGTACCAAGGATCTCACTCACAAAATAGACCGGGTGTTGTACTTTTTGTATATGTCCCTCTTCTTCTCGGTCGACTGTTAAAACAGTACTCACAACCTGAGTTGTGGCTGATATGTAAAGTTGAAGTTTTTCTCCTGGCTCCAGAGGCACCAATACTAGAATGCTGCTGAGGTAAACCTTCAACTCGTCCAATGTTGACTGCGCCTCTTCGGTCCAAACGGAGTCCTCCTTCTTTTTAAGCAGTCGGAAAAGTGGTAACCCTCTAACCCCCAGTCGAGAAATAAAGCTTCTTAGGAACACCATGCATTCGGTCAGCTTCTGAACGTCCCTTTGAGAATTAGGTGGCCCCATATCAAGGATCGCCTTGATTTTATCCGGGTTGGCCTCTATACCTCGTTTCAAAATGATGTAGCCGAGTAATGCCTCAGATTGTCAAAGGTTTCTACCAGGTCAGAAAAAAGTTCCTTGATGTTCCGAGTCTTGACACACTTCTTAGGATTCAGCTTCATTGAATAATGCCTCAGATTGTCAAAGGTTTCTACCAGGTCAGGAAAAAGTTCCTTAATGTTCCGAGTCTTGACAACGATGTCATCAACATACGCTTCTACGTTCCGACCGATCTGAGTAGCAAGGCAGCGTTGAATACCCCGTTGGTAAGTTGCGCCAGCGTTCTTCACACTGAAAGGCATTTTGATATAGCAATAGGTGCCGAAGGGTGTTATAAAGGAAGTTTTAATCTGATCTTCGACCTTCAGTGGGATCTGGTGATAGCGTGAATAGGCATCCAGAAAGCTTAAGAGCTCACACCCGGCTGTTGAGTCTACAATCTAATCAATACGAGGAAGAGTGAAGGGGTCTTTAGGACAGACCTTGTTGAGATCGGTATAATCAGCACACATCCTCCACTCTTTATTCTTCTTGGATACAAGGAATGTCCTTGCTAACCAATTGGGATGATACACCTCCTTTATAAACTTAGCATCTAATAGTCTAACTATCTCCTTCTTCATGGCATCCTTGTGGTCTTGTGTGAATCTTCTAAGCCTCTGCCGAACAGGGGTAGCCCCAGGAGGTACCCTTAACTCATGCTCAATCTTTTCCCTAGGAACTCCTAGCATGTCGGATGGTTTCCATGCAAAGATGTCCCTATTTTTCTAGAGGAAAAGAGTGAGTGTGAGTTCTTATTTCTCGTCGAGGTTGGCCCCAACATAAGCTACCTTATCGGGGTCCTCAGGATCGAGCATGATTTCCTTGGTTTGGATGTCATCAGTCTGAATCTTGTCTTTTGTAGGCTTTTTTGCTGGAACTGCCGCTTTAGTCTGTTCCTCCATGCCAACTGCCTTCTAGATCTCCTTCTAGTCGGACAGCATCAACTATTTATTGGCCATCTCACAACTCTATACATCGCAATCGGAAGAATCCCGAAGATCAGAGTGGAGGGAGATTATTCCGTTCGGGCCTGGCATATTGAAGGTGAGATATGGATAATGCGGGACAGCCATGAATTTAGCCATCGCCGGTCGACCGATGAAATCATGACATGCCGAGTCGAGATCCACCACTTGGAAAAGGATGCACTAAGTCCTGAAGTTCTCACAGGTACCAAAGGTGACCGGCAATCTAATTTGTCCAATAGGAATCGATGTCTTGCCAGGCACAATCCCATGGAAAGGTGAAGAACTCGTCTGAAGATCATTGACTGATAGACCGAGCTCTTTAAGAGTCTTGGTGAAGATTAATTCCAAATTACTTCCTCCATCAATGAGTACTTTGTTGAACTTTACCTCCTTCATCGTGGCAGCAAACACCAGCGGGTATCGACCTAGCTTTGGTATATGCTTAGGGTGATCCGACCGATCAAAGGCGATTGGCATCTCAGACCACCTCATGAATTGAGGCGCAGCTGGTTCCACCAAGTTGATCTCCCAAAGTTCCAGCTTCTGCTTGCGCTTGGACACATAGGCATCCGGGCCACCGAAGATGAAGTTGACTTCCTTGCGGGGCTCCTATAACTCTCCTGAATCATCCTTGTCGCCATCATCCTTGGTCTTGTCTTTGCTATTACGCCTCGGGGGATCTTTAGCCACCTTGAGCGCAGCTGTTGCAAAACCCTTCAGTCGATAGCAATCCTTCTCTTTGTGGTTTCACTTGGGGCGCCAAAGGCACGGGCCACTCAATAGCTCATCTGTTGACAGTTGGTTTGTTCGAGGGTTCTTCTAAAATCGGTCCACCGTGTGAACCGTGTTGTCAGACTTCCTCTTCTTGTCCTTCTTGGAGGACTCGGGCTTGTCCGATCGCTTCTCCTTGCCTTTTCCCCGGATGTCATCTAATGCTGACTCACCAGATGTGAACTTGTCAGCGATCTCAAAGCACTCTTGAGTGGCTAGCTTGAGGTCATGATTCCTCTGACCGATCTCTTGAACCAAATCATCGTTGTGGATCCCTCCTTGGAAGGCAGCAATAATTTGTTGGTCCGGGATATTGGGATCTCAGTCTTCTTAGCGCAAAATTGCTTGATGTAGTCACGAAGAGGTTCATCGGTCATCTGCTTGATCCGAGTGAGGTCGAAGTGGTTGCTCGGTCGATTGCAGGTAGCTTGGAAGCTTTCTATGAGCTTCTTGTTGAGGTCTCCCCAAGACGTGATTGACTCCTCCGAAATAGATATGAGCCATATCCGAACAGCTAGATCCAGGCAGACCAGAAGGTAATTAGCCATTACGTAGGAATCACCTCCAGCCGATCGAATCATCGTGCTGTAGAGCTGCAGCCATTCTCGGGGGTTGGTCTGACCATCGTATTTTTTGTTGGGGACCGACTTAAATCCTTTTGGCCATCGAGCTATGCAAAGCCTAGGGATGTAAGCTTTGACGCCATCGATCTCGTCATCGGTAGGCAATGGCGACCGGCTATGCCAGTCTGGAGACGGAGTTGGACGGCGGCCGTGTCACGGACGAACATCATCTTTATGATGATGTTGCTGATGGTCATCATCATCGTTATCACGCCAATTCCGATTGTCACATCGACGATGGTCATCGCGGTTGTCTCTTGGAGGAGCATCTTGATGGTCCTCTTGTCGGTTGTCCCGTCGGTCGTCCCGTTAGTCGTCTGTTCTCCAATCACGGCATTCTTCCTCATAGCGTCGGTTGTCCCGAGCGCATTCTTCATAGTGAAAGTTGATGGTATCTCATCCATCACGAACACTAAGAGAATTTCTTAGATCTTCACGCCTATGCCGACCTCATGAAGATGCATGACTAGAACTTGTGACCGACTGAGATTTTGCGGCCTCTTGAGCTGCAGCAGCCTTAAGCATAGCCACCGCCATTTGCATCACAGGGGTCTGATAATTCACATCAACCATTAGAGTGTCGAGCAAAGTTTTGGCCCCGGTGATGTTATTCTGAGGAGTGTGGTAGACCTTGACGCCATCCGCTTTGAGGTCTGGACCGAGATCCAGTCGGTGTGCGTTGCATGAACAGCGCGACCCTCTTGGTCAACGATGGTGACCGACCGATAAGTCATCAACTGGAGGGTTCTCCTCATGTTGACCTCCATCGGCTAATTGCTTCGGGTGGCCATCGACGGGGTTACCTTCTTGTTCACCGTCTTGGTCACCATCTTGGTCTCCATCCACAGGATCTACTATATCCACCATGTTGATAGTATGAGGATATGGGTAAGCGGATCCGACCGAGTCCTCATAATAGGACCGATCTGATTTTGAATCGTTCTCGAAGGAAGGACCTTCTTCCTTAGATCCGAGTGGAACCAATACGGGGAGCATGTCAGACGAACTCGGTGATCACGCCATGGAGACGGCTGCGACCGAGTCGGATCTGTAGTTTTCCAAACCTAGGGCTCTGTTATCGCTGACCGTGAAGTCAAGCGATCCAAAGGAGATCTTGAAGTCTGGTGAATACTGAATGATGGGAATTTTGGCCATCGTAGTCGACGGAGAATCCCGGTGAGCCTTTTCCCCTACCTGGGGCACCAACTGTCGAAGATTGAGATCGGCAGTAAATATATAGGGCTACGTCGAGACTAAGAACTACGATGGTAACACAAGATGCCGAGTTATACAGGTTCAGGCCCTCTCGATGAGAGTAAAAACCCTACGTCCTGTGTTCTGTGTATTGATTGTAATCTGGTGTATCGCCTTTGTCCCCTGATGGGGGGTACCCTGCTGCCTTATATATCCGGTCGACTGGGGGGTACATGAAGAGTCCTGGTTGTAACCCTAAAGGATTTGCATAGGAAGTCTATCTCTAAATGTCTTGTGCTCCAAGTCGAGTTGGTCGGCTTCCTTGTTGATGAAGTACCCAGTCGGCTACCGACATAGTCTTGTCTGAGGATACCCGTAGAGCAAGTATCCCACAGTCCTCTAGCAAATACCACAAAAGTAGAGTGTATAGCAGCAAATTTGCCCTATAATCATTTAAGAGAGATAGAACTTTTCAAAGGCCAAACTTGCTAGTGGACATCATTCTTTTGTTGTCTTTGCTAAAATGGACACAACTACTTAATTATGTAGTTGCTTCCCCCCCCCCCCCCCCAAAAAAAAAAATTATGTAATTGCTACAAGACACTCTTTAATTGTGGTAATTGGCTAAGAAACACTCTAATCATTAGAATATGACTTTTGTTGCATAAAGGGGATAGAAGTGTTTGCTAGTACTCCCTCCATCCAAGAATATAATTCTAGCTTTAGTCAAAGTCAAATATTTTAAACTTTGACTAATAATATCTCTAAAAGTAAATATAGTTATAAATATAAAGAGTTGCACATAGGCCATTCTCAGTGGCCTCTTTCATTTCACAGTTTCTAAGTGTGACACATCAGCTTTCTAATCTTGTTCAATGAAATGAAATGTCATCTCTCAGTGCACACTTTCATTTCACAGTTCCATAGGCTTCCTAGAATATTAAATTATTGCTAGTTGGCTTTCAATTATTGGTTGAGGGTTGTTGGCGGTTCTTAGGCCTAACAGGGAATATCTGCAAGCGTACAGATGCCGACGTAGCTTTCACCTGGGAGTATTCCAGAGTATCGATTTCTATAGGGAATGAGTAAAGTGTCACTCCTAATCTATCAAGTCCTAGTGATGAGGGTGTAGAACAAAGTGTACTCTATAGGGAGAAGAAGTCCCCAGGCCAGGCAATCTAATGTAGTGATACTTCTCCAAGTAATTTAGTGAGAATTCTATTTCCAAATATCTACCTCGGGGCATGATAACGATCCACAGGTAAGGGTCGGTAACTAACCTCATGTACTAGTGGGCACGTTAACGCTAGACAACCCTGCTTGAGACTTCCCGATCGTGGTGGAATTCAATATTGGACGGACAGGGCTGTCACCACCTGCCGCCTACCACACAGCCTGTGGGGACGAATGCAATCCCAGGAAAGCTAAGTCTAAACACCATGTCTGAACATAGACTTTCATACCAGTTCTAGAATTGCCAAGCATAACAAGATAATGCTATGAAGTAATAAAAAGTTATGCACGAGGATCCCGCAGAATAAAAGGATAGAAATACTCACTTTATTACTTGGGCAAGAATTCTACTACATGTTACCCGGCCCCCAAGATGAGGGAGATTACTCACGTAGGAGCTTCAATCCCCAAGGCAAGTGGAAGGAGCCAGCATTTTGAACTCCTCCTCCTACACCTCTACTCTTCTACTTGGGTAAAACTTGGGCACTAATGCTTATTTGTTCTCTATTCCTCTCACTTCTGCCGAATTCCCCCTCTATTTATAAGTGGTGAAGACTTGGCGGGTACTTGTAGATGAGCGAGAGTTGGTGGGCAAAAGTTCCCCCTTCGGGTGGCCGGGCATGCCAGGCGGCATGCACCACCGGGTGGCAACCCAGGCCGGGCGGCCACACGATTGAGTTAGTTTCAGACCGCCTTCCCTCGAACGGCTCAGATTTGGTCCGGATGACGGTTGTTGGGTCGGTTTTCAACCGCCTTATCCACTTGGTGTCGGTTGGCATGATGGGTCAAGTGGGCTGGACACCCCGGGAGGAAATGTCCCAGGCCGGGCGGCCTGTGTCGGGTCATGTCTTCACTTGTCCAAGTTGTGCCACGTAGATGCCTCCTTTACTTCTCCACTTTTTACCCTGCTTAGTCCGGGGATGGAAAACGGCCTCATGGTGGAGTGTTTTGCAGGGTCAGCTGGGTCGGATGATTCAGCCTGATGAGACTCTATTTTAACCAGTCGTGTGGCTGATTTCAGCCTGATATGACCCTGTCGGCTGAGTTCTAATTTCAGCCATCATGACCCTGCCGGGCCCTGATTTCAGCCTCATACGACCCTGTCGGCCAGCTGTTTTACGGCAGGATCAGCCGATGGGGCGTTTCTTCATGTGTTTACCTAATTTGGCCCTTTTGAACCTACAAACACATATATCACCAAAACTTATGGAACTTTATTAGTTTAAACAAATATTCATGATACTTTGGTCTTTACCTTGCATTTCTCGACCGGTTGGTGGCCGATATTGGGTTTTAAGGGCCACCAACACCTTCCCAAGCTTAAACCTTTGCTCGTCCCGAGCAAATTAAAACTTGGAAGTGATGGATCAGGAGTTGCTTCAATATTAGAGCCCTGCAAGGATCAAGTGCACAAACGCATACTCCTACAACATAGGGGTAATAGTAAACTAGCACAATTTGATCACTAAGTCTTTCTCATTTTAAGTGGGGTCTTAGGCATTTTATGACCTTGTCATGAGCGGTTGGAACTCAGAACAACTAGTTTAGATTTTGTCACTTAACCTCCTACATGATCATGAGTCCAAAGTTTTTGTAATGCTGCATAAGATTGAAAATTTTCCTTCTTGGTGCAATCCTTCACTATGACTCTCATCTCTCAAAAAGTGTATTTCCTCACCAAGTGCTCATCATACTCTATGAAATTTGTCTCTAAATGTGGAGCTTGGTAGGATGGCACATCTAGTATGCATATTTTGTTAAGTTAAGATATGGTCCTAGCGAAAAGACTTTGCACTTTCTCATTCCAACCATTTGGAAATAATGTCCAGGGGAGAAGGAGAGAATGGACTCACGCGAAGGAGTGGACTAGCACAGTAGCAAAGATCTTTATCAAAAGACTGGATTTTTGTGCTAGAGTGAAACTATGGTCCTTTATTTTGCTCAAAGGATTTAATGAACCTTGAAACTTGACATTTGTACATCTACGAGAGCTGATATTTTTTCTCATTTTTCTCTTTCTTTCTTCTTTTCTTTCTTTCTTTTTCAGCTCTCATAGTGTAGGTAAGCTAGTTCAATGGTTCAAATATTTTTGCAAACTTTTTCTAAGCATTTATTTTGGGAAGACCAAAATCTTTCTTGGTTTTTGGCTAACATGCTTGGTGAAGTGGATGCTTGAATCCAATGTGGAAACCGTATAACCAAGCATGATTATTTGAGAACTCAAAGATAACGCGAAAGAAAATGATTGGCTTTGAAAGTGCAAGTCCCTCATAAGGATCAAATCCTAACCAAACTCAATGCATACATCGATGGCATAAAAGTTGGTTCACAATTAATATCTGACCTTGGTAGGAATTTTTCTATCATAGGAAAGATATACACCAAATAGGGGGGGGGGGGTTATTACAACATGGTTTTGAAAGAAATCATTGGACTCTAATCATGAGGAGATCATAGACTCATCCAAAACATGCTATATCATGAATTCCAACAACTAGACTTGGTGTTTATTAGCCATTTTTAGTGGTAGGGTGAAAAACAAAGAAACACTGTGCAGTGCACGCATCCGGCCGTGTTGACTGCGTACTCAAAATCAGCAAGGACGCCAATTCGCTCGAGGAAGTTGTGATCAAACTTGCGCACGGATGTGAACTCCCGGTCCCGAATGGCGGTGAGTTTGCTTCGCTCATGATAGTCACTGAACACCATATTCTCATCACTCTCCATGAACTTGTCAAACTCTTCGTCTTGCATGCTTTGCACCGTTGGGGCTTCGGATATGGACATTGAGTCTGAGAGGTAGCTCGGGGCATCCCCATGTGAAGCTCCCGAGTGCTCGGCTTCTGAGCGCAAACTTGGCATGCGCCTCCCATGGCTCGAGCCGCTGCTGCTTGGTGTAGAGGCCGCTCCAAATATTTTCCATTCCTGCAAAAGGGGTTAGTTGGACACAATACCCGGAGGACAAAATGATGATAATGGTTAGCGGTTAGTTGTTCGGTTAGTAGTCCAAGTGTTAGTCGTTCAAACATGCAATGGCGACAACAAATTCTCTCTAGTTGGTTTTATTGCAGCACACTTTTATTGCTAAGTGCAAAGTGCACTTACTAGAGAGAGCTAGTGAAGTGAGAAGAGGAATGCAAAGGGAGAGAGTTTGTGAGGGAGAGAAAATGTTTTCAGCTGAGGGTGGAGAAGCAAAGGAGAGTGAGCCCTCTATTTATAGGCTCAAGAGGAGCCTTGGGGGGGGGGGGGGGGAGAAGTGGCTAGGCCGGGCGGCGACCCATGCCGGATGGCAAGCCAAGCCGGGTGGCGTCCCATGCCGGCCGGCAAGCCTGGCCAGGCGGCACCCTATGCCAGCCGACACTCCCTTTTCCTTCATTTGCTCTATTATTGCTCTAGTGGTGATGGGAGATGTCTAGGCCCAAGTGCCATGTGATCCACTTGCTCAATTTGTCCAAAAATTTGCAAAGAGTGTAGGGAGCAAGGATAGAGCGATGGGATGGCCAAAGTTGCATGTTTGCAATGAGTGTGCTGCCACTCATGAGGCCTAGGTGAGTAGGGTGATAGGTGAGAGTGAGTGGTGAAAGAGTGAGGTGAATGGGTGGCTCTCATTCATTCACTTTCATTCATAGTGGGGCTTTTGATGAGCATTTTTCTTCAAGGTAAGGCAGGCCACACCTTCACCACTCATGGACGTCATCTCTGCATTAAAAGTGCCAAGAATCCGAGAAAAAGTTGTGCCGGGCGGCAGAAATGACCCAGCCGGGTGGTCGTTTTCATGAAAAATGACCCCCAGGGTGGTAAAACTGGACTGGGTTATTTCAGGTTAGGTGGCTCAAGATTAGCTAGCCGGGTGATCATATTTCGCCAAATATGACCTCTCGGGTGCTAAAATTTGATAAAATCTGACCTCCCAAATTTTTACCTAGTCTGGTGGTCATTTTCATGGAATATGACCTCCCGGTTTGCTGAAATCCGACAAGCCGGGTTGGATGATCAGACCATCACCTGAAGGGTCTTTTTTGCTGAAATTTGACCTCTCGGATACTAATATTTGATTGATCGGGTTGGATTCTAGGTACTTGAATATTACCTAGCCAGGTGGTCGTTTTCATGACCTCCAGGGTGCTGAAAACTGACTGGTTGGACAGGAGCCTCAGATTATCACCTGGGTGGTCGTTTTTGATGAAATTTGACCTCCCGGCCAGTAAACTTTGCCGAGCCATCACCAATAATTTTTTTTTATTTTATAGCCTAATTTAATGGTTAAAGATGAAGCTAAAAACAATCTAATTTAGTGGTAGGGTGAAAAACAAAGAAACACTGTGCAGTGCACGCATCCGGCCGTGTTGACTGCGTACTCAAAATCAGCAAGGACGCCAATTCGCTCGAGGAAGTTGTGATCAAACTTGCGCACGGATGTGAACTCCCGGTCCCGAATGGCGGTGAGTTTGCTTCGCTCATCATAGTCACTGAACACCATATTCTCTTCACTCTCCATGAACTTGTCAAACTCTTCGTCTTGCATGCTTTGCACCATTGGGGCTTCGGATATGGACATTGAGTCTGAGAGGTAGCTCGGGGCATCCCCATGTGAAGCTCCCGAGTGCTCGGCTTCTGAGCGCAAACTTGGCATGCGCCTCCCATGGCTCGAGCCGCTGCTGCTTGGTGTAGAGGCCGCTCCAAATATTTTCCATTCCTGCAAAAGGGGTTAGTTGGACACAATACCCGGAGGACAAAATGATGATAATGGTTAGCGGTTAGTTGTTCGGTTAGTAGTCCAAGTGTTAGTCGTTCAAACATGCAATGGCGACAACAAATTCTCTCTAGTTGGTTTTATTGCAGCACACATTTATTGCTAAGTGCAAAGTGCACTTACTAGAGAGAGCTAGTGAAGTGAGAAGAGGAATGCAAAGGGAGAGAGTTTGTGAGGGAGAGAAAATGTTTTCAGCTGAGGGTGGAGAAGCAAAGGAGAGTGAGCCCTCTATTTATAGGCTCAAGAGGAGCCTTGGGGGGGGGGGGGGAGAAGTGGCTAGGCCGGGCGGCGACCCATGCCGGATGGCAAGCCAAGCCGGGTGGCGTCCCATGCCGGCCGGCAAGCCTGGCCAGGCGGCGCCCTATGCCAGCCGACACTCCCTTTTCCTTCATTTGCTCTATTATTGCTCTAGTGGTGATGGGAGATGTCTAGGCCCAAGTGCCATGTGATCCACTTGCTCAATTTGTCCAAAAATTTGCAAAGAGTGTAGGGAGCAAGGATAGAGCGATGGGATGGCCAAAGTTGCATGTTTGCAATGAGTGTGCTGCCACTCATGAGGCCTAGGTGAGTAGGGTGATAGGTGAGAGTGAGTGGTGAAAGAGTGAGGTGAATGGGTGGCTCTCATTCATTCACTTTCATTCATAGTGGGGCTTTTGATGAGCATTTTTCTTCAAGGTAAGGCAGGCCACACCTTCACCACTCATGGACGTCATCTCTGCATTAAAATTGCCAAGAATCCGAGAAAAAGTTGTGCCGGGCGGCAGAAATGACCCAGCCGGGTGGTCGTTTTCATGAAAAATGACCCCCAGGGTGGTAAAACTGGACTGGGTTATTTCAGGTTAGGTGGCTCAAGATTAGCTAGCCGGGTGATCATATTTCGCCAAATATGACCTCTCGGGTGCTAAAATTTGATAAAATCTGACCTCCCAAATTTTTACCTAGTCTGGTGGTCATTTTCATGGAATATGACCTCCCGGTTTGCTGAAATCCGACAAGCCGGGTTGGATGATCAGACCATCACCCGAAGGGTCTTTTTTGCTGAAATTTGACCTCTCGGATACTAATATTTGATTGGTCGGGTCGGATTCTAGGTACTTGAATATTACCTAGCTAGGTGGTCGTTTTCATGACCTCCAGGGTGCTGAAAAATGATTGGTTGGACAGGAGCCTCAGATTATCACCTGGGTGGTCATTTTTGATGAAATTTGACCTCCCGGCCAGTAAACTTTGCCGAGCCATCACCAATAATTTTTTTTATTTTATAGCCTAATTTAATGGTTAAAGATGAAACTAAAAACAACCTAATTTAGTGGTAGGGTGAAAAACAAAGAAACACTGTGCAGTGCACGCATCCGGCCGTGTTGACTGCGTACTCAAAATCAGCAAGGACGCCAATTCGCTCGAGGAAGTTGTGATCAAACTTGCGCACGGATGTGAACTCCCGGTCCCGAATGGCGGTGAGTTTGCTTCGCTCATCATAGTCACTGAACACCATATTCTCTTGAGCAAGAATTCTACTACATGTTACCCGGCCCTGAAGATGAGGGAGATTACTCACGCAGGAGCTTCAATCCCCAAGGCACAAGTTGAAGGAGCCAGCATTCTGAACTCCTCCTCCTACACCTCTACTCTTCTACTTGGGTAAAACTTGGGACTAATGCTTATTTCTTCTCTATTCCTCTCACTTCTGCCGAATTCCCCCTCTATTTATAGGTGGCGATGACTTGGTAGGTACTTGTAGGTGAGGGAGAGTCGGTGGGCAAAAGTTCCCACCCCGGGCGGCATGCACCGCCGGGCTGCAACCCAGGCCGGGCGGCCACATGATTGAGTCAGTTTCCAACCGCCTTCCCTCGGACGACTCAGATTTGGTCCAGATGACCATTGTTGGGTCGATTTTGAGCCGCCTTATCCACTTGGCCTCGGTTGGTATGATGGGCCAATTGGGCTGGACACCCTGGGAGGAAAGGTCCCAGGCCGGGCGGCGGGGTAGGCCGGGCAGCCTGGCAGGCCGGGCGGCGGCCCATTTTTGGTGCCGACCCCCTCCAGGTCATGTGTTCACTTGTCCAAGTTGTGCCACATGGATGTCTCCTTTACTTCTCCACTTTTTACCCTCCTTAGCCTGGGGATGGAAAACGGCCTAATGGTGGAGTGTTTTGTAGGGTCTGCTGGGTCGGATGGTTCAGCCTGATGAGACTCTGTATTAACCAGCCGAGTGGCTGATTTCAGCCTGATATGACCCTGTCAGCTAAGTTCTGATTCCAGCAGTCATGACCCTGCCCGGGCCGTGATTTCAGCCTCATACGACCCTATGGCCGGCTGTTTTACGGCAGGATTGGCCGATGGGGCGTTTCTTTATATTTTTACCTAATTTTAGCCCTTTTGAACCTGCAAACACATATATCACCAAAACTCGTAGAACTTTATTAGTTTAAACAAATATTCATGAAACTTTGGTCTTTACCTTGCATTTCCCGACTGGTTGGTGGATGATATTGGGTTTTAAGGGCCACCAACAAGGGTGTTCAATATGAAAGGAAATACTCTTAGTGCACTTTCATTTGGCTTTCATGTTTTTGGAAAGAGTGTCAACATCCTTTCATGGGTATGAAAGACATCTCTCCTCTTTCATATTAAATTCCTTGCCATGTCACCATTTTTGCTTATGTGGCAGCTAATTAATGCCAAATGAAAGACCCACTAAGGCCATTCTCAGTGACCCCTTTCATTTCACGGTTTCCAAGTGTGACATGTCAGCATTCTAGTTTTGTTCTATGAAATGAAAGGGTATCTCTCAGTGGTCTCTTTCATTTCAAAGTTTCATAGACTTAAGAGATCATTAAATTGCTGCATGGGGATATGATCAAATGTGTCATATATGATCTGGATGAAAGAAAGATTTGGCCTCAACATACTTTCATTCTCCTTTCATATAGTTGGAAACAACGCCACCATCCTTTCACTAGTATGAAAGGGTTCTCTTCTCTTTCTCAATTAAATTATTGCCATGTCATCAAAAAGTCTGATGTGGCACCTAATTAATGTCAAATGAAAGGGCCATTGAGAATGGAATGGCCTTATGATAGTTGCTTTTAAGATGAATCTAGCAATACTTGACCAATCTTCATAACTTTTTCTCTATTGATAGTTGAAGTTCAAATTATTTGACTTTAACCAAACCCAGAAATGCTTATATTTTTGGATAGATGTAGTAGAATATGACTGGAGGTGCAAACTACTACTACTGTGTCGTTCCCTACTGAACCCAACACCCCTCTACCCTCTCAACCCTAACTATTCATCTCCTGACCAAAACGTCCCATCAGAGAGTCAACTTTGTATCCCCAATCTCCCATGTGATGCCGGCAGCCATCCTCTTCAACCTCAGGGGCAGCTATAGCCACCGACGATGCCTAAACACTGGAGGTTCCAGTCGCGTCACCAGATGCGTGACGCCTGCGGGCGCTTCTCGCGTAGCACAGTGACCGTGGCCTCTCTGTCGGACACCCGCGACTCCTCGGCCCTCATCCCGTTCGACCTCAGCTTCGGCCACCGTGGCGCGCCTCAGCCTCAGCATGAGACACCACACACCTCGAACGCCATGAACAAAGGGATGGGCCTTGTGGAATCCTCTATCTCAGCCACCGCGACCACGAGGAAGAAAGGGAAGGGAACAACAACAGCCTCTGCATCAGCCATCGCCACGAATCCGTCTGTGCGTACTGCGTACTACTCCTACGTGCTTCACTTGATTAGTCTGTTAAAGTAATTAGATAGATTGATTAATGCACTTTCAGATTCATTAGAAATGTGTTAAATTCTGATTATAGCCGCTCTCTAAAATAAAATATCCTCTAAAATAATGAAGTCATCCAACAGACTCTCTAAAACTTCTTATATCTATATTTAAAAATTGTTAAAATATAGGCAAGTTGGGTCTAGTTTTGAAGCTTTCATCACTACGAATACATTGGTGAAATCATTTTTAGACTTGACATTTGATTTGAGAGTTATCAAATTTTTTAGCTTTAAAATTAAAGTTGCATGCAGTGATGTCAGCAATTCTATTTTTCTCCTTTGCATGCACACGTTTTCTTCCCTTGCATGAGGTAATTATGGCCATATAGCAAGCTTCCATGATTGGCTAAAAATAGCTATTGAGAGGAGTATTTTAGCTATTGAAAAAAATAGAAACACATATAGGATACCTGTTGGATGGCTTTTTTTGTTGAAAATCTTCAAATTTATAGATAAAGAATAATATAGAAGAGCTCTTGGAGATGCTCTTAGTTTGTTTATATATGCTATATGTATCGATCTATGAGTACCCTTTGCTTCACTTGATTAATCTATTAGTCATGCTATCCATTAGAAAATTATGATTATCTCATCTCATCAATCTCTTTATTGTAGGTCCTCAAGCCCAATTTCCCCAATGTGCCACCAGGATTTGAAGACAAAAGGAAGAAGAGATCTAAAGAAGTGATCTTTGATTTTGTTTGTCACGCCGATGTGCCACCAGGACGTGAAGTCCAATGTGACCTCAGGTTGGAAAATATGCACATCAAGTTTAGGTTCACTAATGAAAGCTGTGATATTAGACCTCACGAGGTGTTGTCTTGCAAGGAGGTGATGGCCCTTCCCTATTGATTACAAACATTGATATAGTTCAACATGCTATATTATACTTATTATTAACTATGCACCTTGTAAAACTTCACATCATGGCTAGGGCAGAGGATCTTTGGATTATTCTAAAGAAAAAGGTGATGGACACTGTGTACAAGGGTAACAAATAATCAACGTTTAGCCATGTATGAATGATCTTGTCTAGTGTCAGGGTGACTTACATAATAAATGCCACTTTGTGATTTTGAAATTATGACAGATTATTCTGAAGAAAAAGGATATTCTAGTATGTCAGACTAACTAGCGTCTTTTTAGGTGAACATGATGATCAGAAATTGATCAAGACACATATATGACCTAATAATCTCTACAATCTATTAATTCTGATTTGGACTCCTCTACGCAGATCTCTGTGCGGGGTCTATATCTCCTACCTCAGTAGTCCAAATAATATGATCTATATATGTTTCATAAAGGCCTCGACGAGATCTACAACTTTCGTGTTTTAACTTTTTCCATTAGAGCAAGTCTTCAATTTGAAAATTGCATTGCAATGCAGTGCTATTTCTAGACTCCGTGAATTGATTTTTCCTTCCGGATAATGCTTTTAGAATATGGTAAAAAATGCTGATAAAGTTGTTACTTTTGACATATAAAATGGTATACTAAGAAGCACCAACGGTAATACAAATATAATCTTTCATGTAAAAAATATCAATATTATCGTATATATCTAATAATTGTATTGTGTAAATAATTTATATTTAAATTATAAAGAGTGTTTTGTTTTTTTATGTCTGTAGCAACGGACAGACACTTTGCTAGTATATATATATTCTCAAAATAGCATTGGCTAGTTCACCACTACTGGATATACATAGACGAAGATCGACATGCATCAATATACGCCTATTCATCATCAGCACAAGGAATGAAAGAAACAAAAAACAAAAGCATCAAACTAGTACTAGTAGTTAACAACTATGAACGGGATGATCAAAGCGCGAAGGTGAAAATGACCTAGGAGGAAGTCGATCTCTTCTTCAAGGCTGACTTGTATCCCGCGTCCCGAGCAATCTGACAGTGCCTCCCAATATCGTCGGGCACCCCAACATTATCGCAGAATAACCGCAACATGTGCACCTCAACCTCCTCCTTGTACTCGAACTCCATATCTTGGCAAACCGGGCACGAGTACAAGGTGTTGCCGTAGGAATAATCCACTCAGTACATGACGCACGTGTCACCATCAGGGGAGTGGTAGTAGTCAATGGAGTCGCTGCTATCACTGTACTTTTTGTCACTGTCGTCGTCGCCGACAGTCGCCTTGATGACCTCCGGCGGAACCACCTCCTCCTCCTCTGCCGCTGCCGGGATGACCTCCTCCTCCTTCCATGTCGCCAAGACGTCCAGGGCCAGAGTGCTATAGAAGCGCTTTGGCGAAGGTGAGCGCGACTCACCGCGGCGTGCTCCAGCCACGGAAGAAGACGAACCACCGGTCTGTAAATAGTCAATGAATAGTAAAAATCCCTAACATTGTACGGAAATCATGGAACATGGACAAGAACATACCGCAGACTCTGGGAGGAGAGGGTGCGGAGGTTATGGTTGCCAGTGGGCTCCCTCGAGTCCCCTGTGGGCGCTATGGCAGTTGAGCGTGGCTGAGGTGGTTTGAGCGCGGCGAAGAAGAAGAGAAGCAGGAGAGAGGGAATCTGCTGAGTTAAGGCACTGGGCAGTGGGTCACTGCACGTGGGCCATGCACAACCACTGCCACACTTGTCAGCGTGAGTAACTTAAGTCAGTGGAACCCCGTCCGAGAGTGGAGTGATGGCGGAAATGGGAGTGCACCCCTGATACGGGCGTGAGGTCGAGAGGCGCCTTCTCTCATACTAGCACGCTTAACACACTAAAAGTGGGACCACGAAACATGGTCATACCTGTCCTTGAGTCCTGAGTAGAACTTCAGCGTATGTCGTAAAAAAATGAAAGGCAAAAACTTTTTCTTTTTTTAGTCAGGAAGGCAGAATGTTGGAATTGATATAACTTCCCTTTGGATTTAAGAGCAAGTTTAATTAATCATGTTTCCTACCTTTCAGCTGATTGAAAGCTTCCAATCAAAAGCATACCGTCTCAATTCCTATATTTTTTGTATCCTAGTACATTCGAAGGAGGGTAAATGAACGAGGTCCGCAATTTCTACAATTTGAATATATTAAAAGGATTTAGGGCTAGAAATTACCATATCAATAGGAGAAAAAAAAACTTATCACCATTTAAATGATAGAGATATTACCGAATGACTTTCTCTACAACAAATCAACACGCTAGCTATGAACACGCAAGGCCAACTCTTTATTCATATTTTTTTATATAGAGAACTAGGACGAGGTTACCCACGCATACTTGCGCGGCTAAAATTATGTAGTTTTAATTTCCAATATATATTTTTTAAATCTTTATGTAATGTGCTTGTTTTGCAACTAATTAGAGTCTATATCATATTTAATATCATCCTTCTTAGAAAATTATTGTTATTTGAGTGGCAGAAACAACCACATCACTTAACAATTCATATAAGTCCCTTGTACAATACCATCTTGAGTACATATATATGCTTATGGTTAAAATGCTAATTGACCTAAACTAAAGAAATGGTCATTCAATTTTAATAGAACTCTTTTCCCTTTGCCACATCTTCGTGTAATGTCATCAAATCTCGTGACTCAATCCCCCTTCCAGTTTATACTGCCGTAATGAATATCAATGAGATTCAATTGAGAGCCTCGCTCCCTAGACTTAACTAAAAAATAAAGATCTAGAAAAGAAAAATAATCTTAAATTTGAATATATTAAAAGGATCTAGGGCTAGAAATCACCATATCAATAGGAGAAAAAGAAAACTTACCACCATTTAAACGATATAGATATTACCGAATGGCTTTCTATAAAACAAACCCAATTGGCTAGCTAGTATCAGATCAGGTTCCTACTAGGCCCTCCAAAAAAAATTCAATGGCGAGTCAATAGAATATTTGAATTAACATACTCTATTTATTTTTAAATTATTATCATAGTTGACCTTTTTAGTTAACTTTCATCATTCATCTTATTCAAAAGGAAATAAAAATATTATATATATTATTATGGTTTGTTTTATCATCAAAATAATTAATGCATAACTTATAATTTAATGGCTAGGGCGACCATGGCCTGCTCTAACGTGCCTACATGGTCTATCACACTCGCATGTTATTTCCCTTATATATGCCACGTTTATAGATAATTTTGTCTTGTTTGTAGTGGTGCTCACGATCACCATCGAGCTCATGTAATGGATGCAATTGTTCTTTTTAAAGGCTGTTCTTCGCGATATGTTATAGAGTCCGAGTAGTGTATTTGTAAAAAAAAAAAGAGTCCTAGTGGACTTCAACTCATCACGCTTGGTGGACTTTAACTCAACATGCTAGCTATGAACACAAGGCCAACTCTTTATTAATATTTTTCGTTAATGCACCATCTTATCTCTTTTCTATTTGCTAGTTATGAGTTGTATTTGGTATGAATTCTTTATTATGGTTGTTTGCTTCTGAATTTGTAAGAAGAATCAGAATTCTGTTTTGTTATTATTAATTAATTTTTTGATTTGAAATACCACCTACATACAATATTTCCAAACTTTTTTGGGATGAATCCTTCCGGAACCCACATATCAGTGGGCCATATGAAATGAGTTGTTATACTTGAACAAGCACATGTGACAAAAAGTACCATAAGGAGTTTGGTCGATAGAGAACAAAATCAAACTGCACTGTTAAGACGTAAATGGGTACATGTCTACTATACTACACTTGTATGGTGGTGGTCGTCGCACCACCCCTACTAGAAAACGAACCGACATTTGGGTCTCATCAACCCCATAACAAGAATGTCTCGCTTTGAACATTTATGTCTCGCTTCCATTCCAAAATTGTTTATGTCTCGCTTCCATTCCAAAATTGCCTTGCTACAACAAGAACACTTTTACAGTAGCGCTAGAAAAGATCTGCACCACGCGATTCTGATTCATCATAGGAGTGATAAAATCAGGCTTGGGGCAGCCTAATTAGACACTATAGAGGAGATAATGGTTAATACCCAGTGAAACAAAGAGAGAAAAAAAAGCATGAAAAAGAGGTACCGCCGATTGCAGAACTGGGGCATCGGCGAACGAGACATCGAGGACCTCAAAAAATTACTAAAATAGAACATCCTCAACTTATGGAAAATGCGATGACATCCTCAACTTATGGAAGATATCAATTTTGCTTATGCACTAAAATGTTTTGTCAATCATTCTTTGTCCATTTTTTTTTATCGTAGCAACGCACGGGCATATGGCTAGTGATAGATAAAAGTTGGGTTAATTGTAAAAACCACCCCATAAATCAGTTGGAGTTTGAGACTCCCACACATAAGTCATTTTTTTGATAGATACAAAATTTTGGAAGTTTAATCTTCAACTCGTCACGCTTGGTGGACTTTAACTCAACACGCTAGCTATGAACACAAGGCCAGCTCTTTATTAATATTTTTTTGTTAATGCACCATCTTATCTCTTTTCTATTTGCTAGTTATGAGTTGTATTTGGTATGAAGTCTTTATTATGGTTGTTTGATTCTGAATTTGTAAGAAGAATCAGAATTTTTTATTGTTAAATCTTCATAAAATTCGATGGGCTATGTCTTCTCTTTTTTGGATTAATGTGGTAGTTCCGTGGTCTTGAGAGCAAATGTGGTGACTTCTTTTGAATTTCAAATAGGAAGAGAATAGAAGATAGATAGATATGTAGCTAAAATATCATGGCACATCCACACATGAGTGCCCCACACATCAGAACCAAAGTAGGTAAGATAGTGCCATCTACCAAAGATTCTCTAAATTGTCAGGTATCGAAAGATATGTAGACCTTCCATGGATTCACCTATATAGGCTGTGGCTAATGTTGTAAAAATAAGAGCTTGAATACTTCTTGTAAATAATCCAAGAAACATGACTGGTATAGGGACTACTAAGGGGACTAAAGAAACAAGAACAGCAACGACTAATTCATCCGCCAGAGAATGCACCACGTGTTGTGACAAGAGGCAGATACGCTTCCACCTAAAATTCCATGGCAGCTCTAGATGGTATATCCACGCCAGTTGACATATGAGTAGTAGCCTATGTGGTTTTTTGCTGGGAGTTGCTACCTGGCCCAAACAATCAAATCCAAATCCAGGCTGAGAAAATCAAACCCTAGGCTGGTGAAGCTGTCTGCATGCACCAGGCAGTTTTCCCCTAGGGTCCCAGTAACCTTCAATGCACCACTGCCCTATCTCTCTCTGTCTCCTAGATGTAGGAGTATGAAAGTTTCAAGGCATATCGTCTCTCTCTCTCTCTCTCTCTCTCTCTCTCTCTCTCCTTGCTCCCTTTTGCTAGTATTACTATGTGGGCCATGCACAACCACTGCCCCACTCATCAGCGTGAGTAACTTAAGTCACCAAAACCCTGTCTGAGAGTGGAGTGATGGCGGAAACGGGAGTGCGCCCCTGATATGGGCGTGAGGTCAACAGGCGCCTTCTCTTATACTAGAATGCTTAACACACTGAAAATGGGACCGCAAAACATGGTCCCACCTGTCCTTGAGTCCTGAGTAGGACTTCAGCGTATGTCGTAAAAAAATGGAAGGCAGAAAGTTTTTCCTTTTTTTAGTCAGGAAGGCAGAACATTGGAATTGATATAACTTCCCTTTGGATTGAAGAGCAAGTTTAATTAATCATGTTTCCTACCTTTCAGCTGATTGAAAGCTTCCAATCAAAAGCATACCGTCTCAATTCCTATATTTTTCATATCCTAGTACATTCAAAGGGGGGTAAATGAACGAGGTCGGCAGTTTCTACAATTTGAATATATTAAAAGGATTTAGGGTTAGAAATCACCATATCAATAGGAGAAAAAGAAAACTTACCACCATTTAAACGATATAGATATTACCGAATGACTTTCTCTACAACGAATCAACACGCTAGCTATGAACATGCAAGGCCAGCTCTTTATGCATATTTTTTATATAGAGAACTAGGACGAGGGTGCTCATGCAAACTTGCGCGGCTAGAATTATGTAGTTTTAATTTCCAATATATATTTTTAAATATTTACATAATGTGCTTGTTTTGCAACTAATTAGAGTCCATATCATATTTAATATCATCCTTCTTAGAAAATTATTGTTGTTTGAGTGGCCAAAACAACCATATCGCTTAACAATTCATACAAGTCCCTTATATGGCAGTATGACTCTCGTCAGCCAGCCTACCCAGTCCCAACACAGTATGACTGAACACATGCGCATGACTCATGAACCCCTCCTGGGCAGTGCCGCTCGCCTCGATTCGAGTCAAGTGACGTGACCATTCACAGTCAGCACCTACTAGTATACTGGATTTACTCAATGCGACGTGGGTAACAGCTGCTAGTTATCATTACTCCGCGACCTACAGTCTAGAGAGTCGAGTAGATAGCTTGTCAAACAACGACTTAAGAGCATCTCGAATAATTATGTAAAAAATTACTCTCTAAATCTGGATTTAGGGAGTTTCTAAAGAATTATAAAGAGTGAAAAAACTATCTGGTCTCCAAATGAATTTTATGTTTTGGGAGTTCCTATTTGGTTTCTAAATATAGCAACCTAGAGCACTTGTTTAGGGAGTTGATATATTTAGGGAGCTGGCCTTGTTTACATAACGGTTGGAGAATGATTTTCCTAATAATATCCTAAATTTTGATTTAGGAAGTGATTTTACACAATGGTTGGAGATGCTCTAATGTTGATAACAATGGACGGGAAACTCTTTTAATGGCAGGGATGAAAAAATCTAGTCATAGTAGATACATATAAGCGTATGCATATACGCCATTCTGTTTTAGCTTTCCATTTATTTGGTTTGATTGTAGACTCATTTTTTGTGAGAATGTCTTCAATTTTTCTCTGATAAACGTGGAGGAACCAAAAGGAGGCTCTAATTAGTAAATATATAGTATAAGATAAGATATGTATGCTAAATGTTGTCTAAAACGAGTTGCATTACACACAGAATCAGAGGGATTATATGACTCATACCAGCGGGAGGTAAATAGTAGCATTTTCTCCCTGGCAAAAAAATAATACCAGCATGGGGCCCCTAGTCCGTGTTGGCTCCAACATTGTCCATCCACTAGCTACTGTTGGTGTCTTTGTCCACAGCTCCAACATCGCCTCCACCCTAGAACAGTCGTTGGTGACGCGGCCAAGGCTTTCGGCGGCGGGAAGACGCGCACGGCCAGGATTGTGGACGCCGAACTTGTCCCGCACCCCACCTCCTGGAACATGAGCCAACCACGATAATTAAGGTCGAGATCTTCTAATACTTTTTGTGATTGGGGCTGATTACCAGATTAGTAAATCTGAGTAGTTTTGTTTGTTTAGGATAGTAGTTTTGATCGTCGTTTGTTTATTAGTCCACTATCAACAACCTTTTCTCCTGTTTCAGGAATTTTTTAATTAGCCCCTTTAATTTCACTGACGGCGTTCAGGAACGATTGGAGTTGGATGTTGTTGTCACATGGAGATAAGGCTTGGCAGGATTGAGTTGAAAAATTCATTGAACACACCTTTGAGGGCACTTATCTAGGAGAGACTGTGAAATGTCCATATAGTAGGTGTGGTTGCATGGCATATAGAACAAAGACTGAGCTTGCACAACACCTGATTGACGAAGGGTTTCATAAGGAATTCATAACACAGGAACGTCATTTTCGTGATATAGCTGCTGAGCCTATGGTTCTAGATGATAATCGGGATTTTACTGATGAAGGCAAACCTGCTATTGATGGCCCCGCTGTTAAAAATCTGATTGACTCACCAATCAGTGGTGCTATATGTGGAAATCTTAGCAGAAGCAGCAATAATAATGAGGAGCCAAATGATTCAACAAAGCCTGTTTTCAAAATAATGTAAGAAGCAGAGAAAGAATTGTACCCAGGTTGTGAGGAGGCTACAAAAGTATCTTCCATTGTGAGGCTATTTCAGATTAAGTGCATGTTCAACATTAGCAACAATGCCATGGAGCAGATCCCTCGGTTAATATGTCTTTTGCTGCCCAAAGGACATTATGTCCCAGATACATTGGAAAAAGTTCGAAAGGTAGTTCGAGAACTTGGCCTGGACTATGTGAAGATTCATGCTTGTGTCAACGACTGTGTGTTATTTCATGGAGAATACCAGGATCTGCATGAGTGTCCAACATGTGGAGAAAGTAGGTGGAAAAATGCTGATCTAGAGGAGCATGTAGAGGGTGGTGCCACTCATGATAGTGGAGTAAAGAAGAAGAAGCTCTTTCCTCAAAAGATACTAAGGTACTTTCCACTTATTCCTCGCCTTCAAAGATTATATATGAACATGACCACATCGAAGCAAATGCGTTGGCATGCTGATGAATTGGTTGTTAAAGATGGGAAAGTTCGGCACCCGGCCAACTCATTGGCTTGGAAGCACGTAGATGGCGAGTATGAGGACTTTGCATCGGAACCTCGTAATGTTAGGATGGGACTTGCATCAGATGGCTTCAATCCATTTGGGATGTTGAATGTAAATTACACAACATGGCCGGTGCTCCTAATTCCTTATAACCTGCCTCCATGGTTGTGCTTGAAACAGTCTTATTGGATGATGTCGATGCTTATTTCAGGGCCTAGATCTCTAGGAATTAACATTGATGTGTATTTGTAGCCTCTGATCGATGAGTTGAAAGATCTCTGGATTAATGGAGTTGTGACTTGGGATGCTAAAGCGAAGAAGAATTTTAATCTACAAGTAGTTTTACTTTGGACAATAAATGATTTTCCTGCATATGCGATGTTATCTGGTTGGAGCACAAAAGGAAAATTTGCTTGTCCTCATTGTCACAAGGATACTGATTACTTGTGGTTATAACATGGTAAAAAGCATTGCTATATGGGGCATCCCCGTTTTTTGTCTTCAGGCCACAGGTGGCAAATGAACAAGGGAGCCTCCAGTGCCGCTAACTGGTGAACAAGTTTTGCAGCATTACGAGAGTTTTGAGCAAGTATGTTTTGGATAGACTACTGTAGGGAAGAGGAAGCAACGAGATGAAGATATTAGGTGGCACAACTGGAGGAAGAAGAGAGTTTTTTTTCAGCTTCCTTACTGGAAAAAATTGCTGATACGCCATAATCTAGATGTCATGCACATTGAGAAGAATATTTGCGAGAGCTTGATAGTGACTTTGCTTGGTTTAGCTGGTAAATGTAATGATGGTGAGAAGGCTCGACTTGATCTGCAAGAACTGGGTATAAGGAAGGATTAGCATTCATTGCAAGAGAAAGGTAAATACACTTTGCCACCAGCGTTGTACATGTTAGGAAAAGATGAGAAGCAAATTTTTTGCAATTTCCTACAAAATATTCAGATGTCAGATGGGTATGCCTCCCATATCAGGAGGTGTGTTGATGTCAGTGCCTACAAGGTAGCTGCACTTAAAAGTCATGACTACCATGTTTTATTACAAAAACTTCTACCCTTGGTGGTACGCGACATATTGCCTGAGGATGTAGTGGTCGGGATCATTGAACTCAGCAGGTTTTTTAATGCAATATGTTCAAAGGATCTTGAGGTTGCTAAACTCAAAAAACTTGACAAATCTATTGGAGAGACCCTTTGTCGCCTTGAGATGATTTTTCCACCTGCATTTTTTGATATTATGGTGCACTTACCAGTTCATCTTGCTTGGGAGGCTAAGTACGGTGGCTCAGTTTGCTACAGATGGGTGTATCTAGTAGAGATGTACCTACATACCCTCAAGGGCTACGTGAGGAACAAAGCGTGTCCTGAAGGTTCAATAGCAGAGGGATATCTCTCGGAGGAGTGCCTTACATTTTGCTCTCGCTTCTTTGAAGATGTTAGTACAGAGCTCAATCGGCCAGAGCGTCAAGAAAAGAACACTGTTACTAAACCACGTTCTAATTGTATGAGCATATTCAGCAGCAGGCACTATAGTAAAAAAAACCCTTTTCAGCTCGACAAACCTGAGCCTCAAGAATTTCAGAAGATGAGGCACTACATATTATCCAACTGTGATGAGTGCAATGAATGGATAAAGTAAGTCATTGCATGTCACATATATGATTTATTTTTTTGAAACATGCATTGTCTTCTACTAGGTGCCTGATCATTTGCCTACTGTTGCAGTAAGTATGAGGAGGAATTGAGGAAATCCAACTCACAGAATGTTGACAGAAGCCACAAGCAACAATTTGTAGTTTGGTTTGAGCGAAAAGTGAGACATATTCCTATAATTTTTAAATACATGATATTTGAATTTACAATGTGTTCCTAACATATCTCCAAATTATTTTGAGGCAGATAAGGAAACTACGGGCAAAGGGAGAAGTGAATGACATGATATATGCTGATGTGAACAAGGGTTTCCGATCTTCCGAAAGGTTCTGGATACGTTGATTTGGTCGGAGGCGACACACAAATCGATCCGGCTTCAGAACAGCACGTTCTAATCCCCGCAATCGCAGCACGACGTCTCCTCTGGTTATCAACCATCCTAAAACGATTGACCTCGCCGAGAAGGCTAATCCCTGCCTGCGAATCAAGAACACAAGCAAGAACAAAGAAGAAAGCAACAACATTGCAGATGTATTATGAATCTCACGAAGTTGGGGTCTCACAAACCGTGATGACGGCGAAACTGTTATGAACAGAATAATCTAAGCAAAACCCGAACCCTAATGGTGCGGCGGCGGCTGTATATGAAGACCCTAGGGTCGTGCAAGACCCTGTGGACACACCCCTACTTGGGCTCAACTAGATACAAAGCCCAAAGGTCAAAAACAGGCGACACAGCACCGAAACAGATTCTGGACTCTCTCTTGTTTCGACGATTCCCGATGACTCCGGATGAATTTTGATATGAGACCAACGGCATTGGAAAGGTCTTCTTCTTATCTTTCCGTGCATATGTAGAACGTCCAAATCCGAGTCCGTATGCGTCTTGGGCATCCATTTTAGTGCAGACTGGTCCTGAGCCCCGAAACAGAGTCGAAGTCGGTTTTGGTTGGGCCTCCACCTTGGCTTTCACGTCCTTGCTGGTCCTCCACGTCTCCAAGTCCTTCTCCCATCATCTCCTGGTCCTCTCCATAGTTCCTAATTACAATATAATTAATAGGTAGCAAACCATTCTCAAAAGTGACATATGATGAAGAATGTAGGAACGAGCTCACCTCTAAATTTAGTCGTCATGCACGAGCTCTAGTCATTGGACCTTGCAAGTCCAAAATTGGAGGACTGTTGCATATATCCTTAGGAGTGATGTCCTTATCATCCTCCCCCTCTTGAAGTAGAGTCGTCCTCGACTCAAGCTCATTCTCTTCTCCCAAGTATGGTTTCAAATCTGAAATGTTAAAAGTAGGACTAACCCCGAACTCGGGAGGCAACTCAAGTTTGTATGTATTATCATTAATCTTCTCAATTATTTTGAAAGGACCATCCGCTCTAGGCATTAATTTAGACTTTCTCAAATCTGGAAATCTATCTTTTCTCAAGTGTAACCATACTAAATCTCCTACATCAAGTTTTACTTCTTTTCTTCCTTTACTACCAGCAATTTTATACTTGTCATTCATCTTTTGAATGCTAAGTCTAGTGGTCTCATGCATTTTTAAAATAAATTCAGCACGTTCCTTAGCATCAACATGAACTCTCTCATGAATAGGTAGAGGAAGTATATCAAATGGAGTACGGGGATCAAAACCGTACACTACTTTGAAAGGACTTACCTTGGTAGTAGAATGTGTTGCCCGATTATATGCAAACTCAACATGAGGCAAACATTCTTCCCATTGCTTCAAATTTTTCTTCAAAATAGCTCTCAACATAGTACCCAAAGTGCGGTTCACCACCTCAGTTTGTCCATCAGTTTGTGGGTGACAAGTTGTAGAAAACAACAACTTTGTACCCAACTTATTCCAAAGCGTGCACCAAAAGTGACTCAAGAATTTTGCATCACGATCTGAAACAATAGTAGAAGGCATACCATGCAAATGAACAATTTCTTTGAAAAAGAGATCAACAATATAACTAGCATCATCAGTCTTATGACATGGTATAAAGTGTGCCATCTTTGAAAATCTATCCACAACAACAAAAATACTATCACTCCCCCTCTTAGTCCTAGGCAGTACTAAAACAAAGTCCATAGAAATATCCGCCCAAGGAATAGAAGGAACAGAAAGTGGCATGTATAAACCATGTGGATTCAAGCGAGACTTAGCTTTTTGACATGTAGTGCAGCGAGCAACAAAGCGCTCAACATCTTTCCTCATCCTTGGCCAAAAGAAGTGTGTGGCCAAAATATCCTCCGTCTTCTTGGCACCAAAATGACCCATCAATCCACCTCCATGCGCCTCCTGTAACAACAAAAGACGAACGGAACCAACTGGAATGCATAGGCGGTTAGCTCTAAACAAGAATCCATCATTCAACACAAATTTATTCCATGCACGACCTCCTTTACAATGCAGCAATACATCCTTAAAATCAACATCAGCAGCATATTGTTCTTTAATTGCCTCAAGTCCAAAAATTCTACAATCAAGTTGAGACAATAAAGTATAGCGCCTAGATAAAGCATCAGCGATCACATTATCCTTCCCTTTCTTATGTTTAATAATGTAAGGAAAAGACTCAATAAACTCAATCCATTTAGCATGTCTATGGTTCAAATTACATTGAGAATGAATATACTTAAGTGCTTCATGATCAGAATGAATAACAAATTCTTTGGCCAACAAATAATGACGCCACGTCTCTAAACAACGTACAAGTGCATACAATTCCTTATCATACGTGGAGTAATTCAAAACAGGTCCAGTAATTTTTTCACTAAAGTATGCAATAGGTTTACTATCTTGCATCAAAACACCACCAATACCTATACCACTAGCATCACATTCAAGCTCAAAAATCTTATCAAAATTAGGTAATTGCAGCAATGGTGCATGTGTAAGTTTATCCTTCAAAGCATCAAAAGAGTCATGATGTACCTTACCCCAATGGAAATCAATGCCCTTCTTTGTCAACTCATGCAAAGGTGCAGAAATGGTGCTGAAATCTTTGACAAAGCAGCGGTAGAAACCTGCAAGACCAAGAAAACTCCTCACCTGTGTGATAGTTTTTGGTACAGGCCAGCTCTTTATGGCTTCAATCTTCGCCTCATCCACCTCAATTCCCTGTGGAGTCACAACATAGCCAAGAAAAGAGACTCGATCCGTGCAAAATATGCACTTCTCAAGGTTACCAAATAAACGTGCATCTCGTAAAGCATCAAAAACAGCACGCAAATGATTCATATGTTCATCCATAGATTTGCTATAAATCAAGATATCATCAAAGTAAACTACCATAAATTTGCCAATGAAAGCTCTTAAAACCTCATTCATCAAGCGCATGAAAGTACTAGGTGCATTAGTTAACCCAAAAGGCATTACTAACCACTCATATAATCCAAATTTGGTTTTGAAAGCTGTTTTCCATTCGTCTCCAAGTTTCATTCTAATTTGATGGTAGCCACTACGCAAATCAATTTTAGTGAAAATTATAGCACCACATAACTCATCAAGCATGTCGTCTAACCTAGGAATAGGATGACGATACCTAATAGTAATATTATTAATGGCTCTACAATCTACACACATACGCCAAGTACCATCTTTCTTAGGAACCAAAAGTACAGGAACAGCACAAGGACTAAGTGATTGACGAACATACCCACGATCCAAAAGGTCTTGAACTTGTCGTTGTATCTCCTTAGTCTCCTCAGGGTTGGTCCTATAAGCAGCACGGTTTGGCAAAGTAGCACCCGGAATCAAATCAATTTGATGCTCAATCCCTCTCAAAGGTGGCAATCTCGGGGGTATCTCAGCTGGAAAAACATCCTCATACTCCTGCAAAAGGTTAATGACAGCAGGAGACACAGCACTAGAAGCAATATCATCAAGCGAAAACAAAGCTTCTTTGCATATCAAAGCATAGCAAATATCATCATTATCAGAAATTTCAGCAAGCTCAGATTTTGTTGCAAGACATGAACGACCTTGTAATTTAATTCCAGCACCCTTAGAACTTGAAGAATCATTAACATTACTAGGTTTAGAATTAGAATTAATAGGTTGTTGAATTTCAGGACCTTTATTTTTCAAACTAGTAGCTCTTTCTAAATCAGCTTGTACAATTTCAGCAGGGGTCATTGGTAACAAAGTAATTTTAGTTCCTTTATGCATAAAAGTGTACTTATTACTTCTACCATGGTGTACAGCATCATTATCAAATTCCCAAGGTCTACCCAATAAAAGTGAACATGCTTGCATGGGTATGACATCACAATCAACAGAATCCACATAAGAACCAATGGAAAAAGGAACTCTACAAGTTTGTATTACCTTAGCTTTACCAGAGTCGTTTAACCACTGAATGTAGTACGGATGTGGATGTGGACGTGTGGTCAAGGCAAGCTTGGTGACCACATCAGAACTCACCAAGTTATTGCAGCTCCCTCCATCAATGATGACACGTGCTCGGCGGTTCTTGATGACGAAGAAAATCTGGAACAAGTTGTGGCGCTGCATCGTCTCGGGCTGATGAACTTGTGTGCTAAGGACACGTTGAACAATAATGTTCATGTATCCTGTGGTGTCTCCGCCTCCAAGGACGAGGTCACTGCCGGTGGCAGCGATGTCCTCCTCCTCATCCTCCATATCGGAGGTGCTCATGTAACCGCCATCGTCTGTCACCACATATGCCCGCCTACTTGGACAATCTTTCTGCACATGACCAAGTCCATGGCAGCGGTGGCACTGAATCCCTGTAGTGCGCCCTATCGAAGCAACAGAGGAGACACTACTAGCTGGTACCTGCACAGAAAGTTTACCTGAGCGCGTAGAAGGTGCAGGGGCTGATCTTGGGGCTGCAGAAACAACACTGGTTCCCTTGGTAGCTGCTGGTGGGGGCGGCCGGAAAGATGGCCTGGGCAGCCCCGAAGTCCCCGTCGAGCGTGGGGGCTAGGAGTTCCTTGACTTGCTGTACTCCTCAAAAGCCTAGAAAAGTCCCTGTGATTCTTTCTCTGCAAGCATAGCATACTGGAAACACTGGGTGAGGGTATAATATTCTTTATAATCAAGGATGTCCTGAATTTCTTTTCTTAAACCAGAATAAAAGCGACAAATCTGATCCTCTACTTTTTCAACTACAGCACAACGAATCAAACCCTTCTGAAGCTCACTAAAATACTCCTGAACAGTTTTATCTCCTTGGTCTAAACATTGCAGTTTATTACGAATCTCTCTATAAAAAGAAGGGGGAACAAAACGATCACGCATTGCTACTTTAAGTTCTTCCCAAGTAGTAGGCAAATCAGTTTCAGCAGCTAGACCACTCCACCAAACAATAGCAAAGTCCTTAAACTCACTAGTAGCTTGTCTAACTCTATCTTGTTCAGGATCAAGGTGGGCATTAAATTTTTGTTCTACAGTCATCTCCCAATCAAGATAAACATCACCATCATACTGACCCGAAAACGAAGGAATTGAAAACTTAATTTTAGCATACGGGTCATTTGGAGCATAGTTACCGTGTGGACGACGGTTGTAGTTATGGAAACCACCCATACCTAGAGTATTATGTTGCAAACGACATCATAATCGTGCGGTCCTTGTAGCTGACCTATCCACGGTGCCATCAGCCTTATACACCGTGTCTTCATCATGGACGTCTTCAACGTCGTTGTTGTTGTTATTGGTGTTCGTATTGTTGGTTTTAGGAGCGGTCTCCAACGCGACAACCTGATCGGTTAACTTAGAGACCCGCTTCTCTAACCGCTCGATGCTTTCTCCAATGTGAAGCTTGCTGACCGCATCAGTAACGGCTCTGGTGATTGTCTCTGCCAAATCACTCTGAGCAGCCTGCAAAGCCTTCTGGAGCTGCTCTTGGCTCACACACTCAGCAAATTGTGAGGGTGAAGCCATCTCTCTGTCGTCACTTCCTGCCATCAGAAATACCAAAACAGGAAACAAACAGTGAAGGTTATACCTACAAAACAGCTAAGTAGTGGTGCCTCTCAACACAACAAAAGGAGACTCCTTACAAAGCTCTTACAAAGTTCTGAAAAGCAAAGCAAAGGATACCAGAGAGATATGTTCCACGATTGCAAGGGTCACAAAATAACCTATGAGCTGTCCAGAAGAAATATGTAGAGCTTGGAAGGCCAAATATATATATGTGAGTGGTACACAAATCAAAAACAGATAGTAAAGCTGAATAAGTGCCCAAGTAACTTGTCCCTAGTTGCTGGTCTAAGTATGTCCTAGAACAGTAGTGATAGCAAAGTAGAAGCAAGGAGACAAAGGCACAATAGGCGATAACAGGGGGTTAAGTGCAAAACAGCCAAATCCAGAAATTTCAGGGGGCTAGATGTAGCACTAGTAGAAATCCCAAATTTCTTTTTTTTTATTTTATTTTTTTGATATTTTTCTCCTACTCACTAACAATGGAGGAGAACCCACAAAAAATTTCAGCTCAAACAGAGGTAGGATGTGGCCTACAGAAAATCTTGAAGTTGCAGAAAACGTCGGGTATAAACTTAAATCAATTTTTTCTTTATCTTCTCGATATTTTTTAATTTTTTGAAGAGGGCACACAGGGCATAGCTCAGTGTGGGTATGCCCAACTTTGAGTCAAGAATCTCCTGTAAAAATTTCAGCCAAAACGGACAACCGAGCGAAAAGTTATGCCCGTTTTACCAAGGGGGGTCGGAGTCGATTTTCCAGAAACCCGAGTCGGGTTAGGGATCGGGTAAGGTTTTTTTTTTGCAGCGTGGATACAGCGGAAAGTGGAATTTGTGGGGACTGGTCTGAGGTGTTGATGGTGTGTTCAGGGTGGGATTAGGCGGGACTAGGCTATGTGTGTCGATCAATCAACCCTAGCACAAAAAGCCAACAAAGCAGACGATGGTGAAGGGGATGGCGGCTAGGGTTGCAAGGGAAACACTACTGACGACAAAAACACAAACTAAACCAGCGACTAAACAAGAACTAGGGCACAAACTCAACACTACGGACTCTAAAATTGAAATATGCAAAGGCTAAACACGTGGTTATGGGCGGAGGGAAAAATTTGTTGGGCTTTTCTGTGGATGATAGGATGAACACAAAAGAAAATTAACTAAGGGTAGTATGAACCTGACGGTGCACCTGAAGCTCTGATTACCACTTGATGTGGACAAGGGTTCCCGATCTTCCGAAAGGTTCTGGATACGTTGATTTGGTCGGAGGCGACACACAAATTGATCCGGCTTCAGAACAGCACGTTCTAAACCCCGCAATCACAGCACGACGTCTCCTCTGGTTATCAACCGTCCTAAAACGATTGACCTCGCTGAGAAGGCTAATCCCTGCCTGCGAATCAAGAACACAAGCAAGAACAAAGAAGAAAGCAACACAATTGCAGATGTATTATGAATCTCACGAAGTTGGGGTCTCACAAACCATGATGACGGCAAAACTGTTATGAACAGAATAATCTAAGCAAAACCCGAACCCTAATGGTGCGGTGGTGGCTGTATATGAAGACCCTAGGGTCGTGCAAGACCCTGTGGACACACCCCTACTTGGGCTCAACTCAAGTTTGTATGTATTATCATTAATCTTCTCAATTATTTTGAAAGGACCATACCAAACCAAATAGCGGTGATGTCGTCCAGGGGGATGGCATTTAATGGTATGGAGTGATTAAAAGAATTATCATGCTAGACTATCCTATGATGAAGGAAGTCATTTTGTTAGAGTGTGATTGGTTTGATGTTCCAGCACCGGACAAAAACAAATTCAGAGGGTACAGTAAGGATAAATATGGCATTATCGACATTGATACCAGTCGGACTCGATATTCAGAGGAGCCGTACATCCAGGCAATCCAAGCAGAGCAGGTGTGTTATGTGAACAGTGCCAGGAGAGCGAATTGGTGCAGTGTCATTAGAATGAAACCTAGGAACATGTTTGCCATGCCTGAAGAAGGAGAGGAGAATGAATATAATTTTGCTGATACCGATGCTGACTCGATCGTCGTAGGAGTGGAACATATGAACATTGACGAGTGACCTAAGGAATTGAGAAATTGGAGCAGGACTGACGTGGAAGGGTTAAGTGTCGATGCTGCAGTACTCGAAGAGGCACGTGCTGCCTCCATGCCAGAACCAGATGATGAGGACTTACAAGATGACTACAAAGATTTTGATGATACCTACACTGCTGATGGAGTCTTAGCTACAGTAGATTCCATGGAAAACAACAATGATGATTTTTTTTGTGTAAATTTGAGTTGCACTCTGGCTCCTCCAACTTTGTTACTGTATTGTGTTATCTATCATCGTCTTGCATCTACACATCAATATTGCACACAACTTGATAGCCAACTAGATAATAACCGGCTTACATCTGACACATGAACTTTGTTCGGAGAAACTAGCATACATGCAGCTGAGGCTTCTTAACTACTACACAACACTAACTAGTTATACATGCACCTACTGATTGCCAATCCACATGAACAACACAATGGAGACAAAGAACACACATAACGCCTTTAGCCTAGTCTTCTCCCCCTCTAGCTTTCTGACTTCTGCATTGAGGTCCTCTTTTTCAGATTTCAGAGCATCTACCTTGTCCTTTTCTTCCTCCTTCACCGTCGCCTGCTTCTTCTCCATTGAATCCAGCTTAGCGGTTGCCTCACTAAGAGCTTCGTTCAGTGTCGTTTTCTCCTTCTTGAGAGACCACACGGCATTACGTAGATCTATGAGCAGTGTCTATAAGAATGCATCATGCCGGCACTCATACCAACACATGAACACGCAACCTCCAACCCGACGAAGAAATAGGGAGGCCAAATAAACCAACCACAAATTCAAAATCAATTGAATGGGAACAAAACTATACTCACCCAAGCTCTGTAGCACTTGAGGTAGCATCATCCGGGGTTGTCATCGCTCCACGAGATCCATAGCGCCACCTTCTGTTGGCAATCGTAGTACACCGGGGGGTGGTAGTCCAACAGCCTGATGCAGTAAGGGATGGGGGAATGGCGCTTCTCCTCAGACTCGCCCGAGGATTGGGTCTTGGCGGTGGTCCGCGAGGAGCTCAAACTGCTGGCCATGGCGCACGCTCAAGCTATGGTGACACCTCTGCAAGCTCCTCTCTGTTTATCCGGACCTACCCATATTTCAAGTAGCCACCTCTGCAATGCAAGCTCCTCTATTTTTGTTGGATCACTGGAACAGTTGTAATATGATGTATATGCACTCAGATTGTACTTTAACTTGTTTTAATGATGTTCTCAAATATTTTTGCAATAGTTTTGTCCACGTGCACACATCATATACTCATCACTTAAATAAAAATTTAATTTACACACATTATTTTGTAAGATAAAAAAGAATTAATAATAATTATGAAACATGTAAATGGTATTGCAATAATGCAAACTGAACTAAACATATATTTAGTGATATTGATATTAATTACTTTATGTACATGTGCACGAAGGCGCTACACACACAGCACACGCCACACTTCTTCTATAGCTTGATGTTTAATCTCTGACCAAGCATGTACGAGACGTAAGCGTCTATAGATGCGTAATAGATGTGCAGGCTACTCAGGTTCTTATCCCCCCAGTTTTGGTGATACTTACCATCATCAGAATGCTTGGCCATTGTCAGACCAAGCACTCTCTAACACACATTCTTGAGTCCAAGTCCGAATGTTGAATTTTGCTTCAAGTGGTCCCGTGCGGTGTCTTGCAGTTCCGACGTCCTGGCTACACTGATGTTGTGATCAATGGACAGCTCATGGACGTCGCCTCCGATCTTTGATCCGACGAACATGCACCGAGAGTCTCCAGGAAATGCTTCAGTTTTTCTGGAACCTTGTCGGTGTGGCACACCTGGAAGAGGAGACACCGATATTGATGTTGGTTCCCGTTTGGCATGCCCATGCAGACCTGAATGATGGATGTCTTGTTTGGTTGATCAGTCACACAATCGGCTTTTGGAATGATTAGCCACTTCGTATCCACACCGACGAGGAGTGGTTTTTCATTCGGCCATATCTCATCAAGGAACTAGACGACAACACTGCTATTGGAGGTGACTATTGTGTTGATGTTGTGGTCGTGGAACTTGACGTCGATGATGCGCGTCTGCGTTGACGGCTGGCAACGGCTTGGCAGGGCTTGGGATTGTGAGGTGGCGGCGCTCTCAGGGTGTAGCAGAGCAGGGCACACCACCCAGCCTACTGGTTCGATAGGTGGTGACCTGGAGCACCAGGCGGCGCTGTCACAGTACACCGGAGCGCGAGGCACCAAGTGGGAGCGCGAGACGGCATTGCCGCTGGTCGGTGTGCTGGAGGAGTGTTTCAAGTGCGAGGCGGCGCCGCCGCTGGTCGTCGTGCGGGAGGAACATTTGAAGCGCGAGGCGGCGTCACCGCTGGACAGGCTGGTGGGTGCCATGAGCAGGTTGAGGAGAGCGACGGTTTCGGAAACTGAATGGGGGAGGGCCGGGTGGGCGTTTGTAGTTGCACTCGGCGGGTGCTCGTCGTGAACATGGTGCGGGAGTTGTGTTATGAGAACTGAACAGGGTGAGGAGCATGGTTGTTCGTTCCCAGAAGCCGAAGAGTCCCCGCAGGCGCGGTTACACCAAAAGCCCTCGCCAGGGAAGTTGAACATGTGAAGACAATCGAGTGGTGATAATCTCTCTCCTCTTCGTTTCCTGTGCACCCACCAATGCTAGTTTCATTCATGATTTCAAGCTAGTACTCCTAAGCCATTCTCAGTGCACTCTTTCATTTCACGGTTTTCAAGAGTTACACGTCATTTTTAAAGTTTTATTTTATGAAATGAAAGTACATCTCTTAGTGTTCACTTTCATAGCACAATTTCATAGAACACTAAGTTATTGCTAGTTGGTGTTTTGTTATTGGTTGAGAGTGTTGGGGATGAAAGGAAAGACCCTCCATCCAATTTCATTTGGCTTTCATGGTGTTGGAAATAGTGTCAACATCCTTTCATGGGGATGAAAGGCATCTCCTCTCCTTCATAATAAATACCATGCCATGTCATCATATTTACTGATGTGGCATGTAATTAATTGCAAATGAAAGACCCATTGAGAATAGGCACAATTTGCTCTAGGACATCCTTCAATGTTGACATTTGCTCTAGAACACTACTAAATCTTATATTTGCTAGAAAACATTACATAATTATGGTAATTGGCTAGTAGACACCTCAATCATTAGAATAGTGATTATTTGTATGAGGAAGAGAGCAAACTTTGAAATCCTTTAAATAAATTTAACAATGTAAATATATTTTTTAACATATCGTTAATCATAATGATATAATAAATAATATTTATATTTTATTACAAAAAATTATTTTTCATTGAAAATATTAACAGTAGTAATATATTTCATAATGGATATTAACTACAATAATTCTCAAAAATATGATTATGTTAGAAAATGTTTAAATTGGTTGCAAAACAAAAAGGTCATTCAAAATATGATTATGTTAAGAAATATACATTATTTTTTATAATTAACTATATATGTTAAAAATTATGATTATGTTGTAAGAAATGTTTAAATTAGTTACAAGAGCAACATAGTCATTTAAAATGTTCTCTCTCTTGTCTATATAATAATGAATATTTTAATTATTTAAGTGTCTACTAGCCAATTACCACAACTGTATAGTGTCTTCTAGCAAATTCAACATTGAGTAGTGTCTTAGAGCAAATGCCAACATTGAGTAGTGTCTATGAGCAAATTTTGCCTTGAGAAGAAAAAGATGATATGATACTCTTGGAAACATCAAAATGGAGCAGCCTTAGTTTATTGATACTAAGAAGGACCCACTCGCATTGCCTTCCTTGCCAATAAATGTAAGACTACCCTGTGCACCGATGGGTGTGACAATAAACTACTCTCATCTCAGCTTCCTCGCCTCTCTACTACCATCGCCCTTCCTCCCCTTTGTTGCCATCGTCTTCCTCATCGTTGCTGTATCCATGGCCTCAGGGCGATTCCTCCGGGCTCGTCGTCCTCGGTGAGTCATAATCATCGCCTCTTGTAGGATTAGGCAATCTTTGCTTCGTTCTAGGTTAAATGGTATCCGACTATGGTTGATGAGTTTTTTTCCTAATGTTGGATTTGAAGTATATGTAGACTGGCGGTGGTCGCCGCTGTTGTCCCGCTCCTCGTCGGCTCCGCCTCTACCGGCGGGCCACCACTAGAGAATGGGAATGGCCCTAATGTTGTTCACATTGGGCCCCAGGGTGGTGATGCTCCCGGCTGAGACGCTGGCCGCGGGCACGTCATGCTCGCGATCTCCGGCGCTGCCCTCCCGGACAAGTTCACCATCTCCGGCGGCGTCACCCGTCCGCGCCCCTCATCCGCGCCTATTCCCCTTCTCCGGCTCTAGCATTCCCTCACGCCAGCGCCCGTTCACCGCCTCCAGCGTTGCCGCCTCCCCACGCTAGCAGTCTGCCATATCCGGCACGCAGTTCCCGCTCCCGCTCCATGTCATCAGAACGGTCATACGGCTCCATCTCCACCGACTCCGATGACCCCCCTCACCGGCAAGATCCAAAAGGGCGCCGAACTACGTCTCAAGTTCGTCTACACCACGGCAGATGGCAGGGACATCTTCTGGTGCCCCATCTGCATCGGCAAGAAGTAGCTGAAGACGGACTATGCTGGCATGCAGTCTCATGTTCTTCGCATCATGAGTTCCAACTCACTGAAGCACGATGAGAAGAAGGTTAGCCGCCATCGTCATCTTGCCAAGAACGAAGGCTAGATGTGAAGCACATGCTCCTGGTGTGTTGTTGCTCGTTCTCTCCACGCATGGCGTGGTGGTGTTAGTTACTAATTATGTTGCTATTCTTAAGTTATGTCATATATATATGTTTGTGTTATACTATTAATGTGTTAGCCTTTTTATCCTGATGAACTATGTTTGTGTTGAACTATGTGTGTTGAACTATATATATATAGTCATTTAATTATGGTGAACTATGTTTATCCTGGTGATTTTTTTTGTTAGTCTTTTTGGTGTTTACTTTTAATTTGTTGGATTACTGGAACACTTGTAATGATGTATGCACTCATATTGTACAATCGGGAATTTCATTAACTTAGTGACGATATTACAAATTAAGTTTTCAACAAACAAAGTTCAGAAAGTAGGAAACTAAAGAAAACACTACATCACCCAGATCACGCTTATTCTGGCCTAAGAGTACGAGCTCTCTTATGGCCTACGAGGTCTCTTTTCCCCTGACCCCTCAAGCCGCCACGAATGTCAAATCCATGAACTTGATTAGCATCCTCCCTGTACAATTGAAGAACTTCCTTACGAAGGAATCTAATACAGTAGCATCCTCCCTGTACAATTGAAGAACTTCCTTACGATGGAATCATTGACATGAATCAACTTCTCATATTCCAACCGATCAGCATGCGAGCCCTCCCTGCACCGAATGAAGCACTTGTCATCGTCTGCATCCAAGGCGACCTTGACGCCGCAGTCAGGCCCCAATAAAAAAGTGGCAGGCCGCAACCACGACTAACCATTTATTGGGTTTGGGCTTGCCACATGAGAGAGCTAACACTGCCTATTCTCGTTTTCATGTACTAGTGGAGGAGATTGTTGGTGGCCCTTAAAACCCAATATTGGCCACCAACTGGTCGGGAAATGCAAGGTAAAGACCAAAGTTCCATGAATATTTGTTTAAACTAATAAAGTTCCACAAGTTTTGGTGAAATATATGTTTGTAGGTTCAAAAGGGCCAAAATTATGTAAAAACATGAAGAAACGCCCCGTCGGCCGATCCTGCCGTAACAAAGCCGGCCGACAGGATCGTATAAGGCTGAAATCAGAGCCCAGGCAGGGTCATGACGGCTGAAATCAGAACTCAGCCAACAGGGTCATATCAGGCTAAAATCAGCCACCTGGCTAGTCAAAACAGAGTCTCATCAGGCTGATCATCTGACCCGGCCAATTCTGTGAAACACTCCACCACCAAGCCGTTTTCTCCTCCCGGACAAAAAGTAATGAAATATGGCTAAGGAAAAAGGGTCCATGAAGCCTGGGTTGGCCTCCCATGGTTGCCAGCCCATGAAGCCCATGAGGCCTACCGACCCCAAAACGGGAAAGCGAGCGCAAACCAACTCAGAAATCATCATCAAGATAAGATCTAAGCCAACCAAAGACAAGTCGGTTGGGAACGGACTCCATCCAACGGCCGCCCGGCTGGCCTACCGCCCAGCGGTGCATGCCACCCGGCATGCCCGGCCGCCCGGCGTGGCCCGCCGCCCGGCAGGGGAAATTTTGCCCACCGACTCTCCTTCACCTACAAGTACCCGCCAACCCTTCGCCACCTATAAATACAGGGGGAATTTAGCATAAATAGAAAAGGAAGCAAGTGAAGCACATTGAGCTCTATTTTCCACTACTTTTCTTACTAGTAGAGTAGGTTAGTTAGTCGGGAGTTAGAGTCTGGTCGAGAGCATCGCTCGGGATTTCAGAAATCATCTCGGAGTCTTGGTATGAGCTCTCTTGTATCTTTTCTCCTTTTGTGAGACTTATCTTTTATTAAATTTAATTATCTTTTCCTTATTTATCTTGTCAAGTATTTATCTTTACATGGTCAATTTCCTCAAGTTACAATTATCGGGAAAAAACTTTGAAGCAGAGTTTACTAGATTCCTGGCTAGGATTTAATTAAGTTTACTTCATGAATAGAACTTAGACTTGGTTATTTCCCGGCTATTCTTCTGCTAGGCCAACAGAAGAATATCTAGTGAAGGCGTAGGTGTGGTGCCTAAGTTATCACTAGTTGGATTTGCATTCATCCCCACGGGCTGTGTGGTAGGCAGCAGGAGGTGACAGCCCCGTCTATCCATTTAGTAATCCACCACATTCGGGAAGTCTCAAGCAGGGTTGTCTAGCGGTAATATGCCCACTAGTGCCCGAGGTTAGTTACCGACCCTATCAGTAGATTGTTGTCGTGCCTCAAAGTAAGCTTATTGGTGAAAGACTCGAGGTTGTACCATGGATTTGGTGTAAGCACTCAACCCGAGTAACTAGGAATTTTGACGCTTGACTAGATTTCGGAAAGTTTATCTTAGGAATTCTAGACTTAGACTTGTTGTCCTCCCGGCTAGCTTAATCGATCTCTTTTATCTATCTTAGTTTGGATTTCTCTTGTATCACTGCTCCCCTGTTTATCATTGAATATCTTTACCCCTGTCTTTGGTCAATTGGTATAACTCTTATAGTCATATCTTTGTTAAACCAAGATACTCTTACACCTAGCTTCCCTGAAGAAAATAAATATGATACCTTGGAATACTCCTGGGTGAAATTGATGTAGATATGGCCCGATCTTCCGAGAGGTAAGGGGATAAACTCGAATTTGGGGAACAAGGCGTCGACGACCCGGCTTGAATCAGACACGATCCAACCCCGCAACTGTTACACCAAGCACAACTTGATTGTTCCTGCAAGCGAAATCGAGAACACAAGCAAGAGAGGATAAACACGCAATCTGAAATTGCAAATATGGATGAAGCGAATCACAAGAAAAGGTTCAAGCTCTAAACACAAAAGGACTAATCGCCACAGTGGTGTAGAACAAGAACAGGGGCCCTGGATTACTGTAAAAGGACTTGTCGCCACAGTTACAATAATTCGATCAAGTTTCTCTTTGGAAAACTGAACTAAACAAAACCCGAAACTAAAAGACGGTGGCTACTAAGTTTATGTAGGAAACAAACACGTCCTAGGGTTGGGGGCGACCAGGGGGGCGCCCATAACATGGGCTTAAGGCCCGACACGATACATGGCCAAGTTGGCCCAAAATAGGTGGCACAGCACCTTGTCATGGTCACATATTATGACTCACGACCCTTCTGGAGCTAGGACCAGAACCAAATCTACAGCGTCATCGTCCTCTTTCCAACGCATCAAAGAACGCCTCATTTGGACGTCGGATGTGGGAGATATCATCAAAACCGTGAACGGGTGTCGGCTGAATCCGAGACGAACGCGGCGACCGAGTTGGTGACGACTTGTAACTTGGGGAAGGCCATGATATGCGTGTATCCAGCATGGTGATGTCCTCATCATCCTCCCCTTCTTGAATTGGAGTCGCCCTCGACTCCACCTCAGCATCAATCTCCTGCAAAAGGTTAGTACTAGCAGAATGCAAAGTACAAGATACATGACCATCAATAGAAGATATATCATGACAAAGCATAGTATAGCAAAGTGCATCATGATTATCACAAAGATCAGTAACAGTAGATGTCATAGCAAGAAAAGCACCTCCCTTTAACTGAATAGCCTTATGTTTAACATCAGAAAGTTGTTTGTTATCATGTTTATTCTCAGTATTTTCAGCAAGTAGTTTAAAATGATTTCTAATATCAGCAGGCAATAATGGACGCAAAGTAATATTCCTGTCCTTATGCACGAATGTATATGTATTTGTTCTACCATGATGGGCAGCATCCCTATCATACTCCCATGGACGGCCTAATAAAAGCGAACATGCTTGCATAGGTACAACATGAAAATCAGCAAAGTCTTGATAAGAACCTACTGAAAAGTGTATGCGTGCTGATCGAGTTACCTGTGCCGTACCACTATTGTTGAACCATTTGATGTGGTAGGGCTGATGTAGTGCATGCGTGGTCAAGCCAAGTTTACTTACCAAATCAGAGCTTACCAAGTTGTTACAGCTCCTAGTATCAATGATGGTGAGAACACGATGGTCCGCAACAATGAGGTGCATGTAGAATAAATTGTTGCGTTGTTGTTCTTCCTCTTGTCCCACCCGAGTGGTCAACACACGCTGTACAATGAGGCTAGGAAAGCCCGCGGTGGCAGCAATAGAATCAATGGCGGTAGTCTCCTGCTCCTCCGTCGAATCTGCAACAAGGTTAGGCATACGAGCAAATTCATCTTCAACATCACTAGAACTTTGATACCCATCAGCGGTAGCGATGAAAGCACGACGACTAGGGCAATCCTTCATGACATGTCCCATGCCCTTGCAGCGGTGGCAAATTATGGTGGTGGAGGAGCCACTCCTAGTACCGGAAGTAGTAACCTTCTTCTGGTGTTGGTGTTGCACACTAGACGATTGCGCCGCAGAAGTAGGCGCAAGTGGAAAAGTTGTTGCTGGTGTCTTAGCAATATGACTCTTCAAGTTCTCTACTCCAGTGCATTGCTGGAGATATTGCTCAGTGTTGGACCTGCAAGATTGTTGTGGAAAGCATCCTTGTACTTCTCGTTCAGCCTTAAGAGCAATATGATACAATTGGCTGAACCTATTCCACTCTTTATAGTCAACAATATTCTGGATATCACGGTTCAAACCACCAAAAAATCTAGCACTAGTTGCAAGATCATCTTCATGTATATCACAACGTGCTAAACCAATAAGCAATTCCTGATAATATTCCTCTACTGTTTTACTACCTTGTGTTAAAGATTGTAATTTCAAACGTAAATCACGTTGGTAATAAGGAGGAACAAAACGAGATTTCATGCGTTGTTTCAAAACAGGCCAAGTGGCAGGTATAGCAGCATTAGTATTGCAAAGATCATTCCACCAAAAGAGAGCAAAACCTGTAAACTCACTAGTAGCAAGTCTAACTCTATGCTCAGCAGGAACTAAATGAGAATTAAATTTCTATTCAATAGCAAGTTCCCAATCTAAGTATGCTTCAGGGTCAGCACTACCGGCAAAAGGTGGTATGTTAAATTTGGGCTTAACAAAAGTATCAGTATTACCACGATTGTTGTTACCTCCCATACCGTGTCGATTACGATGAAGACAGTCTGCATCACGGTCAAAATCATCATCAGTAGCAGCTCGTTGAGGTGGAGGTTGTCGTTCAACATCCTCAATACGGTGGACAACAGTGTTGATGTGACCCATCAACTCGGCAAACTTCGTTTCCATGAGTGTACACTGGTCCGCAAGAAGCTTCGTGAGCTCGGCCTTGGAGACGTAATCATTGAAGTCTGTAGGGGACTCCAACTCTCCAGGTGTCCCTTTCCCTTTCTCTGACATGGTTAAAAGCAAAAGACAATACTACACAAAAAGATTAGCCCTATCAACTTGCAGGCAGCAGAGGGTGTAGAAAGTGGAAAACAATATCAGAAGCAATGTATCACAATCTTGCAAGTGTTCTTACCAAAGCCAAACAGGTCGACACAATCTGTTGTTGAGCTTGGGTGTAACAGTTGCAAGGAAGAAACTTGTGCTGCAATATGTATAGCTTGGAAGGCTAATATGTATATCACTGGAACACAATTCAATAACAGATAGTAGCACTGAATAAATGTCCAAAGCAGTGTTCTAATTGCTGGCAAAAGAATCGTGTTCAAAAACAGTTGTGACAACAAGAACAATGGCAAAGAACAATGGAAAAGGAAGCAAGGAACAAAACAGACTTCACAGACTTAGAATTTTCAGGGCGGGGGGGGGGGGGGGGGGTGCAAATCACAATCTTGATTTTTTTGTATGATTTTTCCACTATTTTTCTGTGATAGAGGAACACAAAGGAAGGGACCACAAGAAGTTTCAACTCAAACAGAGGGAAAACAAAGGATAGGCAAAATCACAAAGTTTCACCGAAAGCGCTATTTTTGACTTCACAATTTTTTTCTATTTTTTCTCGATTTTTTTTTGAATTTTTTGACGAGGGCACACAGGGCAGAGGGGGGGGGTTATGCCTGTTTTACCGAAGGTATGTCAAGATAGGGTTTGAGGGGTGAGGGGGGGGGGAGAAAACCGAATCGGGTAGGGTTTTTTTGTTGGCAACAGATTGTGGGTGTGGTGGGTGGGTGAAACGATGGTGAATCCAATGGAAAACACGATGGTGATGGTGGTGTGCAGCGGAGATCAAAACACAAACTGAATCGAAACACAAATTCAAACCAGCAACTGAACTCGACTAGGACACAAACTCAACACTACGGACTCTGAAATTAAATTATGCAAAGGCTAAACAGTGTCTGGGATGGTGGGGAAATTTTTTTTTGTAGGCTTTTTTGTGGACAAAAGGTGATGAACACAAACGAATCTAAAGGGAAGAACACGATAATACCTCACGGGGAACTTGGGAATCTGATACCACTTGATGTAGATATGGCCCGATCTTCCGAGAGGTAAGGGGATAAACTCGAATTTGGGGAACAAGGCGTCGACGACCCGGCTTGAATCAGACATGATCCAACCCTGCAACCATTACACCAAGCACAACTTGGTTGTTCCTGCAAGCGAAATCGAGAACACAAGCAAGAGAGGATAAACATGCAATCTAAAATTGCAAATATGGATGAAGCGAATCACAAGAAAAGGTTCAATCTCTGAACATAAAAGGACTAATCGCCACAGTGGTGTAGAACAAGAACAGGGGCCCTGGATTACTATAAAAGGACTTGTTGCCACAGTTACAATAACTCGATCAAGTTTCTCTTTGGAAAACTGAACTAAACAAAACCTAAAACTAAAAGACGGTGGCTACTGAGTTTATATAGGAAACAAAGACTTCATAGGGTTGGGGGCGACCAGGGGTGGGCGCCCACAACATGGGCTTAAGGCCCGATACGATACATGGCCAAGTTGGCCCAAAATAGGTGGCACAGCACCTTGTCATAGTCACATATTATGACTCACGACCCTTCTGGAGCTAGGACCAGAACCAAAACAACGGCGTCATCATCCTCTTTCCAACGCATCAAAGAACGCCTCGTTTGGACATCGGATGTGGGAGATATCATCAAAACTGTGAAGGGGTGTCGGCTGAATCCGAGACAAACGCGGTGACCGAGTTGGTGACGACTTTTAACTTGGGGAAGGCCATGATATCCGCGTATCCAGCATGGTGATGTCCTCATCAGAAATGCTACAATAGATGTTCCGTGCACTTGCGGATTGGTTTCGCTCTTCTTTTAAAGCACAACAAACATCAATCAACACTTCGAGCGTTGTTACCAGATAATATTTTGGTGCAACGTTAAGAAGTGCCGACAGAGATCAATGCACTTGGGGATGATTTCAAGATGAATCTCGTTGAGATGATAAGAAGATTCCTAAGGCTATTCAATGATCCCAAGTATGAGTCCATCATCACCTACATCTTGCAAGGTGACCTCAAGACCAAGACCATGAAGGATGTACTTGGCAAGATCTCTGCCTTCGAGAGCTACCAATTGGGGATGGATGATCCTCAATGATCTAACCTTGCTCTACCAACTGACAAGCAAGAATCTAGCAAGAGCAAAAGGAACAAGAAGAAGGTGATCATTGAGGATGATGATGAAGAAGATGATGATGAGTGTGACTTGACCGAGGACTTGGCTCTTCTCATGAAGAAGATGAAGACCTTCAAGAACAAGTTTGCTTCCAAGTCAAGGGGCAAGTGCTTCAATTGTGGCTCAAATAATCACTTTGTCTGAGAATACCCAAAGCCCAAGAAAGAAGCATTCAAGTCACAAGATTCAAGTGAAGAAGAAGAAGAAGACCCCAAGGTCAAGAAAAAGAAGATGAGACACTTCAACAAGGACAAAAGAAAAGGTAAAGGCAAAGCTCAAGACTACAAGAAGACGTTCTCTCGTAAGGCCCTTGTTGGAGAGTGGACAAGAGACAACTCAAGTGATGAGTCCTCTTCCTCAAGTGATGAAGAAGTGGCCAGCCTAGCCATGATCAAGACCACACTTCCACGAGCTCATCTTCCATCTCCCACGTGCCTCATGGCCACGAGCCAACTTGGGGAGAGTGAGGATGAGAGCAGCGACGACAGCGATGATGAGGAGCTCTCATGTGCCGATCTTTGGAGTATACTTGAGCAAGCTTGCGACATCGCCGTCAAGAAATCCAAAATGTTGGATGTAGTAAGAAAAGAGTGTAAGTTGGCTAAGGACCGGGTTGGTGAGCTTGAGAGTGAGCTCAAGGACCTTGTCACTTCTCATGAGGCCCTAAACAAGAGTTATGACAAACCCATGGGTGATCACGTCGAGCTACGTGAGAAGTATGAGACCCTTGAGATTACTTATGAGGCCATCAATGTTGAGAACCTTGCCTCTCCCTCCTCTAGTTCATCTAAGAGTGATGCTTCTACTATGTGTGATGAACTAACCACCTCGATCGAGGTTTCTTCTCTTGAGCCATTTGTTTTGGAGGAATATCACAAGCTCAAGGAAGAGAGGAAGATGATGATGGACGGATTTGAGAGGCTCACACATGGTAGAGCCATCCAAAAGGAGGTTCTTGGGAGGAACCTTGTGAACAATGTCTCCCAACGGGGACTTGGCTCATATCCCGCCGCCATCAACATCATAGGGATGAATGACACCATCCTCGCATGGATCAAACCCCTTCTCGCTGATGACTACTATTGCGAGAGGTGTTGCAAGGATGGCCACACCGCCAAGGATTGTCCCACGATAAGGAGTTCAATTGTTTTGCCTAACACTAACTTGTTCCATGAGAACACCCATTTCAAGCTTTTTAGGAACAAGGATGGCCAGGTGAAAGCTAAGGCCTTGGGACCACTAAACAAGAAGAGGAAGGTCAAGAGCATATGGGTGCCTAAGTGCATAGTTGATCTTGAGAGATTAGCTACGTACAAGTCGGTGCCCAAAAACTAGACCTCAATGGTGGTGGCAGTGGATCGAGCGCTTTCATGAAGATCATGTGAAGTCCACCACAAGTGACATGGACCTCAATGACTTATCTACTCATAAAGGAGGTAACCGTGTTTGTTCTTGGTAGTTGTAGTGTGTTTTTCTTCCTCTAGCATTGCATGGTAATTATGACTCCTTTGTGACTAGTATGCTTTGCATCCATGCATGTGTAAATAACTAAAAGAAAAACACATAAACATTAGTCAATGTCTAACCCACTCAAGGTAGCTATAAACAAGGGGGAGTGCTTGAGATGGTGGTTTGGCTTCTCTCGAGGCAAGGGTATGGCTTATAGTGAGTAAGCTTGAGAGGGGTTCAAACTTGACATTGTTAGGTTTCCTTTGTGTCTTGTTTTTAATATTGATTGCATTCACATGGCCTGTTTACTTTCATTGCATATGTAAAATGCTTGTTGCATGCTGTTGACACTTCTTAACGTCACACCAGAAATATTACTATCCCCGGCAACAACGCCAGAAATGCTTGCTCGTATTTCCTATGTTCACAGATAACTCCGCAAGCGCACAGATACTGATGTAACACTTCACCTAGGAGTATTCCAGGTTATCGAATCACAGGGAACATGTGTGTATCGATCCTCTAACTAATCCATCCAAGGACAACAAGATATGGTAGGCAAAGGGTAGAGAGGATTCCTAATGGTTAAGGATCCTATAATAAGATTGGTTCGGTCTCTACTGCTTACTTCGGGCACCGGCTTACCCCTGCATCCACAGGCGACTCCAGCCAACAGCTCTACGACGTACCCGAACATGGAGGATTACTAAGGACGGATAGGGTTGTCACCACCTACCGACTACCTCTAACAAACCGTGGGGCACGCGGCAATCAATGGTAACCTCTAGCCTAGACACCACATCTACACTATCAATTACTATCCTAGTCTCGGATCCACGCTTATAGTAGGCTAGGATACTCTAATTAAATAGAGCGATGGTCCCGTAAGCAATAAAGGAAAGAACTTACATAAATAAGAAACTTAAATACCAAAGAGGAAACATGAACACTTACTTGAAAAAGAAAGCATCCGTCGAGGTACAAGCGTGGTGAAGATCACCGACAAATCCGGCGCTTCCCCGAACCCTCCCTCACTCTCTCCCTATTTTCTAAGCACTTTGGCAGTGCTAAAGCCTTTTGAAGTGGAGCTCTATACTCTTCTTCTTGTGTGTTGTCTTTTCTACTGAATTTCCCCTCTATTTATAGGTGGAGAAGTGCTGGCGGGTATTTGTAGGTGAAGGAGGGTCGGTGGGCAAAAGTTCCCCCGCCGGGCGGCGGGCCACGCCGGGCGGTCGGGCATGCCGGGCGGCATGCAGCGCCGGGCAGCAACCCAGGCCGGGCGGCCATTGGATGAGGTCGGTGTCTGACCGACTTTCTTTGGATGTGTCAAATTTGGTCCGGATGATGGTTGTTGAGTCGGTTTTCAACCGCCTTATCCACTTGGCGTCAGTTGGCATGATAGGCCGAGTGGGCTTGACACCCCGGGAGGAAATTCCTAGGCCAGACGACGGGGTAGGCCGGGCGGCCTGGTAGGCCGGCCGGCGGCCTAGGTCGGGCAGCGGCCTGTGCCGGGCGACGGCCCATTTTTGATGCCGACCCCCTCTGGGTCATGTTTTTACTTGTCCAAGTTGTGTCACGTGGATGCCTCCTTTACTTCTTCACTTTTTACCCTTCTTAGTCCGAGGATGGAAAACGGCCTCATGGTGGAGTGTTTTTTAGAGTCGGCTGGTGAAGCATCTAGGCCCGCTTTAGTGTTTTGGTAATTAATGACGACCCCTATTTTTGACTAACTACGTTGTTGAGATAATTGTGGTTGTAGTCATAATAAGGAATGGAATGATGGACGAAGTGATATACATATGGATGGCTCAAGGCAAAGGTATCTTGATAGGGTTTTTCTGTTTTGCCGGTCACAAGGAGATTAGAGTTGAGTGACCGGATTATAGGTTAAATGCCGTACTATCAAGAGGGGTCGATGAGATGACCTTGAGTATCCATGGTTGCCACAAATGCTCAATTCCTATCTTTGTGAGTGGTTCTATGTGAGTTGAGTGTGCCCATATCTTTCAGGAAAGCAAAGAGTAAAAGAAGGGGGGCTGGCAGGTCACTCCTGGCGGTCAGACCGCCAGGACCCGCGGTCTGACCGCCGTGCGCTTCAGAGACGGCCAGAGGAGTGGCCTCTCTGGTTGCTCGGGTGATGGCCTGACGGTCTGACCGTAGTTAACCACGGTCTGACCGTCGGTGCATGTCTGGTGTCAACAGAGACTTTGTTCTCGGGTGAAAGTTGAAAGTGTCCCGACGGTCTGACCGTAGTTAACCACGGTCTGACCGTCGGTGCATGTCTGGTGTCAACAGAGACTTTGTTCTCGGGTGAAAGTTGAAGGTGTCCCGAAGGTCTGACCGTGGGTAATGACGGTCTGACCGTCGGGCTCGTACCAGAAGGAGTTTGAAAGTCAAACTAGCCGTTGGGTTGTACGACGGTCCGACCGTGGGGAGTCACGGTCAGACCGTCCGGTGCACAGAAAGCTGTAACGGCTAGTTTTCAAAGGGTGGCCTATTTATACCTCCTCCATCCCGTGCATAGTAGCTCTCACACAAAGCCCTAGTGGAAAGATTGCAAGTGTGTGAGTGTGAGTGCCCTAAACTTGAGTGAGTTGAGCATTGTGGCACTTGAGATCCTCAAGCAAGCGTCATCGACTTGTTACTCTTGGAGGTTGTCGCCTCCTAGACGGCTTGGAGGAGTCAAATCCGTGAGCCCTTCAAGAAGTGTGTGAAGGAGGCCCGGACTCTTGTGAGAGGTGCGGTGCTCGCCTCGCCGGAGTGGTGAAGAGCAACCCTAGTGGAATCGAGGTTTGGAGAGGTTCAAGGTATTGATTGTGTTATGTCTCAAGTTGTTCTTTGTGAGCACTTCTTGGTGGTGGAGAAGTGGATACTTGAGGAGAGTAGCACATCATACGCTTGGATCCACCTCAACATGGATTAGGGGTGATCGGCAAATCACCGATACCACGGGAAAATATCCTTTGTCTCTTGTCGTGTTGTTCTTTTGTTGTTTACATACTAGAAGTTGCATGATGTATGTCACCTAGGATTGTCAACCTACTTTAGTTCAAACCTAGGTTTAGTTGTCTTGTGCTTGCTTTTATCCAATTGTCTTTAAATTCCGCAATTAGTCGGATAGTTAGTTTTTAATTTTTAATTCGGCTATTCACCCCCCTCTAGCCGGGGTCCTTCGATCCTTCAAGTGGTATCAGAGCAAGGTTCTCCCTAAATTGATTGGAATTCATCTTCCGGGAGAAGGATTATGGCTAGCAATATGGTAAACGTTGGTCACGCGCCATTCTTTGATGGTCAAGACTTTGATTATTGGAAGACATGTATGTTGATTCATCTTGAGGCCGTGGGGGAGACCGTGTTGAACATTGTGGAAGAAGGTTATGTGGTTCTTGATCCGGCACACCCCACTCCCGCCGACAAGGAAAATATCAAGGCCAATGCTCAAGCCAAGAACATTCTCATTCGATCCCTATGCAAGGAGGAATATCATAGAGTGTGCAAGCTCAAGACCGCATATGAGATGTGGAAAACTCTATTGGAAGCTCATGAGGGCACCAAGATGGTCAAGAGTGCCAAGTTGTTTATTTGCAAGGGCAAATTTGAAGGATTTACATTGTTGCCCAATGAAGAGTTGAAGGCCGCCTTTGCAAGATTGAACAACATGGTGAATGATCTCAAGGATCTTGGTCATGAAGTTTCCGATGTTGATATATCTCATAAGTTCCTTAGAGCCTTGCCATCCAAGTATGAAACAATTGTTACCATGCTTGTGAGATCAAATTTGGAAGAAACAACTCCTTTGGAAATCTTGGGTGAAGTTCTCACTCATGATATCTTCAAGCAATCTCAAGTGGCTTCTAGGGATGATCAAGTCGATATGAAGAAGAAGAGTGTTGCTTTCAAGGCTAGTGTCTCTCACGATGATGATGATGAAGAGAGTGGCTCCGATGATGATGAGGATGTAGCCTTGATGGTGAGGAAGTTCAAGAAATTCATGAAGAAAGGCACATATAGGGGATTCAACAAAAATGGCAAGTCATCCAAGAAGAATCCATTTGCAAACAAGAAATGCTATGAGTGTGGAGAATTTGGCCATATCTCTACAAATTGCAAGAAGAAAATCCATAGTGATGATGATGATGATGAGCCGAGAAAGAACAAGAAATTTGTAAAAAGGAAGTTTCTCAAGAAGTCCTCCAAGAAGAAAAATGGCAAGGCTTATTATGTTGAATGGGATTTCGATGCTAGTTCGGATACCGATTCCGATGATGAAGATGACAAGCCTTCCAAGAAGGGTCTTGCCGGCATTGCTATCAAGGAAGCTCCATCCCTATTCGATTCACATTATTGCTTCATGGCAAAAGGTGAATCCAAGGTATGCAATGATGACTATGAGCCTTCTTATGATGAACTAGTTGAAATGCTTAGTGAACTTGATGATGTGTTGGGTGGCATAAAGAGTAAGTACAGGGACTTGAAGAGAAAGCACTCTTCTCTCCAAGAAGCTTATGATGAGCTAAAGTCATCTCATGAGGATCTAAAAGAAACTCATGAGAAGCTTGAGGAAACTCATAAGATTTATGTAGCCCAACACACCAACAAGGTCCAAATTGATGCCGGTGTGTCTTGCAATTTGATTGATGATATGCCTATTGCTCATGTTACATCTTCTAGCATATCTACTTCATGTGATGATTTACTTACTATACCATGCCCTTCTAAGATTGATACTTGCATGAATAATGTGAATGCTTGTGATCCCTTGCTTATTGTTGAAAATCATGAATTAAGGGATACCGTTGATCACCTTGTTGATGCTCTTGCTAAGTGTCATAAGGGTGAAAATGTTTTTAATGAAATGTGGAAGTGTCAACGGTTCACTCTCAAGCATGAAGGTCTTGGATATATCCCCAAGAAAAACAAAAATGCCTTTGTTGCTAAAAAGTCCACATTTGTTAAAGAAAGTGGCTTGTATTGCTCTATGTGCAAGAATACCAGACATCTTGCAAAAGATTGTATCGGTAAGAGAATTGCTAATGTTGCTATGGATGCTTCTTACATGCTTGTTAAATCATCCAATGGTGTTGTGCATGCTAAGTTTGTTGGTAAAAATAATGTTCATACTAGGACAAACATGAATGGCTCATTTGGAAATGGAATGAAGAAAAGGTCCATTTGGGTGCCAAAGGTGTTGGTGACTAATCTACAAGGACCCAAGCAAATTTGGGTACCTAAGAACAACTAAACTTGTTTTGTAGGTGAACTACAAGTCTGGAGGAAGGCATTGGGTGCTTGATAGTGGATGCACTCAACATATGACCGGAAATGGGAAAAGGTTCACCTCAATTGATGAAGGAAGTTCGGATTATGAAAGGATCACCTTTGGTGATAATAGCAAAGGAAAAGTGAGAGGAATGGGAAAGATTGCTATCTCAAATGACCTCTAAATCTCAAATGTATTGCTAGTTGAATCTTTGAGCTACAACTTGCTATCCGTGGCTCAATTGTGTGATCTTGATCTTATTTGCAAATTCTCATCAAGTGGTGTTGTGATTACAAGTGTGAAGGATGATAGTCTTATCTTCAAGGGATTTCGTCATGGCAATCTTTATCTTGTGGATTTTTCTTCTAGTGATGCAAGCTTGAGCACTTGTTTATTCACCAAGTCATCCAAAGGTTGGTTATGGCATAGAAGACTTGCCCATGTTGGAATGAACCAACTCAAGAAATTAGTGAAGCACAACTTGGTTGTTGGTATAAAGGATGATGTTTTGTTTGAAAAGGATAAATTATGTAGTGCTTGCCAAGCCGGGAAGCAAGTGGCTAATACTCATCCTACCAAGAGTGTCATGTCAACTTCAAGGCCTTTGGAATTGTTGCATATGGATTTATTTGGCCCTACCAAATATCAAAGCATTGGCGGAAATAGCTATTGCCTTGTCATTGTTGATGACTTCTCAAGATATACATGGGTGTACTTCCTTAGTGACAAATCAATTGTATTCACCATATTCAAAGGGTTTTCCAAAAGAGCCAAAAATGAATATGAATTCAATATCAAGAAGATTAGAAGTGATAATGGCTCCGAATTCAAGAATACAAGAATTGAAGATTATTGTGATGAAAAGGGAGTCAAACACGAATTCTCAACCAAGTACACCCCGGAGCAAAATGGAGTTGTTGAGAGGAAGAATAGAACTTTGATTGAAATGGCAAGATCAATGCTCTCCGAGTACAATGTATCGGATAGTTTTTGGGCCGAGGCAATCAACACCGCTTGTCATGCATCAAATAGATTATATTGCCACCGGTTGTTGAAAAAGACACCTTATGAATTGCTTATTGGAAGAAAGCCCAACATCTCCTATTTTCGTGTCTTTGGATGCAAATGCTATATCTTGAAGAAAGGAGCAAGATTATCAAAATTCCAAAGCAAGTGTGATGAAGGATTTCTCCTTGGGTATTCCTCAAATAGCAAGGCATATAGAGTGTACAATCAAAATTCGGGACTAGTAAAGGAAGTATATGATGTGGAATTTGATGAAACAAATGGATCACAAGATGAGCAAGAAAATTTGGATGATGTGGGAAATGAAGAATTGAGAAATGCTATGAAGAACATGACAATTGGTGATGTGAGGCCTAAGGATGAAGATGACTCAAATGTGACCTCTTCCCTTCTCTTTCAAGTGAACCAAGATTCATCAACCTCTAGTGCTCAAGCTCAAGCTAGTGATGGTGGTGAGTCAAATCTTCAACCGGAAAATGGCTCAACCTCCACTCCATCACACCATGCTAGAACAATTCACCATGCCATTGCAAAAGATCATCCGGTAGATCAAATTGTTGGTGACCTAAGCAAAGGTGTTCAAACTAGATCAAGACTTGCTTCATTTTGTGAACACTTCTCTCTTGTGTCTTGTGGTGAACCAACTCGGGTAGAAGAAGCTTTGAGAGACCCGGATTGGGTAAATGCTATGCATAAAGAATTGAACAACTTTGCACGAAATAAAGTTTGGGAGTTAGTCAAAAGGCCACAAGATCACAATGTTATTGGCACAAAGTGGATTTACAAGAACAAACAAGATGAGAATGAAATAGTTGTGAGAAACAAAGCAAGATTGGTTGCACAAGGCTATACTCAAGTTGAGGGATTGGATTTTGATGAAACATTTGCTCCCGTGGCTAGACTTGAGGCAATTAGAATTTTACTTGCATATGCAACTAATCACAAGATCAAGCTATATCAAATGGATGTGAAAAGTGCCTTCTTGAATGGCACAATTAGTGAGCTTGTCTTTGTGGAGCAACCACCGGGTTTTGAAGACCCAAGGAAGCCAAATCATGTTTACAAGTTGTCCAAGGCCTTATATGGACTCAAGCAAGCACCTCGTGCTTGGTATGAGAGATTAAGGGATTTTCTTGTCTCAAAGGGCTTCAAAATTGGAAAGGTGGACACCACTCTATTCACCAAGAAAATTGGCAAAGATTTCTTTATATGCCAAATCTATGTGGATGATATTATCTTTGGATCAACCAATCAAGAATTTTGTGAATAATTTGGTAAAATGATGTCCCGAGAATTTGAAATGTCCATGATTGGTGAATTGAGTTTCTTCCTTGGTCTACAAGTGAAGCAAATCAATAATGGGACATTCATCTATCAAAGCAAATATATGAATGATCTTCTCAAGAGATTTGGAATGGAAAGTGCAAAATCAATGTCTACTCCTATGGGAAAGAATGCACATCTTGATCTTGATGAAGAAGGCAAACCGGTTGATCAAAAGCTATATAGGTCTATGATTGGAAGCTTGCTATACCTCACCGCATCTAGGCCGGATATTATGTTTAGTGTTTGCATGTGTGCAAGGTTTCAAGCCGCACCTAAAGAAAGCCACATGATTGCCGTCAAGAGAATATTGAGATATTTGAAGCAAACTCAAGATATGGGTTTGTGGTTCCCATATGATGGTCAATTTATTCTCATTGGATATTCAGATTCGGATTATGCCGGTTGCAAAATTGATAGAAAGAGTACCTCCGGTACTTGTCAATTGCTTGGAACTTCTCTAGTCTCGTGGTCATCCAAGAAGCAAAATTCGGTAGCTTTATCAACCGCCGAGGCCGAATATGTCTCCGCGGGAAATTGTTGTGCCCAATTATTGTGGATGAAGCAAACTCTAATGGACTATGGGGTTAACTTTGATTGCATACCTCTCTTGTGTGATAATGAAAGTGCCGTGAAGATTGCTACTAATCCAGTTCAACACAAGAGGACCAAGCATATTGATATTCGGCATCATTTTCTAAGGGATCATGTGAGCAAAGGTGATATTGTCATAGAAAGTGTGAGGACCGATGATCAATTGGCGGATATCTTCACCAAGCCTCTAGAAGAAGCTCGGTTTTGCAAGCTACGGAGTGAGCTAAATATTCTTGACCTCTCACATATCTCCTAGATCCTTGTTTTGTTGCTTTATGTCATACTCTTCATATATGCATGCCTACCTATTTTGTATATCTTGCCATGCCATTTATGCCATGTTGTTGCATTGAAAGTTAGTCCACACATTTAGGGGGAGCACTATACCACTCATGTGTCTTGCTACCCTCACAATGTGGACAAATCAACAAAGATGCCATACTAGTCTTGCTTTTGCTCATTTTGTTCAAAAAGTCAAATTTTTGGGTTCTATTGGTTGAAAAATGGTTGTTATTGTTCCAAAATACTTTTATGCCTCTTGGTTATGTTTTGGAAGTTTTTTTTTATCACCAAAATGAGGTTGAGCTCTTTTGAAGATCCTCTTTTGCCTTTTCTCACCTATTCTCTCAATTTCTTATCGAATCTTTTTGAGAAAAGTACTTTTACAAAACTTGTAGAGATGGTGATCATAAACATAATTGGTATTCACAACTTGTTGAGATGATCCTTCGTTTAAGAGAAATTTGGGTTTGAAATTCGTCATGAAAACCTCTTTTGGTCACCTTTTTAACCTAATATGGCGTCTTGTGAGTTTAGCATATTGGATCATATATCTTCGTATATATGGGTTCCAAAATGCTTATGAGACTCATACATTCCCAAAAATATCCTCATTCCATCTTTTTGGACACTTGTGCAAATTATTGCAATTTTACTTGTTTTTATCTTTGTTTCATTCATACATGCATAATTCATATCATGGATGATCAAGAATCGTGGTTATATTTCTTGAAGAGTTGAAGTTATCTTGGATATGATGGAATTCATTAAGCTATCGTTTTGAACAAAGTATGGAATGATTGGAGAAGGTTTGAATTGATTTGGATGAGAAACTTGAAAGCAGCTGTCAACAATCTGAAAGCACCCTCACGGTCAGACCGCCATATGCCACGGTCAGACCGCCAGACAGCCATCTGAGTACCGAAAGGTGGAAATTTTTCCTTCTTGTCCCCGCGGTCAGACCGTCCGCCCATGGTCAGACCGCCAGCGTCGGCCGAGTCAAAACCCACCTGTCCCTTGTGACTCTCTTATTTCCTCATACCCCTTCGTCTCCAACTCTTCCAAACCCGAAAGTGACTCCTCCAAAGAGCTCTCCTCTCTCCTCCAAGGACCTCCATTGGAAGAACTCCATCCCTAGGCTCCTCGGTCCAACCGAGAGCGGATCCGGTCTCACCGAGGACTTCTCCGCCATGAGTGACCAGTATTTCATCGTTCTCTCCTCTCTCCCCATGGTTTCCACTGGTTCTCTCTCAAGGGCTGTTGCTAGGGATAGAATATTTGAGACATGGATTGATTGTTTGATAATTGGAAAGTGATTCCTAGACCTAATGACAACAACTATGCAAAGTTTTAAGGATTGATTTGGTGGCTCTCATGAACATTGATGCTAGGGTTACATTTTAGGGATTCTTGCTTATGGCCATGGATTAGTGAAATTAATGGATGGAAAAGCTTCATAGTACTTATTTAAACTTATATGAGAAGAATTGTTGGCACATGTTGAGGATTTGGCTAGAAATTCCATGTGCAGTTTTGTGGCAGCCAAACCTCACCCGACGGTCTGACCGCCAATGTCACGGTCAGACCGCCAGGGCAGGACAGAGACATGTTCAGTACTATGTTGATGATCCTCACATAAGGAAATTGGGCAATGTCAGTGGTCTCCTCTATATGCCCAAGGTCATCAACAAGATAGTGAGGATGACCTTTTATCCTCGAGGTGGAAACTCTGATGCTATTCGGGACTACTATTGGAACATAATTGACTATATCATGCAAGGTCAAGTGTTTGATGTGGTCCTCCTGATGATGAAGGAGATAGAGAGCTACAGCATGGCAGTAAGGACTAGTCTTTACTATGCTCCTTATATTATGTCTCTAATTCTCCAGAAGAGCAATTTTCCAACTCGGTATCTTTTTAAGAAACATCCTCGATATCAGCCTTTTAGCTCGGTAAAGCATGAACTCGTAGCACCACCAGCTGCAGAAGGTGAGGAAGAAGAGGAAAATGTTCAGCCAGAGGTTCCTTAGGCACCACAGTGTCCTCAGATGCCACCACCTCCCCAGATGGATTGGTCACAGTTTGCTCCTCCGCCTCCGGCATTCTTTGCAGGGATGACCCCTTATCTTGATCAGTACTTTCAGCCTGTGATGCAGAGGTTTGATCAGATACAAGCCTCAAGTATTGAGGCTCGTAATTCCTATGAGGCAGCCAGGTCTTCATATGAGGCAGCTAGAACATCCTATGAGGCAGCGAGGACTTCTATTGATGATCTCACCACTAGGATGCAGGGTTTAGAGTCTAACTATGATGCTCTATCTTCACACATTTATAGCTACTTTCCTGCACCAGTGCCACCTCCAGAGTTTTTTCAGCCACCATGGTTTGCCCCTCCACCTCCTCCTCAAGATGATTGAAGTCTTGACCATTTTTTGGTCAATTGATGCCAAAGGGGGAGAACATGAAGAAGTGATGCTATGATGAGATGCCAGAGTCAGGGGGAGAAAAGGAAACAAAGATGCAAGCCATGATTCTTGATCTATCTATCTATCTTGCATTTGCATGTGCATCTCATATCTTACTTTCATGCACATTTGAACTTTGTTGAACTTATTTGTGTTTGTTGAACTATGTAACTTTGTTGGATTGTAATTTCTTTATGCACCTTGAACCATTTGCTCTTTTATCTGTGCTCATCTCATCTTAATGGTTCAAATGTGTGGATGATGAGGGTGTTCTTACTTGTAATGTTCAATATTGCTATATATTGGTTATTCTTTGCCTCCTCGCATCCAATGGTACAAGGTAAACTCTACCAATTTGTTCTTTTGAAAATATGCATTGCCATGTTTGATATATATTGATCAATGCACCAATTTAGGGGGAGTTTTACCATTTGGTGAGTTCATTAACTTTTTCACATGTACGTGTTTGAAAATTCTATAGCATGTGATCATTATCTTGTGACTCACCTTAGAGTTTTTCTTTATTGTCTTTATCGGCTTTATATCACTTCTTATGTTGTCATCAATTACCAAAAAGGGGGAGATTGAAGCATCTAGGCCCGCTTTAGTGTTTTGGTAATTAATGACGACCCCTATTTTTGACTAACTACGTTGTTGAGATAATTGTGGTTGTAGTCATAATAAGGAATGGAATGATGGACGAAGTGATATACATATGGATGGCTCAAGGCAAAGGTATCTTGATAGGGGTTTTCTGTTTTGCCGGTCACAAGGAGATTAGAGTTGAGTGACCGGATTATAGGTTAAATGCCGTACTATCAAGAGGGGTCGATGAGATGACCTTGAGTATCCATGGTTGCCACAAATGCTCAATTCCTATCTTTGTGAGTGGTTCTATGTGAGTTGAGTGTGCCCATATCTTTCAGGAAAGCAAAGAGTAAAAGAAGGGGGGCTGGCAGGTCACTCCTGGCGGTCAGACCGCCAGGACCCGCGGTCTGACCGCCGTGCACTTCAGAGACGGCCAGAGGAGTGGCCTCTCTGGTTGCTCGGGTGATGGCCTGACGGTCTGACCGTAGTTAACCACGGTCTGACCGTCGGTGCATGTCTGGTGTCAACAGAGACTTTGTTCTCGGGTGAAAGTTGAAAGTGTCCCGACGGTCTGACCGTAGTTAACCACGGTCTGACCATCGGTGAATGTCTGGTGTCAACAGAGACTTTGTTCTCGGGTGAAAGTTGAAGGTGTCCCGAAGGTCTGACCGTGGGTAATGACGGTCTGACCGTCGGGCTCGTGCCAGAAGGAGTTTGAAAGTCAAACTAGCCGTTGGGTTGTACGACGGTCCGACCGTGGGGAGTCACGGTCAGACCGTCCGGTGCACAGAAAGCTGTAACGGCTAGTTTTCAAAGGGTGGCCTATTTATACCTCCTCCATCCCGTGCATAGTAGCTCTCTTGGCCATTTGAAAAGTATTGTACACCCTTTGGAGCTTATTCCTCTCTCACACAAAGCCCTAGTGGAAAGATTGCAAGTGTGTGAGTGTGAGTGCCCTAAACTTGAGTGAGTTGAGCATTGTGGCACTTGAGATCCTCAAGCAAGCGTCATCGACTTGTTACTCTTGGAGGTTGTCGCCTCCTAGACGGCTTGGAGGAGTCAAATCCGTGAGCCCTTCAAGAAGTGTGTGAAGGAGGCCCGGACTCTTGTGAGAGGTGCGGTGCTCGCCTCGCCGGAGTGGTGAAGAGCAACCCTAGTGGAATCGAGGTTTGGAGAGGTTCAAGGTATTGATTGTGTTATGTCTCAAGTTGTTCTTTGTGAGCACTTCTTGGTGGTGGAGAAGTGGATACTTGAGGAGAGTAGCACATCATACGCTTGGATCCACCTCAACGTGGATTAGGGGTGATCGGCAAATCACCGATACCACGGGAAAATATCCTTTGTCTCTTGTCGTGTTGTTCTTTTGTTGTTTACATACTAGAAGTTGCATGATGTATGTCACCTAGGATTGTCAACCTACTTTAGTTCAAACCTAGGTTTAGTTGTCTTGTGCTTGCTTTTATCCAATTGTCTTTAAATTCCGCAATTAGTCGGATAGTTAGTTTTCAATTTTTAATTCGGCTATTCACCCCCCCCCCCCCCCTCTAGCCGGGGTCCTTCGATCCTTCAGCTGGGTCGGATGGTTCAGGCTGATGAGACTCTGTTTTAACCCGCCATGTGGCTGATTTCAGCCTGATATGACCCTGTCGGCTGAGTTCTGATTTCAGCCATCATGAGCCTACCGGGCGCTGATTTCAGCCTCATACGACCCTGTCAGCTGGCTGTTTTACGGCAGTATCGGCCAACGGGGCGTTTCTTCATGTTTTTTTTTTTGCATATTTTGGCTCTTTTATACCTGCAAACACATGTCTCACCAAAACTCGTGGAAATGGTTAATAATAAACTGCTATCACTATTTTGTTTATTCCTTTTATGTTGTTTACGCAAGGATTTGATGGTCGGATTTAGCATTTAAGGACCGTCAACAACACTCCCACACTTAGTCTTTGCTTGTCCTCGAGTAAAGGAATAGAGACTAAGGTGAATCATAACTTCAATTGGTATGATGGTAGCATGCAAATTATTCCAAGTCATACTTGTACCTATGAACTTTTAAAGTGTCTATCATGTTACCATGGGTGGTTGAAGGATGGAATGGTCCTGACTCTAATCATCTTCACTCATTCTGCTATGTAGCTTGGGTTTTTGAAAAGATTTTCAAAACAAATCATAGTTGTACCCCTCAAATGATTCTCTCAAATCACTCAATGTGTATGGTTCCTCACCAGGACATTGCCTCTTTTCATCCTACTTCTACATATGGCTTTATGTGAAGCTCAAGGTAGGGATAAAAGGGAGGCATACTTGTGTCTCATATATTACTAAGTCAAAAACTGGATCCATGGAGAACAATTCATGAACTTTTAATCAAGCATGTGCACATGTGGATATGTGGATGGAAAATGACTGAATGTGAATACTCCCTTTTCTTTTAAGATGCTCCCTCCCTTCTATTGGATAGGCATTTTAGAACATGGGCCAATTCTTCCTCTATTTTTTCACTTTTTTTTGAATCATGAATAGCCCATGCCACTTTTACAAGGATATTTGGAGAGGGAGTCTATCAGAATATGATGGAGTACTTTATTTAATGGATGGATGATGACATGGAAGTGCTATCTTCCAGTGTAGAAGAAATAACACATAGATGATGGATATGGTGGTGCTAACTTCCAGTGAAGAAGTATTAGCAAAGTGGTGTGAACAAAATCTTGATCAAAAAATCATAAATAGTAACTCACAACGGTCACAACAATTTGACAAAGTTCAATAAAACAACAAGTAGCATATGTATAAGATTTTCAATGAGTTCATCATATGGCTTTGGTAGGAAGATATAATCATTGAGGAGTCAAGCTATTGATTTTAATTTTTTGATTTTTTTATAAAAAAATTCCCAAACACATCAAGCATAAGAGAAAGATTCATTTTGTCAAACCATATCTCATGCATCAACTACCTAGATGACATGCTTTCCTAAAGATGTAGTTCATAAGCAACAAGTCTATGAACTAGGAATAAGGAGCATGCAAACCAACCAAATAGAAGCATGAAATAACATGAGAATTCCACAAGGTTCATTTTGGTTTTCTAGTTAAACTTTTTTTATTGATTCAAGATACACTACAAGGTTTCTGGGCTAATGCCACGGGTCGCATTGCAACAACAAATATGTTGTTGCGATACCTACATGTTATTGCCACCATTTTCTGAGATGGTGGCTATATGTGTGTGTTATTACCACGAAATAGCTATCGTTGCGGTAAAGAAAAATAATGTTGTAAGAGATAGGTGGATATTGCTACCATTGTGAAAATGGTGGCGATAGTTTCCCAATATTGCCACGAATTTGTTATGGTCGTTATATTTTTTTTATTTTGTTGCAATATGTGTGACATGTTACCACGAATGAGTACATGGTTGGAAATTATGTAATTTTATTGCCACAAATATGTATCGTTGTAATAATCTTAATTTTCGTTGTGGAATGTTGATCCGTATTACCACCAAAAAAGAACTTGTTGCAATATAGAAGATTATATTGTCACGAATAATAATTAGAATGCCACATAATATATTTCATTGCAATTACTCATTGTATTGCAACCAAACAATATTTTGTTGCTTGTATAATATGTAACGGCCATAATAAGAATGTCGGGCTGACCAAGTTGTGTAGCAGTCATGCAGGCCATTTTGTTTTTGGATAATTATGGAGGCCTTTTAGTTTCTTTGCTTTGCCATAAAATAAATATTGTTTGATTTAAGCACGCAGGCCTTGCTGCCTTGGCCCAGCACTTACGAGATTTTTAGCAATCCAGCATACACACGCACCCTGAGCCAACTTTGGTTGCCTGGAATACGTAGTCCTTTTGCTCTTGCCCAGCGCACGCACGCCTCAGGTAGGCCCATGCCCACACGCCGCACGCACGCACGCCAGGGCATCTCGCCGAGACGACGCACGCCACACATCACGCACACGGCAGCAGGACACGGCGCGGCAGCTTGTCGCGGCGCAGCAGCAGGACACGACGGCCGCCAGGGCATCTCGCCTAGACGCACTCACGCTCAGACAACGGAGCGGCCGCGGAGCGGCAGCAGAGCAGTGGAGCCGCCGCAGCACAGGGGACCCACCAGCCACCTCGCCAGCAGCAACGCCATCAGGCATTCACAAGTCCGAATCACCTGATTCCCCATAACTCTGCTTGCAGTTTCATATATAATCAGTTATTCGAAAAGTAGGTATTAGGGATCTGGTAATTTTGAGTTGCATAATTCAGTCAGATTAGACAATTTAGATTTGTAATTAGCATTTCCTGGTTGGTTGTTTGCAGGGAGCACGTTGTTGTGTCTTTCATTGATTGAGATTTTGTAGCAAGAATGGCAGAGGATAGGAGTTGGATGTTGTTGGATAGGAGGTCTGATGAATGACAGAAAGGCTTGGAGTACTTTATGAAAAGTACATTTGGAGGAAGCTCACGTGGTGGAACCGCACCATGTCCATGTGCACGATGTCGCTGCTTGTTGTATAGAAATCCATCTGAGGTTCAAAGTCATTTGCTCTGTCGAGGTTTTGATTCAGATTACATAAACGGTGAAGGTGAAGGTGACAGCGGAGATTTAGATGAGGGCAATGATTGTGATGATGGAACATGTGACGGCAGTTCAGTAAATAACCTAGTTTCATAACTGATCAGGGGAGCGATTCAGGGAGAAATAATCGATACACCTAATGAACAGCCTAATGAAAGTGCAAAGGCATTCTTTCGTTTGCTACAGGAGGCAGAAAAGGAATTGTATCCCGGATGCAAAGAGGCAACTAAAATATCATTTATTGTGAGGTTGTTTCAGATTAAGTGTATGTTTGGTATTAGCAACAAGGGTTTAGAAGCCATTCTGCATTTATTTTCCCTTGTGCTCCCTAAAGGCCATTGCATCCCAAACACATTGGAGAAGATTCAAAAGGTTGTTCGTGATCTGGGCCTTGATTATGAAAAGATACACGCATGTGTCAATGATTGTATTTTATTTCAAGGGGTGTATGCTAAACTGAATGAGTGCCCAACTTGTGGTGAGTCTAGGTGCAAAAAAACCAGTTCGGATGGAGAAGATAATGAGGCTACCAGCACTGCTGCTAAATCAAAGAAATTATATCCACAAAAAATACTAAGGTATTTTCCTCTTATCCCTCGTCTGCAAGGGTTGTACATGAGAGCTAGCACATCAAAATTGATGCAATGGCATGCTAAGGGTTCGTCCAATGATGGAAAAATGCGTCACCTTGTTGACTCCAAGGCATGGAAGCACGTGGATGAAAAATGGGCTGGATTTGCATCCGATCCTCGGAATGTCAGGTTGGGTCTTGCATCTGATGGTTTTAATCCATTTGGGATGTTGAATGTGACGTACACTACGTGGCCTGTGATCCTAATCCCTTACAATTTGCCTCCCTGGTTGTGTTTGAAACATTCATTTTGGATGATGTCAATGTTGATTCCTGGGCCAAAATCTCCTGGACAGAATACTAATGTGTATTTGCAGCCCTTGATTGATGAGCTACATTGTCTTTGGGTTAAGGGTGTTGAAACATGGGATGAAAAGGTGAGGAAGAACTTCACGTTGCATGCAATCCTACTATGGACAATTAATGACTTCCCTGCATATTCGATGCTATCTGGTTGGAGCACTAAAGGTAAGTTTGCTTGTCCATATTGCCACAAGGATACCGATTATCTATGGTTGAAATATGGGTCAAAACATTGCTACATGGGACATCGCCGCTTTCTGCCTTTCAACCTTAGGTGGCGCCAGAACAAGGCCAGCTTCAACAATAATGTGGAAACCAGGGGGCCACCAGTGCCACTAACTGGTGCTCAGGTGTTGCAGCAGTATGAAAGTTTTGAGCAAGTGGTCTTTGGGGAGAAGACAAAAAAGAGGAAGCAGCGTGATGAAGACAATAGATGACACAATTGGAGGAAGAAGAGCATTTTTTTTATCTACCATATTGGAAACATTTGCTTGTGAGGCATAATTTGGATGTCATGCACATTGAGAAAAATATTTGTGAGAGCATATTAGCAACTTTGCTACAATTAAGTAAATCAAAAGATGGTGAGAAGGCACGGTTTGACTTGCAACATATGGGGATAAGGGAGGACCAACATCCTGTGATAAAGAATGGTAAGTACACTTTACTGCCAGCATTGTATTATTTGGGTAAGGATGAGAAGACATCTTTATGCAAATTGCTGAAGGGAGTGAAGTTCCCTGACGGTTACGCCTCGAGTTTCAAGAGGTTGGTTGATGTTAATGCCTGCAAGGATCCTGGTGGCAAAACTCATGATTGTCATGTTATACTTCAAAAGTTGTTACCCTTACTAGTGCGAGACATATTGCCTGAAATTGTTGCTGCCCCATTGATTCAGCTCAATAGGTTCTTCAATTCGTTGTGTTCAAAGGAATTGGTGCAAGAAGAACTAGATCATCTGATAATTTTGATTAGAGAAACCCTATGTCAACTTGAGATGACATTCCCACCAGGTTTCTTTGATATAATGTTGCACTTGCTTGTTCATCTAGCTGAAGAGGCTAAACTTGAGAGGTATCTACGTGCACTCAAAGGTTATGTGCAGAACAAAGCACACCCTGAAGGTTCAATAGCAGAGGGATATATATCAGAGGAGTGCTTGACTTTTTGCTCTTGCTTCTTGGAAGATGTGGGAACCAAGCTGAATCGTCCAGAGCGTCATGAAAGTACAGTGGTGAATGAACCACCAGCTGGGTTGAGCGTATTTGGCAATGTTGACTACAACAAAAAAGGATTAAATTTGGACGAAGTTGACAGAGTTAAGATGGAGCGGATGAGGCATTACATAATAACAAACTGTGATGAGGCTATTCCATTTGTCAAGTAAGATGATGTGTACATTCACTCATATATTTATATATAGTTCTATTATTTACTTTTTATTAGTATAGTTTCTAATTATTGTCACTTTTTCTCACACTAGGGAGCATATGGATTTAATTAGAAAAGTTAATCCTCATAATGTTGACAAACAGCACAGGGAGCAATTCGTAGGCTGGTTTGAGCAGAGGGTGAGTACTTTCTTAATTCCATGACACTGTGTGTAATGCATTAATGTGTTTGATCATAAATATTGTATTTCTATATATAACATTTTTTTAAATGGGTGCAGATTGGTGATCTATATGAAAAAGGAGAAACAAGTGATCTCATGCATGCCCTTGCTCAAGGGCCACACCATCTAGCACGTATGTCCAACAAATGCTCCATCAACGGGTTTCTCTTTCGTACAGTCGAGTATGAGAAGAACCTAACTACGCAAAACAGTGGTGTAGTTGTCCGAGGTGATGACAGTACTAGCAATATGGATTGGTATGGTGTGATTAAAAAAATTATCGCACTGGATTTTCCTAATGGAAAGGAAGTCATCTTTTTTTAGTATGACTGGTTTGATGTACCTGCTGCCACAAAGAATAAAGGTAGAGGATACAAGAAAGATAAATATGGCATTATTGATATTAACACAACTCAATTCCGGTATTCAAACGATCCTTACATTTTGGGCACACAAGCTGAGCAGGTTGTTTATGTGAAAGGTGTCAAGAAGCCCGATTGGTATACTGTTATTAGGTTGAAACCAAGAAATGTGTTTGCCATGCCTGAAGCAGCAGATCCTAAGAATAGTGGAGAAAATGATGTAGACTCATTGGATGTGGGTGTTAAAGACATGAACATCTCAGGTACACATGCTGAGTTGAAAGAATGGACAAGGACAGGTGTTGAGGGGGTAAGTGGTGATGCTTCAATCATTGATAAGGTGACTGCTGAAGTTGTTCCAGAACCAAATGATTCACACTTATGTGATGATGAAGAATATGATGACACCTATATTAATGATGGCCATGTTCCACCGGTGGAGGGAGAAAGATCTGATGATGAATTTTTTGTTTAAGTCAGGTAATTGCACCTGGCTAGTTACTTGTTCACTTGTTGTCAAATGTTTACGTTCATGCATTGTGTACCTGGCTTATGGTTTTTTTATGGCTTGTTTAAGTGACAGAATTATGAGTAACGTGTTGGTGCACGTCAGCTACTGTTAATCTGACTTTCTTGGTCATCGCTGGCAAAATCATATTATGTGATTTCCATATACTACACTTGCAGAATTATTTACTATGTTTTCTGTTCTTCCATTGCAGAATTAACATACAATTTCAAGGATCAGATGGCACATTTTATTTATATGATGCAATTGTTTTCCATCCTGATTTTGGGGGGTGTTATTTCCAAGATTATTGCTCATATATATACCATGCAGAAGCATAGATTTAGGAGATAAAGAGATGTCATATGTGCCGCTGTTGCTAAAAATAATCTGAGTTATTTGTGCCGGTGTGGCTGTAACTTAGTAAATGTCTTATTTATGAGATGAGATATCTTGCACTTAAATTTCCTGATCTTTGATTTCAAGCACTTGGGCTTTGCCACATTTGCCTTCTTCCTTTCTGGATTAGTCAAAATACACTATAAAATCATCCTGATCCAACAGCCACTGCAACCGGCTCGGTGAAACTTGTCGCTCGCAAATTTGCCTATGCTGCAGCACTTGCCATTCTTCTCATCGCGCATGCGCGCCTCGTTCCTGTGCTGAGATTTCAGCTGACGTGCACAAACAACAATTCAGATTGGATTAAAAAATAATAATCACAACACAGCTTGGAGGCAATGCCAAATCCATGGAGTAAGGCTTCCATGTTTGACTTACCTAAAGTCAGATCGTCCAGGTTGAACGACAGAGTCCAGGCGTCCACGCGTTGTTGCACTCCTTTTGCGCGTCCAGGCGCAGCTGGAATTCAAGCAGCCAGATGACTCGAGTTGGGTATGAGCAATATGGGTGATGTGGACGGCGGACTCACATTGCAATCATTGCAAGAATCCTCATCCAATTTGCCATCGAAGGAGTCATCATCCGAGGAGAAAACCAGGTCGATGATCTACTGCCTCCATTCGCTGCGATCTGACTGAGGGGAAGCCCGACGACCTGTGCAACGCAGCCAGCGGTTCGGCGAGGGTGGGGGAGTGCCGCCGCTGTCAAATCTTTGTGAAGCGTGGCGAGCCCGATGACGCACGCCATCGCTCGTGGAACAGCAGCTCACAGAGGGAGGGGGAGGGCCGCCGCTCGCCGAGGGAGGGGGAGAGCCGCCGCTGCCGGATATTGGTCAAGCGTGGCAAATCCGATGGCGCACGCCGCCGCTCGTGGGACTGCGGGTCACTGAGGGAGGGGGAGGGCCGCTGCTCGTGGGCCCACTGCTGAACCTTCCTCGACCGTCGCTTGCCTGGCGGCAAGCTTGCTCCGACCGGGGCCGGCGGGCATCGATTTTGGGGAGAGGTAGAATTGGAGGCGAAGACGTGGGTGGAAGAGGACTTGAAGTAGGTTGACTGCCTTAAATGGGCTGGACGTAGGTTGAGCAATCAATTTGCGGCCCAGTTAACCAGGTTTGGCAACCAGTGTGTCCGATAACTTGGCTTTCTTAAGTACAACCTCGATCACCGACATGGCTACTGTCTAGCTTATATCCAATAGCCTTTGTGCCATGTCGAACTCCGAATTATACATACCATTCGTCCTCAGGCTAACACTACTTGGTCGGCTGGGCTGTCAATTTCTTTCTCCCTGCCGATCCATAATAATATTTTTTCAATTTTAATATTTCTCAATGATTCGAAGCTAAATTTCTTCACCATATTCCATAACATTATATGCTAAATTTGATTTTAACATTTTTCAATATTTCAAAGCTATTTAATTTCTCCACCACATTCCTTAAAATTTTCTTGCCCCGCTAAATTCTATTTGAATATTTGTCAATGATTTGAAGCAAAATTTCTCCACCACATTCTGTAACATTATATGCTTAATTTGATTTTAAAAATTTTCAATAATTCAAAGCTATTTAATTTCTTCACCACATTCCTTAAAAAAATTTTGCCTCGCTAAATTCTATTTTAAAATTTGTCAATGATTTGAAGCTAAATTTCTCCACCACATTCCATAATATTATATGCTAAATTTGGTTTTAAAATTTTTCAATGATTCAAAGCTATTTAATTTCTCCACCACATCATCAAAAAGGATTCTCCAAACAACAATTTGAATCTTATAGACATCAGTCCTTCGATTTGATTCTTATATGCCCAATTATTCAACAATGGCCTTTGGGTTCTAGAGGATACTGTACTATAGACTTCTAAACACTATATTTCAAAATTTTGTCATGGCTCATCTCATCAAAAGGATTCTCAAACAATTTGACACTTATGGACAAGACATTGGCCTTAGCACTGGGCACAAAACCTGAAACCCGAAGACCAAACCCAAAAAACCCGACCCCAGACCCGAAAAACCCGAAATCCGATGCCCAAATTATATTTTTGGGTGGTAAACCTTAAAACTTGAATATATTTTGGGTAATTCGGGTTTGTACCTCCGGTACCCAAACTACCTGATTTACCCGAAATATCATCAATCCACTTCTCTGTCTTTTTTTTTTCATCTGACACTAAAGGTAGCTACATGGGCCAATTGCCAAAATGCCACCGATAAAGGCAGCCAGCTCCAAAACACCCTTAATAAAAGAGGCCTCTCCAAACAATCCCTTTGGGTTCTAGAGTATACTGTACTATAAACTTTTAAACATTATATTTCAAATTTATATGCCCAATTATTAAAAAAAGCTTCGGGTTGTAGTAGTATTGTACTATACTCCCTCTGTTTTTTAAATGATGTTGTTCGGACACCCACAGCTAGTTATTTTTCAATTGAAAAGGGCTGTCAGAAATGGAATTAGCAAACAGAGGAACTAAACTTTAAAAAGTTTTTCCATCCAATTTCTTGACATTTATAAAACAATGTCAAATACATCTTATAAATTTCTCCACCTCACTAAATTATATTTTAAAAATTTGAATGATTTCAACCTATTTGATTTCTCTACTACATTCCATAAACCTTAGCTAATGTCATATTCCAAACCTTAGCCAATGTTAATTCTATATACATTATTTATACAACTTCAATGTCACCAAACTTTATTAGCCCACCTACTTAACTATTTATATAACTTCAATGTCTCCAAACTTTATTAGACCACGTACTTAACTATCCCTTTCTGAAATTTTCTCCACCAAATACACATCCTGCAATTTTTTTCCCACCAATTTTCCTGGGGCGCCAAATATTTTCCAAAACAAATTTTGTCGTCAAAACTGCTGCCATACATATCTGCCTCTTGCCCCTAATCTCGGATCGAAACCACCAGAAAGGATTAGTGAGGCCCTTTGTTCCTCTTCTCCCGAAAGACAGCGCCGCCGCCGCAGCCTGTGCCACGCCAGACGCGGTGCATCCTGTCCTGCACCATGATGTCACCGCCGCCGGAGCCTGGCATGGTGGATCTTGCTTTCATGACGCCGTAGACACAGCCTGCCGTGAGGTCGCCCCAGCCTCAGCCTGACGTGGTGCATGCTGCAGGGATGCCATCGCTGTTAGTAGATCTCCATGTTGGACCCGACCGCCCAACACCCAGATCACGCCCTGATCGGGGGCGTCCCAAGCCTCCTCTGGTTGGTGGGCTCCCGTCACCCTGTGCCAAATAAAAGAAGAGGTGGAGCCGGTGGCTCACATCACGAGGTTTGGGACGCCCCCGATCCAAAGGAAGGCGTAGCCAGTGACGGGATTCCCCATCGCCACCACCACGCCATCCCTCGCCGTCGACGACATGGTTGGAACTGAACCCGCCGCCGCTTCTGCCTCGACCCCGGTCCTCGCCTCGACACCGGCGGCTCCACTGCTTCCTCACAGCCCAGGTACTTCTCTCTCTCTCTCCTTTTCTCCTAGATCCTCTACTCAGAAACCTACTGCTACCCATGTTCAAGTACCTCACTGGATGCTAGCCTAGGCAAGAACGAGTCTAAAAATGGTACCAGAGCCTACCTAGTTCTAGATCTAGTAGAGGAAGATCTCGGTTTTAGATCGAGAAAGAAAAGAGTCGATTTTGATCGGCAAAGAGAAAGGAACCCGACCCCACAGTATCCCCAAACCCTAACCCTAGGGTTAGGGTTACAAACCCAAGAAAGCAGAGGCGCGCGGTGGAGTTTCGGGCTTACCTGGATCTCCTCCCCACCGATGAGTTGTCGCCGACTCGTCGGCATCGCAAGATCACGGGCACCGGTCACAAGGACCCTCGATGGCGGCGCGCTCACTCGCGGGCGAACGCGCGCGCCGGCGAGGGCCCTCGTGGCGGCGCCCCAAGACCTTCTATATCCTCTTCTCTTCTCACCGTAGACGCTGCTCCGGCTGCCCTCGCCGACGGGCATCGCGCGCCGCCGCAGCACTCGGGAGCAAAAGAGTAGAGAGAGAGCGAAGGAAAGAATTTGGATTAGGGTTTGGGGAAAACGTGGCCGCGGCGCTGTTTTGCTCGAGCGAAAGCTCGCTCAGCCGTCCATCGAGATGGACGTCTGAGATTGATGCGGGGAGGGTGAGCGCGGAGCCACATTGGGCCAGTTTGGCAGCCCAGCCATTGGCTGTCAGGTTGAAGGCCCAGGCGGGCGTGCGGCTGTTTGGGCCAGGCTGGGCCGAAAATGGTCGCGCGCCCATAAAGAGTTTTGGGCCAATTTTTGGGCCAAAATTAGAGAAAAATGCACAGTAGCTATTTTATCTATTTTTGACTGGTTTATGTCAACTTTGACCAGAATTTAATTGAAAGATGATGAATTTTACCTCTGTAAATGTTTGAACCAACGAGATAATTTTTGCAGAGTGTAAAATATGATTATTTTGCTACTGTTCATGCATTTTTTATGCCATGTTTCCGCTGCAAGTTTATAGAAATCATAATTATAGTTAAAATTGATGCTTTATAAAATTAAATTTCGAACCAACGGGAGAATTTAATTTTAGGAGCATTAATTTTTAGAATATATATCATTGTAATTTTCTGACCAAAGTTGTTAATTGCAATACTATATTAATGATGGTTTATGTATTATGCCTATTTTCTGCCCAACGGTGATGTAGGTTTAATGCATACATGGTAGAATTTTATATGTTATTTTTGTTCTCACTTTTCATGGTTAATTTCAGGAGCAACCATGATGGCCTTCCTTCCCCAGATCCCAATCCTAAAAGGGGACAACTACGGGGAATGGAGGAGAAAGATTGATCTTGCTTTTGTCATGGGCGAGATGGACTGGGTAGTGACTACCCCGTGTCAGGGGCGCAGAAGAAACGGATGCTGCTTGGCACCAATGATAGCTGGATAATGCTTCCAATGTAGCTCATTTTCAACGCGAGCACAGACAATGGGTTCTTGATAACAAGAAGTGCTCGGCACTTGTCAAGAACACGATTGAGCCCGCTATCATGGGCTCAATCCAGAATGAAGACACAGTAAAGGGTTTCCTACAGAGGGTGGAGAACCAGTTTACTGGGTCTTCCAAGACTTATGCCACCCAGATGATAAGACAACTGGTGAATGAAAAGTACACTGGTGGTGGCATAAAAGCTCATATTCTAAAGATGAACAACTTAGCTGAAAAGCTAAAGACTGTGAATCTGAAGATCGATGAAGATCTCCTGGTTCATTTTGTATTGTTGTCTCTACCAGATGAGTTTGAGAACTTTGTCTCAAACTACAACATGAACCCAGATAAGTGGACCTTTGAGCAGCTTATTGCCAACAGTGTTCAAGAGGAGGACAGGTTCAAGGCTAAACATGGTGGTTCTGTCCACTATGTAAAAGATAACAAGAACAAGGGCAAACAGCAGCCGCAACAAAAGAAGCCGGTCTTCTACTCTAAGCCTATGGGCAAGCAGTAGCATAGGCCTCTGGAGGGATAGGCTGTAGTGGACAGAGACACATGCATGCACTTCAGCAAGAAAGGACACTATAAGAAGAATTGTCCTGACTGGCTGAAGCTGTTCATGAAGAGAAATGGTGAGAACATGATTACTTTTGTAAATGAATCCTTGTATATCAATTATTCTAGATCCACATGGTGGATTGATTCAGGAGCGACTATTCATGTTGCAAATTGTATACAGGGGTTCAGTACAACGAGGACCACGGAAAGAGGCGAAGGTTCGATAAGAGTAGCTAATGGAGTAGAAGCCAAAGTTGAAGTTGTAGGGGATCTCCACCTAGAGCTTAGAGATGGCTTTGTTCTTAGTCTCCATGATGTCTTTTATGTACCTTCATTACAAAGAAACTTAATAAGTGTATCGCGTCTTGATTTTGATGGATATGATTGTCATTTTGGTAATGGAAAATGTGAACTATTGTTCAATAATGAATGCATTGGTTTTGCGCCTTTACAAGATAAGCTTTATTTGTTGTCTTTTGATGATAATGTGAATGCGATACACGATGTGAATGATGATAATATGAATGATATGAATGTTCCTATGTCCTCTTCGACTAAAGTTAACAAGAAAAGAAAGCGAACTCCAAGCGTCTCATCGAAATTATGGCACTGTCGTTTAGGCCATATTTCGAGGGGGAGAATCTAGAGACTTGTAAAGAATGATATTCTTCCTCCATTGGAGTTCACAGACCTAGAGCAATGCATTGATTGCATTAAAGGTAAATATGTTAAAAAGATAAATAAAGACGCCAAAAGAAGTGCAAGAATATTAGAGATCATTCATACGGATATTTGTGGTCCTTTTCCTGTCAAGAGTGTGGATGGTTATGACTCGTTTATAACATTCACAGACGATCACTCCCGATATGGTTATATTTATCCAATCAAAGAAAGATCAGAAGCATTGGATAAATTCAAGATATTTAAAGCAGAAGTAGAAAATTAACATGATTTAAAGATCAAAGTCGTAAGATCCGACCGTGGGGGGAGTACTATGGCCGGCATACACCTTATGGACAAGTCCCAGGACCTTTTGCTAGGTTCCTACAAGAGTATGGTATAGTCACCCAGTATTCTACGCCGGGCGAACCACAACAAAATGGAGTAGCAGAAAGGCGTAACCGTACCTTGATGGATATGGTGCGTAGCATAATGAGCTACTCCACACTGCCAGGGAGTTTATGGATAGAGGCTTTAAAAACCGCTATTCATATTCTTAACAGAGTTCCAAGTAAATCGGTGCCCAAAACACCGTATGAATTATGGACTGGACGAGTGCCTTCGCTAGCACACCTCTGTGTTTGGGGGAGTTCTGCAGAGGCTAAGATATTTAATTGAAGCCTTGGGAAATTGGATCCCAAGATAGTGAGTTGCCATTTTATTGGCTACCCAGAAAAGTCCAAAGGTTATCATTTCTACTGCTAAGATAGATATACGAAGTTTGTAGAAACAAGACATGTCGTCTTCTTGGAAGATGAAATGATAAGGAGGAACATGGTGGCTCGAGAGATTGATCTTGAGGAGAAGCGGGTACATGTACCCGATTTTATGAGTCAAGAACCTTTCTTCTCACTACCTGTTGATGTTGCGCCTGTGATGCCTGGCATTACAGTGCCAACACCTATTGTCACACCATCTGTGGTACAAGAGGAACCTGCTCGTCAGGATCCGACAGATGATGCCACAGATGTGGGGGAGCAGCCTCAAACAGATAATGTGCCAGAAGAGCAGGCTCCACAAGAGCCTCAACCAAATATTGTGCCAAATGAAGAGCCCCCTAGAAGGTCTCAAAGAGCTAGAAGGTCAGCAATACCAGCTGACTATGAACTGTATAACACAGAAGAGTATCATATAGAGGATGACCCCACCTCATATGAAGAAGCCATGAGTAGTGCCCACTCATCTAAATGGTTGGAGGCCATGAAAGATGAAATGAATTCAATGAGTCTCAATGAAGTTTGGGACTTAGAAGAGATTCCTAAAGGAGCCAAAACAGTAGGCTGCAAATGGGTCTATAAGATTAAATATGACTCTAGAGGGAATATAGAAAAGTTTAAGGCACGTCTTGTGGCAAAAGGCTTTACGCAAAGAGAAGGAATCGATTACAACGAGACATTTTCTCCAGTCTCTTGTAAAGATTCTTTCAGAATTATAATGGCACTAGTGGCACATTACGACTTAGAATTACATCAGATGGATGTAAAAACGGCATTTCTAAATGGGGATTTAGAAGAAAGAGTTTACACGGCACAACCGAAAGGTTTTGTCGTGGAAGGAAAAGAAAAGATGGGATGTCGTTTAAAGAGATCAATTTATGGATTAAAGCAAGGTCTATCACGGCAGGGTCTACCATGTATGCCGAGTTTATAGCATGTTATGAGGCCACAGGGCAGGTTAACTGGCTAAAGAAATTTATACCCAGATTAAGAGTGGTTGACAGTATTGAGAAACCACTAAAGTTATACTGCGATAATGAACCAACAGTAATGTATGCTCACAACAATTAGTCTAGTGGTGCTTCCAAGCACATTAATATAAAGTATTATGTTGTGAAAGATAAAGTCCAGGATCGCACTATAAGTCTCGAGCATATCAGGACTGAAAGAATGCTTGCGGATCTGCTCACGGAAGGCCTACCACCCAGCGTGTTCAAGGAATACGTAGCCGGCATGGGGTTAAGGGAAGCCTTATGATTCTGGACTTAGGGCCCAAAGAAAAGTATCTGTTTCTTAACAGGGATGTGTATAGTAGCTGTTGAATCTATCAGCGTTAAGCTGTGACGATGAAACATGCTCTATATATAAATCCGTGATGAAATAAAAAATATATGATGATGATCAAGATCTACGGGGAGAATGTTAGTAGATCTCCATGTTGGGCCTGACGGCCCAACACCCAGATCGCGCCCTGATCGGGGGCGCCCCAACCCTCCTCTGGTTGGTGGGCCCCCATCACCCTACGACAAATAAAAGAAGGGGTGGAGCTGGCGGCTCACATCACGAGGTTGACCTGAGCCGTACAGCCTCCCCACAGAACCCTACCCGATCCAAAGGAGGGCGCAGCTAATGACGGGATTCCCCATCACCGCCACCACGCCATCCCTCGCCGTCGACGACATGGTTGGAACTGAACCCGCCACCGCTTCTGCCTCGACCCCGGCCCTCGCCTCGACACCAGCGGCTCCACCGCTTCCTCATAACCCAGGTACTTCTCTCTCTCTCTCTCTCTCTCTCTCTCTCTCTCTCTCTCTCTCTCTCTCTCTTTCTCTCTCTCTCTCTCTCTCTCTCTCTCCTTTTTTCCTAGATCCTCTACTCAGAAACCTACTGCTACCCATGTTCAAGTACCTCACTGGATGCTAGCCTAGGCAAGAACGAGTCTAACAATCGCAGCCTGCAATGGTGCGTGCTGCCGGGATGTCGCCGCCGCTGCAGCCTGCCGTCATGCATCATCATGATCAGTCTGATGACTACGATGAAGAGGAGATCGACATTTGTTTAGAATCTGGAAGGACCAGCAGGTACGTAATCCTCTACTGCCTGGTGATCGAGGTGATCCTCCATCTCATACATGTCGTGTATTGAAATTTCCTGATTACACTTATTTTACGTTCTTCTAAAATTATGCTTGAATACATGACATATTGAATAACTATTAGCTTGTCCCTGTGTCTTACACAAATCATTCTAGTTGATTTGGTATGTTTCCGCTATCTTAGTATTCTTTAATCTTCTGTTCTCATTATTTCCTTTAGCTTAATTCTATCCATTAGACTTACTGTGACTGAACTCTGCAGATGGAAATGAGTGTTATTAAGAAAATGGTTTTAGGCAAACCAGCACCTCTTATCAGTACATTCAGACTAAGCTATTACACTATTCTGAATCCATGACATATTGAAATGCACTCTTATCTGCTTGCAATGCTACAAATTCCATTGTTCACATGCTTGTATGGATGGCTGTTAAAATTTTGCATTTTACGCTAGCTGTTGTTAAGCACCGCCTGACTATATAGTTTGAATAGCATCAAAGCCCCACCTGACTATCTAGTTTGCCTCAAGCTGAAGCTATTTTGCACTGTATCTTTATTCTCACAAAATAGTTGCACACTTCTACACTGTGTGCTCATAACTTTTTTCAATGTCTTGTGACAGTTTGAGTGGTGAGATGTGGACTGTAACTTTACAGTGCAAGGGCTCAAATAGTATGAACAGAGAATTCATCCATATTGAATTGGATAGAGCTGACATGTCTTATATAAACTTGATACGTCTGAGAGAAAAACTTGGGTATTCTAGTAGGAGCTACATGTTCTACAAGAAGAGAGTTTCCAATGTTGTAGCAAGTCTGGAGTTGATTGATATTGAAAGTGATGCAGAGACAATGATAAATTACAATGAGAGAGAGAGGAAAGTAAGATTGTTGTTGACTAGAGATGAGCCATCAAACATGCAGGTCAGCATAACACCATTGAAGCGACCAAGGGAGACGACCAATAGTAAGCGTCGATGTAGAGAGGATCCAATTGATGCATACAAGGTTTGGCTTGCTGATCTGCAAGCTAAAGCTAGTGAACAACATTCTGAAGATGAACAAGAGGGTTTGGATGGACAAGATAAGGATGTGGATGGACCGGATAAACCACATCCGGGTATGCTATGATGCCTCCCTGCCCACTTAACAATTTTAATGTGTTCTGAAATTATAAATTGTACTAACATATTCCTGATCCACAGAATACAGGGATGACTATAGGATTGAAACAATCAAGACATACACGGGATGGTTAAGACTACGGCGTGAACATTCTGATATTGGTAATCTAAAATTTCTCATTCAAATACTAACATCATCTTATCAATTGATTATGAAACTTATTATTAGTGATTCGTATTTCTGTAGTACAATATGTAGCAGAAAAAGAGGATGGTCAGCACACACCTCCACCAGATGAAAATGATGAAAGCAACCCCTCGCCTATGAACTGGCCATCTCATGCTCGACATCCCAAAAAGAAAGGTAAAGGTAACTTATTGTAGCTTATTTGTTTTAATTCCATATTGTTTTGCATGCTAAAAGTGTATGCTCAAATTTATTCTAATGGTTCAATAGGTGGCAAGAAAGGTGGGCGTGGCACTTTGAAAGGAATTGCAGCAGCCATCAAGAGAATAAAGAATGGAACTCCGAAACTACATATTGAATTTTCAATTTCCAAGGAAGGTCCCATTGGACCAAATGCCCATACATTCATAAATGATGTGGTGTACTGTTCAAGGAAAAGGACTCCTCTAATTGGAGTGAGGAGTTGGAAGGATATCAAGCAGAAGGTCAAAAATTCTATAGTAACTGATGTACTGGTGCGTACTTTGAATTTTTTTTTTGTTTTGCTAAGCACATTACCTTTTAATTACAAAAAGATTTTACTGTTTTCTCCAACGTAACATCTCAACAGAACAAGTGGACCTTTCCAAACAATATCAATGCAAAAGAAAAGATATTGGATATCGCTGCGGAACGGTATAAAGGATGGCGATCAGCATTTAGTTCTACATACAAGGCTTACAACAGTTATGATGATAGGATGAGAAACAAGCCTGAAGATGTAGATATTGTTGAGTCGCACTACTTGATGTTGTACTTTGGCACTGACCAATTCCAGGTCCAGTCTCATTTGTTTTTAGCTTAACAAATGTGTAAATTGAAAATAATTGTTTCTTTATTCTCAGCTGGTAATGCATTTTTTATTGTCACCTTTACAGAAGGTTAGCCAGGCAAACTCTAAAAATCGCAAGAAACAAAAGGTCTTGCACTTAATGGGATCCAAGACATATTCTCAGTTCAGCTATGAGCAGGTACTGATGAAATAAACATCTTGTTTCTTATTTCTGAATCTTTCATGTGGATCTATTTTTGAAAGTTATAACTATTTATATTACTCATTTTCTCCATCTCAGAGGGATCCGGAAACTGGTGAAGAGCCAAGTGATTTGTCTCTTTTCCAGATGACTCACTGTAAGAATGGGACATGGATAGACCGTACATCTATGAATATATACGTGAGTACTTACATAATGTCTAGTTGTCCATTATGTGCTTCAATTATGTTCTTAACTGAGTTAGTAATGTTTACTTACTATCTGTCACCTAGGATGCTGCAAGCTCAATGATAGGCATGACGGAACTGGAGGAAAACAGATTGATGCAGCCAGAAGAGGGGAACATTATTTTCCAAGATAAGTACAAGGAAATCACAGGGTGCAAAACCTCCAAACCCCATGGTCAAGGGTACTTGGCCAAATATCCAACTCGAAAGCAGCTGTTGAATGCTCAGATTGAAGCAGCAGCCCATGTTTCAGCTGCAGCCGAAGAAAGAAATAATGAGCTGGAAGCTAGGGCTCGAGATTTACAACAGCAACTTGCAGATCAAGCTGCTAAACATGTAAATGAAGTTGCTGAAAGGGAGAAAAATTTTGAGGAAAGAATGAGACAGGTTCAAGAGGAAGAGAAGAAAGCAAGGGAAGCACATTGTGATCAACTCATGGCACAAATGGCTGCAATGTTAGAAAAACAGAGAGAAGAAGCCACACAAAAGGTAATAACTATGCTAATAAGTACAGCCACAACAACTGTCTCTTTTTAAATAAACGCAAAAGCTAAATTGTGTCTCCTCCTTCTGGTTTGCAGGCTAACCAAGAAAGAGTCATGCCATTAGAAAATATACCCATTCGCAAGACTGGAACTTCTAAAGTTCCACCAAAATCCTCTGCTTATATTTTCCCCCATCAACTAAGGAGTACTGCTAACAAAAGTCGTCAACGGCCAAGGGTATGAATTGTACTACTCTACCTTCATTCTGACAAGGTCTATAAATGCTCAATTCTGCTTAAACTAATATTTGTTCTCACATATTGGTAACTGCCTATGCTACTTAATATATAATACTCATAAATTGTAAATTCCCTTGTGAGCTATTCTTTTCAACTTGGAAATTGTACTTCTAATTGTCACAAAAAGAATAGTGTCATCCTCTGAAAATTATTTAAATCTGAATATTTCAAGATTGTCTCATTGCTGCCCACTATACAACTACATCTTAATTTATGTTCCATGTTACAGCTTATACATGTTTATTTTACTGCTCGATGACTGTACATTTAAAGTTATGTCATTTTTTGTGTTGCTGTTATTACAACATAGAAGTATGATTTTACATTTGAATATTTAACGCAACTCTACTTATACAATGCATATTCATTCGTTTAGCAGGAGGATGATATTTGACTGGAGTGCTAATAAACATGGGGCATCATCAAGTGAAGGAAGTCCTCAAACTAGAAGTATCTGCCCATCTATTTAAAATTTAGAACCGAGTTTTACATGGTGGATGTAGTGTGTTGTTTCAGATTATATCAAACTTGTTATGTTATGGTTGACGCAATTTGCATTTTAATATTTTTGATACTTATTTGGATTGCAATATATGAGAAATTGGAACATTTATAGTGCTATGTGACAAGTGATGGCAGTGACATTATTTTGCTGCAATACAACTACTTAGAATGTACAATATTTGCTGCTTTATGACTTGAATACAATGAAATTTATTTTGTTGCACCATCACTGCTTTGCAACGAAATGTCTTTGGTTGCAAACATATTCGTTGCCATGATCTATTTTGTGTGGCAACAAAACCTAGTGCCATGAAATAGTTATGTTGCAATATGTCATGCTGCAATGAAAAACCTTGTGTTGCAAAAAGGTCTATTGCAACCAAACATATAGCGTGGGAAAATGACAAGCAGCAACAAAACAATATGTGTGGCAATTGATTCTATAGCGACCAACCTAAAAGTGTGGCAATGCAACCTTCTGCAGCTGAATTTAAAGTGTGGCACTACGTGCAACAAAATAGTGCACGTAGCAATATGATATAACACAACCATATACCATGTGTGGCAATAGTGTCGTCTGCCACCCAACAATGCTCATTGTAATAGGGATATATTGCTACCATTTTAGTTGGTTGCAAATACACCCTAAGGCCATGACTAACTACGTGGCAACACATGGTATTGCCACGTAAATCATCATCCCAATCATTCAATTGGTTGCAACAACCATAAATATTGCAACCAAACACTAAAGTGGTCGCTAAAGCCTATTGCCACGCTACTACTTGCCATGACCATCCACGAAATGCATTTGGTGGCATCAGTAATCAACTGCAACCAATATGAACCTATGGCAACCAAATATCACCGTGGCAATACCCCAATTTTCTTGTAGTGATAAGTTTGGTTTAACTTGGAAACTAGGAGGAAAGGGATAGAGTGTGCAAATCATCACTATGGAAGGTGTGGAAGCTTATGAACACTAGCCTTGTGTCGATTGTCCTTGTAGGTTGGTCGATGTTGCTTGGAGACCGGCATTGTTTGTGCGTTAAAAATCTTGAAGGCCTCCCCCACACCTGATCTTGTACCTGGCGGCTTTATTTCAAGAAGAACAAAAATAAAAAGGGTGAAAAGAAAAAGGGACTCTACTGGCTTTATGGGCCAAATAGAGTCACAACTTTATTTATTATTTTCTTTCTAGGCACACTATAAAATTGAATTGAATAGAATAAAAAGGAAAAAAAACTAAAGCGCGTCTTAATATTTTTTTTTTCAAGCAAGGCATGAAAACAAGAACTAGCAACACCTCTAAACTGAGATAAAATTGGTAAGAATGGAACTTGCTACGAGATACTTACAGAAGTCCCCCACACTTGGATTTTTGTATCGCGAGATGCTAAAAATCAAATGTGTAGTGTTGTAGCCTTCTAGAAGTGGGTTCTCTCGCCAAAAATACTATGGTGTTAAAGTTGATGCAGCTCCTATGTTGATAGGTACAGAATGACCATCGTTCTTTTCAATCTCAACCTAAAATGGTTAGCGACCAAAAATACGCGAAAGAAACATAACCTTAAAACATATTCTTGCTTTTATTTAGGCAAAAAGAGAAATGATAATCCGGGTCATCTCCTGGTAGTGTTTTGTTTACGGTTAGAAGCTTGACCACGGGGACTTCATATTGCAGCTATCATTGGAGATGTAGTTCCCAGTCCACCACCAATTCTTGATGTGTCATTGAAGCTCTAGCTGCAAGGTTAGTGCCAAACTGCCATCTATGAGATTTGCAATATTTATGGTAAACAAAAGCATCTACAACCATCCTAACAAATATTTTGCTAATGAGGCTCTTGAGGCGATTGTAGTTCTCGTAGGTGCGCTTGGCACAAAAGTTGATTGACTCTAGAGATTCATTAAATGAGCATGTATCATGTGTGTTTTCAAGAAAGAAGCTCTCACGCTCATCTATTGAATCTTCTTCTCGTATTTCTAGAGTCAATGGCTCAACTAATTCAGAGGCCCAAAGTTTCTTCTTCTCAAGAAATTCATCGATAAATGTCACGGTTGGTTCATGATCACCATTGAGAAAAGAGTAGTGACGGCTAGAGCAAAAAGGTTTAGGCAAGGAAGGTGATGGTTCGGTTTCAATCGGATTTGGAGTTTCTCCCGAATCATCACCATGCTGGATGAAAAGCTTCACGTTCTCACAAAGAACATGCTTTAATGATGCAAGTTGAGAAACAAGCATCACTTTCTCAAGCGGAGAGTGTTCGAGATGAGACCGCACCAAAGGATATTCTGAGCAAGAGGTCTTGGTGGTGAAAGCAATTTCTCTAAGCGTTTTAGTAAGGCTCCCTTGTGACGCTCCTAGTAGGTGGAGTTTTTCTAGTGGGTAGCCAAGGAGGATTTCAAAATCGATAATAGGAAAGACATGGAAATCTAGGTGAAGATCAACTTTGCCTATCTCGATCGGTATAGCCCTTGCAATCCCCTAACATGGAAAGGTTAATCCCGATGCATCCTTATAGATTAACTTAATCGGCTCTAGGTGTATATCATCCACAAGTTGTAAAGCTATGTATTCGGGGATGATATTAACTCCTATGGCGGGATCATAAAGGGCCTCTACGGTATTTCCTCGTATAAGACAAGGAATGGTTGTGGAAGGCAAATGGATTTGGATAGCTTTGAAATAGCACTTTTCTTCCTTCAACCGCTGCTTCTTCATGGCTTCCTTTGGAATTGGTTGTTGGAAAGGACCAGGAGGCAAAGCAGATACCATAGGCTTGTTATGCCAGATATAGCTTGAGGTTTTTCTATGATCATCAACTAAGTTTTCCTCGAATTCGACTAGCAACCCTGGAGGTAGAATTTCTTCTTCCTTCCGAGAGGTATCAACAGCAAACTTTAGAGATGAGAGAGCTGTGGGTTCGAGTTTTGCTATTGCGGGACCCTCGAGGGTTGGATTTCCATCCTCTCGAGAACGAGGAGGACAGACGGGAACTGGTGGGTTCTTTTTGGAACAATAATTCGAGGCATTCCCAAAGTCTTTAAAAAGACCTTCCTCGAATTCAAATAAGAACTCTGGAGGTTGAATTTCTTCTTCCTCTAGTGTTCGAGGTTCGAGGGACGGCTCAAAAGTCAAATCTGGGGATAGGCAAGGTATGAGGTCGGATTTGGCTATTGAGGGGTCCGTGCAGCTTGACATAGCTTCCTCCTATAGGGGCTCACTAAGGTCGGCTAAGAAGGATGTGTTTTCTAATATTCGCTCAAGGAGTTCCCTTCCTTCCATTGTAGTCCTATGCTCAAATGATCCTCCGGAGGCAATGTCGAGGAATTGGGTAGACTCTTTGTTTAGACCCGAGTAAAAGTGTTGAAGCAACATTTCGTCGGGTATCGATAAGTCTGGGCTAGATTGCAGTAGCAAACAGACCCTAGCCCAAGCTACTCCATTGGATTCCTTCTCATTCTAGCGAAAACTGAGGATTTCCATACGAAGGGAGACAATACAGGACGGAGGGAAGGAAGCAAGATAAAATTTACCTCGAAGTCCTTCCCAATCACCGTTTACACTCTTGACAGTATGAGTGTACCATTGTTTCGCCCTCTTCATCAGGGAGAAGGGAAAAAATTCCCACTTTAATGTTTCATGTGTCATACCGTCAATGAACAGACATGAACACAAATACTCAAATTCTCACAAATGATGGTAAGGATTTTCAAAATCTAGACCAGAGAAGGATTGCTCCCGAACCATGGCTATAAAGCGAGGGCGGAGTTCATAGCCGGATGTGTGAATTGTGTCCACAGATGGCGGTGGCTCAAAGTACTCACCCTTCAGAGCAGAAAAGGATAGGATGGCGGGTTGCTCCATTGTGGAAAAAGGAAAGAAATAAAAGAAAAATAAAAAAATGGAAAAGATACAAGGACAAACAAGGTTCAAAGATGATACAACAACCGTTCCCCGGCAACGGCGCCAGAAATGCTTGTTGACACTTCTTAACGTCACACCAGAAATATTACTATCCCCGACAACAGCGCCAGAAATGCTTACTCGTATTTCCTACGTTCATAGATAAATCCGCAAGTGCACGGATACCGATGTAGCACTTCACCTAGGAGTATTCCAGGTTATCGAATCATAGGGAACATGTGTGTATCGATCCTCTAACTAATCCGTCCAAGGACAACAAGATATGGTAGGCAAAGGGTAGAGAGGATTCCTAATGGTTAAGGATCCTATAATAAGATTGGTTCGGTCTCTACTGCTTACTTCGTGCACCGGCTTACCCCTGCATCCACAGGAGACTCCGGCCAACAGCTCTACGACGTACCCGAACATGGAGGATTTCTAAGGCCGGATAGGGCTGTCACCACCTACCAACTACCTCTAACAAATCGTGGGGCACGCGGCAAACAAAGGTAACCTCTAGCCTAGACACCACGTCTACGCTATCAATTGCTATCCTAGTCTTGGATCCATGCTTATAGAAGACTAAGATACTCTAATTGAATAGAGTGATGATCCTATAAGCAATAAAGGAAAGAACTTACTTAAATAAGAAACTTAAATACCAAAGAGGAAACAGGAACACTTACTTGAAAAAGAAAGCATCCGTCGAGGTACAAGCGTGGGGAAGATCACCGACAAACCCGGCGCTTCTCCTCACTCTCCCTCACTCTCTCCCTATTTTCTAAGCACTTTGGCAGTGCTAAAGCCTTTTAAAGTGGAGCTCTATACTCTTCTTCTTGTGTGTTCTCTTTTCTACCGAATTTCCCCTCTATTTATAGGTGGCGAAGTGCTGGCGGGTATTTGTAGGTGAAGGAGGGTCGGTGGGCAAAAGTTCTCCCGCTGGGTGGCGGGCCACCCCGGGCGGCCGGGCATGCCGGGTGGCATGCAGCACCGGGCGGCAACCCAGGCCAGGCGGCCGTTGGATGAGGTCGGTTTCTGACCGACTTTCTTTGGACGTCTCAGATTTGGTTTGGATGACGGATGTTGACTTGGTTTTCAACTGCCTTATCCACTTGGCGTCGGTTGGCATGATGGGTCGAGTGGGCTGGACAACCCGGGAGGAAATTCCCAGGCCGGGCGGCGTGGCAGGCCGACCGGTGGCCTGTGCCGGGCGGCGGCCCATTTTTGGTGCCGACCCCCTCCGGGTCATGTTTTCACTTGTCAAAGTTGTGCCACGTGGATGCCTCCTTTACTTCTTCACTTTTTACCCTTCTTAGTCCGGGGATGGAAAACGGCCTCATGGTGGAGTGTTTTTTAGGATCGGCTGGGTCGGATGGTTCAGTCTGATGAGACTCTGTTTTAACCTGCCGGGTGGCTGATTTCAGCCTGATATGACCCTGTCGGCTGAGTTCTGATTTCAGCCATCACGACCCTGCCAGGCCCTGATTTCAGCCTCATACGACCCTGTCGGCCGGCTGTTTTACGGCAGTATCGGCCGACGGGGCATTTCTGCATGTTTTTTTTTTTTTTGCATATTTTGGCTCTTTTATACCTGCAAACACATGTCTCACCAAAACTCGTGGAAATGGTTAATAATAAACTCCTATCACTATTTTGTTTATTCCTTTTATGTTGTTTATGCAAGGATTTGATGGTCAGGTTTAGCATTTAAGGACCGTCAACACATGCATTATATAGGAAACACAAAGGAGGCTTGTCCCACTTGGAGATATTTGTGCCTCATGCTCTATATGAGATTACATCTCCATAGTTGTGACCAAAGGAAAGGATTATGCTTCATGCACATTGAGCAAGCTCTTATGAACTCCGAGGTTAAACCTACTAGCGCGGTTCATGGACTAAGGCTCATACATACCCTTTTGGTTCTTATTTGCCTTGGTTCTTATATGCTCGATCCTTCACTTGGCATTTGTGAAAATTATAAGGCCATTGAGAGCCACTAATTGAAAAGGAGTGCTTCAGAGTTCCCTTCATATTTCAAGTGTAGTGTTTATTTGAGTGTTTAGCGAGGGCACATGGAAAATGGAGAAATTCCTTGTTTCAGCAAAATTCCTGGAAGTGACCGTACGATCCGGTCATTAGACCATATAGTCCGGTCTGTGCTCAGGCGCAGAGCTTCAATCTGACTAGAAATGGAGAACGGACGGAACAGTCCCTAAAGACCGTATGGTCCGGTCTACATGATGTTCTATTCACAGAACATTGATTCCCAGACATGTTGGGTGACCGGAGGGTATGGTGTTAAGAGCGGACCGTCCGGTCAGTTCGTTTCGTCGCACGAAGCTTCTTCCAATCTACACCGTTGATCGCGTCCTCATGTGATCTCGGCCATCGGTGACCATTTGACCTAGGTCAAAATCAAGTTAGACCAACTTTGGTCATTTCTCTATTCTTCGCGACCGAGCAGGGTTTGTGTTCTCGCCGTCGCCTCATCTCTCGTCGCCGAGCTTTCCCTCACCCTCTCCCTCGCACCGACGAAGCTGCCGCGCCGTTGCTTGCTGGAGCTTCCCCCTGCCTCACCTGCTCGTTTCGTGCCCGCTCACCCACGCCAGCACATGAGCCATAGCCGCCGCTGCACGCCTCCACAGAGCCGCCGCATCGACTTCTCCCCACGGTATTGTGCCATTCTTTCCTTTCATCGATTAATGCCCTAATTTCAAGCAATTTGATTAATTGATGCAATTAGTACTAATTCCCATCATTAGTTGCATTAATTAATTAATTGGCTCAACCTAGATGCAATTGATTCAGTGATTATTTGTTGATGGCATGTCTTGTTTAGTCTGCAGTTAGATTAATTGCTCATCATTTGACTGCACACTAGATGACTCGGAACCAGACACTCATAGTCAATGATCATTGTTGTTACTTTGCACATTTGTCTAGTGATCATGTCCTTCATTCAGTGCTAGGATTTCTATTGCGCATTCTTTCCTAGCGGTACTTTGCTTATAGATGTATTAGAGGTCTATGCTTATCCTGTCTATACCTACATGCGTGCAGTGAAAGCAGTTTGCAGCAGCAGAGATGACAGGGTTGGGACAGGAAAAGGGCAAGGGAAAGATGCCTGAGAAGCCCAAGAGCAAGAAGAGACCAAGACTGGACCTAGAGTCAGAGAGGGCCAGGATGTTGACTCAGCACTTGGATGTCATAGAGCAGTCACGCGGGAAACCTGGCTCACATTTGATCATCAGCCAGCCAGCTGAGGGTCAGGGTCTCAGGAGGAGCATCAGACAGAGGACTGCACCTTTGACAGTTGGAGTTGTACCACCACTGTGGCCGTAGCGTACTCCGGCTTCTCGTCAGGAGAGGTCGTGGAGAACTGCGGAGCAGGGATCCTCCAGGCAGCAGCAAGGGACCTCAGAGGAGGAGACCTCAGAGTCAGGATCTGAGGAGTCAGAGTATGAGGAGGAGCTTGAGGTGACTGAGCAGACTGTTCCCCAGAGGACAGCTCACCGGGCAGGAGACCCGAGGTGCACCTGTGCAGTATGCACGAGGAGGCTGCAGAGTCTGGCACAGGCAGCCGGAGAGCCGTACATACTTAAGGTTCCTACAAAGGACCTTAAGGTGCTATGTCTGGTTCCCTTCGAGCAGTGGGTTCCAGCCCCTAGGGATCCCACTACTGGAGAGAGGTATTGGACAGCCCTCCAGAGGGGAATTGGAGAGGGATGGAGACGTTGTCTGGCCGTGAGGGGCAGAGACAAGATGTTCGTGTGGCAGTAGTACACGACCTACTAGGCTATGAGGAGGTCCACGGCACTAACATGGAGCAGTACTTCACGTACTTGCTAGGGCCAGCAGAGCTAGTTACTGGTCCATTCAGGTTCAAAGAGGACATAGTGCTTGAGTTCTATGCTATGCTGTGGATAGCCAGAGACCGCTTAGAGTTCTGGTTCTTGTTCAGAGGGCAGCCACAACATTTGACGAGAGAGAATCTAATTGCTCGTTTTGGGTTCCTTGCTTCAGATCTCTAGCTATGCAAGAGTGCTTACCCTTTACTAGAGCCACCTCGCAGAGCACAGGGAGGGAGATTACCTACAGACAACATGGTGTCAATTGCCTTTCCACCACCACACACACCAGGCTTTGAGAGAGGCCCTGCAAGACTCACCGCAGAGGCCAAGGTGGTAAGAGCGATAGTCACCAGGATATCATCCCAAGGTCTGGCTACAGAGAGGAGTTCACACTTTTACACTAGTGGGCTGTAGCAGCGATTCTGAGGAGACAACACTTTGACTTAGCAGATATTCTGATTGGAGAGATGGAGGAGGTTATCTCTGAGAGAGTGGGAGGACGTTACTTGGTCTATGGTCCATATATTTGCTATCTCTTGAGGAGGATGGGCCTAGTGACGGAGGAGTAGTATGTGGCGTTCCTTGAGATGATCACCAGCTACGCACCTCGAGTCTCCAGGGGATCGCAGTCCACCTCGAGTCAGCACAAGGGAGAGGAGGAGCAGGAGTCACCGCTAGTCCCTCACGAGCAGGCAGCTCACCCTGAGACGGTGGTTCCTGAGTCAGCTAGTACAGGAGCACATCCCCAGCCCACATGTTCACAGTCAGGCGATGCCACCACTGTAGCAGCACTTGCAGGATGCCTGAGTGATTTCATTCAGAGTACTGCGGAGGATAGGCATCAGATGATGGAGGTCATCAGGGGACAGGCAGAGGTTCAGAGACAACAGATGATGATGATGAGCACCCTGATGGCTTAGATGGTAGAGATGACTCAGAGGCAGGTCTGTCAGCAGCCAGAACCTTCAGTGCTTCCATAGTACCAGTAGCTGCCGACTGAGCCAGGACCCTTCACTGCCTTGATGACAGCTCAGTCCAGTGGAGTGTCACTTTCAACTCAGCTCTCCCTCGTGTCAGCTTTCTCGGTGTCTGTGATGCTCTTCGACTTCGCAAATGGCAGGACCCTCCACTTCTCAGCACTTACCAGTGAGGATCCTGTTCCCAGATATTGATCACATCACTCATGCAGACTCCCAGTCAGCTCCAGAGTCAGTTACAACTACAGTTCCACCTCTCTCTGCCACAGTTACCACTCTTACTCCTCAGGCGGTAGAGGATCTTGTCTATGGAGGTTTCTCGTAGCAGGACGTGGCAGATCTCATTCTTCTCCAAACTTTAGCTCAGGAGACTGCCACAGTCACTCCAGCAACACAGGAGAGAGGGTCTGAGTCGCCTATGGACCTTGACTTCTTCGAGCAGATGGATGCTCAGGAGGCACCGGCTCAGGGAGCATAGAAGGATCCAGCACAGGAGCAACCCAGAGCAGAGCCTTCATAGGATGTCGCTGCACCACTTCCTTTGACCACGAGCGCTTAGATGTTCATCTTTTCCTCCTTTTGATGCTTGTTGCCAAAGGGGGAGAAGAGTCCTAGGTCTAGGGGGAGTGGGAGTGTGATCCTGTGCTATCGAGAGTAGCTTGTATCTAGGGGGAGCATTCGTGAATTTTTGGGAGTTAGATACATTTGGATCTTCTTTTGATGGAGTTATTCGATGTTCGTGGATTTTGATGAGTCATGGCTTTCATTCACTTGTGTTTGACTCATTTTAATCTCACTTGGTTTATTCTCATATGTAGTGCCTTGTATTCATTAATAATCTTGTATGCCTCTGTATGATATCATGATGATGATTGCTTGCTCCTAATTCTTATGCATAGACATGTTAACCAGTTATATTTTATCATTCATGTCTTGCATTGCATGTCTTTATGCCTTCCTTTAATATATTTCCGTGACATGCATGCATAATCATCTGGAGTATGCTTTTCTCTCTTTTCCTTGTATCTCTAGATGATATTTGATTGAGTAGGACCTTGTGCATTTCTCTCTTATGTTGTTATGGTTCCTCTCGATCTTTGTGTAGCTCTTTTAGCCCGAGTGTTTGTAGATTAAGTTTTTGAGTGAGTAGTGGTTGTCATCAATCATCAAAAAGGGGGAGATTGTAAGCTTCATGACCATTGATGATTGCATCCCCAAGGTATGGATATTTTGGTGATAGATGACAACTATGAAATTGTGGGCTAATTGTCTATCCAGGAATCATCTCTAAACCCTATCATAAATCATATGGATGATGGTTGCCTTGGTGATTGATGACAATGACCACAAGCATGGAGGCTTGTGAACTTGATGGAGTCCAAGGGTTGATAAAGATGGATCAAAGCAGAGAACAAGCTATGGTGCAAGTGTTTGGTACACTTGTCTAGTTGTTAGGGCTTTGAGTCCATCGAAAAAACCGGACTATCAAGGGGGTCTAGGTCATTCTCTTAGGTCATGTCTAGTCAGTGATGTGCAAGGTTGCTCGGTGAAATCACAGGCACTAGTTGACAATGGAGAAGCCAAGGAGCTGTTCGGAGAAGCCAAGAAACAAAGTCAAGTGAGGATAACAAGTTTCAGCTTCTGGACATAGAGACAGGATAGAGGGGTCAGAGGTGACCGGACTGTATGGTCACTATAGGGAGTTGTTTGGGACTTTCAGCGAGGAGCAAGGAATCTGTCTGTTCCAGAGTCTATACAGACCGGATGGTCTGGTCTACTGAAATGAAGCTTGCACAGGGCAGCAAGGAAGCTTCAGCTTGAAATGTTTCTAGACTGGAGGGAGAAACGCACCAGAAGGTCCGGTTAGGTGACCGTTCGGTCCGGTCAGCAGAGGATTCAGCAGGGGTCATAGCTGTTTGTGCACAGTGCTGCAGTGACAGGACAGTGTAGTTAGAAGGCTCAGGAAGCTGATTTCGTGGAGCAACGGTTAGTTTGAGGTTGGGAGCCTATATAACTTTGTTGCTGGGGTCTTTGTGACCTCTTTTGGCTAGTGGAATACCTGAGAGCATTTGGTAAGGTCCAAGAGGAAAAAAGGAGAGCACTAGGAGAGGATATTGGATATCTTGAGAGTGCTGGAGGAGAGTAAATTGAGCATCTTGCACATCTAAGGCTAGGGTCTCCTTGAGGGCGTGATCTAGATTGTTACTCTTGGTCTATGGTGAGAGCTAGACCGGTTAGGTGTCGGTGATCGAGCCTATCGTGGTTGGTTGTGAAGGTCATCACACGTTTGTACATGGTTTGAGCCCGCCGTTGAAGGGGGCATCGCTAGTGAGCGCCCATGTTGGCTCGAGGAGTCCGACAAGTTCTTGATGGAGGCAACGTTGTGCTTTGTGCAGCGGTGACACACACACCGTGTCTTCACTCTAGGAGTGATTGCGGGCTCGTGGACGAGAACTCCACTTGGTGGCGGGAGGGACCGGAACTCCAGCAGGAGTGGTCCAACGAGGAGTAGGGGAAGGCACCATCCTTCCATGACCTCAGGAAAAAATCATGAGCATTCCTTGACCCTCTCTTTACTATTCCGCAATTGAGAGCTATAGTAACTAGGTTGAATTGTGGCTTGCATAGGCTAGTGTGTTTGGCTTCCGCACTTTCTCTTATCATGAACACTAGCATGTGTAGGGTCTTGGCCTACTAGAATTGTTTAGGTTGCTTCTCTTGTTAGACTCAAGTAGTGGAAATTGAAGTATTTGGATTTGTGAGCGGCTTACCGATTCACCCCCTCCCCCGTCTCGGTACACCTCAGGTCCTTACAGGAACTCATCCCATTGGTTTTTTTTGTGTTCTCATCTTGAAATCAAGTAGAATTTTGGGTTTTAAGTTTGTTAGGTTTTCATCAAATTTTAGCTAAATTTGTTTGATTTGGATGGTTCTATTTGGCTATAGTTGATGTCTATGAAGGCATACATCATCTCTTTTCATCGCTACACAAAACAATTATTATATCTAGCTTGTTTTATGTCAATGGGAATCTAGATTTAGTTTTGTTTTTAGAAGAGAGAGAAGGTACTATTAGGGTAAGAGGGATGTTAATTATTTTATTATTTCTTGATAAAAATTAAATAATATATAAAATAATTTAATATTTGCTTCATCTTACCTTGCATAATATTTCTTACTTAATGTATATTATATTTCAATGTTTATACATTTCATGAATATTTAAATTTTTTGTTACACATAATTAATTAATTAATTTCTAAAATTTTTTGGATAGATTGTGATAAAAGTTAAATAATATATAAAATAATTTGATGCTTGTTTAAGTTTACCTTGCATAATATTTTTCACTTCATGTATACTATATTTCAATGTTTATATATTTAGTGAATATTTAAATTTTGTGTCATTAATTAATTTTTGGGTTTCCATCCAAGGTCGTTCGCGATGGACAGATCTTGGATGTACGAGCCACCAAGACTGGGTCCAATATTTTTACGAGAAGTTTCTAAATTCATCGAAGCGGCCGCACAACATGCTCGACATGAACGGACGACTGATATATATTGTCTGTGTTTTGATTTCAAGAATTAGAACTGTGGAATGATATAGAAGTAATAAAGTCACACTTGGTACGGAGGGGTTTTGTTGAGCGGTACATGAGATGGACAAAACATGGTGAGAACAGTGTGGTCGATATGAAATTTGATGAGCATATTGAAGTTGAAGTCAAGGCTGTCAATTTGCCTGGTGCAAATGCGATGGATTCGCCTGGTGAAGCTGATTTTGATGTTGAGGAGTTATTGCGTCACATTGAGCCACGGGTGTTGATCAATGCTGGTACAACTAAAGGGCTTGATAATTTTCATAGAATAGAGAAGACATCAAAGGATCCATTATATGATGAATCTAAGGGATATGGTAAAGAGTTCACCATATTGTGTACTGTACTTGAGCTGATGAAGCTAAAGGCCATGCAAGGCTGGTCGGATGCTAGTTTCATGAATTTATTGGAACTTATTTCCGATGCTCTACCGAAGCCCAACTTGTTGCCATGGACAACATTAATTTTTATAAAGTACAGGGGCCTAAGTGTAAAACAATAGGACTAAAACATAATTAATAATGAACTCAACGGTTCTTTTGTAAATTTCCAGGGCAAATATATTATTTATAAAAAAATCAGGGGCTAAAATGAATAATACAATTTTTGGAAAATGAATAACACTATTTTTTTAAAAAAAAACTGACAACTTTTTAGCGACGACTGACAAAGCCAACCGCCGCTATTTCTGGCTTGATTTTTCAGAAAAGCCAAAAGCCCAACCAAAGGGGGTTGTCTTCCAAAAAAATCAGAGCCAAAAGCAGCTTTTAGCTAGTTCATTTCTAAAAGTAGGTAGAGAGGTGCTTTTTTGGGCTTTGGCTTATAGAAGTTTGGATTTTTTTCTTAAAAAACTTTTTAAATTATTTAAAAGCATTTTCAATTGAAAATGTTTTACATAAAAACATTTCGAATTTAAAAAACTTTTTAAACTACTTAAAAACTTTTATATTATTAAAAAAATTAAAATTCAAAAAACTTTTTGAGTTTATAAAATACTATTAAATTATTAAATACATTTTGAATTTAAAATTAGAATTTTTAAGAACTTTTTAAAATTATTATAAACTTTTTGAAAAACATTTCGATTTTTTATTAAAAACTTTTAAATAAAATTTTTAAATGGCATATTAATTGAAGAAAATTTTAGATTTAAATTACATGTAAATTTAGATGAATAATACATTATTTTACAGTTATCAGCTCACAGTCAGTTTTTCACAATCATTTTCACCAAACGGTTTTTAGCTTTTTCACACCTTATATCTCATAGTACCTTTTTTTACAGCCCACAGCCCACAGCAGCTTTTCTCACAGCTACAGCCCAACCAGACACACCCTTAGTAGAGGCAGTTGGCTTTGTGAGCCGCCGCTAAAGTGGCCACCCCTATATATAGCAGGGATGCGGCGGGGCCCAAACCCTAACTTCCGACGCTCTTCTTTTGACGCCGACAGGCTGCCCGACTTCCGCCTCCCCGAGCGCCGCCGCCACCGGCCCTTCCCCTCCGGCTCTCCCAACCACCGTTGTGCGGGCTCCTCGACGCCTCCCCGAGCGCTGCCACGTGCTCTTCCGCTCCGGCTCCCCCAAGCGTCGTGTCAATCCATCTCCGATGCCTCCCCTCATACCCTCCATATCTGACGCCTCCCCGAACGCCGCCGCATCGGGCCACCATCCTCCGCCTCCACCTCCCCGACACTGTCCGCTGCGCGGGCCTCCTCTTCTCGTCGACGGCCACCACGTGGGCTCCCTCCCCGACCCCGGCTGGCCCCGACCGCCGCGCGGGCCCCTCTCTTCATCCCCAGCTACCGTGTGGGCCCTCTCCCCGATGCTGGCCGCCACGTCGTGCCCCCTCTCCTAATCGACAGCCGTCGTGTCATGCCCTCCTCCAAGACCCCGGCCGTCACGTCGTGCCCCTCTCCTCGTCAACGGCCACCACATCGTGCTCTCCTCCCCGATCCCTGCCGCCGTGTCGTGCCCTCCTCCCCAACGTCTTCTCGAGCGCCACCGCACGTGCTCCCTGACACCGCCTGCGAGCCTCCTTGCCGGCCCCCTCCTCTTCCTGGTACGTACCGGCCCCCTCCTCTCCAACGCCCTCCTACCCGTCGACAACCAGGTGCACCCTTTTCCTCAACCCTCCTCTGATGAGGACATCACTCCTAAGGATACATGCAATACTCTGCCAATTCTGGACTTGCAAGGTCCAATGACTAGAGCTCGTGCACGACGACTAAATTTAGAGGTGAGCTTGTTCCTATGTTCTTTATCATATGTCACTTTTGAGAATGATTTGCTACTTAGTGATTATATTGTAATTAGGAACCATGGAGAGGACCAGGAGATGACGGAAGAAGGACTTGGAGACATGGAGGACCAGCAACGACGTGGAAGCCAAGGTGGAGGCCCAACCAAAACCGACATCGAGTCTGTTTTGGAGCCCAGGACCAATCTGCACTAAAACGGACGCCCGGGACGCATACAAACTCGGATTTGGACATTCTACATATGCACGGAAAGATAAGAAGAAGACCTTTCCAGTGCCACTAGTCACATGTCAAAATTCATCCATAGTAATCAGCAATCATCGAAACAACAGAGGGTACGGAATCTGTTTCGGTGCTGCGTCGCCTGCTTTTGACCTTTGGGCTTTGTATCCAGTTGAGCATAATTAGGGGCGAGTCCAGAGGGTTTTTCACGACCCTAGGGTCTTAATATACAACCGCCGCCACGCCATTAGGGTTCAGGTTTTAATTAGATTATTCTATTCATAACAGTTTCACCGTCATAACGGTTTGTGAGATCCCAACTTCGTGAGATTCATAATACATCTGCAATTGTATTGTATTTATCTTTGTTCTTGCTTATTTTCCTGATTCGCAGGCAGGGATTAGCCTTCTCAGCAAGGTCAATTATTCTTGAATGGTTTATAACCAGAGGAGATATCGTACTGTGATTGCGGGGTTTGGAACGTGTTGTTCTGAAGCCGGGTCGATTTGTGTGTTGCCTCTGACCAAATCAACTTATCCAGAACCTTTCGAAAGATCAGGCACCCTTGTTCACATCAAGTGGTAATCAGAGCTTTAGGTGCACCGTCAGGTTCGCACTACCCTTAGTTAATTTTGTTTTGTGTTCATCCTATCATCCACAGAAAAGCCAAAAAAATACTAGGGCTAATATATTATTTATAAAAAATTAATAGTACATTTTTTGGAAAATGAATAATACTATTTTTTTTAAAAAAACCGACAACTTTTTAGCAGCGGCTCACAAAGCCAACCGCCGCTATTTCTAGGTTTGACTTTTCAGAAAAGCCTAAAGCCCAACCAAAGGGGGTTGTCTTCCAGAAGAATCAGAGCCAAAAGCAGCTTTTAGCTAGTTCATTTCTGAAAGAAGGTAGAGAGGTGCTTTTTTGGGCTTTGGGTTTTAGAAGTTTGGATTTTTTTTCTTAAAAAACTTTCTAAATTATTTAAAAAATTTTCAATTGAAAATGTTTTACATAAAAAAGTTTAGAATTTTAAAAAAAATTAAACTATTAAAAACTTTTTAAATATTTAAAAACTTTTATATTATTAAAAAAAATTTAAAATTCAAAAAACTTTTAAAGTTTATAAAAAACTTTTAAATTATTAAATATGTTTTGAATTTAAACAATTGAATTTTTAAGAACTTTTTAAAAAAATTATAAACTTTTTGAAAAACATTTCCATTTTTTATAAAAAAACTTTTAACTAAACTTTTTAAATTGCATTTTAATTGAAGAAAATATTAGATTTAAATTACATGTAAATTTAAATGAATAATACATTATTTTACAGTTATCAGCTCACAGTCAGTTTTTCATAATCATTTTTCCCAAACGACTTTCAGTTATTTCACAGCTCATATCTCATAGCAGCTTTTTTCACAGCCCACAGCAGCTTTTTTCACAGCCACAGCCCAACCAGACACACCCTTAGTAGCGGCGGTTGGCTTTGTGAGTCGCTGCTAAAGTGGACACCCCTATATATAGCAGGGATGCGACGGGGCCCAAAACCTAACTTCCGGCGCTCTTCTTTTGACGCCGACAGGCTACCCGACTTCCGCCTCCCCGAGCGCTGCCGCCGCCAGCCCCTCGCCTCTGGCTCTCCCGACCATCGTCGTGAGGTCTCCTCAACGCCTTCCCGAGCGCTATCGCACGCTCTTCCGCTCTGGCTCCCTTGAGCGTCGTGTCCCTCCGTCTCTGACGCCTCCCCTCGTGCCTGCCATCTCCAATACCTCCCTGAGCGCCGCTACATCGGGCCACCTTCCTTCGCCGCCACCTCCCCGTCCCCGTCCGCCGACCCCGACCGCCGTATGGGCCCCCTCTCCTCGTCCCTAGCTGTCCTGCGGGCCCCCTCTCTGACCCCGGCCGCCACGTTGTTCCCCCTCTCCTCATCGACGGCCGCCACTTCATTCCCTCCTCCAAGACCCCGGCCGCCGCGTCGTGCCCCTCTCCTCATCGACGGCTGTCGCGTTGTGCCCTCCTCGATCCCTGCTGCCGCGTTGTGCCCTCCTCCCCAACGCCTTCCCAACCGCCACCGCGCGAGCTCTCTGACACCACCTGCGAGACTCCTCGCCAGCCCCCTCCTCTTCCTGGTACGTATCGGCCCCCTCCTCTCCAACGCCCTCCTGCCCATTGATGACCAGGTGCACCCTTTTCCTCAACCCTCCTCTGATGAGGACATCACTCCTAAGGATACATGCAATACTCCTCCAATTCTGGACTTGCAAGGTCCAATGACTAGAGCTCGTGTACAACGACAAAATTTAGAGGTGAGCTCGTTCCTATGTTCTTCATCATATGTTACTTTTGAGAATGATTTGCTACTTACTGATTATATTGTAATTAGGAACCATGGAGTGGACCAGGAGATGATGGAAGAAGGACTTGGAGACGTGGAGGACCAGCAAGGACATGGAAGCCAAGGTGGAGGCCCAACCAAAACCGACTTCGAGTCTGTTTTGGGGCCCAGGACCAGTCTGCACTAAAATAGACGCCCAGGACGCATACGGACTGGGTTTTGGACTTTCTACATATGCACGAAAAGATAAGAAGAAGACCTTTCCAATGCCGCCGGTCCCCTGTCAAAACCTATCCGAAGTTATCGGCAATCGTCTAAACAATAGAGGGTACAAAATCTATTTCAGTGCTGTGTCGCCTGGTTTTAGCCTTTGGGCTTTGTATCCAGTTGAGCCCAATTAGGGCGCGTCCAGAGGGTCTTGCACGACCCTACGGTCTTCATATAAAGCCGCCACCACACCATTAGGGTTTGGGTGTTGCTTAGATTATTCTGTTCATAACAGTTTCGCTGTCATAACGGTTTGTGAGACCCCAACTTCGTGAGATTCATAATACATCTGCAATCATGTTGTATTTATCTTTGTTCTTGCTTGTGTTCTTCATTCACAGGCAGGAATTAGCCTTCTCTGCAAGGTCAACTGTTCTTGAACGGTTGATAACCATAGGAGACATCATGCTGTGATTGCGGGGTTTAGAACGTGTTGTTCTGAAGCCGGATCGATTTGTGTGTCGCCTCTGACCAAATCAACTTATCCAGAACCTTTCGGAAGATTGGGCACCCTTGTTCACATCAAGTAGTAATTAGAGCTTCAGGTGCACCGTCAGGTTGGCATTACCCTACGTTAATTTTGTTTTGTGTTCATCCTATCATCGACAGAAAAGCCAAAAAAATATTTAGCCCCGCCCATAACAATGTGTTTAGCCTTTGCATATTTCAATTTCAGAGTCCATAGTGTTGAGTTTGTTCCCTAGTCTTGTTTGCTCGTTGGTTTAGTTTGTGTTTTTTGTCGTTAGTAGTGTTTCCCTTGCAACCCTAGCTGCCATCCCCTTCACCACCCTCTATTTTGTTGGCTTTGTGTGCTAGGGTTGATTGATCGACACACCCACCCTAATCCCACCGTCAGCACCTCGGACCAATCCCCACAAATTTTACTTTCCGCTGCATCCACGCCGCTAAAAAAACCCTACCCGATTCCAAACCCGACCCCAAACCCGAACCCTAACCCGACTCGGGTTTTGCCTCGGGTTTCTTGAAAACTGATTCCGACCCCCCTTCGGTAAAACGGGCATAACTTATCGCTCAATTGTCTATTTTGACTGAAATTTTTACAAGATATTATTGGCTCAAAGTTGAGCATACCCATTGTGAGCTGTGCACTGTTTGCCTTGTCAAAAAATTGAAACACAATTCAGGATGATAAAGAAAAAATTGATTTACGTTGAAACCTGACGTTTTCTGAAACTTCAAGATTTTCTGTAGGCCACATCCTACCTCTGTTTGAGCTGAAATTTTTTGTGGATTCTCCCCCATTGTTAGTGAGTTGGAGAAAAAAATAAAAACAAATAAAAAAAGAAATTTGGGATTTCTACTAGTGCTACATCTAGCCCCCTAGAATTTCTGGATTTGGCTGTTTTACACTTAGCCCCCTGTCATCGCTTATGTGCCTTTGTCTCCTTATTTCTACTTTGCTATCACTACTATTCTAGGACATACATAAACCAACAACTAGGGATAAGTTACTTGGGCACTTATTCAGTTTTACTATCTGTTTTTGATTTATGGGCCTTCACAACCGATCACAATTGGCTCGATCACCGACACCTAACCGGTCAAGGTCCCACCATAGACCAAGAGCAACTGAGAAACCATACGGATATGTGCCATGGTTTGTAATATATGTGACGAGTAATTGATTTAAGCGAATTTAGTGTTTAAGTTGAAATACGGGAATCTAGGGATTGCATGAGTTTACATATCATGGTTATGACTAACCGGAGTTGGTGAAGGAATTGGTGATCTTGCAAGAGTTGGGAAATGTGTTTGCTTGTCTCATAATGTGTAGGTCAATGGAGTCGACTTGGTGATCAACGGTAAGAGGATCGGACACAAATAAGGGACTTAGGGCCAGACCATCGGGATGTCGGATGAAATTAAGGGTGATCTACACCGTACATATGAAGAGGTAAGAAACATGAACGGTTTTGCGGTTGAGCCTCAAAACCGTAGTGGTGATGAAGATGAAAAAACAAGGATAAAGAAGGGTGAGCCAAAAATTCTAGAGAAATTCGTAACCTAATCAAAATAAGGGAGGGAGGGAGGACAGATTCCTCCATTCTTGTAGTTTCTACTTTGCTCTGACTTCAATGGGAAAACAAGTTGATTCGCTATCTATGCTGTTGTTCAATCCCGCTCGTGATTTCATTTGTTTTCGCGATGTCTGAGCTTGAACCGACGAGTTCATCTCGATAGCTCTATCGGTTCTTTGATTCCAGCAGCTACAGGTTTTGGTTTGTGTTTACAGGAAATCTTCCAGCGATTCTGATTTGGATCTCGATCCATGTGTACTCTCAGAGCTTTCTCTGGAATTGCCCAGGCGCCGGCGTGTTTGTGTTGCAGGTTGGGTGGGAAAGATGGTAGGAACTGGCAAGATCTGGATTTACTTCGTGAGGAGCGCGCAATAATTCTAGCCTGCTCAAGTCAGATGACTCACGCACATGTCCCTGGTGTTCATCTCTGCGCTCTGAACTTCAGTCAGGGAGGCCACGAAATCCCTGCTGCGATGATGGTTTGCTAGATCGATGCTATCTTCCTTTACCTCTGTCCGCATCTGCATGCTAAGTGAATCTCTCTTAATCATTGCTCTGGCTCCTGTAGCTGTTTTGTTTATTATCTTATTTGTATTAATCGTTGTGCTATTGTCTGTACGAAGCTTGTTTCTATCTAGCGTATAGTTCCTTGCTAAAGTCAGCTCGTGTGTGCATGTTTTATCCTATAGCTTATTAGTTAATCTTTCTTATTAGTACTGTCGTTATTGCACCATATTAGTAGTTTTATTTTAATCTTTTGATCTCAATTATTTGCGTGCCTTGTCGAGTAACCTGTTAGTTTAATCTTTTAGTTGCAGACTGCTATATAATTTAATACTAATAGATTATTATATTAAGATCCATTTATTTACATCACTAATCTTTTTTTTGTAGGTAATCAAATTAATAGTAGTGGTCTTTTGATCTGTGTTATTTTGTTCTCTTTGCTTCCGCTAATTTTGTGAGAACTCCTAACATATTCCTATGGTTAGTATGTCCGTTGTGACTACGTGATCATGGTATATAAGAGAGGTGCGTTGGGTGAAAAACGGAGAAGGCCATTTATTCTGGAAGAAATTTTTTGAGGCGCCTATTCACCCCCCCCCCTTCTAGTCGCCTGCTCGGTCCTTCAATTGGTATCAGAGCCGGTTTGATCACTAGTTGACCTTCACCGGCTTTGTGATCCGAAGGCGACATGGAGAGGCGTGCTGTTAAGCTGTGGATGTTCGATGGAGAGGACTTCCCATACTGGAAGTCACGGACTAAGACGTATCTGCTGAGTCAAGGACGTGCAATTCGGAAGATTGTTAAGCAGGAGTATGCTAAAACCACAAGACCTAAACACTGCATCTGCAGGTGAGTTGACCAGGTATGAGAACAACTCCAAAGTTGTCAATATTCTGCTCTCTGCACTTGGTAGGAGTGAACATGATCACGTTGCACACCTTGACACTACTCATGCTATTTGGGATAAGCTCTACACGTACCATGAGGGTACCAATCAAGTCAAGTCTATGCGTAAGGATTCTTACAATAGACAGTATCAAACGTGATGAGACCCCTAAAGATACATGCAACACTCCTCCAATTCTGGACTTGCAAGGTCCAATGAGTAGAGCTCGTGCACGACGACTAAATTTAGAGGCGAGCTCGTTCCTACGTTCTTCATTATATGTCACTTTTGAGAATGGTTTGCTACCTAATGATTATATTGTAATTAGGAACCATGGAGAGGACCAGGATATGATGGCAGAAAAGGTTGGAGACATGGAGGACCAGCAAGGACGTGGAAGCCAAGGTGGAGGCCCAACCAAAACCGACTTCGAGTCTGTTTTGGGGCTCATGACCAGTCTGCACTAAAATGGATGCCCAACATACCGACTCGGATTTGGATGTTCTACATATGCACGGAAAGATAAGAAAAAGACCTTTCCAATGCCACCGGTATCATATCAAAATTCATCCGGAGTCATCGGGAATCGTCGAAACAAGAAAGGGTCCAGAATCTGTTTCGGTGCTGTGTCGCCTGTTTTTGGCCTTTGGACTTTGTATCTAGTTGAGCCCAATTAGGGGCGCGTCCAGTGGGTCTTGCATGACCCTAGGATCTTCATATACAGCCGCCGCCACACCATTAGGGTTCAGGTTTTGCTTAGATTATTCTGTTCATAACAGTTTCGCCGTCATCACGGTTTGTGAGACCCCAACTTTGTGAGATTCATAACACATCTGCAATTGTGTTGCATTCTTCTTTGTTCTTGCTTGTGTTCTTGATTTGCAGGCAGGGATTAGCCTTCTCGGCGAGGTCAATCATTTTAGGACGGTTGATAATCAGAGGAGACGTCGTGCTGCGATTACGGGGTTTAGAACGTGTTGCTCTGAAGCCAGATCGATTTGTGTGTTGCCTCCGACCAAATCAACATATCCAGAACCTTTCGGAAGATCGGGAACCCTTGTCCACATCAAAACCTGTGCACGATAACCTGGTGAGTCACTAGATGACACTTTTCATAGGTTTGAGGCAATTATGTGCAACTTGCGGGCTTGTGGTAACCTAGTGTACAATGACAATGATAGAGCTAAGCAACTGTTGTACTCACTTGATGAAAATGTTTAGGGGGCTAAAATTGCTGATCTAGAAGAAACTATTGACTTCAACACCTTGAACTGTGAGCAACTGCATAGCAAGCTAAAATCTCATGAACTGTCTAGGAAATCTCGTTCTAATCTTGCTATTCCTGCTTCTAGCATGGCTTTGCTTTCTAGCTCTCAGAAGGGTAGGCACAGTGATGCTTCTTATGGAACTAACCCCTCACTTGACAAGTCTTCCTTGGAGTTTGCTCTGTCTTCTCTTGTTGCAGCTTCCGATAAATAGATGGAGTGCATTCCTGACGAGGAGCTGTCCTTGCTCACAAGGAAGTTCTACAACAACCGTAAGGAGAGAAGGGGAGGTGGTTCATGAACCTGCTTCGAGTGTGGTGACCCGGGACACTTCATTGCTAATTGTCCCAAGAAGAAGAAGAAGGCTGGATACCGTGACAACAACACTGAAGACTTCAAGCAGAAGAAGAACCGCTTCTACAAGAAGGGCAAGAAATCCAAGAAGTTTGTCAAGGCCATTGCACGCATATGCTTTGCCGCCTTGAGCGATGTCGATCTCACATCAAGCGAAGGCCTTTCAAGCTCGGAGGTGGAGGTTGACAAGCCACGAGTCAAGAGGAAGGATGACTTCATCGGGCTCTGCTTCATGGCAAAGAATGACCATGATACCGACTCTAGATCCGACTCCAACACAAGTGAGGTACCTCCCACTCTTGATGAGCTCTCTTCTGAACTTAATCATTTGCACGATGTTCTGCTCATGCAAGATGATAAGCTTCGCAGTGCTGTTGATGAAAGTAGAGAGCTTAAGTCTAAGTTGGAGAGTGCTGATTTTGAAATTGCTTCGCTTAGGTCTAAACTTGCTAAAGATGACATGGTTGTAGAGTGTGAGTCCTGTCAAGTTGTGATGAATGATCTGAGTCAGAGGGAGAGTGTGCATACTCAAGTTGCCAGTTAGCTTGAGAGTGCTCTCAAGGAGCTTGATAAGTTCAAAGCTAGACCAACTCTTTTGGGTGCATGTCAGAAGTGCCCCAAGCTCATAGATGAGTTGGAAGCTCAGTCCCTCAAAGTCAAAAAGCTTGAGTCCAAGCTGCTTTATGAGACTCGCTCAAAAGTTCTCCCACCTCTGTGTGAAGTGTGTGTTACCCTCAAGGACAAGCTAGTAATCACTAGGGAGGAAAACAAAGTCCTAGTTCAGGAAAATGACTATCTTGTTTCTAGGCTCCAGAGAACCCTAGTGAGTGAGGAAAAGATTGAGAGTGATTTGGCAAAAGTGAAGGAGAGTGCTTCTAGGTCAACTTATAACTTGGGCTTGGGATTTGAGAGGTGTGACAAGGAGAGTGAGAATGTGGGTAAGTTTGTACCTAGCTCCAGCTACAAAGATGAGGAAAACACTATCAAACCCACTGACACATACTATCCACCCAATCCAAAACCCTCCTTCAACCCAAAGCAAACACAGAAGCCAAAACCCAAACCTGCAATGCAAACCAAGCCTAATCCTAAGGGTGTCGACATTTGCATGTTTTGTGGTTGCAAGGGTCATTTGGATGAATTTTGTTATAGGCGTAAGAGGATTGAGAGGAAGCAAGCTGAGTTGACTAGGGATGCTTTTTATGATGATTTTGTTGACCTTCAGCCTCCCTCTTTTTCTCGTGCCTATCGTGGATAGGGTCATTCCTCATATGGCTTTGATTCACGAAACAGAGTCTTTGCACAACAGAACTTTGGCGCCCCACGTTTTCCCTATCGTGATGAGCGTCACTCGCATGGATTTGGTTTTCACACATATTGTTTCTATCCTCACAACCCAAGGTTTGAGTCGAGACGCTTTGACAGGCCATGTTTTCCCCATCGTGGTTCTCGTCCTATGCGTTCGAATGATAATGTACAAAGAACTGTGATGACTACTACCGGTCGTATGGTTAAGTGCTGGATTCCCAAATACCTTTTAACTAACCCCAGTACTGAGCCATCGACTTTTCCTTCTTGTTCTTTATAGGCAGCAGGTGGAGGCCTGGAGAACAAATGGTTGATGGACTCCGGATGTTCGCGCCACATGATCGGAGATGCAAAGTGGTTCTCCAGCCTCACTCCCTTGAAGCGCCGGGAGTATGTGACCTTTGGAGATGACAAGAGAGGGAGAGTGAAGGCAAGAGGCGTGGTAAAGGTAAATTAAAAATTCAGTATCAAGGATGTTGGTTTGGTTGAGTATCTCAAGTACAATCTCCTGTCTGTCTCTCAGGTTCTTAATGTTGGTTTGGAAGTGTGCTTTAAGTCGAATGCTTCTTGTGTTCCTGATTCGAGTGGTTCCTTGGTTTGTGGGATTTCTTGCATTGGCAGAGTTTTTCAGGCTGATTTTGTTGGTTCTCCTGGTTCTCACAAGTGCTTGTTTGCTCAATCTTCCTCTGAGCTCTGGAAATGGCATAGGAGACTAGGTCACATGAGCTTTGACTTGTTATGTCGCTTGAGTGGCCTATGTTTGATCCGAGGATTGCCTAAGCTCAAATTTGATAAGGATTTGGTTTGTGCTCCTTGTCATCATGGGAAAATGATTGCCTCTTCTCATCCACCAATCAATTTGGTGATGACTGAACGCCCTGGAGAGTTGCTTCACATGGACACTGTTGGTCCTTTTCGGGTTCGTTCAGTGGGTGGGAAGTGGTATGTTATTGTGATTGTTGATGACTACTCTCGCTACTCTTGGGTTTACTTTCATGAGAGCAAGGATGAAGTGTTTCATCACTTTTTGAGCTTAGCTTTGAGGTTGTTCAAGGAACTCCCTGGTGCATTACGAGCAATCCGTAGTGATAATGGCACCAAGTTCAAGAACTCCTCTTTTGATGCTTTCTGTCTTGAGCATGGTATTGAGCATTAGTTTTTAGCACCTCGTGTTCCCTAGCAAAATGGTGTAGTTGAAAGAAAGAATAGACCTTGGTGGAAATGGCCCGGACAATGCTCGATGAGCATAGGACTTCGAGGCAGTTCTGGGCTGAGGCCATTAGCACTGCTTGCTATGTTTTCAATCAGATTTTCTTGCGCTCAATTCTTAATGTGACTTCCTATGTGCTTCATTTGGGGAGGAAGCCATCTGTTTCTCATTTGCGTGTCTTTGGTTGCAAGTGCTTCATTCTCAATTGTGGCAATCTTGATAAGTTTGAGTCGGATCTTGGTTACACCCTTCATGGTCATTCCTATAGAGTTTTGAACCTAGAAACTAACACCATCATAGAGTCCTGTGATGTAACCTTTGATAAATCAAATTCTTGTGCAAGCAATGTGATTGAGACTGCAGGTACCAAGGAGATGGAGGAGAGCATCTTTGTAGAAGAGGACCTATAGAGCTTGGATGATGACAATGATGAGTCATTCCATCCCACATCCAAGCTTGTTCCTGCTGCTATCACCACTCCAGTAGAGGATCCAGAAGCTTCTACATCCAGTTCAGTAGCTGTCGAGAGAGCTCTAGCTATGGTTGAGGGGGAGGTATGCTCTAGGAGAGAGGCTCCTCACCACATTCAACGTCGACATCCATCTCAACAGATGATTGGTAATCTCTATGAGAGGACTACAAGGTCAAGGTCTGCACATCTCGTTTGCTTTACCAATTCTTTGTTTGTTGCCACCTTTGAACCTCGGGATGTTGCACACGCACTATCTGATGAATATTGGGTTAATGCCATGCACGAGGAGTTGGAGAACTTTGAGAGAAACAAAGTATGGACCCTTGTAGAGTCTCCCAAAAATGTCAATATCATAGCAACCAAATGGGTGTTCAAAAAAAACATGGGGATGATGGTGAGGTTGTGAGAAACAAGGCTAGGCTAGTTGCTCAGGGTTTTAGCCAAGTGGAAGGCTTAGATTATGATGAAACCTTGGCTCCTGTTGCTCGTATATAAGACATTAGGATCTTGCTTGCATTTGCTGCCTCCAAGGGCATTAGACTTTATCAAATGGATGTCAAGAGTGTTTTCCTAAATGGTTTGATAGAGGAAGAAGTGTATGTGAGGCAACCCCCTGGCTTTGAGCACCACAAATACCCAAATCGTGTGTACAAGCTTCATAAGGCTTTGTACGGTCTAATGCAAGCACCTAGGGTATGGTATGCTAGGCCTAAGTCCTTCTTGCTAGAGCGTGTGTATGTCATGGGGTGTGTTGACAAAATCACTCTCAAGCATAGCAATGACTTTCTAATTGTTCAGATGTACGTGGATGATATCATTTTTGTTGGTTCCTCTCATGCTCTTGTGTCCAGATTTCAGGAAGCCATGGAATGTGAATTTCAGATATCGATGATGCGTGAGCTCACCTTCTTTTTTGGGTTTCAAATCAAGCAGTGAAAGCAAGGCACTTTCATTCATCAAGCCAAGTACACGAAGGATCTCCTAAAGAAGTTCGACATGGTCAATGTGAAGCCGTTGTCTACACCAATGTCCACTACAACGGCTCTTGACCCCGATGAAGATAGTGAAGCGATGGATCAAAGGGAGTACAGGAGCATGATTGTCTCTCTCTTGTACCTGACGGTGACAAGACCCGACATACACTTTGCGGTGTGTCTTTGTGCTCGCTTTCAAGCTTCCCCAAGGGTGACTCATCGCAAGGCTGTCAAGCGCATCTTCAGGTATCTCAAATACACCCTTGAGTTTGGTCTATGGTACTCTACATCTTTATCTCTTGATCTCATTAGGTATTCGGACGCAGACTTTGCTGGGTGTAGAATTGATAGGAAGAGCACTTCTGGTACTTGCCATTTCTTGGGTACTTCTTTGATCTGTTGGTCTTCTCATAAGCAGCCGAGTGTTGCCGAATCCACCATAGAGGCTGAATATGTTGCTGCTGCTAGCTACTGCTCACAAATCCTATGGATTGTGTCTACCATGAGGGACTATGGGTTAACTTTTAAGGGTGTTCCACTCATGTGTGATAACTCCAGTGCCATATGCTTAGCTAAAAATCTAATCCAGCATGGTAAGGTCAAACACATCAATGTGTGATTCCAGTTCCTGAGAGACAATGTTGAGAAGGGGGATGTTGAGCTCAAATACATCGATACCCAAAACCAACTAGCCGATATCCTCACCAAGCCCCTAGATGCTTCAAGACATGCTTTTCTTCGGGGGAAACTTGGTGTTTGTCATCCTTATGGCATCTTTTGAGGGGGAGTTGGTGTTCTCTTGTATATATGTATCTTACCTTTTATGCATTGCATCTCATATGTAATATATGCATTGGTAGATGAGCTTTCATTCTTATGCTTTCTTGCATTTCTCTTTGCTATGATTAAGCTTGAGCAGAGTTGTGTGGATGTGATGATAATCTCTCATGCTTAGATTTTTTAGATGGCTTGTTACAAACTTATTTGAGCAACTTGCTAATCTTAAAGGTAAACTAAGCTTCTTGTGAACCTTATGAACTAATCTTGCTAAAACTTGCTCACCATATGTATAATTGCTTTTATCCTGATTGAAACTTGCATTGAGGCTAGTCTAGAAGATATCTTGGCTTTGGCACCTTGTGTTTGCAAAATGGAAGGCTTTGCAAATGTTTAGCTCATGATGGGTCATTGTGGGAACATGTGTTCCTTTTACCACAAATGCATGCTCTTTTGTCTTGTGCATAAACTTGAATAATCTGCTAAGTGCTTTGATCAAGAATAATTTTGAAATGCTAATCCAAACACTATGACTTGAAACCTCGGGGTGTTTGTCATACCCAGTCGTGCGACCCTCCGCATGGATACGAGGACACATGAGGATAAACAATAATCACTTGATTAATTGAGTCTCTGTTGTATATGTGAGCGTTTGTAGAGCTCATTTTCTGCGAATGCTTGTTGCCCCAGTCGAGATTGAAACTGGCTAGATTCTCACTTGATGCTTGTTTTGCCTTGGATACGAGTACTTACACATGTGGTGGTAGATTTTCTCATGATAAGAAAATTTGATTCTATCTAAGCTAGCCAATCTTTCTGCTTAGCTTGTGTAGCTCTTGGTGTTTATGCCTTGCTATCTATTTTTTATCTTTGTATGATTGTGAGCTATTGGTTTTACATTTTATGGCTCTATGTTTATGGGTAGCAAAGTTAAATGCTTGTTTGCATACTTGTTGAAGCTCCTTAGGTTTGCATTTTCATGTTTTGCATGTTTGCTTGTTCTTTTATCTTTTTGATGAGTTCATTGCCAAAGGGGGAGAAAATATTGGGTCATGCACAAATTATGCTAAGAAACTTAAAATGATCCATTTTACACAACATAAAACCTACCACAAGTTGAGGGGGAGCATATCATGATCTTGAGCGTTTTCCTACACTTTTCACACTCTTTGTGTCTCAAGTCGCTTTCTTTGCCAACTCTTGGTTTTGTGATCCCTACTTTGCCATATGGCTTTTTTTTACCTTTTCTTTGGGTTTGGCCATTTGGATGAGTTTATGCGGTTTTGCATTTCACTCCCTAATCTTGTGCATTTGAGGTTGTCAATGTACTCATCAAGGAGGAGATTGAGAAACCATGTGGATATGTGCCTAGTTTGCAATATATGTGATAAGTAGTTGACATGAGCGAATTTGGTGTTTGAGTTGAAATGCGGGAATCCAGGAATTGCATTGGTTTGCATATGATGGTTATGACTAATCGGAGTTGGTGGAGGAATTAGTGATGTTGCAGGAGTTGGGAAATGTATTTACTTGACTTATGATATGTAGGTCAATGGAGTCGACTTGGTGGTCAACGGCGAGAGGATCGGGTACAAATAGGGGACTTAGGGCCAGACGATTGGGATGCCGGGTGAAGTTAAGGGTGATCCACACCGTACACGTGGAGAGGTAAGAAGCACAAATGGTTTCGCGGTTGAGCCTCAAAACCGTACTGGTGATGAAGACGGCGTGTTGACCAAGTCAAGACGAACGGGATACCGGTGCAAGTGACAAGGGGACCCGATAGACAGGGACTGGAAGAGACTTGCCGGTGGTCAGGAACGCGGGACGAGGTGATATGCGTTGACATTGAGAAATTACGCTTTGAGAAGCGTGCAAAGCGATTTCCCTTGGACCTCAAAACCGGTGGCGGCGATTGGTGGTGTACGTGGCACTATCACTGAGCTTGCATCGAGGCGAAGCAAAGACATGAAGGATCCGATGACGTTCGGGCTACGAAGAAAAAGTTGGACAAAAAGGATCCTAAGGGTAGGTCAAATTGTATTATGTTCAAAGGACATTTTGGAAAAGAAAAATGATAAAACAGGGAGAGTTGAGGACTGGTGGCTGGTGCCACTCGTGCTCCTTCTAATTGGAATTGGGGATTAGGTTTTAGAAGAGAGAAGAAAGAAAGATGAGCCAAAAAAATCTCGAGAAATTCGTAACCTAACCAAAATTAGGGAGGGAGGGCGGATTCCTCCGTTCTTGTAGTCTCTACTTTGCTCTGACTTCAATGGAAAAATAAGTTGATTTGCCATCTGTGCTGTTGTTCAATCCCGCTCGTGATTTCATTTGTTTTCGCGATGTCTGAGCTTCTCGGTTGCTCGTGCTCTGTGTTTGAACCGACGAGTTTATCTCGATAGCTCTATCAGTTCTTTGATTCCAGCAGCTACAGGTTTTGGTTTTTGTTTGCAGGAAATCTTCCAGCGATTCTGATTTGGATCTCGATCCGTGTGTACTCTCAGAGCTTTCTCTGGAATTGCCCACGCGCCGGCGTGTTTGTGTTGCAGGTTGGGTGGGAAAGATGGTCGGAACTGGCAAGATCTGGATTTACTTCGTGAGGAGCGCGCAATGATTCTAGGCTGCTCAAGTAAGATGACTCACGCACATGTCCCTGGTGTTCGTCTCTGCGCTCTGAACTTCAGTCAGGGTGGTCACGAAATCCCTGCTGCTATGATGGTTTGCTAGATCGATGCACTATCTTTCTTTACGTCTGTCCGCATCTGCATGCTAAGTGAATCTCTCTTAGGCCCCTTTGGATTGAAGGATTTTTGGAGAAAAAATACAGGATTCATTCCTATAAGAAAAATTCCTATCCAAGCCTTTGGGAGGTAACAAGGAAGCAAAGGAAAAGTGAAGGAACCTTTCCTACCATACCGATTTTGGAGGAAAAACATAGGATACAAAACATTGGGTCCAAGCTCTTTTTTCTTTCCTGTGCTCAAGAATCGAGATAAAACAACGTTTTGCTGCTGCTAAACAAGGCTTGAGCATGCGCTACCTGTTAAGACCGAAGAACACAGTGCAGTTCATCCGTACCCTACATGGCCTAATTAGAATTATGTGTTTCTATTCCTATAAGTTTCCTGTGCCCCATTCAAAGACCTATGTTGCTAACTTTCCTGTGTTTTATAATCCTCTGTTTTTCATATCCATCCGTATAGAATTCTTACTTTTTTCCTATTCCTGTGTTTAGCAATCCTTCAATCCAAAGAAGGCCTTAATCATTGCTCTGGCTCCTGTAGCTGTTTTGTTTATTATCTTATTTGTATTAATCGATGTGCTATAGTCTCTACGAAGCTTGTTTCTATCTAGCGTGTAGTTCCTTGCTAAAGTCAGCTCGTGTGTGCATGTTTTGTCCTATAGCTTATTAGTTAATCTTTCTTATTAGTACTGTCGTTGTTGCACCATATTAGTAGTTTTATTTTAATATTTTGATCTCAGTTATTTGCCTGCCTTGTCGAGTAACCTGTTAATTTAATCTTTTTGTTGCAGACGGCTATGTTAATTTAATACTCATAGATTATTATATTATGATCCATTTATTTGCATCACTAATCTTTTTTTTGCAGCTAATCAAATTAATAGTAGTGGTCTTTTGATCAGTGTTACTTTTTTCTCTTTGCTTCCGCTAATTTTGTGAGAACTCCTAACATATTCCTATGGTTAGTATGTCCGTTGTGACTACGTAAATATAGTGTGTTGCAAGAGAGGTGTGTTGGGTGAAAAACGGAGAAGGCCATTGTGATATCCCATGTCATAAAATAAAGTTAACTAAATCTAACATCAATTAAGGTCTAAGCAAAAGTATAATTAATCCATGTGTCAAAGAATAAAAAGGAAGAAACCTATTTAATTAAATTACAGAATATTCAAATATGGGTCATCCACAAACATTACCAAAACCGATGGAAGTACCCTAATGTTTTTGCATATTCTGAATGGCCACATTAAAAGAGAATGTTGATAATTTTTCCAGAATTTTTGGTAACCATTTAATACCCTTAAAAATTCCCCCAAAGTCAGAAAAGTGTATTTTGGATTTGGAATTTTTATAATTTATCAAAGCAGATTTAGCTGGTGCACCCAAAAGCAAAGTTGGAGTACACGTTTTCCTGAGCCCACATAAAAATTTGTGTCCAAGTTGGAGTATGGAAACATGGCAAAATGGAGCAAACCCGAGTCGGGGTCCAGAGTCAAACCGGGTCGAGCCCTTTCTCTCTTCCCGGCGAATCCCAACCCGACACCGGGTTGTACCCGGGTACTGTTGCCACCGCCGATCACTGGCGCCCCAGACCGGCCACTGCACCGCCAGCTCTCCACCCTGTGCCATCGGCCGGAATTGAAGCCGTCCACCGCCGGCAGCCACTCCCTGGCCGACAGCGCGACTCCCCCTCCCTCTCTCTCCCTCTCTCACCCGCTCTCGGCCCTCCCTCCATCGGCCGAGTCAAAAGGGAGCAGCAGCAGCAACAGCACACCAGCCTCATCTCTCTCACTCTCTCAACTCGCAACCGGCTCTCACACACTCCAGATCGCCCCCGAGCGCCGGCACTCTCTCTTCCTCCCTCTCCTCGACGAAACCCGAGCCAGTGCCCTGTTCTGTCCACCATGGCCGCGCCGCCGCCCAGAGCTCTGCCTAGGCAACCTCTCCGTCCCCTCTTTCTTTGCAAATTGACATGTAAGGACCACACCCCACTCCCCTCTAATTTCCTCACTCCCCTGTGTAGTGCTCTCGCCGGAATTCGCGAAGCCGGAGTCGCCGCCGCCGGATCCGACCCCCCCCCCCTCGGCCGACGGGAGCCCTGCTCCGGCTTTCCCCCTCGACGAGTTCCTCGACGCAGATCGTCCCCGAGCCTCCGCGAAGCTCATCGACCGAACCCCAGCCTGCCTCCCCCTCGGCACCGTCGCGTGGACCTCGCCGGAGCTGCCCCTGCCGCCCCGCGTCGTCGCCGGCGATCTCCGGTGAGCCACTCTCCCCTCCGACCCCCTCCTCGCAATCCCCACGGCATGGAGACCATCCGAGCCACACACGAGCCCCGGCCGTGCCGCCGATCAGCTGCTGGGCCGAGCTCGTCGTCGCCGGCCGCCGCGCGGGCGCGCGCGCGTCTGGAGAAGTTTGAACTCGGTGGCATTCTTGTAAATAACAGTGAACTTCGATTAAACTTTAAAATTCAATAACTCGAGAAATAAAAGTCCAAAAATGATGAAACTAATTTTGTTCGACTCCAAAAATCCTCTTCTACCAGAATAATAGGTTGAGGTACAATATTGCTCAGTAAATTAATTTATTTAATTCCCTAAAGTTACAACCCTAAATTGCTTAATAAATTCATAAGTAAATAAATATAAATGGTAAATTCATGAAACTTGCTCAGTGGTCATGTCAGGGCATCCTTAAACTTTCTACAAAAGCACATTTTCTTTTTATTACATATTTTCAATATTATTGCAAAATCCTCATTTTCAGTAATTAAATTTATATAAATTATTGGCTAGGGATTTATTCATGAAATTTGGCATTCCTGTTCCTTATGCACTTGTACACTTATGTGAAATCCCATGAAAAATTTGAAGCTACCTAAGTATAAATTCTCTGCCGAAATTGATCATTTGCTAATTAACTAAGAAATTCTTCATATAAATGTTACTTCATGTGTATAGTTAAGGAAAGTGGGAATAAATTAGTTTCTGGAAATTCATGGAGAATCATTCATCTTCCCATTGCAGTAAAAATTCTCATGTGCATTTATACTCTTGGTTCTTAATTAACTACATGAGCTAGAACTAGTTATGCAATTAAAGTGCCATTTTTATGTATAGTATTAGTTTGCATATGGTCACTTTAGCTAAGTGGCTCAAAATGAACTTTCTGAAATTTGACCCTAAGTACTATATTGTCATATCATCATCAGCATGTGATGTCATATGATCAACATCTAGGCCATGCTCATGTTAAAGTGGACATACACTAGGAATTGTGATAAGTAAGAGTTGTATTCTTGTAATTAGAAGTTTGTCCCCTTCAAATTCAGTGGTTATCATGTCATACTTAAGTATGCAACCATATTCATGAATGAGTGATTAGTTCATTAATTTATTTGCTGAGGAAGTACCATGTGATGAGGACATCACTCCTAAGGATACATGCAACACTCCTCCAATTCTGGACTTGCAAGGTCCAATGACTAGAGCTCGTGCACGACGACTAAATTTAGAGGTAAGCTCGTTCCTACGTTCTTTATTATATGTCACTTTTGAGAATGGCTTGCTACCTAATGATTATATTGTAATTAGGAACCATGGAGAGGACCAGGAAATGATGAGAGAAGGACTTGGAGATATGGATGACCAGCAAGGACGTGGAAGCCAAGGTGGAGGCCCAACCAAAACCGACTTCGAGTCCGTTTTGGGGTTCAGGATCAGTCTGCACTAAAATGGATGCCCAGGACGCATACGGACTCAGATTTGGACGTTCTACATATGCACGGAAAGATAAGAAGAAGACCTTTCCAATGCCGCCGGTCTCATATCAAAATTTATCCGGAGTCATCAGGAATCGTCGAAACAAGAGAGGATCCAGAATCTGTTTCGGTACTGCATCGCCTGTTTTTGGCCTTTGGGCTTTGTATCTAGTTGAGCCCAATTAGGGGTGCGTCCAGAAGGTCTTACACGACCCTAGGGTCTTCATATACAGCCTCTGCCACACCATTAGGGTTTGGGTTTTGCTTAGATTATTCTGTTCATAATAGTTTCGCCGTCATCACGGTTTGTGAGACCCCAACTTCGTGAGATTCATAATACATCTGCAATTGTGTTGCCTTCTTCTTTATTCTTGCTTGTGTTCTTGATTTGCAGGCAGGGATTAGCCTTCTCGGCGAGGTCAATCATTTTAGGACGGTTGATAACTAGAGGAGACGTCGTGCTGCGATTGCGGGGTTTAGAACGTGCTGTTCTGAAGCCGGATCGATTTGTGTGTCGCCTCTGACCAAATCAACGTATCCAGAACCTTTCGGAAGATTGGGAACCCTTGTCCACATCAAGTAGTATCAGAGCTGGGCCCTTGTTAAGAAAGGGAGAATAATAAGGACATCCTCCACTATTACCCGCTAGGGCGGCGACCGTGTGAGCCTCTGAATAATCCCACCTTGCTTAGCTTGGGAGGTGGAAGCCACCTTAAAAGGGAGAGCCACCCTTCCCCTATCAGACTAGTTTTTTAGGGAGATTAGGCCTTTCCCTGAGTGGGGGCGCCGGAGTTGCGGTGCTAAGACTGCGGATTCGGGTCGTGGACCTAGAATCGGATCGGTGTGTCGGGCTTTCGGCAGGAGTTGTGGTGCTAAGATTGCGGGATTCAGGGAATCTGGATTGGTGTGTCGGGCTTCGTTCCACCCCACCTGGGCCGGATGTATCATTTGGTATCAGAGCTTCAGGTGCACCGTCAGGTTCGCACTACCGTTAGTTAATTTCATTTTGTGTTCATCCTATCATCCACAGAAAAGCCAAAAAAAATTTTCTCCTCCGCCCATAACCACGTGTTTAGCCTTTGCATATTTCAATTTCAGAGTCTGTAGTGTTGAGTTTGTGTCCTAGTTTTTGTTTAGTCGCTGGTTTAGTTTGTGTTATTGTCATAAGTAGTGTTTCCCTTGCAACCCTAGCCGCCATCCCCTTCACCATCCTCTGTTCTATCGACTTTGTGTGCTAGGGTTGATTGATCGATACACCCACCCTAATCCCACCCTCAAACACCTCGGATCAATCCCCACAAATTCCACTTTCCGCTGCATCCACGCCGCCAAAAAAAAATCTTACCCAAATCATTATTTGTTGCCCAAAGAATTTGTTAATCATTCGAATCATGAATCCCTTAAGTATATTCGTTCTCAATGTAATTTGAACCGTAGACATGCTAAATGGATTGAGTTTATTGAGTCTTTTCTTTACAATATTAAACATAAGAAAGGGAAGGATAATGTGATCGCTGATGCTTTATCTTGGCGCTATACTTTATTGTCTCAACTTGATTGTAGAATTTTTGGACTTGAGGCAATTAAAGAACAATATGCTATTGATGTTGATTTTAAGGATGTATTGCTGCATTGTAAAGAAGGTCGTGCATGGAATAAATTTGTGTTGAATGATGGATTCTTGTTTAGAGCTAACCGCCTAAGCATTCCAGTTGGTTCCGTTCGTCTTTTGTTGTTACAGGAGGCGCATGGAGGTGGATTGATGGGTCATTTTGGTGCCAAGAAGACGGAGGATATTTTGGCCACACACTTCTTTTGGCCAAGGATGAGAAAAGATGTTGAGCACTTTGTTGCTCGCTGCACTACATGTCAAAAAGCTAAGTCTCGCTTGAATCCACATGGTTTATACATGCCACTTCCTGTTCCTTCTATTCCTTGAGCGGATATTTCTATGGACTTTGTTTTAGGACTGCCTAGGACTAAGAGGGGGAGTGATAGTATTTTTGTTGTTGTGGATAGATTTTCTAAGATGGCACACTTTATACCATGTCATAAGACTGATGATGCTAGTTATATTGCTGATCTTTTTTTTTAAAGAAATTGTACGTTTGCATGTTATGCCTTCTACTATTGTTTCAGATCGTGATGCAAAATTCTTGAGTCACTTTTGGCGCACGCTTTGGAATAAGTTGGGTACAAAGTTGTTGTTTTCTACAACTTGTCACCCACAAACTGATGGACAAACTGAGGTGGTGAACCCCACTTTGGGTACTATGTTGAGAGCTATTTTGAAGAAAAATTTGAAGCAATGGGAAGAATGTTTGCCTCATGTTGAGTTTGCATATAATCGGGCAACACATTCTACTACCAAGGTAAGTCCTTTCAAGGTAGTGTATGGTTTTGATCCCTGTACTCCACTTGATATACTTCCTCAATCTATTCATGAGAGAGTTCATGTTGATGCTAAGGAACGTGCTGAATTTATTTTGAAAATGCATGAGACCACTAGACTTAGCATTGAAAAGATGAATGACAAGTATAAAATTACTGGTAGTAAAGGTAGAAAAGAAGTAAAACTTGATGTAGGAGATTTAGTATGGTTACACTTGAGAAAAGATAGATTTCCAGATTTGAGAAAGTCTAAATTAATGCCTAGAGCTGATGGTCCTTTCAAAATAATTGAGAAGATTAATGATAATGCATACAAACTTGAGTTGCCTCCTGAGTTCGGGGTTAGTCCTACTTTTAACATTTCAGATTTGAAACCATACTTGGGAGAAGAGAATGAGCTTGAGTCGAGGACGACTCCACTTTAAGAGGGGGAGGATGATGAGGACATCACTCCTAAGGATACATGCAACACTCCTCCAATTCTGGACTTGCAAGGTCCAATGACTAGAGTTCGTGTACGACGACTAAATTTAGAGGTGAGCTCGTTCCTACGTTCTTTATTATATGTCACTTTTGAGAATGGCTTGCTACCTAATGATTATATTATAATTAGGAACCATGGAGAGGACCAAGAGATGATGGGAGAAGGACTTGAAGACGTGGAGGACCAGCAAGGACGTGGAAGCCAAGGTGGAGGCCCAACCAAAACCGACTTCGAGTCCGTTTTGGGGTTCATGACCAGTCTACACTAAAACGGATGCCCAGGACGCATATGGACTCGGATTTGGACGTTCTATATATGCATGGAAAGATAAGAAGAAGACCTTTCCAATGCCGCCGGTCTCATATCAAAAATCATCCGGAGTGATCGGGAATCCTCGAAACAAGAGAGGGTCCAGAATCTATTTCGGTACTGCGTCACCTGTTTTTGGCCTTTGGGTTTTGTATCTAGTTGAGCCCAATTAGGGGTGCGTCCAGAGGGTCTTGCATGATCCTAGGATCTTTATATACAACCGCCTCCACACCATTAGGGTTTGGGTTTTGCTTAGATTATTCTGTTCATAACAGTTTCGCCGTCATCACAGTTTGTGAGACCCCAACTTCGTGAGATTCATAATACATCTGCAATTGTGTTGCCTTCTTCTTTGTTCTTGCTTGTGTTCTTGATTTGCAGGCAGGGATTAGCCTTCTCGGCGAGCTCAATCATTTTAGGACAGTTGATAACCAGAAGAGACGTCGTGCTACGATTGCGGGGTTTAGAACGTGCTGTTCTGAAGCCAGATCGATTTGTGTGTCGCCTCCGACCAAATCAACGTATCCAGAACCTTTCAGAAGATCGGGAACCCTTGTCCACATCACCATGAATCTTCATGCCATACATTCCAGCTTGAATTAAGAAAGACTCCATGAAACCTTGTGTATTCCTTAGCATTGATGCATGTCCATTCCATATAGGAATCGAGACTGAGGAGATCCCACCGGACCAGCAAGGAGCTGAAGTGCACTTTGGTGAAGACGCTAACTATGATCACACCCAAGGCAAGCCCCGGTGCATAACCCATTTTATCATTCGAGTCCTTTTTACTTTATCAAGAGTAGGAATATTGTATTGTGCATTAAGTGTAGGACTTGGATGAAACACACTTGCATAATCCAGCAATGACCTATGAGTAGTATGTTAGTAAGCTTTTTCGTTAGCAAATGCTATGCCTACTAGTGGAGTCAACGGTAGGTTATAGGTTCAACTATGGTTCAACTGGTTGATGAACTTGATAAAAATGGAGCACCTATCGTTGCACCTCCGCGAACAAGTATTGAACCGTACCAAGTGCATACCTTTAATATGGGAATTGGTAAACCTAGTAACTTGGGCGCCGTACTGTTGGACGGCCATACTCATCGATCCAGAGGTGATGCGAACAGCACGGTGGTTGCACGAGTTTGAGGACCGCTGGATAGTGCATGGGTTAAGCCTCGGATACGAAGTAATGTATCGCGGGGAGGACGTGTACTCGGGATCGATGGCCCCGGATCAATTTTATAGCAATCTTGTGAACGGTGGCCATACGTGTTCTTGAATGATGCGTATGTCATGTATTTGGGTTTCCCCTGTAGGATGTAAATCAATTCAAATTACCGTCCCTCGCGGTTATGAGTACCTCTTGTTCGAGCAGCGGCAATGATATGTTAAGTAGTAAAGTTGTGGTTATCTTTTCTGAAATTTATTTATGCTATGGATACACAATGCTATGATGTATTGCGCTTTAGCTATATTCATGTCTTAGCAGCTAGCTAGACTCACCGTAACTGTGTTCTACGATAAGCAAAGTAAAATCTTGTTTAAGGAAATTGAAAGCACAGCATAGAACTAATAGGAGCTTTTATGCAACTATCAAATAAACCTGGTCAGCCCCCTGCATACTAGGAGTCAGTTTTAGTAAACCGGTTGACGGGTAAGTCTTGCGGAGTATGTTAGATACTCAGGCTTTGCGTTGATGTTGTTTTTCAGGTTTTCCTCAGGCCACATATTGTGATTGTTATAACAAGGTTGTGTGGGAAGGTGAGGAGCCTCAGAACTGGACCGCTGAATGGGTCCCTAGCTCCCCTATCTATGATGAGTGAGCCATCGCCATAGGGCTAGCATGGTTCACATAGGGCTTGACGTCGTGTTTTATCGTTGTATCGCTTTCGCTAAATTATGTAGTATGTACTAAGGACATATGTATTGTATCAGATCTGAACTTAATTATATTCTACCTCTGAACTTGTAATATTATGCACCTAAGTGATGCAATGTTGTAAATGATGAATGTTCATGTGTGAATGCTGTGTATGGTTACTTCGTTAACCATCTCCCGAGGCGATCCTGTACGACATACTCTACTTTTCGGAGTAGGGTTGTCACAGCCATCTATTTTGGAAGAAATTTGTTGAGGCGCCTATTGACCCCCCTTCTAGTCGCCTTGCTCGGTCCTTCAGTAACAATCTAGATCACACCCTCAAGACCACCCTAGTCTTAGATATGCAAGATGCTCAAGCTACTCTTCTCTAGAACTCTCAAGATATGCAATATCTCGTCCTAGCGCTCTCCTCTTTTCCTCTTGGACGTTATCAAATGCTCTCAGGTATTACACTGGCCAAGAGAGGTCTCCAAGATCCCAGCAACAATGTTATATAAGCTCCCAACCTCAAACTAGCCATTGCTCCACAAATTTGCCTTTCTGGACATCCAGATCGGACTGTCCGGTCACTGCCTGACCGGATCGTCTGGTCACTCTGGTAATGGCCCTCCCAGCCGTTGGCTGCACTGTCTAGGCAAATTCACTGTACTGACCGGACTGTTCGGTCACTGGACCGGACCATCCGATCCGTTTCTCTCTCCAGTCCAGAAACATTCTGTACCGAAGCTCCTCGTTGCCCTGCTGCACTCCTACTAACCGGACTGTCCGATCAACAGACCAGACCGTCCCATCTGTACAGAGTCTCCAGTTGACAGACTTATTGCTCCTCGCTCTATGTCCTGGACAACTCCTCATATTGACCGTACAGTCCGGTATCCACTGACCCCTCTGTCCGGTCTGTATGTCCAGAAGCTAAAACTTGGTTTCCCGGCTTCTCCGAACAGCTCATTGGCTTCTCCACTATCACCTAGTGCCTATGATTTCAATGAGCAACCTTGCACATCACCGACTAGACATGACCTAAGAGAATGCCCTAGACCCCCATGATAGTTCGGTTTTTCCTATGGACTCAAAGCCCTAACAACAAGTCAAGTGTTCCAAACACTTGCACCATAGCTTGTTCTCCGCTTTGATCCATCTCCATTAACCCTTGGACTCCTTCAAGTTCACAAGCCTCCATGCTTGCGGTAATTGTCATCCATCGCCAAGGACACCGTAGAAAATCATCATAAGATAGAAAAGGTTTCCTACATGAATAACACTCGAGTAGATATTAGTCACATTTCATGTTTGTCATGCATCACCAAAACACCACACCTTGGGATGACATCAATAGTCATGATCCTTACAATCTCCCCCTTTTTGGTGATGGATGACAACCACTACTTATGATGATCCAAAAACGGACGAGCAAGAAAGAACCAATGGAAAAGAAAAGATTGAAAGGCATACCTTGGTCCTTACCTTGGAAGTAGTCGCCCCCTTGAGATGTGCTAGGTGTTGAGGGAGAACAAGACGTTGATGCTCATGTCGGTGAAGGTGTTCATTGTTGCCATAGACATGTACCGTCGTTATTCTTCTCCATGTTGATGTAGATGTTCATCTTGATGTGATCTTCATATTCCATCTCCCCGAATCTTCATGTTTCTTCTTCATGTTCTCCCCCTTTGAGATATCGATCATCTTCATGTTTCTTCTCCCTCCTTGATCTAGGCTTGACTTTTAGATCTTCATATTCTTCTCCCCCTTTGTCACCTATCACCAAAAACACACCAAAACATAATAAAACCAAGAGGCATAATATAGTTGGCAAGAGTTAGGATAACTCCCCCTTCCATGGTGCTCCACCTGTCGTAGTGATGTTCCATTGTAGTGGCATTTCGCCGTAGCTCCCCCCTACACTTATGACTCAACAAAATATTTTCTCAAATGTGCAAGGGTTAGTCATTCTAGAGGTGGGAATGTATCAACCACTTGTCTTTGAGACGCGCGAGTAAATTTAACCTCGGAGCTCGGTCGAACATGACTCAATGGGCATGAAGCATAAATATCACTATTCGAATATCTAGAGAGTCATGTACTCACATTGTAAATGAGTAACACCCCCTAGACACATTCTTGGAGGCATGCATGGTATCATAATGCAAGGATGCATAAATGCAAAGAGTGCAAATGCAACAAGTATACAATGCATGATGCGATGCTAAAGAGAACAGAGAGAACTGCTACAAACCAAAGTGTCAACAACGAGTTGTTCCCTTCTGAAGCTTGCTCACAATGGACCATTCTTCAAAGCCTTGGGTACATCTTGAACCACCTTCCCAAGCTTAATCCATGTCCATTGCTATCTTAAGAAGGTCCGAAGTCAACCTACAAAAGAAGAGAAACAAGCACAAACAAAAACACAAACAAGAACAACCAAAACACTGAGTTCTCCCCTTATCTTGTTGAAGGGGACATGCTCAAGGGTTACTCACATGAAGTTGGAGAGGTTGAGAACATTGAGTTCTCCCCTTATCTTGTTGAAGGTTTTCTCATCGAGTGGCTTGGTGAAGAAGTCCGCCAATTGTTCATGAGTTTGCACACTCACCAACTCGATATGCTTCTTCTCAACATGGTCTCTTATGTAATGATGCCTCACTTGAATGTGCTTTGCATGACCATGATCTCCTGTCTTGAGGGCCATCTTGATTGCCGCCTCACTATCACAATATAGTGGCATTTGAGTATAGTTGAGACCATAGTCCGAGAGTGTTTGCCTCATGTAAAGGAGTTGTGCACAACATGCTCCTGCCACCATATATTCCGCTTCGGCGGTAGATAGAGCTAGTGAGTTTTGCTTCTTTGAGCTCCAAGATACTAGAGATCTTCCAAGAAATTGACAATCTCCCGATGTACTCTTTCTATTCACTTTGCAACCCGCGAAGTCGGAATCCGAATACCCAAGTAACTCAAAGCTTGATCCTCTAGGATACCATAAGCCCATGGTAGGTGTGTACTTGAGGTATCTCATTATTCTCTTCACAGCCTTCAAGTGTGAATCCTTTGGATTTGCTTGATAGCGAGCACACACTAAACATGATGTCCGGTCTTGAAGCGGTGAGATAGAGCAAAGACCCAATAATTGATCTATATAGGTTGGGGTTCACCGGTTTTCCTTTTACATCATCATCCAAGGGTATGCTAGTAGCCATAGGTGTGTGCAAAGGCTTGCAATTCTCCATGTTGAATCTCTTGAGAAGGTCATTATTATATTTTTCTTGATAGATGAAGTTTCCCTCTCTCAATTGCTTGACTTGGAATCCAAGGAACATGTGCAACTCTCCAATCATTGACATTTGGAATTCCCTAGCCATCATCTCCCAAAACTCTTCATTGAACTTCTCATTGGTTGACCCATAGATGATATCATCCACATAGATTTGGCAACAAAGAGATCCTTCCCAACATGTCTCATGAACAAGGTGCTATCAATGCTTCCAATGGTGAATCCATTTTTGAGTACGAAGTTCCTCAAATGTTCATACCATGCCCTAGGTGCTTGCTTGAGGCCATAGTGAGCTTTGTTCAATTTGTATACATGTCTTGGATGTTTTGGGTCCTCAAACCCCAGAGGTTGTTCTACATAGACTTTCTCATTGATCTCTCCATTCAAGAAAGCACTCTGGACATCAATTTGAAAGAGCTTGAAGCCATTGTGTGATGCATAGGCAAGTATGGTCCGAATAGCCTCAATACGGGCCACGGGAGCAAAGGTCTCTTCAAAGTCAATCCCCGCCACTTGAGAATATCCTTTAGCCACTAGGCGAGCCTTGTTCTTAACAATTGCTCCTTTCTCATATTGCTTGTTCTTGAAGACCCACTTGGTGCCAACCATATTATGATTCTTGGGTCTCTCAATTAATTTCCCTACTTTGCACCTCTTGAAGTTGTTCAACTCTTCTTACATGGTAATAACCCACTTGTGATCATCCATAGCTTCATCAATGGTAATGGCCTCAATCATAGAGACGAAGGAGAAGTTCTGAATCTCAACATTGGCCTCATCATCATTCTCTTCGCTCACATAGTTGGGCTTGTATTGATTCCTCCTTATCTTTATTCCTCGAGATGGATTCCCAATGATCAAGTCTTGTGAATGATCTTTGTTGATGGCCTTGGGTCTAGGATGGTGTTTTCTTTTAGTGGGAGTAGCTTTAGGTGAAGTGTCTTGTGCATCATGGATTGTTTTCTCTCTTGATATATGAGTGTCTTGGATCCAAAGATAGGTGGAAGAGTCACTCTTGTGCTTTCTTATTTTGTACTTTGAGCTTGAGGTGGATGGGAGGGTATCTTGTGAAGAGCTAGGAGAAGTGGCTTGTGGTGAAGTATGTGGGGAGGTTTGTGGTTCACTTCTCACTTGGGATCCCTCATCATTTGACGAGTGTACTCTCAATGAATCTTGGGAGGAGCTTGTGGGAGTATTTGGGGCATCTTGGGTTGTTTGTTGTACCTCGGAGGAGGACGTAGGTTGAGTTGGTGGAGTAGAGGGCTCATCAATATCACCATCGTTGACCTCGTGAGGTAGAACCTCGCCCACAGGCATGTTTCTCAAGGCTTCCCTCATAGGCTCATCTCCAATGTTCACTTCATGAAATTCATCCTCCTTTTGAGACCCATTTGACTCATCAAATTGCACATCATAGGATTCTTCCACACATCCTGTGGTTGAGTTGTAGACCCTATATGCTTTAGAAGTCTCAGAATACCCAACAAGAATGCCTTCATAAGTTCTGCTCTCAAACTTCCCGGGCTTTCTCATCTTCTTGAGAATGTAGCACTTGCATCCAAAGACTCAGAAATAGGAAACATTGGGTTTCCATCCCACCAATAGCTCATATGGTGTCTTCTTCAACAACCGATGGAGATAGACATAGTTGGAGGTGTAGCAAGCTGTGTTGATTGCCTCGGCCCAAAACCTCTCATGAGTTCTACATGGCACGAGCAAGAGTGATGAGTGTCTTGTTCTTCCTTTCCACTACTCTGTTTTGCTCGGGAGTATATGTAGCGGAGAATTCATGTTTGATCCCTTTCTTGTCACAATATTCCTCCACTGTGGTGTTCTTGAACTCCGTCCCATTGTCACTTCTTATCTTCACAATGCTAGCATTGAACTCATTCTTTGCCCTCTTGGCAAACTTTCTGAAGATACCACTGGCTTGAGATTTGTCGATAAGAAAGAAGGTCCAACTGTATCTCGTGAAATCATCAACAATCACCAAGCAATATAGGTTGCCTCCTAGACTCTTGTAGTGTGTTGGCCCAAACAGGTCCATGTGTAAGAGCTCTAGAGGACAAGATGTAGACATGAATAACTTGGTGGGATGTGAAGATGCAACTTGTTTTCCAGCCTGACAAGCGCTGCATAATCTATCCTTCTCAAAGGCCACATCCTTGATTCCTTTAACTAGATTCCTTTTGACAATCTTCTTGAGCTGATTCATTCCAACGTGTGCTAGTCTTCTATGCCACAACCATCCCTTGGATGCCTTAGTGAATAGGCAAGTGCTTGGTGGCATATTGCTTGACTTGAAGTCCGTGACATACAAGTTCCCATGTCTCACTCCATGGAATACTAGCCCTCTCATAGCATTCTCAATTGTTGCACCATCCTCATCAAATGTGCACTTGAAACCCATGTCACAGAGTTGACCAATAGATAGAAGGTTGAAGTTGACGGTTTTCACAAGAAAGACCTTGGAGAGATGGAGGTCATTTGTGATGGCCACCTTGCCCGAACCTCTAACTCTCCCTTTTGAGTTATCCCCAAAAGTCACCTTCTCACTCTCTTCGTCTTCATCAATGGTGGTGAACATGGTTGGCTTCCCGGTCATGTGTTGAGTGCACCCACTATCAAGAATCCAATAAGACAAGCACTAGAGGACGAGGGGTTAGTATCCAAAGCATTACTTGATTGACTAGCACTAACCTCACGGTGTTGAGCAATGAGACCATTATCATGGATAGAGATTCATGCAATCCCATCCTGTAGTCTCCTCCTAATCGGATAGTAAGGATCATGATACCTCCAATGTCCAGGACCATCCCCTATGTGCACATAGTCAAGGTTGATGTAGTAATAGGAAGGGTCATAGAGTCCAGTGATGTGATCACATGCCCCGCTTGTGTATGAAGCACAAGTATCATCTCCATTGCTCTCTCAATTGAGAGCTCATGTCTCCTGTTGACTACCTCCTCAAGTAAGAAACCCATCTCAGGAGTTGTGATTTGTTGGACGAGCTTGTCAATCACCTCATATGGTGCAATCCTCCAAAGTCCCCTGAAAGAGTTAATCCTACACACAAGATCATAGATGCTCAATAGATTCTCACAAAGGTCGTCATTCGGATTTCTCACAAATTCACCAAGTTCAAAGAGGAGATCCTATTGGTGAGTTTGATGAAGATGCCAAAGGTGATCTCGTGGTGGATGAGGTGGTGGCACCGGAGCTGAAGCCACAAGATTGATCATCTCAAATGATCGAGCGAGCATTGTTGTTGGTGCTCCCCCTGTGTCAATGTTTGGTCCACCCAAGGTGCTTGGAGTGGAACTAGGAATGACACTTGAGGTAGAGCTTGATGAGGCGCTCGATGAATGTCTTGCTCCGAAGAGGTTGTAGAGATCGTTGTAAGACAATTTTGTGGAGGGATCAAAGAAGTTTGAGCTCGAAGCGACTTCTTTCCCTTTGCTTGAAGATGCTCCATGGTTTGTCTTGGATGTCTTCTTCCACGCCATGCTCATGGTGATCTCCTCATCCTTGAAGAGCAGCTCAATCACATCCTCTACGGAGAGACTCTTCTCCATGAGAAGGTCAAGGGTGACGTAGAAGAGCTTGCTACAATCTTGGGAAGCTCAAAAAAAGTTGCCCCAATCCTGTCCACAATACCACGCAAGTGAATGAGAGAGTCAAGAAAGTCCTCATTGTCATTAGCATGAAAAGCAAAGAACTACTCAACAATAGAACTACTAGCATGATCAATAGGAGGCTCACAAACATCATCAAAGCTAGTCATGCTAGTAGAGCAAGCAAGATCAAGAGACACATTATTATCAACCATCATGTTAGGTACACTAGTAGAGCAACCTATCAAATAATTGCAAGAAGGATCTAGGCACTCACTAGAACATGGTACATCCACACAATCATCACAATCATCATGCACATGATCATCGGTAAAGGTATTGGCAAAGTCCACAAGGGTGTCCATCAACTCATTCGGGATCATGGCATTTAGGTAGCCTTTAAAGCAATCCTTTCATGAGCCATGACCCGGTCCTGAATGGGATGATATCACAACTCAATACGGTCACTACTCAAGGCTGAGCCTTATAATGAGCACTTTGCTCTGATACCAACCGAGAGGGGGGGGGGGTGAATTGAGGCGCCCCTCCCCATAGGATCGAGGTCCCGAAGGTGCTGATAACGCAGAAACTTGATAATACAACAATTTCCCAAATTTAAGATTAATTATTACATGATTAATGGTATCAAAGTGTAGCGGAAATAATACAAGTTCATAATGTTTTGAAGAACAGCGGAAGCAAATAACGATAAGAACTACGAGCTCAATGATACAACATGGTGATGATTCATGCCCGAAGAATCAACACCCTACCAGCACTCACAATCACTGCGGCGGCAGGTCAGACTCCTAGTGGGCAGTCCAACCCTCAGGGACTTGCACGTCCCAAGGCAACATATCTACAGGCAATTCTATCTCTTCAGTACCTGAAAACCACATAAGCATAAAGCCTGAGTACTAATTACTCAACAAGACTTACCCATCGAACACCTAGACATGTAAAGGCTCTAATAGGTGGCTTGTTTAAAAAGACTCGCACTAAGCAACCTATTAGTTCTACCAAGTTTTATTTTCTCAATTTAATTGGGTAGAGCATAAATGTAACTTTAGTAAAGCAACATAAGATAATAAAACAGTGCATGAAAGTAAGTACAACATAAGAATAGTAATAATAATAATAATCAGCAGTAACCAACATAATCCATCATTATAATATCATGTGCAACTACGTGATGACTCAGTGACCAAGCAGTACTCATTACTGCGAGGGACAACAATTGCAATTGATTTACACCAGCTGGGGAAAACTCGAATAACACGACTCATACGCACCAACTAAGGTCGTATATGGCAACCTTTTGTAAGAAACACCTATACCTTCACCCGGATCAAGTGACATCGAGTGGGCATGCCATCCTGCCAGCAGTACTTTGCGGTATGGACCGCCCACTCCAGCAGCCGAAGTGTCAAAGACCAATGCACCATACCCGTGCTCCAATGCAAGTATTTAATGCTACGTCGGTTTACTATTGCCTATAAACTAGCATGCATTTGGTACTACTCAAAACTTGATCAAGGGGCCGACCATGGACAGGTCCTAGGGTGGGCAAGGCAGGGCTACCGCAGTCAACACCCATGTGTTCTTTCAGAAATTCCCTGCCCGACCAGAACATCAAAATAGCTTCTTTCATTAAGTTCATATTTAGTGACCAAGTTCATATTTAGTGACCAAGTCCATGTTATTATAGTTTATGGACAATAAAGCAATTAAAATAATAAACCATTGGTTCTTGACTTGAGTGATTTAATATGAGCAGGGACATATATGAACTTTATTTTACCAAGTTATAGCTCCAGAACATTAATATTCTATTTACTATCTTTTATTTAAGTTAAAGCACTAAATAATTTATACAGTATGAAATATTGCAATTTTAGCTTAACCAAAAATCAGGGTGGTGTGGTAATATGGAACAACAGTGCATGCAAAAGATCATAATTAATTCGCATCTACAGAATTAATAATGAATTAATTAAGTTTTACAAGACATAATTAAATAATAAAAATGTATGGGCAGAGATAATTAGTTATCATTTTACTAAACTAAAGCACATCATTTAGAAGCTAACAAAGTTAGTTTGAAGTCATTTGGGTTTGAAATGAATTTACTCTTCTTTTTAGAAGTTTTCAACAGTTTTCTATAATTTCTTGGGATTTTTAGGTTTAAACGAGAACATGTAGGCGACAGGTCAGCGCCACGTTGGGCCACGTGGGAGCCACGTGTGCTGCCAGTAGACGCCAGCTCAGCTGCCAAGCAGCTGTGCCTGAGCGCGGCGGCGCGCGGTCGTGGCTTGCTGGAGGGCTCGCCGCTGGGCGGGTTGCACGGTGAAAGTTTACCGTGATCGCATGGTTATGCTCAGCACTCCAAGGCGGGGCCAGAGGTGGTGGTCGCGAGGTGAATCACTCACCGGAGATGGGTCGATGATGAGCGGAGGCGGCGTCGTAATCTTCGGCAGCTTTGCGTTTTTGCTACGAGGCACGAACTTGGGCTCTGACATTGCATGGAGCTTCACGGGGGCGAGGGGGAGACCGACGTCATGATGGCACTTGCCGGGGAGGGCCGGAGCATAGGGCTCGTCGGCGGGGTGGCTCGAACATGGCGGCGACAACAGTGAAAAAGGAGAATTGGCTCCCATTCGCACCAGGAATTAGAGAGAAATATGATCAGGAAAATGCACAAGGTGAGTGCAAACAATTTCGATGTGAAAGGGGAGAAGTAAACTCACTGGAGACCGGGAATTGCTAATGGTCATCGGCGAGGTGCGAAATCAGAGTCGCCGAAAATTCTTCCAAATTAACGCGGCTCAAGCCATGCGGGGTCCTCGCAGCACTCGGGGAGGGAGAAGGGTTGAGGCGCGCGGGCTTGGTGCTCTCGGGTCGGTCGGAAAGACCTTGGAGGCGGTGTTCGCGAGCTCGAGCCTGGTTCTAATAGCAGAACCCAGTGAATGGCGGAAATTTTGTAGAGGAGGGTGGGTTTTATAGGCTGAGGAGGTTGGGGAGGGTGGCTTGGGTTCTGAAGAGGGTTCGCGCATCCTTGGCACGTGGTTTGGTGAAATCGGGATGGCCTGACTATGCGGGAGTAGTGCGGCTTGCTTTTGGCAATGGCAGGCGTCGGGCAGAGGGAAAGTGACTCTCGCGCTCGGCTGGTAGCAGCATGCGATGAGGAGGAGGGCAGGGTGAGGTGACTGGATGTGGTCGAGCGGGCAGAAGCAGCTAGGCGCGAGGGAACCGGTCGGAGGCCGGGAATCGCGGAGCGTGACCATGGCAGGCTGCATCGGCTTTGTGTAGTGAAATTGACTGGTCATGTGGCAGCTGGTGGCGTGAATGGCCGAGTGAGCTGCGATGATGGGCGACGGGGCGACGTGTGCGCGATTTCGAGGCTGATGGTCGCCGAGGACCGAGGGGAGCAGCAATGGCGCGGCGACCTTGGGCAGGGGAAAAGAAACTCGCCTCGGTGGCAGCTAGTGTCGTGCGGGAGGCCAAGTGAACAGCGACGAGAAGATGACGACTTGGCATGCAACTTTGCAGTGTGTCGGAGCAAGGGGAGCGGTCGGGCGTGGAGAAGCAGGCCGGCGCAGAGGCGTTGCATCGGTGTCGGGCAGAGCGAAAGCGACTCGCCTCGGTGGCGGATTGCGGCGTGTGCGAGGCCAACGAGCAGCGGGACGGGGCCGGCGATGGGACGTGACCTTGCGGCAGCATGGCTAGTGGGGAGCCGAGTCCCGAGAAGCAGCGGCGGCAGAGGAATCGTGCGGCGCACGCATGGGCGGGAGGAAGAGAACGGCAAAAATTGTAGAGGGAACCCCGTCTTTTCAAAAGTTTTTGCAGAAAGGTCCCTTTTCAGTTTATTTTAATTTCCCAATGCTAGAAGCATCTAAATCGAATAAATTTTATTTGGGCTTTTCAGAATATGGACAATTTATTAGTGAAGTCTAAATGGCCAGAAAACAATTAATTTAATTGGAATTAATGATTAAAGTTAAATTATTTCTAGGTTTAATTATTTATTTAAAGGACTTTCTAATGGCTAGAAAACAATTAACATAATTGGAATAATGATTAAAGTTAAATCATTTCTAGGTTTAATTATTTATTTAAAGGACTTCCTAATGGAATAAAATTCTGATTTTTTGGCCCAAAATTCTATTTTATTATTTTCATAGCTCTGATGTAATTGTTTGGCCTAGGTTTCATGGAAAGTTTTATTTGCTTTCAATTGTTGCTTGCATGGGTTTATGTTTAACTTGAAGAAAGCCAAATTTTTAATTTGGCCTCATTATTTTATTCTCTTTATTGAGTTCAATTTTTTGGTAATTCATGCTAAGTAAGAAAGTGAGACACCTGGGTGTCACAGCCCACTCTCCTTAAAGAAATCTCGTCCCGAGATTAAGAACATAGGAGACTAGAGAAGGGCATGATTAAAATTTAACTAAGAACAAAGACCAAAATTCCGGGTAATGAGTACTCAGAAATTCCTCAGATTCCCATATGGATTCATCTTCTGAGTGATTACTCCATTGTACTTTATAGAATTTGAGGGTTCTTTTGCGGGTTGTGTGTTCTTTCTCATCAAGAATCTTTATTGGGTGTTCGGAGTACGTGAGATCCGGTTGAAGATGATCATATTCTTCTAGGACAACATCTATTGGAGGCTTGAGATACTGCTTCAGCTGTGATACATGAAAAGTGTTATGAACTCCCGATAGATTAGCAGGTAACTCTAGCAAGGCTACCTGTCCACATCTCTGTAAGATTTTGAATGGGCCAATATAGCGGGGTAACAACTTGCCCTTGATGCCAAAGCGCTGAATACCCTTCATTGGTGATACTTGGAGATAGACAAAATCATCCTTGTTGAAAAACAATGGCCTACGTCATTGGTTTGCATATTTCTCTTGACGACATTTAGCAGCCTTGAGATTCGCCTGAATGGTTCAAACCTTTTCTTCGGCATCCTTAACAAGGTCAGGACCAAAGGTTACTCTTTCTCCAGACTCATACCAGTTTAACGGTGTTCTACAACTCCGACCGTAGAGCACTTCAAAAGGTGACATTTTCACACTCTCTTGGTAACTGTTGTTGTATGAGAATTCTACATACGTCAAGTACTCATCCCAGTTACCACCATGTGTTAAGACACATGCTCTAACCATATCTTCCAAGATTTAGTTGACACGCTCAGTTTGCCCATCGGTAGCGGCATGATAAACAGAACTCCGAATTAACTTGGTACCCAGAGATGCATGCAGATGTTCCCAGAAATGAGCTACAATCTGTGAGCCACGATCTGTAACAATGGTCTTGGGTACTCCATGAAGGCATGGAATTCTTGCTATGTACAGTTCTACATATTGCTTTATCTTGTAGGTGTTGTTGACCGGTAGGAAGTGAGCAGATTTCATGAGTCTGTCCACAATGACCCAAATCAAATCATACCTTCGAGAAGTGAGAGGGAGGCCAACAATAAAATCCATGCTAATGTCTTCCCATTTCTAGGCGGGAATACTCAATGGTTGAAGTAGTCTAGCTTGCTTCAAATGGTCAACCTTGACTCTTTGACAGGTATCACATTCCATGACATACCGAGCAACTTCTCGTTTCATTCGAGTCCACCAGAAATTCTTCTTCAGATCCTGGTACATCTTGTTACTTCCAGGATGAATAGAGTACTTAGAGTGATGGGCTTCATCCAAGATTTTTTGATGAAGCTCGAAATATTTTGGTACTACTAGGCAGTTATTGAACCACAAAATACCATCAGAATCTTATGTGAAACATTTTGTCTTCCCACTTTTAATATTCTCCCGAATGTACTTCATTCCAATGTTCCATTTTTGTGCAGCAATGACTTCATCATGAATGGTGGAATGAATACTGAGATTGCTGATCACTAGGGCAAGCAATACATGTAGGCTAGGTTCTGTGATACTAGATTCAATGCTGCGGTCTAGCACCAGATTATTGCAGTGTACCTTCCAACTCAGAGCGTTGGCGACAACATTAGCCTTGCCTGGGTGGTAATGAATTTCCAGATTATAATCCTTGATCAGTTCTAACCATCGTCATTGTCTCATGTTCAGATCAGTCTGACTAAAGATGTACTTCAAGCTCTTGTGATCTGTATAGTTGTGCACTAAATTCCCGAGCAAATAATGCCTCCAGATTTTTAGTGCAAGGACAACTGCAGCTGGTTCCAAATCATGAGTTGGATAATGTTCTTCATGCTTCCTTAGTTGTCGAGATGCATAGGCAATGACATGACCATCCTACATGAGCACACATCCAAGTCCTATCCCAGATGCATCACAATACATGTTTTTCAATAATGTCTTCATTTTCTGAAAGGCTTCTTCATAATCATTGCTCCAATCGAACCTTTTATCCTTTTTCAGCAGCTCGGTGATGGGTTTGGTCAACTGAGAAAAATTAGGAATGAACCTCCGATAGTATCCAGCTAGTCCGAGGAAACTATGAACTTGATGGACAGTTTTCGGTGGCTTCCAATCTAGCACATCTTGAACCTTGCTTGGGTCTACAGAGATTCCTTCGGTGGATACTATGTGACCAAGGAATGGCACACGGTCCAACCAAAACTCACATTTGCTGAATTTTTCATATAGCTTGTGATAACGTAGACGTTGAGGAACAATACAAAGATGCTCAGCATGTTCTTCCTTGGAGTTCAAATAGATAAGAATGTCATCAATGAATACCACCACGAATTTTTCTAGCTCTGGCATGAAGACTGAATTCATGAGATACATGAAATAGGCGGGTACATTTGTCAACCCAAAAGACATTACTAGATACTCGAATAATCCGTATCTAGTAGAGAAAGCGGTCTTCGGAATATCTTCTGCTCTTATCTTGATTTGATGATACCCTGAGCGAAGGTCAATTTTTGAAAAGACCTTGGCGCCAACCAATTGATCAAAAAGTATGTCAATACGGGGCAGTGGGTATTTATTCTTGATAGTGACTTCATTGAGAGGCCAATAATCAATGACAAGGCATAGAGACTTGTCCTTCTTCTTCACAAAAATGGCAGGACAACCCCTGGATGAAGTACTTGGGTGAATAGATCCTTTCTCCAACAACTCATTCAATTGCTTCTTCAATTCAGCTAGCTCATTGGGAGCCATTTTATATGGACGACGAGATACGGGAGAAGTTCTTGGCTGAAGCTCAATCTTGAATTCCACTTCACAATCAGGTGGGAGGCCAGAAATGTCTTCAGGGAATACATCGGGATACTCACAGACAATAGGAATATCCTCAAGTGATGGTCCTTCCAATTGATAAACAACTAGACCTTTTGAGGGGGTCGCACTAAGGGATAGGGTGTCTGGACCATGCAGGGGAGAGTTCAAATGGACGATACGGGGCTCAATATCAAGCATGGCTCTATGAGTTCTCATCCACATCATGCCAATAATTAAATCAATTTCTTGGCTATGGAGCATGATGAAATCAGTGGGGTAGATTTTCTGGTTGATTTCTAGTGGGACTTGGCATAATATTTTATTAGCTATAATTTGAACAACGGGGGAGCGAACAGTATAGCAGTAGTTTATAGTGGTGGTGGAAAGATTTTGTTTTTGCACACAAGCTTTGCTAATAAAATTATGGGTTGCTCCAGAATCAAAAAGAGTGAAAACAAGCTGGCGGTAAAGTGAAAGCGTACCGGTCAGCACGAGGTCTCCTTGAGGAATATCTTCTGCACTGGTGTGGTTCACTTGAGCACCATGAGATGGTGCATTCACATTCTTGTTCTGCGGAGGGCGCTGGTTGTTGTTGTTGCGCTTAGGTGCTGTACACTCCCTGGTGAAGTGGCCGGTACGACCACAGTTGTAGCACGGGTAGTTGCCTCCATGACTGGCAGGCTATGGAGTGCGTGCATTCTGACTTCCCTGCTGCTGGTAGGGTGCATGGTACTAAGTGTGCTGCTACTGCTAGTACGGTGCACGAGGCAGAAAATGCTGCTGCTGCTGTGGCCTCAGGCGCTGAAACTGCTAATGCGGGGACGTTTGGTACCGCTGTCCAGACGGAGAAGTGTACACCAGGCAATGCTTCGCTTGTGGGGGCAGCAGAGGCACTAGCAGGGGCCTTCCTCTTGCGCTCATCTTCCTCAATTTGGTGCATGACACTCTCTTGGACAATAGCAGCATTGACCAAGTCATTATAGGTGCCCATCGTCTACCAGGTCAGACGCTCCTTCAATGCGACATTCATGCCATGCAAGAAAGCATACCTCTTCTTCTCTTCAGTATTGACATACTCAGTGGCATACTGAGCAAGGTGATTGAACGCCTCAGAGTATTGGAGGACACTCCTCCGTCCTTGCTTTAGATCCATGAACTCCTGAAATTTCCTCTGTATAAGACCAGCTGGAATGAAATGAGCCCAAAAAGCGGTCCACAACTCATTCCACTCGACGCGGTGTCCAGCGGGTAGTGAAGCGGTGTAGTTCACCCACCCGGCACTAGCAGGGCCCCGGAGCTGCTGAGCAGTGAATAGCACCTTCTAGTGCTCAGTGCAGTCCAACAAACCAAACTTGGACTCGGTCTGGCGTAGCCAGTGGTCGACGTCCAGAGGCTCTCTGGCACGCTTGAAGCTCGGCGGATGCGTGCCCAGAAAGTCTGAGTACGTGCACTGTCGGGGCTGGTTGTTGTTGCAGGTGCCCCCATGTCCAGGCATGTTGAACGTAATCTCTACCAACCGACAGAGCAACTCGGAGTCGTTCTGCTGCCAGTTGAGCACAGCAGCTAGCACATCTGCCAGCGAGGGCTAGGCATTATCTCCCTGCTGTGAGCTCTCAGGATCATCCTGATTCCGACTTTGCACAATACTGCAATATATACCATTACACATTAGTCATATCTCCAAATATTCCATATGTGCATAAATTTGCAAGGTGCTCCAAGAATTTGTTTTTAAGAAAGGATAACCATGTTCATAAATCCAAAATAGAGTACATGGTTCTAAAAAGATAACATCATGCTAATTAAATCTTATGTGTGTCGTCACCTAAGTATGGTATTGCGGACACACTAAGGGGCATACATGACCAATTTAGCTACTCCTGGTCTATGTCTACTGGCTCATCTAGTTCTACCAGGCCCATGGGTTCTTTTGGCTCTCCTGGTTCCATCATTTCTACATCAACATTATCCACTTGTTCCATTTCTTCATCCATGTTCTCCATACTCCATTGGGATCTCATCCCAGTTATCTATGATTAGGAGGTGGGTAGCCTTGAAGGCATCAAATTCGGCTTGAAGCTCCTCTAGATCAGACTCCATTATGTCTACGTCTCCAATAGCCTGGTCACGTTCGTTGATGATCATGTCCATCTCTTCATTCTTCCCTTGTATTTGTTGGTTCAATTCTGAAATCTCCAGGATCTTGGCTTGCTTTTCTGCTTCGGAAAGCCGAAGTGCTGCCCAAAACATGTCCAGCTAACGGTACAAGTCCTTACATATGCCAAATAGAGAGAGCCAATAGCACTCTGCCACATACAACGCTGGACGATAAAGTTGGTGGTTTGGGTCGAAGATGAAATCCAAGCATCAGTTCCACTCAAGATCCTCCAGGTTATCAATTGGCAACAAGCTTACCGGTGTTCTGGCGATCTCATGCTTGCAGACCTCACAAAACAGAGTGAGGGCTTTGAAGGCAGCAACACTCCAAGTAGTGAGTAGGTCTACTCCAGAGACGCTGATAGTCCATGATTCCCATGCTGGTAGGAAAGAGTAATTGGTGGGGACTACGACATGGACTATGCAGGAAGTGGATCCAATCTCCTCAGTGGTCTTTCCAACATAGGTGGGAGGGATATCGTGTCCATAACCCTGAAGGACACTCCAAAAGAGTTGGGTCATTCTAGGGATACCAGGCCGTCGGTGATTTCCCAACCCAGGGAAGCTTGGTAATCATTTTCAGCCATCTACAAGGGTGAAATCTGAGTGAGTCAAATTTTTTTCCTTATAGTAAATTGCATTTCATGCTCAACATCATGAAATAAAGGAATAAAAGTTTTTAGTTTACATTTTCCAGCTTCAAGGGGCAATAGTACGGGAATGGATTTAGCAAAATTTTACTTTTAGGGCCTAATTGGACTTTGAACTGAAATTTCTACACTAAATAAACTTGAATTTTTTATTCAAAGGTGGGTACACAATAGGAGAGAACAAAATTTTAGTTAAGTTATAAAAGGATGCATGATGCAAAAATTTCAATTTATTTACCTATCATTCCTCACAACACACACCTATAAGGCCGGTACTTAGCGGCATGAAAATGTGGTGATGACCCGCACTCCACACGTAAGTCAATCTAGGTGTTTATACTAACGGTGTCAGTGTACCTGCAGAAAACTCGTTGCAGAAACAATACATTAAAATAAAAGAAACTACAAAAATAAGGGTAATACTACAATGGTTCATGGAACCAACCGCCTTGCGAAACCATGGACCTCGCAAGTGAACACATGCTCATAAACCTACCAAGAGCATTACTAAGAAAAAGTTGGCACAGTTTATGGAAGAAATCGTCTCGCAAAACCATAGCCCTCGCGAGTATACTCTACGCTCCATTACTTGTTCAGGGAGCCAAAATAAAAAAATGTGCTGGTGATGATTCATGGAAGGAATCATTCCGTAAAGCCACAGTCCTTGCGAGCGAACTTTAAATACCAAAAGAAAAACCAAATAAAAATCCAACTCAAGCATAACCCGTTAGCTTGTCACCAACCCTAATAACTACTAGGGGCAACACTAATGTATCCTCACACGTAACGTCATAGTTTTTGAAAATACATTTTAAATTGTTGCATTATCATGGACCATGGCTCTGATACCAGCTGAGGCGTCCCTCTGCGCAGGATCGAGGAACCGAAGGTGCTGATAACGTAGACACTTGATAATATTGCCCAAATTTAAGTTTAATTATTACATGATTAATGGTATCAAAGTGCAGCAGACATAATACAAGTTCATAATGTTTTGAAAAATAGCAGAAGCAAATAACGATAAGAACTACGAGCTCGACGATACAACATGGTGATGATTCATGCCTGAAGAATCAACACCCTAGCAGCACTCACAATCACTGCGGTGGCAGGTCAGACTCCCAGTGGCAGTGGGCAGTCCAACCCTCAAGGACTTGCATGTCCCAAGGCAACACATCTACAGGTAATTCTATCTCTTCAGTACCTGAAAACCACATAAAGGTAAAGCCTGAGTACTAATTACTCAACAAGACTAACCCGTCGAACACCTAGACATGCAAAAACTCTAATAGGTGGCTTGTTCAAAAGACTCGCACTAAGCAACCTATTAGTTCTACCAAGTTTTATTTTCTCAATTTAATTGGGTAGAGCATAAATGTAACTTTAGTAAAGCAACATAAGATAATAAAATAGAGCATGAAAGTAAGTACTACATAAGAGCAATAATAATAATAATAATAATCAGGAATAACCAACATAATCCATCATTATAATATCATGTGCAACTACGTGACAACTCACTGACCAAGCGGTACTCATTACTATGAGGGACAGCAATTGCATTTGATTTACACCAACTAAGGTCGTATACGACAAACTTTCACAAGAAACACCTACATCTTCACCCGGATCTAGTGACGTCGAGTGGGCATGCCGTCCTGCCAGCAATACTTCACGGTATGGACCGCCCACTCCAAAAGCCGAAGGGTCAAAGACCAACGCACCATAACTGTGCTCCAATGCAAGTATTTAATGCTACATCAGTTTACTAGTGCCCATAAACTAGCATGCATTCGGTACTGTTCAAAACTTGATCAAGGGGCCGACCACGGACAGGTCCTAGGGTGGGCAAGGCAGGGCTAGCACAATTAACACCCATGTGTTGCTGCAAACCTATACATGCATAATTCCCTGCCCGGCCAAAACATCAAAATAACTTCTTTCATCAAGTTCATATTTAGTGACCAAGTTCATTCCTTAGTAATCATAATATCTACCGCGAATTATTAATTACTAAGCATAGCATTTAGTACCGATCCTACCAAGATTCTACTAACAGTAGCATAGGTCACTTGGGGTAACACGCAATGTGGGTTTTCAATCAACCCCTATGACCTAATGCAACAATTAAACATAGACACTAGTAGTGATATAAACTACCAAAACTTTAAAAAGGCTAATGCAAACCGGGGCTTGCCTGGATCCACGCTAGTGTTAGCAAGTACAGTAGACTCCTGCTCTCTGGACTCCAGGTCCTGTTGGAAGTCCGGCACCTGCTCCTGAGTCTTGTTACCTATTTATGAACAAAGGTTAACGGTATTGTAGTAACACCGTCACATGCAATGACATGATGATTGCAATGCTATGAGATATTTAATCTTATTAATATGTTCTCGAAGCCATATGCTTCAAAAAAGCAGGTTAAGGTTTCATTATTTTATACGTGGTTAACCATTTAAAAAGGTTATTATAGTTTATGGACAATAAATCAATTAAAATAATAAACCATTGGTTCTGTACTTGAGTGATTTAATATGCGTAGGGACATATATGAACTTTATTTTTACCAAGTTATAGCTCCAGGACATTAATATTCTATTTACTAGCTTTTATTTAAGTTAAAGCACTAAATAATTTATACAGTATGAAATACTGCAATTTTAGCTTAACCAAAAATCAGGGTGCTGTGGTAACATGGAGCAACAGTGCATGCAAAAGATCATAATTAATTCGCATGTACAGAATTAATAATGAATTAATTAAGTTTTACAAGACTTAATTAAAAAATAAAAAGGTATGGGAAGAGATAATTGGTTATCATCTTACTAAAATAAAGCACATCATTTAGAAGCTAACAAAATTAGTTTGAAGTCATTTGGATTTGAAATGAATTTACTATGCTTTTTAGAAGTTTTCAGCATTTTTCTGTAATTTCCAGGGATTTTTAGGTTTAAACAATAACACATAGGCGACATGTCAGTGCCACGTTGGGCCACATGGGAGCCACGTGTGCTGTCAGCATATGCCAGCTCAGTTGCCAAGCAGCTGTGCCTGAGCGTGGCGGCCGTGCCGGAGGGCTAGCTGCTAGGCGTGTTGCATGGCGAAAGTTCGCCGTGATCGCATGGTCATGCTCAGCACTCCAAGGTAAGGCCAGAGGTGGTGGTCGCAAGGTGAATCACTCACCAGAGATGGGTTGACGACGAGCGTTGGCAGCGTCGCAATCTTTGGTGGCTTCGCTTTTTTGCTATGAGGCGCAAACTTGGGCTCCGTCTTCGCATGGAGCTTCACGGGGGCGAGGGGGAGACCGGCATCATGATGGCGCTCACCGGGGAGGGCCGGTGCATAGGGCTCGTCGGCGGGGTGGCTCAGACATGGCAGCGACGACAGTGAAAAAGGAGAACTGGCTCTCGCTCGCACCAGGAATTAGAGAGGAAGATGATCAGGAAAACGCATGAGGTGAGTGGGAACAATTTCGAGGCGAAAGGGGAGAAGTAAACTCACCGGAGACTGGGAATTGCTAATGGTCATCGGCAAGGTGCAAAAACAGAGTCACCGGAAATTCTTCCAAATTAACGCGACTCAAGCCATGCGGGGTCCTCACAGCACTCGGGGAGGGAGAAGGGTTGAGGCGCGTGGGATTGGTGCTCTCGGGTTGGTTGGAAAGACCTTGGAGGTGGTGTTCGCGAGCTCGATCCTGGTTCTAATGGTGGAACCTAGTGAATGGCAAAAATTTCGCAGAGGAGGGTGGGTTTTATAGGCCGAGGAAGTTGGGGAGGGTGGCCTGGGTTCTGTAGAGGGTTCGCGCATCCTTGGCGCGTGGTTTGGGGAAATTGGGGCCGGTCTGACTACGCGGGAGCAGCGCGGCTTGCTTTCGGCTAGGGTAGGCATCGGGCAAAGGGAAAGTGACTCACGCGCTCGGCTGGTAGCAGCGTGCGGTGAGGATGAGGGCAGGGTGAGGTGATTGGACGTGGTCGTGCAGGCAGAAGTAGCTGGGTGCAAGGGAACCGGTCGGAGGCTGGGAATCGCGCAGCGCGACTGTGGCAGGCTATGTCAGCTTTGCGCAGCAAAAACGACTGGTCGCGCGGCGGCTGGTGGCGTGGGTGGCCTAGTGAGCTGCGATGATGGGCGATGGGGCGATGTGTGCGTGATTTCGAGGCAGTGCTAGCGCAGAGGGGCTGAAGGTCGCCGAGGACCAAGGGTAGCAGCAATGGCGCAGCGGCCTTGGGCAGGGGAAAAGAAACTCGCCTCGGCGGCAGCTAGTGACGCGCGGGCGACCGAGTGAACAGCAACGAGAAGACGACGACTTGGCGCGTAGCTTTGCATTGTGTCGGAGAGAGGGGAGCGGTCGTGCGCAGAGAAGCAGGCCGACGCAGAGGCGTCGCATCGGCGTCGAGCAGAGCAAAAGCGACTCGCCTCGGTGGCGGATTGCGGCGTGCGCGAGGCCAGCGAGCAGCGGGAACGGGCCGGCGATGGGACGTGACCTTGCGGCAGCGTGGCTAGTGGGGAGCCGAGTCCCGAGAAGTAGCGCAGGTAGAGGAATCGCGCGGCGCGCGAGCGGGCGGGAGGAAGATGATGGCAAAAATTGTGGAGGGGCCCCCAGGTTTTCAAAAGTTTTTACAGAAAGGTCCCTTTTTAGTTTATTTTAATTTCCCAATGCTACAAGCACCAAAATTGAATAAAATTTTATATTTGGGCTTTTCAGAATATGGACAATTTATTAGTGAAGTCTAAATGGCCGGAAAAAAAATTAATTTAATTGGAATTAATGATTAAAGTTAAATCATTTCTAGGTTTAATTATTTATTTAAAGGACTTCCTAATGGAATAAAATTCTTATTTTTTGGCCCAAGATTCTATTTTTTTATTTTCATAACTCTGATGTAATTGTTTGGCCTAGGTTTCATGGAAAGTCTTATTTGCTTTCAATTGTTGCTTGCAGGGGCTTATTTTTAACTTGAAGAAACCCAAATTTTTAATTTGGCCTCATTATTTTATGCTCTTTATTGAGTTCAAATTTTTGGTAATTCATGCTAAGTAAGAAAGTGAGACACCTGGGTGTCACATGAATCGGGAACTACTACTATGAACCGATTACCAATTACTAAAACACCGATAGCACTCAACAAATTCCTACACAATTCTAGTGGTGATCACACTAACTCCTATGCATACTACGAAATGTAAGTCTAGCCTATGCATACTGGTGGATCACACAAGTCAATACAACTCTTATGCACTTCTAATGATTAACCACACCAATGCAACTCCTACTCATGCTAGTCATTATATACGGAAGCTAAAACACTACTAGCAAGTAAGGAGCCTAAACATGCAAGTCTACAAGATAGTCAAATAGAACTACGAGAACACACATGCATGAATAGCACGATATATAAATGCGGAAAGTAAAGCATCATAGTGAGGAGTAGAGTAAGGGATGGCTCATGATTTTTTCCCGAGGTCTCGGAAGGATGGCGCCTTCCCCTAATCCTCGTTGGACCACTCCCGTCGGAGTCCTGGTCCCTCCCGCCACCAAGTGGAGTTCTCGCCCACGAGCCTGCAATCACTCCTAGAGTGAAGACACGGTGTGCGTCACCGCTGCACAAAGCACAAGCTCGCGTCCCTCGAGAACTTGCCAAACTCCCCAAGCCGGCACGGGCGCTCACTAGCGATGCCCTTTCAACGTCGGGCTCAAACCGTGTACACGTGTGATGGCCTTCACAACCAATCATAATAGGCTCGATCACCGAAACCCAACCGGTCTAGGTCTCACCATAGACTAAGAGTAACAATCTAGATCACACCCTCAAGTACACCCTAGCCTTAGATGTGCTAGATGCTCAAGCTACTCTTCTCTAGCACTCTCAAGATATGCAATATCTCCTCCTAGTGCTCTCCTCTTTTCCCCGTGGACCTTACCAAATGCTCTAAGGTATTCCACTGGCCAAGAGAGGTCACCAAGACCCCAACAACAAAGTTATATAGGCTCCCAACCTCAAACTAGCCGTTGCTCCACGAATTTGCCTTTCTGGACATCCAGACCGGACTGTCCGATCACTGCCTGACCAGACCGTCCGGTCACAGTGGTAATGGCTCTCCCAGCCGTTGGCTGCACTGTCCAGGCAAATTCACTGTACTGACCGGACTATCCAGTCACTGGACTGGACCGTCCAGTCCGTTTCTCTCACCAGTCTAGAAACATTCTATGCCGAAGCTCCTCGCTGCCTTGCTGCACTCCTACTGACCGGACCGTCCGATCAGCAGACCGGACCGTCCCGTCTGTACAGAGTCTCCTGTTGACAGACTTCCTATTCCTTGCTCTAAGTCCTGGACAACTCCTCATAGTGACTATTCAATCCGGTCTCCACTGACCCCTCTGTCCGGTCTCTATGTACAGAAGCTAAAACTTGTCGTCCTCGCTTCACTTTATTTCCTGGCTTCTCCGAACAGCTCCTTGGCTTCTCCATTGTCACCTAGTGCATGTGATTTCACCAAGCAACCTTGCGCATCGCTGACTAGACATGACCTAAGAGAATGACCTAGACCCCATTGATAGTCCGGTTTTTCCTATGGACTCAAAGCCCTAACAACTAGTCAAGTGTTCCAAACACTTGCACCATAGCTTGTTCTTCGCTTTGATCCATCTCCATCAACTCTTGGACTCCATCAAGTTTACAAGCCTCCATGCTTGCGGTCATTGTCATCCATTACCAACGACATCGTAGACAATCATCATAAGATAGAAAAGGTTTCCTACACGAACCACACTTGAGTAGATATTAGTCACATTTCATATTTGTCATGCCTCACCAAAACACCACACCTTGGGGTGACCTCAATGATCATGATCCTTACACCTTCACAACCGATCATGACAGCCTCGATCACCGACACCTAACCGGTCTAGGTCTCACCATAGATCAAGAGTAACAATCTAGATCACACCCTCAAGGACACCCTATCCTTAGATGTGCAAGATGCTCAAGTTACTCTCGCTAGCACTCTCAAGATATGCAATACCTCCTCCTAGTGCTCTCCTCTTTTCCTCTTGGACCTTACAAAATGATCTCAGGTATTCCACTGGCCAAGAGAGGTCTTCAAGACCCCAGCAACGATGTTATATAGGCTTCCAACTCTCACACTATTCGTTGCTCTATGAAATTGTCTTTCTGGACATCCAGACCGGACTGTCCGGTCACTGCCTGGCTGGACCACCTGGTCACTCTGGTAACGGTTCTCCCAACCATTGGCTGCACTGTCCAGACAATTTCCCTGTACTGACTAGACTGTCCGGTCACTGGACCGGACTGTCCGGTCCGTTTCACTCTCCAGTCTAGAAACATTCTACGCCGAAGCTTGCTGCTGCCCTGCTGCACCCCTACTGACTGGACCGTCCATTCAGCAGACCGGATAGGGTCTCCTGCTGACAGACTTCCTGCTCCTCGCTCTAAGTCCTAGACAACTCCTCATAGTGACTGTACAGTCCGGTCTCCACTGACCCCTCTGTCCGGTCTCTATGTCCAGAAGCTGAAACTTGTCATCCTCGCTTGACATTGTTTCTCGGCTTCTCCGAACAACTCCTTGGCTTCTCCACTGTCACCTAGTGCCTGTGATTTCATCGAGCAACCTTGCACATCACTGACTAGACCTGACCTAAGAGAATGACCTAGACCCCCTTGATAGTCTAGTTTTTCCTATGGACTCAAAGCCCTAACAACTAGTCAAGTGTTCCAAACACTTGCACCATAGCTTGTTCTCCGCTTTGATCCGTCTCCATCAACCCTTGGACTCCATCAAGTTCAGAAGCCTCCATGCCTGTGGTCATTGTCATCAATCGACAAGGCAACCATCATCCATATGATTTACAATAGAGTTAAGAGATGATTCATACATAGACAACACTCGTGTAGATATTAGCCCACATATTCATAGTTGTCATCTATCACCAAAACATCCATACCTCGGGAATCCAATAATCAATGGTCATGAAGCTTACAATCTCCCCCTTTTTGGTGATTGATGACAACCACTACTTAATCGAAACATTTAATCAATAGACAACCGGGCTAAACAATATACACAAAGATCGAGAGAAACCATAACAACATATAAGAGAAACACATATGGTCCTACTCAATCAAGAATCATCTAGAGATATAAGGAAGAGAGTAAAGAGCATACGCTAGATGAAAAATGCATGCATGTCATGGCAATATATTGAATGAAAACATAAGGACATGCAATGCGGGACATGAATGATGAGATGCAACAAGTTAGCATGGCAATGCATAGGAATTAAGAATAAGCATTCATCATCATGATATCATACACAGGCATACAGGATAATTAATGAAAATAGGCACTACATATGAAAAGGAAATAAACCCAGTGAGATCAAAATGAGTCAAACACAAGCGAAAAAACCAAGACTCATCAAAATCCACAAACAACGAATAACTCCTCCAAAATAAGAACCAAAAGATCTATCTCCCAAAAACCTCGTAGCTCCCCCTAGATACAAGCTACTCTCGATCGTAACAAGATCACACTTCCACTCCCCCTAGACCTAGTGTCTTCTCCCCCTTTGGCAACAAGCACCAAAAAGTGGAAAAGATGAACATCTACGCACTCATGGTCGAAGGAAGTGGTGCAGCGATGTCCTCTGTAGGCTCTGCTCCTGGCTGCTCCTAAGGTGGATCCTACTGTGCTCCCTGAGCCTGTGCCGCCTGAGCATCTAGCTGCTCAAAGAAACCAAGGTCTACATGCAACTCAGACCCACTGTCCTGTGCTGCTGGAGTGACCGTGGCAGTCTCCTGAGCTGAAATCTGGAGTAGTAAGAGATATGACACGTCCTGCTGTGAGAAGCCTCCATGGACAAGATCCTCTGCTGCCTGAGGAGTAAGAGTGGTAACAGTGGTAGTAAGAGGTGGAGCTGAACTGAAGCTGTCTCTAGGGTGGTCTAGTTGTCTACACGAGTAGTGTGCACGATGTCTGAGAACAGACTCTTGACCGGTACATGCTAGGAGCTAGAGTAAGCTGCCATCTGCGAGGTCGAAGAGTGTGATGGAGACACAAACAACGCAGATACTGAGAAAGCTGACACAGGAGAGAGCTATGCTGAAGAGAAAGTCTGTCCTGCTCCCCCTGTCGGTAAGACCCCTAAAAGTGATAGTCCGCTGAACTGAGCTGTCATCAAAGCTATGAAGGGTCCAGACTGAGTCAGTAGCTACTGGAACTGAGGCTGTGCTGAAGGCCCTGGCTACTGACCAGCCTGTCTCATCTCTGCCATCTGAGTCATCAGAGTGGAAACAAGTGCCATCTGCTGACACTGATGCTCTACCTATCCTCTGATGACCTCCATCATGTGACGCATGTCCTCTAACACACTCTGTATAAACTCTCCCAGCCGTCCTGCTAGTGCTGCCACTATGACAGTGTCCTCAGACTGTGAACCTGTCGGCTGGGGAGGTGCCCCTATACTAGCTGAGCTACCTGCTCGTGAAGTACCGATGACTCTTGCTCCTCCTCTCCTGTGTGCTGGCTGGAGGTAGACTGTGATCCCTTGGGGACTCGAGGTGCGTATCTAGTGGTCACCTTAGGGAAAGCCTCGTACTGCTCCTCCGTCACTAGGCCCATCCTCCTCAAGAGATAGCAAATGTAGGGCCCGTAAACCAAGTGACGTCCTCCAACTCTCTCAGAGATGACCTCCTCTATCTCTCCAAGTCTGCCAAGACAAACATCTGCCTCCTCATAATGGCTGCTCCAGCCCACTGGTGTAAGAATGTGAACTCCTCTCTGTAGCCAGACCTGGGTATGATAGTCTTGGTGACTATTGCTTTCACCACCTTGGCCTCTGCAGTGAGTCTCACAGGGCCTCTCTCAAATCCTGGGCTGTGTGGAGGTGGGAAAGCAATTGACACTAGGTCATCTGAAGGCAGCTTCCCTCCCTGAGGTCTGCGGGGTGGCTCCAGTGTACCGTAGGCACTCCTGTAAAGCTAAAAGTCTGAAGCCAGGAGTCCTAGGTTGGCGATCAAGTCCTTGTTGTGGCTACCCTCTAAAAAGGAAACAGAACTCTGAGCGGTCTCTGGCAACCCACAGCATCACGTAGAACTCGAGGACCACGTCCTCCTTGTACCTATCTGGAGCAGTGACTAGCTCTGCTAGTCCTGGAAAGTACGAGAAGTACTGCTCCATGTCTGTGCCTGTGGCCCTCCTCATGGCCTGGTAGGTGGTGTACTACTATGGTACAAATACCTTGTCTCTCGTCCTCATGGCCAGACAGTGTCTCAGGTCCTCACCAATCCTCCTCTGGAGGGTTGTCCAGTACCTCTCTCCAGCAGCGGGGTCTCTGGGGACTGGCACCCACTGCTTGAAAGGTACCAAGCGAAGTACCTTATGGTTCTTTGCAGGAACCTTAAGGATATCTGGCTCTCCGGCTGCTTGAACTAGTCTCTGTAGCCTCCTAGTGCACACCTGACAGATGCACCTTGGGTCTCATGCCCGGTGAGCTGTCCTCTGGGGAACAGTATGCTCAGTCTCCTCACCCTCCTCCTCAACAAGCTCCTCAAACTCAGACTCTAAGTTCTCCTCCTCTACAATCTCCTCCTCCTTAGACTCCTCCTCCTGCTGCCTAGAGGATCCCTGATCCGTAGTTCTCGATGATCTCTCCTGACGGAAAACTGGAGTATGCTGCGACCATGGCGGTGGCACACCTCCCACAGCCAGAGGTGCAGTCCTCTGCCTAGTGCTCCTCCTCAAACTCTATGTCTCACGGGGCTGCTCTAAGATCAGCCGAGTCCCTGGAGTCCTCCGAGACTGCTCCATGGCATCCAGGTGCCCAACCACTCCCCTGGCTCTCTCTGACTCTATGTCCAGTCTTGGTCTCTTCTTGATCTTGGGGTTCTCACACATATTTCCCTTGCACTGGTCCTGTCCTCACCCTGCCATCTGACTGCTACTGCTGTCACCTGGGAAGTCGACACACTGAGATCAAAGAATCCGTGACCGATTGCCAAAAAAGAACAAAACTTTGGAACTCCAGCAATGGTGAAAATAGTGCAATTTGCACTTTGGTAGTGGAGCTTGCGAGGTGGAGTCTCTGGGGATTGCACGTATGGGAGAAGGGGAGCAGAGGCGGCGCCGTAGCGATGGTGGCAGCTTGGCTTAGGCGCACGGCAAGGCAGTGGCGGCTTGCGCACGAGTGGAGGTGGCGGCACTGTGCGCGCGGGTGTGGGCGAGTGGCGGCGCATGTGTGCGGGCGAGGGTGAGCGGCGGTGCATGTGCGTGGGTGAGGGGGAGCAGTAGTGGTGCAGGGGAAAGGCGAGCGCGGCGGAGCTGTGGCTCGTCAGCGGTGAGGGCAGTGACAGCGGTGTCAGCGGAATCGGCAACGAAGGCGGCGATGCTCTAGGTGAGTTCTTGGCTTTGGTCGATTGAACGAGGAAGAATACAAATTTTGACCTAGGTCAAGAAAATAAGGAACGGCCGAGATTCAATCAAGAAGGAATCAGCAGTCATGATCTGGGTTGCATCGCACGATCAACTCGAGTGACCGGACGGTATGGTCTTTGGATCGGACAGTCCGGTCAGCTCTAGGTCTGCTAACACATACAAACCGGACGGTCCGGTCACTAGGACCGTTCTGTCCGGTCTTTATGACCAGACTTCTCTAGAACACCGTGCCCATGGGCACTGACCGGACAGTACGGTCCGAAGTTCGGACTGTACTGTCACTATCAGATTTTTGCTGAATCAAGGATTTTCTCCATTTTCCAAGTGTCCTCGCCAAACACACAGACAAACACCGCACTTGGAATATAGAGGGAACTCTCAAACACTCATTTTCAAATAGTGACACTGTATGGCCTCATAGTATTTGCAAATGCCAAATGAAAGATCGAGCAAATAAGAACCAAGGCAAATAAGAACTAAAGGGGTATGTATGAGCCTTAGTCCATGAACCGCGCGAGTAGATTTAACCTTGGAGTTCATAAGATCTTGCTCAATGGGCATGAACCACAATCCTTTCCTTAGGCCATACTTATGGAGATGTAATCTCATATAGAGCATGAGGCACAAATATCTCCAAGTGGGACTAGCCTCCTTTATGTTTCCTATATGATGCATGCAACAAGCATTTTACATATGCAAAGAAAGTAAACACACCATGTGAATGCGAGCAATATTAAAGAACAAGACACAAAGGAAACCTAACAATGTCAAGTTTTAACCCCTCCCTACCTTACTCACTATAAGCAATGCCCTTCCTTGAGAGAAGTCAAGCCACCATCTCAAGCACTCCCCCTTGCTTATAGCTATCTTGGATGGTGTAAGGATCATGACCACTGAGGTCCCCCGAGGTATGGTGTTTTGGTGATGCATGACAAAAATGAAATGTGACTAATATCTACACAAGTGTTGTTCGTATAGGAAACCCTTTCTATCTTATGATGATTGTCTACAGCGTCCTTAGCGATGGATGACAATGACGGCAAGCATGGAGGCTTGTGAACTTGATGAAGTCCAAGAGTTGATGAAGATGGATCAAAGCAGAGGACAATCTATGGTGCAAGTGTTTGGAACACTTGGGTAGTTTTTAGAGCTTTGAGTCCATAGGAAAACCGGACTATCAAGGGGGTCTAGGTCATTCTCTTAGGTCATGTCTAGTCGGTGATGTGTAAGGTTGCTCAGTGAAATCACAGGCACTAGGTAACAGTGGAGAAGCCAAGGAGCTGTTTGGAGAAGTCGGGAAACCAAGTCAAGCGAGGAGGACGAGTTTCAGCTTCTGGACATAGAGACCGGACAGAGGGGTCAGTGGAAACCGGACTGTACGGTCACTATGGGGAGTTTTCCAGGACTTAGCACGAGGAGCAGGACTCTATCAGCAGGAGACTCCATATAGACCAGATGGTTCGGTCTGCTGACCAGATAGTCCGGTCAGTAGGAGTGTAGGGAGGCAGAAGAGGTGCATTTTGCGGAGGATCCTAGAATGGAGAGAGAAAGTGAACCGAACGGTCCGGTCCAGTGACCGGACAGTCCGGTCAGTACAGGAATTTGCCTGGACAGAGGAAGCCAACGGCTGAGGAGAGCCGTTACCAGAGTGACTGGACGGTCCGGTCAGGCAGTGACCGGACAGTCCGGTCAGTGTGTCCAGTAAGGCAATTTCGTGGAGTAATGGCTAGTTTGTGGTTGGGAGCCTATATAACTTCATTGCTGGGGTCTTGGAGACCTCTCTTGGCCAGTGGAATACCTGAGAGCATTTGGTAAGGTCCAAGAGGAAAAGAGGAGAGCACTAGGATGAGATATTGCATATCATGAGAGTGCTAGAGAAGAGTAGCTTGAGCATCTTGCACATCTATGGCTAGGGTGTCCTTGAGGTGTTAGTCTTGGTCTATGTTGAGACCTAGACCGATTAGGTGTCGGTGATCAAGCCTATTGTGATCGGTTGTGAAGGCCGTCACACGTTTGTACATGGTTTGAGCCCGCCGTAGGAAAGGGCATCGCTAGTGAGCGCCCGTGCTGGCTCGGGAAGTCGGGCAAGTTCTCGAGAGAGGCGAGCTTGTGCTTTGTGCAGTGGTGACGCACACCGTGTCTTCACTCTAGGAGTAGTTGCAGGCTCGTAGGCGAGAACTCCACTTGGTGGCAGGAGGGACCAGGACCCCGGCGGGAGTGGTCCAACGAGGATTAGAGGAAGGCGCCATCGTTCTGAGACCTCGGGAAAAAATCATGAGCCAATCCTTACTCTACTCCTCACTATGATGCTTTCCTTTCCGCATTTACATACCATGCTATTCATGCTTGTGTGTTCTTCTAGTTCTAGTTGACTATCTTGTAGACTTGCATGTTTAGGCTCTATACTTGCTAGTAGTGTTTAAGCTTCTGTATTTGATGACTAGCATGAGTAGGAGTTGCATTGGTGTGCTTGATCACTAGAAATGCATAAGTGTTGTACTGACTTGTGCGATCCACTAGTATGCATAGAGTGCCTATATCTTTCATAGGATTATATTGTTAGTGTGATCACCGCTAGAATTGTGTAGGAGTTGGTTTGAGTACTATTGGTAGTTTGTACTCGGTAAAATTGGTACATAGTGGTAGTTCCCGATTCACCCCCCACCTCTCGGTCACTATGATCCTATCAAGTGGTATCAGAGCCAAGTGCTCATTATAAGGCTTAACCGCCTTGAGTAGTGACCGTATTGAGTTGGGATATCATCCCATTTGGGCCGGGTCATAGCTCATGGAAGGATCGCTTTAAGAGCTACCTAAATGCCATGATTCCGGATGAGTTGATGGACACTATTGTGGACTTTGCCAATACATTTACCGATGATCATGTGTATGATGATTATGATGATGGTGTGGATGTGCCTTGTACTAGTGAGTGCCTAGACTCTTCTAGCAATGACTTGATAGGTTGCTCTACTAGTGTGACTAACATGATGATTGATAATGATGTGTCTCTTGATCTTGCTTGCTCTACTAGCATTGATGATGTGAGTGAGTCCTCTATTGATGATGCTAGTAGTTCTGTTGTTGGGGAGTTTTTGCTTTTCATGCTAATGATAATGATGACTTACTTGACTCTCTTATTCGCTTGCGAGGTATTGTGGACAGGATTGGGGCAACTTCTTTTGAGCTTCCCAAGATCGTGATAGTGGAGAAGATCCTCTCTTTGGTTCCGAGTAGCAAGCTCTTCTATGTCACACTTGACCTTCTTATGGAGAAGAGTCTCTCTGTAGAAGATGTGATTGAGCTGCTCTTCAAGGATGAGGAGATTGCCATGAGCATGGCATGGAAGAGGACATTCAAGGCAACTCATGAAGCATCCTCGAGCAAAGGGAAAGAAGTAGCTTCGAGCTCAAACTTCTTTGATCCCTCCACAAGGTTGTCTTGCAACAACTGCTACAGCCCCTTTGGAGCAAGACATACATCGGGCGCTTCATCAAGCTCTACCTCAAGTGTCATTCCAAGTCCTACTCCAAGCACTTTGAGTGGACCGATCATTGGCGTAGGGGGAGCACCAACAACAATGCTCACTCGATCATTTGAGATGATCAATCTTGCGGCTTCGGCTCCGGCGCCTCCACCTCCTCCGCTCCCTCCACCACAAGATCATCTTTGGCATCTTTGTCGAGCTCACCAACAGGATCTTCTCTTTGAACTCGGTGAATTTGTGAGCAATCCGAATGATGACCATTGTGAGAATCTATTGAGCATCTATGATCTTGTGTATAGGATTAACTCTTTCAGGGGACTTCGGAAGATTGCACCACATGAAGTGATTGACAAGCTCCTCCAACAAATCACAACTCCTGAGAGGAGTTTCTTACTTGAGGAGGTAGTCAACAGGAGACATGAGCTCTCAATTGAGAGAGCAATGAAGATGATACTTGTGCTCCACTCTCATGTGGGACATGTGCTTAAGCACATCACTGGACTCTATGATCCTCCCCATTACTACATCAACCTTGACAATGTGCACATGGGGGATGATCATGGACATTGGAGATATCATGCTCCTCACTATCCCATTAGGAGGAGACTATTGGATGGGATTGCAAGAATCCCTATCTATGAGGATGGTCTCGTTGCTCGACATCATGAGATTAGTTCTAGTCAATCAAGTAATGCTTTGGATACTAACTCCTCTTCCTCTAGTGCTTGTCTTATGGCTACTACTAGGGTCAACTACAAGAGTGGAGGCACTCATTGGATTCTTGATAGTGGGTGCACTCAACACATGACTGGGAAGCCGTCCATATTCACCCCCATTGATGAAGATGAAGAGAGTGAGAAGGTGAATTTTGTGGATAACGCAAAAGGGAGAGTTAGAGACTCGGGCAAGGTGGCCATGACAAATGACCTCCATCTCTCCATGGTCTTCCTTGTGGAAACCCTCAACTTCAACCTTCTGTCTATTGGTCAACTCTGTGACATGGGTTTCAAGTGTACATTTGATGAGGATGGTGCAACGATCGAGAATGCCAAGAAAGGGCTAGTATTCCATGGAGTGAGGCATGGAAACTCGTATGTCACGGACTTCAAGTCAAGCAATATGCCACCAAGCACTTGCCTATTCACTAAACCATCCAAAGGATGGTTGTGGCATAGAAGACTGGCGCATGTTAGAATGAATCAGCTCAAGAAGATTGTCAAGAGGAATCTAGTTGAAGGAATCAAGGATGTGACCTTTGAAAAGGATAGACTGTGCAGTGCTTGTCAGGCAGAAAAACAAGTTGCATCTTCACATCCCAACAAGTCATTCATGTCTACATCTCATCCTCTAGAGCTCTTGCACATGGACTTGTTTGGGCCAACACACTACAAGAGTCTAGGAGGCAATCTCTATTGCTTGGTGATTGTTGATGATTTTACGAGATACACTTGGACCTTCTTTCTTGTGGACAAATCTCAAGCTAGTGGTATCTTCAGGAAGTTTGCCAAGAGGGCAAAGAATGAGTTCAATGCTAGCATTGTGAAGATAAGGAGTGACAATAGGACGGAATTCAAAAACACCACAGTGGAGGAATATTGTGACAAGAAGGGGATCAAACATGAATTTTCTGCTACATATACTCCCGAGCACAATGGAGTAGTGGAGACGAAGAACAAGACACTCATCACTCTTGCTCGTACCATGTTGGATGAGTATGGAACTCATGAGAGGTTTTGGGCTGAGGAAATCAACACGGCTTGTTACACCTCCAACCGTGTCTATCTCCACCGATTGTTGAAGAAGACTCCATATGAGCTATTGGTGGGACGGAAACCCAATGTTTCCTATTTTTGAGTCTTTGGATGCAAGTGCTACATTCTCAAGAAGAGGATAAAGCCCAGAAAGTTTGAGAGTAGAACTTATGAAGGCATTCTTGTTGGGTACTCTAGGACTTCTAAAGCATGTAGGGTCTACAACTCAACTATAGGATGTGTGGAAGAATCCTATGTTGTGCAATTTGATGAGTCAAATGGGTCTCAAAGGGAGGATGAATTTCATGAAGTAGACATTGGAGATGAGCCTACGAGGGAAGCTTTGAGAAACATGCCCGTGGGCGAGGTTTTACACCACGAGGCCAGTGATGGTGATGTTGATGAGACCTCTACTCCACCACCTCAACCTACCTCCTCCTCCGAGGTACAACAAACAACCCTAGATGCCACAAATACTCCCACAAGCTCCTCCCAAGGTTCATTGAGAGTACACCCACCAAATGATGAGGAATCTCAAGTGAGAAGTGAGCCACAAACCTCCCCACATACTTCATCACAAACCACTTCTCCTAGCTCTTCACAAGATAACCTCCCATCCACCTCAAGCTCAAAGTCCAAAATAAGAAAGCATAAGAGTGACTCCTCCACCTCTCTTAGGATACAAGACACTCATATATCAAGAGAGCAAACAATTCATGATGCACAAGACACTTCACCAAGAGCCTCTCCCATATAAAGAAAACAACATCCTAGACCCAAGGGCATCAACAAAGATCATTCACAACACTTGATCATTGGGAATCCACCTTGAGAAATAAAGACAAGGAGGAATCAATACAAGCCCAACTATGTGAGTGATGAGAATAATGATGAGGACAATGTTGAGATTGAGAAATTCTCTTTCATCTCTATGATTGAGCCCACTACCATTGATGAAGCTATGGATGATCACAAGTGGGTAATTGCCACGAAAGAAGAGTTGAACAACTTCAAGAGGTGAAAAGTATGGAAATTGGTTGAAAGACCCAAGAATTATAATGTGGTTGGTACCAAGTGGGTCTTCAGGAACAAGCAAGATGAGAAAGGAGCAATTGTCAAGAACAAGGCTCGCCTAGTAGCTAAGGGATATTCTCAAGTGGCGGGGATTGACTTGGAAGAGCCCTTTGCTCCTGTGGCCTGTCTCGAAGCTATTCGGATCTTACCTGCCTATGCATCACATAATGGCTTCAAGCTCTTTCAAATGGATGTCAAGAGTGCCTTCTTGAATGGAGAAATCAATGAGAAAGTCTATGTGGAACAACCTCCGGGGTTTGAGGACCCAAAACATCCAAGACATGTATACAAATTGAAGAAAGCTCTCTATGGTCTCAAGCAAGCACCAAGGGCATGGTATGAACACTTGAGGAACTTCCTACTCAAGAATGGATTCACCATTGGAAGCATTGATAGCAACTTGTTCATGAGGCATGTTGGGAAGGATCTCTTTGTGTGCCAAATCTATGTGGATGATATCATCTATGGGTCAACCAATGAGAAGTTTAATGAAGAGTTTCGGGAAATGATGGCTAGGGAATTCCAAATGTCTATGATTGGAGAGTTGCACATGTTCCTTGGATTCCAAGTCAACCAATTGAGAGAAGGAAACTTCATCCATCAAGAAAAATATACTAATGACCTTCTCAAGAGATTCAACATGGAGAATTGCAAGCCTTTGCACACATCTATGGCTACTAGCAAACCCTTGGATGATGATGTGAAAGGGAAATCGGTGAACCCCAAGCTACATAGATCAATCATTGGGTCTTTGCTCTATCTCACAGCCTCGAGACCGGACATCATGTTTAGTGTGTGCTTGTGTGCTCGCTACCAAGCAAATCCAAAGGAGTCACACTTGAAGGCCATGAAGAGAATTATGAGATACCTCAAGTACACACCTACCATGGGCTTATGGTATCCTAGAGGATCAAACTTTGAGTTACTTGGTTACTCGGACACCGATTTCATGGGTTGCAAAGTAAATAGAAAGAGTACATTGGGAGGTTGCCAATTTCTTGGAAGATCACTAGTATCTTGGAGCTCAAAGAAGCAAAACTCGGTGGCTCCATCTACCGCCGAAGCGGAATATATGGCGGCGGGAGCATGTTGTGCACAACTCCTCGGACTATGGCCTCAGCTATACTCAAATGCCACTATATTGTGATAGTGAGGCGGCAATCAAGATGGCCCTCAAGACGGAGAATCATGGTCATGTAAAGCATATTCAAGTGAGGCATCACTTCATAAGAGACCATGTTGAGAAGAAGGACATTGAGTTGGTGAGCGTGCGAACTCATGAACAATTGAAGGACATCGAGTTGGTGAGCGTGCAAACTCATGAACAATTGGAGACCATGTTGAGAAGAAGGACATCAAGCCACTTGATGAGAAGACCTTCAACAAGCTAAGGGGAGAACTCAATGTTCTCGACCTCTCCAACTTCACATGAGTAACCCTTGAGCTTGTCGTTGTACATATGTATAGTGTTTCGTTAGTTCTTGTTTGTGTCCTTGTTTGTGCTTGTTTCTCTTCTTTTGTAGGTTAACTTTGGACCTTCTTGAGATAGCAATGGACACGTTTTAAGCTTGGAAAGGTGGGTCATGGTATAACCAAGGCTTTGAAGAAAGGTCCATTGTGAGCAAGCTTGAGAAGGGAACAACTCGTTGTTGACACTTTGGTTTGCAGCGGTTTTCTCTCTTTTCTTTAGCATCACATCATGCATTGTATACTTGTTGCATTTGCATTCTTTGCATTTGTGCATCCTTGCATTATGATACCATACATGCTCCCAAGCATGTGTCTAGGGGGAGTTGCTCATTTACAATGTGAGTACATGATTCTCTAGATGATCGAATAGTGATATTTGTGCTTCATGCCCATTGAGCCACGTTCGACCGAACTCTGAGGTTAAATCTACTCGTGCGGCTCATAGTCAAGTGGCTCATACATTCCCACCTCCCTAATGACTAACTCTTGCACATTAGAGAAAATCTTTTGTTGAGTCATGAGTGTAGGGGGAGCGACGATGGAACATCACTACAACCAAGGAGGAGCACCATAAAAGGGGGAGTTATCCTAACTCTTGCCAATTATTTTATGCCTCTTGGTTTTGTTATGTTTTGTGTGGTTTTTGGTGATAGGTGACAAAGCGGGAGAGAAAACATGAAGATCCAAAAGCCAAGTTGTCAAAGTCAAAGATAAGAAAACATGAAGATCCAAAAGCCAAGTTGTCAAGGTCAAAGATGAAGAAGAAATATGAAGATAGGGAGATGGAATATGAAGATCACACCAAGATGAACATTTCCACCAACATGAAGAAGAAGAACAACGGTGCATGTCTACGGTAACAATGAGCACCTTCAACGACATGAGCATCTACGTCCTTGGTACGTGTCTACATCAACAAGATCAACTACCACGACACCAAGGTGGGCACAAATTCGACACAAGCTCAATATCTAGTGCGCTACATAATTGGGTAGTCCTCCCTCAACACCTAGCACATCTCAAGGGGGAGACTACTTCCAAGGTAAGGACCAAGGTATGCCCTTCAATGTTTTCTTTTCCTTTGGTTCTTTCTTGCTTGTCCGTTTTTCGATCATCATAAGTAGTGGTTGTCATCCATCACCAAAAAGGGGGAGATTGTAAGGATCATGACCATTGAGGTCACCTCGAGGTATGGTGTTTTGGTGATGCATGGCACACATGAAATGTGACTAGTATCTACATGAGTGTTGTTCGTGTAGGAAACCCTTTTTATCTTATGATGATTGTCTACGATGTCCTTGGCGATGGATGACAATGACCGCAAGCATGGAGGCTTGTGAACTTGATGAAGTCCAAGGATTGATGAAGATGGATCAAAGCAGAGGACAATCTATGGTGCAAGTGTTTGAAACACTTGGGTAGTTGTTAGGGCTTTGAGTCCATAGGAAAAACCGAAATATCAAGGGGGTCTAGGTCATTCTCTTAGGTCATGTCTAGTCGGTGATGTGCAAGGTTGCTCGGTGAAATCACAGGCACTAGGTAACAGTGGAGAAGCCAAGGAGCTGTTCGGAGAAGCCGCGAAACCACGTCAAGCGAGGACGACGAGTTTTAGCTTCTGGACATAGGGACCGGATAGAGGGGTCAGTGGAGACCGGACTGTACGATCACTATGGGGAGTTTTCCAAGACTTAGCACGAGGAGCAGGACTCTGTCAGCAGGAGACTCCATACAGACCGGACGGTCCGGTCTGCTGACCGGACAGTCCGGTCAGTAGGAGTGCAGGGATGCAGAAGAGGTGCATTTCGCGGAGGCTCCTGGAATAGAGAGAGAAAGTGGACCGGACGGTCCGGTCCAATGACCGGACAGTCCGGTCAGTATAGGTATTTGCCTGGACAGAGGAAGCCAATGGCTGAGGAGAGCCATTACCAGAGTGACCGGACAGTCCGGTCAGTGTGTCCAAAAAGGCAATTTCGTGGAGTAACGGCTAGTTTGAGGTCGGGAGCCTATATAACTTCGTTGCTGGGGTCTTGGAGACCTCTCTTGGCCAGTGGAATACCTGAGAGCATTTGGTAAGGTCCAAGAGGAAAAGAGGAGAGCACTAGGAGGAGATATTGCATATCTTGAGAGTGCTAGAGAAGAGTAGCTTGAGCATCTTGCACATCTAAGGCTAGGGTGTCCTTGAGGGTGTGATCTAGAATGTTACTCTTGGTCTATGGTGAGACCTAGACCGGTTAGGTGTCGGTGATCGAGCCTATTGTGATTGGTTGTGAAGGCCGTCACACATTTGTACACAGTTTGAGCCCGCTGTTGGAAGGGGCATCGCTAGTGAGCGCCCGTGCCGACTCGAGGAGTCTGACAAGTTCTGGAGGGAGGAAAGCTTGTGCTTTGCGCAGCGGTGATGCACACCGTGTCTTCACTCTAGGAGTGATTGCGGTCTTGTGGGCGAGAACTCCACTTGGTGGCGGGAGGGACCGGGACTCCGGCGGGAGTGGTCCAACAAGGATTAGGGGAAGGCGCCATCCTTCCGAGACCTCGGGAAAAAAATCTTGAGCCAATCCTTACTCTACTCCTCACTATGATGCTTTACTTTCCGTATTTACATACCGTGCTATTCATGCTTGTGTGTTCTTCTAGTTCTAGTTGACTATCTTGTAGACTTGCATGTTTAGGCTCTATACTTGCTAGTAGTGTTTAAGCTTCCGTATTTGATGACTAGCATGAGTAGGAGTTGCATTGGTGTGCTTGATCACAAGAAATGCATAAGTGTTGTAGTGACTTGTGCGATCCACTAGTATGCATAGAGTGCCCTTATCTTTCATAGGATTATATTGTTAGTATGATCACCACTAGAATTGTGTAGGAGTTGGTTTGAGTGCTATTGGTAGTTTGTAATTGGTAAAATTGGTACATATGGTAGTTCCCGATTCACCCCCCCCCCCTCTCGGTCACTATGAACCTTTTAGATGGGTTAGGCATTGACTAATTTTTATGTGTTTTTCCTTTTAGTTATTTACACATGCATGGATGCGAAGCATACTAGTCACAAAGGAGTCCTAGTTACCATACAATGCAAGAGAAATAAAAACACACTACAACTGCTAAGAACAAACACGGTTACCTCCCTCATGAGTAGATAGGTCGTTCAGGTCCATGTCACTTGTGGTGGACTATACATGATCTTCATGAAAGCGCTCGGTCCACCACCACCACCATCTAGGTCTCATTCTTGGGCACCCTTGTACATAGCCGATCTCTCAAGAACAACAATGCACTTAGGCACCCATATGCTCTTGACCTTCCTCTTCTTGTTTGGTGGTCCCAAGGCCTTAGCTTTCACCTTGCCATCCTTGTTCCTAAAAAGCTTGAAATGTGTGTTCTCATGGAACAAGTTAGCGTTAGGCAAATGTTGGTCGTTACTACGCACCCACTTATATACCGCAAGAGAACTGTGTACAGTTGTAGCACTTTTTCCCTCAGAGTATTCCAAGGAATTATCAAACCACTGAGACCATAGGGATAATTAAACAAAGTTAATAGTAAAAGCTCTAATCAAGGCTACTATCAAGTGCAGGTTGTATGAAGGGGAGACTGGCCAGCGCAAAGGTGCGCCAGACAGCAATTCTGTTGTTGCGCCGATCGGCGCAAGGTTGAGCCGATAGACACTATTGCGGATCTAAGTTGTTGAGCCGATCGGTACACCAGCGAAGTTGAACTAGAGTGCAAGTCAAAGCCAAAGCTAAAACTATTCGGTGAGTAGCTAGATATCTACTAGTGAGATCATAACCAGATAGTCTAATTAAACAACATCATAATGGATAATTACATGGGTCAATGAAAACAAATAATGAATAAGACCACCCTGCTTTCCGAGCGGCTCCCGATTTATCGCTGCCGAGAGGAAACCCTTAATCACACGAGTGTCTTACCCTACTCAACTATCCAATAGTGTTGCGCATCTTTATTGCTGTCACCGCTAAACCACACTGCCGGCATCATCAAGCAACCATAATCAATACAATGTCTGAATACTATCCTAATCACCAAGATTAAGATAATATCAACTTACTTAGCCTAGAACTAAGCAATGAGAATAAGCACATGCATGATTCTAGAATCAAGATAGACAAATCACCAAAACCATCATCAACATATTCAATCATCCTTGATATACATAGAGTAAGTTTCATCACCGTCGAGATGGCCTACCTTGATGGATCAACTCTTACACCAATGGTTCTTGAAACTCAACTAGAGATCTATTCTAACGGGGCAAGCCCCGGTGGCTCTAACTCACGCAACTGTTGTCCCTCTGTTGCCTTCTCCTCGCGGGTCTCATCGTGGCTATGGGTTACAAGTATATATAGGGGTTCTACTCGTGAAGGACTCAGTTTCTAGCAAATAAGTCGGTTGCGCCGATCAGCGCAGGATTGTGCCGATCGGCGCAAGCTGTGTTCTCTCTGGTTTCTGCTCCGAGTCGGTTTCTCTATCTTCAACGACTGCCATGTGGGCCTTTTCCTTTGAGATAAAGTCTTGTACCGCATGTCAAGATCTTGAAGTTCCATAAATCTTCTAAGCAAATATCTTCAGGTGTCTTGCGCAGATAAACTTCTATAATCATCAGCTAAACTTCCATCGGAATGGGCCTTGGTCACTTCTGTGGGCCAAAATACCCTTGCGCCGATCGGCTCATGAGCCGCGCCGATCGGCGCACTGGGCTTCTTTAGTGCTTTTCATCGGTTCTGGACTCCTGTCTTGTCCAGCATCACTTTAATAGCCAATTTTACCTGTTTCTACAATAAAGCTCCAAAACAATGCATATACAAATATATAGGTAATATCATACGTAAATGGCCTAAATCAGTATCAATTATACTCTAATTGGGGTGATATTCACATATAAAAGGGGCACTTGGGAAGTGCCACCAGTTCCCCCACACTTAAACCTTTGCTCATCCCGAGTAAAGTAAAAGAGAGAAAAATCAAAGAACATACTCTTCTTATCATGAAAGATATCTTAAATCAACATATGTTGAACATTGTTCTATTGTAGTGTATTTCATATTGGTATTCAGCAAAATAATTCAAATATGGGCATAAAGCTCAAAGTTTCTCCCCAAAGCAAAAGATCATGTCTAACTCACAAATTATAACTTTTCCACACATGTAAATCAACTAAAAGATTGTTGTGAACATAAAGAATCTATCTTCCAAATAATCCAAGGCAATAACTCATCTTTCAAATCACTCAACCTATATACTACATCATAATGATCAAATAATATTAATGTAAGGCTTATATGAGTAGCTAGGTGAGATAATTCAAGGATTGCAAACATAAATCAACAATATATTGTAAAGCTAGGAGATTATTCTTTATTGGAATTACAAAAACTTAACAAGATAGCCAAAGAAAATTTAGGAAAGGACTCACACTTTGGATATGTGGACATGTGCATCAAAAATTTGATCTTGGAAGAAAAAGGAACTCCCATTATCATATTGCACATGGTTGGAATGATTCATGGCTATATTAGAATGAAATTCGAGAATAATCATGTCATATACCCCCCATCCCCACACACACTTAAAATCTCGCTAGTCCCTTAGCAATCAGCAGAGCATTTTTTTTATACTCTCTGCTTCACCGATCGGTTCAAAACGGCGCCGTTCGGCTCTCAACCTGAATTTACCAGCTTTTGTTGGAATTTGATTCATCTAGCTTCAAAATTTATTCAAGGTTCAAATACAGCCAGAAACATAGGATGTGGTCAAGGAATGATACTCAACAAGACTTTGTTTTTAAAATAGAATACTCAGCAGAATTGGAGATTTGCATGAGTAATTCAAGGCTAAAAAGATACACAAGGATTTGGCCATCCTAGTAAAGTTCATACCAAAAAGAATTAAATCCTAACCGAACTCAACCATCAATTTAATGTTTATCTTCATATCAAAGGTTCATGAGTATTGCTCAAAATATGGCATTGGTAGGTTAGGGTCTTGGAAACAATAAATTTCAAAGTTCACAACATGAAAATTTATTTATAAAAAGATTGGTACTAAGTTATCATCACAAATTGGAAATGCAAATGAAGCACATGGGTATTCAGAATTGCTCCACATAAGAAATATTTGTTGAATAATCATTAAGTGTAAGTTTGAAAGTTTATTCAATGCTCAACATTATTTGATCTGCATCAACACTTTTAAAGAAAGAATAGGTAATTCAATTCTTCTAAAAGATCATAACCGCCACCATTATATTAAGATCGAAACTCGAATAAATGGTGATGATTTTTGCACACACTTGCATTAAAATAAAACTACTACTAACACACATGCATGAAAATAAAACTACTACTAACACACCTGCATGAAAATAAACACACCGGATACATGGTTTCCCAACCCGCTCACACACACATAAGCAAATAAAGAAAAAGATTGCAAAAGATAAAAGAAAATGCAGTGGGCTGTGAACCGCCCGCTGTGTTGTTCCACCCTGTCTGGTACTGCTGAGGCTCTTGGCGTGACCCCATGAGTTCCACTCACTGCTGGCTGCTGTAGATGTCGCCGATTGTCGAATCCGCCCACGGCGGTCCCTGAGACATGCCCCCCCCCCCCCTCCAGGAGGCATTCCTCAAGCCAATTTCCTCCCTCTAGCTTGCGAGGGAGAAAAACTCCTAGCTCCGCACACGGGAGTCTAATGTTGGTGCTGCCGATATGGAAGCCGGCGCGAACACTTCCCGTGACAATGTTGCCATGAGTCATATTCTCGCTGATCTCTGTCGCGAGCTCCCACTTGTCTTTGCGTCCTCCCGGTCCGTCGTCGCTGCAGACGTGGGCTGCCAGGCGTTGAAGATAGCCCCCAAAGGCCAACTTCTTGCTCTTCTTGCCCCTCTTCTCGAACCAACCCCACACCATCACCGACATAGGGTTGCAGTGAGACGGGCTCACGATGGTGTTGAATAGCCACAGCAAGTCCGCATTGGTGATGTTGTTGTAGTCAACCTTGTCGCATGTGCGCGCCTCCAACCACCGATGGAAGATTTGAATGGTCGGGTTGTGGATGTTGCTGCGCTTCATCTCTTCGACGAACAAGAGCCGCCTCCAAAAGGAGTCCAACTCCCCATGTCCCAAGATGTCAGCCACATCGGCATTGGCGTTGAAGCCGAAGGCTTGAGTCGCCGCCTCCATGGTCACCATGTAGCTATTGTCGTGGACGCGGAAGTTGATGGCTTCGTTGCCGTAGTCGTCGGAGCCGAACCTCATAGTAGAGGCAACCTCGGTGACGATGTCGATGTTGAAGTCCACCCAGCCGAGGTTGTCTAGCATTCTCCTTATGTCCTCCCACATGCCGATCGTGGTGAGGAAGGTCTCGTCCATGTCAAAGTTGGGGATGAACTTTCCCCTCACCACGAGATAGTGCTGCTGTTCCTCCGCGCTCAGGAGGGTGAAGCCCTCCTCCACTGTACGCGGCACTAATGCCGGCGATGGTGGTGATCTGGGACCCCCACGGCTTCCCTCCGTTTGGCTCCTCGTAGCACGCCCCGTCGGAAGGGGCACACCGGAGACGGAGTGGCGGGCGCGGATCTCATATGTTGCCGCTGCCGAGCCGGTGTATGCACCACCCACCGACATGTTGTCCAAGCGCCGGATCCCCCCCTACCCGAGGAGTCACCGCTCGATTCGCCGTTACCGCCAGAACTGCTTCCCCGGTGCAACCTCTTGCCCAACTTGCCGACGGAGGAGCGGAGATGATCCATCTGCGAGGAATGCGGAACGTGTGTGAGATCGTGGGTAGTGCGGAAGGTGGAGAGATTACTGGGATGGTGTGCTGAACTGGGGGCGCCTGGCCTCCCTTTTATAGTGTGGGAAACTCCCAGGAGAAGGACCCGCCCAAAATTTCCAAAATTTAGGGTTGCGCCGATCGGCGCGGTCACTGCGCCGATCGGCACATTTCAAAATTTGAATTCTCTGACCACTCTGGTTCCTGATTCTCCTCCCTTTTGTTGTTTCCATCCTTTTCATCTTTTCCTGGTACACCATGTCGGCTGGTAGGGGAACAGCACAGAATCCCGTTGTCTTGATTGACTGCGCCAATCGGCTCTGGCCAGCGCCGATCGGCGCGCCGTCTCTTTTTCAGATTTTGTTCAATTCCATGTCTCCTCTACACTAGAAACCTACATAGAAATCATACTTGTTCCTAAGAATCAGTGCCTGCCGAATATGTCGGCAATTTGGGCACAGCATGGGTACCAGCGCCGGTCGACGCAGAAGTGCATTGAACGGCGCAAGTTCCTTGCACCTCATCTTCTGGTCTGGCTCTAATCCTCATGCCTCGTGTTCATTTCTTTCACCTAATATCCACTCTTCCCAATGTTCCTGTAGCATTAGCGCGTGAAGCGGGGCCCATCTGGTGACAGCGCTGATCGGCACAACGTCTAGCGCTGATCGGCGCGGTGTCCTCTTTTGCTCCTGGCCCCTCGCTTCTTTGCTAGATGTTGCTCTTCATCTTGAAACTAGCTCTATTTCTGAAAATTGATGTGCTGGTTGGCTTTTAGCTCCTCTTCCATTCTGGGTGTCGTCAGCCTTCTGCCCTGTCTTGTTATCAATGCGCCGATCAGCGCATGATTGCGCCGAACGGCGCAAGCTCTGTTCCTTCCTATTTTTGGTCTTTTTCTTTTATTCCTGCGTTGTTAGTCTACAATATATATACACATAGTTTTGCACAAATAAACAGACAACGTAGGAGCACACAAGAATTAAGCACATACTTTTTCTAATTCTTTTATTTGGGAGATTATTTTTATTACAAGAAAGCAAATTAAAAACACCGGCTTGCCCTCCTGGCTAGCATTAATTAACTAAATGAGACGGGTTGCCCTTCCGCAAGCACTAAACAACTTCTAAATCTCCCAACAATTGGGTTGCCTCCCAAGAGCGCTCTAGTTATTTAGAGATCAAAGAGCTTGACCTCCCCGCGAGCAATCAATCCTTAGTGTCACAGTGCGGGGTGTAAGACCGCGATACTACAAGGTTCACTTATCTTCATAGCTCATATACGTCAGACGACCTCTCCTTACATCCCCTCCAATCACTCTCGATGCCACGTTGCCTCGGTGTCTTGTACCTCTTCACTCCATCAATAGCATGACACTCTTCTCCCCTTGGGCGAAATTTGAAAGAGTAGGGAGTTCCTCTTATATCGAAGCTTATCTCACCACTCCCAACATCAATACTTGCCTTTGCTGTCCTCAAGAAGGGTCTGCCTAAGATTAACGGGGTTCTCGTCCTCTTATCCATATCAAGCACAATAAAATCAATAGGTACGAGGTGATTTCCAATTTGAACAGGCACATCCTCAGCAATTCCATCAGGGAAGCATAAAGATTGGTCGGCTAACTCCAAACACATACCCGTAGGCTCCAATTCAGAAAAATTGACACTTGTGAATATATGACGGGGCATAACACTTACACTTGCTCCAAGATCGCACAAGCATCTATCAAATATCCTTATTCTGATTATGCATTTGATGCTTGGTGATCCAGGGTCAGGTTTCTTCTCAAGTGCAACATCATTGATCACCGTCGTAAGTTCCTTAGTGACCTTCACAACCTCTTCAGAAGCTAGAGACTTCTTGTTTTGCATCATGTCCTTAATGCACTAGGCATAGGTAGGTACATGGATAGCATCAACAAAAGGGACATTGATGTAAATCTTCTTCATAACATCGATGAACCTTGCAAATTGTTCATTGTGTTGCTGCACTCTCTCTGTCTTTGTCAACAGTTGAGTATCCAAGAACGTGGTAGGGCCATGCTCCTCTATTTCCATACCCATTTTCAGTCTAGAGAGGTCAATCTCTTCCTCGCGCCGATTGGCGCAATGAGTGAGCCGATCGGTGCTAACAGTACCATCGCGCCGATCGGCGCTAGTGGTGAGCCAATCGGCACGGGTCTTCCTTGCTCCCGTAGAGTGCTCTGGATCTTCTATTTGCTTTCCTAACCATGTAGCTATTTCCTTTAACTGCTCTGCATACATTGTATTACCAGGAATAACCCCTTTGTTGCCTTGAATGGCCTGTGATAACTGTCCCATCTGTTGCTCCATAATCTTGGTATGTTTCAAAATTTGCTCAATGGAGCTCCCAATTTCTATCACATTGTCATTAATCCCTTCAAGAACACGATCAACCTCCTTGAATTTAGCTTGATTGTCCTTGTTGATCTTTTCTTGAGCTTGAAAGAACTCATGAAATTGGAGACGAAGTGGGATAGAGTTTTGCATGGACGAACTAGGAAAGAAAGAACTCCATTGTTGCTGATATTGGGGTTTCCATCCACTATTCTTTATATATTCTAGCATCTTCATCTCTTCAGGGTAATCTTTCTGCACATGGCCGAATTCTCCACCCTCATCACAAGTGGAGTGTGATTCTGCTAGCCTGAGTGACTCTTCCTTAGGGATATGAGAATTATTGTCCAACCTTCTTTGAATAGCATCAAGGCGATCCATAACCAAGTCTTCATGAGTCCTCTCAATCATGCTTTTTGCTACTCCTTTAGAAGGTTGTAGGTTCCTTGAACTTGTCTCACTATCCCATGATTGATTTTCAACTAGCAATTTGATCAATTCCTTAGCTTGAGTGGGAGTCTTTGACATGAATGAACCCGCAGCTGAAGCATCTAAGTGTTGACGGGAGGGGATATTCAATCCCACGTAGAATCTCTCAACAGTTTCACCAACTGTAAGACCATGATGAGGGCATGCATCCATATACTCATTGTATCTTTCCCAAGCTTCTCCAATGCTCTCATCAATATTCTGCGTAAACCCAAGAATCTTATTCTTCAAAGCTTGAGTCTTACCAGGTGGGAAGTATTTGGCTAAGAATGCAACTACTAAGGTTTCCCATGCAGTCTTTACTACGTTTTCCAAGCTATTGTACCATTGCTTAGGGCGTCCAACTAGAGAGAATGGGAATAGCCGCACACGTGCTTGATCTCCGATCAATCCTGCTACTTTGAATGTACTACAAACTTCAAGGAAGCGCTGCAGATGCTGATTGGGATCTTCTGAACCTATGAACGGTTATTGTGCCACTAATATGAGTACCTCTCTAGTTGATATGGAGCATGATCTTGAGCTTCTTGGAAATCTGTCTTGACAACCTTATCCAATTGAGGCTTGATCTGCAATTGTGAATAATACTCGAGGGCTGGCACTGACTGGTTCTCCAGCTAAATCTCCAAGTGACTTGCTCCACTTTTCTGCTATTCTCTTCTTGCGTAAGAGCTTTTCTGGATTATCAGTGTAATTAGAGGGTTTGTTTGACTTAGGACCATCCATACCTGTTAATTTCACTTAACAGCATATATATACTAAAAAGACAAGTAAAGCACAATGACTAAACACTAATACATCAAACAATGTTTAAAAACCTGCTATGGTCCCCGGCAACGGCGCCAGAAAAATATGCTTGTTGGTCGTTACTACGCACCCACTTATATACCGCAAGAGGACGATGTACAATTGTAGCACTTTTTCCCTTAGAGTATTCCAAGGTATTATCGAACCACTGAGACCTTAGGGATAATTAAACAAAGTTAACAGTAAAAGATCTAATCAAGGCTACTGTCAAGTTCAAGTTGTATGAAGGGGAGACTGGCCAGCGCAAAGGTGTGCCAGACAGCAATTCTGTCGTTGCGCCGACCGGCGCAGGGTTGAGCCGATCGGCACTGTTGCGGATCTAAGTTGTTGAGCCGATCAGCGCAGGTGTTGAGCCGATCGGTACACCAGTGAAGTTGAACTAGAGTGCAAGTCAAAGCCAAAGCTAAAACTATTCGGTGAGTAGCCAAATATCTACTAGTGAGATCGTAACCAGATAGTCTAATTAAACAGCATCATAATGGATAATTACATGGATCAATGAAAACCTATAATGAATAAGACCACCCTGCTTTCCGAGCGGCTCCCGATTTATCACAGCCAAGAGGAAACCCTTAATCACGCGAGTATCTTACCCTACCCAACTATCTAATAGTGCTACGCAGGTTTATTGCTGTCACCGCCTAACCATACTACCGGCATCATCAAGCAACCATAATCAATACAATGTCTGAATACTATCCTAATCACCATGATTAAGATAATATCAACTTACTTAGCCTAGAACTAAGCAATGAGAATAAGCACATGCATGATTATAGAATCAAGATAGATAAATCACCAAAACCATCATCAACATATTCAATCATCCTTGAGATACATAGAGTAAGTTTCATCATCGTCGAGATGGCCTACCTTGATGGATCAACTCTTACACCAATGGTTCTTGAAACTCAACTAGAAATATATTCTAACGGGGCAAGCCCCGGTGGCTCTAACTCACGCAACTGTTGTCCCTCTATTGCCTTCTCCTCGCGGGTCTCATCGTGGCTATGGGTTACAAGTATATATAGGGTTTCTACTCGTGAAGGACTCAGTTTCTAGCAAATAAGTCGGTTGCGCCGATCAGCGCAGGATTGTGCCGATCGGCGCAAGCTGTGTTCTCTCTGGTTTCTGCTCCGAGTCGGTTTCTCTATCTTCAACGACTGCCATGTGGGCCTTTTCCTTTGAGATAAAGTCTTGTACCGCATGTCAAGATCTTGAAGTTCCATAAATCTTCTAAGCAAATATCTTCAGGTGTCTTGCGCAGATAAACTTCTATAATCATCAGCTAAACTTCCATCGGAATGGGCCTTGGTCACTTCTGTGGGCCAAAATACCCTTGCGCCTATCGGCTCATGAGCCGCGCCGATCGGCGCACTGGGCTTCTTCAGTGCTTTTCATCGATTCTGGACTCCTGTCTTGTCCAGCATCACTTTAATAGCCAATTTTACCTGTTTCTACAATAAAGCTCCAAAACAATGCATATACAAATATATAGGTAATATCATACATAAATGGCCTAAATCAGTATCAATTATACTCTAATTGGGGTGATATTCACATATAAAAGGGGCACTTGGGAAGTGCCAACAGTTCCCCCACACTTAAACCTTTGTTCATCCCGAGTAAAGTAAAAGAGAGAAAAATCAAAGAACATACTCTTCTTATCATGAAAGATATCTTAAATCAACATATGTTGAACATTGTTCTATTGTAGTGTATTTCATATTGGTATTCAGCAAAATAATTCAAATATGGGCATAAAGCTCAAAGTTTCTCCCCAAAGCAAAAGATCATGTCCAACTCACAAATTATAACTTTTCCACACATGTAAATCAACTAAAAGATTGTTGTGAACATAAAGAATCTATCTTCCAAATAATCCAAGGCAATAACTCATCTTTCAAATCACTCAACCTATATACTACATCATAATGATCAAATAATATTAATGTAAGGCTTATATGAGTAGCTAGGTGAGATAATTTAAGGATTGCAAACATAAATCAACAATATATTGTAAAGCTAGGAGATTATTCTTTATTGGAATTACAAAAACTTAACAAGATAGCCAAAGAAAATTTAGGAAAGGACTCACACTTTGGATATGTGGACATGTGCATCAAAAATTTGATCTTGGAAGAAAAAGGAACTCCCATTATCAGATTGCACATGGTTGGAATGATTCATGGCTATATTAGAATGAAATTCGAGAATAATCATGTCATATACCCCCCACCCCCACACACACTTAAAATCTCGCTAGTCCCTTAGCAATCAGCAGAGCATTTTTTTTATACTCTCTGCTTCACAGATCGATTCAAAACGGCGCCGTTCGGCTCTCAACCTGAATTTACCATCTTTTGTTGGAATTTAATTCATCTAGCTTCAAAATTTATTCAAGGTTCAAATACAGCCAGAAACATAGGATGTGGTCAAGGAATGATACTCAACAAGACTTTGTTTTTAAAATAGAATACTCAGCAGAATTGGAGATTTGCATGAGTAATTCAAGGGTAAAAAGATACACAAGGATTTGGCCATCCTAGTAAAGTTCATACCAAAAAGAATTAAATCCTAACCGAACTCAACCATCAATTTAATGTTTATCTTCATATCAAAGGTTCATGAGTATTGCTCAAAATATGGCATTGGTAGGTTAGGGTCTTGGAAACAATAAATTTCAAAGTTCACAACATGAAAATTTATTTATAAAAAGATTGGTACTAAGTTATCATCACAAATTGGAAATGCAAATGAAGCACATGGGTATTCAGAATTGCTCCACATAAGAAATATTTGTTGAATAATCATTAAGTGTAAGTTTGAAAGTTTATTCAATGCTCAACATTATTTGATCTGCATCAACACTTTTAAAGAAAGAATAGGTAATTCAATTCTTCTAAAAGATCATAACCGCCACCATTATATTAAGATCGAAACTCGAATACATGGTGATGATTTTTGCACACACTTGCATTAAAATAAAACTACTACTAACACACATGCATGAAAATAAAACTACTACTAACACACCTGCATGAAAATAAACACACCGGATACATGGTTTCCCAACCCGCTCACACACACATAAGCAAATAAAGAAAAAGATTGCAAAAGATAAAAGAAAACGCAAACCGGGAAACCGATACATATGCCCACTCCTAGGCACTCTAATCAAGCGGATGTGGAGACGGTGGCTGATCAAAGCCATAGCACCACGCCTTGAGTCGTTCGAACTCCACCATTGCGTCGTGGTTGTTTCTCCATTGGGACGTGGCATCCTCCACGTGCTCGATGTGGTGCATGTTGTTGTCGAGGTACCCCTGCATGGGCACAATGAAGTCTGCACCGGGCACCGGAGGCACCACAGGTACCCTTCCTTAGAACCTATAGTCAATGCCTGTGCTGAAGTAGGGTGCGCCGACTGGCGCAGTGGGCTGTGAACCGCCCGCTGTGTTGTTCCACCCTGTCTGGTACTGCTGAGGCTCTTGGCGTGACCCCCATGAGTTCCACTCACTGCTGGCTGCTGTAGATGTCGCCGATTGTTGAATCCGCCCACAGCGGTCCCTGAGACACGCCCCCCCCCCCCCTCCAGGAGGCATTCCTCAAGCCAATTTCCTCCCTCTAGCTTGCGAGGGAGAAAAACTCCTAGCTCCGCACACGGGAGCCTAATGTTGGTGCTGCCGATATGGAAGCCGGCGCGAACACTTCCCGTGACAATGTTGCCATGAGTCATATTCTCGCTGATCTCTGTCGCGAGCTCCCACTTGTCTTTGCGTCCTCCCGGTCCGTCGTCGCTGCAGACGTGGGCTGCCAGGCGTTGAAGATAGCCCCCAAAGGCCAACTTCTTGCTCTTCTTGCCCCTCTTCTCGAACCAACCCCACACCATCACCGACATAGGGTTGCAGTGAGACGGGCTCACGATGGTGTTGAATAGCCACAGCAAGTCCGCATTGGTGATGTTGTTGTAGTCAACCTTGTCGCATGTGCGCGCCTCCAACCACCGATGGAAGATTTGAATGGTCGGGTTGTGGATGTTGCTGCGCTTCATCTCTTCGACGAACGAGAGCCGCCTCCAAAAGGAGTCCAACTCCCCATGTCCCAAGATGTCAGCCACATCGGCATTGGCGTTGAAGCCGAAGGCTTGAGCCGCCGCCTCCATGGTCACCATGTAGCTATTGTCGTGGACGCGGAAGTTGATGGCTTCGTTGCCGTAGTCATCGGAGCCGAGCCTCATAGTAGAGGCAACCTCGGTGACGATGTCGATGTTGAAGTCCACCCAGCCGAGGTTGTCTAGCATTCTCCTTATGTCCTCCCACATGCCGATCGTGGTGAGGAAGGTCTCGTCCATGTCAAAGTTGGGGATGAACTTTCCCCTCACCACGAGATAGTGCTGCTGTTCCTCCGCGCTCAGGAGGGTGAAGCCCTCCTCCACTGTACGTGGCACTAATGCCGATGATGGTGGTGATCTGGGAACCCCACGGCTTCCCTCCGTTTGGCTCCTCGTAGCATGCCCCGTCGGAAGGGGCACACCGGAGACGGAGTGGCGGGCGCGGATCTCATATGTTGCCGCTGCCGAGCCGGTGTATGCACCACCCACCGACATGTTGTCCAAGCGCCGGATCCCCCCCTACCCGAGGAGTCACCGCTCGATTCGCCGCTACCGCCAGAACTGCTTCCCCGGTGCAACCTCTTGCCCAACTTGCCGACGAAGGAGCGAAGATGATCCATCTGCGAGGAATGCGGAACGTGTGTGAGATCGTGGGTAGTGGGGAAGGTGGAGAGATTACTGGGATGGTGTGCTGAACTGGGGGCGCCTGGCCTCCCTTTTATAGTGTGGGAAACTCCCAGGAGAAGGACCCGCCCAAAATTTCCAAAATTTAGGGTTGCGCCGATCGGCGCGGTCACTGCGCCGATCGGCACATTTCAAAATTTGAATTCTCTGACCACTCTGGTTCCTGATTCTCCTCCCTTTTGTTGTTTCCATCCTTTTCATCTTTTCCTGGTACACCATGTCGGCTGGTAGGGGAATAGCACAGAATCCCGTTGTCTTGATTGACTGCGCCAATCGGCTCTGGCCAGCGCCGATCGGCGCGCCGTCTCTTTTTCAGATTTTGTTCAATTCCATGTCTCCTCTACACTAGAAACCTACATAGAAATCATACTTGTTCCTAAGAATCAGTGCCTGCCGAATATGTCGGCAATTTGGGCACAGCATGGGTACCAGCGCCGATCGACGCAGAAGTGCATCGAACGGCGCAAGTTCCTTGCACCTCATCTTCTGGTCTGGCTCTAATCCTCATGCCTCATGTTCATTTCTTTCACCTAATATCCACTCTTCCCAATGTTCCTGTAGCATTAGCGCGTGAAGCGGGGCCCATCTGGTGACAGCGCTGATCGGCACAACGTCTAGCGCTGATCGGCGCGGTGTCCTCTTTTGCTCCTGGCCCCTCGCTTCTTTGCTAGATGTTGCTCTTCATCTTGAAACTAGCTCTATTTCTGAAAATTGATGTGCTAGTTGGCTTTTAGCTCCTCTTCCATTCTGGGTGTCGTCAGCCTTCTGTCCTGTCTTGTTATCAATGCGCCGATCAGCGCATGATTGCGCCGTACGGCGCAAGCTCTGTTCCTTCCTATTTTTGGTCTTTTTCTTTTATTCCTGCGTTGTTAGTCTACAATATATATACACATAGTTTTGCACAAATAAACAGACAACGTAGGAGCACACAAGAATTAAGCACATACTTTTTCTAATTCTTTTATTTGGGAGATTATTTTTATTACAAGAAAGCAAATTAAAAACACCAGCTTGCCCTCCTGGCTAGCATTAATTAACTAAATGAGACGGGTTGCCCTTCCGCAAGCACTAAACAACTTCTAAATCTCCCGACAATTGGGTTGCCTCCCAAGAGCGCTCTAGTTATTTAGAGATCAAAGAGCTTGACCTCCCCGCGAGCAATCAATCCTTAGTGTCACAGTGCGGGGTGTAAGACCGCGATACTACAAGGTTCACTTATCTTCATAGCTCATATACGTCAGACGACCTCTCCTTACATCCCCTCCAATCACTCTCGATGCCACGTTGCCTCGGTGTCTTGTACCTCTTCACTCCATCAATAGCATGACACTCTTCTCCCCTTGGGCGAAATTTGAAAGAGTAGGGAGTTCCTCTTATATCGAAGCTTATCTCACCACTCCCAACATCAATACTTGCCTTTGCTGTCCTCAAGAAGGGTCTGCCTAAGATTAACGGGGTTCTCGTCCTCTTATCCATATCAAGCACAATAAAATCAATAGGTACGAGGTGATTTCCAATTTGAACAGGCACATCCTCAGCAATTCCATCAGGGAAGCATAAAGATTGGTCGGCTAACTCCAAACACATACCCGTAGGCTCCAATTCAGAAAAATTGACACTTGTGAATATATGATGGGGCATAACACTTACACTTGCTCCAAGATCGCACAAGCATCTATCAAATATCCTTATTCTGATTATGCATTTGATGCTTGGTGATCCAGGGTCAGGTTTCTTCTCAAGTGCAACATCATTGATCACCGTCGTAAGTTCCTTAGTGACCTTCACAACCTCTTCAGAAGCTAGAGACTTCTTGTTTTGCATCATGTCCTTAATGTACTTGGCATAGGTAGGTACATGGATAGCATCAACAAAAGGGACATTGATGTAAATCTTCTTCATAACATCGATGAACCTTGCAAATTGTTCATTGTGTTGCTGCACTCTCTCTGTCTTTGTCAACAGTTGAGTATCCAAGAACGTGGTAGGGCCATGCTCCTCTATTTCCATACCCATTTTCAGTCTAGAGAGGTCAATCTCTTCCTCGCGCCGATTGGCGCAATGAGTGAGCCGATCGGTGCTAACAGTACCATCGCGTCGATCGGCGCTAGTGGTGAGCCAATCGGCACGGGTCTTCCTTGCTCCCGTAGAGTGCTCTGGATCTTCTATTTTCTTTCCTAACCATGTCGCTATTTCCTTTAACTGCTCTGCATACATTGTATTACCAGGAATAACCCCTTTGTTGCCTTGAATGGCCTGTGATAACTGTCCCATCTGTTGCTCCATAATCTTGGTATGTTTCAAAATTTGCTCAATGGAGCTCCCAATTTCTATCACATTGTCATTAATCCCTTCAAGAACACGATCAACCTCCTTGAATTTAGCTTGATTGTCCTTGTTGATCTTTTCTTGAGCTTGAAAGAACTCATGAAATTGGAGACGAAGTGGGATAGAGTTTTGCATGGACGAACTAGGAAAGAAAGAACTCCATTGTTGCTGATATTGGGGTTTCCATCCACTATTCTTTATATATTCTAGCATCTTCATCTCTTCAGGGTAATCTTTCTGCACATGGCCGAATTCTCCACCCTCATCACAAGTGGAGTGTGATTCTGCTAGCCTGAGTGACTCTTCCTTAGGGATATGAGAATTATTGTCCAACCTTCTTTGAATAGCATCAAGGCGATCCATAACCAAGTCTTCATGAGTCCTCTCAATCATGCTTTTTGCTACTCCTTTAGAAGGTTGTAGGTTCCTTGAACTTGTCTCACTATCCCATGATTGATTTTCAACTAGCAATTTGATCAATTCCTTAGCTTGAGTGGGAGTCTTTGACATGAATGAACCCGCAGCTGAAGCATCTAAGTGTTGACGGGAGGGGATATTCAATCCCACGTAGAATCTCTCAACAGTTTCACCAACTGTAAGACCATGATGAGGGCATGCATCCATATACTCATTGTATCTTTCCCAAGCTTCTCCAATGCTCTCATCAATATTCTGCGTAAACCCAAGAATCTTATTCTTCAAAGCTTGAGTCTTACCAGGTGGGAAGTATTTGGCTAAGAATGCAACTGCTAAGGTTTCCCATGCAGTCTTTACTACGTTTTCCAAGCTATTGTACCATTGCTTAGGGCGTCCAACTAGAGAGAATGGGAATAGCCGCACACGTGCCTGATCTCCGATCAATCCTGCTACTTTGAATGTACTACAAACTTCAAGGAAGCGCTGCAGATGCTGATTGGGATCTTCTGAACCTGTGAACGGTTATTGTGCCACTAATATGAGTACCTCTCTAGTTGATATGGAGCATGATCTTGAGCTTCATGGAAATCTGTCTTGACAACCTTATCCAATTGAGGCTTGATCTGCAATTGTGAATAATACTCGAGGGCTGGCACTGACTGGTTCTCCAGCTAAATCTCCAAGTGACTTGCTCCACTTTTCTGCTATTCTCTTCTTGCGTAAGAGCTTTTCTGGATTATCGGTGTAATTAGAGGGTTTGTTTGACTTAGGACCATCCATACCTGTTAATTTCACTTAACAGCATATATATACTAAAAAGACAAGTAAAGCACAATGACTAAACACTAATACATCAAACAATGTTTAAAAACCTGCTATGGTCCCCGGCAACGGCGCCAGAAAAATATGCTTGTTGGTCGTTACTACGCACCCACTTATATACCGCAAGAGGACGATGTACAATTGTAGCACTTTTTCCCTTAGAGTATTCCAAGTTATTATCGAACCACTGAGACCTTAGGGATAATTAAACAAAGTTAACAGTAAAAGATCTAATCAAGGCTACTGTCAAGTTCAAGTTGTATGAAGGGGAGACTGGCCAGCGCAAAGGTGTGCCAGACAGCAATTCTGTCGTTGCGCCGACCGGCGCAGGGTTGAGCCGATCGGCACTGTTGCGGATCTAAGTTGTTGAGCCGATCAGCGCAGGTGTTGAGCCGATCGGTACACCAGTGAAGTTGAACTAGAGTGCAAGTCAAAGCCAAAGCTAAAACTATTCGGTGAGTACCCAAATATCTACTAGTGAGATCGTAACCAGATAGTCTAATTAAACAGCATCATAATGGATAATTACATGGATCAATGAAAACCTATAATGAATAAGACCACCCTGCTTTCCGAGCGGCTCCCGATTTATCACAGCCGAGAGGAAACCCTTAATCACGCGAGTATCTTACCCTACCCAACTATCTAATAGTGCTACGCAGGTTTATTGCTGTCACCGCCTAACCATACTACCGGCATCATCAAGCAACCATAATCAATACAATGTCTGAATACTATCCTAATCACCATGATTAAGATAATATCAACTTACTTAGCCTAGAACTAAGCAATGAGAATAAGCACATGCATGATTATAGAATCAAGATAGATAAATCACCAAAACCATCATCAACATATTCAATCATCCTTGAGATACATAGAGTAAGTTTCATCATCGTCGAGATGGCCTACCTTGATGGATCAACTCTTACACCAATGGTTCTTGAAACTCAACTAGAAATATATTCTAACGGGGCAAGCCCCGATGGCTCTAACTCACGAATCTGTTGTCCCTCTGTTGCCTCCTCCTCGCGGGTCTCATCGTGGCTAGGGGTTACAAGTATATATAGGGGTTCTACTCATGAACGACTCTGTTTCAAGCAAATAAGTCGGTTGTGCCGATTGGCGCAAGCCGTGTTCTCTCTGGTTTCTGCTCCGAGTCGGTTTCTCTGTCTTCCACAGCTGCCATGTGGGCCTTTTCCTTCGAGATAAAGTCTTGTACCGCACATCAAGATCTTCAAGTTCCATAAATCTTCTAAGCAAATATCTTCAAGTGTCTTGTGCAGATAAACTTCCTCGGAATGAGCCTTGGTCACTTCTGTGGGCCAAAATACCCTTGCGCCGATAGGCTCATGAGCTACGTCGATCAACACACTGGGCTTCTTTAGTGCTTTTCGTCGGTTCTGGACTCCTGTCTTGTCCAGCATTACTTTAATAGCCAATTTTACCTATTTCTGCAATAAAGCTCCAAAACAACGCATATACAAATATATAGGTAATATCATAGGTAAATGGTCTAAATTAGTATGAATTATACTCTAATTGGGGTGATATTCACATATAAAAGGGGCACTTGGGAAGTGCCAACAGCAAAACAATGGAACTTTTCACCATGGGACAATCCTTGGTGGCATGGCCATCCTTGCAACACCTCTCGCAATAGTAGTCGGCGGCGAGAAGGGGTTTGATCCATGCGGGGATGGAATCACTTGTCCCTATGATGTCGAGACGGCGGGATATGAGCCATGTCCCCAGTGGGAGACATTGTTCACAAGGTTCCTCCCATGAATCTCCTTGTGGATGGTTCTACCACGTGTGAGCTTCTCAAAGCCATCCATCACCATCTTCCTCTCTTCCTTGAGCTTGTGATATTCTTCCAAAATGAATGGCTCAAGAGAAGTGGTCTTGGAGACTTCATTTACTTGGTTCTTCCCAAGTATCTCCCTATGGGTGGCTCTAAGTCTCTCAAAGCCCTCCATCATCATCTCCTTCTCTTCATTGAGCTTGTGAAGTTCCTTCAAAACAAATGGCTCAAGACTCGATCGAGGTGGTTAGTTCATCACACATAGTAGAAGCATCACTCTTGGATGAACTAGGGGAGGGAGAGGCAAGGTTCTCAACATTGATGGCCTCAAAAGTAATCTCGAGAGCCTTGTATTTCTCATAAAGCTCTACATGATCATCTTTGAGTTTGTTATAACTCTTATTTAGGGACTCATGAGATGTGACAAGGTCCTTGAGCTCATTCTCAAGCTCACCAACACGGTCCTTAGCCAACTTACACTCTTTTCTTACCACATCCAACATTTTAGATTTCTTGACGGTGATGTCGCAGGCTTGCTTAAGCATACTCCAAAGCTCGGCACATGAGAGGTCTTCATCATCGCTATCATCGCTGCTCTCATCCTCACTCTCCCCAAGTTGGCTTGTGGCCATGAGGCACGTGGGAGGTGGAGGAAGAGCTCATGTAGGTGTGGTCTGGATCATGGCTAGGCCGGCCACTTCTTCATCACTTGAGGAAGAAGACTCATCACATAAGTTGTCGCTTGTCCACCTTCCAACAAGAGCCTTGCGAGAGAACTTCTTCTTGTAGTCTTGATCTTTGCCTTTGCCTTTGCTCTTGTCCTTGTTGATGATCCTCTTCTTCTTGTGCTTGGCCTTGGGGTCTTCTTCTTCTTCTTCACTTGAATCTTGTGACTTGAATGCTTCTTTCTTGGGGGGACAAAGTGATTCTTTGAGCCACAATTGAAGCACTTGCCTCTTGACTTGGAAGCAAACTTATTCTTGAAGTTCTTCATCTTCTTCATGAGAAGAGCCAAGTCCTTAGTCCATTCACCCTCATCATCATCTTCTTCATCATCATCCTCAATGATCACCTTCTTCCTGTTCTTCTTGCTATTGCTAGATTCTTGCTTGTCAGCCGGTAGAGCAAGATTGGATGGTTGAGGATCATCCAACCCTAACTGGTAGCTCTCAAAGGCGGTGATCTTGCCATGTACATCCTTCATGGTCTTGGTCTTGAGGTCACCTTGCAAGATGAAGGTGATGATGGACTCATACTTGGGGTCTTTGAATAGCATCAAGAATCTTCTTATCACCTCGACGGGCTTTGTCTTGAAATCATCCCCAAGTGCATTGATCTCCTCCACTAGTACATGAAAATGAGAATGAACAGTGTTAGCTCTCTCATGTGGCAATCTAGTGAAGTTATCATACTTGTTCTTCAGCACATAGTATCTTTCCTCTTTGACATCATTGATGCCCTCATAGAGGGCATGAATCTCAGTCCAGATACCATATGCTGAGGAACTAGCATCTAGCTGAGCAAAAACATCCTTAGAGATGCAAGCAAACAAAGCATTCTTGGCCTTAGCATTACACTTAATATAGTCAGGCTCAAGTAGGTTCACATCCGCATCGGACTCGTGAGTGACCATCCATATCTCTGGATCAAGGGACTGAAGGTAGGCTTGCATGCGAGCCTTCCAATAAGCATAGTCCTCACAATTTAATATGGGAACACTCCCCACCGGTCTCGGCATCCTTACTCAAGGCGGTGAAGCCTCAAAGATGAGCACTTGGCTCTGATACCAGTTGTAAGGACCGAAGGCGTACCGAGAGGGGGGGGGTGAATTGGTAAACCGCTCACGAATGTAATTACTTTTGATCCCACTACTTGAGTCTAACAAGATAAGAAACCTGAGCAATTCTAGTAGGCCAAGACCCTACACATGCTAGTGTTCATGATACAATAAAGAGCGGAAGCCAATCACACTAGCCTATGCAAGCCACAATTCACCCTACTCACTATAGCACACAATTGCGGAATAGTAAAGAGAGGGTAAAGGAATGCTCATGATTTTTTCCTGAGGTCTAGGAAGGATGGTGCCTTCCCCTAATCCTTGTTGGACCACTCCCGTCGGAGTCCCGGTCCCTCCTGTCATCAAGTGGAGTTCTCGCCCACGAGCCCGTAATCACTCCTAGATTGAAGACACGATGTGCATCACCGCTGCACAAAGCATAAGCTCGCCTCCCTCAAGAACTTGCCGGACTTTCCGAGCCAACATGGGCGCTCAATAGCGATGCCCCTTCCAATGGTGGAAAGCACTATGCAGATTTAAAATTGTTGAGGAGGCTCCAAGTTGATATGAGGCAAAAAATGTTTCCAAGATTCAACAGGTCACACGCATGTGAATCAAGAGGTCTGTTTGTTAGCATGAGGCTAAGTAATCTGATTAGCCAAGGTGTCGCATTATTTTAATGTTTTCTGAACCTGAGTTATTTTGATACGTGCTTGGTTTGGTCACGTAGGGTCATTAGGAGTTGGTCTGTTTTAGTTTGGGTCCGGGTCAGACTAGTACTAGTGCCTGCGTGCACTTTAAATAAGGCCGAGTCGGCCATGTACGAGAGGGGGGTTAATTATCATGTGATTAGATTGGTGATTGCTGCTGGCCAGTCCATGAACCCTAGGTGAGGGCGATCCTCTTCCGTGATGATGATATTGCCGATCCGTCGAAGATTGTGTTGGAGTGCGTGATCAAGTCATCAAACTTGGGTGCGCGTTTGAGTTCCCTGGAATTCATCTCGCCTGTTCGTGATCAACTAAGACACGAGCGGAAGAATTGTCAAGTAATTCGTTTGTAGCTCTGTAAGCCAATTACAATATATCCTTGCTACAGTTTGTTCTATTCATCATCGCAAAGATGTCTCTATTGTGAATTGCACTTGTGCGTTGGGCTTAATCAATTGCTCTTAGTTTGGTGTGGCCATGGAACCAATTACTGTGGTACTCGACTTCTGGTTTGTTTTATATTCGGAATTAGTCAAACAATGGCATCAATTAAGACATGATACAACGTGCGGATATATATTTAGAATTGCTATTGTCACTTTGCTATTCATTGTTGACTGGTGTCAAAGATTCATTATAGTGATGATTTATCTTGCTTCCTTATACCATGAAAGTTTGGGACACAATTACGGACACCTTCTCCGTCGTGTCTTTATCACACTTAGGTTCAAACTTTCAAAATAAATCCTGAGTACTTTATGCAAAATCGAGAGCAAGAATCACATTATCAAACCATATCACACTAGTCAATAACTTTGGTAACATGTGGTCCATATAAATATTTTCCACTAGAATAAGTATAAATGTTAGGAATAAGGAGCATGTATGCCAACCATGGAAAATTTCAATATAAGTGGGAGACACCATAGGGTTCATTTTAATTTTCTTCATTGATTTTATCATTTAAACTCCAAGAAAACTAAATTAAAATACCAAATAGGGAGATTAAGGAATAAGACCAGCAAACCATCATGCCGGAGAAGATAGGGACCAAGGGGTGCTAGGTCCTGTTCGACCGAGCAGGAGTTTTTGGCCAAACCCCCTTTGGTCCCCAAGTGGGTCCCACTTTTATGTGTTGTTCTGTGCGACGATGTACAATGTATTTTTCATCATGTGGAATTTTTGTTCGCGTCGGAAGTCTCGAGGATCTCCCGCACACTGGTTTTCTTTCCTGCTCTTTTATTGGCATAAACACAAAGAAAATGTAAAATGCAAAGGGACTCCACCCACTTTATAGGCAAGGTGAGTCTTTCATTCATTGATAAAGCAAACTAATAGGTCTTGATTACATTAATGGAACGAACTAAATAAATGAATGGAAACTAAACTAAGCAATTATTTTATTTCCTAGATAATTGTTAGGGGAGCATACTCAAATGCCATGATAAAGCTCAGGCTTCCCTAACTCATAGCACACTTGCATAAGCTTGGTGCCAAGGCTACGGTGGAGGTTGCCTAGTTCGCTTTTGAGGGCTTCAAGATCATTCTTAATGTCAGCCCTCTCCAGCTTTTCCTCCGCTAACTCATTAACTAGCCGCCTATTAGCTAAGAGGAGGCTCTCAATCTCCTTAGCTAGTTGTGCAGTGGTCTTCCTCTTGGGCGAGTCTTCCCCGCTGCTTTGGTAATGCCCCGCCGGCCTCTGGATGGGAGGCAGTGAAGTAAACTGCCTTATGGTATTCTTTGGTGGGGGAGAGGCAACTAACTCCTCTCTCTCTCTCTCCCTTCTCCACAGATGTGAGGGGTTTCATGAGTTTTTTCCCTATGCCACCCAAGCCTCTCACCCCCTGTCTCATGGTGTGTTGCTCCTAGGTGAGTATGGCGGGGTGTCTTGGGAGAAACCGCTCAATGAAGGTTGCCTCAGCTAGGTCTTCACAGTTCGTGGGACGATCACATCTTTTGGGAGATGTGGAAGCATCCCCTTTGGAGCAATTGCACCAACGGTTGGCCTTCTTGGAGGGGTTCCTACATGCCCCTTCATTCGAGGTCCTTTATTTGGGGACAGAGAGTGTGCAACAATGCGGGTTGCCAAGATCTTGTGCCCCCAGGGTTCCTCCCCCGATGACTCTGACACCGGAGGGGCCAAAGAAAGGTCAAGGGCCCGGGCAAGCTCGCGAGAGGACTCATCCCAATCATGGGAGGAGGTGGGCCAGAGAAAAGGGTCATCTTTTTGTCGGCTATGGCTGGGTTACTTGAAGGTGGAGAGGCCAAAGGAGGAAGATGGAATTTTGTTTCTGGTTCTGCTCTAGGTCGAGGAGAAACTCCGTCTTTATTGACTCTCCATCGTGAAGAGATTAGGATAATGCATCAAAAAGGGTTAGGGTAGGTTAGGTTAACGCGCCCGAGGAAGCAGGGGGGTGGCGGCACCGCCCCCTGTTCGGCCGAACAGGGTTGGGACCCGTTTGTCCCCCTGTTTCATAGGTCAGTTGAGCCAGCAGGAGGTAAGGTCTAGAGATGGGTTAGGCCTATTAGTTCTAATGAAAATTCTAAAAAAGGCTAATAGAGTATATTTAAGTCAATTAAATTGACCACATCTATCTCCTTATCTAAATTTTCATCAGAATGGAAAAGTTTTAAGCGATGTCCATTTACCTTGAAGGGGTTACCTGTGTCATCTTGCAGCGTGATTGTTCCATGATAGGAGGTGTCAATGACGGTGTATTGTCCATCCCACTTGCTTTTCGGCTTTCCATGTCCGAATAGTTTTACCCTGGAATTGAAAAGTAATGCCTTATCTCCTGCTTTGAACTCCGTGGGCTGGATCCTTTTGTCATGCCATCTTTTGGTTTTCTCTTTCTAGATCTTAGCACTATGATAAGCCTTGTCCCTCCATTCCTCCAGCTCTAGTATCTGAATCTTTCTTTGGATTCCAAATTTCTGGATATCCATATTCCATTTTTTGATGGCCCAGTGTGCCCGATGTTCCATCTCAACAAGTAAATGTCAAGTTTTGTCGTATACAAGTTGGTATGGTGACATGATGATGTGTGTCTTGTATGCAGTCCGATATGCCCAAAGTGCCTCAGGAAGCTTTTTTTTCCATCCTGTCCCCATTTCCAGTACAGTCTTCTGGAGGATATTCTTGATTTGCTTGTTTGAAGTTTCTGCTTGGCCACTGGTCTGAGGATGGTATGGAGTGGCTATGTTGTGGTTCACACCGAGTTCTCTTAGGAAGTGATGGAAGGTCTTATCAATGAAGTGAGAACCCCCATCACTTATCACCATCTGAGGTGTTCCAAAACGAGGGAAGATTATCTCATGGAACATTCTTCTGGCATTCTTTGCGTCTGCTGCTCGGCATGGCATAACTTCTACCCATTTTGATACATAGTCAACGGCCACCAAGATGTACTCGCAATCGTAGGACTTTGGAAAAGGCCCCATTTAATCAATGCCCTATACATCAAAAAGTTCCACTTGAAGATTGTATGTAAGAGGCATGGCATTGCGAGCAGTGATCCCTCCATGTTTCTGGCATCTCCAGCACTTGCGAATAAACTCTTTTGTATCTTCATACAGTGTAGGACAAAACAATCCACTCTGCCAGATCTTTGCTTGAGTACAGATGACACTGTAGTATCCTTCGTATGGAGATGAATGACACTTTTCTATAATATTAGCACCTTCGATTGTAGGGACACATCTTCTTATCAACCTATTTGCACATACCCCGTATAGGTACGGGTCTTCCCAAAGGTGTCGTTGACGCTCATGCATCAATTTCTTCTTGTTCTCCCCAGGCGGTACATAATCTGCAACTATGTAATTCACAATATCCGCATACCAGGGGTTGGTGTCGGTCACCTTTAGCAGCACGTCGTCTCATAGAAAATCATTTATTGGCAGCTCCAGCATGTTAGTGATTTGCATACGCAACAAAATGATCTGCTATAGAATTCTCTACTCCTTTCTTATCTTTTATTTCAAGGTCAAATTCATGGAGTAAGAGAATCCATCAAATTAGCCAAGGTTTAGCATCTTTCTTAGTGAGCAAATATTTTAAGGCAGCATGATCAGTGTAAACAATTGCCTTAGCTCATATTAAGTAAAGTCTAAACTTATCGATAGCAAAAACAACGGCAATGAGCTCTTTTTTAGTGGTAGCATAATTCAGTTGTGCTCCTATCAAAGTTTTGCTAGATAGGCTATCGTGTAATGCTTCTTATCCTTGGTTTGACCCAAACGGCCCCAACTGCACAATAACTAGCATCACACATGATTTCGAATGGCAGTGCCCAATCAGGGGGTTGGATAACTGGGATTGATATGAGCGCCTTTTTAAGGATATTAGCACCGCAACTCCGACGCCCCCACTCAGGGAAAGGCACAATCTCCCTAAAAGACTAGTCTGATAGGGGAAGGGTGGCTCTCCCTTTTAAGGTGGCTTCCACCTCCCAAGCTAAGCAAGGTGGGATTATTCAGAGGTTCACATGGTCGCCGCCCTAGCGGGTAATAATGGAGGATATCCTCATCATTTGAATGATGAGGACATCACCATGCTGGATACGCGCATATCATGGCCTTCCCCAAGTTACAAGTCGTCACCAACTCGGTTTCCATGTTCGTCTCAGATTCAGCCGACACCCCTTCACGATTTTGATGATATCTCCTACATCCGACATCCAAATGAGGCATTCTTTGATGCGTTGGAAAGGGGATGACAACGCCGTCGTTTTGTTTCTAGTCCTAGCTCTAGAAGGGTCGTGAGTCATAATATGTGACCATGACCTATTTTGGGCCAACTTGGCCATGTATCGTGTCGGGCCTTATGCCCATGTTGTGGGGCCCCTCTTGGTCGCCCCTAACCCTAGGATGTCCCTGGTTCCTACATAAACTCAGTAGCCGTCGTCATTTAGTTTTGGATTTTGTTTAGTTCAGTTTTCCAGAGAGAAACTTGATCGAATTATTGTAACTGTGGCGACAAGTCCTTTTACAGTAATCCATGGCTCCAGTTCTTATTCTACACCACTATGGCGATTAGTCCTTTTGTGTTTAGCGTTTGAACCTTTTCTTGTGATCCGCTTCATCCATATTTGCAATTTCAGATTGCGTGTTTATCCTCTCTTACTTGTGTTCTCGATTTTGCTTGTAGGAACAATCAAGTTGTGCTTGGTATAACGGTTGCGGGGTTGGATCGTATCTGATTCAAGTCGGGTCGTCGACGCCGAGTTCCCCAATTTCGAGTTTATCCCCTTACGTCTTGGAAGATTGGGCCATATCTACATCACGCTCTCTAGTGATACCCTTTCATCGACAGGCTCAAATCCTGTACAAACATGTGACGGCCTTCACAACCAATCATGATAGGCCTCCAAGACCCCAGCAACGAAGTTATATGCTGTGGGATACTTGCTCTACAGGTATCCTCAAACAAGACTAAGTCGGTAGCCGACCGGGTACTTCATCAACAAGGAAGCCGACCGACTCGACTTAGAGCACAAGGCATTTAGAGATAGACTTTCCATGTAAATCTTTATGGATTATGACTAGGACTCTTCATGTATCCACTGCCGACCAGATATATAAGGCGGCAGGGTACCCCCCATCGAGGGACAAGGGGGATACGCCAGATTACAATCAATACACAGAACACAGGATGTAGGGTTTTTACTCTCATCGAGAGGGCCCGAACCTGTATAACTCGGCGTCTTGTGTTACCATCGTAGTTCTTAGTCTTGACGTAGCCCTATATATTTACCGCCAATCTCAAGCTTCGACAGTTGGCACACAAGGAAGGGGACAAAGCTCGTCGGGATTCTCCGTTGACTACGATGGCCAAAATTCCCATCATTCAGTACTCACCGGACTTCAAGATCTCCTTTGGACCGCTCGACTTCACGGTCGGCAACAACGGAGCCCTAGGTTTGGAAAATCACAGATCTGACTCGTCCGCAACCGTCTCCATGGCGCGATCATCGAGTTTGTCTGACATGATCCCCGTATTGGTTCCACTTGGATCTGAGGAAGAAGGTCCTTCCTTCGGGAATGATTCAAAATTGGATCGGTCCTTTGATGAGGACTCGGTCGGATCCGCTTACCCATATCCTCATACTGTCAACATGGTGGATATAGCAGATCCTGCAGATGGAGACCAAAATTGTGACCAAGACGGTGAACAAGAAGGTAACCCCGTCGATGGCCACCTGAAGCAATTAGCCGAAGGAGGTCATCAGGAGGAGAACCCTCCAGTTGATGACTTATCGGTCGGTCACCACCGTCGACCAAGAGGGTCGCGCGGTTCACGCAACGCACGCCGACTGGATCTCGGTCCAGACCTCGAAGTGGACGGCATCAAGGTCTACCACACTCCTCAAAATAACATCACCGGGGCCAAAACTTTGCACGACACTCTAATGGTCAATGCGAATTATCAGACCCGTGTGATGCAGAAGGCGGTGGCTATACTTAAGGCTGCTGCGGCTCAAGAGGCCGCAAAATCTGAGTCGGTCACAAGTTCTAGTCACGCATCTTCACAAGGTCGGCATAGGCGTGAGGATCTAAGAAATTTTCTTAGTGTCCGTGATGGACGAGATACCATCAACTCTCACTATGAAGAACATGCTCGGGACAACCGACGCTATGAGGAAGAACGCCATGATTGGAGAATGGACGACCGACGGAACGACCGATGGGACGACCAACAAGACAACCAACGAGAGGACCGTCAAGATCCTCCTCCAAGAGACAACCGGGATGACCATCGTCGATGTGACGATCGGGATCAGCACGATAACGATGATAATGACCATCAGCGATGTCGTCATGACGATGATGTTGGTCCGCGACACAGCCACCGTCCAACTCCATCTCCAGACTGGCATAGGCGGTCGCCGACGCCTACCGACGACAAGATCGATGGTATCAAAGCTTACATCCCTAGGCTTCGCATAGCTCGATGGCCAAAAGGATTCAAGCCTGTCCCCATCGAAAAATATGATGGTCAGACCAACCCCCGAGAGTGGCTACAGCTCTACAACACGGCGATTCAGTCGGTCGGAGGTGATTCCTACGTAATGGCTAATTACCTTCCAGTTTGCCTGGATCCAGCCGTTCGGATATGGCTCACATCTCTTCCGGATGAGTCAATCACGTCTTGGGGAGACCTCAACAAGAAGCTCATAGAAAGCTTCCAAGCTACCTGCAATCGACCGGGCAACCACTTCGACCTCACTCGGATCAAGTAGAAGACCGATGAACCTCTACACGACTACATCAAGCAATTTTGCGCTAAGAAGACTGAGATCCCCAATGTCCCAGACCAACAAAATATTGCTGCATTCCAAGGAGGGATCCGCAGCGATGATTTGGTTCGAGAGATCGGTCGAAGGAATCATGACCTCAAGCTGACCGCTCAAGAGTGCTTCGAGATTGCTGACAAGTTCGCATCTGGTGAGTTGGCATTAGATGACATCTGGGAAAAAAAGGCAAGGAGAAGCGGTCGGATAAGCCCGAGTCCTCCAAGAGGGACAAGAAGAGGAAGTCTGACAATGCGGTTCACAAGGTGGACCGACATCAAAAGAACCCTCGAACAAACCAACCGTCCACGGATGATCTGCTGAGTGGCACGTGCCTTTGCCACCCAAAGGGAAACCACAAAGCAAAGGATTGCTATCGACTGAAGGGTTTTGCAACAGCTGTGCTCAAGGTGGCTAAAGATCCCCCGAGGCGCAATAGCAAAGACAAGACCAAGGGCGATGGAGACAAGGATGATTTAGGAGAGTTCCAGAAGACCCGCAAGGAAGTCAACTTCATCTTCGATGGCCCGGATGCCTATGTGTCCAAGCGCAAGAAGAAGCTGGAACTTCGGGAGATTAACTCGGTGGAACCAGCTGCGCCTCAATTCATGAGGTGGTCTGAGATGCCAATCACTTTTGATCGGTCGGATCATCCCAAGCATATACCGAAGCCGGGTCGATACCCACTGGTACTTGCTACCACGATGAGGGAGGTAAAGTTTAACAAAGTACTCATTGATGGAGGAAGTAGTTTGGACTTAATCTTCACCAAGACTCTTAAAGAGCTTGGTCTGTCAGTCAATGATCTTCAGCCGAGTTCTTCACCTTTCCATGGAATTGTGCCTGGCAAGACTTTGATTCCTATTGGACAAATTAGACTGCCGGTCACCTTTGGTACCCGTGAGAACTTCAGGACTGAGCGCATTCTTTTCCAAGTGGCGGATCTCGACTCGGCATCTCATGCTATCATCGGTTGACCGGCGATGGCTAAATTCATGGCTGTCCCACATTATCCATATCTCACCCTCAAGATGCCAGGCCCGAACGGAATAATCTCCCTCTACTCTGATCTTCGGAATTCTTTCGATTGCGATGTACAGAGTTGTGAGATGGCCAATAAACAGTTGATGCTGTCCGACCAGAAGGAGATCCAGAAGGCAGTCGGCATGGAGGAACAGACTGGAGCGGCAGTTCCAGCAAAAAAGCCTACCAAAGACAAGATTCAGGCCGATGACATCCAAACCAAGAAAATCATGCTCGATCCTGAGGACCCCGATAAGGTAACTTATGCTGGGGTCAACCTCAACAAGAAATAGGAACTCGCACTCACTCTTTTCCTCTAGGAAAATAGGGGTATCTTTGCATAGAAACCATCTGACATACCGGGAGTTCCTAGGGAAAAGATTGAGCATGAGTTAAGGGTACCCCCGGATCTACCCCTGTTCGGCAGAGGCTTAGAAGATTCGCACAAGACCGCAAGGACGCCATGAAGAAGGAGATAGTTAGACTGTTAGATGCTAAGTTTATAAAGAAGGTGTATCATCCCGACTGGTTAGCAAATCTAGTTCTTGTACCCAAGAAGAATAAAGAGTAAAGGTAGGAATGCCAGTGGGTACCCATAATCCGATATCCGATGGGTTTTTACTCTATTAGGGTGTGGGTTTCGACTATTTTTTCTTCCCATGGGTCTTTTAATGGGTTTTTTCGTCCCCCAATAGATACAGTGGGTATAAAGGCATTCCTTTATAACCCATACCCATTTACCCATGGGGTCCCATTAAATTTACTAGATAAGTCTAACTATTACTAATTATATATAAATAGAGACCATATGCATAGAAATCAATAAACCCTAAAAAAGTTATTGCGTTTTCTCGCTTCCTACCAATCGCCGCACACGACACACCGCTCCTGCGAGATCCAAGTCACCACCGCCTCCAAGTTCAATTCACGAGAGTCCATGCGTCGTCCTGCGTATCATCATGGAGGGTGGAGGCGACATGTCATCAGCAACAATGAAAACCAATTCCATGATGTGAGTGCATGTGCGCATGGCATGCATCCCCCGTGATCCATCTCATGCGGGTCCCCTTGTCTTATATTATTTTAATCATGGCTAGATGGTAATCCATTCAAGGTGATTATTGACCACACAGGACGGAGACGAACGAGCAGGAGCAAGCATCTGCCTCTGCCATAGCCGCCTCCAAAGCTTTAGCACCAGCAGCGCCATCAACCACTCTTTCCTCCAATGATCCATCGGCAGCTGCGGATGCCTCTAACAAGGGTCGTCGTCGACCACCACAACCGTCGTCGGCACCCGGCCTTAAGACCAAACGAAGTCGTCTCCCAGCTGGAGGACCATCTTCGTCCTCGAGTACAAAAGCTGCCTCCTCCGGCCTTCAGTTGCTCAAATCAATGGGGTAATCTAGTCCATGTTAATCCCTCTTCTTTATTTTCTTATTCATTTCTTGAAATTAATCTTGTATTGTTCACTAGCTACAGATCATAGTTCGCATATAGTATATTGTAACATACTGTTGGTAATTACACGGCTATCTTTTGTTGATAAGATCTAATTATTTACAAGTCTGCCAGCAAACTCAGCCATGTGACTTGCGGTTTATTTTTTAAAAAGAAAGTTGTACATGTGAGTAGTTGTTCGTCAAATCTCATGTACTATGTATGGACTTAATATTACCTATGACTTTCTTTTACACGGCAGATTCAGCTCGTCGAACATGAGCATGGGCAGTGGGAGCAGCAGCCTACCGCAAGCTCCAAGTTCTGCTGAGCCAATCCTTGTAGATGATGATGAGGGGAATAAAGGGGAAGAAGATGAGCTGGAGAACCCAAGCTCAAAGTCAAAGAGAAAGCTAAATTCTTCTGTTTGGAATGAGTTCACAAGAGTGACTGTTACGGGACAGTTAAAGGCAAAATGCAATCATTGTAAGAAGAAGCTATCAGGAAAAACTACAAATGGAACCAAGCATCTTCATGATCATCTGAAGATTTGCCCATATCGAAGGAGCAGGCTTATGGCACAGAACAAGACACTAGCACAATCTTCTTTGAGGTTTGCTTCCAAAGAGGAAGGGAAAATTTCTGTTGAGAGCTATACGTTTGACCAAGAAGTAGCTAGAAAAGAGCTTGCTGCCATGTTGGTACTGCATGAGTATCCTTTATGTATGGTTGATCATACCGGATTTCGTAGATTTGTGAGTGCGCTTCAACCATTGTTCAAGATGGTGACAAGGAACACAATTAGGTGAGTTGTTGAGTCAATGTTTAGTCATTATTAGATTCTTATATGTTCAAGGCCTAATATTTTGTTATTTTATTCCAGAAAGGACATTATGGACGCATATAAGGAAGAATAGAACAAAGCTTTGGAGTACATGGCTGGAACTACATCAAGAGTGGCTATTACTACTGATATGTGGACTTCTGAAAACCAGAAAAAGGGCTATATGGCTATCACAGCCCATTTTATTGATGATTCCTGGAATCTTAGAAATATTATCATGAGGTAACTGCATAATAATATAAATGTATTTATTGATGCTAAAAGTGAAATTATGAATTTGAAAATCTGAATGCATTTTCTTTATCAAAATATTTAGGTTCATATATGTGCCTGCTCCACATACAGTAGAAGTTATTTGTGAGGAATTGTATGACTCTTTGGTTGAATGGAATCTTGATGAGAAGATCTCCGTTGTGACTCTTGACAACTGCACCACAAATGATACGGCAATTCCTCTACTTATAAGGAAGATTGGTTCAAGTAAACTTATGTTGGAGGGTAAATTATTGCACATGCGCTGTTCTGCACATATCCTTAACATGATTGTAAAGGATGGTCTAGAGGTGATTCAGCCAGCAATTGATAGTATTCGTGACAGTGTTGCCTTTTGGACAGCAACATTAAAAGAGTAGAAAAGTTTGAAGAATTTGCTAAGTATGTTAGAGTCCCAATCACAAACAAGTTAGGCCTTGATTGCAAAACTAGATGGAACTCTACATACAAGATGCTTAGTGTTGCTTTGCCTTATAAGTCTGTTTTTGACCGTGCACGACGTGTTGAGAAGCTATATGTTTGCGGTCCAAGTGAGGAAGAATGGATTTTTGCTAAGTATGTTGTTGAGAGGCTGAAAGTTGTTCCATGACATCACTGAATTATTTTCTGGTACTGAATATGTCACTGCCAATGTTTACTTTCTTAAAATATGTGAGATTAAAATGAAGATTAGGCAGTGGGCTGCTAGTGGAATTCCTATAATTGAAGAAATGTCAAAGCAAATGATTAGCAAATTTGACAAGTATTGGTCTGATGTTCAAGGACTGATGGGAATTGCAACTATCGTTGATCCATGGTTTAAGACTGAAATGCTACTTATGTGCTTTGAGATGCTGCTTGGTGAAACTAGTGAAGTGTGTGAGTATAAAGTTCATGAGGTCACATCATCATTGAGTTCTTTGATGAAACAGTACCAGGAAGAAGATGATGAAGATTTTATTGCTAACATAGAAATAGAATCATGTACACCTTAGTTGATAATTTGGAGATGTTTTCTGCCTTCAAAGCTCGTGTTGCAAACAAAAAACCAGTGACCATTAGATCCTTATCCGAGCTTGATAGGTACTTGGAGGATGAATATGTCCCAGTTACAAATGAGAAGTTCAACGTCTTAGATTGGTGGAAGGTGGCTGGGATACAGTATCCTACATTGAGACAGATTGCACGTGATATATTTGCAATTCCAGTCACAACAGTTGCATCAGAATCTGCTTTTAGTACTAGTGGGAGGGTTCTTAGTGAGCATCGCAGTCGTCTCACTTCTGAGATGTTAGAGGCACTGATGTGTTCACAGGATTGGACACGAAATAAATACAAAGGTAAATGTGTTGTAAAGTTCATTCCCTTTCGGTTGTTTCAAATTCTTAATTGTAAAATTATGCTTATGTTTCAATTTTGTTTTGCTAGATATTGAGAATGGTCAGGCTACAAGCTTTTGGAGTTGTCTTCAGGACATTCAGGAAGGGATTGAGGTAATCCTTGTTATGATTAAACATAATTTTAATTTACAATGCTGGTTATGACAGGATATATAGTACTAACTACTTTGGTACACTCACGTTTTACTACAGGAACTTAAACTTTGAGAGGCTCCTTTCCACGCATCAAGAAAACAAGATTCAAGAATAATAGGCTCCCTCCACGGATCAATAAATCAAGAGTGAGAGGCTCCTTCCATGCATCAATAAATCAAGAATGCATCAACGTGCTACACTAGTTTTTGTATTCTTAAGTAGAAAATTTCATGAACTATTAGCATATTAGCTAGTGTCATATCATCTTTGCAAAAGGCATCATATCATACAATAAAACTCTTGTGTGATGCGACTGTTGCAAAGAATTTTAGTCATGGTTATTGTGGGTTGCCTTCCTAATTAAGAGTGAAACTTTCATCATTTTTGTGCTATACTTTGGATTATTATGTGATGCTTTAAATATTATGTCTTGAGCTCTTTTTTAGAAATTATTTTGCATGTTATATATTTTGTTGATCAACTTTTATTGATATTATTAATGGGTGTGGGTAACCCGATGGGTACCCATACCCATGTGGCTATGGGTATGGGGGAAATTTAAGACACGAAGTGGGTATGAGTATGAGTGATGGGGCGTTTTACTCTAAGTGGGGATGGGTATGTTCCTCTATACCCCAGTGGGTATTGTACCCATTGCCATCCCTAAGTGGAGGATATGTGTTCATTATACCGATCTCAACAAGGTCTGTCCTAAAACCCCTTCGCTCTTCCTCGTATTGATCAGATTGTAGACTCAACAGTCGGGTGTGAGCTTTTAAGCTTTCTGGATGCCTATTCAGGCTATCACTAGATCCCACTGAATATCGAAGGAATATCGAAGATCAGATTAAAACTTCCTTTATAACACCCTTTGGCGCCTATTGCTATATCACAATACCTTTTGGTCTGAAGAACGCTTGCGCGACTTACCAACAGGGTATTCAACGCTGCCTCGTTACTCAGATCGGTTGGAACGCAGAAGCGTATGTTGATGACATCATTGTCAAGACTCGGAACGTCGAGTAACTTATTTCTGACCTGGCAGAAACCTTTGACAATCTGAGGCATTATTTGATGAAGCTGAATCCTAAGAAGTGTGTTTTTGGGGTTCCTTCGGGAAAGCTACTCGGCTACATTATTTCGAAATGAGGTATAGAGGCCAACCCGAATAAAATCAAGGTGATCCTTGATATGGGGCCACCTAATTCTCAAAGGGATATCCAGAAGCTGACCGGATGTATGGCGTCCCTGAGTCGCTTTATTTCCCGACTGGGGGTTAGAGGGTTACCACTTTTTCAACTGCTTAAAAAGCTGGAGGACTTCGTTTGGACCGAAGAGGCGCAATCGGCATTGGACGAGTTGAAGGTTTACCTCAGCAACATTCCAGTATTGGTGCCTTCGAAGCCAGGAGAAAAACTTCAACTTTACATATCGGCCACAACTTAGTATTGGTGAGTATTGTTTTAATTGTCGACCGAGAAGAAGAGGGACATATACAAAAAGTACAACACCCGGTCTATTTTGTGAGTGAGGTCCTTGGTGCCTCTAAGGAAAGATATCAACAGATATTGAAGTTGTTGTATGCATTGTTGATCACCTCCAGGAAGTTAAAGCATTATTTTCAAGCTCATCCAATCAAAGTCCAGACTTCCTTCGCACTTGGCACAATGCTGCACAATCGAGAAGCCGAAGGAAAAATTGCCAAGTGGGCAGTCGAACTTGGTCAATATACCATTACGTTCGTGCCTCGGTCGGCTATAAACGAACAAGCGTTAGCTGATTTCGTTGCTGAGTGGACAGAAATTCAAAATCCACCTACTGCACAAGATGTCGAATATTGGAAAATATACTTCGATGGATGTCCTCAATTACAAGGAGCTGGTGCGGGAGTCGTGTTTGCTTCACCCACTGGAAAGAAGCTTTGATATGTCCTTCAGGTGATGTTTCGTGCGTCCAATAACGCTGCGGAGTATGAAGTCCTTCTACATGGTCTGCGCGCTGCCGCGTCACTCGGCATCAAACGCCTTGATGTCTTGGTGACTCGGCTTTGGTCATTAATCAGGTCACTAAGGATTGGAACTGTGTGGATGACAATATGAGTGCTTACTATCAAGTAGTAAGGAAGCTCAAAGATAAATTCGATGGATTGAAGTTCACACATGTTCTTCGAGACAATAACCAAGTGGCAGATGAATTGGCGAAGATGGGATCATCCCGGTCTGCTATCCTGCCAGGTGTTTTCTTACACACTCTAGATTCCCCCACTATTTCTCCTCAGTCGGATGTACTAATGAGTGTTGTCACTGATCTTGTTGATGATGACAATAAAGAGACCAATTGGCGCGACCCACTCAACCAATATTTGGACAAGGGAATGCTGCCTTTGAATCCTAATGAGCAACAGAGGTTAGAGACCCGATACTGAGGATATCTGTTGGTGGGAGACCAACTCTATAAAAGAGGAGGTTCAAACATCTTGATGAGATGCATCTCGATACCAGAAGGCCAAAAGTTGGTAGAAGAAATTCATTCCGGGATATGTGGCAATCATGTGGCTTTCGTGACTTTGGTTGGAAAAGCTTTCCGGCAAGGGTTCTATTGGCCCACGGTGGTCGAAGACGCACACCAGGTCATTCGGAAGTGTGAAGGTTGTCAATTCTTCGCTCAGCAGACGCATGTGCCTTCACAGTAACTTCAGATGATACCTTTGACTTGGCCCTTCACTGTCTGGGGGCTTGATATTGTTGGTCTTTTCAAGAAAGCACCAGGCGGGTTCACTTATCTGTTCGTTGCTATTTATAAATTCACTAAGTGGATCGAAGCAAAACCGGTCGGCAAGATAACATCGAAGAAGACAATCAAGTTTGTCAAGGATATCTTCACTCGGTTTGGGGTTCCTCATGATATCATCACCGATAATGGCACTCAATTCACATCAGTGGAGTTCCGTGACTTTGCCGATGAGATGGGAATAAAAATCCACTTTGCATCAGTAGCTCATCCTCAAAGTAATTTGCAGGTCGAACGGGCTAATGGTATGATTCTTCGAGGATTGAAACCGTGGATATTCGACAGACTTAAGCCTTATATTGGTCAGTGGGTCAAAGAATTGCCTTCAGTTCTTTGGGGGCTTCGCACAAATACCAGTAGGGCAACTGGTCAGTCACCTTTCTCATTGGTCTATGGCTTAGAGGTTATGTCGCCGACTGAGGTCAGTCTTGTTTTGGCATAGGTTCAAGCGTATAATGAACAACTTTCTAAGGAGAATCGAGAGATTGATTTTGATGTGGACAAGGGTTCTCGATCTTCCGAAAGGTTCTGGATACGTTGATTTGGTCGTAGGCGACACACAAATCGATCCGGCTTCAGAACAGCACGTTCTAAACCCCGCAATCGCAGCACAACGTCTCCTCTGGTTATCAACCGTCCTAAAACGATTGACCTCGCCGAGAAGGCTAATCCCTGCCTGCGAATCAAGAACACAATCAAGAACAAAGAAGGATGCAACACAATTGCAGATGTATTATGAATCTCACGAAGTTGGGGTCTCACAAACCATGATGACGATGAAACTGTTATGAACAGAATAATCTAAGCAAAATCCGAATCCTAATGGTGTGGCGGCGGCTGTATATGAAGACCCTAGGTTCGTGCAAGACCCTCTGGACGCGCCCCTAATTGGGCTCAACTAGATACAAAGCCCAAAGGCCAAAAACAGGTGACGCAGCACCGCAACAGATTCTGGACCCTCTCTTGTTTCGACGATTCCCGATGACTCCGGATGAATTTTGATATGAGATTGGCGGCATTGGAAAGGTCTTCTTATCTTTCTGTGCATATGTAGAACGTCCAAATCCGAGTCCGTATGCGTTCTGTGTTTCCATTTTAGTGCAGACTAGTCCTGAGCCCCCGAAACAGACTCGAAGTCGGTTTTGGTTGGGCCTCCACCTTGGCTTCCACGTCCTTGCTGGTCCTCCACGTCTCCAAGTCCTTCTCCCATCATCTCCTGGTCCTCTCCATGATTCCTAATTATAATATAATTATTAGGTAGCAAACCATTCTCAAAAGTGACATATAATTAAGAACGTAGGAACGAACTCACCTCTAAATTTAGTCGTCGTGCACGAGCTCTCGTCATTGGACCTTGCAAGTCCAGAATTGGAGGAGTGTTGCATGTATCCTTAGGAGTGATGTCCTCATCATCTTCCCCCTCTTGAAGTGGAGTCGTCCGTGACTCAAGCTCATTCTTTTCTCCCAAGTATGGTTTCAAATCTGAAATGTTAAAAGTAGGACTAACCCCGAACTCGGGAGGCAACTCAAGGTTGTATGCATTATCATTAATCTTCTCAATTATTTTAAAAGGACCATCAGCTCTAGGCATTAATTTAGACTTTCTCAAATCTGGAAATCTATCCTTTCTCAAGTGTAACCATACTAAATCTCAAGTTTTACTTCTTTTCTACCTTTACTACCAGTAATTTTATACTTTTCATTCATCTTTTCAATGCTTAGTCTAGTGGTCTCATGCATTTTCAAAATAAATTCAGCATGCTCCTTAGCATCAACATGAACTCTCTCATGAATAGGTAGAGGAAGTATATCAAGTGGAGTATGGGGATCAAAACCATACACTACCTTAAAAGGACTTACCTTGGTAGTAGAATGTGTTGCCCGATTATATGCAAACTCAATATGAGGCAAACATTCTTCTCATTGCTTCAAATTTTTTTTCAAAATAGCTCTCAACATAGTACCCAAAGTGCGGTTCACTATCTCAGTTTGTCCATCAGTTTGTGGGTGACAAGTTATAGAAAACAACAACTTTGTACCCAACTTATTCCAAAGCATGCGCCAAAAGTGACTCAAGAATTTTGCATCACGATCTGAAACAATAGTAGAAGACATACCATGTAAACGTACAATTTCTTTGAAAAAGAGATCAGCAATATAACTAGCATCATCAGTCTTATGATATGGTATAAAGTGCCATCTTAGAAAATCTATCCACAATAACAAAAATACTATCACTCCCCCTCTAAGTCCTAGTCAGTCCTAAAACAAAGTCCATAGAAATATCCGCCCAAGGAATAGAAAGAATAGGAAGTGGCATGTATAAACCATGTGGATTCAAGCGGGACTTTGCTTTTTGACATCTAGTGCAGCGAGCAACAAAGCGCTCAACATCTTTCCTCATTCTTGGCCAAAAGAAGTGTGTGGCCAAAATATCCTCCGTCTTCTTGGTACCAAAATAACCCATCCATCCACCTCCATACGCCTCCTGTAACAACAAAAGACGAACGAAACCAACTAGAATGCATAGGCGGTTAGCTCTAAACAAGAAGCCATCAGTCAACACAAATTTGTTCCATGCACGACCTTTACAATGCAGCAATACATCTTTAAAATTAACATCAGCAACATATTGTTCTTTAATTGCCTCAAGTCCAAAAATTCTACAATCAAGTTGAGACAATAAAGTATAGCGTCTAGATAAAGCATCAACGATCATATTATCCTTCCCTTTCTTATGTTTAATAATGTAAGGAAAAGACTCAATAAACTCAATTCATTTAGCATGTCTACGGTTCAAATTACATTGAGAACGAATATACTTAAGTGATTCATGATCAGAATGAATAACAAATTCTTTGGATAACAAATAATGACACCACGTCTCTAAACATTGTACAAGTGTATACAATTCCTTATCATACGTGGAGTAATTCAAAACATGCCCAGTAATTTTCTCACTAAAGTATGCAACAGGTTTACTATCTTGCATCAAAACACCACCAATGCCTATACCACTAGCATAATATTCAAGCTCAAAAATCTTATCAAAATTAGGTAATTGCAGCAATGGTGCATGTGTAAGTTTATCCTTGAAAGCATCAAAAGACTCATGATGTACCTTACCCCAATGGAAATCAATCCCCTTCTTTGTCAACTCATCTATGGATTTGCTATAAATCAAGATATCATCAAAGTAAACTACCACAAATTTGCCAATGAAAGCTCTTAAAACCTCATTCATCAAGCGCATGAAAGTACTAGGTGCATTAGTTAAACCAAAAGGCATTACTAACCACTCATATAATCCAAATTTGGTTTTGAAAGTTGTTTTTCATTCGTCTCCAAGTTTTATTCTAATTTGATGGTAGCCACTACGTAAATCAATTTTAGTGAAAATTATAGCACCACATAACTCATCAAGCATGTCATCTAGCCTAGGAATAGGATGACGATACCTAATAGTAATATTATTAATGGCTCTATAATCTACACGCATACGCTAAGTACCATCTTTCTTAGGAACCAAAAGTACAGGAACAACACAAGGACTAAGTGATTGACGAACATACCCACGATTCAAAAGATCTTGAACTTGTCGTTGTATCTCCTTAGTCTCCTCAGGGTTGGTCCTATAAGCAACACGGTTTGACAAAGTAGCACCCGGAATCAAATCAATTTGATGCTCAATCCTTCTCAAAGGTGGCAATCCCGGGGGTATCCCAGCTGAAAAAACATCCTCATACTCCTGTATAAGGTTAGTGACAGTAGGAGACAGAGCACTAGAAGCAATATCATTAAGCGAAAATAAAGCTTCTTTGCATATCAAAGCATAACAAATATCATCATTATCAGAAATTGCAACAAGCTCAGATTTTGTTGCAAGACATGAACGACCTTGTAATTTAATTCCAACACCCTTAGAACTTAAAGAATCATTAACATTACCAGGTGTAGAATTAGAATTAACAGGTTGTTGAATTTAAGGACCTTTATTTTTCAAACTAGCAGCTCTTTCTAAATCAGTTTGTACAATTTTAGCAGGGGTCATTGGTAACAAAGTAATTTTAGTTCCTTTATGCATAAAAGTGTACTTATTACTTGTACCATGGTGTACAACATCATTATCAAATTCCCAAGATCTACCCAATAAAAGTGAACATGCTTGCATGGGTACGACATCACAATCAACAGAATCCACATAAAAACCAATGAAAAAAGGAACTCTGCAAGTTTGTATTACCTTAGCTTTGCCAGAGTCGTTTAACCACTAAATGTAGTACGGATGTGGATGTGGACGTGTAGTCAAAGCAAGCTTGTTGACCACATCAGAACTCACCAAGTTATTACAGCTCCCTCCATCAATGATAACACGTGCTCGGCGGTCCTTGATGACGAAGAAAATCTGGAACAAGTTGTGACGCTGCATCGTCTCGGGCTGATGAACTTGTGTGCTAAGGACACGTTGAACAATAATGTTCATGTATCCCATGGTGTCTCCGCCTCCAAGAACGAGGTCACTGCTAGTGGCAGCGACGTCCTCCTCCTCATCCTCCACATCAGAGGTGCTCATATAACCGCCATCGTCTGTCATCTCATATGCCCGTCTACTTGGATAATCTTTCTGCACATGACCAAATCCATGGCAGCGGTGGCACTGAATCCCTGTAGTGCGTCCCGTCGAAGCAACAGAGAAGGCACTACTAGCTGGTACCTGCATAGAAGTTTTACCTAAACGCGTAGAAGGTGCAGGGGCTGATCTTGGGGCTGCAGAAACAACACCGGTTCCCTTCGTAGCTGCTGGTGGGGGCGGCCGGAAAGATGGCTTGGGCAGCCCCGAAGTCCCCGTCGAGCGTGGGGGGTAGGAGTTCCTTGACTTGTTGTACTTCTCAAAAGCCTGGAAAAGTCCCTATAATTCTTTCTCTGCAAGCATAGCATACTGGAAACACCGAGTGAGGGTATAATATTCTTTATAATCAAGGATGTTCTGAATTTCTTTTCTTAAACCAGAATAAAAGCGATAAATCTGATCCTCTACTTTTTCAACTACAACACAACGAATTAAACCCTTCTGAAGCTCACTAAAGTACTCCTGAACAGTTTTATCTCCTTATTCTAAATGCTGCAGTTTATTACGAATCTCTCTATAAAAAGATGGAGGAACAAAATGATCACGTATTGCTACCTTAAGTTCTTTCTAAGTAGTAGGCAAATCAGTTTCAGCAGCTAGACCACTCCACCAAACAATAGCAAAGTCCTTAAACTCACTAGTAGCTTGTCTAACTCTATGTTGTTCAGGAACAAGGTGGGCATTAAATTTTTGTTCTACAGTCATCTCCCAATCAAGATAAACATCACCATCATACTGACCCAAAAATAAAGGAATTAAAAATTTAATTTTAGCATACAGGTCATCTGGAGCATAGTTACCGTGTGGACGATGGTTGTAGTTATGGAAACCACCCATACCTAGAGTATTATGTTGCAAAAGACGTCATAATCGTGTGGTCCTTGTAGCTGACCTATCCACGGTGCCATCAGCCTTATACACCGTGTCTTCATCATGGATGTCTTCAACGTCGTTGTTGTTGTTATTGGTGTTCGTATTGTTGGTTTTGGGAACGGTCTCCAACGTGACAACCTGATCGGTTAACTTAGAGACCCGCTTCTCCAATCGCTCGATGCTTTCTTTAATGTGAAGCTTGCTGACCGCTTCAGTAACGGCTCTGGTGATCGTCTCTGCCAAATCACTCTGAGCAGCCTGCAAAGCCTTCTGGAGCTGCTCTTGGCTCACGCACTCAGCAAATTGTGAGAGTGAAGCCATCTCTCCGTCGTCACTTTCTACCATCACAAACACCAAAATAGGAAACAAACAGTGAAGGTTATCCCTACAAAATAGCTAAGTAGTGGTGCCTCTTAATACAGTAAAAGGAAACTCCTTACAAAGCTCTTACAAAGTTCTGAAAAGCAAAGCAAAGGATACCAGAGAGATGTGTTCCACGATTGCAAGGGTCACAAAATAACCTATGTGCTGTTCAGAAGAAATATGTAGAGCTAGGAAAGGCCAAATATATATATGTGAGTGGCACACAAATCAAAAACAGATAATAAAGCTGAATAAGTGCCCAAGTAACTTGTCCCTAGTTGTTGGTCTAAGTATGTCCTAGAACAGTAGTGATAGCAAAGTAGAAACAAGGGGACAAAGGCACAACAGGCGATAACAGGGGGCTAGGTGCACAACAGCCAAATCCAGAAATTTCAGGGGGGGCTAGATGTAGCACTAGTAGAAATCCTAAATTTCTTTTTTTTATTTTATTTTTTTGATATTTTTCTCCAACTCACTAACATTGGAGGAGAATCCATAGAAAATATCAGCTCAAACAGAGGTAGGATGTGGCCTACAGGAAATCTTGAAGTTGCAGAAAACGTCGGGTTTAAACTTAAATCAATTTTTTCTTTCTATTCCTGATTTTTTTTAATTTTCTGACGAGGGCACACAGGGCATAGCCGAGTGTGGATATGCCCAACTTTGAGTCAAGAATCTTCTGTAAAACTTTTAGCCAAAACGGACAACCGAGCGAAAAGTTATGCCCGTTTTACCAAAGGGGGGTCAGAGTCAGTTTTCCAGAAACCCGAGTCGGGTTTGGGGTCGGGTTTGGAATCGGGTAGGATTTTTTTTGGCGTCGTGGAGGCAACGGAAAGTGGAATTTGTGGGGATTGGTCCGGGGTGTTGATGGTGTGTTTAGGGTGGGATTAGGGTGGGACTAGGCTAGGTGTGTCGATCAATCAACCCTAGCACAAAAAGCCATCAAAACAGAGGATGGTGAAGGGCATGGCAGCTAGGGTTGCAAGGGAAACACTACTGATGATAAAAACACAAACTAAACCAGCGACTAAACAAGAACTAGGGCACAAACTCAACACTACGGACTCTGAAATTGAAATATGCAAAGGCTAAACACGTGGTTATGGGCGGAGGGAAAAATTTTTTCGGCTTTTCTGTGGACGATAGGATGAACACAAAACAAAATTAACAAAGGGTAGTGCGAACCTGACGGTGCACCTGAAGCTTTGATTGCCACTTGATGTGGACAAGGGTTCCCGATCTTCCGAAAGATTCTGGATACGTTGATTTGGTCGGAGGCGACACACAAATCGATCCAGCTTCAGAATAACACGTTCTAAACCCCGCAATCATAGCGCGACGTCTCCTCTGGTTATCAACCGTCCTAAAATGATTGATCTCACCGAGAAGGCTAATCCCTGCCTGCGAATCAAGAACACAAGCAAGAACAAAGAAGGATGCAACACAATTGCAGATGTATTATGAATCTCACGAAGTTAGTTTTGGTGTACGATGACAAAAGATTAAAAGTGTGCTAACTTGTTTATGAAGTACATGTGTAGATAATCAAAACTAGTCATTTACAATTTGTTGTTTACTCCCAATAAGGAAAGGAAAGGATATGGACTCAAAAGCTCTTCAATAATTAGTTCTTTTATTTATCTTTTTGAGTCATAGGTATGCCGAACTATAAAGGAGGGTAAAACAAACTTGTTAAGAAGGGAATTGTGTGTGCTCAAGACTCCAAATAGTTTTTGTGAGAAGTATAGCCAACAAGCCTTAAACCCAGTCCTTTTCTAAGCCAAACAGAGAGTGACAGAAGTTCCGTGAGCCCTCTCACGGAAGTTCCGTCAGCGTCGGGTTCCCTCTCCCTGCCTACCCGAGGGTGATGGAAGTTCCGTCACCTCCTGACGGAAGTTCCGTCAGCGTCGGGCTCCCACCCGCTGTCTTCTCGAGAGTGACAAAAGTTCCGTCGGTCTCTGATGGAAGTTCTGTCATCAGAATTTCCGTGGCTCTCGCAGAAGTTCTGTGTGCTTGATCCTTGTTAAACCGAGAGTGACGGAAGTTCCGTCACCCCTTGACGGAAGTTTCGTCACAACATCTGGCTTCTCTCCCAGGCGTGTGCAACGGCTAAGTTTGAATTGACGGAAGTTCCGTGGGTAACCACAGAAGTTCCGTCAGTCCCAAAAAACACTATAACGGCTAGTTTTTGAGCTCCCTCTATAAATAGAGTACCCCTTCCCCCGTGGGAAGGGTTGGATTCTTTGCCATTTCACTCAGTCTTCAGCTAGAGCTCTCCCCTCTCACTCCTAGGCTTGTTCTTGAGATTCAAATCGAAGTGAGAGAGATCCAACCACAAAAACATTGAAACCATCCACTCAAAAGCTTGAACACATCTTTTCCTCCCCATCAAGATTTGATTTGTTTGTTACTCTTGGAGACATGGTCTCCTAGACAGCTAGGCGTCGCCCTTGAGCTCCCAACTTTGTGTGGTGAGTCGGAGACGTTTGTGAAGGTGTGATTCACCTCCGGAGGAAAAGAATCAAGTGGAGAAAGAAATCCAAGCACGATCTTTGTGATTGCTTGGCGGGAAAAAGGGTTGAGAGAGACCCGACCACTTTGTGTGGCTCCTCAACAAGGACGTAGGAACTACTTAGTATGGTTGCCGAACCTCGGGTTAATTCTTGTGTCTCTCTTTACTTTCCCGCTCTTATATTTGTGCTTGCTTATTTCTTTCATATTATTGTGCTTGTATCATTTGTTGATTGTGTAGCTAGTCTTCATTCAAGAATTCTAGGCTTAGATTACATTTGCTTCACTTCTACCAAGCTAGTGTTTCCTTCTCCTTGTTATCCGTTGTGTTCATTGTTTAGAGGAAGGGTAGTGAGAAGTTCTATCACTTGACAGAACTTCCGTGGCGACGGAAGTTCCGTCGACCCCGACGGAAGTTCCGTCATTCCTGGTTATTTGATTATTCTTTAGTGCTTTTTTCAGGATTATTTTTAGATTGCCTATTCACCCCTCCTCTAGGCAATTTTTAATTGGTATCAGAGCCAAAATCTTATACAAGGCTTGAAAGCTTGAAGATTAAAAGATGTCGAAGCCAGGAGAAGGTGACAAGCCTCAAGATCTTACTTTAACAAGTAAGGAAAATGAGTTGCATGCATCCATCCCCTTCAACTATGCCGATGTGGTAAATATCCATGGAAGTGGAAGTCAAAGATTGCCTTACTTTGAAGGCAAGGATTTCAGTTGGTACAAGCATCGCATGAAGATGTACCTCATGTCAATTGGTCCACCAATTTGGGAAATTGTGGAGAAAGGATACAGCTTGGAAGACAAGGACAATCCTACAACTATGGACCAATTCAACATACATCACAATAATCAAGCGGTGTCAGCCATTCTCTCTTCCTTGAATCCTAAGGAATATTCAAGAGTTGCCGGAATTTAGAATGCCCGAAAAATGTGGAAGAAGCTTATATGTGGCCATGAGGGAGTGGATGTTGTTAAGAAGTTAAGATTTCAAGTTCTCAAGAATCAATTCAACTTCTTCGTGATGAATAAGGGAGAAGAGCCTCAGCAAACTCATGATAGGCTCATGGACATTGTAAATGAGAGAAGATCATATGGTGACCACATCAAAGATGAGGAAGTCAACTATAAGCTCCTCATGGCTCTTAGGATATGGAACTCCACACTTTGCACCATCATTAAAGAGAAGGATGGTTTCGAGAGCTTCACAACAGATGAAGTCATTGGAAGAATAAATGCCCACAAGAGTCGTGATGACGAGGGCAAGAGAGTGAATGTGCTCATAGGAGGTGAGAGAACAAGCAAGAAGGACTTGGCGCTCAAAGCCAAGAAGACTCATGATGATGATGATGAAGATGAAGAGAATAATGATGAAGAAGAAGATGATGAAGAATTTGCCTTATTTGTCAAGAAATTTGGCAAATACATGATCAAGAATGGTTTCACTAAAAGAAGCTTTGACAAGGCAAAAGCTAGAAGAACAAATAGAAGATGCTATGAGTGTCATGAACAAGGACACATGATTGCTGATTGTCCAAGATTGAATGGCAAGGGCAAGAAAAATGAAAAGTACAACAACAAGACAAAGCCCTACATGAAGCCATACAACAAGGGACATGCTCACATTGACCAAGAATACATCTCCGATGATGATGATGAAGATGATGAAGGTGGTATTGCTAATATCGCCATTGGCCTGCCCTCGGCCAAAAAGTCACTCTTCAACAACCTCACCGATGATGAAGATGATGCCCCTCGTTGCTTCATGGCCAAGGAAAGCAAGGTAGCTCCTCACATCGATTTCAATCCTTTTTATTGTAGCGATGAAGAGGAGGATTTGGTCCCCTCTATGCATAAAATGGTAAAAATGCTAGATAAGCTACAAAGGGAGTTGGACAATCAAGAAAGAATCGTTGATAGACAAGAAGAGTTGCTTGATGAAGAAAGAAGCAAGAACCTTGAGCTCACCAAGCAACTTGAGCAAGAGAAGGAAAAGAACGAGACTCTAACCAAGGACCTTACAAAGGTCAATGAGACAAGTGAATCATGCACCTCAATAACCAAGAAGTATCAAGAAAGGTGCAACTCCTTTCAAGAGGAGAACAAGGCCCTAATAAAGGCCATTGAAGACCTCAAGACAAAATCACAATCATTGTTAAAGAAGCTTGAATCCTCACAAGCTTCAACAAGTAAGGGTTGTGGAAGGTGCCACAACATTGATGTTGATATGATTGCCAAGCAAGATGCAATCATTGAGAAGCTAACCAACCAAGTCAATGAGCTCAAGAAGAAAGCTCAAGTGGAGACTAAAACAAGAATAGTTGGTGAGCCAAGAGTCTCTCATGATAAGAGAGGATTGGGGTACAACAAGAATGCACCCAAAAGAAGGCACGACAAGAGAATCAACTTTGTGCTCGAGAGCAAGGGAAAGCAAGTGGCACAAGAAAGCATCATCAAGCCCAAGAATGCTTCCCAAGTCAACAAGAACATCAAGAACTCTACCATATCCTTTGATGATTTTGATGCCTCTTATGTGCTAACCCGTAATCACTATGGTAGAGTAGTTGCCAAGTTTGTTGGGCCACATGATGTAAGGTGGAAACCTTGTGTGTGGGTGCCCAAAGTTCTTGTATCTAGTATCAAGGGACCCAAACCAACTTGGGAGCCTAAAACACGTGCTTGATCTCCCTTATAGGAATACTCCTCCGGTGGTGCAATATGGGTACTCGATAGTGGATGCTCAAATCATATGACCGGAGAGAGATCAATGTTTTCCACACTTGGTCATGACAATCTACCAAGTGGAGGCATATCATTTGAAAATGATAACAAGGGAAAGGTAATTGGTCATGGACGGATTGATGTCACCCATGATCTTTCAATTGGTAATGCTTATCTTATAAATGGTCTAGGATATAACTTAATGTCTGTATCACAACTTTGTGAAATGGGTTATAGTTGTCTCTTTGACGATGATGGTGTGACCGTCTTTAAGAAGAAAGATTCCTCAATAGCTTTCAAAGGGTTTCTTGAGGATGAGATCTATCTTGTTGATTTCACCAACAAAGAAGGATCTAACCTAAGTACTTGCTTGGTCGCTAAAACTACCTTGGGTTGGCTATGACATCGCCGGCTAGCTCATGTTGGGATGAGAAATCTTTCTAAACTCCTTAAAGGTGGCCACGTTGTTGGACTAAAGGATGTTGCTTTTGAGAAGGATAAAATATGTAGCGCATGTCAAGCCGGAAAGCAAGTAGGAGCGGCATATCCATCCAAGACAATGATGACAACAACAAGACCATTGGAAATGCTCCACATGGACTTATTTGGACCGGTCACCTACATAAGCATTGGCGGTAACAAATATGGCCTTGTAATTGTTGATGATTATTCTCGTTTCACTTGGGTATTCTTTTTAAAGGACAAAAGTGAAATACAAGGTACCCTAAAGAGGTTCTTGAGGAGAGCCCAAAATGATTATGAAGTGAAGATCATGAAAATAAGGAGTGGCAATGGAATCGACTTCAAGAATACAGAAGTTGAAGAGTATCTTGATGAAGAAGGCATCAAGCATGAATTCTCAGCTCCATACACTCCTCAACAAAATGGGGTAGCCGAAAGGAAGAACAACACACTCATAGAGATGGCACAAACAATGTTTGATGACTACAAGACACCAGACACCTTTTGGGCCGAAGCCATCAACACCGCATGCCATGCATCAAATAGATTATATCTTCACAAGATCTTGAAGAAAACACCATATGAGCTTCTCACCGACACATGAAGGTTTTCTCCTTGGATATGGAACTAACGTCTATGCCTATCGAGTCTTTAACAAAGACACCGGTGTTGTTGAAATCACCCAGGATGTGCAATTTGATGAATCTAATGGCTCTCAAGTAGAGCAAATAAATCCAAGTGATATAGGCGATGAAGCTCCTTGTGATGCAATAAGGAACATGGCAATAGGAGAGATAAGACCACAAGACCCAAACTCAAGTCAAAATGAACCATCTTCTTCAAGACAAGATGATCCGTCTCCACAAGAGCCACATGATGAACAAGATCAAGGGAGAGACCAAGATCATGATGACGATCATGGTCAAGGTAACAACCAAGATCAAGCTCAAGATGGTGGGGATAGAGACATTCAAGATGATATCACTGAAGAAGAAGAAGATGCATCTAGGCCAATTCATCCACGAGTACGACAAAGCATTCAAAAGGATCACCCCGTTGACAACATTCTAGGAGACATCCAAAAAGGGGTAACTACTAGATCCCGAATGGCTACATTTTGTCATTATTACTCGTTTGTTTCCCCTATGGAACCTCTTAGAGTGGAGCAAGCCCTTCAAGACTTGGATTGGGTGATAGCTGTTGGTGGTTCTTAGGCCTAACAGGGAAAATCTGCAAGCGTACAGATGCCGACGTAGCCTTCACCCGGGAGTATTCTAGAGTATCGATTTCCATAGGGAACGAGTAGAGTGTTACTCCTAATCTATCAAGTCCTAGTGATGAAGGGGAGCAGAACTAAGTGTATTCTATAGGGAGAAGAAATCCCCGGGCCAGGCAATCTAATGTAGTGAACCTTCTCAAAGTAACTTAATGAGAATTCTATATCCCAATATCTGCTTTGGGGCACGATAACGATCCACAGGTAAGGGTCGGTAACTAACCTCATGTACTAGTGGGCACGTTAACGCTAGACAACCCTGCTTGAGACTTCCCAAACGTGGTGGAATTCAATATTGGACGGACAGGACTGTCACCACCTGCCGCCTACCACATAGCCCGTGGGGACGAATACAATCCTAGGAAAGCTAAGTCTAAACATCACGTATAAACATAGACTTTCATACCAATTCTAGAATTGGTAAGCATAACAAGATAATGCTACAAAGCAATAAAAAGTTATGCATGAGGATCCCACAGAATAAAAGGATAGAAATACTCACTTTATTACTTGGGCAAGAATTCTACTACATGTTACCCGGCCCCGAAGATGAGGGAGATTACTCATGCAAGAGCTTCAATCCCCGAGGCACAAGTTGAAGGAGCCAGCATTCTGAACTCCTCCTCCTACACCTCTATTATTCTACTTGGGTAAAACTTGGGACTAATGCTTATTTCTTCTCTATTCTTCCACTTCTACCGAATTCCCCCTCTATTTATAGGTGGCGAAAACTTGGCGGGTACTTCAAGGTGGAGGAGAGTCGGTGGGCAAAATTTCCCCCGTTGGGCGGCAGGCCACGTCGGGCGGCCGTTGGATGAAGTCGGTTCCCGACCGCCTTCCCTCGGACGGCTCAGATTTGGTCCGGATGACGGTGTTGGGTCGGTTTTCAACCGCCTTATCCACTTGGCGTCGGTTGGCATGATGGGCCAAGTGGACTGGACACCCTAGGAGGAAATTCCCATGCTGAGCGGCGGGGTAGGCTGGGTGGCCTGGCATGCCGGCCAGCGGCCTATGCTGGTCGGCGGCCCCTTTTTGGTGCCGACCCCCTCCGGGTAATGTCTTCACTTGTCCAAGTTGTGCCATGTGGATGCCTCCTTTACTTCTTCACTTTTTACCCTCCTTAGTCCGGGGATGGAAAACGGCCTCATGATGGAGTGTTTTGCAGGGTCGGCTGGATCGGATTGGTTCAGCCTGATGAGACTCTGTTTTGACTAGCCGGGTGGCTGATTTCAGCCTGATATGACCTTGTCGGCTAGGTCCTGATTTCAGCTGTCACGACCCTGCCCGGGTCCTGATTTCAGCCTCATACGACCCTGTCGACCGGCTGTTTTATGGCAGGATTGGCCGACGGAGCGTTTCTTCATGTTTTTACCTAACTTTGCCCCTTTTGAACCTGCAAACACATATATCACCAAAACTCGTGGAACTTTATTAGTTTAACCAAATATTCATAAAACTTTGGTCTTTACCTTGCATTTCCCGACTGGTTGGTGGCCGATATTGGGTTTTAAGGGCCACCAACACCTCCCCAAGCTTAAACTTTTGCTCGTCCCGAGCAAATTAAAACTTGGAAGCAATGGACCAGGAGTTGCTTCAATATTAGAGCCCTGCAAGGATTAAGTGCACAAACACATACTCCTACAACATATGGGTAATGGTAAACCAGCACAAGTTGATCACTAAGTCGTTCTCATCGTAAGTGGGGCTCTTAGGCATTTTATGACCTTGTCATGAGCGGTTGGAACTCAGAACAACCAGTTTAGATTTTGTCACTTAACCTCCTACATGATCATGAGTCCGAAGTTTTTGTAATGCTACATAAGATTGAAAATTTTCCCTCTTGGTGCAATCATTCGCTATGAATCTCATCTCTCAAAAAGTGTATTTCCTCACCAAGTGCTCATCATACTCTATAAAATTTGGCTCTATATGTGGAACTTTGTTGGATGGCACATCTAGTATGCATATTTTGTTAAGTTAAGATATGGTCCTAGCAAAAAGACTTTGCATTTTCTCATTCCAACCATTTGGAAATAATGTCCAGGGGAGAGGGAGAGAATGGACTCACGTGAAGGAGTGGACTAGCACAATAGCAAATATCTTTATCAAAAATTGGATTTTTGTGCTAGAGTGAAAGGATGGTCCTTTATTTTTGCTCAATAAATTTAATGAACCTTGAAACTTGACATTTGTACATCTATAAGAGCTGATAATTTTTTTCTCATATTTTTTTTTTCTTTCTTCTTTTCTTTCTTTCTTTTTCAGCTCTCGTAGTGTAGGGAAGCTAGTTCAAATATTTTTGCAAACTTTTTCTGAGCATTTATTTTGGGAGAACCAAAATCTTTCTTGTAGGATCAAGGTTTTTGCAAAGGAGAGATTTTTGGCTAACATGCTTGGTGAAGTGGATGCTTGAATCCAATGTGAAAACCATATAACCAAGCATGATTATTGAGAACTCAAAGATAATGCGAAGGAAAATGATTGGCTTTGAAAGTGCAAGTCTCTCATAAGGATCAAATCCTAACCAAACTCAATGCATACATCGATGGCATAAAAGTGGGTTCACAATTAATATCTGGCCTTGGTAGGAATTTTTCTATCATAGGAAAGATATACACCAAGTAGGGGGGTTTTTATTACAGCATGGTTTTGAAAGAAATCATTGGACTCTAATCATGAGGAGATCATAGACTCATCCAAAATATTGTATATCATGAATTCCAACAACTAGACTTGGTGTTTATTAGCCATTTTGCACCCACTAAATCATAGAGAGACTAGCTTTATCATCATGCCGGTCTACCATTACCCACCAAAATGAAGAGTAGAGGTTGTATACTTGAGACTCACAGGGAGCTAACAGAGCAACTATTCATCATTTCCATAGGCAAGGTAGAGACTAAGTTCTCAAATTTTATTTGAAAAGGGAAATATTTTTATTCTTTTTGGTTATGCAAATTTTTATGATTTTCTTCAAAAACTAAAAAAAAGTCTTTTTGGGTTTTCTTAAAACAACTCAACTAGAGAAAGGGGGAGAGAGGATAGAACAAGCGGCGCACGTTGGTTTGTGTACCTCCCCAAGCTTAGGTCTTTGCAAGACTTAAGCTTAGATGACTTTCACTGCGGCAGTTGATACTCGATGTTGAAGTGGGCGAACAGTTGGTCCATCATGGAGAGGTTCGTCTGAAGTTGTTCCGACGTTTGTTGCTGCCATTCTTGTCCATCCCTTATGGCTGCTTGTATTTTTTGAGTTCGTTCGTTGGTTTCATAAGCATTGGCAGCCAAGTATTGCATGCCTTCTTCCAACTCATCCGGCTGTGTTGAGTGCGTACTCAAAATAGCTATGCAAGAAGAGTGCGTACTCAAAATAGCTGTGTTGAGTGCGTACTCAAACAAATATTCATGAAACTTTGGTCTTTACCTTGCATTTCCCGACCGGTTGGTGGCCGATATTGGATTTTAAGGGCCACCAACAATAGCTATGCAAGAAGAGTTGAACAACTTTGAAAGAAATAAGGTGTGGTCATTAGTGGAGAGACCTAAGCAAATCGTTGTAGGTACAAAATGGGTTTTTTGCAACAAGCAAGATGAGTATGGTGTGGTGGTGAGAAACAAGGCAAGACTTGTTGCAAAAGGCTACTCACAAGTAGAAGGTTTGGACTTTGGTGAAAATTATGCACCCGTAGCTAGGCTTGAATCAATTCGTATTTTACTTGCCTATGCTACTCACCATGGCTTTAAGCTTTTTCAAATGGATGTGAAAAGTGCATTTCTTAATGGCCCCATTCAAGAAGAGGTGTGTGTACAACAACCTCCGGGGTTTGAAGACCCAAAGAAACCAAACCATGTGTACAAGCTTCACAAAGCTCTCTACAGCCTCAAGCAAGCTCCTAGAGCTTGGTATGAACACCTCAAGGGGTACTTGATCAACAAAGGCTTCACAATTGGCAAGGCCGATCCTACTCTCTTCACAAGAAAAGTTGATAATGATTTATTTGTGTGCCAAATATATGTCGATGACATTATATTTGGTTCTACTAATCAATCTTTTTGTGATGAGTTTGCCAAGATTATGACTAGGAAATTTGAGATGTCCATGATGAGAGAGTTGAAGTTCTTTCTAGGTTTTCAAGTCAAGCAACTTGAAGAAGGAACATTCATAAGTCAAACCAAGTATACTCAAGACATACTCTTGACTTGGAGAATGCTAAGCCTAACAAGACTCCCATGAAGACAAATGGACACCTTGGGCTAGATGTAAATGGTAAACCCGTGGATCAAAAGGTATATCGCTCCATGATTGGCTCCTTGCTTTATCTTTGTGCATCTAGGCCCGATATCATGCTTAGTGTGTGCATGTGTGCAAGATTCCAAAGTGCTCCAAAGGAAAGTCACCTCGTGGCGGTAAAAAGAATCTTAAGATATTTAGTTCACACCCTAAACTTAGGATTGTGGTATCCGAAGGGCTTCAAGTTCAAGTTAGTCGGTTATTCCGATGCCGACTACACCAGATGTAAGGTGGATAGGAAAAGTACCTCCGGGACGTGCCAATTCTTGGGTAGGTCCCTTGTGTCATGGTCATCCAAGAAACAAAATTTTGTTGCCTTATCCACGACCGAAGCAGAATATGTTGCAGCCGAAAGTTGCTGTGCACAATTACTTTGGATGCGACAAACTCTAAATGATTTTGGGTACACTATGACCAAAGTTCCACTCCTCTGTGACAATGAGAGTGCCATCATGATTGCATATAACCCCATTGATCACAATAGAACCAATCATATAGATATCTGGCACCACTTCTTGAGAGATCATTCTATAAAGGGGGATATTGATATTAGCTATGTTAGAACCGACAAACAACTAGCCGATATTTTTACCAAACCCCTAGATGAAAAGTGGTTTTGTGAACTTAGGAGTGAATTAAATATTCTTGACTCATCCAACCTGGAGTAGAATCTTGTGCTTTGATTGGTGTATTGACCTTGTAAAATGTCATAAAAGCAAAATCCTTTCAAAATTTCATATTGTCCTTGTTTTTTCAAACAAAATTCTTTGATCACCAGATCATATTGTCGATACTAGTGAATATAGTTTTGACTGTTGATTTGTTACTATTCACAAGTTGAGACAAGCTTTGTACTCCTTAGGCAGCTTGTCCATAAGTTCAAACTTGTAGCAACTTATGCCCTCTTTCCAGAAACTGACGGAACTTCTGTGACCCATTCACGGAACTTCCGACACCTTCAAAGTCTTCCAGTTGAAGAGGTGTTCTCTCTAGTTCCAACCCGAGAACGACGGAACTTTCGTGACCCTTTCACGGAACTTCCGTCGTCCACGGAAGTTCTGTGAGATCTTTCGTGCTCTCTCTAGTTCCAAACCGAGAATGACGGAACTTCCGTGACCCTTTCCCGAAACTTCCATCGTCCACAGAAGTTCTATGAGACCTTTCGTGACTCCCTCCTGCGGCGCGTCTCAACCCGAGACTGACGGAACTTCCGTCGCCCATCAACAAAACTTCCGTCAGCCCCTGGTTAAGTCGCACGACCCCTCCCTCTTCTTCCTCCAACCGGTTATTCTCTCTATTCTCCTCCCTCTCTTCCTCTCAAACCCTAGGGCGACTTCAAGGGCGATTTGAAGATTGTTGGAGATCCCACCAAAAGAAATCATCAAGTTGGGAGGACCTCCATTCCTCCCCTACGGAACTTCCGAGATCTCCTTCAATCCCCATCACTTTTCCTTCATCTTGACCTAGGTATGAACTTGTCTCTCGTTCTTGAGTTCTTGGTCAATATGCTCAAATGTCTCGATTTCCCTTGGGTAGATAGGTTCCTTTGTATCTTGAGTATCTTTCTCTAAGTGCATTTGAGTAGTTGTAGCGGGATCCAAAAGATGTGTAAGTTTAGATGCAAACTGCAAGCGACAAAACTTCCGTGACTTTCTTATGGAACTTCCATCATGACAGAACTTCCGTGGATCCTCATGGAACTTCCGTCATCTGTAGTTCAGTGCACTTACTTCTACATGTTCGTTGGTCCTTTTCATTGCCTTTGCCTGACCCATTATTTCCTTTATGGTGCATTATAGGCTTGTGATGATGGTTCTCATCAAGAATGCGTCCAATGCTCCCTCCATTCATGAGGACTCAAGTGAAGAGGACCATCAAGCTTCACCCAACAAGTTCCCCTCCTCCCACGAGGATATCGTACCCCTGGCCAAGAGAAGAAAAGCCATGATCAAGAGAAGGATAGGACAAGGAAGCAGTTCAGGGGCTCAAACAATTTCGATTGGTCAAGGAGGCGCCCTTCCTCCTAGAAGGGCACTTGATAAAGGGAAGAAGCCAGTCAAGGAAACACACCCCAAACCACGCAAGAGCAAATCAAAGAGAGATGAGTCTTTGAACATTGTGAGGGACCTTCGAGTTCATACTCACGTCTACCCACCTCATTATGTCTTCAAGGACTACAAGAAGGATGCCGAAGGCCTGAGTGCTGCAAGGAGGCAGTATCAATATCTTGTGACTGATAAGGAAGCAAGTGACCCCCGGTTCCTCACTTGGTTTCACTAAGACTACTACATGTCTATGCTCATTAACATGAACCGAAAGAACCTGTTGGCCACTCATCAGTGGATTGACTGGAAGTACATGGAGGACAAGGATGAGTCAACCTTCAATGAGATAGTGGGAGCTTGCAAGGCACGACATGTGTATGACCTCATGGGGTTCAGCTATGATTGGAATGAGGAGGTCATCTATCAGTTCTACTCCACCTTGTACATTGATGGGTGAGGCTTTGTTCATTGGATGACACAAGATGTGCAGTATGTGGTGTCCCCCTCTCGACTGGCCTTCTTCTTTTTCCAGGATGATGATGATGATGACAAGGACCAGCTCTCTTGTGAGTCAGTGTTGAAGGATTCTAAGCTGTGATTCATGTATGAGGACCTTCAACCAAGATATCTGGGAACCACTCATGGAATGCACAACTTCTACTTCACCCTCAACAGGATGCTCCGGGTGACTATTGCTCCTAAGGCTGGGCATGCCACTTCACTTGTCGAGCACTCCCGGAACATTCTTGCTAGGTTCAGAGACGGAGCTGTAGCCTTTAGTGTGATGGACTTCATTGTTCAAGAGATCTACTCTGCCTCCTTGGACACAAGGAAGGTGCTACCCTTTGCCCCATATCTTATGAGGATGATCGAGACTGAGACTGGCTTGATTTTTGAGAAGGAGTGCAAGCATCAGCCTTTGAGACCTCGTGTGCCCAGGCTCACTCGCCCTCATCATGAGAATATTCGAAGGGAGTTAGCAGCAGAAAAGGTAGCTAGGGCAGAAGCAGCAGCACCTCATGCATCATCCTCCGCTCCTCCTCCTGAGGCCCCTTGCTGCCGTCCATCATCTCCCATTGCCGCTATGCTCAAGAGCATCTTGAATGCTTGTTGCTTCAATGCTAAAGAAAACTGGGAGAACAAGAGGCGCATTAAGAAGCAAGTGCGGTGCTACGAGAAAGACCAAAGAGCTCAAGGCCATGAGGTATCTCCGGATGGCTCCGAGTGTGAGCCCAATGGTGAGCCACCGGTCTTTGAGGATCCACTTGCCGGCTATGATTGGGATGATCTTGCTCCTCCACCCGCTCCCGCTCACAAAGAACAAGCTACACAAGACGAACAATAAGGCAAGGAAGGCGAGGACGAAGGCCACAAAGAAGAAGAGGGTGATGAAGAGGACGTCGAGGACAATGATGAAAGCACCGATGATGATGAGTAATACCTTTCTCTTATCTCCTCCTCCTTTCATTCTTTTTGGTGCCTTGATGCCAAAGGGGGAGAGATGAGTGAAAAGGATATTTGTTTCAGAGGCTTTGTAATAGGATAGTGATGAACCTATGGACTAGTTCCCCTCTCTATTTGCTTTGTGTGCGAAACATATTTGAACCTTTTGTAATAACTCTATTATTCTTATGATATGTGTGGTGCTTGTTTCTATTAGTTTTGTAAGTTGTATTGTCTCTTGGTTATTGCCTTATCACTTTGCTTCACTCTTGCACACTGTTAGGTACCCCACTCATTGCAAAATATAGGGGGAGCTTTCTCACATGTTTCTATGATTCATGCATATCTTTAGGGGGAGCTCCACAATATGTTACTCTTTGTCTCTTTTGATTATCCTCTTTATATCCTTTTTAATCTATTGTCATCAATCATCAAAAAAGAGGAGATTGAAGATGCATCTAGGATCCCCTAGTTAGTTTTGGTGTACGATGACAAAAGATTAAAAGTGTGCTAACTTTTTTATGAAGTACATGTGCAGATAATCAAAACTAGTCATTTACAATTTGTTGTTTACTCCCAAAAAAGAAAGGAAAGGATATGGGCTCAAAAGCTCTTCAATAATTAGTTCTTTTATTTATCTTTTTCAGTCATAGGTATGTCGAACTATCAAGGGGGGTAAAAGAAACTTGTTAAGAAGGGAATTGTGTCTGCTCAAGACTCCAAATAGTTTTTTTGAGAAGTATAGCCAACAAGCCTTAAAACCAGTCCTTTTCTAAGCCAAACAGAGAGTGACGGAAGTTCCGTGAGCCCTCTCACGGAAGTTTCGTCAGTGTCGGGTTCCCTCTCCCTGCCTACCCGAGGGTGACGGAAGTTCCGTCACCTCCTGACGGAAGTTCCGTCAGCGTCGGGCTCCTACCCGCAGTCTTCCCGAGAGTGATGAAAGTTCCATCAGTCTCTGACGGAAGTTCCGTCATCAGAAATTCCATGGCTCTCATGGAAGTTCTGTGAGCTCGATCCTTGTTAAACCGAGAGTGACAGAAGTTTCATCACCCCTTGACGGAAGTTTCGTCACAACATTTGGCTTCTCTCCTAGGCGTGTGCAATGGCTAAGTTTGAATTGACGAAAGTTCCATGGGTAACCACAGAAGTTCCGTCTGACCCAGAAAACACTATAACGGCTAGTTTTGACCTCCCTCTATAAATAGAGTATCCCCTTCCCCCGTGAGAAGGGTTGGATTCTTTTTCATTTCACTCACTCTTCAGCTAGAGCTTTCCCCTCTCACTCCTAGGCTTGTTCTTGAGATTCACATCAAAGTGAGAGAGATCCAACCACAAAAACATTGAAACCATCCACTCAAAAGCTTAAGCACATCTTTCCCTCCCCATCAAGATTTGATTTGCTTGTTACTCTTGGAGACTTGGTCTCCTAGACGGCTATGTATCGCCCTTGAGCTCCCAACTCTGTGTGGTGAGTCGGGGACGTTTGTGAAGGTGTGATTCGCCTCCGGAGGAAAAGAATCAAGTGGAGAAAGAAATCCAAGCACAATCTTTGTGATTGCTTGGCGGGGAAAAGGGTTGAGAGAGACCCGGCCACTTTGTGTGGCTCCTCAATGAGGACGTAGGAACTACTTAGTGAGGTTATGGAACCTCGGGTTAATTCTTGTGTCTCTCTTTACTTTCCCACTCTTATATTTGTGCTTGCTAATTCCTTTCATATTATTGTTCTTGTATCATTTGTTAATTGTGTAGCTAGTCTTCATACAAGAATTCTAGGCTTACATTATATTAGCCTCACTTCTACCAATCTAGTGTTTCCTTCTGCTTGTTATCCGCTGTGTTCATTGTTTAAAGGAAGGGTAGTGAGAAGTTCTGTCACTTGATAGAACTTCCGTGGCGACGGAAGTTCCGTCATTCCTGGTTATTTGATTACCCTTAGTGCCTTTTCAGGATTATTTTTAGATTGCCTATTCACCCCCCCCTCCTCTAGGCAACTTTCAAACATAAATCAGCTATGTCATTTCTATACTTAGTTATTCTTTTGTATACTTATACATTATTTATGATTGAAACTTCGGTCTTTATGACGAAAGATGTTTTGATGATTTTCATTCTATATTGTCTCGATTCCTTAATTCATTTTATTAAACAATCGAGCTAGGGGGCTAGTAATAATGTCCCACCTTGGTCTAACCTTATTTTGGTTTTGGACTATTTTCTGACCAATTTCTTATCTTTGAATATGGTCTTTACTTTTTTTGTCTAACGTCTATACATCATGGTTATACACTTTATACTGCACATCAGACTACCACTACACTAAACCCAGAGCCAAAGTGCGAGAGGTCATGTGTCGATTGGTCGACTCTGCTTGTTACGCGGTTACGAGTCATAACCTAATATGTTAAGGCAGACCGATGCAATTTGAGTTTCTCAGTGACATAAACATATTTATGATATTTTTATCAATCCTTTAAAGCTATTAAGCATGAAACTAATTTACATACAGGTAACATTGTTTTAGTACATAGATATTACTAATGTTTTCTAGCATTGTAGGATTTATAGCTCCTTTGAAGGAGAGGAAGAGTCAGCTCGTAGCTCAACTTCTGGAGTTGCTGGAGGAGTAGGCACGGTCGGATTGATCTCTATGTTGTCGACCAAGGCTCGGGAAGTCTCCAACATGGAATCCAAAGAGCAGCTGACATTGGTCGTCGGTCAAGTCCGGGTTGAAGCCCTCCTTGATCTTGTCCAATGGTAGAGCAGGAGACCAAGATTGGCAAATTGCTAGAACCTCACTCCCGGCCTCAGTTGCCACTCGTCGAGTTTTATAAGTGATAGCTTCCGATGCATGCTCCAGCAAATAATCCAAGGAATAGCTAGTCTGCTCCACTCGGTCGGCATGAACATAGTTCATTGCCTTTTCGAGCAACGTAAGATAGAGCTACAAGTGATGATTTTTGGTCAGTATGATCAAAATAGGATTCAAGCAGATGTGAGAAATAATGAAGGGCTTACTGGCAAGTTTACATTTGAAGGATTTGGAGACGTCCTTGGCATCCTCTATCTTGGCGTCAGCCTCCTTCAACTCCTTGTGCAGCCGAGTGATCTCGGCCTTTTGATCTTCGATCGACTTGGAGAGGTTTCCTTCTCAGCATTGAAGGCGTCAACAAACCTTTGCTGATTGGAAGTCAACTTCTCTAGGTCGGCAATCTTCTGATCATGCGCTAAAGACAAACATTTGAACTTTTAGCGCTAGATTGATTAGTTGATAATTTAACACAGATGGTAAATGATCTTAACAGCTATATCTGCACGTCCTTGGTCTAAGGCCTTGGTCATCTCTCTTTGGTCGGTCTGTAGCTTATCAATCTCCTTCTATGCTTTGGAGAGCTGCTGACCAGTTACTAGCATAACACCAGTAATATGTTAGTCTTAAATTTAAAGACATGAAGACCAAAGAGTTTTAGGGCATACCAAAAGTTTCGGCTTCAAGGTATTCCACCCTAGTCTGTTTCCTCTCTACAAGAGCATATATTTTTCGTTTACAAAATGGGGTTAAGCTTAAGGATGAGATTGAGACAAAGCTAAAGCAGGGTATTGAACTACCTTGCTGGCTTCTCGATGTTGGTACATAATTTCCACGTCCTCCACTTCGGGCTGACCGAGTGTATCTGCAGACAATGTCGCCTTAACTTTGTCAAGAGGTGAAGGGACGATGGCTGGAGCAGGTTGGGGTGCAGGCGCCGGAATGGAGGCAGGAATTGTCTTATCAGATGGCTTATCCACCTCGGTCAGCGTGTTTGATGACTTACGACCGGTTTGGGCAAATCAGTCAGACGAGGAGGGGGTCCTAACCGAGTGGCTTCAGACTCTTGGGAACTTTGTGAATCACTCGTCCGACTATTGTCAAAACAAAGATTTAGGATATTAAGATGTGCTATGACTATTGGCAATAAGAGATAAGGAATATAAGGTTTAAGGATTAACCTGGGAGCCTCCTTGAGTTTGATTCATCACATCCTCTTCTTCGAAGAAGTTGACTGAGAATCAGTCTCCTTCCTCTTCTGGGAGGAGTTACTTGCCTTGTCGGTCTGTTGCACCACCCTTGCATCACTCTGTGTTTGGCTTGGGGGCTTCGACTGGCTTGAAGGTCGGTCGGAGGGAGCAGGGGCAGGATGACCGACATCAGCAGACGGCATTTCTTCATCATCACCCTGATCCCCAACATATTGTCGTCGGCGCCATCAGTCTGCTTTACTAGTCGACTGGGGGGAGGCAGGGTGACAACTGGATCAATACGTTCGGGTTGAGTGCCTGCAGAAGAGCTTGAGCCTTCAGGGCTGGTCTGCTGCGGCTTCTCGACATAGTCCAACCCCTCGGTATCAGTCGAAGGGAGCGGAGGATGGGATACATAAGTATCCAGAACCTGTGCAAAAGTCAAGATATCAAGCAGGACATCAAGACAAGAAAATAAGGGATTGCTCAAAGTAGACTGAGGCTTACTCGGGCTCGCATAGTGCCCTTGTTATACGCCTTTTTGATCAAACAGTGATCCTGAAGGATACCCCTTCAAACATCTTTGTTAGGCGTTTCTGACAAAGTTCACCATTCGGCGGGTCGGGCACCGCCCTGGTTTTGTCATCATAAACATAGTTCCACGCTGGGTGACTTTGAAGCATCAGGGGCTGCACTCTGGAATGGGGATGGTGGTTGACGGCATCCTTCCAGAGCAAGTTCGGATCGACTGGAAGGTACCCTGTGAATCTTGCCCCATCCCCATTCATAAACAGATCGTCGTGTTCTTCTTGTTCTTCGAGTAGGGTTTTGGAGTCCCCTGCTGCAGCTTCTTGCGTGGGCTCCTATTCTTTTATGGGATTGAGCTTGTCAACCTCAATCCCAACTCTATTCTTCACATCACCATCTTCGTGCATATGTGCGAAGTATTTTTGGGCACTCTCCCCTACTTCAATCTATTTCGCCATCTGTTCGTCCTCCAACCACTGCCAACCAAGGACAATCAAGTAGCTATAGGCGGCGTCGGCGTCCAGTTACACAAGAAGGAAGCCTACATCAATGTGCCGTTGAAGACTGGGAACAAGAACTGGAAGGATGAGTGGTTCTACTGTGACAACCCTCCCCCTGTTCTTGCCGAATTCACTGGTGCCAAGGCAATTCCCCTGGTGCAATGGACTGAGAAGCCTGATCCGACCGACCCTCAGGTGGTCGCTCTGTTGAAGAAGATAGCTGACTTGAAGGCTGAAGGTGTTGACGGAATCACCATCGCTAAAAGCTTCATAGTAGACAAAGTGCAGCTTCTGAAGCTTCAAGGTCACCCGGCGTGGAACTGTGTTTATGATGACGAAACCAAGGAGGTGCCCAACCCACCGAATGGTGAACTTCGTCAGAAACACCTAACGAAGATGTTTGAAGGGATATCCTTTAGGATCACTCGTTGATCAAAAAGGCATATAACAAGGGCACTATGCGAGCCCGAGTAAGCCTCAGTCTACTTTGAGCAATCCCTTATTTTCTTGTCTTGATGTCCTGCTTGATATCTTGACTCTTATGTAGGTTCTGGATACTTATGTATCCCATCCGCCGCTCCCTCCGACCGATACCGAGGGACCGAACTATGTCGAGAAGCCGCAATAGACTGGCCCTGGAGGCTCAAGCTATTCTGTAGGCGCTCAACCCGAACGTGTTGATCCAGTTGTCACCCTGCCTCCCCCCAGTCGACTAGTGAAGCAGACTATTGGGCGTCAACGGCAATATGTTGGGGATGAGGGTGATGATGAAGAAATGTTGTCTGCTGATGCCGGTCATCCTGCCCGTGCTCCCTCCGACCGACCTTCAAGCCAGTCAGAGCCCCCAAGCCAAACACAGAGTGATGCAAGGGTGGTGCAACAGACTGACAAGGCAAGTAACTCTTCCCAGAAGAGGAAGGAGACTGATTCTCAGTCAACTTCTTCAAAGAAGAGGATGTGCCGAATCAAACTCAAGAAGGCTCCTAGGTTAATCCTTAAACCTTATATTCCTTATCTCTTATTGCCAATAGTCATAGCACATCTTAATCTCCTAAATCTTTTTTTTTGATAGTAGTCGGACGAGTGATTCGCAAAGTGCCCAAGAGTCTGAAGCTGCTCGGTCTGGACCCCCTCCTCGTCTGACTGATCTGCCCAAACTGGTCAGCAAGTTATCAAACACGCTGACCGAGGTGGATAAGCCATCTGATAAGACAATTCCTGCCTCCATTCCAACGCCTACACCCCAACCTGCTCCAGCCGTCGTCTCTTCACCTCTTGACAAAGGTAAGGCGACATTGTCTGTAGATACACTCGGTCGGCCCGAAGTGGAGGACGTGGAAATTATGTACCAACATTGAGAAGCCAGCAAGATACTTCAATACCCTGCTTTAGCTTTGTTTCAATCTCATCCTTAAGCTTAACCTCTTTTTGTATACAGAAAATATGTGCTCTTGTAGAGAGGAAACTGGCTAGGGTGGAATACCTTGAAGCCGAAACTTTTGGTATGCCCTAAAACTCTTCGGTCTTCATGTCTTTAAATTTAAGACTGACATATTGCTGGTGTTATGCTAGTAACCGGTCAGTAGCTCTCTAAAGCACAGAAGGAGATTGATGAGCTGCAGACCGACCAAAGAGAGATGACCAAGGCCTTAGGCCAAGGACGTGCAGATATCGTTGGTAAGATCACTTACCACCTGTGTTTAAATTATCAACTAATCACTCTAGCGCTAAAAGTTCAAATGTTTGTCTTTAGCTCATGATCAGAAGATTGCCGACCTGGAGAAGTTGACTTCCAATCAGTAAAGGTTTGTTGACGCCTTGAATGCTGAGAAGGAAAACCTCTCCAAGTCGGTCGAAGATCAAAAGGCCGAGATCACTCGGCTGCAGAAGGAGCTGAAGGAGGCTGACGCCAAGATAGAGGATGCCAAGAGTGTCTCCAAATCCTTCAAATGTAAACTTGCCAGTAAGCCCTTCATTTCTCACATCTGCGTGAATCCTCTTTTGATCATACTGACCAAAAATCATCACTCGCAGCTCTATCTTACGTTGCTCGAAAGGCAATGAACTATGTTCATACTGGCCGAGTGGAGCAGACTGGCTATTCCTTGGATTATTTGCTGGAGCATGCATCTGAAGCTATCGCTTATAACACTCGGCGACTGGTGACCGAGGCCGGGAGTCAGGTTTGAGCGATTTGCCAATCTTGGTCTCCTGCTCTGCCATTAGACAAGATCAAGGAGGGCTTCAACCCAGACTTGACCGACGACCAATGCCAGCTGCTCTTGGATTCCATGCTGGAGACTTCCCAAGCCTTGGTCGACAACATAGAGATCAATCCGACCGTGCCTACTCCTCCAGCAACTCCAGAAGTTGAGCTACGAGCTGACTCTTCCTCTCCTTCAAAGGAGCTGTAAATCCTACAATGCTAGAGAACATTAGTAATATCTATGTACTGAAACAATGTTACCTGTATGTAAATTAGTTTCATGCTAAATAGCTTTAAAAGATTGATAAAAATATCATAAGTATGTTTCTGTCACTGAGAAACTCAAACTGTATTGGTCTTCCTTAACATATTAGGTTGTGACTCGTAACCGTGTAACAAGCAGAGTCGACCAATCAACACATGACCTCTCGCACTTTGGCTCTGGGTTTAGTGTAGTGGTAGTCTGATGTGCAGTATAAAGTGTATAACCATGATGTATAGACGTTAGACCAAAAAGGTAAAGACCATATTCAAAGATAAGAAATCGGTCAGAAAATAGTCCAAAACCGAAATAAGGTTAGACCAAGGTGGGACATTATTACTAGCCCCCTAGCTCGATTGTTTAATAAAATGAATTATGGAATCGAGACAATATAGAACGAATACCATCAAAAAATCTTTCATCAAAAAGACCAAAGTTTCATTCATAAATAATGCATAAGTATACAAAAGAATAACTAAGAATAGAAACGAAATAGCTGATTTATGTTCCAGGAATTTGGTATATCATCGCCGTCTTCGTACATCAGTCGGTAAGACCCCGGGCGAGTGACTTCCTTCACCACATATGGTCCTTCTCACATTGGAGAAAGCTTATGCTAGTTCTTCGTCGACTGCACTCTGTGAAGCACTAAATCTCCAACTTGGAAGTGGCGATTACGTACGTTTTTATCATAATATCAACCCAAGCCTTGCTGGTAAAGTGCCAATCGAAATAGAGCACGATCATGCAACTCCTCTGCTGCAATCAAATCAATCTCTCGATTCTCCTCAGAAAGCTGTTCATTATACGCCTGAACCCGTGTCGAAACAAGACTGACCTCGGTTGGCAGCATAGCCTCTGAGCCATAGACCAATGAGAAAGGTGACTGACTAGTTGCCCAACTGGTGTTTATGAAGAACTAAAGGCAATTCTTTGACCCACCGACCGGCATAAGGCTTAAGTCTGTCGAATTGAGTGCCATTATCGGTGATGATATCATGAGGAACCCCAAACCGAGTGAAGATATCCTTGACAAACTCGATTGCCTTCTTCGATGTTATCTTGCCGATCGGCTTTGCTTCGATCCACTTGGTGAATTTATCAATAGCAACGAACAGATAAGTGAACCCGCTTGGCGCTTTCTTGAAAGGACCGACAATATCAAGCCCCCAGCCAGCAAAGGGCCAAGTCAAAGGTATCATCTGAAGTTGCTGTGAAGGCACATGTGTCTGTTGTGCGATGAATTGACAACCTTCACACTTCTGAATGACCTGGTGTGCGTCTTCGATCGCCGTGGGCCAATAGAACCCTTACCAGAAAGCTTTGCCAACCAAAGTCTTGGAAGTCGCATGATAGCCACATATCCTGGAATGACTTTCTTCTACCAACTTTTGGCCTTCTGGTATCGAGATGCATCTCATCAAGATGTTTGAACCTCCTCGTTTATAGAGTTGGTCTCCCACCAACAGATATCCTTGGCATCGAGTGTCTAACCTCCGTTGCTCATTAGGATCCGAAGGTAGTGTTCCCTTGTCCAAATATTGGATGAGTGGGTCGTGCCAATCGGTCTCCTTGTTGTCATCACCAACAAGATCAGTGACAACACTCATTAGTACATCCGACCGAGGAGAAATCATGGAGGAATCCAGAGTGTGTAAGAAAACACCTGGCGGGACAGCAGACCAGGATGATCCCATCTTGGCCAATTCATCTACCGCTTGGTTACTGTCTCGAAGAACATGCGTGAACTTCAATCCATCGAATTTATCTTCGAGCTTCCTTACTTCCTGACAGTAAGCACTCATATTGTCATCCACATAGTTCTAATCCTTAATGACCTGATTAATGACCAAAGCCGAGTCACCAAACATGTCAAGGCGCTTGATGCCGAGTGACGCGGCAATGCGCAGACAATGTAGAAGGGCTTCATACTCCGCAGCATTATTGGACGCACGAAACAGCACCTGAAGGACATATCAAAGCTTCTCTCCAGTGGGTGAGACAAACACGACTCTCGCACCAGCTCCTTGCAATTGAAGAGATCCATCGAAGTACATTTTCCAATACTCGACATCTTGTGCAGTAGGTGGATTTTGAATCTCTGTCCACTCGGCAACAAAATCAGCTAACGCTTGTCCCTTTATAGCCGACCGAGGCACGAACGAAATGGTATATTGACCAAGTTCGACTGCCCACTTGGCAATTTTTCCTTCGGCTTCTCGATTGTGCAGTACTATGCCGAGTGCGAAGGAAGTCTGGACTTCGATTGGATGAGCTTGAAAATAATGCTTCAACTTCCTGGAGGTGATCAACAATGCATACAACAACTTCAAGATTTATTGGTACCTTGCCTTAGAGGCACCAAGGACCTCACTCAAAAAATAGACCGGGTGTTGTACTTTTTGTATATGTCCCTCTTCTTCTCGGTCGACTGTTAAAACAGTACTCAACCTGAACCGATATGTAAAGTTGAAGTTTTTCTCCTGGCTCCGGAGGCACCAATACTAGAATGCTCCTAAGATAAACCTTCAACTCGTCCAATGCCCACTGCGCCTCTTCGGTCCAAACGAAGTCCTCCTGCTTTTTAAGCAGTCGGAGAAGTGGTAACCCTCTAACCCCCAGTCGGGAAATAAAGCGACTCAGGGACGCCATGCATCCGGTCAGCTTCTGAACGTCCCTTTGAGAATTAGGTGGCCCCATATCAAGGATCGCCTTGATTTTATCTGGGTTGGCCTCTATACCTCTTTTCAAAATGATGTAGCCGAGTAGCTTTCCCGAAGGAACCCCAAAAACACACTTCTTCAGATTCAGCTTCATCGAATAATGCCTCAGATTGTCAAAGGTTTCTACCAGGTCAGAAAAAGAGTTCCTCGATGTTCCGAGTCTTGACAACGATGTCATCAACATACACTTCTGCGTTCTGACCGATCTTAGTAGCAAGGCAGCGTTGAATACCCCATTGGTAAGTCGTGCTAGTGTTCTTCAGACCAAAAGGCATTGTGATATAGCAATAGGCACCGAAGGATGTTATAAAGGAAGTTTTAATCTGATGTTCGACCTTCAGTGGGATCTGGTGATAGCCTGAATCGGCATCCAGAAAGCTTAAGAGCTCACACCCAGCTATTGAGTCTACAATCTAATCAATACGAGGAGAGCAAAGGGTTCTTTAGAACAGACCTTGTTGAGATCGGTATAATCGACACACACCCTCCACTCTTTATTCTTCATGGGTACAAGGACTGGGTTTGCTAACCAGTTGGGATGATATACCTCCTTTATAAACTTAGCATCTAATAGTCTAACTATCTCCTTCTTCATGGCGTACTTGCGGTCTTGTGCTAATCTTCTAAGCCTCTGCCGAACAGGGGTAGCCCTAGGAGGTACCCTTAACTCATGCTCAATCTTTTCCCTAGGAACTCCCGGCATGTCAGATGGCTTCCATGCAAAGATGTCCCTCTTTTCCTGGAGGAAAAGAGTGAGCGCGAGTTCCTATTTCTCGTCGAGGTTGGCCCCAGCAGAAGTTACCTTATCGGGGTCCTCAGGATCGAGCATGATTTCCTTGGTTTGGATGTCATCGGTCTGAATCTTGTCTTTGGAAGGTTTTTTTGCTGGAACCGCCGCTTCAGTCTGTTCCTCAATGCCGACTGCCTTCTAGATCTCCTTCTAGTCAGATAGCATCAACTGTTTATTGGCCATTTTACAACTTTGTACATTGCAATCGAAAGAATTCCAAAGATCAGAGTGGAGGGAGATTATCTCGTTCGGGTCTGGCATCTTGAGGGTGAGATATGGATAATGCGGGACAACCATGAATTTAACCATCGCTGGTCGACCGATGATAGCATGATATGCCGAGTCGAGATCCGCCACTTGGAAAAGAATGCGCACAGTCCTGAAGTTCTCACGGGTACCAAAGGTGACCGACAGTCTAATTTGTCCAATAGGAATCGAAGTCTTGCCAGGCACAATCCCATAGAAAGGTGAAGAACTCGGCTGAAGATCATTGACTAACAGATTGAGCACCTTAAGAGTCTTGGTGAAGATTAAGTCCAAACTGCTTCCTCCATCAATGAGTACTTTGTTGAACTTTACCTCCTTCATCGTGGCAGCAAGCACTAGTGGGTATCGACCCGGCTTTGATATATGCTTGGGATGATCCAACCGATCAAAGGTGATTGGAATCTCAGACCACCTCATGAATTGAGGCGCAGCTGGTTCCATCGAGTTGATCTCCCGAAGTTGTAGCTTCTGCTTGCGCTTGGACACATAGGCATCCGGGCCATTGAAGATGAAGTTGACTTCCTTGCGGGGGTCCTAGAACTCTCCTGAATCATCTTTGTCGCCATCGTCCTTGGTCTTGTCTTTGCTTTTGCGCCTCAAGGGATCTGTAGCCACCTTGAGCGCAGCTGTTGCAAAACCCTTCAGTTGATAGCAATCCTTCACTTTGTGGTTTCCCTTTGGTTTCCAAACGTACGGGCTACTCAGCAGCTCATCCGTGGATGGTTGGTTAGTTCGAGGGTTCTTCTGAAATCGATCCATCGTGTGAACCATGTTGTCAGACTTCCTCTTCTTGTCCTTCTTGGAGGACTCGGGCTTGTCCGACCGCTTCTCCTTGCCTTTTCCCCGGATGTCATCTAATGCCGACTCACCAGATGCAAACTTGTCAGCGATCTCGAAGCACTCTTGAGCGGTCAGCTTGAGGTCATGATTCCTCCAACTGATCTCTCGAACCAAATCATCGCTGCGGATCCCTCCTTTGAAGGCAGCAATAATTTGTTGGTCCAAAACATTGGGGATCTCAGTCTTCTCAGTGCAAAATCGCTTGATGTAGTCACAAAGAGGTTCATCGGTCTTCTGCTTGATCCGAGTGAGGTCGAAGTGGTTGCCCGGTCATTTGCAGGTAGCTTGGAAGCTTTCTGTGAGCTTCTTGTTGAGGTCTCCCCAAGACATGATTGACTCCTCCGGAAGAGATGTGAGCCATATCCGAATGGCTGGATCCAGGTAGACTGGAAGGTAATTAGCAATTACGTAGGAATCACCTCCAGCTGACCGAATCACCGTGCTGTAGAGTTGCAGCCACTCTCGAGGGTTGGTCTGACCATCGTATTTTTCGATGGGGACCGGCTTGAATCCTTTTGGCCATCGAGCTATGCGAAGCTTAGGGATGTAAGCTTTGATGCCATCGATCTCGTTGTCGGTAGGCGTCGGCGACCGCCTATGCCAGTCTGGAGACGGAGTTGGACGGCAGCCGTGTCACGGACCAACATCATCGTCATGACGACGTCGCCGATGGTCATTATCATCGTTATCGCGCTGATCCCGATCGTCACGTCCACGACGGTCATAGCGGTTGTCTCTTGGAGGAGGATCTTGACGGTCCTCTTGTCGATTGTCCCGTCGGTCGTCTGTTCTCCAATCATGGCGTTCTTCCTCATAGCATCGGTTGTCCCGAGCATGTTCTTCATAGTGAGAGTTGATGGTATCTCGTCCATCTCGTCCCGAGAATTTCTTAGATCTTCACGCCTATGCCGACCTCATGAAGATGTGTGACTAGAACTTGTGACGGACTGAGATTTTGCGGCCTCTTGAGCCATAGCAGCCTTAAGCATAGCTACCACCTTCTGCATCGCAGGGGTTTGATAATTCGCATCGACCATTAGAGTGTCGAGCAGAGTTTTGGCCCCGGTGATGTTATTCTGAGGAGTGTGGTAGACCTTGACGCCATCCACTTTGATGTCTGGACTGAGATCCTGTCGACATGCATTGCGTGAATCGCGCGACCCTCTTGGTCGATGGCAGTGACCGACCGATAAGTCATCAACTAGAGGGTTCTCCTCCTATTGACCTCCTTCGACTAATTGCTTTGGGTGACCATTGACGGGGTTACCTTCTTGTTCACCGTCTTGGTCACCATCTTGGTCTCCATCCGTAGGATCTGCTATATCCACCATGTTGACAGTATGGGGATATGGGTAAGCGGATCCGACCAAGTCCTCATTAAAGGACTGATACGATTTTGAATTGTTCCCGAAGGAAGGACCTTCTTCCTCAGATCCGAGTGGAACCAATGCGGGGATCATGTCAGACAAACTCGGTGATCGTGCCATGCAGACGGCTGCGGCCGAGTCAGATCTATGGTTTTCTGAACCTAGGGCCCCGTTGTCACCGACCATGAAGTCGAGCGATCCAAAGGAGATCTTGAGGTCCGATGAGTGCTTAATGATGGGAATTTCGGCCATCATTGTCGACGGAGAATCCCGGCGAGCCTTGTCCCCTACCTAGCGTGCCAACTGTCGAAGCTTGAGATCGGCAGTAAATATATAGGGCTACATTGAGACTAAGAACTACGATGGTAATACAAGACATCGAGTTATAAAGGTTCGGGCCCTCTCATTGAGAGTAAAAACCCTACGTCCTGTGTTTTGTGTATTGATTGTAATCTGGTGTATCCCCCATGTCCCTCGATGGGGGGTACCCTGCCGCCTTAAATATCCGGTCGGCAGGGGGTACATGAAGAGTCCTAGTCATAATCCATAAAGATTTAGATGGAAAGTCTATCTCTATATGCCTTGTGCTCCGAGTCAAGTTGGTCGGCTTCCTTGTTGATGAAGTACCCGGTCGGCTACCGACATAGTCTTGTCTAAGGATACCCGTAGAGCAAGTATCCCACAGGCTTCTAACTCCAACTAGTCGTTGTTTCATGAAATCAGCCTTCTGGGTGAACTGACCGGACTATTCGATCACTGCCTGACCGAATTGTCCGGTCACTATAGATCTAGATCCAACGGCTCTGGCCACTACTAATCATCGTATTGACAAGACCATATGGTCAGCTGACTGGACCGTCCGGTCCGTTTCTCTCTCCATTACAGAAACATTCTAGAGCTTGCTTCCTCGCTGCCGAGAGTCATCTTGTACAAACCGGACTGGCCGGTCTCTATGGATTCCAACTCTAGCAGTTTCCTCACTGAGACTTCTTGCTAGATTTCCTATTCTCCTAGTGACTATATAGTCCGATCTCCACTGACCCCTCTATCCAATCACTCTGTTTAGAAGCTAAAACTCCTCATCCTCTCTTGACTTTGTTTCCCAGCTTCTCTGAATAGCTCGTTGGCTTCTCCACTGTAACCTAGTGCTTGTGATTTCACCAAGCATTCATGCACAAAAACCAACTATACATGACCTGAGAGAAATGACCTAGACCCCTTGATAGTCCGGTTTTTCCTGTGGACTCAAAGCCCTAACAACTAGAAGTGTTCCCAACACTTGCTCCGTAGCTTGTCCTTAGCCTTGATCCATCTTCGTCAACCCATGAACTCCATCAAGCTCATCAAATGAGCATGCTTGTGGTCATTGTCATCAATCTCCAAGGCAACCATCATCCCTATGATTTGTGATAGAGTTTAGAGATGATTCCTGCATGGACAACACACGTGTAGATATTAGCCCACAATTTCATAGTTGTTATCTATCACCAAAACATTCATACCTTGGGAATCCAATCACGAATGGTCATAAAGCTTACAATCTCCCCCTTTTTGGTGATTGATGACAACCACCACTTACCATAATCTTATCAAGAAACAACAAGACTAAAAGAGCTAAACTAAGATTGAGAGGAACCACACAAGCATAAGCAAAGAACACAGAAGATCCTACTCAATCAAGCATCACCAAGAGCTAAATAGAAAAGAGAAAAAACCACACTCTAGATGATAATGCATGCATGTCATGATAGGATATTAAAGCAAGCATAAGGCATGCAATGCAAAGCATGAATGATGATATACAACAAGTTAGCATGACAATGCATGGAATTGAAAACAAGCACTCATCATCATGGCATCATACACATGCAAACAGAATAAATAAAGAAAGATAAGCACTACGTATGAAAGTAAACCAAGTGAGATAAGATGAGTCAAACACAAGCGCATGAAAACCATTTAGCAACAAGCACCAAAAAGAGGAGAAAGAAAACAACTAAGCGCTCATGGTCAAAGGAGGTGGTGCAACAACGTCCTGTGAAGGCTCTGCTTTAGGTTGCTCTTATGATGGGTCCTGCTGTGCTGTCTGATCCTGTGTCACCTGAGCGTCCAGTTGCTTGAAGTACACAAGGTTGACTAGTGACTGAGACCCTCTGCCTTGGTGTGAGGTGGAGGGTCCTGCCATGTGCAAAGTGGAAGAGTGTGTCGGTGAAGTAAACAATGTAGATACTGAGAAGGTGGACATGAGAGAGAACTGAGCTGGTGAGTGAGTCTTTCATGCTCCCCCTGTCGATAGAACCCCTAAAAGAGAAGGCAGTCAAAAAGACTGGGTTGTCATCATAGCGGTGAAGGGTCTTGGCTGAGTCGGCACCAGCTAAAACTGTCAAAGTGTAAAAGGTCTTGGCTGCTGACTGGCCTGCCTCTAAGTCATTTGTACCATCTGAGTCATCAGGGTGGTCAACAATGTCATTTATTGTCTCCGAAGATCTACCTGTCCTCTGATGACCTCCATAATTTGACGTCTCTCCTCAGCTACGCTCTGGATGAAGTCACCTAGTCGTCCTACCAGTGCCGCTACAGTGAGAGCGTACTCTATTTGTGTACCTATAGGCTAGGGAGGTGCTCCTGTACTAGCTGACTCAGGAACCACCATCTCTGGATGAGCTGCCTACTCATGAGTGACTAGCGGTGACTCCTGCTCCTCTCCCATCTGCTGACTCGAAGCTGACTGTAATCCCCTAGGGACTCGAGGTGAGTAGCTGGTGGTCACATCAGGGAACACCTCGTACTGCTCCTCAGTCACTAGTCCCAGTCTCCTCAGAAGATAACAGATGTATGGACCGTATACTAAGTGACGTCCTCCAACCCTCTAAGAGATAACTTCCTCCATCTCAGCAATCAGAAGATCTGCAAGGTCAAACTATTGTCTCCTCAAAATAGCTATCACTGCCCACTGGTGCAAGAGCGTGAACTCCTCTCTATACCCTGACCTCAGGATGATAGTCCTAGTGACTATCGCTTTGACCACCTTCGCCTCTGCGGTGAGTCTTGCAGGGCCTCTATCAAAATCTGGGGTGTGTGGTAGTGGAAAGGTTACTGACACCATCTCGTCTGAGGGTAGCATCCGTCCCTGTGGTCTACGGGGTGGAGTGAACATCCCACAGGCACTCTTATAAAGCTGTAGGTCTAAAGCAAGAAATCCAAGTGTTTTTATAAGATCTGCCCTGGTCAAGCGCTGAGGTTCTCCTCTGAATAGGAACCAGATCTCTAAACGATCTCTAGCTACCCACAGTGTAGCATAGAACTGTAGCACAATGTCATCTCTGAATGTGTATGGAGCAATGACTAACTCTGTTAGTCCTAGTAAGTCCGTGAAGTACTGCTCCATGTCAGTGCCCATGGCCCTCCTCTGCATGACCTCTCCTGACGAGAAGCCGGAGTACCCTACGACCATGGTGATGGAACGACTCTTCTGGCCAAAACCTGAGTTGTCCTCTACCGGGTACTCCTCCTCAGGCCCTATGACTCACTGTCTTGCTACCCAATAATCAATCGTGCCCCGGGCGTCCTGCGTGTTGTCTCCATAGCCTCTAGGTGATGTGCTACCCTGAAAGCGCTCTCTTACTCTGGGTCCAGTCTGGTCCTCTTCTTTCCTCTGGGCTTCTTTGGCATCTTTCCCTTGCCCTTACCCTGACCTGATCCTGTCATCTCTACTGGTATCAAGTGTCACTGCACGCACGTAGGAATAGATAGGATAAGTATGGAACCTATGTAAATCTACAAGCAAAGCACAACTAGGAAAGAATGGACAATAGAAATCATAGCATTTAATGAAGGACATGATCACTGACAAATATGCAAAGTGACAACAGTGATCATTGACTATATGTGGCTGGTGTGAGCTATCTAGTGTGCAGTCAAATAGTAGGCAATAAATCTAACTACAGACTAAACAAAAGACAAATCCTAGTCATGCAATTAATAGATAGGCATGGAATTAATTGCAGCTAGGTTGAGCTAATTAACTAATTAATGCAACTAAAGAATAGGCATTTACTCCTAATTGCATCAATTAAAGCTAATTGCTCAAAATTAGGGCATGAACGATGAATGGGATATAAAGTCAATACCTTGGAGAGAGAGAGAGAGAGAGATAAAAGACGAGTATCCCTGAAATCTCAAAGTCAATCGTAGGAAAACGGAAGAACATGCTCGCCGATAATGGAGGATGGGGCATGGGCAAGCGACAGCAAGCAGGGCGATGGCGCGCGGTGGCTCACTAGCCTGGTGGAGGCGCACGGCGGCAATGGAGATGAAAGAAGGCAACGGCAGTGTCTACGAGACGGCACGCTCGGGGCAAAATCTTGGCATCGATGCTGAACAGGGAAACAACCAAAAACAATTTTGACCTAGGTCAAGGTGGGTCGACAACTGAGATCAACCAAGGAGAGATCAACGGTCACGGATTGAGTTGCATCGTTCGACCAACCGTAGTGATTGGATAGTACTGTCTTTGGACCAGATGGTCCGGTCTGCTCTGGGTCTGCTGGCATTCCAAACAAACCGGACGGTCCGGTCTCTATGACCAGACTCCTACAAAACACTGTGCCCGTGGGCACTGACCGGACTGTACGGTCCAAAGATTGAACTATACGATAATTATAGCAAATTTCATAGAATCAAGGATTTTCTCTATTTTCCAAGTGCCCTCACTCAACATCCAATCAAACACTGCACTTGTAATATGAAGGGAACGCTCAACCACATCTTTTTAAATAGCGACTCTCTATGGCCTTATAATTTTTGCAAATGCCAAATGAAGTACCAAGCAAATAAGAATCAAAGCAATTAAGAGCCAAATGGGTATGTATGAGCCTTAGTCCATGAACCGCGTGAGTTGGATTAACCTCAGAGTTCATAAGAGCTTGCTCAATGGGCATTAAGCACAATCCTTTCCTCTGGTCACACTTATGGAGATGTAATCTCATATTTCTTATGAGGCACAAATTTCTCCAAATGTGACAAGCCTCCTTTGTGTTTCCTATATGATGCATGCAACAAGCATTTTTACATTTGCAATGAAAATAAACATGCCATGTGAATGCAAGCAATATTAAACAAGACACAAAGAAACCTAACAATGTCAAGTCTGAACCCCCCCCCCCTCAAGCTTACTCACTATAAGCCATACCCTTGCCTTGAGAGAAGCCAAGCCACCATCTCAAGCACTCCCCCTTCCTTATAGCTATCTTGAGTGGGTTAGACATTAACTAATTTTTATGTGTTTTTCTTTTAGTTATTTATGCATGGATGCAAAGCATACTAGTCACAAAGGAGTCCTAATTACCATGCAATGCAAGCGAAGAAAGAACACACTACAACTAACAAGAACTAACACGGTTACCTCCCTCATGAGTAGATATGGCATTGAGGTCCATGTCATTTGTGGTGGACTTCACTTGATCTTCAAGAAAGCACTCGGTCCACCACCACCAATATCTAGGTCTTGTTCTTGGGCACCCACTTGTACATAGCCAACCTCTCAAGATCAACAATGCACTTAGGCACCCATATGCTCTTGACCTTTCTCTTCTTGTTCGGTGGTCCCAAAGCCTTTGCTTTCACCTTGCAATCCTTGTTCCTAAAAAGCTTGAAATGTGTGTTCTCATCGAACAAGTTAGCATTAGGCAAAACAATTGAACTTCTCACCATACGGCAATCCTTGGTGGCGTGGTCATCCTTGCAACACCTCTCGCAATAGTAGTCATCGGCAGGTAGGGGTTTCATCCATACGGGGATGGAGTCACTTGTCCCAATGATGTCGATAGCGGTGGGATACGAGCCAAGTTCCCGATGGGAGACGTTGTTCGAAAGGTTCCTCCCAAGAATCTCCTTGTGGGCTCTCCCACGTGTGAGCCTCTTGAAGCTATCCATCACCATCTTCCTCTCTTCCTTGAGCTTATGATATTCCTCAAAAATAAATGGCTCAAGAGAAGAAACCTCGTCCGAGGTGGTTAGTTCTTCACACATAGTATAAGCATCAGTCTTAGAAGAACCAGAGGAGGGGGAGGCAAGATCATCCACATTGATGGCCTCAAAAGTAAGTTCAATGGCCTCGTACATGTCATGTAGCTCTACACGATCACCGTTGAGTTTGTCATAACTTTTGTTTAGGGCCTCATGAGAGGTGACAAGGTCCTTGAGCTCACCAACATGGTCCTTAGCCAACATACACTCTTTTCTTACCACATCCAACATTTTGGATTTCTTGACGGTAATGTCACGGGCTTTTTCAAGCATACTCTAAAGCTCGGCACATGAGAGCTCCTCATCATTGCTGCTCTCATCCTCACTCTCCCCAAGTTGGCTCGAGGCCATGAGGCATGTGGGAGGTGGAGGAAGAGCTCATGGAAGTGTGGTGTTGATCATGGCTAGGCCGGCCACTTCTTCATCATCGCTTGAGTAAGAGGATGTGTCACTAGAGTTGTCACTTGTCCACTCTCCAACAAGGGCCTTGCGAGAGAACTTCTTCCTGTAGTTTTGAGCTTTGCCTTTGCCTTTGCTCTTGTCCTTGCTGAAGTACCTCTTCTTATTTTGCTTGGCTTTGGGGTCTTCTTCTTCCTCATCACTTGAGTCTCAAGCTTTAAATGCTTCTTTCTTGGGCTTGGGGCAATCTTGAACAAAGTGGTTCTTCAACCCATAGTTGAAGCACTTGCAAGTGGACTTGGAAGCAAACTTGTTCTTAAAGGTCATCATCTTCTTCATGAGAAGAGCCAAGTCCTCACTCAAGTCATCTTCATCATCATCATCCTCGATCACCTTCTTCTTGCTCTTCTTGTTTTTGCTAGATTCTTGCTTCTCAGCTTAAAGAGCAATGTTGGATGGTTGTGGGTCATCCAAACCCAACTGGTAGCTCTCGAAGGCTGTGATCTTGCCAAGTACATCCTTCATGGTCTAGGCCTTGAGGTCACCTTGCAAGGTGAAAGTGATGATGGACTCATACTTGGGGTGTTTGAATAGCCTCAAGAATCTTCTTATCACCTCAACAGGCTTGACCTTGAAGTCATCCCGAAGATCTTTAATCTCCTCCAGTAGAACATGAAAATGGGAGTACATAGTGTTAGCTCTCTCAGGTGGCAATCTAGTGAAGCTATCATACTTGTTCTTCAGCACATAGTATCTTTCCTCTTTGACATCACCAGTACCCTCATGGATACCCTAAATCTCAGTCTAGATACCGTGTGATGTTGAACTCACATCTAATCTAGCAAAGACATACTTAGTTATGCATGCGAACAAAGCATTCTTGGCCTTAGCATTGTTCTTAATGAAATCAGGTTCAAGTAGGTTCACATCCGCATCCGGATCATGCGTCACCATCGATGTCTCTAGATCAAGGGACTCCATGTAGGCTTGCATACGAGTCTTCCTATACCCGTAGTCCTCCCCATTGAATATGGGAACACTCCCCACATGTCCCAGCATCTTTACTCAAGGTGGTGAAGCATGAATGATGAGCACTTAGCTCTCATACCAATTGTAAGGACCGAAGGCATACCAAGAGGGGGGATGAATCGGTAAGCCAACCACAAATCTGAATACTTCAATTTCACACCACTAGAATCTAACAATTATTGCAACCTAAGAAATTCTAGTAGGCCAAGAGCCTACACAAGCTAGTGCTCATGATGTGTACAAAATGCGGAAGCTAAACACACTAGCCTATTCAAGCCACAAGTCACTCTATCAACTATGGCACACAAATGTGGAATAGTAAAGAAGGGTCAAGGAATGCTCATGATTTTTTCCTGATGTATCGGAAGCATGACACCTTCCCTACTCCTTGTTGGACCACTCTTGCTAGAGTCCTAGTCCCTCCCGCCACCAAATGGAGTAGTCACCCACAAGCCCGCAATCACTCTTGGAGTGAAGACACGGTGCGCGTCAACACTGCCACCAAGGCACAAACTCGCCTCCTTCGAGAACTTGTCGGACTCCCCGAGCCGACATGGGCTCTCTCTAGTGATGTCCCTTTCACCGGCAGGCTCAAACTGTGTACAAACATGTGACGACCTTCACAACCACTCACAATAGGCTCGATCACCAACACCTAACCGGTCTAGGTCTCACCATAGACCAAGAGTAACAGCCTAGATCACACCCTCAAGGACCTCTAACCTCCAACTAGTCGTTGCTCCACGAGATTGCCTCTCTAGACACACTGACCAAACTGCCTGATCACTACCCGACCGGACTGTCCGGTCACTCCTCTCCTAGAGCCGTTGGCTTCACTATGACTACAATCTCTCCTAAACAGACCAAACCGTCTGGTCAGCAGACCGGACCATCCGATCCATTTCTCTCTCCATTATAAAAACATTCTAGAGCTTGCTTCCTCGTTGCCCATCTAAGGCTAGGATGTCCTTGAGGGTGTGGTCTAGGCTGTTACTCTTGGTCTATGATGACACCTAGACCGGTTAGCTGTCAGTGATCGAGCCTGTCATGATTGGTCGTGAAGGCCATCACACGTTTGTACACGGTTTGAGCCCGCCGGAGAAAGGGGCATTAATAGTGAGTGCCCGTGTTGGCTTGAGGAGTCTAGCAAGCTCTCAAGGGAGGCGAGCTTGTGCCTTGGTGGCAGCGGTGATGCGCACTATGTCTTCACTCCAGGAGTGATTGCGGCCTCGAGGGCGAGAACTCCACATTGGTTGCAGGAGAGACTGGGACCCCGACGGGAGTGGTCCAACGAGGAGTAGAGGAAGGCGCCATCCTTTCGAGACCTCAGGAAAAAAATTATGAGACATCTCTTATTACACTCCTTAGTTTGATGCATTACTTTCCTCTTTTACATACCGTGCTATTCATGCTTGTGTGCTTACTTTGCTCTAGTTGATTACCTTGTAGACTTACATGAATAGGCTTCTCTACTTCCTAGTTGTGCTTAGCTTTCAATTGATCACTAGCATGTATTGGAGTTGCTTTGGCATGATTGATCACCCTAATATGTATTATGTTACTCATGCTTGTGTGCTTGTCTTGCTCTTGATGATCTAATAGCTTTGTATGAGTAGGCTCCTTTGCTAGCTAGCTTGTTGTGTGGTTCCGTGTTGCTTTATTATTAGCTTGCATAGGAGTTGTATTGCCTTGTGTGATCCACTAGTATGTGTAGTTTGTGGTTCCTTTCATAGGTTCATTATCTTGCTAGTGTGATCACCACTAGAATTATTATAGGAGTTGTTTTGAGTGGTTGGTTTCGGGAATTTGTGAATTTGGTACATAGTGCGAGTTCCCGGTTCAACCCCCCTCCTCTCGGTCACTCAGTCCTTTCATAGCCCCTACGTCAATTTGTGCAAATGTGGGGCTTATGAATGGCCATCCAAGGATGAGCGGCGTACTCTGGTCGACTTCCATATCGAGCAACACAAAATCCAAATGGACAAAGCATCCACAGATCTCAACCAGAACTTCATCAACAATCCCTACGGGGTATCACAGTGTCGAGTCGGCAAGCTGAATCTGCATTTGAGTTGGGACTAGGTCTGAGAGGTTCAACTTGTTGAAGATAGCTTTTGGCATGATGCTGACACTGGCTCCAAGGTCGCATAATGCTTGTTCGATGAACTTTGTCCCAATTGAACACATGATCATCGGGCATCCTGGATCACCTTGGATAACTGGGTTGATATTCAATTCATCCTCTTCATCATTTCATGCATGGTTAGTAAATGGCGAGTTGCGTGTATGGTTCCCCACAATCATCACAGCATTCACAATTTCTATGGTAGATTTAGGTTGCCCCAGAATTTTACCACAGTCTGATGCAGGCAAAGTAGCGGCTAACTGAGCTAGCTGAGTTTCTAACATTTTACTAAAACTAAGCTGGTTTTGAAAGAAGAGAGACCTTCTATCTAGCATTAATGCTTTCTAAAGTCTTGTCATTGACCAAAATCTTTTTGATGAAGGTTTCATTAATTTTAGCCTGGCCTAACACAAGATCTTTAAAGGATGGTTGATTGCTGGAAGAGTTGTAGTTGTTACCACCTTGACAATATGGGTGTGGTTGATTCCACCCATTGCCTCCTTGTGCACAATAGCCCTTGTTGTTGTTGTTGTTGTTCATGTACAACACGTCCTCCCGAGTCTCAGAGCAGTCATTGCCTGAGGGACCTATGTTGCCACAGACCTTGCAAGTCATGCGAGCGTCTAAGGCGTTCACGGTGCCGACTTCATATCCTTTGGCTTGTTCGTCCATCTTCTTTGTGAGGAGGTCTATTTTAGCGGCTAGAATGTCCACCTCCTTAACGATGTGCATGCCCCGTCGGCGCGAGTGAAGACGATCTTTACTCAACCCTTGGTTGGAAACCATCTTCTCAATACGTTCTTTAGCCTTTTCAATGGTCAGTGAGAAGAAGGCTCCTCCCATAGTAGCATCGATATGATCATGAGCTGACGGAATCAGCCCATTGTAGAAGTTCTGGATGATAAGCCATTCATCCATCATGTGATAATGACTGGCAGCAATGTACTCTTGCAGCCTCTCCCAAGCCTCGGAGATTGACTCCTTGGACTCCTGCTGGAAGCTTGAAATTCTTTCATGAAGGACATTGGTTTTGCCCAACGGGAAGAACTTGGTGAGGAATGCAGCTAAACACTTTTCCCAGGTACCCACAACATCCTTGTTCACGTAGAACCACTGTTTTTCTCTCCCTAGATGGGAGAACAGAAACAGATGAAGGCGAATGGCGTCTTGAGAAACGTCCTTCATCTTGAAGGTGCGGCAAATCTCCAGAAATTGTTGCAGATGGTGTTGGTGATTCCTATGTACCTATTTTATATGCCAATAACCACCAATATCATACCATATTCTCGTCATAATCATGTGTTTTACCTCTAATATTGATGATTTCCACATGTAGTGTCGATTTAGTGCTTTATTGCAGAAACAGGTGAAAAGACGACAAAATGGCTCTTATAGGAGAAGTACCGACATGAAGACCGACTCGCCGTGCAAGGAGGGCTTCCCACTAGCCCATGAAACTTACAAGACACACCTGGATGTCCATGAAGCCCAATGTGCAAGCCCAAGGTCGAGGCCCAATGCCTAATGATTTCTAGAAGGTTTATCCAGAAGCAAAGTTTAATTCGCAGAGTCCAGAAATAGCACTGTATTGTCACGCGATTTCGGAGCCCAAGACGTGGTCAAATAGGAAATCTCAGAATACCATCTTGTCAAGAGTTCTCCGAAACATATATGATTTGCATTTATTGGACTCCAGAGCTGGGAGATATGGGCCCTGCAAGGCAGGCTGCATAGAGGAATCCGAATCAGGACAGATATTTTGGCATCGCAATTTTGGTTATCTAAACGTCCGAATCTAAGGATCCAAATAATACAAAAGTTGTAGATATTTTCAAGGGCTACGAGATAGAGTCTAGTTTTGCTTCATTTGGACTCTGGAAGCATCGGTTACGATTATAGTAAGTCGGCGCTATTTATGGAAGGTACGAAACCGACTTGGATTCAATCTCTATGAGCTAAACTTGGAGGCCAAGCAAGGGGGGACGTGACCAGAGGACATATAAACACCCATATGACGTCCATGATAGAGGGACGAGGAAAGAGAGGTGATCAAGAAATAGGAGCTTCTACACATCGCCAGGAGGCCGCCGGAGTTGAAGAGCCACCAAATTGAGAGATGTAGTCTAGTCGGGTAGGGACCCTACGTGGTGCACTACACCAGGGCTAGGAGAAGTAGAGCCATGTACCTTAGGAGTCATCAACGATGCATCATGGCTGCGCCAATCAATGCACCAGTTGAGCCAATCGGCGCCCCTCTGACGGCGAAACCGTGCCCCAACCTCGGCCCGGCACCATTGTTGTCTTCGAGCGGTTCTTTGAAGCAGGGCTCCGATTTCCTTGTTCCCGATTTGTCAGAGACGTCCTGGCTCTCTACGGGCTCGAGATACAACAGGTCCTTTCAAACAGCATTACCCGGATTGCCTGCTTCGAGTGGGCCTTCAGGATGGAAGGAACCAAGCCACATGCTGGGGCATTCGTTGCCACGCACTTGGCCTCCCAATGGGAACACGCTTGTCCCGGGGACGCCAGCATGGTATCGAATTATTTGACGATCACCCTCCGGCCGTGCAGCGAACATGACGTGCCCGTGAAGGGGTCAAGGCAACACTTGGTGAAACAGGTCTCCGCCGGTTGGTTCTACTACAATGTGGGCATGGAGAGCAACCTGCGTAGCCGGAATGCGGAGATTTTATACATACCAAAGCCTATGATCCCCGAGGACAGTGGACTTACCACCCGCGTTCAGTTGTTGTCCCGGATCACCGGGCGACTAAGTATGCATGACTTGGTGGAGGAATTCTACGCCGCGGGTATCGATCCCCTTCGGGCCAACTGGTACGTGGTTCATCACCCAGGACCCCGTAAGCGGGGATCTGTGGCTTGCCTAGGAGCTGCTGCCGAAGATCAATGTCGCCGAGATAGAGCAACAGGCGAACCACTATCTCGGCCCTCTAATCCAAAAGGAATAGGAACTGCTGGGGGAGATGGGGCACCGGAACTGAACCAACTGCATTCTGCAACTGTACAATACAGAGGTCATTTTGCCGCTGCACGAGTCGCATAGCGCTGAGGGTCGACAACCCGGAGGCGTGGTGGACAAAGACGAGGACGATGAGGATGAGGAGGAGGAGGAGGAGGAGAAATTGCCACATCTGCTGTGCTGCAGAGGCGGGTGAAGGTTGTTGTCAAGCGGCCTGCGGCTCAGAAGGGGGACGTAGAGGTTGCCGCGCTGGCGCTGCGGCAATCAAAGCATGGGGTGAAGCGGGCCCTAAGCATGACGGGTAGTGTTCAACCAGATGAGGGTACTTCTGGCCGAAGGAAGAAGAAGAAATGCTTTGGGATACCCTCGGCCGAACCCTCGCCCGCACCAAAGCAGTTCAAGCGTCGGCGCCTCCGGAAGAAATACGAGGACACTCCTCGGAGGCCGGCGACCCCCAGTGAGGCGACAGCCGACCGCGAGGTTATCGCCACTACGCCGACCCGGATGCCCCCAACGACTCTGACACCAGGCTTAGCAGGCGCACATCTCCGGAATGTGCTGGTGGGCGTCATCCCGGACAGGTCCGGCGGAAGACACGAGGGGGGCTCGGGAGGCACAGCATCACCCATACCCCGCTCGCTCGGCATCCAGATGCCATCGCTGGACTTCGGCGCAGACAGTCCATCGGTCTGCACAGGTGCTCCGATCCTTCTGACTATTTATTATGTTGTCGAGTGCTTGTTCTAGTGTTTTAACAATCTGTTTTCATGGTTTTAGCATGGCAACACAAGGGTGGTACCGAAGATGCCCCCGAACAGCAGCAGACTGAAGAGCCGGTCATCAATGCATGCTCCGAGTCAGAATCCGGGGGCCAAGGCTCCGGATCGAGCAGTCGAAGCGGCTACTCGACCGAAGGCACCCATGCCTTTGAGGAGGGGGAGGACCAACAGGTCGAGAACATCAGCAGTGACAAGGAAGAGGAGTCAGAAGAGCTTCCACTGAGGCGAACGCACAAATCTGGCGTGCAACCAGAGGTCGTCGGGGCAAATCAGTGTGCAATTGATTTCAGTGACCGCCCCGAAGCTTCAACGGTGCTGGGGTATGCGTCGCGGATGCTCGACCTCTACGATGGCAAAAAGGCCCTAGAGGGTGTGGATGTGGCCACGGTCATCAGCTACATGGCTCATCATACCGCGTAGGTATGCTACATCCTTATCCTCATTGCTTTCTCTAAAAATGTGACCACAAGTTTCTAACTTTCTATGCACTTGTGTAGACCGCCCTGCTATCCCAGCATCTTGAAGCCAAGTTGTCCCCAGAGGATGCCCTTGCAGACCTGAAGAAGCAGCTAGCCGAGAGCCAGGCGCAAACCCAGTCGTCTGCTGTAGATATAAAGAAGGCCCAAGACGTGCTCTTGGAGGCCAAAAAGAAAATCCAACAGCTGACCGAAGAGGCGAAGAAGTCTATCGAGGACCTGGGAAAGCAACTGGAGAAGCTGCGCGAAGACAATCGGACACTAGGGGCCGACAACTTGACGCTTCATAGCAATAACCTGAAGTTGACAAAGGCTCTAGAATAGGTCTCCGTCTATATTGATGAATCTGAGATGATGGGCTGGGGCCTGTTCGGTCTGATAGGGCAACTGCGGCACTTCTTTGCTGGGATGGGACTAGCATCCCGGGAGCCTGGGCATGCCAAGGGGGAAGGCATAACGAGTATCAGCTGGCTGTCCAAGGGCCTCAACCGAGCCAAAGATGATCCCCGTTCTTACGGCACTATCTGCGCTCGGATAGGCTAGACAACGGCCTACGCTACACTAGATTTGCTGGCTACCCCTCGGTGCAGTGACATCCGTGACGCGGCCCGTCAACTCCTATCCAATTGTCAGGGGAATACCGCGGAGTACACCCAGATGCAAGAACGGCTGAGCCCCATTGGCAATATCCTGGGCCGAGAATTCTAGCAGCCCTTCGGCACCGAGTTTGCCGAAGCCCTTGCCCGGGACGCGGCTAATCAACTATCCGCCTCTACCTCTGCTGCTGATAAAACTGTTGCCTGTGGCGGCTAGAGGGAGCCTAGCTCAATGGCACCTGATACCCACACAACCGCCTCCGGAGCCCCTGGTGATTCAGGCTGTCTCGCCGCTGCTGAAGTCGTAGAAACTAAAGCGGCCTCTGTCCGCACCTCCGGCACTACTACCCCTGACTCTGATGCTGCTGCCGACCCACATGGCCATGAGCAGCCTTCGTCGGCACTTCCGGAGATGCAGGTGTGAACTCGCCTTCTCACTGGAACCCGCGGCTTCTTCGGCTAACTAGTACTTAGGAATATAATATTGTGTTGCCGTCGTAAGCGTTTAGCGCTCCGACGGCCCTGCTTTTGTAACTTAGGCATTTATTTTGAATGAAGTTGAATTATCTTACTAGTCATTGTGTTGTCTTCTTTGTCATATATAATTTACGACTCTTTTTCTCTAGAGCGCGCCCTCTAAAGACACGTCACCCATTCCACCGGACACCATGATACTAGACATAACTCCCGTATCTATCAAGGTGCCGTGGGTCGGGGAAGCTCCTGGTGATTATTTGATCCGCGGCATGCAGTGGAGGCTTTGGAAACACGAACACCCTGAAGGAGGGTTTGCAGAGATCCTATCCTTTGTGGATGAGGACATCGAACGCATCAAAGCGGTATGCCAGCGTGTATCCCCGGAGGAGCAACTCCAACGACGCGTAGCTCATGACACCCAAAGAGCGAGCGACAGCATTCCGACTGAACCCCTTATTCTGCTGCCAGCACCGAAGGCAGAGCCTATCGAAATTTCAAGCGGCAGTCCAAGCCCTTCTCGGGATGATGCCTCGTCTAGCAGCTCATCTGGCATGGATGTTGAAGCTCTTCGGCAAACCGCACAGACACCCTTCGACTACTTGCAGATTATCGCTGACTTGGAGCAGCATCAGCAAAGCATAACGCGAGCCAACCGCCGAATACAACTGTCAATGGCTGCGCTCGACGATTTGGCCAAGCGACATCGCGAGCTGTCAGACATGCAAGGTGAATTGAAACGCTTGCCGTGAACGGACTTGCTCACTACAAAGGCCTTCGGCTCCTTAGTGCCTCAAGCCCTCGGGCAGTTGTACGTTTTTTGCCTTCGGGCTTTTGTAAACCTGATGCCTTTGGGCAAAACCTGTACTCCTTTGCCCTTGGGCTCTTATTACACTCAGAAATTGTAATCTTATTTGTAACTTGAACTATTCCAAAGTACATTGAAATGGGAAATTGCCTACCAAATGCTATTCTACGTGCCAAGCTGATACATCCAGCCCAGGTGGGATGGAACGAAGCCTGACACACCGATCCGGATTCCTTGAATCCCGCAATCTTAGCACCACAACTCCTGCCGAAAGCCCGACACACCGATCTAATTCTAGTTCCACGACCCGAATCCGCAGTCATAGCACCGCAAACTCCGGCGCCCCCACTCAGGGAAAGGCCCAATCTCCCTAAAAGACTAGTCTGATAGGGGAAGGGTGGCTCTCCCTTTTAAGGTTGCTTCCACCTCCCAAGCTAAGCAAAGGTGGGATTATTTAGAGGCTCACATGATCGCCGCCTCAGCGGGTAATAGTGGAGGATGTCCTCATCACAAGTGCCTCGTTAGGCCTTGGCAAGCTTTGTACCATAGTTGTTCGACATCGGGCCTGTGTCGCCACCCGGCTTTCTAGGCCTATCCTTCTGGAGCATCAGACCGTAGTTGTCCGACATCGAACCGTAGTTGTTCGGATGAGGGCCGTAGTTGCCCATGTGACAAATATAGATGACGCGTCCCCTCGGGGACCCTTAGGCCATAGTTGCCGTGAGAAGGATAAAAAATGCAAAAAGTAACATCATAACTTACCACCACACGGGGACCTTACACATTCACCTTACAGATGTTTAGTGGAATGCATCAAATGTAGGACTAACCCCCGAGTGGCTGCTATAGATGACACGGTACACCAAAGGTTGGACCACAAGACAGGGGTCACTGCCCCTTGGCATTTAAACATTGCCAACCCTCCGTGCCGCCACCCCAAAGGCAGCAACCTACTGAGACATAAGCTAATCCACGCTGAAACAAAAGGGTGTGGGACACAGCCTGACCGACACCTCGGGACACAGCCCGGAACAACTTCTTAGGACGCAGCCTGAATGGCTCCTCGGGACACAACCCGGAACAACTCCTCGGGACGCAGCCCGGAACAACTTCTTACGACATAGCCCGAATGGCTCCTCGGGACCCCGCCTGGAATAACACTAACCGGGCTAAACATAGCCTCAAGAGCATACATGCTCAACCCCAACTTTTGTTACACCAAAACAGAAATTGTTACTGCCGAAGCGGCCTACGGCAACTTACACGTAAAACCGTTTCAAGGCATCGGCGTTGTAGGTGTGTCACATCAGAGAACCGTCCAATTCCAGCAAATGATAAGCCCACGGCCTGTTTGATCGACCCACAATGAAGGGACCCAGCACCTGCTACACTACTTGTCGACACTGATCGGGTTAGGATTGCGCCGAAGGCCTAGATCGCCCGGTGCAAACTCCCTTGGGTGAACTTTGCGATTGTATGTTTTCTCGAAGGATGCGATGTACTTGTGCAGGTTAGCGACTGCTTGCATGCGCACTTCTTCCAGCATGACCTTTGCCACATCATCTTCATTGACATGAGGCCTGAGTGTGCGCAATGACCTAGCATGTATCTCCTCCGGCGTGACCGCCTCGGCATCATTCAATAGCCAAAAAGGTGAAAAACCTGTGGATCTTGTAAGAGTTATCCTGATAGACCAGAGAACATTCGGCAGCACCTCCACCAATTTGCCCTTCGGCAAGCCAACCAATGAGCGAGAGATCCCGGAGAACAATGTACCATTCATTCGTTCCACAGCCCCATTGGCCCTCGGGTTAATGACAGAGACCTCACATTTTTGACCCCCAGACTAAGGCAATATTCCTTGAACTCAAGCCCCTCGAATTATTTACCATTGTCCACAGTTAGCTCTAGCGGAACCCTAAAGCGACAGACCACATTCTTCCAGAAAAACTTTCTGACGTTTTCAGCTATTATTTGAACCAGCAGTTCGGCCTCCACCCACTTAGATAAATAGTCTATGGCCACCACAGCAAACCGATAGCCCCTTGCAGCCGTAGGCAGCGGCCCCACAATGTCAATCCCCCATCGGGCAAGCGGCCAAATCGGAGAGATTGGTTGCCGGACTGTGGTAGGTAGATAAGATTGACGACCCATCCATTGACAACCAGCACACACCCTGACAAGGTCTTCGGCATCCCGAACGCAAGTAGGCCAGTAGAACCCTTGGCGAAATGCTTTGGCGACCAATGCCCTCGGAGCCAAGTGTGATGAACATAGCCCCTCATGGATTTCTTGTAACAAGTTCTGCCCCTCGGGCCGGCGGAGACAGCGAAGTAGAGGAGCACAAACACACCCCTTGTATAGGACATCATCAACAATAGTGTACCCCCGACAACGATGTAATATCCTCTACCACTCCTCTTTGTCATCAGAGACATAGCGCCCTTCGATACATGCCTGAATGGGAGCTCGCCAATCCTCTATCGTGATGGCTAGAACCTTTCAGCCTTTTGCCTCCGGAGCAGTTGTTGATTCACTCATAACCTCATGGAGCACATCACCGGCGACCGAACGCTGTCCGACCGCAGCCTTAGCCAATGCATCTGCCTCTCCATTTTTAGTATGGCGAATGTTACAAACCTCAAAACCCAAGAAGTACTTGTCCATCTCCCTCACCTTACTGATATATCAAGCCATCTCTGGATCCCTAGCTTGATATCCTTTTGCCAACTGAGCTGAGGTCAACTGAGAATCACAGTAAATGACCAGCCTCCTAGCTCCGATGGCTCGAGCCTACCGAAGACCCAACAATATGCCTTCGTATTCTGCAGTTTTGTTTGTTGTTTGGAAAGCCAACTTGGCAGAAAATTGCATGGCTTGCCCTCTTGGTGATGTAATAACTATAGTACATCCTGCCCCGGAGGCCCCCGAAGCACCATCACTGTATACTGTTCAAACTGGGTCCTCGGGAACAGCCTGGGCTAACTCTTCAACTTCGCCATGAGGAGTCCACTCAGCCACGAATTCCGCCAACACTCCGGACATGATGGCCTTGCGAGCAACAAAGGTGATGTTATACTGAGCCAACATAGTCGCCTATTTCAACACAGCACTGGAAGCCTTATCATTTGTCAGCACGTCTCGTAGTGGATATATGGTAGGTATGGTGACAGCGTGATCATCGAAATACTGTCAAATCTTACGTGAGGCCATGACCACCGCATACAACATCTTGTCTACCACAGTATAGTTACAACATGATGCCGTCAATGTTTCAGACACGTAGTACACCGACAACTACTGAAATGCATCACCGCCCTTTGGTGCTTCATAGACCAACACTGCACTTACTGCCTTCGGCAACGTAGCGATATATAGCAGCAAAGGAGCCTTCAGTGGCGGTGGTTTGATTCAGTGGCGGTGGTTTGAGAGTGGTGAGTTCGACAAGATATTTCTTGAGCGCCTCGAATGCTAGGTGTTGCTCCTCACCCCATGTGAATGCCCGCTGACCGCGAAGTGCCTCAAAGAATGGCAAACTCTTTTCAGCCAGTCTAGAGATAAACCTGCTCAATGCTACAATGCAAACTCCCGAATTGAGGCCGGAGGCTGCATATCCATGATTGCCTTGATTTTGACTGGGTTCGAGTTAATTCCTTCCTTTGACACAAGGTAACCCAACAACTTGCCTGAACACACCCCGAGCATGCATTTTGCCGGATTGAATCACATACCGACTCGCTGAAGGTTAGCGAATGTTTCTGCCAAATCTGCCACATGGTCCCCCTCTTCAACACTTTTGACAACAATATCATCAATATAGGCTGCCACGTTGCGGCCCATCTGCGTACCCAATGTAGCTTTAATAGTACGAGAGAAAGTCACCCCGACATTCTTCAACCCGAAGGGCATTCGGTTGTAACAATAAGTCCCACCTAGTATCTGAAAGGCTGTCAAAGGCTGATCTTCGGTAGCCAACCAGACCTGATGAAATCCCTAGTAACCGTCTAGAAAACTCATCAGCGCACATCCTATCGTGGTATCAACTAACTGGTCTATACGAGCCAGCGGGAAATCATCCTTCAAGTAGTGCTTGTTCAATGTTGTAAAATCAATGCACATACGCCACTGATCATTTGGTTTTTTAACCAACACAGGGTTTGCTAGCCAAGTTGTTCTATCAATAGGCCAAACAACATTTGAATCCAGCAACTTCTGCACTTCAGCCCTCAAGATGCAAGCCTTCTCCTCTGTCCAGACTCTAATTTGCTATTTAACCGGATGGGCCTTCGGATCAACATCCAACTGATGCTCAGCAATGGATCTGTCAATTCCGGGGAGGTCCTTAGGCGACCATGCAAAGACGTCTACATTGTTTCTCAAGAACTACATCAGCTGCCCCTCTACGGCTTGCGATAATTCTTTGCCAATCAACACTGTTTCATCCGACCGATCGGTACACAGGATAACCTCTTTGGTGCCCTCAACTGATGTGACCTTCGGCACACACTTAGGCGCTGCCGGTGGTTCCACTGCAAGGCCCTTGCCCTGGCAATCTTCAGCTATAACATGTATGTGATGTTGCCCTAGTGATGACCCAAACTCCAGCCTCCGGGCCTCGGCTTGATCCCCGTACACCGTGATGACACCCTCCGGTCCGGGCATTTTCATGCATAGATATCCATGATGATGTACGTCCAAAAATTTATTGATAACCCTTCGGCCCAATAGAGCATTGTAGGGATAGTTCATCTCTAGCAGATCAAATCGAATATCCTCTGTGTGGTGCCCCCCTAGTCCCGAGAAGGACACTTTGAGCACGATACTGCCTATCGCATGAATTGGGTCACCTCCAAACCCTTGCAGTGGAACTGAAGAGGCCTGTAGGTCAGATCTGTTGTAACCCATCTTCTCAATAGTGCTCTAGAGAATAACATCTGCCGAGCTCCCCCCGTCAATCAAGACTTTTCGTACATCAAAGCCATTGATGTTGACAGCCATCACAAATGCATCATCGTGCAGAAAGATCATAGGCCTCAAATCAGCCGCAGAGAATGAAATGGGCACGTCCATCCACCGAGTAACCCCAAATAGAGGACATGCAGCCACATGATTTACCTGTCGAACGTGTTCTCGGTGCTGCCTCTTAGAAGGGAACTCATGACCCGATCTCCAGTAATAGCAAAGATTGTGCCGCGAGATGCCCCCGGATTCTGAATGTGCTGTACGGACAGTGCCCTTCCGGACAATCCTCTGGCTTCAGCTGTGGTGGAGGCGGTAATTGCTCTGTCAGAGGGGCCGATAGCGCGAGCTGAGCCGGAGGGGATGGTAATGCGACTATTTGTGGTGGTGGGGCGGGATGGTGGTACTGCGGGAATGGTGGCTGGTGAAAATGAGGGGACGGGGGATAAAAGGCAGCGGCATTTGTGTATTGAGTATGCAACACCGGCCTGGCTTGCTCAGCCTCTCGCCAAACTCTTGCTTTGGACAATGCTTTAATATCAGTGCAATAGTTGGAGCTATGCGCGCACCCCGGGCTATGAAACGCACAGTAGAAGAGTTGACCCGGCCGAGGCTGCCTCGGTCCCGGATGCAGTGGAACTGGCTAAGGACACATGGGCACTGACCCTAAGGCCCCCCCATGCTGGACATTGAAAACCTCGCGCCGAGTAAAACCGCGGCCAGCTCCGCCCTTGTTTGGATGCCATCCTCCGCTGTTCATACCGTGCACTCATCCCATCATCACTCCTGAGTGCGCTTTCTGACGCTCTTCTTCTTCATCTTCTTCCACCCGTACCTGCCCTTCCAAGATGCTCAATAGCTTATCTAGGGTCTGAGGTTGCTTCACCCGAATAGCACTCCTGGCCGCTCCCATCCGGAACCCCTTAGTTACAGACTCAATCATCGTAGCTTCATGAATGTTAGACACTTGGCACTTCAAATGTATGAACCTCCGAGTATAGTTGGCCAGTGTTTCACCTTCTCTCTGCACACATGTAGCTAGATCCCGGGCACCCACCAGCCTGGCATGATTTCCTTTCAAATGCACCATGACTCCCTCCTTGACTTGTGCTCATGACCGAATGCTCCCCGGCGCTAGCTTGGCATACCAAGTGCCAGCTATCCCTTCCAGTGCCAGCGGAAAAGCCTTGGCCTTAACTACATCATTGCCCCCAGCCGACTCCACAACTGTTTCGTATCTCATGAAAAACTTCCTGGGGTCAGAGGTCCCTGCAAATGTTGGAAGCTTGACCGAAGCCAACCTCGCGGGCCACTGCACCACCTGTAACTCGGCTGCCAGAGGAGAATTAGGATCTGCTGGTTGCACCGGGTGAAGGCTTCCGATTGAATGTGCCCTTGCCCCGTCTTTGCGGAATTCCTCATACACCAGGGCCCGATTCTCTGGAATCCCATGATGTGGACAAGGGTTCCCAATCTTCTGAAAGGTTCTAGATACGTTGATTTGGTCAGAGGCGACACACAAATCGATCCGGCTTCAGAACACATTCTAAACCCCGCAATCGCAGCACGACGTCTCCTTTGGTTATCAACCATCCTAAAATGATTGACCTTGCCAAGAAGGATAATCCCTTCCTACGAATCAAGAACACAAGCAACAACAAAGAATAATGCAACACAATTGCAGATGTATTATGAATCTCACATAGTTGGGGTCTCACAAATCGTGATGATGATGAAACTATTATGAACAGAATAATCTAAGCAAAACCCAAACCCTCATGGTGGGGCAGCGGCTATATATGAAGACCCTAGGGTCGTGCAAGACCTTCTGGACGCGCCCCTAATTGGGCTCAACTAGATACAAAGCCCAAAGGCCAAAAACAGGCGATGCAGCACCGAAATAGATTCTGGACTCTCTCTTGTTTCGATGATTCCCGATGACTCTGGATGAATTTTGACATGAGACTGGCCGCATTGGAAAGGTCTTCTTCTTATCTTTCTGTGCATATATGGAACATCTAAATCCGAGTCTGTATGCGTCCTGGACATCCATTTTAGTGAAGACTAGTCCTGAGCCCCAAAACAGACTCGAAGTCGGTTTTGGTTGGGCCTCCACCTTGGCTTCCACATCCTTGCTGGACCTCCACGTCTCCAAGTCCTTCTCCCATCATCTCCTGGTCCTCTCCAAGGTTCCTAATTACAATATAATCATTAGGTAGGAATCCATTCTCAAAAGTGACATATGTTGAAGAACGTAGGAACGAGCTCAGCTCTAAATTTAGTCGTTGTGCACGAGCTCTAGTCATTGGACCTTGCAAGTCCAGAATTAGAGTGTTGTATATATCCTTAGGAGTGATGTCCTCATCATCCTCCCCCTCTTGAAGTGGAGTTGTCCTCGACTCAAGCTCACCCTCTTCTCCCAAGTATGGTTTCAAATCTAAAATGTTAAAAGTAGTACTAACCCCAAACTCGGGAGGCAACTCAAGTTTGTATGCATTATCATTAATCTTCTCAATTATTTTGAAAGGACCATCAGCTCTAGGCATTAATTTAGACTTCCTCAAATCTGGAAATCTATCCTTTCTCAAGTGTAACCATACTAAATCTCCTACATCAAGTTTTACTTCTTTTCTATCTTTACTATCAGCAATTTTATACTTGCTATTCATCTTTTCAATGCTAAGTCTAGTGGTCTCATGCATTTGCAAAATAAATTCAGCACACTCCTTAGCATCAACATGAACTCTCTCATGAATAGGTAGAGGAAGTATATCAAGTGGAGTATGGGGATCAAAACCATACACTACCTTGAAAGGACTTACCTTGGTAGTAGAATGTGTTGCCCGATTATATGCAAACTCAACATGAGGCAAACATTCTTCCCATTGCTTCAAATTTTTCTTCAAAATAGCTCTCAACATAGTATCCAAAGTGCGGTTCACCACCTCAGTTTGTCCATCAGTTTGTGGGTGACAAGTTGTAGAAAACAACAACTTTGTACCCAACTTGTTCCAAAGCGTGCGCCAAAAGTGACTCAAGAATTTTACATCACGATCTAAAACAATAGTAGACGGCATACCATGCAAACATACAATTTCTTTGACATGCAATATAACTAGCATCATCAGTCTTATGACATGGTATAAAGTGTGCCATCTTAGAAAATCTATCCACAACAAAAAAAAATACTATCACTCCCCCTCTTAGTCCTAGGCAGTCCTAAAACAAAGTCCATAGAAATATCCGCCCAAGGAATAGAAGGAATAGGAAGTGGCATGTATAAACCATGTGGATTCAAGCGAGACTTAGCTTTTTGACATGTAGTGCAGCGAGCAACAAAGCGCTTAACATCTTTCCTCATCCTTGGCCAAAAGAAGTGTGTGGCCAAAATATCCTCCATCTTCTTGGCACCAAAATGACCCATCAATCCACCTCCATGCGCCCCCTATAACAACAAAAGACAAACTGAACCAACTGGAATACATAGGCGGTTAGCTCTAAACAAGAATCCATCAGTCAACACAAATTTGTTCCATGCAAGACATTCTTTATAATGCAGCAATACACCCTTAAAATCAACATCAACAGCATATTGTTCTTTAATTATCTCAAGTCCAAAAATTCTACAATCAAGTTGAGACAATAAAGTATAGCGCCTAGATAAAACATCAGCGATCACATTATCCTTCCCTTTCTTATGTTTAATAATGTAAGGAAAAGACTCAATAAACTCAATCCATTTAGCATGTCTACGGTTCAAATTACATTGAGAACGAATATACTTAAGTGATTTATGATCAGAATGAATAACAAATTCTTTGGGCAACAAATAATGATGCCACGTCTCTAGACAACGTACAAGTGCACACAATTCCTTATCATACGTGGAGTAATTCAAAACAGGCCAAGTAATTTTCTTACTAAAGTATGCAACAGGTTTACTATCTTGCATCAAAACACCACCAATGCTTATACCACTGGCATCATATTCAAGCTCAAAAATCTTATCAAAATTAGGTAATTCCAGCAATGGTGCATGTGTAAGTTTATCCTTCAAAGCATTAAAAGACTCATGATGTACCTTACCCCAATGGAAATCAACGCCCTTCTTTGTCAACTCATGCAAAGGTGCAGCAATGGTGCTGAAATCTTTGACAAAGCGGCGGTAGAAACCTGCAAAACCAAGAAAACTCCTCACCTGTGTGATAGATTTTGGTACAGGCCAGCTCTTTATGGCTCCAATCTTCACCTCATCCACCTCAATTCCCTGTGGAGTCACAACATAGCCAAGAAAAGAGACTTGATCCGTGCAAAAGGTGCACTTCTCAAGGTTACCAAATAAACGTGCATCTCATAAAGCATCAAAAATAGCACGCAAATGATTCATATGTTCATCTATGGATTTGCTATAAATCAAGATATCATCAAAGTAAACTACCACAAATTTACCAATGAAAGCTCTTAAAACCTCATTCATCAAGCGCATGAAAGTACTAGGTGCATTAGTTAAACCAAAAGGCATTACTAACCACTCATATAATCCGAATTTTGTTCTAAAAGCTGTTTTTCATTCATCTCCAAGTTTCATTCTAATTCGATGGTAGCCACTACGCAAATCAATTTTAGTGAAAATTATAGCACCACATAACTCATCAAGCATGTCGTCTAGCCTAGGAATAGGATGACGATATCTAAGAGTAATATTATTAATGGCTCTACAATCTACACACATACGCCAAGTACCATCTTTCTTAGGAACTAAAAGTACAGGAACAACACAAGGACTAAGTGATTGACGAACATACCCACGATCCAAAAGGTCTTGATCGTTGTATCTCCTTAGTCTCCTCTATGTTGGTCCTATAAGCAGCACGGTTTGGCAAAGTAGCACCCGGAATCAAATCAATTTGATGCTCAATCCCTCTCAAAGGTGGCAATCCCGGGGGTATCTCAGCTAGAAAAACATTCTCATAGTCCTGCAAAAGGTTAGTGACAGCAGGAGGCAAAGCACTAGAAGCAATATCATCAAGCTAAAATAAAGCTTGTTTGCATATCAAAGCATAGCAAATATCATCATTATCAGAAATTTCAGCAAGCTCAGATTTTTTTGCAAGACATGAACGACTTTGTAATTTAATTCCAGCACATTTAGAACTTGAAGAATCATTAACATTACTAGGTGTAGAATCAGAATTAACAGGTTGTTGAATTTCAAGACCTTTATTTTTCAAACTAGCAGCTCTTTCTAAATCAGCTTGTACAATTTCAGTAGGGGTCATTGGTAACAAAGTAATTTTAGTTCCTTTATACATAAAAGTGTACTTATTACTTCTACCATGGTGTACAACATCATTATCAAATTCCCAAGGACTACCCCATGGGTACGACATCACAATCAATAGAATCCACATAAGAACCAATGGAAAAAGGAACTCTGCAAGTTTGTATTACCTTAGCTTTTCCAGAGTCGTTTAACCACTAAATGTAGTACGGATGTGGATATGGGCGTGTGGTCAAAGCAAGCTTGTTGACAACATCAGAACTCACCAAGTTATTGCAGCTCCCTCCATCAATGTTGACACGTGCTCGACGGTTCTTGATGAACTTGTGTGCTAAGTTGTGGCGCTACATCATCTCGGGCTGATGAACTTGTGTGCTAAGGACACGCTGAACAATAATGTTCATGTATCCCGTGGTGTCTCTGTCTCCAAGGATGAGGTCACTGTTGGTGGCAGCGACGTCCTCCTCCTCATCCTCCACATCGGAGGTGCTCATGTAACTGCCATCGTCTGTGCCACATATGCCCGCCTACTTGGGCAATCTTTCTGCACATGACCAAGTCCATGGCAGCGGTGGCACTGAATCCCTGTAGTGCACCCCATCAAAGCAACAGAGGAGGCACTATTAGCTGGTACCTGCACAGAAGTTTTACCTGAGTGCGTAGAAGGTGCAGGGGCTGATCTTCGGGCTGCAGAGACAACACTGGTTCCCTTGGTACCTACTGGCGGGGGCGGTCGGAAAGATGGCCTTGGCAGCCCTGAAGTCCCCGTCGAGTGTGGGGGGTAGGAGTTCCTCGACTTGTTGTACTGCTCAAAAGCCTAGAAAAGTCCATGTGATTCTTTCTCTGCAAGCATAGCATACTGGAAACACTGGGTGAGGGTATAATATTCTTTATAATCAAGGATGTCCTGTATTTCCTTACTTAAACCAGAATAAAAGCGACAAATCTGATCCTCTACCTTTTCACTACAGCACAACGAATCAAACCCTTCTGAAGCTCACTAAAGTACTCCTGAACAGTTTTATCTCCTTGTTCTAAACATTGCAGTTTATTACGAATCTCTCTATAAAAAGAAGGAGGAACAAAACGATCATGCATTGCTACCTTATGTTCTTCCCAAGTAGTAGGCAAATAATTTTCAGCAGCTAGACCACTCCACCAAATAATAGTAAAGTCCTTCAACTCACTAGTAGCTTGTCTAACTCTATGTTGTTCAGGAACAAGATGGGCATTAAATTTCTGTTCTACAGTCATCTCCCAATCAAGATAAACATCACCATCATACTGACCTGAAAACGAAGGAATTGAAAACTTAATTTTAGCATACGACCATCTGGAGCATAGTTACTGTGTGGACGATTATTGTAGTTATGGAAACCACCCATACCTTGAGTATTATGATGCAAACAACGTCGTAATCTTGCGGTCCTTGTAGCTGACCTATCCATAGTGCCATCAGCCTTATACACCGTGTCTTCATCATGGATGTCTTCAACATCGTTGTTATTGGTGTTTGTATCATTGGTCTTGGGAGCGGTCTCCAACGCGACAACCTGATCAGTTAACTTAGAGACCTGCTTCTCCAACCGCTTGATGCTTTCTCCAATGTGAAGCTTGCTGACCAAATCAGTAATGGTTGTGGTGATCGTCTCTGCCAAATCACTCTGAGCAGCCTGCAAAGCCTTCTGGAGCTGCTCTTGGCTCACGCACTCAGCAAATTGTGAGGGTGAAGCCATCTCTCCGTCGTCACTTCCTACCATCACACACACCAAAATAGGAAACAAACAGTGAAGGTCATCCCTACAAAATAGCTAAGTAGTGGTGCCTCTCAACACAGCAAAAGGAAACTCCTTACAAAGCTCTTACAAAGTTCTAAAAAGAAAAACAAAGGATACCAGGGAGATGTGTTCCACGATTGCAAGGGTCACAGAAACTTTTTTGAATGGGGGAGAATCCACAGAAAATTTCAGCTCAAACAGAGGTAGGATGTGGCCTACATAAAATCTTAAAGTTTCAGAAAACGTCGGGTTTCAACTTGAATGAATTTATTCTTTATCTTCCCGATTTTTTTTGAATTTTTTTACAAGGGCACAGAGGGCATAGCCTAGTGTGGCTATGCTGAACATTGAGTCAAGAATCTCTTGTAAAAATTTCAGCCAAAATGGACAACTGAGCAAAAAGTTATGCCCGTTTTATCGAAGGGGGGTCGGAGTCGGTTTTCCAGAAACCCGAGTCGGGTTTGGAATCGGGTGGGATTTTTTTTGGCGGCGTGGAGGCAGCGGAAAGTGGAATTTGTGGGGATTGGTCCGGGGTGTTGACGGTGTGTTTAGGGTGGGATTAGGGTGGGACTAGGCTAGGTGTGTTGATCAATCAACCCTATCACAAAAAGCCAACAAAACAGAGGATGGTGACGGGGATGGCGGCTAGGGTTGCAAGGGAAACACTACTGATGACAAAAACACAAACTAAACCAGCGACTAAACAAGAACTAGGGCACAAACTCAACACTATGGACTCTGAAATTGAAATATGCAGAGGCTAAACACGTGGTTATGGGCGGAGGGACAATTTTTTTTTGGCTTTTCTATGGACGATAGGATGAACACAAAACAAAATTAACTAAGGGTAGTGCGAACCTGACGGTGCACCAGAAGCTCTGATTACCACTTGTTGTGGACAAGGGTTCCCGATCTTCCGAAAGGTTCTGGATACGTTGATTTGGTCGGAGGCGACACCCAAATCGATCTGGCTTCAGAACAGCATGTTCTAAACCCCGTAGTCACAGCACAACGTCTCCTCTGGTTATCAACTATCCTAAAACAATTGACCTTGATGAGAAGGCTAATCCCTGCCTGCGAATCAAGAACACAAGCAAGAACAAAGAAGAATGCAACACAATTGCAGATGTATTATGAATCTCACAAAGTTGGGGTCTCACAAACCGTGATGACGGTGAAACTGTTATGAACAGAATAATCTAAGCAAAACCCAAACCCTAATGGTGTGGTGGCGGCTGTATATGAAGACCCTAGGGTCGTGCAAGACCCTCTGGACGCGCCAAAACAAGCGGCGTAGCACTAAAACAGATTCTGGACCCTCTCTTGTTTTGATGATTCCTGATGACCCTGGATGAATTTTGACATGAGACCGGCAGAATTGGAATGGTCTTCTTCTGATCTTTCCGTGCATATATAGAACGTCCAAATTTGAGTCCGTATGCGTCCTGGGCATCCGTTTTAGTGAAGACTGGTCCTGAGCCCTGAAACAGACTCGAAGTCGGTTTTGGTTGGGCCTCCACCTTGGCTTCCACGTCTTTGCTGGCCCTCCATGTCTCCAAGTCCTTCTCCCATCATCTCCTGGTCCTCTCCATGGTTCCTAATAACAATATAATTATTAGGTAGCAAACCATTCTCAAAAGTGACATATGATGAAGAACGTAGGAACGAGCTCACCTCTAAATTTAGTCGTCGTGCACGAGCTCTAGTCATTGGACCTTGCAAGTCCAGAATTGGAGGAGTGTTGCATATATCCTTAGGAGTGATGTCCTCATCATCCCACCTTTCTGAAGGACCTCTAACTGTCTGGTCCGCTGCTCTTGCCGCCTCTTAGCCGCTTCAATTCTCTGAGTATAGTCTACCTCTTGCTGCGCCAGATTTTGCAGAGCCTGTGCATGCAGTATCTGCTCTTCGGCTACTCTTCTTTGCCTCTTGACTTCTTGTTCCAACAGTCTCACATTCTCCCCCTCCCGTAGTGCATCTTCTTACTGCTTTCTGATACGCTCCTCTGCCACCCGACTTGCATATTCTACCTCCTCTCGAGTGAGCTGCCCCTCTGCGGTCTCTCCCTCGGCCACAGCTTCTTGCCCACCTTCATTGACCTCATCAGACGCTTCTTCGACAAGCCCCACGACCTCTTCCTGAAATGGGCGCGCTCTGGCTGCCACTGACATCTCCGCCCGAGCAACTTCCACTGCCGCCCTGCTTTGAGTTGTTGCCTGCCGCGACATGCCCGAAGCAGGCGGTCTCTTGCCTCCGGCCATGCTACGTGCTTTAATGTTCAACTCCCCATGGTTGGCACCAACTGTTGTGGTTACAAGTCCAGAACAAACATGTAGTGGGTGAGCCAAGGGCTGGTAAGACCGAAGGCCCCTCGGACAAGCTTTTATGGGAGTGAACAAGACTGGACAATAACGCTATGCTGAAGGGCTTGGATTGGCGCCCCTCGGCTAACAAATTTTGTATTATCTGGTCAGAATAGTACACGAAGGTTCTAGTGGCAGAGAGATGTCTCGTCCCGGTCAGAGCCACAGGTGAGCATTTATAGATCTATGCTCACCTGCCCCCTGGGTTTGTTTACAGATTTGCCCCGAGCCTTATATTACACATTCTATTGCTTGACCTAAGGGTATTTTGGTACTTCAATCTTCATCCGGTACATGCCCCCGGCTGTTACTCTTTGAAGTCTACGCCTGGGACCCGCCGCGCCGTACGGCCTTCAGCCATACCGGCATTCGGTCACCTATTGGGCCGAAGGTCCTTTGAGCCGTTGGTCCACCTAGGCCTTGTTTCTTATTGATGGGCTGCCTTGTGGCCTTGGGGAGACTAAGGGGTCGGCTTTCCTCTAACATACTCTAAGGGAAAAAGTGCTACAATGTACACCGTCCTCTTGCGATATATAAGTGGGTGCGTAGTAACGACCAACAAGCTCTTTTTCTGACGTCGTTGCCGGGGATCGGCAACTCGAACCTGTTTAGAGGGATCTATCTAGTTTATCGAATTAATCCTTTATCTTTTTATTTCACATACCCTATTTTTCTTTGTTTGTGTGTCCATTGAAAAACAGGTATAAAGCTAGGCACACAACCTCGACTGGAGCACGGCGACATAGCTGCTTGTGCCGATTGGCGCCACGTCAATGCCGACGCCGATGACCTCGCTCTTCATCGATTCTCTTGCTCTGCAGCAGTAGGTGCTAACTTTGTTAGTGGCCCATCATCTTCTGCGGAGTCCATGTTCATGAAAGACTCACTTATGCCAATCGACGCAACGCCCATGCCGATCGGCACCTCACCACTCCATGAAAAGGGAGGTATGCTCTTTGTGTCAATTTTTTTAACTAATATTTTGCAAGGATTCTATCTTGTTCACAGCAACAAATAATGGGAGAAGATAATCATGAAGATCAAGAATTTGAATTGCAAAGAATGAAGACACGATGAATACATTCTTGATCATGAGCAGATGTGTTGTCCGCTTACCAAAAAAAGGTGTGTAAAATTCTACAGAGGATTGAAAGACCTACAAATTTGATATTGTTAAATAGAATCAAGTCTATTTTCCAACAGTTTAAACCTCACATCATTTGGAGTTCCCTACAAGGATTTATAGCCAAAATACGAGATGCTGCACAGGCTGTTTGGATATTTCGTAAGAGTTGCAAACAATTGGAAGTTTGAGCCAAATATGGAATTAAAGTCCTATATCCATGTGATCTATTGGTTTCCAGACATTTAAGAGACTTCCTTTTGGTGATTGACATGGATTCAAGTCGTTCCAAACACGGAGTTTGAATATTTGGAATGTTTGAATTCATTTCGGATTCATCGCAAGACGGTCTAGACGGTCTGACATACCTTTAGAAAAAAGGTCATATCTCCCTCATATGGAGTCCGAATTGGATGCATGAGTACTGCTTGGAAAGATAATTTGATGACCGACACAATGAAACGGGTTTCAGCCTCTAATTCCTTCTGGTCGCGGCGCAATGTCAGATACAAGATGTCGGTTCAGAAAAGCAATAGCAGATTTCTTCGGATTACATCATCGTCGACTTGATGGATCATTGAGCAAGAATTGAGAAGTTGCATCTACTCTTCATCATCAATACTTGCTGGTGCAACAAATATCAAGATTCGCATGCCAAAGGACAAGCTGACATATGCTCCAATGCTTAAAATACGAAGTCATCAAGATTCTTCGTTGGAGATGAAGATGACAACAAGGATAGCTCGAGTAATTCTCCTACAAACAAATGATTAGAAGTTGAACAAGATTGAAGACTCAAGAGCATTACATTGAGCATTATGCTACGCAATGAAGACGGGCAGTGAGCAAACCATGAGGAAGATTGCATAGTACAAGTTGCATGGAAATTTTGGATCTTACACCAAGAACCATGGCTTCGTGACAATAAGGTATGTAAGAAGTCTAGCTACATGACTCTAATTGGAGCACTTTTCAGAAGGCAATTCGTGTTTTTGTATTTTTGTTTTGTTTGGATTGATTAGTGCTACTAGGAGGGCAACCTAGAGTTTTGGTGTCGTGAGAATAACCCAACTCAATTGATTCACTTATGGCAAATTAGTTCTAGATTAATTTTTTATTTTTAGACCTCCACCACCATAATTTTGTGTTTGTTTGCGAAAATCATCCACTACATGCATAATTTGTGAGGACTTGCTTTGTTTTTTATTTTTGCATAATGTTTTCACTTGCATGCATCTTAATCATCTAACTTCAGCCCACCTAAGCCTCCCACCCTTCATTTTTCATCACATTTCAGAGCCAATTCCTATTGTGCCGATCGGTGCACGCACACTGCCGAGCACCCAAATGCTTTTCTAAGCATCCTTCACTGCCGCCTAACATGTTTTTGTTTTGTTTCACACAAACCTCTAACATTGCATGTTCATATTCACTTTCCCACTCATAATAGCTTGGTTTGAATTTTATGATGAGCACATAATTGGCTTCGCGAGCTTTCTAGCAAATTTTTGTGTAAACATGGTGTTTATGCTTATTTGTTGAACAACATTGGATAGTTCATTTGCCTTGCTATGTTTTGCATCATTTGCATTGGTTGGTTGCATCATTTGCATTGTTTGGATTCATTTGATCTAATGAAGTTTTGTCGTAGCTACATGATGAACATGGTGTTTTGACTTTGGTTATTAAGAATTTTATTATGATTAATCATAGCAATTTAGTTCTAATCATGGTGCTCAGAGCTAGGTGTAAACATTGTTCTTGTTTAGCTTCCATGCCTCTAACCTTCGCTGCTAACATAAAAATTCTTTTTCTTCATGTTCTTTGCTTTGTTTCAAGACTAAATAATGAAAACTTTAAACTTAGAATTATGACATTCATTTAGCAATTTTGTGTGAATGTGGTGTTTAGACTAAATTGTGGAACAACATTGTTATAGTCTTGTTTCTTTGCTAACATTGTGATTTTAACTCCATGCATCCACACTTGTGCACACACGTACACCCATTAGGATTTTGTTTTCTTTTTGCAACTAGAATTAAAATTCCACAAGTTGAACTTTTGAGGTTGTTGCTAGATGGTAGATCTTGTTCTATCCCTGACCATCATATCGGGGGTAGTATGTGCATTTCAATGTTTTGCAGGAATGAAAGAAGTACTCTCAAATGAGGAAAGTAGAAGGAAACAAGGTGACAACAGCCGCATATACAAGAGGAAGCATTGGTATAGCACATCAAGGCTGGAGATGGAGGTGACGAAAGGCACAACTGTCTGCGCCGATCGGCGCAACCTTGTGCCGATCGGCGCTCCCTCGTGATGTGGACAAGGGTTCCCGATCTTCCGAAAGGTTCTTGGTAAGTTGATTTGGTCGGAGGCGACACACAAATCGATCCGGCTTCAGAACAGCACGTTCTAAACCCCGCAATCGCAGCACGACGTCTCCTCTGGTTATCAACCGTCCAAAAGACGATTGACCTCGCCGAGAAGGCTAATCCCTGCCTGCAAATCAAGAACACAAGCAAGAACAACGAAGAATGCAACACAATTGCAGATGTATGATTAAACTCTCGAAGTTGGGGTCTCACAAACCGATGAACGGCGAAACTGTTTATGAACAGAATTGATCTAAGCAAAACCCGAACCCTAATGGTGCGGTGGTGGCTGTATATAAAGACCCTAGGGTCGTGCAAGACCCTCTGGACGGTCCCCGAATTGGGCTCAACTAGATACAAGGCCCAAAGACAAAAAATAAGCAACGCAGCACCGACACAGATTCTGGACTCTCTCTTGTTTTGACGATTCCCTATGACTCCGGATGAATTTTGACATGAGGCCGGCGGCATTGGAAAGGTCTTCTCCTTATCTTTCCGTGCATATGTAGAACGTCCAAATCCGAGTCCGTATGCGTCCTGGGCGACCGTTTTAGTACAGACTGATCCTGGGCCCCGAAACAGACTCGAAGTCGGTTTTGATTGGGCCTCCACTTTGGCTTCCAAGCCCTTGCTGGCCCTCCACGTTTCCAAATCCTTCTCCCATCATCTCCTGGTCCTCTCCATGGTTTCTAATCATAAAATAATCATTAGGTAGCAAACCATTCTCAAAAGTAACATATAGCGAAGAACGTAGGAACGAGCTCACCTCTAAATTTAGTTGTCGTGCACGAGCTCTAGTCATTGGACCTTGCAAGTCCAGATTTGGAGGAGTGTTGTGTGTATCCATAGGAGTGATGTCCTCATCATCCTTCCCCTCTTGAAGTGGAGTCGTCCTCGACTCAAGCTCATCCTCTTCTCCCAAGTATGGTTTCAAATCTGAAATGTTAAAAATAGGACTAACCCCGAACTCGGGAGGCAACTCAAGTTTGTATGCATTATCATTAATCTTCTCTATTATTTTGAATGGACAATCAGCTCTAGGCATTAGTTTAGACTTTCTCAATTCTGGAAATCTATCCTTCCTTAAGTGTAACCACACTAAATCTCCTACATCAAGCTTTACTTCCTTTCTTCCCTTACTACCAGCAATTTTATACTTTTCATTCATCTTTTCAATGCTAAGTCTAGTGGTCTCATGTATTTGCAAAATAAATTCAGCACGCTCCTTAGCATCAATATGAACTCTCTCATTAATAGGTAGAGGAAGTATATCAAGTGGAGTACGGGGATCAAAACCATACACTACCTTGAATGGACTTACCTTGGTAGTAGAATGTGTTGCCCGATTATAAGCAAACTCAACATGAGGTAAGCATTCTTCCCATTGCTTCAAATTTTTCTTCAAAATAGCTCGCAAATGAATCATATGATCATCCGTGGATTTGCCACGATCCAAAAGGTCTTGGACTTGTCGTTGTATCTCCTTAGTCTCCTCAGGGTTGGTCCTATAAGCAGCACGGTTTGGTAAAATAGCACCAGGAATCAAATCAATTTGATGCTCAATCCCTCTCAGAGGTGGCAATCCCGGGGGTATCTCAGCTCGGAAAACATCCTCATACTCCTGCAAAAGGTTAGTGACAGCAGGAGGCAAAGCACTAGAAGCAATATCACCAAGCAAAAACAAGGCTTGTTTGCATATCAAAGCATAGCAAATATCATCAGTAGAAATTTCAGCAAGCTCAGATTTTGTGGCAAGACATGAACGACCTTGTAATTTAATTGCAGCACCCTTAGAACATGAAGAATCATTAACATTACTTGGTGTAGAAGCAGAATTAACAGGTTGCTGAATTTCAGGGCGTTTATTTTTCAAACTAGCAGCTCGTTCTAAATCAGCTTGTACAATTTCAGCAGGGGTCATTGGTAACAAAGTAATTTTAGTTCCTTTATGCATAAAAGTGTACTTATTACTTTTACCATGGTGTACAGCATCATTATCAAATTCCCAAGGTCCACCCAATAAAAGTGAACAAGCTTGCATGGGTACAACATCACAATCAACAGAATCCACATAGGAACCAATGGAAAAAGGAACTCTGCAAGTTTGTGTTACCTTAGCTTTTCCAGAGTCATTTAACCACTGAATGTAGTATGGATGTGGATGTGGGCATGTGGTCAAATCAAGCTTCTTAACCACATCAGAACTCACCAAATTGTTGCAGCTTCCTCCATCAATGATGACACGTGCCCGACGGTTCTTGATGACGAAGAAAATCTGGAACAAGTTATGTCGCTGCATCATCTCGGGCTGCTAGACTTGTGTGCTAAGCACACGCTGCACAATAATATTCATATAGCCCGTGGTATCTCCGCCTCCAAGGACGAGGTCACCGCTGGTGGCAGCGACATCCTCCTCCTCATCCTCCACATCGGAGGCGCTCATGTAACCGCCATCATCTGTCGCCACATATGCCCGCCTACTTGGGCAATCTTTCTGCACATGGCCAAGACCATGGCAGCGGTGGCACTGAATCCCTGTAGTGTGTCCCGTCGAAGCAACAGAGGGGGCACTACTAGCCAGTACCTGCACAGAATTTTTACCTGAGCGCGTAGAAGGGGCAGGGGCTGATCTTGGTGCTGCAGAAACAACACTAGCTGGTGGGGGCGGCCGGAAAGATGGCTTGGGCAGCCCCGAAGTCCCCGTCGGCCGTGGTGGGTAGAAATTCCTGGACTTGCTGTACTCCTCAAAAGCCTGGAAAAGTCCCTGTGATTCTTTCTCTGCAAGCATAGCATACTGGAAACACTGGTTGAGGGTATAAAATTCTTTATAATCAAGGATGTCCTGAATTTCTTTTCTCAAACCAGAATAAAAGCGGCAAATCTGATCCTCTACTTTTTCAACCACAGCACAACGAATCAAACCCTTCTAAAGCTCACTAAAATACTCCTGAACAGTTTTATCTCCTTGATCTAAACGCTGCAGTTTATTACGAATTTCTCTATAAAAAGAAGGAGGAACAAAACGATCACGCATTTCTACCTTAAGTTCTTCCCAAGTAGTAGGCAAATCGGTTTCAGCAGCTAGACCACTCCACCAAACAATAGCAAAGTCCTTAAACTCACTAGTGGCTTGTCTAACTCTATGTTGTTCAGGAACAAGGTGGGCATTAAATTTTTGTTCTACCGTCATTTCCCAATCAAGGTAAGCATCACCATCATATTGACCCGAAAACGAAGGAATTGAAAACTTAATTTTAGCATACGGATCATCTGGAGCATAGTTACCTTGTGTGCGACGGGTGTGGTTGTGGAAACCCCCCATACCTTGAGGGTTACATTGCAAACGGCGTCGTAACCTTGCGGTCCTTGTAGCTGACCTATCGACGGTGCCATCAGCCTTATACACCATTGCTTCATCATGATCGCCTTCAACGTCGTTGTTGGTGTTGTTGTTGGTGTTGGTGTTGTTGTTGTTGTTGTTGTTGTAGTTGGTCTTGTGAGCGGTCTCCAATTCGACAACCTGATCGGTTAACTTAGAGACTCTCTTATCCAACCGCTCAATGCTTTCTCCCAGGTGAAGCTTGGTGACGGCATCGGTGACGGCCCTGGTGATCGTTTCTGCCAAATCACTCTGAACCGCTTGCAAAGCCTTCTGTAACTGATTTTGGCTCACGCACTCATCCAATTTTGAGGGTGAAGCACCCTCCCCGTCGCTTCCTGACATCAGAAACACCAAAACAGGAAACAAAAAAGTGAAGGTTATCCCTACAAAACTACTAAGCAGTGGTGCCTCTCAACACAGCAAAAGTAAGCTTCTTGCAAAGCTCTTACAAAGTTCTGAAAACAACAAAGCGAAGGATACCAGGGAGAAGTGTTCCACGATTGCAAGGGTTACCAAATAACCTATGTGCTGTCCAGAAGAAGTATGTAGAGCTAGGAAGGCCAAATATGTATATATGAGTGGCACACAAATCAAAAACAGATAGTAAAGCTGAATAAGTGCCCAAGTAACTTGTCCCTAGTTGCTGGTCTAACTATGTCCTAGAACAGTAGTGATAGCAAAGAAGAAACAAGGAGACAAAGGGACCCAGCCAATAACAGGGGGCTTAGTGTAAAACAGCCAAACTCAGAAATTTCAGGGGGCTAGATGGAGCACTAGTAGGAATCCCAAATTTCTTTTTTTTTATTTTATTTTTTTGATATTTTTTTCAACTGACTAGCAAACAGGAAGAAACCATAAAAAATTTCAGCTCAAACCGAGCTAGGACGTGGCCTACAGAAAATCTTGAAGTTTCAGAAAACGTCGGGTTTCAACTTGAATGAATTTTTTCTTTATCTTCCCGATTTTTTTTGAATTTTTTGACGAGGGCACACAGGGCGTAGCTTAGTGTGGGTATGCTCAACTTTTCGTCTAGAATCTCCTGTAAAAATTTCAGCCAAAACGGACAACCGAGCGAAAAGTTATGGTTGTTTTACCGAAGGGGTGTCGGAATCGGTTTTGAAGAACCCGGTGGTTTCAGTGAAATCCGAGTCGGGCTTGGGGTCGGGTAGGGAGTTTTTTTTTTTGGCGAGGTGGATGCAGCGGAAAGTGGGATTTATGAAAATTGGTCCGAGGTGGTGAGGGTAGGTTTAGGGTGGGACTAGGGTGGGCGTGTTGATCAATCAACCCTAGCACACAAAGCCGACAAAACCGAGGATGGTGAGGGGGATGGCGGCTAGGGTTGCAAGGGAAACACTACTGACGACAAAAACACAAACTAAACCAGCGACTAAACAAGAACTAGGGCACAAACTCAACACTACGGACTCTGAAATTGAAATATGCAAAGGCTAAACACGTGGTTATGGGCGGGGAAAATTTTTTTTTGGTATTTTCAGTGGACGATAGGAAGAGCACGAAAACAAAACTAAAGGGTAGTATGAACCTGACGGTGCACCTGAAGCTCTGATTACCACTTGATGTGGACAAGGGTTCCCGATCTTCCGAAAGGTTCTTGGTAAGTTGATTTGGTCGGAGGCGACACACAAATCGATCCGGCTTCAGAACAGCACGTTCTAAACCCCGCAATCGCAGCACGACGTCTCCTCTGGTTATCAACCGTCCAAAAGATGATTGACCTCGCTGAGAAGGCTAATCCCTGCCTGCGAATCAAGAACACAAGCAAGAACAACGAAGAATGCAACACAATTGCAGATGTATGATTAAACTCTCAAAGTTGGGGTCTCACAAACCGATGAACGGCGAAACTGTTTATGAACAGAATTGATCTAAGCAAAACCCGAACCCTAATGGTGCGGTGGTGGCTGTATATAAAGATCATAGGGTCATGCAAGACCCTCTGGACGCGCCCTGAATTGGGCTCAACTAGATACAAGGCCCAAAGACAAAAAATAAGCGACGCAGCACCGATACAGATTCTGGACTCTCTCTTGTTTTGACGATTATCGATGACTCCGTATGAATTTTGACATGAGGCCGGTGGCATTGGAAAGGTCTTCTCCTTATCTTTCCGTGCATATGTAGAACGTCCAAATCCGAGTCCGTATGCGTCCTGGGCGACCGTTTTAGTACAGACTGGTCCTGGGCCCCGAAACAGACTCGAAGTCGGTTTTGATTGGGCCTCCACTTTGGCTTTCAAGCCCTTGCTGGCCCTCCACGTTTCCAAATCCTTCTCCCATCATCTCCTGGTCCTCTCCATGGTTTCTAATCATAAAATAATCATTAGGTAGCAAACCATTCTCAAAAGTAACATATAGCGAAGAACGTAGGAACGAGCTCACCTCTAAATTTAGTTGTCGTGCACGAGCTCTAGTCATTGGACCTTGCAAGTCCAGATTTGGAGGAGTGTTGTGTGTATCCATAGGAGTGATGTCCTCATCATCTCGCTGCGCTGCTATCGCCCTTCTCTTGTGTAATCCAGCAAGATTTTAAGCATGGGGGAGGCACACGCTACGCTTCAATTGATTAAAATATGGTAACATCTCTTTGATTCTTCACTTCTCCTAATCTTATTTTCTTCTCAAACCTGTACTTGTTGCCTGCTTCCAACTTGGGTCTTTTCTCTCTTTCTTTTCTATGATACCCTTCTCGTTTTGTTCATGCGAAAGGCTATTTGTAATTTATCCCTTAGAACATAGAACGGACAATGACATATCCCTAATAGCTACCTTAGGGTGACCAAATGTCATTAATTTATCTAGGGGAGCTTGCTTGTATCATCACCGTCGTGTCATAATGCTTTCACGCTGAATAAATGCATAATTATGATGAGGATCTTTACTAGAGATATGATGAAAGTTGCTATTGTTATTGGAAGTTGCATGATTCATTGCACATAATTGTCCACCACTCAATTTTCAACTAAGCACCAATTCTATGAACTCTATTTGCTTTAGTGGTGGTATTTGTTGACAGATATTTTGATACAGACCCCATATGGTTGAATTGTTCTTCATGACAATATGCTTTGCTCTCTAAGAAGAAAACTCCAACATAGCTAGTGTACTTAATAATTTTTTAAAAACTGTTACATGTTGTCTCTAATCCTTGCAAATTTTTCTCTCTTGCATTGATCATACCTACCAAAGCCAAAAATGCTACACTTATATGATAAACCTGTAGATTGCAACATGTAATTTGGTGAGTTGTTTCAAGTTTGTGTTCTTTTGGTATGAGACTTGGAAGTTGGCCATTTTGTTTGTGTAACTATCACTTGTTTGTTAGCCCTTTCATATTTAGCAATGCTCGCTGAATATTCCCACCTGTAAACCTATATTTCTTTTGGTGTTGTCCTCTCGTTGTCCATAACCTATGATATGAGTTTCGAGCCGTTGCACTATTTCTATGGTTTTATGCATAAACTACCAACCTCTTGCTGAAGATGAAGATTTTCATCAATAAACACCCCTGAAGACTCTCTGAAGTGCAAAAGAGCAATACAAGGAGAAAACAAGGCGAAATCGGAAGTGCGCCGATCGATGTAAGGACTCAAAAATTCAGGAAGCGCTCTGTTATCTCCAGAAAAAAATTATAAGTGTTTTAGATGGTCAAAGAGAAGGAATAACAGATTCAGCTAGTGCTCTTCTTTTTCCACTCCCTTTGCTCAGGATGAGCAACGTTTAAGCATGGGGGGATGGACGTCATTCATCATTCCGAAACACTAGCTAATGGACTTCAAATAAAAAAATTGTTGATGGAATATCAAGAATGTTCAATCAAGTTGCACGAAAGGAGATTTGTGCATAAACCATTATTCTTCAAGTAAGTGTATTCAATTGGCTGAAACTCTATCACTCCAATCATGTGCAATCCTATTTTGAGAACTTCGTTTGTGTCTTGAGATCATTCTTTGTCTTTTGCACATGTCCACCTTTCTAAAGCGTGTGTTTCTCCTCTTCTTCATATTGTTTTCCAATGTTTTTTTTTGACAAGTCTCAAGTAAAACCAATTAGAACTATCTCTTGATATGACAATACTTTGAGTTACATTGTTGCTAGTTGTTTTCCTACCAAGCTACAAATAAAGCCTTCCACCAAATATTTGTAGATAGGATCACTTCTAGTTGTTTGGCTTGTGAGATTTGTAAGAAGAGTGTTGTCTTGATTCTTTGCAAGAGAGCGTTTTGTTTGGATAAATGAGACTAAATTTTTGGAAAAACTTTATCATTTAAGGCCTAGTTTGAGGAGCAATCTGATTTGAGAGTTGAAGCTACTTTATTTGATCATTGTGGTCGGATCTTAGTCATTTTTTGTTCCCTACTAGTATCTTTGAGTAGTAGAGTTGGTGCAACATAAAACTTTTTGTGCTATACTCTTAAAGTGGGTTACATATGCATGTGCCTTGACGAATGTGAGTGAAGATAACATGATTGCAATGCTAATCTCTCCTTGAGAAGATTTATTTGCTCGAGGACGAGCAAAGGTTTAAGCATCGGGGAACTATTGGTGGTACCTATGTACCTGTTTTATATGCCAATAACTATCAATATCATACCATATTCTCGTCATAATCATATGTTTTACCTCTAATATTGACGATTTTCACATGTAGTGTCATTTTAGTGCTTTATTGCATAAACAGGTGAAAAGACAACAAAATGGCTCTTATATGAGAAGTACCGACATGAAGCCCGACTCGCCGTGCAAGGAGGGATTCCCACTAGCCCATGAAGCTTACAAGACACACATGGATGTCCATGAAGCCCAATGTGCAAGCCCAAGGTCGAGGCCCAATGCCAAAGGATTTCTAGAAGGTTTATCCGGAAGGAAAGTTCAATTCACGGAGTCCAGAAATAGCACTGTATTGTGACGCAATTTCGGAGCCTAAGACATGGTCAAATAGGAAATCTCAGAATACCAAAATTGCAGATCTCGTCGCGAGATTTCCAAAACATAAATGATTTGCATTTATTGGACTCCAGAGATGGGAGATATGGGCTCCACAAGGCAGGCTGTGCAGAGGAATCTGAATCAGGACAGATATTTTGGCATCGCCATTTTGGTTATCTAAACGTCCGAATCTGAGAATCCAAATAATACTAAAGTTGTAGATATTTTCATGGGCTATGAGATAGAGTCCAGGTTTTCTTCATTTGGATTCTGGAAGTGTCGGTTATGATTAAAGTAAGTCGGCGCTGTTTATGAAAGGTATGAAACTGACTTGGATTCAATCTCTATGAGCTAAACTTGGAGGCCAAGCAAGGGAGGACGTGACCAGAGGCTATATAAACACCCATATGACGTCTAAGACAGAGGGATGAGTAAAGGGAGGTGATCAAGACATAGGAGCCACTGCACATTGCCAGGAGGCCACCGGAGTTGAAGAGCCACCAAATTGAGAGATGTAGTCTAGTCGGGTAGGGACCCTGCGTGGTGCACTACACCGGAGCTAGGAGAAGTAGAGTTATGTACCTTAGGAGTTGTCAACAATGCATCATGGCTGCACCGATCGGTGCACCAGTTGAGCCAATAAGCGCTCCTCTGATGATGATGAATATTGGTACATTTATCTATATCTATGTTATCTATCTTGATTCTGTCCTTGGTCGCTTGTTGAATCTCTTTTGGTGAATTCAGTCTATGTGGTGTACTTAATATCTATCTATTCCCATTAGTGTAAATTGCAATTACGCTTTTGCTCATCGCATAGTGCAAGAAACCAGTGGGGAGCTAATAGCCTTCGCATGTGACAAGCCGGGGTGAACGAAACCACCATGTCTTGTAGAATACTAAATTTATCGTTCGAGTCAATGAAGTGCCAAGTAAGCTTGGATTAAGATGATAATGATTACTGCTTCAGTGCCCATCGGCGCACCAGTTGTGCCGATTGACACATCCTTTCTTCAAGTACTAGATGCATATAGGCTAACTCCAGGTGTTCCTCTTTGGTCGATGTGTATGATCCTATAATCCCTTTTACCAGGTAAGTTTTTGCACCGATCGGCGCAACCTTCAATTTTCACCTCTTTTCATGCTCACGTATGTGCAATATGTACTTCATGCTAGGATTGATTTGTTAGACGAAATAGTAAACTCTAAACACCGTTCTCTTGCTGATCCCTGTGGATTTGATTATACCTTGGAATACTCTAAGGGAAAAAGTGCTACAATATACACCATCCTCTTACGGTATATAAGTGGGTGCATAGTAACGACCAATAGATGGGCGTTGGCGTCCTCACTAAGCTTCCCACATAACGGGCTGGCCTGCACCATGGTAATGAGACCCGTCTTGATCTCAAAAGTCGCATGTCCCGTGATGTTGGGTGCAATAGGAATATTGGACGCTGAGGGAGTGGAGAAATCACAAAGACTTTTCTGGGCCATGAACTTGAAGCTTGATGGTGCGGATATGGCTGGTTCACTTGCAAACATGAACTTCTAAGGAGGGACGAGACGTGGAGGTACCCTTCTCAAGGCTTGTTCGGGATCTTCAATATAATTTTCATGCAAGGTGAACCCGGTCATGCACTACCCGGTTTTCCTACAAAAGAAGAAAACGGACAAGTTTAGCCTGTTTGGGTGAATACCAAATAATCTCATATACCAGAATAGAACATAGGTAATTCTTTCGATCAATTGCCTTCCACGACAATGGCACCAGAAATGCTTGTTGACATTTCTTAACATTGTCACTAAGTTTCCTTAGCAACGAAGCCAGAAATATTTGTTGGTAATCTTTAACGAATGTAGAGAGTCCGCAAGCACACAGAGAATATTGTTGTAGCATTTCAACCGGAGCTATTTAGGGCATCGTATTTATTTTATCCCAAAGGAAGGCATATGATTGATTAGAGTAATTACCATATTCTAAACATTGCACATTGGATTATAAGACAAAGTCCTCATGGGAGTAAAGGTAATGATAAACATTGGTAGTGGACAAAACCGATAGCATACTCAAGATAAATAAATACTAGCCTAGTGGAGAAGGACAAAGAAAGGGCTAAGTTCCTATGTTGCTTTTATATAGTTACATAGTCTACATTATATATTGTTATACTAATACATAGACAATGCAAGACAATCAGATCATCACATCCTGGGCATCCGATTGTCCCCAGCATCCACAGAACGATTCCGGCCAAGAGCCTATTGCATAGCCAAATGTGGGGGATTTCAAAGGACAGATAGGTTGTCACCACCTACTGCCTACCCCTAGCAATCCATGGGCTACACGACAATAATGCATTCTATTGATCTAAGCACCACACTTATATCTCTAGAACAATATCCCTAATCCCCTAGCGATGGATCAGAAAAGGAGTAATCGCATTTAAGTGAACACTAAGCACGTGTAAATGATCTAAGTCAAACATTAGTGATGCTTCATTATAACAATATAAATAAAGACTATAGTAAGGGCTTATGTCTAACATGGTAATATAGTATAACTACATTACTAACATGCAAGCATAATAACCACATACATGAATGGATCATAAAACCAAACAAGAAACACATGACTGAAGCATAACTATATAGAAAGACTAAATATATTAAATATATCAAAGTCTTACAAAAGGAGAAAGATATAAGAGCCATACCACAACTCTAAGTAAGAATTGGGAACTGAAGAAGACTCTATTCTAAGCCTAATTCCACTAAAACTAGAGAGTAAGTCGAAACAACAAAGAGAGTAATGCTCCTTGGTGTGTGTTGAGGAGTGAGCCACACCCTTCCTTTTATAGCTATCCAAAGGTAGTTCTGAGGTTGGTAACTTCCTAAGGGGGACAACCACCTTTGAGAAGTCGATGGGGAACCATCATTCAAAGATGGGCCTCAGTGGGCTAGCCTCCTGTTCGTCCGAACACGGGGTGGGCTTACTGGGGTTCTGCCTCCTCTGGCACATTGGTGGGTGGCCCCCCTTTGCTTTTCCATGGCTTAGGCCTTCTGTATGTCAATTTGGTTCCGTAGGTGGCGATGTGATCCGTGGGAATCCCCGTTGGCGAACTCTAATTGGTCAATGTTGTGTTTCTTCACCACATTGGTGTGTTTTCTCCTCTCTTTTGACAATTCTCCTGCATGTGAGTATTTCTCCAAGCACAAATGGATATTTATTAATTCAAACTAACATGCATGGTGGGAATGTTGAATCCTCCTTTATTTTGAGTAATATTGATGGTCAGAAATAGTATTTAACGACCGTCAACATACTGCTAGCCTCGACAATAGCAAAAACACTACAACTTCAATAAGTGGCGTACTTCTCTGACAACCAACTCCTGGTGGACACACTGCAACAAAATAACCTCATTGCACAACCTGGAGATTGGAGGCTACAACCAACTCTTCTAAACATCATCTCCAACAACAACAATAGATTCTTTCAGGTGTACAAGGCAAAGAGAGCCAACAACAGAACAGCACACTACATGGCACGAAGCGCCATGCAGGACTCTAGGACATCAGCATATACCTTCATTTCTAATCACCAAGATCACCAAAATCTATGCCCAACCATTGAGGCATTTCAAAACACTTGCTGGGGCTCTTTCACCCTAGTGTCTGTAATTTGTCGCTTATGAATGCAGGTACGAAAACTATCAAAACAATTAAAATAATCAAAACATCGCTACTCGGTTGCAACAACATTTTGTACCTGTCAAGTCCCAACCCAGCTATTGGTTTCTTCTCGACCCTGACTCAAATAACTTGCTCTAGTGCTGAGACTAGTCAGCTTCTTAAGTGACTTGCTAATTTTCAACCGACTGAAAATTTGAATAATTTTTAATATGGCTTGTTAAAACCATTGATTAAAGGCTAGCAAATATGGCTTATTAAAAGCTCTACACCACCCAACATTGCCTCCGTGGTTGCAAAAAGTGAAAGGTATTTATAAAAATGCATGTTAGGCCCATAATTATGAGAAAGATGGAGGAAATGGAAAAAGTGTGAAAACAAGGAAAAACAAGAATCTCAATGGTGATATGATAGATAGATGTTAGCAACCCAGCATTGTTTATTCGGTCAACTTAGCAAAATAATGAGGACTTACATGAAAATAAAATCAACATTTTTTTACCAGAGTTCCATCTTAATTATGAGAATCATGGCTTCATCCTGGTAGACCTCCTTGTACTGGTCCCCTTAGGCCAGTCTCAGTAAGGGTTTTATTTACATTAAATGATGTGCCACATCAGCAAAATAATGACATGGCAGAGTAATTAATATGAAATTGGATATAAAACTCATTTAACACTATTTCATATGCATGAAACTCAATTGAAACTATCATTGAGAACATAAAGTTTCATCCTAACATGCATTGACCAATCCTAGTGTAACATATTTAATTCTATGACTGGTCTATGAAATCATGAAATAAAGCTGTGCATTGGGAGCGATCATTTCATTTATAAGATCAAAATTCTGAAGCTGATGTGATACTATTAAAATATGTGACATGAAACTATGCACTGAGACTGTTATGGATGATCCATTCATTTCTATTTAACTATCCGTGCTAGGCTTGCCTTTCAGAAGAGCAATGTAGACAACTTGAATTTTGATTACCACCACCAACTAAATTAGAATGCCCATCAATCATCTGAACCATTTGTCTGTATAATTTCATCCGAGGCTCTAAGGTCAACCATATATTGCAATAGCCCCTTTTCATCGTTCTCCGTGGGAGTTGCACAGACTATCGAGTTATGCATGTTAATATCTTTATGATATTACAAAGGCAAATAATTCCATCTCATAATTCAGTGTAAATTCCTAAATGGAAGATTAGTTGAATAAGTTATTATATGAACATTAGAGTTTCTTAAGACTTAGTAGGAATTTCTGATGGAGTCATTACAGTGGACTATTATGAGTCTAAGGTTTTCTCTATCACTAAAATTCATTCAAAAGATTAATTATAACGCTTGTAGCTTATTATTTTAAGAGCTTCATCATTAGACTAATGTTAAATTTGTTTTCCTCAAATAAGTGACTTGCATTATTTTTCATGATTTGACTGTATGGTTTATCTATGAAGTAGCAAAAAACATTGACTATGGTGTGGTTACAAATAGCCATTTAATTATGGTACTTACAAGCGTATGAGTTCTTGGTTCTCAAATGAGGTGGATAATTATATAAGATAAAGGTGAAATATTTTTATTACTTAATGTGAGTGATATCCTGTTAACAGGCAGCACTAAGATTATGCTATATGAGACAAGTACTTTTATGTCCTCTCGTTTTGATATGAAAGAACTTGATTTTGCTATGTCTATTAGTTTTGCATTAGCACAATAAGAAAGGACCAAAAAATGTAATACAGGATTGATAATAAGGAATATATTAAGAAATTAAGTTTATTAATTATAATAAGTTTTATACCATGCATGTTCATTTTAATTTTGCTCAAGAGCAATAAAGTTGAAAAGATTTTAAATATGATGAGTAAACTAAGATTAAAGGAAGACATTCCTTATGCTTTAGTTGTAAGCTTTATATTAATGTTCAAGTCTGAACTTCTACCGGGATGCTTGACAATTTAGTTACATCCGAGAAAAAAGGTCCATTAAAAAAAGTTGAAGAGACTTTATGTTATTTGCATAACATCAAACTATCGTGCTGATTTTGACATGAACATAGCTTTTAGATATAATATGGGTTGGCCCATATTTTATTTAGTGACTAACAAAGTCTAGGCCAATATTAAATATAATGGTTTAATCCCATATGGAGTATTTACTGCTTGTTGACTCGACTTAATAGGTGGACTCTTATTACACCTATTAGAGAAGTTGAGAGAGGTTAGAGGCGAGCGACGCGCGCGCGCGCCGCCGCCGCCGCCAAGCTGTGCCGAGGTGAGGCGAGGCGTGGCGTGGCGTGGCGTGTGTGCGCGCGAGCGAGCCGAGCCGAGACGAGCCGTGCCGTGCCGTGCCTGCCTGTCGCGTGCGTGTTTGGAAGTTTTGCAGCGTAGAAACGGAAAGGCAAGATTCGAGAAAACCGAAATCCTACTTTGATTGTTGTATGCGTCGGTTTCCCGTTTCATCGCCTGTAGTTTCCTTTCTCCTCGCATGAAGTTTCCAAAACGCTGAGGCTATATATACGTGCATCCCGACACTGCCCTATGATGCGAAAAATACATTCCTATTCTCTGTCGAGTTGCCTTCCGAGTCTTCCCCGTCCCGGTGATTCGCGCGCACGGAGCTTCGGGAGAGCAGGCCTCTGGAACCTCTCCCGTAAGACGAAAACACCTGCTCAGGTGTGCGGGCGATCAGGTTTTTAGGAGCGCTTGATGACACAACTGCTCAACCTCGTTGACTTCTTCCTGGCGCGTCCCCGATCCTCGACTCGACTTCCTCCCGGCGCCGTTCGAGGGACTGCACGGCAACAATGTTCTACCCGCGTCAACTAAGTTCGACTACTTTAAGCAACGTACCATGATGACTGGTACGAATGGAGCTGCCGGTGCCTCCAGCACTGGTCCCTCCGCGGGGTACATCCTTACTCTTCTTGTTGTGCTTACTAGTCTAATTGCGATCATAACTAGTAATTGCAAATTAGTGAAACTTGTCATCACCTATATGCTGCTAATAACATGGATTAAATTCAACCTGAAAATGCCTAATTTTCTAACAATCCAAAAACCTGATAGGCATTTTTCTGTTAGAGGATTTGCTACTGCATTGAAACCCGATAGTTTTGATGGTATGTTTTACAAGAGGTGGTGTGAACGGATGATACTGTGGTTGACAGCAATGAATTGCTATCTCACCGCATAGGGGAAACCCAAACAATTCACTCCTGAAGAGGAGAAAGCGTTCGAGATTGCCGATAACCTATTTCGAGGCAGTGTGATTAGCGCTCTCGCTGACAAGTATGTTGATTCCTACATCACATGTAAAACTGCCAAAGAGTTGTAGGACACATTGGATGCTAAGTTCGGTGTTTCTGATGCTGGGAGTGAATTGTACGTCATGGAGCAAATGTTTGACTACAAGATGGTTGAGAACCATTCTTTAGTTGAACAAGCTCATGAAGTACAGGCACTAGCAAAAGAACTCAAACAATTTCCGTGTGTGTTGCCTGACAAGTTTGTGGCTGGAGGTATTATCTCCAAATTACCACCATCTTGGAAGGATTTTGCTACTTCTCTAAAACACAAGAGACAAGAGTTCAGCGTGGCTAACCTTATTGGGACTCTTGATGTTGAGGAGAGGGCGAGAGCAAAAGACACACGCGGAAACAGAATTGAGTCTTTTACCGCCAATGTGGCGCATAAGAAAAATAATCCCAATGCATCTCGCAATAAAAAGAAGAAGCAGGAAAAGAAAGAGAAGCCAAAGCAGACTACCATGTTTAAGAAGAAAAAGGGAAAATGAAGGACCGAGAAGGTGACCAGAGGGGGGGGGTGAATGGGAGCCAAATAAAATTCTCCAAGAGAACTTGGCCTATATCCCAAAAACAACCCAAGCCAACCTCTAAATCGATCACCAAGACTACACACACCAACTTGTGGTGTACTAGCCCTAGGAGTGATCAACCACACTAAAGAAACACAGCGGAAACAAAAAGGGGAGACGAAATGCTCAACAGTCCAGAACTGAGCACTCACCGGCAGTGCCGGTCGACCCCCGACAGAACAGAAAATCTTTCGGGATGTTGTCAAAACTTCTCCAAAAACTAATCAAACGAACTCCAAACGATGCGATTTTTGGATAAGTGAATCCTCATCACATCACGACCCTAATCCTAGGAGATAAACTCAATTGGCTCAAGGAATCATCACAAATTTCAGATCTTGTGCCAAGAACACCAAAAAGGGGAAACTTGAGAAATCCTTCAAATTGAAGGTGCTAGAGCCAATAATTCCATCAAGGATCCATAAAGGATTATCCTAGCTCATCCTAGCAAAAAGTTTCTCAAGCAATCCGGGTCAAAAACCCGTCCAAAAGTGAGATCGAAAATCACCACGAAAAAGGGTCCGAAAATAGGAAAAAGGGAATTTCGAGATTCCACTGAAGAGCGAGATCTTGAGCACAAAAATACTTCTCATATCATAGAAAGGTGCTTACAAGATCCATAGATACAAGGCTAGGAATCCCCCCTCTTCCTCCCACTATTTGGAAGAGCAAGAGATGTCTCTCACACACCCTTTCCTCTCCTCTAAAACATGAAGTCCTCTCCTAGCACTTTGAATAGAGTCCTAACACAAGGCTAATACGAAGAGAGGCACCTCTCCCACTAGCCACACCTCTCCTTATATAGGCCTAGGGTCTATTGTCCACATGACCACTCTACCCTTGACCGACATAACACACCCACCTACCACCGGAGGAATAACCGTCCATCTTTTTCCTCATCGCTCGAATGCCATCGGACGCTTCATGTCTTTGCTTCATCTCGAAGCAAGCTCCATGATGGTGCCACGTGCACCACCAACCATCGCCACCAGTTTTGAGGCCCAAACCGGGAAACCGCCTTGCACGCTTCTCAAAGCGCAACTTCTCGATGTCGACGCGTGTCACCTTGTCCCGCGATCCTGACCACCGGCAAGTCTCTCCTAGTCCCTGTCCATCGGGCCCCCTTGTCACTTGCACCGGCATCCCAATCGCCTTGACTTGGTTAACACGCCATCTTCATCACCACCACGGTTTTGAGGCTCAACCGCGAAACCGTCTGTGCTTCTTGCCTCTCCACGTGTATAGTGTGGATCACCCTTGACTTCACCCGGCATCCCGATCGTCTGGCCCCAAATCCCCTACTTGTGCCCGATCCTCTCGCCGTTGACCGCCAAGTCGACTCCAGTGACCTACACATCATGAGACAAGCAAACACACTTCCCATCTCCTGCAACATCACCAATATCTCCACCAACTCCGGTTAGTCATAACCATGATATGCAAACCCATGCAACCCCTGGGTTCCTGCATTTCAACTCAAACACTAAATCCGCTCAAGTCAATTACTCATCACAAATATAGCAAACCATGGCACATATCCACATGGTTTCTCAATCTCCCCCTTGATGAGTACATTGACAACACCAAATGCACAAAGATTAGAGATTGAAATGCGAAGCCGAATAAGCACATCCAAATGGCCAAACCCAAAGAAAAGGTGAAAACAAGCCATCTAGCAAGTAGGGATCACAAAACCAAGAGTTGGCAAGGAAAGCGACTTGAGACGCAAAGAATGTGAAAAGTGCAAGAAATCACTCAAGATCATGATATGTCCCCCCCCCCCCCAAGTTGTGGTAGGTCTCATGTAGTGCAAAACGGATCATATGAGTTTCTTAGCATTATTTGTGCATGACCCCAAAATTTTCTCCCCCTTTGGCAATGAACTCATCAAAGAGGCAAAAGAACAAGCAAACATGAAAATACAAACCTAAGGAGCTTCAACAATTATGCAAACAAGCATTTAACTTTGCTAACCATAACCATAGTGCCATGAAGTGTAAAGGCAATAGCTCCCAATCATGCAAAGATCAAAAATAGATAGCAAGGCATAAACACCATGAGCTATACAGGCTAAGCAGAAAGATTGACTAGCTTAGACAGAATCAAACTTTGCTTATCATGAGAAAATCTGCCACCACATGTGTAAGTACTCTCATCCAAGGCAAAACAAGCACCAAGTGAATCATAAGAATCTAGCCAGTTTCAATCTCAACAAGGGCAACAAGCACTCGCAAAAAATAAGCTCTACAAACGCTCACATATGCAACAAAGACTCAGTTTGATCAAGTGATTATTGTTTATCCTCATGTGTCCTCTTATCCATGCGGAGGGTCGCACGACTGGGTATGGCAAACACCCCGAGGCTTCAAGTCACAATGTTTGGATTTAGCATTATTGAGTAATTCTTGATCAAAGCACATAGCAGATTTTTCAGGATTATGCACAAGACAAAAGAGCATGCCTTTGCGGCAAAAGGAACACATGTTCCCACAATGTTACATCATGAGCTAAACATTTGCAAAGCCTTCCATTTCGCAAACACATGGTGCCAAAGACAGGACATCCTCTAGACTAGCCTCAATGCAAGCTTCAACAAGGATAAAAGCAATTATACACATGGTGAGCAACTTTCAGCAACATTAGATCATAAGGTTCAAGAAGCTCAGTTTATCCTTAAGATTACCATCACATCCACACAACTTAGCTCAAGCTCAATCATAGCAAGGAGAAATGCAAGGAAGCATAAGAATTAAAGCTCATCTACCAATGCATATATTACATATGAGATGCAATGCAAAAATGGTAAGATACATATATACAAGAGAAAACCAACTCCCCCTCAAAAGATGCCATAGGGATGACAAACACCAAGTTCCCCCCAAAGAAAAGCATATCTCGAAGCATCTAGGGGCTTGGTTAGGATATCAGCTAGTTGGTTTTTGGTATCAATGTATTTGAGCTCAACACCCCCCTTCTCAACATTGTCTCTCAGGAAGTGGAATCGTACATTGATGTGTTTGACCTTACCATGTTGGACTGGGTTTTTGGCTAAGCATATGGCGCTGGAGTTATCACACATGAGTGGAACACCCTTAAAAGTTAACCCATAGTCTATCATGGTAGATACAACCCATAGGATTTGTGAGCAGTAGCTAGCAGCAGCTACATACTCAGCCTCTGTGGTGGATTGGGCAACACTCGACTGCTTACGAGAAGACCAACAGATCAAAGAAGTACCCAAGAAATGGCAAGTACTAGAAGTGCTCTTCCTATCAATTCTACACCCAGCAAAGTCCGCATCTGAATACCATTTGAGATCAAGAGATGAAGATGCAGAGTACCAAAGACCAAACTCAAGGGTGTATTTGAGATACCTGAAGATGCGCTTGACAGCCTTGCGATGAGTCACCCTTAGGGAAGCTTGAAAGCGAGCATAAAGACACACCACAAAGTGTATGTTAGGTCTTGTCGCTATCAGGTACAAGAGGGAGCCAATCATGCTCCTGTACTCCCTTTGATCCACCGCTTCACAGTCTTCATCAGGGTCAAGGGCCGTTGTAGTGGACATTGGTGTAGACAGCAGCTTCACATTGACTATGTCGAACTTCTTTAGGAGATCCTTCGTGTACTTGGCTTGATGTATGAAAGTGCCTTGCTTGCACTACTTGATTTGAAGCCCAAGAAAGAAGGTGAGCTCTCCCATCATCGACATCTGAAATTCACTTTCCATAACTTCCTGAAACCTGGACACAAGAGCATGAGAGGAACCACCAAAGATGATATCATCCACGTAAATCTGAACCATTAGAAAGTCATTGCCATGCTTGAGAGTGAACAAGGTTTTATCAACACACCCCATGACATACCCACGCTCTAGCAAGAAGGTCTTAAGCCTAGCATACCATGCCCTAGGTGCTTGCTTTAGCCCGTACAAAGCCTTCTGAAGCTTGTACACATGGTTTGGGTATTTGTGGTGCTCAAAGCCAGGAGGTTGCCTCAAATACACTTCTTCCTCTATAAAACCATTTAGGAAAGCACTCTTGACATCCATTTGATAGAGTCTAATGCCCTTGAAGGCAGCAAATGCAAGTAAGATCCTAATGGCTTCTATCCGAGCAACAGGAGCAAAGGTTTCACCATAATCTAAGCCATCCACTTGGCTAAAACCTTGAGCAACTAGCCTAGCCTTGTTTCTCACAACCTCACCATCCTCCCCATGTTTGTTTTTGAACACCCACTTGGTTCCTATGACATTGACATTTTTGGGAGGCTCTACAAGGGTCCAGACTTTGTTTCTCTCAAAGTTTTCCAACTCCTCATGCATGGCATTAACCCAATGTTCATTAGATAGTGCGTGTCCAACATCTCGGGGTTCAAAGGTTGCAACAAAGAGAGAATTGGTAAAGCAAGCAAGATGTGCAGACCTTGACCTTGTTGTCATCTCATAGAGATTACCGATCATCTATTGAGGTGGGTGTCAACGTTGAATGTTGTGAGGAGCCTCTCTCTCAAAGTGTACCTCCCCCTCAACCACAGCTGGAGCTCGCTCGACAGCTGCTGAAGTCGATGAAGAAGCTTCTGGACCCTCTGCTGGAGTAGTGGTAGCAGTAGGAACAAGCTCAGATGAGAGATGAAGTGAATCATCATCATCATCATCAAAGCCCTATAGGTCCTCTTCTACAAAGATGCTCTCCTTCATCTCCTTGTCACCTGCAGACTCAATCATATTCCTTGCACAAGAGTTTGATTCATCAAAGGTTACATCGCAGGATTCTATGATGGTGTTAGTCTCTAAATTCAAAACTCTATAGAATGACCATGAAGAGAGTAACCAAGAAAGATTCCATCGGAAGACCCTGACTCAAACTTATCAAGATTGCCACAATTGAGAATGAAGCACTTGCAACCAAAGACACGCAAATGAGAAACAGATGGCTTCCTCCCCAAATGAAGCACATAGGAAGTCACATTAAGAATTGAGCGCAAGAAAATCTGATTGAAAACATAGCAAGCAGTGCTAATGGCCTCAGCCCAGAACTGCCTCGAAGTCCTATGCTCATCGAGCATTGTCCGGGCCATTTCCACCAAGGTCTATTCTTTCTTTCAACTACACCATTTTGCTGGGGAACACGAGGTGCTAAAAACTAATGCTCAATACCATGCTCAAGACAGAAAGCATCAAAGGAGGAGTTCTTGAACTTGGTGCCATTATCACTGTGAATTGCTTGTAATGCACCAGGGAGTTCCTTGAACAACCTCAAAGCTAAGCTCCGAAAGTGATGAAACACTTCATCCTTGCTCTCAAGAAAGTAGACCCAAGAGTAGCGAGAATAGTCGTCAACAATCACAAGAACATACCACTTTCCACCCGCCGAACGAACCCGAGAAGGACCAACAGTGTCCATGTGAAGCAACTCTCCAGGGCGTTCAGTCATCACCAAATTGATTGGTTGATGAGAAGCGGCAATCATTTTCTCATGACAACAAAGTGCACAAACCAAATCCTTATCAAATTTGAGCTTAGGCAATCCTCGGATCAAACCTAGGCCACTCAAGCGACATAACAAGTCAAAGCTCATGTGACCCAGTCTCCTATGCCATTTCCAGAGCTCAGAAGAAGATTGAGCAAACAAGCACTTGTGAGAACCAGGAGAACCAGCAAAATTAGCCTAAAAAACTCTACCAATGCGAGAAATCCCACAAACCAAGGAACCACTCGAATAAAGAACACAAGAAGCATTCGACTTAAAGCGCACTTCCAAACCAACATCAAGAAGCTGAGAGACAGAGAGGAGATTGTACTTGAGAAACTCCACCAAACCAACATCATTGATAGTGAAGTTCTCATTTACCTTTACCTCGCCCCTTCCCTTCACTCTTCCTCTCTTGTCATCTCCAAAGGTCACATACTCCCGACGTTTCAAGGGAGTGAGGCTGGAGAACCACTTTGCATTCCCGGTCATGTGGCCCGAACACCCGGAATCCATCAACCACTTGTTCTCCAAGCCTCCACCTGCTGCCTACAAAGAATAAGAAGTGAAAGTCGATGGCTCAGTGCTGGGGTTAGTCAAAAAGCATTTGGGAATCTAGCATTTAACCATATGACCGGTAGTATTCATCACAGTCTTTGCACTTTATCATTCGAACGCATGGGGCGAGAACCACGACAAGGAAAATGTGGCCTCTCAAAGCGTCTTGACTCAAACCTTGAGTTGTGAGGATAGAAATCATCTGTGTGAAAGCCAAATCCACGCGAGTGATGCTCACCATGATGGGGAAAACATGGGGCGCCAAAGCGCTGCTGCACAAAGCCTCTGTTTCGTGAATCAAAGCCATATGAGGAATGACCCTGTCCACGATAGGAACAAGAAAAAGAGCGAGGCTGAAAGTCAACAAAATCATTATAAAAGCATCCCTAGTCAACTCAGCTTGCTTCCTCTCAATCCTCTTACGCCTAAAATAGAATTCATCCAAGTGGCCCTTGCGACCACAAAACATGCAAATGTAGACACCCTTAGGATTAGGCTTGGCTTGCATTACAGGTTTGGGTTTTGGCTTCTTTGTTTGCTTTGGGTTGAAGGAGGGTTTTGGATTGGGTGGATAGTATCTGTCAGTGGGTTTGATGGTGTTTTTCTCATCCTTGTAGCTGGAGCTAGGTACAAACTTACCCACATTCTCACTCTCCTTATCACACCTCTCAAATCCCAAACCCAAGTTATAGGTTGATCTAGAAGCACTCTCCTTCACTCTTGCCAAATCACTCTCAATCTTCTCTTCACTCACTAGGGTTCTCGGGAGCCTAGACACAAGACAGTCATTTTCCTGAACTAGGGCTTTGTTTTCCTCCCTAGTGATTACAAGCTTATCCTTAAGAGAGACACACACCCCACAAGGTGGTGGAAGGACCTTAGAGCGAGCCTCATGAAGCAACTTGGACTCAAGCTCTTTGACTTTGAGGGACTGAGCTTCCAACTCATCTGTGAGCTTGGGGCACTTATGACATGCACCCGAAAGAGTTGGTCTAGCTTTGAACTCATCAAGCTCCTTGAGGGCACTCTCAAGCTGACTGGAAACTTGAGCATGCACACTCTCCCTCTGTGCAAGATCACTCATCACAACTTGACAAGACTCACACTCAACAACAATGTCGTCATGAGCAAGCTTGGACCTAAGCAAAGCAATTTCAAAATCAGCACTCTCCAACTTAGACTTAAGCTCTCTACTCTCATGAACAGCACTGTGAAGCTTATCATCTTGCATGAGCAGAACATCGCGCAAATGATCAAGTTCTGAAGAGAGCTCATCGAGAGTGGGAGGTACCTTGCTTGTGTCGGAGTCGGATCCAGAGTCGATGTCGTGGTCGTTCTTTGCCATGAACCAAAGCCCGGTGAAGTCATCCTTCCTCTTGACTCGTGGCTTTTCAACCTCCTCCTCCGAGCTTGTAAGGCCTTCGCTTGATGTGAGGTCGACATCGCTCAAGGCGGCAACGCAGGCGCGTGCAATGGCCTTGGCAAACTTCTTGGAGTTCTTGCCCTTCTTATAGAAGCGGTTCTTCTTCTGCTTGAAGTCTTCAGTGTTGTTGTCGCGGTACCCGGTCTTCATCTTCTTCTTAGGACAATCAGCGATGAAGTGTCCTGGGTCACCGCACTCGAAGCAGGTTCTTGAACCACCTCCTCTTCTCTCCTTTCGGTTGTTATAGAACTTCCTGAACTTCCTTGTGAGCAAGGACAGCTCCTCGTCAGGAATGCACTCCATCTGTTCATCGGAAGCTGCAACAAGAGAAGACAAAGCAAACTCCAAGGAAGACTTGTCAAGTGAGGGGTTAGTTCCATGAGAAGCACAACTGTGATCACCCTTCTGAGAACTAGAAAGCGAAGCCATGCTAGAAGCAAGAATAGAAAGATTAGGACCAGATTTCCTAGACAGTTCATGAGATTTCAGCTCGCTATACAGTTTGCTCACAGTTCAGGGTATTGAATTCAGCAGTTTCTTCTAGAGCAGCAATTTTAACCCCCCAAATATTTTCATCAAGTGAGTACAACAGTTGCTTAGCTTTATCATTGTCATTATACACAAGGGTACCACAAGCCAGCAAGTTGTACACAATTGCCTCAAAACTACGAAAAGTGTCATCTAGTGACTCGCCCGATTTCTATGCAAAGGTTTGGTACTGTCTATTGTAAGAATCCTTACGCATAGACTTGACCTAGTTGGTACCCTCATGGTAAGTGCAGAGCTTATTCCAAATAGCATGAGCAGTGTCAAGGTGTGCAACCCCAAGCCAGGATGTTACACTCTCACCCTCTTAGAAGATCGACGTCCTCATCGACCAACCCCAAGCCAAGAACATCCCCTCCTGGCCATGTCCGTGTGCCCAGTGCCAGCGCGTGTGCCATGTTGTGTGACCACTCTGGACCCACACCAGCCATGCACACCATGCCTGCGCAACTGCAACCCCACACGCCCATGAAACCGTAAGGGTCGGCTCTGATACCAACTGTAATATCCCGCCCCTCCGAGGCTGGGCCCTCCGAGGCCAGGCCCGCTTACCTGGCAGCTCTCTAGGACCTCAAGACTTTCCTCACAGACCAACACAAGTAGTATTCTATCAATCCTATTAAGCCTTGGGCCAGGATGTTACACTCTCACCCTCTTAGAAGATCGACGTCCTCATCGACCAACCCCAAGCCAAGAACATCCCGTCCTGGCCATGTCCGTGTGCCCAGTGCCAGCGCATGTGCCATGTTGTGTGACCACTCTGGGCCCACACCAGCCATGCACACCATGCCTGCGCAACTGCAACCCCACACGCCCATGAAACCGTAAGGGTCGGCTCTGATACCAACTGTAATATCCCGCCCCTCCGAGGCTGGGCCCTCCGAGGCCGGGCCCGCTTACCTGGCAGCTCTCTAGGACCTCAAGACTTTCCTCACAGACCAACACAAGTCTTTTCTACGTACTTTGTCCTCACTCATGTGCACCCGGGACAAACTTCCGGGTCGGTCACCCATCCCTAAATTGCTCCAGGCTAAGCACGCTTAACTTTAGAGTTCTTTGGGGATGAGCTTCCTGAAAAGAAGTTGCAACTTATTGGTATGAGTATTCTATCAATCCTATTAAGCCTTGGGCCAGGATGTTACACAAATGTCATGCGTGCGTGCAATCTAAGCAACCTCGTAAGCCTCACAAGCCTGCGGAGATGAGGAACTTAGAGACATTAGAACTTGTTCATACTGATTTGTGCAAAATGAATGGAAAATTGACTAAAGGCGGCAAAAGATACTTCATGACTCTTATAGATGATTGTTCTTGTTATTGCTATATTTATTTGTTGAAAACAAAAGATGAAGCGTTGCATTACTTTAAGATCTATAAAGCTGAAGTAGAAACCCAACTTGAGAGGAAAATCAAACGGTTAAGGTCTGATCACGGTGGAGAATATCTTTCCAATGAATTTTCTGACTCCTGTACTGAGCACGGAATTATTCTTGAGAGGACACTGCCTTACTCACCTGAATCCAATGGGATTGTCGAACGAAAGAATTGCACTCTAACTGATTTGGTTGACGCCATGTTAGAGACTGTGGGACTATCTAAAGAATGGTGGGGTGAGGCGATTTTGACGGTGTGTCATGTCCTGAATAGAGTGCCAATAAAGAACAAAGAAATTTCACCATTCAAGGAATGGTTTAAGAGGAAAATAAATCTTTCATACTTGCGCACTTGGGGTTGTTTGGAGTCATTGTTGTTGTTCTACTACTTCTACATCGACATCTACTTCATCTACAGAGGCATCTATGGCATCATCAAGCTATGGTCAGTTAAGTTATAACCTAATTATAAATTAGTGTGATGTGGTCATGACTAGACTAAGTTAATTAGATCATGTCGTTTAGTATGTTTAAGAGCCCTCTTAGTTGTAGCATGATTCTCACACTAGAGCATAACAGACCCTACTCTAGTTAGTCGATGTTTAAATTTTTTGCATGTCGAGAATTAAGATCCATTCACTAAGATTAGTATGTTATTAATGGTAATTAATTATGGTTAGGGTTTAAACATGATAATTAGATCATTGTTATGTTGAAGCTCGTACTAATTTGATGAACCCGAATCAACCTAAGTCCAAACTAAGTCTCTAAAGCAACTAGAAGGAGATGATTGGGTACATTAGTTGAGTCTCAGTAAAAGCCCTGATTTTCTCCATCATTAGCTAACCCTAACCCTAAGACTCCCCAACCCTAACCCTAAGACTTACCTTGGGTCGTCGATCCATCGTGGCCTGAGCTTCACTGCACGTATATGTCAATGCCGTTGACCTCATCCCGCTGGTCCCCGGCGAGGTACCGCGTGACATGAGCCCCGTCGCACATGCCGACTCACCAGGACAGAATCCACCACTGTCGGCTTCAGTTTGCCGCACGGATGCTACCACATGACCGAGGCGTCATCAGGTGGTCGTTGTTGACATCGTTGCTGAGCTGTCACTGCCACTCCTCGCGCACATTGGACCCGCCATCAAGGGCACCACGGAGGCACCGCTCGATAAGCCACACGCAATTGGTCGCATGCGCGCGCCGATGAGAGGCACTGCCATGCCCACCGGTGATGTGGCCTGCGTAGGTGGGCATCGTCTAGATCTGGCTGGAGAAGAGAAGGGAGTGTGAGAGTAGAGGGAGTGGTAGGCGAAGTGAGCTATGGTTTCGGTCTGTTGGGTTTTTACCCCAAGCTCAATCGATCCCAGCCGCTCGCTCCCACCAAATGCGATCAACACCTGCTCATGTCTTGGTTGGGGGCTTGGGCCTGGGCCAGGAAAGAAAAGAGGAGCGCATGGTCAGATGGGCCAATTCCTCAGCCTGCTCGCGCACATAGGCTGACAGGTCGCACTGAGCCGCAACCAAAACTGATGCTTCCCCTGACAGGTCGCGCTTGGGACGGTTTTCCAGTTTTGGGTATAATTTTAAGTATTCTGGGCCTGCCACATATTTAGATTTATTATTTTCTATTTTCACAGACTTAAAGGCATAAGTATTTAAAATAAGTTAGATATTAATTTAAGCTGATTTTTGGGCATGTTAAATTTTTTAGCACATCAAAAGTTTCTGTTTATACAGAGTATTAAGCTTTGTTACACCATAAGTATTAATGTAAGCAATTTTAGGAATAATTCTTTAGATTTTCATGAACAGAATTAATTTGAGTTGATATTAATAGTTAACTAAGGTGGTTTTTTCCCAAAATAAATCAAGGTATCTCCCAAAATAAGCCTTTCTTAGTGAAGTTACCATGTTTTGGATATTCAAAATAAGTATATTTCCCGATGATGATTAATGTTTTCCATTGCATTTAGGTATTAATGAAATATTATAAGACAATTTTAAATTATTACTTTATAATTTATTATTGTATTTATTTATTTTGTTGAGAATATTTATGTTTGAGCTCTCCTATTTGTATGCTCTGTTTGTTTTAGTGCATTGTAATTTTTCCTATGATGTTTATGCACTAAATAAATAAATTTTAGTTTTGACTCCATTACTTAAGTTCCAGTTTTAGTTTATTTAAATATTTACCATCAAAATCCATTATGTGTTAAGATAATTAAGTAATGCATAAGTTGCATTACATGTGCAAATTTAATAATGCATAAGTTGCATTATTGGTGCTATAAGTTATTGCACCATTATGTACATTGGGATGTTCTCCGGTTGAATGGAACCAAAGGGAAGTTTGATTGGGGATTGCACTCTATAATTATATTCTGGCCAAAGCTGATTATAACTATTGAGTTTAAGTGTTTTTAATTTTGTTTCTAGCCAAAGCTGATGCAAAATTGACAACTATTATGAACGTGTAATATTTCTGGCAAAAGTTGATTGTTCCATGTTCTTTAGACTACATCTTGTGTACATATATAACATCAAAGTCATTCAGATGAATTTTTGTTTGTTTTCTATCCAAAGGTGATGCAAATTGAGAATTGAATAGTGTTTCATTTGTTATCCCTAATGGTGATGCAAATAGAAACTTAAATGCATGTTATGTTAACTATTTCATGCTATATAAAGCATATTTTTTATTTTTCTCAATATCTTGACTAAAGCATTATTTTGGCTTTGTTATTTTCAGCTAGTAGTTTTGCAAGCTACATGAAAACCATTAAGCCCCTTAATGGCATTGATTATCCTATATGGAAAGAGAAGGTGCAAGACATTCTCAAGTTCTAGAACTTGACTATGTGTTGCGTGAGGTCAAGCTTTTTCCTCCTACTTTAGGCGTTAAAGATTATCATGTGAAGATGTATGCATATCACTTTAAATTAGATAAATGGGAGAAGGATGATAAATTTGCCAAAAGGATCATAAAGCTTTCGATCTATGATGGAATAAGAGGAGAATTTCTTGATGAAAAGGACAAGACTGCTATGGAACTCATGTACTGAATTGAACATAATCGTATAAGAGTGTGTGTGTGAATCCTCGTCAAAAGTATAACTACCTCACGTTATGGCTGGCAAAGTGAAATAGGAAAGCATGTGAGCAACATGTGGGACATTGTTGATGAGCTTAAGTCATTTGGATTGTCACTTCCCAAATCAAGTGCGAAGCATTTCATTAGATACATAAAGCTTGGGGAGTAGATTATTAGATTAATTGATGGAGATTAGTTGAAGTTCACATAATTGAGAGCTTTTTTTAGAAATTGTTACTGGATTCAATATTTAGCTTGATGATATTCAATGTAACTTAGTGAAACTTTTGTTTCGATATACATTATGAGTATTTTTCTATAAGTTATAAAATTATTTTTGCATCATCAAGTTTTAAATTATCATTATGTTCTTGCTTCTTTATAAGGAGATTTTGAGTTTATTTTGATTAAAATTATATGATGAATATGTGAGATATTAGATAAGTTATATGATGAGACCTTGTCGAAATTGTGTCATTAGCATTAAGATACATTTTGAAGGGGAGAATGGAATGTCCCATCAAGATAAGAGATACTTCTATATCATCATATTCCTCACTAAATAAGTAAGTTACTAGAGATATATATGACACATGATATATATTATTCATATTATCATTTTGTCTCTTCTCGGTAACATAAGTTGGTGTTTTGTTTTATTCAATACACACAAGTATAAAAGCTCCGGAATTGTTCATTATTATCGAATAAAATTTATAAAAGAAGGAGTAAAATCTTACTAAGTCTAAAGTGAGCTATATGGATATACCTTAATAAGTTTAAGGGACACCATCTCTACTGTTATAGTCATTTCACTAAGTTTATTAAGAAAGATAGATTGTGTTCTTTAAGGATGCAGAAATAAGTGGGAGCTCAATAAAGGAGAGTAAAATTCTTGAAGAGATATAGACTAAGTTTTCTATACTAATGATTCAAGAAAATAATTCTCATATTGTTATTTTAGTGCTCTAAGTTTTACACATATGACTAATTTATTAAAGTTTTCTCATGACTTAAGAGAGAGAGAGAGAGAATTTGTCATTCAAAGTCATTACGTTTATTCATGTTAATATCTTTATGATATTACAAAGGCAAATAATTCCATCTCATAATTCAGTGTAAATTCCTAAATGGAAGATTAGTTCAATAAGTTATTATACGAACATTAGAGTTTCTTAAGACTTAGTAGAAATTTCTGATGGAGTCATTACAGTGGACTATTATGAGTCTAAGGTTTTCTCTATCACAAAAATTCTTTTAAAAGATTAATTATAATGCTTGTAGCTTATTATTTTAAGAGCTTCATCATTAGACTAATGTTAAATTTGTTTTCCTCAAATAAGTGACTTGCATCATTTTTCATGATTTGACTGTATGGTTTATCTATGAAGTAGCAAAAAACATTGACTATGGTGTGGTTACAGATAGCCATTTAATTATGGTACTTACAAGCGTATGAGTTCTTGGTTCTCAAATGAGGTGGATAATTATATAAGATAAAGGTGAAATATTTTTATTACTTAATGTGAGTGATATCCTGTTAACAAGTAGCACTAAGATTATGCTATATGAGACAAGAACTTTTATGTCATCTCGTTTTGATATCAAAGAACTTGATTTTGCTATGTCTATTAGTTTTGGCATTAGCACAATAAGAAAGGACCAAAAAATTTCATACAGGATTGACAATAAAGAATATATTAAGAAATTAAGTTTATTAATTATAATAAGTTTTATACCATGCCTGTTCATTTTAATTTTGCTCAAGAGAAATAAAGTTGAAATAAGATTTTAAATATGATGAGTAAACTAAGATTAAAAGAAGACATTCCTTATGCTTTAGTTGTACGCTTTATATTAATGTTCAAGTCTGAACTTCTACCGGGATGCTTGACAATATTAGTTACATCTGAGAAAAAAGGTCCATTAGAAAAAGTTGAAGGGAGTTTATGTTATTTGCGTAACATCAAACTATCATGCTGAGTTTGACATGAATATAGCAGGCTACATGGCTTATGGCAGTTATCATGGTGTATAATTTTAGTATTTAAGACGACATTAAGATTACTACAGTTGTGTTGTAGTATTTTCCTCTAGTAACAACATGGCATATAGTGGGAGTCAAGCTCACTATTGCTTAAGTGTGTTGTGTTGTGAAAGAGAATCCAGAATCAAAATATTAGCTTAAGTACTAAGATTAATACTAGCTGATCAACATATACTAAAGGCTTATCATCTATCACATTAAATGCGCAAATAAGAATGGGCCAAGTGGAAAGTCTTTAACCTTACTCTAATTTTGGATATAGGACCATTATTTTATTATCTCTACATATGTAATAACCTTTTTATCGAGCTATTCCAGTGAACTATGAGTAATGGGGTCCCCGTGATGATATTGTGTTGCTGACAACGCATTGGTCTAGCCTTACTCTTTTACTGAGTGTGAACATAAGTTAACTATGAAAAATAGTTTAAGTCGTTCGATCAAGTGGGAGAATGTTGGAGTTGATCTCAGACTCAAACTCCAATTACTTGACACCCAAGCCTAATCCACCCAGGTTGTCATATTTTTGTTAATTTTTTCATATCAAACATTATGAGCTCTGATGGGTGTTTGATTCTGCTTTACTCGCCATGTACAAACTTTGTTTCTCAATAAGGCAGACAGGACTGGGTATGCCCTTCCTTGGAACAGAGCAAGATGCACAGTATTTATTATTGGAGATATGCTCAAAAGACAATACGGATTTGATCCGTATGTGAGGGTCATACGGATAGTGATCCGTGAGAGATTAGTCCACTAATGGGCCAGCTAGTCGAGGCCCATTAGAAGGGTCTATTTAAGTGGAGAAGCGGCTTAAGGCGCAGGTGATTATCCAGTCTAGAAACCCTAGCCGTCGCCACCTCCCTCTCTCTCTCCTAGGTCACCCTAAGTCGTGATGCCGGTGCTAGAACACTGTGCACGGCCTTCTACCCTGTACGTGTGGACACCGCAAGGAGGCGTTGCGGCTGTTGTGCTTCGCCTGGACCAGGAGGAGACGGTTGTTGTGAACGACTACGTCCTCTACATCGACGCACGACTATCTTGGACGTCGCTTCTCCAACCTTGCTTCCGCTTCACCTACGCGTCTAGTGGTAATGATCTATGATCCCCTCTTACAAGGCTTCCTGGTTGAACGGTAGAAATTGTTTCTAGCTATCGTAGCCTCCCCGTTCCCCCAACATCTATTTAGTGGATTAGGGACCACCGTACGGATTTCTGCAAAAACAAGTTAGTTGATTATACCCCCTTTTTATTCACGCGATAGAGTCCATTCTCGCCTAACTTGTTTTTGCAGAGAATGTTGTGAATGGTATGGCCCAGAATGTGTATGTGATGGATGTTTGTGTTCTTTCATGACCTACGAGTCATATTTAAAACAACTGGGTTGAGGCTGTCATATTATTGTATAACGGCCTGCGTGTCGACTTGTGATACTTGATCTCTTCATGTAATTCACTACTAGCTATTAGATGTAGTAGCTCAATACTTGTTCATGGAGGCCGATTTTAGAGCATGGTGGACACATTGACAGGAGGAGGCCTACAACAATGGAGATGGAGATCACCATGTGAAAGGGTCATACTATTTCACAGTTAATATGATTGCCGATGATGATATTCCTGTCATCCTATTCTATTATGTTCATATGCTGGATATAATGATCATGCTAGTATAGATTCCCTCAGAAAAATTAAGATTAAAATTGATGCCCTTCCAATAGCTGCACCTACTATAATTTCAATCATTGTGTGGTAGGTCTGTCAAAGTAGAGTGCCCCAACTATCTTAATAAGTGGGGTGAATGTCGGACATTCACAAGCATAGTATTGGTTTGGTTGACAAAGCTATCAAAACAGTTTTGGGCTTTGGGGCATGGTGTTGGGCGTCGTGACATATGATGTCTCCCAACAAACAAGAGTCACATATGATGTGATTAGCAAATATTGCTTACCTAGTACACTAGATTTCTAGTAGTGATGCCAAAGCTCACTAGGAACTAGTTGAATAAGGATCTTGGACCATATTATGTCATTTTGAGGGAAAACGAATCTAAGAATATAGTGAAGAAACTCTTTTACAATTGTTTAATAGGAGTTTTACATTTACATAGTGCTTATACACTTGCATGTGTTTCTATTGTAGATCATGCCCCCGCTAATAATGCTTCCAGTTTTAATTTACGTTTGATCCTTGAGAAAGAAAAACTAAATGGAACAAACTTTATGGATTGGTATCGCAACTTGAGAATTATTCTCAAGCAAGAGAAAAAGGAATATGTTCTAGAGCTTCCTTATCCTGATGACCTGCCTGAAAATGCTAGTGCTACCTAGAAGAGGGAGTATGACAAGCATACTAATGATGCACTTGATGTTGGTTGTCTCATGCTTGTTACCATGTCTTCTGAGCTTCAGAAGATATATGAGAACATTGATGCCCATAATATGATTGTTGGGCTTTGTGGCATGTTTGAGAACCAAGCAAGGACTGAGAGGTATAACATCTCAAAGGCCTTGTTTGCGTGCAGGCTAGCTGAAGGTAGTCCCATCAGTCCTCATGTAATCAAGATGATTGGTTACATTGATAGCCTGGAGAAGCTTGGTTCTCCTCTTAGCTCAGATTTGGCTACAGATGTCGTTCTCCAGTCGCTCCCAGCGAGCTATGAGCCATTCATAATTAATTTTCATATGAATAGCCTGGAGAAGACTATGGCCGAATTGCATGGGATGCTAAAGACTACCGAGGAGAGCATCAAGAAAACTTGGGCAAATCATGTGATGATTGTACAGAAGGATAGGAAGAGAAAGCGCAAGCCTAAGGCTAAGAGTGCGGATGAGATCCCAAGCTTAAAGCCTAAGGTTGCAGCAGCTCCTCCCAGACCAAAAGTGCCTCTAGGCGATCCTTGCTATCATTGCAAAAAGACTGGGCACTGGAAGAGAAACTGCAAGCTTTACTTGGAAGAACTCAAGAAGAAGAAACTTACTGATCCTTCTACTTCAGGTATCAATGTTATTGAAATTAATCTTGCTACTCGTCCTGATGATTCATGAGTATTTGATACCGGATCGATGATTCATACTTGCAAATCGTTGAAGGGTCTTAAAGGGACAAGGAAGTGTGCAAGAGGCGAGGTGGATGCTCGTGTCGGCAATGGTGCAAAAGTTTCTGCGTTGGCCATCGGGACTTATCCACTCTCATTACCATTGGGATTAGTTTTGGAATTAAATAATTGTTATTACATTCCTGGCTTGAGCAAAAACATTATATCCTCCTCATGTTTAGAGGATGTTGATGGTTATGAGGTCAAAATAAGGAACAAATGTTGCTCTATTTATTTGAATGATATTCTCTATGCAAATTGTCCATTATTGAATGGATTGTTTTGTCCTGACATGGAGAATAAGACGATTTATAACATTGATGCGAAGAGGCTCCGCCCGAATGATTTGAATCCCACTTACATTTGGCATTGTCGTTTAGGCCATATAAATGGGAGACGCATGGAGAAGCTCCATAAAGATGGTCTTCTACACTCATTCGATTTTGAATCAATTGAGACATCTGAACCTTGTTTGCTTGGCAAGATGACTAAGTCACCTTTCACAGGACATAGTGAAAGGGCAAACGATCTGTTGGCTCTTATACATACAGATGTATGTGGACCAATGAGTTGTGTGGCTAGAGGTGGTTTTCAATACTTCACTACTTTCACTGATGACTTTAGTAGATACGGATATATCTACTTAATGAAGCATAAGTCTAAATCATTTGAAAAGTTCAAAGAGTTTTAGAATGAAGTACAAAATCAATTAGGCAAAACAATTAAAACCCTACAATCTGATCGTGGAGGTGAATACTTGAGCTATGAGTTTGGTGATCATCTAAGACAATGTGGAATTGTTCCACAATGGATGCCACCTAGAACACCTCAATTAAATGGTGTGTCCGTGCGGACAAACCAAACCTTTTTGGACATGGTTAGGTTAATGATGAGCCAAAGTGATCTTCCGTGACCTTTTGGGGATACGCTCTAGAAACTGATGCTTTCACTTTAAATAGGGTTCCATCTAAATCTATAGAGAAGACGCCATATGAGATATGGATCGGGAAGCGTCCCGTGTTGTCTTTTCTCAAGATTTAGGGTTGTGAGGCTTACGTAAAACGTATGTTGTCTGGTAAGCTTTCTCCCAAGTCAGATAAATGTTAATTTATAGGATATCCTAGGGAAACCAAAGGGTATTATTTCTACAACCAGGAGGAGGGCAAAGTGTTTATCGCTCGGAATGGTGTCTTTCTGGAGAAAGAATTTCTCTCATAAAAGATAAGTGGGAGGACAATGCAACTTGAAGAAGTTCAAGAAACACTAGAAAATGTTTCTTCTCCCACTGAACCTCAATTGGAACAGGTTGCATAAGATGTTGTAGAACCTATTGGTGAGGCACCAGCCCCATGTAGATCTGAAAGGGCACGTTGCGCACTTAAAAAGTTCACGATCCTAATAACTGAGCAGCACGACATATTATTGTTGGACAATGATGAGCCTAAGACATACAAGGAAGCAATGACGGGACTAGACTCTGAGAAATGGCTTGGAGCCATGAGATCCGAATTAGAATCCATGAGAGAAAATCAAATTTGGATCTTGATTAATCCACCTGATGGCATTAAAAACATTGAGTGTAAATGGGTTTTTAAGAAAAAGATAGACAAGAATGGAAATGTTCACATCTATAAAGTACAATTGGTGGCGAAAGGTTTGAAACAAATTCAAGGTGTTGATTATGATGAGACCTTCTCGGCCATCGCTATGCTAAAGTCTATTCAGATCCTCCTAGCGATTGCCGCATACTATGATTATGAGATATGGCAAATGGACGTCAAAATGGCTTTCCTTAATGGAAATCTAAGTGAGGATGTGTACATGACACAGCCTGAAGGTTTTGTTGATCCACAAAAAACTAGGAAAATATGCAAACTTCAAAAGTCCATTTATGGACTGAAGCAAGCATCTCGGAGTTGGAACCTTCGTTTTGATAAGGAAGTCAAAAGGTTTGGCTTCATCAAGAATGAAGGAGAGCCTTGTGTTTATAAAAAGGCTAGTGGGAGCGTACTTGTATTTCTAGTCCTTTATGTGGATGACATATTGTTGATCAGAAATAATATTTCAATGCTTGAAGATGTTAAGTCTTCATTAAGAAAAAGTTTCTCAATGAAAGACTTGGGAGAGGCAGCATACATTTTGGGTATTAAGATCTATAGAGATAGATCAAAAGGGCTAATTGGATTAAGCCAAGACACGTACATCGACATGGTATTGAAACAATTCAATATCCAAGATTCCAAGAAAGGTTTCTTGCTCATGTCGCATGGCATCACTCTTAGCAAGACTCAATGTCCTTCGACACCTGATGAGATAGAGAACATGAGAGCGATCATGTATGCTTCAGCTATCGGATCCATCATGTATGCCATGATATATACGCGCCCAGATGTAGCTTATTCTCTAAGCGCTACAGGCAGATTCCAATCAAACCCAGGAGAAGTTCACTGGGTGGCTGGTAAGAATATCCTAAAGTACTTAAGAACTATGGGTATGTTCCTAGTTTATGGAGGTGAGGAAGAGCTCGTTGTAAATGGTTACACCAATGCTAGTTTCCACACCGACAAGGATGATTCAAGATCGCAATCTGGATATGTATTTTGCCTCAATAAAGGCGCGATGAGCTGGAAGAGTTCCAAGCAAGATACGGTTGCTGACTCAACAACAGACGTCGAGTACCTTGCCGCTTCAGAAGCTGCAAAGGAAGTTGTTTGGATCAGAAAATTTGTTTCTGAGTTGGATGTGGTTCCTAGTGTGTCCAGTCCAATGGATCTCTATTATGATAATAGTGGTGCCATTGCGCAAGCCAAGGAGCCTAGAGCGCATTGAAAGAACGAACACATACTCAGGTGTTTTCATCTCATCTGGGACATTGTTCATCGAGGTGACGTGAAGATATGCAAGGTGCACACGGGTTCAAACATCGCTGATCCGTTGACAAAACCTCTCTCTCAGCCCAAGCATGAGGCACATATGAGATCCATGGTTATTAGATATCTGTATGATTAATGTATGAGAGATTGTGTAATGCCTATATTTATATGTGATTGAATAAAATATTATTATGTTCCATAGATAATAATCATTGATTGATTGACAAGTACGTGACTTTTTGTGAAACTCATTGTTCTTTAATAATATTATCCTAAATGATCCCTAGTTCTTTATCATTGTGTTGGACAATAATGATTCATGGACTAGCACATGTATTGGTTGATGATCATGTTTCACAGATCATTGATATGGAGATATCAAATCAATAATGTGGACACATGTTAGGGAACATGGTGTTGGATTGACCCACTAATAGACTCTGCTAAGATGTTAATATTGTGCCATCAGTTGTTGTCTTGTATGATGTACCTTCGGGATCCTTAGACCTGAGATCGTCATTCATTCACATAATGTGTAATAGCACACATAGTAATGAGGGCATCCTCCACTATTACCCGTTGGGGCGGTGACCGTGTGAGCCTCTGAATAATCCCACCTTGCTTAGCTTGGGAGGTGGAAGCCACCTTAAAAAGGAGAGCAACCCTTCCACTATCAGACTAGTCTTTTAGGAAGATTGGGCTTTTCCCTAAGTGGGGGCGCCGGAGTTGCGGTGCTATGACTGCGGATTCAGGTCATGGACCTAGAATCGGATCGGTGTGTTGGGCTTTTGGCAGGAGTTGCGGTGCTAAGATTACGGGATTCAGGGAATCCGGATTGGTGTATCAGGCTTCATTCCACCCCACCTGGGCCGGATGTATCATTTGGTATCAGAGTTGGGCCCTTGTTAAGAAGGGGAGAATGATGAGAACATCCTCCACTATTACCCGCTGGGACGGTGACCGTGTGAGGCTCTGAATAATCCCACCTTGCTTAGCTTGGGAGGTGGAAGTCACCTTAAAAGGGAGAGCCACCCTTCCCCTATCAGACTAGTCTTTTAGGGAGATTGGGCCTTTCCCTGAGTAGGGGCACCGGAGTTGCAGTGCTATGACTGCGGATTCGGTTCGTGGACCTAGAATCGGATCGGTGTGTCGGGTTTTCGGTAGGAGTTGCGGTGCTAAGATTGCGGGATTCAGGGAATCTGGATCGGTGTGTCGGGCTTCGTTCCACCCCACCTGGGCCGGATGTATCACTTAGGGATTACCAAACGCTATTTCATAATTGGGTAGTTATAAAGGTAATTTTTAGGTATGCTATAAAACATGTCGTTAGGTGTGAGTAATCAAGATTGAATTTGCCCCTCTTCATAACAGGGGAGATATCTCTAGGCCCCTCGAGTTAGATGGATTTGGAAGTGCATGGTCATGCCAATGTGATTAAAAGTTAATCACGATTACTAGGAGTTAGTCATGATAAATCCACTAGACATTCAAGTGAATGGTCGAGCTATTATAGGGATGGTACGTATCTCGCCTTGAGCTTGATTGATATCGTGAGACAAAGAGATCGGTGAATGTGTATGTCAAAATGTTCAGCCGATATGAGCTTTATGTGTACATGAGAATCTGTATGTGCTGCTAGGTGCCGCTATTGATTTATGATTTGAAAAATGGTTTTCACATCATTGTCGTGTACATGTAAACTTGACGGGTCACACACTTAACAGGTTGGAACATAGCTTGCCTATGTGATTGTCTCTAGTACAAGTGGGAGATTGTTGGAGATATGCCCATGAGACAATACGGATTTGATCCGTATGTGAGGGTCATATGGATATTGATCCATGAGAGATTAGTTCACTAATGATCCAACTAGTCAAGGTCCATTAGAAGGATCTATTTAAGTGGAGCAGGGGCTTAAGACGCAGGTGATTATCCAGACAAGAAACCCTAGTCGTTGCCACCTCCCTCTCTCTCTCCCACGTCATCGTAAGTCATGCCGCCGGTGCTAGCATACCGCGCACACCATCCGCCCTATACGTATGGATACCACAAGGAGGCGCTGCAGCTGTGGTGCTTCGGCTGGACCAGGAGGAGACAGTTGATGTGAACGACTATGTCTTCTACATCGATGCATGACTATGTTAAACGTCGCTTCTCCAACCTTGCTTCCGCTTCGCCTGCGTGTCTAGTGATAATGATCCATGATCCCCTCTTACTAGGCTTCTTGGTTGAACGTTAGAAATTATTTCTAGCTATCGTAACCTCTCCGTTTCCCAACACCTATTTAGTGGATTATGTACGCTCGCTCCTTGAAGGGCTTGTTCATCACATGTCCATCTATACTAGCAACAAATATATATTAGTGTTAGCCTATAGAAGAACAGGGTGTTGTAAAGGAGCCAGTTTTTTGTCGTGTGTTTGTAATGGTATACCGCTGTTGGCTGTTGCCTTGACATGGTGAAAGATGAAAGCAGCCAAATACAAACAATGTAGTGTCCGAAGTTGAAGCTCGTGGAACAAGATACCGTTTCTGATGTATTACATCCATCCTCTTGTTCATCCTGCAGAATTCTGGTTTGTTTAGAACCTTTTGTTTGAAGCACTGGGCTACACAGCCGCTGCCGTATATGCCTATATTTGCAAAGTCTGCAGTATGTCAGCGAAGAGAACCAGAGACGCGTTGCAGTTGTTTGGTTCGGAGATGCAGAACCTGACCGTTGGCGCTGCTGCTGACTCCGTCACCGTCGACGGTGGCTTACCTTTTCTTCTCTTTCCTTTTTTTTTTTTTTTTTTTTTTTTGCGGCTGGTGCCTTCGTTGGGAACGAAGCATTGATCATATTTTGATTGCTTGTCTTAAAAGAAAACAGTCGTTATGGTTTCTTGCATATGGCTACCTCACGTCTATGATTGCAAGTTTGCAACGACGCAAGTTTCGTTTTTCCGAGCTGCCGAGAGCCGACGGCCCCTGGCGGGCGATCCGGCGATGCTTTGCTTCTGCCTGCTTTTCTATCGGACGCGTCCTGCATGGGCCACGCGGCCCTCTCACGCCCACGTCGGATTCGATAACGCGGCGGGTCAGCGCTGGTGTCTCCTCGACCTATACTGATTCGACAAAACACTCTAAGTATAATAATACCACATCGCGGAATTAACCAAGAGACCATCCTATTTTCAATTCTTCAGGAAGCAGCGCTGCCTCCGCTGGTACCAAAAAAATAGAAAAATGAAAAAAAGATCAGTTTGGCCCTCCAAAAAAGATAATTATGCAAAAAAATAGTGTTTATGTTAAGTTTATCCTATCTAATGTATGGCCTAACTGGAGCAAAAAAAAACAAACATATTGTCTAAAAAAAATTCACCACGGAGGTGATTTTTTTTCCCGCGTCATGATTGAAAAGTGTGTAACACATGCTTATTGTTGGCCGTGGTCATGGTGGCCTGTGGTCGTAAACGGCAGTGGTACGTCACAGTCCTAATTAAACGTCGAGTTTAGCACCTATTATTATTTTGTCCGAACGCATGACCGCTCCTAAGGCCAGTCTCAATGAGAGTTTTATTAGCATTAAATAAGGTGCTATATAAGCAAAAGAGATAATGTGGCATAACAATTAATATGAAACTAGGCAAATGGATTTTATAGGGATGAAACTCATTTAGCACTATTTCATAGGTATGAAACTCCATTGAAACTCCCATTGAGAATATAAAGTTTCATCCGAACATATTTTGATCAATTTTAATGTAACAAATAGATGTTAATTTAATACTATAGTTTATATATAAAATCATGAGATAAAACTATGTATTGAGAGAGACTATTTCATACATCAATCTAGATCTTCAAATATGATGTCACACTCTTGAAAACTATAAAATAAAACTATGCATTAAGATTGGCCTAACAACAATAAATAGGAGAGTATGAGTGGCAAACGACCGAATCACATCAATCATGTGCCCGTGTTGCACGTTGGCGGCTACCATATATAGAATCAGCAAGATCGTGAAGGCCGAAATATCCTGATGTGGATGTCTCATGTCGGTCGTAGCGCATCAGAGCTGTGTGCGTGTGACTGTGAGCCAATTAGCCACCGACGACGAATATTTCGTCTGCGGCTCTCTCTGGCTGCTTCAACTTTTTTTTTTAACAAAACAGGAGGGGCAAAACGCTCTTACTGACTATTTATTTATTAATTATAGAGGTTCTTTACAACAGGAATTATAAAATAAAGAGAGAAATAAAAGGGATCAATATTAAGAAATAGATTCTAGCCATAATTTAATCCTTGGAAAGTATTTTGATTTTGCTTTTAGCATAACTAAGGTAAATTCCTCTTTGAACTGAGTTTTGCATTGTCCCACCGAGGGATCCTGAACACTGAATAGCCATTTATTCCTTTGATTCTAGATGCACCAGCACATGAGAATTATGATTTTCATGAAAAATGAGTAATTCAGTTTTCACTTGATGTGTTTGGACACCCTCAAAGAGTCCCATGTCCTCGAATATGTAATGTCAATTACCGCCCAACAATGAACTGTAAAGTTACACCTTTTGAACAAATGATGTAGTGTCTCTTCTTTCTGCAGAATGCATAATTGACAGCTATATGAGTCTAAGATCATATTCTTTCTTCTTAGCAAGCCTCTTGTGTTGAGTCGATCTTTGAGTAGTAGCCAGAAATATACTTTATGCTTAAATTGGCAAGAATAGTTTCAGAGTCAATTATAGATTTGATTCACTGATGAAAATCCAAGTAAGTAATTATAAGCCTTTGATGATGTGAAACTCCCATTTTCCAAATATAAGTCCATTGATCCATTTCATCCACTTGTTGGATTGCTTGCAAAAATAATTCTAGCTCACTGAATTCCTGAAATGCTTCCTCATATAAGGGCAGTTAAAATAAATTTTGTAATGCATTCAGATGCAAAACCATATTTAGAGTAATTGAATCATTTAGTATAAATGAATAAAGATATGGATACTCCAATTTCAATACTTTCCCATTCCAAAGATCATGCCAAAATTGTATAGTCACACCATCACCAGCTTGTGCTTGGGCCAATCTTTTATATTTAGTAAGCAATTTTAGTATATTCCTCCACCAAAAGGATCCCACTTTCTTTTCTTAGGGCAATTTGCCATTACTATAGTATTTTGACCATATCAATTGTACCCAGGGCAAATCAGCTCTAGTAAAAAATTTGTGTAGGTTTTTCATGAGCAATGCTTCATTTTGAACTCTCAGCCTGACAACTCCCAATCCTTCTTTTTTTCTTTGGTCTTGTTACCATTTTCCATGCAGCTAAAGGAGGCTTGGAGCCAATTTCGAACGAGGTGCCCTCTGTCAGCGGCTGTTGTTGTCATCCTCACCTCTGATGGCCTCCAGGCTGTGGCGAGGAGTGGAAGACCATGGATCTGTTGCTGGCGGAGGGCCTAGGTCCTAGGTCCCTTAGGTTTAGGCTCTCTAGGGTTAGGGTTCCAGTGCCAATGACGGTGACGATGCTTCAAAATAATGTCCTCCGTATTCTTCTCATCTCCATGGTGCTCTGCTCCGTGTCGTCGATGAATCTGTGGAGGTGAGGCTTCCTATGTTAAGCCCTTGTTTAGGAGTTGACTGTGAGCGGTTTGTCATCCTAAAGGGGCGACAATGTTATTAGCCTTCTATTTTAAGGATGGAGAGGAGGCTACGAGTTTTGTGGCTTGGAGGAGGATGGATTGAGTTTGTCCCTCCTTCAACATCAATTGGTGTCCATGGCGAGCTTTGATTTATGGTCAGGTGAGATCGAGGTGTGTCCCCGGTAGATGGATGCTCAGCTATGGCTTCTTCTCGCCTTTTGGGGTGGGATTCTTCTACAGTTCCTTTCAAAACCTCTGAGTGATGGGGTTTCTCCTAGTCTTGGGTTTTCATCTATGCTTGGCTTCCTTTGGTGATGGTCGATGACGATGAAATTCGATAGTTTGGGTCCATGGGATGGTCCGACACTTTTTTACCTTTTTTGTTATTTCTATCTAAGGACCTCTTTGTTAGTTTGACAGGGCAACTGTCCTCTTTATATCCTTCAACTATGTATCTGTGTCTATACTCCTCTTTGTATGTTTTCCTTACTTCTTAATACAAGTACATAATATATAAAAAAAACTTTCCCCGGTCCAGGCGGCCAGCAATACGTTAATATCGACATGCGGTGTTATGGAAACTTGGAATACAAGGAAAGTAACCAAAACACATGTATGTCTAGGCTGTTCAGGCTGCCACTAAGCTTATGGGGGCCTTGGGCTGACAAAAACCATGGACTGAAGTATATCTGTACATAAATATTTAGAAAGAAGTCCAATTTTGGTCTCTCAACTATTGCGGTTGTGTGGTTTTGGTCCCTCATTTACAAAACCAGCCACTCACAGTCCCTGAACTCACCCAGACAGGTGGGTCCCCAAATGCCATGTCAGCCAAAACCGCCTTCATAACCATCGAGGAATGAAAACCAAACGGATTTATGAGTTCAAAAACTCTGAGTGTCCGGTTTTATAAATAAGAGACCAAAATTGTACACCGTAATAATTAAGGGACCAAAATCAAACTTCTTCCAAAAAAATTTTGGCCCCTCCTTGGCCTGGACCCTAGGGCATCGCAGTCATGGGCTAGACCCAGAGCTGCCGACCCTGACGTCTGGTCACCAAACGGTGGGTGTCGTTGGACTGTTTGAGGCCACCTGCGTCAACATGGGCCACGGAGTCCTCACGCCAATGGGCTTCGCCCGGGGACCGAACATCGTAACAACTTTTTTTCGTCGTCTCGACTCGAGCAACTCGGCCTGCAGACTCTGATATTGTACCACATCATCGAGTCAATCATAATTGCCAAGCTCATTAAGGGTTCTTCAGCACGTAGCTCTGCCTCCGTGGCTGTAAAAAAATCTGAAAAGTTATTATAAAAAAAATGCTAGTTAGGCCCAAAAGGACAAAGAAATACAATATTTGTGAAATAAAAAATAACCTAGCTGGCATAAAAAGTGAAAAAAAGGAAAAAAGTATGATAAAAAGGAGAAAAAACACTTCTACCGAAAAGGTGTGCTAGATATTAGCACCTAGGTGGCATATATTTTAAATTTTGTTGAGTGTGAGATCTCCTCCTCTCTGAACATTGAAATTAAACTTCTTTGAAATGTCATATGTTTTGGTTCACCATTGAGGTCCACAGTATTTATTCTGCCATTTCTCTCACTTATTGATAGTAGGGTGTGTTTGTTTTCATCTCTCTGATTTTTAGACCTGTCCTATAGAATATTATGATACTAATTAGGAGTATTAAATATAGATTACTGATAAAACCCAGTCCATAACCCTCCCTCTGAATGATGAGACAAATCTATTAGGACTAATTAGGTTATGATTAGATAATACCTACAGTAAATATCTCTTAATAATAACTTAATTAAGCTAAATAAATTTGTCACGCTGATACGCATTCAACTCTATAATTAGTTTTATATTTATAATATATTTAATAAACACTTCCTACGAAAAAGGTGTGCTAGATATTAGCACCTAGGTGACATTTATTTTAAATTTTATTGAGTGTGAGATCTCCTCCTCTCTGAATATTGAAATTAAACTTCTTTGAAATGTCATATGCTTTGCTTCACCATTGAGGTCCACAGTATTTATTCTGTCATTTCTCCCACTTATTGATAGTTGGGTGTGTTCGGTTTTATCTCTCTGATTTTTAGACATGTTTCATCAAATATTATGATACTAATTAGAAGTATTAAATATAGATTACTGAAAAAACCCAGTCCATAACGCTCCCTTTGAATGACGAGATAAATCTATTATGACTAATTAGGTCATGATTAGATAATATAATGCTACAGTGAACATCTTTTAATGATAACTTAATTGAATTAAATAAATTTGTCACGCTGATGCGTATTCAACTCTATAATTAGTTTTATATTTAATATATATTTAATAATCATATGTAACATTTTAATGATTGATATGACCCACTAAAATTTAAACCTTAAGAAACAAACACACCCAATATCATCTTTATGAACACTGCTATATAATATATCCATGTGCAACAGATGCAGCATCAGGTAAGACGTTTATTATTAGCAAATTCAACTGATGTGTTTAATTTGGCACTTGGGTGTGATTACTCAGTGCTGTCTGTTTAATTAACGAAATGATGAATGATTAGAAAGAAGATCAAAAATACACATAATAGTGAGCCATATTTGAAGATCGTGTCGCCTGCTGGGCTAGGTAGCGAGAGAGACAGAGGTTGGTGGAATACACACGGCGGTTAACAGCAGCTAATGCGTACGGCAGAATCAGGCGTACGTGTCGCCCGCATCTGCAAGACATCTGTAGCTTTTGCATGCTATGATTCGTCGCCTCCGCGACCGCTCGGTGCCGGAACTGCTGCTGTCGGCATACGTCATGCTCCGCCCTACATGGAGCTCAACGGCCCTCCCACCCGTCGATGAAACCGAAACGTCGGTTGAGACGATAGTATTATTGCAGTAGGCGAAATTGCTTCATCCTCGTAGACCTGTCTGTACTGATCCTCTTAGGTTAGTCTTAGTGAGTTTCATTTATATTAAATGATATATCACAATAACAAAAATAATAACATGGTAAAGTAATTAATATAAAATTGGTCATAAAACTGATTTGACACTATTTTATATATCTAAAACTTAATTAAAATTATTATTGAGAATATAAAGTTTTATCTAACATACATTAATCAATTATTACATATTTTATGTTCTGAGTTGTCTATGAAATCGCAAAATAAATTTGTATATTGGGAACGATCATTTTATTTATAAGATCAAAATTCTGAAGTTGATGTGACACTATTAAAATATATGAGATGAAACTATACATTAAGACTGATAGTATTTGGATGATCCATTCATTTTTTTAACTATCGGTGCACTTGCCTTTAACAAAAGAAATATAGACAACTTAAATTTTGATTCCCACCACCAGCCAAATTAGAATGCCCATCAATCATCTGACCCTTTTGTTTGTATATTTTCATCCGAGGCTCTAAGATCAACTATATATTGCAATAGCCTCTTTTCATCGTGCTCCGTAGGAGTTGGACAAACTATAAGTTATGCATGTCAAATTATTATTGGAGTTGATCTCAAACTCAAATTCCAATTACTTGACACCCAAGCCTAATCCATCTAGATTATCACGTTTTTGCTAATGTTTCGTTATCAAACACTATAATCGGTGGTGTCCTATCTGATTAAGACTCGGCTCCTACCTCCACAGCACTCATATATAAGCAGAGATACCCTATGGGTTTCTCTAACATATCAAAATCACGAAATTTCGATTGCTAGGGGTGTTGAAAGAGAGAGAAGGACAAGATCCATCTTCTAGACGAGTTCAACTTTGTCATAGAGATTGCAGGTAAAAGTTTAGCCATTCAAAAGTCTTCTTCACATTGAAGATCAAGGTGGTGAAATCTCGAGTCATTGTTGCTGTTTTACTATTTCTATATCGACATCTACTTCATCTACATAGACATCTATGATATCATCAAGCTCTGATGAGTTAAATTATATCCTAACTAGAGACCTCAACCTATCGTGCCTGACACAACGATGTTCTTGTGGAGACGGAGGAATTAGACATACTTGGTATGTTTACCTGCAATATCAATAACAGCGAATTTCTCAACTATTACAATTTCAATTGTCAACAAAATGGGGGAAAGAGAGCCCTTGGGTGGCAGATGAAGAATGCACTCCTATTGCCCGCCCATCGTGATCACTTACGGATTACTTGTGGCCCTCAAGGCTACATTTTCCTCAAGGGCGATACAAAAGTCCATGGCTTGGCACACACCACAGTTTACTCACTTGATATCAAAGCTTGGAGGTTTGAGATCGTCACTCAAACGAGTTGTCATTTTTACGGCCTTCCGTATTTCAGTTTCCCACCATCTATATCACCAAGAAGGACATGAAAGGATATGTTTTCATCATAACTTCAACTGTGGCATTGTACATTTATAGAGATATCCTGTATGCAATGTTTAAAAAAGTGGAAACAGAAAGCGAGCGGAGAGGCACCGCCTAACGCCTAGTCCTCCTAGGTGGCGCCTAGGCGTTCCTGATTAAGTGGAGCGTATTATTAAAAAAAACATTGGAGAAAAATATTAAAATGGAGGGCAGATATCAATTTAGTGGGCTTCACAAAGAAGGCCCATTCAGCCCATGTCTCTTCTATCTTACGTAACCTCATCCACCTGAGTTGACTTTGTGACCTAATCTCATCGATCGAAGCCTCCAGCCTCTGCCGCTTGTTTGTTTGCTCTCCTCGATGCTTGTTCGGCCACCACATCCAGTCACGTGATGATGCCAAAGACGAACGCCGCCATGGCCCAAGAGGAAGGGGTGAGAGGGCGGCCGAGAGGAAGAGAAGCCGACGGCAGGGCCGTCTCCTTGTTATAAACCGATACCGCTAATACGATGAAGAACAAAGAAATTAAACCACAGAGGACACGAGATTTAATGTGAAAAACCCTCTCAAAGCGGAAGGGAAAAAACCATGGGCGCGAGCCAGCAAAACTTCACTATCAAGAGTTAGGGTTACAACACCGACGAGATGGCGGCGGCTTATAAGAAGACAATGATCACAGGATAAAACCCTAAATGAGATTATATACTGTACCATGGGGGATCAGCCATTTAACAATGAATTTGGAACATAACTCAACACTCCTGGCTGCCCTCAATTTGAGTCACGATTGGATATCGCCGGTGACACGACAGAGCTCTCTGACCAATGATAACTCTTCTTGCCGATGGCATGCAAACAGGAACTCTACCTGCCAGCAATCAGTTTTGGGTGTGTTTGGAACCCCATGGCAAGCTAGAGCTCTCACTATCGGCTGCCCAATTCCCGCGCTCACTACCACAAAATCGGCCTATAGCAGCGGCAGCCCAAAGACCGCAGCGGCGCGGCCCAAAGTGAGCCGTCGCTACAGAGCCTAGGGGGCCTGCCGCGGTCCGAGCCGCCGCTACAGAGCCTCCAATAGCGGTGGTTGACAATGTCAACCGCCGCTAGAAATGACCCAGGTTTGTAGCGGCGGTTGACAATGTCAACCGCCGCTATTTAGGGCATAATAGCGGTGGTTGAAAATGCCAACCCGCCGCTATAAAGTGCCCAGCCTATAAATATCGTGTTCCGATAGCTCCTCTGTTCACTCGAATAGTGGCGGCCCGAAAATTTGGGCAAATCACGAAAATCAAGGGGGGAAGGTTTTGAGTTCGTTTTTTTTTTTTTGCAGAAATTTGATCTTTGAGATGAGGGGAACTCATCCCATTGGTTTTTTTGTGTTCTCATTTTGAAATCAAGTAGAATTTTGGGGTTTTAGTTTGTTAGGTTTTCATCAAATTTTAGCTAAATTCATTTGTTTTGAATTATTCTATTTGGATATAGTTGAAATTTATGAAGGCGTACATCATCTCTTTTCATCACTATAAAAAACAATTATTATATCTAGCTTGTTTTATGTCAATGGGAATCTAGAAGGTAGTATTAGGGCAAGAGGGATGCTAATTATTTTATTATTTCTTGATAAAATTAGATAATATATAAACTAGTTTAATATTTGTTTCATTTTACCTTTCATAATATTTCTCACTTAGTGTATATTATATTTTGATGTTTAAATATTTAGTGAATATTTAAATTTTTTATTACACATAGTTAATTAATTAATTTCTAATATTTTGGATAGATTATGATAAAACTTAAATAATATATAAAATAATTCGATGCCTTTTTTATTTTACCTTACATAATATTTTTCACTTCATGTATATTATATTTCAATGTTTATATATTTAGAAAATATTTAAATTTTGTGTTTAATTAATTTTTGGGTTTACGTTCAAGGTCGTTCGCGATGGATAGATCTTGGATGTATGAGGCACCTAGACCGGGTCCAATATTTTTACGAGAAGTATCTAAATTCATCGAAGCGGTCGCAGTACATGCTCGACATGAACGAACGACTGATATATATTGTCTGTGTTTTGATTGCAAGAATCAGAAGCTATGGAATAATATAGAAGTAATAAAGTCACACTTGGTGCAGAGGGGTTTTGTTGAGGGGTACACGAGATGGACAAAATATGGTGAGAACAGTATGGTCGATATGGAAATTAATGAGCATATTGAAGTTGAAGTCGAGGCTGTCAATTCACCTCGTGCAGATGCGATGGATTCGCCTGGTGAAGCTGATTTTGATGTTGAGGAGTTGTTGTATCACATTGAGCCGCAGGTGTTGATCAATGCCGATACAACTAAAGGGCTTGATAATTTTCATAGAATAGAGAAGGCATCAAATGATCTATTATATGATGAATCTAACGGATGTGGTAAAGAGTTCACCGTGTTGCGTATTGTACTTGAGCTGATGAAGCTGAAGGCCATGCATAGTTGGTCAGACGCTAGTTTCACGGATTTGTTGGAACTTATTTCCGATGCGCTGCCGAAGCCCAACTTGTTGCCAAAGACAACATACCTTGCTAAGAAGCTGATTTCCCCACTTTTGTTGGGCGTTTAAAAAATTCACGCGTGTCCAAATTATTGCATATTGTATCGAAAGGAGCATCAGGACGCTATGAGATGTCCACAGTGCAAACGCAGTCGTTACAAGAGAAACAACGATTGTGACACCGATGGAGGCGTGAAGAATACAACTAAGGAGAGAGAGAAAAAAAGGAGTTCTATCATCGATGATAGTGATGACAGTAAGGTTCCTGCTTTAATCATGTGGTACTTACCCGTGGTCGATCGCATTAGACGCTTGTTCGCCAACCCTAGGGATCGACAATGATGACATGGCATGCACGTGAGGGAGACGGTAAGCTCAGGCATCCCGCAGATGGAACACAGTGGAAAAAGTTCAATGAGGATCATTGAGACTTCTCTAATGAGAAAAGGAACCTACGGTTTGCATTGAGTACATGCAGGATGAACCCATTCGATCAAATGAGGAATCCGCATAGCACTTGGTCAGTGATACTAGCAATGTACAACATTCCACCATGGTTATGCCATAAGCGTAAGTACCTACTACTGACCACTCTTATATATGAGCCCAAAGAACCTGGTAACGACATAGACGTGTTCTTAGCACCATTGTTCGAAGACCTACAGAAACTATGGTTGGAGGGTGTCCGTATATGGGATGAGTATCTAAGAGAGTATGTCACGCTCAAAGCAATTATTTTTTGCACGGTAAGTGATTCCCTAGCACTAAGGGCGTTATCGGGACAGGTCAAAGGAAAGGCGGCATGTTTCATATACGTTCCTGATACATCCAATGTGTGCCTTCCAGCATCCCAAAAGCTAGTGTATATGCAAAGCCACCGATTCTTACCAGCAAAACACAGGTATCACGCAATGGCTAGACACTTTGATGGCAAAGTTGAGAACGACATAGAACCTCGTCGTTGTACTGGCAGGGTCGTGTTTGACCTTGTTAAAAACATCAGTGTTGTTTTTGGAAAGCCGGTGAAGGGATTCAAAAAGGCAAAAGGTCTCACGCTGTTTATGAAGAAATCCATTTTCTTCGAATATTTCAATTATTGGGAAGATTTGGAAGTGAATCATGTATTCGACTGGATGCATATTGGGAAGGGTGTATTTGACAGTAGTAGCAGACTTATACTCGACCAACCCGGTAAGATAAAGGATGGACTCAACACACGTAGAGATCTTGTAGTGATAGGAATAAGACCAGAGCTCCATCCGCAAGAAAGAGCAAATGGAAAGTACTTTCTCCCCCTGACAGCCTACACACTTACGATTGAGGAGAAAAAAGCATTCTGCAAGTGCCTCAGTGGATTAAAGTACTGACGGATTTCCCGCGACAAGTGAATTCATGCAAGCCTTCAAAGGCCCCATCGTGGCGCAATCGGAGGTTGGTCTATTTACACCGGAGTATCACAAGGATGAGCTAGCGAAGGCTATTGGGACCAAAGAATATGATGGTCGGGTACGAGGAGTGTCATCATCGGCAACATGGAAAGAAGGTTTCTCTGAAACATCCTCACACCTATACAAGAAGCATACAATGCATAAGAAAGAGCAAGAAGATAAAGCCAAGGAGGATTGGAGGCGACAACTTCTTATGTTCGCTATAGACAAAGAAAGTGATCATTTGGACCCCAACCTGCAGGCTACGGTGGATGCCTTCTTACGTGGTTCGTCCACATCCACGCAGCCATCCGTCTCCACACAACCATCAGTCTGTGGTCAACCATCAGTCTCCATGCAATCAGACATGGATGACATCACTGAGGATACTCCTTGCGAGTTGCATGTGCCATTTTGTTACAAGGGGAAGACGATGAAGGTTGCATTGGGCACAACATTTCTAGGAGAGACACTCCATAACAAGGATATCCCCCCAGGTTACGTGCATGTCATCGTGTCAGAAATAGTACCTGGCTATGAGGACAACGAGATCGAATGCCCGATACCTGAGGCGGGTATAGAAACTCTCCAAGATACCCTCGGCTCTTTCATTATTTGGAAACGCCGTGAAGTTGTCCTCTCATCATGAGTTTCTCCACCCCACCCCCCCCCCTGTCTGGGCACGGGTCCTTTCATGCGAGCCAGCCAGCCAATACAGGTGGACAACCGTCTCCTATGTCTGTGGCAGCCTCGGAAAACAAGCCTCAATGTCATGCGGAAGCCGACTCGACTCACAGTCCTATAATCTGTAGTGACAACGAGCCTCTTCCGCATAATGTTCAGCCTCAGGAAATAATTCAAGTTGAGCCTCCGTCAACAATTGCTGCGGCGGTTCATGTTCAGGCTCCGGTAATCCAAGTCCAGCCTGCGCCAATTGTCGTCAAGGCTTCGATAATCCTAAAGACGATTATCGGTTTTGACAAAGAGCCAAAGAACCCAAAAGCAAAAAATGATGTTGATAAGTACTTGGTTGGATTGAAAAATCGTCTAGCAAACATCGATAAGCTCGTCATCCAAAAACAAGATCCTCGGGATAAAGTGTTGTACGACGATCATATTTTGGACAATCCTGCAGACGATGTGGACTACCCGACATTCAAATTGGGTAAGCCCCTTATATCAAACAACATGTACAAGAACCTGCCATGGGAGATGTGAAAGTTGCATGACTGGTATATGATGGCGTCGAAGGAAGGGGTCACCGCAATCACTTTTAGGATTCCAACTGAGGTGTTCAATGAAGAGGACGATGAACAAACCTTAGGCCTATTTTGGGAGGATGTCCACTTAATGTTTCGCCCAGGCAGGATGGACGTCACATTCATCACCTTGTGGTGCATGTAAATTTCACGTTCGATCTACTTCAAATTTCAAGCACAATTGAATATATCACCTTATATCTTTTTTTTTTGTAACATGAACTCCTTTTATCAAAGAAAGAGGATTGATGGAAAAGATTGGAAGGTGGCCTACGTCAACCCGAACCGCATCAACCAAAGTAGTATAAATCCAACGGTAAATCCAGATCACTATCCAGATAAGACACCGACAGAGATAGGTGAAATGAAGGTAGTCATGAGAAATGAAGCAAGGACATGGGTTATAAATTATTTATACGAGTGCTTCCTAAAGTGGCAAGATAGACAACGCATCTTAGCCCCCTACAACTTCAAGTAAGTTGAACCACTACTGCCTTCGTCATCTATCATATGTTGAAGTTAAAACCAATCGTAAGTAACTTATTGTCAACATTCTTCTAGCGGTCATTGGATTTGTTTTATGATAATTCCCAAAAATAGGTACCTTCTCGTGCTAGATAGTCTCGACTATGACAAGAAGTTGTACAACGACATGATGGAAGTTATAGATAGGTAATAAATTACTCTATGTGTATATAAATTGATAATATTAATATTATCTAATGATGCTTTTGTTGACCGTTTAGTGCTTACGAGAAATATGTCATAGCGGGCGGGAAATATCATCCAAGACGGAAAAAGAAGATGTACTTCCGTCATCAGTTTTGGGTAAGATATATATACATCACATATATGTCTTTATCGTAGTATCCATCATATAAAGTGTAACTAACTTGTATTCTCTACTACATAGTGCTTTAAGCAACAAAAAGGTAGTGTGCATTGCTGCTACTACACGTGTGTGTTTGCATCTAGCTCTTCATCTTATCTAGATCATATCGTTGAGGAGTCTAATGAAGAGGTAAGTTGATTTTGTTTATGTCTATTTTACTTTACTCGAATAGTAAAGTTTTGAGATCTCATATTAACATACTCTACTCATGTGACACAGAGGGCCATAAGGGAAAAGGCACAATGGACTACAAAGATGAAGAGGAACGTCGAGATCAGAAAGGGTATGATTTCTCAATCACGCGTTTACTTGAGTACAAATAATATGTATCTAGCTGTAGCTTCTCTTTATCGTTTTATGTTGAGAAAGGTAATTAATCTAGAAGGGAAGTGCTTTGACTCAAATAGTGAACTAGCAACAAAATATAGGTCCCTTTGTAAGTGGGCTGGTTCAAGAGCACCATATGAGTCTAATGTATCAAAAAAGATGATGACTATGCACTAGGGTTCATATAAAATATTTTATAAGCTCGATTAAATATTTTGATGACGATGTTATATATATTATATGATAAGATGTAAATATTTGTGATGAGATTGTAAATATATGTGATGAGATATTATAAATATCTGTGATGAGATTTGTAAATTTTTGTGTGTGCAGAATCTGTGATTTCTATAAATTTGCTAAATTTTATTATTTTTTTTTTGGAAATAACAAGTAGCGGCGGTTGATGTTGTCAACCGCCGCTACTAATATCCAATAATAACGGTGGTTGAAGATTTCAACCGCCGCTACTAATATCAAACAACAGCGACGGTTGACATCTTCAACTACCGCTACTAATTTGTCAGTAGTGGTGTTTGCGTAGCGGCGGGGTGGCCTACCAACCGCTACAGTGTCGTTTTGTTGTAGTGGCTGGTCTCCGCTCAGCTCCGCCTAAAACTCGTTTAGCAACACCTAATTCTTTTTCCGCCTAAATTCATTGCGCCGGCCTTGGCGACGCGGTCAGCCAGCGTGCAGTGCCTTGGCGGCGCTTAAGCGTTTGATGTGGCCGCTTTTTTAAACAGTGCCTGTATGTTCTTACATTATATTACGTATTACATTATATTACGGATTGTAAAGTATTTTTTAGTTGGATCCGAACCAATTCCTAGATGGTGTCTGTTTTATGAACGGGAGGAGAGAAACTTACGCTCATATGGCAGAATAACTAAGGGGCGGACGACGCTAGCACTTTTCATATATTGTAGAGATTATGAATTAGTGTGATATGATCATGATTAGACTAAATTAATTAGATCATGTGATTTAGTAATGTTTAAGTGCTCACTGATGTTTTAATCTAACAACTATCCCGTAGGAATCACAATTGTCGAATGTTTTTCATATCTTACATCAAAAAGTGTTGAGATGATTTTCTTTTCTCGGAGTTGACAGTGATACAACGAAAGAGAGATTAATTGACAGTGATACAACGAAAGAGAGATTTGAATAGACCTGCATGCATACAAAGATGGATTGCATCTAGCTCGCAAATGCGGCACAATGCCCTATCCTATATCCACTTTTCTCACGGAACTCACTCTTTCGGCCAATTCCTAACCCCTCTTTTGTCCTCGAGGATGCTAATCCAAAACTCTATTTTTTATCAAAAGTAACCTTTGAAGGCCTGAGACTTGGATAAAATTTATGTATCACATTCACTCTAACAAAAGACTACTATAACGGCGGAATAAAATTTTAATTAACAGCACAAAAATCTTCACCCGCCGCTACAATACACTATAGTAGCAAAAAACACAATTTTAAGACTCCCCACCGCTACATATAAATTAGTAGCGACGGTTCACTAAATGAACCACCGTTATAAAAAAAATAATGGACCGCTACTAATTTATATATAGCGGCGGTCCATAATTTCAGCCATCGTTACTTGTTGGTCCAACATACTACAGCCCATCACCTACCAACAATATAAAAGAAACTACAACCCTAACTCTCTCCCAACTCACAAACTCTTCCACCCTCCACTCTCTCTCTCTCTCAACCGCCGCCGCCTACCTGCCCCTCCTTGACGACTGCGCCCGCCGCCTCCGCCTCCCGCCCTCTCCCGAATGGCCGTTGTCTCCCCGCCCCTCCCTCCCCGATGGCCATTGTCTCCCTGCCTCTCCCTCCCCGATGGTCGCCGCCTCCCGGCCCCTCCCTGATGGACGCCGTCTCCCTGCCCCTCCCTCCCCGACAGCAGCCGCCTCCTGGCCCCTCCCTCACGGTTGTCGCCTCCCGGCCCCTCCTAGATGCAGTGAGACCTCCTCGACCACGAGGCGGGGCGGCAGATCCAGGGGAGCTCCAATGCGGAGGCGGCCTCCACGGCGGATCCGGCGACTCCTCGACCACGGGGGCGGCAGCAGGTCGACCTCCTCTCCTCCACCAAGTGGCGCAGGATTTGACGACGGTTCAGCAGCGAGATCCAGAGGCGAACGTCGGTGCGGATCTGATCCAGTCGCGGTAAGATCCGAACCGTCTATAGGCGCGGACGGAGACGGCGAGCCTAGATGGGTTCAGCCGCAGGTTCTTTTTTATTATTATTTTGGTTGAAGGTAGCGGCAGGTGAGTCCACCTGTCACTACTATTCATTAGGCAGCGATAGTTTATTTTCTTTCAACAAAATTCACCGCTACAAATCTTGTTTTTTAGCTGCATTTGTGTAGCGACGGGCTAACCCGCTCACCGTTACAGTACATCTGAAACCGCTACAATAAAGCCGCTACAATAAAGCATTTTTGTACTGGAACCGCTACAATAAAGCGTTTTTGTTGTAGTAATTCCAAGTAGAACCATCCAGATCTTGTTCCATATCTTACTTGCTTCTTCAAGCCAGCAAGTACGGTGATGAACACGTTATTGTCAACTGATTTGCCTCCAATCCCCTCCCCGATGGAGTTCTGCCCAAACGTATTGCACGCCCTCTAGACCTCGATGCTTCTCTCTCGGGAAGGACCACGTAAATACAAACACCGGAAGGGCCACGTCGAAGACTATTATCCAGAAAGATGTGCGACGTGTCAACAAGCAAGCAACCGAAGCTAGAAGCGGCAGCTGAAGCTGATTAATTAGTCAACAGACCTGCTTGCGCTACCCGAAAATGTCACAGGACGGAAGAACTGAGCTGAACATCTCAACCGCATCTCACTCATCAATGTCATGGAGATAAAGACGCGATACAGAAAGCATTCAACACACGGTACATGTAAAAATTACCAAAGATGACTGCTGACACTAATAACCGTAGTAGGGGAGGTCAAGATGCGACCAACTTGCTGGTACAAGTACAAACATGCTGGGAGCACACAAAACACAAACAAAAAATAAAAAAAAACACCCATTTATCTCGTTTTCCCTGCAGCAGCATCCAGTAAGCGGACCTGCACGCGCGACCAGAATATATATCATCAGACTCTTGGTCCCTTGGACTCGCCCGGTGCTCCGGTGCCGTACTCGTGCTGGTCCCGGTACCCGCCTCCGCCACCGAAGATGCCAGCGTGGAGCATGAGCACGTAGAGCAGCTGAGTGAATGCGAGGATGATGACGAAGGCCTCCAGCACACGGAGGCGCCAGCCACGGTGCCCACCGATGTGGATCTCCTTGCAGGCGAGGCCGAAGGCGAGCGCGGTGATGGCCCAAGCTATGAGGGAGGAGGCCGCGTTGGTGGCGCCCGTGTCGTGGCGCCACGTGCGGATGTGGTGCACGCCGGCCAGCTTCGACGCCGCACCCACCACGCCCGCCAGGATGGCGAACACCAAGAAGTAGAAGGTGGCGCCGTTGCCGGCGACGCCTGCATATATGTTGTAAAATATCGATTAAGACTATACGAAGAAACCATGCGTTTTGATTATAAGGACTGAGTAGCCATGATGAGTAGTACTCACCCGGGTAGTTAGTCTGTCCGTTGATGAAATGGTTGAGGTTCCAGCTCGCGAAGCCGATGACGATGAGGTACATGATCAGGTTCAGCACCAGCAGCGGTGCCACCATGTTCCTCCCAACCATCGCCATTGTTGTTCAAGCCTTCCTCTTCTTCTTCGTCCTTGTCACTCACGGAACAACTTCAAACCCTTCTATATATGGACTGGTTCTTCTGACAGCTAAAAGAAGCCCACTACTATGCTTGGAGAGCTATCTCTGTCCACAGCGCAGAGGAGGAGCGTACTCGAGCTAGCGCGCTCTTGTACTAGTAAAACGCAGCTAGGATGGGCGAGGCGGACAAGCTATGTGCACAGCAACGAAACGGCAGCTTGTTTTTAAAGGCGCCGTGCGTATCTATCCGTTGAAGAAGCGCTAAGTCGAGGTTGAGGCGAAGACACGTACGGGCGCAACAAAGCGGCAAAGGCGAGGCTCGCGGTTTCATCTGCATGCGCGAAGGACGGGGAGGTGGCGACACGTGGGGCCAGAGCGCCAGCGCAGCACGGTGTCGACGGGCACGTAACCCAGCCTGCCAGAGCGAGCAATGGATGGCGCGTCCGTTCCCGAGGAGTGCACGCGGCCGGGCACCGCTCGCTCTGGCCAATCCGTCCCGATGGAATCTTCCAGAGGCTCCGCCGGTTCCCGGGCTTCTGCTACTTCTATTCTACTCCGTACTACGCCACGGTTGAATCTATATCTCGCTATATTTTACACATAAAAAAAGGTTGTAGAGGCTCCACCAATTTCTGGGCTTTTGCTATTCTGCTCGTTTTCGACGTGCTCATTTTACTTTATTGCTTCTTGTAATAAGGAGAATTTATGGGACGACAAATGGAGAGTGGAGCCAAGCTCCTTGATGAAAAGAAGAACACAAATATTTTGCACTATCAGCGCTTTTTCTCTAAAGCTGATAAATCTCACCAAACGTTTATATGTTTGTTTGTGTGTCTTTAAGTACAGCAAGTAGCCAAGAACTACTATGGGAAATCTATATTTTGTCGAGTGCCTCAAACACTCGGCAGAGATGGTAAAAAACTCAGTAAAAGCTTTACCGAGTGAAACACTCGATAAAGAGTACTTGTCCAAAAAAAAATATCAGCAAACAGTTTTTTACCGATGTTGTTTGTCGGATACTCGACAAAAAATTTTGTCGAATGTTAAAACAAACACAAGACAAAAAAAAGTTTACGTTGATGATAACGGTAGAAACCTAAGGTTTGCCGAGTGCCAAACAGAAAGCACTCGGCAAATTAACTTCCCTTTGCTGAGCGTTCTGAAAAAACACTCGGCAAAGATTTACCTCTTTGCTAAGTGCCTTGTCTATGGCACTCGATAAAGAGTGGTCACTTTGCTGAGTGTTGTGCATAGACACTCGACAAAGAATAGTAACTTTATCGAGTACCTTCACTGATACTCGGCAAAGTGACGATCTAGAACCTAGTTTTTTTGTTTCACGCACATAAACCGATATATATCATGGCATGCAGTTTATTCGAATAAAAATATACATAGCAGGCAATTCATATGTATACATTCACAACCATAATCTATAATCAACATCTCAAATTATTCAACAACAAATAAATCCATAATAAACAACACAAGTAGTTCCATAGTTTTTGTGGTATGTATATACCAGGGATACCTCGCCACTCGGATATATTGCCGAGTGGGCTAGGGTCCAATAAAGATAAAGACCCATGAAGATAACTACTTGATTGTTACTTGGAGTACACGACAAGTCAGTAATAGAGATAGAAAGTTAGAGATAGAGTCCTAGTCGGAGATCACGTTGTAACCGACTAAGACTCTTACCATATAACCCTGCCCCCCCCCCCCCCCCCCGGATATATAAGGAGGGGCAGGGGCTCTTTCGGAGGGATCATCCCGTATAATACATCACAAAACACAGGACGTAGGGTTGTTATCCTCCGGGAGGCCCGAACCTGTCTAAACCTTGCGTCTTATGTGTCCATCGATCTTTCATACTCATACGCATACCTAGATCTACTATCGAGAATATCTCTCGACAGTTGGCATGCCAGGAAGGGGCAGCATTGAGTGTAGCTTTGTCGAAATCGATGGCTTTTATCGACATCAAGTTTCACCCGGGAGACAAGATCTGCTTTGGCACTGTCAGCCTCGTCGCCGATCAGCATGGGGACCTCGTCAAGCGTGAGGGCACGGCCCACTCGGACGCTGCCTCGACCGACCAGAGCAATCCGGCTGGCCGATTCTCGCTTGGCCTCAACAATGTGGCAACAGCTTTCCAGGCTGAAACCCTTCCGGGCAGCAACTCAATATTGTCCGCAATACCCCAATTGGCAACCTTGGTCGATTCGGGTTACACTACGGTTGATCTCCCGGCTCATCACATGGACCAGTCGGACGAAGATCCCAAATTTTTCGTCGAATCAAGATTCGTCGCAGCAATCGGCCTCGAAAGCGAGTCACTCCTGGACTTGATTGAAGAGCCGAGTGATTCAGAGAGTTGTTCCTCTGATTTTCACGAGGTATTCATGGTAGCACCTGCCGCTCAGGGGCAAGCAGATGACAAAACATTAGCGGATGCTGCCGCACGCGATACTGCGCCGCGTGTAGACGGACATGAAATCGACCTCGAAGACGGTGATCCAGACGCCGCCACTCCTCCGCTTCGAAGACCGGATGCTCAGCAGAGACCCCGAGTCGTGCAAAACATAGATATGGGAGACCTCACCTTAAAACTTGATTGTGAAGACGTCTTCAAGACCCCACAACACAAGATTACGGCTGCGGCAACCCTCCTGCAAACAATAGAGCCCCTGCTCCAAGTCTCCCCAGAGTTGACACCTCAGGTCAACCAATTGAAAGCGCACATCAGGGCCGCGGCTGTACTTGGGATGCATGCGATACGATCAACACCGACTAAATTAGTCTCTGGAGCCGCTAGTTCAATGCCTAGGGAGGACAGAAGAGACCGACAGCGCTCCAACCGGGAGGCAACCCCGCCTACTGTTCCCAGGCGTAGGCCTATTGCCGAGTACCATGATCGACATCCAAGCGCTCACCTGCGCAATGGCATACCACCACGTGATGCGCGGGTCCGATTGGACAACAGACGCTGGGAGCGCGAAGATTCGTCCCGCCGAGAGTATGAAGATGAACGGCGCTAGCGCGGTTATGTCGACTATGAGCGTGACAATAGGCGGCAGCATCATATAGATGATCATTACCCCGATCGACGGGACAAGGGCCGCCGCGATGATAGATATTACTGAGAAGCCAGCCGTGAACGAGAACGGACTCCGGCCACCGACGATTATGACGAGGAGGCTGGCATCCGAGCCTTCACTCGGGAACTTCAAACTGTCAGCTGGCCGGTCGGCTTCAAGCCAGTCGGCATTGAGAAGTATGATGGCAAGATGGACCCGCGCGACTGGCTTCACGTCTATTCGACAGCCATACGAGCTCTCGACGGCGATAGCTTTGTCATGGCCAACTACTTACATGTTTGCTTAGTCCCAGCAGCAAGAACTTGGCTCACTAATCTGCCCGACAACTCTATCACCTCCTGGGCAGATCTATGTCGGCAGTTCGTGGACAATTTTCAAGCCACCTTCGACAGACAAGGGAATTACTAGGAACTCGGCCGGATCAAGCAGCGAGAATGGGAGCCACTTTGAGAGTACATCCAACGCTTCTGCCGAGTGAAAAATACCATCCCTAACATCTCGGATGCTCAAGTTGTCACCGCCTTCCAGGGAGGACTCCGCGACGATGACCTGATAAAGAAGATTGGAAGGTTCGATGCTGCCGACAGACTGTCAGCCAAAGAATTATTCACCATGGCCGACAAATATGTTGCTGGCAATTTGGCACTATTTCAAGTTCACCAATACAAGGAGATGACCCCAAGGAACCAGTCAGGTCCATCCGATTACAGCAAGGACGGCGATAGGAAGCGCAAGCAAGATCAAACGGTGGCCAACACCGATCGCCCGACCAGGAGAAAACCAATCACTCAGGATGACTTCGATAAGATGCTCGATGGCCCTTGCCTGCTACATGATGGAGCTCACAAAGCCAGGGAATGCTTCAAGCTGAAAAATTTCGCCCGTCATGCTTTGAAGGTCTGCAAAGAACACCCCTGGATCCCCAAGGGTGGCAAAAAGGATTTAGATAAGGATAATCAAGACGAGGACAAGGTGGACTTCCAAGACCCCGAACGCGAGGTCAATTACATTTGTGGCCGGTCAACGGCTGACTTGAAGCGCCAGCAGAAGATCCTCTACAGAGAGGTCTACTCGGTCTCACCAGCGGTACCTCAATATCTGCGATGGTCAGAGGTTCCAATTACTTTTGATTGGTCCGACCATCCGGATCACATCCCTAGGCCTGGGAAATATCCCTTAGTACTAACGCCGACTGTTAACCGAGTCCGGCTAAATCGGGTACTGGTAGATGGTGGCAGCAGTCTGGACATCCTTTTTGTGAAAACTTTCAAGGAGCTTGGCATACCCTTGACGGATCTCAAGCCGAGTCGATCGCCGTTTTATGGTGTGATCCCGGGCATGCAAACAGTCCCTCTAGGACAAATCACTCTGCCCGTGATTTTTGGCACTCGGGAAAACTACAGGACGGAGCGAATTACCTTCAAGGTCACCGACCTCGACTCTACGTATCACGCCATTATAGGGCAGCCAGCCATCGCTAAATTCATGGCGGTACCTCATTGTCCTTATATGATGATGAAGCTGCTTGGACTAAACGATGTCATATCAATCCATTCGGATGTGCGGACCTCATACGACTGCGACAACGGCAGTTGTGAGTTGACCGAGAAGATAGTAGCAGCATCGGAGCTGGCCGAGCTGAAGGAAGCAATTGCAACGGCGGAGGAGGCCATGCTTGACCCTGCTCTGAAGAAAATGATGAAGACTGCGGTACAGGCGGACGCTGTGGAGTCCAAAAAAATTAGCCTAGATGACAATGATGTATCCAAGACCACCAATATTAAGGTCAATTTAGGAGATAAATAGGAAAGCGTGCTCATCCTTTTTCTTAGAAATAATAAAGATATATTTGCATGGAAACCTTCTGACATGCCATGTGTTCCAAGGGAAAACGCTGAGCACAAACTTCACGTTCGCAAAAACGCTAGGCCAGTAAGGCAACGGCTTAGACGATTCTCGCAAGACCGAAAGGATGCGATTAGGAAAGAAATCGGCCGACTACTAGCAGCCGGTTTTATTAAAGAAGTTTTCCACCCCGACTGGATGGCTAACCCAGTTTTGGTGCGGAAGAAGAATAAGGAGTGGCGGATGTGTGTGGATTACACCGACCTTAACCAAGCTTATCCGAAGGACCTATTCACTCTCCCACGAATTGATCAAGTGGTCGATTTGACGGCTGGATGCGCTCTATTGTGCTTCTTAGATGCCTACTCAGGGTACCATCAGATTCCCTTAAACCAATCCAACCAGCTTAAAACCTCATTTATCACGCCATTCGGAGCCTTCTATTACACAACAATGCCCTTTGGCCTAAAAACACTGGTGCTACCTACCAGCGGACTATGCAGTGATGTTTGGACAACCAGATAGGAAGGAATGTTGAGGCTTACGTTGATGACGTGGTAGTCAAGACTCGGCTCTCCACTGACTTAATATCCGACCTAGATGAAACATTCGGCAACCTTCGGAAATACAACATAAAGTTAAATCCGGAAAAATGCGTCTTTGGGGTCCCATTAGGAAAATTACTTGGTTTTTTGGTATCACACAGAGGGATTGAAGCTAATTCAGAAAAGGTAAATGCCATACTATGAATGAGACCTCCACACTCGCAAAAAGACATTTAAAAGCTCACTGGTTGTATGGCTTCGCTCAGTCGGTTTGTATCGCGACTCGATGTCCGAGGGTTACCCTTTTTTCGATTACTCAAGAAGCAAGAATCATTCATCTGGAATGACGACGTACAGAAAGCTTTGGATGATTTTAAGGCTTATATTAGTCGTCCTCCAATCTTAACTCCCCCAGAGCCAAAGGAATCTTTGCAGCTGTACATTTCTGCAACCAAACACATTGTCAGTACTGTGCTGGCGGTGGAACGGGCGGAAGATGGCAAGGCTCAAAAGGTGCAACGACCTGTATATTTCGTCAGCGAAGTCTTATCAGAATCCAAGGTACAGTACTTCCAGCTTCAGAAATTAATTTATGCATTATTGATGACATCTAGGAAGTTTAAGCATTACTTTGAGGATCATCCAATTGAGGTCCACACGTCGTTCGGCCTAGGCGAATTGCTTCACAACAGAGAGGCCACTGGGAAAATTGCCAAATGGGTTGTCGAGCTCGGATCATATGATATCACCTTTAAGTCACGCGATTTGATCAAAGGTCAAGCTTTATCGGACTTCGTCGCCGAGTGGACAGAATGTGAGTTACCTCTTGACTCACAAGAATTAAGCTATTGGAAGATGGAGTTTGATGGCTCCTTACAACTGGAAGGCGCCGGAGGAGTCATACTAGTATCTCCTGACAGAGTCAAGTTGCGGTACGTTCTTCGAATGCATTTCCATGCCTCTAACAATGCTGCAGAGTATGAGGCGCTGCTACACAGACTTCGGACAACTATCTCACTCGGCGTCCAAAGGATAAGCACCTCTGGCGACTCGGCGATAGTTATAAATCAAGTAACGAAGGAGTGGTATTGTTCCCATGAAAGCATGACAACCTACTGTACCGAAGTTCGGAAGCTCAAAGAAAAGTTTGATGGCATTGAGTATAAACACGTCCTGCGAAAGTATAATGAAGAGGCGGACGAGCTGGCCAAACTTGGGTCTAGCAGATCTAAAATACCTGACAGAGTATTCCTTGATGATCTGCATAAGCCATCTGACTAACCCAACAAACTATAGAGCAGTCGACACTAAATGCGGGGGTGGCACCGCATGTAGCTGTCATTGAGGTAGATTGGTGAACTCCCTTCATTGATTATCTAGATCATGATACACTATCGACCGACAAAGATGAAGCCCTCTAGATTATTCGCAAGTCGCGTTCATATCATATAGTTGACCATCACCTGTACAAGCAAAGCCCACATGGAGTACTGATGAAATGTTTGTCTCAAGATGAAGGCATAACTATATTAGGAAACATCCATGCTGGCATTTCTGGGAATCACGCAGGCCCATCCACAATTGCGGCCAAAGCAATGAGGCAAGGGTTTTATTGGCCGACCGCCAGCGCTGATGCCAAGGAAATTGTCCGAAAGTGTGAAGGTTGTCAGTTCTTCGCCCGTCAGATGCATGTACCTGCTACAGAGCTTCAAAATATACCAATAACTTGGCCGTTTTCATTATGGGGTTTAGACATTGTCTTACCTTTCATGAAAGCTCAAGGGGGTTTTACTCACCTTTTCGTAGCAGTGGACAAGTTTTCTAAATGGATCAAAGCAAAGCCAGTTGGTAAGATTTTGGCAAAGAAGGCCATCGAGTTTATGACCGAAATAGTCACTCGGTTCGGTGCCCCACACAAGACAATTACTGACAACGGTACTCGATTCACAGTAGAAGAGTTTAAAGAGTTTGCGGGCCGAGTCGGTTTTAAGATTGGTTATGCTTCGGCCGCCCATCCACAGAGTAATGGTCAGGTTGAGAGGGCAAATGGCCTCCAGCTTTCTGGAATTAAGCCTCGTATATTTGATCGATTGGAAAAGTACGCTCGATGATGGGTTTGAGAATTACCATCTGTGTTGTGGGGGCTTAGAACCAACATAAGTCGTGCCACCGGGCACTCCCCTTTTTCTTTGGTTTATGGCTCAGAAGCCATGTTACCCACCGAGATTCTTTTTGCCTCCCCCCGTGTGGCAGCGTATGACAAAAAAACCTCCAACGACTCTAGGTGTGACGACTTGTTATTGTTGGAGGAACAGAGAGATGCCACCGTAATTCAGTCGGCAAAGTACCAGCAAAGTTTGCAACGTTATCACGATAAAAACGTTCGAACATGGGGTTTTTCTATCGGCGACCTTGTTTTGAAGCAAGTTCAGTCTAAGGTCGGCAAGCACAAGCTGTCGCCTCCATGGGAAGGACCTTTTATTATAAAGGAAATCACTCGGCCAGGCGCCTATCGATTGATGAATGAGGATGGAACGGACCTTCACAGTTCCTGGAATGTTTCACAGCTACGTCGTTTTTATACTTAGTAATTATCATTTATTGTATTTCTATTATTAAATATATATATACAGTAGTCATGATATTTGATTTCACAATTTATGATTTCTGTGAATAATTGTTGTTATTGTTTATATCATGACTCAAATTCTGATACTTGGTATCACCCTAACTCGCGTATGTCGACCAAGCGGTTTACTTAGTCCCCAGGGTTCTTACCGTCTGTTAGGGACCAAGGCAATTCACCTATTTCGCATATGCTTGACCGAGTGAGTTCTTAGTCTCCATGGTTCATATCAGTTATTGGGGGCATTGTTTAGAGGGCTGACATGAGTTGTGTATTGGTTGTGAGTGTTTACCACGAGTTCATACAATACATATACGAAGCAGCGCGAACCAAGAATTCATTACAAAACTGGTAATGAATCTAGACCTTAGCGGTCTATCAAACATTGGTCATATTACAGTGTCAGAGCTGTAACACAGTATTTTAAGCTTTACAATTCTTTACAATTTAGGTAAGGGATCTAGCTCTATCTGGTCGGCTAATATGTGAGCCATTTTTTGCGCCTCAGCCACGAGAGCCTCATATTGTTCATCAGAGAAATCTTTATGGAAGCCCTCGGCTACCACATCTAACTCTATGTTGGGGATGTGGGACTTTGCAATTGCCAGGACCTGTGCGCCGGCTAGGTCTGCAACATGTCGAGCATGTTCTTTCAGTCGGCCGGGTGCCCCTTGTAGACTCGTCATCAGATCTCGACATCGAGGTGGTTTTTCTTTAGGGTATATGTATTGGGCGGCCACCTCTGCATCCTTCTGAAGAGCTGTAAGAGACCATCGAAGGTTTTCATCACCCTCTATAAATTTCTTCTGCAATAGCTCATAGGACCTCTTTGATCCTATAGGAGCACAATAATCATATATGTCCAGCACAATGAAATTCAATATCAAGGTATTAGTTGAATAAACACTTACCTCTTAGGCATTTCTCGGCTTCTACTATCTCAGCCTCAAGGGTGGCGACTTTTTCCTTATATTTTTCTTTTTGCTTTTCACATTCTTTGAAGGCTTTTTGGAATTGGTTTAGCTCATCCACAGCCTTTTTGAAGATCTTCTCAGCTTTGATAACTTCGGTTTCCACCTTAATGTTTCTTTCTTTCTGGCTTTTTATTATTTCTTCAGCCCCTGTCAGTAAGAAACATTTTAGTGCATAAATATATTCCTATACATATAGATATATTCATTTTTACCTTCAGCTCTCTTCTACCATGAATTTTGTTTCTCTTGCATTGTTTTGAGGTCGTCTTTTAGCTTTTCAACATTCTTCTTGATCTCTGCCGAGTCCTGGATCTGCTTCTTTAATCCTTGATTCTCGGACTTCAACGTTTCAAGAGCTTGGGCAGATGACTCTAGTTCTCTTATACGGCCTTCAAGACTAGCAATTTGAGCGGTCGCCTGGGCATCTTGTTTTCGTCTCAATTCCAGTGACCGTGATGCCTCTGTATGGACGAGGTTAAATGTTCATGTCAAACAGAAAACGTGTGAGATATAAGATATATAGGTCTCATACCTTGTAGCTTGAATTGAAGTTCATCAACTTGAGATGAACGGGCTTATAGCGCTACTGATAAGCGCCCTACTTCCAGTCTTTCTTTGGCAAGTTGATTTTCTAAATTGACGGCTTTAGCACAATGCCTTTCGACAAGTTGCAGGAGCTTATTCTTGTTGGCCATATGAGTTTTCAGAGCCTGCAATGATGGCAAATTATATGTTTGAAACTTCATAACTAGGAACGGTGATTATTATTGACAAAAAGGACAGAATACCTGGAAGGAATGATAGGCTTTTTTAGTTTGCTCTTCAAAATTTTTCAATTTCGCTTGTTTTGCCGACTCATCAAATCTGGCGATGGCAACTTGGCCAATATGATATATCGATCTAGTTGGTGTTGGCTGGTCTGAGGCACCTTCTCTTACCACTCGGTGAATAGGAGTTGGCGTGACATTTTCTTCCGGACCGATTGGATATTCATATGTTGACTCTGGCATAGATTCAAAAACCAGTGATGGCTCTTTGGGAACGGTGGAGGCAGGAGTATCAGCACCCGTTGCCATCTCAGATTTATTTAGGTCCGGGATATTGGGTGATTTAGCTTGGTTATCTTTTGGCTGAGTGGATTCGGGTGCACTCTTTAAATCACTCGGTTTCTTTGCCGAGTGGTTTGGGACATCATCTTTGGATGACCCGGCCTGTGGTGTCTCCTGGGCTTTTTCAGGAACTGAACTTTGTGCCGGAACTTCTTCAAAAGACGACCGCCCGGATGACCTGCCAATTAGACAAAAATTACACATTTAATTCAAATGGATAAGTTAAGCTTTAAGTTATACTGATTTGTTTACCTTGAGCGGCGTTTGAATTTAATGCCTGATACTCTTGGTGGGGGGCTGGTTGGCCTTGGGACGCCTGTCATGTCTGGCGCCGTCTCATGGGTGCCTGCCTTGCTAGCTTCACTCGGATGATTTTGTCCTTTATCATCCATGGCTCGCCGAGTGGTGGAGGTTTTCTCTGGAGTCTTCTTCTTTGCCTCTTCTTGAAGTCTAGCTACTCTTTTAGCCAGCAATTCTTCTTCAGCAGAATCTTCAATATGCGCCTTGCGGCGCTTGGGAGCTGATGGTTGAGTGGGAGATTTCTTTTGCGGCATCAGCGGCAGTGGGGGGGTGGACACGTATACATCAAGGTTCTGCAATATATGTTACGTATTATTCATTGCTGAACATAATGCATGAAGTATTGACTTTTTGAGTACAAAAGTGGATAACTTACTGAACTCCTACTAGTCTTGGAATGATGTCCACATTTCGCACTACCTGGAGTCCAACCAAGGAGTGAAGAAAATATGTTTTCCAGCCATAATGTTAATTCCCTTTCTAACAATGTTTCTGGCACTTCCATGGTGGGGTCTGAACCTAGTACGAACTTCCAACCAGGAACATGACGTTTCTTAATAGGCTGCACGTGGCGATATATGAAGCTTGTGGCAACATGTATGCTAATATAACCTTGGGACTTGAGATAGGCAATGTGTTCTAATATGGCATCAACTTGAGACTTCTTGTTTGGATGGGCCTTTGCTGACCACTCGAGTCATGGCTTGGGGGCTTCGGCCGTAGTCTCTGACAAAGGTGGAGCATGGTTTCCATGGTAAAACCAGTCCGCGTGCCAACCTTTGTTCGTTGATGGATGTGGTACATCAATGTATTTGGATTTATTCCTTAGTTGGAATCCGGCCCCTCCTATAACATTATTGCTGTTTGATTTCAAGACAAACAGTTCTTTGAAGGTATCAAAATGAGGATGAATCCCCAAGAACACTTCACACAGATCGATGAAGATAGCAATATGTAAGATGGAATTTGGATTCAGATTGACAAGATTGATGCCATAGAAGAACAGAAGACTGTGAAAGAAGTCGCAACAAGGGATCCCAAATCCACGATAGAAAAAGGAGGCGAAAACCGTGATTTGGTCAACGCGAGGTTGGGAAAATTTCTGACCTATGGCCTCGATCCATCCTCTGGTCTGATGATCCTGCAACACGCCATCAATCATCAGGTTGTTGATCTTCTCTGAATCCATTGCTGACACGGGGAACTCTTTGATGGCGGCGGGGATGTCGAAAATTGGCTCTTCTTCTTCGCCCTTGTCAGGGGAAGATTGCTTCTGGGACTATGCCTTATAGCTTTGGCGGGTGTACTTTGGAGCCATCGCTCTTGTTTGAGTGTGGTGGGAAGTAGTTGCGTGGAGCTTTGGGGTGGAAATGGAATCCTGAGATCTAGGATTTGTGTGCGCAAGAAGGCAGCGGCGGCAAAATGAAGACGAAGGGGTGCGGCTGTTTGGAGGCCCTTTTTATAAGGGCTAGATGACCTATTGGGCCGAGGCTTCTCGTAATCTGTTAAGCCCAGTTTTATTAATCGGATTGTTGCAGTTTCAACCTTGGAAATTGAACCTTTCGAGATTTCGTGATAAATCACTTGGATTACTGCAGTTTTAGCCTTGGAAATTGTACCTTCCCAGATTTCGTAATAAATCACTCGTATTATTACAGAATCAACCTTGGAAATTGTACCTTCCGAGATTTCATGATAAATCACTCGGATTACTGTAGCATCAGCCTTGGAAATGGTACCTTCTGAAATTGCGAGATAAATCATTCGGATTATCTCGGCACCAATCTTGGGGGTTGTGTTTCCGTGTTATATTATTCCTATTGATACATCACCAATCTTGGGGGCTATGACAATTGAATTTTGTTGTTAATCATTCGGATTAAGGGCACTTCAGCATTAGGGATGTAAATATTAATTTCGTGATGTATCACTCGACGAGTAAGAGAATTGTGCCAAATATGGAGTTTGTTACGACAAAATTGGAAGATTCAGACCTCATTATACCCTTTTTGGTGGAGGGACAAAGTTAATTGGATATTTTTCGATAACTCAAAAGTTGCTTCGGTGTAGCCTTAACAATCTTCTGAGTTGGGGGCTACATGCATAGGCTATATCTTTTTTAGGGATTTATGAATAAGAATTAATAGAAAAAGCACTTCCCAATTTCATAAGATGTCGAGGCAAACCAAGACGACAATTCAATACGGGAAGTGCTTGGGGGCTACTGTGGTATGTATATACCAGGGATACCTCGCCACTAGGATATATTGCCGAGTGGGCCAGGGTCCAATAAAGATAAAGACCCATGAAGATAACTACTCGGATTGTTACTTGGAGTACATGACAAGTCAGTACTAGAGATAGAAAGTTAGAGATAGAGTCCTAGTCGGAGATCACGTTGTAACCGACTAAGACTCTTACCATGTAACCCTGCCCCCCCCCCCCCCCAAGATTTATAAGGACGGGCAGGGGCTCTTTCGGAGGGATCACAAAACACAGGACATAGGGTTGTTATCCTTCGAGAGGCCCGAACCTGTCTAAACCTTGCGTCTTGTGTGTCCATCGATCTTTCATACTCATACGCATACCTAGATCTACTATCGAGAATATCTCTCGATAGTTCTCATATCCATAAATAAACATCACATGTAGTTCAACAACACTTAAATCCACAAATAAACAAGTTTGTTCATCAACATAAGTGATAAACAAGTTCACTAAGGAGGAGGTGCCGGAAACAAAACGTAGGGAAATGACGGATCTTGGTCTTCTTGAGGCATTTTATTCGATGTCGTCGATGGATGAGGATTCTGCACAAAGTAGAGCATATTACATTCCTCTATGTTTCTAAGTTTGTAAGTTTATCTAAGTATTCTATGTTTTTTTATTTCTCTAGGTTTCTAAGTTTTTCTAAATTTTCTAGGTTTTTAAGTAGAGCATATTACATTTCTCTAGGTTTCTAAGTTTCTCTAAATTCTCTAAGTTTTTAAGTTTTCTAAGTTAAGCAACTAGTCGAAATGAAAGTATAGGATTGTAAAGAGACTCATAGGTGAATAACCTGTCAGTGGTGAGACCCAGGGCATCGGTGGCAGAACTCAGGGAGAAGATTGGAGGATCGGCGGTAGAGTCTGATCCAGCTGCATGGAAAAACTTTGGAGGTAGCTATACAACTAGGAGACCTGTTCTTGACTATGCCTCTGTTGGTTGGCCGCTAGCTGCTCCATCCACCTTTGTTGTTCAAGTTGCATCCTCTGTGTATCCTGCTGCATCCTCTCTGCACCCTGTTTCATCTGCTACACTGTCCCCTCCGGCTCCTCTTGTCTCTTCTTCTCTGCTTGCAGATGGACCTACAAAAGTCACTGCAATGTTAACCTAGACTATCTTTATCCCAATATTAAGAATGAACAGACGATGATAAAATAGGAATAACCTAGATAGAGGAACTCGGTCGTGGGAGTATGCCCGGGTCAGCGCTAGTGCTCCGTGCCCGAATTTAGGAGAGAGTGGGAGTAGTAGCCGTGTCGAGTGCGCTGTCACCGAGATAGTACCGCCAATGCTTCTTTCCTCCTCCCGCTCAACCTCTCCATCAAGGTCGTGTGCGCTCGGATCATAGTCTGGGTCATGGACCTTCTTTCCCATATTGTCGAAGTTTGATCTCGGCAGTAAATATATAGGGCTATGTCGAGACTAAGAACTATGATGGTTAACATAAGACGCCAAGTTATACAGGTTCGAGCCCTCTCGATGAGAGTGAAAGCCCTACGTCCTGTGTTCTGTGGATTGTATTGCTTGTAATGTCAAGAGAGTTTTGTGTCCCTCGATGGGGGGTACCCTGCCACCTTATATATCCGGTCGGTAGGGATACATGAAGAGTCCTACTCATAGCCTACAAGGATTTATATAGAAAGTATATCTCTAATTGCCTTGTGCTCCAAGCCGACTTGGTCAGCTTCCTTGTTGATGAAGTACCCGGTCAGCTACCAACTTAGGCATATCTTTGGATACCCGTAAGGCAAGTATCCTACATCAGCCCCCGAGTGCTTTCTGATTTTGAACTGTTATTTGCCGAGTGACCTTCAGTATTGATATGAACAGGTCATAAATTAGGAAGACCTCATGACCCATGTCCCTAATAGATCTGGTGCACCTGATTAGATGTAGCCCCCGACTCTTGTATAATTTGGAGGCTAACAAATAATGCAAGAGTCTAATAATATTAGCTCTTAACATTTGTCATATAACTTTACTCAGATCATCAAATACTAGTGATTAAGTCCCTGATCATCAAACCAGACATTCAGTCTGCTCACTATTAGTGATGCCGACCGATCATAACAAAGGCATAGTGATCTCCACTCTTAGCCGAGTGACTATTTAATTCCTATGACATTTATCATATTTGGAATCAAAAATTAATTATGACATCAATCATATTCAAGTACTAACCTATAATGACATCAATCACAAATGTCATTCAACTCAATGCAAGTTCAATGTTGCAGTAGTTATTTACAGACATCAATCAGAAACTTTACCTTAGAACTTGCTCCCATATGACCTTCTTGTCCTTTGCAATATGATCATCAAATCATAAGGATACAAGAAATATTTTTAAATGACCATGTCACTACTTCTCATCAAAGAAGCCCCCGAGTCCATTACTCAGGAAAACAACTTCAGTTCTTTTTAAAGAACAAAGCCTTTTTAATGTTTTTGTTATTAAACAAAATAGCCTGGTACTGTATGGCCCAAACCAGCCCATGGGACCCAAACGACTAGGTCAAAAGAGGTGAAGGTATAAAAAAAACTTGAACTATTGACCCTAGGCCACGCCGTCATTTCACACGCAGCCTTTAGTCTTCCTCGCGCCTCCCTTGTTCTTGCGACTCTTCTGCTCCCTGAACTAGGGTTAGCTCGCTCCTTGCCTCTGCCGTAGATCCCCGCAACCATTAAGCCCCCGAGCATCCACTCAGGTTCTGCTCATGACCCGCTGCGCCGATCCATCCTGCAAAGATGGGTCGCAAGTCTGCCTCGAAGTCCATTGCCACCACCGAATCTTCCTCATAGGAGCTGGAGATCCCAGATCAACTCCGAGAGTTCTCAAAGAGCAGCATCACCGCCTCTTGTCTAAACAAGATGGTGGAGGACGGCATTCTTCTCGAACAAGCTCGGGTCGATTGGAAGGTACCGAAAGAAACTCGTCCCCTTCCAATCCATAAGCAAATAGTTGTACTTCACTCATTTTTCGGGAATGGCTTCAGAGTTCCTTGCTGCAGCTTCCTGCGCAGGCTCCTTTTCTTTTACGTGATTGAGCTTGTTAACCTCAATCCCAACTCTATCCTTCATATCACCATCTTCGTGCATATGTGCGAAGCTTTCCTTGGCATTCTTCCCCATTTCAATCTATTCCACCACTTCTTCGTTCTCTGACCGCTCCTGACGAAAGACAACCAGGTCGCCATCGGTGGTGTTGGAATCCAATTACGCAAAAAGGAGGTCTACATCAATGTCCCTCTGAAGACCTGCAACAAGAACTGGAAGGATGAGTGGTTTTATTTTGACAACCATCCCCCTGTTCTTACCAACTTCTCTGGTGCAAAGGCTATTCACTAGGCTCGATGGTCTGAAAAACCAGACTCATCCGACCCCCAAGTGGCCACCTTACTAGGGAAGATTGCTGATTTGAAGAAAGAAGGCACTGATGGCATCACCATAGCAAAAAGCTTTATAGTGCGCCAAGTGCAACCTTTGAAGCTTCAGAGTCATCCTGCATGGGCATACAATGTGGGTGCTCAACATGTTCGTGAAGGCATACAATGTGGGCACTCTACGAGCCCGAGTAAGCCTTCAGTTGCCTTTGAACAATTTTGACGTCCTTAAATAATCATGATGTGTGATGTCTTTATGTTTTTGCAGGTTCTGGACACTCTCGTGTCTCACCCTCTGCTCCCTCCGACTGACACTGAGGGACCAGATTATGTGGAAAAGCCGTAGCAGACTGGCGCTGGTGGTTCAAGCTCATCAACAGGCGCTTGTCTAGAGACTGTTGATCACATCATCACCCTTCCTTCCTCCAGTCGATGAGTAAAATAGTCTGCCTAGCGTCAAAGGTAGTATGTGGGGGATCAAGGCGATGATGAAGAAGAGCTCTCTCTAGGTTCTAGTCTGCCAACTCCTACTCACTCTGATCGGTCTTTAAGCCAGTTAGATCCTTAGAGCAAAGCGTCTAGTAATGCAGGAGTGGCAAAAAAGATTGATGAAGTTGGCTAGTCTTACCAAAAGAGGAAGGAGGCTGATTCATAGTCTACTTCTTCAAAGAAGAGGGTCTGCTAAATCAAGGTCAAGAGAGCTTCTAGGTTAGCCCCTTGTCCTTTTAATCCTTGTCTTGCATGGTCAATAACCACAATATAATTTAATCACTTTATTCTCTGATGGTGACAGCGGTCGGTTGGGCGGTGCACAGAGTACCCAAGATTCCAAGGACACTCGGTCGAACACAACTCCTCATCTAGCCGACCAACCTCGACCGGTCAACAAGCAATCAAACAATTCCTGCATTCACATCAGAGCCGGCACCACAAATTATCAACCCTTCTCCAGTCAACGCTCCTTCCCCTCTTGATAAAGGCAAGGCAACACTGGCTACAAATACACTCGATTGGCCTGAGATGAATGAGATTGAGATAATGCATCAGCATTGAGAAGCCAACAAAGTACATCAATACCCTGCTTTTGCTTGTTCTTTGTCTCAGTCTTGATCCTTAGCTTAACCATCTTCTCTATGTTTAGAAAATGTATGCTCTTGTGGAGAGAAAGCAAGCTAGGTTTGAATACCTTGGAGTCGAGACCTTTGGTATGTCCCAGATTTCTTTCGTATTCAATCCACTATTTATGATATTAACCTAGTGCTGGCATTTTGCTAGTTACTGGTAAACAGCTCTCCCATACCAAGAAGCAGGTTGAAAAACTACAGACCCAACACAAAGAGATGACCAAAGCCTCGGAGCAGAGTCATGCTGATATTGCTGGTATGGTCACATACCAACTTTTTTTGTTTGTTCTAATCACTCTAACACTAAAGAATCAATGTTTGGCTTTAGCTCATGATCTGAAGCTTGCTGACCTAGAGAAATTAACTTCCAACCAGCAAAGATTCTTAGATACTTTGAATGCTGAGAAGGAAGGCCTCTCTAAGTCAATCGGGGAGCAAAAGACCGAGATCACTCGGTTGCAGAAAAAGCAAGAGGAGGCTGACGTGAAGATAGAGGAAGCCAAAAGCCCTCCATCATATCTTGATGCTTCAAATGTTATCTTGCCAGTAAGCCCTCCATCATATCTTGATGCTTGAATTAGTTTCTAATCTTAATAATCAAAAATATCTCTTGCAGCTTTGTCTTATGGCGCTCGGAAAGCATTGAATTCTATTCATGCTAACCAAGTGGAGCTAATGAGGACATCACCATGCTGGATACGCGCATATCATGACCTTCCCCAAGTTACAAGTCGTCACCAACTCGGTCGCCGCATTCGTCTCGGATTCAGCCGACACCCCTTCACGGTTTTGATGATATCTCTCACATCCGACGTCCAAACGAGGCGTTCTTTGATGCGTTGGAAAGAGGACGATGCCGCTGTAGTTTTGGTTATGGTCCTAGCTCCAGAAGGGTCGTGAGTCATAATATGTGACCATGACAAGGTGTTGTGCCACCTATTTTGGGCCAACTTGGCCATGTATCGTGTCGGGCCTTAAGCCCTTGTTGTGGGCGCCCCCCCTGGTCGCCCCCAACCCTAGGATGTCTTTGTTTCCTATATAAACTCAGTAGCTGCCGTCTTTTAGTTTTGGGTTTTGTTTAGTTCAGTTTTCCAAAGAGAAACTTGATCGAATTATTGTAACTGTAGCGACAAGTCCTTTTACAGTAATTCAGGGCCCCTGTTCTTGTTCTACACCACTGTGGCGATTAGTCCTTTTGTGTTCAGAGCTTGAACCTTTTCTTGTGATTCACTTCATCCATATTTGCAATTTCAGATTGCGTGTTTATCCTCTCTTGCTTGTGTTCTCGATTTCGCTTGCAGGAACAATCAAGTTGTGCTTGTTGTAACGGTTGCGGGGTTGGATCGTGTCTGATTCAAGCCGGGTCGTCGATGCCTTGTTCCCTAAATTCAAGTTTATCCCCTTACCTCTCGCAACATCGGGCCATATCTACATCAGGAGCAGACTGGCAACTCTTTGGAGTATTTGCTAGAGCACACGTCGGAGGCTATTGCAAGCAACACCCGAAGAGTGGCGACCAAGGCCGGGAGTCAGGTACTGGCTATTTGCCAATCTTGGTCTCCTACACTGCCACTGGATAAAATCAAGGAGGACTTCAACCCTGACTTGATTGAAGACCAATGCCAGTTGCTTATGGATTCCATGCTAGAGACCTCCCGAGCCTTGGTCGACAATGTAGAGGTTGATCCGACCGTGCCTACTCCTCCAGCATCTCCGGAAGTTGAACTGCGGGATGATAGCTCTTCTCCTTCAAAGGAGCTATAAAATATCCAATGTCGGAAAACATTAATAGTATCTATGTAATGAATATTATTATCTTTATGTAAATTAATCTCATGCTTTATATCTTAGAAAACGGATAAAAATATCATAAGTGTGTTCCTGTCACTTAAAGACAGAAATTTCATCGATCTGCCTTAACATATTAGGTTGCAACTTGTAACCGCGTGACAAGCAGAATCGACTAGTCGACACATGACCTCTCGCACTTTGGCTCTAGGTTTAGTGTAGTGGTAGTCTGTGTGCAGTATGAAGTATATAGCCATGATGTTTAGATGTTAGACCAAAAAATCTGAAGACCGTATCAAAAGATGAGAAATCGGTTGAAAAAGTTCCAAAAGCCAAATTACATAAGGTTAGGAGATGGTGGGACATTATTACTAGCCCCCTGGCTCTATTGTTTAATAGAATAGATTAAGGAATCAAGACAAATTAGAATGAAAATCATCAAGAAATCTTCCATCAAAAAGACCAAAGTTTTATTCATTAACAATGTATGAGAGTACAAAAGAGAAACTAAGTATAAAAATGATGTAGCTGATTTATATTCCAGGAGTTTGGTATATCATCGCCGTCTTCATACATCAGTCAATAAGCCCCCGGCCGAGTGACTTCTTTCACAACATAAGGCCCTTATCATTTTGGAGAAAGCTTGTGCTCATTCTTCGTTGACTGCACTCAGCGCAGCACTAAATCTCCAACTTGAAATTGGCGACTGCGTATGTTCTTATCATAATAACGTCGCAAGCCTTGTTGGTATAGTGCCAACCGAAATAGAGCACGATCACGCAACTCTTCTACTGCAATCAAATCAATATCTCGGTTCTCCTCAGAAAGCTGCTCATCATATTCTTGGACTCGTGCCGAAACAAGACTAACCTTAGTCGGCAGCATAGCCTTAGAGCCGTAGACCAATGAGAAAGGTGACTGACCACTGGTCTGACTGGTATTAGTGTGAAGCCCCTAGAGAACTGAAGGTAATTCTTTAACCCATCAACCGACATAAGTCTTGCCTATCAAATATCTGAGGCTTCAATCCTTGAAGAATCATACTGTTGGCCCGTTCGACCTGCCCATTACTTTGAGGATGAGCCACCGATGCAAAGTGGATTTTTACTCCCATCTCATCGGCAAAGTCACGGAACTCCACAGATATGAATTGAGTACCATTATCGGTAATGATATCATGAGGAACCCGAACCAAGTAAAAACATCCTTGACAAACTCAATCACCTTCTTCGATGTTATCTTGCCGACCGGCTTCGCTTCTATCCATTTGGTAAACTTGTCAATAGCAACAAATAGATAGGTGAATCCGCCTGGCACTTTCTTGAAAGGATCGACAATATCAAGCCCCCAGACAGCAAAAGGCCAAGTCAAAGGTCTCATCTGAAGTTGCTGCGAAGGCACGTGTGTTTGTTGAGCAAAGAATTGACAACCTTCACACTTCCGAACGACTTGGTGTGCATCTTCGACCATCGTGGGCCAATAAAACCCTTGCTGAATAGCTTTGCCGACCAAAGTCTTAGAAGCTGCATGATTGCCACATATTCCTGAATAAATTTCTTCCATGAATACCTTACCTTCTGGTATCAAAATACATCGCATCAAGATGTTTAATCCTCCTATTCTATAAAGCTGATCATCCACCATCAAATATCCTTGACATCTGGCTTTCAACCTTTGTTGCTCATTAGGATCCATAGGCCGCGTTCCCATGTCCAAATATTGGATAATTGGGTTGTGCCAGTCGGTCTCCATACTGTCATCACTAACAGGATCAGCAACATTAGTTAGCAGTACGTCCAATCGAGGAGAAATAGTGGGGGAATCCAGGGTGTGTAAGAAAACACCGGCTGGGACTTCAGACCGAGATGATCTCATCTTGGCCAACTCAGCAGCCACCTAGTTGTTATCACCAAGGATATGCATGAATTTCAATCCATCAATTTTGTCCTCAAGCTTCCTTACTTCCTGACAATAAGCACTTATATTGTCATCTACTCAGTTCCAATCTTTAGTGACCTGATTAATGACCAAGGCCGAGTCACCAAAGATGTGGAGACGCTTAATGTCGAGTGAGACAACAATGTGCAGACTGTGTAGGAGGGCTTCATACTCCACAGCGTTATTAGACGCGCGAAACATAAAATGAAGGACGTATCGAAGCTTCTCTCTTATGGGTGAGATAAACACGACTCCCGCATCGGCTCCAAGTAATTGGAGAGAGCCATCAAAGTATATTTTCCAGTACTCAACATCTTGTGTCGCAGGAGGCATTTGAATCTTTGTCCACTCAAAAAAAAAATTGGCCAATGCCTGTCCTTTAATTGCTGACCGAGCTTTGAATGTAATGGTATACTGACCATGTTCGACCGCCTACATAGCAATCTTTCCTTCAGCTTCTCGATTGTGAAGCACCATGCCGAGTGCAAAGGATGTTTGGACTTTGATAGGATGAGCTTCAAAATAATGCTTCAACTTCCTGGAGGTGATCAACAGCGCGTATATCAACTTCAAGATCTGATGATATATTATTTTAGAGGCAGTGAGAACCTCACTAACAAAATAGACCGGGTGTTGTACTTTTTGTATATGACCCTCTTCCTCTCGGTCGACCGTTAAAACGGTACTCACAACTTGAGTTGTGGCCAATATGTAAAGTTGAAGCTTCTCTCCTGGCTCTGGAGGCACTAACACCAGAATGCTGCTGAGATGGACCTTCAGCTCATCCAATGCTGACTGCGCCTCTTTTGTCCAAATGAAGTCATCCTGCTTCTTAAGCAGTCTGAAAAGCGGCAACCCTCTAACCCCCAGCCAGGAGATAAAGCGACTCAAGGATGCCATACATCCGGTCAGCTTCTGAACATCCCTTTGAGAATTAGGTGGCCCCATATCAAGGATCGCCTTGATCTTATCCGGGTTAGCCTCTATACCTCATTTTGAAACGATGTAACCAAGTAGCTTTCCCGAAGGAACCCCCAAAACACATTTTTTTTGGGATTCAGCTTCATTGAGTAGTATTTCAGATTGTCAAATATTTCTGCCAGGTCAGAAAGCTTCTATGTTCTGACCGATCTGAGCAGCAAGGCAGCGTTGAATACCTCGTTGGTAAGTTGCGCCAACATTTTTTAGATCGAAGGGCATTGTAATGTAGCAATAGGTGCCAAAGGGTGTTATAAAGGAAGTTTTGATCTGATCTTTGACTTTCAGTGGGATCTGGTGATAGCCTGACTAGGCATCTAGAAAGCTTAAAAGCTCACACCCGGCTGTTCATTTTACAATCTGATCTATACGAGGTAGAGCGAAAGGGTCTTTAGGATAGACCTTGTTTAGATCGGTATAATCCACACACATCCTCTACTCTTTATTCTTCTTAGGTACAAGGACTAGATTGCTAACCAGTCGGGATGATACACTTCTTTTATAAATTTAGCATCTAATAATCTAATTATCTCCTTCTTCATGGCATCCTTGCGGTCTTGCGCAAATCTTCTAAGCCTCTGTCAAACAGGGGTGGCCCCAGGAGGCATCCTTAACTCATGCTCAATCTTTTCCCTAGGAACTCCCGGCATGTCGGATGGCTTCCATGCAAAGATGTCCCTATTTTCCAGGAGGAAAAGAGTGAACGCGAGTTCCTATTTCTCATCGAGGTTGGCCCCTGCATAAGTTATCTTATCAGGGTCTTCCAGGTCAAGCACAATCTCCTTGGTCTGGATATCATCAGTCTGGATCTTTTCCTTGGTGGGCTTCTTTACGAGAACCACCGCATCGGTCTATTCCTCTGTGTTGACTACCTTCTTGATCTCCTACTGGTCAGACAACATCAACTGCTTATTGTCCATCTCACAACTCTGTACATCACAATCGAAAGAATTCTGAAGAACAGAGTGGAGGGAGATTATTCCGTTAGGGCCTGGCATCTTAAGGGTGAGATATGGATAATGCGGAACTACCATGAATTTAGCCATCGCCGGTCGACCGATAATAGCATGATATGCTGAGTCGATATTGGCTACCTAGAAGAGAATGCACTCGGTCCTGAAGTTCTCACAAGTCCCAAAAGTAACAAGCAGACTGATCTGTCCGATAGGAACTAAAGTCTTGCCAGGCACAATCCCATGAAAGGGTGAAGAACTCGGCTAAAGGTCATTGACTGACAGACCGAGTTCCAAAAGAGTCTTGGTGAAGATCATGTCCAGACTGCTTCCTCCATCAATGAGTACTTTGTTGAACTTGAAAGGACCAAGTGACCGAGAGGGGGGGGGGGGTGAATCGGGAACTCGCACTATGTACCAAATTCACCAAATCCTAAAACCGATCACTTAAAACAACTCCTACACAATCCTAGTGGTGATCACACTAGCAAGATAATTATCCTATGGAAGGAACAACAAGCTAAGCATACTAGTGGATCACACAAACACAATACAACTCCTATGCAATTCTAGTGGTGATCACACTAGCAAGATCATAGTCCTATGAAAGGAACAACAAGCTAAGCATACTAGTGGTGATGTGGACAAGGGTTCTCAATCTTCCGAAAGGTTCAAGATATGTTGATTTGGTCGGAGGCGACACACAAATCGATCCGGCTTCAGAACAGCACGTTCTAAACCCCGCAATCGCAGCACGACGTCTCCTCTGGTTATCAACCGTCCTAAAACGATTGACATCGCCGAGAAGGCTAATACCTGCCTGCGAATCAAGAACACAAGCAAGAACAAAGAAGAAGGCAACACAATTGCAGATGTATTATGAATCTCACGAAGTTGGGGTCTCACAAACCGTGATGACGGCGAAACTGTTATGAACAGAATAATCTAAGTAAAACCCGAACCCCAATAGTGCAGCTGCGGCTGTATATAAAGACCCTAGGGTCGTGCAAGACCCTCTGGACGCGCCCCTAATTGGGCTCAACAAGATACAAAGCCCAAAGGCCAAAAATAGGCGACGCAGCACCGAAACAGATTCTGGACTCTCTCTTGTTTCGATGACTCCGGATGAATTTTGATATGAGAACAGTGGCATTGGAAAGGTCTTCTTCTTATCTTTTCGTGCATATGTAGAACATCCAAATCCGAGTCCGTATACATCCTGAGCCTCCGTTTTAGTGCAGACTGGTCCTGAGCCCCGAAACAGACTCGAAGTCGGTTTTGGTTGGGCCTCCACCTTGGCTTCCACGTCCTTGCTGGTCCTCCACGTCTCCAAGTCCTTCTCCCATCATCTCCTGATCCTCTCCATGGTTCCTAATTACAATATAATCATTAGATAGCAAACCATTCTCAAAAGTGACATATAATGAAGAATGTAGGAACGAGCTCACCTCTAAATTTAGTCGTCGTGCACGAGCTCTAGTCATTGGACCTTGCAAGTCCAGAATTGGAGGAGTGTTGCATGTATCCTTAGGAGTGATGTCCTCCTCATCCTCCCCCTCTTGAACTGGAGTCATCCGCGACTCAAGCTCATTCTCTTCTCCCAAGTATGGTTTCAAATCTGAAATGTTAAAAGTAGGACTAACCCTGAACTCGGGAGGCAACTCAAGTTTGTATGCATTATCATTAATCTTCTCAATTATTTTGAAAGGACCATCATCTCTAGGCATTAACTTAGACTTTCTCAAATCTGGAAATCTATCCTTTCTCAAGTGTAACCATACTAAATCTCCTACATCAAGTTTTACTTCTTTTCTACCTTTACTACCAGCAATTTTATACTTTTCATTCATCTTTTCAATGCTAAGTCTAGTGGTCTCATGCATTTTCAAAATAAATTCAGCACGCTCTGTAGCATCAACATGAACTCTCTCATGAATAGGTAAAGGAAGTATATTAAGTGGAGTACGGGGATCAAAACCATACACTACCTTGAAAGGACTTACCTTGGTAGTAAAATGTGTTGCCCGATTATATGCAAACTCAACATGAGGCAAACATTCTTCCCTTTGCTTCAAATTTTTCTTCAAAATAGCTCTCAACATAGTACCCAAAGTGTGGTTCACCACCTCAGCTTGTCCATCAGTTTGTGGGTGACAAGTGGTAGAAAACAACAACTTTGTACCCAACTTATTCCAAAGCGTGCGCCAAAAGTGACTTAAGAATTTTGCATCACGATCTGAAACAATAGTAGAAGGCATACCATGCAAACGTACAATTTCTTTGAAAAAGAGGTCAGCAATATAACTAGCATCATCAGTCTTATGACATGGTATAAAGTGTGCCATCTTAGAAAATCTATCCACAACAACAAAAATACTATCACTCCCCCTCTTAGTCCTAGGCAGTCCTAAAACAAAGTCCATAGAAATATCCACCCAAGGAATAGAAGGAACAGGAAGTGGCATGTATAAACCATGTGGATTCAAGCGAGACTTAGCTTTTTGACATGTAGTGCAGCGAGCAATAAAACGCTCAACATCTTTCCTCATCCTTGGCCAAAAGAAGTGTGTGGCCAAAATATCCTCTGTCTTCTTGGCACCAAAATGACCCATCAATCCACCTCCATGTGCCTCCTGTAACAACAAAAGACGAACAGAACCAACTGGAATGCATAGGCGGTTAACTCTAAACAAGAAGCCATCAGTCAACACAAATTTGTTCCATGCACGACCTTCTTTACAATGCAGCAATACATCTTTAAAATTAACATCAACAACATATTGTTCTTTAATTGCCTCAAGTCCAAAAATTCTACAATCAAGTTGAGACAATAAAGTATAGTGCCTAGATAAAGCATCAACGATCACATTATCCTTCCCTTTCTTATGTTTAATAATGTAAGGAAAAGACTCAATAAACTCAATCTATTTAGCATGTCTACGGTTCAAATTACATTGAGAACGAATATACTTAAGTGATTCATGATCAGAATGAATAACAAATTCTTTGGGCAACAAATAATGACGCCACGTCTCTAAACAACGTATAAGTGCATACAATTCCTTATCATACGTGAAGTAATTCAAAATAGGCCCAGTAATTTTCTCACTAAAGTATGCAATAGGTTTACTATCTTGCATCAAAACACCACCAATGCCTATACCACTAGCATCACATTCAAGCTCAAAAATCTTATCAAAATTAGGTAATTGCAGCAATGGTGCATGTGTAAGTTTATCCTTCAAAGCATCAAAAGACTCATGATGTACCTTACCCCAATGGAAATCAACGCCCTTCTTTGTCAACTTATGCAAAGGTGCAGCAATGGTGCTGAAATCTTTGACAAAGCGGCGGTAGAAACCTACAAGACCAAGAAAACTCCTCACCTGTGTGATAGTTTTTGGTACAGGCCAGCTATTTATGGCTTCAATCTTCGCCTCATCCACCTCAATTCCCTGTGGAGTCACAACATAGCCAAGAAAAGAGACTCGATCCGTGCAAAAGGTGCACTTCTCAATGTTACCAAATAAACGTGCATCTCGTAAAGCATCAAAAACAGCACGCAAATGATGCATATGTTCATCTATGGATTTGCTATAAATCAATATATTATCAAAGTAAACTACCACAAATTTGCCAATGAAAGCTCTTAAAACCTCATTCATCAAGCGCATGAAAGTACTATGTGCATTAGTTAAACCAAAAGGCATTACTAACCACTCATATAATCCAAATTTGGTTTTGAAAGCAGTTTTCCATTCGTCTCCAAGTTTCATTCTAATGTGATGGTAGCCACTACGCAAATCAATTTTAGTGAAAATTATAGCACTACATAACTCATCAAGCATGTCGTCTAGCCTAGGAATAGGATGACGATACCTAATTGTAATATTATTAATGGCTCTACAATCTACACACATACGCCAAGTACCATCTTTCTTAGGAACCAAAAGTACAGGGACAACACAAGGACTAAGTGATTGACGAACATACCCACGATCCAAAAGGTCTTGAACTTGTCGGTGTATCTCCTTAGTCTTCTCAGGGTTGGTCCTATAAGCAGCACGGTTTAGCAAAGTAGCACCCGGAATCAAATCAATTTGATGCTCAATTCCTCTCAAAGGTGGCAATCCCGGGGGTATCTCAGCTGGAAAAACATCCTCATACTCCTGCAAAAGGTTAGTGACAGCAGGAAACAAAGCACTAGAAGGAATATCATTAAGTGAAAACAAAGCTTCTTTGCATATCAAAGCATAGCAAATATCATCTTTATCAGAAATTTCAGCAAGCTCAGATTTTGTTGCAAGACATGAACGACCTTGTAATTTAATTCCAGCACCCTTAGAACTTGAAGAATCATTAACATTACTAGGTGTAGAATTAGAATTAATAGGTTGTTGAATTTCAGGACCTTTATTTTTCAAACTAGCAGCTCTTTCTAAATCTGCTTGTACAATTTCAGCAGGGGTGATTGGTAACAAAGTAATTTTAGTTCCTTTATGCATAAAAGTGTACTTATTACTTCTACCATGGTGTACAGCATCATTATCAAATTTCCAAGGTCTACCTAATAAAAGTGAACATGCTTGCATGGGTACAACATCACAATCAACAGAATCCACATAAGAACCAATGGAAAAAGGAACTCTGCAAGTTTGTATTACCTTAGCTTTTCCAGAGTCGTTTAACCACTGAATGTAGTACGGATGTGGATATGGGCGTGTGGTCAAAGAAAGCTTGTTGACCACATCAGAACTCACCAAGTTATTGCAGCTCCCTCCATCAATGATGACACGTGCTCGGCGGTTCTTGATGATGAAGAAAATCTGGAACAAGTTGTGGCGCTGCATCGTCGCGGCCTGATGAACTTGAGTACTAAGGACACGTTGAACAATAATGTTCATGTATCCCATGGTGTCTCTGCCTCCAAGGACAAGGTCACTGCTGGTGGCAGCGACGTCCTCCTCCTCATCCTCCACGTCGGAGGTGCTCATGTAACCGCCATCGTCTGTTGCCACATATGCCTGCCTACTTGGATAATCTTTCTACACATGACCAAGTCCATGGCAGCGTTGGCACTGAATCCCTGTAGTGTGCCCCGTCGAAACAACAGAGGAGGCACTACTAGCTGGTACCTGCACAGAAGTTTAACCTGAGCGCATAGAAGGTGCAGGGGCTGATCTTGGGGCTGCAGAAACAACACAGGTTCCCTTGGTAGCTGCTAGTGGGGGCGGCCGGAAAGATGGCCTGGGCAGCCCCAAAGTCCCCGTCGAGCGTGGGGGGTAGGAGTTCCTTGACTTGTTGTACTCCTCAAAAGCCTGGAAAAGTCCCTGTGATTTTTTCTCTGCAAGCATAGCATACTGGAAACACTGGGTGAGGGTATAATATCCTTTATAATCAAGAATGTCTGAATTTCTTTTCTTAAACCAGAATAAAAGCGACAAATCTGATCCTCTACTTTTTCAACTACGGCACAACGAATCAAACCCTTCTAAAGCTCACTAAAGTACTCCTGAACAGTTTTATCTCCTTGTTCTAAACGCTACAGTTTATTACGAATCTCTCTATAAAAAGAAGGAGGAACAAAACGATCACGCATTGCTACCTTAAGTTCTTCCCAAGTAGTAGGCAAATCAGTTTCAGCAGCTAGACCACTCCACCAAACAATAGCAAAGTCCTTAAACTCACTAGTAGCTTGTCTAACTCTATGTTGTTCAGGAACAAGGTGGGCATTAAATTTTTGTTCTACAGTCATCTCCCAATCAAGATAAACATCACCATCATACTGACCCGAAAATGAAGGAATTGAAAACTTAATTTTAGCATACGGGTCATCTGGAGCATAGTTACCGTGTGGATGACGATTGTAGTTATGGAAACTACCCATACCTTGAGTATTATGGTGCAAATGACATTGTAATCTTGCGGTCCTTGTAGCTGACCTATCCACGGTGCCATCAGCCTTATACACCGTGTCTTCATCATGGACGTCGTCAACGTCGTGGTTATTAGTGTTCATATCATTGGTCTTGGGGGCGGTCTCCAACGCGACAACCTGATCGGTTAACTTAGAAATCCGCTTCTCCAACCGCTCGATGCTTTCTCCGATGTGAAGCTTGCTGACCGCATCAGTAACGGCTCTGATGATCGTCTCTGCCAAATCACTCTGAGCAGCCTGCAAAGCCTTCTGGAGCTGCTCTTGGCTCACGCACTTAGCAAATTGTGAGGGGGAAGCCATCTCTCCGTCGTCACTTCCTGTCATCACAAACACCAAAATAGGAAACAAACAGTGAAAGTTATCCCTACAAAACAACTAAGCAGTGGTGCCTCTCAACACAGCAAAAGGAAACTCCTTATAAAGCTCTTGCAAAGTTCTGAAAAGCAAAGCAAAGGATACCAGGGAGGTGTGGTCCATGATTGCAAGGGTCACAAAAGAACCTATGTGCTGTCCAGAAGAAATATGTAGAGCTAGGAAGGACAAATATATATATGTGAGTGGAACACAAATCAAAAACAGATAGTAAAGCTGAATAAGTGCCCAAGTAACTTGTCCCTAGCTGCTGGTCTAAGTATATCCTAGAACAGTAGTGGTAGCAAAGTAGAAACAAGGAGACAAAGGCACACAGGCGATAACAGGGGGCTAAGTGCAAAACAGCCAAATCCAGAAATTTCAGGGGGCTAGATGTAGCACTAGTAGAAATCCCAAATTTCTTTTTTTTGATTTTATTTTTTTGATATTTTTCTCCAACTCACCAACAATGGGGGAGAATCCACAAAAAATTTCAGCTCAAACAGAGCTAGGATGTGGCCTACAGAAAATCTTGAAGTTACAGAAAACGTCGGGTTTAAACTTAAATCAATTTTTTCTTTATCTTCCCGATTTGTTTTTGAATTTTTTGATAGGGGCACACAAGGCGTAGCCAGTGTGGTTATGCTCCACTTTGAGTCAAGAATCTCCTGTAAAAATTTCAGCCAAAACGGACAACCGAGCGAAAAGTTATGCCCGTTTTACCGAAGGGGGGTCGGAGTCGGTTTTCCAGAAACCCGACTCGGGTTAGGGGTCGGGTTTGGAATCGGGTAAGATTTTTTTTTTTGTGGCGTGGATGCAGTGGAAAGTGGAATTTGTGGGGATTGGTCTGAGGTGTTTGAGGGTGGGTTTAGGGTGGGATTAGGGTGGGTGTATCGATCAATCAACCCTAGTACACAAAGCTGATAGAACAAAGGATGGTGAAGGGGATGGCGGCTAGGGTTGCAAAGGAAACACTACTGATGACAAAAACACAAACTAAACCAGCAACTAAACAAGAACTAGGGCACAAACTCAATACTATGGACTCTGAAATTGAAATATGCAAAGGCTAAACACGTGGTTATGGGCTTAGGGGAATTTTTTTTGGCTTTTCTGTGGATGATAGGATGAACACAAAAACAAAATTAACTAAGTGTAGTGTGAACCTGACAGTGCACCTGAAGCTCTGATTACCACTTGATATGGACAAGGGTTCCCGATCTTCCGAAAGGTTCGAGATACGTTGATTTGGTCGGAGGCGACACACAAATCGATCTGGCTTCAGAACAGCACGTTCTAAACCCCGCAATCGCAGTACGACGTCTCCTCTAGTTATCAACCGTCCTAAAACGATTGACCTCGCTGAGAAGGCTAATCCCTGCCTATGAATCAAGAACACAAGCAAGAACAAAGAAGAAGGCAACACAATTGCAGATGTATTATGAATCTCACGAAGTTGGGGTCTCACAAACCGTGATGAAAGCGAAACTGTTATGAACAGAATAATCTAAGTAAAACCCGAACCCTAATAGTGCAGCGGCGGCTGTATATAAAGAGCCTAGGGTCGTGCAAGACCCTCTGGACGCACCCCTAATTGGGCTCAACTAGATACAAAGCCCAAAGGCCAAAAACAGGCGACGTAGCACCGAAACAGATTCTGGACTCTCTCTTGTTTCGACTATTCCCGATGACTCCCGATGAATTTGGATATGAGACCGGTGACATTGGAAAGGTATTCTTCTTATCTTTCCGTGCATATGTAGAACATCCAAATCCGAGTCCGTATATGTCCTGGGCCTCCGTTTTAGTGTAGACTGATCCTGAGCCCCAAAACAGACTCGAAGTCGGTTTTGGTTGGGCCTCCACCTTGGCTTCCACGTCCTTGCTGGTCCTCCACGTCTCCAAGTCCTTCTCCCATCATATCCTGATCCTCTCCATGTTTCCTAATTACAATATAATCATTAGGTAGCAAACCATTCTCAAAAGTGACATATAATGAAGAATATAGGAACGAGCTCACCTCTAAATTTAGTCATCGTGCACGAGCTCTAGTCATTGAACCTTGCAAGTCCAGAATTGGAGGAGTGTTGCATGTATCCTTAGGAGTGATGTCCTCATCAAGTGGATCACACAAAGGCAATACAACTCCTATGCAAGCTAGTTACCAAAGATATGCGGAAGCAAACAACTAGCTAGCAAGGAGTTCTACTCAAGCAAAGCTACTAGATCAATAAGCATATAGAAAGCATACAAGCATGAGTAGCAAAATACGTACTAGGGTGATCAATCAAGCCAAAGCAACTCCTATACATGCTAGTGATCAAGTATGAAGGCTAAGCACTACTAGCAAATAAAGAAGTCTATTCATGCAAGTCTACAAGGTAGTCAACTAGAGCAAGGTAAGTACACAAGCATGAATAGCATGATATGTAAATGCGGAAAATAAAGCATCATAGTAAGGAGTAGAGTAACAGATGGCTCATAATTTTTTTCCCGAGGTCGTGGAAGGATGGCGCCTTCCCCTACTCCTCGTTGGACCACTCCCGCCGGAGTCCAGGTCCCTCCTGCCACCAAGTGGAGTTCTCGCCCATGAGCCCGCAATCACTCCTTCAGTGAAGACAAGGTGTGCGTCACCACTGCACAAAGCACAAGCTCGCCTCCCTCGAGAACTTGTCGGATTCCCCGAGCCGACACGGGTGCTCACTATTGATGCCCCTTTCACCGACGGGCTCAAACCATGTACAAACGTGTGACGGCCTTCACAACCAATCATGATAGGCTCGATCACTGACACCTAACCAGTCTAGGTCTCACCATAGACCAAGAGTAACATCCTAGATCACACCCTCAAGGACACCCTAGCCTTATATGTGCATCAATGCTCATGTCACTCTTACTAGCACTATCAAGATATCCAATATCCTCTCCTAGTGGTCTTCTCTTGGCCCTTTGGCTCCCAATAGATGCTCCCAGCGATCCCAATGGCCAAAGGCGATCTTCAAGACCCCAGCAAAGAGTTTATATAGGTTCCCAACCTTAAACTAGTTGTTGCTCCATGAAATTGCCTTTCTGACACACTGAATGGACTGTTCAGTCACTGCCTGACCGGACCGTCCAGTCACTCTGGTAATGGCTCTCCTTAGCCATTGGCTTCCTTTGTCCAGGTAAATTCCTGTACTGACCGGACTGTCCAGTCTATGGACCGGCCGTCCGGTCCACTTTCTCTCTCCATTCCAGGAGCCTCCGCAAAATGCACCTCTTCCGCCTCCTTGCACTCCTACTGACCGGACTGTCCGGTCTGTATGGAGTCTCCTGCTGATAGAGTCTTGCCCCTCGTGCTAAGTCCTAGAAAACTCCCCATAGTGACCATACAGTCCGGTCTCCACTAACCCCTCTGTCCGATCTCTATGTCCAGAAGCTGAAACTCATTGTCCTCGCTTGACTTGGTTTCCCAGCTTCTCCGAATAGCTCCTTGGCTTCTCCACTGTCACCTTGTGCCTGTGATTTCACCGAGCATCCATGCGCATCACCGACTAGACATGACCTAAGAGAATAACCTAGACCCCCTTGATAGTCCGGTTTTTCCTATGGACTCAAAGCCCTAACAACTAGACAAGTGTTCCCAACACTTGCTCTATAGCTTGTCCTCAGCTTTGATCCATTTCCATCAACCCTTGGACTCCATCAAGCTCACAAGCCTCCATGCTTGCGGTCATTGTCATCAATCGCCAAGGCAACCATCAATGATCATTATAAGATAGATAAGGTTTCCTACACGCACAACACTCGTGTAGACATTAGTCATATTATATGTTTGTCATTCATCACCAAAACAATCATACCTTGGGGTGACCTCAATGGTCATGAACCTTACAATCTCCCCCCTTTTTGGTAATGGATGACAACCACTACTTATGATGATCCAAAATGAACGAGTCTCGAAAGAATAAGAAGGAAGGAACAAAAGACTCATACAAAAACAAGGAACCAAGAGAAAAGATAGGTTTGAATGGATTACCTTGATCCTTACCTTAGAAGTAGTCTCCCCTTGGAATGTGCTTGGTGTGGAGGGAGAACTACCCAAATATGTAGCGCACTAGATATTGAGCTTGAGTTGAATTTTGCGCCCGTCATGGTGTCGTGGAAGTCGATCTTGTTGATGTAGACACGCACCATGGACGTAGATGTTCATGTCAGTGTCGATGTTCATTGTTGTTGTAGACATGCATCATTGTTGTCCTTCTCCATGTTGGTGTAGATATTCAACTTGTCATGATCTGCATATGTACTCCAAGTGAACATGCACCATTGTCTTGATCATCTTCATGTTCTCCATATTCATCTTCTTTTGTTCATCTTCTTTTGATCTTCATGTTCTTCCTTCATGTTCTCCATATTCATCTTCTTTTGTTCATATTCTTTTGATTTTCATGTTCTTCTTGACTTGGCTTTCGGATCTTCATGTTCTTCTCACCCCTTGTGTTATCAATCTAGACTTGGCTTTTGGATCTTCATGTTCCTTCTCTCCCTTTGTCACCTATCACCAAAAACCACAAGCCAAAGACAAAACACAAGAGAACCAAGGAGCAAATAATAAATGGCAAGAGTTAGGAAACTCCCCCTTTCATGGTGCTCCTCCTTGGTCATGGTGGTGTTTCACCATAGCTCCCCCTACACATATGACTCATCAAAATATTTCTTCAAGAGGATTAGTCATTTGTGTGATGGGAATGTATGAGTCACTTGTCTTTGAGCCACGCGGGTAGATTTAACCTTGGAGCTCGTTTGAACATGACTCAATGGACATGAAGCACAATCCTTTTCTTTGGTCACACTTATGGAGATGTAATCTCATATAGAGCATGAGGCACAAATATCTCCTAATGTGACAAGCCTCCTTTGTGTTTCCTATATGATGAATGCAACAAGCATTTTACATATGCAATAAAAGTAAACATGCCATGTGAATGCAAGCAATATTAAAGAACAAAACACAAAGGAAACCTAACAATGTCAAGTTTGAACCCCTCCCAAGCTTACTCACTATAAGCCATAGCCTTGCCTTGAGAGAAGCCAAACCACCATCTCAAGCACTCCCCCTTGCTTATAGCTATCTTGGATGGGTTAGATATTGACTAATTTTTTTGATGCGTTTTTTTTCTTTTACACATGCATGGATGCAAAACATTCTAGTCACAAAGGAGTCCTAATTACCATGCAATGCAAGAGAAAGAGAAAAACACACTACTACTATAAAGAACAAACACGGTTACCTCCCTCATGAGTAGATAGGTCGTTGAGGTCCATGTCACTTGTGGTGGACTTTACATGATCTTCATGAAAGCTCTTGGTCCACCACCACCACCATCTAGGTCTTGTTCTTGGGCACCCACTTGTACGTAGCTGATCTCTCAAGATCAACAATGCACTTAGGCACCCATATGCTCTTGACCTTCCTCTTCTTGTTCGGTGGTCCCAAGGCCTTAGCTTTCACCTTGCCATCCTTGTTCCTAAAAAGCTTGAAATGTGTGTTCTCTTGGAACAAGTTAGCATTAGGCAAATTAATGGAACTTCTCACCATGGGACAATCCTAGGTGGCATGGCCATCCTTGCAACACCTCTTGCAATAGTAGTCGTTGGCGAGAAGGGGTTTGATCCATGCGGGAATGGAATCACTCGTCCCTATGATGTCGATGGTGGCGGGATATGAACCAAGTCCCCGGTGGGAGACATTGTTCACAAGGTTCCTCCCAAGAGTCTCCTTGTGGATGAATCTACCACGTGTGAGCCTCTCGAAGCCATCCATCACCATCTTTCTCTCTTCCTTGAGCTTATGATATTCCTTCAAAACAAATGACTCAAAGGAAGAAACCTTGACCGAGGTGGTTAGTTCATCATACATAGTAGAAGCATCACTCTTAGATGAACTAGAGGAGGGAGAGGCAAGGTTATCAACATTGATGGCCTCAAAAGTAAGTTTAAGGGCCTCATATTTCTCATGTAGATCTATATGATCACCCTTGAGTTTTAGGGCCTCATGAGATGTGACAAGGTCCTTGAGCTCACTCTCAAGATCACCAACACGATCCTTAGCCAACTTACATTCTTTTCTGACCACTTCCAACATTTTAGATTTATTGATGGCAATGTCGTGGGCTTTCTCAAGCATACTCCAAAGCTCGGCACATGAGAGCTCCTCATCATCGCTTTTGTCGCTGCTCTCATCCTCACTCTCCCCAAGTTGGTTAGTTGCCATGAGGAACATGGGAGGTGGAGGAAGAGCTCGTGGAAATGTGGTCTTTATCGTGGCTAGGCCGGTCACTTCATCATCATCATCACTTGAAGAGGGGGATGCTTCACTTGAGTTGTCGCTTGTCCACTCCCCAACAAGAGCCTTGTGTGAGAACTTCTTCTTGAGGTCTTTTCCTTTGCCCTTTTCTTTGTTGAAGTACTTCTTCTTGTACTTGGCTTTGGGGTCTCCTTCTTGAGTCGGAGGAGGTTTAGGTGAGGCATCTTGTGCATCATGGATGGCTTGCTCTCTTGGGATATGAGTGTCTTGAATTTGCAATGAGGTGGGGAATCACTCATATGATTTCTTGTCTTGGAACTAGAGCTTGGAGTGGATGTGGGGATGTTATGTGAAGAGCCTTGAGAAGTAGCTTGAGGTGACGAATATGGAGAGGGTTGTGGCTCACTTCTCTCTTCATTTTCCTTAGGGCTAGGTGGATGCACTCTCATAGAATCTTGGAAGGATGTGGAAGGTGTATCATTAGCATCTTGGGTTGGTTCTTGTACCTCGAAGGATGGGGTTGGTTGAGGTGGTGGAGTAGAGGGCTCATCAATATTACCATCATGGAGTAAGACCTTGCTCATAGGCATGTTCCTCAAAGGTTTGCTCATTGATTCATCTCCAATGATTACTTCTTGAAATACTAGCCCTTTCTTCGCATTCTAAAACATTGCACCATCCTCATCAAATGTGCACTTGAGTCCCATGTTACAAAGTTGACCATTGGTGAACATGGTTGACTTCCTAGTCATATGTTGGGTGCACCCACTGTCAAGAGTCCAATGAGTACCTCCACTCTTGTAGTTGACCGTGGTGGTAGCCATAAGACAAGCACTCGAGGAAGAAGGGTTAGTATCCAACGTATTGCTCAATTGACTTGCACTAACCTCATCATGACGAACCATGAAACCATCCTCATAATTAGGGATCTTTGCAATCCCTTCCTGATGTCTTCTCCTTATAGGATGGTGGGGAGCACGATACCTCCATTGTCCATGACCATCCCCCATGTGCATATTGTCAAGGTCGATGAAGTAATAGGGGGGATCATAGACGTTGGTGACACGCTCAAGCATGTGTCCCACTTGTGAGTGGAGCACAAGTATCATCTCTATTGCTCTCTCAATTGAGAGCTCATGCCTTCTATTGATTACCTCCTCAACCAAGAAATCCCTCTCATGAGTTGTGATTTGCATAAGGCACTTGTCAATCACTTCGTGTGGTGCAATCCTCCGTAGCCCCCCTAAAAGAGTTTATCCTACACACAAGATCATAAATGCATAAGAGAGTCTCACAAGGGTCATCATTTGGATTTCTCACAAATTCAACAAATTGAAAGAAGTAATCCTGTTGGTGAGCTCGATGAAGACGCCAATGTCGATCTTGTGGTGGAGGAGGTGGAGGCGTCGGAGCCATAGTGGTGAGATCAATCATCTCAAATGATCGTGTGAGCATTGTGGTCGGCGCTCCCCCTACACCAATGCGTGGTCCACCCGAAGTGCTTGGAGTAGAACTTGGAATGGCACTTGAGGTAGAACTTGATGATGCGCTTGATGAAGAGCTTGGTGTAGGTCTTGATTCGAAAGGGTTGTAGAAGTTGTTCCAAGACAATCTTGTAGAGGGATCAAAGAAGTTTGAGCTCAAAGCTACTTATTTCCCTTTGCTTGAAGAGGCTTCATTGTTTGTCTTGAACGTCTTCTTCCCCGCCATGCTCGCGGTGATCTCCTCATCCTTGAAGAGCAGCTCAATCACATCCTCGACGGAGAGACTCTTCTCCATGAGAAGGTCAAGGGTGATGTAGAAGAGCTTGCTGCTCGAAAGAAAGGAAAGGATCTTCTCAACTATCACAATCTTGGGAAGCTCGAAAGAAGTCACAATCCTGTCCACAACTCCTCGCAAGCGAATAAGAGAGTCAAATAAGTCCTCATTATCATTAGCATGAAAAGCAAAGAACTCCTCAACAAGAGAACTACTAGCATGATCAATAGGAGACTCATAAACATCATCAATAATAGTAGAGCAAGCAAGATCAACAGACACATCATTATCAATCATCGTATTAGGCACACTAGTAGAACAACCTATCAAGTCATTGCTAGAGAGATCTAGGCACTCGCTAGTACAAGGCACATCCACACCATCATCACAATCATCATACACGTGATCATCGGTAAAGGTATTGGAAAAGTCCACAAAAGTATCCATCAACTCATCCGGAATCATGGCATTTGAGTAGCTTTTGAAGAGATCCTTCCATGAGCCATGACCCGGCCCCGAATGGGATGACATCCCAACTCAATACGGTCACTACTCAAGGCGGTTAAGCCTTATAATAAGTACTTGGCTCTGATACCACTTGAAAGGACCGAGTGATCGAGAGGGGGGGGGGGGTGAATCGCGAACTCGCACTATGTACAAAATTCGCCAAATCCTAAAACCGATCACTCAAAACAACTCCTACACAATCCTAGTGGTGATCACACTAGCAAGATAATGATCCTATGGAAGGAACAACAAGCTAAGCATACTAGTGGATCACATAAACGCAATACAACTCCTATGCAATTCTAGTGGTGATCACACTAGCAAGATAATATCCTATGAAAGGAACAACAAGCTAAGCATACTAGTGGATAACACAAAGTCAATACAACTCCTATCCAAGCTAGTTACCAAAGATACGCGAAAGCAAACAACTAGCTAGCAAGGAGTTCTACTCAAGCAAAGCTACTAGATCAATAAGCATATAGAAAGCATACAAGCATGAGTAGCACGATACATACTAGGGTGATCAATCAAGCCAAAGCAACTCCTATACAAGCTAGTGATCAAGTTTGAAGGCTAAGCACTACTAGAAAGTAAAGAAGTCTATTCATGCAAGTCTACAAGGTAGTCAACTAGAGCAAGGTAAGCACACAAGCATGAATAGCACGGTATGTAAATGCGGAAAGTAAAGCATCATAGTAAGGAGTAGAGTAAGAGATGGCTCATGATTTTTTCCCGAGGTCTCAGAAGGATGGCGCCTTCTCCTACTCCTCATTGGACCACTCCCACCGGAGTCCCGGTCCCTCCTACCACCAAGGTGGAGTTCTCGCCCACAAGCCCGCAATCACTCCTCGAGTGAAGACACGGTGTGTGTCACTGCTGCACAAAGCACAAGCTCGCCTCCCTCAAGAACTTGTCGAACACCTAACTGGTCTAGGTCTCACCATAGACCAAGAGTAACTACCTAGCTCACACCCTCAAGGACACCCTAGCCTTAGATGTGCATCAATGCTCAAGTTACTCTTACTAGCACTCTCAAGATATCCAATATCCTCTCCTAGTGCTCCTCTCTTGGCCCTTTGGCTCCCAATAGATGCTCCCAGCAATCCCAATGGCCAAAGGCGGTCTCCAAGACCCCAGCAACGAGTTTATATAGGCTCTCAACGTCAAACTAGCCATTGCTCCATGAAATTGCCTTTCTGGACACACTGATCGGACTGTCCGGTCACTGCCTGACCCGGACCGTCCGATCACTCTGGTAACGGCTCTCCTCAGTCGTTGGCTTCCTTTGTCCAGGCAAATTCCTATACTGACCGGACTGTCTGGTCACTGGACCGGACCATCCGGTCCACTTTCTCTCTCTATTCCAGGAGCCTCCACAAAATGCACCTCTTCTGCCTCCCTACACTCCTACTGACCGGACTGTCCGGTCAGCCGACCGGACCATCTGGTCTGTATGGAGTCTCCTACTAACAGAGTCCTGCTCCTCGCGCTAAGTCCTAGAAAACTCCCCATAGTGACCGTACAGTCCGGTCTCCACTGACCCCTATGTCCGGTCTCTATGTCCAGAAGCTGAAACTGGTCGTCCTTGCTTGACATGGTTTCCCGTCTTCTCTGTATAACTCCTTGGCTTCTCCACTGTCACCTAGTGCCTGTGATTTCATCGAGCATCCTTGCACATCACCGACTAGACATGACCTAAGAGAATGACCTAGACCCCCTTGATAGTCCGGTTTTTCCTATGGATTCAAAGCCCTAACAACTAGACAAGTGTTCCCAACACTTGCTCCATAGCTTGTCCTCAGCTTTGATCCATCGATCAACCCTTGGACTCCATCAAGCTCACAAGCCTCCATGCTTGCGGTCATTGTCATCAATCGCCAAGGCAACCATCAATGATCATCATAAGATAGATAAGGTTTCCTACACGCATGTGGGATACTTGCTCTATGGGTATCCTCAAACAAGAATAAGTCAGTAGTCAACCGGGTACTACATCAACAAGGAAGCCGACCGACTCAGCTTGGAGCACAAGGCATTTAGAGATAGACTTTTTATGTAAATCCTTGTGGATTACGACTAGGACTTTCCATGTACCCCCATGCCGACCGGATATATAAGGCAGCAGGGTACCCCCCTTGAGGGACAAGAGACACAAGTTTCACAACAACAATACAATCTACAGAACACAAGACATAGGGTTTTTACTCTCATCAAGAGGGCCCGAACAAGTATAACTTGGCGTCTTGTGTTACCATCGTAGTTCTTAGTCTCGACATAACCTTATATATTTACTGCCAATCTCAAGCTTCGACAGTTGGCGCGCCAAGAAGGGGACAAGGCTCGCCGAGATTCTCCGTCGACTACGATGGCCAAAATTGCCATCATTCAGTACTCATTGGACTTAAAGATCTCCTTTGGATCGCTCGACTTCACGGTCAACGACAACGGAGCCCTAGGTCTGGAAAACCACAGATCCAATTCGGCCGCAACCATCTCCATGGCGCGATCACCGAGTTCATCTGGCATGATCCTCGCATTGGTTCCACTCGGATCTGAGGAAGAAGGTCCTTCCTTCGGGAACGATTCACGATCGGATCGGTCCTTTGATGAGGACTCGGTCGGATCCGCTTACCCATATCCCCATAATGTCAACCTGGTGGATATAGCAGATCCTGTGGATGGAGACCAAGATGGTGACCAAGACGGTGAACAAGAAGGTAACCCCGTCGATGGCCACTCGAAGCAATTAACCGAAGGAGGTCAATAGAAGGAGAACCCTCCAGTTGATGACTTATCGGTTGGTCACCGCCGTTGACCAAGAGGGTCGCACGGTTCATGCAACACACGTCGACTGGATCTCGGTCTAGACCTCGAAGTGGATGGCGTCAAGGTCTACCATACTCCTCAGAATAACATCACCGGGGCCAAAACGTTGCTCGATACTCTAATGGTCAATGCGAATTATTAGACCCCTACGATGCAGGAGGTGGTGGCTATGCTTAAGGGTGTTGCGGCTCAAGAGGCCACAAAATCTCAGTCGGTCACAAGTTCTAGTCATGCATCTTCACGAGGTCGGCATAGGCGTGAAGATCTAAGAAATTCTCTCAGTGTCCGTGATGGATGAGATACCATCAACTCTCACTATGAAGAACATGCTCAGGACAACCGACGCTATGAGGAAGAACACCATGATTGGAGAACGAACGACCGACAGGACAACTGACGAGAGGACTGTCAAGATCCTCCTCCAAGAGATAACCTCGACGACCGTCATCAACGTGACGATCGGGATCGGCACGATAATAATGATAATGACCATTGGCGACATCGTCATGACAATGATGTTGGTCCGCGACACGGCCGCCGTCCAACTCCGTCTCTAGACTAGCATAGACGGTCGCCGACGCCTACCAACAACGAGATCGATGGCATCAAAGCTTACATCTCTAGGCTTCGCATAGCTCGATGGCCAAAAGGATTCAAGTCGGTCCCCATCAAAAAATACGATGGTCAGAACAACCCCCAAGAGTGGTTGTAGCTATACAGCACGACAATTTGGTCGGCTGGAGGTGATTCCTACATAATGGCTAATTATCTTCTGGTCTGCCTGAATCCAGCCGTTCGGATATGGCTCACGTCTCTTCTGGAAGAGTCAATCACATCTTGGGCAGACCTCAACAAGAAGCTCATAGAAAGCTTCCAAGCAACCTACAATCAACCGGGCAACCACTTTGACCTTACTCAAATCAAGCAGAAGACCAATGAACCTCTTCGTGACTACATCAAGCGATTTTACGCTAAGAAGATTGAGATCCCCAATGTTCTGGACCAACAAATTATTGCTGCCTTCCAAGGAGGGATTTGTAGCGATGATTTGGTTCGAGAGATCGGTCGGAGGAATCATGACCTCAAGCTAACCGCTCAAGAGTGCTTTGAGATCGCTGACAAGTTCGCATCTGGTGAGTCGACATTAGATGAGATCCGGGGAAAAGGCAAGGAGAAGCGGTCGGACAAGCCCAAGTCCTCCAAGAAGGACAAGAAGAGGAAGTTTGACAACGTGGTTCACACGGTGGACCGACTTCAGAAGAACCCTCGAACAACCCAACCGTCCACGGATGAGCTGTTGAGTGGTCCGTGCCTTTGGCACCCAAAGGGTAACCACAAAGCGAAGGATTGCGATCGATTGAAGGGTTTTGCAATAGCTGCACTCAAGGTGGCTAAAGATCCCTTGAGACGCAATAGCAAAGACAAGACCGAGGACGATGGCGACAAGGATTATTCAGGAGAGTTCTAGGAGCCTCGCAAGGAAGTCAACTTCATCTTCGGTGGCCCGGATGCCTTTGTGTCCAAGCGCAAGCAGAATATGGAACTTTGGGAGATCAACTCAGTGGAACCAGCTGCACCTCAATTCATGATGTGGTCTGAGATACCAATCACCTTTGATCGGTCGGATCATCCTAAGCATATACCAAAGTCGGGTCGATACCCGTTGGTGCTTGCTGCCACGATGAACGAGGTAAAGTTCAACAAAGTACTCATTGATGGAGGAAGCAGTTTGGAATTAATCTTCACCAAAACTCTTAAAGAGCTAGGTCTGTCAGTCAATGATCTTCAGCCGAGTTCTTCACTTTTCCATGGGATTGTGCCTGGCAGGACTTTGATTCCTATTGGACAAATTAGACTGCCGATCACCTTCAGTACCCGTGAGAACTTCAGGACTGAGCGCATTCTTTTCCAAGTGGCGGATCTCGACTCGACATATCATGCTATCATCAGTCGACCGGTGATGGCTAAATTCATGGCTGTCCCACATTATCCATATCTCACCCTCAAGATGCCACGCCCAAACGGAATAATCTCCCTCCACTCTGATCTTTGGAATTCTTTCGATTGCGATGTACAGAGTTGTGAGATGGCCAATAAATAGTTGATGCTATCCGACCAGAAGGAGATCCAGAAGGCAGTTGGCATGGAGGAGAAGACTGGAGCGGCGGTTCCAGCAAAAAAGCCTACCAAAGACAAGATTCAGACCGATGACATCCAAACCAAGGAAATCATGCTCGATCCTGAGGACCCTGATAAGGTAACTTATGCTGGGGCCAACCTCGACGAGAAATAGGAACTCGCGCTCACTCTTTTCCTCTAGGAAAATAGGGACATCTTTGCATGGAAACTATCTGACATGCCAGGAGTTCCTAGGGAAAAGATTGAGCACAAGTTAAGGGTACCCCCAGGGGCTACCCCCGTTCGGTAGAGTCTTAGAAGATTCGCACAAGACTGCAAGGACGCCATGAAGAAGGAGATAGTTAGACTATTAGATGCTAAGTTTATAAAGGAGGTGTATCATCCCGACTGGTTAGCAAATCCAGTCCTTGTACCCAACAAGAATAAAGAATGGAGGATGTGTGTTGATTACACTGATCTCAATGAGGTCTGTCCTAAAGACCCTTTCGCTCTTCCTTGTATTGACCAGATTGTAGACTCGACAGTCGGGTGTGAGCTCTTAAGCTTTCTGGATGCCTATTTAGGCTATCACCAGATCCCACTAAAGGTCAAAGATCAGATTAAAACTTCCTTTATAACACCCGTCGGCAACTATTACTATATCACAATGCCTTTTGGTCTGAAGAACGCTGGCACGACTTACCAACAGGGTATTCAACACTGCCTCGCTACTCAAATCGGTCGGAACGCATTATTCGATGATGCTGAATCCTAAGAAGTGTGTTTTTGGGGTTCCTTCGGGAAAGCTACTTGGTTACATTGTTTTGAAACAAGGTATAGAGGCTAACCAATATAAAATCAAGGCGATCCTTGATATGGGGCCACCTAATTCTCAAAGGGACGTTCAGAAGCTGACAGGATGCATGGCGTCCCTGAGTCGCTTTATTTCCCGACTGGGGGTTAGAGGGTTACCTCTTTTCTGACTGCTTAAAAAGCAGGAGGACTTCGTTTGGACCGAAGATGCGCAGTCGGCATTGGACGAGTTGAAGGTTTATCTCAGAAGCATTCTAGTATTGGTGCCTTCGGAGCCATGAGAAAAACTTCAACTTTACATATCGGCCACAACTCAGGTTGTGAGTATTGTTTTAATAGTCGATCGGGAAGAAGAGGGACATATACAACAAGTAAAACACCCGGTCTATTTTGTGAGTGAGGTCCTTGGTGCCTCTAAGGCAAAGTATCAATAAATCTTGAAGTTGTTGTATGCATTATTGATCTCCTCCAGGAAGTTGAAGCATTATTTTCAAGCTCATCCAATCGAAGTCCAGACCTCCTTCGCACTCGGCATAGTGCTGCACAATCGAGAAGCCAAAGGAAAATTTGCCAAGTGGGCAGTTGAACTTGATCAATATACCATTATGTTCGCGCCTTGGTTGGCTATAAAGGGACAAGCGTTAGCTGATTTCGTTGCCGAGTGGACAGAGATTCAAAATCCACCTACTGCACAAGATATCGAGTATTAGAAAATGTACTTTGATGGATCTCTTCAATTACAAGGAGCTGGAGCAGGAGTCATGTTTCTCTCACCCACTAGAGAGAAGCTTTGATATGTCCTTCAGGTGATCTTTCACGCGTCCAATAACGTTGTGGAGTATGAAACCCTTCTATATGGTCTGCACATTGCCGCGTCACTCGTCATCAAGCGCCTTGACGTCTTTGGTGACTCGGCTTTGGTCATTAATCAGGTCACTAAGGATTGGAACTGTGTGGATGACAAGATGAGTGCTTACTGTCAAGAAGTAAGGAAGCCCGAAGACAAATTTGATGGATTTAAGTTCACGCATGTTCTTTGAGACAATAACCAAGCGGCAGATGAATTGACCAAAATGGGATCATCCTGGTCTGCTGTCCCGCCAGGTGTTTTCTTACACACTCTGGACTCCCCCACGATTTCTCCTCGGTCGGATGTATTAATGAGTGTTGTTACTGATCTTGTTGGTGATGACAACATGGAGACCGATTGGTGTGACCCACTCATCCAATATTTGGACAAGGGAACGCTGAGACCGATTGGTGTGACCCACTCACCCGATGCCAACGATATCTGTTGGTGGGAGACCAACTTTATAAAAGAGGAGGTTCAAACATTTTAATGAGATGCATCTCGATACCAGAAGGCCAAAAGTTGGTAGAAGAAATTCATTCCGGGATATGTGGCAATCATGCGGCTTCCAAGACTTTGGTCGGTAAAGCTTTCCAGCAAGGGTTTTGTTGGCCCACGACGATCGAAGATGCACACCAGGTCGTTCGGAAGTGTGAAGGTTGTCAATTCTTCGCTCAACAGACGCATGTGGCTTCACAACAACTTCAGATGATACCTTTGACTTGGCCCTTTACTGTCTGGGGGCTTGATATTGTCGGTCCTTTCAAGAAACCGCCAGGCGGGTTCACTTATTTGTTCATTGCTATTGATAAATTCACCAAGTGGATTGAAGCAAAGCCAGTCAGCAAGATAACATCGAAGAAGGCAATCGAGTTTGTCAAGGTTATCTTCCCTCGGTTTAGGGTTCCTCATGATATCATCACCGATAATGGCACTTAATTCATCTCAGTGGTCTTCCGTGACTTTGCCAATGAGATGGGAATAAAAATCCACTTTGCATCAGTGGCTCATCCTCAAAGCAATGGGCAGGTCGAACGGGCCAATGGTATGATTCTTCAAGCATTGAAACCGCGGATATTCGACAGACTTAAGCCTTATGCCGGTCGGTGGGTCAAAGAATTGCCTTCAGTTCTTTGGGGGCTTCGCACAAACACCAGTCGGGCTACTGGTCAGTCACCATTCTCATTTATCTATGGCTCAGAGGCTATGCTGCCGACCGAGGTCAGTCTTATTTCGGCACGGGTTCTGGTGTATGATGAACAGCTTTCTGAGGAGAATCGAGAGATTGATTTGATTGCAGTAGAGAAGTTGCGTGATCGCGCTCTATTTCAGTCGGCACTTTACCAGCAAGGCTTACATCGATGTTATGATAAAAATGTATGTAATCGCCACTTCCAAGTTGGACATTTAGTGCTTCACCGAGTGCAGTCAATGAAGAACCAGCATAAGCTTTCTCCAAAGTGGGAAGGACCATATGTGGTCAAGGAAGTCACTCGCCCGGGGGCTTACCGACTGATGTACAAAGACGGCTATGATATACCAAATTCCTAGAACATAAATCAGCTACGTCGTTTCTATACTTAGTTATTCTTTTGTGTACTTATACATTATTCATGAATATAACTTCAGTCTTTTTGATGAAAGATTTTTTGATGATTTTCATTCTATATTGTCTCAATTCCTTAATTCATTTGATTAAACAATCGAGCCAGGGGGCTAGTCATAATGTCCCACCTTAGTCTAACCTTATTTTGGTTTTGGACTATTTTTCGACCGATTTCTTCTCTTTGAATACGGTTTTCACATTTTTGGTCTAATGTCTATACATCATGGTTATACACTTTATACTGCACATCACATACCGCCACACTAAACCCATAGCCAAAGTGCGAGAGGTCATGTGTCGATCGGTCGACTCTGCTTGTTACGCGGTTACGAGTCACAACCTAATATGTTAAGGCAGACTGATGCAATTTGAGTTTCTCAATGACAGAAACATACTTATGATATTTTTATCAATCTTTTAAAGCTATTAAGCATGAAACTAATTTACATATATGTAACATTGTTTCAGCACATAGATATTACTAATGTTCTCTAGCATTGCATGATTTACAGCTCCTTTGAAGGAGAGGAAGAGTCAGCTCGTAGCTCAACTTCTAGAGTTGCTGGAGGAGTAGGCACGGTCGGATTGATCTCTATGTTGTCGACCAAGGCTCGGGAAGTCTCCATCATGGAATCCAAGAGCAGCTGGCATTGGTCATCGGTCAAGTCTGGGTTGAAGCCCTCCTTAATCTTGTCCAATGGCAGAGCAGGAGACTAAGATTGGCAAATCGCCATGATGTAGATATGGCCCGATCTTTCGAGAGGTAAGGGGATAAACTCGAATTTGGGGAACTCGGCATTGACAACCCAGCTTGAATCAGACATGATCCAACCCCGCAACCGTTACACCAAGCACAACTTGATTGTTCCTACAAGCGAAATCGAGAACACAAGCAAGAGAGGATAAACACGCAATCTGAAATTGCAAATATGGATGAAGTGAATCACAAGAAAAGGTTCAAGCTCTGAACATAAAAGGACTAATCGTCACAGTGGTGTAGAACAAGAACAGGGGCCCTGAATTACTGTAAAAGGACTTGTCGCCACAGTTACAATAATTCGATCAAGTTTCTCTCTGGAAAACTGAACTAAACAAAACTCGAAACTAAAATACAGTGGCTACTGAGTTTATGTAGGAACCAGGGGCATCCTAGAGTTGGGGGCGACCAGGGGGGGCACCCACAACATGGGCTTAAGGCCCGACACGATACATGGCCAAGTTGGCCCAAAATAGGTGGCGCAGCACCTTGTCATGGTCACATATTATGACTCACAACCCTTATAGAGCTAGGACCAGAAACAAAACGATGGCGTCATCGTCCCCTTTCCGACGCATGAAAGAACACCTCGTTTGGATGTCGGATGTGAGAGATATCATCAAAACCGTGAAGGGGTGTCGGCTGAATCCGAGATGAACGCGGCGACCGAGTTGGTGATGACTTGTAACTTGGGGAAGGCCATGATATGTGTGTATCTAGCATGGTGATGTCCTCATCATCCTCCCCTTCTTGAATTGGAGTCGCCTTCAACTCCATCTCATCATCAATCTTCTGCAAAAGGTTAGTAGTAGCAGAATGTAAAGTACAAGCTACATGATGATCGATAGAAGATATATCACGACAAAGCATAGTATAGCAAGGTGCATCATGATTATCACAAAGTTCAGCAACAGTAGATGTCATAGCAAGAAAAGCACCTCCCTTTAACTGAATAGCCTTATGTTTAACATCAGAAAGTTGTTTGTTATCATGTTTATTCTTAGTATTTTCAGCAAGCAGTTTAAAATGATTTCTAATATCAGCAGGCAATAACGGACGCAAAGTAATATTCCTGTCCTTATGCACGAATGTATATGTATTAGTTCTACAATGGTGGGCAGCATCCGTATCATATTCCCATGGACGGCCTAATAAAAGCGAACATGCTTGCATAGGTACAACATGAAAATCAGCAGAGTCTTGATAAGACCAACTGAAAAGTGTATGCGTGTTGACCGAGTTATCTATGCCGTACCACTATTGTTGAACCATTTGATGTGGTAGGGCTGATGTAGTGCATGCGTGGTCAAGCCAAGTTTGCTTACCAAATCAGAACTTACCAAGTTGTTACGGCTCCCAGTATCAATGATGGTGAGAACACGGTGGTCCGCAACAATGAGGTACATGTAGAATAAATTGTTACGTTGTTGTTCTTCCTCTTGTCCCACCTGAGTGGTCAACACACGCTGTACAATGATACTAGGAAAACCCGCGGTGGCAGCAATGGAATCAATGACGGTAGTCTCCTGCTCCTCCGTCGAATCTGCAATAAGGTTAGGCATACGAGCAAATTCATCTTCAACATCACTACAACTTTCATACCCATTAGCAGTAGCGATGAAAGCACGACGACTAGGGCAATCCTTCATGACCTGTCCCATGCCCTTGCAGCGGTGGAAAATAATGGTGGTGGAGGAGCCACTCCTAGTACCGGAAGTAGTAACCTTCTTCTGGTGTTGGTGCTGCACACTAGATGATTGCGCTGCAGAAGTAGGCACAAGTGGAAGAGTTATTGCTGATGGCTTAGCAACATGACTCTTCAAGTTCTCTACTCCAGTGCGTTGCTAGAGAGATTGCTCAGTGTTGGACCTGCAAGATTGTTGTGGAAGGCGTCCCTGTACTTCTCGTTCAGCCTTAAGAGCAATATGATACAATTGGCTAAACTTATTCTACTCTTTATAGTCAACAATATTCTGGATATCATAGTTTAAACCACCAAAAAATCTAGCACTAGTTTCAACATCATCTTCATGTATATCACAACGTGCTAAACCAATAAGCAATTCCTGATAATATTCCTCTACTATTTTACTACCTTGTGTTAAAGATTATAATTTCAAACATAAATCACGTTGGTAATAAGGAGGAACAACACGAGATTTCATGCGTTGTTTCAAAACAGGCCAAGTGGCAGGTATAACAGCATTAGTATGGCAAAGATCATTCCACCAAAAGAGAGGAAAACCTGTAAACTCACTAGTAGCAAGTCTAACTCTATGCTCAGCAGGAACTAAATGAGAATTAAATTTCTGTTCAACAGCAAGTTCCCAATCCAAGTATGCTTCAGGATCAGCACTACCAGCAAAAGGTGGTATGTTAAATTTGGGCTTAACAAAAGTATCAGTATTACCACGATTGTTATTACCTCCCATACCGTTACGGTGAAGACGGTCTGCATCATGGTCAAAATCATCATCAGCAGCAGCTCGTTGAGGTGGAGGTCGTCGTTCAACATTCTCAATACGGTTGGCAACAGTGTTGATGTGACCCATCAACTCGGCAAACTTCGTTTCCATGAATGTCGCTGGTCCGCAAGAAGCTTTGTGAGCTTGGCCTTGGACATGCAATCATTGAAGTCTGTAGGGGACTCCAACTCTCCAGGTGTCCCTTGCAAGTGTTCTTACCAAAGCCAAACAGGTTAGCCCTATCAACTAGTAGGCAGCAGAGGGTGTAGAAAGTGGAAAACAATATTAGAAGCAATGTATCACAATCTTGCAAGTGTTCTTACCAAAGCCAAATAGGTCGACACAATCTGTAGTTGAGCTTGGGTGTAACAGTTGCAAGCAAGAAACCTATGCTACAATATGTATAGCTTGGAAGGCTAGTATGTATGTCAGTGGAACACAATTCAATAACAGATAGTAGAACTGAATAAATGTCCAAAGCAGTGTCCCAATTATTGGCAAAAGAATCCTGTTCAAAAACAGTTGTGACGGCAAGAACAATGGTAAAGGCAGCAAGGATCAAAACAGACTTCACAGACTTGTTATGACTTTTCAGGCCGGGGGGGGGGGGGGGGGGTGCAAATCAAAATCTTGATTTTTTTGTATGATTTTTCCACTATTTTTTTGTGATAGAGGAACATAAAGGAAGGAACCATAAGAAGTTTCAACTCAAACAGAGAGAAAACAAAGGGTAGGCAAAATCACAAAGTTTCACCGAAACCTCTATTTTTAACTTCACAATTTTTTTTCTATTTTTTCCCGATTTGTTTTGAATTTTTTGACGAGGGCACACAGGGCGGAGCCAAGTGTGGGTCACCTCAAATTTGAGTCAAGAATCTGCTGTAAAAATTTCAGCCCAATCGGAGCAACGAGCAAAAAGTTATGCCTGTTTTACCGAAGGTATGTCAAGATAGGGTTTGAGGGGTGAGGGTGGGGGGAACAGAATCGGGTAGGGTTTTTTTGTTGGCAACGGATTGTGGGTGTGGTGGGTGGGTGACGACATGATGGTGAATCCAATGGAAAACACGATGGTGATGGTGGTGTGCAGCGGAGATCAAAACACAAACCGAATCGAAACACAATTTCAAACCAGCAACTGAACTTGACTAGGACACAAACTCAACACTATGGACTCTAAAATTAAATTATGCAAAGGCTAAACAGTGTCTAGGATGGTGGGGAATTTTTTTTTTAGGCTTTTCTGTGGACAAAAAGGTGATGAACACAAACGAATCTAAAGGGAATAAAACGATAATACCTCACGGGGAACCTAGAATCTGATACCACTTGATGTAGATATGGCCCGATCTTTCGAGAGGTAAGGGGATAAACTTGAATTTGGGGAACTCGGCATCAACGATCCGGCTTGAATCAGACACGATCCAACCCCGCAACCATTACACCAAGCACAACTTGATTGTTCCTGCAAGCTAAATCGAGAACACAAGCAAGAGAGGATAAACACGCAATCTGAAATTGCAAATAAGGATGAAGTGAATTACAAGAAAAGGTTCAAGCTCTAAACACAAAAGAACTAATCGCCACAGTGGTGTAGAACAAGAACAGGGGCCCTAGATTACTGTAAAAGGACTTGTCGCCACAGTTACAATAATTCGATCATGTTTCTCTCTGGAAAACTAAACTAAACAAAACCCAAAACTAAAATACGGCAGCTACTGAGTTTATGTAGGAACCAGGGGTGTCCTAGGGTTGGGGGCGACTAGGAGGGGCGCCCACAACATGGGCTTAAGGCCCGACACGGTACATGGCCAAGTTGGCCCAAAATAGGTGACACAACACCTTGTCATGGTCACATATTATGACTCACGACCCTTCTGGAGCTAGGACCAGAAACAAAATGACGGCGTCATCGTCCCCTTTCCAACGCATCAAAGAACACCTTGTTTGGATGTCAGATGTGGGAGATATCATCAAAACCGTGAAGGGGTGTCGGCTGAATCTGAGACGAACGCGGCGACCGAGTTGGTGATGACTTGTAACTTGGGAAAGGCCATGATATGCGCGTATCTAGCATGGTGATGTCCTTATCATGCCAGAACCTGACTCGCGGCCTCGATCGACACTCGCCGAGTGTTATAAGCAATAGCTTCTGATGCATGCTCCAACAAGTACTCCAAGGAGTGGCCAGTCTATTCCACTCGGTCGGCATGAACATAATTCATTGCCTTTCGAGCGGCGTAAGATAGAGCTGCGAGTGGTGGTTTTTGGTCAGTATGATCAAAAGAGGATTCAAGCAGATGTGAGAAATAATGAAGGGCTTACTGGCTAGTTTACATTTGAAGGATTTGGAGACGCTCTTGGCATCCTCTATCTTGGCGTCAGCCTCCTTCAGCTCCTTTTGTAGCCAAGTGATCTCGGCCTTTTGATCTTCGACCGACTTGGAGAGGTTTTCCTTCTCAGCATTCAAGGCGTTAACAAACCTTTTCTGATTGGAAGTCAACTTCTCCAGGTCGGCAATCTTCTAATCATGAGCTAAAGACAGATATTTGAACTTTTAGCACTAGAGTGATTAGTTGATTATTTAAACACAGATGGTAAGTGATCTTAGCAGCTATATCTACATGGCCTTGGTCTAAGGCCTTGGTCATCTCTCTTTGGTCGGTTTACAGCTTATCAATCTCCTTCTGTGCTTTGATGAGCTGCTGACCGGTGACTAGCATAACAGCAGCAATATGTCAGTCTTAAACTTAAAGACAAGAGGACCGAAGAGTTTTAGGGCATACCAAAAGTTTTGGCTTCAAGGTATTCCACCCTAGCCTGTTTCCTCTCTACAAGAGCATATATTTTCTGTATACAAAAAGGGGTTTAAGCTTAAGGATGAGATTGAGACAAAGCTAAAGCAGGGTATTGAAGTACCTTGCTGGCTTCTTGATGTTGGTACATAATTTCCACGTACTCCACTTCGGGCCGACTGAGTGTATCTGCAGACAATGTCGCCTTACCTTTGTCAAGAGGTGAAGGGACGACGGCTGGAGCAGGTTTGGGTGCAGGCGCCGGAATGGAGGCAGGAATTGTCTTATTAGATGGCTTATCCACCTCGGTCGGCGTGTTTGATGACTTGCCGATCGGTTTGGGCAGATCAGCCAGATGAACAGGGGGTCCTGACCGAGTGGCTTCGGACCCTTGAGCGTTCTGAGAATCACTCGTCAAAACAAAGATGGAGGAGATTAAAATGTGTTATGGAAGGCAAACCGGTTGATCAAAAGCTATATCGGTCTATGATTGGAAGCTTGCTATATCTCACCGCATCTAGGCCGGATATTATGTTTAGTGTTTGCATGTGTGCAAGGTTTCAAGCCGCTCCTAAAGAAAGCCACATGATTGCCGTCAAGAGAATATTGAGATATTTGAAGCAAACTCAAGATATGGGTTTGTGGTTCCCACAGGATGGTCAATTTATTCTCATAGGATATTCGGATTTGGATTATGCTGGTTGCAAAATTGACAGAAAGAGTACCTCCGGTACTTGTCAATTGCTTGGAACTTCTCTAGTCTCATGGTCCTCCAAGAAGCAAAATTTGGTTGCTTTATCAACCGCCGAGGCCGAATATGTCTCCGTGGAAAATTGTTGTGCCCAATTATTGTGGATGAAGTAAACTCTAATGGACTATGGGATTAACTTTGATTGCATTCCTCTCTTGTGTGATAATGAAAGTGTCATGAAGATTTCTACTAATCCAGTTCAACACAAGAGGACCAAGCATATTGATATTCAGCATCATTTTCTAAGGGATCATGTGAGCAAAGGTGATATTGTCATGGAAAGTGTGAGGATGGATAATCAATTGGCGGATATCTTCACCAAGCCTCTTGAAGAAGCTTGGTTTTGCAAGCTATGGAGTGGGCTAAATATTCTAGACCTCTCACATATCTCCTAGAACGTTGCTTAGTTGCTTTATGTCTTACTCTTCACATATGCATGCTTACCTATTTTGTATATCTTGCCATGCCAGATATGCCATGTTGTTGCATTGAAAGTTAGTTCACACATTTAGGGGGAGCACTATACCACTCATGTGTCTTGCTACCCTCACAATGTGGACAAATCAACAAAGATGCCATAAAAGTCTTGATTTTGCTCTTTTTGGTCAAAAAGTCATTTTTTGGGTTCTATTGGTTGAAAAATGGTTTTTGTTGTTCCAAGATGTTTCCATGCCTCTTGGATATGTTTTGGATGTTTTTTTATGGTTCTTATCATCAAAAAAAATTTTTTTTTGCTCTTTTGAAGATCCTCTTTTGCCTTTCCTCGCCTATTCTCTCAAATTCTTATCGAATCAATTTTTGAGAAAAGTCCTTTTACAAAACTCGTAGAGATGGTGATCATAAATAGAATTGGTATTCACAACTTGTTGAGATGATCCATCGTTTGAGATTAATTTGGATTTGAAATTCATCTTGAAAACCACTTTTGGTCGCCTTTTTAAGCTAATATGGAATCTTGTGAGTTTAGCATATTGGATCATATATCTTCATATATATTTGTTCCACAATGCTTATGAGACTCATACATTCCCAAAATATCATCATTCCATCATTTTGGTCATTTGTGCAAGTTCTAGCAATTTTGCATGTTTATATCAATGTTTCATTCATACATGCATAATTCATATCATGGATGATCAAGAATCATGGATATATTTCTTGAGGAGTTGAAATCATCTTGGATATGATGGAATTCATTAAGCAATCATTTTTGAACAAGTGTGGAATGATTGGAGAAGGTTTGAATTGATTTGGATGAGCAATTTGAAAGAAGCGTAGCTGTCAGCAGTCTAGAGTTCAGAAATCTCTTTTCACGGTCAGACCGTCGGCAGTCACGGTTAGACCGCCGGTCAGCAACAGAGCGCCAAAAGTCGTTAGTTTTTGCCTCTTGTGATGAGGACATCCTCCACTATTACCCGCTAGGACGGCGACCGTGTGAGCCTCTGAATAATCCCACCTTGCTTAGCTTGGGACGTGGAAGCCACCTTAAAAGTGAGAGCCACCCTTCCCCTATCAGACTAGTCTTTTAGGGAGATTGGGCCTTTCCCTGAGTGGGGGCGCCGGAGTTGTGGTGCTAAGATTGCAGATTCGAGTCGTGGACATAGAATCGGATCGGTGTGTCGGGCTTTCAGCAGGAGTTGTGGTGCTAAGATTGTGGGATTCAGGGAATCTGGATCGGTGTGTCGGGCTTCGTTCCACCCCACCTGGGCCGGATGTATCATTTGGTATCAGAGCTGGGCCCTTGTTAAGAAGGGGAGAATGATGAGGACATCCTCCACTATTACCCGCTAGGACGGCGACCGTGTGAGCCTCTGAATAATCCCACCTTGCTTAGCTTGGGAGGTGGAAGCCACCTTAAAAGTGAGAGCCACCCTTCCCCTATCAGACTAGTCTTTTAGGGAGATTGGGCCTTTCCCTGAGTGGGGGCGCCGGAGTTGCGGTGCTAAGATTGCGGATTCGGGTCGTGGACCTAGAATCGGATCGGTGTGTCGGGCTTTCGGCAGGAGTTGTGGTGCTAAGATTGCGGGATTCAGGGAATCTGGATCGGTGTGTCGGGCTTCGTTCCACCCCACCTGGGCCGGATGTATCATCTTGTCCCAGCGGTCAGATCGTACGTCCCACGGTCAGACCGCCACCCTCGGCCGAGTCCAAACAGCTCTGTTCTGCGTGGGTCACTTATAACCCATACCCCTTCGTCCCCCTTTTGTCCCCAACTCTCCCAAGCCTGAAAGTTGCTCCTCTAAAGGGCTCTCCTCTGCCCTCCAAGGACCTCCATTGGAAGGACTCCATCCCTAGGCTCCACGGTCCAACTGGGAGTGGATCCGGTCTCACCAAGGACTTCTCCGCCATGAGTGACCGGTATTTCATCGTTTTCTCTTCTCTCCCCATGGTTTCCATTGGTTATCTCTCAAGGGGCTGTTGCTAGGGATGGAATATTTGAGCCATGGATTGTTTGTATGATGTTTGGGAAGTGTTTACTAGACCTAATGACAATATCTATGCAAAGTTTTAGGGGTTGATTTGGTGGCTCTCATGAACATTGATGCTAGGGTTACATTTTGGGGATTCTTAATTATGGCCATGGATTAGTGAATTTGATGAGTGGAACTGCTTCATAGTACATCTTTGAACATATATGAGAAGAATTAGTGCCTCTTTTGAGGATTTGGCTAGGGTTTCAAAGAACAATTGTTTGTCAGCTGAACCTCACCCGACGGTCTAACCGCCAGTCTCACGGTCAGACCGTTAGGACAGGACAGACAGTATAATCTCAGCTTTTCTTATGGCAATCAAATGCTTATGTATGATCATTAATTATCGATTGCTTATACATGATTATTGCTCGATCATTTTCAGTAATCGTCGCACTGTAAGAAAAGTGGTGGCGTCCATGTTCAAAGTCGGTACAAGCAAGAAGAGAAGGGCACCCCGTTCAGATGATGATTATTCTCCTTCTCAAAGTGCAAATAATGATGCTTCTAAATTTGGTCAGTCCACAAATGAAGTAGAGATGGATGAGGCACATGGAGATGATCTATTGTTTGATCCCACAGCATATAATGGAGAGAAGAAGCAGTGGGCATCACATGAGTACTACAGAGCTAGACATGAGGTGGCTTACTCTCAAGATCCAGATTCACCCACACCTCAGTTTCACACTCGAGTGCAACATGATGCATTCTATGGTATGTTGATGGACAAAACTGTATTCACTCACAAGTACACAGACTGGCCATACCTTGCACAATTTCCAACTATGAGTCCTCTTCTTGAGAAATTTCAAAACTTGGGATTGCATGCTTTTGTGGCACATAAGCAAGATTGGAATGAAACTGTGATCCGACAATTTTATGCCACCATTGAGGTTGATTTTCCCAACAAAACTCTGACATGGATGACTAACTCAAGGAGGTTCACTACCACATTTGCAGAGTTTGCTGAGGCAAATGAAATTGACTATAATGTCACTCATGATCAAATTGATGTGCTTGAGCAGGAGCTACATAAAGAGCCTGAGTGGGTCAAGTACTATGTTGATGATCCTCACATAAGGAAATTGGGCAATGTCGGTGGTCTTCTCTATATGCCCAAGGTCATCAACAAGATAGTGAGGATGACTTTTTATCCTCGAGGTGGAAATTCTGAGGTTATTCGAGACTACTATTGGAACCTTATTGACTATATCATGCAAGGACAGGTGTTTGATGTGGTGCTCCTTATTATGAAGGACATAGAGAGCTACAGCATGGCAGTGAGGACTAGTCTTTACTATGCCCCTTATATTATGTCTCTGATTCTTAAGAAGAGCAATTTTCCAACTCAGTATCTTTTCAAGAGACACCCTCGATATCAGCCCTTCAGTTCAGTGAAGCACAAACTCATAGCACCACCAACGACACCAGCTATAGAAGATGAGGAAGAAGAGGCACATGTTCAGGCAGAGGTTCCCCCGACACCACAGGGTCCCCTAGTGCCACCACCTCCACAGATGGATTGGTCACAGTATGCTCCTCCGCCTCCGGCATTCTTTGCAGGCATGACCACTTATCTTGATCAGTATTTTCAGCCTGTTATGCAGAGGTTTGATCAGATACAAGCCTCAAGTGTTGAGGCTCGTAATTCGTATGAGGCAGCCAGATCTTCATATGAGGTAGCTAGGACATCCTATGAGGCAGCTAGGTCTTCTATTGATGATCTCACCACTAGGATGCAGAGTTTAGAGTCTAACTATGAGGCACTATCTTCTCATATTTATGGCTACTTTCCCGCACCAGTGCCACCTCTAGAGTTTTTCCAGCCACCTTGGTATGCACCTCCTCCTCCTCCTAAAGATGATTGAAGTCTTGACCATTTTTGGTAAATTGATGCCAAAGGGGGAGAACATGAAGTGAAGTGATGTTATGATGTGATGCTAGAGTCAGGGGGAGAAAAGAAAACAAAGATGCAAGCCATGATTCTTGATCTATCTATCTTGCATTTGCATGTGCATCTCATATGTATCTTACTTTCATGCGCATTTGAACTTATTTGTGTTTGTTGAACTATGTCACTATGTTGGGTTGTAATTTCTTTATGCACCTTGGACCATTTGCTCTATTATCTATGTGATGAACTATGTTGGTTCTTTTATTATCTATGTTCATCTCATCTTAATGGTTCAAATGTGTGGATGATGAGGATGTTCTTACTTGAAATGATCTATATTGCTATATATTGGTTATTATTTGCCTCCTCGCGTCCAATGGTACAAGGTAAACTCTACCAATTTTTCCTTTTGAAAATATGCATTGCCATGTTTTGGATATATCTTGATCAATGCACCAATTTAGGGGGAGTTTTACCATTTGGTGAGTTCATTAACTTTTTCACATGTTCATGTCTTGAAAATTCTATAGCATGTGTTCTTTATCTTGTGACTCATCTTAGAGCCTGATTTCGGTATTAAATATCTTTATCGGCTCATAGTCTTTATATCACTTCTTATGTTGTCATCAATTACCAAAAAGGGGGAGATTGAAGCATCTAGGCCCTTTTTAGTGTTTTGGTAATTAATGACGACCCTTATTTTTGACTAACTACGTTGTTGAGATGATTATGGTTGTAGTCAAAATAAGGGATGGAATGATGGAGGAAGTGATATACATATGGACGGCTCAAGGCAAAGGTATCTTGATAGGGTTTTTCTATTTTGCCGGTCACAAGGAGATTAGAGATAAGTGACCGGATTATAGGTTAAATGCCATACTATCAAGAGGGATCGATGAAATGACCTTGAGTATCCATGGCTGCAACAAATGCTCAATTCCTATCTTGGTGAGTGGTTCTTTGTGAGTTGAGATTGCCCCATTCTTTGAGAGAAAGCAAAGAAGTAGAGGAAGGAGGGCTGGCAGGTCGCTCCTGGCGGTCAGACCGCCAGGACCCACGGTCTGACTGCCGGTGCTCTCCAAAGACGGCCCGAGGAGAGGCCTCTCTGGTTGTTCGGGTGGTGGCCCAACGGTCTGACCGTCGGGAACCACGGTCTGACCGCCGGTGCAAGTCCGGTGTCGGCAGAGGCTTTATTGTCGGGTGAAAGTTGAAAGTGTCCCAATGGTCTGATCATGGGTGTTGATGGTCTGACCGTAGGGCTCATGCCAGAGCGAGTTTGAAAGTCAAACTAGTCGTTTGGTTGTACTACGGTCTGACTGTGTGGAGTCACGGTCAGACCGTCCGGTGCGCAGAAAGCTGTAACGGTAGTTTTCAAAGGGTGGGCTATCTATACCTCCTCTATCCCGTGCATAGAGGCTCGCTTGGCCATTAGAAAAGTATTGTACACCCTTTAGAGCTGATTCCCCTCTCACACAAAGCTTTAGTGGAAAGATTGCAAGTGTGTGAGTGTGAGTGCCCTAATCTTGAGTGATTTGAGCATTGTGGCACTTGGGATCCTCAAGCAATCGTCATCGACTTGTTACTCTTGGAGGTTGCCGCCTCCTAGACGGCTTGGAGAAGTCAAATCCGTGAGCCCTTCAAGAAGCTTGTGAGGGAGGCCCAGATTCTTGTGAGAGGTGCGGTGCTCGCCTCGCCGGAGCGGTGAAGAGCAACCCTAGTGGAATTGAGGTTTGGAGAGGTTCAAGGTATTGATTGTGTCCTATCTCAAGTTGTTCTTTGTGAGCCCTTCTTGGTGGTGGAGAAGTGGATACTTGAGGAGAGAAGCACATCATACGCTTGAATCCACCTCAACGTGGATTAGGGGTGATCGGCAAATCACCGAGACCACGGGAAAATATCCTTTGTCTCTTGACTTTAGTTTCATATGTTGTTTACATACTAGAAATTGCATGGTGTATGTCACCTAGGATTGTCAACCTACTTCAGCTCAAACCTAGGTTTAGTTGTCAATTTCTTGCTTTTATCCATTTGTCTTTAAATTCCGCAATTAGTTGGATAGTTAGCATTTAATTTTTTAATCCGGCTATTCACCCCCTCCCCCCTCTAGCTGGGGTCCTTCGATCCTACAGTGGGTCCTGTGCAGCCTGTTGGAGAAGCTTCGCGGGAGGGGGAGAGCTAGGTGGCACATTAGCATGGCACGTCCTGTGGATCCTCCCCCTCAAAATCGTCATTCTCTATTAGCATTTCCATGAACTCCTGCATCCTCTCCTCCTGCTCAGTATAGGGGCGGTGATAGCGGTCAAGCTCGTCCAGAGCAGTCATCAACTTACTGTCAATAGCTGAAGTGAGAGCCACTTGCTCCCTCAAACGGTCTGAACTGTCGTTGCCTAGGGAAAGCTAGAAAGAGAACTCGAGACTGCCACTGGCCCTCTATGGGAAGTGAGCAAACTGAGAGGTATGTAGAGTCCGGTTGCTCTCATGATGAAGCACTACAAGAGCCTGACGAGCAGCATCACGAATCCTAGTGTAGAACGTAGTTCTCTGTGCAATGGCAAAGTGGACACGGTGAACTCGACATATGCCATAACCTGTATCCCTCTCGTACAGTATCACCTCAACCTTCCAAGCGTAGCTTCCGCCACGAAGAGGAGTCCTGATCCCCACAGACTATGGAGCGTCATGGTACCCCACTCCCTGAAGCAAGTACCACAATGTGCTCGGGAAGTAGCCAGCATGGAGTCCAGTGGAGTGAGCCTTAATAGCTGGTTGGGTCATCCAAAGCGCACCATATCAGATCTGACAAGGGCAAACAACAACACGCTTACATGGGGTATCATGCCAGCCATCCACAAAATTTTGAATAGGGGAGATAAGTCAAATAATAAATAACTTTTTTTGATAAACTGAACAATAGAACTAAAACAACAAAAGTAAATAACCAACAAGGGATGAAACAGTAAAACTATAAACCAGTAGTTTTGAAAATAGTTTTAGTATATGTATATAAATAACCCTTACGACATGACCACTCTGTATAAACTAGCATCCTACAGTCGACACAGCTCTGGTACCATTTCTGTCATACCCAGTTTTAAGGACAAAACTAAGTACTTAGCATATGTGTGCCCAGGACAAGTTTCACACATATTGATAGTAAAAGTGAGTAATAGTATAACCAATGTCATTATTATAGCATACCATTATTACATAAATAATTGTCTTCAAAAACTAAAATGACTCTCTTAATGTAATAACAGTGGAAGACACCATAACACCACAGGCAATCGACCGGGGCCATGCTAGCCTAGTAGTAGTCCTCATCGATGTAGTGCATCTCTTCATCTTCTAAGCAGCAGTTTATAGTACAACAACAATGGGAAATAGCAAGGGTGAGTACATGTCGTATTCAGCAAGTGGGGGAAAGTATGACATGCGAGCTTAAGAGAAGAAAGGCTAACATAATAGTTCATTTGCATAAATGTGCATCTGTACCTAAGACTATTTGAAAAGCACTCCTATTTACTACGTGATAAGTTCCCACAAGTCCAACCAACCATTCCCCTAATCGTGTGAAAGGTCAATGCCGCTCGTAACCGTGAGCACTGCTGTTATAACAGTTTGACACTCTGCAGAGGTTGCACAACTTTACCCACAGGTCAGTGATTTCATCACTATGCAGTGACTACAGTCTCCATGTTGTCCAACTCACACTATCGTAGGTGTGAGACCAGGAGATCAACGAAGTGGTCTTTCCAAAGAGCCCTCCAGCTTGCAAACAATCCATGCTAAGATTTCACCATTGCGTAAGTACTCTGTTCCTACAGAAGCCCCCTCTGGCACCGTGGTTAAAAGCTAGAGTGCTCTGTCCCCAAGGTCTAGAAGTCCATCCTTCATCCCCTTTCCTTGCGAGCTCACAAAGCTAGAAGACAACCAGCTACTTGACCAAGCCTATCGATATTAGCCATGTGCTTTATGTTGTTATCATGGTTACACGTTCCATGAACGGGTCCTTATGATCACAAGCAGGTACCAACCACATCCCACAGTACTATACCGAGTACACGTGCATGGCCGCACCATCATTGAAGGACCGAGAAGGCGACCAGAGGGGGGGTGAATGGGAGCCAATCAAAATTCTCCAAGAGAACTTGGCATATGTCCCAAAAACAACCCAAGCCAACCTCTGAACAAATCACCAAGACTACACACACCAACTTGTGGTGTAGTAGCCCTAGGAGTGATCAACCACAACAAAGAGACACAGCGGAAACAAAAAGGAACAAGAAGCGCTCAAAACAGATCAATTCTATACTCTTATCAGCAGTGTTGACCACAGCCATTGGCAGTGCTAGTTGGCACCATCGGCAGTGCCGGTGCGGGACACAAGACTCTCTAGAACCTACAGACAAGACAGACCGGTAGTGCCGGTCCAGGTCATCGGTAGTGCCGCTCGTCCCCGATAGAAAAGTAGAAATTATCGGGAATTTGGCAAATTATCTCCAAAACCTAACCAAATGAACTCCAAATAACGCGATTTTTGGACCACTGAATCATAATCACATCACAACCCTAATCCTAGAAAATCATCTCAATTGGCTCAAGGAATCATCACGAATTTCAGATCTTGTGCCAAGAACACCAAAAAGAGGAAACTTGAGAAATCCTTCAAATTGAAGGTGCTAGAGCAATTGATTCGGTCAAGCATCCATAGAGGACTGTTCTAGCTCGTCCTAGCAACAAGTTTCTCAAGAAATCCGGCCCAAAAACTCATCCAAAAATGAGATCAAAAATCACCATGAAAATAGCTCCGAAAATAGGAAAAAAGGGAATTTCAGGATTCAAGTGAAGAGGGAAATCTTGAGCACGAAAATACTTCTCATATCATAGAAAGGTGCTTACAAGATCCCTAGGTACAAGGCTAGGAAGCCACCCTCTTCCTCCCACTATTTGGATGAGCAAGAGATGTCTCTCACACACCCACTACTCTCCTCTCAAACATGAAGTCCTCTCCTAGCACTTTGAATAGAGTCCTAATACAAGGCTAATGGAAAGAGAGGCACCTCTCCCACTAGCCACACCTCTCCTTATATAGGCCTAGGGTCTATTGTCCACATGACCACTCTACCCTTGACCTACATAACACACCCACCTACCACCGGGGGCATAACCATCCATCTTTTTTCTCATCACCCGAATGCCATCGGATGCTTCACGTCTTTGCTTCATCTCAAAGCAAGCTCCATGATGGTGCCACATGTACCACCAACCACCGCCACCGGTTTTGAGGCCCAAACCGGGAAACCGCCTTGCACGCTTCTCAAAGCATGACTTCTCGATGTTGACGTGTGTCACCTTGTCCCGCGATCCTGACCACCGGCAAGTCTCTCCCAGTCCCTGTCCATCGGGCCCCCTTGTCACTTGCACCGGCATCCCGTTCGCCTTGACTTGGTCACCACGTCGTCTTCATCATCACCACAGTTTTGAGGCTCAACCGTGAAACCGTCCGTGCTTCTTGCCTCTCCACGTGTACGGTGTGGATCACCCTCGACTTCACCCGGCATCCCAATCGTCTGGCCCCAAGTCCCCTACTTGTGCCCGATCCTCTCGTCGTTGACCGCCAAGTCGACTCCAGTGACCTACACATCATGAGACAAGCAAACACATTTCCCATCTCCTGCAATATCACCAATAGCTCCACTAACTCCGGTTAATCTTAACCATGATATGCAAACCCATGCAATTTCTAGATTTCCGCATTTCAACTCAAACACTAAATCCGCTCAAGTCAATTACTCATCACATTTATTGCAAACCATGGCACATATCCTCATGGTTTCTCAATCTCCCCCTTGATGAGTACATTGACAACCTCAAATGCACAAAGATTAGAGAATGAAATGTGAATCGGAATAAGCACATCCAAATGGCCAAACACAAAGAAAAGGTGAAAACAAGCCATCTAGCTAGTAGGGATCACAAAACCAAGAGTTGGCAAAGAAAGCGACTTGAGACGCAAAGAATGTGAAAAGCGCAAGAAAATGCTTAAGATCATGAAATGCTCCCCCTCAAGTTGTGGTAGGTCTTAGGTAGTGCAAAATGGATCATATAAGTTTCTTAGCATTATTTGTGCATGACCCCAAAATTTTCTCCCCCTTTGGCAATGAACTCATCAAAGAGGCAAAAGAACAAGCAAACATGCAATGCATGAAAATGCAAACCTAAGGAGCTTCAACAATTATGCAAACAAGCATGTAACTTTGCTAACCATAACCATAGTGCCATGAAGTGTAAACGCAATAGCTCCCAATCATGCAAAGATCAAAAATACATAGCAAGGCATAAACACCATGAGCTATACAAGCTAAGCAGAAAGATTGACTAGCTTCGATAGAATCAAAATTGCTTATCATGAGCAGAACTGCCACCACATGTGTAAGTACTCCCATCCAAGGCAAAACAAGCACCAAGTGAATCAAAAGGATACTAGCCAGCCTCAATCTCAACTAGGGCAACAAGCATTCGCAGAAAATGAGCTCTACAAATGCTCACGTATGAAACAGAAACTCAGTTGATCAAGTGATTATTGTTTATCCTCACGTGTCCTCTTATCCATGCGGAGGGTCGCACGACTGGGTACGGCAAACACCCCGAGGCTTCAAGTCACTATGTTTGGATTTAGTATTTTAGAATTATTCTTGATCAAAGCACTTAGCAAATTATTCAAGCTTATGCACAAGACAAAAAAAGCATGCCTTTGCGGCAAAAGGAACACACGTTCCCACAATGTTTTATCATAAGCTAAACATTTGCAAAGCCTTCCATTTCGCAAACACAAGGTGCCAAAGCCAAGACATCCTCCAGACTAGCCTCAATGCAAGTTCCAACAAGGATGAAAGCAATTATACACATGGTGAGCAAGTTTTAGCAAGATTAGATCATAAGGTTCACAAGAAGCTCAGTTTACCTTTAAGATTAGCAAGTTGCTCACATGAGTCTATAACAGGCCATCCAGAAAATCTAAGCATGAGAGATTACCATCATATTCACACAACTTAGCTCAAGCTCAATCATAGTAAAGAGAAATGCAAGAAAGCATAAGAATCAAAGCTCATCTACCAATGCATATATTAAATATGAGATGCAGTGCATAAAAGGTAAGATACATATATACAAGTGAACACCAACTCCCCCTCAAATGATGCCATAAGGATGACAAACACCAAGTTCCCCCCGAAGAAAAGCATGTCTCGAAGCATCTAGGGGCTTGGTGAGGATATCAGCTAGTTGGTTTTTGGTATCAATGTATTTGAGCTCAACATCCCCCTTCTCAACATTGTCTCTCAGGAAGTGGAATCGCACATTGATGTGTTTGACCTGACCATGTTGGATTGGGTTTTTGGCTAAGCATATGGCGCTGGAGTTATCACACATGAGTGGAACACCCTTAAAAGTTAACCCATAGTCTCTCATGGTAGATACAATCCATAGGATTTGTGAGAAGTAGCTAGCAGCAGCTACATACTCGACCTCTGTGGTGGATTGGGTAACACTCGACTGCTTACGAGAAGACCAACAGATCAAAGAAGTACCCAAGAAATGGTAAGTACCAGAAGTGCTCTTCCTATCAATTCTACACCCAGCAAAGTCCGCATCCGAATACCCAATGAGATCAAGAGATGAAGATGTAGAGTACCAAAGACCAAACTCAAGGGTGTATTTGAGATACCTGAAGATGCGCTTGACAGCCTTGCGATGAGTCACCCTTGGGGAAGCTTGAAAACGAGCACAAAGACACACCGCAAAGTGTATGTCGGGTCTTGTCACTGTCAGGTACAAGAGGGAGCCAATCATGCTCCTATACTCCCTTTGATCCACTGCTTCACAGTCTTCATCAGGGTCAAGAGCCGTTGTAGTGGACACTGGTGTAGACAACGGCTTCACATTGACCATGTCGAACTTCCTCAGGAGATCCTTCGTGTACTTGGCTTGATGTATGAAAGTGCCTAGCTTGCACTGCTTGATTTGATGCCCAAGAAAGAAGGTGAGCTCTCCCATCATCAACATCTGAAATTCACTTTCTATGGCCTCCTGAAATCTGGACACAAGAACATGAGAGGAACCACCAAAGATGATATCATCCACGTAAATCTGAACCATTAGAAAGTCATTGTCATTCTTTAGAGTAAACAAGGTTTTATCAACACACCCCATGACATACCCACGCTCTAGCAAGAAGGTCTTAAGCCTAGCATACCATGCCCTAGGTGCTTGCTTTAGCCCGTACAAAGCCTTCTGAAGCTTGTACACACGGTTTGGGTATTTGTGGTGCTCAAAGCCAGGGGGTTGCCTCACATACACTTCTTCCTCTATGAAACCATTTAGGAAAGCATTCTTGACATCCATTTGATAAAGTCTAATGCCCTTGGAGGTAGCAAATGCAAGCAAGATCCTAATGGTGATGTAGATATGGCCCGATATTCCGAGAGGTAAGGGGATAAACTCAAATTTGGGGAACTTGGCATCGACGACCCGGCTTGAATCAGACACGATCCAACCCCACAACCGTTATACCAAGCACAACTTGATTGTTCCTGCAAGCGAAATCGAGAACACAAGCATGAGAGGATAAACACGCAATCTAAAATTGCAAATATGGATGAAGCGAATCACAAGAAAAGGTTCAAGCTCTGAACACAAAAGGACTAATTGCCACAGTGGTGTAGAACAAGAACAGGGGCCCTGGATTACTGTAAAAGGACTTGTCACCACAGTTACAATAATTCGATCAAGTTTCTCTCTGGAAAACTGGACTAAACAAAACCCAAAACTAAAAGACGGCGGCTAATGAGTTTATGTAGGAACCAGGGACGTTCTAGGATTGGGGGCGACCAGGGGGGCACCCACAACATGGGCTTAAGGCCCGACACGATACATGGCCAAGTTGGCCCAAAATAGGTGGCGCAGCACCTTGTCATGGTCACATATTATGACTCACGACCCTTATGGAGCTAGGACCAGAAACAAAACAACGGCGTCGTCGTCCCCTTTCCAATGCATCAAAGAACGCCTCGTTTGGACGTCGGATGTGGGAGATATCATCAAACTCGTGAAGGGGTGTCGGCTGAATCCGAGACAAACGCGGCGACCGAGTTGGTGACGACTTGTAACTTGGGGAAGGCCATGATATGCGCGTATCCAGCATGGTGATGTCCTCATCAAATGGCTTCTATGCGAGCAACAGGAGCAAAGGTTTCACCATAATCTAAGTTCTCCACTTGGCTAAAACCTTGAGCAACTAGCCTAGCCTTGTTTTTCACAACCTCACCATCCTCCCCATGTTTGTTTTTGAACACCCACTTAGTTCCTATGACACTGACATATTTGGGAGGCCCTACAAGGGTCCAGACTTTGTTTCTCTCAAAGTTTTCCAACTCCTCATGCATGGCATTAACCCAATGTTCATCAGATAGTGCGTGTCCAACATCTCGGGGTTCAAAGGTTGCAACAAAGAGAGAATTGGTAAAGCAAGCAAGATGTGTAGACCTTGACCTTGTTGTCCTCTCATAGAGATTACCGATCATCTGTTGAGGTGGATGTTGACACTGAATGTGGTGAGGAGTCTCTCTCTCAGAGTGTATCTCCCCCTCAACCACAGCTGGAGCTCGCTCGATAGCCGCTGAAGTCGATGTAGAAGCTTCTGGACCCTCTGCTGGAGTAGTGGCAGCAGCAAGAACAAGCTCAGATGAGAGATGAAGTGATCCATCGTCATCATCATCAAAGCCCTGTAGGTCCTCTTCTACAAAGATGCTTTCCTTCAGCTCCTTGTCACCTGTAGACTCAATCACATTCCTTGCACAAGAGTTTGATTCATCAAAGGTTACATCGCAGGACTCTACGATGGTGATAGTCTCCAAATTCAAAACTCTGTAGGAATGACCATGAAGAGAGTAACCAAGAAAGATGCCATCAGAAGATCTCGACTCAAACTTATCAAGATTGCCACACTTGAGAATAAAGCACTTGCAGCCAAAAGCACGCAAATGAGAAATCGAGCGCTTTCTCCCAAAGCGCAACTCATAAGAAGTCACATTAAGAATTGAGCGCAAGAAAATCCAATTGGAAACATAGCAAGCAGTGCTAATGGCCTCAGCCCAGAACCACCTCGGAGTCCTATGCTCATCGAGCATCGTCCGGGCCATCTTCACCAGGGTTCTGTTCTTTCTTTCGACCACACCTTTCTACAGAAGAACACAAGGTGCTGAAAACTAATGCTCAATACCATGCTCAAGACAGAAAGCATCAAAGGAGGAGTTCTTGAACTCGGTGCCATTATCACTATGAATTGCTCGTAATGCACTAGGGAGTTCCTTAAACAACCTCAAAGCTAAGCTCCAAAAGTGATGAAACACTTCATCCTTCCTCTCAAGAAAGTAAACCCAAGAGTAGTGAGAATAGTCATCAACAATCAAAATAACATACCACTTCCCACCCGTCGAAGAACCCGTGATGGACCAACAGTGTCCATATGAAGCAACTCTCCAGGGCGTTCAGTCATCACCAAATTGATTGGTGGATGAGAAGCGGCAATCATTTTCCCATGACAACAAGGAGCACAAACCAAATCCTTATCAAATTTGAGTTTAGGCAATCCTCGGATCAAGCCTAGACCACTTAAGCAACATAAGAAGTCAAAGCTCATGTGACCCAGTCTCCTATGCCATTTCCAGAGCTCAGAAGAAGATTGAGCAAACAAGCACTTGTGAGAACCAGGAGAACCAGCAAAATTAGCCTGAAAAACTCTGCCAATGCGAGAGATCCCACAAACCAAGGAACCACTCGAATCAAGAACACAAGAAGCATTTGACTTAAAGCGTACTTCCAAACCAACATCAAGAAGCTGAGAAACAGAGAGGAGATTGTACTTGAGATACTCAACAAAACCAACATGCTTGAGAGTGAATTTTTCATTTACCTTTACCATGCCTCTTGCCTTCACTCTCCCTCTCTTGTCATCTCCAAAGGTCACATACTCCCGCCACTTCAAGGGAGTGAGGCTAGAGAATCACTTTGCATCTCCGGTCATGTGGCACGAACACCCGGAGTCCATCAACCATTTGTTCTCCAAGCCTCCACCTGCTGCCTACAAAGATTGAGAAGAAAAAGTCGATGGCTCAGTGCTGGCGTTAGTCAAAAGAGATTTTGGAATCCAGCACTTAACCATATGACCGGTAGTAGTCATCATAGTTCTTTGCACGTTATCATTCAAACGCATAGGACAAGAACCACGATGGGGAAAACGTGGCCTGTCAAAGCGTCCCGACTCAAACCTTGGGTTGTGAGGATAGAAGTCATCAGTGTGAAAGCCAAATCCACGCGAATGATGCTCACCACGATGGGGAAAACATGGGGAGCCAAAACGCTGCTACGCAAAGCCTCTGTTTCGTGAATCAAAGCCATATGAGGAATGACCCTGTCCACGATAGGCACGAGAAAAAGAGCAAGGCTGAAAGTCAACAAAATCATCATAAAAAGCATCCCTAGTCAAAGCTTGCTTCCTCTCAATCCTCTTACGCCTATAGCAGAATTCATCCAAGTCGCCCTTGCGACCACAAAACATGCAAATGTAGACACCCTTAGGATTAGGCTTGGTTTGCATGGCAGGCTTGGGTTTTGGCTTCTCTGTTTGCTTTGGGTTGAAGGAGGGTTTTGAATTGGGTGGATAGTATGTGTCAGTGGGTTTGATGGTGTTTTCCTCATCCTTGTATCTAGAACTAGGAACAAACTTACCCACATTCTCACTCTCCTTGTCACACCTCTCAAATCCCAAGCCCAAGTTATAGGTTGACCTAGAAGCACTCTCCTTCACTCTTGCCAAATCACTCTCAATCTTTTCCTCACTCACTAGGATTCTCTAGAGCCTAGAAACAAGATAGTCATTTTCCTAAGCTAGGACTTTGTTTTCCTCCCTAGTGATTACTAGCTTGTTGTTGAGGGTGACACACACTTCACACGGATGTGGGAGAACTTTCGAGCGAGTCTCATGAAGCAACTTGGACTCAAGCTCTTTGACTTTGAGAGACTGAGCTTCCAACTCATCTGTGAGCTTGGGGCACTTCTGACATACACCCAAAAGAGTTGGTCTAGCTTTGAACTCATCAAGCTCCTTGAGGGCACTCTCAAGCTGACTGGCAACTTGAGCATGCACACTCTCCCTCTGTGCAAGATCACTCATCACAACTTGACAAGACTCACACTCAGCAGCAGTATCAACACAAACAAGCTTAGACCTAAGCGCAATTTCAAAATCAGCACTCTCCAACTTAGACTTAAGCTCTCTACTCTCACGAACAGCACTACAAAGCTTATCATCTTGCAAGAGCAAAACGTCGCGCAAATGATCAAGATCAGAAGAGAGCTCATCAAGAGTGGGAGGTACCTCACTTGTGTCGGAGTCAGATCCAGAGTCAGAATCATGGTCATTCTTTGCCATGAAGCAAAGCCCGGTGAAGTCATCCTTCCTCTTGACTCTTGGCTTCTCAAACTCCTCCTTCGAGCTTGGAAGGCCTTCGCTTGATGTGAGGTCGACATCGAACAAGGCAGCAACACAGGCGCGTGCAATGGCCTTGGTGAACTTCTTAGAGTTCTTGCCCTTCTTGTAGAAGTGGTTCTTCTTCTGCTTGAAGTCTTCAGTGTTGTTGTCGCGGTACCCAGCCTTCTTCTTCTTCTTGGGACAGTCAGCAATGAAGTGTCCCGGGTCACTGCACTCGAAGCGGGTTCTTGAACCACCTCCTCTTCTCTCGTTCTGGTTGTCGTACAACTTACTGAACTTCCTTGTGAGCAAGGACAACTCCTCATCAGGAATGCACTCCATCTGTTCATCGGAAGCTGCAACAAGAGAAGGCAAAGCAAACTCCAAAGAAGACTTGTCAAGTGAGGGGTTAGTTCCATAAGAAGAACAACTGTGATCACCCTTCTGAGAACTAGAAAGCAAAGCCATGCTAGAAGCAGGAATAGCAAGATTAGGACGAGATTTCCTAGACAGTTCATGAGATTTCAGCTTGCTATACAGTTGCTCACAGTTCAAGGTATTGAATTCAGCAGTTTCTTCTAGAGCAGCAATTTTAACCCCCCAAACATTTTCATCAAGTGAGTACAGCAGTTGCTTCGCTCTATCATTGTCATTGTACACAAGGTAACCACAAGCCTGCAAGTTGCACACAATTGCCTCAAACCTACGAAAGGTGTCATCTAGTGACTCACCAGGTTTTTGTGCAAAGGTTTGGTACTGTCTATTGTAAGAATTCTTACGCATAGACTTAACTTGGTTGGTACCCTCATGGTAAGTACAGAGCTTAATCCACATAGCATGAGCAGTGTCAAGGTATGCCACCCTATCATATTCACTCCTACCAAGTGTAGAGAGCAGAATATTGACAACTTTGGAGTTGTTCTCATACCTGACTAACTCACCTATAGATGCAGTGTTCATGTCCTATGGTATAGCATACTCCTGCTCAACAATCTCCTAAATTGCACGTCCTTGACTCAACAGATACGCCTTGGTCTGCGACTTCCAGTAGAAGTCCTCTCCATCGAACATCCACAGCTTAACAGCACGCTTCTCCATGTCACCTTCGGATCACAAAGCCGGTGAAGGTCAACTAGTGATCAAATCAGCTCTGATACCAATTGAAGGACCGAGAAGGCGACCAGGGGGGGTGAATGGGAGCCAATCAAAATTCTCCAAGAGAACTTGGCATATGTCCCAAAAACAACCCAAGCCAACCTCCGAACCAATCACTAAGACTACACACACCAACTTGTGGGGTACTAGACCTAAGAGTGATCAACCATAGCAAAGAGACACATCAGAAACAAAAAGGAACAAGAAGCGCTCAAAATAGATCAATTCTAGACTCTCATCAGTAGTGCCGACCACAGCCATCGGCAGAGCCGGTTGGAACCATCGGTAGTGCCGGTCATGCCCATTGGCAGTGCCGGTGCAGGACACAAGACTCTTTGGAACCTACAGACAAGACAGATCGGCAGTGCCAGTCCAGGTTATCGGCAGTGCCGATCGTCCCCAACAGAAAAGTAGAAACTTTCGGGAATTTGGCAAATCTTCTCCAAAACCTAACCAAACGAACTCCAAATGATGCAATTTTTGGACCAATGAATCCACATCACATCACGACCCTAATCCTAGAAAATTGTCTCAATTGGCTCAAGGAATCATCACGAATTTCAGATCTTGTGCCAAGAACACTAAAAAGAGGAAACTTGAGAAATCCTTCAAATCGAAGGTGCTAGAGCTATTGATTCGGTCAACATTCCATAGAGAATTGTTCTAGCTCATCCTAGCAACAAGTTTCTCAAGAAATCCGGCCTAAAAACTTGTCCAAAAATGAGATTGAAAATCACCACGAAAATAGCTTCGAAAATAGGAAAAAGGGAATTTCGGGATTCAAGTGAAGAGGGAAATCTTGAGAACGAAAATACTTCTCATATCATAGAAAGGTGCTTACAAGATCCATGGGTACAAGGCTAGGAAACCACCGTCTTCCTCCCACTATTTGGAAGAGCAAGAGATGTCTCTCACACACCCACTACTCTCCTCTCAAATATAAGGTCCTCTCCTAGCACTTTGAATAGAGTCCTAACACAAGGCTAATGGAAAGAGGGGCACCTCTCCCACTAGCCACACCTCTCCTTATATAGGCCTAGGGTCTATTGTCCACATGACCACTCTACCCTTCACCTACATAACACACCCACCTACCACCGGGGGCATAACCATCCATCTTTTTTCTCATCACCCGAATGCCATCGGATGCTTCACGTCTTTGCTTCATCTCAAAGCAAGCTCCGTGATGGTGCCACGTGTACCACCAACCACCGCCACTGTTTTTGAGGCCCAAATCGGGAAACTGCCTTACACGCTTCTCAAAGCGCGACTTCTCGATGTTGACGTGTGTCACCTTGTCCCCTGATCCTGACCACCGGCAAGTCTCTCCCAGTCCCTGTCCATCGGGCCCCCTTGTCACTTGCACCAGCATCCTGTTCGTCTTGACTTGGTCACCACGCCGTCTTCATCATCACCACGGTTTTGAGGCTCAACCGCGAAACCGTCCGTGATACTTTCCTCTCCACGTGTACGGTGTGGATCACCCTTGACTTCACCCGGCATCCCGATCGTCTGGCCCCATGTCCCCTACTTATGCCCGATCCTCTCGTTGTTGACCGCCAAGTCGACTCCAGTGACCTACACATCATGAGACAAGCAAACACATTTTCCATCTCCTGCAATATCACCAATAGCTCCACTAACTCCGGTTAGTCATAACCATGATATGCAAACCCATGCAATCCCCGGATTCCCGCATTTCAATTCAAACACCAAATCCGCTCAAGTCAATTACTCATCACATATATTGCAAATCATGGCACATATCCTCATGGTTTCTCAATCATCTTGATTGTGTTCAACTGAACCATTAGTCAAGATTAATATTAGACACCTTCAATTCCTGACATAGCGAACTAAGCATGACGTACCCATACTAGTATACTACACCAGAACCCAGGCGACAAGGAAATAGTATGGAAGGATAAAAGATATAGGATTCATATTGACTAGCATGCATGTTTATAAAAGACACATTTAAAATTATAGGATCAATATGCATCAAGGACACTTGCGTGGTTCCCCTTGCTGCTGCTCAAAGTCTTCGGGCTGGAGGTTCTGGAAGTTCTCCAACTACGGATCATCTACTCAACGTCACACCAAAAAGACAAGCATACATACAACTAACAAACAACACACCACATAGTACCACACAAAAAATATAAACAATACTGTAAAATAGGATGCATTGCAATGATTGCGTGAGCACAAGAATCGCCTAAATCCGAGTTACGAGTCCAAAGTTGTTAACGTTTGAAGTTCTAGGGCTAAAATAGGTAAAAGAGATAGGAGTAGGGACCTAAAATTAATTTCATAAAAGTACAGGGCAAATTGTATGTAAGGGCGCAAATATAATTTATGAAAAATTAAAGGACTAAAGTGTAATTTAGAAAAAGTTCAGGAGGTTAAGTGTAAAATATCTAGACCAAAACATAATTAATAACAAATTTAGGGGCCTACAAATTTATCAATAATTAAACAAAACAATTAATTAAATAAATAAAACTAAATTCCATGAGCCAGGTCTACGGGGCTCATGGACCATTGTTGACCAAGGGGTCCATGATGGACCTGGCGCATACCTTCGGGGTGTTCTAATCTCGGATGCTGAATCAAGATCAGGCAGTTGAGGATGGTTAGGTGTGGCGGGCGGTGGCTGGTGATGAGCCAGATAGCGGCGGCATGGCCAAAGGCGGCAGCACGTGTCGATCTAACACTATGGGGGATCATTCTCGATGGAGAGACCAACAAACAGAAGAGGAGATCATGGGGAGACTCACCTTGGGGTCGCGGAGGGCGGAGGTAGTCGGTAACGAGCGGGCGAAGTCAGGCTCATGATGATGGAACTCGGTGGCGGCGGTAGGGTGATCGGGGGCGCAACAGGCGTCAGGGGTTTGGGGAAAGGCGACTCTTAGGGGCAGGGCCGGGCGCGTGCGGGTGCGGGTGGGCCTAGCAGGCCGAAGCGTGTTGGGGAGAGAGGGGGAAAGGAATGGGTTGCGGGTTGAGGGAATTGGCCCAAATACGCAAAAGTTAGAGGGAAGAGAGGGAAGGAGAACTGGGCTACGGAGAAAATTCGGCCCAAGGCCAGAGCTAGCGGGAAAGGGGAGAAAAAAGGGGGGGGGGGGGGAAGGCTAGGCCGAGGAGGTATTTGTCCCAAAACCGAAAGGGCTTTTTCTTTTCATTTTTCTATTATGTTTTCTTTCCAAAATTCTAAACTGAACCGAAACAACTCCTAACCGAAATTTGAAATATAATCTTTCAGCCAATAAAACCTATTGCAGCTAACTAGCAAGAATGCAACAAACAAAACTAAAAACATTCTTGACTAATTTAATCTATTCTTAAATTTGAAAAATTAGGGTGTTATAGGGAGCTGGGACTTAGAGGGAGTTGCCCCCAGCAAGACCTCGCAATAGGCCCATGTGTCGATCAGCACAAACTCCGTGTCGGTCAGCATAGACACCAGGTACACAGGGATGCCTCCTATCTACCCTCAACACTTCGAGGGGGCACCCTGTCATCCTCCTACAGGCCCAGAAGGGGTGAACTTCGCCCCTATGCATCGATTCATCGATAACAAACTCGACTATGTTGACCGCATCGACAACTTAGCCGGTGAGATGCGGAACAACACCAGCACGATGATTGAGGAGTTAGAGCAGCTGAAAGTGGGGTACTATGGCTTTGACTATCTACCACCCCCACCATTCGAGTGATGTGTTGGGCATAAGTGACACACGTATTGGTTTCCCGATTTGCATTTTCTTTTTGCTTTTTCTGTGATATTTTTATTTATTTGCTTATGCGTGTGTCAGCAGGTTGAGAAATCATGTATGAGGTGTGTTTTATTTCCGTTGTTTTTTGTTATGAAAGTGAGCTAGTAGTAGTTTACTTTAGTAAGTTGTATTTATTTATAGAAGATCATCACCATGTAGTCCGAGCTTCATGATTAATATAATGGTGATGTTTATGCGCTATTTCAAAATATGACATTTGTATGTATACTAATCTTGAAGAGCATTCGTGATAATCGAGCAATGTTGAGCACAAATAAAAATTCGAACTTACATTTCCAAATTATTCAGTGAATATTTCTTATGTGGTGTACTCAGAAAAACCCATGTGCTTGGAAAATGAATTCGACTCATGAGAAATAACTTAATATGAATCTTTTATAAATCCAATGATCATATTGTGAGTACTAGAATTTCACCTTATTATTTGATTGCACCTACCAATGTCAGATAATTGTTCAACTCAAAAAGAGCCTTTGGTTTCCAATGACTATGATTAATAATTGGCAAAATTGTCTATAAAATACTGAGAAAATGTGGCTTCATCTCCAACACATCAAGAAAGTCGAATTATTCTGCAACACACTACAATTTTGTGATTTCTCGTCTGGAACATATTATGACCATTTAACAATTGTTTTCAACTTTTTTTATCTCAATCTAATAATATATTAGGATTTGAAACTTGGCATAAATATACATTATTACATTATCTATCACTAAAAAATAGAGCTAATGTTTTTCAAATGTTTTTCATGTTTGCTCATTGTTTTAATATTGAATTTGTCCAGAAAATTATGCAAATAATAAAAAAACAAATCTAGTCATATTTTTTAATGATAGATATTACAACAATGTATATTTGTGTCACGTCTCAAGTTCTAATATATTATATATATGAAGATAAAAAAGTTAAAAATAGTTGTTAAATGGTCATAATGTGTTTCAGACAAGAAATCATAAAATCGTAGTATGTTGCAGATAAATCCGACTTTGTCTATGTGTTGGAGACGAAGCTATGTTTTCTCACTGTTTTATAGATAATTTTACCTTAATAATTAAGTTTGGTTAGGATTTTTTTTTTGGGTATGAGACTTGAAAAATGGCCATATCTTTTGTATATCGTGTTTATTTATAACCATAGACTACTCATGCAATGCTCGCTAAGTATCCGACACTTGAGCAAAAATTTCTTGATAAATTGTACAGACCTTGATCACATCTATTGAATTCTTGGCTAAGAATTTGCATTGAAATGCCTATCTGAAAAAGTTCTGAGTAAACAGAAAGGTACCAACCCCATGCCAACTGGCCCATTTTGGTGTCGATCGGCACTACAGGAAAAAAGGAGGAAAGAAGAAAGAAAGAAAAGAGGGCTGCAAAAACAATATCCAGAAGGTTTGCTCAAGACTAGAAAAATATTAAGTGTGAGGGAGAGATTCCCCTGAATTCAAAGAAAAATATTGATGTCTTAGCCATGAAATTTTCTTTTTCCAACCATGTGCAATCTAATAACAGGAAAATTTCTGAAATTCCCAAGATTAATTCTTGTCCACTTATCTAAAAGGTGTGATACTCTTTCTTGAGTAATAAATTCTAGGGGAAATTGCATCACAGGACCTATTTTCAACTCCAACGTTGAAAATGGACCTGTTTTCCAAATCTTTGCAAGAATGGGCCTGTTTTTTTTTTAAATGACCTCACTTGCAAGTGAGTCTGCAAGTGGGGCCATTTGGGAAAAACAGGTCCATTCTTGCAAAGATTTGGAAAACAGGTCCATTCTTATTATTGGAGTTGAAAACAGGTCATGTAATGCAATAGCCCCTAAATTCTAATGGTCTTTCTTACAAGTCTCAATAAATCCAATTAGATTTATCTCCCAACTTTACAATATATTGGCAATCTATGTCTATTTTTCTTGAAATTCCTCTCCAAGCGACTCATATTGCCTTTAGAATGTGTCCGGAAGTTGAGTTGTTTACTTGATCAAGTGACAAGGATAGTTCTTTTTACTCACAATTATTCTTTTTAGGTGATTTTCATTGGTGGAAAAGTTATGATCATTGAGTTGAATATTAAGACTTTCTTTGGGGAGTTGTTTGTAAGATTAATACCCAAACTTTGAAATTATTTGTTGAATACTAAACCTTACCTAATTCCATCATGATTAAGTGCTCAACTTGCATACATTTAAAATGCTCTTATGATAGATATGGTTATATATGAGCTAATTTTCATTCTTCACTTTGCTCAGGGATGACCAAAGATTTATGTGTGAGGGAGTCGTTGACACTACTTAGTGTACTATTTTATACGTCAAAAGTGCCATGTTTTGAGCATAAATACCATCATTTTAGGCCATTAACTCTTGATGTTAGTGGAATATTTGTACTTTTGTTGTTTTGGAAGTTTTATTGTAGAATAAGGTGAATGTAGCAGAAAAGGCCCATGTACCGACCCACATAGAGAAGTGCGAATGTAGCAGAAAAGTTATCCATACAAATCTTGAAGATATTTATGGTAAAGAGATAAAAGGAAACTTCAAGATTCAAAGCAAGCAATTCAAAACTTTACTTCAAGGAATTTGGTGAGGTGACCCACATAGAAGCTACAGAATACTTTGGAACCGACTTAGAAGAGATATCAGGCTGAACATGGAGTGTGCTGATCGGCATGATCCTCCGTGTCGATCGGCACTTGGCCCTTTTCCCAAGAAATTGACTCTATCTTGAGTTGAACCTATATAAATACTTGTAAATCCAAGGGCCAAGAGGGACGCCGCCAGAGGGACAATAGATCTTGTAAGTTTAGAGCCATTGAGGGTATGCCTCATTCTTCACATCTCTAGTTGTCAGGCTTAGCTTGGCTTAGGTAGGCCTACTACATGGAGTTGTGTATTGTACTATGTATGTTGGAGTAATATTGAATATGTTAATGAATGGTTTTGGATGTTTGATTACCTATATTTTATGGTCTTACATGTGCTTGTTCTAATGCTTAGTACATAAACAAGTATTTAGATGCTATCTTGATCGTGGTGATTAGGGTAGTACTCTGAATCTTATATATGCCATATTTGCATGTGCCTTTGCTTAGTATGGTAGAAGATATGTATAGAGTAGAGGGTGGTAGACCAATTAAAGCCATTGGTTGTGACAGGGCTCATCAGAAAAGTGTCACTTCTCTACCGATCTTTGGTTCTTTGTATCCAAGTAATTCCGTTTATGAATCTATTTAATTGCACTTTGAGGTTATGATCTCATCTAGCAGATATATCATTAGACTTACCAAAAGGTTTCCTTTAAACTCCTCTATGAATTAAAAAGGCTCCAACAAAACAGCCTTTGTGCTGAGTGGCACAATAGTGTGCCAATCGGTACAACCCCACTCATTGACAAAAAGCTCTTGCCCTTTTTATTAAGCTTAATTAGATCTTTTATTAACAACTTTGCTTGGTTTGATCGATATAAACCTTGGAATACTCTAGGGGAAAACATACAATAATTATACACTATGCTCTTGCGGTATATAAGTGAGTGCGTACATCCAACCAACAATTGGTATAGGTTTTGTGGTTGTTGGTAAATTGTTGTGTGTAGGTTGATGGGTCCGGTTGGTCTGTTCTCGTATTAGGGTGGGTATTTGTTGCCATATCAGTATGACTAATATGACTGTTGGTTTATGGATTGGTATAGTAGGTTGTGTCAGATATGGATGGAATCTGGGTTTCTTGCTAGTTAGTACTTATCTCTGCTACATCATGCAAAGCAAAAGATGAAGTACTTGGTGAAGGAGCTGCTTGGGGTATGACTTGTTGCGGTTGAAATTCATGTTGAAGGATGATTTTGCCAGTTGCTTCTTGCTGCTTCGAAAAATCCATTTTTTCCTTAGTAAGCAATGATCTAGCAGCAGCTAGGTAGCATTTAATTTATAAATTGAATGTAAAAATAATATACAAAGGTGTTTGGGTCAGCTTCTAACTTTTTTTTTGAAAAGCTACAGCTAGTAGAAAGCTGAACCAAACATATCCTTAGATGGATGAGAAGGAGACAAGATACTAAAGCTGTTGATACAGTGGAAAACTGCCAGTGAATCGGGCAGCACTGCCAGGGACTCGAGGCAGCAAATCTCTCCGCATCAACCCCTACCTAACACCCCATCTTCAGCAGCTGAAAACGTATTTTTATTAACTATTCAATTTATATTCATTTGTAAATTAAATGCTACTTAAAATTATTTTTACATATAAATATAATCAATGTACATTCAAATAGTCATTGAGGCTTCCAGGGCCATTACAGACATTTCATATCAATCCTACAGCTCACAGCAGTTTCAACCAAACGACTTTCTGCTTTTCTCACAGATGACAACTCATATCAGCTTTTCTCATAGCTCACAGCTCATAACAGCTTTTCTCACAGTCACAGCCCAACCAAACACACTCTAAGGAGATTTTACGCATGGACACGCAATGCAACCTAAGCCTGAATCCCAACTGTCACTATTGCCGCCCTGAGAAGTTCTCTTAGCATCCTCAGGGAGTTTACACTGGGTTAGTGGATCTGCCCAAAACTCAACTATTGCTAGAAAAAAAATCGCTGCCCAAAACTCAACTATTGCTAGAAAAAATTTCGCTGATTTTGGTCGAGGAAGAGGAAGCTCTAATTACCAATTGTCTGGACCTACTGAGGTCAAGAAGGATTCAACATTCGCGATGGGATTAAATCAGGCAAACAAACACCAAATCTCACCAGGGAACCAGATATGTATTAGATAAATTCGGGAATTTTGAACAGGGAATATGGTATTCTACTGCTACAGCTAGAACCCTAACTTTACCAACTTCATCTCCTACTCCTAGTCCTCGACTGGCTGTTCCCTGGGTTGGGTTAAGTATCCTTACAGCGTTTTGACCGCGCCCGGTAGGATAAAGTGAAATGGAAAATTACAGCGTATAGCGCACGATCACCGTTCGTTTTGGATAAAACAGTATCACCTGATCTCAGTCGTCCAGGTTTGATATGAATCACAGAAGTTGATTTCTTCCTTTGTAAGCATACAGCTACAACTGAAGTGCTATTTCAGCAACCACAGGATTCTACGGCACAGCAATTCTGTTTGTATCAAATTATCACGTGCTATTGTGGGCGACGTCGGCGCAACCGTCGGCGTCGGCCTGGTTCTTGGTATCGCTCTACCAGGGCGGCAGAGGAGGTAATCACAAACGCAATTACAAAACTACCCATGATTATGTTAAATTGGACTGTTCAACGAGATTAATTAGATCGACGGCTGCCAATAATCGGTGGGAAACGAACCACAGGTTACTGTAACAAATCCCAAACAAATAATATAAAAATCCCAGAAATAAGAAAAGTAACGGTCTAAAATAATAAAAACGAATATGTATAACTAAAAAATAATATTGAAATCCTAGAAATAGGATAAGTAACGGGTCCAAAATAATAAAATTCCAGAAATAAGAAAAGTAAAACAGGGTCGCATGGATCATTGGCAAATTAGCTTCGTCACCTAGTGATCATTGAAATACGGATCGCCCGACTTTAAGTCACCCATGCAATAGGCACTGATGTGTGGGACCGATCTAATAGTGGCCCCACATGTCAGTGTGTGTACTGCATGCATGCAGTACAAGTCCGGACTCCGGACTCATGTAGGAACTGTTAATACACCAACAATACTGCAGAGGATAAATGGTGGCCAGGCGGCATGCAGCCTCTCAGGGCTGGACGGAGTCTCGATTATCAGATAACCCAGTGATCACATGGCACCGAAAAGAAAATTAATTGCATTTTCATGAAAGCGTGATATGGTTGCGACAAATTGCATCCCTGAGATCCGATCCCCTATTGCACCACGCCAGTACGCCACCGAATACTTTTGCTGAGGGCTGTTCTCAGGATTCTAAATTTCGTACACGTGACCACTGCGCATGCATTGAACTACTATCTCTATCGTAAATTACTTGTCATCTTGGCTTATAAACTATTTTCTTTGTTCCAATTTATTTAACATTTTGATTTTTTTATATCTAGGTTTATAGTATTTATTATAAATTTAGACAGAACTACTGTCCAAATTTATAACATCTTTTACAAACCTGGTATAAAGCTAAAATATTACTCCCTCCGGTCCAATTTTGTTGTCGTCTCCGACAACTTCGATGAGATTAAGGAATACGTAAAATAACTATTTTGCCCTCGTCCTCCCACATGTAGCACTGACCGCGTCTCTCTCCTAATCACGATCCCGATCCACCACTCCTCCCGCCGCCGCCTCCCCACGTCGTCGTCGCCTCTGCCCTGCCTCTCCACGGCGGCCGCCTCTGCCCCGTCTCCCCATCTCGATCCACCGTCGGTCGACGCCGCCCGCCGATGAGGCGTCGGAGGTGAAAGGCGCGGCGATGGAGGAGGAGGAGAAGGTTGGCGAGGAGCCAAAGATCCCAACGCGGAGGTGGCGGAATCTTCTCCATCTCCGGAAGCAGCAGACGTCGTCGTCTTCGTCTTGGCCGTCGGAGCCGCGCCCGCTACGCCGCTTTCTTCGCCTCGGGTCCAAGCCGCCGGAGCCGGAACCATCCCTTAGCATCGAGGTCACGCTCTCCTCTCCTCTCCTCTGGCAACACGATGGGTGGCGGGGTCCGTGGCAGGAGGTACTGTCCGTGGCGGCGTCCATGGCGGGAGGTGCTATCCGCAGCTGCGCTGTCCAAGGAGAGAGTGGCGGTGCTAGGCAAAATTGGAAGCGAACGTACGAAAGAGCTCTGGCGACAACATTTTATGCACTTTTTGAAATAAATTGTGGCGACCGGATGGAGTAATTATTTTGAGACGGGGGAATACTACATATGTCCCAAATTAATTATCATCTTGGTTTTTTATCAGATTATTGAACATTCTCTTAATCTAAACAATATGTATATCCAGGTTCAGAGAATGTTTAATAAACCCGACAACTAAAAACACCTCCAAAATGACAAGTAAATTAGGATGAAGGGAGTATTTTCTTTCACTCACAACTCAATTACCCAATCATTTGTCATCAAAACTGAGCAGTAATTTTGTTTTTGGGACAAACGAACAAGCCAACTATCAAATTGAAACACATTACACACAACAAGCCACGTCATAACTGTAAACTCAAGCTGTGTAGTAAGATTCAAAATTTATGAATTACTGATATCAAAATGCCTCTTGCTTAGAGGAACGATCATTCATAACAGGTCATTTTACAGAATAGAGATTATTATTGTTCTATTAAAAAGAATAATGTTAATTTTCCTCACAGAAAAAAGTGCGAGACAATTATTTGATGCAGTGAGGCAACAGAATAAAAAAAACTCTCTAAGTGCTAACCAAAATTTTGCCCAAAAAATCCAAGAGAACTCTCCTTTTTAGTCTATCAAAATTGAAGAAAAATCAGCCTGTCTAGACAGTCTAGTATTGTTGGTACTACTTCCTTCTATTGGTTTCAGTCTCACAAAAACTCCGAAAGTCTTCTGGACTCTACACAGGAGCATCGATACCTGTGTGACACGTGTAAGCAGTTAATTCACGGTATGAACACTCAATATAAGGAAAAGAACATATGTATCGAGCAGAATGCAGCTAAAAGATTAGTTATATGGAACCTACATTGCTGGATACCGACTAACAGGTTAAATTCTTGTATACTAAATGCAGAGGCTAGTATTACAAATGATAAACATTTATGTGTTGCTTTTGCTAATTTCTGGGCTAATCCATTCAGAGTGTTCCAAATTCATTGAGACAACATAAATACCAACTAATAATCGATTAAGGACAAAGGGAACTTACTCTATTTGAATGAAAATAATGCATCCACCATGTCCAAGTAGTTTAGATGCTTGAACTTCTGATCTGGAAAAATACTGACAACCACCATGTCAAGGAATGAAATATAATTTGCGAACAAGGAAATATTTATGAACTCAATTCATTACCTGGAACGAAGATCGCTCTGCCTTTCAATTAAGAACATTATAACATTTCAGGATATTTCAATTGGAGATCCACCAAAGTTATGTTCAGTTACTAATGTAGATGCTTTTGTAGAATTTGCATTGCCTAGTTGCCAGATGAAACAACTTCAGCAAAGGACACACTTGGAGGTCTGAAGATGTCATTCTCTTTGACTACTCTGTTATACACAAGCTTGAAAGAGCGTGAACCATATGTCTTGTTAAGCAAACTTATCGGGATTCTCAGAGTTTGTTTCCGCCTGCTTTTCCCCTTTACGTATATCCTGAAACTACCTTCATCTTCATTCCTTACGTTGCTTTGCGAATGGCTGTTGTCTCCTTGCATGCCCAGATTCAGTTCAATTCTAACTGCATCCTTTAACTGTTTATCCTGATCATCATGTTTTTCGCTGATCAAATTGCCACTTCCTACCACTGCAGGAGTCTGCATGTCCTCCTTCAATGTTGCAGTCTTACTGTCCAGGGACGGTCCTATACTAACAACAGCTGCATCAGATTGAATATGTTTATCTGCTAAAGACTGAGAAATAGGGTCAACAACAAGTGGCGTGGGAATAAAGTCAACTGGATGGTTGCTTGACCATGCTGACACTGGTACAAATTCTGATGCAGCTGGGCTCATATAGGGTTGCCATCCATAATGGTTAGGCCGAAACATATTTGTGTTCATGGGAAAGGTGGTGCTTGGTACCACCTGTGGTTGACTATATGGTGGATAAATAAATGGCACATGATGCATGAGATTAGGAGACCGAGGAGCAGGAGGGTACATATGATGAGGGGATGTGCACAACGGTGGACCACTTGGCACCATAGTTGAATGCCCAGGATGCAGAGATGGATTCACAGGCCAAGGTGCTACACCTGGAATGGCACCTGGTGGTGGGAGGCCTACATTTCCAACAATGGGGCTGAGTACAGCTGGTGGAGATGGGTTAAATGGTGGGGCAGCAGCAGATAACTTTTTATTAGGAATGTCTCTCAAATCAATATTACTTAGCAGCAAGTTAGGCTTCGACTTCTCACTTTCAACACCTTCAAGACTCCCCGTGTTTGTTATAGATGCTAAAACCGCAATAGGTTCTATACTGCTAGGTAGAGCTTCATCAAAAAATTCTTTGTCAGACTTCCCACTCTGTTCAGGCTTTGCAGATCCAGTAGGCTCTGAAAACTCAATGTTTGCTCCATCATTGCCACTAACTGCGGGTTCTTGACTTGTGCTACTGAATACATTGGCATCTGCTTCACAATTTGCCAGGTCACTTCCAATTAATGATTCCTCAACATTTGACATTGGCATATCTTGGAAGTTATCTTTGATCTTCAGTTTTTTCTCAGAGACATTTGTATCTTCTGGTCCCATAATTTCTTCTTGCACATTGGTTACTTCTTTCAGATCATCAGCATTTGCAGATACAGATCTTTGTTCCACTTGATGTGAATCAACCAAAGAATCCTTCATTTCTTGTGCAATGATTTGACCAAGTGATGGTTGGTTCTGTGGTATATCATCTCTGGATTTCTGTATTTGAGATTTGGCAATAGTCCCTGGACGTGCTAATGCAACATCTTTGTATGATGGAGCATTTCCAGTACTAGCAACCAACGTTCCATGTGGCTCACTTTCTTTCTGATCTACTGAGGGTGGATTGTGTGGTTGTGAGTGTGCCACCTGGGTTTCTACCTTACCGGTCATCTGATCTGTACTCTTAGAAGTATCCTGCACCTCTGTGGACGCTGTCCCTGGCTTGACTCGATAAGTCACAGCCTTGTAAATCTTCCGACCAAACCTGGCACCAGGTGTCTGGACTTTCACATGCTGCTGAGGATCCGTATACGTTGTAGGTACAACAGTTCTCTTCTTTAGGAAATAATACCGATTATTCGAATATGAATTCCTTGCCTTGTATTGGGTAGAGTATGTTGGATCTTGACTATCAAGGTCATACATCTTTCTGGTGGTTGGACGATAATGTTTTATTTGTTTTCCTGGAGCTCCAGCTGATTTAGGTCTTTGAACAGGCTGCCAACCCTCTTCAGGTTCTACAGCTTCCTGTTGACGAACATCCCTTGGTAAATTAATGTTCACCTCATCTACCTCTGTTGGTAGCTCAGAAGGTGTTGGATGCTCAGATGATTTAGGACTCTGTTTAACCTCAGCTTCTGGAATTATATCAGTAACATCATCTTTTGTGGGCTCTTGCTGCTCCTCATCTATAATTGCAGTAGGGTCTCTTGGAGATACCTCAGGACTTGCACCATTTGAACTTCCGTTTGAAAGTGATAGAACCTGACAGGATGAATACAAGGTGAATAAATTCTTAAGCGACATGTTCAGTAGCACCCAAAAGCTGAGAATGTTTCAAGATGGAACTACAGTGCAAAACTGTTAGCGTGAAAAGGGGACAATAAGGTGGTGTAAGTTATAATTTTGCTAACTTCTTAAACAATGATATGCAGCATATTCAAGAAAAAAAACAGGGCATGGTGCAGCGTATTCAAGAAAAAAAAAGGGCACAGAGAAGAAATTAGGAGGTTTGTCTTTTCATGTTAACTCCAGTTTCAAGAAATGCAATACTTCCATACTCAATTTCAAGAAATGCAATACTTGTTGGGAAATCGGTGTCCCTAGGCTAACACCGACTTCCGAGAAGTGGTACCAAACTGGTGTGATACCACTTCTTTAGTGGACCCAAACCCGACACTTCAATGTATAACGAGGAGACCTTCACTCCATTATGCTAGATTGAGAGACCAACTCTCTACTAAAGAGTTCAACCTTTGTTCACAACACAAACTTGATACAAGACACATCATTCTTCTTCATTGCTACACACCACCTACTATCAATATAGGACTTACCATGACACTCCTAGACTCCAAGACACATCATGGCAACCTTTGCCATGCCTTCACTTATGGTGGCTCCTATGGCTCCATGGCATGGTACCTTAAAGTGGAGGGCACCCCTATTTTATACTTGTACATGACTACTAGGATGTTGCCATGTGGCAACATTCTACACTCTCCCTAGGAAATATATCTATATCAAGAATATTCTCATCCTTATCCTAATATCTAGATATTTTCTACCATCCAAAATATCTATGTTCTAGAGTTTTCTCTCATGCTTCACCATGAAGCATGGCAACTTGACTCATGCACTCTCTCCATTTCTCTAGAACATTCTCAAGTATGCATTGCCATTTTAACATTAATTACTTATATAACTAAACTATACTTATATTCAAAAAAACTTCACCAGCAAGGGGTCAGACGGGAGAAAGATAGGTAACCAACCTTTATGCTTGAGTATCTCCTTTTTCCTAATTCAGAATCTCTCCCCTTGTTTTCTTGGTTAGGATTTATGTAATCAAGAAGATCAGATACACTGAAAGTGCAAAGTAAAAGTCAATAGACTCAAAATATCCATAAAAAAATGAATTGAAGTACTGATGAACCAAATCTATTAAGTAGTAGCCAAATATTGAACAGAACTTTATCCAAGATTTATAACATTATAAGTACTCAATTAAGATTTCACCTTAGGTGTCCTTTACTAGCTATTGATGCATCAGGTTTCCGAGTCCCATTCCGCGCAGCTTCTTGTTGCTCAATTACTTTTGACTCAAAATATTCAAGCCAGGCAGCAGCATCCTGCATTGCGAAAAAGGCCAAAGGTTAACAAAGGCTAAAAGGAACAATTAAAGACCAAAACTACAAGATTGACCTAAGCAGATGTCGCCTTAGACAATGAAATATTTTTCAATGTACTTGTTAGCTAATGACTATCATTTGTATACTAATATATGTAACTCACCCCAGTTGCTTTCCAGTTAATTTTGAGAATCCGTGTCAAGATAAAATCAATAGAACTATTGTGCCCTTTTTATTATTTTTCATCAAACTCACAGGAGAGCCGCATATCTTTGTATCTCTTCTAGTTTGCTAAATGAATGTGTTCGAGAAAAGAAGTTTGCTAAATGAATTTTATTACTCATATGAATATAAGCATTTTTTTTATGTCAAAACATTGAATGATTGAAGCGGAACTAGGTCATCTCATCTGATTAAATAGCCTCAGAAGTCTAAATGACTTCAAATTTGACGTAGTATCATAAAAACAGATATACAAATTTGAATGCATTATTTGTATTGGTTGCCAAAATATTAGAATTTCAACTAAATTACTAAATGCAATCAAAAGCAACATCTGTAGAAGCAGTAGCATGCCAACGTTGTTATTTCAGAACAGGATACCTGAGTCCGTAGATCATCTGGCCCAAGCTTTGCACGAAGGATTTGCAAGGTGGTTTGTTCATGCTGAACACTCAAGGAATAAGCTTCCATCAACGAGAGAGCAATGGCTATAGCGTGGTAACTCGCAGCAGTCTACAGACAAGAGAAGATCAAAACATCAATTAAAAATCAATAGTTGCTAAAGAAAATTGTAATATTTGATTTTTCTTTGTACGAACAATAAATAAAATCAACACTGTGAGACTGCAAGTTAGATTTTTAAATTGCATGATTGCCATATTTTAGTCAAACCACCTTAACTTATTGTGAATAAACATTTGGAAGTGAACTAGACTAACACCATGAGTAAGCAAAAGAAAGCAAAATGCCTACTATTGAACTTAACTCCTCAAGGTAAGCAAATTAAATTTCTCTGAAGCATATCCAAACAAATGGAGAACTTATTTTTTTTATAAAGGAAAGGATACTTTTAAAATAATAAAGCTCAAATTCACTTGTACACAAAGTACAAAGTACCTTGCAAGAAAGGGAAATTCTTGCTCAAAGTAAATAACATTACCTGAATATGATCAGGCCCAAGTAATTTCTGGTTGCATTTTAAAGCTTTGTGCAAGTATCTGAGAGCTACGTGCACATTGCCCAAGCCTTCTTCCATCATAGCTACATTGATATATGTAGCGGCTGTGTTCGGATGAGATGGTCCGCACGTAAGATGCAGAAGATATAACGCACGCTTGACATACCTAATTTACACCAATAGTCAATACTTTGCAGATAACTTAAACCATTAGTACTATACATTCTACAAGAACTATCATACAAACAATGGGTGAAAAAAAATCCACTACTGTAAGGTTCTTCAATTTTCAAATTAACTCAATATTAAGCTGATGTAAGAAACAGATGACAACAATATCATAAAGGATGATGGAATGAAGAGCAATTAACATGTCTAAATACAGACACGTCGAAGCTTAAAAATTGTGGTTTTCTTCATAACTCATCAATATAAAGTACTAGTAGAATACTCAAAGGTCACCATAGATCTTCATTGTTTCAGGCTGCATGAAGCCCGGAAGAAAGTATTCCAGAGAATTCGACTTACTTTAGAGCCAATTCTGTATGTTGAAGGCGGTAGTAGAATACTGCAAGGTCTCCATAACTCTTCATTGTATCAGGGTGGTCAAGTCCAAGTTCCCTCTCATTGATGTCTAGGGCCTTTTGCTGATAAATAGTAGCCTGCAGTTGTTTTTGTACATATTAAAAGCTAGAACAAAGAAAAAAACTATGGCTCATTTGGTATATCAAAGAACCATTTATCTACAAGTATATCTGTTTTAAAAGCATCCGTTGTCATTTCAATTAGATTTTCCATATAAAGGATATATTTCTCTGACTTATGGAAAATATCCTCTATTTTTGCTGATTATATTCCATTTGCTGTATTATTAGTTTATTGCTGTAAGCCTTTTATCTCCATTCCATACCATAATCATAGTGTAACTGAAACCATATTCAGTTTAGCATATCTAGAATAATATGAAAATGCAAAGCCATGGTCTTTATTCAAGTTTATACCTGATTAAAATCGCCAGTATGGTACAAAACAACAGCAAGTAGACTATAAGCTCCAGCTGTCATTCGGTGATACGGACCACATACGGTAATGAGTTTCGAAAGAGCCTGTATTCATACATAGTTACAAAAGTTATGGAATATAAAATACATTTCGCACTTAAACATGAGTTTAGATAGATACCTTGGTCCCATAATTTACAGCATCTTCCAGTTTTCCCTTGTCAAGAGCAGTTTTAGAGGATTCCAAAAGTTGCCTTCCATCTGCTGATGAACATGCAACTTGCTGCATATTACAACAAACCATGTTAGTTGTGTTTACATGTCACTTCCTTTTATGGCTAAGAGTTTCAAATAATTTTCAGATTATGTAAAATAATCAATACATATACAAAGTGACGAGTAACTGATGGCCATAATACTATCCATGCGATCACAAAATTAAATATCTCATTAGGTTTGTTAATGTCAAGCTAATAATGCCCAATATTTTCAGGAAACAAATATCCTTAGTTTATAAACATTACCTTATGTACTGGTACCAGGCTAATAATGTCTTGCTTGTGGAATGGGAAAGCCGAATCCATAATGAAATCTCGGGGTGCCAATTCAATGCCAACCTACAAGTTCAATAGAAGTTACATCAAATCAGGAAATCCTTTTTGTCCACAATTTAACCTACATCAAAACAGGAGTTTTTTCACAAATATAAAGATAAAAATTTAAAAGTTACCTTATGGCATAGTCCTCTCAGGATAGCATATTTCCTCACATCACGGTAGTGTTTCTCTGTGAGCTCAAATTCATATCTCTTTTTCAGGAAGGCCACCAGCCATCTCCATACTAGGAGATGCACATTAAGAGAACTTTTAGAGCCTTCATATTCAGGGACACCAAGCATTAAGTTCAGTACTGCAGCTATTGATAATGCTAACTGTCGTATGTCTGAAATCGCAGCAATGACAGAGCGGACGATGTGCTTGAATGCTCTCACGATCATCTCATGCACACAAAGGGACTGAACATGTGAAAGCTTCTCTGAGAGTTTGACCTGAGCAAATACTTACAATCAGCATATACCAAGTAACTGGAAAGAAGTGACACTCAGTCTGTTCAAGTAGAAACATTATTGGAAACTTACAACTCGTCCTAGGGAACGCATCTGTAGACCTCTGGTATGCATGAAATCAGTCAAGGTCCTACCGTCAACAGGTGAAAGTTCCAAAGAACCAAAATCAGCAACCTGAACAATTAATCCGTTTAGTCCTTAACTTAAGATGGAAATCAATTCATTTTATAATCTCATATATTGACATGTACCAGTTTAGGAAGCGCAACTTCATCATAGTACTTCAGAGCCATCTCAATCAGTTCTGTTGGTGACTGTAAGAGAAGAGGTTAGTCTGCAAGCTTCATGCAGGATTATGGAACAAATAGCGATAGTAACTCTGAACAGAAAAACAAAACACCAACTACCGGATCAGGACAAATAGTGTGTGTGCACAAATGAAAACTAATTTATCTCGCATTTAAGAAAAAAAGTCACATTTTATATATAATAAAACTATCAGAGGATTGCAACGCAAAGCAAATGAGTTGTAACAAAAGGATGATACTATTATGCCCTCAGAAAAAAGGGATGATACTATTTTCTTGGATAAAAAGGAAATTGTTCTTACGAGGGATCTTATCTGCTCCAGATACATCGGATAACTGATTTACACTTGAAAAAAAATACAATTTTCCGTATGATTTAGTACTGTGCCAACTGAAACCAAGAATAGAAACATATTTTTGTGTATATGAAGTTGCCTGTAGCTAGTGCCGTGAGTCCATAAATTTCATAATATGGGTCAGAAAAGAACTGCTTTCTTAACTACTCAACAGCTTAGCATTATATACTTCCTATCAGCCAACACCATATCATGTGGAAAAGTGCAACCCAAGGTTACCAGTGCTGTATGTAGCATAATAACCAATGATATGAATCAAAGTGGAAAGAAACTTTATCCTAATAAGCATTTCATTTCCAGACACAGGAATAAATAGCATAAAGATAGGATCAAAACAATACATTGTCATAAAAAGTGATGCATCTCTACCTTCTGGTGGAGCCCAGTTTCTGATTCTTTCAACCTTGTAAAGGCGGCATCTGGTAATAAATTCTTCAGTAGGCTTTCATTTTCAGAAGCACTAGATTCACCTTGAGATAATCCAACATCTGATGGCTTGTCTTTTTGGCTTTCTGCAGAGCCTTCAGATGAACTTTTGGCACCTGGTGATACCTTGTCAGCAGTGTCGACAGTACTTTTTGAGTTCTTAAGAGCTTTGAGAGGCTTCCCTAGTCCTTCAACCTTTGTCTCTTTTAGAGATTTATCTGCAGTTTTCTTCTTTTCCTTCTCGCCACCTTGTTTTTTATCCTTGTCAGTGTTTTTCTGATCCTGCAAATGCTGAACCCAGCAGGCACCAAGTTCCCATCTCATAAATGATTGTTTCTCAGTTTCCTCTTCTTCGAGCTTTTGGAGACTTTCCTTCAACAGTTTTTCAACAAAAGTTTGAGCCGCGATAAGTTCCTCCTGCCTATGATTTTGTAAAAGATTTGATGTCTTTTTCTCTCCAGCTGAGTTGGCTTCATTAAGGAGCATCCTCAAACTAAAAAAATGCATTGAATCATTGCCAAAAGATAAATATATAACCAAGATAAATAAGATCCAGGAAAATAACAGAAAACACTATTCTAACCTGTTAATGTTCAATGCATTTGCACCCCCTTCAGGTTGATCTGCTATACTTATCGGTTTGATAAAAGAGTTCAGTTTGGTTTTGTCAGTAGTGTTAATCTTTGCTACTGCAATATAGCCACAATATCTGAGGTTGATAATGCCCAAACTGTCAACATCCTGCAAGAAGTCAATATAAATACAAAATTTCATGTAGAATATGAACAAGATCATCTTAACCTTTTGTTTTGGTGAAAAGGACCATCTTAATTTAGGGAGCATACATGGGCAGCGGTGTTTTCATCAGCGGTTATTCCTTTCAAAAGGTTCCTCTCAGCAAGATGCTTAGAGTCCATTCCTGACGCCCGGCCACCATCTATCTTAGTGTCCAACTTGCAGCTTGCATCTGACGAATCTCTTATGACAGTGATGCTAAAATTTCCCACTATCTCAGTATGCAAAATTTCATCCATCTTGGTCGATCCCGATACCTCTGTATTTTCAATTACATGCCTTACAGCTGCAATGGCTCTAAAGATGGCAACATCTACAAAGAGACTGTGAAGTAAGAATGCTCTTCTGTCACGTAGTTCCCTCTCCTCCGCAGTTTTGCAGGGCATAGATGTGAGGTACAGGAATTCATCTGCCCATGGTAACATATCACTTTTGCCATCCCTTCCCCAACCACCTCCACTACCTCCCCATGTTTCATCCTCAGCAGGAAGTGGGGGAAATGTTGACGGTGACTGTGCCGCAACTGGAGGAACAAGCCATGTGTTCGCACGAAAACCGAAAGGGAAATTTCCAAACTGCAACGTATAAGAAAATACAACTAGGTGAGGACATAGCATAATAAGCGAAAAGCTTATTCAGCAACGACGCAAAACACAACATGGTCAGTTAACGGAACAAATGGTTAGTCACATAAATGCCTCAGTTTTCCAAGGTTTTAGCACTCAACTAAGGTGCTAATCTGAAATCAGTGCGGCATTAGAGTTGGACCAATATTGAAGAACCAGTTAATAAAGTTACACATAAACAGGAAAAGTATTTACATAAGGCCGGAACAAAATCAAAGTTGATATTTTCTACATGAAGTAAAAGTAATCCAAAACTTAGGGAATTAATCTGTTAACAGATCAGTAAAAAAATATTCCAATGGATTTCCAAGAATAACATAGTCCTCTTATTTCCTCAAAAACAGAACACACACACACACACAGACAGTGCTCGTACAACAAAAGTGAAAGCCAACAAATCTATGTATGGACAAAAAACCAGAGTGAGAGGAAAGCAAACCTTGTTTCGTTCCAAGAATGCCTTCATAAGATCTTCATAAGCCTAAAACATATGGAAGCAAAGAATATATTAGGTTTGCAGTTAAAAATAATGAAAACGTGTACCACACGGTACATGTTAGTAGCTGTACGAAATATGAACTGTGATGGGAAGTCTTGCAACTCATAATTGGCAGCAGCATTGCAGATTTAACCTGAACAAATTCAGATTCCCTCCAATCGTTGTCTTTGTTCAGAAATGATGTGCAAATTTATAAATAGAAATTTTCTTTAGTAGCATTATGTCCTTGCTGATATATGAAGATTTCTTTTAATTGGTTGTCCTTTAAAGTATTTATCATGGTAAAGTCTACAGTTACCTATACTGTACAAAGAGGTGCATGTGGCCTTCCTACAAAGGTGAGAAGAATCGTAGTAATGCAAAGTGAAGGAGATCCTAAAATTCTATTTGAATTATGATTAAACCATCCTTGTAAAGTGTAAAGCTGTTCATTGGCTCTGGAAATAGCAGTAAGTGGAGCATCAACAAATACAATTGGCGCTCAAGATTAATGCATAGTCTGCTACTAATACCCTATATAAAAATTATATAGAAATCATAACAAGGACGCCAGGATGTTGAGTGAGAGAGACAAACGTTATCGAATGCTCTACTAAGATGCCTCAGAAGGTCGACAAGGTTATGGCACAAGACTCGCTGCTTCCCCAAACTGAAGAACCCCTTTCTTCTAGCTTCAACAAGAACGAATTTCCCGCCACAAAGCTTTGCCTGTGATCCAAGCAATGATTCTCTAATTAGATACAGCACATACACCACAAAATCAAGAGGCTCGTATCCCAACGAAACCATTGGAAATGCTGATATTGAGCAATTTTACTTACCTCGACAAAGAATAGATGGTCATCCGAGGGCTGCTCCTCCTGTCGAGGCTGAGACACTCGCTTTATGACTGAAATTAAGCAAGAGCATTCGATAAATGCAATCAAATCTTAACTAAGCCAGGTCACAAACTCAATAAGCGCATGGATCCTGGATAAAGAAAGAGTCTGTCACATACAGTGGAGGGGCGGCGTGAGGTTGGCAAGGGAGAAGAACTCGTAGAAGGCTCCAAGGCGGGGGCACGCGCCGCTCATCTCGGCCTCCAACTCGGCCGAGGCCGCGTACTCCTTGGCCGCTGCCTCCTTTGCGGCAGACGAGTCTTTCGCGGCCGCCCCGGACGGCGATGCTGGCGGCGGCGAGGCCGTGCGGCGCGCGACCGAGGAGGCGGGGGCCTTGGAGGTAGCGCTGGAGCTGGACGGCTCCTTCGCAGCATCGCCGTCCTTGGGAGACGGCGGCGGCGGAGGCGGCGGCGCAGGGCCGAAGGAGGCGGTGCAGGCGACAATATCCAGCAGCCGCCGGACGTGCTCCACCGCGCGCTCCTCGTCGTACTCATCTGCATTTTCAGCATTTTTTTTTCTTCACATAGCAGTTTTTATTAAGAAAAAAACGGAAAGAAGTAACATTTCTTTGAATTGATGGTACTTGTGGGTGGTTGCTGTTTAGACGGAGAATTCAGGAATATTGAGATTTGAATTGTATTAAAGTACCTGTTTTTAATTCTAATATTAAAATAGACTTCTTTTTTAGACTTTGTAAGATTGAACTTCTTTTTTTAAATTGAAACAAGTAGCAGCCTATTATGTTTAGTGATCTTAATGATGTTAAATCTCACGTGAAAAGGCGGTCATGCCCTTGCAAGAATGGACTTTTTAGAAACTTGTATTATTTTCTTTAGCCACAAACAACCATAAGAAGCGATAAAACAATTTATTTTTTTAGCCATAAACCAGCCTCCGCACGACGAGCTGTGAGTGCTGCCTCTGCCGACGAGCCTAGCACGCACGTTGCTCGACCTCCGCCCACGCACCTCGTGGCCGCTCGATCTCCACCCGTGCCAAACCCCTCTGCAAGTGGACCCACCAGCTGCCCCTTAGCCTTCGATGGTACCCTATGTCGTTCGCAGCTGCTAGGGTTAGGTCTCGTGAGCGTCTTATGAGTCGGGAAGAGTTGTTGTTTCATGGGTATAAGGCTATTTCTAATGGAAGATTCAAATCTAAATTGAGTCCAAAATTTAGAAATCAGTTCTCTAACAGAAGATCTATTCATGAGACCCATTATGAATTCCTTCTCCTTCACGACCTATAAATAGGGCAACAAACCACGTAATCCATTGGCCAGATGTCTCTCTTGCTGCCCCCCTCTCCCTCCCTGCACGAGCTCCTCCTCCGACGCCGAGCTCCCCTGGCGTGCGAGCTCCCCGCCCCCCCCTGCGCGCGAGCTCCTTCTCCTCCACTCCTGCTAGCCGCACGTGAGCTCCTCCTCCATCGCCCCCCCTTCCCCCCTGCATGAGCTCCTCCTCTGGTGCCTTGCACGAGCTCCTCCTCCCGCGCACCCCTTGCACGAGCTCCTCCTCCACTGGCCTGTACAAGCTCCCGTCGTTGGCGCGTCCCTCGCCGTGCAGCTTCCTGGTCGAGCTCCCCCCGAGCGGGCATCGATGCTACAGCTGGCAAGCCCTGCCCGAGCTTCGCTGGATCTATTTATAGGCTTCCGTTGGAGATCGATATTTTTGGGTGTTCTTCTTTCTGCTGCATTGGTACTGTTTGACATCCAGTTTGGATTTTGGGTTTCCACCACCGTTAGATAGGCTAAGAGAGAGCAAGAGTATTTCGGTCTTTTTCTTTTCTTTTTCTTTTTTAATTTAAAAACAATATCTAACTTGACGGAGACACGGACGAGCGGCTGACGCCCCTTCAATTTAGAAAAAAAGATGTCCAATCTTACAAAGTTGAGAAAAAAGATCATTTTTTGATATTATAATCAAAAGCAGGTCATCTAATTAATGCAATTGTCCCATAAAAGAATTAGTGCCCTAGAGAGATACAAAATACTATATAGGTGAAGATTGTTGCTACCTCTTTGATAAATTTCTGTCAGTAAACAATGCAATTGTATCCGGCATTTCAGAAAGATACTATCAAAAATTTGTTTAAAAGGCTACATTATTGTCTATAATTTCAAGTTTTACAGGGGTCACTATGTAGCTCTATTTTCAATAAATACAAGTATCGAACAGCCAAAAACCCACATGGCTGTGTTATTCCTTAGGCACAATGTGTTTGATTGGCTCGTCACACAGAGGTATCCGTATTTACCTTCGGCCAAAGTGAGTGTGCATGGCTTCAGTGTCGCAATGTCAGCAGCATCCTTCAATGGGCCGTCTCGTGTCTAAAACAAACCAACGCAAAATCAGTTTATTACATCACCATTCTCAAAACAGAAAATTGGAATTCAGTTGTGAATAGGTCTAAAACAGAACAAAATATATCAAAGATTTGTTTGGACGGTTACTAAGAGCTACGAGAAGCATATGTGAATGAAGTACCAATTTTGGTCCATTATGTCAAATGTGAATAGATGGAAAAGAAATTCATCCTTGATGAATTTTGCATTCTTTGCACTATTTCTATTCTGGCTCCAAATGACTAGTTGAAAAAAGTACCTCATGTGTGAGGGAGTAGTTTGTGATGGCACATGTGGCCGTGTTGACGCACAGCAGCCTCCTCACATCAATGATCCTGTCCGTCGAGATCCCCTACACAAAAAGAGGAAAAATATTAAAATGAAACTATAAAAGAATTGTAATATTGTAATCTCATTATACTATAAGCTGAGCTCTTGTCTACTCATAAAATCAAAAGAAAATGGTTAAACTTTTCTCTTGCTTATGGCTATCAATGTTCTCTTTGTATATTATTTTAGTGAGAAGAATGTAAAAAGAAGAGAGAAATCAGAAGAACAATTACAATAGAGAAAACTGAGAAAGCAAACCTTGAGAACGATATGAGATTGGTCAGGAAGGTTCATAGTGATGTCAATGGCAACAGGGAGAACTAAAAATCACGAGAAAGCACAAATCAGTAAGCTCGAAGAATTATATCTACACCATGCTGTTTCAAACAAGAACTAGTGAAGATCAAAGCAATCACCTTTCTCATCTTTCTTCTTCTTCTCGCCTTTGCCCTTCCCACGCTTGCTCTTGGGTGCCATGCAAGCGCCTAACCGCAACCAGGCTCAACACAAATTGCTCAACTGCACAATGGATGCAGGACAGTTAAAAGTTAGTTAGTCTAAAGTATTGATACAGCAATGAAAAGTTATTTAGTTGAAATAGAGAGTTTGTTAAGCATTATTTAAAAAAGTGCCGGTCTTTTTCTTTGGGTGTGGTGTGTAATATAGCCCATATTATTACTTTACTCCACTAGAGGGAAACGGCTCACGACCTTTCGATCTTCAATTGCTGAGAAAAGATTGAATACAGACCACCTTTCTATCTTCAGTACTATTTCAGAACGGGTTAAATAGACAGTCTTCCCATCTTTCAGTTCCATGTTTAACAAGTATCATGGCCGAACATTAACTCAACAGAAAGACGCTTTCCTAGCTTGTTTCAGTGCGATCTTCGATGGCATCATTAGGATAAGTACAAAGGTGTTATCTCATACATGATACGTAATCTTAAGATAGTTTATGAGACGACTTATATAATGAGTGATCTATTTAGTTATCTCATATCAATTATATAACTTCTCAATTTAAAGATATAAAAAGGAATATTTATAGTTTAAAAGACCACTAGAACGTATATAATGGTATGAGAGCTGTTTCATACTTCTAAATTTTAGTGCATGAGGTGGTTTCCTCATAAAACAACCGCCTTGTACTCTCACCACTCTGTCTCTCTTCCACATCATAAAAAATCCTACGTGGCAATGCATGAGATTACCTATGAAACCGCTTATGTGTAGCATTGTAGCTGCCCTTATGGTATAGGATAATATGGTTGTCAAGAAAAGACGGCGCGAGTAACCAATACTCCATGAGCCCACAGCTGCAAAAAATGAGATGTTCTTCACACGGCTGGTTAGGGCAGGTACAATATTACACATAGGCAGTCTTAATGGTCTCATGTATTGCCAAATAGAATTTTTGATGACATGGAAGAGAGAGAAGATGGTGAGAGAAAAAGGCAGTTGTTTTGTGTGGCAACCACCTCATGCGTAAAAATTTAAAAGTATGAGACGACTCTCACACCATTGTATGAGTTCTAGTAATCTTTTAATCTATAAATATTTCTTTTTGCCTCCACAAATTAAGGAGTTGTATAATTAATAAAAAATAACTAATAAAACCATCTATTATATACTTCCTCCGATCCACAATCTAAGAATTCCAAGCATTCAAATGTGAAAATAGTAAGAAAGGTAAAAGACGTATGTGCCCTTCAAATAAAGTTGGTGCAGCTGAACAAACCGTGTGGCATTAATAGCACATGCAAATGGTTGAACACAGCAGGCTATCCAAATGTTTATATTTCAGAACTGTTTTTGAATCCCTCAAATCCTTAGATTGTGGACTGGAGGAAGTAAGTCATCTTATAATCCGTCTTAAGATTATATGTTATAATTCATCTTAAGATTATATGTCATATATGAGACGATCTATGAGAGAGCATCATTATACTTATCCTTAGACGAAATACGTGTCACATGTTTGAACTGAAGAGTTAGCGTGTGAAGAGAAGGTTACAGAGACCAGTTCCAGAAAAGGTCAGTGAGTACAAATCAAGGAGTTGTTCCTTGACATGTGTGCTTACTATGTGCGTAACACAGAGACAAGAAAGTGAGATACTCGTCGTGTTGTCATGTATTTGTTAGCCCACGGCACGAATATTGACCAGGAAAAATGAAGTAGTGGTGGTGTAAGAAAGAAGTGCAAGCGACAGAAGTGTTTGCACCAACTTACACCCCCCAGCACGTTGTTATGTTCCAGTCATCTGCCAAGGGATAAGGATTACGGAGCAGAGTGCATGTGTGGACCTAGAGAAACGTCGTCCTGTTTTCTGGTACCAAACTAAGAACTGCAACGAGCTAACGAACAACAGCAAATGCTCAAGTTTCACCATCCCTTGTCAGTGTTTAGGCAGGCAAGGGTAGTACCGAACTCGTCACATACACAACCGAATTCATAGCGATACAGACACCGCCTCTTCGGTATACGAATTCCGAGGCGAAGAAGACCCGTGAGAGTAAAACAGAGCACAGACAGCAGGTAGCGCGTCAGTGCGACAAGAGAAAGACCAGTGTAATCGAGAACTGAATTGGCCTGAAACAGCATGAGCTGAGCACACACTCAGAGAGAGCTAGAGACAACAGACATCGCGGCGCGCAGAGCAGCACGGTGCAGAGGCAAAACAACCGACAGATGCATTCGAAACGAAAGATAACTATGAAAGCTTCAGGAATTTACCAATGGGCTGGCGCCCCAGCTGCAGCTCCTCGGAGCACACCACGCTGTTATATGACGGCCTCAGGATTAGGCAAAGTGTAATTGAGGGCGAAGCCACGGCGAGCTAGAACGTGGTGCACAGCAGAGAGGCAGCTTGGCAGACGCAGTGCTGCTGCTGGAGCTAGGCTGCCATTATCGGGATAAGAGAGACGGGCAGAGGAAGGAAGAGAGCGAAAGGATAGAACAGGTTCGGGGAGGTAGCAAAGTAGCAGAGGGCGCCGACCGAAATGGGAAGGAGGGAGGGAATGAGAGGCCGCGGCGGGGGGGTTGATAAGGGTGGAATGGTGGAGATTTAAGATAGGGTCCTCATCGGCCGCTTCTGATGCACACCTTCCCGGGCCGGGCCCCCGAAGTAGCAAACGTCCACAAACAACAAGGAGGGAACGAGAAGACAGAGCCCACCCGTCCAAAACAAGAAGCACTACCTCCTCATCTCCTCCTCTGCTTCCTTCTTCAGAGTTCCTTCTTCTGCAATGCACCATGGACGCAGTTTTTCCTCCTCCCATCGTCTCTGTGGGATTGGAAGCACTGAGATCTCCTCGCTTTCCATGCCTTTGCTTCACCTTGTCGGCAAATTTAGCACAACAACAAAAAGGTTCTATAGCGGCGGTTAGAAAGGGTCTGTAGCGACGGGTAGGTCACCCCGCCGCTACGTAAACGTAGTTATAAATAAATATTTGTAGCGGCGGGTGGTCTGTCGCCCAAATAAACCGCCGCTACAGATATATTATTAGCGGCGGTTGAAGATGTCAACCGCCGTTATTGTTAGCCATTAGTAGCGGCGGTTGACATCTTCAACCGCCGCTACTATAGGCTATTAGTAGCGACGGTTGACAACATCAATGACCGTTACTTGTTATTTTTCAAAAACAAAAATAAAATTTAGCAAATATACAGAAATCACAGATTTCGCATACATAAAAATTTACAAATCTCATCATAGATATTTACAATATCTCATCACAGGTATTTACAATCTCATCACAGATATTTATATCTCATCATAAAATATATACAACATTGTCATCAAAATATTCAATTAAGCTTACAAAATATTTTATATGAACCCTAATGCATAGTCATCATCTTTTTTTGATACATTAGACTCATATACGGCAGCAGGTAAACTACAAGTATAACGACAAGTAAACTACAACCATAGTGAGCACAATGTGGATCAAATCAATTGCTAACAGTTCATACTAGGCTATTTCTTAGAATTATTACTGATATCATTTTATCATTTAGAGCACAGAGCACATGAGCATAAGAGCATAAGGGGTGACTGATATCATGTTAGAGCATAGTGAGCATCTAATATAGAAGCAAAGACATATGGTAGCATAGAGCACAAGAGCACACTTGAACTAGGTAGCATCGAGCACAAAGCACAAGAGCACAGAGCACGTGAGCACAAGAGCACAAGATTATAGTAAGCATTTAACATATATAGGTAGCATCTATGAAAAATAGTGAGCTAGTATATGTATGCTATTGTCGCATTTTATCGAACAAGAACAGAGAGCGAGATAGGGAGGGAGGAGGGTTGAGGAAAAGGGTGCACCTGGTCATTGACGGGCAGAAGGGTATCAGAGAGGAGGGGAGAGGGGAGGAAGAGGAGGGTGTGGCTCTTACCAGAGAGAAGGCAGAGGTCGTCGAGGAGGGGGAGTCCCTCGCGGCAATGGTCGGCGAGTTCGAGGAGGGGGAGGACGTCCACGATAGTGCTCGAGGATGACGAGGAGGAGGGGAGCACACAGCTCGCTCGAGGAGGCGTCGGGGAGAGCACGTGGCGCTTCTGGTCGGAGCTCCTCGATCGAGCGGGAGGAGGCCGGCATGGTCAGATGCGGCGAGCTCGAGGACGGGGAGGAGGCCCGCGCGCTCGTTGTCGATGATGGGGAGGCCGGTGCGGTCAGATGCTGTGAGTTCGAGGAGGGGGAGGAGGCCCGCGTGCTCATCGTCGATGATGGGGAGGCCGACACGGTTAGATGCGATGAGCTCGAGGAGGGGGAGGAGGCCCCCACGCTCGTTGTCCATGATGGGGAGGCCGGGCGATTAGATGCGGCGAGCTCGAGGAGGGGGAGGAGGCCCGCGCGCTCGTCGTCGATGATGGGGAGGTCAGCGCGGTCATATGCGGCGAGCTCGAGGAGGGGGAGGAGGCCCGCACGCTCATCGTGGTTGTCACCGAGGGGGAGGGAGAAGGCGGTAGCACGGTGGGAGGCGACGGACGGAGGGCCGAGGAGGAGGCGACAAGGTCAGGAGAGGAGGCGGCGCGGTCGGGGACTTAGGCAGCCTGACAGCATCTTCTTCTCCATCGCGGTTAGGGTTTGGGCCCTGCCACGCCTGTGCTTATATAAAGGCAGGGCTCTTTAGTGGCGGCTCAAGAAGTCAACCACCGCTAAAAAGAATTAGCGACGGTTGGTGTTGTGAACCGCCGCTAAAGAGCCCCTGGTATATTTTTTAAAAGAAACCTTGATTTCATTACTAGTTATATTGTAGCCCCTGGTATATTTTTTAAAAGAAAACCTAATTTCATTATTAGTTATATTTTAGCCTCTGGTATATTTTTTAAAAGAACCCCTGAGTTCATTATTAGTTATATTTTAGTTCTTATCATTTCATTTTTACACTTAGGCCCCTGTACTTTATATTTTTTGATAGCATGTTAAATTTTTGTTTGTACTCTTTATATTCAAATAAGCATAAATTACATAGAACATAATACAAGGTTCGAATAATAAAAGGTACTTAACAAAATAAAATTACATGATGCTTGAGTTATCCTTGAACGACTTTTCTTTGGCAGTGATCAGTGCACATGTAGGGCATTCCGCTAGCAAAGGAGAGTCTTGCTTCCAAGACTTTAAAATTTATAGGATCTATGAAACATGGCACCTCGTCATATTGATTGTAGTCATCTCGATCCTCCACATTCTTCACCTCCGACGATTCTTTGTTTATCTGGAACAACAATGTATTTCTTTTCGTCCTTTGGATCAAGTATATAAAACACTTGTTCCACGGTCTTGGCAAGTATCCAAGGCTCATCTTTGCGACCAATATTGTTAAGATCAACAATTGTGAAACCATATTCATCTGCCTCGATACCATTAGGATGCTTCACCCATTTGCATTTAATTATGGGAACCTATAAATTTGCACCGTAGTCTAGTTTCCATATTTCCTCAATGTACCCGTAGTCCTCTTCGTCAATGGCTTCTACTCGTACACCACTATTTTGATACTTGCTCTTCTTATCCTTCTGTTGGGTGTAGAAGGTAAAACCATTGATGTCGTATGCTTGAAAGGTAACCACGGTTCTTCTTGGGTGGTTAGTTAACTTTCTCAACATTTTCTCTTCCACAGACTCGCCACTTGGAAGGTTTAGGGACCTAAACCATGATGTGAACGAGCGCTTGTGCTCGTCTATGATCCATTTATCTGTCGCATCCTTGTTGTTCCGGCAGAGCTCTAACAAATGTTTCTCAAAGTATGGTCCCACAATCTATTCTGTTACAATACGCTGAAATGTGCTTGGTCCACTCGTTTGAAGTCAAGGTCAATGAATGATCTATGTTCTTTCGTATCTTTTCTAGATAATCTACCCTCATGACGAGACACGGGGAGACCAATTGATCTGCTACAATCATTAATGTAATCTGAGCAACATTCGATGATCTCCTCAGTTGTGTGGTCCTCGATCATAGAATCCTCTAGATGTGAACGAGTACGTACATAGCGTTTCAGTACATACATGAACATCTCAAATGGAAACATCTGATGTAGGTAGATAGGGCCCAATGCAGAGATCTGGTCAACAATATGAATCATGAAGTGTTCCATCGTATAAAAAAAGGATGGAGGGAAGACCATCTCAAGTATGCACATTGTTTCTTTCATGTGGGCCCATAGGTCATTTAACTCGTCTTCAGTTATCACCTTCTTTGATACTACGTTAAAGAAGTAACAAAGGTAAGTTACAGCCAACTTCAGCCATGGTGATTTAACAGCTCTGATAGCAATAGGGTGAAACACCGAAAGCATTATGTGGCAATCATGAGTGTTGTACCCACTTATCTTTAACTCTTCCATATTTACAAGATTCTTGACATTCGATGAGAAACCCATCGGTACTTTAATCCCACTGAGGCACTTGCATAATGCTTTTTTCTCCTCAATCGTAAGTGTGTAGGCTGTCGGGGGGAGAAAGTACTTTCCATTTGCTCTTTCTTGCGGATGGAGCTCTGGTCTTATTCCCATCACTACAAGATCTCTACATGCGCTGAGTCCATCCTTTGTCTTACCGGGTTGGTCGAGTATAAGTCCGCTACTATTGTCAAATACACCCTTCCCAATATGCATCCAGTCGAATGCATGATTCACTTCCAAATCTTTCCAATAAACGGCATGAGACCTTTTGCCTTTTTGACTCCCTTCACCGGCTTCAAAAAACAACACTGATGTTTTTAACAAGGTCAAACACGACCCTGCCAGTACAACGATGAGGTTCTATGTCGTTCTCAACTTTGCCATCAAAGTGTCTAGCCATCGCGTGATACCTGTGTTTTGCAGGTAAGAATCGGTGGCTTCTCATATACACTAGCTTCTGGGATGCTGAAAGGTACACATGGGATGTATCATCGACGCATATGAAATATGACGCCTTTGCTTCGACCTGTCCCGATAACACCCTTAGTGCCGGGGAATCACTTACCGTGCAAAAAATAATTGCTGTGAGCGTGAAATACTCTCTCAAATACTCATCCCATATACGGACCCACTCCAACCATAGTTTCTGTAGGTCTTCGAACAATGGTACTAAGAACATGTCTATGTCGTTACCAAGTTCTTTGGGCCCAGATATAAGAGTGGTTACTAGTAGGTACTTACGCTTATGGCATAACCACGGTGGAATGTTGTATATTGCTAGTAACACTGGCCAAGTGCTATGCGGTCATGCCTCATTTGACCGAATGGGTTCATCCCATCTGTACTCAATGCAAATCGTAGGTTCCTTTTCTCATTAGAGAAGTCTCGATGGTCCTCATCAAACTTTTTCCACTGTGTTCCATCTGCGGGATGCCTGAGCTTACCGTCTCCCTCGCATGCATGCCATGTCATCATTGCCGCATCCCTAGGGTTGGCGAACAAGCGTCTGATGCGATCGACCACGGGTAAGTACCACATAACTAAAGTAGGAACCTTACTGTCATCACTGTCATCGACGATAGAACTCCTTTTATTCTTTCTCCCCTTAGTTGTATTCTTCACGCCTCCATTGGCGTCACAATCGTTGTTCCTCTTGTAACGACTGCGCTTGCACCTTGGGCATCTCACAGCGTCCTGATGCTCCTTTCGATACAATATGCAATGATTTGGACACGCGTGAATTTTTTGGACGCCCAACGAAAGTGGGGAAATCAGCTTCTTAGCAAGGTATGTTTTCCTTGGCAACAAGTTGGGCTTCGGCAGCGCATCAGAAATAAGTTCCAACAAATCTGCGAAACTAGCATCTGACCAGCCATGCATGGCCTTCAGCTTCATCAGCTCAAGTACAGTACACAACATGGTGAACTCTTTACCACATCCCTTAGATTCATCATATAATAGATCCTTTGATGCCTTCTCTATTCTATGAAAATTATCAAGCCCTTTAGTTGTACCGGCATTGATCAATACCTGCGGCTCAATGTGACACAACAACTCCTTAACATCAAAATCAGCTTCACCAGGCGAATCCATCGCATCTGCACGAGGCGAATTGATAGCCTCGACTTCAACTTCAATATTCTCATCAAATTCCATATCGACCACACTGTTCTCACTATGTTTTGTCCATCTCATGTACCCCTCAACAAAACCCCTCCGCACCAAGTGTGACTTTATTACTTCTATATCATTCCACAGCTTCTGATTCTTGCAATCAAAACATGGACAATATATATCAGTTGTCCATTCACGTCGAGCATGTTCTGCGGCCGCTTCGATGAATTTAGAAACTTCTCATAAAAATATTGGACCTGGTTTAGGTGCCTCGTACATCCAAGATCTATCCATCGCGAACGACCTTGAACAGAAACCCAAAAAGTAATTAATAACACAAAATTTAAATATTCACTAAATATATAAACATTAAAATATAATATACATGAAGTGAAAAATATAATGCAAGGTAAAATCAAAAAAGCATCAAATTATTTTGTATATTATTTAACTTTTATCACAATCTATCCAAAATATTAGAAATTAATTAATTAATTATGTATAACAAAAAAAATTTAAATTTTCACTAAATATATAAACATTGAAATATAATATACATGAAGTGAAAAATATTGTGCAAGATAAAATCAAACAAGCATCAAATTATTTTATATATTATTTAACTTTTATCACAATCTATCCAAAATATTAGAAATTAATTAATTAATTATGTGTAACAAAAAATTTAAATATTCACTAAATATTTAAACATTGAAATATAATATACATTAAGTGAGAAATATTATGCAAGGTAAAATGAAAAAAATATCAAATTATTTTATATAATATCTAATTTTTATCAAGAAATAATAAAATAATTAACATCCCTCTTGCCGTAATACTACCCTCTCTCTCTTCTAAAAACCAAACTAGATCTAGATTCCCATTGACATAAAACAAGTTAGATATAATAATTTTTTGTGTAGTGATGAAAAGAGATGATGTATGCCTTCATAAACTTCAACTATAGGCAAATAGAACCATCCAAATCAAACGAATTTAGCTAACATTTGATGAAAACCAAACAAACTTAAACCCCAAAATTCTACTTGATTTCAAAATGAGAACACAAAAAAACCAATGGGATGAGTTCTCCTTACCTCAAAGATCAAATTTCTGCAAAAAAAAAACTCAAAACCTTCCCCCTTTGATTTTCATGATTTGCCCAAATTTTTGGGCCGCCACGGCCGGAGCTATCCGAATGAGGCTTTTATAGCCTGGGCACTTTATAGCGGCGGTTGATGTTGCCAACTGCTGCTAGTATGCCCTAATTAGCGGCGGATGGTATTGTCAACCGCCGCTATAAACCAGGGCCATTTATAGTGGCAGTTGACAATGTCAACTGCCGCTAAAGGGGCCTCTGTAGCGGCGGTTTTCATTGGGGCAGTCCCCATTGGCTCTGTAGTGGCGGGGCCGCTACGGCGATTTGCCTGCCGCCGCTACATGCCCTTTTTATGGTAGTGTAGGGACCAAGACTAAGGATTTATGAGGACCATGTGGTTGCACTGGCGAAAAACAAGAAATTCCGGTATTTCTCTGTCTGAATCTAGGGAGGCATGATGAGCTGAAGGGGTTGGCTTGTGCTACTGTTGGCTGGTTTTGCTTCTTTTGATTTCTAAGGTAAGGGTGCACCGTAGATGCTTCTTCTTCAGAAGCATGCTGTTCTTTCTTTGGTAAACTTTGTAAACGGGGTTTTCGGTCACATGGTACATTTATGCCAATAGAGATCACTTCTCTCACTGTGTCCTTTCTTTGATCTTCATATTGCACTTCCTGTAAAAAATGAACAACTAGTGAATAATATTGAGTTAAGAAGGTCCATATATTTATGTCCATGATTCATGAGCCTGTTGTTGATAGTGTAATTTGGCTTGCCATTTCATTGAATAACCAAATTAGTTAATTCACATTTGCAATTAATTGATTAATTGTTGTCGTTTTAAACGAAAGAAACCTAGGAGGCAATGAACTCTGCTAATTTATATGGAATCTAGTCACTCGTTGTCTTGAATGTATGATATATAGTTATTGCGGCAACACTTGTACCTAATTACAATCCTTACCAGCTTAAGAAAAATTGCATGAAGATGCTAAGATGATTTTGATATGCAACATATACATGAAGAATAGATGTAATGGTTTGACCCCAATTCCTAGCAATGAAGCATGACAAGACAAACTCTTTTACAAACACACACACACACACACACACACACACACACACACACACACACACACGCACGCACACACACCCACACACACACCCACATGAAGTCTTTCATCATGTTGGTGCCTAAATTATCCTCTCCAGAGACAGTGAATGACTATTGACCAATATCTCTGGTGGGAGGACCAGTGAAAATCATTACTAAGCTTCCTGCTAATAAAGTGCAAAAGGTAATCTGTTCCCTGGTGCATAAAAACCAGTATGGCTTCATAAAGCAGCGGACAATTCAAGATTGTTTGGCCTGGGCATTTCAATACTTGCATCTTTGTCACTCATCAAAAAAGGAGATTGTTATTATCAAACTGGATTTTGGAAAAGCCTTTGATAAGGTGGAGCATCACATTATACTAGCAATGCTTTCGTATAAGGGATTTTCAAGTAAATGGACAGGTTGGGTGCACTCGATCCTATCTTCAGGCACATCCAAAGTCTTGCTAGATGGCATACCCGGGAAAACAATACACTGCCGACGAGGTGTTCGGCAGGGAGACCCCTTATCACCTTTGCTTTTTGTGTTAGCTGCTGATTTGCTACAGAGTGTGATTAATGAGGCACATCATAGAGGACTCATCTCCCTGCCACTTGGATCTTCATATGGGCAGAACTTTCCCATAGTGCAATACGCTGATGATACACTATTGGTTATGCCGACTGATGCACACCAACTTTTCTGCCTCAAAAGTCTTCTACACACTTTTGCAATGTCCACAGGTTTGAAGGTGAATTTCAACAAGTCTTTCTTGGTGCCTATCAGTGTGAATGATGAGAAATCTCAGATCTTAGCTAGAACCTTGGGGGTGTAATGTTGCATCAATGCCCATCACATATCTTGGTCTGCCCTTAGGCACGACCAAGCCACTGATCCAGGACCTAATGCCAGTGCTAACAAGGATTAAGAGACGTGTTATGGGCATCACTCCTTTCACTTCATATGCAGGAAGACTCACACTTAATAACTCAATGCTTTCGGCCTTACCTACATATATCGTGTCAGTTGTTCACCTACCTATAACATTTATAGAGCAGATTGACAAATATAGGCGACATTGTCTCTGGCGAGGACTTGATCTTAACAAGAAGGGAAATTGCTTAGCTGCATGGCATAAGGTCCAACAGCCCAAAAGTCAAGGGGGGGGGGGGGGGGGCTAGGTATTATTGATATTGATGTGCAAAATAAGACACTTTTGTTGAAGCACTTGCACAAATTTTTCAACCAGGCTGATCTATCCTGGGTTGACCTGGCCTGGAAAGCCTACTACTCACGACCTCATGCCCCTGAAGCTAGAAGTCCTAGAGGCTCCTTTTGGTGGCATGCTCTTTGCAAGTTATTTGATGATTTCAGAGGATATGCAAAAGCTGTGGATACTACCATGTTCTAGGAAGACATTTGGGATTTTGGATCTTTGCAACAGCTCCATCCACATCTTTTCTCCTTTGTAAAGGAGCCGAATTGCTCAATCAAGAGGTTCATGAGTCTTCTGCCTGACTATGATCGAATATTTTATTTGCCACTATCAATGCCTGCCTCGCATCAGCTAGCTGAGCTAATGGACTCCAATCACCGGTGGAACAGGCAAGAGCAACAGCATGACACATGGACATATATTTGGGGGTCAGGGATTTTCTCATCAAGAAAGGCTTATGAAGCAATTATTGGACAGAGACCAGTACATGCTCCTTTTTAGTGGATATGGAACACCTGTTGTCAAGGCAAACACAAAGTCTTCTTTTGGTTATTACTCAATGACCAACTGAATACTAGAAATTTGCTAAGATGTAAGAGGTTCAATGTGCCTATTGTTGATTGTGTGCTATGTGCCCATAGTCCGTAAGAGCATCTATTCTTTGAATGCGAGTTTGCTCAATCATGTTGGATGTCTTTACACATCATTTAGGACCTGTCTCTGGTAGTCCCAGAGATGATCAAACAGGGCAATAGATGTTCCATGTTTGATTGCCAAATGGAAGTTGTGATAGTGGCAACTTGGGCCATCTAGATACATAGAAATAACATTATCTTCAATGGGGCTCAATATCTCTCCCTAGATGGAAACAAGAGTTTAGAGAACTATTCCTCCTGTTAAGCCATAGAGCAAAGCCAAGCTTTCAACTCACTCTTTCAGCATGGATGTCCTCCTTGTAATTTTTCCCTTCTTCTTTTTGTACTACTACCCTCTCATTTTGTACAACTAACTTTTCCACCTTTTTAATTTTAATAAAAGTATAGTAGGGGATTCCCCTCCTGTTTTTCATTAAAAAAACACATTTACTATTTTCTATTACCACATGAATCTCGTTGACAAAAAACATTTTATTACTGCATAATGAAATAAAATCATGGCAATATTGCCATGAAAAGGGCCATTGTATATCTTATGTATTGCAACAAAGTGAAAAAGTCACCTCATTGGTACATTTATGCCAACAGAGATCACTTCTCTCAATGTCCTTTCTCTGATCTTCATGTTGCACACTGCCCTATAAAAGATGAACCACTAGTGAATAATACTGAGTTAATTAGGTTTAGATTTATGTCCATGATTCAATAACCAAATTGGTTAACTAGCATTTGCAATTAATTGCTTGAAAGTTGTTGTTTTATCCAAAAAAAAGTTGGTTTACCTCTTTGAACCAATGAACTATGCTAGTTTATACCTAATCTAGTCACTCATTATCGTGAACGTATTATGATATATAGTTATCGCGTGAATCAATTTCGTGTGGCAACACCTGGCTTATGGGATGTTTGTTTCAGCTTATAATTAATTCACTAGTCAAACAAACATGGTAAATTATGAGGCTAGATTAATTAATTTAGAGGGTAGATTATCATAATACAATAATATCCTAAAGATGTGCTTATTTTGGCAAAAGATCCACTGCCCATATTTAGTTGGAAGAAACTACAGACTTGTGTCATCGAGTACGCCTCCCCAACAGAGCCCCCTTCTCATGATGTCCTCCCCTTCCTCTAGCTTGGGTCCTCTGTTCTTCACCTAATTTCTCAATCCTTACACAATCCCGGTGAAATCCGGCGACGCCTTGACCAACCATGGATCCAATCAATGATGGCGACCCAGAGGAGACCCTCTCCTCGGTCTTGGCCTGCCATAGGTACCTGCAGCGTATGCTGAGGAAGAAGATGGCGGTCACGCAGGACTCATCAGCAGGCATGGCGTTGCAATCCGTATGCTTTTCACGGAAGAGGAAGAAGACGGCGGTCACGCAGGACTCATCAGCAGGCATGGCATTGCAATCCCCTGTGGGCGTGGGTGTGGTGCACCAGACCTCAGCGGTGTGCGCGGCGTAAGCCTGGTGTAAGGATCGAAGGCATACCAAGAGGGGGGGGGGGGTGAATCGGTGAGTGTAAGCTTCATGACCATTGATGATTAGATCCCCAAGGTATGAATGTTTTGGTGATAGATGACAACTATGAAATTGTGGGCTAATATCTACACGAGTGTTGTCCATGCAGGAATCATCTCTAAACCTTATTATAAATCATATGGATAATGGTTACCTTGCCGATTGATGACAATGACCACAAGCATGGAGGCTTGTGAACTTGATGGAGTCCAAGGGTTGATGAAGATGGATCAAAGCGGAGAACAAGCTATGGTGCAACTGTTGGGTACACTTGTCTAGTTGTTAGGGCTTTGAGTCCATAGGAAAAACCAAGGGGGTCTAGGTCGTTCTCTTAGATCATGTCTAGTCGGTGATGTGCAAGGTTGCTCGGTGAAATCATAGGTACTAGGTAATAGTGGAGAAGCCAATGAGCTGTTCAGAGAAGCCGGGAAACAAAGTAAAGCGAGGATGAGGAGAGCTTCTGGACGAAGTGACTGGATAGAGGGGTCAGAGGTGACCGGACTATACGGTCACTAAGTGGGTTTGTCCGGAGACTACAACATGTAGCAAGGAAACTGCCAAATCTGGAAATCTCTAGTGACCGGACGGTCCGATCAGTAGAGATGAGACTTGGGCAGCGAGGAAACAGCGCTGAAATGTTTCTGGACTGGAGAGAGAAATGGATCGGACAATCTGGTCAGGTTACCGTACGGTCCAGTCAGTAGAGGAATCAATAGTGGTCAGAGCCGTTGGGGCACAGTGTTGCAGTGACTGGACGGTCCGGTCAGGTAGTGACCAGACTGTACGGTCTTTGTGACCTCTCTTGGCTAGTGGAATACCTGAGAGCATTTGGTAAGGTCCAAGAGGAAAAGAGGAGAGCACTAGAAGAAGATATTACATATCTTGAGAGTGCTAGAGGAGAGTAACTAGAGCATCTTGCACATCTAAGGCTAGGGTGTCTTTGAGGGTGTGATCTAGATTGTTACTCTTGGTCTTTGGTGAGACCTAGACCGGTTAGGTGTCGATGATCGAGCCTACCGTGATTGGTTGTGAATGCCGTCTCATGTTTGTACACGGTTGGAGCCAGCCGTTGAAAGGGGCATCACTAGTGAGCGCCCGTGTCAGCTCAGGGAGTCCGGCAAGTTCTCGAGGGAGGCGAGCTTGTGCTTTGTGTAGCGGTGACATACACTATGTCTTCACCTCGGGAGTGATTGCGGGCCCATGGGCGAGAACTCCACTTGGTGGCGGGAGGGACTGGAACTCCGGCGGCAGTGGTCCAACAAGGAGTAGGGGAAGGCGCCATCCTTCCGAGACCTCGGGAAAAAATCATGAGCATTCCTTGACCCTCTCTTTACTATTCCATAATTGTGTGCTCTAGTAACTAGGTTGAATTGTGGCTTGCATAGGCTAGTGTGTTTGACTTCTGCGCTTTCTTTCACCATGAACACTAGTACGTGTAGGGTCTTGGCCTACTAGAACTGTTTAGGTTGCAACTCTCATTAGACTCAAGTAATGAAAATTGAAGTATTTGGTTTCGTGAGTGGCCTACCAATTCACCCCCCCCCCTCTCGGTACGCCTTGGGTCCTTAAAGCGAGCCGACCACAATCGACAAACATGTCAATTTCCTCGCTCAATACTAGCAATCGTTACAACCTAACAATTCTAGGAGACCAAGACCCTACACATACTAGTGTTCATGATGAATGCAATGCAGAAGCTAAGCCACACTAGCCTATGCAAGCCTCAAGTCAACCTATCAACTATAGCACACACTTGCAGAATAGTAATGAGAAGGATCAAGAAATGCGCATGATTTTTTTCCAAGGTATCAGAAGGATGGCGACTTCCCCTAGTACTCGTTAGACCACACATGCCAGAGTCCCGGTCCCTCCCGCCACCAAGTGGAGTCCTCGCACACAAGCCCACAATCACTCCAGGAGCGAAGACACGGTTGTGTCACTGCTGCCACCATGGCACAAGCTCGCCTCCCTCGAGAACTTGTCGGACTCCCCAAGCCGACACGGGCGCTCACTAGCGATGCTCATTTTAACGACGAGCTCAAACCATGTACAAATGTATGAGGGCCTTCACAACCGATCATAATAGGCTCATCACTGACATCGAACTAGTATAGGTCCCACCATAGACCAAGAGTAACAACCTAGAACACACTCTCAGCCTTAGATGTATATGGATGCTCAAGTTACTCTCTCTAGCTGTCACATCCCTATACCGAAATATAGAGTGGGCCTTACAGGATCGCCTCGGGATATGATTACCGAAGTAAACATACATAGCATTCACAGATGAACATCCATCATTTACAAAGATACATCATTTAAGTGGATAAGATTACAAGTTCAAGAGTTACAACGGAAGCAACTTAAGTTGCGTTACAATACATATGTTCTTGGTTCAGATTACATAAATATGCAGAAGCGGAAATACGATAAACTCGATGATAGATAGCCTAAGCAAACCATGCCAGACCTATGGCAATGCCTCACTCATCGTGGGTAGGCGAGCTAGGAACCCACTCGATGGTCCAATCCTGTGGTTCCTCACCTTCCAACACAATCTTGTTACAACAATCACAGTAGGTAGCCTGAGGGATACCTAAAAGTAACATAAATCACAAAGCCTGAGTATCTAACATACTCCATAAGACTTACCCGACAAAGTGGTTATCTAAAACTGACTCCTATTATGTTGAGGGCTGACCGGCTTATTTGACATTTGCAGATAAAGGCACCTACTAGTTCTATGCTACCAATAGATTATTTAACCAAAATTTAATTGCTTGCTGTAGAAGAATAACTTTAGTGGAACCTAGCTAGCAGCTAAGATTGTGCAAATATAAAGAACAATACAACATAGCAATATGTAGCCATAGAGTAAATAAAATCTAGAATCATAACCAATCTTCTCTACTTAAGTGTCATTGCCATTGCTTGAAACAAGAGGTACTCATAACCGTGAGGGACGATCATTCAAATCGATTTACATCCTACAGGAGAAACCCCAAGTACATAAGATATGCATCATTTAAGAACACGTACGGCCACCGTTCACGAGGTTGCTATAAGGTCGATCTGGGGCCATTGATCTTGAGTACATGTCCTCCCCGTGATACAGTACTTCGTATCCGAGGCTTAAGCCCTGCACTCTCTAGCGGTCCTCAAATCCGTGCATCCACCGTGCCAATCACATCACCTCTCTGGATCGATGAGTATATCCGTCCAACAATATGACGCCCAAGTTACTAGGTTTACCAATTCCCATATAATGGTATGCACTTGGTACTGTTCAATACTTGTTCACGGAGTTGCAATGACAAGTTCTCAAATTTTAACCAATTCCATCTTTTTAGGTGAAGCATAAATGTATCCAGTGATTCCATAACCTGTCATTGACTCCACTAGATTAAGCATAGCATTATCTAACAAAAGGCTTGCTAATATGGACTAAACATCGGTCATTGTTCATCTATGCAAGTGGGTTTCATCCAAGCCCTATACCTAATGCACAATACAAGATCCCTATTTTGTGAATAAACAAAAAGGACTCATAAATAATAGATGTGCACCGGGCCTTTCCTTGGGAGTGATCGTAGTTAGGGTCTTGGATGAAGTTCAAGTCAGCACCGGTCTTCTCCGGTGTGTTCTCCTCGAGTTCGTGCCCTATATGAAAATGAAAATGCACGAATAAGAGATGAATGCTCAAGGATTTATGGAATTTCTTAAATAAACATGACATGCATGGTGATGAGAAATGATGATGAACACATGAACCCACTGTTATTCATGATTTAATTATGCTGGATGAACAATATTAGGGAGCCAATACTAGTAATAAGTTAATTATGCATATAAGTCAATATTTGTATAATAAATTCCTAAGCCACTTATTGAATAAACAAATCGACAGAAAAATTCATACTTCTGTTGCTCCAAATTTAACATGGGATTTTACATGAATGTATAAAGGGATAACTAACAACCATGCAAAGTTTCATAACTAAATTCCTAAGAGAGAATTTATAGAAATTCATTTACTGAAACGAGAGAATATGCCATAACTCTAACAATATGCATAACATGAAGATGTGCTTTTGCAAAGAGTTTATGGATGTCGTGAAATGCTTACTGAACAAATTTCATGATTTTACCAATTATATATTTTTACTTATGAATTTATTATTCTTAGAAGGGCTCCAACTTTGGGGAATTATTTTAATTAACACACTTCATAAGTTTGTTTCACATCTTTCTTTTCTGATAGAGGAGAATTTTCTGAATCCATCAAAATTGGTTTTGCATTTTCCCTCTTTTACTTTTTAAGTTATGGATTTTTGAATATTAATCAAAGTTCACACTTATTTACTGAATTGCCACTCGACAATTCAAACAGGCGTGCGCCTGTCTGCCAGGCTCACCGGAGCGCGGCCGGCTCACTGGCGCTCTCGCCGTAGGGCGCTGCGGTGGGGGAGATGGCTCGGGACTGGCAACATCCGGCCGTGCACGCGACGGCGAGTAAACCCAGGGGGTCGCTGACCGATGGCGGTGACCGGAGTGGTGTCAGTAGCGCGGCGTAGGCAGGGGCGGTTTTGGTGGCATCACGCGTCACGCACAGAGAGCAAGAGGGGTCAGGAGGGGGTCGAGAAGATTCACCGTGGTGCGGGGATCATCGGCGTGGAGGAAGACGTCGAGGGCGATGGCCGAAAGGTGGTTCTCGTTGTGGAGGTGGCGGGTTCCAGCGTGACGGCGTCTTTTCCTTCCCGAAATCTGGCGAGGTCACTGCACGAGGTAGGGGCAAGGTCAGGGGGAAGCTAGAGGGGGTCGGGGTGCATCGATTTGAGGAAGAAAAATGGATGGGGGGGGGGGGGGGGGTTCCTTGATCGAGCTCGACATGGCGGTGGCCATGGCGGTCAGGCACAGGGGAGCTGCGGGGATTTTGCTTCTGTGGTCGCCGAGGAAAAGGAGTGACTTTTGGGGCTTGGTGCGTTGCAAGAGAGCAACGGGAGAGCGAGGGAGTGTACAGGTGCCAAGAGAGCGAGAGGAGCAGCTCCCGCTGCTGCTGCCTTCTTGTAGCCAGTGAGTGAGAGAGAGAGAGAGAGAGAGAGAGAGAGAGAGAGAGAGAGAGAGAGAGAGAGAGAGCGGAGGGATGAGAGGTCCAGGGAGGGTAGCTCGGTGGGTGAAGGTGGCTTCAATGCGGCGCCGGTGCCACAGGAGGGGTTTAGACGGAACAGTGGATGGAGTGGGAGGGAGTAGGTGGAGTCAATCACCGGCCAGAGGGAGAAGGACAATGGTGTCAATCGGCCAGTGGTCAAAAGAAAAGATTTTATTGACTCCCTTTGACAAGAACAATACCACTATGTATCACCAAAATTCCCATGTTGCCGTGCTCAAAACCTTATGCCAATTTTTGTACGTGGCCAGCAAAATGTCTTCTCCAAGGTCTCTTTTGGGGTCATGTTGAGATCTCTGCTAGAACAATTATGCAAAATCCTGGAACAGAGAAACCTTTTCTGCATTTAGGGAATTTTTAGGGGTATTTAGTCCTTACTAAAAATTCTGATAACTTCCCCAAAATTCATTCTTGACATGACCCACTGGAATATGCAAAAACATTGGCACACTTTCATTGAGTTTTGTGATGTTTGTGCAAAGTTAGGTTTTGGCCAATTTTTGGATTTAATTAATTAAATTCCCTTTTTCTTTGGCAAATTAGCATAAGGATTATTTTAATTGCCTTTTTGTGACATGGGATGTCACAGCACTCTCCCTTAAAAGAAATCTCATCCCGAGATTTGCAAAAAGATGAACGAAGAAGAGGGGGTGTGGGCGGTTACCGGATTTGCGAGGTCAAGAACTCGGGGAAGTTGGTTTTTAGAAATTCTTCTTGCTCCCAAGTTGCTTCATCTTCAGTATGATTACTCTATTACACTTTGTAGATGGTGATGGTGCGATTGTGTGTTACTCGGTCTTTTTGATCAATAATTGGGACGGGGTATTCGGGGTAGGAGAGGTCTTCTTCCAATTGCTCGGTGTCGGAAATAACCACATCGATCGGAGGCTTTAAACATTTCTTGAGTTGGGAGACGTGGAAGACATTGTGCACCCGAGCAAGATTCTCCTATAATTGCAACCGATAAGCAACCGCGCTACATTTCTCCGTGATCAGGAAGGGTCCGATGTAGAGGGGTGCTAATTTGCCCTTAATTACAAAGCAAGATATGCCTTTGTTTGGAGAAACCCGAAGATAGACATGATCTCCCTTTTCAAACTCCAATGGACGTCCCCTTTTGTTGGAATAGCTTATTTGACGGGATTGTGCGGCTTTCATGTTAGCTTGAATCTGTCGCACTTTCTCCTCAGCTTGAGTAACAAGATTCGAACCAAAATTAATCCTTTCTCCTGATTCTGACCTGTTCAACAGTGTTCAGCATGAGTGGCCATAAAAGGCCTCAAATGGTGACATTCCTGAACTCTCTTGGTAGCTATTGTTGTACGAGAATTCGGCGAACGAAAGACAATCCTCCCAATTTCCATGATTGTATGAAACATCTGCTCTCAACATGTCCTCCAAATATTGATTCAGTCTTTCGATTTGACCATCTATTTGTGGATGATAAGCGAAACTTTGAATAAGAGTGGTACCAAGACAAGAATGCAGCTGCTCCCAAAATCGAGCAATAAATTGAGGGCCTCGATCAGAGATTATAGTCTTGGGTACACCGTGCAAACATAGGACTCTTGATATGTAGAGTTTGGCATACTTTTTGGTAGAGTAGGTTGTATGGACAGGAATAAAATAAGCAGATTTTGTCAACCTATCCACAATGACCCATATTGAATCGTGCTTCTTGGGTGTAAGGGGTAACCCAACAATGAAATTCATAGCAATATCTTCCCATTTCCAAGTGGGGACTTTTAAAGGGTGTAAAAGACCGGCTTTCTTCAAATGATCAGCCTTCACACGTTGGCAAGTATCACACTCGGCAACATAACAAGCAACTTCTCCCTTCGTGCGTGTCCACCAAAATTTTTCCTTTAAACCACGGTACATCTTGTTGCTACCGGGGTGTATGGAATATTTGGACAAGTCTGCCTCATCCAATATTTTCTTTCTTAACTCCATATTCTTTGAAACAACCAAATGATTGTTGAACCATAGCACTCCATCTTTGTCTTGTTGGAAACATGTAGCTTCATTCTTTCCTATCTTCTGGCGGATATATTCCATTCCGTTGTCTTTCCTTTGTGCTTCAACAATTTCTTCACGAAGGGTAGGAATAAGAGCTAGATTATACAAGGATCCATATGGAATGATACGGCAACTTGATTCACTAGAATCTGAAATTGGAGAAGCTTCTACAGAGCAAACGATTGCGTGATTGCATTGATCCCTCTGACTTAAGGCATCGGCCACCACATTGGCCTTTCTGGGATGATAGTGAATTTCCAATTCGTAATCCTTGATCAATTCTAGCTACCTATACTGCCTCATGTTCAATTCTTGCTGCGTGAATATATACTTGAGCCTTTTGTGATCGGTGTAGAGATTGACAAGGTTACCAAGGAGATAATGACGCCAGGTCTTTAAGGCTAGGACAACGGACGCCAACTCCAAGTCATGAGTGGGATAATTTTGCTCATGTTTCCAGAGCTGTCGTGAGGCATAGGCAATAACACGGCCTTCTTGCATAAGCACACAACCCAATCCGGTGCCAGATGCATCACAATAAACATCAAACAGTTTGGTAATATCGGGTTGAGCTAAAACCGGGGCAGTTGTCAAATGCTTCCTGAGCGACTGGAAGGCTTCCTCACATGCGCTGCTCCATTTAAACTTAGCATCTTTCTCCAATAACTTTGTCATAGGTTTGGCAATTCTGGAGAAGTTGGGAATAAATTTCCGATAGCAGCCGGCAAGACCAAGGAAGCTACGAATTTTTTTGACCGACTTCGGAGCTTTCCATTTCAGTACATCCTCAACTTTGCTAGGGTCAACAGCTACACCTTCTGCTGAAATGATATGACCCAAGAATGGAACTTGCTTTAGCCAAAATTCACACTTGCTAAATTTGGCGTAAAGTTTATGATCTCGGAGCTGTTGCAGAACAATGCGAAGATGTTCGGCGTGCTCTTCCTCGGATTTAGAGTAGACAAGGATATCATCAATGAATACAACCACAAATTTATCCAACTCTGGCATGAACACAGAATTCATCAAATACATGAAGTGGGCTGGAGTGGTGAGACCAAAGGACATGACAAGATATTCAAAAAGACCATATCGAGTAGAGAAAGCAATTTTTGGAATGATTTTGGCTCGGATTTTTATTTGGTGGTAACCGGATCGAAGATCAATCTTTGAGAACACTTTGGCACCCACGAGTTGATCAAAGAGAATATCAATTCAAGGTAGAGGGTACCTGTTCTTGATGGTTACGGCATTTAGGGGCCTATAATCGACACATAGACGTAGAGTCTTGTCTTTCTTCTTCACAAAGAGGGCGGGACATCCTCAGGGAGATGAACTCGGCCGAATGTAACCCTTGTCCAGAAGCTCTTGTAATTGCTCTTTTAACCCTGCTAATTCATTAAGATCCATTTTGTATGGCCTACGAGAGATAGGCACCGTACCGGGTAGGAGTTCAATCTTAAACTCGACATCCCTATCCAAAGGCATTCCCGGTAGATCATCTGGAAACACGTCAAGAAAGTCGCATACTACTGGAATATCCCCTATATTTTTCCCTTCAACATGATACACTTGAGAAGTGGACATTTTTGGACATGGTAATCGGAGAACAGACGGGCCATGTAGGGGTGAGTTTAAGTGGACTTCCCGGGATTCAATGTGTAAGACGACTTTATGCGAACTGGACCTCACAACTTGAGTAACTTGCTGCAGAGGGTGGGAACCAGAGGACGGCTGCTGGTTGCTGCCATGGGAATGAGAGTGCTTCTGGGAATAGGATGGGCGAAATCCTTCTCCCGGTGGTACTACAGCTCGGAACTTCTGTCTGGTCGGGGAGCTGATTGCCAACTTGTACGTGGGCGGTGCGGAACCGGATGAACTTCCCATAGCACGCTTCCTCTTCTTATCATCTTGATTAGCACGGATAGCATCTTCCAACGGAAACAATCCTTCTTCGTCTCATCCGTATCAGCATGATACAAAGCATACTGAGCCAAGTAGTTGAACTTCCGTGCATACTCTTGCACGGTTCCAGAGCCTTGCTTTAGGTTGAGAAATTCTTGTAGCTTGTGCTTCATGAGACTAGTTGGAATGTGATGTGCACAGAAAGCGGTGCAGAATGCCATCCAAGTAACTTGGTGGTGAGCGGGAAGAGCGATGGTGAAGCTTGCCCACCAAGGACTCACAAAACCACGGAGTTGTTGCGCTACGAAGAGGGGCTTCTGATGGACGGTGCAGTTGAGAAGTGCAAACTTTGACTCTAGGGTGCAAATGAAATTATCCGCTTCCAATGGATCACCAGCTTCTCCGGAAGTGGGCGGGTGAGTTGCCCAAAAGTCACTGTAGGAGGACTCACGGGGTTGCTGTGGTGGTCATCTGGGAGCTCCTTGGCAGTTCATGTTTTCCATGAACATGCAGAACATCTCATATTCATTATGGATGAGGTGCTCCATGGGAGTCATCAGCGGGCATGGGGTGGCGGCTCGTTCCCCCCAATGTTTGAGCTACCGGGAGCATCACCGGGGTTTTCACCACCACGGTGGGTTTGCACCATCTGCATAGGAACAATACATGTTAGCCCGATCATCACATGAGACAATATGATAATAAGGCTATAACATAGAGACAAAATAAAATTTCAGATTGCTCTGTAATTGGAATTTGACAAAGAAATGATGCAAGACATAGGGGAAAAATTTGAATTCCATCAGTTCCAACACCATAGGCAACTTAATTATGATAAAACCATGGATACATGCGACACATCTTTTTTGATACAAGACAAGTCTTAAAGTTACATCGCTAAGAAACATGACACAACATGATCTCGGAGAGCTTAGGTTACAACTTCACTTAGTATTTACTAGCACTACCAACATACAAGCACGATGTCTCACGATATTCCACCCTACATGACGTACTACTCCTTAGTCACTCGGCATGGATGTCACCATCGGACTCCTAGTCCATATATATTTTTTTTGAGTAAACTCCCAGTCCATATCACCCGGTCCAGGGGGTGCCTCGTAGTCAACACCGGAATCTCCGTCATCACTCAAGTCGGCGTCATCTGGGGGAATCACTGCAAGTGGCTCAGGTGGTTGATTATCAAGAATAGCATGCAGCTGAGCATTGGCAGCTTGGAGCTGCACAATGATGTGGTCTCGCTGCGCGATGGTGGCGTTGCCGTCATTGAGGTTTCCTTCCATAACATCCTGCTCATCTTCAGCTTCCGAGTGTTGAGCTTGGTGCCCAGTTTGTTCTTCCAAGAGAGCGCCAATCTGTCCATGAAGAGAGTAATTCTCCTCCTGGGCAGTAGTGAGCTGAGCTTTGCATTGGCTCAGCTGCTCTTGCAGCTGCTCACTAGCATCACCCTCGATGATGAGTTGAGCATCATGGAGTTGCTCGAAAAGATCAGCCCACTCCAACTCGCTGTTGTGCAGTTTGTCCTTAAGGGCTGTAACCTTTGCATCATGGGCAGCAAGCTGGCATCATGGGCTACAAGTGCGGACTTCAGCGTGTCATGCTCCCATTCCAACTCGAGAACGCGTGCGGCAAGGTTCTCGGGGTCCATCATGAGCTTGCCAACAACCATCTATTGGAAGAAAGTTTTGAGAGTGTGAGTCAAAACTTAACATCCCACAAAATATATATGCTCAAAATAGCATAAAAGTTGGCTGGTAAAAGAGGCATAACAAGTGTTCGATTAGCTCACAAAAACAAGGCAGTTTCGGTTTTTACCAGAGATATGCGAAACTACTCAGCTTCTGGGCAGAATTAAATTTTTGGCATTTAACAAAAGTTATAGAGGATTTCATTATCTTTCCAACTTATACCCAAACATCTCCATCCGATAATATCTCTGGGAGTTATGATCATCCAAAGACAGAGGATAGAAATGGAGCAACTTCTGAAATTCCAAAAAAAGCTTACTGTTTTTGCCATTTTTGACCCACTTCCAGATTTTTCTAAGACAACCCCACTATACCAAACTTGTAGGGAAACTCATCCTCTTCCAATTGAGTACTCATTTACCTTCATTGGATTAAAAATGAGGGAGTTATACTCATTTTAGTGAAACTGACTTTTCTGGCAGAAATTGGTTTCTTATCGATGGAGTTCAAACTTTCAGTTTATGTGCCATAGGGATTCAAAATTGCCCAAGTCTTGATCATTTCATATGTTCGTGATATTTGTGACCTTTTTACATGATTAGCAAGAATAAATGCATGTGGTATGCATGAATGCTAAATGCTCAATATGATAATTTCCTACATCCACACAGAAAGAAAACTTGACCGATTATATAGATCGATCCATTCGGTGGCACACACACACCTCTCAACACATTTCTAAGCGAACTACACGTGGTTAGTGTACTTGCAAAAGATCCATCTCAGAAAACAATACATCAAATTTAAAAGAAACAATCCAAAAGAAATCCGTGACCACCTCGCCTCGTGCCGAAGCTTGAGATCGGTAGTAAAATGTATAGGGCTACGTCGAGACTAAGAATTATGATTGTAACACAAGACGCTGAGTTATACAGGTTCGGGCCCCCTCGATGAGAGTAAAAACCCTACATTCTGTGTTCTGTGTATTGTATTGATGTTACAAGACTTGTCCCTCGATGAGGGGTACCCTGCCGCCTTATATATCCGGTCAATAGGGGGGTACATGAAGAGTCCTAGTCGTAACCCCTTAGGGTTTACATAGAAAGTCTATCTCTACATGCCTTACGCTCCAAGTTGAGTTGGTCGGCTTCCTTGTTGAAGAAGTACCCGATCGGCTACCGACTTAATCTTGTATGAGGATACCCATAAGGCAAGTATCCCACAGCTACCCTCGAGTGCTTCCTAATTTTGAGCTTCAACTCTCTAAACGATCTTCAATGTAGATCATAAATTAGGAAGACCTCTTTATCGAAGTTCCTAATAGATCTGGTGCACCGGTTAGGTGCACCAGATCAGGTGTAGCCCCCGACTCTTGTATAATTTGGAGACTTAACAAATAATGCAAGAGTCTAATTATATTAGCTCTTATTATTTTATATATATTTTACTCAAACCATCAAGCTTGAGTCTAATAAACCTCTGGTCATCAAACCAGTAAGTTAACTTGCAAAGCTTCAGCCTTGCCGATCGATTATTAAATTGGCCGAGTGACATTCACCATGTCCGAGTGACTGGTCGGTCTGAATTTTATGATTTCAATCATATTCAATTCATGTGAACCAATATGACATCAATCATATAATGATACTAAGCTAAATGACATCAGTCATAATACAACCTTTCCCTAATAATTAGTCACTCTAATTATCCATAAGTCCAATTTTGACAATTTGATTATTGACTTCAATCAATACCACAACCTTTGAACTTATATCCATATGACCATCAAGTCCTTTGCTACATGATCATCAAATCATATAGATATGGCTACATAATTTTCAAATGCTTCTCATCAAAGAAGCCCCCGAGCTTTATTTCTCAAGGTCTTTGGACCCTAATCATATTTTGAGGCCCTTACTTAATCTCTGCTTAAGCAAAAATCATCATCACTATATGGCCCACCCCGGCCCATGGGACCCTTAGGTCAAAAAGCGGGAGTATAAAAGGCAGCGTCGAGTTGACTCTCAGTCCATGCCGCACTTGCGCACAAACCTTTCGGCTTCCTCGCGCCTCCTCTGTTCTCGACTCCTCAGCTTTCTAGCTAGGGTTAGCACCGCCACTTCCTGCCGTCGCAGATCTTGTCGCGCTTAGCCCCCAAGCCGTTGCTAGGGTTCAACATTCGATCCGCCACGCCCGAAACAATCATCGCCATGGATCGCAAGAAGGTTTCCACCTTGATCCCTGCCACTCCCACTGCTACCGCCGCGTCCTCCTCATCGGAGATTGACATCCTGGAGCAGCTTCGGGAGTTCTCGAAGAGCAACCTCTCCCAGGCCGACATGAATCAGATGGTGGTCGACGTCATCCTTCCAGAGCAAGTGCGGATCGACTGGAAGGTACCCCGTGAATCTTTCCCCATCCCTATTCATAAAGAGATAGTTGTATTCCGCTCGTTCTTCAAGCATGGCTTTGGAATCCCCTGCTGCAGCTTCTTGTGCGGGATCCTTTTCTTTTATGGGATTGAGCTTGTCAACCTCAATCCCAATTCCATCCTTCACATCACCATCTTCGTGCATATGTGCGAAGCATTTCTGGGAATCCTCCCCCATTTCCATTTATTTCGCCATCTGTTTGTCCTTCGTCCGCTGCCGACCAAGGACAATCAAGTAGCTATAGGCAACGTTGGCTTCCAATTGCGCAAGAAGGAGGCTTACATCAATGTGCCATTGAAGATCGGGAACAAGAACTGGAAGGATGAGTGGTTTTACTGTGAAAACCCTCCCCCAGTTCTTGCCGATTTCACCGGTGCCAAGGCGATTCCTCTGGCGCAATGGACAGAGAAGCCCGATCCGACTGATCCTCAGGTGGTCACTTTGCTGAAGAAGATAGCCGACTTGAAGGCTGAAGGTATTGACGGAATTACCATCGCCAAGAGCTTCATAGTTCACAGAGTGCAGCCCCTGAAGCTACAGAGTCACCCGGCGTGGAACTACATCAATATTACGAAACCAGGGAGGTGCCTGACCCACCGAATGGTGAGCTCCGTAAGAAACGCCTGTCAAAAATGTTTGAAGGAGATATCCTTCAGGATGACCCGCTGATCAAGAAGGCGTATAACAAGGGCACTATACGGGCCCGAGTAAGCCTCAGTCTGCTTTGAGCAATCCTTTATGTTTTTGTCTTGATGCCCTACTTGATATTTTGATTCTTGTGCAGGTTTTGGATATTTATATTTCTCATCCTTCGCTCCCTTCGACCGATTCCGAGGGATCGGACTATGTTGAGAAGGCGCAACAGACCGGCACCGGAGGCTCGAGCTCTTCTGCAGGCGCTCGTCTGGACCCGGTCTCCACCCTGCCTCCCCCCAGTCGGCGAGTAAAGCAGACCATTGGGCACCAACAGCAATATATAGGAGATCAGGATGATGATGAAGAGTTGCCGTCTGCTGATGCTGGTCATCTCACTCCCACTCCCTCCGACCGACCTACAGGCCAGTCGGAGCCCCCGAGCCAAACTCAGAGTGATGCTGGGAGGGTGGATCAGACCGATAAGGCAGAAAAATCTGCCTAGAAAAGGAAGGAGACTGATTTTCAGTCGACTTCTTTGAAGATGAGGTTGTGCTGAATTAAGCTCAAGAAGGCTCCTAGGTTAATTCTTTACCCTTATGCTCCTTGTCTCTTATTGCCATCCATAACACATCTTAATCTCTTCCATATTCATTTTGATAGTGGTCGGACGACAGATTCTCAGAGTGCCCAAGAGTCCGGAGACACTCGGTCTGGACCTCCTCCTCGCTCGACTGATGTGCCCAAGTCGGTCGGCAAGTCATCAAACACACCGACCGAGGTGGATAAGCCAGTCGACAAGGCAATTCCTACCCCCATTCCGGCGCCTGTACCCTAACCTGCTCCTGCTGTCACCCCTTCGCCTCTTGACAAAGGTAAGGCAAAATTATCTGTAGATTTACGCGGTCGGCCCAAAGTGTAGGACGTAGAAATCATGCATCAACATCGAGAAGCTAGCAAGGTACTTCAATACTCTACTTTTGCTTTGTCTTAATCTTGCCTTTAAGCTTAACCCCTTTCTATATATAGAAAATGTATGCTCTCGTAGAGAGAAAACAGGCTAGGGTGGAATACCTTGAAGCCGAAACTTTTAGTATGTCCTAAACTCTTTGGTCTTCAAGTCTTTAAATAAGACTAACACTTTGCTGGTGTTTTGCTAGTCACCGGTCGGCAGCTTGCCAAAGCGCAGAAGGAGATTAAAAAGCTGCAGACCGACCAAAGAGAAATGACCAAGGCCTTAAACCAAGTCCGAGAAGATTTAGCTGGTAAGATCACTCACCACCTGTGTTTAAATAACCAACCAATAACTCTAGCGCTAAAGATTCAAATATTTGTCTTTTAGCTCATGACCAGAAGGTTGCCGACCTGAAGAAGTTGACTTCTAATCAGCAAAGGTTTGTCAATGCCTTAAATACTAAGAAGGAAAACCTCGGCTGTAGAAGGAGCTGAAGGAGGTTGACACCAAGATAGAGGAAGCTAAGAGCACCTCCAAATCCTTCAAATGTAAACTTGCCAGTAAGCCCTTCGTTATTTCTCACATCTGCTTGATTCCTCTTTTGATCATACTGACCAACAAATTATCATTTGCAGCTCTATCTTACGCCGCTCGAAAGGCAATGGACTATGTTCATGCCAACCAAGTGGAGCAGTCTGGCCATTCCTTGGAGTACTTGCTAGAGCATGCGTCGGAAGATATTGCTCATAACACTCGATGAGTGGCGACTGAAGCCGGGAGTCAGTTCTGGCTATTTGCCAGTCTTGGTCTCCCGCTCTACCATTGGACAAGATCAAGGAGGGCTTCAACTCAGACTTGACTGACGACCAATGCCAGTTGCTCTTGGATTCTATGCTGGAGACTTCCCGAGTTTTGGTCAACAATATAGAGATCAATCCGACCGTGCCTACTCCTCCAGCAACTCCTGAGGTTGATCTACGAGCTGAATCTTCCTCTTCTTCAAAGGAGCTATAAATCCTGTAATATTAGAGATCATTAGCAATATCTATGTAATGAAATAGTGTTACTTGTATTTAAACTAGTTTCATGCTTATCATCTTTAAAAGATTGATAAAAATATCATAAGTATGTTTCTGTCATTGAGAAACTCATGTTGTATTGGTCTGCCTTAACATTTTAGGTTGTGACTCGTAACCCTGTAACAAGCAGAGTCGACCAATCGACACATGACCTCTCGCACTTTGGCTCTGTGTGGTAGTCTGATGTGCAGTATAAAGTATATAACCATAATGTATAGACATTAAACCAAGAAAATGAAGATCATATTCAAAGAGAAGAAATCGGTCAGAAAGTAGTCCAAAACCAAAATACGGTTAGACTGAAGTGGGACATTATTACTAGCCCCCTGGCTCGATTGTTTAATAAAATAAATTAAGGAATCGAGACAATATAGAATGAAAATCATAAAAAAATCTTTCATAAAAAAGACCAAAGTTTCATTCATAAATAATGTATAAGTATACAAAGGAATAATTAAGTATAGAAACGACGTAGCTGATTTATGTTCTAAGAATTTGGTATATCATCGCCGTCTTCATACATCAGTCTGTAAGCCCCCGGGCGAGTTACTTCCTTCACAACATATGGTCCTTCCCACTTTGGAGAAAGCTTATGCTGGTTCTTCGTTGACTGTACTCGGCGAAGCACTAAATCTCCAACTTGGAAGTGGCGATTACGTACGTTTTTATCATAATAACGACATAAGCGTTGTTGGTAAAGTGTCGACTGAAACAGAGCGTGATCACGCAACTCCTCTGCTGCAATCAAATCAATCTCTCAGTTGTTTAACATATGCCTGAACCCGTGCTGAAACAAGGCTGACTTCGGTCGGCAGCATAGCCTCTGAGCCGTAGACCAATGAAAAAGGTGATTGACCAGTTGCCCGACTGGTGTTTGTGCGAAGCCCCCAAAGAACTGAAGGCAATTCTTTGACCCACCGACTGGCATAAGGCTTAAGCCTGTCGAGTATCCGAGGCTTCAGTCCTTGAAGAATTATACCATTGGCCCATTCGACCTGCCCATTGCTTTGAGGATGAGCCACTGATGCAAAGTGGATTTTTATTCCCATCTTATCGGCAAAGTCACAGAACTCCACTAAGTGAATTGAGTGCCATTATCAGTAATGATATCATGAGGAACCCTGAACCGAGTGAAAACATCCTTGACAAACTCGATAGCCTTCTTCGACGTAATCTTGCCGACCGGCTTTGCTTCAATTCACTTGGTGAATTTGTTAATAGAAACAAATAGATAAGTGAACCTGCCTGGCGCCTTGTTGAAAGGACCGACAATATCGAGCCCCCAACCAGCAAAGGGCCAAATCAAAGGTATCATCTGAAGTTGCTGTGAAGGCACATGCGTTTGTTGAGCGAAGAATTGACAATCTTCACACGTCCGAGCGACCTGGTGTGCATCTTCAACCGCCGTGGGCAATAAAACCCTTGCCGAAAAGCTTTGTCGACCAAAGTCTTGGAAGCTACATGATTGCCACATATCCCGGAATAAATTTCTTCTACCAACTTCTGGCCTTCTGGTATCGAGATGCATCTCATCAAGATGTTTGAACCTCCTCTTTTATAGAGTTGGTCTCCCACTAATAAATACCCTCGACATCGGGTCTCCAACCTTCGTTGCTCATTAGGATCCGAAGGCAGCGTTCCCTTATCCAAATATTAGATGAGCAGGTCGCGCCAATTGGTCTCCATGTTGTCATCACCAACGAGATCAGTAACATCACTCATTAATACATCCGACTGAGGAGAAATCGTGGGGGAATCCAAAGTGTGTAAGAAAACACCTGGCGGGACCATAGACCGGGATGATCCCATTTTGGCCAAGTCATCAGCCGCTTGGTTATTGTCTCTAAGAACATGCATGAACTTCAATCCATCGAATTTGTCTTCGAGCTTCCTTACTTCTTGATAGTAAGCACTCATATTGTCATCCACATAGTTCCAATCCTTAGTGACCTAATTAATAACCAAAGACGAGTCACCAAAGACGTCAAGGCGCTTGATGCCGAGTAACGAGGCAATGCACAGACCGTGTAGAAGGGCTTCATACTCCGCAACATTGTTAGACGCGCGAAACATCAACTGAAGGACATATCGAAGCCTCTCTCTAGTGGGTTAGATAAACACGACTCCCGCACCCGCTCCTTGTAATTGAAGAGACCCATCAAAGTACATTTTCCAATACTCGATGTCTTGTGCAGTAGGTGGGTTTTGAATCTCTGTCCACTCCGCAATGAAATCAGCTAGCGCTTGTCCCTTTATAGCCAACAGAGGCACGAACGTGATGGTATATTGACCAAGTTTGACTGCCAACTTGGCGACTTTGCCTTCGGCTTCTTGGTTGTGTAGCACTGTGCCGAGTGCAAAGGAGGTCTGGACTTCGATCGGATGAGCTTGAAAGTAATGCTTCAACTTCCTGGAGGTGACCAACAATGCATACAACAACTTTAAGATCTGTCGGTATTTTACCTTAGAGGCGCCAAGGACCTCACTCACAAAATAGACCAGGTATTGTACTTTTTGTATATGCCCCTCTTCTTCTTGGTCGACCGTTAAAACAATACTCACAACCTGAGTTGTAGCCGATATGTAAAGCTGAAGTTTTTCTCCTGGCTCCAGAGGCACCAATACTGGAATGCTGCTGAGGTAAACCTTCAACTCGTCCAATGCCGACTGCGCCTCTTTGGTCCAAACAAAGTCTTCCTGCTTTTTAAGCAGTTGGAAAAGTGGTAACCCTCTAACCCCCAGTCGGGAAATAAAGCGACTCAAAGACGCCATGCATTCGGTTAGCTTCTATACATCCCTTTGAGAATTAGGTGGCCCCATACCAAGGATCGCCTTGATTTTATCCGGGTTGACTTCTATACCTTGTTTCCAAATGATGTAACCGAGTAGCTTTCCCGAAGGAACCCCAAAAACACACTTCTTGGGATTTAGCTTTATTGAATAATGCCTCAGATTGTCAAAGGTCAGAAATAAGCCCTTCGACGTTTCGAGTCTTGACGACGATGTCATCAACATACGCTTCTGCGTTCTGACCGATCTGAGCAGCAAGGCAGCATTGAATACCTCGTTGGTAAGTTGCGCCAACGTTCTTTAGACCGAAAGACATTGTGATATAGTAGTAGGCGCCGAAGGGTGTTATAAAGGATGTTTTAATCTGATCTTTGACCTTCAGTGGAATCTGGTGATAGCCTAAATAGGCATCCAGAAAGCTTAAGAGCTCACACCCGGCTGTCGAGTCTACAATCTGATCAATACGAGGAAGAGCGAAAGGGTCTTTAGGACAGACCTTGTTGAGGTCAGTATAATCAACATGCATTCTCTATTCTTTATTCTTCTTGGGTACAAGGATTGGATTTGCTAACCAGTCAGGATGATACACCTCCTTTATAAACTTAGCATCTAATAGTCTAACTATCTCCTTCTTCATGGCGTCCTTGTGATCTTGCGCGAATCTTCTAAGCCTCTATCGAACGGGGGTAGCCCCTGGGGGTACCCTTAACTTGTGCTCAATCTTTTCCCTAGGAACTCCTGGCATGTCAGATGGTTTCCATGCAAAGATCTCCCTATTTTCCTGGAGCAAAGAGTGAGGGCGAGTTCCTATTTCTCATCGAGGTTGGCCCCAACATAAGTTACCTTATCGGGGTCCTTAGGATCAAGCAGGATTTCCTTGGTTTGGATGTCATCGGTCTGAATCTTGTCTTTGGTAGGCTTCTTTGTTGGAACCTCCGCTCCGGTCTGTTCCTCCGTGCCGACTGCCTGCTAGATCTCCTTCTGGTCAGACAACATCAACTATTTAGTGGCCATCTCGCAACTCTGTACATCACAATCAAAAGAATTCCGAAGATCAGAGTGGAGGGAGATTATTCCGTTTGGGCCTGACATCTTGAGGGTGAGATATGGATAATGTGGGATAGCCATGAATTTGGCCATAGCCGGTCGACCGATGATAGCATGATATGCTGAATCAAAATCCGCCACCTGGAAGAGAATGTGCTCGGTCCTGAAATTCTCATGGGTCCCGAAGGTGACCAGCAGACTGACCTGTCCAATAGGAGCTAAAGTCTTGCCAGGTACTATCCCGTGGAAAGGTGAAGAACTCGGCTGAAGATCATTGATTGACAGACCGAGCTCTTTGAGAGCCTTGGTGAAGATTAAGTCCAAACTGCTTCCTCCATGAATGAGTACTTTGTTGAACTTCACCTCCTTCATCATAGCAGCAAGGACCAACGGGTATCAACCCAGCTTCGGGACGTGCTTGGGGTGATCTGACCGATCAAAGGTGATTGGCATCTCAAACCACCTCATAAATTGAGGTGCAGCCGGTTCCACCGAGTTTATCTCCCGAAGTTCTAGCTTCTGCTTGCGCTTGGACACATAGGCATCCAGGCCACCGAAGATGAAGTTGACTTCCTTGTGGGGCTCCTGGAACTCTCCTGAGTCAACCTTGTCGCCATCGTCATTGGTCTTGTCTTTGCTATTGCGCCTCGGGGGATCTTTGGCCACCTTGCACGCAGCTATTGCAAGTCCCTTCAGTCGATAGCAATCCTTTGCTTTGTGGTTTCCCTTTGGGTGCCAAAGGGATGGGCCACTCAGCAGCTCATCCGTGGATGGTTGGCTTGTTCGAGGGTTCTTCGGAAGTCGGTCCACCGTGTGAACCAGGTTATCAGGCTTCCTCTTCTAGTCCTTCTTGGAGGACTTGGGCTTGTCCGACCGCTTCTCTTTGCCTTTTCCCTAGATGTCATCCAACACTGACTCACCAGACACGAACTTGTCAGCGATCTCGAAGCATTCTTGAGTGGTCAGCTTGAGGTCATGATTCCTCCGACCGATCTCACGAACCAAATCATCGCTACGGATCCCTCCTTAGAAGGCGGCAATGATTTGTTGGCCCGGGACATTGGGGATCTCAGTCTTCTTAGCGCAAAATCGCTTGATGTAATCATGAAGAGGTTCGTTGGTCTTCTGCTTGATCTGAGTGAGGTTGAAGTGATTGCCCGGTCGATTGCATGTAGCTTGGAAACTTTCTATGAGCTTCCTGTTGAGGTCTCCCCAAGATGTGATTGACTCCTCTGGAAGAGATGTGAGCCATATCCGAACAGCTAGATCCAGGCAGACCGGGAGGTAATTAGCCATTACATAGGAATCACCTCCAGCCGACCGAATCGCCGTGTTGTAAAGCTACAGCCACTCTCAGGGATTGGTCCGACCATCATATTTTTCGATTGGGACTGGCTTGAATCCTTTTGGCCATCGAGCTATGCGAAGCCTAGGGATGTAAGCCTTGATGCCATCGATCTCATCATCGGTCGGCGTTATCGACCGTCTATGCCAGTCTGGAGACGGGGTTGCACGGTGGCCTTGTCGCGGTCGAATATCGTCATCATGTCAACGACGCCGATGGTCATTATCATCATTATCGCACCGCTCCCAATTGTCTTATCGATGTCGGTCATCACGGTTGTGCCTTGGAGGAGGATCTTGACGGTCCTCTCATCGGTCGTCCCGTCGGCCGTCCGTTCTCCAATCACAGCGTTCTTCCTCATTGCGTTGGTTGTCCCGAGCGCGTTCTTTATAGTGAGAATTGATGGTATCTCGTCCATCATGGAGGCTGAGAGGATTTCTCAGATCTTCACGCCTTTGCCGATCTTGTGAAGATACATGACTAGAGCGTGTGACTGACTAAGATTTTGCGGCCTCTTGAGCTGCAGCGGCCTTAAGCATAGCCACCACCTTCTGCATCGCAGGGGTCCGATAATTCACGTTGACCATTAGAGTGTCAAGCAAAGTTTTGGCCGCTGTGTACCTTGACGCCATCCACTTCGAGTTCTGGACCGAGATCCAGTCGGCGTGCGTTGCATGAACCGCACGACCCTCTTGGTCGACGGCGGTGACCAACTGATAAGTCATTAGCTGGAGGGTCCTCCTCCTGTTGACCTCCTTTGGCTAGTTGATTCGGGTGACCATCAACGGGGTTATCTTCATGTTCACCGTTTTGGTCACCATCTGCAGGATCTGCTATATCCACCATGTTGACAGTATGGGGATATGGGTAAGCGGATCCGACCGAATCCTCATCAAAAGACCGATCCGATTTTGAATTGTTCCCGAAGGAAGGATCTTCTTCCTCAGATCCGAGTGAGATCAACGCGGGGATCATGCCAGATGAACTCGGTGATTGCGCCATGGAGACGGCTGCGGCCGAGTCGGATCTGTGGTTTTCCAGGCCTAGGGCTCCGTTGTCGCTGACTGTGTAGTCGAGTGATCCAAAGGAGATCTTGAAGTCCGGTGAGTACTGGATGATGGGAATTTCGGCCATCGTAGTCGATGGAGAATCCCGACAAGCCTTGTCTTCGACCTGGCGCGCCAACTGTCGAAGCTTGAGATCGGCAGTAAAATGTATAGGGCTATGTCAAGACTAAGAACTACGATGGTAACACAAGACGCCGAGTTATACAGGTTCAGGCCCCCTCGATGAGAGTAAAAACACTACGTCTTGTGTTCTATGTATTGTATTGATGTTACGAGACTTGTCCCTCGATGAGGGGTACCCTACCGCCTTATATATCCGGTTGATAGGGGGGTACATGAAGAGTCCTAGTCGTATCGCCTTAGAGTTTACATAGAAAGTCTATCTCTACATGCCTTGCGCTCCAAGTTGAGTCGGTCAGCTTCCTTGTTGATGAAGTTCCCGGTCGGCTACCGACTTAATATTGTATGAGGATACCCGTAAGGCAAGTATCCGACACCTCACACGGGAGCTCTTGAATAAGAGTGTACTCAAGTCACACTCGATGGTCCAATCCTGTGGTTCCTCACCTTCCCACACAATCTTGTTACAACAATCACAGTAGGTAGCCTGAGGGATACATGAAAGTAACATAAATCGCAAAGCCTGAGTATCTAACATACTCCGCAAGACTTACCCGACAAAGTGGTTATCTAAAACCGACTCCTAATATGCAGGGGGCTGACATGGCTTATTTGACATTTGCATAAAAAGGCACCTATTAGTTCTATGCTGCCAATAGATTCTTTAACCAAATTTTAATTGCTTGCTGCAGAAGAATAACTTTAGTGGAACCTAGCTAGCTGCTAAGATTGTACAAATATAAAGAACAATACAACATAGCAATATGTAGCCATAGAATAAATAAAATCTAGAATCATAACCAATCTTCTCTACTTAAGTGTCATTACCACTGCTTGAAACAAGAGGTACTCATAACCGCGAGGGACGACAATTCGAATTGATTTACATCCTATAGGAGAAAACCCAAGTACACGACATACACATCATTTAAGAACACGTACGACCACCGTTCATGAGGTTGCTATAAGGTCGATCCGGAGCCATCGATCCTAAGTACACGTTCTCCCCACGATACAATACTTCGTATCCGAGGCTTAACCTGTGCACTCTCCAACAGTCCTCAAACCCGTGCGTCCATCGTGCCAATCACATCACCTCTGGATCGATGAGTATATCCGTCCAACAATACGGCACCCAAGTTACTAGGTTTACCAATTCCCATATAAAGGTATGCACTTGGTACTGTTCAATACTTGTCCATGGAGTCGCAACGATAGGTTCTCAAATTTTAACCAATTCCATCTTTTCAGGTGAAGCATAAATGTATCCAGTGATTCCATATCCTATCGTTGACTCCACTAGATTAAGCATAGCATTATCTAACAAAAAGGCTTGCTAACATAGACTAAACATCGGTCATTGTTCGTCTATGCAAGTGGGTTTCATCCAAGCCCTATACCTAATGCACAATACAAGATCCCTATTTTGTGAATAAACAAAAAGGACTCATAAATAATAGGTGTGCACCGGGGCTTTCCTTGGGAGTGATCATAGTTAGGGTCTTGGATAAAGTTCATGTCAGCACCGGTCTTCTCCGGTGTGATTTCCTCGAGTTCGTGCCCCATATGAAAATGAAAATGCACGAATAAGAGATGAATGCTCAAGGATTTACGGAATTTCTTAAATAAACATGACATGCATGGTGATGATCAATGATGATGAACACATGAACCCACTGTTATTCATGATCTAATTATGCTGGATGAACAATATCAGGGAGCTAATACTAGTAAATAAGTTAATTATGCATCTAAGTCAATATTTGTATAATAAATTCCTAGGCCACTTATTGAATAAACAAATCGACAGCAAAAATCATACTTATGTTGCTCCAAATTTAACATGGGATTTTACATGAATGTATCAAGGCATAACTAACAACCATGCAAAGTTTCAAAACTAAATTCCTAAGAGAGAACTTATAGAAATTCATTTACTAAAAAGAGAGATTATGCCATAACTCTAATAATATGCATAACATTAAGATGTGCTTTTGCAGAGAGTTTATGGATGCCATGAAACGCTTACTGACCAAATTTCATGATTTGACCAATTATATATTTTTACTTATGAATTTATTTCTCTTAGAAGGGTTCCAACTTTGGGGAATTATTTTAATTAACACAATTCATAACATTGGTTCTCATCTTGCATTTCTTATAGAGGCGAATTTTCTTAATCCATCAAAATTGGTTTTGCATTTTTCCCTCTTTTATTTTTCATGTTATGGATTTTTGAATATTAATCAAAGTTCACACTTATTTAGAGAATTGCCACTCGGCAATTCAAACAGGCACGCGCGTGTCGGCCGGGCTCGCCGGCGCTCTCGCCGTAGGGCGCTGCGTTGGGGGATATGGCTCGGGACCAGCACGATCCGGCTGTGCACGCGACGGTGTGCAAACCCAGGGGGTCGCTGACCGATGGTGGTGACCGGAGTGGTGTCGTCGGTGGCGGCGGAGGCAGGGGCGGTTTCAGCGGTGTCGCGCATCACGCACAGAGAGCAAGAGGGGTCGGGAGGGGGTCGAGAAGCTTCACCATGGTGCGGGGATCACCGGCATAGAGGACTACGTCAAGGGCGGTGGCCGGAGGGTAGTTCTTGTCGTGGAGGCGGTGGGTTCCGGCGCGGCGGCGTCCTTTCCTTCCCGAAATCCAGCAAGGTCACTGCACAAGGGAGGGGCAACGTCAGGGGGAAGCTAGAGGGGGTCGGGGTGCATCGATTTGAGGAAGAAAAAGGGATGAGGGGGGGGGGGGTTCCTTGACCGAGCTCGATGCGGCGGCAGCCATGGTAGTCGGGAACAGGGGAGCTGCGGGGATTTTACTTCTGTGCTCACCGACAAAGGAAAAGGAGTGACGGTGGGGGCTCGACACACTGCAAGAGAGAAGAGTGAGAGAGAGGGAGTGTGCAGGTGCCAAGAGAGCAAGAGGAGCAGCTCCCGCCGCTGCTGCCTTCTTATAGCCGGTGAGAGAGAGAGAGAGAGAGAGAGGAGGGATGAGAGGACCGGGGAGGGTAGCTCAGTGGGTGAAGGTGGCTTCAATGAGGCACCGGTGGCACAGGGGGGTTTAGAGGGAGCAGTGGATAGAGTGGGAGGGAGAAGGTGGAGTTGATCGCCGGCCAGAGGGATAAGGACGGCGGTGTCGATCGGCCAGTGATAAAAAAAAAGATTTCATTGACTCCCTTTTACTAGAATAGTACCACAGTGTGTCGCCAAAATTCCCAAGTTGCCTTGATCCAAACCTTATGCCAATTTTTTTGCATGGCCAGCAAAATGTCTTCTCCATGTTTGCTTTTGGGGTCATGTGGAGATCTCTGCTAGAACAACTATGCAAAATCCTGGACCAGAGAAACCTTGTCTGCATTTATGGAATTTTTAGGGGTATTTAATCCTTACCAAATATTCTGATAAATTCTCCAAAATTCATTCTTGACATAACCCACTAGAATATGCAAAAACATTGGCACACTTTCATTGAGTTTTGTGATGTTTGTGCAAAGTTAAAATTTGGCCAATTTTTGGATTTAATTTATTAAATTCCCTTTTTCTTTGGTAACTTAATTACTAATACTTTAATTAGCCAGCAATTAGCATCAGGATTATTTTAATTGCCTTTTTGTGACATGGGATGCCACACTAGCACTCTCAAGATATCCAATATCTCCTCCTAGTGCTCTCTTTTTTTCCTCTTGGCTCCCTACTAATGCTCCATGCAATCCCAATTGCCAAGAGAGATCTCCAAGACCCCAACAACGACTTCAAATAGGCTTCCAACCTCAAACCAGACATTGCTCCACAAAAAAACACATCTGGACGTACAGTCCGGTCTCTCTCCAGACCAGTCAGTATGGTCTTCACTAGACGGCTCATCTAGAGCCATTGCTCTTCTGTCCGTAGCTGCTCTCTGTATAGATCGGACCATCCGGTCTCTTCTATTCCTCCATGAAAACAAAACCATTGCAAATGCTTCCTCTTTGTTTGAAGTCACCACCACACAGACTGGATCGTCTGATCCGCAGACCAGACTATTCGGTCTCTTTGGGTCTTCATGCCAACAGATTCCTCGTTGACCTGCACGTTTCTGGAATTCCTCCACTGATAACAGGGTCATCCAGTCTCCATCTCTAGAAGCTAAAACTCCTCATCTCTTCTTGACTTTGTTTCCCAGCTTCATCCAACATTTCCTTGGCCTCTCCACTGCCACCTACTGCCTTATGATTTCATCGACTAGTGTGACCTAAGAGATGTGACCTAGACCTCCTTGATAGTCTAGTGTTTCCTATGGACTCAAGCCCTAAAAACTAGACAAGTGTTAGAAACACTTGCTCCTATCTGGTTCTTAGCCTTGATCCACCTCCATCAACCCTTGGACTCCATCAAGCTCACCAAGCCTCCAAGCTTGTGGTCATTGTCATCAATTGCCAAGGCAACCATTATCAATAGGATTTGTAGTAGAGTATATGATGATGCCTGAGTGCACAACACTTGTGTAGATATTAGTGACATTTTCATAGTTGTTAATGATCACAAAAACATTCATACCTTGGGGATCCAACATCAATGGTCATGAAGCTTACAATCTCCCCCTTTTTGGTGACTGATGACAACCACTACTTATAATAAACATAAGGGCTAAAAGAGCTACACTATGATCAAGAGGAACCACAAAGGAACAAGAAAGAATGACCAAGGTCTATTGGCATTTTCTAAATACACATTATTAGGCCATATTTAAGGTGTTTTACACTTTATTTTTTTGGTTTACTAACAATTCACCCCCAAATGTTGCATATATCTATAGTTTTCTGGCTTTCTATGATTTATGAAGGAAGTCAGTGAAAGCAGAGTAATTAGGTGAAAGTAGAGGTATTATGGATCAGGAGCCACAAATTTTGGCCAAGTCGTAGAAGTTGGAAGGACGTTCTGATCGGCACGGGCCCGAATTGGAGATGAAATCTACAAGATTAAGGCCGAGCATGGAATTGGAGCCGGTATCAACGCAATTGGAACCGAAGCTTGGCAATAGAAAGAGAAGAATCATCTCCCATAGGAATCAATAGAGAAACTCAAAACCTAGGGTTTGGAGGAGTTGCGGTAGCAACAAAAGCCATCACAAACCATCACCGCCAGGAAGGAAGAACATGCCGACCGACACCCTGCCATTCCGATCGGCACCTATGAACCTCACGTTGTATTCTCTCCTCTACCAAACCATGTCAATGGATCTTGATAGAATGAGTGAGTAGTCTTCATATTCTCTCCCATGGATAATGAAGCATAGATTTGTAAACTATCAACTCTTATAATTTCATTCCCTGTGATTAGTCTATGTTTGATGATCTTATTCCATATGAGATTGTGCATGATCCCATATATGAATCTATTAGCACCGCTAGACGTATGGCTTTGCTGTGAAGATCACGTAGTGCAAGAAACCAATGGGGAACGATTAGCTTCTATCATGACAGGGCCAGAGTAAGTGGAACCACCATGTCTTGTAGAATACTAAATTCACTAAATGAATCTATGAATGTGGGCTGCATGCTAGTTACCGGAACCATAGGAGGTAATACTTCCATAACCTTGATTAAACCTTTAAGTTCTTTGTGTTCAATCAGTTCTCATCGTTTCATACATTCACTCTATTACTTTGTTTTAATTAGTAAACTAAATAATAGTGAAAGTCCTGCCTACTCTCTGTGGATTTGATTAAACCTCGGAATACTCTGAGGGAAAACAAGTTACAACTATACACCGTCCACTTGCAGTATATAAGTGGGTGCGTAACTATGACCAACAAGCCTATTTTCTAGCACAGTTGCCGAGGAGAAAGCCAGTTCTTTCACTAACTATTTATTTTGCTAACCTCTAATCCTCTCTTTTCTACTTTGTGTTCTTTGTGTTTTCTTTTCAATTTGTGTTTTCAGAATGGGAATGCCAGGACCGCCCTAGACAGTCAGGGATCATTCGTTGCCATCTCCAGGGTTGTTGATTCTGCAGGTCTCAGATGAAAAGGTCACAACTTGGTCATATGTGCTAAATCCAATCATCATCAGTATGTCCAAAGAGAAAAAGTTTTGTGGGACAAAGGACGAGAACCACTATATGCATCTTCAAGAACTAGAGGTTCTTTGCCAAACATTCAAGCCGAAGAAGTGTCCTAGAATTGGTATAGATGGTTGTTATTCCCATTCTCTATTGGCGGGAAGGCGAAACATTGGTATAAATTAGCTGCCAAAGAAGCAAAAAGGGATTGGGAGAAATTAGTAGGAGGTTTCTGCCTACATTTTATTCGATTACCAAAGGTGCAAAGGCTGAGAAGAGAGGTAGTAAACTTTGAGTAAAGGATAGAAGAAAGCCTTGCACAAACATGGTCGCGCTTTCAATCGTAGTTGATAGAAGGACCAGATTTGGGAATGGACAATAATCTAGTAGTGCAAGCATTTTATATGTCTCTCAAAGGACCATAAAAAATGCACCTAGATGGCTCAGCTAGAGGAAGTTTCTTAGATTTGATAACAAAGGTAGGGATGGACCTTTCAGTCAAAATAGCCAACACATAGGCAGTGCACAAGCACTTGGATGAGTTTGAAGAAGATTCAGGCTCTTTGCAGGGACAACCACTAGTTAATGCACTCGAGGTGGAAGAATTATCTGTGTTGAAGGCCACTATGGAGGATGACTCAGAAAGGAACACTCATGAAACAAGGTTGGAGTGAAAAACTACAGTTGTGCCAATCGACATAGCTCAGATGCTAATTGTTGACATTTCTTAATGTTGTCCCTAAGTTTCCTTAGCAACTAAGCTAGAAATGTTTATTGGAGTCTTTAACAAATGCAGAGAGTCCGCAAGCGCATGAAGAATACTGTTGTAGCATTTCATCCGGAAGTATTCAGGGTATCATATTTGTTTTGTCCCAAAGGAAGGCATATGATTGATCAGAGTAATTACCATATTCTAGACATTTGCACATCGGATTAGGAGACAAAGTCCTGATAGGGGTAAAAATAAAAATAAACATGGTAGTGGACACACAGATAGCATACTCAAGTTAGATAAATATTAGTCTTATGGAGAAGGACAGAGAAAGAGCTAAGTTCCTATGTTGCTTTTATATAATTACATAGTCTACATTATATACTGTTATATAGATACAATAACAATGCAAGACAATCAGATCATCACACCCTGGGCATCCGATTTCCCCCTACATCCACAGTACGATTCTAGCTAAGAGCCTATTGCATAGCCGAACATGGGGGATTTCAAAGGACAAATAGGGCTGTCACCACCTACTGCCTACCCCTAAAAATCCATGGGCTACATGACAAATAATGCATTCTATTGATCTAAGAACCACGCTAACATCTCTAGAACAATACCCCTAATCCCTTAAGCGATGGATCTGAAAAGGAGTAATCACAATTAAGTGAGCACTAAGCACAATGAAATGACCTAAGTCACGCATTCGTCTCGCATCATTATAATGACATAAATAAAGACTATAGTAAGGGTTTATGCCTAACATGGTAATATGGTATGACTATATTACTAACATGTGTAAGGACCGAAGGCGTACTGAGAGGGGGGGGGGGGGGGGAGGGTGAATCGGTAGCCGACCACAAATTCGAATACTTCAGTTTCACACCACTAGAAACTAACAATCATTGCAACCTAAGCAAATCTAGTAGGCCAAGATCCTACACATGCTAGTGTTCATGATGAGTACACAATGGGGAAGCTAAACACACTAGCCTATGCAAGCCACAAGTCACCCTATCAATTATAGCACACAAATGCAACCCACAAGTCACCCTATCAAGTAAAGAGGGGGGGGGGTCAAGGAATGCTCATGATTTTTTCCCGAGGTCTTAGAAGGATGGCGCATTCCCCTACTCCTCATTGGACCACTCCCGCCGGAGTTCCGGTCGCTCCCGCCACCAATGTGGAGTTCTAGCCCATGAGCCTGCAATCACTCCTGGAGTAAAGACACGGTGCACGTCACCGCTGCCACCAAGGCACAAGCTCGCCTCCCTCGAGAACTTGCCAGACTCCTCGAGCCGACACGGACACTCACTAGCGATGCCCCTTTCACCGGTGGGCTCAAACCGTGTACAAATGTTTGATGGCCTTCACAACCAATCATGATAGGCTCGATAACCGGCACCTAACCGGTCTAGGTCTCACCATAGACCAAGAGTAACAGCCTAGATCACACCCTCAAGGACACCCTAGCCTTAGATGTGAAAGATGCTCAAGTTACTCTCAACTAGCACTCTCAAGATATGTAATATCTCCTCCTAGTGCCCTCTTCTTTTCCTCTTGGACCTTACCAAATGTTCTCAGGTAGTCCACTGGCCAAGAGAGGTCTCCAAGACACCAGCAACGAAGTTATATAGGCTTCCAACCTCCAACTAGCCATTGCTCCATGAAATTAGCATTCTGGGCATACTGACCGGACAGTCCGGTCACTGCCTGACCAGACCGTCTGGTCCTGCCTGACCGGACCGTCCGATCGCTGTAGTCCTGAGCACCAACGACTCTGCCCCTCTGCTAACTCCTATTGACCGAACCGTACGGTCAGTTGACCGGACCGTCCGGTCCATTTCTCTCTCCAATCCAAAAATATTTCGCATGCTGCTTCCTCTCTGCCCAAGTTTCAAACCTACTGACCGGACCGTCCGGTCTCTAGGCCATCCGGACTTGATAGATTCCTTGCTGCTCGCTGTAGGTTCTAGACAAAACCTCTTAGTGACCGTACAGTCCGGTCACCTCTGACCCCTCTATCCGCTCACTTCGTCTAAAAGCTGAAACTCCTCATTCTCGCTTGACTTCGTTTCCCGGCTTCTCCGAACAGCTCCTTGGCTTGTCCTCTGTCACCTAGTGCCTGTCATTTCATTGAGCATACATGCACGTCACCGAGTAGACATGACTAAAGAGAAATGACCTAGACCCCCTTGATAGTCCATTTTTTCCAATGGACTCAAAGCCCTAACAACTAGACAAGTGTTCCCAACACTTGTTCTATAGCTTGTCCTCAACTTTGATCCATCTTCACCAACCCTTCTACTCCACAAAGCTCATTAATCCTCCATGATTGTCGTCATTGTCATCAATCACCAAGGCAACCATCATCCATATGATTTGTAATAGAGTTTAGAGATGATTCCTGCATAGACAACACTCGTGTAGATATTAGCCCACCATTTCATAGTTGTCATCTATCACCAAAACATTCATACCTTTGGGATCCCTTCATCAATGGTCATGAAGTTTACAATCTCCCCCTTTTTGGTGATTGATGACAACCAATACTTATCATAATTTTATCAAGAAGCAACGGGGCTAAAAGAGCTACACTGCGATCGAGAGGAACCACAAAAGCATAAGAGAGAAACACACAAGGTCCTAATCAAACAATCATTAAGAAATAAAAGGAAAAAAGAGAAAGGCACACTCTAGATGATAATGCATGCATGCCATGATAGGATATTTAAAGAAAGCATAAAGACATGCAATGCAAGTCATGAATGATGATATGCAATAGGTTAGCATGGCAATGCATAAGATTTAAAGGCAATCAATCATCATCATGGAATCATTTATAGGCATACAGGATAAATAAGGAAAGACAAAGCTTTGCATATGAAAATAAACCAAGTGAGATCAAGATGAGTCAAACACACGTGAATCAAAACCATGACTCATCAAAATCCATGAACATCTTGATAAATCCATCAAAATAAGATCTAACTGTATCTAACTCCCAAAACCAATATACAAGTATGCTCCCCCTAGATACATGCTACTCTCGATCCCACAGGATCACACTCCCACTCACCCTAGACCTATGACTACTTCTCCCCCTTTGGCAACAAGCACCAAAAAGTGGGAAAAAGTGAACATCTAAGCACTCGTGGTCGAAGGAAGTGGTGCAGTGACATCCTCTAAGGGCTCTGCTCCTGGCTGCTCCTGTGCTGGATCCTCCTCTCCTCCCTGAGCCTGTGCCGCTTGAACGTCTAGCTGCTCGAAGAACTCAAGCTCCTCTGACGGTGACTCAGACCCTCTGTCCGGCTCTGCTAGTGTGACTGTGGTGGTCTCCTAAGCAACTGAAGCCTAGAGTAGAGCGAGATCCACCACATCATGCTGTGAGAAGCCTCCGTGGACTAGATCCTCTGCTGCATGAGGTGTGAGAGTGCTGATTGTAGCAGTGGAAGGTGGAGTTGTAACTGTCTCTGGGAGAGTCTTTGTCTATGGAGCTGTTTGTGTGGAGTGTATAATCTCTGAGAAGATCAAATTCCTGACTGGCAACTGCTGGTGAATGGAGGGTCCTACCATCTGCGAAGTAGAAAAGTGTGTTGGTGAAGTGAACAACACAGGTACTGAGAAGGCTAACACGGGGGAGAACTGAGTCACTGGCGAGAAGGTCTGTGCTACTCCCCCTGTCGGTAACATCCCTAAATATGACAACCCGCTGGACTGAGCTATCATCAAAGCAGTGAAGAAGCCTGGTTGTGTCGGAAGCTGCTGAAACTGTGGTAGTATAGGGACTTCTACCTACTGGCCAATCTATCCTCTGGTGAGCTCCGCCATCTAAGTCATCAGAGCGGTCACTAGTGCCATCTGCTGTCTCTAAAGCTCTACCTGTCCCCTGATGACCTCCATCATCTGATGTCTATCTTCAGCTGGGCTTTGAATGAACTCACCTAGGCGTCCTGTAAGTGCTATAATGGTGATAGCGTCCTCTGACTGTGTACCTGTCGGCTGGAGAGGTGCTCCTGTACTAGCTGACTCAGGCACCACCGTCTCTGGATGAGCTGCCTGCTCGAGAGTGACTGGCGGTGACTCTAGCTCCTCCTCTTCTGTCTATTGACTAGAGGCCGACGGCAATCCCCTAGGGACTTGATGTGCGTAGCTGGTGGTCACCTAAAGGAATGTGTTGTACTGCTCCTCTGTAACTAGGTCAATCCTCCTTAGAAGATAGCAAATGTAGGGAGCATAGACCAAGTAACATCCTCCTACCCTCTATGAGGTAACCTCCTCCATCTCTCCAATCAGTAAATCTGCCATGTCAAACTGCTCTCTGCTCAGAATAGCTGCTATGACCCACTAGTGTAGAAGTGTGAACTCCTCTCTGTAGCCAGACCTAGGAATGATAGTCCTCGTGACTATTGCTCTAACCATCTTAGCGTCTATGATGAGTCTCGCAAGGCCTCTCTCAAATCCTGGGGTGTGCGGTGGTGGAAAGGAGATCGACGCCATGTCATCTGGAGGTGGTCTGAGGGGTGGAGCGAGGGTCCCATAGGCGCTCTTGTAAAGCTGGAAGTCTGAAGCTAGGAGCCCAAGGTTAGCTATGAGATCCTCTCTAGTCACACACTATGGTTGCCCTCTGAACAAGAACCAGATCTCTGAGCGGTCTCTGGCAACCCACAATGTCGCGTAGAACTCTAATACAATATCCTCCCTATACCTTTATGGAGTAGTAACTAGCTTTGCTAGCCCTGGCAAGTATATGAAGTACTGTTCCATGTCAGTGCCGGTGGCCCTCCTCATGGCCTGGTAAGTGGTGTACTGCTGTGGCACAAATAGTATGTCCTTGCCCTTTAGGGCGAGGTAGCATCTCAAACACTCTCCAATCCTCCTCTGGAATCCTATCCAATACCTTTGTACTATAGCGGGATCCCTGGGGACTGGAACCCACTGCTAGAAAGAGATGAGGTGAAGTGACTTAAGGTCCTTTGCAGGAACCTTAAGAATGTCCGGCTCTCCGGCTGCCTCTACAAGTCTGTGCAGCCTCCTCGTGCACACTACACAGGTGCACCTCGGTCTCCTGCCCGGTGAGCTGAGCTCTAGGGTCATGTCTGCTCTGGCTGTGTTGGCTCCTCCTCCTCTAACTATGACTCCTCAGACCCCTCAGACTTTGAGGTCTCCTCCTCGTGCTGCCTAGAGTGTCCCTGCTCCACAGGTCTCGACAACCTCTCCTGACAAGAAATCAGAGTACACTATGACCACACTGGCAGAACGACTCCTATAGCCAAAGGTGCAGTCCTCTGCCTGATACTCCTCCGTAGGCCCTTTGTCTCAGTGTCTGGCTGTCCAATAATCAATCGTGCACCAGGAGTCCTACGTGCTATCTCCAAAGCCTCGAGGTGCTGAGCCACCCTCAAGGCCCTCCTTGACTCTGGGTCCAGTCTCAGTCTCTTCTTGCTCTTGGGCTTCTCTGGCATCTTTCCCTTGCCCTTGTCCTGTCCAGATCCTGCCATCTTAGCTACTGATTGCTGTCGCTGCACGCAAGTAGGTATAGACAGGATGAGCATAGAATCCTATATAAATCTACAAGAAAAGCACCGCTAGGAAAGAATGCGCAATAGAATGAAGGACATGATTACTAGACAAATAAGGCAATGCAAGAACAGTGATCGTCAACTATATGTGGCTGCTGCGAGTCATCTAGTGTGCAGTCAAATAATATGCAATAAATCTAACTAGAGACTAAACGAGGAGACAACCCTAGACAAATAGGCATGGAGTTAATTGCAGCTAGGTTGAGCTAATTATCCAATTAATGCAACTAAAGCATGGAAATTTATCTAATTGCACCAATTAAGGCAATTGCTCACAATTCAAGGCATAATCGATGAATTGAATGAAAGGCACAATAACCTGGGAGTGGAAACGTCAAATACCGAGAGGAACTCATAGCCGATCACCCAAAAAGAATGAAACTTGGAGCTTTTCATCACCGATAAAGGAGGTCAGGGGAAAGTGAAGCCTATGCCCTAATCCTTGCAATGGAGCTCGGTTTAGGTGGTCTGGGTGTGTGCGCGCGCTAGAGAGCAGAGGCAACGGCGTGGGCGTGATGATGAGGCAGGTGGCAGCACTCCTGGAGCAGGGGCGGCGACGGCGGCTTTCTGCGGCGATGCTAGGGCTTTGCATTGGTGTGCGCGGCTGTGCGTGGGCAGAGCATGGGCGAGCAGTGGTGCTGGTTGAACGACAAGGCGCGGTGGCTCGACTCTGGTCAGTTGAGGCATGCAACAACGATGACAACAATGGGAGCGTCGGTAGGGGCGTGTACTCGATGTTGGGATTGAACGAGGAAGAAACCAAGGGTCTCCCCGATTGACCTAGGTCAAAAGATTGACGAACAGCTGAGATCACATGAGGACGTCATCAACGGTCACAGAAGAAAGTGCATTATGCGGTTTCAACATAGTGACCGGACAGTACGGTCTCTGGACATGATGGTTTTGTTTGTTCTAGGTCTGCTGGCACTCCATATGTGACACCCAGGTGTCTCATTTCTTGCTTAGCACAAAATTGCCAAAAATTTTGAACTCGAGAATGAGCATGAAATAATGGGAGCAAGTTAGAAATGAAATTTCCTCAAGCCAAAATAAAACCCTGCAAGCAAAAACTTTGAAGCAAATTAAATTCCTATAAACCATGGGCCAAATAATTACATTAGAATTATAGTAATAATAAAATATAATTTTGGGCCAAAAACCAGAATTTTATTCCAATAGGAAATCAATCAAATAAATGGTTTAACCCTAGAACTGATTTAACTTTAATTAATAATTCTAATTAAATTATTTTTTTTGGCCAAATAGACTTCACTAGTGAATTGTCCATATTCTAATTAGCTCACCTTCAAAATTTCAGCTTAATTGGACTTAAGCAAGTATTTTAAATTAATTAAAATAGAATTAGGGATTTCTTTCCAAGTTTTTCAAAAACCTGAGGACCTTTCTGCAAAAATTACTTGTCTTCTTCCTTCTGTCGCCTCTCCCGTGCGCGCGTGCCGCACGATTCCTCTACCGCTGCTGCCACCTCGGAACTCGCCACCGCACTCCCGTGCGCTCTCACTCGCCGCCGTCGCGTCGTCGCTGCCGCCCAGCCGCTCGCTGCCGCCAAGCTGAGTTTCTTTGGCTCTGCCCGATGCCGCCATGGTCAGTGGCCAAGCTCCCTGATTCACGGCCCCCGACCGCTCCCCGTCGCCCGACAGCCTCAGAACCCGTGCGCGCACCCGTGCAGGCTCGCCTCACCGCTAGCTGCCGAGAACCCGGTCTCTTTCGCCTCTGCCCAACGCCCTGCTGCCCCGCCGTGTCACTTCGCCTGGCCACTGCTCTCTTGATTCCCGGCCACCGGCAGCTTCTTCTGCGCCCACCCGCCTAAACCCCGCGTGTGATCGCTCCGTCCCCTCACACCTGCCCCCTTCCATGCCGCACGCTGCTACTAGCCAAGATCATGAGTCGCTTTTCCCCTCTGTCGCGCTCTACCTTTGCTGCCGCTCCCGCGCTGCTCCTCGCACGCCAACGGCTCCCTCTAGCACCACCAGTTTGTAAGCCCATGCTCAAACCTTTCGTGAGTCCTCTGCAAACCCGTGCTGCTCAAACCTGACCCCGTTCGCCTATAAATTTCCCCCTCCCTCTATCATTTTCCGTACCTGCTCCCACGCCATTACCAAGCTCTGAGCTCGAGTTCCATACCCGGCCATCGATGTCTCTCGCCCTGAACCCAGAGCACTTTCAGCCGCGCCTCAACTCCCTCTACCTCCCCGAGCCATTCCAAGATCAGCCATGTCCTGAGTCCCACTTAATTTCGAAGAAACACCGACGGTCCTATTTTTGATCGACCTCGACCGAACGTTGAAATTCGTCCTCTCCAGTGAGCCTCTCCTCTCCTTTTTGCTCGCAACGATGCTCAACGCCTCTACTAATCCAGCTAACGCCCCCTCTCTTTGTTCCACGACTTGAGGTGGCCGGAACCGAACTTTTCCCTCGCTGACCCCTTCTGCGCCGCCTTGTCCGAGCCGCCTCCACGGTGAGCCCTACCTTCCGGTCATCACCGACGAGCGCCGACTAGATGCCGATCCCCGTCGTAGCACCGTGATGATGTAGGAGCCAGCCGTAGTCGATGTGCCGCCCCAAGTCCACGTCGCAACATCGACGGACTTCTTCTTCCCGCTGCCTCTCGTCGACGACCACTCTCCGGTGAGTTTTCCACCTCGCGAACCCCTCCAATCCCTTCGCCTGGTCTCGCGCATCAAGCCTACACCTTCGCGACGAGCTTTCCCCCACCGTAGCACTCTGCGATGAGCCCTCCGGCAAGCCCTGGCCACGCGCCACCGCGCTCCAGCGAAGCTGACTGGCAGCTGAGCTGGCGTCCAGTTGGCGCTGATGTGGCTGCCACATGGCGCTGACGTGTTAAAAGATAAAACCCAAAATTCTCTGGAAATTACGGAAAAACCATTGGAACTTCTAAAATGCATAGTAAATTTGTTTTAAGTCCAAATGACCTCAAATCTATTTTGTTAGCTTCATAATAATGTGCCTTATTTTAATAAAATAATAACCAACTGCCTCTGTTAATATAATTTAGTTAATTAAATAACTTGTCCAAACACCAAATAAATCCTTAATAATTCTAGGAATGGAAATTAATTCTGATCTTTTGCATGCACTGTTGTTTCATATTAGTGCATAACCCTGATTTTTGGCTAAGTCAAATCTGTAGTATTTAATATTCTATTAATTAAGTAATGCTTTAACTTGAACAAATTCTAGTAATTAAAATAATACTGTCCAGAGGCTATAACTTGGTAAAAATGCACTTCATACATGTCTCTGTTCATGATAAATCACTCAAGTCCAGAATCATCTTGTTACTATTTTAAATTGTTTAATTGTTCTCAAGCTATGACAATTCTAATTCAAATGATCCACACACATGAAATAATGAAAACCTAATTTGTTTCTTTAAAGCATATGGCTTCGAGAACTTGTTAATAAGGTTGTTAACATCAAAACACTAATGCAATATGCATCCATCATTTCGTTGCATTTATCCCATCATTGCATGTAACGGTATTTCAATACTACCGTTAACCCTTGTTCATCAATAGGTAACGACACTCAGGAGCAGGAGCCCGACGTTCAGCAGGGCCAAGAGCCTAAGGACCAAGAGACTATAGTAGCTAACACTTGCGTGGATCCAGGAAAGCCCCGGTTTGCATTAGCCTCTTTATAAAGTTTTGCTAGTTTATATCACTACTAGTGTCTATATTTATTTGTTGCATTAGGTCATAGGAGTTGCTTGAAACCCACCTTGCATGTTTCCCAAATCACCTATGTTGCTTTTATTAGAAACTTGGTAGGGCCAGTACAAAAATGCTATGCTTAGTAATTGATAGTTTCGATAGTTATCCTTACTATAGAATAAGACTTGATCACTAAATGGAACTTATGTAAAAGAAGTTTATTTTTGATGTATGGCCGGAAGGGGCGCCTCACCATAGAGACCGGACGGTCCGGTCACTTGGACCATTTTGTCCGGTCTCTATGATTAGACTCTCCAGAACACTGTGCATGGGGGCACTGACCGGACTGTACGATCCGAAGATCGGTCTGTACAATCACCATAAGAATTTTGCTGAACCAAGGAATTTCTTCATTTCCCAAGTGTCCTTAGTTAACACTAAAATAAAACACTGCACTTGGAATATGAGGGGAACTCTCAAACACTCCTTTTCAAAAAGTGGCTCTTTATGGCCTTATAATTTTCACAAATGCCAAATGAAGAATCGAGCAAATAAGAACTAAGGTGAATAAGACCCAAATTTGTATGTATGAGCCTTAGTCCATGAACCTCGTGAGTGGGTTTAACCTCGAAGTTCATAAGAGCTTTATCAATGGGCATGAAGCACAATCCTTTCCTTTGGTCACACTTGTGGAGCTGTGATCTCATATAGAGCATGAGGCACAAATATCTTTGAGTGAGACAAGCCTCCTTTGTGTTTCCTATATGATGCATGCAACGAGCATTATACATATGCAATGAAAGTAAACATGCCATGTCAATGCAAGCAATATTAAAACAAGACACAAAGGAAACCTAACAATGTCAAGTTTGAACCCCTCTCAATCTTACTCACTATAAGCCATACCCTTGCCTTGAGAGAAGCCAAACCACCATCTCAAGCACTCTCCCTTGCTTATAGCTATCTTGAGTGGGTTAGACATTGACTAATTTTTAATGTGTTTTTCTTTTAGTTATTTACACATGCATGGATGCAAAGCATACTAGTCACAAAGGAGTCCTAATTACCATGCAATTCAAGAGAAAGAAAAACACACTACAACTACTAGGAACTAACACGGCTACCTCCCTTATGAGTAGAAATGATGTTATGGTCCATGTCACTTTTGGTGGACTTCACATCATCTATATGAAAGCGCTCGGTCCACCACCACCACCACCATCTAGGTCTTGTTCTTGGGCACCCACTTGTAGGTAACCGACCTCTCAAGATCAACAATGCACTTAGGTACCCATATATTCTTTACCTTTCTCTTCTTGTTTGGTGGTCCCAAATCCTTGGCTTTCACCTTGCCATCCTTGTTCCTAAAAAGCTTGAAATGTGTGTTCTCAAGGAACAAGTTAGCGTTAGGTAAAGCAATGGAACTTCGCACCATAGAGCAATCCATGGTGGCGTGGCCATCCTTGCAACACCTCTCATAATAGTAGTCATCAGTGAGTAGGGGTTTGATCCATGTGGGGATGGGGTCACTCGCCCTGATGATGTCGATGGCGACGGGATATGAGCCAAGTCCACGGTGGGAGACATTGTTCACAAGGTTCCTCCCAAGAATTTTCTTGTAGATCGCTCTACCACGTGTGAGCCTCTCAAAGCCGTCCATCACCATATTCCTTTCTTCCTTGAGCTTGTGATATTCCTTCAAAACAAATGGCTCAAGAGAAGAAACCTTGACCAAGGTTGTTAGTTCATCACACATAGTAGAAGCATCACTCTTTGATGAACTAGAGGAGGAGGGAGAGGCAAGATCATCCATATTGATGGCCTCAAAATTAAGTTCAAGGACCTTGTACTTCTCACGTAGCTTTACATGATCACCCTTGAGTTTGTCATAACTCTTGTTTAGGGCCTCATGTCATTGAGCTCACTCTCAAGCTCACCAACACGGTCCTTAGCCAACTTACACTCTTTCCTTACCACATCCAACATTTTGGATTTCTTGACAGTGATGTCACGGGCTTGCTCAAGCATAATCCAAAGCTCGGCACATGAGAGCTCCTCATCATCGCTGTCATCACTACTCTCATCCTTACTCTCCCCAAGTTGGCTCGCGGCCATGAGGCACATGGGAGGTAGAGGAAGAGCTCATGGAAGTGTGGTCTTGATCATGGCTAAGCCAACCACTTCTTCATCATCGCTTGAAGAAGAGGATGTGTCACTTGAGTTATCGCTTGTTGACTCTCCAACAAGGGCCTTGCATGAGAACTTCTTCCTGTTGTCTTGAGCTTTGCCTTTGCCTTTGCTCTTGTTCTTGTTGAAGTACCTCTTCTTCATTTGTTTGGCTTTAGGGTCTTCTTCTTCTACTTCATCACTTGAGTCTTGAGTGCTTCTTTCTTGGCCTTAGGGCATTCTCAAACACAGTGGTTTTTGGAACAACAGTTGTATTATTTGCCCTTGGACTTGGAAGCAAACTTATTCTTGAATGTCCTCATGTTCTTTATGAGAAGAGCCAAGTCCTCACTCAAGTCATCATCTTCATCATCATCATCATCATCATCATCATCAATGACTACCTTCTTCTTGTTTTTCTTGCTCTTGCTTGATTCTTGCTTGTCAGCTTGAAGAGCAAGGTTGGATGATTGACGATCATCCATCCCCAACTGGTAGCTCTCGAAGGCAGTAATCTTGCCATGTACATCCTTCATGGTCTTGGTCTTGAGGTCACCTTGCAAGGTGAAGGTGATGATGGACTCATACTTGGGGTCTTTCAATAGCCTCAAGAATCTTCTATCACCTCAACAGGCTTGAGCTTGAAGTCACCCCCAAGAGCATTGATCTCCTCCACTAGAACATGAAAGCGAGAATACATAGTGTTAGCTATCTAATATGACAATCTAGTGAAGCTATCATACTTGTTCTTAAGCACATAGTATATTTCCTCTTTGACATCACTAGTACCCTGATGGATACTCTAAATCTCAGTCGAGATACCATGTGCTGTCGAACTCACATCCAACCTAGCAAAGACATCCTTAGTAATGCATGGAAACAGAGCATTCTTTGTTTTAGCGCTATTCTTATTGAAATCAGGTTTAAGAAGGTTCACATCAGCATCCGATCCATGGGTCATCATCAATATCTTTGGATCAAGGGACTCCAGGTAGGCTTGCAGACGTTCCTTCCAATACCCGTAGTCCTCCCCATTGAATATGGGAACACTCCCCACATGTTCCGACATCCATACTCAAGGCGGTGAAACCTCAAAGATGAGCACTTGTAAGGACCGTAGGTGTACCGACACGCGAGGGGCGGGGGGGGGGGGGGAATCGTAGCCAACCACAAATTCGAATACTTTAGTTTCACACCACAACAACCTAACAATCGCTGCAACCTAAGCAATTCTAGTAGGCCAAGACCCTATACATGCTAGTGTTCATGATGAGTACACAATGCGGAAGCCAAACACACTAGCCTATGCAAGCCACAAGTCACCCTGTCAACTATATCACACAAATGTGGAATAGTAAATAGGGGGTCAAGAAATGCTCATGATTTTTCCCCGAGGTCTCGGAAGGATGGTGCCTTCCCCTACTCCTCGTTGGACCACTCCCGCCAGAGTTCTGCTCCCTCCTAACACCAATGTGGAGTTCTCACCGACGAGCCCATAATCACTCCCAGAGAATGCACAAGCTTGCCTCCCTCGAGAACTTGTCGGACTTCCTGAGCCGACACGAGCGCTCACTACCGATGCCCCTTTTACTGGCGGGCTCAAACCGTGTACAAACGTGTGATGGCCTTCACAATCAATCGTGATAGGCTCGATCACCAACATCTAACCGGTCTAGGTCTCACCATAGACCAAGAGTAACAGCCTAGATCACACCCTCAAGGACACCCTAGCCTTAGATGTGCAAGATACTCAAGTTACTCTCAACTAGCACTCTCAAGATATGCAATATCTCCTCCTAGTGCCCTCTTTATTTCCTGTTGGACCTTACCAAATGCTCTCAGGTATTCCACTGGCCAAGAGAGGTCTCCAAGACCCCAACAACAAAGTTATATAGGCTTCCAACCTCCAACTAGCCATTGCTCCACGAAATCAGCATTCTGGGCATACTAACCGGACAGTCCGGTCACTTCCTGACCCGACCATCCGACCACGACAGTCTTGAGCACCAACGACTCTGCCCCTCTGTTGACTCCTACTGATTGGACTGTATGGTTAGTTGACCAGACCATCCGGTCCATTTCTGTCTCCAGTCTAGAAACATTTCACACGCTGCTACCTCTCTGCCCAAGTCTCAAACCTACTGACCAGACCATCTGGTCACTAGACATTCCAAACTTGACAGATTCCTCACTGCTCGCTGTAGGTTCCAGATAAAATCTCTTACTGACCGTACAGTCCGGTAACTTCTGACCCCTCTATCTGGTCACTTCATTAAGAAGCTGAAAGTCCTCATCCTCGCTTGACTTCGTTTCCTAGCTTCTCCGAATAGCTCCTTGGCTTCTCCACTGTCACCTAGTGCATGTGATTTCACTGAGCATACATGCACATCACCAACTAGACATGACCTAAGAGAAATGACCTAGACCCTCTTGATAGTCTGGTTTTTCCTATGAACTCAAAGCCCTAATAACAAGACAAGTGTTCCCAACACTTGTTCCATAGCTTGTCCTTAGCTTTGATCTCTCTTCACCAACCCTTGGACTCCATCAAGCTCATCAAGCCTCCATGCTTGTGATCATTGTCATCAATCACCAAGGCAACCATCATCCATATGATTTGTAATAGAGTATAGAGATAATTCCTGCATAGACAACACTCATGTAGATATTAGCCCACAATTTCATAGTTGTCATCTAGAACAAAACATTCATACCTTAGGGATCCCTTCATCAATGGTCATAAAGCTTACAACATGCAGGCATAATAACCACATACATGAATGGATCATATAATCAAACAATAAACACATGACCCAAACATAACTATATAGAAAGACTAAATATATTAAATAGAACAAAGTCTTACAAAAGGAGAAAGATACAAGAGCCATACCACAACTCCAAGGAAGACTTGGGAACTGAAGAAGACTTTATTTTAAGTCTAACACCACTAAAACTAAAAAGAATCACAAAATAGTAAAGAGAGTAATGCTTGTTGGTGTGTGCTTTGGAGTGAGGCCGCTCCCTTCTATTTATACTGCCCAAAGTCGGTTCCTGGAGTCGGTAAACGCTACCAAACATGCACAACCGCCTTTGGGGAGTCACCAGGAGCTAGCACATGACAGCCATGCACCAGGGGGGGGCACTTTTCGATCGGTCGAACACCCCTGTTCAGCCAAATAAGGGGGAGTCCCCTCGGGTGCTGCCGCCTCTGGTGGCTTGCCAGGTGGGTCCCACTACCTAGTGACACTATAAGGTGGGTTGTTAAGTCGGGTTGCTTCTATAAGTGGGTCAGTTAATTCGTGGGAGTCCCAGTTGGCGAGCTCTGATTGGGGGAAGTTGTGTTTCTTCGCCACATGGGTGTGTTTCCTCCTCCATTTCATTATTTCTCCTGCATGTCAGTGTTTCTCCAAGCAATAGTGGATGCTTATTAATTATATCTAAAATGCATGGTGGGAATATATAATCCTTCTTTATTTTGAGTAATGTTGATGACCAAAAATGGTAGTTCAACGGCCGTCGACAAACTCCCCCAAGTTGAACCTTTGCTCGTCCCGATGCAAAGATAGAACTTTAGGTTCTTGATTAGGAGTTGCTAGAATGTTTTATATTCCCCCATAGTACTAAGTGCACAACAAAATACTCTACCTTTAATTGAATAAGTTGGCATTTGGTTCACCCTTTTTACCATAGTCCCTGGGGCTTTGGCTTCTCTTCATCTTGGGTGGTTGAAAGACAGAATTGTCTTTTGTAGGACAATATTCTCTCATCCCTGTGTTCCACTTTTCATCCAAAATTTTTCAAAACATTTTAGCAAATAAGACTAAGTATCTCCAATGATTCACTCAATCGCTCAATGTGTATAAATCCTTACCAAGGCATTGAAGTTGCCTCTTTTTGTTCCTACCTCTAAATAAGGCTTATGTGGAGCTCTGGGTAGGAATAAATGAGACATACTTGTAACACATATATTTCTAAATCAAAATATTGAACCCATGGAGAAACAAGTCATACAGTCTTGATCAAGATGTGCATGGGTGTGGAATTTGGTGGAATGATGATGGAATGGTGGATACTCCTTTTTGAGTAGACTCTCTATTTCTTTAATTAGAACTTGGTGGATACTCTTTTTTGAGTAGACTCTCTCTTTTTTTCTTTTCTTTTTTTTATCATGCTCAAAATTGAGAGCAAACATTTTATTCTATTTTTCATAGCCATGCCTTGCATGCAACCAATTGAGAGAGGGAGAGTCATAACCTGATATTCATGGAGTATTTATTTTGCTAACTTTCAGAATAGAAGTTAAGCATATGGTGGTGGATGCAATGGAATGATATTGCTATCTCCTGGTGTAGGAACATTGGCAAATAATGGTGATGTGTATGTGAATCTTGATCATGAAAGCATGAAAGGACTGAGTGACCAAGAGGGGGGGGGGTGAATTGAGAACTCGCACTATGTACCAAATTCGCCAATTCCTAAAATCGACCACTCAAAACAACTCCTATAACAATTCTAGTGGTGATCACACTAGCAAGATAATCGCCCTATGAAAGGAACAACAACCTAAGAATACTAGTGGATCACTCAAGGCAATACAACTCATATGCAAGCTAGTAATAGAGACACGCGGAAGCACACAACAAGCTAGCAAAGGAGCCTACTCAGGCAAAGCTACAAGGTAAAGCACTGGGACAAACAAGCTTGACTGGCACAACACATACAAGGGTGAGCAATCAAGCCAAAGCAACTCCTACACATGCTAGTGGTCAAATGCGGAAGCTAAAGCACTACTAGCAAGCAAGAAGCCTTGTAAGGACCGAAGGCGTACAGAGAGGGAGGGGGGGGGGGTGAATCGGTAAGCCACTCACGAATCCAAATACTTCAATTCTGCTACTTAAGACTAACAAGATATGCAACCTAAACAAGTCTAGTAGGCCAAGACCCTACACATGCTAGTGTGCATGATAAGATAAAGTGCGGAAGCCAATAACACTAGCCTAAGCAAGCCACAAGTCACCCTTCTCACTAGAGCACACAAATGTGGAATAGTAAAGAGAGGGTCAAGGAATTCTCATGATTTTTTCATGAGGTCTTGAAAGGATGGCGCCTTCCCCTAATCCTCGTTGGACCACTCCCGCCGGAGTCCCGGTCCCTCCCGCCACCAAGTGGAGTTCTCGCCCACGAGCCCGCAATCACTCCTCGAGTGAAGACATGGTGTGTGTCACCGCTGCACAAAGCACAAGCTCACCTCCCTCGAGAACTTGCCGGACTCCCCGAGCCGACACGGGCGCTCACTAGCGATGCCCCTTTCAACGGCGGGCTCAAACCGTGTACAAACGTGTGACGGCCTTCACAACCGATCATGATAGGCTCGATCACCGACACCTAACCGGTCTAGGTCTCACCATAGACCAAGAGTAACAATCTAGATCACACCCTCAAGGACACCCTAGCCTTAGATGTGCAAGATGCTCAAGCTACTCTTCTCTAGTACTCTCAAGATATGCAATATCTCCTCCTAGTGCTCTCCTCTTTTCCTCTTGGACCTTATCAAATTTTCTCAGGTATTCCACTAGCCAAGAGAGGTCTCCAAGACCCCAGCAATGAAGTTATGTAGGCTCCCAACCTCAAGGTAGCCGTTGCTCCACGAAATTGCCTTTCTGGACACATTGACCGGACTATCCGGTCACTGCCTGACCGGACCGTCCAGTCAGTCCATAATGGCTCACCTCAGCCGTTGGCCTCCTTTGTCCAGGAAAATTCCTGTACTGACCGGACTGTCCGATCACTGGACCGGACCGTCCGGTCCACTTTCTCTCTCCTTTCCAGGAGCCTCCGCAAAATGCACCTCTTCTGCCTTTCCTGCACTCCTACTGACCGGACCATCCGGTCTGTATGGAGTCTCCTGCTAACAGAACTCCTGCTCCTCGCCCTAAGTCCGGGACAACTCCCATTGTGACCGTACAGTCCAGTCTCCACTGACCCCTCCGTCCGGTCTCTATGTCTAGAAGCTGAAACTTGTCGTCCTCGCTTGACTTCGTTTCCTAGCTTCTCTGAGCAGCTCCTTGGCTTCTCCACTGCCATCTAGTGTCTGTGATTTTACCGAGCAACCTTACACATCACCGACTAGACGTGACCTAAGAGAATGACCTAGAACCCCTTGACAGTCCGGTTTTTCCTATGGACTCAAAGCCCTAACAACTACTCAAGTGTTCCAAACACTTTCACCATAGCTTGTTCTTTGCTTTGATCCATCTTCATCAACCCTTAGACTGCATCAAGTTCACAAGCCTCCATGCTTGTGGTCATTGTCATCCATTGCCAAGGCAACCATCATCCATATGATTTGTAATAGAGTTAAGAGATGATTCCTACAAAGACAACACTCGTGTAGATGTTAGCCCACAATTTCATAGTATTCATCTATCACCAAACATCCATACCATGGGGATCCAATCATCAATGGTCATGAAGCTTACAATCTCGCCCTTTTTGGTAATTGATGACAACCACTACTTAATTGAAAAACTTCAAAGAATAATCGGGCTAAACAAGCTACACAAAGATCGAGAGGAACCAAAACAACATATAAGAGAAACGCATAAGGTCCTACTCAATCAAGTATCATCTAGAGATATAAGGAAAAGACTGAAGAGCATACTCTAGATGAAACATGCATACATGTCATGGCAATATATTAAATGAAAGTATAAGGACATGCAATGCAAGGCATAAATGATGAGACACAACAAGTTATCATGGCAATGCATAAGAATTAAGAACAAGCATCATCATCATGATATCATACACAGACATACAGGATAATCAATAAATACAAGCACTGCATATGAAAAGGAAATAAACCAAGTGAGATCAAAATGAGTCAAACACAAGCAAATGAAATCCATGACTCATCACAATCCACGAACATTGAAAAACTCCTCGAAATAAGAACCAAATGATCTATCTCCCAAAAACCTCATAGCGCCCCCTAGATACAAGATACTCTCGATCACAACAAGATCACACTCCCACTCCCCCTAGACCTAGTAACTTCTCCCCCTTTGGCAACAAGCACCAAAAAGCCAAAAGGACAGGAAAAGATGAACATCTAAGCGCTCATGGTCGAAGGAAGTGGTGTAGCAACATCCTCTGTAGGCTCTACTCCTGGCTGCTCCTGAGGTGGATCCTGCTGTGCTCCCTGAGCCTATGCCGCCTGAGCATCCAACTGCTCAAAGAAACCAAGGTCTACATGCGACTCACACCCACTATCCTGTGCTGCTGGAATGATTGTGGCAGTCTCCTGAGCTGAAGTCTGGAGTAGTAAGAGGTCTGCCACGTCCTGCTGAGAGAAGCCTCCACGGACAAGATTCTCTGCTGCCTAAGGAGTAAGTGTGGTATAGTGGTAGTGAGAGGTGGAGCTGAAGCTGTAGCTGACTTTGGGGTGGTCTAGGAGTCTGCACGAGTAGTGTGCACAATATCTGAGAACAGACTCCTGACCGGTACGTGCTGGAAGCTGGAGTGTCCTACCATCTGTGAGCTCGAGGAGTGTAATGGTGAGACAAACAACGCAGACACAGAGAAGTCTGTCCTGCTCCCCCTGTCGGTAAGACCCCTAAGAGTGACAGTCCGCTGGACTGTGCTATCATCAAAGCTGTGAAGGGTCCTGGCTGAGTCTATAGCTGCTGGAACTGAGGAAACACTAAAGGTCCTGGCTGCTAACTGGCCTGCCTCTGAGTAAGCTCCATCATCTGAGTCACCAGAGCGGAGACAAGAGCCGTCTGCTGACACTGAGGATCTACCTGACCCTAGATGAGCTCTATCATCTGACGTCTGTCCTCTGACACACTCTGTATAAACTCTCCCAACCATCCTGCTAGTGCTGCCACTGTGATAGTATCCTCAGACTGCAAACCTGTCTGCTGGGGAGGTGCTCCCGTGTTGGCTGACTCAGGAATCACTGTCTCTGGCTGAGCTGCCTGCTCGTGAACTACCGGTGACTCCTGCTCCTCCTCTCCTGTGTGCTGGCTGGAGATAGACTAGGATCCCCTAGGGACTCTAGGTGAGTAGATGGTGGTCACCTCAGGGAAAGCCTCGTACTGCTCCTCCATCACTAGGCCCATCCACCTCAAGAGATAGCAGATGTATGGACCATAGACCAAGTGATGTCCTCCAACCCTCTCAGAAATGACCTCCTCCATCTCTCCAATGAGAAGGTCCACCAAGTCGAAAGCCTGTCTCCTCAAGATGGCTGCTACAACCCCCTGGTGTAAGAGTGTGAACTCCTCTCTGTAGCCAGACCTGGGTATGATAGTCCTGGTGACTATCGCTCTCACCACCTTAGCCTCTATAGTGAGTCTTGCAGGGCCTCTCTCAAAACCTGGAGTGTGAGGGCGGGGGGGGGGGGGGGGGGGGGGGGGGGGGGGAAGCAATCGGCACGAGGTTGTCTGAAGGCAGCTTCCCTTTGTGAGGTCTATGAGGTGGCTCTAGTGTACCATAGGCACTCCTGTAAAGCTAGAAGTCTGAAGCTAGGAGTCCTAGGTGGGAGATTAGGTCCTCCCTGGTGACACGGTGTGGCTGCCCTCGGAACAGGAACCAGATCTCTGAGTGGTCTCTGGCAACCCACAGCGTCACGTAGAAGTCAAGGACCACGTCCTCTCTGAACCTGAGTGGAGCAGTGACTAGCTCTGCTAGTCCTGGTAGGTACGTGAAGTACTACTCCTTGTCTATGCCTGTGACCCTCCTCATGGCCTAGTAGGTGGTGTACTGCTGCGGTACAAGCACCCTGTCTCTCGTCCTCAAGGCTACACAACATCTCAAGCCCTCTCCTATCCTCCTCTGGAGCACTGTCTAGTACCTCTCTCCAGCAGCGGGGGCTCGGGGAACTGGAACCCACTGCTCAAAGGACACAAACCGGAGTACAATAAGGTCCTTTGCAGGAACCTTGAGGATATCTGGCTCTCCGACTACCTGAACTAGTCTCTGCAGCCTCCTCGTGCACACCTCACAAGTGCGCCTCGGGTCTCCTGCTCGGTGAGCTGTCCTCTCGGGAACAGTCTGCTCTGCCTCCTCCTCCTTAACAAGCTCCTCAGACTCTGACTCTGAGGTCTCCTCCTTTGACTCCTCCTGCTCAGACTCATCCTCCTACTGCCTAGAGGATCCCTGATTCGTAGTTCTTGATGATCTCCCCTGACAGGAAACCAGAGTACGCTGCGGCCACAGTGGTGGCACCACTCTAACAGCCAGGGGTGTTGTCCTCTGCCTGGTGCTCCTCCTCAGACCCTGTGCCTCACGAGGTTGCTCTAGGATCAGACATGACCCCGGAGTCCTCCGTGACTGATCCATGGCATCTAGGTGCCTGGCCACTCTCCTGGCTCTCCCTGACTCTGGATCCAGTCTTGGTCTCTTCTTGGTCTTGGGCTTCTCAAGCATCTTCCCCTTGCCCTTGTCCTGTCCTGACCCTACCATGTCTGCCTGCTGACTGTACTGCTAATACATCTACAAGCAAAGCACCACTAGGAAAGAATGCGCAATAGAAATCCTAGCACTGAATGAAGGACATGATCACTAGACAATTAAGCAAAATAACAATAGTGATCATCGACTATATGTGGCTGGTGCGAGTCATGTAGTGTACAATCAAATAATGGCAATAAATCTAACTGTAGACTAGATAGGAGACAAACCCTAGAATAGCAATTAATAGATATGCAATGGAATTAATTGCATCTAGGTTCAGTCAACTAATTAAGTAATGTACTAATGATAAGAATTAGTACCAATTGCATTAATTAACTAATTACTCGGAGATTAGGGCATAAATTGATGAAAGGGATGAATGGCATGATACCCTGGGAAGTTGACACACCGAGATCAAAGAATCCGTGGGACTTCGCTCCGATCACCAAGAAAGGTCAAAACTTGAACTTTGCTGGCAATGGAGAGCGAGGGGGAAGTCCCTGTGCTTGCGTGCGCACGGGAGAGGGGGAAATTGACGGTGCTGGATCAATGGCTGTGGCACTGGAGCGATGAGGGCGGCGCTGCACGGCGGCTGCTGCTTTGGCGAAGGCAGCGGCGGCTGCACACATGGGGGAGAGGCGGCTTGGTGCGGGTGCTAGAGAGCTGCACTGCACAGGAGCTGCACAGTGAGGGCGAGCGTGATGGCATGCGAGCTCTATGGCAATGCGATGGCTCGGCCTAGGTGGCATGACGGTGCGAGGCGCGGGGGGGGGGGGGGGGGGGGGAGAACGGCGGTGGAGGCGAGGCGGCGAGAGCACGAACTCGGCGTCGAAGGTCAAACGGAGAAGAGACCAAAAACCTCTGATGCGATTTTGACCTAGGTCAAAAGGCACACGAACGATCGAGATGAATCATTGAATAGATCAACGGCTCAGATCAGAAAGCATACCTCTCGATCAACCCAAGTGACCAGACGATACGGTCTCTGGACCGTACTGTTCGGTCTGCTCTAGGTCTGCTGGCCAACCATACAGACCGGACTGTCCGGTCACTAGGACCGTACTGTCCGGTCTCTATGACCAGAGTCTCTAGAACACTGTGCCTGAGGGCACTGACCGGACTGTATGGTCTGAAGATCAGACTGTACGATCACTACCAAAGTTTCGCTGAATCAAACAATTTCTCCATTTTCCAAGTGCCCTCGCTAAACACACAAATAAACACCGCACTTGAAATATAGAGGGAACTCTCAAACACTCTTTTTCAAATAGTGGCACTCTATGGCTTTATAGTTTTCACAAATGCCAAATGAAAGATCGAGCAAATAAGAACCAAGACAAATAAGAACTAAAGGGTATGTATGAGCCTTAGTCCATGAACCACGTGAGTAGATTTATCCTCAAAGTTCATAAGAGCTTGCTCAATGGGCATGAAGCACAATCCTATCCTTTGGTCACACTTATGGAGATGTAATCTCATATAGAGCATGAGGTACAAGTATCTCCAAGTATGACAAGCCTCCTTTGTGTTTCCTATATGATGCATGCAACAAGCAATTTATATATGCAATGAAAGTAACCATGCCATGTGAATGCAAGCAATGTTAAAGACATAACACATAGAAAACCTAACAAAGTCAAGTTTGAACCCCTCCCAAGATTACTCACTATAAGCCATACCCTAGCCTTGAGAGAAGTCAAACCACCATCTCAAGCACTCCCCCTTGCTTATAGCTATCTTGGATGGGTTAGACATTGACTAATTTTTATGTGTGTTTCTTTTAGTTATTTACACATGCATGGATCAACGCATACTAGTCACAAAGAAGTCCTAATTACCATGCAATGCTAGAGAAAGAAAAACACAATACAACTACAAAGAACATACACAGTTACCTCCCTCGTGAGTAGATAGGTCGTTGAGGTCCATGTCACTTGTGGTGGACTTTTCATGATCTTCATGAAAGCGCTCGGTCCACCACCACCACCATCTAGGTCTTGTTCTTGGGCACCCACTTGTACGTAGCCAATCTCTCAAGATCAACAATGCACTTAGGCACCCATATGCTCTTGACCTTCCTCTTCTTGTTTGGTGGTCCCAAGGCCTTAGCTTTCACCTAGCCATCCTTGTTCCTAAAAAGCTTGAAATGTGTGTTCTCATGGAACAAGTTAGCGGTAGGCAAAACAATGGAGCTTCTCACCATAGGACAATCCTTGGTGGCGTGGCCATCCTTGCAACACCTCTCGCAATAGTAGTCATCGGCGAGAAGGGGTTTGATCCATGTGGGGATGGAATCACTCGTCCCTATGATGTCGATGGCAGCGGGATGTGAGCCAAGTCCCCGGTGGGAGACATTGTTCACAAGGTTCCTCCCAAGAATTTCTTTGTGGATCGCTCTACCTCGTGTGAGCCTCTCAAAGCCGTCCATCACCGTATGGCTCAAGAGAAGAAACCTCGACAGAGGTGGTTAGTTCATCACACATAGTAGAAGCATCACTCTTTGATGAAGTAGAGGAGAGAGAAGCAAGGTTCTCAACATTGATGGCCTCATAAGTGATCTCGAGGGCCTTGTACCTCTCATGAAGCTCTACATGATCACCCTTGAGTTTGTCATAACTCTTGTTTAGGGCCTCCTGAGATGTAACAAGGTCCTTGAGCTCACTCTCAAGCTCACAACCACGGTCCTTAGCCAACTTACACTCTTTTCTTACCATATCCAACATTTTGGATTTCTTGACGGCGATGTCGTGAGCTTGCTCAAGCATACTCCAAAGCTCGGCACATGAGAGCTCCTCATCATTGCTATCATCGCTGCTCTCATCCTCACTCTCCCCAAGTTGGCTCATGGCCATGAGGCACGTGGGAGGTGGAGGAAGAGCTCGTGTAGGTGTGGTCTTGATCATGGCTTGGCCGGCCACTTCTTCATCACTTGAGGAAGAGGACTCATCACTTGAGTTGTCGCTTGTCCACTCTCCAACAAGGGCCTTGCGAGAGAACTTCTTCTTATAGTCTTGAGATTTGCCTTTGTTCTTATCCTTGTTGAAGAACCTCTTCTTCTTGTGCTTGGCCTTGGGGTCTTCCTCTTGTTCTTCACTTGAATCTTGTGACTTGAATGCTTCTTTCTTGGGCTTTGGGCACTCTCGAACAAAGTGATTCTTTGAGCCACAATTGAAGCACTTGCCCCTTGACTTGGATGCAAACTTGTTCTTGAAGTTCTGCATCTTCCTCATGAGAAGAGCAAAGTCTTGGGTCAAGTCACCCTCATCATCATCATCTTCTTCATCATCTTCCTCAATGATCACCTTCTTCTTGTTCTCGTTGCTCTTGCTAGATTCTTGCTTGTCAGCCGGTAGAGCAAGATTGGATGGTTGAGGATCATCCAACCCCAATTGGTAGCTCTCAAAGGTGATGATCTTGCCAAGTACATCCTTCATGGTCTTGGTCTTGAGGTCACCTTGCAAGATGAAGGTGATGATGGACTCATACTTGGGGTCCTTGAATAGCCTCAAGAATCTTCTTATCACCTCAATGGGCTTCATCTTGAAATCATCTCCAAGTGCATCGATCTCCTCCACTAGTACATGAAAACGAGAATGAACAGTGTTAGCTCTCTCATGTGGCAATCTAGTGAAGTTATCATACTTGTCCTTCAGCACATAGTATCTTTCCTCTTTGACATCATTGGTGCCCTCATAGAGCCCTTGAATCTCAGTCCAGATACCATCTGCTAAGGAACTAGCATCTAGCTGAGCAAAAACATCCTTAGAGATGCAAGCAAACAAAGCATTCTTGGCCTTAGCATGACACTTAATGTAGTCAGGCTCAAGTAGGTTCACATTCGCATCGGACTCATGAGTGACCGACCATATCTCCGGATCAAGGGACTGAAGATAGGCTTGCATGCGAGCCTTCCAATAAGCATAGTCCTCACCATTGAAAATGGGAACACTCCCCGCCTGTCACAGCATCCTTACTCAAGGCTGTGAAGCCTCAAAGATGAGCACTTGGCTCTGATACCACTTGTAAGGACTGAAGGCGTACCAAGAGGGAGGGGGGGGGGTGAATCGGTAAGTCGCTCATGAATCCAAATACTTCAATTCCGCTACTTAAGTATAACAAGATAAGCAACCTAAAAAAGTCTAGTAGGACAAGACCCTACACATGCTAGTGTTCACGATAAGATAAAGTACGGAAGCCAATCACACTAGCCTATGTAAGCCACAAGTCACCCTACTCACTAGAGCACACAAATGCGGAATAGTAAAGAGAGGGTCAAGGAATGCTCATGCTTTTTTCCTGAGGTCTCGGAAGGACGGCGCCTTCCCCTAATCCTCGTTGGACCACTCCCGCCGGAGTCCCGGTCCCTCCCGCCACCAAGTGGAGTTCTCGCCCATGAGCCCGCAATCAGTCCTCGAGTGAAGACACGGTGTGCGTCACCGCTGCACAAAGCACAAGCTCGCGTCTCTCAAGAGCTTGCCGGACTCCCCGAGCTGACACGGGCGCTCACTAGCATGTGATGGCCTTTACAACCGATCATGATAGGCTCGATCATCGACACCTAGGTGGTCTAGGTCTCACCATAGACCAAGAGTAACAATCTAGATCACACCCTCGAGTACACCCTAGCCTTAGATGTGCAAGATGCTCAAGCTACTCTTCTCTAGCACACTCAAGATATGCAATATCTCCTCCTAGTGCTCTCCTCTTTTCCTCTTAGACCTTACCAAATGCTCTCAAGTATTCCACTGGACAAGAGAGGTCTCCAAGACCCCAGCAACAAAGTTATATAGGCTCCCAACCTCAAACTAGCCACTGCTCCACAAAATTGCCTTTCTGGACACACTGACCAGACTGTCCGGTCACTGCCTGACCGGACCTTCCGGTCACACTATAACGGCTCTCCTCAATCGTTGGCCTCCTCTGTCCAGGCAAATTCCTGTACTGACCGGACTGTCCGGTCACTGGACCGAACCATCCGGTCCACTTTCTCTCTCCATTCCAGGAGCCTTCGTGAAATGCACCTCTTCTGCCTTTCCTGCACTCCTACTGACTGGACCGTCTGGTCAGGAGACCAGACCGTCCGGTCTGCATGGAGTCTCCTGCTGATAGAACTCCTGCTCCTCACACTAAGTCCTGGACAACTCCCATAGTGACCATATAGTCTGGTCTCCACTGATCCCTCTGTCCGGTCTCTATGTCCAGAAGCTGAAACTTGTCATCCTCACTTGACTTCATTTCCCGGCTTCTCCGAACAGCTCCTTGGCTTCTCCACTACCATCTAGTGCCTGTGATTTCATCGAGCAACCTTGCACATCACTTACTAGACATGACCTAAGAGAATGACCTAGACCCCCTTAATAGTCCGGTTTTTCCTATGGACTCAATGCCCTAACAACTACTAAAGTGTTCCAAACACTTGCACCATAGCTTGTTCTCCGCTTTGATCCATCTTCATCAACCCTTGGACTCCATCAGGTTCACAAGCCTCCATGCTTGTGGTCATTGTCATCCATCGCCAAGGCAACCATCATCCATATGATTTGTAATAAAGTTAAGAGACGATTCCTACAAAGGCAACACTCGTGTAGATATTAGCCCACAATTTCATAGTTGTCATCTATCACCAAAACATCCATACTACGGGGATCCAATCATCAATGGTCATGAAGCTTACAAGCCTATTCATGAAATTCTACAAGATAATCAACTAGAGCAAGGTAAGCACACAAGCATGAGTAGCACAATATGTAAATGCGCCTTCCCCTACTCCTCGTTGGACCACTCCCGCTAGAGACCTGGTCCCTCCCACCACCAATGTGGAGTTCTCGCCCATGAGCCCACAATCACTCCCGGAGTGAAGACGCTGTGTGCATCACCGCTAACACCAAGGCACAAGCCGACTTTCGACACGGGCGCTCACTATTGATGCCCTTTCATCGGCGGGCTCAAATCGTGTATGAACATGTGATGGCCTTCACAACCAATCACGATAGGCTTGATCATCGTCACCTAACCAATCTAGGTCTCACCATATAATAAGAGTAACAGCCTAGATCACACCCTCGAGAACACCCTAGCCTTAGATGTGCAAGATGCTCTAGTTACTCTCACTAGCACTCTCAAGATATGCAATATCTCCTCCTAGTGCCCCTCTCTTTTCCTCTTGGCTCTTACCAAATGCTCAAGAAATTCCACTAGACAAGAGAGGTCTCCAAGACCATAACAACGAAGTTATATAGGCTCCCAACCTCAAACTAGCTGTTGCTCCACAAAATCACCTTTCTGGACGCACTAACCGGACTGTCCAATCTGTGCCTGACTGGACCGTCCGGTCACTCTTGGAACAACTCCATGAGCCCTTGGCTTCACTATGCGCAGGTGATATCCTCATACTGACCGGTCCGTTCGATTTGTCCAACGCGTCGAACAAGTTTGACGCGTTGCACATCTTCGTCAGACTCTAGAACCATGCTTCCTCTTTGACCTACACTTCACCAGTATTGACTGGACCATCCGGTCAGTAGATCGTACTGTCTGATCTCTATGGTCTCCAGTACAGACAGATTCCTTGCAAGTCCTTCTCTCCGAACTGTCTTCTCCTCTAGTGACCATATAGTCCGGTCTCCACTGACCCCCCTGTCCGGTCTCTATGTCCAGAAGCTGAAACTCCTTGTCCTCGCTTGACTTCTTTTCTTGGCTTCTCCAAATAGCTCCTTGGCCTCTCCACTATCACCTAGTGCCTATGATTTCACTGAGCATTCATGCACATCACCGACTATATATGACCTATGAGAAATGACCTAGATCCCCTTGATAGTTTGGTTTTTCCTATGGACACAAAGCCCTAACAACTAGACAAGTGTTCCCAACACTTGCTCCATAGGTTGTTCTTAGCCTTGATCCATCTTCATCAACCCTTGGACTCCATCAATATCATCTTGCCTCCATGCTTGTGGTCGGTGTCATCCATCGCCAAGGCCGCTGTCAACAATCATCATAAGGTAGAAAAGGTTTCCTACACGAACAACACTCATGTAGACATTAGTCACATTTCATGTTTGTCATTCATCACCAAAACATCATGTCTTGGGGTGACCTCAATGGTCATAATCCTTACAATCTTCCCCTTTTTAGTGATGGATGAATACCACTACTTATGATGCTCCAAAACAGACGAACAACGAAGAACCAAATGAAAAGAAAGGATTGAAAAGATTAATTTGGTCCTTACCTTGGAAGTAGTCTCCCCCTTGAAATGTGCAAGATGTTGCGGGAGAACTAACCAATCATGTAGCACACTTGGTGTCATTCTTTAGTTGAATTTTCCGCCCGTCATGGTATCGTGGTTGATGATCTTGTTGAAGTAGACACACACCAAGGACGCAAATGTTCATGTAGGTGTAGATGTTCATTTTTGTTGTAGACATGCACCATTGTCTTGATCATCTTCATTTGATTTTTCATGTTCTCCTCTTTGTCACTTCATAGCTTCATTGTATCTTCTTGTTCTTCTACCATTCTTGATGGTTGATCTTCATGTACTTTTCTTGATCTTTGACTTGGCTTTTGGATCTTCATGTATTCCTCTCCCCCTTTGTCACCTATCACCAAAAACCACACCAAAACACAACAGAACCAAGAAGAAAAAGATAGTTGGCAAGAGTTAGAATAACTCCCCCTTCACGGTGCTCCTTCTTGGTCGCAATGGTGTTTCACCATAGCCCCCCTACACACGTGACTCAACAAAATATTTTCTCAAATGTTCAAGGGTTAATCATTTGTGAGGTGGGAATGTATGAGCCACTTGTCATTGAGCCACGCGAGTAGATTTAACCTTGGAGCTCGGTTGAACATGGCTCAATGGGTATGAAGCACAATCATCACTATTTTTTCATCTAGAGAGTCATATACTCACATTGTAAATGAGCAACTCCCCCTAGACACATGCTTGGGAGCATGTATGGTATCACAATGCAAGGATGCATGAATGCAAAGAATGCAAATGCAACAAGTAAAAAATGCATGATGTGATGCTAAAGAAAAGAGAGAGAACTGCTACAAACCAAAGTGTCAACGACGAGTTGGTTCCTTCTCGAGCTTACTCACAATGGAAAATTCATCAAAGACTTGAGTACACTATGAACCACCTTCCCAAGCTTAACCCATGTCTATTGCTATCTCAAGGAGGTCCGAAGTCTACCTACAAAAGAAGAGAAACAAGCACAAAACAAAGACACAAACAACAAAAAAAAACAAACAAACACTATACAAATTTACAAAGGACAAGCTCAAGGGTTACTAGTGTGAAGTTGGAGAGGTCTAGAACATTGAGTTCTCCCCTTAGCTTGTTGAAGGTCTTCTCGTCGATTGGCTTGGTGAAGATATCTACCAATTGTTCATGAGTTCGCACACTCACCAACTCAATGTCCTTGTTCTCAACATGATCCCTTATGAAGTGATGATTCACTTGAATGTGCTTTGCATGACCATGATCTCTAGTTTTAGGAGCCATCTTGATTGCTGCCTCACTATCAAAAAAATAGTGGAATTTGAGTGTAGTTAAGGCCATAATCGGAGAGTGTTTGCCGCATATAGAGAAGTTGGGCACAACACTCCCCCGCTGCCATGTACTTCGCTTTGGCTGTAGATAGAGCCACCAAGTTTTGCTTCTTTCAGCTCCAAGATACTAGAGATCTTCCAAGAAATTCGCAACCCCCAAAAGTGCTCATCTTATTCACTTTGCATCCCGCAATGTCCGAATACGAATACCCAAATAACTCAAAGCTTGTTCCTCTAGGATACTATAATCCCATGGTAGGTGTGTACTTGAGGTATCTCAATATCCTCTTCACTGCCTTCAAGTGTGACTCCTTTGGATTTTCTTGGTAGCGTGTATATAAGCACACACTAAACATGATGTTCGGTCTTGAGGCCTTGAGATAGAGCAAAGAAACAATCATAGATCTATAGAGCTTGGAGTTCACCGGTTTCCATTTCACATCATCATCCAAGGGTTTGCTTGTAGCCATAGTTGTGTGCAGTTTTCCATGTTGAATCTCTTGAGGAGGTCCTTGGTGTACTTTTCTTGATAGATGAAGTTTCCCTCTCTCAATTGCTTAACTTGAAAACCAAGGAACACATGCAATTCCCCAATCATTGACATTTGGAATTCCTTAGCCATCATCTCCCGAAACTCCTCATTGAACTTCTCATTGGTTGACCCATAGATGATATCATCCATATGATTTGGCACACAAAGAGGTCCTTCCCAACATGCCTTGTGAACAAGATGCTATCAATGCTTCCAATGGTGAATCTATTTTTGAGGAGGAAGTTTCTCAAGTGTTCTTACCATGCCCTAGGAGCTTGCTTAGACCATAGAGAGCTTTCTTTAACTTGTACACATGTCTTGGACGGCTAGGATCCTCAAACCCTGGAGGTTGTTCCACATAGACTTTCTGATTGATCTCCCTATTCAACAATGAACTTTTCACATCCATTTGATAGAGCTTGAAGCCATTATATGATGCACAAGCAAGCAAGATCCAAATTGCCTCAAGATGAGCCACGAGAGCAAATGTTTCTTCAAAGTCAATGCATGCCACTTGAATATATCCCTTAGCCACTAGGTGAGCCTTGTTCTTGACAATGGCCTCTTTCTCATCTTGGTTGTTCTTGAAGACCCACTTGGTGCCAACCAAATTATGATTCTTGGGCCTTTCCACTAACTTCCACACTTTGCATCTTTGAAAGTTGTTCAATTCTTCTTGCATGGCAATAACCCACTTGAGATCATTCATTGCCTCATCCATTGTTGTGGGCTTAATCATAGAGACAAACAAGAAGTTCTCAATAGCAACATTTGCCTCCTCATCATTTCCGTCATCAATTTCTTCATTCACATAGTTGGGCTTGTATTGATTTCTCCTTGTCCTCACTCCTTGAGAATCTTGAGAATGATCCTTGTTTATGGCTTTCGGTCTAGGATGATGTTCTTCTAGAGAGGGAGAAGGTCTAGGTGATGTATCTTGTGCATCATGGGTTGCTTGCTTTCATGATATATGAGTGTCTTGGATTCTGAGAGAAGTGGGGGAATCACTCTTATGCTTTCTTATTTTGGACTTAGAGCTTAAAGTGGATGAAGATGTATCTTGTGAAGAGCTTGAAGAGTTGGTTTATGGTGATGTATGTGGGGAGGCTTGTGGCTCACTTGTCATTTGACTTCTGTACTATCCCACCTCTCCGACGCTAAGTTATGTGGGGAGGCTTACACGTGGCAGCTCTCTAGGACTTCAAGACTGCCCTCATAGACCAACGCATGTCTTTTCTACGCACTTTTGTCGCCACTCATGCGCGCCCGAGAATGACTTCCCGATCGGTCACCCATTCCTAAATTGCTCTGGGTCAAGCACACTTAACCTCAGAGTTCTCTTGTAACACCCTAATTTGTAAAATTCTAAAAATGCCAACTATTAGCATTTGGGAGTTTAATTAAATAACCTAGGACAAATTGTTTTTACAATAAATTAAATTAATTATTGCATTTGCATAGCATGACATGTTCATATAGATTTTTATTGCATTATGAATTTAGTTAATTATTAATTAGTGACCAGGGAATTAGGAATAGAAATTAGAATAGAATTTGGAGAGGAAAGGAATTAGGAAAGAAAAGAAAAGGAGAAAAAAAAAACCAGAACTGGGCTGAACCCACCAATTCAGCCCACCCGGAGCTCTCCTCCCCTCTCCCCACTCCCCTCTCTCGGCCCAGGCCGCCTTCACTTCCCTTCTCTCCCCCTCCCGCAGCCCAACCAGCCCCGCGGCCCAACTCCCGGCCGGCCCAGCACGCGCACGCCGTGGCCCACTCCCTTCCTTCTCTCTCTCTCTCTCTGGCACGCCGGCAACCACCTGTCATCCCCCATCTCTTGTCCCTCTCTCTTCCCCCGCCGGCAACCGAACCCGGTCCCGCCGATTCCCCTCCGCCCCGCCTCCATGGCTCCCGAAATCGGCGCCCGAACGCCGCGCGCTCCTCCGCTTCCCCTCCCCTCCCCACCTTTCAGCTGTTTTGGCCGTTACCGTACCCCGCGCACATCAATGGCGCTAGTGGCCATTGATGGCCGGAGCCCCACCCCCCTGCGCCGGCTCACTTCCTCCTCCCCACGCCTATAAATAGGACCCCCGGCACCGCCCTTTTTCCGCCGCCTCTCCCCCACTCCTTCCCGCTCGATCGCGACCACCGGAGCCATCTCCCCGCCGAACGCTGACCGCCACCGACGCCTCCCTCCACCGCCGACCGCCTCCCGGCCTCCCCTGCACCCGCGCGACCTGTCGGTGAGCATCGCCTTCCTCCCCTCTCTCTCCTGGAACCCTCACGGCGAGGAATGGCCGACCGGAGCGCCGTTCCGGTCGATCTCCGGCGAGCCCCGCCGCCGCCGCATAGCCGCCGCCGGCCGCCGCCCACATCCAGGACCCCCCCCCCCCCCCCGATGCCGTCCGTTTTAAAACCTAGGGCCCAGATTACAAGGACGAAGGGGTATTCCCCCTGGTCCACCATGGACCGTGGACCCTTCGGTCAACGCCAGTCCATAGAGCCGTGGACCTGGTCATGGATTTTTAATTCAGAAATTTGTATTTAATTCCCTATAATTTTATAAAATTACAAATAGTAGAAATTTGTATTTAATTCAGAAATTCCTGGATAATGTTAGCAGTTTTGCATTTTAGCCCCTATACTTAGTTTAAATTAGATTTAAGCCCCTATTTCTGTCTAGAACTGTAGAAATTTGTATTGAAGCCCAAATATTTTTATAAAATTAATTTTTAGCACATTAAATTTACAGAAACACCCCTATCCATTATTAGAACTATTATTTTGACCTTGTAATTTTACAAAAACACCCCTGGACTGATTTTAATTATGTCTTAGTCCGTAGAATTATTTTAAATTATACTTTAATCCTTATTAATTGTATAAATATTATTTTAGCCCTAAAAATTTACAGAAACACCCCTATACATTATTAGAACTATTATTTTGACCTTGTAATTTTATAAAAACACCCCTAGACTGATTTTAATTATGTTTTAGTCTCTAGAATTATTTTAAATTATACTTTAATCCTTATTAATTGTATAAATATTATTTTAGCCCTAAAAATTTATAGAAACATCCCTATACTTAATTTTAATTATAATTTGGCCCTGTCTTTTTACACTTAACCCCCTACACTTATTATTAATTATGTTTAAGTTCTAAAATTTTGCAACAACAACCTTATACTTTTTAGTAATTATTTTTCAGTCCTAATAATTTACACATTAGTCCCTATAATTTTACAAAATTATAAATAGGTCCTTAAAAGCCCCTGTTTTTACCCTTTTGCCCCTAAAACTTCAAACTAGCATAACTTTTTACTCGTAACTCTAATTTAGGTGATTCTTGCGCCAAAATTCTCATAGGAGCATAACCTTTGCATTCATTGCATCTACATATTGTTTTTCCTCTATTGCATAATTCTGTATTAATTGTTGTATGTTTTGCTTGTGTCGGTATTTCGTTACGTAAAGGCGAACATACACAAGGACCGCCCTACGAGGACTTTCAAGAGCAGGAATTTGAAGGGTTAGAGCAGCCTTCCACGCAGGACGAAGGCAAGTGTCCTTGATGCATACTGCACCTATTGAAATGTTACTATAGAATTGCATGCTTATGTCAATTTATTGGGAACCTATTGTTAAGGTTTTCCTAGTATTGTTTTACCCTGTTCCTTGTCACCTCGACACCATGGGTGAATTGTGGGTAGGAAATGCTTAGATGGCTTATGGGATGTGGGCTGATATTAATTTTGATTAATGAACAATGTCACGTGGGAAATGTTTGGTAAATTTTTTAGCAACATGGCTTAGGGATCTATGCAAGCCAAGTGGAAAGGATGTGGTGCTGTGGGCACATGGTTGTGGTGGTAGGCTTGATGTAGATCCTAGGAACCGGTTCTTGGAGTGACAACCCAGGAAAACAGTGCCATCACAAGACCGACATGGGTAAGGCTTGGCCTAGTAATTAGGTGTTCTCCCAGTGTCGGTGCAACATTTGGTGGAGCAGGGAATGGAAGTCGAGAGGACTGTCCTTGTATCCGAAAGGCTCAAGAGGGGGCTCCTGGGGTGATGAGCAGCTTGTTGAAGGGCTATCACTTATGGACGGGAGTGGAATCTTAGTGGCTAGCATGTACTAGGAGACCCTTTGGAAAAGCCTCGTAGTGAAACCCTGCCACACACCAAAGGAAGTGTGTAATGTGGGTCACGTCAACGGGCACCAAGGGAATCATGACTTGTGGGTAAAGTGGTACAAACTCTGCAGAGTATCAAACTATCGTGATAGCCGTGCTCACGGTCAAGAGCGGCCTAGAATCCTCACAAGATTAGTTGGGTATGGATGGGTTTGGTTGGAAAGATGGGATGGGTTGGAACTTGGTTACTATAGCACCTTGTGGAATCATGGTTGGGATGACCCCACGTAGTAAATAGGATGCTTAGGTTAATTAAAAGCTCATGCAAACCACTCTATAAAGCCTTTTCATGAATAAAACCCCATGTCATTCTTTCCCCCACTTGCTGAGTACGACACGTACTCACCCTTGCTATACCACGTTGATGTTCAGCCCAAGGAGAAGATTGAAGCCACTACGAAGATGAAGGAAGCGAGTACTAGGCGATGATCCACCAGTCGATGCCTGTGGTGATTGGGACGTCTACGCTAGTTAATTTCCGCTGCTCGAGTGTACTTTTCTTCTAGACCCACAGGTCCTTTTTGTAATAAAGATACGATGTAATAATTAAAGGATATGGATATTTATTCTTTTTACCATTGATGATGTACCATATGTGTGTATAACTTGATCCTGGGCACACATACGGCTGCACCCGTTTTTCTTCTTAAAATGGGTGTGACAGAAGTGGTATCAGAGCCATATCAACTGCAGGACGTCAGGCTAGTTAGCCATGGACGCATTTAAGGACCCTATTTTGTCTTACATCAATACAAACTATTTTAACAAAATATTAATCCTTGTTGTTTTCTTATTTTGTTGCTTTTGTTAAATTTCAGATTTCTTTAACCATTGCTTATTCATGCCTTATGATTTTAAAATGTAGATGGCCCGCACCAAGCAGACCGCTCGTAAGGTTACGATTAGACGCCACTATGGACTCCTTGCCCCTAGGCGTGTTCGGAAGGAAGAAAGTGAAGTAAATCAACCTGAACACGAGAAGACCCCAGTGATGGACGAGAAGCTTCCAGAGGAACCACAGGAAGATCCCAAGGAACCTGAAGAAGAAGAAGAACCAGAAGAATATGAGCAAGAAGCGCACCCTGAGGAACCACAAGGGGAAGAAGACCCAGAAGAGCCTGAGGACCCTGAAGATCCTAAAGATGGTGATGACTCAGAGGAGGACAAAGACCTATCCGTCCATATGGCTAAGAAGTACCACTCTCTTGGACTAGAGGGTGAGACCTTCTCCAAGACTCTGCGGAAGCTACTTGAGAAGATTAGCATCACCAACAGGCCTCAGTACTTCATCAAGATAGTGGATCGTCCTTTTTGTGAGGAATGGACAGCGGAGGTCAACATCTATGACGGCGACCGCATCATATCTACTCACAGTGGCCGCACCCCTAGGGCTACTCGTGGGGCCGTGGTGGACGATGCTACTTGGAGAGCTCTCACTAGCCTTTGCTACACTCACCGCCATGGAATAGCAAAGACAAGTTTTGCCCACATTCCCCATCGGAAGCCTGGCATGGAGAAGTACACCGTCGCTCCTATAGAATGGTATGTGAGCACTAGGGAGATGGACAAGACTCAGGGAGTCGCGGTGGACTTAAGCCGCACTATGGAAGCACTACAGAGGGAGAACCACACTCTTCGGAAGAGGCTGCGCGATACTGAGGATTACATAAAGCGCGACCAGCGAGTCAAGATGGGCGAGCAGAGTGACCTCTACTCATCGGGTATCCGCACTTGGACTGCAAACTCCCCGAAGCGTGCAAGTTCCCTACCTTCGGTCTCCGACGAAGTCAACTCCCGTGCCTAGGAGATTCCCTTACCCATGAATAAAGATTGTAACAATCAAACGCTTAGATCGATTTACTTTCATGGTGTGATGTAATGAACTCTGTGGCTTGGTTAAATAAGTGTGCTTGATGTGAGTTGTGGGATGCCTCGGCACCTTGTCCACAACCTCATCGTTTGGTTGCTCATTAAATAAACTATCTTTTACTTATCATTCCTTGATACATTTAGATGGGGATCATTCTTTTCGTTATTACCACACCTTGTCCCACACTAACTCCACCACCAATTCTATCAGATGGTTCGCACTAGAGGCCACGCTGGAGGTAGCAATCAGAACAACGAGGATGGCAATAATGCTTCGAACCTTGAGCAATTCTTGGCCATGCAGACTCAGCTCAAGCAGACAATGATTCAAACTTTGGGCGCTATACAACAGAACCACAACAACCAGCAGAACCACAATGCACCCCCGCCTCCACCTCCACCTCCACCCCAGAATAGATTGGGGGAGTTCCTAAGGACTAGGCCACCTACCTTTTCCCAATCCAAGGATCTGATGGAAACGGATGATTGGCTCAAGGCAATTGAGAAGAAGTTGATGATTGCTCAATGCAATGATCGAGAGAAGGTTCTCTTTGCATCTCATCAGCTGTATGGTGTAGCCGCAGACTGGTGGGAAGCGTATTGTAATGCTCATGCTGATGTGGAAAGCATCACTTGGATTGAATTCAAGGATAATTTACGCTCTCACTATGTCCCTACGGGCATTAAGTTGTTGAAAAAACAAGAATTTCAAGACCTGAGACAGGGAAACATGTTAGTAAGTGAATACCTGAATAGGTTCATCCAGCTGTCCAGGTATGCTCCTGAGGATGTGAACCCCGATGGGAAGAAGCAATATATGTTCATGAGGGGATTGCAGAATGACATCCAGTTTTAGTTGGTAAACAATGACTATGTAAACTTCCAAAAACTGGTGGACAAGGCCATTGTTGTGGAGAACAAGTGCAATGAGATTGAGAGGGAAGGCAAGAGGAAGATGCCATTCCAAGGACAATCATCTGGTAGTAACACTCGCCCCCGCATGATGTTATCTCCCAACCCATACCACCGTGCTCCCAACACTGTCAGGCCACCTATGCAAGCTCCACGCACCAACTTTCCAATGCAACGCTCCAACTACCAGGCACCTCGCCCTAACCAGCAGCAGGCACCTCACCCCACCTATCAGCAAGCACCCCGTCCCACCACCCCAACAGCTCCACAAAACCAGAACCGCCCTACCTCTGGAAACACTAATGGTGTGAAGCGCGGATGTTATCACTGTGGACAGGAAGGTCACTTCATGGGACAGTGTCCTCAACGGAACAACGCACCAAGGCAAGCCCCAAGCAACATGCTCCCAGGCAATCGAGGACAGCAGAATTATGCTCGAGGACGTGTCAATCATGTCACTACTGAGGAAGCTGAGCAAGCTGCAGATGTGGTGCTCTGCATGTTCTTAGCTAACTCTCAACCTGCAACCATTTTGTTTGATTCAGGAGCACCACATTCATTCATAACATCCACATATGTGGCAAAGCACAACCTACCGGTTGCTCTTATGAAGCATACCATGCTAGTTAGCTCTCCTGGTGGAGAAATGAGAACCAATCAAATATGCCCAAAGGTCGCCCTTAAAATAAGGGGGGTAGACTTCTCAGCTAATCTCGTAATCCTAGACTCCAAGGGGATAGATATAATACTTGGAATGGATTGGACGCAAGTATGATGGAGCGATACAATGCGCCAAGCAGTCGGTACAGCTGACTAGTGCAGAGGGTACCAAGGTTGAGTTCGTAGCAGCCAACTCTACTACCAAGGAGGTCATACTAAACCAAACCACCGGCACACCCATAGAAGAGATACGAGTGGTTTGTGATTTCCCTGATGTCTTTCCTGAAGAACTTCCAGGTATGCCACCAGACCGTGACATAGTTTGTTATCGACTTAATACCAGGAACTGCTCCTATATCTAAGAGGCCCTACAGGATGCGAGTTAATGAGTTGGTAGAACTAAAGAAGCAATTACATGATATGCTAGAGAATTGTTTCATTCGCCCTAGTTCCTCACCTTGGGGAGCTCCAGTACTCTTTGTCGAGAAGAAGGATAAGACTCAAAGGATGTGTGTGGACTATCGTTCTCTTAATGATGTGACCATCAAGAATAAGTATCCACTACCATAGATTGAAGACTTGTTCGACCAGATGAAAGGAGCTTGTGTATTCTCCAAGATTGATCTGCGATCCGGGTATCACCAATTAAAGATCAGACCATCAGACATACCCAAGACGGCTTTCCGAACAAGATATGGGTTATATGAGTATACGGTAATGTCATTTGGGTTGACCAATGCACCGGCCTACTTCATGTACCATATGAACAAGGTGTTCATGGAATACTTGATTAAGTTTGTTGTGGTTTTCATTGATGACATCTTGGTGTTTTCTGACAATGAAGAAGAGCATGAGGAACACCTGAGGCTAGTTCTAGAGAAGCTACGTGAACACCAGTTGTTTGCCAAATTGAGTAAGTGTGAACTCTGGCAGAAGGAGGTAGCATTTCTCGGTCATGTGATCTCTGCTGGAGGAGTGTCAGTCGATCCAGGCAAGGTAAAGCATGTTCTAGACTGGAAACCACCACAGACAGTAAAGGAGATTAGAAGTTTTCTTGGATTAGCCGGATACTATCGGTGATTCATAAAGGACTTCTCCAAGATAGCAAAGCCAATGACGACATTGTTAGGGAAGGACAAGAGTTTTGAGTGGACTCCGCGTTGTCAAGCCAGTTTTGAAGAATTGAAGAAGAGATTAACGTCAGCCTGTGTCTTAATCTTACTTGACACCAGTAAGAGTTTCGACATATACTCTGACGCATCCAGGCAAGGACTAGGATGTGTGCTCATGCAGGAATGTCATGTTGTGGCATATGCCTCTAGGCAATTACAGAAGCATGAAGAGAAGTACCCAACACACGATTTGGAATCAATGGCAGTGGTACATGCTCTGAAGATTTGGAGGCACTACATCCTTGCTCATCGTTGTGAAATCTATACGGATCACAAGAGTCTCAAGTACATATTCACTCAGACGGAGTTGAACCTAAGACAACGACGTTGGTTAGAGTTGATTAAGAACTATGATGTGGGTAGTAACTATCATCCAGGGAAGGCGAATGTTGTTGCGGATGCCCTGAGTAGAAAGAACTATTGCAGTTAGTTAATCGTGGAAAGGCTACCGCCAGAGCTCTGCAAGGAGATTGAATGACTGAACCTTGGGTTTGTGAATGAGTTAGAGACCGCTGCAATAGAAGTGGAACCAACTCTCGACAAAGAAATTCGCAAGGGACAACTAGAGGATGAGAAGCTAAGTGAGATCAGAAAGCTCAATTAAGGAAGGAAAAGCTACCGACTTCACAGAAGATGAGAAGGGTACTATATGGATAGGTAAAAGAATATGTGTGCCAGACAAGAAGCCCCTTCATGACATAATCCTATGGGAAGCACACGATTCTGCATACTCCATTCATCTAGAAAGTACTAAGATGTATCACGACTTGAAGACTCGTTATTGGTGGTATGGCATGAAGCGCGATGTCGCAGAGTATGTTGCGGTATGTGACACATGTCAACATGTCAAGGCAGAACACCAACGACCCGTCGGATTACTTCAACCTCTAAAGATTTCTGAGTGGAAATGGGAACAAGTCTGTATGGACTTCATAGATGGATTACCCCGTACACAGTCGGGATATGATTCTATATGGGTTATAGTTGATCGTTTAACCAAGGTGGCACACTTTATTCCGTCAAGACAACTTATAGTGGTGTGAAGCTGGCAGAACTATACATGTCAAGAATAGTGTGTTTACATGGAGTCCCTAAGAAGATAGTATCTGACAGAGGCTCTCAGTTCACCTCGAGGTTTTGGGAGAAGGTACATGAATCTCTTGGCACCAAGTTGAACTTCAGCTCTGCATATCACCCTCAGACTGATGGACAGACCGAGAGGACGAACCAGATACTAGAAGACTTGTTGAGAGCTTGTGCATTGAAATATGGAAAGAGTTGGGACAAGAGCTTACCCTACGCAGAATTTTCTTATAACAACAGTTATCAAGCAAGTATAGAGATGGCGCCTTTCGAGTTCCTATATGGAAGAAAGTGTAGGACACCTCTATTCTGGAACGAGACAGGAGAGAACCAAGTCTTCGGACCTGAGATACTACAAGAAGAAGAAAGACAAGTTAAGATGGTACGCGAGAACCTAAAGGTTGCACAGTCAAGGCACAAAAGCTACGCCGATCGTAGGCGAAGAGACCTATCCTTCGAGATTGAAGATTTCGTGTATCTCAAGGTATGACCCATGAGGGGTGTTAGACGCTTCAAAGTCAAAGGGAAGTTAGCACCACGTTACATTGGCCCTTTCAAGATCCTCGATAGAAGAGGAGAAGTTGCATATTAGTTGGAGCTACCCTCGCATCTCACGGATGTGCATGATGTGTTCCATGTGTCCTAATTAAAGAAGTGCTTAAGAGTGCCTGAAGAACAACTCCCTGTTGATGAAATAGACCTTCGGAAAGACCTCACATATACGGAACAACCAGTCAAGATCTTAGAAGTCGTTGAGAGAGTTACAAGAAACAAGGTGATCCGAATGTGCAAAGTGCTATGGAACCATCACACCGAAGAAGAAGCCACCTGGGAGTGTGAAGAAGATTTAAAAGCCGAGTTTTCCCACCTCTTCATCGATCTTTCTGAATCTCGAGGGCGAGATTCATTGTAAGGGGGGTAGGTTTGTAACACCCTAATTTGTAAAATTCTAAAAATGCCAACTATTAGCATTTAGGAGTTTAATTAAATAACCTAGGACAAATTGTTTTTATAATAAATTAAATTAATTGTTGCATTTGCATAGCATGACATGTTCCTATAGATTTTTATTGCATTATGCATTTAGTTAATTATTAATTAGTGACCAGGGAATTAGGAATAGAAATTAGAATAGAATTTAGAGAGGAAAGGAATTAGGAAAGAAAAGAAAAGGAGAAAAAAAACCAGAACTGGGCCGAACCCACCAATTCAGCCCACTCGGAACTCTCCTCCCCTCTCCCCACTCCCCTCTCTCGGCCCAGGCCGCCTTCACTTCCCTTCTCTCCCCCTCTCGCAGCCCAACCAGCCCCGCGGCCCAACTCTCGGTCGGCCCAGCGCGCGTACGCCGCGGCTCCCTCCTGCTCTCTCTCTCTCTCTCTCTCTCTCTCTGGCACATGGGCCCCGCCTATCATCCCCCATCTCTCGTCCCTCTATCTTTCCCCGCCGGCAACCGAACCCGGCCCCACCGATTCCCCTCCGCCCCGCATCCTCGGCTCCCGAAACTGGCGCCCGAACACCGCGCGCTCCTCCGCTTCCCCTCCCCTCCCCACCTTTCAGCCGTTTCAGCCGTTACCGTACCCCACGCTCATCAATGGCGCTAGTGGCCATTGATGGCTGGAGAGCCCCCCCCCCCCCCCCGCGCCGGCTCAATTCCTCCTCCCCGCGCCTATAAATGGGACCCCCGACACCACCCTTTTTCCGCCGCCTCTCCTCCACTCCTCCCCGCTCGATCGTGACCACTGGAACCACCTCCCCTCTGAACGCCGACCGCCGCTGACGCCTCCCTCCACCGCCGACCGCCTCCTGGCCTCCCCCGCACCCACGTGACCTGTTAGTGAGCATCGCCTTCCTCCCCTCTCTCTCCCGGAACCCTCGCGGCGAGGAATGGCCGATCGGAGCGCTGTTCTGGCCGATCTCCGGTGAGCCCCACCACCGCCGCTGCCGCATAGCCGTCGCCGTCCGCCGGCCACATCCAGGACCCCCCCCCCCGATGTCGTCCGTTTTAAAACCTAGGGCCCAGATTAGAAGGACGAAGGGGTATTCCCCCTGGTCCACCATGGACCGTGGACCCTTCGGTCAACGCCAGTCCATAGAGCCGTGGACCTGGTTCACGGATTTTTAGTTTAAAATTTAATTCAGAAATTCCTAGATAATGTTAGCAGTTTTGCATTTTAGCCCCTGTACTTAGTTTAATTAGATTTAAGCCCCTATTTCTGTTCAGAACTGTAGAAATTTAAATTTAAGCCCAAATATTTTTATAAAATTAATTTTTAGCACTTTAAATTTATAGAAACACCCCTAGACATTATTAGAACTATTATTTTGACCTTGTAATTTTACAAAAACACCCCCCTAGACTGATTTTAATTAGGTCTTAGTCCCTAGAATTATTTTAAATTATACTTTAATCCTTATTAATTGTATAAATATTATTTTAGCCCTAAAAATTTATAGAAACACCCCTATACATTATTAGAACTATTATTTTGACCTTGTAATTTTACAAAACACCGCTAGACTGATTTTAATTATGTTTCAGTCCCTAGAATTATTTTAAATTATACTTTAATCCTTATTAATTGTATAAATATTATTTTAGCCCTAAAAATTTATAGAAACATCCCTGTACTTAATTCTAATTATAATTTGGCCATGTCTTTTTACACTTAACCCCTACACTTATTATTAATTACGTTAAGTTCTAAAATTTTGCAAAAACAACCTTATACTTTTTAGTAATTATTTTTTAGTCCTAATAATTTACACTTTAGTTCCTATAATTTTATAAAATTACAAATAGGTCCTTAAAAGCCCCTATTTTTACCCTTTTGCCCCTAAAACTTCAAACTAGCATAACTTTTTACTCGTGACTCCAATTTAGGTGATTCTTGCACCAAAATTCTCGAAGGAGCATAACCTTTGCATTCATTGCATCTACATATCATTTTTCCTTTGTTGCATAATTGTGTATTAATTTTTGTATTTTTTGCTTGTGTCAGTATTTCGTTATGTAAAGGCGAACATACATAAGGACCGTCCTACGAGGACTTTCAAGAGCAGGAATTTGAAGGGTTAGAGCAGCCTTCCACGTAGGACGAAGGCAAGTGTCCTTGATGCATACTGCACCTATTGAAATGTTACTATAGAAATGCATGCTTGTGTCAATTTATTGGGAACCTATTGTTAGGGTTTTCCTAGTATTGTTTTACCCTGTTCCTTGTCGCCTCGACACCATGGGTGAATTGTGGGTAGGAAATTCTTAGATGGCTTTTGGGATGTGGGCTGATATTAATTTTGATTAATGAACAATGTCACGTGGGAAATGTTTGGTAAATTTTTTAGCAACATGGCTTAGGGATCTATGCAAACCAGGTGGAAAGGATGTGGTGCCGTGGGCACATGGTTGTGGTGGTAGGCTTGTTGTAGATCCTAGGAACCGGTTCTTGGAGTGACAACCCAGGAAAACAGTGCCATCACAAGACCGACATGGGTAAGGCTTGGCCTAGTAATTAGGTGTTCTCCCAGTATCGGTGCAGCATTTGGTGGAGCAGGGAATGGAAGTCGAGAGGACTATCCTTGTATCCGGAAGACTCAAGGGGGGGCTCCTGGGGTGATGAGCTGCTGGTTGAAGGGCTATCACTTATGGACGGGAGTGGAACCTTAGTGGCTAGCATGTACTGGGAGACCCTTTGGAAAAGCCTTGTAGTGAAACCCTGCCACACACCAAAGGAAGTGTGTAATGTGGGTCGCGTCCACGGGCACCAAGGGAATCATGACTTGTGGGTAAAGTGGTACAAACTCTGCAGAGTATCAAACTATCGTGATAGCCGTGCTCACGATCAAGAGCAGCCTGAAATCCTCACAAGATTAGTTGGGTATGGATGGGTTTGGTTAGAAAGATGGGTTGGGTTGGAACTTGGTTAATATAGCACCTTGTGGAATCATGGTTAGGATGACCCCACGTAGTAAATCGGATGCTTAGGTTAATTAAAAGCTCATGCAAACCACTCTATAAACCCTTTTCTTGACTAAAACCCCATGTTATACCACGTTGATGTTGAGCCCAAGGAGAAGATTGGAGCCACTACGAAGATGAAGGAAGCGAGTACTAGGCGATGATCCACCAGTCGATGCCTGTGGTGATTGGGACGTCTACACTAGTTAATTTCCGCTGCTCGAATGTACTTTTCTTCTAGACCCACGGGTCCTTTTTGTAATAAAGATACGATGTAATAATTAAAGGATATGGATATTTATTCTATTTACCATTGATGATGTACCGTTTGTGTGTATAACTTGATCCTGGGCACACGTACGGCTGCACCTATTTTGCTTCTTAAAATGGCTGTGACATCTTTCGAGATGAGCTTCCAAAAAAGAAGTTGCAACATGTTGGTATGAGTATTTTATCAATCCTATTAAGCCCTGAGTCGGGATATCACACTCTCACCCTCTTAGAAGACCGATGTCCTTGTCGGTCAACCCTAGGCCAGGAACTTCCCCTCTTGGCCACGTTCGTGTGCCAAGTGTCAGCGTATGTGCCATGCTGTGTGACCACTCTGGGCCCACACCAGCCATGCACACCATGCCTACGCAACTGCGATCCCATGCATCCATGAAACTATAAGGACCAGCTCTGATACCAACTGTAACGTCCCGCCACTTCGAGGCTAGGCCCGCTTACACTTGGTAGCTCTCTAGGACCTTAAGACTGCCCTCATAGACCAACACATGTCTTTTCTGCACACTTTTGTCCTGACTCATACGCACCTAGGAATGACTTCCCGGTCGGACACCAATCCCTAAATTGCTCTGGGTCAAGCACGCTTAACCTCAAAATTCTTTCGAGATGAGCTTCCGGAAAAGAAGTTATAACTTGTTGGTATGAGTATTCTATCAATCCTATTAAGCCCTGAGCCAGGATATCACAAGTTCCCTCATCACTTGGTGGGTGTACTCTCACTGAAGCTTGGGAGGATCTAGAAGGTGTGTTAGTGGCACCTTGGGTTGGTTCTTACACCTCGGAGGAAGAGGTTGGTTGAGGAGGTGGAGTAGAGGGCTCATCAATATCACCATCACTGGCCTCGTGGGGTAACACCTCGCCCACGAGCATGTTCCTCAAAGCCTATGGCTGAGTTGTAGACCCTATATGCTTTAGAAGTACGTGAGTATCCAACAAGAATGTCTTCATCTGTCCTGCTCTCAAACTTCCCAGGCTTCCTTCTCTTCTTGAGTATGTAGCAAGTGCACCCAAAGACCCGGAAATAGGAAACATTGGGTTTCCGTCCCACCAATAGCTCATAGGGTGTCTTCTTCAGCAACCCGTGGAGATAGACACGGTTGGAGGTGTAGCAAGCTATGTCGATTGCCTCTGCCAAAAACCTCTCATGAGTCCCATACTCATCTAGAATTGCACGGGCTAGAGTGATGAGTGTCTTGTTCTTCCTCTCCACAACTTCATTCTGCTCCAGAGTATATGTAGCGGAGAATTCATACTTGATCCCTTCTTGTCACAATATTCCTCGACTGATGTGTTCTTGAACTCAGTCCTATTGTCACTCCTCATCTTCACAATGTTAGTCTTGAATTCATTCTTTGCACTTCTAGCAAACTTCCTGAAGATATCACTGGCTTGAGATTTATCCACAAGAAAGAAGGTCCAAGTATATCTCGTGAAGTCATCAACTATCACCAAGCAATAGAGATTGCCTCCCAGACTCTTGTAATGAGTTGGCCCAAACAAGTCTATGTGCAAGAGCTCCAGAGGATGAGATGATGTGGACAAGGGTTCTCGATCTTTCGAAAGGTTCTGATAATCTTCATTTGGGCAGAGGCGAAACACAAATCGACCCGACTTCTAAACAACACGTTCAAAACCCTGCAATCACAGCACAATGTCTCCTCTGGTTATCAACCGTCCAAGAACGATTGACCTTGCCAAGAAGGCTAATATCTGCATGTGAATCGAGAACACAAGCAAGAACAAAGAAGAATGCAACACAATTGCATATGTATGATTAATCTCACAAAGGTGGGGTCTCACAAACCGATGAAATGATGAAACTGTTATGAACAGAATAATCTAAGCAAAACCTGCACCCTAATGGTGCGGCGGCGGCTGTTTATGAAGGCTCTAGGGTCGTGCTAGACCCTCTGGATGCGCCCCTAATTGGGCTCAACTGGATAGAAAGCCCAAAGGTCAAAAACAGGTGATGTAGCACCGAAACAGATTCTGGACCCTCTTTTGTTTTGACAATTCTTGATGACTCGATATGCATTTTGACATGAAACCGGTCACATTGGAAAGGCCTTCTACTTAGTTTTTCGTGCATATGTAGAACGTCAAAATCTGAGTCCATATACGTCCTGGGTGTCCGTTTTAATGTAGATTGGTCCTGGGGCCCAAAAAAACTCAAAGTCAGTTTTGATTGGGCCTCCACTTTGGCTTCCACGCCCTTGCTAGTCCTCCACGTACCCAAGTCCTTCCTCCATCATCTCCTGGACCTCTCCATGGTTCCTAATCATAATATAATCATTTGGTAGCGAACCATTCTCAAAAATAACATATAATAAAGAACGAAGGAACGAGCTCACCTTTAAACTTAGTCATCTTACACGAGCTCTAGTCATTGGACCTTGCAAGTCTAGAACTGGAGGAGTGTTGTGTGTATCCATACAAGTGATGTCCTCATCATAAGATATAAACATGAATGACTTCGTGGAATGTGAAGATTGAGAAACCATGTTGAGATGTGCCATGTTTTGGTGCTTGAGTTGAAATGCAGGAATCCAGGGATTGCATGGGTTTGCATATCATGGTTTCAACTAACAGGAGTTGGTGGAGGTATTGGTGATGTTGCAGTAGTTCGCAAATGTGTTTGTTTGTCTCATGATGTGTTGGTCACTGGAGTCGACTTGGCGGTCAACGGCGAGAGGATCAGGCACAAGTAGGGGACTTGGGGCCAGACGATCGGGATGCCAGGTGAAGTCAAGGGTGAACCACACCGTACACGTGGAGAGGCAAGAAGCACGGACGGTTTTGCGATTGAGCCTCAAAACCGTGGTGGTGATGAAGATGGTGTGTTGACCAAGTCAAGGCGAGTGGGTTGCCGGTGCAAGTGACAAGGGGGCCCGATGGACAGGGACTAGGAGAGACTTGCCGGTGGTCAGAATCACGGGACGAGGTGACACGTGTCAACATCGAGAAGTCACACTTTGAGAAGCGTGCAAAGCGATTTCCCGATTTGGGCCTCAAAACCGGTGACGGCAATTGGAGGTGCACATGGCACCATCGCGGAGCTTGCGTCGAGGGCAAGCAAAGTTATGAAGGGCTCGATGCCATTCGGGCAACGAGGAAAAAGATGGATGGTCCTGCCTTGGGTGGTTGGTGGGTGTGTTATGTAGGTCGAGGGTAGAGTGGTCATGTGAACAATAGACCCTAGGCCTATATAAGAAGAGGTAGGCCTGGTGGAAGAGGTGCCTCTCTTTCCATTAGCCTTGTGTTAGGGTTCTACTCAAAGTGCTTGGAGAGGTCTTCATGTTTTAGTGGAGAGTAGTGGGTGTGTGAGAGACATCTCTTGCTCTTCCAAATTGTGGGAGGAAGAAGGTGGCTTCCTAGTCTTGTTTCCTTGGATCTTATAAGCACCTTTCTATGATATGAGAATTATTTTTATGCTCAAGATCTCCCTCTTTATTTTCAGAGCTATTTTCATGGTAATCTTTTATCTCACTTTTGGATGAGTTTTTGGTTCGGATTGCTTAAAAAACTTGTTGCTAGGATGAGCTAGAAGAATCCTCTATGGATCCTTGACCGAATCAATAGCTCTAGCACCTTCGATTTGAAGGATTTCTCGAGTTTCCCCTTTTTGGTGTTCTGGGCACAAGATCAGAAATTCGTGATGATTCCTTGAGACAATTGAGTTGATCTTCAAGATTTAGGGTTGTGATGTGATAAGAATTCACTGGTCCAAAAAATGCATCATTTGGAGTTCATCTGATTAGGTTTTGGTCAAGATCTTGCAAAATCCTAAAAGTTTTTCCTATTTCATCCGGGCCAATTGGCACTGCTGATGGGCTTAACCAGCATTGCCGATGGTCTTAACCGGCATTGCTGATGGTCTTAACCAGCACTACCGATAGTGCCAACCAGCACTACCAATGGTAGTCCAGTGAGGTCTGGTTTTTGTGACGTTCTTGACTATTTCCAGTCTTTGCTGCTTCTTGTTGTTTTCGTTGTGTTACTTTGCTGTGGTTGATCACTCCTAGGGCTAGTACACCACGAGTTGGTGTGTGTAGTCTTGGTGATCGGTTCAGAGGTTGGCTTGGGTTGTTTTTGGGATATAGGTCTAGTTCTCTTGGAGAATTTTGATTGGCTCTCATTCACCCCCCTGGTCGCCTTCTCAGTCGTTCAATTGGTATCAAAGTAGGTTTGATCACTAGTTGACCTTCACTAGCTTTGTGATCCGAAGGCGACAAGGAGAAGCGTGCTGTCAAGCTCTGGATGTTCGATGGAGAGGACTTCCCCTACTGGAAGTCGCGGACCAAGGCTTTTCTGCTGAGTCAAGGACATGCTATCTGGGACATCGTCAAACAAGAATACAACATACCTGTCGGCCTCAACACCGCTCCACTAGGTGAGTTGAACAGATATGAAAACAACTCCAAAGCTGTCAATATTCTGCTTTTTGCACTTGGTACGAGTGAACATGATAGAGTTGCACACCTTGACACTACTCATGCTATTTGGGATAAGCTCTGCACATACCATGAGGGTACCAATCAAGTCAAGTCTACACGTAAGGATTCTTACAATAGACAGTACCCAACCTTTGCACAGAAACCTGGCGAGTCACTAGATGACACTTTTCGTAGGTTTAAGGCAATTGTGTGCAACTTGCGGGCTTATGGCAACCTTGTGTATGATGACAATGATAGAGCTAACCAACTGCTGTACTCACTTGATGAAAATGGTTGGGGGGGGGGGGTTAAAATTGCTGCTCTAGAAGAAACTGTTGACTTCAACACCTTGAACTGTGAGACACTGTATAGCAAGCTGAAATCTCATGAACTATCTTGGAAATATCGTCCTAATCTTGCTATTCCTGCTTCTAGCATGGCATTGCTTTCTAGCTATCAGAAAGTCACTGTGATGCTTGTTATGGAACTAACCCCTCACTTGATAAGTCTTCCTTGGAGTTTGCTCTGTCTTCTCTTGTTGCTGCTTCCGATGAACAGATGGAGTGCATTCCTGACGAGGAACTGTCCTTGCTCACAAGGAAGTTCAGGAAGTTCTACAACAACTGCAAGGAGTGAAGAGGAGGTGATTCAAGAACTTGCTTCGAGTGCGGTGACCCGGGACACTTCATTACTGACTGTCCCCAGAAGAAGAAGAAGGCTGGGTACCGTGACAACAACACTGAATACTTCAAGCAGAAGAAGAACCGCTTCTACAAGAAGGGCAAGAACTCTAAGAAGTTCATCAAGGCCATTGCACGCGCCTGCGTTGCCGCCTTGAGCAATATTGACCTCACATCAAGCGAAGGCCTTTCAAGCTCGGAGGAGGAGGGTGAGAAGCCAGGAGTCAAGAGGAAGGATGACTTCACCAGGCTTTGCTTCATGGCAAAGAACGACCACGACCCCGACTCTGGATCCGACTCCGACACAAGCGAGGTACCTCCCTCTCTTGATGAGCTCTCTTCTAAACTTGATCATTTACGCGATGTTCTGCTCATGCAAGATGATAAGCTTTGCAGTGCTGTTCATGAGAGTAGAGAGCTTAAGTGTATGTTGGAGAGTGCTGAGTATGAGATCACTTCGCTTAGGTCTAAGCTTGCTAAAGATGACATGGTTGTAGAGTGTGAGTCTTGTCAAGTTGTGATGAATGATCTGAGTCAGAGGGGAGTGTGCATGCTCAAGTTGCAAGTCAGCTTGAGAGTGCCCTCAAGGAGCTTGATGAATTCAAAGCTAGGCCAACTCTTTTGGGTGCATGTCAGAAGTGCTCGAAGCTCACAGATGAGTTGGAAGCTCAAACCCTCAAAGTCAAAGAGCTTGAGTCCAAGATGCTCATTGAGACTCACTCTATGGTCCTTGAACCACCATGTGAGGTGTGTGTCTCTCTTAAGGACAAGCTTGTAATGACTAGGGATGAAAACAAAGTCCTAGTTCAAGAAAATGACTATCTTATTTGTAGGCTGCAAAGAACCCTAATGAGTGAGGAAAAGATTGAGAGTGACTTGGCAAGAGTCAAAGAGAGTGCTAGTAGGTCAAACTACAACTTGGGATTGGGATTTGAGAGGTGTGACAAACAGAGTGAAAATGTGGGCAAGTTTGTACCTAGCTCAAGCTAGAAGGATGAGGAACAATCCATCAAACCCACTGGCACATACTATCCACCAAACCCCAAATCTTCCTTCAACCCAAAGCAAACAGAGAAGCCAAAACCCAAGCCCTCTATGCAAACAAAGCCTAAACATGAGAGTGTCTAAATTTGCATGTTCTGTGGTCGTAAGGGTCACTTGGATGAACTTTGTTATATGTGTAAGAGAATTGAGAGGGTGCAAGCGGAGTTGATTAGAAATGTGCGTCATGATGATTTTGTTGACTTTTAGTCTCACTCTTTTTCTCGTTCCTATCATGGACAGGGTCATCCCTCATATGACTTTGATTCACGAAACAAAGACTTTACGCAGTAGCACTTTGGTGCCCCATGTTTTCTGTATTGTGGTGAGCGTCACTCGCATCGATTTGGCTTTCACATAGATGATTTCTATCACAACCCAAGGTTCGAGTCGAGATGCTTTGACAGGCCACGCTTTTCCCCTTGTGGTTCTCGTCCCACACGTTTGAATGATAATGTGCAAAGAACTGTGATGACTACTACCGGTCGTATGGTTAAGTGCTGGGTTCCCAAATGCTTTTTGACTAATCCAAGCACTGAGCCATCGACTTTTCCTTCTTGTTCTTTGTAGGCAGCAGGTGGAGGCCTGGAGAACAAATGGTTGATGGACTCTGGGTGTTCGCGCCACATGACCGGAGATAAGTGGTTCTCCAGCCTCACCCTGTTGAAGCGCCGAGAGTATGTGACCTTTGGAGATGACAAGAGAGGGAGAGTGAAGGCATGAGGCGCGATAAAGGTAAATGAAAAATTCACTCTCAAGGATGTTGGTTTGGTTGAGTATCTCAAGTACAATCTCCTCTTTGTCTCTCAGCTTCTTGATGTTGGTTTGGAAGTGCGCTTTAAGTTGAATGCTTCTTGTGTTCTTGATTCGTGTGGTTCTTTGGTTTGTGGGATTTCTCACATTGGCAGTGTTTTTCAGGCTGATTTTACTAGTTCTCCTGGTTCTCACAAGTGCTTGTTTGTTCAATCTTCTTTTGAGCTCTGGAAATGGCATAGGAGACTGGGTCACATGAGCTTTGACTTGTTATGTCGCTTGAGTGGCCTAGGTTTGATCCGAGGATTGCCTAAGCTCAAATTTGATAAGGATTTGGTTTGTGCTCCTTGTCGTTATGGGAAAATGATTGCCATTTCTCATCCACCAATTAAGTTGGTGATGACTGAACGCCCTGGATAGTTGCTTCACATGGACACTGTTGGTCCTTTTCGGGTTCGTTCGGCGGGTGGGAAGTGGTATGTTCTTGTGATCGTTGACGACTACTCTCGCTGCTCTTGGGTTTACTATCTTGAGAGCAAGGATGAAGTGTTTCACCACTTTTGGAGCTTAGCTTTGAGGTTGTTCAAGGAACTCCCTGGTGCATTACGATCAATCCATAATGATAATGGCACCAAGTTCAAGAACTCCTCCTTTGATGCTTTCTGTCTTGAGTATGGTATTGAGCATCAATTTTCAGCACCTCGTGTTCCCTAGCAGAATGGTGTGGTCAAAAGAAAGAACAAAACCTTGGTGGAGATGGCCCAGACGATGCTCGATGAGCATTGGACTCCGAGGCAGTTCTGGGCTGAGGCCATTAGCACTGCTTGCTATGTTTCCAATAGTATTTTCTTGTGCTCAATTCTTAATGTGACTTCTTATGAGCTGCGTTTTAGGAGAAAGCCCTCGGTTTCGCATTTGCGTGCCTTTGGTTGCAAGTGCTTTATTATCAAGCATGACAATCTTGATAAGTTTGAGTCGAGATCTTCTGATGGCATCTTTCTTGGTTTTTCCTATAGAGTTTTGAATTTGGAAACTAACACCATTGTAGAATCCTATGAGGTAACCTTTGATGAATCAAACTTTTGTGCAAGGAATGTGATTGATTCTGCAGGTGACAAGGAGCCGAAGGAAAGCATCTTTGTAGAAGAGGACCTACAGGGCTTTGATGATGATGATGATGATTCACTTCATCTCTCATCTGAGCTTGTTCCTGCTGCTACCACTACTCCAGCAGAGGGTCCAAAAGCTTCTACATTGACTTCAGCGTCTGTCAAGCGAGCTCTAGTTGTGGCTCTAGCCATGGAAAGTGAATTTCAGATGTAGATGATGGACGAGCTCACCTTCTTTCTTGGGCTTCAAATCAAGCAGTGCAAGCAAGGCACTTACATTCATCAAGCCAAGTACACGAAGGATCTCCTAAAGAAGTTCGACATGGTCAATATGAAGCCGCTATCTATACCAATGTCCACCACAACGACACTTGACCTTGATGAAGACTGTGAAGCGGTGGACTAAAGGGAGTACAGGAGCATGATTGGCTCCCTCTTGTACCTGACGATGACAAGACCCAACATACACTTTGCGGTGTGTCTTTGTACTCGCTTTCAAGCTTCCCCAAGGGTGACTCATCGCAAGGCTGTCAAGCGCATCTTCAGGTATCTCAAATACACCCTTGAGTTTGGCCTTTGGTACACTGCATCTTCTTCTCTTGATCTTATTGGGTATTCAGATACGGACTTTGTTGGGTGTAGAATTGATAGGAAGAGCACTTCTGGTATTTGCCATTTCTTGGGTACTTCCTTGATCTGTTGGTCGTCTCGTAAGCAGTCGAGTGTAGCCCAATTCACCACAGAGGCTGAGTATATCGCTGCTGCTAGCTACTGCTCACAAATCCTATGGATTTTGTCCACCATGAGAGATTATGGGTTAACCATAAAGAGTGTACCACTCATGTGTGATAACTCCAATGCCATATGCTTAGCCAAAAACCCAATCCAACATGGTAAGGTCAAGCACATAAATGTGCGATTCCACTTCTTGAGAGACAATGTGGAGAAAGGGGATGTTGAGCTTAAATACATCGATACCAGAAACCAACTAGTTGATATCCTCACCAAGCCCATAGATGCTTCAAAACATGCTTTGAGGGGGAGTTGGAGTTCTCTTGTATATATGTATCTTACCTTTTATGTATTGCATCTCATATGTAATATATGCATTGGTAGATGAGCTTTGATTCTTATGTTTGCCTCTATTTCTCATTGCTATGTTTGAGATTTTCTAGATGGCCTGTTATAGACTCATGTGAGCAACTTGCTAATCTTAAAGGTAAACTAAGCATCTTGTGAACCTTATGAACTAATCTTGCTAAAACTTGCTCACCATGTGTATAATTGCTTTTATCCTTGTTAAAACTTGCATTGAGACTAGTCTAGATGATATCTTGGCTTTGGCACCTTGTGTTTGCAAAATGGAATGCTTTGCAAATGTTTAGCTCAGGATAGAACATTGTGGGAATGTGTGTTCCTTTTGCCGCAAAGGCATGTTCTTTTGTCTTGTGCGTAAACTTGAATAATCTGCTAAGTGCTTTGATCAAGAATAATTCTAAAATACTAAATCCAAACACTATGACTTGAAGCCTCGGGGTGTTTGCTGTAACCAGTCGTGCGACCCTCCGCATGGATAAGAGGACACATGATGATAAACAATAATCACTTGATCAACTGAGTCTCTATTGCATATGTGAGAATTTTTAGAGCTTATTTTCTATGAATGCTTGTTGCCTTAGTTGAGGTTGAGACTGGCTAGATTCTTATGATTCACTTGATGCTTGTTTTTCCTTGGATGGGAGTACTTACACATGTGGTGGCAGATTTTCTCATGATAAGCAAAATTTGATTCTATCTAAGCTAGTCAATCTTTCTACTTAGCTTGTATAGCTCTTGGTGCTTATGCCTTGCTATCTATTTTTGATCTTTGTATGGTTGTGCGCCATTGCTTTTACACTTCATAGCTCTATGCTTGTGATTAGCACAGTTAAATGCTTGTTTGCATAATTGTTGAAGCTCCTTAGGTTTGCATTTTCATGCATTGCATGTTTGCTTGTTCTTTTACCACTTTGATGAGTTCATTGCCGAAGGGGGAGAAAATAGGGGTCATGCACAAATAATGTTAAGAAACTTAAAATGATCCATTTTGCACTACATGAGACCTACCACAAGTTGAGGGGGAGCATATCATGATCTTGAGCGTTGTATTGTGCTTTTTACATTCTTTGCATCTCAAGTTGCTTTCTTGCCAACTCTTAGTTTTGTGAACCCTACCTTGCTAGATGGCTTGTTTTCACCTTTTCTTTGGGTTTGGCCATTTGGATGAGCTTATTCAGTTTCGTATTTCAAACTCTAATCTTTGTGCATTTGGTGTTGTCAATGTACTCATCAAGGGGGAAATTGTGAAACCATGTGGAGATGTGCCATGGTTTGCAATATATGTGTTGTGTAGTTGACTTGAGAGGATTTGGTGTTTGAGTTGAAATGCAGGAATCCAGAGATTGCATGTGTGTGTGCATGATTTTGGTTTCGACTAACCGACGTTGGTGGAGGTATTGGTGATGTTATAGGAGATGGGAAATGTGTTTGCTTGTCTCATGATGTGTAGGTCACTGGAGTCGACTTGGCGGTCAATGACAAGAGGATCGGGCACAAGTAGGGGACTTGGGGCCAGACGATCAGGATGCCGAGTGAAGTCAAGGGTGATCCACACCGTACACGTGGAGAGGCAAGAAGCACCGACGGTTTCGTGGTTGAGCCTCAAAATTGTGGTGGTGACAAAGACAACATGTTGACCAAGTCAAGGCGAGCGGGGATGCTGGTGCAAGTGACAAGGGGGCCCGATGGACAGGGACTAGTAGAGACTTGCCGGTGGTCAGGATCGCGGGACGAGGTAACACGCATCAACATCGAGAAGTCATGCTTTGAGAAACGTGCAAGGCAGTTTCCTGGTTTGGGCCTCAAAACCGGTGGTGGCGATTGGAGGTGCATGTGGCACCATCGTGGAGCTTGAGTCGAGGGCAAGCAAAGTTGTGAAGGGCTCGATGCCATTTGGGCGATGAGGAGAAACATGAACGGTTATGCCCCCGGTGGTAGGTGGGTGTGTTATATAGGTCGAGGGTAGAGTGGTCATGTGGACAAGAGACCCTAGGCCTATATAAGAACAGGTAGGGCTGGTGGAAGAGGTGCCTCTGTTTCCATTAGTCCTGTGTTATGGTTCTACTCAATGTGCTAGGAGACGTCTTCATGTTTTAATGGAGAGTAGTGGGTGTGTGAGAGACATCTCTTGCTCTTCCAAATTGTGGGAGGAAGAGGGTGGCTTCGTAGCCTTATATCCTTGGATCTTGTAAGCACCTTTCTGTGATATGAGAAGTATTTTCGTGCTCAAGATCTCCCTCTTTCCCTAAATTCTGAAATTCCCTTTTTCTCTATTTTTGGAACTATTTTCATGGTGATTTTCAATCTCACTTTTGGATGAGTTTTTGGTTCGGATTTCTTGAGAACTTGTTGCTAGGATGATCTAGAACAATCCTCTATGGATCCTTGACCGAATCAATAGCTCTAGCACCTTCGATTTGAAGGATTTCTCAAGTTTTCCCTTTTTGGTGTTCTCGGCACAAGATCTGAAATTTGTGACGATACCTTGAGCCAATATAGTTGATCTTGTAGGTTTAGGGTCGTGATGTGATGAGGATTCACTGGTCCAAAAATTGCATCATTTGGAGTTCATTTGATTAGGTTTTGGTCAAGATCTTGCAAAATCCCGAAAGTTTTTCCTATTCTGTCGGGGCCAATCGGCATTGCCGATGGGCTTAACCGGCACTATCGATGGGCTTCACCGGCACTGCCGATGGTGCCAACCGGCACTGCCGATGGTAGTCCAGTAAGGTCTGGTTTTGTGAGGTTCTTGACTATTTCTAGTCTTTGTTGCTTCTCATTGTTTCCGTTGTGTTACTTTGTTGTGGTTAATCACTCCTAGGGCTAGTACACCACGAGTTAGTGTGTGTAGTCTTGGTGATCGGTTTAGAGGTTGGCTTGGGTTGTTTTTGGGATATAGGCCAAGTTCTCTTGGATAATTTTGATTGGCTCCCATTCACCCCCCTCCTGTGGTCGCCTTCTCGGTCCTTCAGTACACTAACGCTAGACAACCCTGACTAAGACGACCCAAACATGGTGGATTACTGAAAGGGACGGACAGGGCTGTCACGACCTGCCGCCTACCACATAGCCCATGGGAACGAATGTAAATCCAGCCAGTGTTAACTTAGGCACCATGCCTACGCCTTCACTAGATATTCTTCCGTTGGCCTAGTGGAAGAATAGCCGGGAAATAACCAAGTCTAAGTTCAAAAAGAACTTGTGGCTCCCCTTTCCGAAGGATCGAGGTCCTGTTGATAGTGCAGACACTTGATAATACAACATTGGTCCAAATTTAAGTTGAATATTACATTAATACGATGATTAATACAGGTTCATAAATGTTTGGAAACAGCAGAAGCAAATACGTAAAAGGAACTACACTGGACGGTACAGCCTGGTGGTGATCCATGCCCGAAGGACCATCACCCTAGCAACAAGCAACATCACTGCGGCAGTGAGTCGGACTCCTAGTGGGCGGTCCAACCCTCAGGGACTTGCACGTCCCAAGGCATCACATTCTCAGACAATTCAATCTCCTCATTACCTGTAAACAACGATGGCACAAAACCTGAGTACTAATTACTCAGCAAGACTTACCCGTCGAACACCTAGACATGCAAAGCCTCTAATAGGTGGCTTGTTTGAAAGAAACTCGCACTAAGCAACCTATTAGTTTTATCAAGTTTTATTTCTCAAGTTAAATGGGTTGAGCAATAATGTAACTTTAGTGGAGCACCAAGAGCTAATAAACAATACATAAGATAAGTACAACATAAGAGCAACAATAATAATAATAACCATCAACAACAAAGTATTCCCATTCCGAAGTACCAAGTGCAACTACATGATTAGCGCAGTGACCAAGCGCTACTCATTACTGCGAGGGACATCAATTGCAATCGATTTACACCAGCTAGGGAAAACCCGAGATGCACGACACATACGCACCAATTAAGGTCGTATATGGCAACCTTTCGAAAGAAAAGCACCTACACCTCTGCCCGGGTGTGGTGATGTCGAGTGGGCATGCCGTTCTGCGAACAGTACTTCTTGGTCTGAACCGCCCACTCCAACAGCAGGAGGGTCAATGACCAACGCACCTTAACCGTCCTCAATGCCAGTGACCTTTAATGCTACACCGGTTTACTAGTGCCCATGAGCTAGCATGCATTCGGTACTGTTCAATACTTGATCAAGGGGCCGACCACGGACGGGTCCTAGGTTCAACAAGGCAGGGCTACCACAGTTAACACCCATGTGTTGCTGCAAACCTACCCATGCATTATCCCTGCCCGATCATAACATAACTACACTTCTTTTAATAATTCCCGTTCCAGTGGTCAAGTTCATTCCTTAGTAATAATAATACTTTCTTAACGAGACTAGCAATTACTAAGCATAGCATAACAGTACCGATTCTACCAAGTTCTAAGACAATGGCATAGGTCATTTGGATATCATGCAAGGTGGATTTCAATCAACTCCTATGACCTAATGCAACAATAATTATAGACACTAGTAAACTAGCAAAATTTTTATAAAGGCGAATGTAAACCGGGGCTTGCCTGGATCGATGTTAGTGCTAGCAACTACAACTTCTTGCTCTTGAGGGTCAACGTCCTTCTGGAAGTCTTCCTCTTGCTCCTGGCTGTCGTTACCTATATGACGGAATTGAATTAATGGCATCATCGGAATACCATTGAATGCAATGATATGATGCATGCAAGCACATTGTGTTTTAATGTCAATTAAAAATTATTTTATGTTTCCGAAGCCATATGCTTCAGAGAAGTTGGGCTGTTAATTAAGATTTTAGGTATATATATTCTTTATGTAATTAAACAAGGTAATTGAGTGATATGAGCAATTAAATTAATTAGTAAAATAAATTTAGGTTTCTGGACATGTGTGATTTATTGTGGACAGAGACACTCATGAGAAATATTTTCACCAAGTTTTATGGGCAAAACATTTATAGATTATTTACTAACTTTTCTTTAAGCAGAAACACTAAATAGATTCCAGAGCACAAAATATTTCATATTTTACCAAACCAAAATTAGTGATGGTAGATAATCATGTTTTTACTAAGCATGCCAATAATCAGGATTTAATTCTGTTCCTAGAATATCTGGTGAATTGTTTAGTGTTTTGACAAACTAATGCATTAGTAAAAATACATGTACAGAGACAATGATTTATTATTTTACTAAAATAGAGCACTGAAATATGAATCCAACAAAATTTGTTTGGGCCACATTGGATTTGAATTTGATTTACTATGAGTTTTCAAAGTTTTAATCATTTTTTGGCTTTTTTCGGGTATTTCTGGTTTTATGGACTGCCACGTAGGCGACACATGGGTGACACGTCGGAGCCAACTCAGCTGCCAGTAGGCGCCAGTCAACGCCGCCGTGGGGCTCGCCGGAGCAACTGCGAGCTTGCCGCCGGGCTGTTGGTCTAACAGGGCTCGACTCTGAGTTCACCAGCGTGTAGAGAAGACCGAGGCGCACACGTGGGATAGGTTCACGAGGGGAGTGGCTCACCGTAGGACCATCGGCGGCGAGGAGCGCCGGAAGGGGGCCTTCGGTGGCATCGCGGGAACGGTAGGAGGCAGCAAATCAGCCAGGGCTTGCTCCTACAGCTTCACGGCGACTCGGGGAGGCTCGGCATCGAGTCGGATCGGTTCGGGAAGTGCCGGAGAGTAGTGCTCGTCGTGGAGGCGGCGTCGGTCGGCTGGGTAGAGATGACAACTTCAGAAAACGTGAACTGCTAGTGACTTTCATGCATGAAAACAAAGGGAAGAAGGTTAGGCGAGGTCATCTGGGGGTTGCACACACGTGTAAGAGGAAATGGGGAGGCGAGACGAACCGGAGTTGACGAATTTCACGATGAGGTCAGAGTTGTTCGCTGAAGGAGAAGATGGAGATTTTCTTTGATTGCTTGATGCTCACGCAATGAGTTGCCAAACGAGGGGCATGGGGATGCGGAGGGAACGAGTGCGTGCGGGTTGGTAGTGTGGGTGGACTTCCGGTGGTAATGGGAGGGCAGGGCCCGAGCTCGAGCATGGAGCGGTAATGGCGGGTGTGCAGAGTTCAGAGGGGGGAAAAATGAGAGAGAGAGCAGGGAGCAGAGAGCAGCGAGGAATGGAGGTGTTTGAGGCTCCTGGGAGTGCTTTGAATTGCGCAGAGGGGAGAGGAGCAAGTGGGGGACGAGAGTGGGAGAAGCGGCGGGAATTAAAGGTTTTCTGGCCGGGTCGGGTTGACGTGTAGAGGACAGGGAGGAGGCCAATGGATACCGATCGTGGCGGGGTGATGGACGGGACAGCAAGGGGTTGTAGGGGAGGTGCAGGTGGCACTGTTGCGTGCGAGGAGTCCCGAGGTGGCGGTGTAGGCGGTGGCGTGCGCATCGGGGAGAGTTGCTGCACCGGGGAAGTCTCTGCGCCAGTGAGGGAGAAGGAAGTGGATTTTGCAGTGCGCCACCTGGACTATTAGATTTCTTGCAAACAAGTCCCTGGTCAATGGTATTTCCAATTAAAATAGCTAGGGGCCTCCAATTGATTTGGGATTTTGCACATAGGTCCTAAGAGATACTCCTGGTGCTCTGGTGGGACCCATTTGGTCAGAATTATTCTGGAGATTTATGTATTTAAATTCAATTTTGAAAGGGTCCTAGACTTTAATTAATTATTTGGGGTATTTCCACAATTATTAAAATGCTCATTAAGTTCCTAAAATTATATTTTAATACTACTAATATGATTATGAATTTAGTTGGCATATGTTGTATAATAAAATTTCATTTGGCTCACAATTTGTTTTGTAGGGTTCCTAATTACCTAGAATTATTTTAAATAATTGGAGTGAGGCTTCCACATTTTATACTATATTATTCATGATTTGTGCTTTTCATGTTTGTTAATAGAAGTGAGACACCTGGGGTGTCACAGCCCTCTCTCCTTAAAGAAATCTCGTCCCGAGATTATGAGCAAAGCAAACTAGAGGGAAGTATGGTGGTCAAAACATACCTGTGTATGACGACCAAAATTTTGGGTAATGCGTACTCAAGAATTCTTCAGATTTCCAAGTGGATTCATCTTCTGAGTGATTACTCCATTGAACCTTATAGAATTTGAGTGTTCTTTTACGGGTTGTGCGCTCTTTCTCATCGAGGATCCTTATCGATTGTTCGGAGTATGTGAGATTGGGTTTGAGTTGGTCATACTCTTCCAAGACTTTGTCAATGGGGGGTTTGAGACATCGCTTTAACTGAGAGACATGGAAAGTGTTATGAACTCCCGATAGATTAGCGGGTAACTCTACCTTGTAGGCTACCTTTCCACATCATTCCAAAATTTTGAATGGCCCAATATAACGGGTAGCTAACTTTCCTTTGACTCCAAACCGTTGGATACCCTTCATAGGTGACACTCGAAGATAGACGTAGTTACCCTTATTGAAATACAGTGGTCTACATCGTTGATTTGCGTACTTCTCTTGGCGGCATTTGGCAGCCTTAAGATTTGCCTGAATGGTACAAACTTTTTCTTCTGCATCTTTGATAAGATCAGGACCAAAGGTTACTCTTTCTCCAGATTCAGACCAGTTTAACGGTGTTCTACAACTGCGACCATAGAGTGCTTCAAATGGTGACATTTTCACACTCTCCTAGTAACTATTGTTATACGAGAATTCAGCGTTGGGTAGATACTCATCCCAGTTACCACCATGTGTTAAAACTCATGCCCTAAGCATATCTTCCAAAATTTGGTTGACACGCTCTGTCTGCCCATCGGTGGCGGGATGGTAAGCAGAACTAGAATTAGGCCTGTACCCAAAGATGCATGCAGCTGCTCCCAGAAATGGGCGACAAACTGCTAACCACGATCTGAAATGATGGTCTTGGTTACTCCATGACGACACAGAATTCTTGCAATGTATAGCTCTGTGTATTGCCATATGTAGTATCTATTGTTGACCGGCAAGAAGTGAGCAGATTTGGTGAGTCGGTCCTCAATGACCCAAATAGCATCATGCTTATGCAAAGTGAGAGGTAGGCCAACAATGAAGTCCATGCTGATGTCCTCCCATTTCCAAGCGGGAATACTCGATGGTTGAAGCAATCCGGCTTGTTTCAAATGGTCAGCCTTAACTCTCTGACAAGTATCACATTCTGCAACATATCGAGCCACTTCTCGCTTCATTCTTGTCCACCAAAAATTCTTCTTTAGATCTGGTACATTTTATTACTACCCGGATGGATGGAGTACTTGGAGTGATGTGCTTCATCCATGATTTTCCGTCTAAGTTCAAAGTCTTTTGGTACTACCAAACAGTTATTGAACCATAGGGTATCGTCGGAGTCTTGAGTGAAGCATTTTGCTTTACCCTTCTTAATGTTTTGACGGATATGATTCATACCAATATCATTTTTCTGTGCAGCAATGATTTCTTCACGAATAGTAGAATGTACACTAAGGTTGCAAATCACTATGGCAGGCAAAACATGAAGGCTAGGTTCTGAAGCAGTGATGTGGTTGTCGTTGTTCTGATATTCCAGTACTAGGTGATGGCAGTGTACCTTCCTACTCAACGCATCGGCGACTACATTGGCCTTACCCGGATGATAATGAATCTCTAGGTTATAATCCTTAATCAGCTCTAGCCACCAACGCTGTCTCACGTTTAGATCAGTCTGGGTAAAGATATATTTTAAGCTCTTATGATCCGTGTAGATGTGCACTAAGTTTCCGAGCAAATAATGCCTCCATATTTTTAGTGCAAGTACAACTGCAGCTAGTTCCAAATCATGAGTTGGATAGTGCTCTTCATGCTTTCATAGTTGTCGAGATGCATAGGCAATGACACGACCTTCCTGCATGAGCACACATCCAAGTCCTGTCCCAGATGCATCACAATACACGTCGAACGGCTTGGTGATGTCTGGTTGAGCTAGTACTGGGGCAGTGGTCAATAATTTCTTCAATGCTTGAAATGCTTCTTCACAACTGTTGTTCCAACTGAATTTCTTATCCTTTTTCAATGGCTCCGTGATGGGTTTGGTCAGCTGAGAAAAATTTGGAATGAACCTCGATAATATCCAGCTAGTCCGAGGAAACTGCGTACTTGATGAACCGTCTTTGGTGACTTCCAATCTAACACATCTTGATCCACCGATATACCTTCCGCAGAAACTATGTGACCAAGAAATGGCACAGGGTCCAACCAAAATTCACACTTGCTGAATTTTGCATACAACTTGTGATCTCGGAGGCGTTGAAGAATAATGCAAAGATGTTCAGCATGCTCTTCCTTGGACTTAGAATAGAGGAGGATGTCATCAATGAATACTACCACAAATTTGTCCAACTCGGGCATGAATACCGAATTCAATAGGTACATGAAATGGGCAGGGGCATTTGTCAATCCGAATGACATTACTACATACTCAAACAATCCATATCTAGTAGAGAAGGCGGTCTTCGGAATGTCTTCGGCTCTGATCATGATTTGATGATAGCCCGAACGGAGGTCAATCTTTGAAAAGACCTTAGCACCAACCAATTGGTCGAAGAGGATATCTTTACGGGGTAATGGGTATTTGTTCTTGATGGTAACTTCGTTAAGAGGCCGATAGTGAACGACAAGGCGCAAGGACTTGTCCTTCTTCTTCACAAAAATAGTAGGACAACCCCAAGGTGAAGTGCTTGGGCGAATGAATCCCTTTTATAATAACTCATTCAATTGCTTTTTCAACTCAGCCAGCTCATTCAGGGACATTTTATACAGGCAACGGGATATCGGAGAAGTTCTTGGTTGTAGCTCTATCTTAAATTCCACATCACGGTCAGGCGGTAGACCAGAGATGTCCTCGGGAAACACGTCCGGATACTCATGAATGACGGGAATACTCTCGAGTGATTGCCCTTCCAAGTGATGGACAACCAAGGCTTTCAATGAATTGGCATTTTGAGAAAGTGTGTCCTTTCCATGCAAGGGAGAGTTGATGTGAACGATGCGAGACTCAATGTCTAGCATCACTCTATGGGTTTTCATCTAGATCATACCTATGATCAGGTCGACCTCTTGGTCCTTGAGCATGATGAAATCAGTGGGGTAGATCTTTTGATTAATTTCTAGTGGAGCCGTACACACTACCTCGTCAACAAAAATTTGTCCAGCAGGAGAGCGGACGGTGTAGCATCTATTTATGATGGTGGTGTAGAGTTTATGTTTTTGCACACAAGCTTTGCTAATGAAGTTATGCATACCACCAGAATCATAAAGTGCAAGGACAGGCTGGCGATAGAGCGAGAGTGTATCGGTTAGCACGGGTTCGCCATGAGGAATATCTTCAGCATTGGTGTTGTCGAGAGATATTCTCGATAGTAGATCTAGGTATGCGTATGAGTATGAAAGATCGATGGACACAGGACACAAGGTTTATACAATTTCGGGCCTCCCGAAGGATAATAACCCTACATCCTGTTTGGTGTTTCTGTATTGCTAGGGTTCGCACTGGAATTGGGGTTCCAATACGAGTCTGTCTCTTGCCGAAGGCCCCCTGCCCTCCTTATATATCCGAAGGGCAGGGATTTACATGGTAATCTTTTAGTCGGTTACAACAGATTCTATCTATCCAACATATCTGCTAACCTAACTTGCTGCTTACTCAAACGAGTATCTAAGTAAATATCTTCTGGGCTAAATACACCATACCCGAGCCCCCAGCCCACTCGGCCAGTTAGCCGAGTGGTTAGGTATCCCGGGTATATATGTCCCACAGTAGCCCCCAAGCACTTTCCATTTTAAATTGTTGTCTTGATTTGCCTCGACATCTTATGAAATTAGGAAGTGCTTTTTCTATTACTTCTAATAACTCTTTTTTATAAACGTCTGAAAAAGACGTAGCCTATGAATATAGCCCCCAACTCAGAAGGTTATTGAGTCTATATCGAAGCAACTTTTGAGTTATTGAAAATATCCAATTAATCTGGGACCTCAACACAAAAGGGCATAATGACATCTGAATCTTCTAATTTGTCTAAACTAAACAAGCTCCATATTTAGCTGAGTTTTCTCATTCGCCGAGTGATGCATCACCAAATTAATATTTACATCCATAATGCTGAAGTGCCTTTAATCCGAATGATTAACAAAAAAATTCAATTGTCATAGCCCCTAAGATTGGTGATGTATCAATAGTAGTAATACAAAAATACAGCCCCCAAGATTGGTGCCGAGATAATAAAAGTGATTTATCACAAAATCTCAGAAGATGCAATATCCAAGGTTGAAATCACAACAATCCGAGTGATTTAACAGAGAATCGTGAAAGGTCCAATTTCCAAGGTTAAAATCGCAACAAGCCGAGTGAGTTGTCACAGAATCTCGAAATGTGCAATTTCCAAAACTAAAACTGCATCAATCCGAGTGATTTATCACTTATTTTAAGATCCTCAACATCCAAGGTTAATGCTTAAAAAGAATCTTAGTATCATAATAAATGCGCGTACCGATTTAACAAAACTGGACTTGACGGAATATGACAAGCTTCGGCCCACTAGGTTATCGAACACTTATAAAGGCACCGTCGAACAGTCGCATCCCTTCGTCTTCACTTCTTCGCCGCCATCTTCCACACACAAACCCTAGATCGCAGGCCTCTATTTTGCCGCCGCCGCCGTCTTGCACGCACAAATCCTAGATAACGGGCCACCATTTCCTCCCAAAAACTCCACGCATCAGTTTCCTCTATGCTAAAACAAGAGTGATGGCCCTTAAGCGTACCCGTCAAAACACAAAGGCTCAATCTGAGAAGCAATCCTCTCCTAGAAAGGGCGAAGATGAAGAAACAATCTTTGATATCCCTACCGCCATCAAGGGGTTCCCCATGTCTGCCTTGGATTAGAGAAAATCAATAGATTGGTGATTGACGATGTGCTGCAGGATTAACAGACCGGAGGATGGACCAAGGCCATAGGTCAGAGATTTCCCCAACCTCCCGTCGACCAAATCACTGTTTTCTCCTCATTTTTCTATCGTGGATTTGGGATCCCTTGTTGCGACTTCTTTAGGGGTCTTCTTTTCTTCTATGGCATCAATCTTGTCAATCTAAATCCGAATTCCATTTTGCACATCTCCATATTTATTCACCTGTGTGAAGTGTTCCTGGGTATCTATCCCCATTTTGATACCTTCAAAGAACTTTTTGTTTTGAAGTCAAACAATAATAATGTCATAGGGGGGGGTGGCTGGATTCCAATTAAGAAATAAGTCAAAATATATTGATGTGCCACTTCCATCAACCGACAAAGGGTGGCACGCGGACTGGTTTTACCATGGAAACCATGCTCCACCTTTGTCAGAGACTACAGCTGAAGCCCCCAAGCCATGACCCGAGTGGTTAGCAATGGCTCATCCAAACAAGAAGTCTCAGGTTGATGCTATATTAAAGCATATTGCTTATCTCAGGTCTAAAGGATATACCGACGTACACATTGCCGCAAGCTTCATAAATCGCCGCGTATAGCCTATCAAGATACGCCATGTTCTAGGATGGAAATTTCAATTAGGCTCAGACCCCACAATGGAAGTGCCAGAAATATTGTCAGAGAGGGAATTGACATTGCGTCTGGAGAGCATATTTGCATCACTTCTTGGTTGGACTCTAGGGAGTACAAAATCTGGACATCATTCCTTGAATGATAGGAGTACAGTAAGTTATCCACCTCGCTGCTTGAAAAATTAAAACCTCTTTCATTATGTTCAGTAATGAATTATACATCACATATGTTGCAGAACCTTAATGTATATGTGTCCAATCCACCATTACCACCGACGCCACAAAAGAAGTCTCCCACACAACCATTAGCCTCCAAGCGCCGCAAGGCGCACATTGAAGACTCTGATGAACAAGAGTCGCTAGCTGAAAGAATAGCTAGACTTCAAGAAGAGGCAAAGAAAAAAACTTCAGAGAAAGGCTCCACCACTCGGCGTACCATGGATGAAAACGAGAAAGAGCAAAGTCGTCCGAGTGAACCAAGGAAGGCAGACACCCATGAAGCAGCGCCAGACACAACAGGTACCCCAAGGCCAACCAGCCCCCTACCAAAAGTGTCAGGCCTAAAATTCAAATGCCGCTCAAGGTAAACAGAACAATGTAACTTCAAGCTCAGCTCTCCATTTGAACAATTATGTAATCTCTATCTAATTGACAGGTCGTCCAGGCGAACATCATTTGAAAAAATCCTGGCGCAAAGTTCAATTCCTGAAAATGATCAAGATGCTCCGTCTGTCAGGACATCCAAAGATGATGTCCTAGGCCACTCGGTCGAGAAGCCGAGTGACTCACAGAATGCATCCGAATCCACTCGGTCAGAAGCTAGCCATGCTGAATCACCTGATATCCCAGATCTGAATATGCCTAAGACAACAGTAACTGCCAATACTCCTGCCTCCACCGAGCCTGAAGAACCATCATTAATATTTGAAAAGGTGCTGGAGCCAACATATGAGTATCCGATCGGTCCGGAGGAAAATGTCACGCCTACTCCCATTCACTGAGTGGTAAAAGAGGGTGCTCCGCAACAACCCACGCCGACTAGGTCAGTATATCATATTGGCCGATTCGCCATCACCGGATTTGATGAGTCGGCAGAACAAGCGGAGTTGAAAAATTTTGAAGAGCATACTGAAAAATCCTACCATTCCTTCCAGGTATTCCTCCCTTCTCGAAAAATAATGTCGATAATAGTAATCACCAAACCTGGCTGTGAAGTTTCAACCATATAACTTCGCCATCATTGCAGGCTCTGAAAACTCATATGACCAACAAGAGTAAGCTTCTGCAACTCGTCGAGAGGCATTGTGCAAAATCAGTACACATAGAAGATCAGCTTGCCAAAGAAAGAGTGGAAGTCGGGCGTTTGTCTGTCGATCTAAAGGCCCATTCATTCCAAGTTGATGAACTTCAATTTAAGCTACAAGGTACGAGAACTACAAACACTATTCCTCACATGCTATCTCTAGTTGATGACAAATATCTGACCTCTTTCATACAGAGGTATCGTGGGTGCTGGAACTAAAGCACAAACAAGATGCTCAGTCGGCCGCTCAACTTGCAAATCTACAAGGCCGTATAAAAGAACTGGAGTCGTTTGCCCAAGCTATTGAAACTTTGAAGTCCAAAAATCAAGGATTAAAGAAGCAGTTCCAGGACTCGGCAGAGATAAAGAAAAATTTTGAAAAACTAAAAGACGACTTCAAGACAATGCAAGAATCTCAAAATTCGTGGAAGAAAAGGGCTGAAGGTAAAAATGAATGTACTTATGCATACAAAAATATATATGTGTACTAAAATGTTTGTAACTGACAGATGATGAAGGAATAGTAAAAAGCCAGAGGGAGAGACACACAAAGCTCAAAACCGAACTATCCAAAGCCGAAAAGATCTTCAAAAAGGTTGTAGATGAGCTAAACCAATTCCAGAAAGCATTCAAAGAAGTTGAAAAGCTTAAAGAAGAGTATAAGGAAAAGGTTGCCACCCTTGAAGCTAAAAAGGTAGAAGCTGAGAAACGCCTAAGAGGTAAGTGTTTATTCATCTAATACCTATATATCCAAGTTCATTGTACTGGACATATGTGATTATTGTACTCCTGTATGATCAAAGAGGTCCTATGAGATTTTGTAGAAGAAATTATAAAAACCATCGATGGTCTCTTGCAGCTCTTCAGAAGGATGCAGACGTGGTCGCCCAATAAATATACCCTGAAGAAAGACCACCTCGATGTCGAGACCTGATGACTAGGCTACAAGGGGCACCCGGCCGACTAAAAGAACATGCTCGACATGTTCCAGAGCTGGCCGGCGCACAAGTCCTGGCAATAGCAAAGTCCCACATCCCCAGCATAGAGTTAGATGTGGTTGCCGAAGGTTTCCACGAAGATCTCTTGGACGATCAATGTGAAGTCCTTGTGGCTGAGGCGCAAAAAACAGCGCATATATTAACCGACCAAATAGAGCTAGATCCCTTACCCAAAGTGTAAGGAGTTCTAAAGCTTAAAATACTGTATTATAGCTCTGTTGCTATAATATAATGAAGGTTCGATAGACCGCTAAGGTCTAGATTCATTACCAATATTGTAATGAATTCTTGGGCCGCGCTGCTTTGTATATGTATTGTATGAACTCGTGTTAAACACTCACAACCAATATGCAACTCATGTAAGCCCTCTATACAACGCTCCCAATAACCAATATGAACCATGGAGACTAAGAACTCACTCGGTCAAGCATATATGAATTGAGAGAATTGCCTTGGTCCCTAACAGATGGCAAGAACCCTGGGGACTAAGTAACCCGCTTGGTCGACATGCATAAGTTAGGGTGATACCAAGTATCAGAATTTGAGCCATGACTTAAACAATAACAACAATTATTCACAGAAATCATAAATTGTAAAACTATATATCATGACCATTATGTATATATATTCAATAATAGAAATACAATAAATTATAAATACTAGGCATAAAAATGACGTAGCTGTGAAACGTTCCAGGAACTTTGAAGGTCCGACCCGTCCTCATTCATCAATCGATAGGTGCCTGGCCGAGTGATTTCCTTTACAATAAAAGGTCCTTCCCATGGAGCCGACAGCTTGTGCTTACCGACCTTAGACTGAACTTGCTTCAAAACCTAGTCACCGACAGAAAAACCCCGTGTTCGAACATATTTGTCGTGATAACGTTGCAAGCTTTGCTGGTACTTTGCTGACCGAATTAAGGTGGCATCTCGCTGCTCCTCTAACAATAACAAGTCATCACACCTATGGTCATTGGAGGTTTTTTCTTCGTACACTACCACCCGTGGGGAGGCGAATAGAATCTCCGTTGGTAACATGGCCTCCGAGCCATAAACCAAAGAAAAAGGGGAGTGCCCGGTGGCATGGCTTACATTGGTTCTAAGACCCCACAACACAGATGGCGATTCTCGAACCCACTGTCGAGCGTACTTTTCCAGCTGGTCAAATATACGAGGCTTAATTCCAGAAAGTAGGAGGCCGTTTGCCCTCTCAACTTGGCCATTGCTCTATGGATGGGCGGCCGAGGCATAGCCAATCTTAAAGACAACTCGGCCCGCAAACTCTTTAAACTCCTCTGTTGTGAATTGAGTATCGTTGTGAGTGATGATCTTGTGTGGGGCAATGAACCGAGTGACTATTTCGGTCATGAACTCGATGGCCTTTTTTGCCGAAATCTGGCCAACTGGCTTTGCTTCAATCCATTTAGAGAACTTGTCCACTGCTACGAAAAGGTAAGTAAAACCCCCTTGAGCCTTTATGAAGGCTCCAACAATATCTAAGCCCCATACTGAAAACGGCCAAGTTATTGGGATATTTTGAAGTTCTGTGGCGGGTACGTGCATTTGGCGTGCAAAGAACTGACAGCCTTCACACTTTCGGACGATTTCCTTGGCATCAGCACCCGCAGTCGGCCAGTAAAACCCATGCCTCATTGCTTTGGCCGCAGTTGTGGATGGACCTGTGTGATTCCCACAAATGCCAGTGTGGAAGTTTCCTAATATAGCCCTGCCTTCATCTTGAGATAAGCATTTCATCAGTACCCCGTGTGGGCTTTGCTTGTACAGGTGATGGTCAACTATACAATATGAACGCGACTTGCGAATAATTCGGAGGGCTTTGTCTTTGTCGGTCGGTAATGTATCACGATCCAAATACTCAATAAAAGGAGTGTGCCAATCTACCTCAATGACAGCTACATGTGGTGCTGCCCCAACCTTTAGTGCTGACTGCTCCATAGTTTGCTGGGTTAGTATAGATGGCTTATGCAGATCGTCGAGGAATACTCCATCAGGTATTTTAGATCTACTAGACCCAAGTTTGTCCAGTTCATCTGTCTCTTTGTTGTACTTGTGCAGGACGTGTTTATACTCGATGCCATCAAACTTGTCTTCTAGCTTCCGAACTTCAGTGCAGTAGGCTGTCATGCTCTCGTGAGAACAACACCACTCCTTCGTTACCTGATTAATTACTAGCACCGAGTCGCCGGAAATGCTTATTCTTTGGACGCCAAGTGAAATAGTTGTCCGAAGTCCATGCAATAGTGCCTCATACTCTGCGGCGTTGTTAGATGCGCGGAAGTGCATTTGAAGGACGTATCGTAGCTTGACTCCATCAGGAGATTTTATTATAACCCCTGCCCCAGAACCTTCCAGTTGTAAGGAACCGTCAAACGCCATTTTCCAATAGCATAATTCATGCGGGCTGGGCGGTAACTCGCATTCTGTCCACTTGGCAACAAAGTCCGACAAAGCTTGTCCTTTAATCGAGTCGCGGGACTTAAAGATGATATCATATGATCTGAGCTCGACGGCCCATTTGGCAATTTTCCCTGTGGCCTCTCTGTTGTGCAGCAATTTGCCTAAGTTGAACAACGTGTGGACTTCAATTGGATGATCATCAAAGTAATGCTTCAACTTCCAGGATGTCATCAACAATGCGTAAATTAGCTTCTGAAACTGGAAATACCGTACCTTGGAGTCCGACAATACCTCACTGATGAAGTAAACCGGTCACTGCACCTTTTGAGCCTTGCCATCTTCCGCCCGTTCCACCGCCAGCACAGTGCTGACAACGTGTATGGTTGCAGAAATGTACAGCTGCAAAGGTTCCTTTGATTCTGGAGGGGTTAACACCAGAGGACCACTAATGTAGGCCTTGTGAAGGACCGAGAAGGCGACTAGAGGGGAGGTGAATGGGAGCCAAATAAAATTCTCCAAGAGAACTTGGCCTATATCCCAAAAACAACCCAAGCCAACCTCCAAATCGATCACCAAGACTACACACACCAACTTGTGGTGTACTAGCCCTAGGAGTGATCAACCACACCAAAGAAACACAGCGAAAACAAAAAGGGAAGAAGCAATCCTCAATAGTTCAGAACTGAACTCCCATCGGCAGTGCCGGTGGGCATCGGCAGTGCCGGTCACGCCTATCGGCAGTGCCGGTCCCCCCTATCGGCAGTGCCGGTGCGGGAAGCTGTCACACTGGAACCTACAGACTGGACCAATCGGCAGTGCTAGTCCTGGTCATCGGCAGTGCCAGTCCTAGTCATCGGCAGTGCTGGTCGACCCCTGACAGAACAAAAAAATCTCTCGGGATCAAACTTCTCCAAAACTCAATCAAACGACCTCCAAATGATGCGATTTTTGGACCAGTGAATCCTCATCACATCACGACCCTAATCCTAGGAGATTAACTCAATTGGCTCAAGAAATCATCACGAATTTCAGATCTTGTGCCAAGAACACCAAAAAGGGAAACTTGAGAAATCCTTCAAATCAAAGGTGCTAGAGCCAGTAATTCCATCAAGGATCCATAGAGTATTATCCTAGCTCATCCTAGCAACAAGTTTCCCAAGAAATCCGGGCCAAAAACTCGTCCAAAAATGAGATCGAAAATCACCACGAAAATGCTTCCGAAAATAAGAAAAAGGGAATTTCGGGATTCAAGTGAAGAGGGAAATCTTGAGCACGAAAATACTTCTCATATCATAGAAAGGTGCTTACAAGATTCATAGGTACAAGGCTAGGAAGCCACCCTCTTCCTCCCACTATTTGGAAGAGCAAGAGATGTCTCTCACACACCCACTACTCTCCTCTCAAACATGAAGTCCTCTCCTAGCACTTTGAATAGAGTCCTAACACAAGGTTAATAGGAAGAGAGGCACCTCTCCCACTAGCCACACCTCTCCTTATATAGGCCTAGGGTCTGTTGTCCACATGACCACTCTACCCTTGACCTACATAACACACCCACCTACCACCGGGGCATAACCGTCCATCTTTCACCTCATTGCCCGAATGCCATCGGACGCTTCATGTCTTTGCTTCATCTCGAAGCAAGCTCCGTGCCACGTTCACCACCAACCACCACCACCATCGGTTTTGAGGCCCAAACTGGGAAACCGCCTTGCATGCTTCTCAAAGCATGACTTCTCGATGTTGACGCGTGTCACCTTGTCCCGTGATCCTAACCACCGGCAAGTCTCTCCCAGTCCCTATCCATCGGGCCCCCTTGTCACTTGCACCGGCATCCCGTATGCCTTGACTTGGTCAACACACCGTCTTCATCACCACCACGGTTTTGAGGCTCAACCGCGAAACCGTCCATGCTTCTTGCCTCTCCATGTGTACGGTGTGGATCACCCTTGACTTCACCCGGCATCCCGATCATCTGGTCCCAAGTCCCCTACTTGTGCCTGATCCTCTCGCCGTTGACCGCCAAGTCGACTCCAGTGACCTACACATCATGAGACAGGCAAACACATTTCCCATCTCCTGCAACATTACCAATATCTCCACCAACTCCGGTTAGTCATAACCATGATATGCAAACCCATGCAATCCCTAGATTCCCGTATTTCAACTCAACCACCAAATCCGTTCAAGTCAATTACTCATCACAAATAACAAACCATGGCACATATCCACATGGTTTCTCAATCTCCCCCTTGATGAGTACATTGACAACACCAAATGCACAAAGATTAGAGTTTGAAATGTGAAGCCGAATAAGCACATCCAAATGGCCAAACCCAAATAAAAGGTGAAAACAAGCCATCTAGCAAGTAAGGATCACAAAACCAAGAGTTGGCAAAGAAAGCGACTTGAGACGCAAATAATGTGAAAGGTGCAAGAAATCGCTCAAGCTCATGATATGCTCCCCCTCAAGTTGTGGTAGGTCTCATGTAGTGCAAAATGGATCATATGAGTTTCTTAGCATTATTTGTGCATGACCCCAAAATTTTTTCCCCCTTTGGCAATGAACTCATCAAAGAAGCAAAAGAACAAGCAAACATAAAATGCATGAAAATGCAAACCTAAGGAGCTTTAACAATCATGCAAACAAGCATTTAACTTTGCTATCCATAACCATAGTGCCATGAAGTGTAAAGGCAATAGCTCCCAATCATGCAAAGATAAAAAATTGATAGCAAGGCATAAACAATATGAGCTATACAGGCTAAGCAGAAAGATTGACTAGCTTAGATAGAATCAAATTTTGCTCATCATGAGAAAATCTGCCACCACATGTGTAAGTACTCTCATCCAAGGCAAAACAAGCACCAAGTGAATCATAAGAATCTAGCCAGTTTCAATCTCAACAAGGGCAACAAGCACTCGTAGAAAATGAGCTCTACAAACTCTCACATATGAAACAGAGACTCAGTTGATCAAGTGATTATAGTTTAATCTCATGTGTCCTCTTATCCATGCGGAGGGTCGCACGACTGGGTACGGCAAACACCCTGAGGCTTCAAGTCACAATGTTTGGATTTAGCATTATTGAGTAGTTCTTGATCAAAGCACTTAGCAGATTTTTCAAGATTATGCACAAGACAAAAGAGCATGCCTTTGCGGCAAAAGGAACACACGTTCCCACAATGTTTCATCATGAGCTAAACATTTGCAAAGCCTTCCATTTCGCAAACACAAGGTGCCAAAGCCAAGACATCCTCTAGACTAGCATTAATGCAAGCTTCAACAAGGATAAAAGCAATTATACACATGGTGAGCAAGTTTAAGCATGATTAGATCATAAGGTTCACAAGAAGCTCAGTTTACCTTTAAGATTAGCAAGTTGCTCACATGAGTTTATAACAAGCCATGTAGAAAATCTAAGCATGAGAGATTACCATCACATCCACACAACTTAGCTCAAGCTCAATCATAGCAAAGAGAAATGCAAGAAAGCATAAGAATCAAAGCTCATCTACCAATGCATATATTACATATGAGATGCAATGCGAAAATGGTAAGATACATATATACAAGAAATAACCAACTCCCCTTCAAATGGTGCCATAGGGATGACAAACACCAAGTTCCCCCCAAAGAAAAGCATGTCTCGAAGCATCTAGGGGCTTGGTGAGGATATCAGCTAGTTGGTTTTTGGTATCAATGTATTGGAGCTCAACATCCCCCTTCTCAACATTGTCTCTCAGGAAGTGGAATCGCACATTGATGTGTTTGACCTTACCATGTTGGACTGGGTTTTTGGCTAAGTATATGGCACTGGAGTTATCACACATGAGTGGAACACCCTTAAAAGTCAATCCATTGTCTCTCATGGTAGATACAATCCATAGGATTTGTGAGCAGCAGCTACATACTTAGCCTCTGTGGTGGATTGGGCAACACTCGACTGCTTACGATAAGACCAACAAAGTCCCTATCAATTCTACACCCAACAAAGTACCAGAAGTGCTCTTCCTATCAATTCTACACCCAACAAAGTCCGCATCCGAGTACCCAATGAGATCAAGAGATGAAGATGCAGAGTATAAAAGACCAAACTCAAGGGTGTATTTGAGATACCTGAAGATGCGCTTGATAGGCTTGCGATGAGTCACCCTTGGGGAAGCTTGAAAGCGAGCACAAAGACACCCCGCAAAGTGTATGTCAGGTCTTGTTGCTGTCAGGTACAAGAGGGAGCCAATCATGCTCCTGTACTCCCTTTGATCCACCGCCTCATAGTCTTCATCAGGGTAAAAGAGCCGTTGTAGTGGACATTGGTGTAGACAACGGCTTCACATTGACCATGTCGAACTTCTTCAGGAGATCTTCGTGTACTTGGCTTGATGAATGAAAGTGCCTTGCTTGCACTGCTTGATTTGAAGCCCAAGAAAGAAGGTGAGCTCTCCCATCATCGACATCTGAAATTCACTCTCCATAGCTTCCTGAAACCTGGACACAAGAGCATGAGAGGAACCACCAAAGATGATATCATCCACGTAAATCTGAACCATTAGAAAGTCATTGCCATGCTTGAGAGTGAACAAGGTTTTATCAACACACCCCATGACATAACCACGCTCTTGCAAGAAGGTCTTAAGCCTAGCATACCATGCCCAAGGTGCTTGCTTTAGCCCGTACAAAGCCTTCTGAAGCTTGTACACATGGTTTGGGTATTTGTGGTGCTCAAAGCCAGGGGGTTGCCTTACATACACTTCTTACTCTATGAAACCATTTAGGAAAGCACTCTTGACATCCATTTGATAAAGTCTAATGCCCTTGGAGGCAGCAAATGCAAGCAAGATCCTAATGGCTTCTATGCGAGCAACAGGAGCAAAGGTTTCACCATAATCTAAGCCCTCCACTTAGCTAAAACCTTGAGCAACTAGCCTAGCCTTGTTTCTCACAACCTCACCATCCTCCCCATGTTTGTTTTCGAACACCCACTTGGTTCCTATGACATTGACATTTATGGGAGGCTCTACTAGGGTCCAAACTTTGTTTCTCTCAAAGTTTTCCAACTCCTCATGCATGGCATTAACCCAATGTTCATCAGATAGTGTGTGTCCAACATCCCAGGGTTCAAAGGTTGCAACAAAGAGAGAATTGGTAAAGCAAGCAAGATGTGCAGACCTTGACCTTGTTGTCCTCTTATAGAGATTACCGATCATCTGATGAGGTGGATGTTGACGCTGAATGTGGTGAGGAGCCTCTCTCTCAGAGTGTACCTCCCCCTCAACCATAGCTGGAGCTTGCTCGACAGCTGCTGAAGTCGATGTAGAAGCTTCTGGATCCTCTGCTGGAGTAGTGGTAGCAGCAGGAACAAGCTCAGATGAGAGATGAAGTGAATCATCATCATCATCATCAAAGCCCTATAGGTCCTCTTCTACAAAGATGCTCTCCTTCATCTCCTTGTCACCTGCAGACTCAATCACATTCCTTGCACAAGAGTTTGATTCATCAATGGTTACATCGCAGGATTCTACGATGGTGTTAGTCTCCAAATTCAGAACTCTGTAGGAATGACCATGAAGAGAGTAACCAAGAAAGATTCCATCAGAAGACCTTGACTCAAACTTATCAAGATTGCCACGCTTGAGAATAAAGCACTTGCAACCAAAGGCACGCAAATGAGAAACCGAGGGCTTTCTCCCAAAACGCAGCTCATAAGAAGTCAAATTAAGAATTGAGCGCAAGAAAATCCGATTGGAAACATAGCAAGCAGTGTTAATGGCCTCAGCCCAGAACCACCTCAGAGTCCTATGCTCATCGAGCATCGTCCGAGCCATCTCCACTAAGGTTCTGTTCTTTCATTCAACCACACCGTTCTACTAGGGAACCCGAGGTGCTGAAAACTGATGCTCAATACCATGCTCAAGACAGAAAGCATCAAAGGAGGAGTTCTTGAACTCGGTGCCATTATCACTGTGAATTGCTCGTAATGCACCAGGGAGTTCCTTGAACAACCTCAAAGCTAAGCTCCAAAAGTAATGAAACACTTCATCCTTCCTTCAAGAAAGTAGACCCAAGAGTAGCGAGAGTAGTCATCAACAATCATAAGAACATACCACTTCCCACCCACCAAACGAACCCGAGAAGGACCAACAGTGTCCATATGAAACAACTCTCCAGGGCGTTCAGTCATCACCAAATTGATTGGTGGATGAGAAGCGGCAATCATTTTCCCATGACGACAAGGAGCACAAACCAAATCCTTATCAAATTTGAGCTTAGGCAATCCTCGGATCAAACCTAGGCCACTCAAGCGACATAACAAGTCAAAGCTCATGTGACCCAATCTCCTATGCCATTTCCAGAGCTCAGAAGAAGATTGAGCAAACAAGTACTTGTGAGAACCAGGAGAACCAGCAAAATCAGCCTGAAAAACTCTGCCAATGCGAGAAATCCCACAAACCAAGGAACCACTTGAATCAAGAACACAAGAAGCATTCGACTTAAAGCGCACTTCCAAACCAACATCAAGAAGTTGAGAGACAGAGAGGAGATTGTACTTGAGAAACTCAACCAAACCAACATCATTGAGAGTGAAGTTCTCATTTACCTTTACCGCGCCCCTTCCCTTTACTCTTCCTCTCTTGTCATCTCCAAAGGTCACATACTCCCGACGCTTCAAGGGAGTGAGGCTGGAGAACTACTTCGCATTTCCGGTCATGTGGCGCGAACACCCGGAATCCATCAACCACTTGTTCTCCAAGCCTCCACCTGCTGCCTACAAAGAACGAGAAGTGAAAGTCGATGGCTCAGTGCTGGGGTTAGTCAAAAAGCATTTGGGACGAGAACCACGATGGGGAAAACATGGCCTGTCAAAGCGTCTCGACTCAAACCTTGAGTTGTGAGGATAGAAATCATCTGTGTGAAAGCCAAATCCACGCGAGTGACGCACATCACGATGGGAAAAACGTGGGGCACCAAAGTGCTGTTGCACAAATCCTATGTTTCGTGAATCAAAGCCATATAAGGAATGACCCTGTCCACGATAGGCACGAGAAAAAGAGCGAGGCTGAAAGTCAACAAAATCATCATAAAAAGCATCCCTAGTCAACTCAGCTTGCTTCCTCTCAATCCTCTTACGTCTAAAATAGAATTCATCCAAGTGGCCCTTGCGACCACAAAACATGCAAATGTAGACACCCTTAGGATTAGGATTGGCTTGCATTGCAGGTTTGGGGTTTGGCTTCTCTGATTGCTTTGAGTTGAAGGAGGGTTTTGGATTGGGTGGATAGTATGTGTCAGTGGGTTTGATGGTGTTTTCCTCATCCTTGTAGCTGGAGCTAGCTACAAACTTACCCACATTCTCACTCTCCTTGTCACACCTCTCAAATCCCAAACCCAAGTTGTAGGTTGATCTTGAAGCACTCTCCTTCACTCTTGCCAAATCACTCTCAATCTTCTCTTCACTCACTAGGGTTCTCTAGAGCCTAGACACAAGATAGTCATTTTCCTAGACTAGGGCTTTGTTTTCCTCCCTAGTGATTACAAGCTTGTCCTTAAGAGAGACACACACCTCACAGGGTGGTGGAAGGACCTTAGAGCGAGTCTCATGAAGCAACTTGGACTCGAGCTCTTTGACTTTGAGGGACTGAGCTTCCAACTCATCTGTGAGCTTGGGGCACTTCTGACATGCACCCAAAAGAGTTGGTCTAGCTTTGAACTCATCAAGCTCCTTGAGGGCACTCTCAAGCTGACTGACAACTTGAGCATGCACACTCTCCCTCTATGCAAGATCACTCATCACAACTTGACAAGACTCATACTCAACAACAATGTCCTCACGAGCAAGCTTGGACCTAAGCGAAGCAATTTCAAAATCAGCTCTCTACCCTCACAAACAGGACTACAAAGCTTATCATCTTGCATGAGCAGAACATCGCGCAAATGATCATGTTTAGAAGAGAGCTCATCGAGAGTGGGAGGTACCTCGCTTGTGTCAGAGTTGGATCCAGAGTCGGTGTCGTGGTCGTTCTTTGCCATGAAGCAAAGCCTGGTGAAGTCATCCTTCCTCTTGACTCGTGGCTTTTCAACCTCCTCCTCTGAGCTTGAAAGGCCTTTGCTTGATGTGAGGTCAACATTGCTCATGGCGGCAACGCAGGCGCGTGCAATGGCCTTGGCGAACTTCTTGGAGTTCTTGCCCTTCTTGTAGAAGCGGTTCTTCTTCTTCTTGAAGTCTTCAGTGTTGTTGTCGTGGTACCCGGCCTTCTTCTTCTTCTTGGGACAATCAGCGATGTAGTGTCCCGGGTCACCACACTCGAAGCATGTTCTTGAACTGCCTCCTCTTCTCTCCTTCTGGTTGTTGTAGAACTTCCTGAACTTCCTTGTGAGCAAGGATAGCTCCTCGTCAGGAATGCACTCCATCTGTTCATCGGAAGCTGCAACAAGAGAAGACAAATCAAACTCCAAGGAAGACTTATCAAGTGAGGGGTTAGTTCCATGAGAAGCACAACTGTGATCACCCTTCTGAGACCTAGAAAGCAAAGTCATGCTAGAAGCAGGAATAGCAAGATTAGGACGAGATTTCCTAGACAGTTCATGAGATTTCAGCTTGCTATACAGTTGCTCATAGTTCAGGATATTGAATTCAGCAGTTTCTTCTAGAGTAGCAATTTTAACCCCCCAAACATTCTCATCAAGTGAGTATAGTAGTTGCTTAGCTCTATCATTGTCATTGTACACAAGGGTACCACAAGCCCGCAAGTTGCACACAATTGCATCAAACCTACGAAATGTGTCATCTAGTGACTCGCCCGGTTTCTGTGCAAAGGTTTGGTACTGTCAATTGTAAGAATCCTTACGCATAGACTTGACCTGGTTGGTACCCTCATGGTAAGTGCAGAGCTTATCCCAAATAGCATGAGCAGTGTCAAGGTGTGCAACCCTATCATGTTCGCTCCTACCAAGTGCAGAAAGCAGAATATTGACAGCTTTGGAGTTGTTCTCATACCTGAGTAACTCACCTGCAGATGCAGTGTTCAGGTCTTGTGGTATAGCATACTCCTGATCAACAATCTTCCAAATCGCACATCCTTGACTCAGCAGATACACCTTGGTCCCTGACTTCCAGTAGGGGAAGTCCTCTCCATCGAACATCCACAGCTTGATAGCACGCTTCTCCATGTCGCCTTCGGATCACAAAGCCGGTGAATGTCAACTAGTGATCAAACCGACTCTGATACCAATTGAAGGACCCAGAGGGGGGGGGGTGAATGGGAGCCAAATAAAATTCGCCAAGAGAACTTGGCCTATATCCCCAAAACAACCCAAGCCAACCTCCAAATCGATCACCAAGACTACACACACCAACTTGTGGTGTACTAGCCCTAGGAGTGATCAACCACACCAAAGAAACACAGCGGAAACAAAAAGGTAAGATGCAATCCTCAACAGTTCAAAACTGAACTCCCATCGGCATTGTCGATCCCTGCCATCAGCAGTGCCGGTCACACCTATCGGTAGTGCCGGTGCGCATCATTGGCAGTGCTGGTCCCCCCTATTGGCAGTGCCGGTGTGGGATGCTATCACACTGGAACCTACAAACTGGACCAATCGGCAGTGCCGATCCTGGTCATCAGCAGTGCCGGTCGACATCCGACAGAACAGAAAATCTCTTGGGATCTTCTCAAAACTTCTCCAACTCAATCAAACGACCTCCAAATGATGCAATTTTTGGACCAGTGAATACTCATCACATCACGACCCTAATCCTAGGAGATCAACTCAATTGGCTCAAGAAATCATTAAGAATTTCAGATCTCATGCCAAGAACACCAAAAAGGGAAACTTGAGAAATCCTTCAAATCAAAGGTACTAGAGCTAGTAATTCCATCAAGGATCCATAGAGTATTATCCTAGCTCATCCTAGCAACAAGTTTCCCAAGAAATCCAGGCCAAAAACTCGTCCAAAAGTGAGATAAAAAATCACCACAAAAATGCTTCCAAAAATAAGAAAAAGGGAATTTCGGGATTCAAGTGAAGAGGGAAATCATGAGCACGAAAATACTTCTCATATCATAGAAAGGTGCTTACAAGATTCATAGGTACAAGGCTAGGAAGCCACCCTCTTCCTCCCACTATTTGGAAGAGCAAGAGATGTCTCTTACACACCCACTACTCTCCTTACATGAAGTCCTCTCCTAGCACTTTGAATAGAGTCCTAACACAAGGCTAATGGGAAGAGAGGCACCTCACCCACTAGCCACACCTCTCATTATATAGGCCTAGGGTCTATTATCCACATGACCACTCTACCCTTGACCTACATAACACACCCACCTACCACCGGGGGCATAACCGTCCATCTTTCACCTCATTGCCCAAATGCCATCGGACGCTTCACGTCTTTTCTTCATCTCGAAGCAAGCTCCGTGACGGTGCCACGTGCACCACCAACCACCACCACCTGTTTTGAGGCCCAAACCGGGAAACCGCCTTGCACGCTTCTCAAAGCGTGACTTCTCGATGTTGACGCGTGTCACCTTGTCCCGTGATCCTGACCACCGACAAGTCTCTCCCAGTCCCTATCCATCGGGCCCCCTTGTCACTTGCACCGGCATCCCGTTCGCCTTGACTTGGTCAACATGCCGTCATAATCACCACCACGGTTTTGAGGCTCAACCGTGAAACCGTCCATGCTTCTTGCCTCTCCACGTGTACGGTGTGGATCACCCTTGACTTCACCCGACATCCCGATCGTCTGGCCCCAAGTCCCCTACTTGTGCCCGATCCTCTCGCCGTTGACTGCCAAGTCGTCTCCAGTGACCTACACATCATGAGACAAGCAAACACATTTCCCATCTCCTGCAACATTACCATTATCTCCACCAACTCCGGTTAGTCATAACCATGATATGCAAACCCATGCAATCCCTGGATTCCCGCATTTCAACTCAACCACCAAATCCGCTCAAGTCAATTACTCATCACAAATAGCAAACCATGGCACATATCCACATGGTTTCTCACCTTGAAATCATCCAAGGCTCTCTGTGCATCATCATTCTAGATGAATGATTCTTGCTTCTTGAGTAGCCGAAAAAAGGGTAACCCTCGAACACCGAGTCGTGATACAAAAAGACTGAGCGCCGCCATACAACCAGTGAGCTTTTGAATGTCTTTTTGTGAATATGGAGGTCCCATTCCTAATATGGCATTTACCTTTTCTAGATTAGCTTCAATCCCTCTATGTGATACCAGAAAACCGAGTAATTTTCCTAATGGGACCCAAAAGACGCATTTTTCCGGATTTAGCTTCATATTGTATTTCCGAAGGTTGCCGAATGTTTCGTCTAGGTCGGATATCAAGTCGGTGGAAAGCCGAGTCTTGACTACCACGTCATCTACGTAAGCCTCAACATTCCTTCCTATCTGGTTGTCCAAACATCGCTGCATAGTCCGCTGGTAGGTGGCGCCGGCGTTTTTTAGGCCAAAGGGCATTGTTGTGTAACAAAAGGCTCTGAACGGCATGATGAACGAGGTTTTAAGCTAGTCAGATTGGTTTAAGGGAATCTGATGGTACCCTGAATAGGCATCTAAGAAGCACAACAAAGCGCATCAAGCCGTCGAATCAACCACTTGATCAATACGTGGGAGGGTGAATGGATCTTTCGGGCAGGCTTGGTTATGGCCGGTGTAATCCAGGTACATCCACCACTCCTTATTCTTCTTTTGCACCAGAACTGGGTTGGCCAACCAGTCAGGGTGGAAAACTTCTTTAATAAAACCGGCTTCCAGTAGTCGGCCAATTTCTTTCCTAATCGCATTCTTTCGGTCTTGCGAGAATCGTCTAAGCCATTGCCTTACCGGCCTGGCGTTTTCGCGGACGTGAAGTTTGTGCTCAGCCTTTTCCCTTGGAACACCTGGCATGTCTGAAGGTTTCCATGCAAATATATCTTTATTATTTCTAAGAAAAAGGATGAGCGCGCTTTCCTATTTGTCACCTAAATTGACCCCGATATTGGTGGTCTTGGATACATCACTATCATCTAGGCTAATCTTCTTGTACTCCATGGTGTCCGCTTGTACCGTAGTCTTCAACACCTTCCTGGGAGCAGGGTCAAGCATGGCCTCCTCAGCCGTTGTGGTCGCTTCCTTCAACTTGGCCAGCTCTGATGCCGCTACTATCTTCTCGGTCAACTCACAACTGCCGTTGTCGCAGTCATATGATGTTCGCACATCCGAGTGGAGTGAGATGACTCCGTTTGGTCCTGGCAGCTTTATCATCATATAAGGATAATGAGGTACCGCTATGAATTTAGCGATGGCTGGCTGCCCTATAATGGCGTGATAAGTAGAGTTGAGGTCGGCGACCTTGAAGGTGATGCACTCCATCCTGTAGTTCTCCCGAGTGCCGAAAGTCATAGGCAGAGTGATTTGTCCAAGAGGGACTGTTTGCATGCCCGGGATCACACCATGAAATGGCGATCAACTTGGCTTGAGGTCGGTCAAGGGTATGCCAAGCTCCGTGAAGGTTTCACAAAAAGGATGTCCAAACTGCTACCACCATCTACCAGTACCCGATTTAGCCAAACTCGGTTAACAGTCAGTGTTAGTACTAAGGGATATTTCCCGGGCCTGGGGATGTGATCCGGATGGTCGGACCGATCAAAAGTAATTGGGACCTCTGACCATCATAGATATTGAGGTACCGCTGATGAGACCGAGTGGACCTCTCTGTAGAGGATCTTCTGCTGGTGCTTCGAGTCTGCCGTAGACCGGCCACAGATGTAATTGACCTAGCGTTTGGGGTCTTGGAAGTCCTCCTTATCCTCGTCTTGGTTATCCTTATCCGAGTCCTTCCTGCCACCCTTGGGGACCTAGGGACGTTCTTTGCAGACCTTCAAGGCATGATGGGCGAAGTTTTTCAGCTTGAAGCACTCCCTGCCTTTGTGGGATCCATCATGTAGCAGCCAAGGACCATCGAGCATCTTGTCGAAGTCATCCTGAGTGACTAGTTTCCTCCTGATCGGGCGCTCGGTGTTGGCCACCGTTCGGTCTTGCTTGTGCTTCCTATCACCGTCCTTGCTGTAATCGGACGGACCCGACTGGTTCCTTGGGCTCACCTCCTTGTACTGGCAAACTTGGAATAGAGCCGAATTGCCAGCAGCATTTTGTCGGCCATAGTGAACAGTTCTTTGGCTGATAGTTCGCCGGCAGCATCCAACCTCCCAATCTTCTTTATCAAATCGTCATCACGGAGTCCTCCTTGGAAAGCGGCGACAACTTGAGCATCCGAGATGTTAGGGATGGTATTTTTCACTTGGCAGAAGTGTTGGATGTACTCTCAAAGTGGCTCCCGGTCCCGCTGCTTGATCCGGACAAGTTCCTAATGATTCCCTGGCCTGTCGAAGGTGGCTTGAAAGTTGGCCACGAACTGCAGACAGAGATCTGCCCATGAGCTGATAGAGTTGTCGGGCAGATTAGTGAGCCAGGTTCTTGCCGCTGGGGCTAGGCGAACATGCAAGTAGTTGGTCATGACAAAACTGTCGCCCCGAGAGCTCGTATGGCTGTCGAATAGACGTGAAGCCAATCGCGCAGATCCGTCTTGCCGTCATACTTCTCGATGCTGACTGGCTTGAAGCCAACCGGCCAGCTGACGGTTCGAAGCTCCTGAGTGAAGGCTCGGATGCCAGCCTCCTCGTCATAATTGTTGGTGACCAGGGTCCATTCTCATTCACGACTAGCATCTTGGCGAGATCTATCATCGTGGCGGCCCTCGTCACATCGATCACGGTAATGATCATCTCTGTGTGGCTACCGCCTGTTGTCATGTTCGTAGTCAACATAACCGCGCCGGCGCCTTCATCTTCGTAATATCGGCGGGCCGCATCGTCGCGCTCCTGGTATCTGTTGCCCAGTCAGACCCGCGCATCACATGGTGGTATGTCATTGCGCAGGTCAGCGTTCGGATGACGATCATGGTACTCTACAATGGGCCTGCGCCTGGGGACAGTAGGCGGGGTTGCCTCCCGATTGGAGCGTTGTCGGTTTCTTCTATCCTCCCTGGGTACCGAATTTGGCGGCCCCAGAAACTGACTTACTCGATGTTGATCGTGCCGCATGCATCTCCAGTACAGCCGCGGCCCTTATGTGCGCTTTTAATTGGTTGACCTGAGGTATCAACTCTGGGAAGACTTGGAGCAGGGGCTCTATTGTTTGCAGGAGGGTCGCCACGGCCGTGATGTTGTGCTGTGGGGTCTTGAAGATGTTTTCACCATCAAGTTTTAAGGTGAGGTCTCCCATATCTAGGTTTTGCACGACTCGGGGTCTCTGCTGAGCATCCGGTCTATGAAGCGGGGGAGTGGCGGCATCGGGATCATTGTCTTCAAGATCGGTTATATGTCCATCTGGTATGGCGCCGCATGCGGCAACCGCCACCGCCGTTTCTCCGTCAGCCCCTCCTTGGGCTGCAGGTGCCACCATGAATACCTCATGGAAGTCCGAGGAACAACTCTCTGAATCACTCGGCCCTTCAATCAAGTCCAAGAGTGACTCGCTTTCAAGGCCGATTATCGCAACGAATCTTGATTCGTCAAAAAATTTGGGATCTTCGTCCGACTGATCCATGTGATGAGGCGGGAGATCAACCATAGTGTAATCCGAGTCGACCAAGGTTGTCAATCGGGGTGTTGTGGGCAATGTTGAGTTGCCGCCCGAGAGGGTTTCCGCCTGGAAAGCTGTTGCCGTGTTGTCGAGGCCAAGCAAGAATCGGCTGGCCGGATCGCTCTGATCAACCGTGGCATCCACCGAGCGGGCCACGCGTTCTTGCTCGACAAGGTTCTCGTGCTGATCGGCGACGAGGCTGACGGCACCAAAGCAGATCTTGTCTCCCGGGCAAAACTTGATGTCGATGAAAGCCATCGATTTTGACGAAGCTACACTCAACGCGGCCCCTTCCTAGCGTGCCAACTGTCGAGAGATATTCTCGATAGTAGATCTAGGTACGCGTATGAGTATGAAATATCGATGGACACAGGACACAAGGTTTATACAGGTTCGGGCCTCTCGAAGGATAATAACCCTACGTCCTGCTTGGTGTTTCTGTATTGCTAGGGTTCGCACTGGAATTAGGGTTTCAAAACGAGTCTGTCTCTTACCGAAGGCCACCTGCCCTCCTTATATATCTGAAGGACAGGGATTTACATGGTAATCTTTTAGTCAGTTACAATAGATTCTATCTATCCAATATATCTGCTAACCTAACTTGCTGCTTACTTAAACGAGTATCTAAGTAAATATCTTCTGGGCCGAATACACCATACCCGAGCCCCCGGCCCACTCGCCAGTTAGCCGAGTGGTTAAGTATCCCGGGTATATATGTCCCACAGGTGTAGTTCACTTGGGCACCACGAGACGGTGCATTCACATTCTTGCTTTGGTTCTGACGCTGGTTGCAGTTGTGGTTGTTGTTATTGCGCCTCGGTGTGGTGCAGTTCTTGACAAAGTGGCCAGTATGACCGTAGTTGTAGCATGGATAACTGCTTCCACGATCAGCAGGTTGTGGGGCACGACCAGTCTAATTTCCTTGCTGCTGGTATGGTGCACGGTACTGAGTGTTCTGTTGTTGGTACGGTGCACGGGGTGGAAAGTTTTGTTGCTGTGGTGGCCTCGAGTAATTCTGACCATATCGTCGCTAATACTACAGCTACGGAGATGCCCGAAAATGCTGTCCGGTAGGTGAAGTGTAAACCAGGTGGAGCTTCGCCTGTGGGGCAGCAGAGGCACTAACAGGGGCCTTTCTCTTGCGATCTTTCTCTTCAACTTGGCGTATAGCGCCTTCCTGGACAATAGCAGCATTGACCAAGTCATTGTACATGCCGGTGGTCTGCCAAGTTAGACACTCGTTAAGTGTGGCATTAATACCACGTAGAAATGCATTTCTCTTTTTATCCTCAGTATTAACATACTCAATAGCATACTGAGCCAGATGATTAAAAGCTTTACAATATTGGAGGACATTCCTCCCTCCTTGTTTCAGATCCATAAATTCCTAGAATTTGCTCTGCATGAGGCCAGCTGGGATGAAATGAGCATGAAATTAAGTCTTGAACTCATTCCATTCAACGTGGCGTCCAGCGGGCAGAGAAACTTCATAGTTTGCCCACCAGGCGCTAGCAGAGCTCTGAGTTGTTGGGCGGCAAATAGCACCTTCTAGTGCTTGGTGCATTTCAGCAGACTGAACTTCGACTCGGTCTGGCGCAGCCAGTGATCGGCATCCAAAGGTTCTCTAGCGCGCTCGAAGGTTGGCGGATGAGTACCTAGAAAATCTGAGTAGGTGCTCTATCGAGACTGATTGTTCTTGTTATGGTGGCCTCCCTGTCCAGCTAGATGGGACGTGATATCCACTAGCCAACAAAGAATCTTAGAGTCATTTTGCTACCGGTTGAGTGCAGCAGCTAATACCTCAGCTAGCGAGGGCTCAGCATTAGCTCCTTGCTGAGAGCTTTCAGGGTTATCCTGATTCCGAGTACGCACCATGCTGCAATTTATACGGTTGCGCATTAGTTATTCCTCAAAATAATCCATAAAAACACATGTGCAAGAATATAAATTTGCAAGAGGTACGGATAAATTTCACAAGTAACAACCATCTTCATTAATTCAGTTCAGAATACATGGTTGTTAAAAGGACACCGTCACATGACTTCTTACACTTATGTGCCAACGCCTAGCTATGGTATTGCGGACACATAATGCAAGATTCACACTCCTACATCAAACTAGGAATACTTATATTACACGACCATACACCAGGGTGTAGCGATTCATCTACTCCTGGCCTATGTCTTCAGGCTCTTCTGGTTCCTCCGGTTCCATAGGCTCTTCTGGTTCCTCTGGATCCATCATTTCCACATCATTACTACCGACCGGCGCCATCTCTACATCCTCTTGTTCCCCATACTCCATGATGATCTCGTCCCAATTTCCTTCAACAGGAAGGTGGGCAGCCTTGAATGCGTCCAATCATCTTGAGCCTCAATCATGTCATGCTCAAGATCTGCTGCATCTAGCAAGGCTTGGTCACGTTCTCCTATAATTTCATCCATCTCTTCATTCTTTACTTGAATTTGTTGGTTCAGTTCTACAATTTCCTCATCCTTAGCTTGTTTTTTGACTTCAGAAAGTCGAAGTGTAGCATGAAACACATCCAGACGCCAGCACAAGTTTGTGCATAAGGCGAAAGTGGATAAGCCATAATACTCTATTATGGGCAGCATAGGATCATGGTGGCGATGGTTTGGATCAAAGATGAAATCCACATGCCTAATCCACTCGAAGTCCGTCACATCATTAATGGGCAGCAAGGCGACGGGTGTTCCAGCAACATCATGCTTGTGGTCTTCACAGAATCGAGTAAGTGCCTTGAATGCAGCTACATTCCAGGTGGAAGGCAGATCTGTCCTGACAACGCTAATGGTCCTAGATTCCCATGCGGGAATGACCGAGTAGTTGGCGGGAACTGCCACATGGATGACACATGAGGGGACTCCATACTCCTGAAATTCCTTGCCAACATAGGTGGGAGGAATGGAATATCCGAATCTCTAGAGAACTCTCCAAAACTGGTGAACCATCCCTGTGAACTCCATGCCATCAGTGATCTCCCAACCTGGTGGCGGTTGATTGGTGTTTTCAGCCATCTACAAGGAAAGTACTTCGATTAAGTTAAAGAGTACAATCGAACTGGAATTCTTATGAAACTCTGTTGCAACAACAGTAGCGGAAAGAGTGCAACTAATACATAACATAAGTCCACATAGTCTTAAGTACATGAACTTGGAATATGTGACCATCGAGTTACAAAAACATCTCACACAGTGATCCTCCAAAATACGACAACCTTGCATGGTCGACAAAAGCTACCTACCCAACTTGTCCTGCCTACACGACCAGTCCGGTCTATCATGATCCCCTTACTCCTATCTCTGGCTGGTGCCTCATAGTCCATGTCAGACTCCTCGTCCATGTCCTCGTCTGGATCCTCCTCCTCGGGTGCTGCCGGTGGCGCCAGGACCACCTCTAGCTGCTGCTGCAGGCCCTGGTTCTCGTGAGCCAGGGTCTCTAGATCCTCTCCCATGAGCTCCAACTCGTGCTGTGCAGCCATCAACTGATGCTGCAGATGCTCGTTGTGGCTGGCGCGCTGCTGCATAAGCACGCCACATCTGTCAACCTCCTGTGCGAGGGTGTCGTGCTGTCCAGTGACCTCAGTAACACGAGTCTCACTCGCCTCAAGAGCAGTGGTCAGCCACTGAATCTTCCTCTGCTGTGTGTCAACCTGTGTCTGCAGATCATTCCTCTACACCCAGGCCTGCTCGGCGTCAGCCAATAGAATCTTGTTGTGGCTGCTAGTGTCCTCATCCAAGTTGAGGAGGTACTCGGAGTAGTGGGACACATGATGGTACCATGCGTGATACGCCGGGTAGTCGTCACGGGCGATGCGCCTCACGTGCCTCTGCCAGACTGGGTTGGCCTGGTGCTAGATGGGAATCATCTCAAACAGAGTCCCAGAGAGCGCTGTTGTGTGGCGCCCGCAGAAGTGAGTGAGAGCCCTAGGGGTGACTCTCTCCAAGCCCTCACGGAGGCTCCCACAAATCATCGTGCTCTCCATCCCTGCCATGTCAAGGTTGCGCGGGTGGGTGGGCATGCTGATGTGTACCTCAGCAAGAGTCACCCCGTGGCGGCGGATCTCACGACCCTTGTAGGAGGGCGGCTCGTCGTAGCCCAGCAAGTGTAGAAGATCCCACAAAAGTGTAGGAAAGCCACGGTGGTGGAGACCGGTGGTGTAGCGCCATCTGTCGTGTGAAAGCTCCTCAAAACCATGGTCACCCATCTAGAACAAAAACCCAATGGTGAGTACAGTGTTCCATGGGCAAAATGCATATCACTAACAACTGTCATGGTGCTGGTAATGATAGCAAAACTATATCACAACAATTTGATTGAGTTAAACTTTCCCTACGTAAAGACACATTTCATATAAAGTGCTATGAAATACAGAAACCAAGTTTTTAGTTCACATTTTCTAGCCTCAAGGGGCAATAATATAGCTATGGGTTTTAAAACGGATTCTGTCTTGACTGTACCACAGTCAGAAAAGTGGGTATTTTGAACAGAAAACAAGGTCTCAAAAATTGGGGGTTGGAACCAGGTTATACCTCACTTTCATAGCTTTCCAAATTGTATTTATATTCTCAAAAATTCCAAGTAAATCTGGAGTTATGAATTTTGCAAGTTCAGGTTGGCAGATTCTGTTTCAGGATGACAGAGGCTGAGTGTTTTGGCTCTACTGGACAGTGGGAAAACAACAAAATTATGAAACCTATTGGAGATAAAAATAGACTTCAAGGGCTTTTCATATTAGGTTTAAACTCTTGCAAATTCGAAGTACAACTTTAGTTATGAAATTTTTAAGTTCAGGGTCATGCTGAAAACAGTGAGCTGACAGATTGTACTTGTTCTCTATTTCTGAGGTTGTTACTGTTATGATCGAATTTTAATTTAAATTCTAAGTGACAGGGGATGTTGAGACCTTTCTGAAAAGTATTTATATGTCTTATTTGGTTGAGTAAATTAATAGTTATGAATATTTTTATTCAGAGGTTGGTGAGCAAGGAGAGAACCAAATTTTAGTTTAGTTATGTTGGGATGCATGATGCAAAATTTTCATTTTATGATCCTATCGTTCCTCACAACACAACGCATACTTTGCCGCTACTTAGCAGCACGAATATTTGGTGATGACCCGCACTTAACACGTAAGTCAATCTAAGTGTTATACTAACGGCATTAGTGTACCTGTAGAAGATCCATTGCAGAAACAATACATCACATTCAAAAGAAACTACAAAAATAAGCACAATTCTACTAGTAACGATCCATGGAAAAGGATCGCCCCGTGATAAGTCACGAGCCAACAGTGTCTCGTATCCGCCTGCCAGCATGGACACCGATATTATGCGTGTCGGTTAAGCACGCACGTACCTTCATTTGAAGAGGCCGTAGATGCAAGTAATGTAAACAATCATAACCCAGGTTAGCTTTCACACCACCCTATTATCTACATGGGCAATACTAATGTATCTTCACTCGCAATCGTCGTAGTTTTTGAAAATACGATTTATTTGTTGTATTATCTTGGACCACGGCTCTGACACCAGCTGTAGCTCCCCTTCCCGAAGGATCGAGGTCCCGACGGTGCTGATAGCGCAGAAACTTGATAATATAACATTGGTCCAAATTTAAGTTGAATATTACATTAATACGATGATTCATAGTGCAGCAGAATTAATCCAAGTTCAAAAATGTTTTCAAACAGCGGAAGCAAATACGTGAAACGAACTACGCTCGACGGTACAGCCTGGTGGTGATCCATGCCCGAAGGACCATCACCCTAGCAACAAGCAACATCACTGTGGCGGCGAGTCGAACTCCCAGTGGGCGGTCCAACCCTCGGGGACTTGCACATCCCAAGGCATCACATTCTCAGGCAATTCAATCTCCTCATTGCCTGTAAACAACGATGGCACAAAGCCTGAGTACTAATTACTCAGCAGGACTTACCCGTCGAACACCTAGACATGCAAAGGCTCCAATAGGTGGCTTGTTTGAAAGAAACTCGCAGCAACCTATTAGTTTTATCAAGTTTTATTTCTCAAGTTAAATGGGTTGAGCAATAATGTAACTTTAGTGGAGCACCAAGAGCTAATAAACAATACATAAGATAAGTACAGCATAAGAGCAACAATAATAATAATAACCATCAACAATAGAGTATTCCCATTCCGAAGTACCAAGTGCAACTACGTGATTGGCACAGTGACCAAGCGGTACTCATTACTGGGAGGGACAATAATTGCAATTGATTTACACCAGCTGGGGAAAACCCGAGATGCACGACACATATGCACCAATTAAGGTCGTATATGGCAACCTTTAGCAAGAAAAGCACCTACACCTCAGCCCGGGTGTGGTGATGTCAAGTGGGCATTTGTGTGTAGGTGTAGGTGCTGAGGTGTTGGCCAGTGGAATACCTGACAGCATTTGGTACGGTCCAAGAGGAAGAGAGGAGAGCACTAGGTGGAGATATTGCATATCTTGAGAGTGCTAGAGAAGAGCAGCTTGAGCATCTTGCACATCTAAGGCTAGGGTGTCCTTGAGGGTGTGATCTAGATTGTTACTCTTGGTCTATGGTGAGACCTAGACCAGTTAGGTGTCGGTGATCGAGCCTATCGTGATCGGTTGTGAAGGCCGTCACACGTTTGTACACGGTTTGAGCCCGTTGTTGAAAGGGGCATCGCTAGTGAGTGCCCGTGTCGGCTCGGGGAGTTCGGCAAGCTCTCGAGGGAGGCGATCTTGTGCTTTGTGCAACGGTGATGCACACCATGTCTTCACTCGAGGAGTGATTGCGGGCTCGTGTGTGAGAACTCCACTTGGTGGCGGGAGGGACTGGGACTCCGGCGGGAGTTGTCCAACAAGGATTAGGGGAAGGCGCCATCCTTTCGAGACCTCGGGAAAAATCATGAGAATTCCTTGACCCTCTCTTTACTATTCCGCATTTGTGTGCTCTAGTGAGTAGGGTGACTTGTGGCTTGCATAGGCTAGTGTGATTGGCTTCTGCACTTTATCTTATCACGAACCCTAGCATGTGTAGGGTCTTGGCCTACTAGACTTGTTTAGGTTGCTTATCTTGTTAGACCTAAGTAGTGAAATTGAAGTATTTGAATTCGTGAGTGGCTTACTGATTCACCCCTCCCCGTCTTGGTACGCCTTCGGTCCATACAAGTGGTATCAGAGCCAAGTGCTCATCTTTGAGGCTTCACCACCTTGAGTAAGGATGCCGGGACAGGTGGGGAGTGTCCCCATATTCAATTGTGAGGACTATGCTTATTAGAAGGCTCGCATGCAAGCCTACCTTCAGTTCCTTGATTCGAAGATATGGTCGGTCACTCACGAGTCCGATGCGGATGTGAACCTACTTGAGCCTGACTACATTAAGTGTAATGCTAAGGCCAAGAATGCTTTGTTTGCTTGAATCTCTAAGGATGTTTTTGCTCAGCTTGATGCTAGTACCTCAGCATATGTTATATGGACTGAGATTCAGGGGCTCTATGAGGGCACCAGTGATGTCAAAGAGGAAAGATACTATGTGCTGAAGAACAAGTATGATAACTTCACTAGATTGCCACATGAGAGAGCTAACACTGTTTACTCTCGTTTTCATGTATCAGTGGAGGAGATCAATGCACTTGGGGATGATTTCAAGATGAAGCCCGTCGAGGTGATAAGAAGATTCTTGAGGCTATTCAAAGATCCCAAGTATGACTCTATCATCACCTTCATCTTGCAAGGTGACCTCAAGACCAAGACCATGAAGGAAGTGGTTGGCAAGATCACCACCTTTGAGAGCTACCAATTGGGGTTGGATGATCCTCAACCATCCAATCTTGCTCTACTGCCTGACAAGCAAGAATCTAGCAAGAGCAAGAAGAACAAGAAGAAGGTGATCATTGAGGATGATGATGAGGGTGACTTGACCGAAGACTTGGCTCTTCTCATGAGGAAGATGAAGAACTTCAAAAACAAGTTTGCTTCCAAGTCAAGAGGCTAGTGATTCAATTGTGGCTCAAAGAATCACTTTGTCCAAGAGTGCCCAAAGCACAAGAAAGAAGCATTCAAGTCACAAGACTCAAGTGAAGAAGAAGAAGAAGCCCCAAGGCCAAGAACAAGAATAAGAGGTTCTTCAACAAGGACAAGAGCGAAGGCAAAGGCAAAGCTCAAGACTACAAGAAGAAGACTTGTCTCAAGGCCCTTGTTGGAGAATGGACAAGTGACAACTCATGTGATGAGTCCTCTTCCTCAAGTGATAAAGAAGTGGCCGGTAGCCATGATCAAGACCACACCTACACGAGCTCTTCCTCCACTTCCCACGTGCCTTTTGGCTACGAGCTGACTTAGGGAGAGTGAGGATGAGAGCAACGATGATAGCGATGATGAGGAGCTTTCATGTGCCGAGCTTTGGAGTATGCTAGAGCAAGCCCGTGACATCGCCATCAAGAAATCCAAAATGTTGGAGGTGGTAAGAAAAGAGTGTAAGTTGGCTAAGGACTGTGTTGGTGAGCTTGAGAGTGAGCTCAAGGACCTTGTCACATTTCATGAGGCCCTAAACAAGAGTTATGACAAACTCAAGGGCGATCATGTAGAGCTTCATGAGAAGTACAAGGCCCTTGAGATCACTTATGAGGCCATCAATGTTGCGAACCTTGCCTCTCCCTCCTCTAGTTCATCAAAGAGTGATGCTTCTACTATGTGTGATGAACTAACCACCTCGGTTGAGGTTTCTTCTCTTGAGCCAATTGTTTTGAAGGAACTTCACAAGCTCAAGGAAGGGAGGGAGATGATGATGAAGGGATTTGAGAGACTCAAAGCCACTCATAGGGAGATACTTGGGAAGAACCAAGTAAATGAAGTCTCCAAGACTTCTTCTCTTGAGCCATTCATGTTGGAAGAATATCACAAGCTCAAGGAAGAGAGGAAGACAGTGATGGACGGCTTTGAGAGGCTCACACGAGGTAGAGTCATTCACAAGGAGATTCTTGGGAGAAACCTTGTGAACAATGTCTCCCACCGGGAACTTGGCTCATATCCTGCCGCCATCAACATTATAGGGACGAGTGATTCCATCCCCACATGGATCAAACCCCTTCTCACTGATGACTACTATTGTGAGGGGTGTTGCAAGGATGGCCACGCCACCAAGGATTGTCCCATGGTAAGAAATTCCATGGTTTTTCCTAAGGCTAACTTGTTCCATGAGAACACACATTTCAAGCTTTTTAGGAACAAGGATGGCAAGGTGAAAGCTAAGGCCTTGGGACCACCAAACAAGAAGAGGAAGGTCAAGAGCATATAGGTGCCTAAAATTATATTATAAATTAATTAGATAATTAGAGAATTATAATTTATTTTAGGCAAAAGAGCTATTTTCTAAATTAACTAAATTAATTTAGGTTATTATTATTATTATTTGTTGCATTCATGCTGAATAGTTGCATGTAGGATTTTATTGTGTGCAAAAGCATTTTTCAAAATTGTGTACAATTCATTTTAGAATTTTATTTAATGAATGGTTATTGGAAATAAAATTAGATATGGGAAAGAAAGGAAAAAGAGAAGAGAAAAGAAAAAAAACAGAGTCGGGCCAACTCCACCCAAACTGGCCCACCCGAAGCCCTTCTCTCCTTTCCCCACCCTCCCCCTCTCGGGCCACCAGCCCACCCGCACCCCTCTCCTTTTCCTTCCTCCTCAGCCCACGTAGCCAGCACCAGCGTCGAAGGCGCCTTCTATTGAATCCCGCCAACACCCCCCCTTCCCCTCTGCCCCGGCCATGGGTCGAAATCCCCCAACGCGCGGCCTAGTCCCCCTTCTCCCTGGTTTGCTTTGGCCCAGCACGCCGCAGCCCCGCCAGTCTGCTCACCCACTCGGTCCACCCGTGCCTCGCAACCCCAGTAGTCGCTCGATCGGCCCAGACCACCCTGCACAGCCGCCCCTGAAACGCTAGCACGCCGCCCGGCCGCCGCCACCACCATGCCTTGGCATGCGTGCCTAACCATCCTAGGGTTGTACACCCATATAAATGAGGACCTGCTCCTCCGCCCCCCCTTTGGCCTCCCTTGCCACCGCCGCCTCCTGCTGTCGTGCTCCGCCCGCCCGTGTCGCCGTCGGCCATGATAGAGTGCGAAGCTCGAGGTTGACGCGCGTGGTCGCCGCTCCGAAGCCACCGACCCTTCGCCGGTCTTTGCGTGGCTGAGCCGCCCCTGCCCATCCCCTTTGCAAGAATGATCGACGCTCGAGGCGCCCTCCCGGCATCACCAAAGATCGCCACCGCCACCACCCGCGTTGTCGACCCGCCCCCAACCTCCGCGGCTTTCCACGACGCCCTAGGTGAGATCCTCGACTCCCCTCCCCCGTTTTAGCTCTTCCCGGTCGATCCCAGGCCACCGGAGCCCGAGCTCTGGCGATCTTCGGTGAACTCCGGCCGTCGCTGCCTCTGTCCCCGCCGCCGGCAGCCTTTGCCTCACCCGCCTAAATCTTGGCCGTTGGATCAAGATCTAACACACCAGATTAGATTCGCCAAAGGGGTTTGAAGCTGGTCCACCGTGGACCTGTGGACCACGGGTCCGTAGGGCCAGAGACCCGGTCCACGACCTTTTTAGATTTAATTTAATTCGCTAATTCCTGGATAATGTTAGCAATTATGCGTATAGGCCCCTGAGTTTTTACTAAATTAGATTTCAAACCTAGTTTTTCAGCAAAAACTTTATTTAATTATATTTAGGCCCCTGAGTTATTAATTAATTATTTTTGGCATTGTATTTTAATAGAAACACCCCTGTACTTTATTAAAATTATTATTTTGCCATGTAATTTTACAAAAAACAACCCTGTACTTAATTTTAATTATATTTTAGTCCTGTCTTTTTTCACTTTAGTCCTTAAGCTTATTATAAATTCCACTTTAGTCCTTAACTATATTTTCACCCTGTTATTTTACAATTTAGTCCTTGTACTTTTTCAAAATTACTTCTACGTCCCTAAACCTATCTATTTTACTATTTTAACCCTGTCCCTTCAAACATTCGTAACTTTTTACTCGTAACTTCGATTTAGATGATTCTTGCGCTCACGCGATCGTAGCAACGAGTACTATCTTTTGAACGAGTACTATCTTTTGAAATTTCTTTTAAAGTACTTTATTATTGTTTGGTGTACTGTTTCTTTGTTTTTTATATGATTGTGTGCATGTTGTGCCTGCGTGACGTTAATTAGAGAACGTGTGCTTCCTGGAATCGCAAGGGCGTGAATTGAAGACTTGAGCAGCAACATCCATTTCCAGGCAAGTGTCCTTGATGCATAGTACCTATTATAACATTTATTATAGAAATGCATGCTTGTGTCAATTGAATGGGTACCTATTGTTAGGGTTTCCCTAGTATTTCTTTATCCTTTTCCTTGTCGCCTTGAACTAGTTGCTTGGTTGGTTGTGAGTAGATAATGCTTAGGTTGCTTAAGGGATGTTAGGTTAATATTAATCTTGATTAATGAACTATATCACTTCATGGGTGGAATGGTAATTTATGTTAGCAACATAGACTTAGGGATCTATGCAAGCCGGATGGAATGGATGTGGTGTCGTGGGCACATGATTGGTGGTGGTAGGCTTGTTGTAGATCCTAGGACCTAGTTCTTGGAGCAATAACCCAGGACAACAATGCCATCACAAGGCTGCTATGGAACAGCTTGGCTGATTAATTAGAAATTCTCCCAGTGTCGGTGCAGCATTTGGTGGAATGGGGAATGGAAGTCAAGAGGACTGTCCTTGTATCCGAATGGATCAAGAGATGGCTCCCGGGGAGATGAGCTGCTTGTTGCTGGGCTATCACTTTTGAACGGGAGTGGAACCTTAGTGGCTAGCATGTACTGGGAGACCCTTTGTAAAAGCCTCGTAGTGATCTCTTGTCCGCAAACCTAAGGAAGTATGCTAGTGCTTGGCCGGCATGGAAACATGGAGACTTTATTCCACCTAGCAACAGGGGACAAAATCAGGACTTGTGGGTAAAGTGGTACAAACTCTACAGAGTATCAAACTATCATGATAGTCGTGCTCACAGTCACGAGCGGTCTGGAATCCTCACAAGATTAGTTGGTTATGGGTTGGAATGGTTGGGATGGTTGGATGGTTCAGACATAGATTGGATAGTACCATGTGGGTAGAGGGATGGGATGACCCCACTTAGTAATTAGGATGCATAGGAAATTAAAAGCTTATGCAATAAACCCCCTTTAAAGCCTTCCTTGTCTTAGCATCATGTCATCTTTTCCCTCACTTGCTGAGTACGTCACGTACTCACCCTTGCTATATACCACATTGCTGCTCAGCTATAGGAGAATGAAGGTACAACTATGAAGATGATGGAGGAGTCTTGGCATGCAGTCTTCCGGTCGATTTCCTGTGGTAGCTGAAGGACGCTAACGCTTAGTTATTCCACTGCAATGTAATTTGGTTTCTTTTGACCTATGGGTCACCTTTGTAATAATATTATCAATTAATAAAGATATTCTTCTTTTATCACATATATTGTCATGTGTGCGTGAAAATTTGATCCTGGGCACGCATACAGATGCATTTGGTTTCGGTCATTGGAACCGGGTGTGACAATGGAGAAGCCAAGGAGCTGTACGGAGAAGCCAGGAAACCAAGTCAAGCGAGGACGACGAGTTTTAGCTTCTGGACATAGAGACTGGATAGTGGGGTCAGTGGAGACCGGACTGTACGGTCACTATGGGAGTTTTCCAGGACTTAGCATGAGGAGCGAGGACTCTGTCAGCAGGAGACTCTGTACAGACCGAACGGTTCGGTGTGCTGACCGGACGGTCCTGTTAGTGGGAGTGCGAAGAAGACACAAATAGCGTAGCGTAGAAATGTTTTTGGACTGGAGAGAGAAACGGACTGGACTGTCCTGTCAGGTGACTGAACTGTCCGGTCAGTTGGGATTTCAGTAGAGGCAAAGCTAGTTGTGCACAGAGGTGCAATGACCAGACTATCCGGTGAGGCAATGACCGGACTGTTCGGTCAGTGTGCCCAGGAAGCTGATTTCATGGAGCAACGACTAGTTTGAGGTTGGGAGCCTATATAACTTCGTTGCTGGGGTCTTGGAGACTTCTCTTAGCCAGTGGAAAACCTGAGAGCATTTGGTAAGGTCCAAGAGGAAGAGAGGAGAAAACTAGGTGGAGATATTGCATATCTTGAGAGTGCTAGAGAAGAGTAGCTTGAGCATCTTGGACATCTAAGGCTAGGGTGTCCTTGAGGGTGTGATCTAGATTATTACTCTTGGTCTATGATGAGACCTAGACCGGTTAGGTGTCGGTGATCGAGCCTATCATGATCGGTTGTGAAGGCCGTCACATGTTTGTACATGGTTTGAGCCCGCCGTTGAAAGGGGCATCGCTAGTGAGCGCCCGTGTCGGCTCGGGGAGTCCGATAAATTCTCAAGGAGTGATTGCGAGCTCGTGTGCGAGAACTCCACTTGGTGGCAGGAGGGGCCGGGACTCCGACAGGAGTGGTCCAACGAGGATTAGGGGAAGACGCCATCCTTCTGAGACCTCGGGAAAAATCATGAGCATTCCTTGACACTCTCTACACTATTTTGCATTTGTGAGTTCTAGTGAGTAGGGTGACTTATGGCTTGCATGGGGTAGTGTGATTCGCTTCCGCACTTTATCTTATCATGAATACTAGCATGTGTAGGCCTACTGGACTTGTTTAGGTTGCTTATCTTGTTAGACCTAAGTAGTGGAATTGAAGTATTTGAATTCGTGAGCGACTTACCGATTCACCCCCCCCCCCCTCTCGGTACGCCTTTGGACCTTACAACTGTACCTGCCCTTAGTATAGTAGACATGTACCCATTTGCATCTTAACAGTGCAGTTTGATTTTTTTTTCTATCGACCAAACTCCTTATCATACTATTTGTCACATGTGCTTGTTCAAATATAACAGCTCATTTCATATGGCCCACTGATATGTGGATTCCGGAAGGATTCATCCCAAAAAAGTTTGGAAATATTGTATGTAGGTGGTATTTCAAATTAAAAAAATAATTAATAATAACAAAACAAAATTCTGATTCTTCTTACAAATTCAGAAGCAAACAACCATAATAAAGACTTCATACCGAATACAACTCATAACTAGCAAATAGAAAAGAGATAAGATGGTGCATTAACAAAAAATATTAATAAAGAGCTGGCCTTGCGTGTTCATAGCTAGTGTGTTGAATCGTTGTAGAGAAAGTCATTCGGTAATATCTATATCATTTAAATGGTGGGAAGTTTTCTTTTTCTCCTATTGATATGGTGATTTCTAGCCCTAAATCCTTTTAATTTATTCAAATTGTAGAAACATCCTACCTCTGCCCCGTGTGCCCTCGTCAAAAAATTAAAAAAAAATGGGAAGATAAAGAAAAAATTGATTTAAATTTAAACCCGACGTTTTCTGCAACTTGAAGATTTTCTGTAGGCCACATCCTACCTCTGTTTGAGCTGAAATTTTTTGTAGATTCTCCTCCATTGTTAGTGAGTTGGAGAAAAATATCAAAAAAATAAAATCAAAAAAAAGAAATTTGGGATTTCTACTAGTGCTACATCTAGCCCCCTCAAATTTCTGGATTTTGGCTGTTTTGCACTTAGCCCCCTGTTATCGCTTGTTGTGCCATTGTCTCCTTGTTTCTACTTTGCTATCACTACTGTTCTAGGACATACTTAGACCAGCAACTAGGGACAAGTTACTTGGGCACTTATTCAGCTTTACTATCTGTTTTTGATTTGTGTACCACTCACATATATATATTTGGCCTTCCTAGCTCTACATATTTCTTCTGGACAGCACACAGGTTATTTTGTGACCCTTGCAATCATCGAACATATCTCTCTGGTATCCTTTGCTTTGCTTTTCAGAACTTTGTAAGAGCTTTGTAAGGAGTCTCCTTTTGTTGTGTTGAGAGGCACCACTGCTTAGCTGTTTTGTAGGTATAACCTTCACTGTTTATTTCCTGTTTTGGTGTTTCTAATGGCAGGAAGTGATGACGGAGAGATGGCTTCACCCTCACAATTTGCTGAGTGCGTGAGCCAAGAGCAGCTCCAGAAGGCTTTGCAGGCTGCTTAGAGTGATTTGGCAGAGACGATCACCAGAGCCGTTACTGATGCGGTCAGCAAGCTTCACATTGGAGAAAGCATCGAGCGGTTAGAGAAGTGGGTCTCTAAGTTAACCGATCAGGTTGTCGCATTGGAGACAGCTCCTAAAACCAACAATACGAACACCGATAACAACAACAACGACGTTGAAGACGTCCATGATGAAGACATGGTGTATAAGGCTGATGGCACTGTGGATAGGTCAGCTACAAGGACCGCACGATTACGACGTCGTTTGCAACATAATACTCAAGGTATGGGTGGTTTCCATAACTACAACCGTCGTCCACACGGTAACTATGCTCCAGATGACCCGTATGCTAAAATTTAGTTTTCAATTCCTTCGTTTTCGGGTCAGTATGATGGTGATGTTTATCTTGATTGGGAGATGACTGTAGAACAAAAATTTAATGCCCACCTTGTTCCTGAACAACATAGAATTAGACAAGCTACTAGTGAGTTTAAGGACTTTGCTATTGTTTGGTGGAGTGGTCTAGCTGCTGAAACTGATTTGCCTACTAATTGGGAAGAACTTAAGGTAGCAATGCGTGATCGTTTTGTTCCCCCTTCTTTTTATAGAGAGATTCGTAATAAACTACAACGTTTAGACCAAGGAGATAAAACTGTTCAGGAGTATTTTAGTGAGCTTCAGAAGGGTTTGATTCGTTGTGCTGTAGTTGAAAAAGTAGAGGATCAGATTTGTCGCTTTTATTCTGGTTTAAGAAAAGAAATTCAGGACATCCTTGATTATAAAGAATATTATACCCTCACCCAGTGTTTCTAGTATGCTATGCTTGTAGAGAAAGAACCACAGGGACTTTTCCAGGCTTTTGAGGAGTACAACAAGTCAAGGAACTCCTACCCCCCACGCTCGACGGGGACTTCGGGGCTGCCCAGGCCATCTTTCTGGCCGCCCCCACTAACAGCTACCAAGGGAACCAGTGTTGTTTCTACAGCCCCAAGATCAGCCCCTGCACCTTCTACGCGCTCAGATAAACTTTCTGTGCAGGTACCAGCTAGCAGTGCCTCCTCTGTTGCTTCGACAGGGCGCACTATAGGGATTCAGTGCCACCGCTGCCATGGACTTGGTCATGTGCAGAAAGATTGTCCAAGTAGGCGGGCATATGTGGCGACAGACGATGGCGGTTATATGAGCACCTCCGATGTGGAGGATGAGGAGGAGGACATCACTGCCACCGGCAGTGACCTCGTCCTTGGAGGCGGAGACACCATGGGATACATGAACATTATTGTTCAACGTGTCCTTAGTACACAAGTTCATCAGCCCGAGACGATGCAGCGCCACAACTTGTTCCAGATTTTCTTCGTCATCAAGAACCGCCGAGCACGTGTCATCATTGATGGAGGGAGCTGCAATAACTTGGTGAGTTCTGATGTGGTCAACAAGCTTGCTTTGACCACACGTCCACATCCACATCCGTACTACATTCAGTGGTTAAACGACTCTAGCAAAGCTAAGGTAATACAAACTTGTAGAGTTCCTTTTTCCATTGGTTCTTATGTGGATTCTGTTGATTGTGATATCGTACCCATGCAAGCATGTTCACTTTTATTGGGTAGACCTTGGGAATTTGATAATGATGCTGTACACCATGGTAGAAGTAATAAGTACACTTTTATGCATAAAGGAACTAAAATTACTTTGTTACCAATGACCCCTACTGAAATTGTACAAGCTGATTTAGAAAGAGCTGCTAGTTTGAAAAATAAAGGTCCTGATATTCAACAACCTGTTAATTCTAATTTTACACCTAGTAATGTTAATGATTCTTCAAGTTCTAAGGGTGCTGGAATTAAATTACAAGGTCGTTCATGTCTTGCAACAAAATCTAAGCTTGCTGAAATTTCTGATAATGATGATATTTGCTATGCTTTGATATGCAAAGAAGCTTTGTTTTCGCTTGATGATATTGCTTCTAGTGCTGTGTCTCCTGCTGTCACTAACCTTTTGCAGGAGTATGAGGATGTTTTTTCAGCTGAGATACCCCCGGGATTGCCACCTTTGAGAGGGATTGAGCATCAAATTGATTTGATTCCGGGTGCTACTTTGCCAAACCGTGCTGCTTATAGGACCAACCCTGAGGAGACTAAGGAGATACAACGACAAGTTCAAGACCTTTTGGATCGTGGGTATGTTCGTCAATCACTTAGTCCTTGTGCTGTTCTTGTACTTTTGGTTCCTAAGAAAGATGGTACTTGGCGTATGTGTGTAGATTGTCGAGCCATTAATAATATTACTATTAGGTATCGTCATCCTATTCCTAGGCTAGACGACATGCTTGATGAGTTATGTGGTGCTATAATTTTCACTAAAATTGATTTGCGTAGTGGCTACCATCAAATTAGAATGAAACTTGGAGACGAATGGAAAACAGCTTTCAAAACCAAATTTGGATTATATGAGTGGTTAGTAATGCCTTTTGGGTTAACTAATGCACCTAGTACTTTCATGCGCTTGATGATATCTTGATTTATAGCAAATCTATGGATGAACATATGAATCATTTGCGTGCTGTTTTTGATGCTTTACGAGATGCACGTTTATCTGGTAACCTTGAGAAGTGCATCTTTTGCACGGATCGAGTCTCTTTTCTTGGCTATGTTGTGACTCCACAGGGAATTGAGGTGGATGAGGCGAAGATTGAAGCCATAAAGAGCTGGCCTGTACCAAAAACTATCACACAGGTGAGGAGTTTTCTTGGTCTTGCAGGCTTCTACCGCCGCTTTGTCAAAGATTTCAGCACCATTGCTGCACCTTTGCATGAGTTGACAAAGAAGGGCTTTGATTTCCATTGGGGTAAGGTACATCATGAGTCTTTTGATGCTTTGAAGGATAAACTTACACATGCACCATTGCTGCAATTACCTAATTTTGATAAGATTTTTGAGCTTGAATGTGATGCTAGTGGTATAGGCATTGGTGGTGTTTTGATGCAAGATAGTAAACCTATTGCATACTTTAGTGAGAAAATTACTGGGCCTGTTTTGAATTACTCCATGTATGATAAGGAATTGTATGCACTTGTACGTTGTTTAGAGACGTGGCGTCATTATTTGTTGCCCAAAGAATTTGTTATTCATTCTGATCATGAATCACTTAAGTATATTCGTTCTCAATGTAATTTGAACCGTAGACATGCTAAATGGATTGAGTTTATTGAGTTTTTTCCTTACATTATTAAACATAAGAAAGGGAAGGATAATGTGATCGCTGATGCTTTATCTAGGCGCTATACTTTATTGTCTCAACTTGATTGTAGAATTTTTGGACTTGAGGCAATTAAAGAACAATATGCTGCTGGTGTTGATTTTAAGGATTTATTGCTGCATTGTAAAGAAGGTCGTGCATGGAATAAATTTGTGTTGAATGATGGATTCTTGTTTAGAGCTAACCGCCTATGCATTCCAGTTGGTTCCGTTCGTCTTGCATGGAGGTGGATTGATGGGTCATTTTGGTGCCAAGAAGACGGAGGATATTTTGACCACACACTTCTTTTGGCCAAGGATGAGGAAAGATGTTGAGCGCTTTGTTGCTCGCTGCACTACATGTCAAAAAGCTAAGTCTCGCTTGAATCCACATGGTTTATACAAAGTTGTTGTTTTCTACAACTTGTCACCCACAAAGTTGGGTACAAAGTTGTTGTTTTCTACAACTTGTCACCCACAAACTGATGGACAAACTGAGGTGGTGATCCGCACTTTGGGTACTATGTTGAGAGCTATTTTGAAGAAAAATTTGAAGCAATGGGAAGAATGTTTGCCTTATGTTGAGTTTGCATATAATCGCGCAACACATTCTACTACCAAGGTAAGTCCTTTTAAGGTAGTCTATGGTTTTGATCCCCGTACTCCACTTGATATACTTCCTCTACCTACTCATGAGAGAGTTTATGTTGATGCTAAGGAGCGTGCTGAATTTATTTTGAAAATGCATGAGATCACTAGACTTAGCATTGAAAAGATGAATGAAAAGTATAAAATTGCTGGTAGTAAAGGTAGAAAATAAGTAAAACTTGATGTAGGAGACTTAGTATGGTTACACTTGAGAAAGGATAGATTTCCAGATTTGAGAAAGTCTAAATTAATGCCTAGAGCTGATGGTCCTTTCAAAATAATTGAGAAGATTAATGATAATGCATACAAACTTGAGTTCGGGGTTAGTCCTACTTTTAACATTTCAGATTTGAAACCATACTTGGGAGAAGAGAATGAGCTTGAGTCGAGGACGACTCTACTTCAAGAGGGGGAGGATGATGAGGACATCACTCCTATGGATACATGTAACACTCCTCCAATTTTGGACTTGCAAGGTCCAATGACTAGAGCTCGTGCACGACGACTAAATTTAGAGGTGAGCTCGTTCCTACGTTCTTCATCATATGTCACTTTTGAGAATGGTTTGCTACCTAATGATTATATTATAATTAGGAACCATGGAGAGGACCAGGAGATGATGGGAGAAGGACTTGGAGACGTGGAGGACCAGCAAGGACGTGAAAGCCAAGGTGGAGGCCCAACCAAAACCGACTTTGACTCTGTTTCGGGGCTCAGGACCAGTCTGCACTAAAACGGATGCCCAAGATGCATACGGACTCAGATTTGGACATTCTACATATGCACGGAAAGATAAGAAGAAGACCCTTCCAATGCCGCCAGTCTCATATCAAAATTCATCCGGAGTCATCGGGAATCGTCGAAACAAGAGAGAGTCCAGAATCTGTTTCGGTGCTGTGTCGCCTGTTTTTGGCCTTTGGGCTTTGTATCTAGTTGAGCCCAAGTAGGGGTGTGTCCAGAGGGTCTTGCACGACCTTAGGGTCTTCATATACAGCCGCCGCCGCACCATTAGGGTTCGGGTTTTGCTTAGATTATTCTGTTCATAATAGTTTCGCCGTCATCATGGTTTGCGAGACCCCAACTTCGTGAGATTCATAATACATCTGCAATTGTGTTGCTTTCTTCTTTGTTCTTGCTTGTGTTCTTGATTCGCAGGCAGGGATTAGCCTTCTCGGCGAGGTCAATCGTTTTAGGACGGTTGATAACCAGAGGAGACGTCGTGCTGCGATTGCGGGGTTTAGAACGTGCTGTTCTGAAGCCGGATCGATTTGTGTGTCGCCTCCGACCAAATCAATGTATCTAGAACCTTTCGGAAGATCGGGAACCCATGTCCACATTAGAGAATAATACCTCGGTCGGCAACATTGCTTCTGAACCATAAACTGAAGAAAAAGGGGAGTGTCCCGTGGCACGACTGACATTGGTTCTAAGATCCCATAATACCGATGGTAACTCTCGAACCCAAGGTCAAGCATATTTTTCCAGTCGGTCAAATATTCGTGGTTTAATTCCTAAAAGCAGTAGACCATTTGCCCTCTCGACCTGGCCATTACTCTACGGATGGGCGGCTGAAGCGTAGCCGATTTTGAAGCCTACTCGGCCCGCAAACTCTCTAAACTCTTCGGCAGCAAACTGACTCTTGTTGTCAGTGATTATCTTATTTGGGGCGCCGAACCGAGTTACTATGTCAGTCATAAACTCAATGGCCTTCTTCGCTGAGATCTTGCCGACTGGTTTAGCTTTGAACCACTTAGAAAATTTGTCCACCACCATGAATAGGTGAGTGAAACCACCTTGAGCCTTCATGAAGGGTCCAAGAATGTCCAAACCCCATACGGAAGACAGCCAAGTGATGGGAATGTTTTGAAGCTCAGTGGCGGGTACGTGCGTCTGGCGGGCAAAGAACTGACAACCTCCACAGTTCCGTACAATCTTCTTAGTGTCGGCACAAGCAGTTGGCCAATAAAATCCTTGCCTCATTGCTTTGGCCACAATCGTGGATGCGCCCGTGTGATTCCCGCATATGCCAGCATGAATATCTCCTAACATAGTTATGCCCTCATCTTGTGACGGGCATTTCATTAGTATCACGTGTGGACTTCCTCTGTATAGGAGGTGATCAACTATGCAATATGACCGGGACTTATGAATGACGCGAAGAGCTTCTTCTTTATTGATTGGTAACATGCCAGGATCCAAATACTCTATGAAGGGAGTGCGCCAAATCTACCTCGATGACAGCTACGTGAGATGTTGCTCCCTCCTTTGGTACCGACTGCACCATAGTTTGCTGGGGTAGTACATATGGCTTATGTAAATCATCGAGGAATACTCCATCAGGTATTCTAGACCTACTAGACCCAAGCTTGGCCAGTTCAACCGCCTCTTCGTTATACTTGCGTAGGACATGTTTATACTCGATGCCATCAAACTTGTCTTCTAGCTTCTGAACTTCAGTGTAGTAGGCTGTCATGCTCTCGTGAGAACAACACCACTCCTTTGTAACTTGATTGATTACTAACGCCGAGTCGCCAGAAATGCTTATCCTTCAGACGCCGAGCGACACAGCTGTCCGAAATCCATGTAATAGTGCTTCATATTCTACGGCGTTATTAGACGCGCGGAAATGCATTCGAAGAACATACCACAACATAGCTCCGTCTGGGGTTGTCAGTATGACCCTTGCTTCGGCGCCTTCTAGTTGTAAGGAACCGTCAAACACCATTTTTCAATAGCTTAATTCTTGCGGGGTGGGTGGTAATTTGCATTCTGTCCACTCGGCAACAAAGTTGGACAAAGCCTGACCTTTGATTGCATCGCGAGGTTTGAATGTGATATCATATGATCCAAGCTCAACGGCCCACTTGGCTATTTTTCTGGTTGCCTCTCGGTTATGTAGTAGTTCACCCAGCCCGAACGAAGTATCGACCTCAATTGGGTGATCCTCAAAGTAGTGCTTTAGCTTCCTAGATGTCAACAATAATGCATAAACTAACTTCCAAAGCTGAAAATACCATACCTTGGATTCCGATAATACCTCGCTGATGAAATAAACCAGCCGTTGCACCTTTTGAGCCTTGCCATCTTCCGCCCTTTCCACCGCCAGCACCGTGCTGACCACGTGTATGGTTGCGGAGATGTACAGCTACAAAGGTTCCTTTGGCTCCGAGGGGGGGGGGTTAACACCAAGGGACCGCTAATGTAAGCCTTAAAGTCATCCAGAGCCTTCTATGCATCATCATTCCAGATGAATGATTCTTGTTTCTTGTGTAGCCGGAACAAGGGTAATCCCTGGACGCCGAGTCATGACATGAATCAATTGAGTGCTGCCATGTAGCCGGTAAGCTTCTAAATATCCTTTTGCGAATGTGGGGGGCCCATGCATAAAATGGCGTTCATCTTTTCTGGATTTGCTTCAATCCCTCTATGTGACACCAGAATGCCGAGTAATTTTCCTGATGGGATGCCAAAGACGCATTTTTCGTGATTAAGCTTCATATTGTATTTGCAGAGGTTACCGAATGTTTCGTCCAAGTCAAATATCAAGTCGGAGGAGAGCCAACTTTTAACCACCACGTCGTCCATGTAAGCTTCGACATTTCTTCCTATCTGGCTATCGAGCCATCTGTTGACACTTCTTAACATCGCACCAGAAATATTACTATCCCCAGCAACGGCGCTAGAAATGATTGTTGGTATTTCTTACGATCACAGATAAATCCGCAAGCACACGGATACCGCTGTAGCACTTCACCTAAGAGTATTCCATGTTATCGAATCACATGGAACGTATGTGTACAAATCTCCAATCCTAATCCGTCCAAGGACAACAAGAATATGGTAGGCAGAGGGTAGAGAGGATTCCAATGGTCAAGGATCCTATAATAAGATAGGTTCGGTCTATTACTACTTATTTCGGGCACCGGCTTACCCCTGCATCCACAGGCGACTCCGGTCAACAGCTCTACGACGTACCCGAACGTGGAGGATTACAAAGGCCGGATAGGGCTGTCACCACCTACCGACTACCTCTACAAACCGTGGGGCACGTGACAAACAAAGGGAACCTCTAGCCTAGACACCACGTCTACGCTATTAATTACTACCTTAGTCTCGGTACCACGCTTATAGAAGACTAAGATACTCTAACTAAATAGAGCGATGATCCCATAAGTAATAAAAGAAAGAACTTACTTAAATAGGAAACTTAAATACCACAGAGGAATCACGAACACTTACTTGAAATGGAAAGCATCTGCCGAGGTACAAGTGTGGGGAAGGTCGCCGACAAGCCCGGCGCTTCCCTGAACTCTCCCTCACTCTCCCTATTTTCTAAGCACTTTGGCAGTGCCAAAGCCTTTGAAATGGAGGTCTAAACTCTCTTCTTGTGTGTTGTCCCTTTTCTGCTGAATTTCCCCTCTATTTATAGGTGGCGAAGTGCTGGCGAGTATTTGTAGGTGAAGGAGGGTCAGTGGGCAAAAGTTCCCCCACCGGGCGCCTGGGCATGCCGGGCGGCATGCAGCACTGGGCGGCAACCCTGGCCGGGCGACCGTTGGATGAGGTCGGTTTTTGACCGACTTTCTTTGGACGTCTCAGATTTGGTCCGGATGACGGTTGTTGAGTCGGTTTTCAACCGCCTTATCCACTTGGCATCGGCTGGCATGATGGGCCGAGTGGGCTGGACACCTCGGTAGGAACTTCCTAGGCCGGGCGGCTTGGCAGGCTGGCCGATGGCCTAGGCGGCGGCCCATTTTTGGTGCCGACCCCCTTTGGGTCATGTTTTCACTTGTCCATGTCGTGCCACGTGGATGCCCCCTTTACTTCTTCACTTTTCACCCTTCTTAGTCTGGGGATGGAAAACGGCCTCATGATGGAGAGTTTTTCAAGGTCGGCTAGGTCAGATGGTTCAGCCTGATGAGACTCTGTTTTAACCCGCCGGGTGGCTGATTTCAGCCTGATATGACCCTGTCGGCTGAGTTCTGATTTCAGCCATCATGACCCTGCCGGGCCATGATTTCAGCCTCATACGACCCTGTCGATCGGCTGTTTTACGGCAGTATCGGCCGACGGGGTGTTTCTTCATGTTTTTTTGCATATTTTGGCTCTTTTATACCTGCAAACACATGTCTCACCAAAACTCGTGGAAATGGTTAATAATAAACTGCTATTACTATTTTGTTTATTCCTTTTATGTTGTTTATGCAAGGATTTGATGGTCGGATTTAGCATTTAAGGACCGTCAACACCATCATTGCATGGTTTGCTGGTAGGTGGCACCAGCGTTTTTTAGACCAAAGGGCATCGTTGTGTAACAAAAAGCTCCAAATGACGTGATGAACGAAGTTTTAAGGTGGTCGGATTTGTTTAAGGGGATCTGATGGTACCCTGAATAGGCATCTAAGAAGCACAATAAGACGCATCCAGCCGTTGAATCGACCACCTTCGATACGTGGAAGAAGAAGCACAATAAGATGCATCCAGCCGTTGAATCGACCACCTGATTGATACGTGGAAGGGTGAATGGATCTTTCAGGCAGGCTTGGTTGAGGCCGGTGTAGTCCACACACATCCTCCACTCCTTGTTCTTCTTCTGCACTAGGACTGGTTTGGCTAACCAGTCGGGGTGAAAGACTTCTTTGATAAAACCAGCTGCCAGCAGTCGGCCGATTTCTTTTCTAGTTGCATCCTTTCGGTCCTGCGAGAATCGTCTAAGTCGTTGCCTTACAGGCCTAGCATTTTCATGAACATGAAGTTTGTGCTCAGCCTTTTCCCTTGGAACACCCAACATATCAGAGGGTTTCCATGCAAATATGTCTTTATTATTTCTAAGAAAAAGGATGAGCACGCTTTCCTATTTATCACCTAAAATGATCCTAATATTGGTGGTCCTGGATACATCACTATCATCTAGGTGAATCTTCTTGGAATCCACGGCATCCGCCTGTACCGTAGCCGTCAGCGTCTTTTTGGGTGGTGAGTCGAGCATGGCCTCCTCCGTCATTAGGATTGTTGCCTTCAACTCGGCCAGTTCTAATTCTGCCACCTTCTTCTCCATCAAATCACAACTGTAATTGTCGCAGTCATATAATGTTCGAACATCTAACCAGAGTAAAATGACTCTATTCGGTCCTGGCAGCTTCATCATCGTATATGGGTAATGAGGTATGGCCATGAATTTGGTGATAGCTGGCCGCCCTATGATGGCTGGTATGTAGAGTCGAGGTCGGCGACCTCGAAGATAATACGCTCCATCCTGTAGTTCTCCCGAGAGCCGAAAGTCATCGGTAGAGTGGTTTGCCCCAGGGGAACTGTTTGCATGCTAGGTATCATGCCGTGAAACGGTGATCGGCTTGCTTGAGGTCGATCAAAGGTATGCCGAGATCCTTGAAGGTTTTCACAAAGAGGATGTCCAAGCTGCTGCCGCCGTCCACCAGTTCCCTATTTAGCCGAACTCGGTTAACAGTCGGCGTTAGTACTAAGGGATATTTCCCAAGCTTAGGGATGTAATCCGGGTGGTCCGATCGATCAAATGTAATCGGAACTTCAGACCAGCGCAAGTAATGAGGCATCGCTGGTGAGACCGAGTGGATCTCTCTGTATAGGATCTTCTACTGGCGCTTCGAATCTACTGTGGACCTACCACAGATGTAGTTGACCTAGCGTTCGGGATCCTAGAATTCCTCCTTGTCCTCGTCTTGGGTGTCCTTATCCGCATCTTTTTTTCCGCCCTTGGGGATCCAGGGGCGGTCTTTGCAGACTTTCAAAGCGTTATGAGCGAAATTCTTCAGCTTAAAGCACTCCCGGGATGTGTGCGCCCCATCATGTAACAGGCAAGGTCCATCAAGCATTTTGTCGAAGTCATCATGAGTGACTTGTTTCTTACTGGTGGGGTGCTCCGTGTTGTCCACTGTTTGGTCTTGTTTGCGCTTCCTGTCGCCGTCCTTGCTGTAGTTGGACAGGCCCGACTGATTGCGGTTCCTAGGTGCCTCTTCCTTGTACTGGCGAACTTGGAAAAGGTCCGAGTTACCAGTAGCGTATTTGTCGGCCATGGTGAAGAGTTCTTTAGCCGACAATCCTCCAATGGCGTCTAATCTCCCGATCTTCTTTATCAAGTCATCATCACGGAGTCCACCCTGGAAGGCAGCAACGACTTGAGCATCCGAGATGTTGGGGATGGTATTTTTCACTCAGCAAAAGTGCTGGATGTACTCTTGCAGTGGCTCCTGGTCCCGCTGCTTGATCCGGGCGAGTTCCTAGTGGTTCCCCGGTCTGTCAAAAGTATCTTGAAAGTTGGCGGTGAACTGCCGACAAAGTTCTGCCCAAGAACTGATGGAATTGTTGGGCAGATTGGTGAGCCAGGTTCTGGCCGCTGGGGCCAGACATATGTGCAAGTAATTGTCCATGACAAAATTGTCGCCGCAGAGTGCTTGTATGATGGTTGAATAGACATGAATCCAGTCACGCGGATCCGTCTTGCCATCATACTTCTCGATGTTGACTGGATTGAAGCCGACCGGCCAGCTGATGGTTCGGAGCTCCCGAGTGAAGGCTCGAATGCCAGCCTTGTCACCATAGTCATCGAGGATGGGGGTCCGTTCCTACTCGCGGACAGCTTCTCAGCGGGATCTGTCCTTACGGCGACCCTCGTCTCGTCGATCATGGTACCGATTATCTATGGGTGGCTCTCTCCTGTTGTTGCACTCATAGTACCAATCGTTGATGAAACCGCGCCGGTGTCGTTCATCTTCGTGTTCTCGGCGGGCCGTGTCGTCCCTCTCTTGGTATCTGCTGTCCAATTGAACCCGCGCATCACGTGGTGGTATACCATTGCGTAGGTCGGCATCCGAATGCTGATCATGGTAGTCTACAATGGGCCGTTACCTTGATGCGGTCGGCAGGGTTGCCTGCCAGTTGGTGCACTGTCGGTCCCTTCTTTCCTTACTGGGTACCGAGCTGGCAGCCCTAGATATCGTTTTACTCGGTGTTGATTGTGCCGCATGCATCTCCAGTACGGCCGCGACCCTGATGTGTGCTTTTAACTGGTTCACCTGAGGTGTCAACTCTGGGGTGACTTGGAGCAAGGGCTCTATTGAGCTCAAGAGGGCCACCGCAGCCATGATGTTATGTTGTGGAGTTTTAAAGACGTCTTCACCATCGAGTTTCAAGGTGACGTCACCCATATCTAGGTTCTGCACGACTCGGGGTCTCTGCTGAGCATCCGGTCTTCAAAGTGGAGGGGTGACGACATCGGGGTCGTCGTCTTCAAGGTCGGCTTCGTGTCCCTCTTGGCGTGGCACATTACCGCGCGCGGCAGCCGCCGCCGATGTTTCTCCGTCAACGCCTCCTTGGGCGGCAGGTGCCACCATGAACACCTTGTGATAATCTGATGAACAACTTTTCGAATTGCTCGGCCCTTCAATTAGGTCCAGAACTGACTCATTTTCAAGGCCGATTGTTGCTACTAATCTTGATCCATAGAAAAAATTCGGTCAAGGTTGCCGATCGATTTGTAGTGAGCTACGTTGAGCAAGGGCTCGGGAGGGTTTCCCTCTAGAGAATTGTCACCGCGTTGTTGAGGCCGAGTGGGAACTGATCGGCCGGGTAGATCAGATCGGCCGTCAAGGCTCTACTGACGCCTGGATCTGAAGGCGCGATGACCATAGGGAAGGTCGCCTGATCTTGCTTGACGAGGTCCCCGCGTTCATCGGCCATGAAGCTGATGGTGCCAAAGCGGATCCTATCTCCCGGGCGAAACTTGACATCGACGAAAGCCATTGATTTTAACGGAGTGAGACTCAACTTTGCCCCTTCCTGGCACGCCAACTGTCGAGAGATATTCTCGATAGTTGTTCTAGGTATGAGTATGAGTATGAAAGATCGATGGACACAGGACATAGGGTTTATACAGGTTCGGGCCTCCCGAAGGATAATAACCCTATGTCCTGTTTGGTGTTTCTGTATTGCTAGGGTTCATATCAGAATTAGGGTTCCAATACGAGTCTCTGCCTTGCCGAAGGCCCCCTTCCCTCCTTATATATCTGAAGGGCAGAGGTTTACATGGTAATCTTTTAGTCGGTTACAATAGATCCTATCTATCCAACATATCTGCTAACCTACCTTGCTGCTTACTCAAACAAATATCTAAGTAAATATCTCTTGGGCCAAATACATCATAACCGAGCCCCCAGCCCACTCGGCCATATAGCCGAGTGGTTAGGTATCCTGGGTACATATGTCCCACAAGAACTACCCACTCATTTAGCGCACTTGGATTTCAATCTTGAGCTGAAATTGCACCTGTCTTGGTGTTGTGGTAGTCGATCTTGTTGATGTAGACATGCACCAAAGACGTAGATGCTCGTGTCGGTGAGGGTGTACATCGTCGCGGAAGACATGCACCATCGTTGTTCTTCTCCATGATGGTGTAGATGATCATCTTGATGTGATCTTCATGTTTCATCTCATCTCCCCAAATCTTCACGTCCCTTCTTCATGTTCTCCTTCATGTCCACCTCTCCCTTAGTGTTATCGATCGTCTTCATGTTCCTTCTCCCTCTTTGATCTAGACTTGACTTTTAGATCTTCATGTTTCTTCTCCCCCTTTGTCACCTATCACCAAAAACAATACAAAAGCATAACGAAACCAAGAGGTATAAAATAGTTCGCAAGAGTTAGGATAACTCCCCCTTTCATGGTGCTCCTCCTTGGTGATGGTGGTGTTTCATTGTAGCCCCCCTTACGCTTATGACTCAACAACATATTTCTCAAATGTGCAAGGGTTACTCATTAGAGAGGTGGGAATATATGAGCTAGTTGTCTTTGAGCCGCGTGAGTAGATTTAACCTCGGAGCTTGGTCGAACATGTCTCAATGGGCATGAATCACAAATATCACTATTTGATCATCTAGAGAGTTATGTACTCACATTGTAAATGAGTAACTCCCCCTAGACACATGCTTGGGAGCATGTATGATATCACAATGCAAGGATGCAAATGCAACAAGTATATAATGCATGATGTGATGCTAAAGAAAAGAGAGAGAGAACCACTACAAACCAAAGTGTCAACAACGAGTTGTTCCCTTCTCAATCTTGCTCACAATGGACCATTCTTCAAAGCATTGGGTACACCATGAACCACCTTCCCAAGCTTAAACCATGTCCATTTCTATCTCAAGAAGGTCCGAAGTCAACCTACAAAAGAAGAGAAACAAGCACAAGCAAAAACACAAACAAAAACAACAAAACACTATACATATTTACAAAGGACAAGCTCAAGGGTTACTCGTGTGAAGTTAGAGAGGTCGAGAACATTGAGTTCTCCCCTTAGCTTGTTGAAGGTCTTCTCATCGAGTGGCTTGGTAAAGATGTCCGCCAATTGTTCATGAGTTTGCACGCTCACCAACTCGATGTCCTTCTTCTCAACATGGTCTCTTATGAAGTGATGCCTCACTAGAATGTGCTTTGCATGACCATGATCTCCCGTCTTGAGGGCCATCTTGATTGCTGCCTCGCTATCACAATATAGTGGCATTTGAGTATAGTTGAGGCCATAGTCCGAGAGTGTTTGCCTCATGTAAAGGAGTTGTGCACAACACGCTCCTGCCGCCATATATTCCGCTTTGACGGTAGATAGAGCCACCGAGTTTTGCTTCTTTGAGGTTCAAGATACTAGAGATCTTCCAAGAAATTGGCAACCTCCCGATGTACTCTTTCTATTCACTTTGCAACCTGTGAAGTCCGAATCCGAATACCCAAGTAACTCAAAGTTTGTTCCTGTAGGATACCATAAGCCCATGGTAGGTGTGTACTTGAGGTATCTTATTATTCTCTTTACGACCTTCAAGTGTGACTCTTTTGGATTTGGTTGATAGCATGCACACAAGCACACACTATACATGATGTCCGGTCTTGAAGCGGTGAGATAGAGCAAGGACCCAATAATTGATCTATATAGCTTGGAGTTCACCGGTTTTCCTTTCACATCATCATCCAAGGGTTTGCTAGTAGCCATAGGTCTGTGCAAAGGCTTGCAATTTTCCATGTTGAACCTCTTGAGAAGGTCCTTAGTACATTTTTCTTGATAGATGAAGTTCCCTTCTCTCAATTGCTTGACTTGAAAACCAAGGAAAACATGCAACTCTCAAATCATTGATATTTGGAATTCTCTAGCCATCATTTCCCAAAACACTTCATTGAACTTCTCATTGGTTCATCCATAGATGATATCATCCACATAGATTTTGCACACAAAGAGATCCTTCCCAATATGCCTTGTGAACAAGGTGCTATCAATGCTTCCAATGGTGAATCCACTTTTGAGTAGGAAGTTCCTCAAGTGTTCATACCATGCCCTCGGTGCTTGCTTGTGGCCATAGAGAGCTTTCTTCAATTTGTACACATGTCTTGAATATTTTGGGTCCTCAAACCTCAGAGGTTGTTCCACATAGACTTTCTCATTAATCTCTCCATTCAAGAAAACACTTTTGACATCCATTTGAAAGAGCTTGAAGCCATTGTGTGATGCATAGGCAAGTAAGATCCGAATAGCTTCAAGACAGGCCATGGGAGCAAAGGTCTCTTCAAAGTCAATCCCCGCCACTTGAGAATATCCCTTAGCCACTAGGCGAGCCTTGTTCTTGACAATTGCTCCTTTCTCATCTTGCTTGTTCTTGAAGGCCCACTTGGTGCCAACCACATTGTGATGCTTGGGCCTCTCAACCAATTTCCATACTTTGCACCCCTTAAAGTTGTTCAACTCTTCTTGCATGGCAATAACCCACTTGTGATCATCCATAGCTTCATCAATGGTAGTGGGCTCAATCATAGAAACGAAGGAGAAGTTCTCAATCTCAACATTGGCCTCATCATCATTGTCTTCATTCACATAGTTGGGCTTATATTGATTTCTCGCTGTTTTTATCCCTTGAGATGGACTCCCAATGATCAAGTATTGTGAGTGATCTTTGTTGATGGCTTTGGGTCTAGGATGGTATTTTCTTGGAGTGGGAGGAGCTCTAGGTGACATATCTTGTGCATCATGGATTGTTTGCTCTCTTGATATATGAGTGTCTTGGATCCTAAGAGAGGTGGATGAGTCACTCTTATGTTTTCTTGTTTTCGACTTTGAGCTTGAGGTGGATGGGAGTGTATCTTGTGAAGAGCTAGAGGAAGTGGCTTGAGGTGAGGTATGTGGGGAGGTTTGTGGCTCACTTCTCACTTGGGTTTCCTCATCATTTGGTGAGTGAACTCTCAATGAATCTTGGGAGGAGCTTGTGGGAGTATTTGTGGCATCTTGGGTTGTTTGATGTACCTCGGAGGAGGAGGTAGGTTGAGGTGGTGGAGTAGAGGGCTCATCAATATCACCATCATTGGCCTCGTGGGGTAAAACTTCTCAAGGCTTCCCTCATAGGCTCATCTCCAATGTTCACTTCATGAAATTCATCCTCCTTTTGAGACCCATTTGACTCATCAAATTGCACAACATAGGATTCTTCCACACATCATGTGGCTGTGTTGTAGACCCTATATGCTTTAGAAGTCCCGAAGTACCCAACAAGAATGCCTTCATAAGTTCTGCTCTCAAACTTCCTGGGCTTTCTCCTCTTCTTGAGAATGTAACACTTGCAGCCAAAGACTCGAAAAGAGGAAACATTGGGTTTTCGTCCCACCAATAGCTCATATGGTGCCTTCTTCAACAACCGGTGGAGATAGACACGGTTGGAGGTGTAGCAAGCCGTGTTGATTGCCTCCACCCAAAACTTCTCATGAGTTCCATACTCATCCAACATACTCTTCCTCTCCACTACTCCGTTTTTCTCGGGAGTATATGTAGTGGAGAATTCATGTTTGATCCCTTTCTTGTCACAGTATTCCTCCACTGTGGTGTTCTTGAACTCCGCGTCCCATTATCACTCCTTATCTTCACAATGCTAACATTGAACTCATTCTTTGCCCTCTTGGCAAACTTTCTGAATATACCACTGGCTTGAGATTTGTCCACAAGAAAGAAGGTCCAAGTGTATCTCGTGAAATCATCAACAATCACCAAGCAATATAGATTGCCTCCTAGACTCTTATAGTGTGTTGACCCAAACAAATCCTTGTGCAAGAGCTCTAGAGGACAAGATGTAGACATAAATGACTCGGTGGGATGTGAAGATGCAACTTGTTTCCCTGCCTGACAAGCACTACACAGTCTATCCTTCTCAAAGACCACATCCTTGATTCCTTCAACTAGATTCCTCTTGACAATCTTCTTGAGCTGATTCATTCCAACATGTGCCAGTCTTCTATGCCACAACCATCCCTTGGATGCCTTAGTGAATAGGCAAGTGCTTGGTGGCATATTGCTTGACTTGAAGTCCATGACATACAAGTTTCCATGTCTCACTCCATGGAAACCTAGCCCTCTCTTGGCATTTTCAATTTTTGCTCCATTCTCATCAAATGTGCACTTGAAACCCATGTCACAGAGTTGACCAATAGACAGAAGGTTGAAGTTGAGGGTTTCCACAAGAAAGACCATGGAGAGATTTAGGTCATTTGTGATGGCCACCTTGCATGAGCCTCTAACTCTCCCTTTTGAGTTATCCCCAAAAGTCACCTTTCACTATCTTCATCTTCATCGATGGTGGTGAACATGGTTGGCTTCCCGGTCATATGTTGCCTGAGCCTCCACTCTTGTAGTTGACCCTGGTGGTAGCCATAAGACAAGCACTATGGGAAGAAGGGTTAGTATCCAAACCATTACTAGATTGACTAGTACTAACCTTATTGTGTCGAGCAATGAGACCATCCTCATAGATAGCGATTCTTGCAATCCCATCCTGAAGTCTTCTCCTGATGGGATAGTGAGGGGCATGATACCTCCAATGTCCATGACCATCCCCCATGTGCACATTGTCAAGGTTGATGTAGTAATGAGGAGGATCATAAAGTCCAATGATGTGTTCAAGCACATGCCCCACTTGTGAATGGAGCACTAGTATCATCTCCATTGCTCTCTCAATTGGGAGCTCATGTCTCCTATTGACTACCTCCTCAAGTAATAAAATCCTCTCCGGAGTTGTGATTTGTTGGAGGAGCTTGTCAATCACTTCATGTGGTGCGATCCTTCGAAATCCTCTGAAGGAGTTTATCCTACACACAAGATCATAAATGCTTAATAGATTCTCACAAAGGTCATTATTTGGATTTCTCACAAATTCACCGAGTTCGAAGAAGAGATCCTGATGGTGAGCTCGATGAAGATGCCAAAGGTGATATTGTGGTGGAGGAGGTGGTGGCGCTGGAGCCAAAGCTGTAAGATTGATCATCTCAAATGATCGAGCGAGCTTTGTTATTGGTGCTCCCCCTACGCCAATGCTTGGTCCACCCAAGGTCCTTGGAGTAGAACTTGGAATGACACTTGAGGTAGAGCTTGATGAAGCACCCAATGAATGTCTTGCTCCGAGGGGGTTGTACAAGTCGTTGCAAGACAATCTTGTGGAGGGATCAAAGAAGTTTGAGTTTGAAGCTACTTCTTTCCCTTTGCTTGAGGATGCTTCATGGTTTGTCTTGAAAGTCTTCTTCCACGCCATGCTCACGGTGATCTCCTCATCCTTGAAGAGCAGCTCAATCACATCCTCTATAGAGAGACTCTTCTCCATGAGAAGGTCAAGGGTGATGTAGAGGAGCTTGCTACTCAGCAACAAGGAGAAGATCTTCTCAACTATCATGATCTTAGGAAGCTCGAAAGAAGTCGCCCCAATCCTATCCACAATACCTCACAAGCGAATAAGAGAGTCAAGTAAGTCCTCATTGTCATTGGCATGAAAAGAAAAGAGATACATCATCAATAGGAGGCTCACACACATCATCAATGCTAGTCATGCTAGTAGTGCAAGCAAGATCAAGAGATACATCATTATCAATCATCATATTAGGCACACTAGTAGAGCAACCTATCAAGTCATTGCTAGAAGAATCTAGGCACTAACTAGAACAAGGCACATCCACACAATCATCACACACATGATCATCGGTAAAGGTATTGGCAAAGTCCACAAGAGTGTCCATCAACTCATCTGGAATCATGGCATTTAGGTAGCTTTTAAAGCGATCCTTCCATGAGCCATGATCCGGCCCCGAATGGGATGACATCCCAACTCAATGCGGTCACTACTCAAGGCGGTTAAGCCTTATAATAAGAACTTGGCTCTGATACCACTTGAAAGGATCATAGTGACCGAGGAGGAGGGGGGGGGGTGAATCAAGATCTACCACTATGAACATAAATTACCAATTCCTAAAACCGATCACCCAAGTCAACTCGCACACAATTTTAGTGGTGATCACACTAGCAAAATAATGAACCTATGAAAGGAACAACAACCTAAACGTACTAGTGGATCACACAAATGCAATACAACTCCTATGCAAGCTAGTTACCAAAGATACGCGGAAGCAAACAACAAGCTAGCAAAGGAACTTACTCATGCAATGCTACAAAATAAGGAACTGGAGCACACAAGCATGAGTAGCACAATACATACTAGGGTGATTAATCAAGCCAAAGCAACTCCTATACATGCTAGTAATCAAGCTTGAAGGCTAAGCACTATTAGCAAGTAAAGAACCCTATTCATGCAAGTATACAAGAGAGTCAACTAGAGCAAGGCAAGCACATAAGCATGAATAGCACGGTATGTAGTGCATCAAAGTAAGGTGTAGAGAAAGAGATGTCTCATGATTATTTCCTGAGGTCTCGGAAGGATGGCGCCTTCCCCTAATCCTCATTGGACCACTCCTGCTGGAGTCCCAGTCCCTCCCGCCACCAAGTGGAGTTCTCGCCCACGAGCCCACAATCACTCCTATAGTGAAGACACTGTGTGCATCACCGCTGCACAAAGCACAAGCTCGCCTCCCTCGAGAACTTGCCGGACTCCCCAAGCCGACACGGGCACTCACTACCGATGCCTCTTTCACCGACGGGCTCAAACCGTGCATTAACGTGTGACGGCCTTCACAACCAATCACGATAGGCTCGATCACCAACACCTAACTGGTCTAGGTCTCACCATAGACCAAGAGTAACAATCTAGATCACACCCTCAAGGACACCCTAGGCTTAAATGTGCAAGATGCTCAAGTTACTCTCACTAGCACTCTCAAGATATCCAATATCCTCTCCTAGTGCTCTCCTCTTTTCCTCTTGGACCTTACCAAATGCTCTCAGGTATTCCACTGGCCAAGGGAGGTCTCCAAGACCCCAACAACGAAGTTATATAGGCTCCCAACCTCAAACTAGCCATTGCTCCATGAAATTGCCTTTCTGGACGTACTGACCGTATAGTCCGGTCAGTCTCAGACCGGACTGTCCGGTCACTCTAGTAACGGCTCTCCTAGCCGTTGGCACAACAGTGTCCACGCAATTTCCTGTACTGACCGAACAGTCCGTTCTGTTTCTCTCTCTAGTCCAAAAACATTCTACGCTAAATCCTCTTGCTGTCCTGTGTCATCCCTACTGCTCGGACTGTCCGGTCAGCAGACCGGACCATCCGGTCTGTACAGGATCTCCAACTAACAGACTCCTTGCTTCCTATAGTGACCGTACAGTCCGGTCTCTATGTCCAGAAGCTAAAACTCATCATCCTCGCTTGACTTCGTTTCCTAGCTTCTCCGAACAGGTCATTGGCTTCTCCACTGTCACCTAGTGCCTGTGATTTCACCGAGCAACCTTGCACATCACCGACTAGACATGACCTAAGAGAATGATCTAGACGCCCTTGATAGTCCGGTTCTTCCTATGGACTCAAAGACCCAACAACTTGTCAAGTGTTCCAAACACTTGCACCATAGCTTGTTCTCTGCTTTGATCCATCTCCATCAACCCTTGGACTCCATCAAGTTCACAAGCCTCCATGCTTGTAGTCATTGTCATCAATCGCCAAGGCCGCCGTGAACAATCATCATAGAGTAGAGAGGGTTTCCTACACGAGCAACACTCGTGTAGATATTAGTCACATTTCATGTTTGTCATTCATCACCAAAACATCATACCTTGGGGTGACCTCAATGGTCATGATCCATACATCGTCCCGGTGTCAGCGCCTTCGCTGAAGCGCAACCGTGGCGGTCTGGCCCCGGATGTCTTGGTGCCAGCGAAGGAGGAGGAGGAGGAGGTTATCTCGGTGTCAGCGCCTTCGCTGAAGTGTGTCTGCGGCGCTCTGGCCCCGGACATCTCTGCGCCAGCAAAGGAGGACGAGGATGAGGTCATCCTGGCATCAAAGGAGGAGGATGAGGTCGTCTCGACGTTAGAGGAGGAGGTGCAGGTCGTCCCGGCGTCAGAGGAGGAGGAGTTCGCTCCGGCTTCAGAGGAGGAGGAGGAGGTCGCCTCGACTGTAGTGAAAGGGAAGGAGGTGGTCACCTCGATGGCAGAGGAGGAGGAGGCGCAGTCGACAGAGGTCGTCAGGGCGACCGTCGGCGACAACACCACCACCACCGACCACCGCAGTGACGAAGAGCCCCGCTTCACCGCCAGATTGCGCATTCCTTCCCGGTCCACCCCATTTGGCAAGTATTGGTACCGGTGTCTATTCTGCAATGATGACCAGGAGTACGACTCTAGCATGGCGGTCATCATGCACGTGTCTCGGTTCATCAGCCACCCCCACAACACGGGGAGGCCTGACGCCATCGAGCTGCACTGCAAGATTTCTCGGGTCGACTGTTGAGTCCTCTCGTCGTCACCGTTGTCACTCGTCTCTGTGGATGCTCGTCATCCCCTCCTCGTCGTGTAGCTAGTTTCAAGTCTCATTGTCGTCGTTGCTTCTTTTTCTTTGTAGTTGTATGTTTGTGTTGAACACTTCTGATTGTGTTTTATTGACCTCGTGGTTGAACTAGATGAGCTGCCTTATTTTGTTAATGTATTATGTGTTCTGGTGTGCTGCTAGCTAAGGGCATGTTTGTTTCCTGGTAAAATTATGGGGGTGCAACTATTGCAACCTAGCAGCTATTTTTCAATGTTTTCTTTACTGCTAATATGGTGACAACAGATTTTTCATTTTGTTGTGGGTTTATTTGCACCCACTAGCTACAAGGTAGCTTCGCCCTTATTAATTGCAACTGACTCAAAACAACGTCAAATAATTCAAAACAAATCACTTGCTTTCAATCACTGTTCTATGCAAAACAATGTCAAATAATTGAATACTAATCTGTTTTTTCATGAAGGCATTAAAAGTTGTTACATTTGTACTGTACTTGTTTTCACGTGATTCAAAGCAAAGAAACTTTTATAATCAACATGATGTCCATTCGATGGTTAATAGCGCTGCTTGAAAGGTTCCTTAACTTTCAAGCGATTAAAACTTATTGGAAGGTTCGATTTTTTTATTTGATGGAATGTTCCCTCCAAATTCTAGGCGCGCGTGGGTGAAATTTTTTCATGAGCCCGCCTAATTCAACTCAGCCAATCCAACTTAATGTGGTTCGGCCCGAGCCACCTACTCAAAACTCACAGCGGCATCTCAAAACGAGAAAACTCACAGCCGTTGCCACCTTTTAGCATAATCTTTTAGAGGCAGACAACGAGAGACAGCTGGTTGTTGCGTGGTGTTGCTCTGAACACTAACCGCGCAACTTCTGCTACCATGGATATCTCTGACAACCGATCCAACGACTCTGGCATAGCCATGAGATGACGGTGAGACGTTGGAGCAGTTCACCTTGATCTAGCAAGCGAAAGGTGAGTAACTTGCACTTGCTATAGTATGTTGGATTTCCTAGATTTTAGGCACCTGAAAAGTATGTAGTACTCTTATATAACTGCTTAGACGTCAAGATTTCCCTAGTATTGATAGTATTTATGTACACATGCGCAGCCCCCCCCCCCCCCATTGAGCGATGAAACATGGGCTTTAGCAGTCGAATGCATGGGAAGAAACAGGGAACATCAAACCTACCGGGGTCTTCTGTACCAGGATCTACTGACATTTGACGGCCTTATATCATTGAAACACAAGCTTGGTTATAGTGCACGTACTGCTACTACAAGAAGAGAACTAGAAATAGCTCAGCAAGTCTTGAGGCATTTGATTTGCCAGTTCATTTGGAAGAGTTAACTGATTGCATCGGTGCCGAGAAGAAAGTTAGAATGTCATTGACAACATATGATGAATCAGCTAATGGAGATGTTAGCATTACACCCCTGAAACGAGTGAGGGAGTTCGAGTCTGATGAGGATGATGATGATGATGATGATAGTCTTGGTGATGACGAGAATGTTGATGCTTACAAAGATTGACTTCAGAAGCAAGGATCTGATACAGGTATACGTGTTCTTTTTGTACTTCACAAACCACATGTAAACTATATTTTTTCTCCAATTTGATGTAGTCCTATTGTTGGTATCTTGAAGATCTTTGCGATGTAGACCGGGACGGTTCAATTGCAGCATACACTGCATGGCTGAAGGAGAAAGGCCTCCTGAGAGACATAAGTAACTCTTTTCGCATTCTGACTTCTTGTTCTGTAAATACGTTTTTTCTTTAACTAAGACATCAGTATTTGCAATGTTTCAGTGTGTTATAACAATTATAGGGAGCCTACACAAGTAGATGGTGAGGGCACTGGTTGTAGCGGATCAGGAGGAAAAGAATGGCCAATTCATGCTAGGAGAATAAAGAAGAAGGCGAAAGGTTATATATATATATATATATATATATATATATATATATATATATATATATATATATATATATGATTATTAATGCATAGCATTAGCCCTGAAACCTTGTTGTTTGGTACATACACTATATCTCATAACCATTTGTTTTATGATTATTAGGAAATGGAAAGATTGTCGGTCGTGGATGCATGAAAGGTCTAGCTACACTTGCCAGGAGATATAAGGCTAGTGTAGTGAAAATGCAAATTGAATTTTTGCCAAGTTTGGGTTGTCCCTGTGGAAAAAATAGACGTGCATTTGTGGATGAAGTGGTTACGTTTACAAGGACAAAGACTCCAATAATTGGAGTTGGACAGTGGAAACATGTAAGCGAAGAAATCAAGAATTACATCACAGAAAGTATTATGGTATCTTTATCAGTTGTTGACAATATATTAACATGAGTGGCTTACAATAATAGGAAGCACATTGTAGATGCCAAGGAAAAGATATTGAAGATTGCGCAAGAGCGCTACAAAGGATGGAGATCCACTTTTAGTAGTACATCTAAGGCATACAAGAGTTATGATGCCAGAATGAAGCATAAGCCTGAAGACCTGGACATTGTAGAGTGGCACTATTTAATCAAGTACTTTGGAACTCCAAAGTTCAAGGTAACACAATGTTCATTTCTTGTAGTCCAAATGCTCCAAGGTAATAACTTGTGAGTCCCTTTTTCTCAATTGTTTGGACAAGTGGGATGAAATCCTCTAATCTTGGTTTTGTGGTAAATAGTGGCAATCATAGGTATGTGAATGGCAAATTTCCCACATTACACCCAACTGTGTTAGCCAGGACCTCTATTCTGTCATTGCTGACATTTAGTACAACTATGATTAGGAGCCATGTAACCATGCATGTCCCAACTAGGCAGGGATGAAAGTGTGTTGTATTGTCCATTATTAGGAGCGTATCATCTACATATTGAAATATTGGAAAGTCCTGACCTTCTATGTTTTGCAGTGGTAGTTTGAGTTTCCTAACTGTAATTGTTAACTTTTCACAGAAGATCAGTAGCCAGAACTCTACAAATCATAAGGAAATGAAAAAAATGCATGTGATGTGTTCGCAGCCTTTCTCCGAGTGTAGTTGGGAAATGGTAAATATTGTCATGACTATTCTCTGCTTGTAACACATTCATCTGATATAGAAACTAGTGCTGAGCCAGGCCCTATGGAACTCTTTAAGGCTACTCACACGAAGCATGGACAATGGTCAAATGAGACGTCTAAAAGAATTTATGTGAGTGCTATAAACTTTGTGAACTAATTTACTTTTTGTCGCAACATTACACATACATTTATTTCTTTTCCTCAGAGCAATGCAGCCAGGAGATTGCATATGGCTGAATCATCTGAATTGGGTTGTGACGAAGCAAGAAGCAACACATCTACATGTGGTAAAGAGGCCCTTCTTCTCCAGCAATTGTACATGGAAACAACTGGCGCCAAATCAATCAGGTTACATGGCCAAGGTTACATGATGATTAATCTAAATAAAAAGCAACTGCTTAAGGAAAGAGTCCAAGAACAAGCTTATGAGCTTCAGCAACTAAAAGTGCTTCTTGCAAAGCAAGTTGTCGACAAGGAAAAAGAGGAGGAGCGACTTATGGCCAAACTTCGAGAAAAATTGTTGCAGGAGTTCCCAACAATGTTTCCACAAAATTGCAATCCGGAGCTAATTAACACTCTCATGCCCACCCTCAGATCCGAAAGATACATTTTTTTTGCATCTGTTTTTGGCATTTTTTCCTTTGGCCCACCCAAACCAGCCCGATAGCATTTGGCCCAACCTAGAGTTTGGGCCTAGCTCCGCCACTGCCAAGCTCGTTTTCCTATATCTAACGCGCGCTATGTGGAGCTTCCACGTAGCGCGCTTCAATTTCTTGCTAAAACGGCCCAAGAGGGTGAGAACGACCCATGAAGAGCACTAGTGGGCTGCGGGGGTGAGTGTGGGCTGGAATGAAGAACAAATGAGCGACACGTGTCATGCAGTGAATGGAGCAACAAAATTCAAGTTTAGTTTAAATTTCAAATTGATTTTTCTCTCAAACCATAACTCTGTTGTCGATTTTGTTTGAATCATTATACTTTTTGTAATGAATTAAAAAAAATAAGATCCTACACGCATATGTTCTTTCAAAATCTTAAAATTATGATTTGGAAATTTTGAATTTCATGCATTGTTCTAACAATACAAATCAACTATTCTCATATTTTGTATTTTTGGAACTAAATGATTTTTTTATTTTTTATTTTTTTGAATTGTTTCAGCAGTGAAACTTATTTGTTCCAATGATGAATATCGACTGTTCTAACGGTAATAGTTTATAATGTATAAGCAAATGAGCTTATGGGCCATAATGGGCCGCTCTACATGTATAAGCAAAAGAGCTCATGGGCGTTAATGGGTCACTCTACTTCTAAGCTACATGTAGCGTGGCCTGTATATAGGAAGTCCCGCTCTAGTTTTGTAATTAGCAAGCTGCTACCAATGAAACCAACATTGCATTAGGGACCACTGAAGGCATAATTGCAGAGGAGACCAATGAAGGGATGAACAGGACCACTGAAGGCACAATTGTAGAGGAGACCAATAAAGTGACGAACAATGTAATAAGCTGCAATACAACAGAACCTGAAGCTAGGAACACTGAGGACAACATTGATGCAACACCAGTGCATAACATTCGAACACTCGAGTCAGAGCAGGTAATGATTTTGAACAAGTATGGCAATCATGATGATGTGATGCTTGGATTATAGCTAACAATATTCCAATGTCTTTATACCAAATTGAGACAAGAAGCATTATCATAACACAAAAAGAAAATGTTCTGGCTCACAAACCAAAACCTATCAAGCTGTCAAAGAATTTGGCAAAGGAATATCATGATCATGAGGCATCAAAAAGTTTCATATCTCGAAATGAGCTGATAGTTCCGAGTAGAATGGGAGGAGGCAAAAGGAATCAGCATGCATGTAAGAACAAGGGTCAGGATTGCCTAGGTGCAAAGCAACCCTAATGTCTCCCTTCATTGTTATCATTTCGACATGCAGAAATTTCTGTGGATACAATTGCAGTTCTGGATTTGAATGGGTTGTATGAGTGAATATTGGATTGATGTAACTAATAATATTGGATTTTTATGGATACAATCGCATCAATAATATTTGATTGATGTACGCTATTCATTTCGTTGCGATACACTGAACGCAGATTGCAACGGCTGATATATTGATGTGATTCCCTCTATCTATAGCAACGCGGAGGAGGTTGATGCAGTTTGGGTCAGATTGCAATGTCTGATATATTGATGTGATACCCTCTATCTATAGCAACACGGAAGAGGTTGTTGCAGTTTGGGTCAGATATCGCGACGACTATCGGCGTGGCAATTGCGGCATTCACTACACCTCAAGAGCGTTGCAATATTACGTATTTGCAACTACGCAACATTGATGCAAATCCATCCTACTGCAACGCAGCCATCGTTGCCATATCACCTATACGCAATGTCACATGTCGTTGCAACAAGCCACAGCTACCGCAACGATACAAAAAAATCGATGCAATGTGCTATCGCAGCACTACTACTTGTGATGCCTCCCAACAAAATGACATCGTTGTGATAGTTTGTTATCGCAACAAAAATACCCATATAGCAATGTTTTCAGGGCCTTGCGACAGACCTAAAACCATGTAGTGCAAGCTTCCATCCTCTCGAGCACTTGGTTCATCCTCACCGTCAACAACTCTTGTGTTTGTTACTCTTGGGGATTCATCCCCTAGATGGTTAGAGATACCCGTTGAGCTCCCAACTTATGTGGTGACGCCTCAGGAAGTTTGTATTGATCCCTCCTTTGTGGAGTTGCTAGTGGAACACCAAGTTTGATCTTTGTGATCACTTGGAGAGTTTTAGGGTTGAAAGAGACCTGGTCCTTTGTGGATACCTCAATGGAGACGTAGACTTCTTTGTGGAGCTGAACTTCGATGCAAAATCCCGTGTCACTCTTGTGCTTAATTATTTGTACTTCATTTACTAGTTCTTATTTTTAATCTTGCTAGTTAGGGTTTACTTCATTTTTCTAAAATTAACTTGTGTAGGTTGCATGCTAGCTCTTCTACTCATTTCTACAACTTTATCTAGCTTGTTATTACTTGTTCCTAGCTTGCCTTGCACTAGTTTAAAGTTTTAATCGACCGATCTACTTTTCTATCTCGTGCCATCGGACAAGTCATCGGACTTTACTCACAATCGTCGGACAAGTCCGACGCCGCGCATTTAACTTTTATTATTAAGTCTTTGTCTAGGATAATTGGCTATTTACCCCCCCCCCCTCTAGGCACTCTCAGATGGCCTTTAGGATAACCCCTAGGCCTATATAAGGAGAGGTAGGGCTGGTGGAAGAGGTACATCTCTTTTCCTTAGCCTTGCCTTAGATCTTCATTCAAAGTGCTAGGAGAGGTCTTCATGTATTAGGGGAGAGTAGTGGGTGTGTGAGAGACATCTCTTGCTCTTCCAAATAGTGGGAGGAAGAGGGTGGCTTCCTAGCCATGTATCCATGTATGTGACTTGATGAATCAATGATATGAGATTCAAATTCATGCTCAAGTTCTTCCACTCTCCCTAAATACCAAATTTCTCTTTTTCCCTATTTTTGGAGCTATTTTTGTGGTGATATTCGATCCCGATCTTGAGTGAGTTTTGGGATGGATTTCATGGGGGATCTTGGTGCTATGATGTGCAAGAACAACCCTATATAGGTCCTTGGCCGAATCAAAGGCACAAGCATCTTCGATTTCAAAGATTTCTTAAGTTTCTCCTTTTTGGTGTTCTGGGCACGAGATCTGAAATTCATGATGATTTCTTGTGCTTTATGAGTGGATCTCTTTAGAGGACTATCATGATATACTGAGGATGATTTGGTCCAAATTTTGTGATTTTTGGAGTTCGTTTGATAAGATTTTGGCAATTTTCTTTCAAAATGCAGCTATTGTTTTGTCCAGGACAGAACTTCTGTTGCCAGGACAGATCTTCCGTCACCATCATGGAACTTTTATCAAGGACCATGGAACTTGCGTGAGTGTCAGAACCTTTGCTGAGGAATTCGAAACTTCCGTCGGGTACCATGGAACTTCTGTCAAGCTCAGTTTTGTGATTTCTTGGATCTTCCTTGTTTCTTTTTTTGTCCCTCTTCAGCTTCCGCTTTGTGTCCTATTGGTTTAAGTCATTCCTAGGGTTAGCACATCACAAGTTGGTGTGTGAAATCTTGGTTATTTGGTTAGAGGTTGGTTTGGGTAGTAATTGGGGTATAGGCCAAGTTCTTGTGAAGAATTTTAATTGGCTCCCATTCACCCCCCTCTGGTCACCTTCTCAGTCCTTCAATTGGTATCAGAGCCGGTTTGATCGCTAGTTGACCTTCACCCGCTTCGTGATCCGAAGGTGACATGGAGAAGCATGTGGTCAAGCTTTGGATGTTTGATGGAGAAGACTTTCCCTATTGGAAGTCACATACCAAGGCTTATCTTCTGAGTCAAGGACGTGCCATCTGGGACATCATCAAGCAAGAATAAAACATAACTTCCAACCTCGACGTTGCACCTATTGGAGAGGTAAACAAGTATGAAAACAACCCCAAAGATGTCAATATTATGCTTTCTGCTCTAGGTGGGAGTGAACATGATTGTGCTGCACATCTTGGAACTGCTCATGCCATTTAGGAAAATCTTTGCACGTACCATGAGGGTATCAATCAAGTCAAGTCTATGTGTAAGGACTCTTACAATAGACAGTACCAAACCTTTGCACAAAAACCTGGCAAGTCACTAGATGAAACTTTTTGTAGGTTTGAGGCAAATGCCTACAACTTGAGGACTTGTGGTAACCTTGTGTACAATGATAATGATAGAGCTAAGCAACTGTTGTACTCTCTTGATGAAAATGTCTGGGGTTAAAATTGCTTCTTTAGAGGAAACTGCAGAATTCAATACTCTGAACTGTGAGCAACTGTATATCAAGCTGAAATCTCATAAACTGCCTAGGAAATCTTGTCCTAATCATGTTAATTCTGCTTCTAACATGGCTTTGCTTTCTAGCTCTAAAAAGGGTAGTCATAGTGGTGCTTCTTATGGAACTAACCCCTCATTTGATAAGTCTTCTTTGGAGTTTGCTCTTTTTTCTCTTGTTGCAGCTTCCAATTAACAAATGGAGTACATTCCTGACGAGGAGCTGTCCTTGCTCACATGGAAGTTCAGGAAGTTCTACAACAACCGCAAGGAGAGAAGAGGAAGTGGTTCAAGAACCTGCTTTGAGTGTGGTGACCCGGGACACTTCATTGTTGACTGCCCCAAGAAGAAGAGGAAGACCAGGTACCACGACAACAACACTAAAGACTTCAAGAAGAAAAAGAACTTCTACAGGAAAGGCAAGAACTCTAAGAAATGCACCAAGGCCATCTCACGGGCTTGCGTTGCCGCTCTGAGCGACATCAACCTCACATCAAGCGAAGGCCTTACAAGCTCTGAGAAGGAGGTTGAGAAGCCACAAGTCAAGAGGAAGGACGACTTCACCGAGCTTTGCTTCATGGCAAAGAACGATCACGACACCGACTCTGGTTCCGACTCCAACTCAAGCGAGGTACCTCCCACTCTTGATGAGGTCTCTTCTAAACTTGATTATTTGCATGATGTTTTTCTCATGCAAGAGGATAAGCTTCACAGCACTGTTCTTGAGAGTAGAGAGCTTAAGTCTAAGTTGGAGAGTGCTGAGTATGAGATCACTTCGCTTAGGTCTAATCTTACCAAAGATGACATTGTTGTTGAGTGTGAGTCTTGTCAAGTTGTGATGAATGATCTTGAAGAAACCATGTGGATATGTGCCATGGTTTGCAACATATGTGATGAGTAATTGACTTGAGCGGATTTGGTGTTTAAGTTGAAATGCAGGAATCTGGAGATTGCATAGGTTTGCATATCATGGTTATGACTAACCGGAGTTGGTGGAGGAATTGGTGATGTTGCAGGAGATGGGAAATGTGTTTGCCTGTCTCATGATGTGTAGGTCACTGGAGTCAACTTGGTGGTCAACGGCGAGAGGATCAAGCACAAGTAGGGGACTTGGGGCCGGACGATCGGGATGCCGGGCGAAGTCATGGGTGATCCACACCGTACACGTGGAGAGGCAAGAAGCACAGACTGTTTCATGGTTGAGATATGTGTCCTTTTGGTTTGAGTCATTCCTATTGTTAGCACATCACAAGTTGGTGTGCGTAATTTTGGTGACTTGGTTAGAGGTTGGTTTGGGTTATAGTTGGGACATAGGCCCAGTTCTTGAGAAGAATTTTAATTGGCTCCCATTTACCTCCCCTCTAGTCACCTTCTCGGTCCTTCAATTGGTATCAGAGCCAGTTTGATCACTAGTTGACCTTCACCGGCTTTGTGATCCAAAGGCGACATGGAGAAGCGTGCTATTAAGCTGTGGATGTTTGGTGGAGAGGACTTCCCCTACTTGAAGTCGTGGACCAAGGCTTTTCTGCTGAGTCAAGGACGTGCTATCTAGGACATCATCGAGCAAGAATACAACATACTTGCCGATCTCAAAACTGCTCCAATAGGTGAGTTGAACATGTATGAAAACAACTCCAAAGCTATCAATATTCTGCTTTCTACACTTGATAGGAGTGAACATGATAGAGTTGCACATCTTGACACTGCTCATGCTATTTGGGATAATCTTTGCATGTACCATGTGGGTACCAATTAAGTCAAGTCTATGCATAGGGATTCTTACAATAGACAGTACCAAACCTTTGCACAAAAACCTGGCGAGTCACTAGATGACACTTTTTGTAGGTTTGAGGCAATTGTGTGCAACTTGCGGGCTTGTGGTAACCTTATGTACAATGACAATGATAGAGCTAAGCAACTGCTGTACTCACTTGATGAAAATGTTTGTTGGGTTAAAATTGCTGCTCTAGAAGAAACTGCTGACTTTAACACCTTTAACTGTGAGCAACTGTATAGCAAGCTAAAATCTCATGAATTGTCTAGGAAATCTCGTCCTAATCTTGCTATTCCTGCTTCTAGCATGGCTTTGCTTTCTAGCTCAAAGAAGAGTAGTCACAGTAATGCTTCTTATGGAACTAACCCCTCACTTGACAAGTCTTCCTTGGAGTTTGCTCTGTCTTCTCTTGTTGCAGCTTCCAATGAACATATGGAGTGTATTCCTGACGAGGAGCTATCCTTGCTCACAAGGAAGTTTAGGAAGTTCTACAACAACCAGAAGGAGAGAAGAGGAGGTGGTTCAAGAACTTGCTTTGAGTGCGGTGAACCAGGACACTTCATTGCTGATTGTCCCAAGAAGAAGAAGAAGGTCGGGTACCGCGACAACAATATTGAAGACTTCAAGTAGAAGAAGAACCGCTTCTTCAAGAAGGGAAAGAACTCCAAGAAGTTCACCAAGGCCATTGCACGCGCCTGCGTTGCCGCCTTGAGCGATGTTGATCTCACATCAAGTGAAGGCCTTACAAGCTCGGAGGAGGAGGTTGAGAATCTATGAGTCAAGAGGAAGGATGACTTCACCGGGCTTTGCTTAATGGCAAAGAACAACCATGACACCGACTCTGGATCCGACTCTAACACAAGCGAGGTACCTTCCACTCTTGATGAGCTCTCTTCTAAACTTGATCAGTTGCGCTAACTCATGCAAGATGATAAGCTTCGTAGTGCTGTTCGTGAAAGTAGAGAGCTTAAGTCTAAGTTGGAGAGTGCTGATTTTGAAATTGCTTCGCTTAGGTCTAAGCTTCCTTGTGTTGATATTGCTGCTGAGTGTGAGTCTTGTCAAGTAGTGATGAATGATCTGAGTCAGAGGGAGAGTGTGCATGCTCAAGTTGCCAGTCAGCTTGAGTGTGCCCTCAAGGAGCTTGAAGAATTTAAAGCTATACCAACTCTTTTGGGTGCATGTCAGAAGTGCCCCAAGCTCACAGATGAGTTGGAAGCTCAGTCCCTCAAAGTCAAAGAGCTCGAATCCAAGCTGCGTCATGAGACTCGCTCGAAAGTCCTCCCACCTCTGTGTCAAGTGTGTGTCACCCTCAGGGACAAGCTAGTAATCACTAGGGAGGAAAACAAAGTCCTAGTTAAGGAAAATGACTATCTTGTTTCTAGGCTCTAGAGAACCCTAGTGAGTGAGGAAAAGATTGAGAGTGATTTGGCAAGAGTGAAGGAGAGTGCTTCTAGGTCAACCTATAACTTGGGCTTGGGATTTGAGAGGTGTGACAAAGAGAGTAAAAATGTGGGTAAGTTTGTACCTAGCTCTAGCTACAAGGATGAGGAACAATCCATCAAACCCACTGACACATACTAACCACCAAACCCCAAACCTTCCTTCAATCCAAAGCAAACAGAGAAGCCAAAACCCAAACCCTATGTGCAAACAAAGCCTAAACATGAGAGTGTCTACATTTTCATGTTCTGTGGTCATAAGGGTCCCTTTGATGAATTTTGTTATAGGCGTAAGAGAATTGAGAGGATGCAAGCTGAGTTGACTAGAAATGTGTGTCATGATGATTTTGTTGACTTCCAGACTCGCTCTTTTTCTCGTGCCTATCATGGACAGGGTCATCCCTCATATGGCTTTGATTCATGAAACAAAGGCTTTGCGCAGCAGCGCTTTGGCGCCTAGTGTTTTCCCATCGTGGTGAGCGTCACTCGCATGGATTTGACTTTCACACAAATGATTTCTATTCTCACAACCCAAGGTTTGAGTCGAGACGCTTTGACAGGCCACGTTTTCCCCATCGTGGTTCTCGTCTCATGCGTTTGAATGATAATGTGAAAAGAACTGTGATGACTACTACCGGTCATATGGTTAAGTGCTAAATTCTCAAATGTTTTTTGACTAACCCTAGCACTAAGCCATCAACTTTTCCTTCTCATTCTTTGTAGGAAGCAGGTGGAGGCCTGGAGAACAAATGGCTAATGGACTCCGAGTGTTCGCTTCACATGACAAGAGATGCAAAGTGGTTCTCCAACCTTGCTCCCTTGAAGCGCCGGGAGTATGTGACCTTTGGAGATGACAAGAGAGGGAGAGTGAAGGCAAGAGGCTCAAGGACGTTGGTTTGGTTGAGTATGTCAAGTACAATCTCCTCTCCGTCTCTCAGATTCTTGATGTTGGTTTGGAAGTGCGCTTTAAGTCGAATGCTTCTTGTGTTCTTGATTTGAGTGGTTCCTTGGTTTGTGGGATTTCTTGCATTGGCAGAGTTTTTCAGGCTGATTTTGCTGGTTCTCCTGGTTCTCACAAGTGATTGTTTGCTCAATCTTCTTCTAAGCTCTGGAAATGGCATAGGAGACTAGGTCACATGAGGTTTGACTTGTTTTGTCGCTTGAGTGGCCTAGGTTTGACCCAAGGATTGCCTAAGCTCAAATTTGATAAAGATTTGGTTTGTGCTCCTTGTCGTCATGGGAAAATGATTGCTGCTTCTCATCCCCCAACTAATTTGGTGATGACTGAACGCCCTAGAGAGTTGCTTCACATGGACACTGTTGGTCCTTCTCGGGTTCGCTCGATGGGTGGGAAGTGGTATGTTCTTGTGATTGTTGACGACTACTCTCGCTACTCTTGAGTTTACTTTTTTGAGAGCAAGGATGATGTGTTTCATCACTTTCGGAGCTTAGCCTTGAGGTTGTTCAAGGAACTCCCTGGTGCATTAGGAGCAATCCGCAGTGATAATGGCACCGAGTTCAAGAACTCCTCCTTTGATGCTTTCTGTCTTGAGCATGGTATTGAGCATCAGTTTTTAGCACCTCGTGTTCCCCAGCAGAATGGTGTGGTTGAAAGAAAGAACAGAACCTTGGTGGAGATGGCCCGAATGATGCTCGATGAGCATAGGACTCCGAGGCGGTTCTAGGCTGAGGCCATTAGCACTGCTTGCTTTGTTTCCAATCGGATTTTCTTGCATTTTGGGACTTCTTATGAGTTGCATTTTGGGAGAAAGCCCTCGGTTTCTCATTTGCGTGCATTTGGTTACAAGTGCTTTATTCTCAAATGTGGCAATCTTGATAAGTTTGAGTCGAGATCTTCTGATGGCATCTTTCTTGGTTACTCTCTTCATGGTCATTCCTATAGAGTTTTGAATTTGGAAACTAACACTATTGTAGAATCCTGCGATGTAACCTTTGATGAATCAAACTCTTGTGCAAGCAATGTGATTGAGTCTACAGGTGACAAGGAGCTGAAGCAAAGCATCTTTGTAGAAGAGGACCTACAGGGCTTTGATGATGATGACGATGATTCACTTCATCTCTCATCTGAGCTTGTTCCTGCTGCTACCACTACTCCCGCAGAGGGTCCAGAAGCTTCTTCGTCGACTTCAGCAGTTGTCGAGCGAGCTCCAGCTGTGGTTGAGGGGGAGGTACACTCTGAGAGAGAGAGACCCCTAGCCACATTCAGTGTCAACATCCACCTCAACAAATGATTGGTAATCTCTATGAGAGGACAACAAGGTCAAGGTCTGCACATCTCGCTTGCTTTACCAATTCTCTCTTTGTTGCAACCTTTGGACCCTGAGATGTTGGACACGCACTATCTAATGAACATTGGGTTAATGCCATGCATGAGGAGTTGGAGAACTTTGAGAGAAACAAAGTATGGACCCTAGTAGAGCCTCCTGTTGGTGTCAATGTCATAGGAACCAAGTGGCTTTTCAAAAACAAGCATGGGGAAGATGGTGAGGTTGTTAGAAACAAGGCTAGGCTTGTTGCCCAGGGTTTTAGTCAAGTGGAGGGCTTAGACTATGGGGAAACCTTTGCTCCTGTTGCACGCATAGAAGCCATTAGGATCTTGCTTGCATTTGCTGCCTCTAAGGGCATTAGACTTTATCAAATGGATGTCAAGAGTGCTTTCCTAAATGGTTTCATAGAGGAAGAGGTTTATATTAAAAAACCACCTGGCTTTGAGCATCACAAATACCCAAACCGTGTGTACAAGCTTTAGAAGGCTTTGTACGGGCTAAAGCAAGCACCTAGGGTATGGTATGCTAGGCTTAAGACCTTCTTGCTAGAGCGCTGGTATGTCATGGGGTGTGTTGACAAAACCTTGTTCACTCTTAAGCATGGCAATGACTTTCTAATGGTTCAGATTTACGTGGATGATATCATATTTGGTGGTTCCTCTCATGTTGTTGTGTCTAGATTTCAGGAAGCCATGGAAAGTGAATTTCAGATGTCGATGATGGGCGAGCTCACCTTCTTTCTTGGGCGTCAAATGAAGCAGTGCAAGCATGACACTTTCATACATCAAGCCAAGAACACGTAGGAGCTCCTAAAGAAGTTCGACATGGTCATTGTGAAGCTATTGTCTACACCGATGTCCATAACAACGGCTCTTGACCCTAATGAAGACTGTGAAGTGGTGGACCAAAGGGAGTACAGGAGCATGATTGGCTCCCTCTTGTACTTGACGATGACAAGACCTGACATATACTTTGTGGTGTGTCTTTGTGCTCGGTTTCAAGCTTCCCCAAGGGTGACTCATCGCAAGGCTGTCAAGCGCATCTTCAGGTATCTCAAATACACCCTTGAGTTTGGTCTTTGGTACTCTACATCTTCATCTCTTGATCTCATTGGGTATTCGGATGCGGACTTTGCTGGGTGTAGAATTGATAGGAAGAGCACTTCTGGTACTTGTCATTTCTTGGGTACTTCTTTGATCTGTTGGTCGTCTCGTAAGCAGTTGAGTGTAGCCCAATCCACCACAGAGGCTGAGTATGTTGCTGCTGCTAGCTGCTGCTCACAAATCCTATGGATTGTTTCCACCATGAGAGACTATGGGTTAATCTTTAAGAGTGTTCCACTCATGTGACTCCAGTGTCATATGCTTAGCCAAAAACCCAGTCCAACATGGTAAGATCAAACACATCAATGTGCGTTCCACTTCCTAAGAGACAATGTTGAGAAGGGGGATGTTGAGCTCAAATACATCGATACCAGAAACCAACTAGCTGGTATCCTCACCAAGCCCCTTGATGCTTCGAGACATGCTTTTCTTCGGGGGGAACTTGGTGTTTGTCATCCTTATGGCATCATTTGAGGGGGAGTTGGTGTTCACTTGTATATATGTATCTTACCATTTTTGCATTGCATCTCATATGTAATATATGCATTGGTAGTTGAGCTTTGATTCTTATGCTTGCCTGTATTGCTCATTGCTATGATTGAGTTTGAGCTAAGTTGTGTGAATGTGATGGTAATCGCTCATGCTTAGATTTTATAGATGGTTTGTTATAGACTCATGTGAGTTACTTGCTAATCTTAAAGGTAAACTAAGCTTTTTGTGAACCTTATGGTCTAATCTTGCTAAAACTTGCTCACCATGTGTATAATTGCTTTTATCCCTGTCGATGCTCAAGACCGGCAGTAAATATATAGGGCGACGTCAAGACCAAGAACTAGGATGGTTACACAAGACGCCAAATTATACAGGTTCGGGCCCTCTCAACGAGAGTAAAAACCCTACGTCCTGTGTTCTGTGTTGTATTGATTGTCACGAGATGTTGTGTCTCTCTAGTTGTGTCTAATTGCCTCTCCCTCGATGGGGGGTACCTTGCCGCCTTATATATCTGCTCGGCAGGGGGGTTCAAGTAGAGTCCTAGTCGTACTCTACAAGGATTCTATATGGCAAGTCTAATCTTTCTTGTCTTGTACTCCAAGCCGAGTCGATCGGCTTCCTTGTTGATGAAGTACCCGGTCGGCCACTGACTTAGCCTTGTATGAGGATACCCGTAAAGCAAGTATCCCACAGCAGCCCCCGAGTGCTTTCTGATTTTGAGCTTTAATCCTCCAAATGATCTAAAGATCATAAATTAGGAAGACCTCATTACCAAAGTTTCTGATAGATCTGGTGCACCGGTCAGGTGCACCTGATCAGGTGTAGCCCCTGACTCTTGTATAATTTGGAGACTAACAAATAATGCAAGAGTCTAATTGTATTAGCTCTTATTAATTTGTTTATAGATGTTCAAACCATCAAGTTTGAATCTTTCAGACCTTTGGTTATCAAACCCTTGGGTCCTATTGCTAAGTGATCACTTTGCCGACCGATCATGACATCGATCGAGTGGCACATATTATTTCCGAGTGATGGGTCGGTTGGAATTTTATGACTCTAGTCATATTTAGTATTAAGATAAATAACTTTAGTCATAATATAGCTTTTCCCTAATTCCAATCACCCGTTTAAGTCCAAATTTGGTAATTCTGGTTTTTTGACTTTAGTCAGTACCATAACCTTTGAACTTGTAACCATATGACCATCAAGTCCTTTGCCACATGATCATCAAATCACATAGATATGGTAAAATAATTCTTTGGGTACTTCTCATTAGGGTCGTACTATACTACGACCCACCCCGGCCCATGGGACCCTTAGGTCAAAAAAGGCAAGGGTATAAAATGCGGCACCAGGTTGACCTTCAGTCCACGTCGTAATTGCCCGTGAACTCTTCATCTTCCATGTGCCTTCTCTGCTCTCGCGACTCCTCTATTTTTCCGGCTAGGGTTAGCTTTCTCGCTTTCGGCCGTCACAGATCCCGCCGCGTTTAGCCCCCGAGCTTGGCGAAGTTCCTCAAACTCATCCACCGCGTCCAATCCTATTCGCGAGGGGTCGCAAGAGGACTTCCATTTCAATCCCAGCTTCTTCCGCCGCCACCGCCACCGCCGCTGCGTCATCCTTGTCAGAGGTCGACATCCTAGAGCATCTTCGGGAGTTCTCGAAGAGCAGCCTTTCACAAGCTGATATGAACAAGATGGTGGTGGATGGCGTTCTTCTAGAGCAGGCTCGGATCGACTGGAAGGTACCTCGTGAATCCTGCCCCATCCCCATTCACCAGCAGATCGTAGTGTTTTGCTCATTCTTTGAGCATGGCTTTGGAGTTCCCTGCTGTAGTTTTTTGCGCGAGCTCCTTTTTTTCTATGGGATTGAGCTTATCAACCTCAAGCCCAACTCTATTCTTCATATTGCCATCTTTGTACAATTGTGCGAAGCTTTTCTTGGCATTCTCCCCCATATTGATCTCTTCTGCCATCTGTTTGTCTTTCGACCGCTGCCAACTATGGATAACCAAGTGGCCATAGGCAGAGTCGACGTCCAGTTACACAAGAAGGAGGCCTACATCAATGTCCCATTAAAGAACTGAAACAAGAATTGGAAGGATGAGTGGTTTTATTGTGACAACCCTCCCCCTGTTCTTGCCGACTTCACTGGTGCGAAGGCTGTCCCCCAAGCGCATTGGACAGAGAGGCCCGATTCGACCAATCCTCAAGTGGTCGCTCTGCTCAAGAAAATTGCTGACCTGAAGGCTGAAGGCGTCGATGGCATCACAGTTGCCAAAAACTTTATCATCTGATGAGTTCAGCCCTTGAAGCTTCAATGTCACCCGGCATGGGACTATGTTAATGAGGATGAGACCAGGGAGGTGCCGGATCCACCGAATGACGAACTCCGCCGAAGACGCTTGTTGAAGATGTTCGAAGGGGATATCCTTCAGGACCATTCTTTGGTCAAAAAGGCGTATAACAAGGGCACAGTGCGAGCCCGAGTAAGCCTCAGCCTGCCTTTAGCTATCCCTTGTTATCTTATCTTGATGTTGTACTCAATGTTTTGATCTTTATGCAGGTGCTGGATACTTATGTATCTCATCCCCCGCTCCCTCAGACCGATACTGAGGGACCTGATTATGTCAAGAAGACACCGCTGACCGGCGCTGGGGGTTCAAGTTCCTTCGCCGGCGCTCGGCCAGTCAGCATCACTCCCGTCGTTACTCTGGCCTCCCCTGACAAGCTCCAGAAGCGGACTATCGCGCGTCGACATCAATATGTGGGGGACCAAGACGACGATGAAGAAATAACTGCCGCAGATGCTGGTCATCCTGCTCCTGCAACCTCCAACCGACCTTCAGACCGACCGGAGCCCCCAAGCCCAACTCAGAGGTCAACGGAAGAGGTGGTGCAGACTGGCAAGACTGATTTTCAAAAGAGGAAGGAGACTGATTTTCAGTCGACTTCTTCAAAGAAGAGGCTATGCCGGATCAAGCTCAAGAAGGCTCCCAGGTTTAATCTTTAAACCCTATACTCCTTGTCTCTTATTGCTGATCTCAACATTTCCTGATCTCTTTCTTCTATAGTTTTTTTTTGGCAGTCAGCCAAGTGATTCTCAGAGTGCTCAGGGATCTGAGGATACTCGGTCTAAGCTCCCACTTCGTCCGACTAGCATGTCCCATTTGGTTGGCAAGTCTTCAAACATGTCGACCGAAGTGGATAAACCGTTTGAAAAGACGGTTCCTGCCTCCACTCCCGAACCTCTGTCTGAGACCACTCCAACTAATATCTCTTTGCCTCTTAACAAAGGTAAAAGGACTCTTCCTATAGATATACTTGGTTGACCTGAGGTGGAGGATGTGGAGATTTTACACTAACACTGGGAGTCCAGCAATGTAACTCAACATTATGCTTTTACCTTGCTTCGCTCTCATCTTTTAGCTCATTTATCTTCTGCATATCAGAAAGTGTATGCTCTTATGGAGCAAAAGCAGGCTAGAGCGGAATATCTTGAAGCCGAAACTTTCGGTGTGTCCTTGGTCGCTTAATCTTCTTGTCTTTATGTTTTAGACTAACTTCTTATTTGTCTTGCTAGTCACCGGTCAATAGCTCTCCAAGGCCCTAGAGGAAAACAAGAAGCTGTTGGCCGACCGACAAGTGATAAACAAGGACTTAGACCAAGTTCATGCAGATCTGGCAGGTAAGTTTTCCTACCATCCATATTTAGGCAATCTACTGACCACTCTAACGCTAAAAGTTTTACTTTTAGCTCGCGATAAAAAAATCACCGATCTGGAGAAGTTGACTTCCAACCAGCAGAGGTTCGTTGACGCCTTGAAGGTTGAGAAGGAAAGCGTCTCCAAATTGGTTGAAGACCAGAAGACCGAGATCACTCTGCTGCAGGAGGAGCTAAAGGGGACTGAAGCGAAGATAGAGGAGGCTAAGACTGTCTCCAAATCTTTCAAATGTAAACTTGTCAGTAAGCCTTCGACTTCTTCCTTCTGCTTGATTCTTCTGTTGATCATACTGACCAATAATTATTATTTGCAGCTCTATCTTACGCCGCTCGGCAAGCAATGAACTATGTTCATGCTAACCGAGGAGAGCAGACCAGTCACTCTCTGGACTACTTGTTGGAGCATGCATCAGAAGCCATTGCTCATAACACTCGGCGAGTGGCGACCGAAGCCGGGAGTCTAGTGCTGGCGATTTGCCAATCCTGGTCTCCTGCTCTGCCATTGGACAAGATCAAAGAGGGCTTTAACCCCGACCTGACAGACGACCAATGTCAGCTGCTCCTGGATTCCTTGCTAGAGACTTCCTAGGCCTTGGTCAAAAATAGAAATCAATCCGACCCATCCGACTCCCCCAGCAACTCCAGAGGTCGAACTTCGGGCTGACTCTTCCTCTCCTTCAAAGGAGATATAATCCTGTAATAGTATAAAACATTAGTAGTGTTTTTGTAATGATACTTGTGTATAAACTAATCTTATGCTTTTATAGCTTTAGAAGTTTTACAAAGATATCATTGACATGTTTCTATCAAAAGAAATAAAGATTGCATCGGTCTGCCATAACATATTAGGTTGTAACCCATAACCGCGTAACAAACAGAATCAACCAATCAACACAATACCTCTCACACTTTTGGCTCTGGGTTTAGTGTAGTGGTAGTCTGATGTGCAGCACAAAGTATTTAACAATGATGTATAAGCGTAAGACCAAAATAATAAAGACCAAAACTCAAGATCTCATGATAATAAGTTGGTCAAAAAATAGGCCAAAACCAAAATATGGTTAGACCGGGATGGGACATTATTGCTAGCCCCCTGGCTCGATTGTTTAATAGTATAAATTAAGAAATCGAGACAAATATAGAATGAAAATCATCAGGAAATCTTTCATTAAAAAAGACCAAAGTTTCATTCATAAATAATGTATAAATACACAAAATAATAGCTAAGTATAGAAACGACGTAGCTGATTTATGTTCCAGGAGTTTGGAATATCGTCGCCGTCTTCATACATCAGTCGATAAGCCCCCGGGCGAGTGACTTCCTTCACTACGTATGGTCCTTCCCACTTCAGAGAGAGCTTATGCTGATTCTTCGTCGATTGCACTCGGCGAAGCACTAGGTCTCCAACTTGAAAGTGGCAACTGCGGACGTTCTTATCATAATAACGACGCAAGCCTTTTTGGTAGAGTGCCGACCGAAACAGAGCGTGATCACGCAACTCCTCTGCTGCAATCAAATCAATCTCTCGATTCTCCTTAGAAAGCTTTTCATTGTATGCTTGAACTCATGCCGAGACAAGACTGACCTCAGTCGGCAACATAGCTTCTGAGCCATAGACCAATGAAAAAGGTGATTGTCCAGTAGCCCGACTGGTGTTTGTCCAAAGCCCCCAAAGGACTGAAGGCAACTGTTCGAGCCACCGACCGGCATAAGGTTTGAGTCTGTCAAATATCCGCGGCTTTAATCCTTGAAAAATCATACCATTGGCCCGTTCGACCTGCCCATTGCTCTTCGGATGAGCCACTGATGCAAAGTGGATCTTTATTCCCATTTCATTGGCAAAGTCCCAGAACTCCACTGAAATGAATTGAGTGCCATTATTGGTAATGATATCATGAGGAACTCCAAACTGAGTGAATATATCTTTGACAAACTCGATCGCCTTCTTGGATGTAATCTTGCCGACCGGCTTCGCTTCAATCCACTTGGTGAATTTGTCGATAGCAACAAACAAATGAGTGAACCCGCCTGACGCTTTCTTGAAAGGACCGACTATATCAAGCCCCCAAACAGCAAAAGGCCAAGTCAATGGTATCATGTGAAGTTGCTGTGAAGGCACATGTGTTTGTTGAGCGAAAAATTGACAACCCTCACACTTCCGAACAACTTGGTGTGCATCTTCGACCGTCGTGGGCCAATAAAACCCTTGCTGGAAAGCTTTGCTGACCAAAGTCCTAGAAGCCACATGATTGCCGCATATTCTCGAATGAATCTCTTCTACCAACTTCTGGCCTTTAGGAATTGAGATGCATCGCATCAAAATATTGGAACCACCCCTTTTGTAAAGTTGGTCCCCCACCAACAAGTATCCTCGAGATCAGATCTCCAATCTTGCTGCTCATCAGGATCCGAGGGTACTGTTCCCTTATCCAAATACTAAATGAGTGGGTCGCGCCTGTCGGCCTTGGAGACGTCATCGTCACCAAGATCAGCAACAATACTCATCAACACGTCCGACCGGGGAGAAATTGTTGGGGAATCCAGAACATGTAGGAAAACACCCGGCAATACTGCAGACCGAGATGATCCTATCTTGGCTAACTCATCAGCCGCCTGGTTATTATCTCAGAGAAAATGTGTGAACTTCAATCCATCAAACTTGTCTTCGAGTTTTTGCACTTCTTGGCAATAAGCACTCATGTTATCATCTACACAATTCCAATCCTTGGTGACTTGATTAATGACCAAGGCCGAATCACCAAATATGTCGATGAGCTTAATGCCGAGTGACACAGCAATGCGCAGACCGTGTAGGAGAGCTTCATATTATATAGCATTATTAGACACGCGAAACATGATTTGAAGGACATATCAAAGCCTTTCTCTAGTAGGCGAGATAAATACAACTCTCGTGCCTGCCCCTTGTAATTGAAGGGAACCATCAAAGTACATTTTCCAGTACTCGATATCTTGGGCAGTAGGAGGATTTTGAATCTCTGTCCACTCGGCAATGAATTCAGCTAACGCTTGTCCCTTTATAGCCGACCGAGGCGCGAACATAATAGTATACTGACCAAGTTCGACTGCCCACTTGGCTATTTTTCCTTTAGCTTCTCGGTTATGTAATACCGTCCCGAGTGCAAAAGAGGTTTGGACTTCAATTGGATGAGCTTGGAAATAGTGCTTCAACTTCCTTGAGGTGATCAATAATGCATATAACAACTTCAAGATCTGCTGGTACCTTGTCTTAGAGGCGCTGAGAACCTCGCTCACAAAGTAGTACGAATGCTGTACTTTTTGCACGTGTCCCTCTTCTTCTCGGTCGACTTTTGAAACAGTACTCACAACCTGGATTATGGCCGAGATGTAAAAACTGAAGTTTTTCTCCTGGCTCCGGAGGCACCAACACTGGAATACTGCTGAGATGAATCATTAATTCGTCCAGTGCCGACTGCGCCTCCATAGTCCAAACAAAATCGTCCTGCTTTTTAAGCAATCGGAAGAGTGGTAACCCCCTAAGCCCCAATCAGGAAATAAAGCGACTCAAGGATGCCATGCATCCGGTCACCCGGGAAATTAGGCGGCTTCATATCAAGGATTACCCTGGAAATGATGTAACCGAGTAACTTTCCTGATGGAACCCCAAAAACACACTTTCTAGGATTCAGCTTCATTGAATAATGTCTCAGATTGTCAAAGGTTTCTGCCAGGTCAGAGAGAAGTTCTTTGACTTTCCGAGTCTTGACAACGATGTCGTCAACATACGCTTCAGTGTTCCGACCGATCTGAGTGGCAAGGCAGCATTGAATACCTCGTTGGTAAGTCACGCCAGCATTTTTTAGACCGAACGGCATAGTGATATAGCAATAGGCTCTTAAGGGTGTTATAAAGGAAGTCTTGATCTGATCTTCGACTCTCAGTGGGATCTGGTGATAGCCCGAATAGGCATCCAAAAAGCTTAAAAGCTCACACCCGGCTGTCGAATCCACAATCTGATTAGTACGAGGAAGAGCGAAGGGGTCTTTTGGGCAGACCTTGTTGAGATCGGTATAATCAACACAAATCCTCCACTCTTTATTCTTTTTAGGTACAAGGACTGGATTTGCTAACCAGTCGGGATGATACACCTCCTTTATAAACTTAGCTTCTAACAATCTAACTATCTCCTTCTTCATAGCGTCCTTGCGGTCTTGCGCAAATCTTCTAAGCCTTTGGCGAATGGGGGTAGACCCTAGAGGTACCCTTAACACGTGCTCAATCTTTTCGCTAGGAACTCCCGGCATGTCAGATGGTTTCCATGCAAAGATATCCCTATTTTCCTGGAGGAAAAGAGTGAGTGCAAGTTCCTATTTTTCATCAAGGTTGACCCCAGCATAAGTCACCTTATCGGGGTCCTCAGGATCGAGCGAAATCTCCTTGGTTTGGATGTCATCAGTCTGGATCTTGTCCTTGGTAGGTTTCTTTGTTGGAACCTCCGTTCCAGTCTGCTCCTCTATACCGACCACCTTCGGGATCTCCTTTTGGTCTGACCGCATCAACTGTTTGGTAGCCATCTCACAACTCTACACATCACAATCAAAATAATTCCGAAGATCAGAGTGGAGGGAGATTATTCTGTTCGGGCCTGGCATCTTGAGGGTGAGATACGGATAGTGCGGAACAGCCATAAACCTGGCCATCGCTGGTTGACCGCTGATAGCACGGTATGCTGACTCAAAGTCTGCCACCTGGAAGAGAATACGCTTTGTTCTAAAATTATCACGGGTGCCAAAGGTGACTGGCAGACTGATTTGTCCAATTAGGACTGAAGTCTTGCCAGGCATAATCCTATGGAAGGGTGAAGAACTCGATTGGAGGTCATTGATTGACACACCGAGCTCCTGAAGGGTCCTGGTGAAGATTAGGTCCAAACTGCTTCCTCCATCGATGAGTACTCTGTTGAACTTCACCTCCTTCATAGTCGCAGCAAGCACCAATGGGTAGCGACCTGGGTTTGGTAGATGTTTTGGATGGTCTGACCGATGAAAGGTGATTGGTATCTTAGACCACCTCATGTACTTAAGCGTAGCTAGCTCCACCGAGTTAATCTCTCGAAGCTCTAACTTTAGCTTGCGCTTGGATGTATAGGCATCCGGGCCTCCGAAGATGAAGTTTACCTCTTTGCGGGGCTCCTGGAACTCTCCTGAATCATCCTTATCATCATCATCCTTGGGCTTGTCTTTGTTGCTGTTGTTGCGCCTCGGGGGATCTTTGGCCACCTTGAGCGCAGCTATTGCAAAACCCTTCAGATAATAGCAATCCTTTGCTTTGTGGTTTCCCTTGGGGTGCCAAGGGCAAATGCCACTCAGCAACTCATCAGTAGACGGCTGGTTCGTCCGAGGATTCTTCTGAAACTGATCCATTTTGTTGACAGCATTGTCAGGTTTTCTCTTCTTGTCCTTCTTGGAGGACTTGGGCTTGTCCGACCGCTTCTCCTTGCCCTTTCCTCGGATATCATCAAGTGCAGACTCCTAATGCATACTTATCAGCAATCTCGAAGCACTCTTGAGCGGTGAGCTTGAGATCATGGTTCCTCCGACCGATTTCTCGGACCAGATCGTCACTACGAATTCCACCCAGGAAGGCAGTAATGATATGCTAATCAGGGACATTAGGGATCTCAGTCTTCTTAGCGCAAAACCGCTTGATGTAGTCGTGAAGAGGCTCGTCTCCTTTCTGCTTGATCTGAGTGAGGTCGAAGTGGTTACCCAGTTGGTTGCAAGTTGCTTGGAAACTTTCTATGAGTTTCCTATTGAGGTCTCCCCAAGATGTGACTGACTTCTCAGGTAGAGATGTGAGCCATATCCGAATGGCAGGATCTAAGCAGACCGGAAGGTAATTAGCCATTATGTAGGAATCACCTCCAGCCGACCAGATCGCCGTACTATAAAGTTGTAGCCACTCTCGGGGGTTGGTTTGTTCATCATATTTTTTGATGGGAACTGGCTTGAATCCTTTCGGCCATCAAGCAATGCGAATCCGAGGGACGTAAACCTCGATGCCATCGATCTCGTCATCAGTCAGCGTTGGTGACCGCCTTTGCCGGTCTAGGGACGTAGTTGGGCTACAACGGTGGCGTGGGCCGACATCCTCATCATGACGACGTCGTCGATTGGCAATATAATCACGTCGATCCCGATCATCATGTCAACATCTGTCGTCGTGGTTGTCTCTTGGAGGAGGATTCTGACGATCGTTTCATTGGTTGTTCTGTCGGTCTTCTCGTCGGTCATCCCATCGGTCTACCCGTCAGGCATCCACCCTTCGTTCATGCCGTTCTTCCTCATAGTGTCGATTGTCCTGAGTGTACTCCTCGTGGTGAGAGTTGATGGTGTCTCATCCATCATGGAGGCTGAGAGAATTTCTAAGGTCTTTGTGCCTTCGCCGACCCTGAGGGGATACATGGCTGGATCTTGCGACCGACTGAGACTTTGCAGCATCTTGCGCTGCTGCGGCCTTGAGCATAGCCACCGCCTTTTGCATAGCAGGAGTTTGATAGTGGGCATCAACCATTAAAGTGTTAATCAATGTCTTGGCCCCAGTGATGTTGTTCTGTGGGGTGTGGTAGACCTTAACACCATCCACTTCAAGGTCAGGGCCGAGATCCAGTCGGTGTGCGTTACGCGATCCGCGCGACCCTCTTGGTCGACGGTGGTGACTGACCGATAATTCATCAGCTGGCGGGTTATCATCCTGTCGGCCTCCTTCGACCGACTGGTTTTGGAGACCACTGGCTTGATTTCCTTCTTCTTCGACATCTAGATCCTCATCCTGGTTTCTAGCAGCAGGATCTACTATATCCACCATGTTGACTATATGGGGATACGAGTAGGTCGATCCGACCGTGTCCTCATCAAAAGACCAATCTGACATCGAGTCATATCCGAAGGAAGAGTCTTCCTGCTCGAATCTGAGTGGGATCAATGTAGGGATAATGTCAGACGGACTCGATGATCGCACCATGGGACTGGCTGTGGTCAATTCTGATCTGTAGTCGTTCAGACCTAGGACTCCATTGTCACCGACCATGAAGTCGAGCGATCCAAAAGAGATCTTGAAGTCCGGCGAGTATTGGCTAATGCGAAGTTCAGCCATCGTAGTCGACAGAGAATCCCGGCGAGCCTTGTCCCCTTCCTGGCGCACCAACTGTCGATGCTCAAGACTGGCAGTAAATATATAGGGCTACATCGAGACCAAGAACTACGATGGTTACACAAGACGCCATATTATACAGGTTCGGGCCCTCTCAATGAGAGTAAAAACCCTATGTCCTGTGTTCTGTATTCTATTGATTGTCATGAGATGTTGTGTCTCTCTAGTTGTGTCTAATTGCCTCTCCCTCGATGGGGGGTACCTTGCCGGCTTATATATCTGGTCGACAGGGGGGTTCAGGTAGAGTCCTAGTCGTACTCTACAAGGATTCTATGTGGCAAGTCTAATCTTTCTTGTCTTGTACTCCAAGCCGAGTCGGTCGGCTTCCTTGTTGATGAAGTACCCGGTCGGCCACCGACTTAGCCTTGTATGAGGATACCCGTAAAGCAAGTATCCCACAATCCCTGTTGGAACTTGCATTGAGGGTAGTCTAGAGGATGTCTTGGCTTTGGCACCTTGTGTTTATGAAATGGAAGGCTTTGCAAATGTTTAGCTCATGATGAAACATTCTGGGAATGTGTGTTCCTTCTGCCGCAAAGGCATGCTCTTTTGTCTTGTGCATAAAATTGAATAATCTACTAAGTGTCTTGATAAAGAATAATTCTAAAATGCTAAATCCAAACACTATGACTTGAATCCTCGGGGTGTTTGTCGTACCCAGTCGTGCGACCCTCCGCATGGATAAGAGGACACATGAGGATAAACAATAATCACTTGATCAACTGAGTCTCTGTTGCATATGTGAGAGTTTGTAGACCTTATTTTCTGCGAATGCTTATTGCCCCAGTTGAGATTGAGACTAGCTAGTATCTTTTGATTCACTTGATGCTTGTTTTGCCTTGGATGGGACTACTTACACTTGTGGTGGCAGATTTTCTCATGATAAGAAAAATGTGGCTCTATCTAAGCTAGTCAATCTTTCTGCTTAGTTTGTATAGCTCTTGGTGTTTATGCCTTGCTATCTATTTTTGATCTTTGTATGGTTGTGCGTCATTGCTTTTACACTGCATAGCTCTATGTGTATGATTAGCACAGTTAAATTCTTGTTTGCATAATTGTTGAAGCTCCTTAGGTTTGCATTTTCATGCATTGCATGTTTGCTTGTTCTTTTGCCTCTTTGATGAGTTCATTACCAAAGGGGGAGAAAATATTGGGTCATGCACAAAAATGCTAAGAAACTTAAAATGATCCATTTTGCATTATATGAGACCTACCACAAGTTGAGGGGGATCATATCATGATCTCGAGTGTTTTCTTACACTTTTCACATTCTTTGTGTCTCGAGTCGCTTTCTTTGCCAACTCTTGGTTCTGTGATCCCTACTTTGCTAGATGGCTTGTTTTCACCTTTTCTTTGGGTTTGAGACATTTGGATGTGCTTGTTCGTCTTCGCATTTCAATCCTTAATCTTTGTGCATTTGAGGTTGTCAATGTACTCATCAAGGGGGAGATTGAGAAACCATGTGGATATGTGCCATGGTTTGCAACATATGTGATGAGTAATTGACTTGAGCGGATTTGGTGTTTGAGTTGAAATGTGGGAATCTGGGGATTGCATGAGTTTGCATATCATGGTTATCACTAACCGGAGTTAGTGGAGTAATTGGTGATGTTGCAGGAGATGGGAAATGTGTTTGCTTGTCTCATGATGTGTAGGTCACTGCAGTCGACTTGGCGGTCAATAGCGAGAGGATCGGGCACAAGTCGGGGACTTGGGGCCGGACGATCGAGATACCGGGTGAAGTCAAGGATGATGCACACCGTACACGTGGAGAGGCAAGAAGCACGGACCGTTTCATGGTTGAGCCTCAAAACCGTGGTTGTGAAAGTCCCTTGATGTCGCCTAGAGGTGGGGGGGTGAATAGGTGTTTCTAAAATATTAACAAAAGCTTGCAGCGGAATTAAAACTGTCAAAACCGGTTGCACCGGTTTAGCAAACCAGTTACACCAGTTTTGTCAGAGAGCTTGGATCAAATAGTTAAATAAGAAAAGCAACCAAGCTCAAGAGACAAGAAAGCTATAAAAGCAAACACAGGAACTACCTCTATTTGACTCACAAAGAACCTACACAATATAGGAATAACCAAAAACTGGTCCCACCGGTTTGGGAAACCAGACCCACTAGTTTCCTCGGGGTAGAGAGAATAAAATAGTAAATTACAATGTCCCACTTAGTTCTAGCAAGATTAATGAATCCTAGAGAGCATGCAAGAACTAGCACAAACAATCACAAGGAAATACAAGCACCACTACTCATGCAACCTATGGATCAAGAACAAATAAAGCAAGAACTTCATGAAAGCAAACCAAGTGAAGCACACGGAGATTTGTTTGCCGAAGTTCAGATTCACACCGTGAACCCTACGTCTCCATTATGGAAGCTTGAGCTGCTCACAAGGCACACTCCAAGCCGGGTCTCTTTCAACCGCTTTCCCCAATCCACTATCTTTGCTTCTTTCCTTGCGGAGGCGAAGCGGACCTTCACAAACTTTCCCAAGGCTCACCACAAGCTTGGGAGCTCTAGGGCGACGCCTAGCCGACTAGGAGGATTCACCTTCAAGAGTAACAAATGCTTCACGGATTTGCAATGCAATGCTCAAATGCTCAAGTGTAGGATTTTTGCTTTTGTGCTCTCAATCTCAATCCCTCTCAACCCAATGCTTAGGATTTCTCATAAATCACTCAACCCTCACAAAGAGGTGTTGGGGGAGCTCTACAAGGCTTTGGATGTATTTTCTTCATGCACACAATCAGCAGCATCCAAAGGAGGGGGGAAGGAAGTATTTATACTTGTCCCCCAAAAACTAGCCGTTATACTGAAGCAGTCAAAACCGGTTACACCGGTTTCCCAAACCAGTGCCATCGGTTCTCCTAAACTAGCCGTTAGAGGTTTGAACCAAAACCGGTTCCTCCGGTTTGGTAAACCGGTTACACCGGTTTTCCCTGACACAGTGAGAGTTAGTGTGAGTGCAGGTGTTGTGTTTCTCTCATCTCACTTGGGTTTTTCTTTGAGCATTGAGACATTAAATGCAAACCATGTAGCATCCCTGTTGATAGAGCGGCATGCCTAAACTCAAGATTAAATAAAAAGACAATTCTTCTTCTTGAGCTTGCATGATAATGAATTTGGCCACTTCTTCTCTTTTAGCTTCATGAGGGCTGCCACATGTGCTTTTGCTGAGCGTCATCACCTAGAGCTTGTGACTTGGAAACTCTTCATTTATCATGTCCATTTCTTCCTTTTTGTTCACAAGTCACATTATATCTTTATATTCCAATAATGAATAATACTTGAAAATGTATGACCACATATAGCTTGATCGGTCCATCATGATTGCGCTCCACCTACCCTTCACCATGGCTTGGGTCCCTCGGCCCCAAGACTCCATCTTGCCCTTCTCCCGTCCATGGTCCATCGCGGCCAAGTCATACCAATCCTTCAGCATATTGCTATCTTGAGCCACACATAACTTTGTATCATTGTTATGCCTTCTTCTGAATTCATGTTTGAAGTATTGATTTGATCAAGTTGCATTCAAGATTAAATGCCATAGAGAAATATCACTCGATCACTTCTTTTTCTTGACAACACCAATTTGTTGAGACCATCTCATATCAATGGTTTTCATGTCTCATATTTACTTCAAATCTTGGCTTGTCATAGTATTGCTTATATGGACCTATTTATTTGACACTTCTCCATTTCATCACATAGGCCCATTTTCCGTACACAATCGTACATCTTGAAGATGATCATTTGTATCAATGCAACGTATGTTCTTCATATACAACCTGCTCATATACTCACAAAGAGGATTAGTTCTTTAATCATGTTGTCATACAACCACCAAAACCCACTAGGGGCATAGATGCACTTTCAATCTCCCCCTTTTTGGTGATTGATGACAACCTTGATTAAAGCTTACAAATGAAATTCATTAAGTAATTTTGAATGCATCTATATAGGATGAGCTCCCCCTAAAACTGTGCATATGAATGGAATTCATTAATTTTGGCCTCAAATGCCAATTTGCACATTTTGAAATAAATCCACAAGAGCTCCCCCTATATGTGTGCGTTCGTGGGGTGCAACAAGTGTGTGTGAACATGTAGTACGTGATGCGCATGACAAGAAAACCACAAAGAAATGAATCAAAAGAACCATATGTGCTGTCTGGCAAAATCGGTGCCTCCGGTTTGCCAAACCGGTGCCACCGGTTTTTCCTGCCTTCACATATTCACAATAAACAATACATCAACTCAGCATGCATCAAATCATAGCACAATATAAGGTCTTAGAGAATTATTACAAGGTTCAACACACCAATTCACTCATTACAAATTGTTCTCAAGTCCACAAGCTGAAAAACAGAGAAAATGGATACATTGGTACTGCTCTGGCAAAACCGGTGCCACCGGTTTGCCAAACCGATGCCTCAAGTTTTTCCAGATAGACCAGAACTGAAAGCAAAAACTGATGAAGACTTGGAGCTTTAATCCTTCTCTCCCCCTTTGTCATCTAGCACCAAAAAAGGGGTTCGCATCAAAGATCATTCCTCCTCCCTATCTTCTTCTTCATCTTCTCCATTGTTTGCTGGAGAGGGTGGAGGGTTAGATTGAGGCACTTGTGAAGGACCTGCTCCACCAAACCCAAATATACCCCCACTAAAATCTGCATCTCCAAACCAGGAAGTGTAGGGGTTTTGCTCCTCATAGTGACTCATCCTAGCCTCAAAAGACTCAATCTCCGGACTTTGTTCACCATCGAAGGCAATAGGAGAGCGAGGAGGCTGAAGATTGCTTTCTGGATGAAGAAGCTTCATTGTCCTTGTATCCTTCTTCCTCACTTGCCTCTCATGATGTGCTTTCACATCAGCATCATACTGAGACCTGCACATCCCAAAGAGCATCCCAAATAATTTCTTGATTGGTGAGGGAGGCTTGTCCCTTTGCTGCCCACTCCCTCTAGGTGCTGCAGAGGTGGATGCTCCATGAGCTGGTGCTGCTGCACTGCTGCTCTCAACTGGATTCCTCAAGTCATTCTTGATTCTCAAGGGGAGATGCTCCTTATCACATTCAAAAGGTACGAGCTGACACCCTCTCAATCATATGCATAATAAAGTGTGCATATCCATAATTCTTTAGAGGGCTATTAGAAATGACTTTTATCTCCTCCCACACAAAGTCAAACACTAAGAAATCATGCTCATTTGGCCCCATAGCAGCAAGGATGTTCCTATTGTAGGAGGGGAGCTTAGTGGGATCACCTTCCCTAGGAGTGAGGGTCTTCCTAAATAGCCTGTTGATGTAGGCATAGAATGGAAGAAAGTCTGTGATAGTGCCATAATTTTCTTGCTTTCCTCTAGGATACATGTGCCTCAATCCTCTATCACCAAGGCGGGTGGCATAGTGAATCCTAGGATGGTTTGCATCAAGCCGCCCAAGACCAAAGAGCCTAGCAAACTATGCATAGCTCACCTCATACCACTGACCTTCTGTCATCCAATGCATCTTTCCTGTATCCCCATGCTCCTCCACATATAAGGTGGCATAAAACTAAGCAATTACTTCATTGTTCCAATTCTTCTGAAAGCCAAGAATGTCCTTCACATGCTTTGCCTTGCATGCAGCAATAACTTCATTGAATATAGGATCATCCTTGCTTTCCATGTATGCCCAATCAACCCATTGAGCATTTGCCACTGGATTGTGCTTCTTTGACAAGATCACTGACTCATAGAAATCCTGCTGGAAGAAGGAGTGAAACCTGTAGTCAGTGGCCTCTCTAGAAAGTGGTCTAGGGTCCTTAGCCCTCATCTCTCTCACTGATGTGGACAAGGGTTCCCGATCTTCCAAAAGGATGTAGCACTAGTAGAAATCCCAAATTTCTTTTTTTTATTATATTTTTTTGATATTTTTCTCCAACTCACTAACAATGGGGGAGAATTCACAAAATATTTCAGCTCAAACAGAGGTAGGATATGGTCTACAGAAAATCTTGAAGTTGTAGAAAACGTCGGGTTTAAACTTAAATCAATTTTTTCTTTATCTTCCCGATTTTTTCTGAATTTTTTGACGAGGGCACACAGGGCATAGCCCAGTGTGGGTATGCTCAACTTTGAGTCAAGAATCTCCTATAAATATTTCAGCAAAAACGGACAACCGAGCGAAAAGTTATGCCCGTTTTATCGAAGGGGGGTCGAAGTCAGTTTTCCAGAAACCCAAGTCGGGTTAGGGGTCGGGTTTGGAATCGGGTATGATTTTTTTTTGCGGCGTGGATATAGCAGAAAGTGGAATTTGTGGGGATTGGTCTGAGGTGTTTGAGGGTGGGTTTAGGGTGGGATTATCGATCAATCAACCGTAGCACACAAAGCCGATAGAACAGATGATGGTGAAGGGGATGGTGGCTAGGGTTGCAAGGGAAACACTTCTGATGACAAAAACACAAACTAAACCAGCGACTAAACAAGAACTAGGGCACAAACTCAACACTACGGACTCTGAAATTGAAATATGCACAGGCTAAAAACGTGGTTATGGGCGGAGGGGAATTTTTTTTTGGCTTTTATGTGGATGATAGGATGAACACAAAAAAAATTAACTAAGGGTAGTGCGAACATGACGGTGCACCTGAAGCTCTGATTACCACTTGATGTGGACAAGGGTTCCCAATCTTCCGAAAGGTTCTGGATACGTTGATTTGGTCGAAGGCGACACACAAATCGATCCGGCTTCAGAACAACACGTTCTAAACCCCGCAATCGCAGCACGACGTCTCCCCTGGTTATCAACCATCCTAAAATGATTGACCTTGCTGAGAAGGCTAATCCCTGCCTGTGAATCAAGAACACAAGCAAGAACAAAGAAGAACGCAACACAATTGTAGATGTATTATGAATCTCACAAAGTTGGGGTCTCACAAACCATGATGACGGTGAAACTGTTATGAACAGAATAATCTAAGCAAAATCCGAACCCTAATGGTGCGGCGGCGGCTGTATATGAAGACCCTAGGGTCATGCAAGACCCTCTGGACGCGCCCCTAATTGGGCTCAACTAGATACAAAGCCCAAAGGCCAAAAACAGGCGACGCAGCATCAAAACAGATTCTGGACCCTCTCTTGTTTCAACGATTTCCGATGACTCCAGATGAATTTTGATATGAGACTAGTGGAATTGGAAAGGTATTTTTCTTATCTTTCCGTGCATATGTAGAACATCCAAATCCGAGTCCGTATGAGTCCTGGGCCTCCGTTTTAGTATAGACTGGTCCTGAGCCCCGAAACAGACTCGAAGTCGGTTTTGGTTGGGCCTCTACCTTGGCTTCCACGTCCTTGCTGGTGCTCCACGTCTCCAAGTCCTTCTTCCATCATCTCCTGGTCCTCTCCATGGTTCCTAATTACAATATAATCATTAGGTAGCAAACCATTCTCAAAAGTGACATATAATGAAGAATGTAGGAACGAGCTCACCTCTAAATTTAGTCGTCATGCACGAGCTCTAGTCATTGGACCTTGCAAGTACAGAATTGGAGGAGTGTTGCATGTATCCTTAGGATTGATGTCCTCATCACTCACAGCCTCTATGTGTCCCTTGTAGCTTATCTTCTCTCTCCATCCCGGGTTTTGAGGAAGCCGGAATGAGAGATGTCCAAAATGCACATAAGCCTAAGGTATGATTTCATACACATCAAACTCCTCCTGCTCTTCCTCTTCCTCATCACCGTCCTCTGAGCCACGAGCTGCTATTGTGCCAGAGCCCCCAGCTGCTGTCCTAGGGGCACCACTAGGAGGGACATAGACCTCATCCTCAGTGTCGTCATCATTAGAGGACTCATGTTCCTAAATTTGATCTTTGGGAGGATCATCAATTGTCATAGTAGCTCTAGGAAGCCTTTGGACGGTTTGCTTTCGTCTATGATAGACTGTGTCAAATTGTGACCCTTGCCCCACATCATGCCTTGCTTTCACATTCCTCTCTCTTTCTTCATCCGACATACTGACCCTATAATAGATAAGAGTGAACAAGGTCTTAGGATACAACAGGGAAGGATAAAAGGAGGTTTGGATAACAATTTAAGGTAAAAATATGAAAATAGGTGTTCTCTGGAAAAACCGGTGCCTCCGGTTTTCATAGAGAAAACCTATGCTCATAGTTTTATCTAAAATTGTTCTAGGTAAATACTAGGCATGAGCAATATTTGGAAACAATTCTAGGACAATATGAATCAAAGAATCGATCAAAATCTTGAACTAGGGTTTCTCTACCAAAACCGGTGCCTCCGGTTTGCCAAACCGGTCCCACTGGTTTTCACAGAGAAAACCTAGGTCACGAATCCGATCGATTTGTCCAAGTACTGCGGGATTGGTTGCTAGGGTAGGCTGTAGGACAATCTAGGAGGCAATGTACCAAAGAAAAAAAATTGACTCTACCAAAGGTGCTAAGAGATTGAAACATGAGATCATAGGTACCTTTGGAGAGTGGAAACTCAAAACCGGAGGTAGAAATGGTGCCTCCAATCTTAGGGCACAAAGATCCACCCAAGAATTGAAGATCTACACGGAGAGACCTTGAAATCACCAATGGAGAGGAGAGGAGGCTGCAACGCGGTTGTTTTGGGGGAAGGAAAACAAATGAGGTGAAGGGGTAACGTTCGGGCTCGGGCTGGTTAAATCGACAAAACCGGTGCCACCAATTTCCCAAACCGGTGGCTCCGGTTTTGTCAGGATTGAACAAAACCAGATTGAGTGGAGATCTTCAATGAATATTGCTTCCAAGCCTTGAGTACTTTGCATTTTCCTTCATAGATCAAATCCTTGAGATTTATGATGGAGAATATGATGATGATCAAGATTTGAACAGTAATGGAAATTAGGACTTGAGAGAGATGGTCGTACTAATTGTGGTTAGGCAACAAGCAATCAAGATGAACAATAACCACAAGTAGCACGACATGATCACAAAGATCAAGAATAAAATATTTTTAAAACCACTTAGGACAAAGCATTAAATAAATTTTTGAAAATCTATCCTAACTCACAAAGAGTATGCTTATGATATGAGCCACATACATACCAAGGCACTTCCTATCACATGGATTCTATATGTAGAAAGAAAGACTAAGAGAAATTTAGGAAGACATACCTTTGGCAGTACTTGTCCTTCTCCAACTAATGAAGAGGACCACCAAGATTTACTAGTGCTTATTGTGTCTTTTACCATTAATGTCAACTCTCCAAAAATAGCACTTTATGCACTTTCAATGAAGACATTGGAATTAGTAGCACAAGATGGAATCTCACACATAGTGATCATCCATACAAAACCAAATGAAAAACACCTCAAGAAAAAGGGTTATATGTTTTCTGTCTAAACTGGTCCCTCTGGTTTAGTAAACCGGTTCCACCGATTTTCACATATAACATATATTGAAATAAAAGCTAAACTAAGATAGAGAGTTACTCATTTTTGCTTGATCTCAGCATTAGGCATCATTCATCATAACTTATTTCACATTGAGACTAATCACAAGATAACTCAAGCAAAACATTAGTCTCCTTTTAACCTAAGATATAAAATGAATCTCCCCCTAAATATGTGCACCAAATCTTTTCGATAATTTGTGGTATGTGCACAAGTTCTATTGGGAACATGGAGAGGTTCAAGTTATATCTTGGTCAAGGTGGGAAGTTAAAACCAAGAACAGGAAATAAGACAAGGAATACTCACAACTACAAAGGTTCATCAGGAGAAACCGGACCCTCCGATTTGCCAAACTGGTGCCACTGGTTTTTCCTGATTTCCTGTTTCTTCACATCATCGGATATGTCCGATGGGTATCGGACTTGTCCGATGACACAAGGTGGCAGGGCCACTGTAGTCCGATGATCTTGTCCGAGACGTCGGACAAGTCTGGGAAACCGGTCCCACCTGATTTTCTGATTTTTCATAAGAATTCTTTTCCTTCTTGCTTTGTGTTGCTTTCTTGGTTTCTTGTTTGTGCTCCTCCATCCTGAGAGATATTTACAAAACAAATTTTCTCCTAGGGAGACATTAATTGCATCTCTTTTACAAAATCATTCATGCTCGTATACTTGAGAGCATTCTACAAGTAGGAGCATGAACTTGTGGGATCATTGCTGCAGGAATAAGGAACAAGACAAAGCGTGTTTAGTGGTACTTATTATTTTCCTTGATGTCATTGATGTAGATAGCATTTGAATGTCTCCATGCTTGGCAAGTTTTCATGTTGTTCCATCATTCTTGTGCATGCCAAGTCATTAATGCATCACCTGTAGCTTATGAGCACTTTCAAGCACATTTTGGTACCCAACGCTTGTTGGGTCCTTGAGAGTTAGTCAAACAAGATTTTGGCACCCAAGTAGACTTTGTGCTAGCAATAGGTGAACTAATCACCTTGATAGCATAAGTGTCATTGTTGGCCTTAATAGATATAAAATCATAATTGACCAACTTGGAACTAAGAACTTGAGTCAAAGGGCAATCCTTTGTCCCGACATGTGTAGCAAGTTTGGTGCTTGATTCTCTTGGACTTGTCAACAATTCTCTTATTGATGTTTTCATTCTTGTCCATGTGTCTTGTGTATGCTGACACAACGCCTTTGTCCAATTGCTTAATGGGATGAAGCTTTTCTGCATAAACCGGTGCCACCGGTTTGGCAAACCGGTCCCTCTGGTTTTGACAGACATGCTTCAATCTTGTTTGTCTTGGACATGAGGCTATCTTGTGTCCTTTCTCTTTGCATCCAAAGCATCTTCTCTGAGATAGGCTTCTTTTTCTTCTAGAGAGTGTAGTTTGACTATTTTCCTTGATGGGCATTCTGAGGCAAAATGTCCCATTGATGAACACTCGAAGCACTTTATGTGTACTTTCTTCTTGATCTTTTGCTTGTTGCTCTTGTCATGAACTTTGTTCAAGCCAGTGGGAAAGCTTTTGATACATGTGGCGGTTGATCCCTTCTCAAGCTTATTCACCATGCTATCACGGTTATCTTGAGATGGTTGCACATGGCCTTTGCCTTTTAACCGACTTAAGTCCATGTTTAGCCTCTGAACTTCTCTTTTGAGGTAGTCATTTTCACTTGCAATGAGTTCATCACGAGTTTCTACAAATACTTGCTCATCATTTGATGGCTTTGCTTGAGAGCAACAAGTGTTAGCACAAGATAAAACAATTGATTGTGTTGTGCATGTGCATGTGTGAGGTTGAGAAGATTTTACCACAGTAAGTGCAACCTCATGAGTTGTGTCTAGCATGGTATATGAGTCAATGAGCTTCTCATGTGAGCGTAGAAGATCACCATGTCTTTCTTGCAATTTCTTATGCATACTAGCAAGCTTTTGAAACTCACCCATGATCATTTTTTTTGCTTCCTCTAGTTGTGCTACACAAGAAGATTTGTTAGTAGCACTAGTATGATCATTCCTTGAGTTGTCAACCTTTTTAACTACGGACACATGAGACTTCCTTTGTCTCTTGGCCATGAAGCAAAATTATGTTTTATCATCTGAACATGAGCTTCTTGGTGACATAGACTCTTCTCTTGGTATAAATCTACAACTAGAATCTTCAACTTGATCATTTACAGAAATAGTTTCTGTTCTGCCAAAACCGGTGCCTCCGGTTTGGGAAATCGGTGCCACCGGTTTTCCCAGATTGGCAGTTTGAGTCTTTACTTCTTGATTGTTGGAATCATCATATACTTCTTGAATCCTATTCCATATAGCATGAACATTCTTGAACTTGTATATCTTGTCGAAGACATCCCTACTCAATGCACCAAAGAGGGCATTGGTAGCTTGGGCTTGGAGATGTAGGCATTTTTCTTTTGCTTGTGTGGTAGATTCCCTGTCAATGTTATAAGAAAAACCTACATCCACAACCCACCAAATTTTGGGACTCATCTCCCGAAAATATGAGATCATCTTAGGTTTCCAATTAACATAGTTTGTGCCATCAAAATAAGGTGCCTCGTATGAAGGTTGAGAAATGATAGAGAACGAGGCACTAGAACAACCATAGGGAATTTGACACATTTTACCTTGCGACATGATCGATTCTCTAAACAATTAGGCCAAATAAGGAGATTAGGCTCTGATACCAATTGAAAGTCCCTTGATGTCGCCTAGAGGTTGGGGGGGGGGGGGGTGAATAGGCGTTTCTGAAATATTAACAAAAACTCGCAGTGGAATTAAAACTGTGAAAACCGGTTGCACCGGTTTAGCAAACCGGTTACATCGGTTTTGTCAGAGAGCTTGGATCAAATAGTTAAATAAGAAAAGCAACCAAGCTCAAGAGACAAGCAAGCTATAAAAGCAAACACGAAACTACCTCTATTTGATTCACAAAGAACCTAAACAATATAGCAATGACCAAAAACCAGTCCCACCAGTTTGGGAAACTGGACCCACCGGTTTCCTCGGGGCAGAGAGAATAAAACAGTAAATTACAACATCCCACTTAGTTCTAGCAAGATTAATGAATCCTAGAGAGCATGCAAGAACTAGCACAAACAATCACAAGGAAATACAAGCACCACTACTCATGCAACCTATGGATCAAGAACAAATAAAGCAAGAACTTCATGAAAGCAAACCAAGTGAAGCACACGGAGATTTGTTTGCCGAAGTTCAGATTCACACCATGAACCCTACGTCTTTGTTGAGGAAGCTTGAGCTGCTCACAAGGCACACTCCAAGCCGGGTCTCTTTCAACCGCTTTCCCTGATGCACTATCTTTGCTTCTTTCCTTGCGGAGGCAAAGCGGACCTTCACAAACTTTCCCAAGGCTCACCACAAGCTTGGGAGCTCTAGGGCGACGCCTAGCCGACTAGGAGGATTCATCTCAAAGAGTAACAAATGCTTCACGGATTTGCAACGCAATGCTCAAATGCTCAAGTGTAGGATTTTTGCTTTTGTGCTCTCAATATCAATCTCTCTCAACCCAATGCTTAGGATTTCTCATAAATCACTCAAACCTCACAAAGAGGTGTTGGAGGAGCTCTACAAGGCTTTGGATGTATTTTCTTCGTGCACACAATCAGCAGCATCCAAAGGAGGGGGAAAGGAAGTATTTATACTTGTCCCCCAAAAACTTGCCGTTATACTGAACCAGTCAAAACCGGTTACACCGGTTTCCCAAACCGGTGCCACCGGTTTTCCTGAACTAGCCGTTAGAGGTTTGAACCAAAACCAGTTCCTCCGGTTTGGTAAACCGGTTACACCGGTTTTCCCTGACACAGTGAGATTTAGTGTGAGTGTAGGTGTCGTGTTTCTCTTATCTCACTTGGCTTTTTCTTTGAGCATTGAGACATTAAATGCAAACCATATAGCATCCCTCTTGATAGAGCGGCATGCCTAAACTCAAGATTAAATAAAAAGACAATTCTTCTTCTTGAGATGAATTTTGCCACTTCATCTCTTTTAGCTTCATGAGGGCTGTCACATGTGCTTTTGCTGAGCGTCATCACCTAGAGCTTGTGACTTGGAAACTCTTCATTTAGCATGTCCATTTCTTCCTTTTTGTTCACAAGTCATATTATATCTTTATATTCCAATAATGAATAATACTTGGAAATGTATGACCACATATAGCTTGATCGGTCCATCGCGATTGCGCTCCACCTACCCTTCACCATGACTTGGGTCCCTCGGCACCAAGACTCCATCTTGCCCTTCTCTCGTCCATGGTCCATCGTGGCCAAGTCATCGCAATCCTTCACCATCTTGCTATCTTGAGCCACACATAACTTTGTATCATCGTTATGCCTTCTTTTGAATTCATGTTTGAAGTATTGATTTGATCAAGTTGCTTTCAAGATTAAATGCCATAGAGAAATAACACTCGAACACTTCTATTTCTTGACAACACCAAATTGTTGAGACCATCTCATATCAATGGTCTTCATGTCTCATATTTACTTTAAATCTTGGCTTGTCATAGTATTGCTTATATGGACCTATTTATTTGACACTTCTCCATTTCATCACATAGGCCCATTTTCCTTACACAATCGTACATCTTGAAGATGATCATTTGTATCAATGCAACGTATGTTCTTCATATACAACCAGGAAATCACGTTGTCATACAACCACCAAAACCCACTAGGGGCATAGATGCACTTTCACGTGGTGATGAAGACGGCGTGTTGACCATGTCAAGGCGAGCGGGATGCCGGTGCAAGTGACAAGGGGGCCCGATGGACAGGATCACAGGACATGGTGACACGCGTCAACATCGAGAAGTCATGCTTTGAGAAGCGTGCAAGGTGGTTTCCTGGTATGGGCCTCAAAACCGGTGGCGGCGATTGGAGGTGCACGTGGCACCATCGCGGAGCTTGCGTCGAGGCAAAGCAAAGTCATGAAGGGCTCGATGGCATTCGGGCAACAAGGAAAAAGATGGACGGTTATGCCCCGATGGTAGGTGGGTGTGTTATGTAGGTCAAGGGTAGTGTTGTCATGTGGACAATAGACCTTGGGCCTATATAAGGAGAGGTAGGACTGGTGGAAGAGGTGCCTCTCTTTCATTAGCCTTGTGTTAGGGTTCTAGTGGAGAGTAGTGGGTGTGTGAGAGACATCTCTTGCTCTTCCAAATAGTGGTAGGAAGAGGGTGGCTTCCTAGCCATGCATCCATGTATCTTGACTTGATGAATCAATGATATGAGATTCAAATTCGTGCTCAAGTTCTTCCTCTCTTCATAAATCCTGAATTTCTCTTTTTCCCTATTTACGGAGCTATTTTCGTGGTGATTTTTGATCTCGATTTTGAGTGAGTTCTGGGATGGATTTTGTGGGTGTCGATGATTACCATTGGGGTACCTCACACATAAGGAAAGCAAGATAGACTCCTACTAGGATTAGAATAGTAGATCGACTAGGACTCCGCCATGTAACCCTATCTCCCTGGATATATAAGGAGGGGCAGGGGTCCTCCTCAAAGGACAAGTTCTCAAGTAGACAAGCCATAGGACAATTAGACAAGTCCCCAACCAGAGATCCTGCATGGGACATGGATAAGACATACAACTAGACATCATCGTCTAGGTCTTTAGATCTAGACATATCAATACAAATACCACAGAACACAGGACGTAGGGTTATTATCCTCCGGGAGGCACAAACTTGTCTACATCGGCGTCTTGTGTTACCATCGTCTCTCGATCTTGCGTATACCCCTGTCCTACCTATAAATCCACATAGATGAACTACCCTATGTATGATGCCGAGATTAAGTCTCGACAATTGGCGCGCCAGGAAGGGGAAGCACGACGGTCGGCTCATCGAGGTTAGTGGTTTCAATCTACTACTTCAAGATTTCATCACGAGCAGACCGGCGTTGAAGGATCGAGTCGCCGTATTTTCAAAAGATTTTTTCTTCAAGATCTAATTGTGAGCAGACCGATGTTGAGGCATCGTGTCATCGCACAAATCATCATGTCTTCATCAAGACGACACCTTCAATGAGGACGATGTTATTTGGTGACATCATCCATTATGACGATGCTTCCAACAACTTGATGCTTCGACGGATTCCGACGACTTGGCGACATCGCCATGACTTGATGGTTCGACCGCTCACGGCCACATGTACATGCCCGGGGGCTACTCCGCCTTCACCTGGCCACTCGGCCGCTTGACGACGTCTTCGACGACTCAGCGTATCGGCAATCACCGCGACTCGGTCACTTGGCGACATCGCCTCGACTCGGTTACTCAGCGACATCACTACAACACTACGACTCGACGGCTACTCAGCTACTCAGTGACACCGCCAATTACTTGATGATTTGGGTTTTCATCCACTCGGCTACTCGACGACGCCTGCAATGACATGGCACTTCGGTCACTCAACCACTCGGTCACACCTTCAACGATTCGGTGTCTCGGTCAACCACTCCAAGCTTTGATGGTCCGGCGACATGATGGCTCGATTTCGACATTCGACCACTCGCCAACAACATCAGCACGCTCGGGGGACTCCTCTTCAACTTGCCGAATAACAAAGCTAAGTATCTTTATACTTTCTCGATTTATTTTTCGAGATTTTAGGGTCATGTCCTTCACTATTTTCCCCATGGCCGTTTATTTCTATTTTTTAAGCAGAAGGTCGTAGTTTTTTTTATGAGTAAAGTCGGGCTTTTTAATCAGTGCTCTTATTTGTGGCTTTATTCATTTTTATTTGCCTCGGTTCTTTAATCCTTCGCATTAAACAATCGAGTCAGGGGGCTATTTGTATATTTATGCACATGTTCTCCCACTTTTTTGTGAATCTACCAGTACACATGTCGGTCGGTGATCTTTCAGTAGTGCATCAGCCCTGACACCATATGACCCATGTCGTCTGTTCTAGATTCACTCTTTTTGGCTTTAGCCTCGACCGATACATTGCATTTTATTTGCGATTTGGTCTTACGCCGACTAGCAACTAAGGCATAAAACTTCGTTGCTACGCAACAGACTGCCATTACACTAAACCCAGAGCCAAAGTTGCGAGAGGTCATGTGTCGATTGGTTCTGATTGCGATGCAAGAATATTTATGACCGATTTTGTTGCGGTAGACCGAGCTTCGAGCTCTTTATATTTTGTCCTAAGTATCCTATGGTGGATCAGTCGGGTTGCTTACGCGCGAATACGTTGCTATGTGCCAGTCGGTCTACTTACAGGAGAAAAATGGATACAAATTTGACTTTTCAGTCGACTGATTTGTTTGGCTTATAAAAGTAAGTTTTTAGACAAATAATATTAATTATAACTAATTATCCTAATTTCCTTTATTGTCAGGAACATTTTTTATGGATAGGCGGATACACCACTCGATATAGAGTGATTTCCTCGTCTTCATCGATCAACAATGCCAGCTTTGACCGCTTTCATCGGTCGGCCATGCTAACATGGAGTGCTCTCATCGGTCGGCCATGACAGTTTCGACTGCCTCCATCGATCGGCTTACAGCTTCGACCGCTTTTATCGGTCAGCCATGCTAGCATCGACTATCTTCATCGGTCGGCTACACCAGCTCCGATTTCCACCATCAGTCGGCTACACTAGGTTTGACTGCCGCCATCAGTCTGCCACATCATATCTGACCGCCACCATCAGTCGGCCATATGTCAGACTGTCGGCTCCACTCGGTCATCACAATTTTGGGTGATTCCTACTTTGTTAGCAGTTGGTAGCTACAACAACCTTGGTTGCCTTCTTCACTCGACCTTATCGTCATGAGTTAAGTACTGCTGCCACTCAGACATGATTCTTAGTTGAGTGCGACCGACACTCATAACAAAGATTGTCTCTGGGGCTTCTTTGAAGAGAAGCACTTTATATCAAATTTATGGTTGATGCCATAATATATAAATATATGATTTGATGATCATATGACAGTGGCTTGATGGTCACTCTATCAATATGTGCTTCTTTGAAGAGAAGTGCTTTATCAAATATGGTTGATGCCATAATCATTCAATGCATGATTTAATGATCATGTCGCTATAACTTGATGGTCATATACGTGAAATAATGAGCATCACTTGACTGATTGAAGTCAGTCTACAATAGTGAAAATAAAGCTCAAAGATATGAGTGATTAACATTCTTAAGGAAAGGTTACATAATCATGATTGAAGTCGTGGTAACTTAGTACTTGGCTATGATTGATGTCATAAAGCCTCGTTCATTCGGTTGTGCTTGAAGTCACCTGTTTAGAACATAATCATTCGACTGTGATTGAAGTCACCCGTTTGATTCATAAATCACTCATAGGCCACTCGGCCAAACACTATGTCATTTGGCTATGATTGATGTCATAAGCTTACGTTCACTCGGTTATGATTGATGTCGCTCGAGTATATCATATAGCACTCGACAATGATTGAAGTCATTGGTTTGAGTCATCTACCACTCAGCGATGATTAAAGTCACTCGACTAAGTCATTTATCACTCGGTACTGATTGATGTCATTCTACTCAGTTATTTATCACTCAGATTTGATGATTTGAGTGATTTCTCGTTAAAGAGAGCCAACACGACTATTCTTGTTTTGGACTCTTGCATTATTTGCAGTTTCCAAATGATACAAGATTCTAGGGCTATACCTAATTAGGTGCATCTATTCGGTGCACCAGTTGATTTCTCGAGGACATTTTCAGATCTTTGAGATTCTTACAAGCTCGCTGATATAAAGCTAAAGCATTATATATGGCATGAACCAGTCGGGAAGCTACTGAAGATTATCATCCAGCTTGCAAGACTCTCGGGGGCTTGTCGATGATTACCATCGGGGTACCTCACAGATAAGGAAAGCAAGATAGACTCCTACTAGGATAAGAACAGTAGACCGACTAGGACTCCGCCATGTAACCCTGTCTCCCCGGATATATAAGGAGGGGCTAATGTGAATATGGCCCGATCTTCCGAGAGGTAAGGGGATAAACTCGAATTTGGGGAACTCGGCGTCGACGACCCGGCTTGAATTAGACACGATCCATCCCCGCAACCGTTACACCAAGCACAACATGATTATTCCTGCAAGCGAAATCGAGAACACAAGCAAGAGAGGATAAACACGCAATCTAAAATTGCAAATATGGATGAAGCGAATCACAAGAAAAGGTTCAAGCTCTGAACACAAAAGGACTAATTGCCATAGTGGTGTAGAACAAGAACAGGGGCCCTGGATTTCTGTAAAAGGACTTGTCGCCACTGTTACAATAATTCGATCAAGTTTCTCTCTAGAAAACTGAACTAAACAAAACCTGAAACTAAAAGATGGCGGCTACTGAGTTTATGTAGGAACCAGGGACGTCCTAGGATTGGGGTAATCAGGGGGGGCACCCACAACATGGGCTTAAGGCCCGACACGATACATGGCCAAGTTGGCCCAAAATAGGTGGCGCAGCACCTTGTCATGGTCACATATTATGACTCACGACTCTTCTGGAGCTAGGACTAGAAACAAAACGACGGCGTCGTCGTACCCTTTCCAACACATCAAAGAACGCCTCGTTTGGACGTCGATTGTGGGAGATATCATCAAAACTGTGAAGGGGTGTTGTCTGAATCCGAGATGAACGCGACGACCGTATGTTCCTGCAAGCAAAATCAAGATTACAAGCAAGAGAGGATAAACACGCAATCTGAAATTGCAAATATGGATGAAGCGAATCACAATAAAAGGTTTGAGCTCTGAACACAAAAGGACTAATCACCACAGTGGTGTAGAACAAGAACAGGCGTCCTGGATTACTGTAAAAGGACTTATCGCCACAGTTACAATAATTCGATCAAGTTTCTCTCTAGAAAACTGAACTCGACTAGGACACAAACTCAACACTACGGACTCTGAAATTAAATTATGCAAAGGCTAAACAATATCTGGGATGGTGGGGAAATAATTTTTTGTAGGCTTTTTCGTGGACAAAAGGTGATGAACACAAACGAATCTAAAGGGAAGAACACGATAATAACTCACGGGGAACCTAGGAATCTGATACCACTTGATGTGAATATGGCCCAATCTTCCGAGAGGTAAGGGGATAAAGTCGAATTTGGCGAACTCGGCGTCGACGACCCGGCTTGAATCAGACACAATCCAACCCCGCAACCGTTACACGAAGCACAACTTGATTGTTCCTTCAAGCGAAATCGAGAACACAAGCAAGAGAGGATAAACACGCAATCTGAAATTGCAAATATGGATGAAGCAAATCACAAGAAAAGTTTCAAGCTCTGAACACAAAAGGACTAATCGCCACAGTGGTGTAGAACAAGAACAGGGGCCCTGGATTACTGTAAAAGGACTTGTCGCCACAGTTACAATAATTCAATCAAGTTTCTCTCTAGAAAACTAAACTAAACAAAACCCGAAACTAAAAGATGGCAGCTACTGAGTTCATGTAGGAACCAGGGACGTCCTAGGGTTGGGGGCGACCAGGGGGGGCACCCACAACATGGGCTTAAGTCCCGACATGATACATGGCCAAGTTGGCCCAAAATAGGTGGCACAGCACCTTGTCATGGTCACATATTATGACTCACGATCCTTCTGGAGCTAGGACCAGAAACAAAACGACAACGTCATCGTCCCCTTTCCAACGCATCAAAGAACGCCTTGTTTGGACGTCAGATGTAGGAGATATCATCAAAACCATGAAGGGGTGTCATCTGAATCCGAGACGAACACGGCGACCATGTTGGTGACGACTTGTAACTTGGGGAAGGCCATGATATGCGTGTATCCAGCATGGTGATGTCCTCATCAGGGGCTGGGGTCCTCCTTAAAGGACAAGTATCATCGTCTTGTGTTATTATCCTCCGGGAGGCTCGAACCTGTCTACATCGGCGTCTTGTGTTACCATCGTCTCTCGATCTGATGTGCTGATTTTAGTGGCAAAAAGAAGAAGAAAAAAAAGTGAAGAAGAGTGAAAGAAAAAGAAAAAGAATTAAAAGAAATAGAGCAAGTTCTGAGATCACCACATTTATTGGCTTGCTTGTTATTGTTTCAGTTTGTCATATATTCAGTATTTGTGCAAATCCTGTAGCCCTCTCATTGATGAAAGCAATTAACTAGTGTCTCTTCATAACTTGTGTAGCATTGAGCTTTGGTTCTTGAGTTGAATATTGAGTTTAGCTCATTTCCTTGGCTGCGACAAGTTCCACCATCTTTGTGTGTGAGTTGCTAAACACAATGGTCATTTCATTTGTTTTCAGTTCAACAACTCAACTTTACTATCTTGGTTGGATTGTTACTTAACTTGACAATAGCTTGAAGTTTCAGTTTACATACCACTATTGGTTTTTCTTACGTCTACGAATAAATCCGCAAGCGCACGGAAGACCGATGTAGCACTTCACCCAGAGTATTCCGGGGTATCGAATCACGAGGAACGTGTGTGTCTATCGTTGGACTAAATCACCCAAGGACACAAAGATTGATTAAGATAGGCAGAGGACAGAGAGGATGTCCCAAGAGTCAGGTTCCTACGTTAACTAAGCTATGCTCTAGTTTGCTCGCGTTGGGCACGGACTTACCCCTGCATCCACAGGCGACTTCCGCCAAGAGCCTACGCACTAGCCTAGCGGGGAGGATTTCAGAGGACGGACAGAGCTGTCACCACCTGCCGCCTACCTCAACGAACCAGTAGACTAACGAATAATCAAAGGTAACCTCCTGCCTAGACACCACGTCTATGCGATCGATTACTACCTTAACCTTCTAGCAACGAATATTCAGGCTAAGGCACCCTAAGAACTTAGAGCGATGAACGAGCTCACAAGCTAGAACTATAACTTAATTAAAGTAAAAAGTAAACTGCAAGAGGGGAAATCTCGACACTTACTATTATTGGCAAATGTCGTCGAAGTACAAGCGTGGAGAAGGCGAAGACAAGCCCAAGACTCCTCCGAACTCTACTCCACTCTCTTCCTAATCTAAGCACTAGCTAAGTAGCACTTGGCCTTTGCAAGAGGAGCACCAAATCTTCAATCTTGAGTGTGTGTTGGAGTGAAGGCCCTCACCCTCTATTTATAGCATCCTAATGTCGGTTTCAGAGGAGTAACCGCCACGGAATCCCCCCAAACCGCCATCAGGGAGTCCTGAGGAGCCAACACGTGGAAGCCCAGGCGGAGAGGGCGCCCGGCCAGGTCGCCCGACCTGACCAGGTCGGCCGACCTGGGGGTGGCCCCTCCTGACCTGTGCTTTCTCCAGGTGGCTGTCCTATGGGCCCTGACAACGGTTTGCGCGGTATTACAGGGAGTTACGTCGGTTAAGCGCTGAAGGTGGCCTCCTTAATCCGTGTGCTTGCTCCTGATTGGCCGGAAGTGTGCTTTCTCCTTGAATTTCCTTGAATTTTATTTAAACTCCATGGGTTGCTTCCTGCATACACAAAGTCACCAAAACTTGTGGAAATAATTAGCAATAAATTCCTACCACTAAGGTGGTGATCAAATTGTGTGATTCTTGCGGGTAAACGACGGTCATATTTTGCATTTAAGGACCGTCAACAAACTCCCCCACACTTAGCCTTTGCTCGTCCTCGAGTAAAGGACTAAAGACTAAGGACTAAGTGATAATTCAAACCTTGATAAATCAAATCTAGCATGCAAATTATTCCAGGCATTACCTTGTATCTCCATGAGCTTTTGAAGTGTCTAGCATACCTTCTTTGGATATTGATGAATGGAACGAATCTTGACTCCGAAAACTCAGCTCCTTCTGCTTATGTAACTTGGGTTTTCGAAAAGATTTTCACAATCAAAGAATAGTAGCCATACTCCTCAAATGATTCTCTCAGTCGCTCAAAGGTGTATTTTCCTCACCGAGGCATTGTGCCTTTCATGTCCTATCTCTAAATATGGTATATGTGGAGCTCAAGAATAGGATTGAAATGGTGGCATACTTATAATTCATATCTTGCTAAGTCAAAATTTGGATCCAAAGAGAAAAACAAGTCATGATTCATAAGTCAAGTATGTGCACATTTATTTGGTAGATGGAAGATGGATACTCCTTTGAATATTCCCTCATTGAAATGAGATCATGGGCTATCTTTCTTTCTTTTCTTTTCTCTCTTTTTTTTTTGGAAACTAGATAGCCCATAACTCTTTTTGCAACAAAATACGGAGGGAAGTATGTAGAACTGGAGTATTTTATTTTCAAGGATGGTGGAGATGCTAACTTCCAGTGTGGAAGTTTTAGCATAGGGTTGGATGTGCACATAGACTTGATAAATGAAGCATAACAGGCATCTCAATTTGGGTCTCAAAATTTTGACAAGGCTCAATAAATTAATAAGTAGCACAAAAGAGCACAATCTTTAATAAGCAAAATTTGGCCTTGGTAGGATAAATTTTATCATTGAGGAGTTGGCTTTCAAATTTATCATTTTCAAAAGAAAATCCCAAGTTATAAGCATAAGAGTGAAGATTCATAAAGTCTATTCATATCACATAAATCAATAGTCCTAGGTAGCATGTTTTCCTAAAGATATAGTCATGGAAATTCAGGCAAACATTCTAGGAATAAGGGGCATGCAAGATGATAAATCAAAAAGAATGAATTATGGAGAGAATTCATGTTTTTAGTATTTATTAATTTTTCCATATTCAAGGAGAAAATAAGCAGAGAGGCAGGGAGGAATGGGAAGTAAACGTGCAAACCAGAGTATGGACCAAGTGGGGGTCCGAGGGGAGCCAGGCCTGGGTCGGCCGACCTGGTCAGGTCGCCCGACCTGGGAGATGCTCCTCTGGTCCCCTGGTTCGTCGTGTCGCTTCGTGTCGCCCTGTGCAACGTATTTCTCAGGGTAGACCGTCCGTTTGCGCGTTCGTACTTCGCAAATCCTCCTCCACACTTGTTTCCTGACTTCTTTTTATTTGACACAAACAAAAAGGAAAAAGTGTGAAAGCAAAGGTGGACCCCACCGGCTTTATGGGCTCAGTGAGTTCCATTATTCAATTCTTTATCATAGGCGCATTTCATTTTAATGAAATAAACGAAGAAAATCTAAAAAGGGAAACTAAGCGCCTATTTTCCTAAACTATATGGGAGAGCCTATTCATTTGCCCTTATATAAGTCGGGCTCTCCCATGTGGCTACAAATGCGCTCCATCTTAGCGCATAAGCCACGGCGGAGGTCTTTCATACCCTCCTCGAGGCGTTGCACACGATCCTCAAGTTGAGCACGATCAACCAACTCCTCCGCCAACTTGTTGGCCAGCCTCTTATTCTCCGCCCGTAGGAGGAGAACGTCCTGCGCAAGCTTGGCCTTGGAGGGACCTGTCGCCTCGTCCCCGCTGTCCTGGTAGTGGCCGCCCTCCGCTGTGATTGGCGGGGGGTCAAGGAAGCGGCTGATGGTCTTCCGCGGGGAGGAGTCGATGGATTCCTCCATCTCCCGCTTGTCCTCTGAAGTGAGCTTGGGTAAGAGCACTTTCCCCTTGCCCGGTCCGGTGCGCGGTCCGGTGCTGGTGAACCGTCCCTTCCGCTCTGGCGACGTGGGGATGTAGTCCATCCGGTACTTGTACCCGAATGGCGACCCATCCCTGCCCCATAGCGTCTCCACGAGGTGTTCCCCAGGCAGGAGAGCAGAGGGATCCCCGTTGTGGAGACGATGGGTGGGTGTCGTCTTGCGGGGCACCAGAGCGCCCGTCGTCGGCCTCTTGATGTCGGGGGTAGGACGCCGTACAGGCGACGTTCCCCGCGTCTTCATGGTGCATGCCGGGGTCGGCGAAAGTGCCCGCTGCGATGTGCGGGTGGCGGAAGGGCTGCGCCGTTCAGCAAACCGTGTACGGCCTGTCCTTTCCTCTTCGCGGCGCAGGGGAGGCTCAATAGCGAGAGGCTCAACGATCTCGGCAAGGGTGAGATCGAGGTTGGTCGGGACAATTTGGTTAGCGGGGGTGATTTCCCCGCTAAGGGCAAGGGCGGAGCTGGTCAAGGAAGCCTGGGAAGTGCTCTTTTTGGCAGCCATGACGAAGTTGGGGGTTCTGGAAGAGGTTCACAAGAAGGTTTGGGATGAGAGAAAAGCATCGCTCCCCTCTGCTTAAAAGGAGAGTCCCCCGACGGTATATTCGTGATTCTCCGTGAGAATCTCCGATTAGGGCGAAGGGGGAAGTTGGAGGAACGCGTGAGAGAAAAACGGGAAGCGGCGGCGCCACCAGGGGGTCGGCCGACCTGGCCAGGTCGGCCGACCTGGTGGTGGGCCCCCTGGGGCTGCTGCTTCGTGGGCTGCCTAAGGGAGGTCCAAGGAGGGGGAAAAGTACGGCAATTTAATTTGATTCTAAGTTTAGGTGCCCGTAAAGGCTATGGGTAGGCCCAGAAGTCAATTAAATTGACTACGTCCTCCTCAACTCCTATACTTTTAATAGAATCGTAAAAGAGTTTAAGTCGATGGCCGTTTACCTTAAACGTGTTCCCGTCCTTGTCCTGGAGTGTGACCGCTCCATGTGTCGCGACGTCGATGACGAGATATGGCCCAAGCCATTTGCTTTGCAGCTTCCCGTCGCCGAACAGCTTCACTCTTGAGTTGAAGAGTAGCACCTTGTCTCCAGGGTTGAACTCCTTTGGCTGTATCCTTTTGTCGTGCCATTTCTTGGTCTTTTCTTTATAGATCCTGGCACTGTGATACGCCTTTTCTCTCCATTCCTCCAGCTCAGAAATTTGCTTCATCCTGTGCCTTCCTGCTTCCTTGGAATCCATATTCCACTTCTTTATTGCCCAGTATGCCTTGTGTTCCAGTTCTACCGGCAGATGGCAAGTCTTGCCGTAGACCAGCTGGAATGGAGACATGCCTATGGGGGTCTTGTATGCAGTGCGATATGCCCATAGTGCATCTGGCAACTTATTCTTCCATCCCGATCCCATTTCCTCCACTGTTTTCTGCAGGATGTTCTTGATTTGCTTGTTCGAGGTCTCTGCCTGACCGCTGGTCTGGGGATGGTATGGAGTAGCAATGTTATGGTCGGAACCGAGTTACCTCAGGAAGTGTCGGAATCCTTTGTCCGTGAAGTGTGAACCTCCATCACTAATCACCATCCTTGGTACCCCAAAGCGTGGGAAAATGATCTCATATAACATCTTCCGTGCGCTCTTTGCATCTGCAGCTCTGCATGGCAATGCTTCAACCCACTTTGACACGTAGTCGACTGCCACCAGGATATACTCGCAATCATAGGACCTTGGGAAGGGTCCCATGAAGTCAATGCCCCAGACGTCGAAAAGTTCGACTTGCAGGTTGTATGTCAAGGGCATCGCGTTGCGAGATGAGATTCCTCCATGCTTCTGGCATCTCCTGCACCTCCTGATGTACTCCTTGGTGTCCTCATACATCGTCGGCCAATAGAAACCACTTTGCCAGATTTTTGCTTGCGTCCGGTACACGCCGTAGTGTCCTCCGTACGGAGCTGCATGGCACTTCTCAATTATCTGTGCACCCTCAATGGTGGGGATGCATCGCCGCAACAGACCATCAGCACAGACCCTGTAGAGGAATGGGTCGTCCCAAAGGTGTCGCCTACTTTCATAGGCCAGCTTCTTTCGGTTTTCCCTCGGCGGAACATACCCTGTAACCATGAAATTCACGATATCTGCATACCAGGGTGTGGAGTCCGCAACCTTTAACAGCATATCATCTCGTAGGAAGTCGTTGATTGGTAGTTCCTGCATGTTAGTGACTTGCATACGAGATAGATGATCTGCTACGGAATTCTCTACTCCTTTCTTATCTTTTATTTCAAGATCAAATTCTTGGAGTAAGAGGATCCATCTGATGAGCCTTGGTTTAGCATCTTTTTTAGCGAGTAGGTACTTTAGTGCAGCATGATCAGTGTAAACAATTACCTTTGCTCCAACTAAATAAGATCTAAACTTATCGATAGCAAAAACCACAGCCAGGAGCTCCTTTTTCGTGGTAGCGTAGTTGAGCTGTGCTCCTGTCAAGGTTTTGCTAGCGTAGGCTATTGCGTGATGCTTCTTGTCCTTAGTTTGGCCGAGAACGGCCCCTACGGCATAGTCACTAGCATCGCACATGATTTCAAAGGGCAGCTTCCAATCAGAGGGTTGGATGATGGGAGCTGAGATGAGTGCATTTTTCAAGAGATGAAAAGATTTCAAGCACTCATCATCAAAGTCAAAAGGCGCATCCTTAGCTAAGAGGTTGGTGAGGGGTCTAGCGATTTTCGAAAAGTCTTTGATGAATCGTCGATAGAACCCAGCATGCCCCAAAAAGCTACGAATACCCTTGACGTTGATCGGAGGTGGAAGTTGCTCGATAACTTCTATTTTCGCCTTATCCACCTCGATCCCTCTCTCGGACACTAAGTGCCCTAGCACTATGCCTTCTCGGACCATAAAGTGGCACTTTTCCCAATTAAGTACCAGGTCCTTTTCTTGGCATCGAGTCAAGACCCTGTCCAAGTTCTCGAGACAGTGATCGAAGGTCTTCCCATAGACTGAGAAGTCATCCATGAAGACTTCCATGATTTCCTCGATCATGTCTGAGAATATGGACATCATACACCGTTGGAAAGAGGCGGGTGCATTACACAACCCAAAAGACATCCTACGGTAGGCATACGTTCCATACGGGCACGTGAAGGTGGTCTTACTCTGATCATCGGGATGGATAGGAATCTGATGATAACCAGAATACCCATCAAGGAAACAGAAGAAGGAATGGTTTGCCAACCGTTCTAACATCTCATCGATGAAGGGTAGCGGGAAATGATCCTTCTTTGTTGCCTTGTTGAGTTTTCTGTAATCGATACACATCCTCCATCCCGTGACGGTACGTTGGGGAATAAGCTCGTTCTTATCGTTCTTAACGACCGTCATACCTCCCTTCTTTGGCACTACTTGTATCGGGCTCACCCACTCACTATGAGGTACGGGATATATGATCCCTGAATGCAGTAGTTTTAGAACTTCCTTCTTCACAACCTCGCGCATAGCATTATTTAACCTCCTCTGAGGTTCCCTAGAAGGTGTTCTCTCGGGGTCAAGAGGGATGCGATGGGTGCAGAGAGTGGGACTAATTCCCTTTAGGTCTTGGAGGGAGTACCCAAAGACAGAGCGATGTTTCTCTAAGACAGAGATCAGCTTCTTGGTTTCCTCCTCCGAAAGCTTATCACTAATGATGACAGGGGACTCCGTGTCACCATGTAGGAAAGTGTAGCGTAGGCCAGGGGGTAAGGTTTTTAACTCGATGGGAGGTCGAGTCGGTGGTTCATCTTCAGGAAGCTCGAGAGTTTCCTGTAGATCATCCTCCTCTTCTGTAAAAAGATCGGTGTCTTGGTCAAGGAGGGTATCGGGAGGGTCGAAAGGGGAAATCACTTTCACCTCTTCGGTTAGGTCTCTCTCATCAGGAAATTCAGCGATGGTGTTTCACGAACGGGAGATTGGGATTGAGAGAGCCTTTCCTCCGATGTTGACACTGAGGTTACCGGATGAGGCTGCCGTAAAGAGTTTTTCTAGAGGAAGCCCGATGAGGACATCAAAGCTTGGGATCTCAAAGACATGAAAGTTCAGAAGGGCCTTAGCGTCTTTGTGTCGTATCGACACATTGTTTAGAATCCCGTAACCTTCTAGGATGGCTCCGGTAGGGCTTTTGAAGGTCTTTTGCGTAGGAAGCAGAGGTTCGTCTCCTAATACCTCAAAGGCAAAGGAGTCGGAAACGATGTTTATTCCTACGGTGGGATTATACCAGACATCCACAGCTCTGCCTCTAACCGTACAAGGAATGGTAGTAGAGGGTGAGATAATCCGAACAAGTTCGGAACATTGCTCATTTTCTCGGGACCACTCATCACTCATGATGGCTGTTAGTTCTTTCACTGAGTCCCTAAGGAATTCTTCTTTTATAGGTTCAGGGGAAGGAACTGGTGTTTGAGGCTTTCGTTGGATGGCATACATCGAGGTGTTACCGAAATCTTTGAAAAGATCATCCTCGATGATGAAAGGGAATTCGGACGGCTGAATTTCTTCATCATCCGAATTTCCTGGTTCAGGAGGAGGCTCACTAGCTAAGTCTTGAGATGTGCAAGAAGCAGGGTCAGATTCGGCTAGCTGGAGAGTCTCCTGGCTCGGCGTAGCTTCTTTGCAAGGGGGTTTGGTGGGCTCAAGGAAAGAGGTATTTTCTAGAATGCGTTCTAGGATGGTTCTTCCTTCTGAGACCGTTTTGTGTATGAATGAACCTCCGGCGGCTATGTCGAGATATTGGGCAGATTCCTTGTTGAGACCCATCCAAAAATGCTGTAGCAGCATGGGATCGGGTATAGACAAGTCAGGACCGGATTTCACTAAGAGCGAGAACCTAGCCCAAGCTATGCCTAAGGATTCTTTCTCGGCCTGCTCGAAGTTGAAGACCTCTCTACGGAGAGAAACGATTCGTGACATTGGGAAGAACGCAAGACAAAATTTGTCCCGGAGCTCTTTCCAGTCACCATTCGTGCTTTCTGCCGTGTGAGTGTACCATTGCTTCGCCCTCTCTATAAGAGAAAAGGGAAACAATTTCCATTTGAGAGTCTCTTGTGTCATACCCCTGATTTGGATGCACGAGCATAATTGCTCAAATTCTCGCGATGGTGTGGGTTTTCGTGTTCTACCCCCGAGAAAGGTTGTGCCTGAACCATGGCTATAAAGCCTGGGCGGAGTTCGAAGCCATCTGAAAGGATTGGTTTTGAAGATGAAGGTGGATCATAGAACTCGCCCCTTGGAGCAGAGAAGGATTGGATAGAAGGTTGCTCCATGGTAGGGATAAGGAAAGAAATAAAAGAAAGATAAAAAGGGATACGAGGGTGACTAGGGTCCGCAGATAAAACAGCAACCATTCCCCGGCAACGGCGCCAGAAATGCTTGTTGGTTTTTCTTACGTCTACGAATAAATCCGCAAGCGCACGGAAGACCGATGTAGCACTTCACCCAGAGTATTCCGGGGTATCGAATCACAAGGAACGTGTGTGTCTATCGTTGGACTAAATCACCCAAGGACACAAAGATTGATTAAGATAGGCAGAGGACAGAGAGGATGTCCCAAGAGTCAGGTTCCTACGTTAACTAAGCTATGCTCTAGTTTGCTCGCGTTGGGCACGGACCTACCCCTGCATCCACAGGCGACTTCCGCCAAGAGCCTACGCACTAGCCTAGCGGGGAGGATTTCAGAGGACGGACAGAGCTATCACCACCTGCCGCCTACCTCAACGAACCAGTAGACTAACGAATAATCAAAGGTAACCTCCTGCCTAGACACCACGTCTATGCGATCGATTACTACCTTAACCTTCTAGCAACGAATATTCAGGCTAAGGCACCCTAAGAACTTAGAGCGATGAACGAGCTCACAAGCTAGAACTATAACTTAATTAAAGTAAAAAGTAAACTGCAAGAGGGGAAATCTCGACACTTACTATGATTGGCAAATGTCGTCGAAGTACAAGCGTGGAGAAGGCGAAGACAAGCCCAAGCCTCCTCCGAACTCTACTCCACTCTCTTCCTAATCTAAGCACTAGCTAAGTAGCACTTGGCCTTTGCAAGAGGAGCACCAAATCTTCAATCTTGAGTGTGTGTTGGAGTGAAGGCCCTCACCCTCTATTTATAGCCTCCTAACGTCGGTTTCAGAGGAGTAACCGCCACGGAATCCCCCCAAACCGCCATCAGGGAGTCCTGAGGAGCCAACACGTGGAAGCCCAGGCGGAGAGGGCGCCCGGCCAGGTCGCCCGACCTGACCAGGTCGGCCGACCTAGGGGTGGCCCCTCCTGACCTGTGCTTTCTCCAGGTGGCTGTCCTATGGGCCCTGACAACGGTTTGCGCGGTATTACAGGGCGTTACGTCGGTTAAGCGCTGAAGGTGGGCTCCTTAATCCGTGTGCTTGCTCCTGATTGGCCGGAAGTGTGCTTTCTCCTTGAATTTCCTTGAATTTTATTTAAACTCCATGGGTTGCTTCCTGCATACACAAAGTCACCAAAACTTGTGGAAATAATTAGCAATAAATTCCTACCACTAAGGTGGTGATCAAATTGTGTGATTCTTGCGGGTAAACGACGGTCATATTTTGCATTTAAGGACCGTCAACAACCACATAAATAACCCTCCAAGCTCCACAAATAAACCTCTATTTAGAATGCACTGTGACTTTGATTTCGCTTGATATATAACCTTTGTTGTGCCGACTACCACCAAGGCTTTGTGCAACTCGCAATTTCAGCAAGGATACATAAGAACATCGGTGGTAAGAGAAGGCGAGATTGAGTGATTTCCACCATAGCCATGTAGCTTGAATTATCCTCTTTTTTTTCACTAACCATGGCAGGTGATGTGATGAAGGAATCAAGTTTTGTCACACAATTCCAGCTACAACAAGTTATGCAAGAATTCAAGGTCCAGTTCAATGCCAACATGAGTAATGTTCAGAGTAACATTGCTAAAGATATTGTGAAAGCATTGAGAGAGGATGTGCATAGAAGAAGGCATGGTGATATTGCCTATGAAGCTACTACCCATGTTGCTGCTATACATGATACAAAACTCCATGGTGGAGGTGATAGTGTTGCTGCCCATAGCCATGTGCAAGGACATGAAACTAAAGGTACTGCTGCAAAAAGATTTGAATTCAAATTACAAGGTGCTGCACCTGCTGCAACTCCGTATGGAGAAAGGCTTGGATTTGAAGATAATGGTGGTACTAACAATGGTGTGAGAGGTGTTGAAAGGAAAAATGCTACTACACCAAAGATTGAAAGGAAATTGCAAGCTGAAACCCGAACAATTAACAATGCATTTTCTAACTTAAGCTTATCATCCAATGCTTCTACGAAAGTGACGATCGATTTAGAAAGCGACCTATTTTCAACAAGCCAACACTCAACATCAAAAGCACAGCCCAAAGGTTTAAATGATGTGAAATTTGACTTGGGAAGAAACTTATTTTCAACAAGCACAAGCTCAAGTTCAAATGTTCACTCTAATCCTCCAAAAGAAGTGATGATTGAGTTGGGAAGAGGTATATTTTCAGTTGAATGCAACCATGAGTCAAATGCTCAACACCTTTCTCTTGTGACGGCAATCCAAGCACCATGTGAGGAAACAACAATTGATCATCCATAGCAATGAGTAGTACTGAGATTTTCACCTCAAGAACTTCCAGCACTCCATGTCTAAATTCTTTGGAACAAAGTGATACTTTGAAGGATTGCTCTAGAAAAATTGTGGTAACTAAAACTAAAACTGGTGAAGAATAATCAGCTAGTGAAGGTGTGAGTGGATCTCCCACAAAACAAGAAATGTTTCATACTACTCAAGTGGAAGAAGAAAATGAACACATGTTATGTCATTCAGAACTTGGTGATACCATTGTGGATGCCAAAACATTGAGTGTTCAGATCAAGAGTGATGAACAAGCACAATGGTCTAACACATCTCTGCCCAAATCTCACCTCAACATCAATTATGGTGAGTTGACAACCAATTGTAGTGTTTACAACCCTTTTCACAGCATGAAATTTTGTGATAAACATGGAGTAGCCCTACTGAATTATCCTCAGATTAACAATGATGAAGAAGAGCAACAGTTCAACTCATTTCAGCACAAGGCAAAGTTGAATGATAATTTGGGTGTGTTGACAATTCATGATAGTGGCTGCAATCATTTTCCAGGCATCAAAATTTATGACGGGAACAAGACACTCTTGCTGAATCATCTTGCTCCTCCATGTGTACATTGTTCAAGAAATCATTGGTATCTGAAAATGAAGCATTGTGCAAAAGGAACTTTCAGCAAATCTGATTACTTTGTGTCCCCATGTGATGACATGCCAATCATGGGCTGGTATACACTCATGGAGACACCATGGAGATTTTATGTATATGTTATATATGAAGGCCATGACACTTTCATGTATTATTGTGGGATAGAAAAGGAGATGAGTTGCTACTCTTAACAATCCTTGCAGCCAAACAACAAAGGAAAATTGAGAGAAATACATTAAATGGGGAAAGGAATGAAAAGAAAAATATGAGTGTCCTCCACAAATTTATGAGTGCCACAAGCCAAACATGAGAGGAAAAAGAGAGAATGAGGGCCACCTCCTAGTTAGGAAACACAGAAAAATTGACAAGACGGAAGTGAGAAACAATTTACAAATAGCAACCTTATTGCTACCCAGCACTGTGTTGTTTTTCACTAATGACTTAAGTCCTCTTCCTAGTGCTTTTTCTAATGTGTTTCAGGAATTGAATGGAATGTCATTGATGGAGATGCCTGTTGTTCTCTCCCTGCCATGTTACCATTCCCATCGGAAAGCAACAAGGCAATTTCAACAACGACTACGAGAGCTACTTGATAAATGGTATGACTCTAAAACCGTTCACTCTTGTGATGTACCTATGGCTCTTGTTCATACAAAAGATAGAACATCTAGTACATATATTGTTTGTGGAACTTCAAATGACATCATCATCATTGGCTATATTTATCTTGATCCTAATTTTATTGCAATGTATGATGAGCAATGTTGGTCTAGTAATTTCTATATGATGGATTTGCTTAGTAGGACCCATCATATTCCAAAACATTTGAGCTCCACAAGAATGCCATGCATTTTGATTCCCTTGATACATCATGATTACTTTGACAACATTGACATGTATGACCACGTCATTGTTGAGCATGTTAAAATGTTTATGCAATTATTTAAAGAGTTCATGTTTGAGAAAAGTGTGGAGAAACTGTTTGTTACTAATCCTTATTTCACAGCTCCATACTTGAAATGTCAAGGTAAAAAATATTGGGATTGATACCAAATTAGTTTTGTGCACTTCTTTTCTGCTAACAAGTTGTGTGTCCCAGAATCGCCTTTGTCTTCGATCTTATTGCAGGAATCATACATGAGAAGATCGATGGACCACATTGGAAAAGAAATGGAGAACTTGCTGCTGCAACATCCACCCCATTGTCCTAAGTTGAGGCAATATGTGGATATATTGGTGCGGACATGTACCACTTGTCATAAGCCCCAATGCAAATTGCACTCTCATGGTCATGATGGGAAGATTGTGGACTATTATTGGACCAAGCTCAGAACAAAGTTGTTGTTCTCACCAACATTTCACCTACAAACGGATGAAAAATCAACGGACAATTGCACATTGGCCATGCTGTTGTGGGCAATGATCAAGGAGTGGGGATATTTCTTGCCACATGTCAAGTTTCCACTTGGTATGGAAGTCCACCCTATATTACAAATGTGCAGCATGTTACAACCATTTGCAACACACTATTGGTTGCCACTTCCACCAAGAGAGCAAGTAAATAGGGAGGAATCCAAGCTGGCTAAAAATAAGAAGAAAATTTGCATCAAGGAAAAGCTTGTGATTGACAAGAAATTAGGATCCTATGCTATGAAGCTCCACGAGAACTTTTAGAATATGATATTTGACCCTGGACATTTAAATTGCAAGTGCCATCAGATGGGTACAATTCACAGGATAAAGCATCAAGGAGATTGGTCATGAAATGTCCTTGCTATGATTGATGATACTGACTTCAAGATTATAACAAGCAACATATTGAAGGTTGCTGGATTGTTTTCATTCTTCCTTGGCTATGAAAGATCAGAGTCGAGGTCGACTCTTTTTGAAGAAGGGGAAGATGATGAGGACATCCCATGTGATATGTTGCAGCATCATGAACAAGACCAAGCCTCATTGTGCATTACCAAGTACTGTGCTAAATATGACAAAGTCATTTACTTCGGGCCGACAATATGGGCAAGAGAGAAGCTACTACGACATGAGGTGATTCTACTCCTTATTGATTATGAACATGTCATTACAATGAATTTTTTACTATGTAATGTAAGTCCATTTCTTGTCATTAGTGTCCAAGGGAGAGTCATGGAAGGTTATCCAAGTGCTGATCCAAGTTGCTATCAACCCGATGGTGCTCACGTCCTATACCTGACATTGAAGACAAAAACTGTACCGATATATAAACTTTCAACAAGAGTATTCTATGTGGATAGAAGTGTCATCAAGCCTATATTCCATTGCAACAAAGATCACATCCATTGAAGTTGGATGGAAAGATTTATCCTTGTTCTAATCAGAGTTGTTTTTGAAGGTGTCTATTTTCTGTCCTTCAACTTCATGATGAATTCTATATCATTCTGAGAGGTATCACCCTAAGTATTATACATGGATGGAAAGGTATTGAAGTCTACTTTCATATGCAACAAATGGCGCATCCATTGGATCTGGGTAGAGAAGTTATGCTTGTTTTAGTGGAGACTGCTCCCAACTCTTTCTGTCTGAGGGTTTGTTGCTTTTGCTCAGGGTGTGTTACTTTTACCCTGAAAGTGTTCATTTTTCCAATTCGGACTTGTCCGATTTGAATGGCTGTTACTTTTCTTAGGGCGTGTTACTTTTCTCCGGGAGTGTTCCTTTTCAGTTCGGACTTGTCCGATCTGAACGGTTGTTACTTTTTCTTAGGCCGTGTTACTTTTTTCTTAGCGAGTGTTGCTTTGTCTAGTTCGGACTTGTCCGATCTGAATGGATGTTACTTTTATTTGCTTGTTTCACAACAGGACCATGTAACTTCAGTTTGGCCCAGCTCGGAGGGGTGTTCCTAGTATAAATAACCATTGTACACCTGGTAGAAACCCTAACCACGAATTGAACTTAGAAAAATAGAGACGCATATTGCTCTTATCCTTAGGGTTTGTGCCATAGTTGCCCCCTTGAGGTCTGGGAGTTTTCTCTACCACTTGTTATTGTGTTTTCTTGTGATTTGCAAGAGCATCGCCTCTTCTTTGCGTGGTTCAGGTTAGGCATCGACCAAAGCATGTTGTTGGGCAAAATCTCTGTCACAGGTGGCTGTTCTAGCAGTTGTTGGAGCCAAGATTTGTCAGGTTTCACGAGTCAGTTATCTTTAGGTCCTACGACGAGAAGATCGGGAAAGCCCCCGCATCAGAAACCAAAACCCAAACCTCCTATGCAAGCAAAGCCTAAACATAAGAGTGTCTACATTTGCATGTTCTATGGTCGAAAAGGCCACTTGGATGAATTCTGTTATAGGCGTACGAGGATTGAGAGGATGCAAGTTGAGTTAACTAGAAATGTGCGTCATGAAGATTTTATTGACTTTCAGTCTCACTCTTTTTCTCGTGCCTATCATAGACAGGGTCATCCCTCATATGACTTTGATTCATGAAACAGAGGCCTTGCATAGCAGCGCTTTGGAGCCCCACATTTTCCTCATTGTGGTGAGGATCGTTCGCGTGGCTTTGGTTTTCACACAGATATTTTCTACCCTCACAACCGAAGGTTTGAGTCGAGACGGTTTGATAGGCCATGTTCTCCCCATCGTTGTTCTCGTCCCATGCGTTCGAATGATAATGTCCAAAGAACTATGATGACTACTACCTGTTGTATGGTGAAGTGCTAGATTCCCAAAATCTTTCTAACTAAACCCAGCACTGAGTGATCGATCTTCCCTTCTCATTCTTTGTAGGCAGCAGGTGGAGGCCTAGAGAACAAGTGGCTAATGGACTCTAGGTGTTCACACCACATGACCAAAAATGCAAAGTGGTTCTCCAGCCTCACTCCTTTGAAGTACCGGGAGTATGTGACCTTTGGAGATGACACGAGAGGGAGAGTGAAGGCAAGGGGCGCGTTAAAGGTAAATGAAAAATTCACCCTCAAGGATGTTGGATTGGTTAAGCATCTCAAGTACAATCTCCACTCTGTCTCTCAGTTGCTTGATGTTGGTTTCGACGTGCGCTTTAAGAAAAATGCTTCTTGTGTTCTTGATTTGTATGGCTCTTTGGTTTGTGGGATCTCTATCATTGGGAAAGATTTTTAAGGTTGATTTTGCTGTCTTTCCTGGTTCTCACAAGTGCTTGTTTGCACAATCTTCTTGTAAGCTCCGGAAATGACATAGGGGACTAGGTCACATGAGCTTTGAGTTGCTTTGTCACTTAAGTGGCCTAGGTTTGATCCGTGGATTGCCTAAGCTCAAATTTGATAAGGATTTGATTTGTTCTCCTTGTCGTCGTGGGAAAATGATTACTGCTTTTCATCCACCAATTAATTTGGTGATGACTGAATGCCCTGAAGAGCTGTTTCACATGGACATTGTTTTTCGATGGGTGGGAAGTGGTATGTTCTTGTGATTGTTAACAACTACTCTCGCTACTCTTGGGTTTCACCACTTTCGGAGCTTAGCTTTCAGGTTCTTCAAAGAACTTCCTGGTGCATTATGAGCAATCCACAGTGATAATAGCACTGAGTTCAAGAACTCCTCCTTTGACACTTTCTACCTTGAGCATGGTATTGAGCATCAGTTTTCAGCACCTCATGTCCATCAGCAGAATGGTGTGGTCGATGCAAAGAACAAAACCTTGGTGGAAATGGCCCTGGCGATGCACGATGAGCATAGGACTCCGAGGTAGTTCTGGGCTGAGGCCATCAACACTGCTTGCTATGTTCCAATCGGGTTTTCTTGCGATTAATTCTTAATGTAACTTCTTATGTGCTACATTTTGGGAGGAAGCAATCTGTTTCTCATTTGTGTGCCTTTGGTTGCAAGTGCTTTATTCTCAAGCGTGGCAATCTTGATAATTTTGAGTCAAGATCTTCCGATGGCATCTTTCTTGGCTACACCCTTCATGGCCATTCGTATAGAGTTTTTGAATTTGGAAACTAACACCTTCATGGCGATGTAACATTTAATGTATCAAACACTTGTGCTAGCAATGTGGTTGAGACTGTAGGTTGCACGGAAATGGAGGAAAGCATCTTTGAAGAAGAGGACCTACAGGGCACTGACAATGATGATGATGATTCACCTCCTCTCTCATCTGAGATTGTTCTTACTGCTTCCACCACTCCAGCAGAGGGTCCAAAAGCTTCTACATTGACCTCAGCAGCTGTCGAGCCAGCTCAAGCTGTGGTTGAGGGGGAGATACGCTATGAGAGAGAGGCTCCTCACCACATTCAGCATCAACATCAACCTCAATAGATGATTGGTAATCTCAATGAAAGGACAACAAGGTCAAGGTCTACACATCTATTTGTTGGACATGCACTATCTAATGAACATTGGGTTAATGCCATGCATGAAGAATTGGAAAATTTGAGAGTAACAAAGTGTGGACCCTAGTAGAGCCTCCTGTTGGTGTCAATGTCATAGGAACTAAGTGGGTGTTCAAAAACAAGCATGGGGAAGATGGTGAGGTTGTCAGAAGCTGTGGCGCCCCTTCCCGAAGGATCGAGGTCCCGAAGGTGCTGATAATGCACACACTTGATAATACAACATTTGTCCATTTTAAGTTAAGTTATTACATAAATAGAGTGCTGAAGTGCAATGGAAATATTACAACTTAAGATAGTTCGAAAACAGCAGAAGGAAAATAACAAAAGTTCTACGAGCTCTCAATGCTACAATAGTAGAAATGATTCATGCCTAGAGAACCATTACCCTAGCAGCACACAACAATCACTGCGCGGCAGGTCGGACTCCCAGTGGGCAGTCCAACCCTCAGGGACTTGCATGTCCCAAGGCATCACATCTACATATAGTTCTATTTCTTCATTACCTGAAAACAACAAAGGCACAAAGCCTGAGTACTAATTACTCAGCAAGACTTACCTGTCGAACACCTAGACATGCATTAGCTCTAATAGGAGGCTTATTTGAATGACTCGCACTAAGCAACCTATTTGTTCTATAATGTTTTGTTTTGTCAATTTAATTGGGTAGAGCAGAATGTAACTTTAGTGAAGCATTATAAGGTAATAAAACAGTACATAAAGTAAGTACAACATAAGAGCAGTAATAATAATCAACAATAACCAAGTAATCCATTTCCATAGTATCATGTGCAACTACGTGATTGGTGTGGTGACCAAGTGGTACTCATTACTGCGAGTGACAACAATTGCAATCGATTTACACCAGCTGGGAAAACCTGAGATACATGACACATACACTCCAATTAAGGTCGTATATGGAAACCTTTCGCAAGAAAAGCACTCACACCTCAGACCAGGTGTGGTGACATCGAGTGGGCATGCCATTCTGCCAACAGTACTTCGTGGTATGAACCGCCCACTCCAGCAGCAGAAGGGTCAATGACAAATACACCTTAACCGTCCTTATTGCAAGTAAAATTTAATGCTATATCGGTTTACTAGTGCCCATAAACTAGCATGCATTCAATATTGTTCAATACTTGATCAAGGGGCCGACCACGGACAGATCCTAGGTTCGACAAGGCAGGGCAACCGCAGTCAACACCCATGTGTTGCTACAAACCTACACATGCATAATTCCTTGCCCGGTCATAACATCAAAAGTAAACTTATTTCATCAAGTTCAGTTTTAGCGATCAGGTCTTTCCATAGTAATAATATCTACCGAGTCTATTAATTACTAAGCATAGCAATACAGTACCGATCCTATCAAGGTTCTAGTAACAGTAGCATTGGTCATATGGGTAACCTGCAAGGTGGGTTTCAAGCAACTCCTATAACCTAATGGAACAGTAATCATAGACACTAGTAATATTATAAACTAGCAAAGCTTTAAAAAGGCGAATGCAAATCGGGGCTTGCCATGATTGACACTAGTGTTAGCAACCTCTACTTCTTGCTCTAGAGAGTCAATATCCTTCTGAAAATCCTCTTCTTGCTCCTGGTTATCATTACCTATATGATGAAAAAGGTGTTAACGGTATTGTTAGAACATCGTTTTATTCAAAGTTATGATGCATGCATAATGCATTAGTGTTTTAATGCCAACAATATTATTAACATGTTCTCGAAGCCATATGCTTTAGAGAAGTGAAGTTGATATTAAGAATTTATGTGTAGATATTCTCTACGCATTTAAATAGGGTGAATATGGTGATATGAGAAATTAATTTATTTACTACACTAATTATGTGTTTATGGACATGGGTGATTTACTATGGATAGAGACACACATGAGTGATTTTTACACCAAGTTTCATAGGCAAAAGATTTATAGATTATTTACTAACGTTTTTGAAAGCAAAAGTACTAAATAAATTCCAGAGCATAAAATATTTCATATTTTACCAAACAAAAATTTATGGGGGTAGATAATCAGGTGTTTACTAAGCATGCCACAAATCATAATTTTATAGGGGTAGATAATCTGGTGAGTAATTTAGTGTTTTGATAAGAAAATACATTATTACAAATACATGTACAGAGACGTCTGATTATGATTTTACTAAAATAAAGAACTTCAAGAGGAGCCTAACAAAATTTGTTTGGGCTCCATTGGACTTCGGGTTCATTTACTATGAGTTTTGGAATTTTTAGCATTTTTCTGACATTTTCTTGGATTTTTCTGGTTTATTCAGTGCTATGTCAGCGCTACGTGGGTGACACGTCGAGGCCATGTCGGAGCCAGCTCTGCACTAAGTAGGCTGCCAGTAAGCGTGACGGGGCACGACGGCGCGCGGCTGGAGCTTGCCAGAGAGCTCGCTACCGGCGGCTACAGGTGATGAAAACTCGCTACGGGGATAGGGAAATGACACACGCTTCAAGGCGAACGAGTTGGCGGGGTTCGTGAGGTCGGGATCTCAACGGAAATGGGTCGGTGACGAGGAGCGGCGGAAGGCAAACTTCGGTGACGGTGGGAGCTCGATGTGGTCGATGAAAATCTGTGTGGCTTCTTCCGAGAGCTTCAGTGGGAGGTGGAGAACGCCGGTGTCGATGATGACATCGAGGAGGCGGGCTGGAATTGGGAGATCATTGGTGAGGCGGCTCGGCAATCGGTGATGATGAGCAGGGCCAAGGAAAAAGCGAAATGCCGGTGACTTCGCGCATGAAAACAAGGGAAAAATGTCAGGCACGATCGACTGTGGGTTGTGCATACGCGTGAACAGGAAGAAGGGGACGAGGCTCATCGGAGGCGAAGATTTTCACGATGGCGTCAATGACGTTCGCGGGGGGCACTTCTCTGTGGTTGCTCCGATTCAGCCATTGCGCGCGTGGATTTGGCCAAGCAGTGACATTGGTAGGTAGAAGAGGACTAGGTGCAGGTTTTTGCTACGGGGTTTTGGTCCGAAAGGCAAAGGGCAGTATCAATTTGAGCTTGAACTTGGGCTCAATAATGGCGACTGGTGGTGGTTGGGGAGAAAGGGAGGGGGATAGGGCGTTTATGGCCGACAGAACTCTCGGATGTGCGAAAGCGGACTGTGGCGTGCGCGCATGGCTTTGCCCACTAGCGGAAGGCTGGGAGGGTCCGGGAGCGTGGGACTGGGTGAGCTTCTGCCGCGGCCATGGATGGGTGCCGAACAAGGCGGGAAGACTTCAATCTGTGGCATACCGTGGCGGGAGAAAGGGGAAAAAGAGGGGGCAGATGGGATGGGATGTCGTTGATGCACTGTTGTGCTCCAAGTCCAGGGGTCGAGGCGTCTAGAGGCGTTGGCGTGCGCTGGGGGAGAGCTCTGTTGCGCCACAGCCAATGGAGGAAGAAGAAGACAATTTTGCACTGCGCCCCCTGGATTTTCTCTAATTCTTATAACTAGGTCCCTGGTTCCAAATAATTCAAAATAAATAGCTAGGGTCCTTTAAAAATTATGAAACTTGGTACACGTGTTAATTATGATATTATGAATACTTTGGTGAAGGCCATTGTCTAATTTGGATTACAATTATGTTCCATTAATTATTTAAATAAAAAAGGTTTTTATGTTTAAATTAATTATTTGAGGTATTTTCATTTTGATGACGACATCACCATGCTGGATACGCACATATCATGGCCTTCCCCAAGTTACAAGTCATCACCAACTCGGTCGCCGCGTTCGTCTCAGATTCAGCCAACACCCCTTCACATTTTTGATGATATCTCCTACATCCGACGTCCAACCGAGGCGTTCTTTGATGTGATGGAAAGGGGATGACGATGCCGTTGTTTTGTTGCTGGTCCTAGCTCCAGAAGGGTCGTGAGTCATGCTGTAAACTCACTAGTAGCAAGTCTAACTCTATGCTCAGTATGAACTAAATGAGAATTAAATTTTTGTTCAATAGCAAGTTCCCAATCTAAGTATGGTTCAGGATCAGCACTACCAGCAAAAGGTGGTATATTAAATTTGGGCTTAGCAAAAGTATCAGTATTACCATGATTGTTATTACCTCTATACCATGTCGATTACGGCAAAGACGGTCCGCATCACGATCAAAATCATCATCATCAGCAGCTCATTGAGGTGGAGGTCGTCGTTCAACATCCTCAATTCGGTTGGCAACAGTGTTGATGTGACCCATCTACTCGGCAAACTTCGTTTCCATGAATGTATGCTGGTCTGCAAGAAGCTTCATGAGCTCGGCCTTGGACACGCAATCACTGAAGTCTGTAGGGGACTCCAACTCTCCAGGTGTCCCTTTCCCTTTCTCTGACATGGTTAAAAGCAAAAGACAAGACTAAACAAAAGGATTAACCCAATCAACTAGCAGGTAGCAGAGGGTGTAGAAAGTGGAAAACAATATCAAAAGCAATGTATCACAATCTTTCAAATGTTCTTACCAAAGCCAACAGGTCAGCACAATCTGTTGTCGAGCTTGGGTGTAACAGTTGCAAGGAAGAAACCTGTGCTGCAATATGTATAGCTTGGAAGGCTAATATTTATGTCAGTGGAACACAATTCAATAACAGATAGTAGCTCTGAATAAATGTCCAAAGCAATGTTCTAATTGCTGGCAAAAGAATCGTGTTCAAAAATAGTTGTGACAGCAAGAACAATGGCAAAGAACAATGGCAAAGGCAGCAAGGATCAAAACAGACTTCACAGACTTAGAATTTTCAGGGTAGGGGAGGGGTGCAAATCAAAATCTTAAAATTAAATTAACATCATCAACTGAACTCGAGTAGAACACAAACTCAACACCATGGACTCTGAAATTAAATTATGCAAAGGCTAAACAATGTCTGGAATGGTGAGGATAATTTTTTTTGTTGGCTTTTTCATGGACAATAGGTGATGAACACAAACGAATCTAAAGGGGAGAACACGATAATACCTCACGGGGAACCTAGGAATCTGATACCACATGATGTAGATGAGGCCCGATCTTCCCAGAGGTAGGGGGATAAACTCGAATTTGGGAACTCGGCGTCGACAAGTCGGCTTGAATCAAACACGATCCAACCCCGCAACCGTTACACCAAGCACAACTTGATTGTTCCTGCAAGCGAAATCGAGAACACAAGCAAGAAAGGATAAACACGTAATCTCAAATTACAAATATGGATGAAGTGGATCACAAGAAAAGGTTCAAGTTCTAAACACAAAAGGACTAATTGGCACAGTGGTGTAGAACAAGAACAGGGGCCCTGGATTATTGTAAAAGGACTTGTCACCACAGTTACAATAATTCCATCAAGTTTCTCTCTTGAAAACTGAACTAAACAAAACCCAAAACTAAAAGATGGCGGCTACTGAGTTTATGTAGGAACCAGGGGCATCCTAGGGTTGAGGGCGACCAGGGGGGCGCCCACAACATGGGCTTAAGGCCCAACATGATACATGGCCAAGTTGGCCCAAAATAGGTGGCACAACACCTTGTCATAGTCACACAGCATCACTCACGACACTTCTGGAGCTAGGACCAGAAACAAAACGATAGCGTCATCGTCCCCTTTCCAACGCATCAAAGAACGCCTCATTTGGACATCGGATGTGTGAGATATCATCAAAACTGTGAAGGAGTGTTAGCTGAATCTGAGACGAACGCGGCGACCGAGTTGGTGATGACTTGTAACTTGGAGAAGGCCATGATATGTGTATCCAGCATGGTGATGTCCTCATCACATTTATGGTAAAATGCTCATTAAATTTATAAAATTCTATTTTATCATTACTAAAATGATGATGCAATTACTTGGCATGTGTTGTATAGAAAATTTTAACTTGCCTCACAATCTTGTTTGCAGGGTTTTTAATTGCCTAGAATTAATTTAAAATGGGTGGGAGCTCTATCATTTTATGTTAAACTTAGCTATAATTTGTGCTCTTCATGCTTGTTAGGTAGAAATGGGACACCTATGTGTCACAGAAACAAGGCTAGGCTTCTTGCCCTGGGTTTCAGTCAAGTGGAGGGCTTAGACTATAGGGAAACCTTTGCTCCTGTTGCACGCATATAAGCCATTAGGATCTTGTTTGCATTTGCTGCATCTAAGGTTATTAGACTCTACCAAATAGATGTCAAGAGTTCTTTACTAAATGGCTACATTGAGGAAGAGGTTTATGTGAAACAACCACCTAGCTTTGAGCACCACAAATACCCAAACCAAGTGTATAAGCTTCAGAAGGCTTTGTACGAGCTAAAGCAAGCACCTAGGGCATGGTATGCTAGGCTTAAAACCTTCTTGCTAGAGTGCGGGTATGTCATGGGGTGTAAAATTGATAGGAAGAGCACTTCTGGTACTTGCCATTTCTTGGGTACTTATTTGATCTATTGGTCTTCCCATAAGCAGTCGAGTGTAGCCCAATCCACCACAGAGGCTGGGTATGTTGCTGCTGCTCACAAATCCTATGGATAGTATCCACCATGAGAGATTCTGGGGTAACCTTTAAGAGTGTTCCCCTCTTGTGTGATAACTCCAGTGCCATATGCTTAGCCAAGAACCCAATCCTACATGGTAAGGTCAAACGCATTAATGTGCGATTCCACTTATTGAGAGACAATGTTGAAGGGAGAAGTTGAGCTCAAATACATCAGCACCAAAAACCAATTTGCTGATATCCTTACCAAGCCCCTAGATGCTTCGTGATTCGCTTTCCTTCGAGGGGAGCTTGGTGTTTTCCATCCTTATGGCACCATTTTAGGGGGAGATGGTGTTCTCTTGTATATATGTATCTTATCTTTTCGCATTGCATCTCATATATAATATATGCATTGGTAGATGAGCTTTGATTCTTATGCTTTCTTGCATTTCTCTTTTCTATGATTGAGCTTGAGCTAAGTTGTGTGGAAGCGATAGTAATCTCCCATGCTTAAATTTTCTAGATGGTTGTTTATAGACTCTTTTGAGCAACTTGCTATTCTTAAAGGTAATCTTACCTTCTTGTGAACCTTGTGAACTAATCTGGCTAAAACCTACCCACCATGTGTATAATTGCTTTTATCCTTGTTGAAACTTGCATTGAGGCTAGTCCAGAGGATATCTTGGCCATGGCACCTTGTGTTTGCGAAATGTGGCTTTGCAAAAGTTTAGCTCATGATGGAACATTGTGGGAACGTTTGTTCCTTTTGCCGCAAAGGCATGCTCATCCTTATGCTTTTAATTTGAAAAATAAGTTGACTGTGCTTTGAAGCTTCGGGGAGTTTGCCATACCCAGTCGTGCGACCCTCCGCATGGAATAGAAGTAACACAAAAAATGCTAAATTCAAACATTGTACTTCGAAGCCTAGGGGCGTTTGCTGTACCCAGTCGTGTGATCCTCCGTACGAATTAGAAGATACAAAAGGATCACATAAGAATAATGTTTTTCTCTTTTCTTATGAGTCTCTATTGCATATGTGAGCGTTTGTAGAGCTTATTTGCTGCGAATGCTTGTTGCCTTGGTTGAGAATGAGACTAGCTAGATTCTTATAATTCACTTGATGCTTGTTTTGCCTTGGATGGGAGTACTTACACATGTGGTGGCCGCTTTTTTCGCGAGGAGTAAATTTGATTCTATCTAAGCTAGTCAATCTTTTTGCTTAGCATGTATAGCTCTTGGTGTTTATGCCTTGCTATCTATTTTTGATCTTTGTATGAGTGTGAGCTACTACTTTTACACTTCATAGCTCTATACTTGTGATTAGCCTGGTTAAATCCTTGTTTGCATAATTGTTGAAGCTCCTTAGGTGTGTACTTTCATGCATTGCATGTTTGCTTGTTCTTTTGCCTTTTTGATGAGTTCATTGCCAAAGGGAGAGAAAATATTGGGTCATGCACAAATAATAAGAAGAAACTCAAAATGATCCATTTTGCATTACATGAGACCTACCACAAGTTGAGGGGGAGCATATCATGTCCTTGAATGTTTTTCATGCGCTTTTCACAATCTTTGTTTTGTGATCCCACTTATGCTAGATGGCTACTTTCCACCTTTTCTGGGTTTGAGCCATTTGGATGTGCTTATTCGGTTTCGTATTTTAAATCTCTAAGCTTTGTGCCTTTGATGTTGTCAATGTACTTATCAAGGGGGAGATTGAGAAACCATGTGGATATGTGGCATGATTCGCAATATGCGATGAGTAATTGACATTAGTTGAGTTCGGTGTTTGAGTTGAAATGCGGGAATTTGGGGATTGCATGAGTTTGCAAATGTGTTTGCAGGAGATAGAAAATGTGTTTTCTTGTCTCATGATGTGTAGGTCATTGGAGTCAACTTGTCGGTCAACAGCAAGAGGATCGGGCACAAGTAGGAGACTTGGGGCTAGACGATCGGAAGGTGTTGGCGGCAGAAAAGGGAAATCAAGCAAGAAGCACATCAAGGAGTCCATTTCCCACTACTTTTGCTAGTTAGTAGAGTAGGTTAGTTAGTCGGGAGTTAGAGTCTAGTCGAGAGCATTGCTCGGGATTCCGGAATTGTCTTGGAGTCTTGATATGAGCTCTCTTGTACCTTTTCTCTTTATGTAAGACTTATCCTCTATCAATACAAATATCTTTTCTTTTATATCTTGTCAAGTATTTATCTTAAGTTAGTCATTTTCCTTAAGTTACAATTATTAGGAAGAAACTTTGTTACGTAGTTCACGGATTTCCCAGCGAGGATTTAATTAAGTTTAGTTCTTTTCGAGCTTAGACTTGGTTATTTCCCGGCTATTCTTCTACTAGTCCAACAGAATAATATCTAGTGAAGGCGTAGGCGCGGTGCCCAAGTTAATGCTAGCTAGATTTGCATTCTATCAAAGCTGGAGATTGCCAGTTAATATATAGGGCTACGCCGAGACTAAGAACTACGATGGTTACACAAGACGTCGAGTTATACAGGTTTGGGCCCTCTCGATGAGAGTAAAAACCTTACGTCCTGTGTTCTGTATATTGTATTGATGTTGTGAAACTTGTGTCGCATGTCTAATTGTGCTATGGCTTGTCCCTTGATGGGGGGTACCCTACCGCCTTATATATCCGGTCGGCAGGGGGTCCATGAAGAGTCCTAGTCGTAACCCTTAAGGATTTACATAGAAAGTCTATCTCTAAATGCCTTGTGCTCCAAGCCGAGTCGGTTGGCTTCCTTGTTGATGATGTACCCGGTCAGCTACCGACTTAGTCTTGGATGAGGATACCCGTAAAGCAAGTATCCCACAGCAGCCCCCGAGTGCTTTCTGATTTTGAGCTTTGATTCTCTGAGTGATCTATAGCTCATAAATTAGGAAGACCTCTTTGTCGAAGTTCCTGATAGATCAGGTGACCGGTGCACCTGATCAGGTGTAGCCCCCGACTCTAGTATAATTTGGAGACTGAGAAATAATGCAAGAGTATAATTGTATTAGCTCTTATTATTTTGTATGTAATTTACTCAAACTATCAAGACTAAGTTTAGAATACCTCTGATCATCAAACCAGTGGGTAATTTTGCAAGGGTTCAACCTTGCCGACCGATTATCAAAAAGGCCGAGTGATATACCTATTTCCGAGTGATTGGTTAGTCTGAATTTCATGACATCAATCATATTCAGTCCATGTAAATAGTATGACATCAATCATATAATGGTATTAAGCCAAATGACATCAATCATAACATAGCTTTTTCCCAATAATTGGTCACTCTATCTTTCGATAAGTCCAATTTTGGCAATTTTAGTTATTGACTTCAATCAATACCATAACCTTCGAACATATATACGTATGACCATCAAGTCCTATGCTACATGATCATCAAATCACAAAGATACGGTGAAATATTGTTAATTAACCAATGCTTCTCATCAAAGAATCCCTCGAGTTTTTAATTCTCACGGTTTTAAACCCTAAATAGGTTTAAGGCCCTTAATTAATCTGATGCTTAATCACATGGTGGCGTCACTATACGGCCCATTTCTGGCCCATGGGACCCTTAGGTCAAAAAGCAAGAGTATAAAAATCTGCGACAGGTTGACTCTTCGTCTTCCTCGCACCTCCTCTGCTCTCAGCGACTCTTCTGCTTCTCCGGCTAGGGTTAGCTCTTTGCTTCCGGCCGCCGCAGATCTCGCTGCACTCAGCCCCCAAGCCTCCGCTAGGGTTCAACTCTCAATCCACCGTATTCAAATCCTTCATCGCCATGGGTCGCAAAAGGACTGCCACTTCATCTCCAGCCACTTCCGCTGCCGCCGCCGCCTCCTAGTCGTCGGAGGTCGACATCCCGGAGCAGCTTCAGGAGTTCTCAAAGAGCAACCTCTCCCAGGCTGACATGAACAAGATGGTGATCGACGGCATCCTTGCAGAGCAAGCTCGGATCGACTGGAAGGTACCCTGTGAATCTTGCCCCATCCCTATTCATAAACAGATCATGGTGTTCTACTTGTTCTTCGAGCACGGTTTTGGAGTCCCCTACTGCAGCTTCTTACGCGGGCTCCTCTTTTTTTATGGGATTGAGCTTGTCAATCTCAATCCCAACTCCATTCTCCACATCGCCATCTTCGTGCATATGTGCGAAGCATTCTTAGGCACTCTCCCCAACTTCAATATCTTAGGCACTAAGGCGATTCCCTAGGTGCAATGGATGGAGAAGCCCGATTCGACCGACCCTCAGGTGGTCGCTCTGCTGAAGAAAATTGCAGGCTTAAAAGCTGAATGCATTGACGGTATTACCGTTGCCAAAAGCTTCATAGTACACAGACTGCAGCCCCTGAAGCTTCAGAGTCACCCGGCGTGGAACTATACCGACGATGATGAAACCAGGGAAGTGCCTGACCCGCCGAATGGTGAACTCCGTCGGAAACGCCTTTCAAAGATGTTTGAGGGAGACATCCTTCAGGATCACTTATTGGTCAGAAAGGCGTATAACAAGGGCACTATGCGAGCCCAAGTAAGCCTCAGTCTACTTTATGCAATCCTTATTATCTCGTCTTGATACTCTGCTGAATATATTGACTCTTGTGTAGGTTCTAGATACTTATGTATCCCATCCTCCGCTCCCTCTGACTAATATTGAGGGACTGGACTATGTGGAGAAGCCACCGCAGACCGGCCCTGGGGGCTCCAGCTCTTCTACAGGCGCTCCACCGGTGCATGTTGATCCAGTCATCACCTTGGCTGCTCCCAATCAACTTCAGAAGCGAACTATCGGGTGCCGCCGACAATATGTCAGGGATCAGGGTAATGACGAAGAGGTGTCATCTGCTGATGCCGGTCAGCCTTCCCCTGCTCCCTCCGATCGACCTTCAGGCCAGTTGGAGCCCCCTAGCCAAACTTAGAATGATGCTAGGGTGGAGGAACGGACCGACAAGGTAAGCCAATCATCTCAGAAGAGGAAGGAGATTGATTCTCAGTCAACTTCTTTGAAGAAAAGGCTATGCCGAATCAAGCTCAAGAAGGCCCCCAGGTTTAATCTTAAACCTTATGCTCCTTGTTCTTATTGCGAATCACAACACCTTTTAATCTTCTCCATCCTTATTTTGATAGTAGTCGGACGAGTGATTCTTAGAGATCTCAAGGGTCCGAGGACACTCGGTCAGTTCTTCCACCTCGTCCGACTAATGTGCCTAAATCGGTCGGCAAGTCTTCAAACATGTCGACCGAGGTGGATAAGCCGTCTAATAAGACAATTCCTGCCTCTACTCCTGAGTCTGCACCCCAACTTGCATCAGTCGTCGTCCCTTCACCTCTTGACAAAGGTAAGGCGACCTTGTCTGCAGACACTGTCGGTCAGCCTGAAGTGGAGGATGCGGAGATTATGTTCTAGCATCAAGAGGACAGCAAGGTACTTCAATACTCTGCTTTAGCTTTATCTCAATCTCATCGTTTAGCTTATCCGTCTCCTGTTATCAGAAAATGTATGCTCTTGTTGAGAGGAAATAGGCTAGGGTGGAATACCTTGAAGCCGAAACCTTTGGTATGCCCTAAACGCTTCAGCCTTCATGTCTTTATGTTTTAGACTAACACATTATTCGTATTATGCCAGTTACCGGTCAACGACTCTCCAAAGCTCAAGAGGAGAATAAGAAGTTGTGGATCGACCGATAAGAAATGACCAAGGCCTTAGACCAAGGTCGTACAGATATAGCCGGTAAGATCACCTACCATCTGTATCTAAGCAATAAACTAGCACTCTGGCGCTAAAAGCTCTAGTGCTTGTCTTTAGCTCGTGATAAAAAAATCCCCGACCTGGAGAAGTTGACTTCCAACCAGCAAAGGATTGTATATGCCTTGAAGGTTGAGAAGGAAAGCCTCTCCACGTCAGTCGAAGACCAGAAGACCGAGATCACTCTGCTACAGAAGGAAAGCCTCTCCACGTCAGTCGATGCCAAGATAGAGGAGGCCAAGAGCGTCTCCAAATCCTTCAAATGTAATCTTTCCAGTAAGCCCTTCATTACTTCTCACATCTGTTTGAATCTTCTGTTGGTCATACTGACCGAAAATCATCACTCGCAGCTTTATCTTACTCCGCACGAAAGGCAATGAACTATGTTCATGCTAACCGAGTGGAGCAGACTGGCCATTCCTTGGATTATTTGCTGGAGCATGCGTCGGAGGCTATCGCTCATAACACTCAGCGAGTGGCGACCGAGGCCGGAAGTCAGGTTCTGGCGATTTGCCAATCTTGGTCTCCTGCTCTACCATTGGACAAGATCAAGGAGGGCTTCAACCTAGACCTGATCGATGACCAATGTCAGCTGCTCTTGGATTCCATGCTGGAGACATCCCAGACCTTGGTTGACAACATAGAGATTAATCCGACCGTGCCTACTCCTCCAGCAACTCCAGAAGTTGAACTACGAGCTGATTCATCTTCTCCTTCAAAGGAGCTATAATCTTGTAATAGTGGAGAACATTAGTAGTATCTATGTAATGATACAATGTTTTCCTGTATGTAAATTAATTCTATGCTTAATTGCTTTAGAAGTCTGATAAAAATATCAAAAGTTCATTTCTATCATGAGAAACAAGAATTACATCGGCCTGCCATAAGATATTAGGTTGTGACTCGTAACCGTGTAACAAGCAGAGTCGACCAATCGACACATGACCTCTCGCACTTTGGCTCTGGGTTTAGTGTAGTGGTAGTCTGATGTGCAGTATAAAGTGTATAACCATGATGCATAAGCGTTAGACCAAAAAAGAAAAGACCGTATTCAAAAATCGGTCAGAAAATAGTCCAAAACTAAAATAAGGTTAGACCAAGGTGGGACATTGTTACTAGCCCCCTGGCTCGATTGTTTAATAAAATGAATTAAGGAATCGAGACAATTCAGAATGAAAATCATCAAAAAATCTTTCATCAAAAAGACCAAAGTTTTATTCATAAATAATGTATAAGTATACAAAAGAATAACTAAGTATAGAAACGACGAATTTATGTTCCAGGAGTTTGGTATATCATCGCCATCTTCATACATCAGTCGGTAAGCCCCTGGGTGAGTGACTTCTTTTACCACGTATGGCCCTTCCCACTTAGGAGAAAACTTATGTTGGTTCTTTGTTGACTGCACTCAGTGAAGCACTAAATCTCCAACTTGAAACTGGTGATTGCGTACATTTTTATCATAATAATGACGCAAGCCTTGCTGGTAAAGTGCCAACCGAAACAGAGCGCGATCACATAACTCCTCTGCTGCAATCAAATCAATCTCTCAGTTTTCCTCAGAATGCTGCTCGTCATACGCTTGAACCCGTGCCAAAACAAGACTGACCTCGGTCAGCAATATAGCCTCTGACCCATAGACCAATGAGAAAGGTGACTGACCAGTAGCCCAACTGGTGTTGGTGCGAAGCCCCCAAAGAACTGAAGGCAATTCTTTGACCCACCGACCGGCATAAGGTTTTAGTCTGTCGAATATCCGCGGCTTCAACCTTTGAAGAATCATACCATTGGCCCGTTCGACCTGCCCATTGCTTTGAGGATGAGCCGCTGATGCAAAGTGGATGTTTATTCCTATCTCATCGGCAAAGTCACGAAATTCCACTGATGTGAATTGAGTGCCATTATTGGTGATGATATCATGAGAGACCCCAAACCGAGTGAAGATATCCTTGACAAACTCGATTGCCTTCTTCGACGTTATCTTGTCGACCGGCTTTGCTTCGATCCACTTGGTGAATTTATCAATAGCAACAAACAAATAAGTGAACCCGTCTGGCGCTTTCTTGAAAGGACCGACAATATCAAGCCCCCAGACAGCAAAGGGCCAAGTCAAAGGTATCATCTGAAGTTGCTGTGATGACACATGCGTTTGTTGAGCGAAGAATTGACAACATTCACACTTCTTAACGACCTGGTGTGCACCTTTGACCGTCGTGGGCCATTAAAACCCTTGTCGGAAAGCTTTGCTGACCAAAGTCTTAGAAGCTGCATGATTGTCACATATCCCAGAACGAATTTCTTCTACCAACTTTTGGCCTTGTAGTATCGAGATGCATCGCATCAAGATGTTCGAACCTCCTTTTTTATAGAGTTGGTCTCCCACCAATAGATATCCTCGACATCGAGTCTCTAATCTCTGTTGCTCATTAGGATCCGAAGGCAGCGTACCCTTGTCCAAATATTGGATGAGTGGATCACACCAGTCGGCCTCCATGCTGTCATTGCTAACAAGGTCAGTGACAATGCTCGTTAAGACCTCCGACTGAGGAGAGATAGTGGGGGAATCAAGAGCGTGTAAGAAAACACCTGGCGGGACTTCAGACCGAGATGATCCCATCTTAGCCAATTCATCAGCCGCCTGGTTATTATCTCGAAGAACATGTGTGAACTTCAATCCATCAAATTTGTCTTTGAGCTTTCATACTTCCTGACAATATGCACTCAAATTGTCATCTACATAGTTCCAATCCTTCGTGACCTGATTAATAACCAGAGCCGAATCACCAAAGACGTCGAGATGCTTGATGCCGAGTGACGCAGCAATGCGTAGACCATGTAGAAGGGCTTCATACTCTGCAGTGTTATTAGATGCACGAAACATAACCTGAAGGACATATCGAAGCTTCTCTCCAGTGGGTGAGATAAACACGACTCCCGTACAATCTCCTTGTAATTGGAGAGATCCATCAAAGTACATTTTCTAGTACTCGACATCTTGTGCAGTAGGAGGATTTTGTATCTCTGTCCACTCAGCAACGAAATCAGCTAACGCTTGTCCTTTTATAGCCGACTGAGGCACGAACGTAATGGTATATTGACCAAGGTCGACTGCCCACTTGGCAATTTTTCCTTCAGCTTCTCGATTGTGCAGCACCGTGCCGAGTGCGAAGGAGGTCTGGACTTCGATTGAATGAGCTTGAAAATAGTGCTTCAACTTCCTAGACGTGATCAACAACGCGTACAACAACTTTAAGATTTGTTGATATCTTGTTTTAGAGGCACTGAGGACCTCACTCACAAAATAGACTGGGTGTTGTACTTTTTGTATATGTCCCTCTTCTTCTCGGTCGACTGTTAAAACAGTCCTCACAACCTGAGTCGTGGTCGATATGTAAAGTTGAAGTTTTTCTCCAGGCTTCGGAGGCACCAATAATGGAATATGGCTGAGGTGATTCTTCAATTCGTCCAATGCCGACTGCGCCTCTTCAGTCCAAACGAAGTTATCCTGCTTTTCAAGCAGTCAGAAAAGTGGTAACCCCCTAACCCCCAGTCGGGAAATAAAGCGACTCAAGGATGCCATGCATCCGGTTAGCTTCTGAATGTCCCTTTGAGAATTAGGTGGCCCCATATCAAGGATCGCCTTGATTTTATCCGGGTTAGCCTCTATACCTCGTTTCGAAACGATGTAGCCAAGTAGCTTTCCCAAAGGAACCCCAAAAACACACTTTTTAGGATTCAGCTTCATCGAATAATGACTCAGATTGTCAAAGGTTTCTGCCAGGTCAGAAAGAAGATCTTCGACGTTCCGAGTCTTGACAACGATGTCATCAACATATGCTTCTACGTTCCGATTGATCTGAGTAGCAAGGCAGCGTTGAATACATCGTTAGTGAGTCACCCCAGCGTTCTTCAGACTGAACGGCATAGTGATATAGCTATAGGCGCCGAAGGGTGTTATAAAGGAAGTCTTGATCTGGTCTTCGACCCTCAGTGGGATCTGGTGATAGCCTGAATAGGCATACAGAAAGCTTCAAAACTCACACCCGACTGTTAAGTCTACAATCTGATCAATACGAGGAAGAGCGAAGGGGTCTTTAGGATAGACCTTGTTGAGATCGGTATAATCGACACACATCCTCCACTCTTTGTTCTTCATGGGTACAAGGACTAGATTTGCTAACTAGTCGGGATGATACACCTCCTTTATGAACTTAGCATCTAATAATCTAACTATCTCCTTCTTCATGGCGTCCTTGTGATCTTGCGCGAATCTTCTAAGCCTTTGGCGAACAGGGGTAGCCCCAGGAGGTACCCTTAACTCATGCTCAATCTTTTCCCTAGGAACTCCCGGCATGTCAGATGGTTTCCATGCAAAGATGTCCCTATTTCCCTGGAGGAAAAGAGTGAGCGCGAGTTCCTACTTCTCGTCGAGGTTGGCCCCAGCATAAGTAACCTTGTCGAGGTCTTCTGGATCAAGCATGATCTCCTTGGTTTGGATGTCATCGGTCTGGATCTTGTCTTTGGTAGGCTTCTTCGTTGGGACCGCTGCTTCAGTCTGCTCCTCCATGTTGACTGCCTTCTAGATCTCCTTCTGGTCGGACAACATCAGCTGTTTATTGGCCATCTCACAACTCTGTACATCACAATCTAAGGAATTCCAAAGATCAGAGTGGAGGGAGATGATTCCGTTCGGGCTTGGCATCTTGAGGGTAAGATATGGATAATGCAGGACTGCCATGAATTTAGCCATTGCCGGTCGACCGATGATAGCATGGTATGCTGAGTCAAAATCTGCCGCTTCTCCTTGCCCTTTCCCCGGATGTCATCTAATGTCGACTCACCCGACGCGAATTTGTCAGTGATCTCGAAGCACCCCTGAGCAGTCAGCTTGAGGTCATGATTCCTCCGACGGATCTCCCGGACCAAATCATCACTGTGGATTCCTCCTTAGAAGGCTTCAATAATTTGTTGATCTGGAACATTGGGGATCTTAGTCTTCTTGGCGCAGAATCGCTTGATGTAATCACGAAGGGGTTCGTCGGTCTTCTGCTTGATTCGAGTGAGGTCAAAGTGGTTTCCCGGTCGGTTGCAAGTAGCCTGGAAACTTTCTATGAGCTTCTTGTTGAGGTCTCCCCTAGACGTGATTGACTCCTCTGGAAGAGATGTGAGCCATATCCGAACGGCTGGATCAAGGCAGACCGGTAGGTAATTAGCCATCATGTATGAATCACCTCCAGCCTACCGAATTGTCGTGCTATAGAGCTGTAGCCACTCTCGGGGGTTGGTCTGACCATCGTATTTTTTGATGGGAACCGGCTTGTATCCTTTTGGCCATCGAGCAATGCAAAGCCTAGGGATGGAAGCTTTGATGCCATCAATCTCGTCATCGGTTGGCATCGGTGATGTAGTTGGGCGACGGCTGTGTCGCGGACCAACATCATCATTGTGACGGCATCATCGATGGTCATCATCATTGTTATCGCGCCGATCCAGATCGTCTCGTTGACGACGATCGTCACGGTTGTCTCTTGGAGGAAGATCTTGCCGGTACTCTCGTCGGTTGTCCCGTCGGTCATCCCGTTGGTCGTCCCTTGGAGGAGGATCTTGGGTCTCCTCTCGTCGGTTTTCCCGTTGGTCATTTCGGCGGTCATCTCTTGGAGGAGGATCTTGGCAGTTCTCTCATCGGTTGTCCCATCGGTCATCCATCCTCCGATCACGTTGTTCTTCCTCATAGCGTTGGTTATCCCGAGCGCGTTCTTCATAATGAGAGTTGATGGTGTCTCGTCCATCACGGATACTGAGAGAGTTTCTCAAATCTTCACGCCTATGCCGACCTCATGAAGATGCGTGGCTAGAACTTGTGACCGACTGAGATTTGCGGCATCTTGAGCTGCAGCAGCCTTAAGCATAGCCACCGCCTTCTGCATCGCATGGGTCTAGTAATGCGCATCGACCATTAGAGTATCAAGTAATGCCTTGGCCCCAGTGATGTTGTTCTGAGGAGTGTGGTAGACCTTTACACCATCCACTTCAAGATCAGGACCGAGATCCAGTCAGCGCGCGTTGCGCAATCCGCGCGACCCTCTCGGTCGTCGGTGGTGACCGACCGATAAATCATCTACTGGAGGGTCATCCTCTTGTCAGCCTCCTTCCACCGGTTGCTTTGGGTGGCTATCGACGGGGTTACCTTCATGTTCACCGTCTTTGTCACCATCTTGGTTTCCATCCACGGGATCTACTATCCACCATGTTGATAGTATGAGGATATGGGTAGGCTGATCCAAACGAGTCCTCATCAAAGGACCGATTCGACTTTGAGCCGTTCCTGAAGGAAGGATCTTCCTCCTCGGATCCGAGTGGGTTCAATGTAGGGATCATGTCAGACGAACTTGGTGATCGCACCATGGAGCGGGCTACGGCCGAGTCGGATATGTGGTTTTCCAGACCTTGGGCTCCGTTGTCACCGATCGTGAAGTCAAGCGATCCAAAGAAGATATTGAAGTTTGGCGAGTACTGGATGATGGGAAGTTCGGCCATCGTAGTCGACGGAGAATCCCGGCGAGCCTTGTCCCCTACCTGGCACACCAACTGTCGAAGCTTGAGATCAGTAGTAAATATATAGGGCTACATCGAGACTAAGAACTACGATGGTTAGACAAGATGCCGAGTTATACAGGTTCGGACCCTCTCGATGAGAGTAAAAACCCTACATCCTGTGTTCTGTGTATTGTATTGATGTTGTGAAACTTGTGTCACTTGTCTAATTGTGATATGGCTTGTCCCTTGATGGGGGGTACCCTGCCGCCTTATATATCCGGTCGGTAGGGGGGGTACATGAAGAGTCCTAGTCGTAACCCTTAAGGATTTACATAAAAAGTCTATCTCTAAATGCCTTGTGCTCCAAGCCGAGTCGATCGGCTTCCTTGTTGATGAAGTACCCGGTTGGCTACCGACTTAGTCTTGGATGAGGATACCCGTAAAGCAAGTATCCCACACATTCGTCCCCACAGTCTATGTGGTAAGCCGCAGGTGGTGACAGCCCTGTCCATCCCTTTAGTAATCCACCACATTCGGGAAGACTCAAGCAGGGTTGTCTAGCGATAGCGTAATCACTAGTACAGAGGTTAGTTACCGACCCATATTAGTCGAATGTTTTCGTGCCCCAAAGTGAGTTAATAGGTGAAAGACTCGAGGCTGTACCAAGAAAGTGGTGTAAGCACTCAATCTAAGTAACTAGGATTTGACACTTGACTTAGGTATATATTGGAAAGATATACTTTTAGGAATCTTAGACTTAGACTTGTCCTCCCGGCTAGCTTAACCGATCTCTTTATTTATCTTAGTGTGGATTTCTCCTGTGTTGCTACCCTTACTACTATTATTGAACATCCTTACCCCCGTCTTTGGTCAGTTGGTATAAGTCTTGTAGTTATATCTTTGTTAAACCAAGATAATCTTACACCTAGCTTCCCTGAGGAAAATAAATACGATACCTTGGAATACTCCCTGGTGAAAGGCTACAATGGTGTTCCGTGTGCTTGTGGATTAATTCACTTTATTCTTAAAGCATAACAAATGCCAACAATCATTTCTGGCACCATACATGGAATAGAGATATTCTTGATGCGACGTTAAGATGTGTCAACAAGCATTTCTAGCACCATTGCCGGGGATAGAGATATTCTTGATGCGATGTTAAGAAGTGTCAACAAGCATTTCTGACGCCGTTGCTGAGGAAGCAATAGGCAAAGATATCGGAAATTGAACATTGATATTTCTACCAAGAAGTTACCGCATTCTTTTGCGGGCTTACCCTTGTTCTGTTTATTTATGGTGTGAACAGGATGCTTTATTACTGGTTTCGACCTACCAGACAACTAGCACAATGATCCAGAGGCTTTGTGGAGGAGAGTGCGTCAACGACCCACCCCTCCTCGGCCTAGACTTGCTCTTGAAGCACCTCCGATCATACAAGCTCAGCTACAAGATCCGCCTACGTCCGCTCAGCCAACCATGGTTGAGAAGACAATCCATGACTACTCTACCCCATCTGCAGACAACAGCCGCACCGGTCCAAACCCGAACAAGGGGAACGAAAGTTATGAGCTGAAGCCGGCCTTAATCAAAATGGTTCTGGATAGTCCTTTCTGTGGCAAGGCATCGGAAGACGCAAACGCTCACCTCCAACAATTCTTGGCGGTGTGCAACACTTTCACCATGAGGGACGTGACCCCTGAATCCATTCGCCTTCGCCTTTTCCCATTCTCACTCTTGGGGAAGGCCAAGTAGTGGTTCTACAACAATCAAGAAGAACTCACCACATGGGACAAGTGCTCCAACGCCTTCTGTCACATCCCAAAATTTCAAATTTTGGTTTGTGACGCAATTTCACTAAATTTCAACATTTTTATAACAATTAACATTTTATTATAAATTAATTATAGAATTATAATTTAGTTTAGGCGAAAGAGCTATTTTTTAAATTAAATAAATTAATTTAGGTTATTAATATTTTGTATGTTGCATTCATGCCGAATTAGATGCACTAGGTTTTTATTGTGTGCAAAATGTATTTTTTAAAGTCAAATAGGTATTTATTTTTGGTTTGGATTGGAAATAGAATTAGAAGTGGGAAAGAAAAGAGAGAAAGAGAGAAAACCACAAACTGGGCCAAAATCTGGCCAGCCAGGCCCACCCCGCACTCCTCCCTTCTTCCCCTTTCTCCCCAATTGGCCTACCAGGCCCAGCGCACCCGCGGTCCACTCTCCTTCACCCCCCCCCTTCTTTCCCCCTCTCTTCTGGCCTGGGCCGAAATCCCCATTGCGCGACCCACTTTCCTCCTCCCCCTCCGCCTAGGCCGGCTATGTGCCCCCGCTATCCCGCCAGTGCCCGCGTGAAATGGCCCAGCCCGCCCATGTCGCATGGCCCGCCCCCAAGCAAACCCTAGCGCGCCCACCCCAGAACCCTAGCCGTGAGCCCAGCCGCTGCCATCGCCTAGGCGTGCGTGCCATGCCTCCTAGGGGTTCGCACCCCTATAAAAGGAGGGCACCGCTTCCCCGCGCCCCCCTGCCACCTTGCACCGCCGTGAGCCCCTGTGCCCTAGCCAGCGACCGCGATGCCGCCTCCCCGCCATGGGAGCACGTCGAGGTCCACGCCGATGAGAATCGAGGCCATCGCGAGCCCCGTCGATGATATGCTGAGGATCAAGGAGTAGTGCCGCCCTGGTAGAGCCCCTTCCCGATGAGCTCCGGCCCCCACGACGCCTCCACGATGCCGCCGAAGTCCCGCCTGCGCCACCTGCCGTCGATGAGCCCTCCTCGGCTTCCTCACCCGCGTGCGATCTCCTTGGTGGGACTCCCCTCGATCCACTCTCTCTCCCAGGCCCTATCGCACCAACCTCCGGCCGTCGGAGCGTCGATCCGGCAAAGCTCCGGCGAGCTTCCTCTACGTCGTCGCCTGGAATGGCTGCCGCCGGCCATCTCTCCCCCGCCTCTGTTCTTGGTTGTTGGATCTCAATCCAACGAGTCTGATTAGATCCACCGAAGGTATGAAATTGGTCCACCGTGGACCAGTGGACCACGGGTCCACGGGGCCACAGACCCGGTCCATGGATTTTTCAGTTTAAAATTAATTCAATTAATTTTCTGGATAATGTTAGGACTTTGCACATAGGCCCCTGTGTTCTATTTAAATTATAATTTTGCCCTTATTTTTCTACAGAAATTTTAGTAAATTATAATTAGGCCCCTAAGTTTTGTTAAAATTATATTTAAGACCTAATTTTTATCCAGAACCTTTATTATATTATGTTTAGTCCCTAAAATTGTTTTAAATTATTTGAGCCCTGTAATTTTTATAGAGAAGCCCCTATACCTTTCTGAATTCATATTTTAGCCCCTACTAATTGCATAAATATTATTTTGACCTAGGAAATTTACAATTTCACCCCTGAGCTTAATTTTAATTATATTTTCAACCCTGTCTTTTTATACTTAGGCCCCTGTACTTAAATAAAATTATGTTTAGGTCCTGAAATTTTGTAAAAACAAACTTATACTTTTATAGAAAACACCCCTGCTCTTAATTTAAATTATATTTTTGTCTTGTCTTTTTACTTTAGTCCCTGAGCTTATTATAAATTACATTTAGGTAGCTAAACTTTTTGTAAACTATATTTTCATCTTGTTATTTTACAATTATGTCCCTAAACTTTTCTAAAATTACTTTTAGGTCCCTAAACCTATCTGTTTTTACTACTTTAGCACTAAAACTTCAAACCTTTATAACTTTTCAACCGTAACCCGGATTTAAGTAATTCTTACGCCAACGTGATCATAGTGATTAATATTATTTATTTATATTGTCTTATAGTAATTTGCTAATTTTACTATATTAACCCTGCACCTTCAAACCTTTGTAACTTTTTACTCGTAACTCCGATTTAGATAATTCTTGCGCTCACGTGATCGTAGAAATGCGTACCATCTTTTGTGTTTGATTTTAAAGAATTTTATTATTGTTTGGTGTACTGTTTCTTAGTTTGTTTATATGATTGTGTGCATGTCGTGCCTGCGTGACGTTAATTAGAGAACGTGTTGATCCTGGAATCGCAAGAGCGTGAATTGAAGACCAGAGTAGCAACATCCATTTTCAGGCAAGTGTCCTTGATGCATCTTGTACCTAATATAACATTTATTGTAGAATTGCATGCTTATGTCAATTGATTGGGAACCTATTGTTAGGGTTTTCCTAGTATTGTTTTACCCCTTTCCATGTTGCCTTGAACTAGAGTTTTAATGGGTAGACATGCTTAGTTGCTTATTGGGTGGTGGGGTCCAATTTAATGTTGACTAATGAACAATATCACATGGGGAATGATTGGTAATTCTTTTAGCAACATGGCTTAGGGATCTATGCAAGCCGGATAGAATGGATGTGGTGTCGTGGGCACATGGTTGGTGGTGGTAGGCTTGTTGTAGATCCTAGGACCCGATTCTTGGAGCGATGACACAGGAAAACAGTGCCATCACAAGACCGATATGGGTAAGGCTTGGCCTAGTAATTAGGTGGTCTCCCAGTGTCGGTGTAGCATTTTGATGGAGCGGGGAACGGAAGTCAAGAGGACTGTCCTTGGATACGAATGGCTCAAGAGGGGGCTTCTGGGGTGATTAGCTCCTTAATGATGGGCTATCACTTATGGATGGGAGTGGAACCTTAGTGGCTAGCATGTACTAGGAAGTGTGTAATGTGGGTCGCGTCCACAAGCAGAAAGGGAATCACGACTTGTGGGTAAAGTGGTACAAACTCTGCAGAGTATCAAAGTATCATGATAGCCATGCTCACGGTCAAGAGTGGCCTGGAATCCTCACAAGATTAGTTGGATATGGATTGGTTGGGATAGTTGGATGGTTTTGACTTGGATTGGATTGTACCATGTGGATTAAGGGATGAGATGACCCCACTTAGTAATTAGGTTGCATAGGACATTAAAAGCTCATGCAATAAACCCCTTTTTACCCTTCCTTGTCTTAGCCTTATGTCAACTTTTCTCCCACTTGCTGAGTATGGCACGTACTCACCCTTGCTATATACCACATTGCTGCTCAGCTACAGGAGAAGGATGGTACAACAATGAAGACATTGGAGAAGAGCTCTAGGCCTGCGGTCTTCCGGTCGACTTCCTGTGGGAGCTGAAGGATGCCAACGCTTAGTCTATTCCGCTGCAATGTAATCTTTTTCTTTTTGACCTACGGGTCGCTATTGTAACAATATTATCGATTTAATAAAGATATTTTTCTTTTATCACAATAATTGTCCTGTGTGCGTGAAAACTTGATCCTGGGCACGCATACAAATGCATTCGGTTTCGGTCATTGGAACCTGGTGTGACACGTTCATTGCCAGGTTCTTCCCGCTAGGCAAAACCAATGCCCTGCAGAACAAAATTTCAATATTTCAACAGCTAACCAATGAAAGCATCACTGAGGCATGGGAATGCTTCCAAGAGCACACTTTGGTGTGCCCACATCATGGAATGCAAGATTGGTTGCTAATCCAAAGCTTTTACCATGGGCTCAACCGCCCCGCTCGTGAGCACCTAGATGCAGCCGCTGGAGGTTCTTTCTTCTCGTTGAAGGTCAAAGAAGCTCAAACTCTCATAGAAAATATGGTCGCCAACTACAGTTGCTATAATGAGAGGCAGAGCGAACCGCAACCCAATATGAGGGGAGTCCACCAAGTTGATGGTATTGACATACTAGCGATCAAGATGGATCAACTTTTGAAAAAGATGGATTCACCATAGACTGCCCAGTCCTTCGACTCTTGCATGACTTGCAAAGCCTGTGGCAATGTTGGACATATGGGAAGCCGCTGTCCAGAGACTCAGGAAGAACAAGTAAACTACCTCAACAACAACAACAAAAATGGGTTTAGGCCTCGCACGAACAACTTCGGATGGGAGTCCAAGCCAAACCTCTCCTTTGACAAAAGTATGGGTAACTCTAGAAACTTCACTCATAGTAGGAAATTTATTGCTACTGATAAAGTCCTAGAAAGCATAGATTATCGCATGGAAGCTTTCAATACCTCTCTGCAAAACCAGCTTAGTCATAACAAAATGTTAGAAACACAAATTGCTCAGTTGGTCGCCTCTATTGTTAAGCCTAACTCTGGCAAGCTCCCTAGTTAGCCAGAAGGTAGCCCCAAGGAAAATATCAATGCGGTCATAACTAGAGGTGGAAAATCTATACAGGATCCGCCAAATCCTAACAATGCAGGGAAGGATAGGAAACCCAATGTAGAGTCAGAGGATGAAGAAGAAATTAAAGTTGAGGAAACAAAGGTGCCTTTCAAGAGGGCACCACATGAGTTCTATGATACCCCGGTGTTGTCATTTCTGTCTCGCCAGAGGAAGCCAATAGTAGACGAACAATTCGGGAAGTTTGTGGAGGTAATAAAGAAATTATATGTTAACATACCTCTACTTGATGCTATGCAAGTTCCCACCTACTCCAAGTACCTAAAGGACATCCTCAACAACAAACGCCCAATACCGTCCACTAAGATTGTCAAATTAATGAAGGAGTGCAGCGCCGCCATCTTAAACTCCCTCCTAGAAAAGAAGCAAGATCCGGGATGCCCAACCAACCCATGTTCTATCGGGATGCAACAATTCAACAACGCCCTCTGTGATCTAGGCGCAAGCGTGAGCATCATTCCGAAGGTGGTGTATGACAAACTTAATGTCAATTCATTATCTCCTACAACAATGTGCTTGCAACTCGCCGACCAATTACTCCGTTACTCGGTGGGTATCGTGGAGGACGTACCATGAAGATAAGGAACTAGCTCGTTCCTGTCAACTTTGTGGCACTGGATATGGAGGCTGACATAAAGACACCTCTTTACTAGGAAGGCCATTTCTCAACACCGCAAATGCCAATATTGATGTTGGGGCTGGAGAAATCCACCTTAACATTAATGGGAACGAAGAAAAGTTTGCCTTCAAGCCCTAAACGGAACAATCCAATCAGGTACGCATCTCTTTTGACAAACATCCTAACACAATGCAAAAAACCCCACCAAAATTGGGTGCACCTGTGGTAAAAGTCAAGAGCGCACCACTGCTGCCCATGAAGACAAACGAGCCACAGGAAATGAAGAAAAAGGTCCTCGCCAAGACAAAGAAGATCAAACAAGTATGGCGGAAGAAAGAAGTTACACCGATCGTGGAAGATTCTCCATCCACGAAGAGTACCACGAAAAACTGAACATGGAGAACATCTTGTTCGAGACGAAAAATCCGGACCCTCGTCGAAAGGTAACCGATATTTATCCCCCTCTCTTTGGTACATACGATCGAATTAGTTTGATTTTATTTCCTTCTTTAACCATTAAATTAGGCTAAAAAATTTGGTGATGACTTGGCCAAATTTATAGGCTAGGAGGTCAAATTTCATCAAAAACGACCATCCGGATGATGATCCGGGGCTCTACCCTGGCCAATCAGATTTCAGCAACCGGGAGGTCAATTTTGGTGAGAAATGACCACCCGACTAGGAAAATTTTGAGCCACCTAGCCTGAAATAACCCAGTCCAATTATAGTACCCGAGAGGTCATTTTTCATGAAAAATGACCACCTGGCTGGGTGATTTCGGGGCTGCCTGACCAGGTCTGCCGCCTAGCAAGCCATGCCGCACGGCGAAGGGTTTTCTTGGATTCCATTCTACTCTAATGCAGGGATGATGGTTATGAGTGGAGGAAGTGGACCCAACCTTTCCTTTAGGAAAAATGCTTACCAAAAGTCCCCCACCATGAGTAAAAGTAAAAGAAAAAGGGCCACACATGTCACCTAACTCTTTCACCACCCACACTCACCTGCCATCCTACTCCCTAGGCCTCATGAGTGTCAGGATACTCATTGAAAATATACAACTTTGTCCATCCCATCACTCTATCCTTGCTCTCTACACTCTCGACACATTTCTGGACAAAGTGAGCAAGTGAATCACATGGCGCATGGACCTAGCCCTCTCCCATCACCACCAAAGCAATATTAGAGCAAATGGAGAAAAAGGCCTACCGGCCGGCATGGGTTGCCGCCCGGCATGTGCTGCCACCTGGCCTAGAATGTTTTCCCCAAGGCCCCGTTTTGAGCCTATAAATACCGGGCGCCCTCTCACTCATTTCTCCACCCCTCAGCCTTCAGCTGAAACTTCATTTCTCCCTCACAACTCTCCCCCTTACTCACTCCACTAGTTTGCTTAGTAAGTGCACTCTCAACTTAGGAATAAAAGTGTGCTGCAATAAAACCAACTAGAGGAAATTTTTCTTTGTCTCTTGCACATTTTGAACTGCTAACACTTGGACTACTAACCGGACGACTAACCACAAACCATTATTATCATAGTGTCCTTCGGGTATTGTGTCCAAGTAACCCCTTTTGCAGGAATGCCAAACATCTGAAGAGGCCTCTACACCAAGTTCAGCAGCAGCAGCTCAAGTCATGGGAGGCGTACCCCAAGCGAGCGCTCAGAAGCTGAACACTTGGAGGCTGCCTACGGGCAAGCTCCAAGCTACCAGTTGGAATCAATGTCCATATCTGATGTTGCAACATTAGCAAGTGGACAAGGAGGAGGAGATGAAGGATTTGAGAAGTTCATGGAGAGTGAAGACAACATGGTGTTCAACGACTTCGATGAGCAAAGCAAGTTCACCACCATTCAAGACCGGGAGTTCATGACCGTGCGCAAGTCTGACCACAACTTCCTCGAGCGAATCGACGTCCTCACCGATTACGAGTACGCACTCAACATGGCTGAATGGTATGATTTCTACTGCCTCGATAAATATGGTTCTAAATGGCTCACTATCAAATTTCTTTGCACTTTGAAAGTTCATGCCCATGAATAAAATACAACAGGCACTCTCTATGAATTTTATCTTTTTTGTGAAACATACGGATGGTCCTTAAAACAAATTAGTGCTTATCTAGGTTTTGACCGTAAGGCAGCCTTAGACATTGATAAACTTAAAGTTTTCACACCACAAGGACTTTGGGCAAAGATAAGAAATCTTGTTACATGGCAGGAATGCAGTAGTGACATTCACAACCCATCGCTCCGTATAATTCACCGTTTTATAACTCACTACTTAACCCCTGTGAATAGTTTGGATAAAACCTAGCTCCATGCTGTAATCAAAAAGATTAAAATGAACCACACTTTTTTTCGTATAAACCATTGGCTCACTTTAGCATTCAGACAGCAAGGACCCATTACTTTTACCCTATTGTCACTAGAATTGCTAGAAAGGTCGGTGCACTTCACAGAGCTAGGATAGATCATCTCCCTAGCGCTCTTTTGCTAGGAGAAGATCATTTCTTGCAAGCCCACTTGTTGAAAGAGGAAAACAATAAGTACTTCATGCTTTATCCGGGGTATGACACAGAAATTGAATTGCCTAACCCCTAGCTCACTATTATTGGTAAAAAGAACTTTGTATACAAATTGCAAGCTCCCTCGCAGCGTGCAAGACATAGTGTTGCAGGGGATAGGCCAAGAACAAGAGCACAACTCCGACAAGCAGAACAGCAGCACGAAACAGCCATGAACACACCTCAACCGGGTACTTTGGGAAACTCCTAATACCATTAGGAGCAACCAAAGTTTCCCAGATTTGCTAGTTCAGCAACACACTACACTACCTCGTCCTATGAAGAGTACGAACGTTCCAATCCCTATGGGACAGGAAGTTACCATCAACCCCATGGAGGCATAGGCACTTCTTGTTCTGCCAGATTCACATCATACAACTTTTCGGAGTTGCAAGAAGATATACAATACTTGGCTGCCAATGCTTATGAGACCAACATACGAACTCAAGAAATACAAGCAGCCATAAGGAGAGAACAAGAATGGCAGCGTCAAGTGTCAGAACAACTTCAAACAAACATTATGGAAATGATGAATAGTTGCTCTATTAGCTCCCTTTGAGTCTCAAGTATACAACCTCTACTCCTCATCTTTCGTGGTTAATGGTAGACCGGCATGATGATAACACTAGTCCCTCTATGCTTTAGTGGATGCAAAATGGCTAATAAACACCAAGTCTAGTTGTTGGAGTTTATGATATGACATGTTTTGGATCAGTCTGTGATTTCCTTATGATTATAGTCCAATGATCTCTTTCAAAACCACGCTGCAACAAAACCCCCTACTTGGTGCACATCTTCCCTATGATAGATAATTTCGTACCATGGCCATATATTAAGTAGCAAAACCATGTCTATGCCATTTATGCATGCATTGAGTTTAGTTAGGATTTAATCCTTATGAGGGACTTGCACTTCCAAAGCCAATCCTTTTCCTTCATGTTATCTTTGAGTTCTCAAATTAATCATGTTTGGTTATGCGGTTTCCACATCGGAATCGTGCATCCACTTCACCAAGCATGCCAACCAAAAATCTTTCTTTTTGTGAGCCTTTGATCCTATTAAAAGATTATGGTCCTCCCAGTTGCTTACAAAAAAGTTTGCAAAAATATTTGAACCATTGAATTAGCCTCTTTACAACATGAGTGCTGAAACAAAGAAAGAAAGAAAGAAAGAAAGAAAGAAAATAAAGTTATCAGCTCTAATGGATGTGCTATATTAAAAAGGCTCCAAGGTTTATACAAAAATAAAATATTTCTTTGAGCAAAAATAAAGGACCATCTTTTTTTCTCTAGCACAAAAATCTAGTCTTTGGGATAAATCTGCACCCAAGACCTTTGCAATTGTGCTAGCCCATTCCTTCGCATAAGTCCATTCTCTCCCTCTCCCTGGACATCATTTCTAAATGATTGGAATGAGGAAGTGCAATGTATTTCGCTAGGATCATTTCTTAGTTTAACAATATATGCATGCTAAATGTGACATCCTACCAAGCTCCACATATTTAAGCCAAACTTTTTGAAAGTAGGATAAGCATTTGGTAAGGAAATACACCCTTTGAGGGATGAGAGCCATAGTGGGAGATTGCACCATGAGGGAAGATTTTCAATGTTATGCAACATTACAAAAACTTTGGACTAATGATTGAAAAGGAGATTGCATGACAAAGTCTAAACTAGCTGTTCTAGACTTCAACCGCTTATGACAAGGATATAAAAATGCCAATAAGCCCCACTGTACATTGAGAATGACTTAGTAACCAAGTTGTGCTGGTTGTATCCATATTATGTTGGAGTATGTGTTTGTGCACTTGATACTTGTAGGGTGCTAATATTGAAGCAACCCCTGATCCATCGCTTCTAAGTTTAATTTGCTCGGGACGAGCAAAGGTTTAAGCTTGGGGAGGTGTTGGTGGCTAATAAAACCCAATATCGACCACCAACCGGTCGAGAAATGTAAGGTAAAGATCTAAGTTTAATAAATATTTGTTTAAACTAATAAAGTTCCACAAGTTTTGGTGAAATATGTGTTTGTAGGTATAAGAGAGCCAAAATATGCAAAAACATGAAGAAACACCCCGTTGGTCGACCATGACTGTGAAACAGCCGTTTTCACCGGTCGATATGGTTGTTTTCAGGCTGAAATCAGGAACAACCAATAGGGTCATATACGGCTGAAATCAGCCACTCAGTTGATTAATCAGATTCGTTTTTTAGGCTGATCATCTGACCCGGGCGGTTTAGCAAAGACTCTTCACCATGATGTCATTTTCTCCTCCCGGATTAAGAATGATTAAATATGGCTAAGGAAGAGAAGACCGACAAGTGGCCTAACCGGGAGAAGTCAAGGGACGACCCGGAGGGGGTCGGCACCCGACATGACCCGCCGCCCACCCTGGCTTGCTCTCCGGCTTGGCCTGTCGCCCGGCCTGGGTTCGTCACCCAGGGTTGCCAGCTCATGAGGCCCAATAGGCCTACCGGTCCAAAAACGCACAAGTCGGTATGAACCGACCGAATCACCGCCATCGAGACAAGATCCGAGCCAACCAAAAGAAGTCGGTCATGAACTGACACGATTCTATGGCTGCCCGGCCCTGGTTGCCACCCGGTGGTGCATGCCGCCCAGCATGGCCCGCTGCCCGATGCACTGACCAGCCAATCAACCCTCCTTCACCTACAAATACCCCCCGGACCATCGCCACCTATAAATAGAGGGGGAATTCGGCAGAAAAGGAAGATCAAGCAAGAAACACATCAAGGAGTCCATTTCCCACTACTTTTGCTAGTTAGTAGAGTAGGTTAGTTAGTCGGGAGTTAGAATCTAGTCGAGAGCATCGCTCGGGATTCAGGAATTGTCTTGGATTCTTGATATGAACTCTCTTGTACCTTTTCTCTTTATGTAAGACTTATCCTTTATCAATACAAATATATTTTATTTTATATCTTGTCATGTATTTATCTTAACTTAGTCATTTTCCTTAAGTTACAATTACCGGGAAGAAACTTTGTTGCGTAGTTTATCGGTTTCCCAGCTAGGATTTAATTATGTTTAGTTCTTTTCGAGCTGAGACTTGGTTATTTCCCGACTATTCTTCCGCTAGGCGAACAACAGAATATTTAGTGAAGGCGTAGGCGCGGTGCCTAAGTTAACGCGAGCTGGATTTGCATTCGTCCCCATGGGCTGTGTGGTAGGCGGTAGATGGTGACAGCCCTGTCCATCCCTTTAGTAATCCACAACGTTTGGGATGTCTCAAGCAGGATTGTCTAGTGATAGCGTAGTTACCGACCCATATTAGTAGAACGTTTTCGTGCCCTAAAGTGAGTTAACAGGTAAAAGACTCAAGGCTGTACCAAGAAATTGGTGTAAGCACTCAACCCGAGTAACTAGGATGACACTTGACATAGGTATATATTGGAAAGATATATTTTTAGGAATCTTAGACTTACACTTGTTGTCCTCCCAGCCAGCTTAACTGATCTCTTTATTTATCTTAGTGTAGATTTCTCCTGTGTTGCTACCCTCACTACTATTATTGAACATCATTATCCCCGTCTTTGGTGAGTTGGTATAATTCTTGTAGTGATATCTTTGTTAAACCAAGATAATCTTACGCCTAGCTTCCCTGAGGAAAATAAATATGATACCTTGTAATACTCTCGGGTGAAAAGCTACAATAGTGTTTCGTGCGCTTGTGGATTAATTCACTATATTCTTAAAGCATAACAAACATCAACAATCATTTCTGGTGCCATACCAGGAATAGAGATATTCTTGATGCGATGTTAAGAAGTGTCAACAGGAGGCTGGGTGAAGTCAAGGGTGATCCATACCGTAAATGTGGAGAGGCAAGAAGCATGGACGGTTTCACGATTGAGCCTGAAAACAGTGGGTTGTGATCAAGACGACGGGGTTGATCAAGTCAAAGGTGATCGGGCTTCGGCGCAAGTAGAGGCTTCCAATGGACCGGTGGCGGGAGAGATTTGCCGACAAGGAGGATCACGGGATGAGGTGACACACGACAAGATCAAGAAATCACACTTTGAGAAGTGTGAAAGGCGGTTTTTTGGTTTGGGCCTCAAAACTGGTGGCAGCGATTTGAGGTGCACATATAGCTCAAGCTCAATCATAGCAAAGAGAAATGCAAGAAAGCATAAGAATCAAAGCTCATCTAGCAATGCATATATTACATATGAGATGGAATGTGAAAAGATAAGATACATATATACAAGAAAACACCAACTCTGCCCTGAAAACATGCCATAAGGATGGCAAACACCAAGCTCCCCCCGAAGAAAAGTGAATCGCGAGGCATCTAGGGGCTTGGTAAGGATATCAGCCAGTTGGTTTTTGGTGTTGATGTATTTGAGCTCAACATCTTCCTTCTCAACATTATTGTCTCTCAGGAATTGAAATCGAACATTAATGTGTTTGACCTTACCATGTTGGACTGGGTTCTTGGCTAAGCATATGGCACCGGAGTTATCACACATGAGTAGGACAGTCTTAAAGGTTAACCCATAGTCTCTCATGGTGGATACTATCCATAAGATTTGTAAGCAGAAGCTAGCAGCAGCTACATACTCAGCCTCTATGGTGGATTGGGCTACACTTGACTGCTTATGACAAGACCAACAGATCAAAGAAGTACCCAAGAAATGGCAAGTACCAGAAGTGCTCTTCCTATCAATTCTACACCTAGCAAAGTCCGCATCCGAATACCCAACGAGATCAAGAGATGAAGATGCAAAATACCAAAGAACAAACTCAAGGGTGTATTTGAGATACCTGAAGATGCGCTTGACAGTCTTCCAAAGAGTCACCCTTGGGGAAGCATGAAAGCAAGCACAAAGACACACCGCAAAGTGTATGTCGGGTCTTGTTGTCGTCAGGTACAAGAGGGAGGCGATCATGCTCCTGTACAAGAGGGAGGAGATCAAGAAATATTCTCGATAGTAGATCTAGGTATGCGTATGAGTATGAATGATCAATGGACACATGACATAGGGTTTATACAGGTTCGGGCCTCCCGGAGGATAACAACCCTACGTCCTGTTTGGTGTTTCTGTGTTGCTAGGGTTTGCATTGGAATTAGTATTCCAATACGAGTCTCTGCCTTGCCGAAGGTCCCCTGCCCTCCTTATATATCCGAAGGGCAGAGGTTTACATGGTAATCCTTTAGTCGGTTACAACAAATATTGATGCCTCCTTGGTCCGAGTGATTTATCATGAAATTCAATTTCCATAGCCCCCAAGATTGGTGATGTATCAATTATAGTATTTTAACACAAAAAATAGAGCCCCCAAGATTAGTGCTGAGATAATCCAAGTGATTTATCACGAAATTTCAAAAGGTACAATTGCCAAGGTTGGAACCGTAACAATCCGAGTGATTTATCATAAAATCTCGAAAGGTACAATTTCCAAGGTTGAAACCATAACAATCAGAGTGGTTTATCACGAAATCTCAAAAGGTACAATTTCCATGGTTGAAATCATAACAATCCGAGTGATTTATCACTAACATCGAGACCCAAAGCATCCAAGGTTAATGCTGAAATGATTCGCAATAACACAATAAATGCACCTACCGATTCAAACTATACTAACGGGTTATGAAAACCCTTGACCTGTTAGGTTATCCTTCCCTTATAAAAGTGCTGCTGAAACAGTCGTATCCCTTCATCATCCTTTCGCAGCCACCGCCATCTCGCGCATACAAACCCTAGATCCTGAGCTTCCATTTCCACCCAGATGCTCCGCGCAACAGCTTTCCACTACACGAAAACAATAGCGATGGCCCCAAAATGTACCCGCCAAAGCACCAAAGCTCAATCCCAGAAGCAATCATCTCCCGGAAAGGGCGAGGAAGAAGCAATCTTTGACATCCCCGCTGCCATCAAGGAGTTCCCTGCTTTGGCCATGGACTCAAGGAAAATTAACAGTCTGGTGATTGATGGAGTGCTACAGGATCAACAAACCGGAGGATGGATTGAAGCCATAGGTCAGAGATTTCCGCAACCTCCGGTCGATCAAATCACTGTATTTTCCTCTTTTTTTCTATCGTGGATTTGGCGTTCCCTGTTGCGATTTCTTCCGAGGACTTCTTTTCTTCTATGGCATCAACCTCGTCAATCTGAATCCAAATTCCATCTTACATATTACCATCTTTATTCACTTGTGTGAAGTGTTCTTGGGGATTTATCCCCATTTCGATACTTTCAAGGAGCAGTTTGTATTGAAATCAAACAACAATAGTGTTATAGGAGGGGCTGGATTCCAACTAAGAAATAAATCTATATACATTGAAGTGCCACTTCCATCTACAAACAAAGGTCGGCACGTAGACTGATTTTACCATGGAAACCTTGCGCCACCTCTATTAGAAAGTACAACCGAAGCCCCCAAACCGTGACCCGAGTGGTCAGCAAAAGCAAGTCCCAACAAAAATTCTCAGGTTGATGCCATACTGGAGCACATTGCATTCCTGAAGTCCAAGGGTTACAGCGGTGTCCATGTTGCCGCAAGCTTTATACATCGCCGCGTGCAACCCATTAAGAAGAGACATATTCCAGGATGGAAATTTCAAATGGGTTCAGATCCCACGATGGAGGTACCAGAAACATTATCAAAAAGAGAATTGACTTTGCATTTGGAGAACATATTTTCCTCGCTACTTGGTTGGACTCCAGGAAATGCCAAATACGGACATCATTCGGAAACTATCAAGAGTCCAGTAAGTTATTCATTCTTATCTTCTATAATGAAGACTACATACTTTATCATTGATGAATATTGATATATCATCCATGTTGCAGAACCTTGATGTGTATGTGTCCAATCCACCATTGCCTCCAACATCTCAAGAAAAAACGTCTAGTCGGCCGTTAGCCCCCAAGCGTCGCAAAGCACAAATTGAAGATTCTAATGAAGAAGAATCTCTAGCTGAAAGGACAGCTAGACTTCAAGAAGAAGCAAAGAAGAAAGCTTGAGAGAAGACTTCCCCCACTCGGCAGACCATGATAGAAAACCAGAAGGCGGAGCCTGTAAAAGAACAAGTCCGAATGAAATGAGCCAGACAAGCGCCACTGAGCAGACTACATGCATAGCAGACAACCTAAGGCCAACTAGCCCTCTGCCTAAGGTGTCAGGCCTAAAATTTAAACGCCACCCAAGGTAGATGAATCAGGATATCATGATTCTTAATTTTCCAGTAGCTATCAGTATAACCTTTATTTGCTTGATAGGTCGTCAGGGACTTCATCATCTTATGAGACTCCACCACAAAGTTCAGTTCCTGAAAAGGACCAGGCTGCTGCTACTGACAAGACATCCAAAGATGATGTCCCAGATCACTCGGCAACGAAGCCGAGTGATTTAAATGCTCCAAAATCTTCTCACCCGGAGGCCAGCCCTTCTAAGACCCCTAATTTGCCAGACTTAAATGCTCCCGGAATGGCCCCGGCTGCCCATACTCCTGCCTCCACTGAGCCAGAAGAACCATCATTAGTTTTTGAAAGGATGCTAGAACCTACATATGAATATCTGATCGGTCCAGAAGAATATGTCGCGCCTACTCCCATCCACCGAGTGGTGAAAGAAGGCATTCCAGAAGAAACCCCGCCTGCCAGGTCAGTATACCTTGTTGGCAAATTCGCCATTGCAGGATTTGATGACTCGGCAGAGCAAGCCGAGTTGAAGGCCTTTGAGGAGCACACTGAAAAGGCTTACCACTCATTCCAGGTATACTTTCCTTCTTGAATAATAATAATAATAATAATAATAATAATAATAATAATAATAATAATAATAATAATAATAATAATAATAATAATAATAATAATTGAACATGGCTGCAGATTTACACATATACATCTTAACGTTGTTGTAGGCCTTGAAGCCCCATATGGTAAGCAAAAGCAAACTTTTACAGCTTGTCGAGAGGCATCGTGCAAAAGTCGTGGATCTAGAAGATCAACTTGTCAGGGAAAGGCTTGAAGTTAGACGCCTATCGGTTGATCTGAAAGCCCGTTCATCCCAGGTGGATGAACTTCAGTTCAAGCTACAAGGTACGAGAACTGTAAACTCCATACCCTACATGCTACTTGCTGGCCACAATTATTTGACCCCTCCTGTATAGAGGTATCGCAAGCGCTGATGTTGAAGCGTAAAGAAGATGCCAACTCGGCCACACAGATTGCAAAATTGCAAGGCCACATAAAAGAATTGGAATCATCTGCCCTGGCTACTGAGGCTTTGAAAAGCAAAAACCAGGGCTTAAAAAAGCAGCTCCAAGACTCAGAAGAAGTCAAAAATAACTTTGAAAAACTAAAAGACAACTTCAAAACAATGCAAGAATCTGAAAATCATTGGAAGATAAGAGCAGAAGGTAAAAACTGATATACCTATGCATATGGGAATTTTTCTATAAACTGAAATGTTTATAAATGTCAGAGGCTGAAGGAACAATAAAGAATCAGAGGGAGTGAAACACAAAGCTAGAGAGCAAGCTATCCAAGGCCGAAGGAATTTTTAAAAAGGCTGTAGATGAGCTGAACAAATTCCAACAGACCTTCAAGGAGGTTGAAAAGCTCAAAGAAGAATAGAAGGGAAAAGTTGCCACCCTAAAGGCTGAAAAATTAGATGCTGAGAAACGTCTAAGAGGTAAATGTTGTTCTCATAATATCTTTTTAGCCGAGTTCATATGTACCTGGACATATGTGATTATTGCGCTTCTATAGGGTCGAAAAAGTCCTATGAGCTTTTGCAAAAGAAATTTGTTGAGGGTGATGAAAACCTTCGATGGTCTCTTGCAGCTCTTCAGAAGGATGCAGAAGTGGTCGCCCAGTACATCTTCCCTGAGGAAAAACCACCTCGATGCCGAGATCTGCTAACTCGACTACAAGGGGCTCCGAGCCGAGTAAAAGAACACGCTCAACATGTTGCTGAGCTGGCCGGTGCTCAAGTTCTGGCTATAGCGAAGTCTCACATCCCCAGCATAGAACTGGATGTGGTTGCAAAAGGTTTCCATGAAGACCTCTCTGATGAGCAATGCGAGTCCCTTGTGGCTGAGGCACAAAAAACTGCTCATATATTAGCTGACCAAATAGAGCTAGATCCCCTACCAAAGGTGTAAGGACTTGTAGAAAATTATCTGGATATTATGCAACACTATCAATGTTGTAATATAACTAAATTTAGTAGGCCGCTAAGGTCTAGATTCATCACCAGTGTTTGTAATGAATTATTGGGTCGCGCTGCTTCGTATATGTATTGTATGAACTCGTGTTAAACACTCACAATCAATACATAACTCACATCATCCCTCTAAACAATACTCCCAATAACCGATATGAACCATGGAGACTAAGAACTCACTCGATCAAGCATATGCAAATTGGGAGAATTGCCTTGGTCCTCAACAGACGACAAGAACCCTAGGACTAAGTAACCTGCTTGGTCGACATGTGCGAGTTGAGGTGACACCAAGTATTAGAATTTTGAGTCATGATTTAAACAATAACAACAATTATTCACGGAAATCATAAATTGCATAACCAGGTATCATGACTATGATATATATATATATATATATATATATATATATATATATATATATGTATTGTAATAAAATGAACAAATTACAATAAACTATGAAAACTAAGCATACAAATGACGTAGTTGTGATATGTTCTAGGAGCTTTGAAGGTCCGACCCATCCTCGCGCATCAATCGATATGCACCTGACCGAGTGATTTCCTTCATGATAAAAGGTCCTTCCCATGGAGCCGACAGCTTGTGCTTACCAATCGTACACTGAACTTGCTTCAAAACCAAGTCACCGACCGAAAAACCCCGTGATCGAACATTTTTGTCATGATAATGCCTCAGGCTTTGTTGGTATTTTGCCGACCGAATCAACGTGGCATCTTGCTGTTCTTCTAATAACAACAAGTCGTCACACCTATGGTTGCTGGAGATCTTTTCTTCATATGCTACCACACGTGGGGAGGCGAACAACAACTCGGTTGGTAACATTGCTTCCGAACCATGGACCAAAGAGAAAGGGGAGTGCCCCTTGGCGCGACATACATTGGTTCTAGGACCCCACAACACCGACGGTAACTCCCGAACACAACGTCGAGCGTACTTTTCCAGTCGATCAAATATATGAGGCTTAATTCCAGAAAGCAGGACGCCATTTGACCTCTCAACTTGGCCATTACTCTGCGGATGGGCGGCCGAGGCATGGCCGATCTTGAAGCCCACCCAGCCCGCAAACTCTTTGAACTCCTCTGCTATGAATTGATTTCCATTGTCAGTGATGATCTTGTATGGGGCACCAAACCGAGTGACTATTTCTGTCATGAACTCGATGGCCTTCTTCGCCGAAATCTTACCGACTGGCTTTGCTTTAATCCATTTAGAAAATTTGTCCACCGCCACAAAAAGGTGCTTGAAACCACCTTGGGCCTTCATGAAGGGTCCAACAATATCTAAACCCCATACTGAAATCGGCCAAGTTATTGGGATGTTTTGAAGCTCAGTGGTGGGGACGTGCATCTAGCGAGCGAAGAACTGGCAGCCCTCACACTTCCGGACAATGTCTTTAGCATCAGCGCTAGCGGTTGGCCAATAAAATCCTTGCCTCATCGCTTTGGCCGCAATCATGGTCGAGCCCGCATGATTCCCATATATGCCGGAATGAATTTCTCCTAGTATAGTTATGCCCTCATCTTGTGACACACATTTCATCAATATCCCATGTGGACTTTGCTTGTACAGGAGATGATCAACTATGCAGTATGACCGGGACTTACGAATAACTCGGAGGGCTTCATCTTTATCGGTCGGTAACGTACCATGGTGCAAATATCAATAAAGGGAGTGCTCCAATCTTCTTGGATGACAGCCACTTGAGGTGTTGCTCCTTGCTTTGGTGCCGACTGCACCATAATTTGCTGGGGTAGTACAGATGGCTTATGTAAATCATTGAGGAATACTCCATCAGGTATTATGGATCTGCTGGACCCAAGCTTGCCCAGTTCATCTGCTTCTTCGTTATACTTGCGCAGGATATGTTTGTACTCGATGCCATCAAACTTGTCTTCTAGCTTCCAAACATCAGTGCAGTAGGCTGTCATGCTTGATGTGGACAAGGGTTCTCAATCTTCTGATAGGTTCTGATAATCTTGATTAAGGCGGAGGCGATACACAAATCGATCCAGCTTCCGAACGACACATTTTGAACCCCGCAATCGTAGCACAACGTCTCCTCTGGTTATCAACCGTTCAAGAACGATTGACCTCACCGAGAAGGCTTATCCTTTCCTGCAAATCAAGAACACAAGCAAGAACAAAGAAGAATGCAACCAAATTTGCAAGTATATGATGAATCTCACAAGTTGGGGTCTCACAAATTGATCAAACGGCAAAACTGTTATCAATAGAATACAACAACAACAACAACAACAACAACAAAGCCTTTTTATCCCAAGCAAGTTGGGGTAGGCTAGAGATGAAACCCATGGGAACCCAAAAAAGAAGAGACAAAGAAGCAAAAGCCAAAAGAAAGAGAGAGAGAAAAAAAAGGACAAAAACAAAAAGAACAAAAGCCAAAAACGAGTAAGCAAGAAGGAAGGAAAAAAGATCACGGTTCCGGCACATCTATTGCTAGTCTCCAAGTGCTCCTATCCATAGCTAGCTCCTTAGGGATATCCCACGCCTTCAGGTCTCTCTTAACCGACTCGTCCCAAGTCAAGTTAGGTCGGCCTCTACCTCTCTTAACATTAGCATCTCTCTTTAGAACCCCACTACGTACCGGCGCCTCCGGAGGTCTCCGTTGGACATGTCCGAACCATCTCAACCGATGTTGAACCAATTTCTCCTCGATAGGTGCCACTCCTATCCTGTCCCGGATATCTTCATTTCGTATTCGGTCTCTTCTTATATGCCCGCAACACCAACACAACATACGCATCTCTGCTACACTTAGTTGTTGAACATGTCGTCTTTTCGTAGGCCAGCACTCAGCACCGTATAACATCGCCGGATGAATTGCCGTCCTATAGAATTTACCTTTTAGCTTTTGTGGCACCCTCTTGTCGCATAAGACGCCAGATGCTTGACGCCATTTCAACCAGCCGGCCGAAATTCTATGCCTAACATCTTCATCGATGTCACCGTCCTTTTGCAACATCGATCCTAAATAACAAAATGTATCCTTCTTGGCCACCAATTGTCCATCAAGGCTAACGTCACCATCCTCATGTCTAGTCGTGCTAAACTCACACATCATGTCTAGCCCTAGTAAGTCTGAAACCCTTGCACTCTAATGTGTGCCTCCACAGCTCCAACTTCCTACTAACCCCATCCCTACTCTCGTCAACTAACACCACATCATCAGCAAAGAGCATACACCAAGGGAAATCACTCTGTATTTCTCGTGTGATCTCGTCCATCACTAAAGCAAATAAATAAGGGCTCAATGCTGATCCTTGGTGTAGTCCTATTTTAATTGGAAAGTCATTGGTGTCGCCATCACATGTCCGAACACACGTCCTCGCGTCCCTGTACATATCCTTGATGAGGGTAATGTACTTAGTTGGGACTTTGTGCTTCTCCAAGGCCCACCACATGACACTTCTTGGCACATTGTCATATGCCTTCTCGAGGTCAATAAAGACCATGTGTAAGTCCTTCTTTTGCTTCCGATATCTCTCCATCAATTGTCACATTAAGAAAATCGCCTCCATGGTCGATCTTCCAGGCATGAACCCAAACTGGTTTTGCGTCACACTTGTCACTCTTCTTAGGTGATGCTTGATGACTCTCTCCCAGAGCTTCATCGTATGGCTCAACAACTTAATCCCATGATAGTTAGTACAACTTTGAACATCTCCCTTGTTCTTGAAGATCGGTACTACTATACTCCTCCATTCTTCCGGCATCTTGTTTGACCGAAAGATGAGGTTAAAAAGCTTAGTTAACCATACTATGGCTCTGGCACCTAAGCATCGCCATACTTCGATGGGGATACCATCAGGGCCCATCGCTTTACCACTCTTCATCCTCTTCAAAGCTTCCTCTATCTCTGTCTCCTGAATTCTCCTCACAAAGCGTATGTTGTTATCATCAAATGAGTCATCCAACTCAAGTATAGGACCTTCCTCCTCTCCGTTAAACAACTTATCAAAGTAGTCTCGCCATCTGTCCTTGATCTCCTCATCTCTCACCAGGAGTCGGTCTACCCCATCCTTGATACATTTGATTTGGTTGATGTCCCTCGTCTTCTGCTCACGGATCCTAGCCATCCGATAGATGTCCTTCTCCCCTTCTTTCGTGCCTAGTCACTGATAAAGGTTATCATATGTCTGACCCTTTGCTACACTCACTGCTCGCTTTGCAGCCCTCTTGGCTATTTTATAGCATTCTATGTTGGTTGCACTCTTGTCAAGATGTAGGCGCTTGAAACACTCCTTCTTCTCCTTGATAGCCCTTTGCACCTCATCATTCCACCACCAGGTGTCTTTTGCTTCTTGTTTGCCTCCTCTACTCACGCCAAACACTTCTGAAGCTACCTTCCGAACACATGTTGCCATTTTTAGCCACATGTCATCTGGTCCTTCTCCTTCCTCCCAGGGTCCCTCTCCTAGCATCCTCTCCTTAAAAGTTTGCGCCAGCTCCCCTCTAAACTTCCACCACTTCGTTCTCGCGGTCTTGGTATGTTTGTCCCTGTATTCACGTACCCGAAAACGAAAATCCGCCACCACAAACTTATGTTGAGTGACGACACACTCCCTAGGTATCACCCTACAGTCCAAGCAAGCACGCCTGTCCTCTCTCCTGGCAAGGATAAAATCGATTTGGCTCGAGTGTTGTGCACTTCTAAAGGTCACTAGATGGGATTTCCTCTTCCTAAATAGGGTTATCAATAGAATAATCTAATCAAAATCCAAACCCTAATGAAAAGGCGGCATCTGTATATGAGGACCCTAGTGTCGTGCAAGACAACCTGGACGCAGCCCTAAGTGGGCTCAACTCGATACATGGCCTAAAGGCCGATTGCGATGTCACAACACCAGGACAGATTCTGGCAGTCGACTTGTTTCAACGATTTCAGACGGCTCGGGATGAATTTTGACATGGGACTAGTTGGGTTGGAAAGTTATTTTCGTTATCTTTCCAGGCATATATAGAACGTCCAAATCCGAGTCCGTATGCGTCCTGGGCGTCCGTTTTAGTGCAGACTGGTCCTGGGCTCCGAAACAGACTCGAAGTCGGTTTTGATTGGGACTCCACCTTGGCTTGGACGTCCTTGCTGGCCCATCACGCCCCCAATCACCTCCCCAGCTATCTCATCATCATCTCCATGACTCCTAACAACAATTAATTCATTATTTAGCAATCTATTCTCAAAACCACATAAACAAAACATTAGAAATGAACTCACATGTAAATTCAGGTGATGCGCATGAACTTTCATCCTAGTTGGAGGAGTGTTGTGTATATCCATATCTGTGATGTCCTCATCAATGCTCTCATGAGAACAACACCACTCCTTTGTGACTTGATTGATTACTAATGCCGAATCACTAGAAACGCTTATTCTTTGGACGCCGAGTGACACAGCTGTCTGAAGTCCATGTAATAATGCATCATACGGAAATGCATCCGGAGAACATACCGCAACTTAGCTCCATCAGGAGATGTCAGTACGACTCCTGCTCCGGCGCCCTCTAGTTGTAAGGAACCATCAAACGCCATTGTCCAATAGTTTAGGTCTTGCGGGGTGGGCGGTAATTCGCATTCTATCCACTCGGCGACAAAGTTGGACAAAGCCTGACCTTTGATCGTGTCGCGAGGTTTGAAGGTGATATCATATGATCCAAGCTCAATGTTCCACTTGGCTAATTTTCCGGTTGCTTCTCGGTTGTGGAGCAATTCGCCCAACCCAAATGATGTATGGACCGCAATTGGATGATCCTCAAAGTAGCTTCAACTTCCTAGATGTCATCAATAATGCATAAACTAACTTCTGAAGCTGAAAATATCGTACCTTGGATTCTGATAAGACCTCGCTGATGAAATAAATCGGTCGTTGCACCTTTTGAGCCTTGCCGTCTTCCGCTCGTTCCACCGCCAACACCGTGCTGACCACGTGTATGGTTGGGGAGATGTATAGCTGCAAAGGTTCCTTTGGCTATGGGGGGGTGGGGTAGTACCACTGGACCGCTAATGTAAGCCTTAAAGTCATCCAAAGCTTTCTGTGCATCATCATTCCAAATGAATGATTCTTGTTTCTTGAGTAGCCAGAAAAAGGGTAATCCTCGGACGTCTAGTCGTGATACGAACCGACTGAGTGCTGCCATATAGCCAGTTAGCTTCTGAATGTCCTTTTGCGAATGTGGGGGCCCCATCCGCAATATGGCATTTACCTTTTCTGGATTTGCTTCGATCCCTTGATGTGATACTAGAAAGCCGAGTAATTTTCCCGATAGGACACCGAAGACACATTTTTCCGGATTGAGCTTCATATTGTATTTGCAAAGGTTACCGAATGTTTTGTCTAAATCTGATATCAGGTCAGAAGAGAGTCAACTTTTGACTATCACATCATCCACGTAAGCTTCAACGTTTCTTCCTCTTTGGCTATCCAGGCATCATTGCATGATTCACTGGAAGGTGGTGCCAGCATTTTTCAGACCAAAGGGCATCGTTGTGTAACAAAAAGCCCCGAATGGCATGATGAACAAAGTTTTATGCTGGTCAGATTGGTTTAGGGTGTTGACACTTCTTAACGTCGCACTAGAAATATTACTATCCCCAGCAACGATGCCAGAAATGCTTGTTGGTATTTCCTACATTCACAGATAAATCCACAAGCGCACGGATACAGATATAGCACATCACCTAGGAGTATTCCAGGTTATCAAATCACAGGGAACATGTGTGTACTATTCTTCTAAACTAATCCATCCAAGGACAACAAGAATATGGTAGGTAGAGGGTAGAGAGGATTCCTATGGTCAAGGATCCTATAATAAGATAGGTTTGGTCTTTTACTACTTACTTCGGGCACCGGCTTACCCCTGCATCCACAGGCGACTCCGGCCAATAGCTCTACGATGTACCCGAACATGGAGGATTACAAAGGCCGGATAGGGCTATCACCTCCTATCGACTACCTCTACAAACCGCGGGGCATGCGGCAAACAAAGGTAACCTCTAGCCTAGACACCACGTCTACGCTATTAATTACTACCCTAGTCTCGGTACCACGCTTATAGAAGACTGAGATACTCTAACTAAATAGAGCGATGGATCCCATAAGTAATAAAAGAAAGAACTTACTTAAATAGGAAACTTAAATACCACAGAGAAATCACAAACACTTACTTGAAAAGGAAAGCATCCGCCGAGATACAAGTGTGGGGAAGATCGCCGACAAGCCCGGCGCTTCCCCGAACTCTCCCTCACTCTCTCCCTATTTTCTAAGCACTTTGGCAGTGCTAAAGCCTTTGAAATGGAGGTCTAAACTCTCTTCTTGTGTGTTGTCTTCTTTTCTGCTGAATTCCCCCTCTATTTATAGGTGGCAAAGTGCTAGCGGGCATTTGAAGGTGAAGGAGGGTCAGTGGGCAAAAGTTGCCCCATGGGCGGCCGGGCATGCCGGGCGGCATGCAGCACCGGGCGACCGTTGAATGAGGTCAGTTTCCGATCAACTTTCTTTGGACATCTCAGATTTGGTCCGGATGATGGTTGTTGAGTCGGTTTTCAACCGCCTTATCCACTTGGCGTCGGTTGGCATGATGGGCCGAGTGGGCTGGACAATCCGGGAGGAAATTCCCAGGCCGGGCAGCGGGGTAGGCCGGGCGGCGACCTATGCCAGGCGGCAGCCCATTTATTGTGCCGACCCCCTCCGGGTCATGTTTTCACTTGTCCAAGTTGTACCACATGAATGGCTCCTTTACTTCTTCACTTCTCACCCTTCTTAGTCCGGGGATGGAAGACGGCCTCATGGTGGAGTGATTTGCAGGGCCGGTTAGGTCGGATGGTTCAGCCTGATGAGGCTCTGTTTTAACAAACCGGGTGGCTGATTTCAGCCTGATATGACCCTGTCGGCGGAGTTCTGATTTCAGCCATCATGACCCTGCCGGGCCCTGATTTCAGCCTCATACGACCCTGTCGGCCTGCTGTCTTGCGGTAGTATCGGCCGACGGGGCGTTTCTTCATGTTTTTGTATATTTTGGCTCTTTTATACCTGCAAACACATGTCTCACCAAAGCTCGTGGAAATGGTTAATAATAAACTGCTATCACTATTTTGTTTATTCCTTTTATGTTGTTTATGCAAGGATTTGATGGTCGGATTTAGCATTTAAGGACCGTCAACAACACCCCCACACTTAATCTTTGCTCGTCCTCGAGTAAAGGAATAAAGACTAAGGTGAATCATAACTTCAATTGGTATGATGGTAGCATGACAATTATTCCTAGTCATACTTGTACCTATGAACTTTTAAAGTGTCTATCATGTTACCTTGGGTGGTTGAAGGATGGAATGGTCCTGACTCTAATCATCTTCACTCATTCTGCTATGTAGCTTGGGTTTTTGAAAAGATTTTCAAAACAAATCATAGTTGTACCCCTCAAATGATTCTCTCAAATCGCTCAATGTGTATGGTTCCTCACCAGGACATTACCTCTTTTCATCCTACTTCTAAATATGGCTTTATGTGAAGCTCAAGGTAGGGATAAAAGGGAGGCATACTCGTGTCTCATATATTACTAAGTCAAAAACTGGATCCGTGGAGAACAATTCATGAACTTTTGATCAAGCATGTGCACATGTGGATATGTGGATGGAAAATGACTGAATGTGAATACTCACTTTTCTTTTAAGATGCTCCCTCCCTTCTATTGGATAGGCGTTTTAGAATATGGGCTAATTCTTTCTCTATTTTTTTCACTTTTTTTTATTTGAATCATGAATGGCCCATGTCACTTTTACAAGGATATTTGGAGAGGAAGTCTATCAGAATATGATGGAGTACATTATTTAATGGATGAATAATGACATGGAAATGCTATCTTCCAGTGTAGAAGAAATAGCACATGGATGATTGTCACACCCATTTTAAGAAGCAAAACGGGTGCAGCCGTACGTGTGCCCAGGATCAAGTTATACACACATACGGTACATCATCAATGGTAAATAGAATAAACATCCATATCCTTTAATTATTACATCATATCTTTATTACAAAAGGACCCGTGGGTCTAGAAAAAAAATTCATTCAAGCAGCGGAAATTAACTAGCGTAGACGTCCCAATCACCACAGGCATCGACTGGTGGATCATCGCCTAGTACTCGCTTCCTTCATCTTCGTAGTGGCTCCAATCTTCTCCTTGGGCTGAACATCAACGTTGATGAGGACATCACCATGCTGGATACACGCATATCATGGCCTTACCCAAGTTAGAAGTCGTCACCAACACGGTCGCCGCGTTTGTCTCGGATTCAGACGACACCCCTTCACGGTTTTGATGATATCTCCCACATCCGATGTCCAAACGAGGCGTTCTTTGATGCGTTGGAAAGAAGACAACGACGCCGTCGTTTTGTTTCTGGTCCTAGCTCCAGAAGGGTCATGAGTCATAATATGTGACCATGACAAGGTGCTGCGCCACCTATTTTGGGCCAACTTGGCCATGTATCGTGTCGGGCCTTAAGCCCATGTTGTGGGTGCCTCCCCTGGTCGCCCCAAACCCTAGGACGTCCCTGGTTCCTACATAAACTCAGTAGCAGCTGTATTTTAGTTTTGGGTTTTGTTTAGTTCAGTTTTCCAGAGAGAAACTAGATCGAATTATTGTAACTGTGGCGACAAGTCCTTTTACAGTAATCTAGGGCCCATATTCTTGTTCTACACCACTGTGGCGATTAGTCCTTTTGTGTTTAGAGCTTGAACCTTTTCTTGTGATTCACTTCATCCATATTTGCAATTTCAGATTGCATGTTTATCCTCTCTTGCTTGTGTTCTCGATTTTGCTTGCAGGAACAATCAAGTTGTGCTTGTTGTAACGGTTGCGGGGTTGGATCATGTCCGATTGAAGCTGGATCATCGATGCCGAGTTCCCCAAATTCGAGTTTATCCCCTTACCTCTCGAAAGATCGGGCCATATTTACATCAAGTGGTATCAGATTCCTAGGTTCCCCGTGAGGTATTATCGTGTTCTTCCCTTTAGATTCGTTTGTGTTCATCACCTTTTGTCAATGAAAAAGCCTACAAAAAAAATTTCCCCACCATCCCAGACATTGTTTAGCCTTTGCATAATTTAATTTCAGAGTCCGTAGTGTTGAGTTTGTGTCCTAGTCGAGTTCAGTTGCTGGTTTGAATTTGTGTTTTGATTCCGTTTGTGTTTTGATCTTCGCTGCACACCACCATCAACATTGGTTTTCTATTGGATTCACCATCGTGTCACCCACCCACCATACCCACAATTTGTTGCCAACAAAAAAAAACCCTACCCGATTCTGTCCCCCCCCCCCTCACCCCTCAAACCCTATCTTGACATACCTTCGGTAAAACAGGCATAACTTTTCGCTTGTTGCTCCAATTGGGCTGAAATTTTTACAGCAAATTCTTGACTCAAAGTTGAGGTGATCCACACTGGCTCCGCCCTGTGTTCCCTTGTCATAAAATTCAAAAAAAATCGGGAAAAATAGAAAAAAAATTGTGAAGTCAAAAATAGCTCTTTTGGTGAAACTTTGTGATTTCGCCTACCATTTGTTTTCCCTCTGTTTGAGTTGAAACTTCTTGTGGTTCCTTCCTTTGTGTTCCTCTATCATAGAAAAATAGTGGAAAAATCATATAAAAAATTGAGATTTTGATTTGCACCCCCCCCCCCCCCGCGCGCCCTGAAATTTCTAAGTCTGTGAAGTCTGTTTTGATCCTTGCTGCCTTTGCCATTGTTCTTGTTGTCACAACTGTTTTTGAACATGATTCTTTTGCCAGCAATTAGGACACTGCTTTGGACATTTATTTAGTGCTACTATCTGTTATTGAATTGTGTTCCATTGACACACATATTAGCCTTCCAAGCTATACATCTTGCAGCACAGGTTTCTTCCTTGCAACTGTTACACCCAAGCTCAACTACAAATTGCGTCGACCTATTTGGCTTTTGTAAGAACACTTGCAAGATTGTGATACATTGCTTCTGATATTGTTTTCCACTTTCTACACCCTCTGCTGCCTGCTAGTTGATAGGGCTAATCTTTTTGTTTAGTCTTGTCTTTTGCTTTTAACCATGTCAGAGAAAGGAAAAGAGACACCTGGAGAGTTGGAGTCCCCTACAGACTTCAATGATTGCGTGTCCAAGGCCGAGCTCACGAAGCTTCTTGCGGACCAGCGTACATTCATGGAAACGAAGTTTGCCCAGTTGATGGGTCACATCAACATTGTTGTCCACTGCATTGAGGATGTTGAACGACGACCTCCACCTCAACGAGCTGCTGCGGATGATGATTTTGACCGTGATGCAGACCGTCTTCACCGTAATCAACACGGTATGGGAGGTAATAACAATCATGGTAATACTGATACTTTTGTTAAGCCCAAATTTAACATACCACCGTTTTCTGGTAGTGCTGATCTTGAAGCATACCTAGATTGGGAACTTGCTGTTGAACAGAAATTTAATTCTCATTTAGTTCCTGTTGAGCATAGAGTTAGACTTGCTACTAGTGAGTTTACAAGTTTTGCTCTCTTTTGGTGGAATGATCTTTGCAATACTAATGTTGCTATACCTGCCACTTGGCCTATTTTGAAACAACGCATGAAATCTCGTTTTGTTCCTCCTTATTACCAACGTGATTTATGTTTAAAATTACAATCTTTGACACAAGGTAGTAAAACAGTAGAGGAATATTATCAGGAATTGCTAATTGGTTTAGCCAGTTGTGACATACATGAAGATGATGTTGAAACTAGTGCTAGATTTTTTGGTGGTTTGAATCGTGATATCCAGAATATTGTTGACTATAAAGAGTGGCATAGGTTCAGCCAATTATATCATATTGCTCTGAAGGCTGAACGAGAAGTACAGGGATGCCTTCCACAACAATTTTGCAGGTCCAACACTGAGCAATCTCTCCAGCAACGCACTGGAGTAGAGAACTTGAAGAGTCAGGTTGCTAAGCCACCAGCAACAATTCTTCCACTTGCGCCTACTTCTGAAGCGCAATCGTCTAGTGTGCAGCACCAACACCAGAAGAAGGTTACTACTTCCGGTACTAGGAGTGGCTCCTCCACGTCTATTATTTGCCACCGCTGCAAGGGCATGGGACATGTCATGAAGGATTGCCCTAGTCGTCATGCTTTCATCGCTACTGCTAATGGGTATGAAAGTTGTAGTGATGCTGAAGATGAATTTGCTCGTATGCCTAACCTTGTTGCAGATTCGATGGAGGAGCAGAAGACTACCGCCATTGATTCCATTGCTGCCACCGCGGGTTTTCCTAGTCTCATTGTACAGCGTGTGTTGACCACTCAGGTGGGACAAGAGGAAGAACAACAACGCAACAATTTATTCTACATGTACCTCATTATCGTGGACCGCCGTGTTCTCACCATCATTGATACTGGGAGCTGTAACAACTTGGTAAGTTCTGATTTGGTAAGCAAACTTGGCTTGACCACGTATGCACTACATCAGCACTACCACATCAAATGGTTCAACAATAGTGATACGGCACAGGTAACTCGATCAGTATGCATACAGTTTTCAGTAGGTTCTTATCAAGACTCTGCTGATTTTCATGTTGTACCTATGCAAGCATGTTCGCTTTTATTAGACCGTCCATGGAAATATGATACGGATGCTGCCCACCATGGTAGAACTAATACATATACATTCGTGCATAAGGACAGGAATATTACTTTGCGTCCGTTATTGCCTACTGATATTAGAAATCATTTTAAACTGCATGCTGAAAATACTGAGAATAAACATGATAACAAACAACTTTCTGATGTTATACATAAGGCTATTCAGTTAAAGGGAGGTGCTTTTCTTGCTATGACATCTACTATTACTGAACTTTGTGATAATCATGATGCACCTTGCTATACTATGCTTTGTCGTGATATATCTTCTATCGACGATCATGTATCTTGTACTTTGCATTCTGCTAGTACTAACCTTTTGCAGGAGATTGCTGATGAGATGGAGTCGAGGGCGACTCCAATTCAAGAAGGGGAGGATGATGAGGACATCACCATGCTGGATACGCGCATATCATGGCCTTCCCCAAGTTACAAGTCGTCACCAACACGGTCGCCGTGTTTGTCTCGGATTCAGACGACACCCCTTCACGGTTTTGATGATATCTCCCACATCCGACGTCCAAACGAGGTGTTCTTTGATGCGTTGGAAAGGGGACGACGTCGCTGTCGTTTTGTTTCTGGTCCTAGATCCTGAAGGGTCGTGAGTCATAATATGTGACCCTGACAAGGTGCTGCTCCACCTATTTTGGGCCAACTTAGCCATGTATCGTGTCGGGCCTTAAGCCCATGTTGTGGGTGCCTCCCCTGGTCGCCCCCAACCCTAGGACGTCCCTGATTCCTACATAAACTCAGTAGCCGCTGTCTTTTAGTTTCGGGTTTTGTTTAGTTCAGTTTTCCAGAGAGAAACTAGATCGAATTATTGTAACTGTGGCGACAAGTCCTTTTACAGTAATCCAGTGCCCCTGTTCTTGTTCTACACCACTGTGGCGATTAGTCCTTTTGTGTTCAGAGCTTGAACCTTTTCTTGTCATTCACTTCATCCATATTTGCAATTTCAGATTGCGTGTTTATCCTCTCTTGCTTGTGTTCTCGATTTCGCTTGCAGGAACAATCAAGTTGTGATTGGTGTAACGGTTGTGGGGTTGGATCGTTTCTAATTTAAGCCGAGTCGTCAACGCCAAGTTCCCCAAATTCGAGTTTATCCCCTTACCTCTCGAAAGATCGAGCATTTACATCAAGTGGTATCAGATTCCTAGGTTCCCCGTGAGGTATTATCATGTTCTTCCCTTTAGATTCGTTTGTGTTCATCACCTTTTGTCCACGAAAAAGCCTACAAAAAAATATTTCCCCACCATCCCAGACATTGTTTAGCCTTTGCATAATTTAATTTCAGAGTCCATAGTGTTGAGTTTGTGTCCTAGTCGAGTTCAGTTGCTGCTTTGAATTTGTGTTTTGATTCGGTTTGTGTTTTGATCTCCGCTGCACACCACCATCACCATCGGTTTTCTATTGGATTCACCATCGTGTCACCCACCCACCATACCCACAATCCATTGCCAACAAAAAAAAAACCCTACCCGATTCTGTTCCCCCCCCCCCCTCACCCCTCAAACCCTATCTTGACATACCTTCGGTAAAACAGGCATAACTTTTCGCTCGTTGCTCCGATTGGGCTGAACTTTTTACAGCAGATTTTTGATTCAATGTTGAGGTGACCCACACTGGCTCTACCCTGTGTGCCCTCGTCAAAAAATTCAAAAAAAATGGGGAAAATGGAAAAAAAATTGTGAAGTCAAAAATAGCGCTTTTGGTGAAACTTTGTGATTTTGCCTACCATTTGTTTTCCCTCTGTTTAAGTTGAAACTTCTTGTGGTTCCTTCCTTTGTGTTCCTCTATCATAGAAAAATAGTGGAAAAATCATACAAAAAATCGAGATTTTGATTTGCACACCCCCCCCCCCCTGAAATTTCTAAGTCTGTGAAGTCTGTTTTGATCCTTGCTGCCTTTGCCATTGTTCTTTGCCATTGTTCTTGCTGTCACAACTGTTTTTGAACACGATTCTTTTGCCAGCAATTAGGACACTGCTTTGGACATTTATTCAGTGCTACTATCTGTTATTGAATTGTGTTCCATTGACATACATATTAGCCTTCCAAGCTATACATATTGCAGCACAGGTTTCTTCCTTGCAACTGTTACACCCAAGCTCAACTACAGATCGTGTCGACCTGTTTGTCTTTGGTAAGAACACTTGCAAGATTGTGATACATTGCTTCTGATATTGATTTCCACTTTCTACACCCTCTGCTGCCTGCTAGTTGATAGGGCTAATCTTTTTGTTTAGTCTTGTCTTTTGCTTTTAGCCATGTCAGAGAAAGGGAAAGGGACACCTGGAGAGTTGGAGTCCCCTACAGACTTCAATGATTGCGTGTCCAAGGCCGAGCTCACGAAGCTTCTTGCGGACCAGCGTATATTCATGGAAACGAAGTTTGCTGAGTTGATGGGTCACATCAACACTGTTGTCCACTGCATTAAGGATGTTGAACGACGACCTCCACCTCAACGAGCTGCTGCTAATGATGATTTTGACCATGATGCAGACCGTCTTCACCATAATCAACACGGTATGGGAGGTAATAACAATCATGGTAATACTGATACTTTTGTTAAGCCCAAATTGAACATACCACCTTTTGCTGGTAGTGCTGATCCTGAAGCATACCAAGATTGGGAACTTGCTGTTGAACAGAAATTTAATTCTCATTTAGTTCCTGCTGAGCATAGAGTTAGACTTGCTACTAGTGAGTTTACAGGTTTTGCTCTCTTTTGGTGGAATGATCTTTGCAATACTAATGCTGCTATACCTGCCACTTGGCCTATTTCGAAACAACACATGAAATCTCGTTTTGTTCCTCCTTATTACCAACGTGATTTACGTTTAAAATTACAATCTTTGACACAAGGTAGTAAAACAGTAGAGGAATATTATCAGGAATTGCTAATTGGTTTAGCCAGTTGTGACATACATGAAGATGATGTTGAAACTAGTGCTAGATTTTTTGGTGGTTTGAATCGTGATATCCAGAATATTGTTGACTATAAAGAGTGGCATAGGTTCAGCCAATTATATCATATTGCTCTGAAGGCTGAACGAGAAGTACAGGGATGCCTTCCACAACAATTTTGCAGGTCCAACACTGAGCAATCTCTCCAGCAACGCACTGGAGTAGAGAACTTGAAGAGTCAGGTTGCTAAGCCACCAGCAACAATTCTTCCACTTGAGCCTACTTCTGAAGCGCAATCGTCTAGTGTGCAGCACCAACACCAGAAGAAGGTTACTACTTCCGGTACTAGGAGTGGCTCCTCCACGTCTATTATTTGCCACCGCTGCAAGGGCATGGGACATGTCATGAAGGATTGCCCTAGTCGTCGTGCTTTCATCGCTACTGCTTATGGGTATGAAAGTTGTAGTGATATTGAAGATGAATTTGCTTGTATGCCTAACCTTATTGCAGATTCGACTGAGGAGCAGGAGACTACCGCCATTGATTCCATTGCTGCCACCGCGGGTTTTCCAAGTCTCATTGTACAGCGTGTGTTGACCACTCAGGTGGGATAAGAGGAAGTACAACAACGCAACAATTTATTCTACATGTACCTCATTATCGCGGACCACCGTGTTCTCACCATCATTGATACTGGGAGCTGTAACAACTTGGTATGTTCTGATTTGGTAAGCAAACTTGGCTTGACCACGCATGCACTACATCAGCCCTACCACATCAAATGGTTCAACAATAGTGGTACGACACAGGTAACTCGATCAGCACACATACACTTTTCAGTAGGTTCTTATCAAGACTCTGCTGATTTTCATGTTGTACCTATACAAGCATGTTCGCTTTTATTAGGCCGTCCATGGGAATATGATATGGATGCTGCCCACCATGGTAGAACTAATACATATACATTCGTGCATAAGGACATGAATATTACTTTGCGTCCATTATTGCCTGCTGATATTAGAAATCATTTTAAACTGCTTGCTGAAAATACAGAGAATAAACATGATAACAAACAACTTTCTGATGTTAAACATAAGGCTATTCAGTTAAAGGGAGGTGCTTTTCTTGCTATGACATCTACTGTTACTGAACTTTGTGATAATCATGATGCACCTTGCTATACTATACTTTGTCATGATATATCTTCTATCGATGATCATGTATCTTGTTCTTTGCATTCTGCTAGTACTAACCTTTTGCAGGAGATTGCTGATGAGATGGAGTCGAGGGCGACTCCAATTCAAGAAGGGGAGGATGATGAGGACATCACCATGCTGGATACGCGCATATCATGGCCTTCCCCAAGTTACAAGTCGTCACCAACACGGTCGCCGCGTTTGTCTCGGATTCAGACGACACCCCTTCACGGTTTTGATGATATCTCCCACATCCGACGTCCAAATGAGGCGTTCTTTGATGCGTTGGAAAGGGGACGACGACGCCTTCGTTTTGTTTATGGTACTAGCCCCAGAAGGTCCATGAGTCATAATATGTGACCATGACAAGGTGCTACGCCACCTATTTTGGGCCGACTTGGCCATGTATCATGTCGGGCCTTAAGCCCATGTTGTGGGTGCCTCCCCTGGTCGCCCCCAACCCTAGGACGTCCCTGGTTCCTACATAAACTCAGTAGCTGCCGTCTTTTAGTTTCGGGTTTTGTTTAGTTCAGTTGTCCAGAGAGAAACTAGATCGAATTATTGTAACTGTGGTGACAAGTCCTTTTGCAGTAATCTAGGGCCCCTGTTCTTATTCTACACCACTGTGGCGATTAGTCCTTTTGTGTTTAGAGCTTGAACCTTTTCTTGTGATTCACTTCATCCATATTTGCAATTTCAGATTACGAGTTTATCCTCTCTTGGTTGTGTTCTCGATTTCGCTTGCAGGAACAATCAAGTTGTGCTTGGTGTAACGGTTGCGGGGTTGGATCGTGTCTGATTCAAGCCGGGTCATCGACGCTGAGTTCCCCAAATTCGAGTTTATCGCCTAACCTCTCGGAAGATCGGGCCATATTTACATCAAACATGGTATAGCAAGGGTGAGTACATGTCGTACTCAGCAAGTGGGGGAAAGGATGACATGGGGCTATAGTCAAGAAAAGGCTTTATAGAGTGGTTTGCATGAGCTTTTAATTAACCTAAGCATCCTATTTACTATGTGGGGTCATCCCAACCATGATTCCACAAGGTGCTATAGTAACCAAGTTCCAACCCATCCCATCTTTCCAACCAAACCCATCCATACCCAACTAATCTTGTGAGGATTCCAGGACGCTCTTGACCGTGAGCACGGCTATCACGATAGTTTGATACTTTACAGAGTTTGTGCCACTTTACCCACAAGTCAGGATTCCCTAGATGCCCGTGGACGCGACCCACATTACACACTTCCTTTGGTGTGTGGCAGGGTTTCACTACGAGGCTTTTCCAAAGGGTCTCCTAGTACATGCTAGCCACTAAGGTTCCACTCCCGTCCATAAGTGATAGCCCTTCAACAAGCAGCTCATCACCCCAGGAGCCCCCTCTTGAGCCTTTCGGATACAAGATCAGTCCTCTCGACTTCCATTCCCCGCTCCACCAAATGCTGCACCGACACTGGGAGAACACCTAATTACCAGGCCAAGCCTTACCCATGTCAGTCTTGTGATGGCACTGTTTTCCTGGGTTGTTACTCCAAGAACCGGTTCCTAGGATCTACAACAAGCCTACCACGACAACCATGTGCCCATGGCACCACATCCTTTCCACCTAGCTTGCATAGATCCCTGAGCCATGTTGCTAAAAAAAAATTACCAAACATTTCCCACGTGACATTGTTCATTAATCAAAATTAATATCAACCCACATCCCATAAGCCATCTAAGCATTTTCTACCCACAATTCACCCATTGTTTCGAGGCGACAAGGAACAGGGTAAAACAATACTAGGAAAACCCTAGCAATAGGTTCCCAATAAATTGACCCAAGCATGCAATTCTATAGTAACATTTCAATAGGTGCAGTATGCATCAAGGACACTTGCCTTTGTCCTGCGCGGAAGGCTGCTCTAACCCTTCAAATTCCTGCTCTTGAAAGTCCTCATAGGGCGGTCCTTGTGTATGTTCGCCTTTACGTAACAAAATACCGACACAAGAAAAACATACAAAAATCAATACACAATTATGCAACAGAGGAAAAACAATATGTAGATGCAATGAATGCAAAGATTATGCTCCTACGAGAATTTTGGCGTAAGAATCACCTAATTTGAAGTTACGAGTAAAAAGTTTTGCTAGTTTGAAGTTTTAGGGGTAAAAGGGTAAAAATAGGGGCTTTTAATGACCTATTTGTAAATTTATAAAATTACAGGGACTAACGTGTAAATTATTAGGACTGAAAAATAATTACTAAAAAGTATAAGGTTGTTTTTGCAAAATTTTATAACTTAAACATAATTAATAATAAGTGTAAGGGGTTAAGTGTAAAAAAATAGGGACAAATTATAATTAAAATTAAGTACAGGGATGTTTCTATAAATTTTTAGGGCTAAAATAATATTTATACAATTAATAAGGATTAAAGTATAATTTAAATTAATTCCAGGGACTAGAACATAATTAAAATCAGTCTAGGGGTGTTTTTGTAAAATTACAAGGTCAAAATAATAGTTCTAATAATGTATAGGGGTGTTTCTGTAAAGTTTTAGGGCTAAAATAATATTTATACAATTAATAAGGATTAAAGTATAATTTAAAATAATTCTTGGGACTAAAACATAATTAAAATCAGTCCAGGGGTGTTTTTGTAAAATTACAAGGTCAAAATAATAGTTCTAATAATGTATAGGGGTGTTTCTATAAATTTAAAGTGCTAAAACTTAATTTTATAAAAATATTTAGGCTTAAATACAAATTTCTACTGTTCTAGACAGAAATAGGGGCTTAAATCTAATTTAAACTAAGTACAGGGGCTAGAATGCAAAACTGCTAACATTATCCAGGAATTTCTGAATTAAATTTTAAACTAAAAATCCATGGACCAGGTGCACGGCTCTATGGACCCGTAGTCCGCTGGTCTATGGTGGACCAATTACATACCCCGAAGGGGTATGTAATCTCGCGCGTTGGATCGAGATCCAATGGCCAGAAATAAAAGGGGCGAGGGGGTCATCGCCGGCGACCGTCTAGGCGGCGGTGCACGGCGGGGCTTCGCCGAAGACCGGCCGGAATGGCGCTCCGGCCAGCCATTCCTCACCGCGGGGGTTCCAGGAGAGAGAGGGGAGGGAGAGGAGCCTCACCAAGGTGATGCGCGGGCGCGGGGGAGGCCGGGAGGTGGTCGGCGGCGGGGCTCGATGGCGGCGGTGGTCGAAGCTTGGCGTGGAGGGCCTCCGGGGGGTCACGAGCGGGCGGGGAAGAGCGGGGGAGAGGCGGCGGGAATGTGCGATGCCGAGGGGTGGCTTTATAGGCGCGGAGGGGGATGGAATCGAGCCGGCGCGAGGTCTCCGGCCATCAATGGCCACTAGTGCCATTGATGCGTGCGGGAGCATCGTAACGGCCGAAACGACCAGAAGTGGGGGGGGGGGGAGGGGAAGTGGAGGTGGTCGCGCGTGCTTGGGCGTCGGTTTCGAGAGCCAGGGAGGCCGGGGGAGGGAGATCGACGGGTCGGTTCGGTTACCGGCGGCGGGGAGTGAGACCGGTGGGAGGAGGGGATGACAGGCGGGGCCCGCGTGCCAGCGAGAGAGAGAGAGAGAGAGCGGGAGGGGAGTGGGTTGCGGCGTGCACGTGCTGGGCCGGCCGGGAGTTAGGCCGCGGGGCTGGTTGGGCTGAGGGAGGGGGAGAGAAGGGAAGGGAAGGCGGCCTGGGCCGAGAGAGGGGAGTGGGGAGAGGGGAGGAGAGCTCCGGGTGGGCTGAATTGGTGGGTTCGGCCCAGTTCTGGTTTTTTTCTCCTTTTTCTTTTCTTTCCTAATTCGTTTCCTCTCTAGATTCTATTCTAATTTCTATTCCTAATTCCCTAGTCACTAATTAATAATTAACTAAATGCATAATGCAATAAAAATCTATATGAGCATGTCATGCTATGCAAATGCAACAATTAATTTAATTTATTATAAAAAACAATTTGTCCTATGTTATTTAATTAAACACCTAAATGCTAATAGTTGGCATTTTTAGAATTTTACAAAAGTAGGGTGTTACAAACCTGCCCCCCCCCCCTACAATGAATCTCGCCCTCGAGATTCAGAAAGATCGGTGAGGAGGTGGGGAAACTTGGCTTTTAATTCTTCTTCACGCTCCCAGGTGGCTTCTTCTTCGGTGTGATGGTTCCATAGCACTTTGCACATTCGGATCACCTTGTTTCTTGTAACTCTCTCAACGACTTCTAAGATCTTGACTGGTTGTTCCGTATATGTGAGGTCTTTCCAAAGGTCTATTTCATCGACAGGGAGTTGTTCTTCAGGCACTCTTATGCACTTCTTTAATTGGGGCACATGGAACACGTCATGCACATCCGTGAGATACGAGGGTAGCTCCAACTGATATGCGACTTCTCCTCTTCTATCGAGGATCTTGAAAGGGCCGATGTAACACGGTGCTAACTTCCCTTTGACTTTGAAGCGTCTAACACACCTCATGGGTGATACCTTGAGATACACGAAATCTCCAATCTCGAAGGATAGGTCTCTTCGCCTACGATCGGCGTAGCTTTTCTGCCTTGACTGTGCAACCATTAGGTTCTCGCGTACAATCTTAACTTGTCTTTCTGCTTCTTGTAGTATCTCAGGTCCGAAGACTTGGTTCTCTCCTGTCTCATTCCAGAATAGAGGTGTCCTACACTTTCTTCCATATAGGAACTCAAAAGGCACCATCTCTATACTTGCTTGATAACTGTTGTTATACGAAAATTCTGCGTAGGGTAAGCTCTTGTCCCAACTCTTTCCATATTTCAACGCACAAGCTCTCAACATGTCTTCTAGTATCTGGTTCATCCTCTCGGTCTATCCATCAGTCTGAGGGTGATATGCAGAGCTGAAGTTCAACTTGGTGCTAAGAGATTCATGTACCTTCTCCCAAAACCTCGAGGTGAACTGAGAGCCTCTGTCAGATACTATCTTCTTAGGGACTCCATGTAAACACACTATCCTTGACATGTATAGTTCTGCCAGCTTCGCACCACTATAAGTTGTCTTGACGGGAATAAAGTGTGCCACCTTGGTTAAACGATCAACTATAACCCATATAGAATCATATCCCGACTGTGTACGGGGTAATCCAACTATGAAGTCCATACCGACTTGTTCCCATTTCCACTCAGGAATCTTTAGAGGTTGAAGTAATCCGGCGGGTCGTTGGTGTTCTGCCTTGATACGTTGACATGTGTCACATACCGCAACATACTCTGCGACATCGCGCTCCGTGCCATGCCACCAATAACGAGTCTTCAAGTCTTGATACATCATAGTACTTCCTGGATGAATGGAGTATGCAAAATCGTGTGCTTCCTTTAGGATTATGTCACGAAGGGGCTTCTTGTCTGGCACACATATTCTTTTACCTATCCATATAGTACCCTTCTCATCTTCTGTGAAGTCGGTAGCTTTTCCTTCCTTAATGAGCTTTCTGATCTCACTTAGCTTCTCATCTTCTAGCTGTCCCTTGCGAATTTCTTCGTCGAGAGTTGGTTCCACTTCCATTGCAACGGCCTCTAACTCATTCACAAACCCAAGGTGCAGTCGCTCAAACTCCTTGCAGAGCTCTGGCGGTAGCCTTTCCACGATTAACTGACTGCAATAGGTCTCTCTACTCAGGGCATCTGCAACAACATTCGCCTTCCCTGGATGATAGTTAATACCCACATCATAGTCCTTAATCAACTCTAACCAACGTCGTTGTCTTAGGTTCAACTCCATCTGAGTGAATATGTACTTGAGACTCTTGTGATCCGTATAGATCTCACAACGATGACCAAGAATGTAGTGCCTCCAAATCTTCAGAGCATGTACCACTACCGCTAATTCCAAATCGTGTGTTGGCTACTTCTCTTCATGCTTCCGTAATTTCCTAGAGGCATATGCCACAACATGACCTTCCTAGATGAGCACACATTCTAGTCCTTGCCTAGATGCGTCATAGTATATGTCGAAACTCTTACTGATGTCAGGTAAGATTAAGACAGGGGCTGACTTTAATCTCTTCTTCAATTCTTCAAAACTGGCTTGACAATGTCGTCATTGGCTTTGCTATCTTGGAGAAGTCCTTTATGAATTGCTGATAGTATCCGGCTAATCCAAGAAAACTTCTAATCTCCTTTACTGTCTGTGGTGGTTTCCAGTCTAGAACGTCCTTTACTTTGCCTGGATCAACTGACACTCCTCCAGCAGAGATCACATGACCAAGAAATGCTACCTCCTTCAGCCAGAATTCACACTTACTCAATTTGGCATACAACTGGTGTTCACGTAGCTTCTCTAGAACTAGCCTCAGGTGTTCCTCTTGCTCTTCTTCATTCTTTGAAAACACCAAGATGTCATCAATGAAAACCACAACAAACTTATCCAATTATTCCATGAACACCTTGTTCATAAGGTACATGAAGTAGGCCGGTGCATTGGTCAACCCAAATGACATTACCGTATACTCATATAACCCATATCTTGTTCAGAAAGCCGTCTTGGGTATGTCTGATGGTCTGATCTTCAATTGGTGATACCCGAATCGCAGATCAATCTTGGAGAATACACAAGCTCCTTTCATCTGATCGAACAAGTCTTCAATCTGTGGTAGTGGATACTTATTCTTGATGGTCACATCATTAAGAGAACGATAGTCCACACACATCATGTGAGTCTTATCCTTCTTCTCGACAAAGAGTACTGGAGCTCCCCAAGGTGAGGAACTAGGGCGAATGAAACCTTTCTCTAGGATCTCATGTAATTGCTTCTTTAGTTCTACCAACTCATTAACTGGCATCCTATAGGGCCTCTTAGATATAGGAGCAGTTCCTGGTATTAAGTCGATAACAAACTCTATGTCACGGTCTGGTGGCATACCTGGAAGTTCTTCAAGAAAGACATCAGGGAAATCACAAACCACTCGTATCTCTTCTATGGGTGTGCCGGTGGTTTGGTTTACTATGACCTCCTTGGCAGTAGAGTTGGCTGCTACGAACTCAACCTTGGTACCCTCTGCACTAGTCAGTTGTACCGACTGCTTGGTGCACTGTATCACTCCATCATACTTGCGTAACCAATCCATTCCAAGTATTATATCTATCCCCTTGGATTCTAGGATTATGAGATTAGCTGAGAAGTCTACCCCCCTTATTTTAAGGGCAACCTTTGGGCATATTTGATTGGTTCTCATCTCTCCACCAGGAGGGCTAACTAGTATGGTATGCTTCATAAGAGCAATCGGTAGGTTGTGCTTTGCCACATATGTGTATGTTATGAATGAATGTGATGCTACTGAATCAAACAAAATGGTTGCAGGTTGAGAGTTAGCTAAGAACATATCGAGCACCACATCTGCAGCTTGCTCAGCTTCCTCAGTAGTGACATGATTGACACGCCCTCAAGCATAATTCTGCTGTCCTCGATTGCCTGGGAGCATGTTGATTGGGGCTTGCCTTGGTGCGTTGTTCCATTGAGGACACTGTCCCATGAAGTGACCTTCCTGTCCGCAGTGATAACATCCGCGCTTCACACCATTAGTGTTTCCAGAGGTAGGGCGGTTCTGGTTTTGTGGAGCTGTTGGGGTGGTGGGGCGGGGTGCTTGCTGATAGGTGGGGCGAGGTGATTGCTACTGGTTAGGGAGAGGTGCCTGGTAGCTGCTGGTTAGGGAGAGGTGCCTGGTAGTTGGAGCGTTGCATTGGAAAGTTGGGGCGTGGAGCTTGCATGGGTGGCCTGACAGTGTTGGAAGCACGGTAGTATGGGTTGGAAGATGGCATCATGCGGGGGCGAGTGTTACTACCAGATGATCGTCCTTGGAATGGCATCTTCCTCTTGCCTTCCCTCTCAGTCTCATTGCGCTTGTTCTCCACAACAATGGCCTTGTCCACCAGTTTTTGGAAGTTTACATAGTCATTGTTTATCAACTAAAACTGGATGTCATTCTGCAATCCCCTCATAAACATATATTGCTTCTTCCTATCAGTGTTCACATCCTCAGGAGCATACCTGGACAGCTGGATGAACCTATTCAGGTGTTCACTTACTGACATGTTCCCCTGTCTCAGGTCTTCAAATTTTTGACTTTTCAACAACTTAATGCCCGTAGGAACATAGTGAGAGCGGAAATTATCCTTGAACTCAATCCAAGTGATGCTTTTCACATCAGCATGAGCATTACAATACGCTTCCCACCAGTCTGTGGCTACACCATATAGCTGATGAGCTGCAAAGAGAACCTTCTCTCGATCATTGCATTGAGCGATCATCAACTTCTTCTCGATTGCCTTGAGCCAATCATCCGCTTCCATCAGATCCTTGGATTGGGAAAAGGTAGGTGGCCTAGTCCTTAGGAACTCCCCCAATCTATTCTGGGGTGGAGGCGGAGGTGAAGGTGGGGGTGCATTGTGGTTCTGCTAGTTGTTGTGGTTCTGTTGTATAGCGCCCAAAGTTTGGATCATTGTCTGCATAAGCTGAGTCTGCATGGCCAAGAATTGCTCAAAGTTCGAAGCATTATTGCCATCCTCGTTGTTCTGATTGCTACCTCCAGCGTGGCCTCTAGTGCGAACCATCTGATAGAATAGGTGGTGGAGTTAGTGTGAGACGAGGTGTGGTAATAGCGAAAAGAAAGATCCCCATCTAAATGTATCAAGGAATGATAAGTAAAAGATAGTTTATTTAATGAGCAACCAAACGATGAGGTTGTGGACAAGGTGCCGAGGCATCCCACAACTCACATCAAGAACACTTATTTAACCAAGCCACGGAGTTCATTACATCACACTATGAAAGTAAATCGATCTAAGCGTTTGATTGTTACAATCTTTATTCATGGTTAAGGGAATCTCCTAGGCACGGGAGTTTACTTCGTCAGAGACCGAAGGTAGGGAACTTGCACGCTTCGGGGAGTTTGCAGTCCAAGTGCGGATACCAGAGGAGTAGAGGTCACTCTGCTCGCCCATCTTGACTCGCTGGTCGCGCTTTATGTAATCCTCAGTATCACACAGCCTCTTCTGAAGAGTGTGGTTCTCCCTCTGTAGTGCTTCCATAGCACGGTTAAGTCCACCGCGACTCCCTGAGTCTCGTCCATCTCCCTGGTGCTCACATACCATTCTGTAGGAGCGATGGTGTACTTCTCCGTGCCTGGCTTTCAACGGGGAATATGGGCAAAACTTGTCTTTGCTATTCCATGGCGGTGAGTGTAGTGGAGGCTAGTGAGAGCCCTCCAAGCAGCGTCGTCCACCGTGGCCCCATGAGTAGCCCTAGGGGTGCGGCCACGGTGAGTAGATATGACACGGTCACCATCGTAGAGGTTGACCTCCGCATGCTTTCCTAAAGATGTAGTTCATAAGTTAACTTGAAAACTAGGAGGAAAGGGATAGAGTGTGCAAACCATCACTGTGGAAGGTGTGGAAACTTAGGAACACTAGCCTTGTGTCGATTGTCCTTGTAGGTTCATCGATGTTGCTTGGAGACCGGTCACCTCAACTTTTGATGTGTTGGCTTAAGCGGCAATGTGCAATGTGTCGGTGGGGGGCCTTGCATTGTTTGTGCGTTGAAAATCTTGAAGGCCTCCCCCACACTTGATCTTGTACCTGGCTACTTTATTTTATGGTGTTAAAGTTGAAGCAACTCCTATGTTGATAGGTCCAGAATAACCATTGTTCTTTTTTGTCTCAACCTAAAATGGTTAGCGACCAAAAATACATGAAGGCAAACATAGCCCTAAAACATATTCTTGCTTTTATTTAGGAAAAAGAGAAATGATAATCCAGGCCATCTCCCGGTAGTGCATTGTTTACGGTCAGAAGCTTGACCACGGGGACTTCATATTGCAGCTATCATTGGAGATGTAGTTCCCAGCCCACCACCAATTCTTGATGTGGCATTGAAGCTCTAGCTGCAAGGTTAGTGCCAAAGTGCAATCAACGAGATTTGCAAAATTTATGGTAAACAAAAGCATCTACATCCATCCTAACAAATATTTTGCTAATGAGGCTCTTGAGGCGATTGTAGTTCTCGTAGGTGTGCTTGGCACAACAGTTGATTGACTCTAGAGATTCATTAAATGAGCATGTATCATGTGTGTTTTCAAGAAAGAAGCTCTCATGCTCATCTATTAAATCTTCACCTTCTATTTCTAGAGTCAATGGCTCCACAAATCCAATGGCCCAAAGTTTCTCCTTCTCACAGAATCCATCGATAAGGGTCATAGTCGATTCTTGATCACCATTGAGAACATAGTAATGAGGGTAAGAAGAAAACGGCTTAGGCAAGTCAGGTGATGGCGTTTCAAAAGGATTTGGAGTTTTTCCCTTATCATCATCTTCTTGGGTGAAAAGCTTCACGCTCTCAGAAAGAACAGGCTTCAATGATGCAAGTTGAGAAACAAGCATTACTTTCTCAAGCGGGGGATGCTCAAGATGAGGCCTCACCAACGTATTTTCTAAGCAAGAGGTCTTGGTGGCAAAAGCAATTTCTCTAAGATTTTTAGTAAGGCTCCCTTGTGATGCTCCTAGTAGGTGGAGTTTTTCTAGTGGGTAACCAAGGAGGTGTTCAAAATTGATAATAGGAAAGACATGGAAGTCTAGGTGAAGCTCAACTTTGCCTATCTTGATCGGTATAGCCCTTGCAATCCCTCGACATGGAAAGGTTACTCCTGATGCATCCTTGTAGATTAACTCAATCGGCTCTAGGTGTATATCATCCACAAGTTGTAAAGCTATGTATTCGGGGATGATATTAACTCCTATGGTGGGATCATAAAGGCCCTCTACGGCATTTCCTCGTATAAGACAAGGAATGGTTGTGGAAGGCAAATGGATTTGAATAGCTTTGAAATAGCACTTTTCTTCCTTCAACCACTGCTTCTTCGTGGCCTCCTTTGGAATTGCTTGTTGGAAAGGACTAGCAGGCAAAGCAGATACCGTAGGCTTGTTATGCCAGATATAACTCGAGGTTTTTCTATGATCATCAACTAAGTTTTCTTCAAATTCAACTAGCAACCCTAGTGGTGGAATTTCTTCTTCCTTCCGAGAGGTATCAACAGCAAACTTTAGAGATGAGAGAGCTATGGGTTCGAATTTAGCTATTGAGGGACCCTCATTTGTTGGATTTCCATCCTCTCGAGAACGAGGAGGATAGACAGGAACTAGTGGGTTCTTTTTGGAACAATAATTCGAGGCATTCCCGAAGTCTTTAAAAAGACCTTCCTCAAATTCAAATAAGAACTCTGGAGGTTGAATTTCTTCTTCATCTAGTGTTCGAGGTTTGGGGGACGGCTCAAAAGTCAAATATGGGGATCGACAAGGTATGGGCTTGGATTTGGCTATTGAGGGGTCCGTGCGGCTCGACGTAGCTTCCTCCTGTAGGGGCTCACTAAGGTCGGCTACGAAGGATGTGTTTTCTAATATTCGCTCAAGGAGTTCCCTTCCTTCCATCGCAGTCCTTTGCTCAAATGATCCTCCAGAGGCAATGTCGAGGAATTGGGTAGACTCTTTGTTTAGACCCGAGTAAAAGTGTTGAAGCAACATTTCATCGGGTACCGACAAGTCTGGGTCAGATTGCAGTAGCAAACAGACCCTATCCCAAGCTATTCCAATGGATTCCTTCTCATTCTGGCAAAAACCGAGGATTTCCATACGAAGGGAGACAATACGGGACGGAGGGAAGAAAGCAAGACAAAATTTATCTCGAAGTCCTTCCCAATCACCGTTTACACTCCCGAAGGTACGAGTGTACCATTGTTTCGCCCTCATCTTGAGGGAGAAGGGAAACAATTTCCACTTTAATGTTTCATGTGTCATACCGTCAATGAACAGACATGAACACAAATACTCAAATTCTCGCAAATGATGGTAAGGATTTTCAAAATCTAGACCAGAGAAGGATTGCTCCTGAACCATGGCTATAAAGCTAGGGCGGAGTTCATAGCCGGATGTAAGAATTGGGTCCACAGACGGCGGTGGCTCAAAGTACTCGCCCTTCGAAGCAGAAAAAGATAGGATGGCGGGTTGCTCCATTATGGAAGAAGGAAAGAAATAAAAGAAAAATAAAAAAAGGAAAAAGATATGAGGACAAACAAGGTTCAAAGGTGATACAACAACCGTTCCCCGGCAATGGCGCTAGAAATGCTTGTTGACACTTCTTAGCATCGCACCAGAAATATTACTATCCCTGGCAACGGTGCCAGAAATGCTTGTTGGTATTTCCTACGTTCACAGATAAATCCGCAAGCGCACGGATACCGATGTAGCACTTCACGTAGGAGTATTCTAGGTTATCGAATCACAGGGAACGTGTGTGTACTATTTGAGAAACCATGTGGAGTATTCTAGGTGTTTGAGTTGAAATGCGGGAATCCAGGGATTGCATGGGGTTGCATATCATGGTTATGACTAACCGGAGTTGGTGGAGATATTGGTGGTATTACAGGAGATGGGAAATGTGTTTGCTTGTCTCATGATGTGTAGGTCACTGGCGTCGACTTGGCGGTCAACGGTGAGAGGATCGGGCACAAGTAGGGGACTTGGGGCCAGACAATCGGGATGCCGGGTGAAGTCAAGGGTGATCCACACCGTACACGTGGAGAGGCAAGAAGCACGGACGGTTTCGCGGTTGATCCTCAAAACCGTGGTGGTAATGAAGACGGCGTGTTGACCAAGTCAAGGCAAACGGGATGCCGGTGCAAGTAACAAGGGGGCCCGATGGACAGGGACTGGGAGAAACTTGCCGGTGGTCAGGATTGTGGGACAAGGTGACACGTGTCGACATCGAGAAGTCGTGCTTTGAGAAGCGTGCAAGGCAGTTTCCTAGTTTGGGCCTCAAAACCAGTGGCGGTGGTTGGTGGTGCACGTGGCACCATCATGGTGCTTGCTTCGAGATGAAGCAAAGACGTGAAGCATCCAATGGCATTCGGGCGATGAAGTGAAAGATGGGCGGTTATGCCCCCGGTGGTAGGTGGGTGTGTTATGTAGGTCAAGGGTAGAGTGGTCATGTGGACAATAGACCCTAGGCCTATATAAGGAGAGATGTGGCTAGTGGGAGAGGTGCCTCTCTTCCCATTAGCCTTGTGTTAGGACTCTATTCAAAGTGCTAGGAGAGGACTTCATGTTTTAGAGGAGAGGAAAGGGTGTGTGAGAGACATCTCTTGCTCTTCCAAATAGTGGGAGGAAGTGGGTGGGTTCCTAGCCTTGTACCTATGGATCTTGTAAGAACCTTTCTATGATATGAAAAGTATTTTTGTGCTCAAGATTTCCCTCTTCACTTGAATCCTGAAATTCCCTTTTTCTTATTTTCGGAGCTATTTTCATGGTGACTTTCGATCTCACTTTTGGATGAGTTTTTGGTTCGGATTTCTTGAGAAACTTGTTGCTAGGATGAGCTAGAACAATCCTCTATAGATCCTTGACCGAATTCATAGCTCTAGCACCTTCAATTTGAAGGATTTCTCAAGTTTCCCCTTTTTGGTACAAGATCTGAAATTCATGATGATTCCTTGTGTTTTTGGAGTGGATCTCTATAGAGATGGGTCGTGATGTATTAAGGATCATCTGGTCCAAATTTCGTGATTTTTGGAGTTCGTTTGATAGGGTTTTGGTAATTTTCTTTCTCGAACGGAGCTGCTGTTTTGACCATGACGGAACTTCCGTGATCATGACGGAACTTCCGTCAAGAACCACGGAACTTTCGTGAGTGACAGTGTTCCCATCGCTCGGAACTTCCATAATTGACGGAACTTCCGTCGGACATCACGGATCTTCCGTCGGGTACCATGGAACTTCTGTCAGGCTCTGTTCTATGACCTTTCGGACCTTCCTTGTTTTGGTTTTTGTTTCTTTTGTGCTTCCGCTATGTGTCCGTTTGGTTTGAGTCATTCCTAGGTTAACAGATTACAAGTTAGTGTGTGTAATCTTGGTGACTCGGATAGAGGTTGGCTTGGGTTGTAGTTGGGACATAGGCCCAGTTCTCTTGGAGAATTTTCATAGGCTCCCATTCACCCCCCCCCCTCTGGTTGCCTTCTCGGTCCTTCAATTGGTATCAGAGCCGGTTTGATCACTAGTTGACCTTCACCGGCTTTGTGATCAGAAGGCAACATGGAGAAGTGTGCTGTCAAGCTGTGGATGTTTGATGGAGAGGACTTCCCCTACTGGAAGTCACGAACCAAGGCGTATCTGCTGAGTCAAGGACGTGCAATTTGGGAGATTGTTGATCAGGAGTATGCTATACCACAAGACCTAAACACTGCTTCTGCAGGTGAGTTAGTCAGGTATGAGAACAACTCCAAAGTTGTTAATATTCTGCTCTCTACACTTGGTAGGAGTGAACATGATAGGGTTGCACACCTCGACACTGCTCATGCTATTTGGGTTAAGCTCTGCACTTACCATGAGGGTACCAACCAAGTCAAGTCTATGCGTAAGGATTCTTACAATAGACAGTACCAAACCTTTGCTCAAAAACCGGGCGAGTCACTAGATGACACTTTTCGTAGGTTTGAGGCAATGGTGTGCAACTTGCGGGCTTGTGGTACCCTTGTGTACAATGACAATGATAGAGCTAAGCAACTGCTGTACTCACTTGATGAAAATGTTTGGGGGGTTAAAATTGCTGCTCTAGAAGAAACTGCTGACTTCAACACCTTGAACTGTGAGCAACTATATAGCAAGCTAAAATCGCATGAATTGTCTAGGAAATCTCGTCCTAATCTTGCTATTCCTACTTCTAGCATGGCTTTGCTTTCTATCTCTCAGAAGGTTAGTCACAGTGATGCTTCTTATGGAACTAACCCCTCACTTGACAAGTCTTCCTTGCAGTTTGCTTTGTCTTCTCTTGTTGCAGCTTCTGATGAACAGATGGAGTGCATTCCTGATGAGGAGTTGTCCTTGCTCACAAGGAAGTTCAGGAGGTTCTACAACAACCGGAAGGAGAGAAGAGGAGGTGGTTCAAGAACCTGCTTCAAGTGCGATGACCCGGGACACTTCATCGCTGATTGTCCCAAGAAGAAGAAGAACGCCGGGTACCACGACAACAACACTGAAGACTTCAAGCAGAAGAAGAACCGCTTCTACAAGAAGGGCAAGAACTCCAAGAAGTTCGCCAAGGCCATTGCACGCGCCTATGTTGCCGCCTTGAGCGATGTTGACCTCACATCAAGCGAAGGCCTTACAAGCTCTATGACATCCCATGTCACAAAATGAAGTTAACTAAACCTAACATCAATTAAGGGCTAAGCAAAAGTATAATTAATCCATGTGCCAAAGAATAAAAAGGAGGAAACCTATTTAATTAAATTACAGAATATTCAAATATGGGTCATCCAAAACATTACCAAAACCAATAGAAGTACCCCAATGTTTTTGCATATTCTGAATGGCCACATTAAAATAGAATTGTGATAATTTTTCCAGAATTTTTGGTAACCATTTAATACCCTTAACAATTCCCCCAAAGTCAGAAAAGTGTATTTCGGGTTTGGAATCTTCATAATTTATCAAAACATATTTAGCTGGTTTACCCAAAAGCAAAGTTGGAGTACACGTTCTCCTGAGCCCACAAAAAAGTTTTTGTCCAATTTGGAGCACGGGAACGTGGCAAAGATGGAGCAAACCCGAGTCAGGGTCTAGAGTCAAACCAGGTCGAGCCCTTTCTCTCTTCCCGGCCAATCCCAACCCGACACCGGGTTGTACCCGGGTACTGTCGCCACCGCCGATCACTGGCGCCCCACGCCGGCCACTGCACCACCAACTCTCCACCCTGTGCCACCGGCCGGAATTGTAGCCGCCCACTGCCGGCAGCCACTCCCTGGCCGACAGCGTGACTCCCCCTCCCTCTCTCTCTCCCTCTCTCACCCGCTCTCGGCCCTCCCTCCGCCGGCCGAGTCAAAAGGGAGCAGCAGAAGCAGCAGCAAACCAGCCTCATCTCTCTCACTCTCTCAACTCGCAATCGGCTCTCACACACTCCAGATCACCCCCGAGCGCCGGCATTCTCTCTTCCTCCCTCTCCCCGGCGAAACCCGAGCCAGTGCCCTGTTCTGTCCACCATGGCCGTCGCCGCCCAGAGCTCTGCCTACGCAACCTCTCCGTCCCCTCTTTCTTCGTAAATTGACACGCAAGGACCACACCCCACTCCCCTCTGATTCCCTCACTCCCCTGTGTTGTGCTCTCACTGGAATTCGTGAAGCCGGAGTCGCCGCCACCGGATCCGACCCCCCCCCCCCCCCCCCCCCCGCCGACGGGAGCCCTGCTCTGGCCTTCCCCCTCGACGAGTTCCTCGACGCCGACCGTCCCCGAGCCTCCGCGAAGCTCATCGACCGAATCCCAGCCTGCCTCCCCCTCGGCACCGTCGCGTGGACCTCGCCGGAGCTGCCCCTGCCGCCGCGCGTCATCGCCGGCGATCTCCGGTGAGCCACTCTCCCCTCCGACCCCCTCCTCGCAATCCTCGCGGCATGGAGACCATCCGAGCCACACGCGAGCCCCGGCCATGCCGCCGATCAGCTGCTGGGCCGAGCTCGTCGTTGCCGGCCGCCGCGCGGGCGCGCGCGTGTCTGGAGAAGTTTGAACTCGGTGGCATTCTTGTAAATAACAGTAAACTTTGATTAAACTTTAAAATTCAATAACCCGAGAAATAAAAGTCCAAAAATGATGAAACCAATTTTGTTCGACTCCAAAAATCCTCCTCTACCAGGAAAACAGGTTGAGGTCCAATGTTGCTCAGTAAATTAATTTATTTAATACCCTAAAGTTACAACCCTAAATTGCTTAATAAATTGATAAGTAAATAAATATAAATGGTAAATTCATGAAACTTGCTCAGTGGTCATGTCAGGGCTTCCTTAAACTTTCTGCAAAAACACATTTTCATTTTATTACATATTTTCAATATTATTGCAAAATCCTCATTTTCAGTAATTAAATTTATATAAATTATTGGCTAGGGATTTATTCATGAAATTTGGCATTCCTGTTCCTTATGCACTTGTACACTTATGTGAAATCCCATGAAAAATTTGAAGCTACCTAAGTATAAATTCTCTGCTGAAATTGATCATTTGCTAATTAACTAGGAAATTCTTCATATAAATGTTACTTCATGTGTATAGTTAAGGAAAGTGGGAATAAATTAGTTTATGGAAATTCATAGAGAATCATTCATCTTCCCATTGCAGTAGAAATTCTCATGTGCATTTATACTCTTGGTTCTTAATTAACTACATGAGCTAGAACTAGTTATGCAATTAAAGTGCCATTTTTATGTATAGTGTTAGTTTGCATATGGTCACTTTAGCTAAGTGGCTCAAAATGAACTTTCTGAAATTTGACCCTAAGTACTACATTGTCATATCATCATCAGCATGTGATTTCATATGATCAACATCTAGGCCATGCTCATGTTAAAGTGGACATACACTAGGAATTGTGATAATTAAAAGTTGCATTCTTGTAATTAGAAGTTTGTCCCCTTCAAATTTTGTGGTTACCATGTCATACTTAAGTATGCAACCATATTCATGAATGAGTGATTAGTTCATTAATTTATTTGCTGAGGAAGTATCATGAATCTTCATGCCATGCATTCCATCTTTAATTAAGAAAACTCCATGAAACCTTGTGTATTCCTTAGCATTGATGCATGTCCATTCCATATAGGAATCAAGACCCAGGAGATCCCACCGGACCAGCAAGGAGCTGAAGTGCACTTTGGTGAAGACGCTAACTACGATCACACCCAAGGCAAGCCCTGGTGCATAACCCATTAAATTTTCGAGTCCTTTTTCTTTATCACAAGTTAGGAATATTGTATTGTGCATTAAGTGTAGGACTTGGATTAAACACACTTGCATACTCCAGCAATGACCTATGATTAGTATGTTAGTAAGCTTTTCCGTTAGCAAATGCTATGCTTAAACTAGTGGAGTCAACGGTAGGTTATAGATTCAACTATGGTTCAATTGGTTGATGAACTTGATAAAAATGGAGCACCTATCGTTGCAACTCCACGAACAAGTATTGAACCGTACCAAGTGCATACCTTTAATATGGGAATTGGTAAACCTAGTAACTTGGGCGCCGTATTGTTGGACGGCCATACTCATCGATCCAGAGGTGATGTGAACAGCACAGTGGTTGCACGGGTTTGAGGACCGCTGGAGAGTGCATGGGTTAAGCCTCGGATACGAAGTAATGTATCGCGGGGAGGACGTGTACTCGGGATCGATGTCCCCGGACCGACTTTATAGCAATCTTGTGAACGGTGGCCATACGTGTTCTTAAATGATGCGCATGTCGTGTATTTGGGTTTTCCCTGCAGGATGTAAATCAATTCGAATTGCTGTCCCTCGTGGTTATGAGTACCTCTTGTTCGAGCAGCGGCAATGATATGTTAAGTAGTAAAGTTGTGGTTATGTTTCTGAAATTTACTTATGCTATGGATACACAATGCTATGATGTATTGCTCTTTCGCTATATTCATGTCTTAGCAACTAGCTAGACTCACCGTAGCTGTGTTCTACAATAAGCATAGTAAAATCTTGTTTAAGGAAATTGAAAGCGCAGCATAGAACTAATAGGAGCTTTTGTGCAACTATCAAATAAACCCGGTCAGCCCCCTGCATACTAGGAGTCGGTTTTAGTAAACTAGTTGACGGGTAAGTCTTGCGGAGTATGTTAGATACTCAGGCTTTGCGTTGATGTTGTTTTTCAGGTTTTCCTCAGGCCACATATTGTGATTATTGTAACAAGGTTGTGTGGGAAGGTGAGGAGCCTCAGAACTGGACCATTGAATGGGTCCCTAGCTCCCCTAACTGTGATGAGTGAGCCATCGCCATAGGGCTGGCATGGTTCACGTAGGGCTTGATGTCATGTTTTTCATTGTATCGCTTCCTCTAAATTATGTAGTATGTACTAAGGACATATGTATTGTATCAGATCTAGACTTAATTATATTCTACCTCTGAACTTGTAATATTATGCACCTAAGTGATGTAATGTTGTAAATGATGAATGTTCATGTGTGAATGCTGTGTATGGTTACTTCGTTAACCATCTCCCGAGGCGATCCTGTTCGACACACTCTACTTTTCGAAGTAGGGTTGTCACAAGCTCAGAGGAGGAGGTTGAAAAGCCACGAGTCAAGAGGAAGGATGACTTCACCGGACTTTGCTTCATGGCAAAGAACGACCACGACACCAACTCTGGATCCGACTCCGACACAAGCGAGGTACCTCCCACTCTCGATGAGCTCTCTTCTGAACATGATCGTTTGTGCGATGTTCTGCTCCTGCGAGATGATAAGCTTCATAGTGCTGTTCGTGAGAGTAGAGAGCTTAAGTCTAAGTTGGAGAGTGCTGATTTTGAAATTGCTTCACTTAGGTCCAAGCTTGCTCGTGAGGACATTGTTGTTGAGTGTGAGTTATGTGGACAAGGGTTTCCAATCTTCCAAAAGGTTCTGGATACGTTGATTTGGTCGGAGGCGACACACAAATCGATCCGGCTTCAGAACAGCACGTTCTAAACCCCGCAATCGCAGCACGACGTCTCCTCTGGTTATCAACCATCCTAAAACGATTGACCTCGCCGAGAAGGCTAATCCCTGCCTACGAATCAAGAACACAAGCAAGAACAAAGAAGAAGACAACACAATTGCATATGTATTATGAATCTCACAAAGTTGGGGTCTCACAAACCGTGATGACGGCGAAACTGTTTTGAACAGAATAATCTAAGCAAAACCCAAACCCTAATGGTGCGGTGGAGGCTGTATATGAAGACCCTAGGATCGTGCAAGACCCTCTGGACGCACCCCTAATTGGGCTCAAATAGATACAAAGCCCAAAGACCAAAAACAGGTGACGCAGCACCGAAACAGATTCTAGACCCTCTCTTGTTTTGACGATTCCCGATGACTCCGATAAATTTTGATATGAGACCGGCGGAATTGGAAAGGTTTTCTTCTTATCTTTCTGGGCATATGTAGAACGTCCAAATCCGAGTCCGTATACGTCTTGGGCATCCGTTTTAGTGCAGACTGGTCCTGAACCCCGAAACAGACTCGAAGTCGATTTTGGTTGAGCCTCCACCTTGGCTTCCACGTCCTTGCTGGTCCTCCACGTCTCCAAGTCCTTCTCCCATCATCTCCTGGTCCTCTCCATGGTTCCTAATTATAATATAATCATTAGGTAGCAAACCATTCTCAAAAGTGACATATAATGAAGAACGTAGGAATGAGCTCACCTTAATATTTAGTCATCGTGCACGAGCTCTAGTCATTGGAACTTGCAAGTCCAGAATTGGAGGAGTGTTACATGTATCCTTAGGAGTGATGTCCTCATCATCCTTCCCCTCTTGAAGTGGAGTCGTCCTCGACTCAAGCTCATTCTCTTCTCCCAAATATGGTTTCAAATCTGAAATGTTAAAAGTAGGACTAACCCCGAACTCGGGAGGCAACTCAAGTTTGTATGCATTATCATTAATCTTCTCAATTATTTTGAAAGGACCATCAGCTCTAGGCATTAATTTAGACTTTCTCAAATCTTGAAATCTATCTTTTCTCGAGTGTAACCATACTAAATCTCCTACATCAAGTTTTACTTCTTTTCTACCTTTACTACCAGCAATTTTATACTTGTCATTCATCTTTTTAATGCTAAGTCTAGTGGTCTCATGCATTTTCAAAATAAATTCAGCACGTTCCTTAGCATCAACATGAACTCTCTCATGAATAGGTAGAGGAAGTATATCAAGTGGAGTACGGGGATCAAAACCATACACTACCTTGAAAGGACTTACCTTGGTAGTAGAATGTGTTGCCCGATTATATGCAAACTCAACATGAGGCAAACATTCTTCCCATTGCTTCAAATTTTTCTTCAAAATAGCTCTCAATATAGTACCCAAAGTGCGGTTCACCACCTCAGTTTGTCCATCAGGTTGTGGGTGACAAGTTGTAGAAAACAACAACTTTGTACCCAACTTATTCCAAAGCGTGCGCCAAAAGTGACTCAAGAATTTTGCATCACGATCTGAAACAATAGTAGAAGGCATACCATGCAAACGTACAATTTCTTTGAAAAAGAGATCAGCAATATAACTAGCATCATCAATCTTATGATATGGTATAAAGTGTGCCATCTTAGAAAATCTATCCACAACAACAAAAATACTATCACTCCCCCTCTTAGTCCTAGGCAGTTCTAAACAAAGTCCATAGAAATATCCGCCCAAGGAATAGAAGGAACAGGAAGTGGCATGTATAAACCATGTGGATTCAAGCGAGACTTAGCTTTTTGACATGTAGTGCAGCGAGCAACAAAGCGCTCAACATCTTTCCTCATCCTTGGCCAAAAGAAGTGTGTGGCCAAAATATCCTCCGTCTTCTTGGCACCAAAATGACCCATCAATCCACCTCCATGCGCCTCCTGTAACAACAAAAGACGAACGGAACCAACTGGAATGCATAGGCGGTTAGCTCTAAACAAGAATCCATCATTCAACACAAATTTATTCCATACACGACCTTCTTTACAATGCAGCAATACATCCTTAAAATCAACATCAGCAGCATATTGTTCTTTAATTGCCTCAAGTCCAAAAATTCTACAATCAAGTCGAGACAATAAAGTATAGCGCCTAGATAAAGCATCAGCAATCACATTATCCTTCTCTTTCCTATGTTTAATAATGTAATAAAAAGACTCAATAAACTCAATCCATTTAGCATGTCTACGGTTCAAATTACATTGAGAACGAATATACTTAAGTGATTCATGATCAGAATGAATAACAAATTCTTTGGGCAACAAATAATGACGCCACGTCTCTAAACAATGTACAAGTGCATACAATTCCTTATCATACGTGGAGTAATTCAAAACAGGCCCAGTAATTTTCTCACTAAAGTATGCAACAGGTTTACTATCTTGCATCAAAACACCACCAATGCCTATACCACTAGCATCACATTCAAGCTCAAAAATCTTATCAAAATTAGGTAATTGCAGCAATGGTGCATGTGTAAGTTTATCCGTCAAAGCATCAAAAGACTCATGATGTACCTTACCCCAATGAAAATCAATGCCCTTCTTTGTCAACTCATGCAAAGGTGCAGCAATGGTGCTGAAATCTTTGACAAAGTGGCAGTAGAAACCTGCAAGACCAAGAAAACTCCTCACCTGTGTGATAGTTTTTGGTACAGGCCAGCTCTTTATGACTTCAATCTTCGCCTCATCCACCTCAATTCCCTGTGGAGTCACAACATAGCCAAGAAAAGAGACTCGATCCGTGCAAAAGATGCACTTCTCAAGGTTACCAAATAAACATGCATCTCATAAAGCATGAAAAATAGCACGCAAATGATTCATATGTTCATCTATAGATTTGCTATAAATCAAGATATCATCAAAGTAAACTACCACAAATTTGCCAATGAAAGCTCTTAAAACATCATTCATCAAGCGCATAAAAGTACTAGGTGCATTAGTTAAACCAAAAGGCAGTACTAACCACTCATATAATCCAAATTTGGTTTTGAAAGTTGTTTTCCATTCGTCTCCAAGTTTCATTCTAATTTGATGGTAGCCACTACACAAATCAATTTTAGTGAAAATTATAGCACCACATAACTCATCAAGCATGTCGTCTAGCCTAGGAATAGGATGACGATACCTAATAGTAATATTATTAATGGCTCTACAATCTACACACATACGCCAAGTAACATCTTTCTTAGGAACCAAAAGTACAGGAACAGCACAAGGACTAAGTGATTGACGAACATACCCACGATCCAAAAGGTCTTGAACTTGTCGTTGTATCTCCTTAGTCTCCTCAGGGTTGGTCCTATAAGCAGCACGGTTTGGCAAAGTAGCACCCGGAATCAAATCAATTTGATGCTCAATCCCTCTCAAAGGTGGCAATCCCGGGGGTATCTCAGCTGGAAAAACATCCTCATACTCCTGCAAAAGGTTAGTGACAGCAGGAGACACAACACTAGAAGCAACATCATCCAGCGAAAACAAAGCTTCTTTGCATATCAAAGCATAGCAAATATCATCATTATCAGAAATTTCAGCAAGCTCAGATTTTGTTGCAAGACATGAACGACCTTGTAATTTAATTCCAGCACCCTTAGAACTTGAAGAATCATTAACATTACTAGGTGTAGAATTAGAATTAACAGGTTGTTGAATTTCAGGACCTTTATTTTTCAAACTAGCAGCTCTTTCTAAATCAACTTGTACAATTTCAGCAGGGGTCATTGGTAACAAAGTAATTTTAGTTCCTTTATGCATAAAAGTGTACTTATTACTTGTACCATGGTGTACAACATCATTATCAAATTCCCAAGGTCTACCCAATAAAAGTGAATATGCTTGCATGGGTACAACATCACAATCAACAGAATCCACATAAGAACCAATGAAAAAAGGAACTCTGCAAGTTTGTATTACCTTAGTTTTGCCAGAGTCGTTTAACCACTGAATGTAGTATGGATGTGGATGTGGACGTGTGGTCAAAGCAAGCTTGTTGACCACATCAGAACTCACCAAGTTATTGCAGTTCCCTCCATCAATGATGACACATGCTCCGCGGTTCTTGATGATGAAGAAAATCTGGAACAAGTTGTGGTGCTGCATCGTCTCGGGCTGATGAACTTGTGTGCTAAGGACACGTTGAACAATAATGTTCATGTATCCCGTGGTGTCTCCGCCTCCAAGGAAGAGGTCACTGCTGGTGGCAGCGACGTCCTCCTCCTCATCCTCCACATCGGAGGTGCTCATGTAACCGCCATCGTCTGTCACCACATAGGCCCGCCTACTTGGACAATCTTTCTGCACATGACCAAGTCCATGGCAGTGGTGGCACTGAATCCCTGTAGTGCGCCCTGTCGAAGCAACTGAGGAGGCACTACTAGCTGGTACCTGCACAGAAAGTTTACCTGAGCGCGTAGAAGGTGCAGGGGCTGATCTTGGGGCTGCAGAAACAACACTGGTTCCCTCGGTAGCTGCTGGTGGGGGCGGCCGGAAAGATGGCCTGGGCAGCTCCGAAGTCCCCATCGAGCGTGGGGGGTAGGAGTTCCTTGACTTGATATACTCCTCAAAAGCCTTGAAAAGTCCCTGTGATTCTTTCTCTCCAAGCATAGCATACTGAAAAAATTGGGTGAGGGTATAATATTCTTTATAATCAAGGATGTCCTGAATTTCTTTTCTTAAACCAGAATAAAAGTGAAAAATCTGATCCTCTACTTTTTCAACTACAGCACAACGAATCAAACCCTTCTGAAGCTCACTAAAGTACTCCTGAATAATTTTATCTCCTTGTTCTAAACGCTGCAGTTTATTACGAATCTCTCTATAAAAAGAAGGGGGAACAAAACGATCACGCATTGCTACCTTAAGTTCTTCCCAAGTAGTAGGGAAATCAGTTTCAGCAGCTAGACCACTCCACCAAACAATAGCAAAGTCCTTAAACTCACTAGTAGCTTGTCTAATTCTATATTGTTCAGGAACAACGTGGGCATTAAATTTTTGTTCTACAGTCATCTCCCAATCAAGATAAACATCACCATCATACTGACCCGAAAACGAAGGAATTGAAAACTTAATTTTAGCATACGGGTCATCTGGAGCATAGTTACCACGTGGACGACGATTGTAGTTATGGAAACCACCCATACCTTGAGTATTATGTTACAAACGACGTCGTAATCGTGCGGTCCTTGTAGCTGACCTATCCACGGTGCCATCAGCCTTATACACCGTGTCTTCATCATGGACGTCTTCAACATCGTTGTTGTTGTTATTGGTGTTCGTATTGTTGGTTTTAGGAGCGGTCTCCAATGTGACAACCTGATCGGCTAACTTAGAGACCCGCTTCTCTAACTGCTCGATGCTTTCTCCAATGTGAAGTTTGCTGACCGCATCAGTAACGGCTCTGGTGATCATCTCTGCCAAATCACTCTGAGCAGCCTGCAAAGCCTTCTGGAGCTGCACTTGGCTCTCGCACTCAGCAAATTGTGAGGGTGAAGCCATCTCTCCGTCATCACTTCCTGCCATCACAAACACCAAAATAGGAAACAAACAGTGAAGGTTATCCCTACAAAACAGCTAAGCAGTGGTGCCTCTCAACACAGCAAAAGGAGACTCCTTACAAAGCTCTTACAAAGTTCTGAAAAGCAAAGCAAAGGATACCAGAGAGATATGTTCCACGATTGCAAGGGTCACAAAATAACCTGTGTGTTGTCTAGAAGAAATATGTAGAGCTAGGAAGGCCAAATATATATATGTGAGTGGTACACAAATCAAAAACAGGTAGTAAAGCTGAATAAGTGCCCAAGTAACTTGTCCCTAGTTGCTGGTCTAAGTATGTCCTAGAACAATAGTGATAGCAAAGTAGAAACATGGGGACAAAGGCACAACAGGCGATAACAGGGGGCTAAGTGCAAAACAGCCAAATCCAGAAATTTCAGGGGGCTAGATGTAGCACTAGTAGAAATCCCAAATTTCTTTTTTTCTATTTTATTTTTTTGATATTTTTCTCCAACTCACTAACACTGGAGGAGAATCCACAAAACATTTCAGCTCAAACAGAGGTAGGATGTGGCCTACAGAAAATTTTAAAGTTGCAGAAAATGTCGGGTTTAAACTTAAATCAATTTTTTCTTTATCTTCCCGATTTTTTTGAATTTTTTGACGAGGGCACACAGGGCGTAAATGGACAACCGAGCGAAAAGGTATGCCCGTTTTACCGAAGGGGGGTCGGAGTTGGTTTTCAAGAAACCCGAGTAGGGTTTGGGGTCGGGTTTGGAATCGGCTAAGATTTTTTTTTTTGCGGCGTGGATGCAGCGGAAAGTGGAATTTGTGGGGATTGGTCCGAGGTGTTTGAGGGTGGGATTAGGGTGGGTGTATCGATCAATCAACCCTAGCACACAAAGCCGATAGAACAGAGGATGGTGAAGGGGATGGCGACTAGGGTTGCAAGGGAAACACTACTGATGACAAAAACACGAACTAAACCAGCGACTAAACAAAAACTAGGGCACAAACTCAACACTACAGACTCTGAAATTGAAATATGCAAAGGCTAAACACGTGGTTATGGGCGGAGGGGAAATTTTTTTTTTGGCTTTTCTATGGATGATAGGATGAACAAAAAATGAAATTAACTAAGGGTAGTGCAAACCTAACAGTGCACCTGAAGCTCTGATTACCACTTGATGTGGACAAGGGTTCCCGATCTTTTGAAAGGTTCTGGATACGTTGATTTGGTCGGAGGCGACACACAAATCGATCCATCTTCAGAATAGCACGTTCTAAACCCCGTAATCGCAACACGACGTCTCCTCTGGTTATCAACCGTCCTAAAATGATTGACCTCGCCGAGAAGGCTAATCCCTGCCTGCAAATCAAGAACACAAGCAAGAACAAAGAAGAAGGCAACACAATTGCAGATGTATTATGAATCTCACGAAGTTGGGGTCTCACAAACCGTGATGACGGCGAAACTGTTATGAATAGAGTAATCTAAGCAAAACCCAAACCCTAATGGTGTGGCGGCAGCTGTATATGAAGACCCTAGGGTCGTGCAAGACCCTCTGGATGCACCCCTAATTGGGCTCAACTAGATACAAAGCCCAAACGCCAAAAACAGGTGACACAGCACCAAAACAGATTCTAGACCCTCTCTTGTTTCGACGATTCCCGATGACTCCGGATGAATTTTGATATGAGACCGGCAGCATTGGAAAGGTCCTCTTCTTATCTTTCCGGGCATATGTAGAACGTCCAAATCCGAGTCCGTATACGTCCTGGGCATCCGTTTTAATGCAGACTGGTCCTGAACCCCAAAACGGACTCGAAGTCTATTTTGGTTGGGCCTCCACCTTGCTTCCACGTCCTTGCTGGTCCTCCACGTCTCCAAGTCCTTCTCCCATCATCTCCTGGTCCTCTCCATGGTTCCTAATTACAATATAATCATTAGGTAGCAAACCATTCTCAAAAGTGACATATAATGAAGAACGTAGGAACGAGCTCACCTATAAATTTAGTCGTTGTGCACGAGCTCTAGTCATTGGACCTTGCAAGTCCAGAATTGGAGGTGTGTTGCATGTATCCTTAGGAGTGATGTCCTCATCAGTGAGTCTTGTCAAGTTGTGATGAGTGATCTTGCACAGAGGGAGAGTGTGCATGCTCAAGTTGCCAGTCAGCTTGAGAGTGCCCTCAAGGAGCTTAATGAGTTCAAAGCTAGACCAACTCTTTTGGGTGCATGTCAGAAGTGCCCCAAACTCACAGATGAGTTGGACACTCAGTCCCTCAAAGTCAAAGAGCTTGAGTCCAAGTTGCTTCATGAGACTCGCTCTAAGGTCCTTCCACCACCTTGTGAGATGTGTGTCTCTCTTAAGGACAAGCTTGTAATCACTAGGGAGGAAAACAAAGCCCTAGTTCAGGAAAATGACTATCTTGTTTCTAGGCTCCAGAGAACCCTAGTGAGTGAAGAGAAGATTGAGAGTGATTTGGCAAGAGTGAAGGAGAGTGCTTCTAGATCAACCTATAACTTGGGTTTGGGATTTGAGAGGTGTGACAAGGAGAGTGAGAATGTGGGTAAGTTTGTACCTAGCTCCATCTACGAGGATGAGGAAAACACCATTAAACCCACTGACACATACTATCCACCCAATCCAAAACCCTCATTCAACCCAAAGCAAACAGAGAAGCCAAAACCCAAACCTGCAATGCAAGCCAAGCCTAATCCTAAGGGTGTCTACATCTGCATGTTTTGTGGTCGCAAGGGCCTCTTGGATGAATTCTGTTTTAGGCATAAGAGAATTGAGAGGAAGCAAGCTGAGTTGACTAGGGACGCTTCTTATGATGATTTTGTTGACTTTCAGCCTCACTCTTTTTCTCATGCCTATCATGGACAGGGTCATCCCCCATATGGCTTTGATTCACGAGACAGAGGCTTTGCGCAACAGCGCTTTGGCACCCCATGTTTTCCCCATCGTGGTGAGCATCACTCGCGTGGATTTGGCTTTCACACAGACAATTTCTATCCCCACAACCCAAGGTTTGAGTCGAGACGCTATGACAGGCCACGTTTACCCCATCGTGGTTCGCGTCCCATGTGTTCGAATGATAAAGTGCAAAGAACTGTGATGACTACTACCGATCGTATGGTTAAGTGGTGGATTCCCAAATGCTTTTTGTCTAACCCCAGCACTGAGCCATCAACTTTCACTTCTTGTTTTTTGTATGCAGCAGGTGGAGGCTTGGAGAACAAGTGGTTGATGGATTCTGGGTGTTCGCGCCACATGACCGGAAATGCAAAGTGGTTCTCCAGCCTCACTCCCTTGAAGCGTCGGGAGTATGTGACCTTTGGAGATGACAAGAGAGGAAGAGTGAAGGGAACGGGCGCGGTAAAGGTAAATGAGAACTTCACTCTCAATGATGTTGGTTTGGTTGAGTTTCTCAAGTACAATCTCCTCTCTGTCTCTCAGCTTCTTGATGTTGGTTTGGAAGTGCGCTTTAAGTCGAATGCTTCTTGTGTTCTTGATTCAAGTGGTTCCTTGGCTTGTGGGATTTCTCGCATTGGCAGAGTTTTTCAGGCTGATTTTGCTGGTTCTCCTGGTTCTCACAAGTGCTTGTTTGCTCAATCTTCTTCTGAGCTCTGGAAATGGCATAGGAGACTGGGTCACATGAGCTTTGACTTGTTATGTCGCTTGAGTGGCCTGGGTTCTCATCCAGCAATTAATTTGGTGATGACTGTACGCCCTGGAGAGTTGCTTCATATGGACATTGTTGGTCCTTCTCGAGTTCGTTCGGCGGGTGGCAAGTGGTATGTTCTTGTGATTGTTGATGACTATTCTCGCTACTCTTGGGTCTACATTCTTGAGAGCAAGAATGAAGTGTTTCATCACTTTTGGAGCTTAGCTTTGAGGTTGTTCAAGGAACTCCCTGGTGCATTACGAGCGATTCGCAGTGATAATGGCACCAAGTTCAAGAACTCCTCCTTTGATGCTTTCTGTCTTGAGCATGGTATTGAGCATCAGTTTTCAGCACCTCGTGTTCCCTAGCAGAATGGTGTGGTTGAAAGGAAGAACAGAACCTTAGTGGAGATGGCCCGGATGATGCTCGATGAGCATAGGACTCCGAGGCGGTTCAGGGCTGAGGCCATTAGCACTGCTTGTTATGTTTCCAATCAGATTTTCTTGCGCTCAATTCTTAATGTGACTTCTATGAGCTGCATTTTGGGAGAAAGCCCTCGGTTTCTCATTTGCGTGCCTTTGGTTGCAAGTCCTTTATTATCAAGCATGGAAATCTTGATAAGTTTGAGTCAAGATCTTCTGATGGAATCTTTCTTTGTTACTCTCTTCATGGTCATTCCTATAGAGTTTTGAATTTGAAGACTAACACCATCGTAGAGTCCTGCGATGTAACATTTTATGAATCAAAATCTTGTGCAAGGAATGTGATTGAGTCTGCAGGTGACAAGGAGATGAAGGAGAGCGTCTTTGTAGAAGAGGATCTACAGGGCTTTGATGATGATGATGATGATGATGATTCACTTCATCTCTCATCTGAGCTTGTTCCTACTACTACCACTACTCCAGCAGAGGGTCCAGAAGCTTCTACATCGACTTCAGCGGCTGTTGAGCAAGCTCCAGCTGTGGTTGAGGGGGAGGTACACTCTGAGAGAGAGGATCCTCACCACATTCAGCGTCGATACCCACCCCAACAGATGATCGGTAATCTCTATGAGAGGACAACAAGGTCAAGGTCTGCACATCTTGCTTGCTTTACCAATTCTCTCTTTGTTGCAACCTTTGAACCCTGAGATGTTGGACACGCACTATCTGATGAACATTGGGTTAATGCCATGCATGAGGAGTTGGAAAACTTTGAGAGAAACAAAGTCTGGACCCTTGTAGAGCCTCCCAAAAATGTCAATGTCATAGGAACCAAGTGGGTGTTCAAAAACAAACATGGGGAGGATGGTGAGGTTGTGAGAAACAAGGCTAGGCTAGTTGCTCAAGGTTTTAGCCAAGTGGAGGGTTTACATTTTGGTGCAACCTTTGCTCCTGTTGCTCACATAGAATCCATTAGGATCTTGCTTGCATTTGCTACCTCCAAGGGCATTAGACTCTATTAAATGGATGTCAAGAGTGCTTTCCTAAATGGTTTCATAGAGGAAGAAGTGTATGTGAGGCAACCCCCTGGCTTTGAGCACCACAAATACCCAAACCATGTGTACAAGCTTCAGAAGGCTTTGTACGGGCTAAAGCAAGCACCTAGGGTATGGTATGCTAGGCTTAAGACCTTCTTGCTAGAGCGTGGGTATGTCATGGGGTGTGTTGGTAAAACCTTGTTCACTCTAAAGCATGGCAATGACTTTCTAATGGTTCAGATTTACGTGGATGATATCATCTTTGGTGGTTCCTCTCATGCTCTTGTGTCCAAGTTTCAGGAAGCTATGGAGAGTGAATTTCAGATGTCGATGATGGGAGAGCTCACCTTCTTTCTTGGGCTTCAAATCAAGCAGTGCAAGCAAGGCACATTCATACATCAAGCCAAGTACATGAAGGATCTCCTGAAGAAGTTCGACATGGTCAATGTGAAGCCGTTGTCTACACCAATGTCCACAACAACGGCTCTTGACCCTGATGAAGACGGTCAAGCGGTGGATCAAAGGGAGTACAGGAGAATGATTGGCTCCCTCTTGTACCTGACAGCGACAAGACCCAGCATACATTTTGCGGTGTGTCTTTGTGCTCGCTTTAAAGCTTTCCCAAGAGTGACTCATCACAAGGCTGTCAAGCGCATCTTCAGGTATCTCAAATACACCCTTGAGTTTGGTATTTGGTACTCTGCATCTTCATCTCTTGATTTCATTGGGTATTCGGATGCGGACTTTGCTGGGTGTAGAATTGATAGGAAGAGCACTTCTGGTATTTTCCATTTCTTGGGTACTTCTTTGACTTGTTGGTCTTCTCGTAAGCAATCGAGTGTTGCCCAATCCACCACAGAGGCTGAGTATGTAGCTACTGCTCGCAAATCCTATGGATTGTGTCCACCATGAGAGACTATGGGTTGACTTTTAAGGGTGTTCCACTCATGTGTGATAACTCCAGTGCCATTTGCCTAGCCAAAAAACCCAGTCCAACATGGAAAGGTCAAACACATCAATGTGCGATTCCACTTCCTGAGAGACAATGTTGAGAAGGGGGATGTTGAGCTCACATACATTGATACCAAGAACCAACTAGCTGATATCCTCACCAAGCCCCTAGATGCTTCGAGACATGCTTTTCTTCGGGGGGAACTTGGTGTTTGTCATCCGTATGGCATCATTTGAGGGGGAGTTGGTGATCACTTGTATATATGTATCTTACCATTTTTTCTTTGCATCTCATGTGTAACATATGCATTGGTAGATGAGCTTTGAGTCTTATGCTTTCTTGCATTTCTGTTTGCTATGATTGAGCTTGAGCTAAGTTGTGTGGATGTGATGGTAATCTCTCATGCTTAGATTTTCTAGATGGCCTGTTATAAACTCATGTGAGCAACGTGCTAATCTTAAAGGTAAACTGAGCTTCTTGTGAACCTTATGATCTAATCTTGCTAAAACTTGCTCACCATGTGTATAATTGCTTTTATCCTTGTTGAAACTTGCGTTGAGGCTAGTCTAGAGGATGTCTTGGCTTTGGCACCTTGTGTTTACGAAATGGAAGGCTTTGCAAATGTTTAGCTCATGATGTAACATTGTGGGAACATGTGTTCCTTTTGCCGCAAAGGCATGCTCTTTTGTCTTGTGCATAATCTTGAAAAATCTGCTAAGTGCTTTGATCAAGAATTACTCATAATGCTAAATCCAAACATTGTGACTTGAAGCCTCGGGGTGTTTGCCGTACCCAGTCGTGCGACCCTCCGTATGGATAAGAGGACACATGAGGATAAACAATAATCACTTGATCAACTGAGTCTCTGTTGCATATGTGAGCATTTGTAGAGCTCATTTTCTGTGAATGCTTGTTGCCCTTGTTGAGATTGAAACTGGCTAGATTCTTATGTTTCACTTGGTGCTTGTTTTGCCTTGGATGAGAGTACTTACACATGTGGTGACAGATTTTCTCATGATAAGCAAAATTTGATTCTATCTAAGCTAGTCAATCTTTCTGCTTAGCCTATATAGCTCATGGTGTTTATGCCTTGCTATCTATTTTTGATCTTTGCATGTTTAGGAGCTATTGCCTTTACACTTCACGACACTATGGTTATGGTTAGCAAAGTTAAATGCTTGGTTGCATAATTGTTGAAGCTCCTTAGGTTTGCATTTTCATGCATTGCATGTTTGCTTGTTCTTTTGCCTCTTTGATGAGTTCATTGCCAAAGGGAGAGAAAATTTTGGGGTCCTGCACAAGTAATGCTAAGAAACTCATATGGTCCATTTTGCACTACATGAGACCTACCACAACTTGAGGGGGAGCATATCATGATCTTGAGCGTTTTCTTGCGCTTTTCACATTCTTTGTATCTCAAGTTGCTTTCTTTGCCAACTCTTAGTTCTGTGATCCCTACTTGCTAGATGGCTTGTTTTCACCTTTTCTTTGGGTTTGGCCATTTGGATGTGCTTATTTAGCTTCGCATTTTAATCTCTAATCTTTGTGCATTTGGTGTTGTTAATGTACTCATCAAGGGGGAGATTGAGAAACCATGTGGATATGTGCCATGGTTTGCTATATTCGTGATGAGTAATTGACTTGAGTGGATTTGGTGTTTGAGTTGAAATGCGGGAATCCAGGGATTGCATGGGGTTGCATATCATGGTTATGACTAACCGGAGTTGGTGGAGATATTGGTGGTATTGCAGGAGATGGGAAATGTGTTTGCTTGTCTCATGATGTGTAGGTCACTGGAGTTGACTTGGCGGTCAACGGCGAGAGGATCGGGCACAAGTAGGGGACTTGGGGCCAGATGATTGGGATGTCGGGTGAAGTCAAGGGTGATCCACACCATACACGTGGAGAGGCAAGAAGCACGGACGGTTTTGCGGTTGAGCCTCAAAACCGTGGTGGTGATGAAGACGGCGTGTTGACCAAGTCAAGGCGAACAGGATGCCGGTGCAAGTGACAAGGGGTTCGATGGACAGGGACTGGGAGAGACTTGCCGGTGGTTAGGATCGCGGGACAAGGTGACATGCATCGACATCGAGAAGTCACGCTGTGAGAAGCGTGCAAGGCGGTTTCCCGGTTTGGGCCTCAAAACTAGTGGCGGTGGTTGGTGGTGCATGTGGCACCATCATGGAGCTTGCTTCGAGATGAAGCAAAGATGTGAAGCGTCCGATGGCATTCGGGCGATAAAGTGAAAGGTGGACGGTTATGCCCTCGGTGGTAGGTGGGTGTGTTGTGTAGGTCAAGGGTAGAGTGGTCATGTGGCCAATAGACCCTAGGCCTATATAAGGAGAGGTGTGGCTAGTGGGAGAGGTGCCTCTCTTCCCATTAGCCTTGTGTTAGGACTCTATTCAAAGTGCTAGGAGAGGACTTCATGTTTTAGAGGAGAGGAAAGGGTGTGTGAGAGACATCTCTTGCTCTTCCAAATAGTGGGAGGAAGAGGGTGGCTTCCTAGCCTTGTACCTATGGATCTTGTAAGCACCTTTCTATGATATGAGAAGTATTTTCGTGCTCAAGATTTCCCTCTTCACTTGAATCCCAAAATTCTCTTTTTCTTATTTTTGGAGCTATTTTCGTGGTGATTTTTTATCTCACTTTTGGATGAGTTTTTGGTTCGGATTTCTTGAGAAACTTGTTGCTAGGATGAGCTAGAACAATCCTCTATGGATCCTTGACCGAAGTAATAGCTCTAGCACCTTCGATTTGAAGGATTTCCCAAGTTTCCCCTTTTTGGTGTTCTTGGCATAAGATCTGAAATTCATGATGATTCCTTGTGTTTTTGGAGTGGATCTCTTTAGAGGAGGGTCGTGATGTATTGAGGATCATCTGGTCCAAATTTCATGATTTTTGGAGTTCATTTGATAGGGTTTTGGTAATTTTCTTTCCCGAATGGAGTTGCTATTTTGACCATGATGGTACTTCCGTGATCATGACGGAACTTCCGTCAAGAACCACAGAACTTCCGTGAGTGACAGTGTTCCCATCGCCCGGAACTTCCATAATTGATGAAACTTCCATCGAACATCACGAAACTTCCGTCGGGTACCATGGAACTTTCGTCAGGCTCTGTTCTGTGACCTTTCGGACCTTCCTTGTTTAGGTTTTTGTTTCTTTTGTGCTTCCGCTATGTGTCCTTTTGGTTTGAGTCATTTATAGGGTTAACACATTAAAAGTTATTGTGTGTAATCTTGGTGACTCGGATAGAGGTTGGCTTGAGTTGTAGTTGGGACATAGACAAGTTATCTTGGAGAATTTTAATAGGCTCCCATTCACTCCCCCCTCTGGTCGCCTTCTCGGTCCTTCAGTATTCTTCTAAACTAATCCGTTCAAGGACAACAAGAATATGGTAGGTAGAGGGTAGAGAGGATTCCTATGGTCAAGGATCCTATAATAAGATAGGTTCGGTCTTTTACTACTTACTTCGGGCACCGACTTAGCCCTGCATCCACAGCTCTACGATGTACCCGAACATGGAGAATTACAAAGGCCGGATATGGTTGTCACCACCTATCGACTACCTCTACAAACCGTGGGGCATGCGGCAAACAAAGGTAACCTCTAGCCTAGATACTACGTCTACACTATTAATTACTACCCTAGTCTCGGTACCACGCTTATAGAAGACTAAGATACTCTAACTAAATAGAGCGATGATCCCGTAAGTAATAAAAGAAAGAACTTACTTAAATAGGAAACTTAAATACCACAAAGAAATCACAAACACTTACTTGAAAAGGAAAGCATCCGCCGAGGTACAAGTGTGGGGAAGATCGCGGACAAGCCCGACGCTTCCCCGAACTCTCCCTCACTCTCTCCCTATTTTCTAAGCACTTTGGCAGTGCTAAAGCCTTTGAAATGGAGGTCTAACCTCTCTTCTTGTGTGTTGTCTTCTTTTCTACCGAATTCCCCCTCTATTTATAGGTGGCGAAGTGCTGGCGGGTATTTGTAGGTGAAGGAGGGTCGGTGGGAAAAAGCTGCCCCGCCGGGCGGCGGGCCATGCCGGGCGGCATGCAGCACCGGGCGGCAACCCAGGCCGGGCGGCCATTGGATGAGGACGGTTTCCGACCAACTTTCTTTGGACATCTCAGATTTGGTCCGGATGACGGTTGTTGAGTCGGTTTTCAACCGCCTTATCCACTTGGCATCGGTTGGCTTGATGGGCCTAGTGGGCTGGACACTCCGGGAGGAAATTCCCAGGCCGGGCGGCGGGGTAGGTCGAGTGGCGACCTATGCCGGGCAGCGGCCCATTTTTGGTGCCGACCCCCTTCGGGTCATGTTTTCACTTGTCCAAGTTGTGCCACGTGAATGCCTCCTTTACTTCTTCACTTTTCACCCTTCTTAGTCCGGGGATGGAAGACGGCCTCATGGTGGAGTGATTTGCAGGGCCGGTTAGGTCAGATGGTTTAGCCTGATGAGACTCTGATTTAACCTACCGGGTGGCTGATTTCAGTCTGATATGACCCTGTCGGCTGAGTTCTGATTTCAGCCATCACGACCCTGCCGGGCCCTGATTTCAGCCTCATATGATCCTGTCGGCCGGATGTTTCTTCATGTTTTTGCATATTTTGGCTCTTTTATCCCTGCAAACACATGTCTCACCAAAACTCATGGAAATGGTTACTAATAAACTGCTATCACTATTTTGTTTATTCCTTTTATGTTGTTTATGCAAGGATTTGATGGTCGGATTTAGCATTTAATGACTTTCAACATAGGGGAATCTGATGGTACCATGAATAGGCATCTAAGAAGCACAATAAAGTGCATCCAGCCATTGAATCGACCACCTGATCAATACGTGGGAGGGTGAATGGATCTTTCGGGCAGACTTGGTTAAGGCCGGTGTAATCCACACACATTTGCCACTCCTTATTCTCCTTCCGCACCAGGACTGGGTTAGCTAACCAGTCGGGGTGAAAGACTTCTTTAATAAAACCAGCTGCCAGCAGTCGGCCGATTTCTTTTCTAATCATGTCCTTTTGGTCTTGCAAGAATCGTCTAAGCCGCTGCCTTACAAGCCTGGCATTTTTGCGAACGTGAAGTTTGTGCTCAGCCTTTTCCCTTGGAACACCCGGCATATCAGAGGGTTTCCTTGCAAATATGTCTTTATTATTTCCAAGAAAAAGGATAAGTGCGCTTTCCTTTTTATCACCTAAATTGACCCCAATATTGGTGGTCTTGGATACATCATTATCATCTAGGTGAATCTTCCTGGATTCCAGTGCCTTCTTGGGGGGTGTGTTGATCATGGCCTCCTCCGCCATTGCAATCGCTGCCTTTCAACTCCGCCAACTCTAATGTTCTATCAATTCACAACTGTCGTTGCCGCAGTCGTATGATGTCTGAACATCCGAGCGAAGTGAAATAACTCCATTCGGTCCTAGCAGCTTCATCATCATATACGGATAATGAGGTATGACCATAAACTTGGCAATGGCTGGCCGCCCTATGATGGCATGATATGTGGAATCTAGGTCTGCAACCTCGAATGTAATTTGCTCCATCCTGTAGTTCTCTCGAGTGCCGAACATCACTGGCAGAATGATTTGCCCCAGGGAAACTGTCTGCATACCAGGGATCATGCCATGAAACGGCGAGCGGCTTGGCTTGAGGTCGGTCAGAGGTATGCCGAGCTCCTTGAAGGTCTTTACAAAGAGGATGTCTAGACTGCTGCCTCCGTCCACCAATACCCTATTTAACCAGACTCGATTAACAGTCGGCGTCAGCACCAAAGGGTATTTTCTAGGCCTTGGGATGTGATCCAAGTGGTACGAGCGATCGAAGGTAATCGGGACCTCAGACCAACGTAGATAGTGAGGTACTGCTGGCGAGATCGAGTGGACCTCCCTATATAGGATCTTCTATTGGCGCTTTGAATCTGCCGTGGATCTACCACAGAAGTAGTTGACCTCACGCTCGGGATCTTGGAATTCCTCCTTCTCCTCATCTTGGTTGGCCTTATCCGCATCCTTTCTTCCGCCCTTGGGAATCTAGGGGTGGTCCTTGCAGACTTTCAGAGCATGATGAGCAAAGTTTTTTAGCTTGAAGCACTCCCTGGCTTTGTGCGCACCGTCATGCAACAAGCAAGGGCTGTCAAGCATTTTGTCAAAGTCATCCTGAGTGACTTGTTTCTTCTGGTTGGGGCGCTCCATGGTGGCCACTGTCCGGTCCGGCTTGCACTTCCTGTTGTTGTCTTTGCTGTAGTTGGACGGGTCCGACTGATTATGGTTCCGAGGTGCCTCTTCCTTATACTGATGAACTTGGAAGAGGGTCGAGTGTAAGGACCAAAGGTGTACCAAGAGGGGGGGGGTGAATCGGTAAGCCGCTCATGAATCCAAATACTTCAATTTTGCTACTCAAGTCTAACAAGATAAGGAAACCTAGACAAGTCTAGTAGACCAAGACCGTACACATGCTAGTGTTCATGATAAGATAAAGTGCGGAAGCCAATCACACTAGCCCATGCAAGCCAGTAAGTCACCCTACTCACTAGAGCACCCTAATGCGGAATAGCAAAGAGAGGGTCCAAAAATGCTCATGATTTTTCTCGAGGTCTCAGAAGGATGGCGCCTTCCCCTAATCCTCGTTGGACCACTCCTGTCGGAGTCTCAGTCCCTCTCGTCACCAAGTGGAGTTCTCGCACACGAGCCTGCAATCACTCCTCGAGTGAAGACACGGTGTCCGTCACCGCTGCACAAAGCATAAGCTCGCCTCCCTCGAGGACTTGCCGGACTTCCTGAGCCAACATGGGTGCTCACTAGCGATGCCCCTTTCAACTACGGGCGGGCTCAAACCGTGTACAAACGTGTGACAGCCTTCACAACCGATCACGATAGGCTCGATCATTGACACCTAACCGGTCTAGGTCTCACAATAGACTAAGAGTAACAATCTAGATCACACCCTCAAGGACACCCTAGCCTTAGATGTGCAAGATGCTCAAGCTACTCTTCTCTAGCGCTCTCAAGATATGCAATATCTCCTCCTAGTGCTCTCCTCTCTTCCTCTTGGACCTTACTAAATGCCCTTGGGTATTCCACTAGCCAAGAGAGATCTCCAAGACCGCAGCAACGAAGTTATATAGGCTTTCAACCTCAAACTAGCTGTTGCTCCATGAAATTAGCTTCCTGGGCATACTGACCGGACAGTCCGATCACTGCCTGACCGGACAGTCCAGTCAGTGCAACTCTATGCACAAATGGCTTTGCCCCTGCTGAAGCTCCAACTGACCGGACAGTCCGGTCACCTGACTGGACAGTCCGGTCCATTTCTCTCTCCAGTCCAGAAACATTCTGGTGCTATGCTGTGACTGCTCCCCTCGCACTCCTACTGACTGGACCATCCGGTCAGCAGACCGGACCGTCCGGTCTGTACGTAGTCTCCTACTGATAGAGTCCTCGCTCCTCGCGCTAAGTCCTGGAAAAACTCCCATAGTGACCATACAGTCCGATCTCCACTAACCCCTCTGTCCGGTCTCTATGTCCAGAAGCTTAAACTCATCGTCCTCGCTTGACTTGGTTTCCCGGCTTCTCTGAACAGTCCTAGGCTTCTCCACGGTCACCTATTGTTGGTAATTTCATCGAGCAACCTTGCACATCACCGACTAGACATGACCTAAGAGAATGACCTAGACCCCCTCGATAGTCCGGTTTTTCCTATGGACTCAAGGCCCTAACAACTACTCAAGTGTTCCAAACACTTGCACCATAGCTTGTTCTCCGCTTTGATCCATCTCCACCAACCTTTGGACTCCATCAAGTTCACAAGCCTCCATGCTTGCGGTCATTGTCATCAATCGCCAAGGACACCATCATCCACATGATTTGGAATAGAGTTAAGACATGATTCCTACATAGACAACACTCGTGTAGATGTTAGCCCACAATTTCATAGTTGTCATCTATCACCAAAACATCCATACCATGGGGATCCAACCATCAATGGTCATGAAGCTTACAATCTCCCCCTTTTTGGTGATTGATGACAACCACTACTTAATTGAAAAACTTCAATGAATAACCAGACTAAACAAGCTACAAAAAGATCGAGAGGAACCATAATAATATAAAAGAGAAACGCATAAGGTCCTACTCAATCAAGCATCATCTAGAGATATAAGGAAAAGAGTGAAGAGCATACTCTAGATGGGAGAATGCATGCATGTCATGGCAATATATTGAATGAAAGCATAAGGACATGTAATGCAAGGCATAAATGATGAGATGCAACAAGTTAGCATGACAATGCATTAGAATCAAGAACAGGCATTCATCATCATGATATCATACACATGCATACAAGATAAATAATAAATACAAGCACTGCATATGAACAAGAAATAAACCAAGTGAGATCAAATTGAGTCAAACACAAGCGAAATAAACCATGACTCATCATAATCCACGAACAACGAATAACTCCTTGAAAAAAGAACCAAATGGTCTATCTCTCAAAACCTCGTAGCTCCCCCTAGATACAAGCTACTCTCAATCATAACAAGATCACACTCCCACTCCCCCTAGACCTAATATCTTCTCTCCCTTTGGCAACAAGCACCAAAAAGCCAAAAAGGTGGGAAAAGATGAATATCTAAGTGCTCGTGGTCGAAGGAAGTGGTGCAGCAACGTCCACTGTGGGCTCTGCTCCTCGCTGCTCCTGAGGTGGATCCTACTGTGCTCCCTGAGCCTGTGCTGCCTGAGCATCTAGCTGCTTAAAGAAACCAAGGTCTATAGGTGACTCAGACTCGTTGTCCTGTACTGTTGGAGGGACTGTGGCAGTCTCCTGAGCTAAAGTCTGAAGAAGTATGAGGTCTGCCACGTCCTGCTGAGTGAAACCTCCACGGACAAGATCCTCTACTACTTGAGTAGTAAGAGTGGAAACTGTGGCAGTAAGAGGTGGAGCTGAAGCTGTCGCTGACTATGGGGCGGTCTGGGAGTCTGCACGAGTAGTGTGCACAATGTCTGAGAACAGACTCCTGACTGGTACGTGCTGTAAGCTAGAGTGCCCTGCCATCTACGAGCTCGAAGAGTGTGAGGGTGAGACAAACAACGCAGACATAGAGAAGGCTGACACGAGAGAGAGCTGTGCTGAAGAGAAAGTTTGTCTTGCTCCCCCTGTCGGTAAGACCCCTGATAGTGACAGTCCACTGGACTGTGCTGTCATCAGTGCAGTGAAGGGTCCTAGTTGAGTCTGCAGCTGTCGAAACTGAGGAAACACTGAAGGTCCTGGCTGCTGACCGGCCTGCCTCTGAGTAAGCTCCGTCATCTGAGTCACTAGAGCAGAGATAAGAGCCATCTGCTGGAGCTGAAGATCTGCCTATCCTCTGAGAAGCTCCACCATCTGACGTCTGTCCTGTGTCACACACTGTATAAACTCTCCCAACCGTCCTGCAAGTGTTGCCACTATGACAGTGTCCTCAGACTGCAAACCTGTCGGCTAGGGAGGTGCTCCTGTACTGGCTGACTCAGGAATCACCGTCTCTGGCTCAGCTGCCTGCTCGTGTAGTACCGGTGACTCCTGCTCCTCCTCTCCTGTGTGTTGGCTGGAGATAGATTGGGGGGTTGTTTGGTTTATAACTACGTGTGCCTTACCAAAACTTGGTAACACCAAATCATGGGCGATGCCAATTAATTGGTAAATGAATGTTTCGATTGCAGCCTTACCAATATCTTTTATAATTAAGTGTATGACATGTGGGTTCCACGTGTCATATATTTTTACTTTTTACATAACATATTCAAGTGAGATCTTGTTTCGTAGATTTAATTGCAATGAGTTTGATGGTGCAATCGAAATTTACATTAGATCAATGTTCTTTTATATATTTTTGTTTAAAATATAATGACCCAGTAGCCTTGAACTACGTGCAGCTTATGGGTTGCTGCCACCTCACCACTCCCTGCATTGGCAACCATGGCAAAACGCGGGCGAGATTTTGCTCGCCGATGCTTGACCCAGCTACTGGTGTTTACTATTCATTAGCGTTCCCAAATTTTCATTGGCGCACCAAAATTTGGAGTAGAACCAAATCATAGCCAAATTTCATGGGTACGCCAAAAATTGGTAAGGCTTCTGTTGGCAACAAACCAAACAGCCCCTGGGATCCCCTGGGGACTCTAGGTGAGTAGCTGATGGTCACCTCAGGGAAAGCGTCGTACTGATCTTCCGTCACTAGGCCCATCCTCCTCAAGAGATAACAGATGTAGAGCCCGTAGACCAAGTGACATCCTCCAATCCTCTTAGAAATGACCTCCTCTATCTCTCCAATGAAAATGTCCACTAAGTCAAAAGTCTGTCCCCTCAAGATGGCTGCTACAGCCTACTAGTGTAAGAGTGTGAACTCTTCTCTGTAGCCAGACCTAGGAATGATAGTCCTGGTGACTATCGCTCTCACCACCTTTGCATCTGCATTGAGTCTAGTAGGGCCTCTCTCAAAGCCTGGAGTGTAGGGCGGTGGAAAAGCAATCGACACAAGGTCGTCTGAAGGCAGCTTCCCTCCCTGAGGTCTGCGGGGTGGCTCCAGTGTACCGTAGGCACTCCTGTAAAGCTACAAGTCTGAAGCCAGGAATCCTAGGTGGGAGATCAGGTCCTCCTTGGTGACTCGTTGTGGCTTCCCTCTGAACAGGAACCAGAACTCTGAGCGGTCTCTGGCAACCCACAGCGTCACGTAGAAGTCGAGGACCACGTCCTCCCTGAACCTGAGTGGAGCAGTGACTAGCTCAGCTAGTCCTGGCAAGTACGAGAAGTACTACTCCATGTCTGTGCCTGTGGCCCTCCTCATGGCCTGCTAGGTGGTGTACTACTGTGGTACAAGCACCCTGTCTCTCGTCCTCAAGGCAACACAGTGTCTCAAGCCCTCTCCTATCCTCCTTTGGAGCACCGTCCGGTACCTCTCTCCAGCAGCAGGGTCTCGGGGAACTAGCACCCACTGCTCAAAGGACACGAACCAAAGTACCTTAAGTCCTTTGCAGTAACCTTGAGGATATCCGGCTCTCCTGCTTCCTGAACAAGTCTTTGTAGCCTCCTTGTGCACACCTGACACATGCACCTCGGGTCTCCTGCCCGGTGAGCTGTCCTCTATGGAACAGTCTGCTCTGCCTCCTCCTTCGACTCCTCCTCCTCAACCAGCTCCTCAGACTCTGACTCTAAGGTCTCCTCTCTGGTCTCCTCCTCCTTGGACTCCTCCTCCTGCTTCCTGGAGGATCCCTGATCCGCAGTTCTCGACGATCTCCCTTGACGGGAAATCGGAGTACGCTGCATCCACGGCGGTGGTACCACTCTGATAGCTAGAGGTGCTGTCCTCTGCCTAGTGCTCCTCCTCAGATCCTATGCCTCACGAGGCTGCTCTAGTATCAAACGTGACCCCGGAGTCCTCCGTGGCTGATCCATGGCATCTAGGTGCCTAGCTACTCTCCTGGCTCTCTCTGACTCTGGATCCAGTCTCGGTCTCTCCTTGGTCTTGGGCTTCTCGGGCATCTTCCCCTTTCCCTTGTCCTGTCCTGATCCTGCCATCTCTGACTGCTGCTGCTGTTACTGCACGCACATAGGTGTAAATGGGATAAGCATGGAAACCTAATACATCTATAAGCAAAGCACCGCTAGGAAAGAATGCACAATAGAAATCCTAGCACTGAATGAAGGACATGATCACTATAATTAAGCAAAGTAACAACAGTGATCATCGACTATATGTGACTGGTGCAAATCATCTAGTATGCAGTCAAATCATAGGCAATTAATATAACTGTAGACTAAATAGGAGACAAACCCTAGAATTGCAATTAATAGAAAATCAATGGGATTAATTGCATCTAGGTTGAGCTAATTAATAAATTAATGCAACTGATGATAGGAATTAGTACTAATTGCATCAATTAACTAATTACTCGGAATTTAGGGCATAAACGATGAGTTGAGGAAAGTAGCAATACCCTAGGAAGAGTGTCGACTTGCCAAGAACAAAGGCACACCGAGAGAACTCTCTGATCACCGAAAAACTCAGACTTTTGGCTTGCCGGCAATGGGAAGAGGGCAATCCTAGGAATCCTTGCCCTAGCAATCGGTGGAGGGAGTGGGGGCAGCTCTAGGGGCGCGCGCACGGGAGAGTGGGGGCGAGCAGCAGGCGGCGCTGGTCATCGGCGAGCGGCGGCGGCAAGCTTTGAAGATGAGGTGGCGCGACGGCTCTGGAAAGGGCGGCACGGTGCTGCTGCGGCAAGAGCGTGCACGGCAGCGGAGCTGCACGGGCACGAGGGCGAGTGCAGTTGCGGCTGCTGCAGGTTGGGCGAGCGCGGTGGTGTCAGCGGTAGGAGAAACGGCGACGGTGTCGAAGACGGGCGGCACGCGTTTTGGGCGAGCTCTCGGCGTCGATAGGTGAACAGGGAAACGACCAAAAGGAACTCCCGATTTGACCTAGGTCAAGAATCGTACGGACGGTCGAGATTACTCAACGACGCAATCAACGACTCAGATTGGAACTCACGTCGCGTGATCTAGCGAACTGACCGGATGGTTCGCTCACTAGACCGGACTGTCCGGTCACTTCGGGGATTCTGAAAATCAGAATTCTGGAGAACCAGAAAGGGTGCAGACCGGATTGTCCGGTCTTTAGAACTGTTTTGTCCGGTCTCCATTTTCTTTCTCCCCGAAGTATTGTGCATTAGTGCATAGACCAGACTGTATGATCATATGATCGGACCGTACGGTCACTTCCAGAAAAATGCTGAGTCAAGGATTTTCTCCATTTTCCAAGTGCCCTCGCTAACTCATGCAATTCCCAAATTCTAGCATTTTAACTCAAACACCAAACTCAACCAATGTCAATTACTCATCACATATTACAAACCATGGTACATATCCACAAGGTTTCTCCTACGGGGTGCAGCCCACTGCCTACTCATACAAACGCACGATCCCTCTCCCCTCGACACACGCATTCCATGAAGGCCCATGTGACAACTCCAATAAAGAGGCTAGTGGCTACCCGCCTCTTCAAGGACAACATCGTTGGGCTATCCTTGAGGCTGAGCGAGGAATGCATAGAGACATTGCACAACAAATGGGGAGATGACGTATTCTACTGCTGTGAGCAGGATGTTCTGGATGACTCCCCATATAAGGGATGATTCTAGATCCAAGGAGCTAGAACAGCTCGTGGGAAGGGGCCCATGCAACATCTCACTTCTTCGAATAGGAGGGAGATGGTGGAATCAATTGACTCCTCCCCGTCCAAGCAAAGCATGGGAGCAACCCCAAACAAAAGGACAATGGGGCTGCAGCAAGACAACAGGAGCAGGCGCTCCTACAAAGGACCGACTGTTGCACAACTAGCACTAGTTGTGGAAAATCTCTGTTTGGTAAACAAAGTGGTAGTTGAAAACTGGTGAAAGAACGTATTGATAGGAAGGAAATGAAGGACACCATTGATTCTCTCAAGGAAACCTTAGTGAAGAACCGAGATGGCGACCAGAGGGGGGGGGGGGGAGGTGAATGGGAGCCAATTAAAATTCTTCTCAAGAACTTGGCCTATATCCCAAATACAACCCGAACCAACCTCTAAAAGAATCACCAAAGCCACACACACCAACTTGTGATGTGCAAACCATAGGAGTGACTCACCCCAGTGGAAGCACTAGAGACAAGCAAAGGAAAACGACCAAGACTTGAAACTAGGAAAGAAAATACAGAATAGGCAACTCAGATTGACCATCAGCAGTGCCGGTCAGGAGCACTGGCAGTGCCGATTGAGTTTAGAAAGAAGACAAAAAACCTGAGTAGGTCATCAGCAGTGTCGATCTGGATTTTCATCCCCGCATCAGCAGTGCTGGTGGAAAGATCGGTAGTGCTGATCGACCCCCGACAGAACAGGATTTGTCCTGGAATTAGGCAAGAACTTGATCAAAACCTAATCAAAGAAAATTCAAATTGTGCAATTTTTGGACCAGCCAATGATCAACAAATCACGACCCTAATCCTAGAACATCGGCTCAATTGGCTAGAGGAATCATCACGAATATCAGATCTTGTGCCAAGAACACCAAAAAGAGAAGACATGAGAAATTTTTCAAATCAAAGGTGCTAGAGCTTATGATTCGGTCAAGGACCCATATAGGATTGTTCTAGCTCATCATAGCACCAAGATCCCCCAAGAAATCCGCCCAAAAACTTGCTCAAAAATGAGATCGAAAATTCCCACAAAAATAGCTCTAAAAATAGAGTAAAAGAGAAATTCGGGATTTAGGGAGAGAGGAAGAACTTGAGCACGAATTTGAATCTCATATCATTGATTCATCAAGTGAATATACATGGATACATGGTTAGGAAGCCACCCTCTTCCTCCCACTATTTAGAAGAGCAAGAGATGTCTCTCACACACCCTTTCGTCTCCTCTATTACATGAAGACCTCTCCTAGCACTTTGAATTGAAGACCTGAGGCAAGGCCAAGGGAAAGAGAGGCACCTCTTCCACCAGTCCTACCTCTCCTTATATAGGCCGAGGGGTTGTCCTAAAGACCATCCTACCACTCACCTACAATACACTGCTACCTACCACTAGGGGCACAACCGTCCATCTTTTTCCTCATGCCCGAACGCCATCGAGCCCTTCACGACTTTGCTTCGCCTCGATGCAAGCTCCACGATGGTGCCACGTGCACCTCCAATTGTCTCCACTAGATTTGAGGCCCAAACCGGGAAACCACCTTGTACGCTTCTCAAAGTGTAACTTCCTGATCTTGACGCGTGTCACCTTGTCTCATGATCCTCCTCGTTGGCAACTTTCTGCCTCCGGTCCATTGAAAGCCTCTACTTGCACCGATGCCTGGTCACCTTTGACTTGGTCAACCCTGCCATCTTGATCACCACCCACGGTTTTGAGGCTCAACCGTGAAACCGTCTGTGCTTCTTGCCTCTCCACGTGTACGGTATGGATCACCCTTGACTTCACCTGGCCTCTCGATCATCCGGCCCCAAGTCTCCTACTTGTACCCGATCCTCTCACTGTTGACTGCCAAGTTGACTCCAGTGACCTACACATCATGAAACAAGCAAACACATTTCTCATCTCCTAAAACTCTCCAACATCTTTACCAACTCCGGTTAGTAAAAACCATGACATGCACAAACTCATGCAATCCACAGATTCCTACATTTCAACTCAAACACCGAACACAACCAATGCCAGTTACTCATCATATATTGCAAACCACAGAACATATCCACATGGTTTCTCAATCTCCCCCTTGATGAGTACATTGACAACATCAAATGCACAAATCTTAGAGATTTGAATTCAACACCGAATAAGCACATCCAAATGGTCAAACCCAAAGAAAAGGTGAAAAGTAGCCATCTAGCATAAGAGGGATCACAAAACCAAGATTTTTCAAAGAAAGCCACTCAAGAACGCAAAGATTGTGAAAAGCGCATGAAAAACGATCAAGGACATGATATGCTCCCCCTAAACTTGTGGTAGGTCTCATGTAATGCAAAATGGATCATTTTAAGGTTTCTTAGCATTAATTGTGCATGACCTAATATTTTCTTCCCCTTTGGCAATGAACTCATCAAAGAAGCAAAAGAACAAGCAAACATGCAATGCATGAAAATGCAAACCTAAGGAGCTTCAACAATTAGGCAAACAAGAATTTAACCTTGCTAATCATAGGTATAGAGCTATAAAGTGTAAAAGTAGTATTTCACACTCATACAAAGATACAAAATAGATAGCAAGGCATAAACACCAAGAGCTTTATAGGCTAAGCAAAAAGATTGACTAGCTTAGATATAATCAATTTTACTCCTCATGAGAAAAGCTGCCACCACATGTGTAAGTACCCCCATCCAGTGCAAAACAAGCATCAAGTGAATTATAAGAATCTAGCCAGTCTCAATCTCAACCAAGGCAACAAGCATTCGCAGCAAATAATCTCTACAAACGCTCACATATGCAACAGAGACTCATAAGAAAAGATAAAAGCATTATTCTTATGTGATCCTTTTGTATCTTCTAATCCGTACGGAGGATCGCACGACTAGGTATGGCAAACGCCCCGAGGCTTCGAAGTACAATGTTTGAATTTAGTATTTTTATGTTACTTCTAATCCATGTAGAGGGTCGCACGACTGGGTATGGGAAACACCCCGAGGCTTCAAAGCACAGTCAACTTATTTTGCAAATTAAAAGCATAAGGATGAGCATGCCTTTGCGGCAAAAGGAACAAATGTTCCCACAGTGTTCCATCATGAGCTAAACATTTGCAAAGCCACATTTCGCAAACACAAGGTGCCATGGCCAAGATATCCTCTAGACTAGCCTCAATGCAAGTTTCAATAAGGATAAAAGTGATTATACACATGGTGAGCAAGTTTTAGCAAGATTAGTTCATAAGGTTCACAAGAAGCTAAGTTTACCTTTAAGATTAGCGAGTTGCTCAAAAGAGTCTATAACAAGCCATCTAGAAAATCTAAGCATGAGAGATTATTATCTCATCCACACAACTTAGCTCAAGCTCAATCATAGCAAAAAGAAATGCAAGAAAGTATAAGAATCAAAGCTCATCTACCAGTGCATATATTACATATGAGATGCAATGCAAAAAGGTAAGATACATATATACAAGAGAACACCAACTCCCTCTCAAATGATGCCATAAGGATGGCAAACACTGTGGTTCCCCTTCCCGGAGGATCGAGGTCCCGACAGTGCTGATAACGTAGACACTTGATAATACAACATTGGTTCGAATTTAAGTTGAATATTACATCAATAAGTCTTTAGAGTGCAGTGGAATATTACAAGTTCTTAATGTTTTTGAAAACACAGCGGAAGCGATTAACGATAAGGAGCTACGAGCTCGATGATACAGCATAGCAATGATTCCTGCCCGAAGAACCATCGCTCTAGCATCACACATCAATACTAACACTAGTGTTAGCGACTTCAAGCTCTTGTTCCTGAGACTCAGTCTCCTTCTGATCCTCTTCGGGCTCCTGGTTGTCATTGCCTATATGATGACAAAGGTGTTAACGGTATTGTCGTAACACCGTTATATGCAATGATGTGATACATGCAAGCACATTGTGTTTTGATGTCGATAAATTATTATTATGTTCTCGAAGCCATATGCTTCAATGTTCTCGAAGCCAAATGCTTCAAAGAAACAAATTAGAGTTTCATCATTTTATGTGTGTTAATCATTTATTTAGGGTTGTTATAGTCTTTCAAAATAATTAAGTAATTAAAATAATAACCAATCGATTCTAGACTCTAGTGATTTATCATGAACAGGGACATAGATGAATTGCCTTTTTACCAATTTACGGCCTCTAGATATATTTATTCTAATTACTAGCACTTATTAAAGTAAAATAGTGGTAAGAGTAAATAATTTAATTTAATTAAGTAAATTTGTGTTTCTGGACTTGTGTAATTTACTGGGCATAGAGACTTGTGTGAGTGATTTTTGTGCCAAGTGGCAGGGGTCAATTAATTATAAAATAATTACTAGAATTAATTTAATTAAACACACTAATTAAACTCTAGAGCCTAAAATAATTCATATTATGCCAAACCAAAGTTTGTGGTGGTAGATAATCATAGTTTTACTAAGCATGCCAAAAATCAAGATTTAATTCCATTGCTAGAATTTCTGATGAATTAATTTGAGTTTTTGCAATTTAATGAATTATCAAAAATACATGAACAGAGGATATGATTTATCATTTTACTAAAATAGAGCTCTTCAAGATGAACCTAACAAATTTTGTTTGAGCTTTATTGGAGTTAAGTTCGATTTACTAGGAGTTTCCAAAGTTTTATGCATTTTCTGGAATTTTCCTGGGTATTTCTGGTTTTAACTAATGACACGTCGGTGCCATGTGGCAACCATGTCAGCGCCACGTAGGTTCTAGCTCAGCTGCCAGGAGGATGCCAGTCAGCCCGCCGGAGCTGGGTGGCGCACGGCCGGAGAGCTCACACTGAGGCTACGCGGGGCGAAAGCTCACCGCGGGGGTAGAAAGATGACGCACATGTCTAGGCGGATAGCAGGGTGGGGTTCGTGAGGACGGAATCTAACCGGAAGAGGTCGGCGATGAGAGGCGGCGGAAAAATGAAGTTCGGCGAGGTCGCGGGAGTGGTACAGGGCACCAACTCTGTCGCTGTCGACTTGTAGAGCTTCAGTGGTTGAAGGCGAACGGCGGCATTGATGATGTCGTCGAGGAAACAGGTCGGAGCTGGGAGCTTGTCGGTGAGGTGGCTCGATCGGGGCAGAGCAGAGAAGATGGCCGGGGAAGAATTGAGTTTGCCAGCGATCTCGTGCAAGAAAAACAATGGAAACGGGTCAGGCGTGTTCGACGGGGAGCTGCACACAAAGGAGAAGAGAAAAGAGGAAGGGTGGCTCACCAAAGGCCGCGAATTTGAGGCAGCGGTGGAGGGGGTCGCCGATGGGGTTCAGCTCGGTTTTCCTTTCGATTCAACCAATGCGCGAGGGAAATCGGCCAAGCAGGGGCATAGGAAGGTGTGAGAGGGTGAGGCGCGCGTGATGCGGTTTTGCTCGCGTGGGGGAAAGCAGTAGAACGGCGACGGCCGAGCTCGAGCTTCGGCTCTACTCAATAATGGCAGAGTGGGGAGGAAGAGGGGAAATGGGAGAGAGCAGAGAGCAGAGAGCGAGAGCATACTGCGCTTGTGAGCTTGCAGTGCGGTTTGAGGTTGTGCAGGGGGCTGGGGTGGTTGGGGAATTGAGAGCGGCGAGGGAAGAAGAAATTGAATGGCGGCCGGGTCGTTTGGTGGCGTGTAGAGAGGAGAAGAGGGGGCCATTGGGCGGCTCTGTGGCGGAGAGGACAGGGCGGGAGAGCAGAGGGGTGCGAACGCGCTGTAGCGGCTCCGAGTCCCGGGGTGGAGTGATGGCGGGTGTGACAACCCTACTCCGAAAAGTAGAGTATGTCGTACAGGATTGTCTCGGGAGATGGTTAACGAAGTAACCATAAACAACATTCACACATCAACATTCATCATTTACAGCATTACATCACTTAAGTGCATAACATTACAATTCCAGAGGTGAAATATAATTAAGTTCAGATCTGAATACATGTGTCCTTAGTACATATTACACAAATTTGTGGAAGCGGCGAAATGACAAAACACGATGTTTAGTCCTACGTGAACCATGCCGGCCCTATGGCGATGGCTCACCCATCCAGATTAGGAGAACTGGGGACCCATTCGATGGTCCAGTTCTGAGGCTCCTCGCCTTCCCACACAACCTTATTACAACAATCACAATAGGTCGCTTGAGGAAGACCAGAAACAACATCAACGCAAAGCCTGAGTATCTAACATACTCCGCAAGACTTACCCGTCGACCGGTTTGCTAAAACCGACTCCTAGTATGCAGGGTGCTGACCGGTCTTATTTGATAATTGCATAAAAAGCTCCTATTAGTTCTATGCTGCTGCTCGAACAAGAGGTACTCCACCCAAGTAACTTGGTGACTCGTGGGGAGAGCGGCGGTGAAGCTGGAACACCAAGCACTTGCGGAGCCACGGAGCTGCTGCGCGGCGAAGAGGGGCTTCTGCTGCTCGGTGCAGTGAAGGAGTGCGAACTTGGACTCCAACGTGCGAATGAAATTGTCTGCTTCTAGGGGATCACCGACTTCTCCGAAGGTGGGTGGGTGAGTCGCCCAGAAGTCGGCGTAAGAGGATTCCTGTTGCTGCTGTGGTGGTGGTCCGTGAGCTCCCTGACGGTTCATGTTCTCCATGAACATGCGGAACATCTCATTCTGATTGTGGATGAGCTGCTCCATAGCCGTCAGAGGTGGCGCGTTGGGCAGCGGCCCAGTTCCGCCAATGTTCGAGGTGCCAGGAGCATCACCGATGTTCTCTCCACCACGGCGAGTTTGCACCATCTGACATATGAACAATATGTTAGCCCGATCATCATATGAGACAACATGATAACAAGGCTACAATATAGCGACGGAATAAAATTTCAGATTGCTCAAATTGAAATGCTGGACAATTAAATGGTGCGGACATAAGAGATAACTTAAATTCCATAATTTCCACACCGTAAGCAACATACTCATGATGAAGCCATCGATACATGTGATGCAACTTTCGATACATAGCAAGTCTTCGGTTACATCACTCGGAACACTACACCATACGATCTCGGAGAGCTTAGGTTACAACTTAGTATAACACTACCACCCCATGTACCCATGACTACCATGTCTCACGAGATTTCACCTTACGTACATAAGGCTACTTGGTTACCCGGCGTGGCTGTCACCATCGGACTCCACGTCCATGGCTGCCGGTCCCGTGGGTGCTTCGAAGTCGGTGCCAGATGAGCTGGCACGTCCATCGGCGTCATCGGGGGGGATCACCACGAGTGGGATGGGTGGTTCATTGTTAAGGATGGCGTTCAGCTGATCATTGGCAGCTTGGAGCTGCCCAATGAGCTGCTCTTGCTGTGCGATGACCTCATGAGCGTCGTTGAGGTTTCCTTCCAAGACGTCATGATCATCTTGAGCTTCTTCGCGTTGGGCCTGCAGCTCGCTTCGCTCCTCCAAGAGAGCGGTGTCCTGACCATGAAGAGAGTAAATCTCTCCTTGGGCAGCGGTGAGCTGGGCGTTGCGTTGGTGCAGCTGCTCCTGCAACACGCCGCTTGCATCATCCTCGATGATGAGCCGAGCATCGTGAAGCTGCTCAAAAAGGTCAGCCCGCTCCAACTCGCTAGTGTGCAGCTTGTCCACAAGGACTGCAACCCTGGCATCACGCTCCGCGAGCTGGGCATCACGGGCAACAAGCGTGGACGGCAGCACCTCGCGCTCTCGTTCCAACTCGAGGACGCGAGCGGCAAGGTACTCCGGGTCCATCATGCGCTTGCCATCATCCATCTGCTGGAATAAAGTTTTGCAAGGGTGAGTCAAAACTTAATATTCCACTAAGTGCACATGCTCAGAATAGCATAAGGGATGATTGGTAAAAGAAAAGACACGAGGTTCCCGATCCGTCCGATGACCGGTAACGACGAATTTCTGCGGTCAACGGAGTGAACCGTGGTAACGGCCAAAAATGCTTAGTTTCTGGACAACTTAACAGTTTTTGTGTTTTACCATTTTTGTAGATAATTTTTTCATCTTTCCAACGCATACTCACACATATCCATCCAATAAAGTCTCGGGGAGTTATGATCATCCAAAGACAGGGAACAGAAATGAGGCAGTTTCTGATCTCCAGAAAAAGGCTACTGTTTTTGCAAAATTCGTCCTAGTTCCAGATTTTTCTAAGACAAACTTTCTAAACCAAACTTGTAGAGAAACACCTCATATTTCCAACGAGTACTTACTCACCTCTATTGAATTAAAACTGAGAAAGTTATGCTCATTTTAGTGAAGCTGATTTTTCTGGTGAGGTGGGACACTTACCGGTTAGGTTCACTTTTTCTGGTTTAGGTGCAAAAAGGGGTTCAATTTCGTCCAAAACTTAGTCATTTTGCATGTTCACAGTATCAATGACATTTGTACAGGTTTTGGTAAAGTTTAATGCATATGATGTGCATGGATGCCAATGCTCAATATGACGGTTTCCTACATCCTCACAAAAAGAAAACTTGACCGATTATATACTCGATCACTTCGGTGGCACACACACCTCTCATACATTTCTAAGCGAACTACACGTGGTTAGTGTACCTGCAAGAGATTCATCTCAGAAACAATACATCAAATTCAAAAGAAACAAGCCAAAATAACAATGACAGTTTACGCCCAGGTATTCGCCCACCCGGAAGGCAGCCGACGTTTAAGCGCATTCGGTCTGCGCAGCAATCAAAACCTAGGTCTTTGCCCACCCGGAAGCCGTTCGGTATTTACAGCGCAACCAATCCGCGCACAGAGACATACCTTCGTTGAAGAGTTCGTAGTTGCAAGTAATTTAAACAAACATAACCCGGGGTTAGCTTTGCCACCTACAAGACTCTCATATGGGCACTACTAGTTTGTACCTCACCGTAGTGCGTAAAAATTGGTTTGTTTACGTTTTAAAATGCTCATTTATGTGTAGCTTATCCCGAGACGGCTCTGATACCAGCTGTGACAACCCTACTCCGAAAAGTAGAGTATGTCGTACAGGATCATCTCGGGAGATGGTTAATGAAGTAACCATACACAGCATTCACACATGAACATTCATCATTTCCAACATTACATCACTTAAGTGCATAACATTACAAGTCCAGAGGTGAAATATAATTAAGTTCAGATCTGAATACATGTGTCCTTAGTACATATTACACAAATTTGCGGAAGCGGCGAAACGACAAAAAATGACGTTTAGTCCTACGTGAACCATGTCGGCCCTATGGCGATGGCTCACCCATCCAGATTAGGAGAACTGGGGACCCATTCGATGGTCCAGTTCTAAGGCTCCTCGCCTTCCCACACAACCTTGTTACAACAATCACAATAGGTCGCTTGAGGAAGACCTGAAACAACATCAACGCAAAGCCTGAGTATCTAACATACTCCGCAAGACTTACCCGTCAACCGGTTTGCTAAAACCGACTCCTAGTATGCAGGGGGCTGACCGGTTTTATTTGATAATTGCATAAAAAGCTCCTATTAGTTCTATGCTGTACTTTCAACTTCCTTAAACAAGATTTTACTTTGCTTATTGTAGAACACAGCTACGGTGAGTTTAGCTAGCTGCTAAGACACGAATATAGCTAAAAAGCAATACACCATAGCAATAGGTATCCATAGCATAAGTAACATTTCAGAAACTTAACCACAACTTTAGAACTTAACATATCATTGCCGCTGCTCGAACAAGAGGTACTCATAACCGCGAGGGACGGCAATTCGAATTGATTTACATCCTGCAGGAAAAACCCAAATACACGACATACGCATCATTTAAGAACACGTATGGCCACCGTTCACAAGGTTGCTATAAAGTCGATCCGGGGTCATCGATCCCGAGTACACGTCCTCCCCGTGATACAGTACTTCGTATCCGAGGCTTAACCCACGCACTCTCCAGCGGTTCTCAAACCCGTGCAACCACCGTGCTGTTCACATCACCTCTGGATCGATGAGTATGGCCGTCCAACAATACGGCACCCAAGTTACTAGGTTTACCAATTCCCATATTAAAGGTATGCACTTGGTACAGTTCAATACTTGTTCACGGAGTTGCAACGATAGGTGCTCCAATTTTATCAAGTTCATCAACCAATCGAACCATAGTTGAATCTCTAACCTACCGTTGACTCCACTAGTTTAAGCATAGCATTTGCTAACGGAAAAGCTTACTAACATACTAATCATGGGTCATTGCTGGAGTATGCAAGTGTGTTCCATCCAAATCCTACACTTAATGCACAATACAATATTCCTAACTTGTGATAAAGAAAAAGGACTCGAGTGATAAAATAGGTTATGCACCGGGGCTTGCCTTGGGTGTGATCGTAGTTAGCGTCGTCACCAAAGTGCACTTCAGCTCCTTGCTGGTCCGGTGTGATCTCCTCGGTCTCGATCCCTATATGGAATGGATATGCATTAATGCCAAGGAATGCACGAGGTTTCATGGAGGTTTCTTGATTAAAGATGGAATGCATGGCATGGCAATTCATGGCACTTCCTCAGCAAATAAACACTAGTGCCTAATCATTTATTTATGAATGTGTGTACACCTAAGTATGACATGGTAGCTGCTGAGTTTTTTGAAGGGACAAACTTCTAGCTACAAAAATGCAATTTCTTACCCATCACACTCTTAGTGTAAGTCTACTTTAACATGAGCATGGCCTAAATGTTGATTAATTGACATCATGGTTGATGATGACATGACAATGTAGTACTCAGGGTAAAATTTCAGAAAGTTCATTTTTGAGCCACTTAGCTAAAGTGACCATATGTAATTTAATACTATACCTAAAATGGCTCTTTAATTTGCATTACTAGTTCTAGTTCATATAATTAATCAAGAACCAAAGCATATAGCTGCACAATAAGAAATCCTACTATAATGTGAAGATGAGTTATTTTCCATGGATTTTCAGAAATTGATTTATTCTTACTTTCCTTAAATACACACATGAAGTAATATTTATATGAAGAATTTCTTAGTTACTCAACACTTGATCAATTTCGACAGAGAATTTTTACCTAGGTAGCTTCAAATTTTTCATGAGATTTTACACAAGGGTACAAGTGCATAAAGAACAGGAATGCCAAATTTCATGAATAAATTCCCAGCCAATAATTTATATAAATTCAATTACTGAAAATGAGGATTTTGCAATAATACTGAAAATATGCATAAAAATGGAAATGTGCTTTTGCAGAAAGTTTAGATATGCCATGAACTGCTTACTGAGCAAATTTCATGAATTTACCGTTTACCCATAATTACTTATGAATTTATTAAGCAAATAAGGGTTGTGACTTTGATGGATTAAATAAATTAATTTACTGAATAACCTTGGACTTGATCCTGTTTTTCTGGTAGAGCAAGATTTTAGGAGTCGAACAAAATTAATTTCACATTTTTAGGACTTTTATTTCTCGAGTTATTAAATTTTTAAGTTTAATCGAAGTTCACCCTTATTTACAAATCTGCCATTGGGTTCAAATCCTTCAAACGCGCGCGCGCGCTCGCGGCGGCCGGCGACGGTGAGCTTGGGCCAGCGGCTCATCGGCGGCATGGCGGGGGTTCGCGGGCGACTCGGATGGTCTCCATGCCGAGGGGATCTCGTGGAGAGGGTCGGAGGGGAGAGGGTCTCACAGGAGGTGGCCGACGACGACGTGAGGCGGCAGGGGCAGCTCCGGCGAGGTACACGCGACGGTGCCGAGGGAGAGGGAGGCCGGGGTACAGTCGACGAGTGTCGCGGTGGTCCGGGGACGATCGGCGTCGAGGAACTCGTCGAGGAGGAAGGCCGGAGGGGGGTTCTCGTCTGCGAGGGTGTCGGATCCCGGCGGCGGTGGCTCGGGCTTCGTGAAATCCGATGAGCACCCTGCACGAGGGAGGAAGCGGGTCAGAGGGGAGGGAGATGGTGACCTTGCGCGTCGATTTGCAAAGGAAGGAGGGAGTGGGAGGCCACCTAGTCAGAGCTGGACACGGCGGCGGTCATGGCGGGGGAAGAACAGAGCACTGGCACGGTTTTCTCCGGGGAGAGGGAGGAGAAGAGGGTGCCGGCGCTCGGGGGCTGATCTGGGGTGTGGGAGAACTGGTTGCGAGCTGAGGGAGAGTGAGAGGGATGAGGCTGGGTGCTTCTTCTACCTTTTGACCCGGCCGGCGGAGGAGAGAGCCGAGAGAGGGGGAGAGAGGGAGAGAGGGTCGCGCTGTCGGCAGGGGAGTGGCTGCCGGCGGTGGACGGCTTCAATTCCCGGCCGGTGGCACAGGGCGGCAAGTTGGCAGCGCAGTGGTCGGAGTGGGGCGATAGGAGAGCGGCAGTGGCGACCGTACGGGGCGCGTCGGTGTCGGGCGGAGACTGGCCGGAGCGAGAGGGAGGGAGAAGGGGCGGTTGACCCGGCTTGACTCAGAACTTGGACTCGGGTTTGGTAAATTTCGACACGTTCCCGTGATCCAAATTGGACACAAAGTTTTGTGTGGGTTCAGTGAAACGCGTGCTCCAACTTTGATTTTGGGTGCACCTGCTAGTTTTGCTTCGATAAATTAGGAAAATTCTAAACCCGAAATACACTCTTCTGACTTTAGGGGAATTTTTAAGGGTATTAAATGGTTACCAAAAATTCTGGAAAAATTCTCAAAATTATATTCCTATATGGCCATTCAGAATATGCAAAAATATTGGGGTACTTCCATGGGTTTTGGTAATGTTTGTGAATGGCCCCTTTTTTTTAATATTGTGGAATTTAATTAACTAGGTTTCTTCTCTTTATCCTTTGGCCCATGGATTCATCATACTCTTGCTTAGTCCTTAATTGAGGTTAGGCTTAGTTAACTTCATTTTTTTTGTGACATGGGATGTCACAGCGGGCCGAGCGGTGCACCGGTGGCAGAGAGGGGCCGGCAGGCGCTGCACCCATGAGAGAGGGAGAAGAAAGGGATTTTTACACTGCGCCCCTCATCTTTCAAGATCCTCACAAAAAGGTCCCTGGTCAAACTAGTTTTTTAATAAATCAAAATAAAATAGCTAGAGATTTTCTAAAATGGTGAAAATTAGTGGACTGACTATTTAAATGGTGGGAAACACTTTGGTGAATTTTATTTGAAATTTCCATAAACATATTTTTAGAATTTATTAAATGCATTAATTAGTTATTTAAGAATCAATTAATTAATTAAGGGTCTTGCCAAGCAGATAAAATGCCCAATAAATTCCTAATATTCTATTTTATTATTACCAAACTGATGATGAATTTATTTGGCATGAGTTGTATTGAAATTCTTAAGTTGTTTTAATAACTTGGTTGCAGGTTATTTATTTGCCTAGAATTAAATTAATAGATAGGCTCTATCATTTTATGTCATCATTTCCATGATTTGTGCTCCTCATTTTTGCTAGGTTAAGGTGAGACACCTGGGGTGTCATAGCCCTTCCTCCTTAAAGAAATCTCGTCCCGAGATTAAGAACAAGGTAAACTAGAGGGAAGTACGGTGGTCAAAACATACCTGTGTATGACGACCAAATTTTCGGGTAGTGAGTACTCAGAAACTCTTCTGATTCCCAAGTAGACTCATCCTCTGTGTGGTTACTCCATTTAACTTTGTAGAATTTGAGGGTTCTATTACGGGTTGTGCGCTCTTTCTCGTCGAGGATCTTCACGGGTTGTTCGGAGTACGTGAGATCAGGTTGGAGTTGGTCATACTCTTTCAAGATTTTGTCGATGGGTGGCTTGAGACATCGCTTAAGCTGGGAGACGTGGAAGGTGTGATGAACTCTGGATAGATTAGCGGGTAACTCCAGCTTATAGGCCATGTTTCCACACCGTTCCAGAATTTGGAATGGTCCAATATAACGGGGAGCTAACTTTCCTTTGACTCCAAACCGTTGGATACCCTTCATAGGCGACACCTTGAGATAGATGTAATCACCCTTGTTGAAGTACAGTGGCCTACATCGTCTATTTGCATACTTCTCTTGACAACATTTAGCAGCTTTAAGATTTGCTTGAATGATACGAACCTTTTCTTCAACATCCTTGACAAGGTCGGGACCAAAGGTTACTCTTTCTCCAGATTCAGACCAGTTTAGAGGTGTTCTTCAACTACGACCATAGAGTGCTTCAAATGGCGACATTTTCAGACTCTCTTGGTAACTATTGTTGTATGAAAATTCCGCATAAGGCAAATACTCATCCCAAATGCCACCATGTGTTAAAACACATGCTCTAAGCATATCATCCAAAATCTGGTTGACATGCTCTGTTTGTCCGTCAGTGGTGGCATGGTAAGCGAAACTCTGAATCAGTTTGGTACCCAGTGATGCATGCAGTTGTTCCCAAAAACGAGCGACAAACTGCGAGCCTCGATCTGTAACAATGGTCTTAGGTACTCCATGAAGACATAGAATTCTTGATATGTATCACTCTGCATATTGCTCTATCTTGTAGGTGTTATTGGTCGTAGGAAGTGGGCAGATTTCGTGAGTCGGTCTACAACGACCCAAATCGAATCATGCTTCCGAGAGGTGAGAGGGAGACCAACAATAAAATCCATGCTGATGTCTTCCCATTTTCACACGGGAATACTCAATGGTTGAAGTAATCCAGCTTGTTTCAAATGATCAGCCTTAACTCTCTGATAGGTATCGCATTCTGCGACATACCAAGCAATTTCCCGCTTCATCCTTGTCCACCAGAAATTCTTCTTCAAGTCTTGGTACATTTTATTACTACCCGAATGGATGGAGTACTTGGAGTGATGCGCTTCATCCAAGATTTTCCGTCGAAGTTCAAAGTCTTTTGGTACTACTAAACGGTTATTGAACCATAGAGTACCGTCCGAGTCTTGGGTAAAGCATCTTGCCTTACCATCTTCAATGTTTTGACGGATATGATTCATACCAACGTCAATTTTTTGTGCAGCAATGATTTCTTCACGAAGGGTAGATTGCATACATAGGTTGCTAATCACTACAGCAGGTAAAATGTAAAGGTTGGGTTCTGAATTAGTTTTACAGTCATTTCTATCCTGAACTTCTAGCTCTAAGTTGTTGCAGTGGACCTTTCTGCTTAACGCATCGGCGACTACATTAGCCTTGCCCGGATGATAATGAATCTCTAGGTTATAATCCTTAATCAATTCTAGCCACCGATGCTGCCTCATATTCAGATTAGTCTGGGTGAAGATATATTTCAAGCTCTTATGGTTTGTGTAAATGTGCACTAAGTTGCCGAGCAAATAATGCCTCCATATTTTTAGTGCAAGTACAACTGTAGCTAGCTCCAAATCATGAGTTGGATAGTGCTCTTCCTGCTTCCTTAACTGTCGAGATGCATAGGCTATGACACGACCTTCTTGCATGAGTACACATCCAAGTCCTGTCCCAGACGCATCACAATATACGTCGAATGGCTTGGTGATGTCGGGTTGAGCCAGTACTGGGGTAGTTGTTAATAATTTCTTCAATGCTTGAAATGCTTCTTCACAATTGTTGTTCCAATTAAACTTTTTCTCCTTTTTCAGCAGCTCTATGATGTGTTTGGTCAGCCGAGAAAAATTTGATATGAACCTACGATAATATCCGGCTAGCCCGAGGAAACTGCGTACTTGGTGAACTATCTTTGGTGGCTTCCAATCTAGCACATCTTGAACCTTGCTAGGGTCTACCGAGATTCTTTCTGTAGAGACTATGTGACCAAGGAATGGCACACGGTCCAACCAAAATTCAGACTTGCTGAATTTTGCATACAATTTGTGATCTCGTAAACGTTGAAGAACAATGTGAAGATGTTCAGCATGCTCTTCCTTGGACTTAGAATAGACGAGGATGTCATCAATGAATACTACCACAAATTTGTCCAACTCTGGCATGAATACTGAATTCATGAGATACATGAAATGAGCTAGGGCGTTTGTCAATCCGAATGACATTACTAGATACTCGAATAATCCGTATCTAGTAGAAAAGGCGGTCTTCGGAATATCTTCTGCTCTGATTTTGATTTGATGATAACCCGAACGGAGGTCAATTTTTGAAAAACCTTAGCACCAACTAATTGATCAAAAAGGATATCAATTCGTGGTAATGGGTATTTATTCTTGATGGTAACTTTGTTGAGAGGTCGATAATCAACAACAAGACACAGAGATTTGTCCTTTTTCTTCACAAAAATAGCAGGGCAGCCCCAATGTGAGGTGCTTGGGCGAATGAATCCCTTTTCCAATAACTCATTCAATTGCTTTTTCAATTCGGCCAACTCATTCGGGGCCATCTTATAAGGTCGACGAGATATCGGAGAAGTTCCTGGCTGTAGCTCTATCTTAAATTCCACTTCACGGTCAGGTGGTAGGCCAGAGATATCTTCGGGAAATACGTCCAGATACTCACAAACAATGGGGATGTTCTCGAGCGACTGCCCTTCCAACTAATGGACAATCAAGGCTTTCGATGAATTGATGTTTAGAGAAAATGTGTCCCTTCTATGCAAAGGGGAGTTGATGTGAACGATACGTGGCTCAATGTCTAGCATGACTCTATGGGTTTTCATCCAGAACATACCCAAAATCAAATCAATTCCTTGGTGGTTAAGCATGATAAAATCCGTGGGGTAGATTTTATTGTTTATTTCCAGAGGGGCTTTGCATACTATTTGGTTAGCACTAATTTGCCCAGCGGGGGAACGAATTGTGTAGCATCTTTCTATAGTCTAGGGTTGAAGATTAAGTTTTTGCACACATGCTTGGCTAATGAAATTATGCATAGCACCAGAATAAAAAAGTGCAAGGACAGGCTAGCGATAGAGCGAGAGCGTACCGGTCAGCAGGGTTCGCCCTGAGGGATATCTTCCGCATTGGTGTAGTTCACTTGGGCACCACGTGATGGTGCGTTCACATTCCTACTCTGGTTCTAATGTTGGTTGTTGTTGTTGCGCCTTGGTGCAGTGAAGTTCTTCGCAAAGTGGTCGGTACGACCACAATTGTAGCAAGGGTAGTTGCCTCCACGATCAGCAGTCAGTGGGACACGAGCACTCGGGTTCCCTTGTTGCTAATACGGTGCACAGTACTGAGTGTTCTGCTGTTGGTATGGAGCACGAGGTGGGAAGTTCTGCTGCTGTGATGATCTCGAGTAGTTCGGGCCAACCCATCGCTGAAGCTGTTGCTGCGGTGCTACCCGGAAACGTTGTCTGGTAGGTGAAGTATATATCAGGCGATGCTTCACCTGTGGGGCAACAGATGCAGTAGCAGGGGCCTTTCTCTTGCGGCCTTCTTCTTCAACTTGGCGCATAGCGCCTTCCTGGACAATAGCAGCTTTGACCAGATCGTTGTATGTGCCAGTCGTCTGTCAAGTCAGACGTTCCTTGAGCGTGGCATTCATCCCACGCAAGAATGCGTATCTCTTCTTTTCCTCAGTATTAACATACTCAGTGGTGTACTGAGCAAGATGATTAAAAGCTTCGGAATATTGGAGGACACTCCTCCATCCTTGTTTTAGATCCATAAATTCCTAGAACTTTCTCTGCATGAGACCAGCGGGGATGAAATGAGCACAGAAAGCAGCTTTGAAGTCATTCCATTCAACGTGGCGTCCAGCGGGCAGAGAAGCTTCATAGTTGGCCCACCAGGCTCTAGCAGAGCCCTGGAGTTGTTGGGCGGCGAACAACACCTTCTGGTGCTCAGTGCATTCCAGCAGGCCAAATTTAGACTCGGTCTGACGCAACCAATGGTCAGCGTCCAACGGCTCTCTGGCACGCTCGAAGGTGGGTGGGTAGGTACCCAAGTGCTCTGACGGGGCTGGTTGTTGCGGTTGTTGTGGTTATCTTGACGTCTAGCCAGATGGGTCGTGATGTCGACCAGTCGACGGAGCAGCTCGGAGTCATTCTGCTGCCTGTTGAGTGCAGCGGCCAGGACTTCAGCTAATGAAGGCTCAGCATTCGCTCCTCGCTGAGAGCTCTCCGGATCTTCCTGGTTCCGAGTACGCACCATGCTGCAATTTATACGGTTGCACATTAGTTGTTTCTCATAATATTCCATAAAATCACAAGCGCAAGAATATAAATTTGCAAGTGGCACGGTAAAATCTCAGAATGACAACCATCTCCATTGATTCAATTCAGTCTGCATGGTTGTTAAAGGACATCATCACCGATTCCTTACATATATGTGTCGATGCCTAGTTATGGTATTGCGGACACAATATGCAAGATTCACGCTCCTACATCGAACTAGGGATACATATACTACACGACCATACATAGGGGTAGCGAATCATCTACTCCTGGCCTAAGTCTTCCGGCTCTTCTGGTTCTTCCAGATCCATCATTTCCTCGTCATCCACATCGGCAGGTGCCATCTCCACATCGTCTGGTTCTCCATACTCTATGAAGATCTCATCCCAATTCACTTTAATAGGAAGATGGGCAGCCTTGAATGCATTCAAGTCATCTTGATCCTCAATCATGTCATGCTCAAAACCCGCTGCATCCTGCAAGGCTTGGTCACGTTCTTCTAGAATCACATCCATTTCTTCATTCTTGGCTTCGATTTGTTGGTTCAGTTCTGCAATTTCTTCATCCTTAGCTTGTTTTTCGACCTCAGAAAGTCGAAGTGCAGAATGGAACACATCCAACGCCGGCTCAAGTTTGTGCACAAAGCAAAAGTGGACAAACCATAATACTCTATTATGGGTGGCATAGGATCATGGTGGCGATCATTTGGGTCAAAGATGAAATCCACATGCCTCATCCACTCGAAGTCCGTCACATCATTAATGGGTATCAAGGCAACGGGTGTTCCAGCAACATCATGCTTGTGGTCTTCACAGAATCGAGTAAGTGCCTTGAATGTAGCTACATTCCAGGTGGAAGGCAGATCGGTCCCGATGACGCTAAGGGTCCAAGATTCCCATGCGGGGATGACGGAGTAATTGGCGGGAACCACCACATGGATGACACATGAGGGGACTCCATGCTCCTGGAATTCCTTGCCAACATAGGTGGGAGGAATGGAGTATCTGAATCTCTAGAGAACTCTCCAAAATAGGTGAATCATTCCTGTCAACTCCAGGACATCGGTAATTTCCCAACCCTGTGGTGGTTTTTTCAGCCATCTATAGAGAAAGTACTTTGATTGAGTCAATAAGTACGATTAACTTTGTTGCAACAATAATAGCTACTAAGGGTACACCCAATGCATAGTGCCAATCATCATAGTTTCAATACATGACTCGGAATATGTGGCCCTCGAGTTACAAAAACATCTCACGCCTCAACCCCAAAATACAACAACCTCGCGTGGTTCGCCAAAAGTTACCTACCCAACTGATCCTGACTACCGAGACTAATCTAGTCTACCACTGTCCTCCTAGGTCCTGCCTCGAGCTGGTGCCTCGTAGTCTACGTCAAACTCCTCGTCCATATCCTCCTGCGGGTCCTCCTCCTCCGGTGTTGTCGATGGTGCAAGGGCTGCCTCAAGCTGCTGCTGCAGGCCCTGGTTCTCCTGGGCCAGGGTCTCTAAATCCTTTCCCATAAGCTCCATCTCGTGCATAATCACGCCACGTCTGTCAACCTCCTGCGCTAGGGTGTTGCGCTATCCAGTCACCTCAGTAACGCGAGTCTCACTCGCCTCAAGAGCAGCGGTCAGCCGCTGAATCTCTCTCTGTTGTGCATCGGTCTATGCCTGTAGGTCATTCCTCTGAACCTAGACCTGCTCGGCCTCAGCCAATATGATCCCGTTGTGGCTGCTAGCCTCCTCATCCAAGTTGAGGAGGTACTCAGAGTAGTAGGACACATGGTGGTACCCTGCGTGGTACGTCGGGTAGTCGTCGCGGCTGATGCGCCTCACGCGCCTCTGCCAGACCGGGTTGGCCTGGTGCCAGATGGGAATCATCTCAAACGGAGTCCTAGAGATGTGTGGCACCCGTTGAAGTGGGTGAGAGCCCTGTGGGCGACTCTCTCCAAGCCCTCACGGAGGCTCCCACAATTCGTCGTGCTCTCCATACCCGCCATGTCGAGGTTGCGCGGGTGTGTGGGCACGCTGATGTGTACCTCAACAAGAGTCATGCCATGACGATGGACCTCGTGGCCCTTGTAAGAGGGCGGCTCGCCGTAGCCCAACAAGCATAAGAGATCCCACAACAGTGTAGGAAAGCCACGGTGGTGGAGATCGGTGGTGTAGCGCCACCCGTCGTGCGAAAGCTCCTCAAAACCGTGGTCACCCATCTGGAACATAAACCCAATGGTGAGTACAATGTTCCATGAGTAACAATACATTTCATATATAGTGCTATGAAATACAGAAACAAAGTTTTAGTTTACATTTTTCCAGCCTCAAGGGTCAATAATACGATAATGAGTTTTAAAACAAATTCTGTTTTAGATTTTGAAGTATAACTTTAGTTATGGATTTTTGAAGTTGGCTGCTAAAAACAGGACAGATTCTCGTTAACCTCGATATTCAGAATTTATACTTATCAGGTTTAGAAAATTTTTATTTCAGAGGTTGGTGAGCAAGGAGAGAACGAATTTTTAGTTTAGTTATAATGGGATGCATGATGCAAAACCTTCATTTTATTAACCTATCGTTCCTCACAACACAACACCTAACTTGCCGAGGCTTAGCGGCACGGATATTTGGTGACGACCCGCACTCCACACGTAAGTCATTCTATATGTTATACTAACGGCGTTAGTGTACCTGCAGAAGATTCATTGCATAAACAATACATCAAATTCAAAAGAAACTACGAAAAGAAGCACAGTTCTACTAGTAACGATCCATGGGAAAAGGATCGCTCCGTGATAAGTCACGAGCCAACAGTGTCTCATATTCGCCTGTGAGCACAGACACTGATATCACGCGTGTCGGTTAAGCATGCACGTATCTTTGTTTGAAGAAGCCATAGATGCAAGTAATATAAACAATCATAACCCAGGTTAGTTTTGTCACCACCCTATTATCTACTAGGGGCAATACTAACATATCCTCACTCGTAACATCGTGGTTTTTGAAAATACGATTTATTTGTTGTATTATCATGGACCACGGCTCTGATACCAGCTGTGGCTCCCCTTCCCAGAGGATCGAGGTTCCGATGGTGCTGATAACGCAGACACTTGATAATACAACATTGGTTCGAATTTAAGTTGAATATTACATCAATAAGTCCTTAGAGTGCAGCAGAATATTATAAGTTCTTAATGTTTTTGAAAACACAGCGAAAGCGATTAATGATAAGGAGCTATGAGCTCGACGATACAGCATAGCAATGATTCCTGCCTGAAGAACCATCGCTCTAGCATCACACATCAATACTGTGGCGGCAAGTCGGACTCCCAGTGGGCAGTCCAACCCTCAGGGACTTGCATGTCCTAGGGCAGCACATTCTCAGGCAACTCTACCTCTTCATTACTTGAAAACAATAGTGGCACAAAGTTTGAGTACTAATTACTCAGCAAGACTTACCCATCAGACTTCTAGGTATGCAATGGCTCTAATAGGTGGCTTGTTGGAAAAGGACTCACACTAAGCAACCTATTAGTTCTATTAGGTTTTATTCATGCAGTTAATTGGGTAGAGCAGAATGTAACTTTAGTTGCAACAATAAGATAATAAAGCAATACATAAGTAAGTACAACATAGGAGCCATAAGAGTATTGTCAACAATAAGCATCATAATCAATTCTCAGGAGAGTATTGTCAACAATAAGCATCATAATCAATTCTCAGGTACCATGTGCAACTACGTGACGACTCAGTGACCGTGGTACTCATTACTGCGAGGGACAGCAATTGTAATTGATTTTTCACCAGTAGGGATAACCCGAGATACACGACACATACACACCAATCAAGGCCGTATATGGCAACCTTTCGCAAGGACAAAAAACAACTTGGTCTTAGCAAGTGAGCATGCCGTCCTGCCACCAGTACTTCGCGGTATTGTCACACCCGGTTTTAAGGACAAAACCAAGTGCTTATCATTTGTGTGCCCAGGAACAAGTTTCACACATATCGACAGTAAAGTGAATAATAGTATAACCAAGGTCATTAATGAAGTGTACCATTATTACATAAATAATTGTCTTTAAACACTAAGTACGACTCTCTCGTAGAATAACAGTGGAAGACACCATAACACCACATGCAATCGACCGGGGGCACGCACGCCTAATAGTAGTCTTCATCAATGTAGTCCATATCTCCATCTTTTGAGCAGTAGTTTAGAGTACAACAACAAAGGGAAATAGCGAGGGTGAGCACATGCCGTACTCAGCAAGTGGGGGAAAATATGACATGCAAGCTTAATAGAAGAAAGGCTAAAACAATGGTTCATTTGCATAAATGAGCACTACACCTAAGACCATTTGAAAAGCACTCCTACTTACTAGGTGAAAAGTTCTCCCAAGTTATCTCATCCATCCAACACTACAGGTTAAACCACCCGTAGCCAACCATGGGTTAAACCGCCCATGGAAAACCACACTATAGGTTACACCGCTTAAAGCAAATCATGGGTTAAACCGCCCATATGAAACCACACTACAGGTTACACCGCCTGTAGCAAACCAAGGGTTACACCGCCCAAACCAAACTTGGCTACCCACCAAGTCCACCGATAAACCACCTTCCTAAATTTGTGAGGATCCAGGCCGCTCATGACCGTGAGCACGGCTGTTATAGCAGTTTGACACTCTGCAGAGGTTGCACAATTTTACCCACAGGTTGGTGATTCCGTCACCCGTCAGTGACTAAGCTCCCTGTTGCCCAAATCACACTACCGTAGGTGTGAGGCCAAGAGATCACCACAAGGTCGTTCAGAGTGCTTCCCAGCTTGCTAACAATCCACGCTAAGGTTTCACCACTGTGGAATTAAACCGTTCCTATAGAAGCCCCCTCTGGCACCGTGGCTAGGAGTAAACCGTCCATCGCCTGAGTCTGAGAGTAAACCATCCCATCCTCCTTCCTCGACTGCTCACAGAACTGGGAAGACATCTCGATACTAAACCAAGCCTACCCATATCAGCCCTGTGCTTTGCGCTGTTTTCATGGGTGGCCGCTCCACAAACTACTCTTGTGATCCCAAGCAGATACCACCACAATCCCACAGTACTATACTGAGTACACGTGCATACCCGCACCATCCTTGCCATCCTCCTGCTTGGATCACCTAGGTTCCATATTGCTAAAAAGGATTAATCATCCCTCATGATCATTATGTTAAAGTGAACCATTAGTCAAGATTAACATTAGACACATCCATTCCCGACATAGCAAACTAAGCAGGACGTACCCTTACTAATAAGCTACACCAGAACCCAGGCGACAAGGAATAATATAGAACAGGATATGGCGCATGGGATTCAATATTAATAAGCATGCATAGAGATAGAGAGAATATAAAACATAGGTTCAAAATGCATCAAGAACACTTGCCTGGTTCCCTTTGCTGCTGCTCAAAGTCTTCAAGATGGAGATCCCGGAAGTTCTCTATCAGCTGTTCATCTACTCAACATCACACCGGAAACATAAGCATACAAACATACTAAGAAACACCACACCACATTGTAACAAACTATAAAGAAAGCAATACTATGAAAAAGTGCGCGTTGCTATGATCGCGTGGGCGCAAGAATCGCATCAAACCGAGTTACGAGTAAAAAGTTATGAAGGTTTAAAATTCTAGGGTTAAAATAATAATTTAGTAAAATAATATAAAACAATATGAAAAATTTAGGGATCAAAATGTAATTTATAAAAAGTACAAGGACTAAATTGTAAAATATGAGGGTGAAAATATATTTTGTATAAAATTTAGGGACTACAAGGTAATTTTAGAAAAGTTCAGGGGCTTAACTATAAAATTTACAGGGTCTAAATATAATTATTTATAAGTTTAGGGGCCTAGGTGTAAAATGCCCAGCCTAATTATTACTTACAAAAATTTAGGGCTAAAATAAATTACTAGAAGGTACAAGGTGGTGTTTGTAAAGTTACAAGATTAAAATATAATTAAAAATATGTACAGGGGTGTTTTTATAAAATTTAGGGGCTAAAATATCATTTAGGAAAAGACTAGGGGGTTTTCTGCAAAAATACAGTGCTAAAAATAATGATGTAAAAACTCAAGGGCCTAACCACAAATAAATAATGTTCTGAAGAAAACTAAGTTTAAAAATATGATTTAAACAAAGAGCAGGGTCCTAAACATAAATATGGCATTTACTGGTAATTATACAAAATAAATAAATATATAAATAAATGACATATAAAAAAATAGAATAAGATAAAAAAAATAATCCTGTGGACTAGGTCCACGGGGCTTGTGGACCAGGAGGCCCATGGTCCACCATGGACCGGGCGCGGCGGCAGCCATTACCGGCTTGCCGGACCTCAAGGGCGGCTCTCCGGCGCGCAGTGGCCGGCGGGGAGGGACGCGGGGAGGCGGCCATGGAAGGCGAGCTCACCTGCGGCTCGAGCGGGCGCGGGGAGGCGGCGAGGCTACGGGCAAAGGCGACAAAGGCGGTGGCGGCTATTTTCGGCGGCGGCTGCGCGGCGGTGGGCGAGGCGGCGGGGCAGGGAGCGTGGCGTGGCAGGGAAAAGGGCGAAGGGGGCGCAGATGGGAGGGTCCCGCCCTTTATAGGACGCGAGGCTGGAGGGCGGCATGGCGTGCATGCCAAGAATGCGGCGGTGGCGGCTGGGGTTAGAGTTCGGGGCGGGGGCGAGGCCGGGCGGGGGGACTGGGCCGGGGCGTGGCGTGGGCCAGGGGAGGCCGGGGTGGCTGGGCCGAGCAGGCGAGGTAGGCTGGCGGGCCAATAGGGAGAGCGGGGCGAGTTGGGCCACGGAGAGAGAGAGGCCCAGGCCGGGTCAGGCCAGAAGGGAGGGAAGGAGGGGGAGTGGGCCGTGGTGGATTTCGACCTAGGTGGCCGGGGTGGGGGAAAATAGGGGGAGGAGAGGGAGGGAGACTGGGCCGAGGGAAGGGGTTTCGGCCCAAAGGCCTTAGGGTTTTTTTTTCTTTTCTCTTATTCTTTTCTTCTTCCCATTCTATTTCTATTTTCAAAACAAATCTGAAACAATTTCTAATCGAATTTTAAAATAGATTTTTACACACAATAAAATCCAAGAACTATTAATCAACATAACTGCAACAAACAAAATAAAAAACCTATATTTAGTTATTTTCTTTAGAATATAGTTCTTTTTCTTAGAAAAATATTAATAACTTAATTACTTATAGAAAATTTTAAAATATTCCAAATTTTGAAAAATCAGGGTGTTACAAACCTACCCCCCTTAAAAGGAATCTCATCCCGAGATTCGGACAAGATCGGAAAGAAAAGAAGGAAACTGTGCTCTCACTTTGTTGGGTGCGTCTTTGTCTAACCTTTCCTTGTCGTGTGGCATTGTTATTGTCACATATTCCACCTCTGCTCCATTAGGATGTATCAACTTGACAGCCTTTCTCGCACAGTCTATGATTCCCTTGTGCTTGGTTAACCAATCCATCTCGAATATCACATCTATACCCTTGGAATCCCAAAACGATGAAACTCGTAGTAAAGTCTACCCCCCTTATGCTAACACTTAATTTATGACATCCATGTTCTGCTTTCAATTCCCCTCCAGGTGAACTAACTATCATCTTATTCCTGAGCAAGGTGATGGGAATGTTGTGCTTGGCCATATATTTGGACAATATGAATGAATGTGATGTTCCAGAATCAAATAAAACTACAGCGGGGTTTGAGTTTACGAGCAACATACCAAGAACAACATCTGGAGATTCCTGAGCATCTTAAGAGCAACCTGGTTGACTCGACCTCTCGCATAGTTCTGCCTGGCTGCTGTCGGGGCAGAGTTTCCATTGCGGTTGGGTGTTGGGGCAACATCTTGGGTTGGAGGTTGGCGCATCTGCGGATTGGGGCATTGGTTAGCAAAGTGACCCTTTTCTCCACACCTGTAGCAGTTCCTATTGGTCATTGGGGTTTGATTGCCATTAGTCCTCTGCTAAGTTTGAGCTGATGGGGGAGGCATCTGAGAGTTAGGACGTTGAAACTGACGTTGAGGGGTGACAAAACCCTGACCTGTAGGTTGAGTTCCTTCCTATCCACTTCGCTGTGCAGAGCAGAACACAGGTCCACTAGAAGATGATCCAATACGAGGCCTAGTGTTGCTACCCCCTTGCTGACCTTGATGCTTTCGCTTGCGCTTGCCATCCATCCTCGACCTTCTGTTCTCCAGGACTAGAGCTTTATCCACCATCTCTTGAAAGTTCGCATAGTTACGAGCCTCAAGTGCATAGGCGAGACCATCATTCAACCCATCAAGAAAACACTCACACTTCTTCTCATCCGTGTCCACTTCTCCTAGGGCATACCTTGACAATTGGGTGAAATGAGCAACATACTCACTTACGGTCATGGATCCCTGCTTCAAATCCTGGAACTCCTTCTTCTTCAGCCTTATTACCCCCTGAGGCACATGGTGAGACCTAAAGCTGTTCTGGAACTCATGCCAGTTGATACTACCAGGCTCCTCATGGGCTGCAACATAAGCATCCCACCAATCAGCAGTGGGTCCAACAAGCTGATGTGCGGCAAACAACACCTTCTCCCTGTTGTTGCATTGAGTGACTTGCAGCTTCTTGTCAATAGTCTTTAGCCAGTCATCTGCATCCATGGGCTCCATAGAGTGAGAGAAACTTGGGGGCTTGGTCCATTGGAAATCTCCAAGCTTGTCTCTAGGCTGGGGAGCAGCTCCTGGGACATTGTTGGGCTATGGTTGCACCAGAGTCTGGTGCATGTTCTGGAGTGTCTGCATGGCCATGAGTTGTTCCATGGAGATCTGCGGGGGTGGCTGCTCCTGTTCCTCATGGTTGTTGTTCATGTTGCGGTTCCCACCTCTCACCATCTGATGTAGGTCGGCATACGGTAAGCAAAAATGGGTGGAAGATATAGGTAAAGTGCAAGGATATGATAAGGTCAAGTAGGAAAAGAGGTGTGAAATAAAAAGATAGATATAGAGATACCCCAATTAACTAATCTCTAATAAGGTAGGAGTAAAAGTATAGTATAAGGATGTGGTTGCAAGACAGGCCTTGCATCACATCGGCACTCATTACAAAAGATTCAAATCACACTCATCACACCAATCAAACTAGCCAACCAACCAAAGGACGTGCAAACACTAAAATTCTCTCTCACTACGCTATTACATTTTATTTGACTCGATATAACTACTCGATGCCTATGAAGCCACTCGGGGATAAACTTCCTAATCCTTGTCCTGGTTGGGGATGACGTAAGCTGGTGGAGCACGACTAGCCATTCTGCGAGGTGGTGAGGAAGGAGTCACATCCTTTAGCTCTTCCTGCGAAGGTAGGTCCACATCATCCGGCAAATGTCGCTTGAGCTGGCGAACTGTCCTCATTGCCTCCTCATATTTCTCCTGCCAAAACCTTAGTTCCTCCATGGTTGAATCCAACTCCCTAGAGATCACCGTGGTAAGAGTGACTTGCTTCTCTCATGTGTCCTTGTCCAGATACAAGCTCTGTATGAATGTAGGTGGATCCACTTGCACGATGAGGAAATAAGCATACTCTGTATCTTCAAAATACTGGCGGTAACGAGAGCGAATGACCATGCAAGCTTGACGAGCGGCATCACGAATCCCAGCGGAGAAAGTCTTCTATGGAGCAATGGCCTCATGAATCCTTTCCACCTCAAAAGTTCCTCTGAGCGGTCTCGGGGCAAAAATGTGAACTTCAACCTTCCATGCAGGCTCCGAACCTTCATAGGTCACTTGGGTACCATAATACTCTGGTTGCTTCTTGTAACCTAACTGTTGTAGCAACTCCCAAAGCATGTGAGGTAACCTTCCAGCATTATGTCCTGCATCCTTGAAGTGTCGAGTGTCATGATAAGGTGGTCGACTCGGTGGTGGCACCATCTCTTGTTCATCCTCTTCTATCCCAAACTTTTCATCGGATCCGAGTGGGACAAGCGCTAGTGAAGGCCAAACACGTGGGTACTGATCACACCTGTGGCAAGTCTTCTTGGTATGGGCCATCTAAGCAATTTTGAATAGGAGAGATGAATTAGTAAAAGGGTTTTGTAAGCCAAACGGTAAAATAAGACCAACAACAGAAGTGAATAAACAAGACTATAATTTTAAGCCAAAGAGTTTTGAAAATAGTTTGTAGTTTGCAAAATAGACCTTAGAACACGACGACTCTATCTAAGCTAGCGTCCTACGGTCCACACGGCTCTGATACCACTTCTGTCACACCCGGTTTTAAGGACAAAACCAAGTGCTTATCATTTGTGTGCCCAGGAACAAGTTTCACACATATCGACAGTAAAGCGAATAATAGTATAACCAAGGTCATTAATGAAGCATACCATTATTACATAAATAATTGTCTTTAAAGACTAAGTACGACTCTCTCATAGAATAACAGCGGAAGACACCATAACACCACAGGCAATCGATCGGGGGCACGCACGCCTAGTAGTAGTCTTCATCAATGTACTCCATATCTCCATCTTCTGAGCAACAGTTTAGAGTACAACAACAAAGGGAAATAGCAAGGGTGAGCATACGCCGTACTCAGCAAGTGGGGGAAAATATAACATGCAAGCTTAATAGAAGAAAGGCTAACATAATGGTTCATTTGCATAAATGAGCACTACACCTAAGACCATTTGAAAAGCACTCCTACTTACTAGGTGAAAAGTTTTCCTACGTTATCTCATCTATCCAACACTACAAGTTAAACCACCCGTAGCCAACCATGGGTCAAACCGCCCATAGGAAACCACACTACAGGTTACACCGCCTATAGCAAATCATGGGTTAAACTGCCTATATGAAACCACACTATAGGTTACACCGCCTGTAGCAAACCAAGGGTTACACCGCCCAAACCAAACTTGGCTACCCGCCAAGTCCACCCATCAACCACCTTCCTAAATGTGTGAGGATCCAAGCCGCTCATGACCGTGAGCACGGCTATTATAACAGTTTGACACTCTGCAGAGGTTGCACAACTTTACCCACAGGTTGGTGATTCCGTCACCCATCACTGACTAAGTCTCCCTGTTGCCCAAATCACACTACCGTAGGTGTGAGGCCAAGAGATCACCACAAGGTCGTTCAGAGTGCTTCCCAGCTTGCTAACAATCCACACTAAGGTTTCACCGCTGCGGAATTAAACCGTTCCTACAGAAGCCCCCTCTGGCGCCATGGCTAGAAGTAAGCCGTCCATCGCCTGAGTTCGAGAGTAAACCATCCCGTCCTCCTTCCTCGACTGCTCACAGAACTAGGAAGACATCTCAATACTAAACCAAGCCTACCCATATCAGCCCTGTGCTTTGCGCTGTTTTCCTTGGTGGTCGCTCCACAAACTACTCTTGTGATCCCAAGCAGGTACCACCACAATCCCACAGTACTATACCGAGTACACGTGCATACCCGCACCATCCTTGCCATCCTCCTGCTTGGATCACATAGGTTCCATGTTGCTAAAAAGGATTAATCATCCCTCATGATCATTATGTTAAAGTGAACCATTAGTCAAGATTAACATTAGACACATCCATTCCCGACATAGCAAACTAAGCAGGACGTACCCTTACTAATAAGCTACACCAGAACCCAGGCGAGAAGGAATAATATAGAACAGGATATGACGCATAGGATTCAATATTAATAAGCATGCATAGAGATAGAGAGAATATAAAACAAAGGTTCAAAATGCATCAAGGACACTTGCCTGGTTCCCTTTGCTGCTGCTCAAAGTCTTCAAGATGGAGATCCCGAAAGTTCTCTAACAGCGGTTCGTCTACTCAATGTCACACTGGAAACATAAGCATACAAACATATTAAGAAACAACACACCACACATAGTAACAAACTACAAAGAAAGCAATACTATGAAAAAGTGCGCGTTGCTACGATCGCGTGGGCGCAAGAATCGCCTCAAACCGAGTTACGAGTAAAAAGTTACGAAGGTTTAAAGTTCTAGGGTTAAAATAATAATTTAGTAAAATAATATAAAACAATATGAATAATTAATATTAAATACTATGATCGCTTTGGTGAAATAATTTCTCATTTTTGAGCTACGGTTGAAAAGTTATAAAGGTTTGAAGTTTCAAGAGTTAAAACGTAAAAACAAACAAGTTAAATGACCTAAGAGTAATTCTTGAAAAAAAATATAAGGGCTAAACTATAAAATATACATGTGAAATATAATTTATGAAAAATTTAGGGATCAAAATGTAATTTATAAAAAGTATAGGGACTAAATTGTAAAATATGAGGGTGAAAATATATTTTGTACAAAATTCAGGGACTACAAGGTAATTTTCGAAAAGTTCAGGGGCTTAACTGTAAAATTTACAGGGCCTAAATATAATTATTTATAAGTTCAGGGGCCTAGGTGTAAAATGCCCAGCCTAATTAGGGCTAAAATAAATTACTAGAAGGTACAAGGTGGTGTTTGTAAAGTTACAAGATTAAAATATAATTAAAAATATGTACAGGGGTGTTTTTATAAAATTTAGGGGCTAAAATATAATTTAGGAAAAGACTAGGGGGTTTTCTACAAAAAATACAATGCAATTATGTAATAACTCAAGGGCCTAACCACAAATAAATAATGTTCTGAAGATGACGTGCCAAGTGGTAGGGGCCAATTAATTATAAAATAATTACTAGGATTAATTTAAGTAAACAAACTAAATAAGTTCCAGAGCCTAAAATAATTCATATTTTGCCAAACCAAAATTTGTGGTGGTAGATAATCATAGTTTTACTAAGCGTGCCAAAAATCAAGATTTAATTCCATTCCTAGAATTTCTGATGAATTAATTTCTATTTTCACATTTTAATGAATTATCAAAAATACAGGAACAGAGGCTATGATTTATCATTTTACTAAAATAGAACTCTTCAAGATGAACCTAACAAATTTTGTTTGAGCTTTATTGGAGTTAAATTCGATTTACTAGGAGTTTCCAAAGTTTTATGCATTTTCTAGAATTTTCCTGGGTATTTCTGGTTTTAACTAATGACACGTCGGTGCCATATGACAACCACGTCAGCGCCATGTGGGTTCCAGCTCAGCTGCCAGGAGGATGCCAGTCAGCCCGCCGGAGCTGGGCGGTGCGCGGCCGGAGAGCTCACTGCCTGAGTCTGCGCGGGGCGAAAGCTTGCCACGGGGGCAGAAAGATGACGTGCACGTCTAGGCGGACAGCAGGGTGGGGTTCACGAGGACGAAATCTCACCGGAAGAGGTCGGCGACGAGAGGCGGCGGAAAAATGAAGTTCGGCGAGGTCGCGGGAGCGGTACAGGGTACCAACTCGGTCGCTGTGGACTCGTAGAGCTTCAGTGGTTGAAGGCGAACGGCGGCGTTGATGATGTGGTCGAGGAAACAGGCCGGAGCTAGGAGCTCGTCGGTGAGGTGGCTCGATCGGGGCAGAGCAGAGAAGATGGCCGGGGAAGAATTGAGTTTGCCAGCGATCTCGTGCAAGAAAAACAAAGGAAACGGGTCAGGCGTGTTCGACGGGGAGTTGCGCATGAAGGAGAAGAGAAAAGAGGAAGGGTGGCTTACCAAAGGCCGCGAATTTGCGGCAGCGGCAGAGGGGGTCGTCGATGGGGTTCACCTCGGTTTTCCTTTCGATTCAACCAATGCGCGAGGGAAATCGGCCAAGCAGGGGCATGGGAAGGTGTAAGAGGGTGAGGCACGCGTGATGGGGTTTTGCTCGCGTGGGGGAAAGCAGTGGAACGGCGACGGCCGAGCTTGAGCTTCGGCTCTGCTCAATAATGGCAGAATGGGGAGGAAGAGGGGAAATGGGAGAGAGCAGAGAGCTGAGAGCGAGAGCGAGAGCGAGAGCGTACTATGCTTGTGAGCTAGCAGTGCGGTTTGAAGTTGCGCAGGGGGCTAGGGTGGTTGGGGAAGTGAGAGCGGCGAGGAAAGAAGATATTGAAGGATGGCCGGGTCGTTCGGTGGCGTGCAGAGAGGAGAAGAGGGGGCCGTTGGGCGGCTCTGCGGCGTAGAGGACAGGGCGGGAGAGCAGAGGGGTGCAAACGCGCTGTAGCGGCTCCGAGTCCCAGGGTGGAGTGATGGCGGGCCGAGCGGTGCACCAGCGGCAGAGAGGGGCCGGCAGGCGCTGCGCCAGTGAGAGGGAGAAAAAAGGGATTTTTACACTGCGCCCCCTGATCTTTCAAGTTCCTCACAAAAAGGTCCCTGGTCAAACTAGTTTTTTCATAAATCAAAATAAAATAGCTAGAGATTTCCTAAAATGGTGAAAATTAGTGGACTGACTATTTAAATGGTGGGAAACACTCTAGTGAATTTTATTTGAAATTTCCATAAACATATTTTTAGAATTTATTAAATGCATTAGTTAGTTGCTTAAGAATCAATTAATTAATTAAGGGTCTTGCCAAGCAGATAAAATGCCCAATAAATTCCTAATATTCCATTTTTTTATTACCAAACTGATGATGTGGACAAGGGTTCCCGATCTTCCGAAAGGTCCTGGATACGTTGATTTGGTCGGAGGCGACATACAAATCGATCCGGCTTCAGAACAGCACGTTCTAAACCCCGCAATCGCAGCACGACGTCTCCTCTGGTTATCAACCGTCCTAAAACGATTGACCTCACCGAGAAGGCTAATCCCTACCTGCGAATCAAGAACACAAGCAAGAACAAAGAAGAAGGCAACACAATTGCAGATGTGTTATGAATCTCACGAAGTTGGGGTCCCACAAACCGTGATGACGGCAAAACTGTTATGAACAGAATAATCTAAGCAAAACCCAAACCCTAATGATGCGGCAGCGGCTGTATATGAAGACCCTAGGGTCATGCAAGACCCTCTGGATGCACCCCTAATTGGGCTCAACTAGATACAAAGCCCAAAGGCCAAAAACAGGTGACGTAGCACCGAAACAGATTCTGGAACTTATCTTGTTTCGACGATTCCCGATGACTCCGGATGAATTTTGATATGAGACTGGCTGCATTGGAAAGGTCTTCTTCTTATCGTTTCGTGCATATGTAGAACGTCCAAATCCGAGTCCGTATACATCCTGGGCATCCGTTTTAGTATAGACTGGTCCTGAACCCCGAAACGGACTCGAAGTCGATTTTGGTTGGGCCTCCACCTTGCCTTCCACGTCCTTGCTAGTCCTCCACGTCTCCAAGTCCTTCTCCAATCATCTCCTGGTTCTCTCCATGGTTCCTAATTACAATATAATCATTAGGTAGCAAACCATTCTAAAATGTGACATATAATAAAGAACGTAGGAACGAGCTCACCTCTAAATTTAGTCATCGTGCACGAGCTCTAGTCATTGGACCTTGCAAGTCCATAATTGGAGGAGTGTTGCATGTATCCTTAGGAGTGATGTCCTCATCAACTGATGATGAATTTATTTGGCATGAGTTGTATTGAAATTCTTAAGTTTTTCAATAACTTGGTTGCAGGGTATTTATTTGCCTAGAATTAAATTAATAGATAGGCTCTATCATTTTATGTCATCATTTCCATGATTTGTGCTCCTCATTTTTTATAGGTTAAGGTGAGACACCTGGGGTGTCACAAACACCAAGCTCCCCCCGAAGAAAAGCGAATCGTGAAGCATCTATGGGCTTGGTAAGTATATCAGCCAATTGGTTTTTTGTGTCGATGTATTTGAGCTCAACATCTCCATTCTCAACATAGTCTAAGCCCTCCACTTGACGGAAACCCTGGGCAACAAGTCTAGCCTTGTTTCTCACAAGCTCACCATCTTCCCCATGCTTGTTTTTTAACACCCACTTGATTCCTATGACATTGACACCAATAGGAGGCTCTACTAGGGTCTACACTTTGTTCCTCTTAAAGTTTTCCAACTCTTCATCCATGATATTAACCCAATGTTCATTAGATAGTGCATGTCCAACATCCTAAGGTTCAAAGGTGGCAACAAATAGAGAATTGGTAAAGCAGGCGAGATGTGAAGACCTCGACCTTGTTGTCCTTTCATAGAGATTACCAATCATCTATTGAGTTGGATGTTGATGCTGAATGTGGTGAGGAGCTTCTCTCTTAGAGCATACCTCCTCCTCGATGTAGAAGCTTTTGGACCCTCTACTGGAGTGATGGAGGCAGCAGGAACAAGATCAGATGAGAGATGAGGTGCATCATTATCATCATGGTCAGTGCCCTGAAGGTCTTCTTCTACGAAGACGCTTTCCTCTATTTTCCTGCTACCTGCAGTCTCAATCACATTGCTTGCACAAGAGTTTGATTCATCAAAGGTTACATCATTGGACTGTACGATGGTGTTAGTTTCCAAATTCAAAACTCTATAGGAATGGCCATTAAGGGTGTAGCCAAGAAAGATGCCATCAAAAGATCTCGACTCAAACTTATCAAGATTGCCACGCTGGAGATTAAAGCACTTGCAACCAAAGGCCCGCAAGTCAGAAACAGATGGCTTCCTCCCAAAATGTAGCTCATAAGAAGTGATATTAAGAATTGAGTGCAAGTAAACTCGATTGGAAACATAGCAAGCTGTAACGATGGCCTTAGCCCAGAACCGCCTCGCAGTCCTATGCTCATTGAGCATTGTCTAGGCCATTTCCACCAAGGTTCTGTTCTTTCTTTCGACCATACCATTCTATCGAGGGACACAAGGTGCTAAAAACTGAAGCCCAATACCATGCTCAAGGCAGAAAGCATCAAAGGAGGAGTTGTAAGCTTCATGACCATTGATGATTGGATCCCTAAGGTATGAATGTTTTGGTGATAGATGACAACTATGAAATTGTGGGCTAACATCTACACGAGTGTTGTCTATATAGGAATCATCTCTTGACTCTATTGCAAATGATATGGATGATGGTGTCCTTGGTGATTGATGACAATGACCGCAAGCATGGAGGCTTGTGAACTTGATGGAGCTAAGGGTTGATGAAGATGGATCAAAGCGAAGAACATGCTATGGTGCAAGTGTTTGGAACATTTACGTAGTTGTTAGGGCTTTGAGTCCATAGGAAAAACCGGACTATCAACAGGGTCTAGGTCATTCTCTTAGGTCATGTCTAGTTGCTGACGTGCAAGGTTGCTCGGTGAAATCACAGGCACTAGGTGACAGTGGAGAAGCCAAGGAGCTGTTCGGAGAAGCCAGGAAACCAAGTCAAGCGAGGACGATGAGTTTTAGCTTCTGGACATAGAGACTGGACAGAGGGGTCAGTGGAGACCAGACTGTACGATCACTATGGGAGTTTTTCCAGGACTTTGCACGAGGAGCAAGAAGTCTGACAGTAGGAGACTCTCTACAAATCGTACGGTCCGGTCAGTAGGAGTGCGTGGGAGACAGAAGGAGCGCAGCGCTGAAATGTTTCTGGACTGGAGAGAAAAAAGGACTGAACTGTCCGGTCAGGTGATCGGACTGTCCGATCAGTTGGGAAATCAGCAGTGGCAGAACCGTTTGTGCACAGAGTTGCAGTGACCGGACTGTCCAGTCACGCAGTGACTGGAATGTCCGGTCAGTGTGCCCAGAAAGCTGATTTTGTGCAGCAATGACTAGTTTGAGGTTTGGAGCCTATATAACTTCGATGCTGGGGTCTTGGAGACCTCTCTTGGCTAGTGGAATACCTGAGAGCATTTGGTAAGGTCCAAGAGGAAAAGAGGAGAGAACTAGGAGGAGATATTGCATATCTTGAGAGTGCTAGAGAAGAGTAGCTTGAGCATCTTGCACATCTAAGGCTGGGTGTCCTTGAGGGTGTGATCTAGATGGTTACTCTTGGTCTATGGTGAGACCTAGACCGGTTAGGTGTCATTGATCGAGCCTATCGTGATCGGTTGTGAAGGTCATCACATGTTTGTACACGGTTTGAGCCCACTGTTGAAAGGGGCATCGCTAGTGAGCGCCCGTGTCGGCTCGGGGAGTCCGGCAAGTTCTCGAGGGAGGCGAGCTTGTGCTTTGTGCAGTGGTGACGTACATCGTGTCTTCACTCTAGGGGTGATTACGGGCTCGTGGGCGAGAACTCCACTTGGTGGCGGGAGGGACCGGGACTCCAGAGGGAGTGGTCCAACAAGGATTAGGGGAAGGTGCCATCATTTCGAGACCTCGGGAAAAAAATTATGAGCATTCCTTGACCCTCTCTTCACTATTCCGCATTTGTGTGCTCTAGTGAGTAGGGTGACTTGTGGCTTGCATAGGCTAGTGTGATTGGCTTCCGCACTTTATCTTATCATAAACACTAGCATGTATAGGGTCTTGGCCTACTAGACTTGTTTAGGTTGCTTGTCTTGCTAGACTTAAGTAGCGGAATTGAAGTATTTGGATTTGTGAGCGGCTTACCGATTCACCCTACCTCCCCATCTCGGTACGCCTTCGGTTCTTACAAGTGGTATCAGAGCCAAGTGCTCATCATTGAGGCTTCATCGCCTTGAGTAAGGATGCCGGGACAGGCGGGGAACATTCCCATATTCAATGGGGAGGACTATGCATATTAGAAGGCTCGCATGCAAGCCTACTTGCAGTCCCTTGATCCAGAGATATGGATGGTTACTCACGAGTCCGATGCAGATGTAAACCTACTTGATCCTGATTTTCTTAAGTGCAATGCTAAGGCCAAGAATGCTCTGTTTGCTTGCATCTCTAAGGATGTTTTCGCTCAGCTAGATGCTAGTTCTATGGCACATGGTATCTAGACTGAGATTCAGGGGCTCTATGAGGGCACTAGTGATGTCAAAGAGGAAAGATACTATGTGCTAAAGAACAAGTATGATAACTTCACCAGATTGCCACATGAGAGAGCTAACACTGTTCTTTCTCATTTTCATGTACTAGTGGAGGACATCAATGCACTTGGGGATGATTTCAAGATGAAGCCTATTGAGGTGATAAGAAGATTCTTGATGCTATTCAAGGACCCCAAGTATGAGTCCATCATTACCTTCATCTTACAAGGTCACCTCAAGACCAAGACCATGAAGGAAGTACTTGGCAAGATCACCGCCTTCGAGAGCTACCAATTGGGGATGGATGATCCTCAATCATCCAACCTTGCTCTACCGGCTGACAAGCAAGAATCAAGCAAGAGCAAGAAGATCATGAAGAAGGTGATTATTGAGGATGATGATGATGAGGGTGACTTGACCGAGGACATGGCTCTTCTCATGATGAAGATGAAGAACTTCAAGAACAAGTTTGCTTTCAAGTCAAGGGGCAAGTGCTTCAATTGTGGCTCGAAGAATCACTTTGTCCGAGAGTGCCCAAAGCCTAAGAAAGAAGCATTCAAGTCACAAGATTCAAGTGAAGAAGAAAAAGAAGACCCCAAGGCCAAGCACAAGAAGAAGAGGTACTTCAACAAGGATAAGAGCAAAGGCAAAAGCAAAGCTCAAGACTGCAAGAAGAAGTCTTCTCACAAGGCCCTTGTTGGAGAGTGGACAAGCAACAACTCATATGATGAGTCCTCTTCCTCAAGTGATGAAGAAGTGGCCGGTCTAGCCATGATCAAGACCACACCTACACGAGCTCTTCCTCCACCTCCCACGTGCCTCATGGCCACGAGCCAACTTGGGGAGAGTGAGGATGAGAGCAACGATGATAGCGATGATGAGGAGCTCTTATGTGCTGAGCTTTGGAGTATGCTAGAGCATGCCCGCGATATCGCCATCAAGAAATCCAAAATGTTGGATGTGGTAAGAAAAGAGTGTAAGTTAGCTAAGGACCATGTTGGTGAGCTTGAGAGTGAGCTCAAGGACCTTGTCACATCTCATGACGCCCTAAACAAGAGTTATGAAAAACTCAAGGGTGATCATGTAGAGCTTCATGAGAAGTACAAGGCCCTTGAGATCACTTATGAGGCCATCAATGTTGAGAACCTTGCCTCTCCCTCCATTAGTTCATCCTAGAGTGATGTTTCTACTATGTTTGATGAACTAACCACCTCGGTTGAGGTTTGTTCTCTTGAGCCACTTGTTTTGAAGGAACTTCACAAGCTCAAGGAAGAGAGGGAGATGATGATGAAGGGATTTGAGAGGCTCAAAGCCACTCATAGGGAGATACTTGGGAAGAACCAAGTAAATGAAGTCTCCAAGACTTCTTCTCTTGAGCCATTCATGTTGGAAGAATATCACAAGCTCAAGGAAGAGAGGAAGACAGTGATGGACGGCTTTCAGAGGCTCACACGAGGTAGAGCCATCCACAAGGAGATTCTTGGGAGGAACCTTGTGAACAATGTCTCCCACAGGGGACTTGGCTCATATCCCGCCGCCATCGACATCATAGGGACGAGTGGTTCCATCCCCACATAGACCAAACCCCTTCTCACTGATGACTACAATTGCGAGAGGTGTTGCAAGGATGGTCACGCCACCAAAGATTGTCCCATGGTGAGAAGTTCCATTATTTTACCTAACGCTAACTTGTTCCATGAAAACACACATTCCAAGCTTTTTAGGAACAAGGATGGCAAGGTGAAAGCTAAGGCCTTGGGACCACCAAACAAGAAGAGGAAGGTCAAGAGCATATGGGTGCCTAAGTGCATTGTTGATCTTGAGAGATCGGCTACATACAAGTGGGTGCCCAAGAACAAGACCTAGATGGTGGTGGCGGTAGACCTAGCGCTTTCATGAAGATCATGTGAAGTCCACCACAAGTGACATGGACCTCAACGACCTATCTACTCATAAGGGAGGTAACCATGTTAGTTCTTGGTAGTTGTAGTGTGTTTTTCTTTCTCTTGCATTGCATGGTAATTAGGACTCCTTTGTGACTAGTATGCATTGCATCCATGCATGTGTAAATAACTAAAAGAAAAACACATAAAAATTAGTCAATGTCTAACCCATCCAAGATAGCTATAAGCAAGGGGGAGTGCTTGAGACGGTGGTTTGACTTCTCTCAAGGCAAGGGCATGGCTTATAGTGAGTAAGCTTGGGAGGGGTTCAAACTTGACATTGTTAGGTTTCCTTTGTGTCTTGTTCTTTAACATTGCTTGCATCCACATGGCATGATTCCTTTCATTGCATATGTAAATTGCTTGTTGGATGCATCATATAGGAAACACAAAGGAGGCTTGTCACATTTGGAGATATTTGTGCCTCATGCTCTATAGGAGATTACATCTCCGTAAGTGTGACCAAAGGAAAGAATTGTGCTTCATGCCCATTGAGCAAGCTCTTATGAACTCCAAGGTTAAAACAACTCGCGTGGTTCATGGACTAAGGCTCATACATACCCTTTGGTTCCTTTTGCCTTGGTTCTTATTTGCTCGATCCTTTATTTGGCATTTGCGAAAACTATGAGCCCATAGAGTGCCACTATTTGAAAAAGAGTGTTTGAGAGTACCCTCTATGTTCCAAGTGTGGTGTTTATTTGTGTGTTTAGCGAGGGCAATTGGAAAATGGAGAAATTCCTTGATTCAGCAAAAATTTGGTAGTGACCATACAGTCCGATCTTTGGACCGTACAGTCCGGTCAGTGCCCTCGGGCACAGTCTTCTGGAGAGTCTGGTCATAGAGACCAGACAGTATGGTCCTAGTGACCGGCCCGTTTGGTCTGTATGGTTTGCCAGCAGACCCAGAGCAGACCGGACAGTCCAGTCTAGAGACCGTACCGTCCGGTCACTTGAGTTGATCGCGCGATGTGGCTTCTGATCTGAACCATTGATTCTATTCTTGTTGAATCTCGGTCGTCGATGAAGATTTGACCTAGGTCAAAATCTTGTCAGTCCTTTTGGACCCTTCTTTGTTCCTACCGATTTCGCCGAGTTCACGAACAACGCAGTCGCCTTCATCTCTCGCCGACGCCGCGCCTCTCTCTGCTGCACCGCGCCACCACCACCGATGAGCAGCAGCGCCGCCGTGCTCTCCTGCCTTGCTGCGCCCGTGCTTCCCCCCGCTCGTGCTCGCTCTCCCTCCCGCACGTGGCAACAGAGCCGCCGTCGCCCTTCACCACGCCGCCTCGACCTTATCGCCATGCCGCCTCGCCTCTGTGCGCGCAGCCACCACAGTCTGTGCTGACTCCAGCGCTGTCACGCCTCCAGAGCCGCCATTGCCTCTCCCTTCTTGCTCTTCATTGCCGGCAAAGTTCAAGACTTGACCTTTTTCCGGTGATCGGAGCAAGTCACGCGGTGTTTGTTCTTCTCGCCGTATTGGATTCCTCTCCCAGGGTATTGACACTATCTTCCATTCATCGATATATGCCCTGATTATTGAGCAATTCCCTTAATTGATGCAATTAGATTAATTGTCCATAATTAGTTGCATTAATTAGGTGATTAGGCTCAACCTAGATGCAATTAATTACATGCTTATCTGTAAATTGCAATTCTAGGGTTTGACTTGATGTGGACAAATGTTCCCGATCTTCCGATAGGTTCTAATAATCTTGATTAAGGCGGAGGCGATACACAAATCGATCCGGCTTCCGAACGACACGTTCTGAACCCCGCAATCGCAGCACAATGTCTCCTCTGGTTATCAACCGTTCAAGAATGATTGACCTCACCGAGAAGGCTTATCATTGCCTGCAAATAAAGAACACAAGCAAGAACAAAGAAGAATGCAACCAAATTTGCAAGTATACGATGAATCTCACAAGTTGGGGTCTCACAAACCGATCAAACGGCAAAACTGTTATCAACAGAATAATCTAAGCAAAACCCAAACCCTAATGAAGAGGCGGCGGCTGTATATGAGGACCCTAGGGTCGTGCAAGACCCCCTGGACGCAGCCCTAAGTGGGCTCAACTCGATACATGGCCCAAAGACCGATTACGGTGTCGCAGCACTAGGACAGATTCTGTACATTGACTTGTTTCGACGATTGCTGACAGCTCGCGACGAATTTTGATATGGGACCAGTTGGGTTGGAAAGATCTTTTTGTTATGTTTCCAGACATATGTAGAACGTCCAAATCCGAGTCCGTATGCGTCCTGGGCGTCCATTTTAGTGTAGACTGGTCCTGGGCTCCGAAACAGACTCGAAGTCGGTTTTGGATTGGGCTTCCACCTTGGCTTGGACGTCCTTGCTGGCCCATCACGGCTCCAATCATCTCCTCAGCTATATCATCATCATCTCCATTGTTCCTAACAATAATTAAATCATTCGGTAGCAATCTATTCTCAAAATCACATAAACAAAACATTAGAAACGAAGTCACCTGTAAATTCAGGTGATGCACATGAACTTTCATCTTATTTGGAGGAGTGTTGCATGTATCCATAGGTGTGATGTTCTCATCATTCTCCTCCTTTTGAATTAGAGTCATCCTCGACTCGATCCCATCTCTTTCTCCGAATATTTGTCTCAAATCTGAAATATGAAATATAGAACTATTCCCAAATTTGGGATGCACCTCATGTTTATATGCGTTATAAAAAATATCATTAGAATGTGAAACTACAGTAGAAGGCATGTCACACAACTGAACAACATCTTTGAAAAATTGGCCAGTAGTATGAACATCATCCTCACTCTTATGACAAGTTAGAAAATGTGTGATCTTAGAAACAGTAGAAAATCTTGACATGACATGACAATTTTTATTGCAGTTTTCTAGTGTCTCATTGAGTTGCACAACACAAGGAGGTTTCAATGTTGAAGAAATATAAACTCTATGCACCATAAACAAACCTCTATGATCATAATAGCCAATAGCATGAAAATTATTTCTTGTCAATAAAGGAAATTCAGTTTGAGAAAAGATTTTCTTCTCAACGGTATTTAGATCACAAAGAACATCAAATTCAATATAACCCAAAGTGTTTAGAGAAGTCAACAATTTCTGCTCATCCTTTTCACATATAACTAAAATCAAATGTTTTATTTCAGCACCATTAGGTGAATCATAAGCAAAAGCATCAAGCTCATTCATTTGTTATGGCAAAGGTATAAGTGAAGCATTGGCACACAACTCCTCTTTATCACAAGGACCAATAGATAAATCAACTTGTAACAAAGAAACATCATCATAAGGTTCCAATATAGCAAGATTATTGGAACAATTCATCACATCAAGAAAGCTTTTACCTGAAGCAACAACCTGTTCTTTATCGTTCCCACTATCATCTTCTTTATGTAGATGTTCAAATGTATTAGTTGCAACAAGAGGTAAAGAAATATGTTCATCCTCTAGTAATTCAGATTTTGATGGAAGTGTTGCAACATTTGAAATAGCCCATTCTATCCTAAATGGTTCATTCTTTCTTCTCTCAAATCTTTGTTGATCCTCTTCTAAAATTTCAGCAGCAGTCATAGGTTTAAGAGTAACCCTTCTACCATTGTATTTAAATAAGTAGCTATTAGCAATGGCATTATGTGAAACATTATTTGTAGAAATCCAAGGTTTACCTAATAACACATGACATGCTTGCATAGGTACTATATCAAATTCTGCACTATCCTTGTAAGAACCAATAAAAAATTCAATGCGTGCAATTTGATCTACCTTTATCTTACCACAAGAATTTACCCATTGAATGTAGTATGGACATGGGTGTGGTTGTGTGGTCAAGCCAAGCTTCTCGACCAACTCCTAGCTTGCAATGTTGTGGCTACTCTCTCCATCAATGATGACACGACAACGTCGATCCTTCACAACAAAGTGAGTCTGGAATAAATTGTTCAATTGATTTTGCTCTACCTTCTCCATTTGAGAACTGAACACTCATTGTGCTACAACACTCTTATCATCATGAGATGTCATCAATTCATTCCCATGAGTATTGGAACCTGTCATTGTTGGTAGCAAACAAGAAAACACACAAGAGTATATTTTCCTATCACTACTATGTAATAACGGTGGAAACTCTCAACAAGAAAATGGAAGCATCTCACCAAGCCCTTACAAAGTTCTTAATTACAGCAAGCAAAGGATACCTTGGAGAGTGTGAACTGACAATTGCGAGAGTCAAAAATTTGTGCATGTTCAGAAGGATATATATGGAGCTTGGATAGGCAATATTAGGTAGCAAGGATTAGCAAGATCTCAATTCAGAAATTGCAAAACTGAATAATAGTCCCAAGCTAGTCTATGTCACCAGCCTAAACTTGTCTCGGACCTAGTTCAAGCAAGCAAGCGAATGACTTAACAAAGAATGCAAAGGCTGCAAGCAATTCTAAATTTTTATCTTTGCCTTTTTCTACTTCTCTTTTTTGTGCGGCTTTTTCCTCTTGTGCACTTTTGCCTTTTTCTTTTCTTTTCTTGTGAATCAGAACTGCAGCAAGGTATTAGTACTAGAAAGAAAAAGGAAAATATATTCTAGCATAAGCAATATTATGATCTGAATATGATAGTCACAGAGATAGATAATATATTATTCCAAAACTCTCAATGTGTGCAACAAACTGAATTTTTTTTTCTCTTGATTCTCTATGAACAAGGACATGCACCACTCAAACAAGACCAAAGAACAAGCACTAGACCAGCAATACAATGACCTTGTAGGGACTAAAATTCAGAGAAGCAAACTAAACTGAAAATTGCATAGCACAAGGGGGATATAGGAGAGCGGAAACACGACGAACAAATATTTTTGTAGGGTAGTTTTCTGGAGTTTAGGACTGAACAAAATAACAGAGATAAGGGTGAACCTAACGGTGTACCTCAAGCTCTGATGACCACTTGATGTGGACAAATGTTCCCGATCTTCCGATAGTTCTGATAATCTTGATTAAGACGGAGGCGATACACAAATCGATCCGGCTTCCAACGACACGTTCTGAACCCCGCAAACGCAGCACAACATCTCCCCTGGTTATCAACCGTTCAAGAATGATTGACCTCACCGAGAAGGCTTATCCTTGCCTGCAAATCAAGAACACAAGCAAGAACAAAGAAGAATGCAACCAAATTTGCAAGTATACGATGAATCTCACAAGTTGGGGTCTCACAGACCAATCAAACGGCAAAACTGTTATCAACAAAATAATCTAAACAAAATCCAAACCTTAATGAAGAGGCGGTGGCTGTATATGAGGACCCTAGGGTCGTGCAAGACCCCCTGGACGCAGCCCTAAGTGGGCTCAACTCGATACATGGCCCAAAGACCGATTACGGTGTCGCAGCACCAGGACAGATTCTGTACATCGACTTGTTTCGACGATTGCCGACAGCTCGTGATGAATTTTGATATGGGACCAGTTGGGTTGGAAAGATCTTTTTGTTATGTTTCCAGGCATATGTAGAACGTCCAAATCCGAGTCCGTATGTGTCCTGGGCATCTGTTTTAGTGCAGACTGGTCCTGGGCTCTGAAACAGACTCAAAGTCGGTTTTGGATTGGGCTTCCACCTTGGCTTGGACGTCCTTGCTGGTCCATCACGCCTCCAATCACCTCCTCAGCTATATCATCATCATCTCCATGGTTCCTAACAATAATTAAATTATTAGGTAGCAATCTATTCTCAAAATCACATAAATAAAACATTAGAAACGAAGTCACCTGTAAATTCAGGTGACGTACATGAACTTTCATCTTATTTGGAGGAGTGTTGCGTGTATCCATAGGTGTGATGTTCTCATCATGTCTCCTGTCTAGTCTACAGTTAGATTTATTGCCATTATTTGACTGTACACTAGATGACTTGCACCAGCCACATATAGTGGATGATCACTGTTGTTACTTTGCATAATTGTCTAGTGATCATACCCTTCATTCAGTGCTAGGATTTCTATTGCGCATTCTTTCCTAGCGGTACTTTTCTTGTAGTTGTATTAGGACTCTATGCTTATCCCATCTACACCTATGTGCATGTAGTGACAGCAGTAGCAGTCAGATGGCAGGGTCAGGACAGGACAAGGGAAAGGGGCAAATGCCTAAGAAGCCCAAGACCAAGAAGAGACCAAGACTGGATCCAGAGTTTGAGAGAGCCAGGAGAGTGGCCAGGCACCTAGATGCTATGGATCAGTCACGGAGGACTCCAGGGTCACGTATGATCCTAGAGCAGCCTCGTGAGGCACATGGTCTAAGGAGGAGCACCAGGTAGAGGATAGCACCTCTGGCTGTCGGAGTGGTACCACCACTGTGGATGCAGTGTACTCCGGTTTCCCATCAGGGGAGAATGTTGAGAACTGCGGATCAGGGATCTTTCAGGTAGCAGGAGGAGGATTCTGAGGAGGAGGAGACTGGAGAGGAGACCTCAGAGTCAGAGTCTGAGGAGCTTGTTGAGGAGGAGGAGTCAGACGAGGAGATAGAGCAGACTGTTCCCTAGAGGACAGCCTACCGGGCAGGAGACCCGAGGTGCACCTGTGAGGTGTGTACGAGGAGGCTGCAGAGACTTGTTCAGGCGGTAGGAGAGCCGAATGTCCTCAAGGTTCCTGCAAAGGACCTTAAGGTACTTTGATTCGTGTCCTTCAAGCAGTGGGTTCTAGTTCCTCGAGACCCCGCTGCCGGAGAGAGGTACTGGACAGTGCTCCAGAGGACGATAGGAGAGGGCATGAGACGCTATGTAGCCTTGAGGACGAGAGACATGGTGCTTGTACCGTAGCAGTACACCACCTACCAAGCCATGAGGAGGGCCACAGGCACCAACATGGAGCAGTACTTCACATACTTGCCAGGACTAGCAGAGCTAGTCACTGCTCCACTCAGGTTCAGAGAGGACGTGGTCCTCAACTTCTACGCGACACTATGGATTGCCAGAGACCGCTCCGAGTTCTGGTTCCTGTTTAGAGGGAAGCGACACCGTGTCACCAGGGAGGACCTGATCTCCCACCTAGGAATCCTAGCCTCAAATTTCCAGCTTTACAGGAGTGCCTACGGTACACTGGAGCCACCCCGCAGACCTCAGGGAGGGAAGCTGCCTTCAGACGACCTTATGTCGATTGCTTTCCCACCTCCCTACACTCCAGGTTTTGAGAGAGGCCCTGCGAGACTCACTGCATAGACCAAGGTGGTGAGAGCGATAGTGACCAGGACTATCATTCCCAGGTCTGGCTACAGAGAGGAGTTCACGCTCTTACACCAGTGGGCTGTAGCAGCCATCTTGAGGAGGCAGACGTTTGACTTGGCAGACCTTCTCATTGGAGAGATGGAGGAGGTCATTTCTGAGAGGGTTGGAGGATGTTACTTGGTCTATGGTCCCTATATCTGTTATCTCTTGAGAAGGATGGGCCTAGTGACGGACGAGCAGTACGACGCTTTCCCTATGGTGACCACCAGTTACTCACCTAGAGTCCCCGCGGGATCCCAGTCTATCTCCAGCCAGCACACAGGAGAGGAGGAGCAGGAGTCACCGATACTACACGAGTAGGTAGCTCAGCCAGAGACGGTGATTCCTGAGTCAGCCAGCACAGGAGCACCTCCCCAGCCGACAGGTTCACAGTCTGAGGACACTGTCACAGTGACAGCACTAGTAGGACGGTTGGGAGAGTTTATACAGAGTATGTGAGAGGACAGACGTCAGGTGATGGAGCTCATCAGAGGACAAGCAGATTTTTAGCGTCAGCAGATGGCACTTGTCTCCGCTCTGGTGACTCAGATGACAGAGCTTACTCAGAGGCAGGCCGGTCAGCAGCCAGGACCTTCAGTGTTTCCTCAGTTCCAGTAGCTGCAGACTCAGCCAGGACCCTTCACAGCTTTGATGATAGCACAGTCCAGTGGACTCTCACTCTCAGGGGTCTTACTGACAGGGGCAGCAGGATAGACCTTCTCTTCAGCATAGATCTCTCTCGTGTCAGCCTACTCTATGTCTGTGTTGTTCGTCTCACCGTCACACTCTTTGAGCTCACAGATGGCAGGACACTCCAGCTTACAGCACGTACCGGTCAGGAGTCTATTCTCAGACATTGTACACACTACTCGTGCAGACTCCCAGACCGCCCTAGAGACAACTACAGCTTCAGCTCCACCTCTTACTGCCACTGTTACCACTCTTACTCCTCAGGCAGCAGAGGATCTTGTTCGAGGAGGCTTCTCTCAACAAAACGTGGCAGACCTTGTACTACTCCAGACTTCAGCTCAGGAGACTGCCACAGTCACTACAGCAACACAGGACAGCAGGTATGAGTCACCTATAGACCTTGGTTTCTTTGAACAGCTAGATGCTCAGGCGGCACAGGCTCAAGGAGCACAGCAGGATCCACCTCATGAGCAGCTAGGAGAAGAGCCTTCAGAGGATGTTGTTGCGCCACCTCCTTCGACCACGAGCGCTTAGATGTTCATCTTTTCCCAGCTTTTTTGCTTTTTGGTGCTTGTTGCCAAAGGGGGAGAAGATATTAGGTCTAGGGGAAGTGGGAGCGTGATCTTTTTATGATCGAGAGTAGCTTGTATCTAGGGGGAGCTACGAGGTTTTGGGAGATAGATCATTTGGTTCTTATATTGAGGAGTTATTCGTTGTTCGTGGATTGTGATGAGTCATGGATTTCATTCGCTTGTGTTTGACTCATTTTGATCTCACTTGGTTTATTTCCTGTTCATATGCAGTGCTTAATTCTTATGCATTGTCATGCTAACTTGTTGCATCTCATCATTTATGCCTTGCATTGCATGTCCTTATGCTTTTATTCAATATATTGCCATGACATGCATGTATTGTTCATCTAGAGTATGCTCTTCACTGTTTTCCTTATATCTCTAGATGATGCTTGATTGAGTAGGACCTTATGCGTTTCTCTCTTATGTTGTTATGGTTCCTCTCGATCTTTGTGTAGCTTGTTTAGCCTGATTATTCATTGAAGTTTTTCAATTAAGTAGTGGTTGTCATCAATCACCAAAAAGGGGGAGATTGTAAGCTTCATGATCATTGATGATTGGATCCCCGAGGTATGGATGTTTTGGTGATAGATGACAACTATGAAATTGTGGGCTAACATCTACATGAGTGTTGTCTATATCGGAATCCTCTCTTGACTCTATCGCAAATCATATGAATGATGGTGTCCTTGGTGATTGATGACAATGACTGCAAGCATGGAGGCTTGTGAACTTGATGGAGTCCAAGGGTTGATGGAGATGGATCAAAGCGGAGAACATGCTATGGTGCAAGGATTTGGAACACTTGAGTAGTTGTTAGGGCTTTGAGTCCATAGGAAAAACCGGACTATCAAGGGGGTCTAGGTCATTCTCTTAGGTCATGTCTAGTCGGTGATGTGCAAGGTTGCTCGGTGAAATCACAGGCACTAGGTGACAGTGGAGAAGCCAAGGAGCTGTTCGTAGAAGCCAAGAACCAAGTCAAGCGAGAACGACGAGTTTCAGCTTCTGGACATAGAGACCGGACAGAGGGATCAGTGGAGACCGGACTGTACGGTCACTATGGGAGTTTTCCAGGACTTAGCATGAGGAGCAAGAAGTTTGCCAGCAGGAGACTCTGTACAGATCAGACAGTCCAGCCTGCTGACCGAACGGTCCAGTCAGTAGGAGTGCGAGGGAGACAAAAGGAGCGCAACACCGAAATATTTCTGGACTGGAGAGAGAAACGGACCGGACTTCCGGTCAGGTGATCGGACTATCCGGTCATTTGGGAAATCAGCAGTGGCAGAACCGTTTGTGCACAGAGTTGCAGTGACCGAACTGTCCGGTCAGGCAGTGACTGGACTATCCGGTCAGTGTGCCCAGGAAGCTGATTTCGTGGAGCAACGGCTAGTTTGATGTTGGGAGCCTATATAACTTCGTTGCTAGGGTCTTGGAGACCTCTCTTGGCCAGTGGAATACCTGAGAGCATTTGGTAATGTCCAAGAGGAAAAGAGGAGAGCACTAGGAGGTGATATTGCATATCTTTAGAGTGCTAGAGAAGAGTAGCTTGAGCATCTTGCACATCTAAGGCTAGGGTGTCCTTGAGGGTGTGGTCTAGATTGTTACTCTTGGTCTATGGTGAGACCTAGACCGGTTCGGTGTCGGTGATCGAGCCTATCATGATCGGTTGTGAAGGCCGTCACACGTTTGTACATGTTTGAGCCCGCCGTTGAAAGGGGCATCACTAGTGAGCGCCCATATCAGCTCGGGGAGTCCGGCAAGTTCTCGAGGGAGGCGAGCTTGTGCTTTGTGCAGCGGTGACACACACCGTGTCTTCACTCTAGGAGTGATTGCGGGCTTGTGGGTGAGAACTCCACTTGGTGATGGTAGGAACCAGGACTCCGGCGGGAGTGGTCCAACGAGGATTAGGGGAAGGTGCCATCCTTCTGAGACCTCGAGAAAAAATCATGAGCATTCCTTGACCCTCTTTTTACTATTCCGCATTTGTGTGCTCTAGTGAGTAGGGTGACTTGTGGCTTGCATAGGCTAGTGTGATTGGCTTCTGCACTTTATCTTATCATGAACACTAGCATATGTAGGGTCTTGGCCTACTAGACTTGTTTAGGTTGCTTATCTTGTTAGACTTAAGTAGCGGAATAGAAATATTTGGATTCGTGAGTGGTTTTCCGATTCACCTCTCCCCCCCCCCACCCCCTCTCGATACGCCTTCGGTCCTTACAGGAGTTCTTGAACTCAGTGCCATTATCACTGTTGATTGCATGTAATGCACCAGGGAGTTCCTTGAACAACCTCAAGCTAAGCTCCAAAAGAGGTGAAACACTTCTTCCTTGCTCTCAAGAAAGTAAACCAAAGAGTAGCGAGAAAAGTCATCAACAATCACAAGAACATACCACTTCCCACCTGTCGAATGAACCCGAGAAGGACCAACAGTGTCCATGTGAAGCAACTCTCCAGGGCGTTCAGTCATCACCAAATTAATTGGTGGATGAGAAGTGGCAATCATTTTCCCATGATGATAAGGAGCACAAACTAAATCCTTATCAAATTTTAGCTTAGGCCACTCAAGTGACAAAGCAATTCAAAGCTCATGTGACCTAGTCTCCTATGCCATTTCTAGGGCTCAGAAGAAGATTGAACAAACAAGCACTTGTGAGAACCAAAAGAGACAACAAAATTAGCCTGAAAAACTTACCTAATGCTAGAAATCCCACAAATCAAAGAGTCATTCGAATCAAGAACACAAGAAGCATTTTTCTTAAAGTACACTTCCAAACCAACATCAACCAACTAGGAGACAGAGAGGAGATTGTACTTGAGATGCTCAACCAAACCAACATCCTTGAGAGTGAATTTTTCATTTACCTTTATCGCTCCCATTGCCTTTGCTCTCCCTCTCTTGTCATCTCCAAAGGTCACATACTCCCGACGCTTCAAAGGAGTGAGGCTGGAGAACCAATTTGCATCTCCGGTCATGTGGTGCGAACACCCGGAGTCCATTAGCCACTTGTTCTCAAGGCCTCCACCTGCTACCTACAAAGAACGAGAAGGAAAGATCGATGTCTCAGTGCTGGGGTTAGTCAGAAAGCATTTGGGAATCCAGCACTTCACCATACGACTAGTAGTAGTCATCACAGTTCTTTGCACATTATCATCCGAACGCATGGTACGAGAACCACAATGGGGAAAACGTGGTCTGTCAAAGTGTCTCGACTCAAACCTTGGGTTGTGAGGATAGAAATCATATGTGTGAAAACCAAATCCACGCGAGCGATGCTCACCATGATGAGGAAAACTGGGACGGTGAAGCGCTGCTATGCAAAGCCTCTATTTCGTGAATCAAAGCCATATGAGGGATGACCCTGTCCACGATAGGCACAAGAAAAAGAGCGAGACTGAAAGTCAACAAAATCATCAACACACACATTTGTAGTTAACTTTGCTTGCATCCTCTCAATCCTTTTACACCTATAACAAAATTCATCCAAATGAACCTACGACCACAAAACATGCAAATGTAGACACTCATGTTCAGGCTTTGTTTGCACAAGATGTTTGGTTTTTGGCTTCTCTGTTTGCTTTGGGTTGAAGGAAAGTTTGGGGTTTGATGGATAGTATGTGTTAGTCGGTTTGATGGATTGTTCCTCATCCTTGTAGCTAGAGCTAGGCACAAACTTACCCACATTTTCACTCTCTTTGTCACACCTCTCAAATCCCAAGCCCATGTTGTAGGTTGACCTACTAGCACTCTCTCTAACTCTTGCCAAGTCACTCTCAATCTTCTCCACACTCACTAGGGTTCTTTGGAGATGAGATCAGATAGTCATTTTCTTGTACTAGGTTCTTGATTTCCTCTCAAGTTATTGTAAGCTTATCCTTAAGAGAGCCACACATTACACATGGTGGTGGCAGAACTTTAGAGCGGGTCTCATTTAGTAGCTTGGACTCAAGCTCTTTGACTTTGAGGGTTTGAGCTTCCAACTCACTAGTGAGCTTGGGGCACTTCTGACATGCACCCAAAATAGTTGGTCTAGCCTTGAATTCATCAAGCTCTTTAAGGGCACTCTCAAGCTGACTGGCAACTTGAGCATGCACACTTTCCCTCTGTGCAAGATCATTCATCACAACGTGACAAGACTCACACTCAACAGCAATGTCATCTTTTGTAAGCTTAGACCTAAGCGAAGTGATTTCATACTCAGCACTCTCCAACTTAGAATTAAACTCTCTACTCTCACGAACAGTGCTGCGAAGCTTATCATCTTGCATGTGATCATTCGTCACTTGATGTGAGGTCGACATCGCTCAAAGCGGTCATGCAGGCGCGTGCAATGGCCTTGGCGAACTTCTTGGAGTTCTTGCCTTTCTTGTAGAAGCAGTTCATCTTCTACTTGAAGTCTTCAGTGTTGTTGTCGTGGTACCCGGCCTTCTTCTTCTTCTTGGGGCAGTCATCAATGAAGTGTCCCGGGTCACCACACTCGAAGCAGGTTCTTGAACCACCCCCTCTTCTCTACTGGCGGTTGTTGTAGAACTTCCTGAATCTCCTTGTGAGCAAGGACACATGCTCGTCAGGAATGCACTCCATCTGTTCATCGGAAGCTGCAACAAGAGAAGAAAGAGCAAACTCCAAAGAAGACTTGTCATGTGAGGGTTTAGTTCCATAAGAAGCACCATTGTGACTACCCTTTTAAGAGCTAGAAAGCAAAGCCATATTAGAAGCAGGATTAACATTATTAGGATGAGATTTCATAGACAGTTCATGAGATTTTAGCTTGCTATACAGTTGCTCATTGTTCAGGGTATTTGTTGACGGTCCTTAAATGCTAAATCCAACCATCAATTCCTTGCATAAGCAACATAAAAGGAATAAAAAAAATAGTGATAGCAGTTTATTATTAACCATTTCTATGAGTTTTGGTGAGACAAGTGTTTGCAGGTATAAAAGAGCCAAAATATACAAAAAAAAACATGAAGAAACACCCCGTCGGCCGATACTGCCGTAAAACAGCCGACCGACAGGGTCGTATGAGGCTGAAATCAGGGCCCGGTAGGTTCGTGATGGCTGAAATCAGAACTCAATCGACAGGGTCATATCAGGCTGAAATCAGCCACCCGGCGGGTTAAAACAGAGTCTCATCAGGCTGAACCATCCGACCCAGCCGACCCTGAAAAACACTCCACCATGAGGGCCGTTTTCCATCCCCGGACTAAGAAGGGTAAAAAGTGAAGAAGTAAAGGAGGCATCCACGTGGCACAACTTGGACAAGTGAAAACATGACCCGGAGGGGGTCGGCACCAAAAATGGGCCGCCGCCCGGCCTGCATGGCTGCCCGGCGTACCCCGTCGCCCGGCCTGGGAATTTCCTCCCGGGGTGTCCAGCCCACTCGGCCCATCATGCCAACCGACGCCAAGTGGATAAGGTGGTTGAAAACTGACTCAACAACCGTCATCCGGACCAAATCTGAGACGTCCAAAGAAAGTCGGTCAGAAACTGACCTCATCCAACGGCCGCCCGGCATGCCCGGCGCTGCATGCCGCCCGGCATGCCCGGCCGCTCGGCGGGGGAACTTTTGCCCACCGACCCTCCTCCACCTACAGATACCTGCCAGCACTTCGCCACCTATGAATAGAGGGGAAATTCGGTTGAAAAGACAACACACAAGAAGAAGAGTATAGAGCTCCACTTCAAAAGGCTTTAGCACTGCCAAAGTGCTTAGAAAATAGGGAGAGAGTGAGGGAGAGTTCGGGGAAGCTCCGGGCTTGTTGGCAATCTTCCCCATGCTTGTACCTTGACGGATGCTTTCCTTTTCAAGTAAGTGTTCATGTTTCCTCTTTGGTATGTAAGTTTCCTATTTAAGTAAGTTCTTTCTTTATTACTTACGGGATCATCGCTCTATTTAATTAGAGTATCTTAGTCTTCTATAAGCGTGGATCCGAGACTAGGATAGTAATTGATAGCATAGACGCGGTGTCTAGGCTAGAGGTTACCTTTGTTTGCCACGTGCCCCACGGTTTGTAGAGGTAGTCGGTAGGTGGTGACAGCCCTATCCAGCCTTAGTAATCCTCCATGTTCGGGTACGTTGTAGAGCTGTTGACCGGAGTCACCTGTGGATGCAGGGGTAAGCCGGTGCCCGAAGTAAGCAGTAGAGACCGAACCAATCTTATTATAGAATCCTTAACCATTAGGAATCCTCTCTACCCTTTTCCTACCATATTGTTGTTGTCCTTGGACGGATTAGTTAGAGGATCAATACACACATGTTCCCTGTGATTCGATAACCTAGAATACTCCTAGGTGAAGTGCTACATCAGTATCCGTGCGCTTGCGGATTTATCTATGATCGTAAGAAATACCAACAAGCATTTCTGGCGCCGTTGCCGGGGATAGTAATATTTCTGGTGTGATGCTAAGAAGTGTCAATAGTATTGAAATCAGCAGTTTCCTCCAAAGCAGTAATTTTAATCCCGCAAACATTCCCATCACGTGAATGCAATAGTTGCTTAGCTCTATCATTATCATTGTACACAAGGTTACCACAAGCCCTCAAGTTACAAATAATTGCCTCAAACCTATGAAAAGTTTCATCTAGGGACTCGTCAGGTTTTTGTGCAAAGGTTTAGCACTGTCTATTGTAAGAGTCCTTACGCATAGACTTGAATTGATTGGTACCCTCGTGGTACGTGCAAAGCTTTTCCCAAATTGCATTAGCAGTGTCGAGATATGCAACATGATCATGTTCACTCCTACCTAGAGCAGAAAGCAGAATATTAACAGCTTTAGAGTTGTTTTCATGCTTGTTCAACTCACCTACTGGCTCGGTGTTGAGGTCGTCCGGTATGGCATAGTCCTGCTCAACGATCTCCCAAATTGCACGACCTTGGCTTAGGAGATAAGCCTTGGTCCGTGACTTCCAATAGGGAAAGTCATTTCAATCGAACATCCAAAGCTTGATCGCATGCTTCTCCATGTTGCCTTTGGATCACAAAATCGGTGAAGGTCAACTAGTGATCAAACTGGCTCTAATACTAATTGAAGGACTGATAAGGCGACCAGAGGGGGTGCTAAATGGGAGCCAATTAAAATTCTTCTCAAGAACTTGGCCTATATCCCAAATACAATCTGAACCAACATATAAAAGAATCACCAAGGCCACACACACCAACTTGTGATGTGCGAACCCTAGGAGTGACTCACACTAGCGGAAGAACTAGAGAGAAGCAAAGGAAAACAACCAAGACTTGAAACTAGAAAACAAAACACAGAATAGGCAACTCAGACTGACCATCGGCAGTGCCGGTTATATCATCGGTAGTGCCATTTGAGTTCAGAAAGAAGACAAAAAACCTGAGCAGGTCATCAGTAGTGCTGATTTGGATTTTCATTCCTGCATCAGCAGTGCCGGTGCAAAGATCGGCAGTGCCGATCGACCCCCGATAGAACAGGATTTGAGTTGGGATTAGGAAAAAACTTGACCAAAACCTAATCAAACGAACTCCAAATTGTGCGATTTTTGGACCAGGCAATCCTCAACAAATCACAACCCTAATCCTAGAAGATCCACTCAATTGTCTCAAAGAATCATCACAAATTTCAGATCTTGTGCCAAGAACACCAAAAAGGAGAAACTTGAGAAATCTTTCAAATGGAAAGTGCTAGAGCCTATGATACAGTCAAGGACCCATATAGGATTGTTCTAGCTCATCATAGCACCAAGACTCCCAAAGAAATTTGCCCAAAAACTTTCCTAAAAATGAGGTAAAAAAATTCCCACAAAAATAGCTCCAAAAATAGAGAAAAAGAGAAATTCGGGATTTAGGAAGAGAGGAAGAACTTGAGCACGAATTTGAATCTCATATCATTGATTCATCAAGTCAAGATACTGGATACATGGCTAGGAAGCCAACCACTATTTGGGAGAGCAAGAGATGTCTCTCACACACCCTCTCCTCTCCTCTATTACATGAAGACCTCTTCTAGCACTTTGAATTGAAGACCTAGGGAAAGGTTAAGGGAAAGAGAGACACCTCTTCCACCAGCCCTACCTCTCCTTATATAGGCCTAGGGGTTCTTCTAAAGACCATCCTACCCCTCACCTACAATGCACTTCCACCTACCATCAGGGGCACAACCGTCCATCTTTTTCCTTGTTACCTGAACGCCATCGAGCCCTTCACGACTTTGCTTTGCCTCAATGCAAGCTCCGTGATGGTGCCACGTGCATCTCTAATCGTTGCCACCGGTTTTGAGGAACAAACTAGGAAACCACCTTTCATGCTTCTCAAAGCACGACATCCTGATCTTGATGCGTGTCACCTCGTCTCATGATCCACCTCATCGACAAGTCTCTCCCGCCTCCGGTCCGTTGGAAGTCTCTACTTGCACCGACGCCCGATCACCTTTGACTTGGTCAGCCCTATCGTCTTGATCACCACCCACGGTTTTGAGGCTCAACCGCAAAACCGTCCGTGCTTCTTGCCTCTCCACGTGTACGGTATGGATCACCTTTGACTTCACCCGGCCTACCGATCATCCGGCCCCAAGTCTCCTACTTGTGACCGATCCTCTCGCTGTTGGCTGCCAAGTTGACTCCAGTGACCTACACGTCATGAGACAAGCAAACACATTTCTCATCTCCTGCAAACTCTCCAACATCTTTACCAACTTCGGTTAGTCAAAACCATGACATGCACAAACTCATGCATTCCCCAAATTCCCACATTTCAACTCAAACACTGAACTCAACCAATGTCAATTACTCATCACATATTGCAAACCATGGCACATATCTACATGGTTTCTCACTTAGAGACCATCCATCATGGCATGAGTGCTAAAATAAAGCACATTTGTGTCGAGATAGGGAAGCTAGAAATTTATTGTGGCAAATGATTATGCTTTCCTATCAATTATCTTGGAAATAAAATAGGTGCTTAGTTTAGTGTTCCTTTTATTTGTTTATTTCATTCCTTTAATCTAATCGATGCCTATTAGTTTGCTTTATTAATGAATAAAATATTCACATAGCCCATAAAGGAGGTGGAGTCCCTCTGCTTTTTAATTTCTTTTGTTTTGTGTCAATATATAGTAAAGGCAAGAAAACAAGTGTGGGGGAGACCCTCAGGGCGTATGACACGAACAAGAAAATCCTCATGTTGAAAAATACATTGTACATTGTTTGGCTAAACACCCTTGTTCAGTCGAACACCTCCTAGCCCCCGTCGGCCCAATTCTTCTATGGCACAAAGGTTTGCACGTCCTATCCCTCAATTTCTCTATTAGGTGTTTTCATTTAATTTTCTTGGAATGAAAATGATAAAATTAATCAAGAAAATTAAAATCAACCCTGATGATGTCTCCAACTCATATTTTCCATGGTTGGCATGCATGCTCTTTGTTCCTCATTTTTATACCGTTGCTAGTGGAAAATACTTATATGGAGCGCATGCTACCTAAGTTATTGACTAGTGTGATATGGTTTGATAATGAAATTCTTGCTTTCTTTGCATAAAGTACTTGGGATTTATTTCTGAAAATTTAAAGTTTAGTGCTTACTCCTCAATGATGAAAAAAATGAAATCCACTAGAGCCAAATGATAAACTTTCTTGAATATCCTATCCCTTTGCTGCTTGTGACTTTATTGTTTTTTTTTCAAACTCTCGATCCTTGTAAGTTACTTGTTGTGATTTATTGATCAAGTTTTGTGCACACTACTCATGCTAAAATTTTACCCTGGAAGTTAGCACCACCACCATCACCCCATCCCTCAAAACAAATACTCCTTGAAACTATTGTTATGACTCTCTCTCTCTCTCTCTCTCTCTCTCTCTCTCTCTCTCTCTCTCTCTCTCTCTCTCTCTCTCTCTCTCAATTGTTCTCTAGAAGGCATGACTATAAAAAAATAGAATAAATTCTTGCGCCCAATCATGACCATGAAAAAAGAAGAAGAAATACCATGTCCAATGATTTTCAAGGAGAGAGTCTACATATAAAGGAGTATTCTTCCATATTTCAACATCCCATCCATAAAGGGTGCACACACTTGATTGATGATTCATAACTTGTTTTCTCCTCAAGCTGAATGTAGAAGTAGGAATAAAAGAGGCAAAAGCAAAAGGCATTGGTAAGGGTCCACAAACACAAAAAAAAATTGAGTGATTTGAGAAAATCATTTGAGGAGTATAGCCTGCATTGATTTTGGAAAATTATTCAAAATCTCAAGCACTTAGCAAAGAAAGTCAAGATGATCAAAGTCTGCACCATTCCACTCTTCAACCGTTCGAGGTAACATGGTAGACATATATCTTGGAATAATTTGCATGCTAGCATCATACCATTTAGATTTTTTTATCCATGTTAGTCCTCATCCTTTACTCAGGGAAAGGCTAAGTGTGGAGAGTGTGTTGATGGTCACTAAATGCCTAAATCCGACCATTTTATCTGCATCAAAGAAATAAAATGAATAACCAAGATAGTGGTAGGAGTTTATTACTAACAAATTCCATAAACATTGGTAAATATTTGTTGTAGGTGATTATTCCACAAAATTAATGGAAAATCCACATCATCAAGGGTGAAAGCTCGATTCCAGTCAATCATAACCAAGTACAAGGATCAAATGGCCCACCTACAATAGGAAACTGACATAATCAACCGCCTCACGGCATCAAAGGATAAGAGGGGCCACCAACCAGTGACCCAGAGTAAAGAGGGGGCCATTGGGCCCCATCGCCTCATGGTGTTAAAGGAAGGTTAAGGCTTCACTTCCACACACACACTACAAGATATAGTTTAGCACTTCATTTCTATAGGCATATTTCTTAGAAAATAGGGAGAGAGTGAGGAGGAGTCCTGGAGAGGAGGTTCAGGCCAGTCCAATCCCTTCCCCAAGCTTGTACCTCGATGGATGCTTGCCTTATTTAGTAAGTCATTGTTATTCTTCTCTGGTTATTAGTTTCCTTTTTAAGTAAGTTTTAGTACTTAGTTGCTTTTCTCGCTTAGCGCTCTATTTGATTAGAGACCTTAGTCCTAGCCCATCATACATAAAGATTAAGGGAGTAATCGAAAGCATAGACATGGTGTATAGGCCATATCATGCCTTTGTTTAACTCATAGTCCACTGATCGCTTAAGGTAAGCATTTGGTGGTGATAGCCCTATCTGTTCTTTGAAATTCTCCATGTTCAGCTACATAGTAAGCTCTTGGCTAGAATTGCACTATGGATGCAGGGGATACCGGAGGCCCAATGCAAGCAGCTTAGTGTCAGTCTTGCCATGATTAGGAACCTTTTACCAGTCAGAGTTCTCTCTACCCAACACCATAGTTATGTTGGTGTCCATGGATGACTAGAACAGAAGATTGAGCGCACACATTCCCTTTGAATTTGATACCCTTACTCCATAGGTAAAGTGCTACAATGGTATACTTTATGTGCTTGCTGATTCATCTGCATTCGCTAAAAATACCAAAAGTGGCAAAGAAACACAACTTCCACCAATCAGAGTTCACAAAAAGGGATTCCCATGGATCAAATGGCCTACCTACAACACCAAACCGCATACAGAAGGCCTAAGCCATATAGGAGTCAAAGGGTGTCGTCCACCAGTATGTCAGAGGAGCCAAGGGGCCACTGGGCTCCACCCCTATTTGGCCAAACAAGGAGTGGGCCTAGTGGAGCCCAAATTCCTTTAGCGGTTCCCCACCGACTCTCCAAATGTGGTTGTTACCCTTAGGGTGGGAGTTACCAATCTTGGAACCGTCTTTGAAACCCTATAAATAGAAGGGTGTGGCTTCACTCCTGTAGACGGTCACTAAATACCATTTTTGACCATCAGCATTACTTAAAATAAAGGAATATTGTATATTCCCACCATGCATGTTAGTTAGAAATAATAATTATCCACTATTGCTTGGAGAATCACTGACATGCAGGAGAAATAATGAAATGGAGGAGGAAACACACCCATATGGTGAAGAAACACAACTTCCACCAATCAGAGCTCGCCAACTAGGACTCCCACGGATTGACTGGCCCACTTACAGAAGCAAACCGACATAACAACCAACCTTACAGTGTCACTGGGCAATGGGACCCACCTGGCAGACCTGTAGAGGCGGCAGCACCCGAGGGGCCTGATGACAACATCACACCTATGGATACACGCAACACTCCTCCAACTAAGATGAAAGTTCATGTGCATCACCTGAATTTACAGGTGACTTCATTTCTAATGTTTTGTTTATGTGATTTTGAGAATAGATTGCTACCTAATAATTTAATTATTATTAGGAACCATGGAGATGATGATGATATAGCTGAGGAGGTGATTGGAGGCGTAATGGGCCAGCAAGGACGTCCAAGCCAAGGTGGAAGCCCAATCCAAAACCGACTTCGAGTCTGTTTCGGGGCCCAGGACCAGTCTGCACTAAAACGGACGCCTAGGATACATACGGACTCGGATTTGGGCGTTCTACATATTCCTGGAAACATAACGAAATGATCTTTCCAACCCAACTGGTCCCATATCAAAATTCGTCGCGAGCCGTCGGCAATCGTTGAAACAGGTTGATGTATAGAATCTGTCCTGGTGCTGCGACACCGTAATCGGTCTTTGGGCCATGTATCGAGTTGAGCCCACTTAGGGCTGCGTCCAGGGGGTCTTGCACGACCCTAGGGTCCTCATATATAGCTGCTGCCTCTTCATTAGGGTTTGGGGTTTTGCTTAGATTATTCTGTTGATAACAGTTTCGCCGTTTGATCGGTTTGTGAGACCCCAACTTGTGAGATTCATCGTATACTTACAAATTTGGTTGCATTCTTCTTTGTTCTTGCTTGTGTTCTTGATTTGCAGGCAAGGATAATCCTTCTCGGCGAGGTCAATCGTTCTTGAACGGTTGATAACCAGAGGAGACGTTGTGCTGCGATTGCGGGGTTCAGAACGTGTTGTTCGGAAGCCGGATCGATTTGTGTATCGCCTCTGCCTTAATCAAGATTATCAGAACCTATCGGAAGATCGGGAACCCTTGTCCACATCAGGGCCTCCCCCTTGTTCGGCCAAACATGGGTGTTCGGCTGAACAGGGAGTGGCCCCCTGGTGCATGGCTGCCACGTGCTGGCTCCTGGTGGCCCCCCAATGGCGATTGTGGACGTTTGGCGGTGGTTAACGACTCCAGGAACCGACTTTGGGCACTATAAATAGAAGGGAGAGGCCTCACTCTAAAACACACACCAAGAAGCATTACTCTCTTTATCATTACATGATTCCCTTTAGTTTTAGTGGAGTTAGGCTTAGAATAGAGTCTTCTTCAGTTCCCAAGTCTTCCTTGGAGTTGTGGTATGGCTCTTGTATCTTTCTCATTTAGTAAGAGTTTGCTCTATTTAATATATTTAGTCTTTCTATATACTTATGTTTGGGTCATGTGTTTCTTATTTGATTATATGATCCATTCACGTTGTTATAATGATGCATGACTAATGTGTGACTAAGATCATTTCCATGTGCTTAGTGTTCACTTAAATGTGATTACTCCTTTTTTGATCCATCGCTTAAGGGATTAGGGGTATTGTTCTAGACATGTAAGCATGGTGCTTAGATCAATAGAATGCATTATTTGTCGTGTAGCCCATGGATTGCTAGGGGTAGGCAATAGGTGGTGACAGCCCTATCTGTCCTTTGAAATCGCCCATGTTCGGCTATACAATAGGTTCTTGGCCGGAATCGTACTGTGGATGTAGGGGAAAACCTGGTTTCCTAGGGTGTGATGATCTGATTGTCTTGCATTGTCATTGTATCTATATAATAGTATATAATGTAGACTATATAACTATATAAAAGCAACATAGGAACTTAGATCTTTCTTTGTCCTTCTCGACTGAACTAATATTTTTCTAACTTGAGTATGCTATCTGTGTGTCCACTACTATGTTTATTTTCCACTTACCCCTATGAGGACTTTGTCTCATAATCCATCATGCAAATATCTAGAATATGGTAATTACTATGATCAATTATATGCCTTCCTTTGGGATAAAACAAATACGATACCCTGAATACTTCCGGGTAAAATGCTACAATGGTATTCTTTGTGCGCTTGTAGACTCTCTGCATTTGTTAAAGATTCCCAATAAACATTTCTGGCTTCATTGCTAAGGATACTTAGTGATGACATTAAGAAATTTCAACAAGCACTTTTGGCGCCATTGCCGAGGACGGCAATTGATCAAAAAATTATCCATATTTTATACTTGCATATGAGATTATTTGGCATTCACCCAAACAGGCTAAACTTGTCTGTTTTCTCCTTTTGTGTGAAAACAGGGTAGTGCATGACCGGCTTCACCTTGCCTGAAAATTACATTGAAGATTCAAAACAACTCTTGAGAAGGGTACGTGCACATCTCGTCCCTCCACAAAAGTTCATGTCTGCAAGTGAGCCAGTCATTTCTGCACCATCAAACTTCAAGGTCATGTCCTAGAAGAGTCTTTGTGATTTCTCCACTCCCTCGGCGTCCAACACTCCTGTTGTACCCAACGTCACAGGAGATGCGAATTTTGAGATCAAGACGGGTCTCATTACCAAGGTACGGGCCAACCCATTCTATGGGAAGGCCAATGAGGATGCCAGCGCCCATCTGCAACAATTTGTGGAGATTTGCAGCACCTTCAAGATGAAGGACGTCTCTCAAGACGCCATTCACCTTCATTTTTTTCCATTCTCCCTTTTGGGGAGGGAAAAATAGTGGTTCTACGTGAACAAGGATGATGTGAGTACCTGGGAAAAGTGTTCCGCCGTGTTCCTCGCCAAATTCTTCCTGCTGTGCAAAACCAACACCGTGCATGGAAGGATTTCAAGCTTCCAATAGGAGTCCAAGGAGTAAATCTTCGAGGCTTGGGAGAGGCTGCAAGAGTACATTGCCGCTTGTGCTCATCACGGGATGGATGAGTGGCTTATCATCCAGAACTTCTACAGCGGGCTGACTCTGTCAGCTTGTGATCATATTGATGCTGCTGCGGGAGGAGCCTTCTTCTCACTGACCATTGCCAAGGCTAAAGAACTTATTGAGAAGATGGTTTCCAACCAAGGATGGAGTGAAGATCGTCTTCACTCACGCCAGCGGGGCACGCAGAACATTAAATAGGTGGACATGCTATCCGCTAAAATGACCTCCTCATGAAGAAGATGGACGAACAAACCAAGGGATATGAAGTCGGCACTATCAACGCCTTAGACTCTCGCATGACGGGCGATGTCTGTTGCAACACGAGTCACTCAGGCAATGATTGCCCTAAGACTCGTGAGGACGTGTTGTACATGAACAACAACAACGGCTATCATCCACAAGGAGGCAACGAGTGGAATCAACCACACTTGTATTATCAAGGCGGTAACAACTTTAACTCTTCAAATTCTCAACCCTCCTATAAAGATATTATCTTAGGCCAGGATAAAATAAATGAAACTTCACCAAAAAGCTTGCAGCTAATGACAAGAATTACAAAAGTGTTAATGCTAAGTTAGAAGGTCTTGCTTCTTCCTTTAAAAATCTGCTTAGCTTTAGCAAAATGCTAGAAACCCAACTAGTCCAGCTAGCTGTTGTTGTTCCTCCTTTAGAATCGGGGAAGATTCTGAGGCAACTTGAGTCTCCCATTGAAAATATTAATTTGGTGACCATGAGAGGGGGTAAGACCACTTGGGACCCGCCATATCATAACACTGTAGGGAAGGACAAGGAAGAAGAAAGACCCTCTGACAAGGATGAAGTGGTACATGACAGGAAGGTGGCTCCACATGAGTTTTTCGACACCACCGCTATGCCATTTCTCCATCGTAACAGGAAGCCGACTGTGGATGAGCAATTCGCCTGCTTTGTTGAAGTTATCCAAAAGATCCACATCAATATGCCCTTGTTGGATGCGATGCAAGTACCAACTTATGCCTGCTATCTCAAGGACATCCTTGGCAACAAGCGTCCGAGGACCACAACAGAAGTTGTGAAGCTGACAGAGGAGTGTAGCGCATTTATACTCAACCGACCTCGTGAAAGGAAGAAAGATCCGGGGTGCCCCACGATCACTTGCTCGATCAGCGCGTAGAAATTTGACCAAGCCCTATGCGACCTTGGTGCGAGCGTCAGTGTGATGCCCAAGGTGGTCTTTGACAGGCTGAACTATACAACTCTATCACCTACACCGATGCAACTTCAGTTGCCGATTCATCGGTCTGGTATTATGAGGGAATTGTAGAAGATGTTCCGTTGAAAATCTGGGATGGCTTCATCCCTATGGATTTTGTGGTGCTCGACATGGATGTTGAGAAGGAAATGCCGCTCATTCTTTGGTGCCCATTTTTGAGCACCGCTGATGCATACATTGATGTTGGGGCTAGAGAAATCCGTTTCCTCATCAATGGGAAGGAGAGGTTTGATTTTCGGCCAAGGAGAGAGCAGTGCTCAATGATCCATGTGACACCCAAGTGTCACATTTCTACTTAACAAGCATGATGAGCACAAATTATAACTAAGTATAGCACGAAATGATAGAGACTCACCCAATTTAAATTAATTCTAAGCAAATAAAAACCCTGCAAACAAGATTGTGAGCCAATTAAAATTTTTCTGTACAACATATGCCAAGTAAATTCATAATCAGTTTGGTAATAATAAAATAGAATTTTATGAATTTAATGAGCAATTTACCATATTTGGAAACACCCCAAATAATTAATTTAAGCTTAAGAACCTATTTAATGCAAATATTAATTCCCAAATATTTTTAATGCAAGTTTGAATTTTTTTTCTTCACTAAGAGGTTACAAACATCATAAATAACCAGTGCATCAAATTTCATAATTTTTAAAGGCCCCTAGCTATTTTATTTCAAATTTATTGGAGTCAGGGACCTAGATGTAAGAGAAAAAAAGATCAGGGGGCATAGTGTAAAATCACCTTCTTCCTCCGCCATTGGCTCTGGCGCACCAGACCTCCCCCCCCAACACACACTTCTCCCCGGCGCGCACGCCACCCCTTCGCCTTGGGACTTCACGCTGCTACAGCGCCGTTGACCCCCTCCTCTGCAACCGTTTTGTCCCATCCATCGGCTCTACCGCAGCGCCACCCAACGGCCCTCTTCCCCACCTCTGCACCACAGCCGTGCCGACCGGCGAGACTTGAATTCCCACGCGCCCGACCACTCCCCATTGCCCCGACCGCACACAAACGGGTGCACTCAACTATGTGACCACCCTGCGCCCTACTTCCTGCCTTTAATTCGGCCTCTTCGTTCTCCCAGCTCATTCCCTTTCTGCTTTCTTCACCACCGAGCGCCATTGCCATTGACTAGCTCCGAGCTTGAGCTTGCAGCCCGCCTCTCCAGGGCCTTGCAGCAAAATAGAACCCATAAGCAGCTGCGCTATTGTTCCCTGAACCCTTCCATGGTGAGCAAATGCCGAACCCCTGCATGAGCATTGAGCAATTGAAGAAAATCTTCATCTTCTCCTCTGATGAACACCACTGACCACCATCCGTTCTTTTGCCAAATCCTTTCTGCACGGTGAGTGAGACTCTAATTCGTTGTACATGCACATTCTCAACTCCTATGCTATGCGAATCTATATAAATCATTTTTCCCTTCTTCCTTTGCTTGTGGTGAGAGCAGTTTTGTTTTCTCCCCACCACCATTTTGGACCTGAGTGCCTCCATGTCGAGCTCTGTGCTCCTGCCCACCTCGGTGACCAAGACCTCGATGCCGGCCTTCCCTGTGTCTTTGTGAATCCTTAGGGACAAGCGTCACTCATTTTCGTGCCCAGTACAAATTGCACGACCCCGCCAAACCCCGGTCACCTGCCGCCTCTCGCCGTCGTCGACACTCCAGTGAGCTACTCCTCCCTCCAACCCCACCAACCTTCCCGCCTTGTCGTGCGTATCCGATCCCCACTCTCCCAGCGAGCTTCCATCGCTCGTAGCCGCCGGTAGCGTGCGCTCCGGCGAACTCCGGTCGAGCGCCACCGTGCTCCGTCGCGCTGAGCTGGCTGCTGACGTGGCTGTGTGTTAGTTGATAAATCCAGAAAATCCAGAGAAATGCAGTAAATTGGCTAAAATCTTCTAAAAAAGCATAGTAAATGGAATATAAGTCCAATGGCACCCAAATAAGTTTTGTTAGGTTCATATTGAAGTGCTTTATTTTAGTAAAATCATAGACTAATGTTTTTGTACATGTATTTTTCTTAATGAATTTAATTGTATAAAAACTAAATAACTCACCAGAAATTCTAGGAGCAAAGTTAAATCCTGATTTTTGGCATGCTTAGTAAAAACATGAATATCTGCCACCAAAAATTTTAGTTTAGAAAAATATGTAATATTTTATGCTCTGGAATTTATTTGGTGTGTTTGCTTAGATTAATTCTAATAAATATTCTGTGAATATTTTGCCCATGCAACTTGGCATAAAAATCACTCATGTATGCCTCAGTCCACAGTAAATCACCCATATTCAGAAACATATATTTACTATACTAATTAATTTAATTGCTCATATCACCATTTCATCTTATTTAAATGCATAAGGAATATCTAAACCTTAAATCTTAATAACAACTTCACTTCTCTGAAGCATATGGCTTCGAGAACACAATAATAATATTGTTGACATTAAAACACTAATATACTTTGCATGCATCATATCGTTGCATTAAACAGTGTTCCGACAATACCGTTAACGCATTTTCTATCATATAGGTAATGACAACCAGGAGCCCGAAGAGGATCTCCAGAAGGATAGTGACTCTCAAGAGCAAGAAATTATAGTTGCTAACACTAGAGTTGATCCAGGCAAGCCCCGGTTTGCATTCGCCTTTTTATAAAGCTTGCTAGTTTGTATCACTACTAGTATCAATATTTGATTGTTGCATTAGGTCATAGGAGTTGGTTGGAAACCCACTTTGCATGATACCTCAAATGACCTATGCTACTGCTAGTAGAACCCTAATAGGATCGGTATTGTATTGCTATGCTTAGTAATTAATAGTCTCGCTAGATATTATTACTAAGGAATGAACTTGATCACTAAATCTAAACTTAATGAAAAAAGTTTATTTTTGATGTTATGACTGGGAAGGGATTTTGCATGTATAGGTTTGCAGCAACACATGGGTGTTGAGTGCGGTAGCCCTGCCTTGTCGAACCTAGGACCCTTCCATGGTCGGCCTCTTGATCAAGTATTGAACAGTACTGAATGCATGCTAGTTTATGGGCACTAGTAAACCGATGTAGCATTAAAGGTCACTCGCATTAAGGACGGTTAAGGAGCATTGGTCATTGACCCTTCTACTACTGGAGTGGGCGGTTCATACCACGAAGTACTGTTGGCAGAATGGCATTCCCACTCGATGTCACCACACCCGGTCTAAGGTGTGAGTGCTTTTCCTGCGAAAGGTTGCCATATACGACCTTAATTGGTGCGTATGTGTCGTGTATCTTGGGTTTTCCCAGCTCATGTAAATCGATTGCAATTGATGTCGCTCACAGTAATGAGTACCGCGTGGTCACCGCGCCATCACGTAGTTGCACATGATACTATGGGAATGGTTTATGTTGGATGTTGTCGATTATTATTGTTACTGCTGCTCTTATATATTTTATTTAATTCATGTATTGATTTCATTATTTTGTTGCTCCACTAAAGATATATTTCTGCCTTACCCTATTAACTTGGCTAAATAAAATTTGGTAGAACTAATAGGATGCTTAATGCAAGTCCTTCCCAACAAGCCATCCTATTAGAGCCAATGCATGTCTAGGTGGTCGACGGAAGTCTTGCTAAGTAATTAGTACTCAGGCTTTGTGCCACTATTGTTTTTCAGGTAATGAAGAGATTGAATTGCATGTAGATGTGATGCCATGGGACATGCAAGTCCCTGAGGGTTGGACTGCCCACTGGGAGTCCGACTTGCCACCGCAGTGATGTTGTGTGTTGCTAGGGTGATAGTTCTTCGGGCATGAATCATCACTATGATGTACCGTCGACCTCGTAGTTCCTTATCGTTATTTGCTTCCGCTGTTTTCAAAATATTATGAACTTATATTATTCCGCTGCACTTTGATCACCTTAATGATGTAATATTCAACTTAAATCTGGACAAATATTGTATTATCAAGTGTCTACGTTATCAGCACCTCTAGGACCTTGATCCTCCAGGAATGGGACACCACAATCAAGATCAAGTATGGGCCAAACCCAAAGAATATTCAAGAGGTCGAAGTAATACCACCGAAGAAGGATAGCCTCATTCTCTACATGAAGCAAATCATGGCAAAGGAGATGCCGTACCATTTTGAGAAGAAGAACCCACCTACGTCGAGGCCAGGACTGTGGGCAAAGCCACAACCTGTTAAGTCCTAGAAGCCATCGACCGCACCAAAGATGAAGAAGGTATGGTGAGTGAAGGAAGTGCAGCCATCTATGTCCACTTCTCGAGGACAGGATGCCGCGACATCAAGCTAAACACAATGGAGAAAAGTCCCGCTCATCAGACTTTAAAAATCAGGGAGCCCTTGCCAAAGGTAAATTGGTTTTTATCTCATATTTTATTTTCCTCAATTTTTGCACATTTGAATTTTCCTAACTTTTGGATTTTTTCAAATTTGCCTCAGCATTTGCATATTTGGATTTCACATGCATGTTGGAATTTATTCCAACCCTCTTCTTTCTTTTATAAAATACAAAATTAGGTTTTTAGTTTCAACATTGAGAAAAAAAAATTTGAGCAAAATTCTATCAAAACATTGGACCTAACCCCTGCAGTTCAGAAAATATATCTGTTAAGGAGTTATGGGCCAAAGTGGGGTACCAGTGGGACCCACTCACGGTCGGCCGAACACCCATGTTCGGTCAAAGGGGTGTGGGCCTCACCAACCGTGGCCTTTTGCCAACGGTTGGATTTGGCTCCTCACTAGCCATTTTTGACCATTTGGGATTTTTTCTATAAATCGAGTGTCCGGGGCAGAGTGTATTGCCATTCCAAGTTCACTTCTCATTTCACTCTCTCCTTCACTCATTTGCTCTTGAGCTCTCATATTGCTTCTCCAAAGTTGTCATTCCAAAAGCCACCAAAAATATTTCCCTTTTTAGTTTGACTTGTTTTTGGGATTGTTCAAGTCTGTTGCATAGCTTGGCAAGATCAACACAGCCGGCAGATTTTATTTGCTAACCCATGACCCGTGTTTGAATTGTTCTTGTGTTTTTGCTTAAGTGGTGCAGATGAAGAAGGTTGGGGCAATGATGCAACGAGTGACGCACTCGAGCTCATGTTGTTCACACGGTAGCTCGAGCATGACCCTCTCCATCCAGCAGGAATCAACCAGGTACACACCCGTTGAGGATGACATGGAGGAGGATGAGCCACATGTTCTTCTCACCGACTCCAACCTCGAGCTGTTGGATGAATGGGAGAGACAAGTCTACCACTGCCTACATAACTGCAGTTTCGTCCACACCAGGGCGTACGATGATGACCTACTCTCCACTATAGGTATGGACCTCAAGTTCCTTTCTACTTGGAAAGTTTTAGGTTGGACCGAATTTGCACATATCACTAAGGCAGGTTCACGCCTCCTCCCTATCCAGTTTTTGTGCACCTTGCTAAAAGATAACGACGGGGTACTATTCTGCTTGTTGAGAAGGAATATCGTGTCACCTGGAAAGAACTTAGCATCATTCTTAGGTTTAAAAGTTATTGCAACACTAACTTAGAAGGTGCAACTATGGGTTTTGAAAAGGGATCTTTTTGGCATAGGATTTTTAGGGAGTTTTCTTGTGTACGTCTTAGGACTAGTGACATTCACAACCCAACTCTACAATTGTGGCATAGGTGGCTTGCTATGACTTGTTTCCCTAGATAAGACACTAGACCTATACATAACGATGAATTGCATGTCTTGTTTGCTGCAATTGCAAAAATTCCTATTGCTCCTGTTAAAGTTATGCTTGGCCAATGGTTAGATTATATTAAAGGATCAGAACCCATTGAATGCATTTCTTTAGTGACTCGTATTGTTGTAGGGGTTGGGGCTTTATATAACACTAGATTTGATTATCTTTCTGAGCCCTATCACATGATAGACTATAAATTTCTTGAGCAGGGTGACACTTTAAAGAACTGTTCCGATGGTTCTATTATCTTTTATTACCCCAATTATACAAACAAAATCCCGCTTCCTAACCCGAGATATCATTTGTATAGTTGTTGGCAACTAACCATACAGCTGTAGAGAGAAGGAATGTCTGACAGGTCCACCGATCGACATACAAGAAGCACGAGGCGTGCCACCACTAGGGCAGCCAGAACAACACCACCAGTCCATGATTACACTATAGGTTTAGAGCATTCCGGTGACCCCGCTTGGATGTTCATGCCGCAGCAGTATGAGACTTGAGGTTTGTCTTGGCAGCAATCTAGTAGTGCATAATAAGGACAAGGCCCTGGGTCGATTGGGACACCTCCACATCATGATGGACGTCACTCCTTTTCGGGCTTTAGTCATCATGACTATGGTTCAGAACTGAGGGACCTTACATGGAGGATGGATGATCTGGATGTTAGAACAGGGGAAATGCAAACACACCCTTGCTACTCACGCCCAGATGACCAGAGAGTGGCAGCAGCATAGTGACAACCAGTTTCATCACCTCTAGGAGCAGCTTCGAGCACACCACGAGAATATGGCAGCATACTACCGTTGGAGAGGATTCGATCCTAACCAACAGCCGTGAGCAACGACAAACTTGGGGGAGAACACCCCCGCCAAGGTGACTTGTATCTTTTCCTTCTTTATTTTTTTCTTTGTCAGACTTACCCTCATAAAAAAAATATAAATTTGCAAAACTAAAAAGAACAAAAATAATATTGGCATGCATGCTAGGGATATCCATGCCTTCATGTTGAGATGATGAATAGTTGCACTATTTTATATCTTTTTATAGTCCCTCATATACAACTTAGTACTCTCCCAATTTTTGAGTTTGTCGGCTAAACATGCTTACCTTGAACTTGAATACTTGTGGGTTGCAAAGTGCTTCCCCTACTCCTCGTTGGACCACTCCCGTCGGAGTCTCGGTCCCTCCCGCCACCGACATGGAGTTCTCGCCCATGTGCCCGCAATAACTCCTGGACTGAAGACACGGTGTGCGTCACCGCTGCCATCATAGCACAAGCTCGCCTCCCTCGAGAACTTGCCGGACTCCCTGAGCCGACACGAGCGCTCACTATTGATGCCCCTTTCACTGGCAGGCTCAAACCGGTTACAAACATGTGATGGCCTTCACAACCAATCACGATAGGCTCGATCACCGACACCTAACCGGTCTAGGTCTCACCATAGACCAAGAGTAAAAGCCTAGATCACACTAACAAGGACACCCTAGCCTTAGATGTGCAAGATGCTCTAGTTACTCTCCTCTAGCACTCTCAAGATATGCAATATCTCCTCCTAGTGCTCTCCTTTCTTCCTCTTGGACCTTACCAAATGCTCTCAGGTATTCCACTAGCCAAGAGTAGTCTTTAAGACCCGAGCAACGAAGTTATATAGGCTTCCAACCTCCAACTAGGCATTGCTCCACGAAATCAGCTTTCTGGGCCTACTGACCAGACTATCCGGTCACTGCCTGACCGGACCGTCCGGTCACTGCAATCCTTGGCACAATCGGCTCTGCCCCTGCTGATCTCCTACTGACCAGACCGTATGGTCAGTTGACTGGACCGTCCGGTCCATTTCTCTCTCCAGTCCAGAAACATTTCCAGCATTGCTTCCTTGCTGCCCAAGTCCCAGACCTACTGACCGGACCGTCCGGTCACTAGACTGTACCGTCCAGTGTCTAGGTCTTCTAGACTTGGTAGTTTCCTCACTTCTTCGCCATAAGTCCCAGGCAACTTTACCTAGTGACTGTACAGTCCGGTCACCATTGACCCCTATGTCTTCTCACTATGTCTAGAAGCTGAAACTTATCGTCTTCGCCTTACTTTGTTTCCCGGCTTCTCCAAATAGCTCCATGGCTTCTCCACTGTCATCTAGTGCCTGTGATTTCACCAAGCAATCTTGCACATCACTGACTAGACATGACCTAAGAGAAATGACCTAGACCCCATTGATAGTCATGTTTTTCCTATGGACTCAAAACCCTAACAACTAGACAAGTGTTCCCAACAATTGCTCCATAGTTTATCCTCAGCTTTGATCCATCTCCATTAGCCCTTGGATGCAATCAAGCTCACAAGCCTCCATGCAGTCATTGTCATCAATCACCAAGGCAACCATCATCCCTATGATTTGTAGTAGAGTTTAGAGATGATTCCTACATAGACAACACTCATGTAGATATTAGCCCACAATTTCATAGTTGTCATCTATCACCAAAACATTCATACCTTAGGGATCCCATTAATGGTCATGAATCTTACAATCTCCCCCTTTTTGGTGATTGATGACAACCACTACTTATCATAATCTTATCAATGAACAACAAGTCTAAAGAGCTACACTACAATCGAGAGGAACCTCACAAGCATATGAGAGAAATGCACAAGGTCCTACTCAAATAAGCATCATCAAGAGCTAAGAGGAATAAGAAAGAAAAGCGCACTCTAGATGATATGAATGCATGTCATGTGAAGATATTTAATAAAAGCATATGGACATGCAATGCAAGACATTAATGATGAAGTGCAACATATTAGCATGGCAAAGCATAGGAATTACGAACAAGCAATCATCATCATGGAATCGTACACAGACATATAGGATAATTAAGGAATACAAAGCACTGCGTATGAAAATAAACCAAGTGAGATCAAGATGAGTCAAACACAAGCGAATGAAAACCATGACTCATTAAAATCCATGAACATCAAATAACTCCATCAAAATAAGATCCAAATGTATCTAACTCCCAAAAACCAATGTACACGTATGCTCCCCCTAGATACAAGATACTCTCGATCGCACAGGATCACACTTCGACTCCCCATAGACCTATGACTACTTCTCCCCCTTTGGCAACAAGCGCCAAAAAGCGGAAAAGTGAACATCTACACGCTCGTGGTCGAAGGAAGTGGTGCAGCTGATACATCCGGCCCAGATGGGGTGGAACGAAGCCTGACACACCGATCTGGATTCCCTGAATCCCGCAATCTTAGCACCACAACTCCTGTCAAAAGCCCGACACACTGATCCGATTCTAGGTCCATGACCCGAATCCGCAATCTTAGCACCACAACTCCGGCGCCCCCACTCAGGGAAAGGCCCAATCTCCCTAAAAGACTAGTCTGATAGGGGAAGGGTGGCTCTCACTTTTAAGGTGGCTTCCACCTCCCAAGCTAAGCAAGGTGGGATTATTCAGAGGCTCACACGGTCGCCGCCCTAGCGGGTAATAGTGGAGGATGTCCTCATCAGCAGCGACATCCTCTGAGGGCTCTACTCCTGGCTACTCCTGTGCTGGATCCTGCTGTGCTCCCTGAGCCTGTGTCACCTGAGCATCCATCTGCTCGAAGAAGTCAAGGTCTACAGGCGACTCAGACCCTCTGTCCTGCCCTGATGGTGGGAATGTGGGTGTCTCCTCAGCAACAGTCGCCTAGAGAAGAGCAAGGTCATCCACGTCCTCCTGAGTGTAGCCTCAGCGGACCAGATCCTTCACTACCTGAGGTGTAAGAGTGCTAACTGTAGCAATAGATGGTGGAACTGTAGCTGTCTTTGGGGCTGCCTGGGAGTTTACACAACTGGTGTGCACTATGTCTTGGAACAGACTCCTGACCGGTAAGAGCTGAGTGGTGGAGGGTCCTGCCATCTGCGAGGTCGAAGAGTGTGTCGGTGAGGTGAACCATGCATACACTAAGAAGGCGGACACGGGGGAGACCTGGGTCACTACAGAGAAAGTCTGTCCTGCTCCCCCTATCGGTAACACCCCTGAGTGTGATGACCCACTAGACTGAGTTGTCATCATGGTAGTGAAGGGGCCTGTCTGAGTCAGCAGCTGCTGAAACTGTGGAAATGCTGAATGTCCTAGCTACTGACCTGCCTGCCTCTAAGTCACCTCTACCATCTGAGCTATCAAGGTGGTCATCATCATCATGCTATCGCTAAAGCTCTGCCTGACCCTTGATATCCTCCATCATCTGACTTCTATCCTCAGTTGTGCTCTGAATGAACTTACTCAGGCGTCCTGCTAGTGCTGCCATAGTGATAGCGTCCTCTGACTATGATCCCGTGGGCTGGGGAGGTGCTCTAGTGCTAGCTGACTTAGAAACCACCATCTCTGGATGAGCTGCCTGCTTGTGAATGACCGACGGTGACTCCTACGCCTCCTCTCTCATCTGCTGACTAGAGGCGGACTGCGATCCTCTGGGGACTAAAGGTGCGTAGCTGGTGGTCACCTTAGGGAATGTGTCGTACTGCTCCTCTATTACTTGGCCCATCCTCCTCAGAAGATAGCAAATGTAGGGAGCATAGACCAAGTGACGTCCTCCAACCCTCTCAGAAATATCCTCCTCCATCTCTCCAATCATTAAATTAGCCAGATTGAATGATTGTCTCCTTAATATAGCTGCTACTGCCCACTGGTGAAGTGAACTCCTCTCTGTAGCCAGACCTGGGAATGATAGTCCTGGTGACTATCGCTCTAACCACCTTGGCCTCTATGATGAGTCTTGCAGGGCCTCTCTCGAAGCCTAGGGTGTGTGGTTGTGGAAAAGCAATAGACACCATGTCGTTTGGAGGCAGTGCCCCTCCCTGTGGTCTACGAGGTGGCTCGAGGGATGGGTAGGCACTCCTGTAGAGGTGATGGTCTGAAGCCAGAAACCTAAAGCTGGCTATGAAGTCCCCTCTGATCACACGCTGTGGCTGAGCGGTCTCTGAATATCCACAGTGTGGCGTAGAACTCTCGCACAACATCCTCTCTGAACCTGTAGGGCTCTGTGACCAGCTCTGCAAGAGCAGGCAAGTATGTGAAATACTGCTCCATGTCTGTCCCGGTGGCCCTCCTCACGGCCTGGTAGGTAGTATACTTTTGCGGCACAAACACCCAATCCTTGCCCTTCAGAGAGAGGCAGCATCTCAAACCCTCTCCGATCCTCCTCTGGAGGCCTTTCCAGTACCTCTCTCCTGCAGTGGGATCCCTAGGGACTAAAACCCACTGCTCGAAGAACACAAGACAAAGAGCCTTACACCCCGTTTGGAAGTAGATATTGGGCCTCAGAATTCAGAATTGGTATTGGTGGGCTTTGAATGCCAGCGTTTGGATGACATAGAATTCAGAATTGGAATGGACTCAATGCCACCCTGTATTCGGCCCGCTCTCCTTCCCTCATCCTTGATTCAGAGCTGAGACGCTCTGAATTGGTTGGAATTCACTCCCACGCTCCCTCCAGTCCGCCAGGAGCCGCCAACGGGCTGCGCCCCTCCCTCCGCCGGCGGGGGCGCCCCTCCGCCATTGAGCTCCCCCCCCCCCCCCCCACCGCCGGTGGGCTCTCTCCCCTCCGCCATCGAGCTCTCTCCCGCCGTCAAGGTCCCTCCGCCGGTGAGCTGGCCGTGACCTCGGCAGCTGGGCACGACTGCGACTTGGGTGAGCAGGCGCGATCTCGACCTAGAGCTCGGGCATGGCTCACCGTGGTCTACCCGGTGGCAACCCGAGCTTGGGCCCACCGTGCCTTGCCGCCCTGGAGCTCGGGCGCCGCGGCGGCGAGCCCCTTCTTCCTCAGGTCCGGCCATCTCCCTTCTTCCCAATTCTAATTCTACGTAGTGTACATCCAAACACAAATTAGTATTTGCCATTGAGTTGAATTCCATCTTTCAATTCTACCTACATCCAAACTGTTGATTTGGCATGGACTCAATTCAATGCCTAGGCTGATTTGATATTGAACTCAATTCAATTCCAAGGCCTCGAATATCTACATCCAAACGGAGCCTTAAGGACTTTTACAGGAACCTTAAGTATGCCCGTCTCCTCGGCTGCCTGAACCAGACTCTGCAGCCTCCTTGTGCACACTACACAGGTGCACTACGGGTCTCATGCCCGGTGAGCTGACCTCTGGGGTCGTGTCTGCTTTGGCTGTGTTGACTCCCCAGTCTACTCAAGCTCCTCCTCCTCAGACTCCTCAGACTCTGACTCTAAGGTCTCCTACTCCTCTGACTCCTCCTACTGCCTAGAGGATCCCTACTCGCAGGTCTCGATGACCTCCCCTGACGAGAAGTCAGAGTACCCTGCGCCCATGGTGGCAACCTGATCCCTGTGTAAAGCTCTGGCCCTATGGTCCTCTGCCTGGTGCTCCACCTATGACCCTGCTCGTCTGTCTGAGTACTTGTGATCAACAGTGATCCAGGCATCCTGTGTGAAGTCACCATAGCTGCTAAGTGCTATGCAACTCTCCTGGCCCTCTCTAACTCTGGGTCTAGTCTTGTCCTCTTCTTACTCTTTGGTTTTTCTGGCATCTTACCCTTGCCCTTGTCCTGACCTGAACCTGCCATCTCTACTGCTGACTGCTGTCAATGCACGCACATAGGTATAGATAGGATAAGCATAGAACCTATGTATAAATCTACTAGCAAAGCATCACTGGGTAAGAATGCGCAAGTAGAAATCCTAGCACTGAATGAAGGACATGATCACTAGACAATTACGCAAAGTAACAACAGTGATCATCGATTATAGGTGGCTGGTGCGAGTCATCTAGTGTGCAGTTAAATAATAGGCAATAAATCTAACTGCAGACTAGACAGGAGACAACCCTAGACATGCAATTTACAGATAGGCATGGTAGTAATTACAATCTAGGTTGAGCTAATTAGCAATTAATGCAACTAATTATTGGTAGTCAATTCTAGTTGCATCAATTAATGCTAATTGCTCGAAAATGAGGGCATCAAGGATGAATTGAGAGAATTGCACAATACCCTGGAGGAAAACGTCGAACATCGAGATATCAAACACTGTGTAACGCGCTTCGATCACCAGAAAAATTTGAGCTTTCAACTCTGGCTATGGGGGAACACCCTTGCTCTAGCAATTAGGCATGAAGGCTCGGATCTGGAGTCTAGGCGCGCGTGCGGGAGCGAGGGCAGCGCTAGAGCTCATCGACGATGAAGCACGGTGGCAGAGGCAAGGAAGGTGGTGGCGCTTGCGGTGGAGGCGACGTGGCGGCTCGGCGAGTGAGGTGGAGGTGGCAGCGGCTTGCGGCGACAATAGGTCTGACATAGGCGAGCACGACTGCGCGCAATAGTGAGCATGGGCGAGCGATGGCGCGGAGACAGCTGTCGGCAGTGAGGCTTGGGTGACGGTGATGAGTGGCGGGGTTGGCATCAAGGAGTGGCGGTGGGTGCGCATCCTGGGCGTTGGGCTCGAACGAGGAAGGGAACAAACCACTGACTAATTTTTGACCTAAGTCAAAAGATCAACGACCGAGATCTGGAGAAGGACAGATCAGTGGCTCTAATTTGGAAGTGCACTGCGCGACTAAATGAACTGACCGGACGATCTGCTCTTCACACCGTACGGTCCGGTCACTTTAGAAAATCTGGAAATTTAGGTTCTGGATGAACAGAACAACGTGTAGACCAGACGGTATGATCTCTATAAGATATTTCGTTCAGTCTCTATTTCCAAACCCCGAAGCATTGTGCATTGCTACACAGACCGGACCGTACGGTCTATTGACTAGACTATATAGTCACTTCTAGAAATTTGCTGAGTCAAGAAGTTTCTCCATTTTCCAAGTGTCCTCACTTAACACCCAAATAAACGCTGCACTTGGAACATGAAGGGAACTCTCAAACACTCCTTTTCAAATAGTGGCACTTTATGGCCTTATAATTTTTGCAAATGCCAAATGGAAGATCGAGCAAATAAGAACTAAGGAAAATAAGAGCCAAATGGGTATGTATGAGCCTTAGTCCATGAACCGCATGAGTAAATTTAACCTCGAAGTTCATAAGAGCTTGCTCAATAGGCATGAAGCACAATCTTTTCCTTTGGTCACACTTAAGGAGATGCAACCTCATATAGAACATGAGGCACAAGTATCTCCAAATGTGACAAGCCTCCTTTGTGTTTCCTATGTGATGGATGCAACAAGCATCGTACATATGTAATGAAAGTAAACATACCATGTGAGTGCAAGCAAAGTTAAAAAAGACACAAAGGAAACCTAACAATGTCAAGTTTGAACCCCTCCCAAGTTTACTCACTATAAGCCATACCCTTGCCTTGAGAGAAACGAAACCACCATCTCAAGCACTCCCCCTTGCTTATAGCTATCTTGGATGGGTTAGTCATTGACTAGTTTTTTGTGTTTTTTTTAGTTATTTACACATGCATGGATGCAAAGCATACTAGTCACAAAGGAGTCCTAATTACCATGCAATGCAAGAGAACAAAAGGCACACTACAATTACCAAGAACAAACACAGTTACCTCCCTCATGAGTAGATATATCGTTGAGGTCCATGTCACTTGTGGTGGACTTCACTTGATCTTCAAGTAAGCTCATGGTCCACCACCACCACCATCTTCTAGGTCTTGTTCTTGGGCACCCACTTGTACTTCATTGACCTCTTAAGATCAACAATGCACTTAGGCACCCATATGCTCTTGACCTTTCTCTTCTTGTTTGGTGGTCCCAAAGCCTTTGCATTCACCTTGCCATCCTTGTTCCTAAAAAGCTTGAAATGTGTGTTCTCATGGAACAAGTTAGCGTTAGGCAAAACAACTGAACTTGTCACCATAGGACAATCCTCGATGGTGTGACCATCCTTGCAACACCTCTCGCAATAGTAGTCATCAGCAAGAAGGGGTTTGATCCATGCAGGGATGGAATCACTCGTCCCAATGATGTCGATGGTGGTGGGATATGAGCTAAGACCCCGGTGGAAGACATTGTTCACAAGGTTTCTACCAAGAATCTCCTTGTGGATGGCTCTACCATGTGTGAGCATCTCGAAGCCATCCATCACCATCTTCCTCTCTTCCTTGAGCTTGTGATATTCCTCCAAAACAAATGGCTCAAGAGAAGAAACCTCGACCGAGGTGGTTAGTTTATCACACATAGTAGAAATACCACTCATGGATGAAATAGAGGAGGGAAAGGCAAGGTCATCAACATTGATGGCATCATAAGTTCAAGGGCCTCGTACTTCTCACGTAGCTCTGCATGATCACCCTTGAGTTTGTCATAACTCTCATTTAGGGCCTCATGAGATGTGACAAGGTCCTTGAGCTCACTCTCAAGCTCACCAACACGGTCCTTAGCAAACTTAGACTCTTTTCTTACCACATCCAACATTTTGGATTTCTTGGTGTCGATGTCGCGGGCTTGCTCAAGCATACTCCAAAGCCCGGCATAAGTGAGCTCCTCATCATCGCTATCGTCGCTGGTCTCGTCCTCACTCTCCCCAAGTTGGCTCGCGGCCATGAGGCATATGGAAGGTGGAGGAAGAGCTCGCAAAAATGTGGTCTTGATCATGGCTAGGCCAACCACTTCTTCATCATCACTTGAGGAAGAGGATGTGTCACTTGAGTTGTCACTTGTCTATTCTCCAACAAGGGCCTTGCATGAGAACTTCTTCTTGTTGTCTTGAGCTTTGCCTTTGCTTTTGCCTTTGTTGAAGTACTTCTTCTTCTTTTGCTTGGCTTTAGGGTCCTCTTCTTCTGCTTCACTTGAGTCTTGAGACTTGAAAGCTTCTTTCTTTGGCTTGGGGCAATCTCGAGACCCACAGTTGAAGCACTTGCCCCTGGACTTGGATGCAAACTTGTTCTTGAAGGTCTTCATCTTCTTCATGAGAAGAGCCAAGTCCTCGGTCAAGTCATCTTCATCATCATCTTCTTCTTCTTCAACCTCTGCCTTCTTCTTGCTTTTCTTGCTCTTGATAAGCTCTTGCTTCTCGGTTCAAAGAGCAAGGTTGGATGGTTGTGGATCATCCAAACATATCTGGTAGCTCTCGAAGGCTGTGATCTTTCCAAGTACATCCTTCATAGTCTTGGTCTTGAGGTCACCTTGCAAGATGAAGGTGATGATGGACTCATACTCAGGGTCCTTGAATATCCTCAAGAATCTTCTTATCACCCCAATGGGCTTCATCTTGAAATCATCCCCAAGTGCATTGATCTCCTCCACTAGTGCATGAAAACGAGAAAAAATAGTGTTAGCTCTCTCATATGGCAATCTAGTGAAGTTATCATACTTGTTCTTCAGCATACAATATCTTTCCTCTTTGACAACACTGATACCCTTATGGAGACTCTGAATCTCGGTCCATATACCATGTGTTGTAGAACTTGCATCCAACCTAGCAAAGACATCCTTAGAAATGCAAACAAACATAGCATTTTTGGCCTTAGCATTGCACTTATTAAAATCAGACTCAAGCAGGTTCACTTTCGCATCAGTATCGTGAGTGACCATCCATATCTCTGGATCAAGAGACTCTAGGTAGGCTTGCATGTGTGCCTTCCAATACCCGTAGTCCTTCCTATTGAATATGGGAACACTCCCCACCTGTTCTGGCATCCTTACTCAAGGCGGTGAAGCCTCAAAGATGAGCACTTGGCTCTAATACCACTTGTAAGGACCGAAGGCGTACCGAGGGGGGATGAATCGGTAAGCCACTCACGAATCCAAATACTTCAATTCACACCACTTGAGTCTAACAAGAATTGCAACCTAAACTATTTTTGTAGGCCAAGACCCTACACATGCTAGTGTTCATGATGAAAGCAAGCGCGGAAGCCAAACACACTAGCATATGCAAGCCACAATTCAACATAATTACTAGAGCACACAATTGCGGAATAGTAAAGAGGGGGTCAAGAAATGCTCATGATTTTTTCCCAAGGTCTCAGAAGGATGGCGCCTTCCCCTACTCCTTGTTGGACCACTCCCGTCGGAGTACCGGTCCCTCCCGCTACCGACATGGAGTTCTCGCCCACGAGCCCGCAATTACTCCCGAAGTGAGGATAGGGTGCATGTCACCTCTGCCATCATGGCACAAGCTCGCCTCCCTTGAGAACTTGCTAGACTCCTTGAGCCGAAACAGGCGCTCACTATTGATGCCTCTTTCACCGACGGGCTCAAACCGGGTTGTAAGGACGAATGGCATACCGAGAGGGGGCGGGGGTGCATCGGTAAGCCGCTCACAAAACCAAATACTTCAATTCAAATTACTCGAGTCTAACAAGCATTGCAACCTAAACAATTCTAGTAGGCTAAGACCCTACACATGCTACTGTTCATGATAAAAGCAAGCGCGGAAGCCAAACACACTAGCCTATGCAAGCCACAATTCAACTTAATCACTATAGCACACAATTGCGGAATAGTAAAGAGGGGTCACGAAATGCTCATGATTTTTTCCCAAGGTCTCGGAAGGATGGTGCCTTCCCCTACTCCTCGTTGGACCACTCCCACCAGAGTCCTGGTCTCCTCCCGCCACCGATGTGGAGTTCTCGCTCATGAGCCCGCAATCACTCCCGGAGTGAAGACATGGTCCACATCACTGCTGCCATCATTGCACAAGATTGCCTCCCTCGAGAACTTGCCGGACTCCCCGAGCCGACACTGGCGCTCTCTATTGTTGCCCCTTTCACCGGCAGGCTCAAACCAGGTACAAACTTGTGACGACCATCGCAACCAATCACAATAGGATCGATCACCGACACCTAACCGGTCTAGGTCTCACCATAGACCAAGAGTAACAGCCTAGATCACACCCTCAAGGACACCCTAGCCTTAGATGTGCAAGATAGTCTAGTTACTCTCTTGTAGCACTCTCAAGATATGCAATATCTCCTCCTAGTGCTCTTCTCTCTTCCTCTTGGACCTTACCAAATGCTCTCAGTTATTCCACTGTCCAAGAGTGGTCTCCAAGACCCCAACGACGAATTTATATAGGCTTCCAACCTCTAACTAGCCGTTTCTCTAGAAAATTAGCTTTCTGGGCCTACTGACCGGACTGCCCGATCACTGGTGGATTGGACCATCTGGTCACTCCAGAATCATGCTCTAATGGCTCTGCCCACTGCTGATCTCCTGCTGACCGGACCGTACGGTCAGCTGACCAAACCATCCGGTCCATTTCTCTCTCTACTCTAGAAACATTTCAGACTTTGGCTTCCTCTCTGCCCTGTGCAACTCACACCGATCGGACAGTCCGGTGAGTAGACCGTACCGTCCAGTCTCTATGGATCCTGGCATAGACAAATTCCTCGCTGAGTCGCTGTAGTTTCCAGACATCTTCACCTAGTGACCATACATTCCGGTCACCACTGACCCCTCTGTCTTGTCACTATGTCCAGAAGCTCAAACTTGTCATCTTCGCCACTGTCATCTAGTGCCTGTGATTTCACCGAGCTACCTTGCACATCACTGACTAGACATGACCTAAGAGAAATGACCTAGACCTCCTTGATAGTCTAGTTTTTCCTATGGATTCAAAGCCCTAACATCTAGATAAGTGTTCCCAATGCTTGCTCCATAGCTTGTCCCCACCTTTGATCCATCTCCATCAACCCTTTAACTCCATCAAGCTCATCAAGGCTCCATGCTTGCGGTCATTGTCATCAATCACAAAGGCAACCCTCATCCATGTGATTTGTAGTAGAGTTTAGGGATGATTCCTACATAGACAACACTCATGTAGATATTAGCCCACAATTTCATAGTTGTCATCTATCACCAAAACATTCATACCTTGGGGAATCCACCAATGGTCATGAAGCTTACATGGGTACAAACTTGTGATGGCCTTCACAACCAATTATGATAGGCTCGATCCCCGACACCTAACCAGTCTAGGTCTCACCATGGACAAAGAGTAACAGCCTAGATCACACTCTCAAGGACACCGTAGCCTTAGATGTGCAAGACGCTCTAGTTACTCCCCTGTAGCACTCTCAAGATATGCAATATCTCCTCCTAGTGCTATCCTCTCTTCCTCTTGGACTTTACCAAATGCTCTCAGGTATTCCACTGCCCAAGAGTGGTCTTCAAGACCCCAGCAACGAAGTTATATAGGCTTTCAACCTTCAACTAGCCGTTGCTCCAGGAAACCAGCTTTCTTGGCCTACTGATCGGACTGCCCGATCACTGGTTGACTGGACTGTCCTGTCACTCCCAAATCCTACTCTAACGGCTCTGCCCAATGCTGACCTCCTGTTGACCGTACCGAATGGTCAGCTGACCGAACCGTCCAGTCTGTTTCTCTCTCCAGTCCAGAAACATTTCAGACTTCGGCTTCCTCTGTGCCCTATGCAACTCATACTGACTGGACCGTCCGGTCAGTTGACCATATCATCCAGTCTCTATGGATCCTGGCATAGACAGATTCTCCGCTGAGTTGCTGTAGTTTCCAAACATCTTCACCTAGTGACCACACAGTCCGGTCACCACTGACCCCTCTTTTCGGTCACTATGTCCACAAGCTCAAACTTGTTGTCTTCGCTTGACTTCGTTTCCTGGCTTCTCCGAACAACTCCTTGGCTTCTCCAGTGTCATCTATTGCCTGTGATTTCACCGAGCTACCTTGCACATCACTGACTAGACATGACCTAAGAGAAATTACCCGGACCCCCTTGATAGTCTGTTTTTCGTATGGATTCAAAGCCCTAACATTTAGACAAGTGTTCACAACGCTTGGTCCATAGCTTGTCCTCACCTTTGATCCATCTCCATCAACCCTTGAACTCCATCAAGCTCACAAGCCTCCATGCTTATGGTCATTGTCATCAATCGCCAAGGCAACCCTCATCCATGTGATTTGTAGTAGAGTTTAGGGATGATTCCTACATAGACAACACTCATATAGATATTAGTTGACAATTTCATAGTTGTCATCTATCACCAAAACATTCATACCATGGGGAATCCACCAGTGGTCATGAAGCTTACATGGGTACAAACTTATGACAGCCTTCACAACTCGTTGTTAACACTTTGGTTTGTAGCGGTTCTCTCTCTCTTTTCTTTAGCATCGCTCATTTACAATGTGAGTACATGACTCTCTAGATAATCGAATAGTGATATTTGTGCTTCATGCCCATTGACCCATGTTCGACTGAGCTCCGAGGTTAAATCTACTTACGCGGCTCAAAGACAAGTGACTCATACATTCCCACCTCTATAATGACTAACCCTTGCTCAATTGAGAAATATGTTGGTTGAGTCATAAGTATAGGGGGAGCTACGATGGAACATCACTACAACCAAGCAGGAGCACCGTGAAAGGGGGAGTTATCCTAACTCTTGCCAATTATTTTATGCCTCTAGATCACACCCTCAAGGACACCCTAGCCTTAGATGTGCAAGATGCTCAAGCTACTCTTCACTAGTACTCTCAAGATATGCAATATCTCCTCCTAGTGCTCTCCTCTTTTCCTCTTGGACCTTACCAAATGCTCTCAGGTATTCTACTGGCCAAGAGAGGTCTCCAAGACCCCAGCAACAAAGTTATATAGGCTCCCATCCTCAAACTAGTTGTTGCTCCATGAAATTGCCTTTCTGAACACACTGACCGGACTGTCCGGTCACTACCTGTCCGGACCATCCGGTCACTCTGTAACGGCTCTCCTCAGCCGTTGGCTTCCTCTATCTAGGCAAATTCAGTGGACCAGACCATCTGGTCCACTTTCTCTCTCCATTCCAGGAGCCTCCACAAAATGCACCTCTTCTGCCTCCCTGCACTCCTACTGGCCGGACTGTCTGGTCAGCAGACCGGACCGTCCGGTCTGTATGGAGTCTCTTGCTAACAGAGTCCTACTCCTCGTGCTAAGTCCTGAAAAACTCCACATAGTGACCGTACAGTCCGGTCACCTCTGACCCCTCTGTCCGGTCACTATGTCCAGAAGTTGAAACTTGTTGTCCTCGCTTGACTTGGTTTTCCGGCTTCTCTGAACAGCTCCTTGGCTTCTCCACTGTCACCTAGTGCATGTGATTCACCGAGCAACCTTGCACATCACTGACTAGACATGACCTAAGAGAATGACCTAGACCCTCTTGATAGTCCGGTTTTCCCTATAGACTCAAAGCCCTAACAACTACTCAAGTGTTCCAAACACTTGCACCATAGCTTGTTCTCCGCTTTGATCCATCTCCATCAACTCTTGGACTCCATCAAGCTCACAAGCCTCCATGCTTGCAGTCATTGTCATCAATCACCAAGGACACCATCATCCATATGATTTGTAATAGAGTTAAGAGATGATTCCTAGATAGACAACACTCGTATAGATGTTAGCCCACAATTTCATAGTTGTCATCTATCACCAAAACATCCATACCTCGGGGATCCATTCATCAATGGTCATGAAGCTTACAATCTCCCCCTTTTTGGTGATTGATGACAACCACTAATTAATTGAAAAACTCCAATGAATAACCAGACTAAACAAGCTACCAATGAATAATCGGACTAAACAAGCTACATAAAGATCGAGAGGAACCAAGACAACCTAAGAGAGAAAAGCATAAGGTCCTGCTCAATCAAGTAACATCTAGAGATATAAGGAAAAGAGAGAAGAGCATACTCTAGAGGAAACATGCATGCATGTCAAGGCAATATATTGAATGAAAGCATAAGGACATGCAATGCAAGGCATAAATAATGAGATGCAACAAGTTAGCATGGCAATGCATAAGAATTAAGAACAAGCATCCATCATCATGATATCATACATAGGCATACAAGATAATCAATAAATACAAGCACTGCATATGAAAGGAAATAAACCAAGTGAAATCAAAATGAGTCAAACACAAGAGAATGAAATCCATGACTCATCATAATCCACAAACAACGAATAACTCCTCAAAAAAAGAACCAAATGGTCTATCTCCCAAAACCTTGTAGCTCCGCCTAGATACAAGCTACTCTCGATCGTAACAAGATCACACTCCCACTCCCCTAGACCTAGTATCTTCTCCCCTTTGGCAACAAGCACCAAAAAGCCAAAAAGGCGGGAAAAGATGAATATCTAAGCGCTCGTGGTCGAAGGAAGTGGTGCAGCGACGTCCTCTGTGGGCTCTGCTCCTGGCTGCTCCTGAGGTGGATCCAGCTAAGCTCCCTAAGCCTGTGCCGCCTGAGAATCCAGCTACTCGAAGAAACCAAGGTCTACAGATGACTCAGACCTGCTGTCCTGTGCTGCTGTAGTGACTGTGGCAGTCTCCTGAGCTGACGCATGGAGTAGTATGAGGTCTGCCACGTCCTGCTGAGTGAAACCTTCACGGACAAGATCCTCTGTTGCCTGAGTAGTAAGAGTGGAAATAGTGGCAATAAGAGGTGGAGCTGAAGCTGTAGTTGTCTCTAAGGCGGTCTGAGAGTCTGCATGAGTAGTGTGCACAATGTCTGAGAACAGACTCTTGACCGGTATGTGCTGAGAGCTGGAGTGTCCTGCCATCTGTGAGCTCGAAGAGTGTGAGGGTGAGACAAACAACGCTGACACAGAAAAGGCTGACACGGGAGAGAGCTGTGCTAAAGAGAAAGTCTGTCCTGCTCCCCTGTCGGTAAGACCCCTGAGAGTGATAGTTTGTTGGACTATGTTGTCATCGAAGCAGTAAAGGGTCCTAGCTATGTCTGCAACTGCTGGAAGTGAGGAAACACCAAAGGTCCTGGCTGTTGACCGGCCTGTCTCTGAGTAAGCTCCGTCATCTGAGTCACTAGAGTAGAGACAAGTGTCATCTACTAGCGCTGAAGCTCTGCCTATCCTCTGATCAGCTCCATCACCTGACGTCTATCCTCCGACACACTCTGTATAAACTCACCCAACCGTCCTGTAAGTGCTGTCACTATGATAGTGTCCACAGACTATGAACCTGTCAGCTGGGGAGGTGCTCCTGTACTAGCTGACTCAGGAATCACCGTCTCTGGCTGAGCTGCCTGCTTGTGTAGTACTGGTGACTCCTGCTCCTCCTCTCCTGTGTGTTGGCTGGAGGTAGACTGGGATCCCCTAGGGACTCTAGGTGAGTAGCTGGTGGTCACCTCAGGGAAAGCGTCATACTGCTCCTCCGTCACTAGGCCCATCCTCCTCAAGAGATAGCAAATGTAGGGCTCGTAGACCAAGTGACGTCCTCCGACCCTCTTAGAAATAACCTCCTCTATCTCTCCAATAAAGAGGTCTGCTAAGTCGAAGGTCTGCCTCCTCAAGATGGCTGCTATAGCCCACTGTTGTAAGATTGTGAACTCCTCTCTATAGCCAGACCTGGGAATGATAGTCCTGGCGACTATCGCTCTCACCACCTTCACCTCTGCAGTGAGTCTAGCAGGGCCTCTCTCAAAGCCTTGAGTGGGGGCTGGTGGGAAAGCAATCGACACAAGGTCATCTGAAGGTAGCTTCCCTCCCTAAGGTCTACGGGGTGGCTCCAGTGTACTGTAGGCACTCCTGTAAAGCTGGAAGTCTGAAGCAAGGAGTCCTAGGTTGGCGATCAGATCCTGTCTGGTGACTCGATGTGGCTACCCTCTAAACAAGAACCAGAACTCTGAGCAGTCTCTAGCAACCCACAATGTCACGTAGAGGTCGAGGACCACGTCCTCCCTGTACCTGAGTGGAGCAGTGACTAGGTCAGCTAGTCCTGGCAAGTACATGAAGTACTGCTCCATGTCTGTGCTTGTGGCCCTCCTCATGGCCTGGTAGGTGGTGTACTACTGCTGCTCAAGCACCCTGTCTCTAGTCCTCAAGGCCACACAACGTCTCAGGCCCTCTCCTATCCTCCTCTGGAGCATCGTCCAGTACCTCTCTCCAGCAGCGGAGTCTCGGGGAACTGGCACCCAATGCTCGAAGGACAGGAATCGAAGTACCTTAAGGTCCTTTGCAAGAACCTTGAGGATATTCGGCTCTCCGGCTGCCTGGACCAGTCTCTACAGCCTCCTCGTGCACACCTCACAAGTGCACCTCGGGTCTCCTACCCGGTGAGCTGTCCTCTGAGGGACAGTCTGCTCTGGCTCCTCGTTTAACACCTCCTCCTCAACCAGCTCCCCAGACTCTGACTCTGAGGTCTCTTCTCCAGTCTCCTCCTCCTCGTACTCCTTCTCTAGCTACCTGGAAGATCCCTAATCCGCAGTTCTCGACGATCTCCCCTGACGGGAAACCGGAGTATGCTGCATCCACGGTGGTGGAACAACTCCGACAGCTAGAGGTGTTGTCCTCTGCCTGGTACTCCTCCTCAGGCCCTGTGCCTCATGGGGCTGCTCTAGGATCAGTCGTGTCCCCGGAGTCCTCCATGACTCCTCCATGGCATCCAAGTGCCTAGCCACTCTCCTGGCTCTCTCTAACTTTGGATCCAGTCTCGGTCTCTTCTTGGTCTTTGGCTTCTCAGGCATCTTCCCCTTGCCCTTGTCCTGTCCTGATCCTGTCATCACTGATTGCTGCTCTGCTGTCACTGCACGCATATAGGTGTAGATGGTCTTGAAGTTGGCTAGAAGAAGTCTTGAAGACTTCATTTACTTGGTTCTTCCCCAGTATCTCCCTATGAGTGTCTTTGAGTCTCTCAAATCCCTTCATCATCATCTCCCTCTCTTCCTTGAGCTTGTGAAGTTCCTTCAAAACAAGTGGCTCAAGAGAAGAAACCTCAACCGAGGTGGTTAGTTCATCACACATAGTAGAAGCATCACTCTTTAATGAACTAGAGGAGGGAGAGGGAAGGTTCTCAATATTGATGGCCTCAAAAGTAATCTTAAGGGCCTTGTACTTCTCATGAAGCTCTACATGATCACCCTTGAGTTTGTCATAACTCTTGTTTAGGGCCTCATGAGATGTGACAAGGTCCTTGAGCTCACTCTCAATCTCTCCAACACGGTCCTTAGCCAACTTACACTCTTTTCTTACCACATCCAACATTTTTGATTTCTTGATGGCGATGTCGCGGGCTTGCTCTAGCATACTCCAAGGCTCCGCACATGAGGGCTCCTCATCATCGCTATCATCGCTGCTCTCATCCTCACTCTCCCCAAGTTGGCTTGCGGCCATGAGGCACGTGGGAGGTGGACGAAGAGCTCGTGTAGTTGTGGTCATGATCATGGCTAGATCGGCCACTTCTTCATCACTTGAGGAAGAGGACTCATCACATGAGTTGTCACTTGTCCACTCTCCAACAAGGGCCTTACGAGAAGTCTTCTTCTTGTAGTCTTGATCTTTGTCTTTGCCTTTGCTCTTGTCCTTGTTGAAGAATCTCTTCTTCTTGTACTTGGCCTTGGGGTCTTCTTCTTCTCCTTCACTTGGATCTTGTGACTTGAATGCTTCTTTCTTGGGCTTTGGGCACTCTCGGACAAAGTGATTCTTTGAGCCACAATTGAAGCACTTGCCTCTTGACTTGGAAGCAAACTTGTTCTTGAAGTCCCTCATCTTCCTCATGAGAAGAGCCAAGTCTTCGGTCAAGTCACCCTCATCATCATCTTCTTCATCATCATCCTCAATGATGACCTTCTTCTTGTGCTTCTTGCTCTTGCTAGATTCTTGCTTGTCAGTCGGTAGAGCAAGATTGGATGGTTGAGGATCATCCAACCCCAATTGGTAGCTCTCGAAGGCGATGATCTTGCCAACCACTTCCTTCATTGTCTTGGTCTTGAGGTCACCTTGCAAGATGAAGGTGATGATGGACTCATACTTGGGGTCTATGAATAGCCTCAAGAATCTTCTTATCACCTCAACGGGCTTCATCTTGAAATCATCCCCAAGTGCATTGATCTCCTCCACAAGTACATGAAAATGAGAATAAACAGTGTTAGCTCTCTCATGTGGCAATATAGTGAAGTGATCATACTTGTTCTTCAGCACATAGTATCTTTCCTCTTTGACATCACTGGTGCCCTCATAGAGCCCCTGAATCTCGGTTCAGATACCATATGCTGAAGTACTAGCATCAAGCTGAGCAAAAACATCCTTAGAGATGCAAGCAAACAAAGCATTCTTGGCCTTAGTATTACACTTAATGTAGTCAGGCTCAAGTAGGTTCACATCCGCATCGCACTCGTGAGTGACCGACCATATCTCCGGATCAAGGGACTGAAGGTAGGCTTGCATGCGAGCCTTCCAATAAGCATAGTCCTCACCATTGAATATAGGAACACTCTCCGCCTGTCCCGGTATCCTTACTCAAGGCGGTAAAGCCTCAAAGATGAGCACTTGGCTCTGATACCACTTGTAAGGACCGAAGGCGTACCGAGAGGGGGGTGAATCGATAAGCCGCTCATGAATCCAAATACTTCAATTTTGCTACTCAAGTCTAACAAGATAAAGAAACCTAGACAAATCTAGTAGGCCAAGACCCTACACATGTTAGTGTTCATGATAATACAAAGAGCGGAAGTCATTCACACTAGCCTATGCAAGCCACAAGTTACCCTACTCACTAGAGCACACAAATGCGGAATAGTAAAGAGAGGGTTAAGGAATGCTCATGATTTTACCCCGAGGTCTCGGAAGTATGGCGCCTTCTCCTAATCCTCGTTGAACCACTCCCGCTGGAGTCTTGGTCCCTCCCGCCACCAAGTGGAGTTCTCGCACACGAGCCCGCAATCACTCCTCAAGTGAAGACACGGTGTGTGTCACCGCTGCACAAAGCACAAGCTTGCCTCCCTCGAGAACTTGCCGGACTCCTCGAGCCGACACGGGCGCTCACTAAAGATGCCCCTTTCAACGGCAGGCTCAAACCGTGTACAAACGTGTGACGGCCTTCACAACCGATCATGATAGGCTCGATCACTGACACCTAACCGGTCTAGGTCTCACCATAGACCAAGAGTAACAATCTAGATCACACCCTCAAGGACACCCTAGCCTTAGATGTACAAGATGCTCAAGCTACTCTTCATAAGCACTCTCAAGATATGCAATATCTCCTCCTAGTGCTCTCCTCTTTTCCTCTTGGACCTTACCAAATGCTCTCAGGTATTCCACTGACCAAGAGAGGTCTCCAAGACCCCAGCAACGAAATTATATAGGCTCCCATCCTCAAACTAGTCATTGCTCCACAAAAATGCCTTTTTAAATACACTGACCGGACTGTCCGGTCACTGCCTGACCGGACCGTCCGGTCACTCTGTAACGGCTCTCCTCAGCCGTTGGCTTCCTCTGTCTAGGCAAATTCCTGTACTGACCGGACTTTCCGGTCACTGGACCGGACCGTCCGGTCCACTTTCTCTCTCCATTTCAGGAGCCTCCGCGAAATGCACCTCTTCTGCCTCCCTGCACTCCTACTGACCGGACTGTCTGGTCAGCAGACCGGACCGTCCGATCTGTATGGAGTCTCCTACTGACAGAGTCCTACTCCTCGCGCTAAGTCCTGAAAAACTCTACATAGTGACCGTACAGTCCGGTCACCTCTGACCCCTCTGTCCGATCACTACGTCTAGAAGCTGAAACTTGTTGTCCTTTCTTGACTTGGTTTTTCGGCTTCATCAAACAGCTCCTTGGCTTCTCCACTGTCACCTAGTGCCTGTGATTTCACCAAGTAACCTTGCACATCACCGACTAAACATGACCTAAGGGAATGACCTAGACCCTCTTAATAGTCCGATTTTTCCTATGGACTCAAAGCCCTAACAACTACTCAAGTGTTCCAAACACTTGCACCATAGCTTGTTCTCCGCTTTGATCCATCTTCATCAACCCTTGGACTCCATCAAGCTCACAAGCCTCCATACTTGCGGTCATTGTCATCAATCGCCAAGGACACCATCATCTATATAATTTGTAATAGAGTTAAGAGATGATTCCTACATCGACAACAATCGTGTAGATGTTAACCCATAATTTCATAGTTGTCATCTATCACCAAAACATCCATACCTCGAAGATCCATTCATCAATGGTCATGAAGCTTACAAAATATTACTATCTATTACGATTATAGAATGACAATTAACAAAACGTCACAAGATACCATGTTTTGTGATGATCAATTTTGTTTAGTGACGAAATTTAGTTATGCGTCATGAATACCAATCTCAAATCGTCACTAACTAAGATAATGATATATTGTGATAAAAGATATTTTGTCATGTAAGGTAAAGCAAGAACGTCACAATTTTATGACAATTATAACTGTCATAGATCTTAATTTTCATCACTAATGGTTTTGCTTTGATATAAGAACATAAAAAGATGACAACATTGCTATTAATAATATTATATATATTATAGATTAGTTGAAAATGGCAAATAAAGTGATCTCCGAAATCAAAACCAAAGAAAATGGACGATACCTGAAAATAAAAGGAAAAACAGAGCAGTTGTTATATTGTGATGAAAGATTAAAAAAAACAGAGCACTTGCTATATTGTGAAATAAAAGGAAAAAAACAGAGCAAAAAAAACAGAAGTCAGGAACCAAAGGAAAGCGTAGCTGGAAAGTAAAATTAAAAAACAAATGTAGAAAACGGAGCAATCACCACAGGAATCGAAGCGGCGACTTGAGGTTTTTTGAGAAGGCGCGCTCAATCACTGCACCACGACCACGACTGAAACAGTGTTTGAAATGTATAATTGTCCATGTATTTAATTATAAGTCTTCTTTCCTTCTACCGAAACAAATCGCAAACCTGCTAGACCAGAGCCTCGGTTTGATTTGTCTGCTCCGTATCTAGGCGCACGACCCGACCCGCCTATGCCAGTCACGAGTCGGCCCAGCCTGGCCCAGATGCTAAAGTATTAACTAGATGGGGCGCGCAAGGGCGTCCATTAAACAAAAAAAAAAAGCAGGGAGAATTTGGCATAAGAGCAATTAAAATAATAAAATGTGCATGTGTAATAACAAAAATATTTACAGGTTGAGACAACATGATGATATACACATAAATATAGATAATTATAAGATTCTTACAATAACCAGGTTCTAGATACATACATCAGAGCATTTGATATGAACATTGTATAACCAAAAAAAAAATATTGTATAACAGAGGAAAATCTCATCAGCCCACAAAAGATATTTTTCCATTTACATCAATGCCATGAACATCGGAATTCAACTATCAAAACTGATTCTCATACAGCTTTGAATATAAGAGGTGTAAAGTACAGAAAATGTATGCTCATACACAGAATATTCTACTTGTACACTCCATTTTGTTTTTGAGCTTTGGATGCAATATTGTGTATCACAATGATAATTACATATTTACATTTACAGTCCGAAATATCAGTAAGACACCAAGTAACAACGGCTAACTTAGGTGGTGTTTGGTTGGATCTTGTAAACGCAATTGTAATCGGAATGGAAAAATGGTGGTAATGTAAACAGTTTGAGCTAATACTGAATTTGTTTGGTTTCAGTTTGGTAACGGTATCAATAAATAACACGATAATAGCAGACCAATCAAAACAAAATATTTAGATGAGGAGAATCTTTGTTTCCGTCAATTTGGATCAGTGATCTCCGATAACGAGTACCAGATCTACTCGATTTTTCTGTTCAAAGGAATTCAAATCGAATCTTCATGACAGAAGTGCAAGACGGCAGGAAAAATTGACTCATCGATCGTCCCTGGATAAACAATCACAGCACTGCGTTAGGCCAAGCTGTTGCTAACGTCGAGCACCACGAAGAATCGAAGATGCACCTGAGCCTGGCTGACCACTTCCATGGGGCCACTTAACACCACCATGGGGACAGGCGGATAAGCAGTGATGGCTCTGAATGTTGCGGGATCTTGCTATGGGGCTGAAGGAGTAAGAGATGAAGGTCGCGAATCCGCTGCTGATACGGAGAGGGTGGCATCAGGTGGAGGCGGCGGCGGAATCAAGAGACCAGGGGAGGAAACCGGGTCGGTAGGTCGCCATGGAAGATCGAGTCGAGGTCGAGCGAAGAAGACGAGAGGCCGCGGTATCAGAAAACGCTCGGTTGGGACCGGTAACGACTTTGTATAGGCCCGGATCTGATTACGGTGGTATCCGATTACGGGAGCACTGGAACAAACACGATCTAACGGTACAGGTTACGACATAATCACAATACGTTACAAATACCTCAACCAAACAGGTGCTTAGATGATTCTTAAAAGTATAGACATATCAAAATCAAAATCCTAGGAAAAGGATACAGTGCACAACCTTTAGGAAAATGAAATAATTGCCCATTTCAATTTTTTCTCCCTTTCGGCATGCACTTAACAAAATATCTCAAACTCGAGCTATTCAAATGTATAGATAAAATTCAGTGTGTCCGAAAAAATGAAAAAGTAAGCCATACAGTCAACTAATATATTCCAAAAGCTAGGCAACCAAAAACAAGAAAACAAAAAGTACTTTTCAATGTCAGATATCTGAAAATAAAGTGATGCTTTCATGATAGTAGGAAAAAAGTACTTTTACATAGCCATTGTTATTTTTTTAGAAATATCACATAGAAGCAAGTTTGCTCCACAAGTTCAAAATTTAGAGTGTAAGAACAGCATCATGTAGAAACACAGAGGTCTCTACAAAGACTAATATAATAGTTTGCACAGTAAAAACCATTATGGTAAAGGGACAGGTCTACATAAAACACAAGAGTAATTAATGTAATAAAAGCTGCGTGTGGAACAGTAAAGACATATGCAGGTCGGGACAACATTATGATGTGTATATGAACATAGATTTTTAGAAGGTACTTTCATTAAACAGGTCCTAGGTACATACATGACACTATAAACAAAAAGGACATGTAAAAAAGAAATTAACAAAGGGTGTTTAGATTAGATAGGAAGATAGCTGGAAAACTGTTTAGAGGCACAGATATTTGTTTTTAACTATAACAGTTACACAATACATATATTATACATATGTGTTTTTAACTCTAACCCAGCTCTATAACCGGCTTGCTAAAATCTAGCAAGAAAAAAATTGAAAGCATTCAAAGAAGCGTGAAAGTCATGTGCAATACATCTTGTGAAGGAAAAGATCAACGAAAAAGCTAGAATAGCTATATTACAATTGTCCCCCTCACTTCACAAATCTAATGCCAAATACCACCCCATATTAAGCAACACAACAAACCTAGTTTTCTCTGGCAGGAAATCAGACTGTTCATAGTACCATCACAATACATATATTCATTAATATAGAGCAAGCGTCCTAATGGGGTGGTAGGTTCTTAATGCAAAACTGTTATCTTGGGCATCAGCTCACTAATAGTGGCAAGAAAACGATTGATAAACCCTGTGCTTCATTAAAATAGTCAAAAGTACAGGGTTGATGACATTGACAACAGTTTTTCCAAGTGTGTATATGATTACTCAAAAAGATAAATGTAATGTACATTGAATTCACCCAGCAAAAAAAATGTACATAGAATTCATTATTCATTATTACATACCTCACTAAGAAGAAAGAGGCATAGGCACAACATATTATTGCAGGAATATTCAATATCTTAATCTCTAAGTAAGTACCACCTTCTTATACATCCACAACTATTTTTTACTGTAATACAAGAGACTTCTCATAGCACCTCCAGCCACTGATGGTAGTATCTACACAAAGGAAAACAATTGGTCATTGACCTATGATCCCACAATGGCAAATTCAAGCTTCCTGTATGCTTCAAACATCACACACTTAGCAAAGGAAGGAATTGGTTTTTCTCTTAATAACTTATATCAGATATACTTTTCTACTTTTTCAATGAAAATGCATGTCCGCGTAGCTTAAAGTCACTGCATCTAGGAATATCAAGAACATCAATACCAGACCCCTGAACTGAAGGTATTATTATTATTATTATTATTATTATTATTATTATTATTATTATTATTATTATTATTATTATTATTATTATTATTATTATTACACAAATGATTCTGTAAACAGAAGACAATGGTACACTGATAGCATACAAAGTTGCAGGAAAAAAAAACTGACTAATACAAGAATGTCCATAATCAATTCGTCATAAGGAAAGAATACTAATTAGTACACGGCTCTGACCTTAGTATTAGTAAATGCTAGAGCAAAGAATCTTAAAACCAAAGAAAAGAAGATCATGATTAACAGATGTTACAAACCTATGTCATAGGCATATGTAGATGACTTCAAAATATTACTTACCAGCCCTATCCACCATCTGTTGCAACAAAACCAGAAGAGTCATCAGTTGGTTCAGATCATATATGCAATCAAATAACAGGAAATATCATATACTCTATACTATCCACAAGCACAGAAACTAAAATGAAATTTTATGGGGTAGCATAAATGAGCATGGCAACAATCTGTAAATTTTAGGATAGATAGATGCATCGATACTACCCGATTCGTAATATAAGGTGATCAAATCCCAGCAGCAAGCTTATCCCAGCTGCAGCAACGTGATTATATATTAAATATCTGTTGGTGTTGCAAAAATCTGCATAGGACTACACCTCAGGATGCAGTCTGACTACATTCAACAAAGTCTCAGGAAACCATCAGCCCACCTCAACAAATTTGATGACCAAATCAGAGATATACCTTTATTTTTGTTTTTAATATTGTCTTGAAACCATTGACCAGTAAAAAGTATCAGATGATCATCTTTTTCTTAGAAAGAATAAAATCGCTACTTTCATGCCTGCAAATAAGGGAATTACTTAGTCTTCGTAAGTAAAAACAATTTCATGGAATAAGGACAAAACCTGACAACATTCATGACATTTAGATATACCATGTCCTTTTCTTAAATCTCATGCTTTGTCAAAAATTCCTTCGAGGTATTTGACCAAATCATTCTTTTTTTACAAATAGATCGATAAAGAAAACAGTAGAACAATAACGTAAATCTCAAAATATATCTCACTGCAATAGCAGTAAATATGCCAACAAGCCATAAAACAACATGGAAGAAGCAAAGCAATCCAAGAGTGCATGAGTAGTTTGTACATGCTAAAAGGATGCACAATCAATCTCTATTAATGCAATTACTTCTCATGTCAGGTTCTACTGAAAGTGTGATATGATGTTCCAATACTTGAGATAAAGGTTTGGTATTCAGGTACTACTAAGCCAATGTGATAATATCAGTCCAATAAAGCTGAAAAAAAGTAACAATGAATATGGATATTAATAATGAACTATGGAAATAATAGTAAAGGAATCATAACTAAGGGAATTCAAAGAAAATATGGAAAAAACACATGAGCTAAATAGGAGTAGCCAGCTCTAACTCTGGACATTCTGAACAAATCATAAGGCATATTAGAAGATTATTTATGTAATCATCCGGTTTCCTATTTATTTATTAACAAACTAAAATAAACTAAATCAGATTGCCTCAGATATGTTCCATAGTGCGTCATTCAACTTGCAATCCATAGAAAACTCCAATACCATGTCTCGATCTATACACAAACCCACAAAACTGATCTCAGGTTTTCAATACCCAAAAAATAGAAACAAAGAAACACAAAGTTGGAATTAAAAAACTACAAGGTCAGTGACAATGGACCTGCAAATTAATCCCCATGAATCAACAACCGTACAACTCCACAAGCTACGATCTAAAGAAACCATGACTAATGTTCGAGGCTGCAAACACCACCATGTAATAAAACATACAAAAAGGAAAAGGGAAAAAATACTAATATATTGGGACGTGATTTGGTAGGGGAAAAATTGAAAGAATGGAAGGGAGAGAGGAGGGACGGGATTACATGTGCCTCTTCACCCCTGCTGTCGGCGGCCACCTCCTCAGCACCTGGACGCCTGCTGCTGCCCCAGCCATCGGGGAGAGAGAGGAAGACAAGGATGCATGGAGAGAAGGAGAGAATCGCCACCGGAGGTTGCTGCGGTCGGAGGAGTCACTGCCGCAACAGGGACGGCCGAGCCTGAGTCCAGCCACCGGAGGTGCGCCCCAGCCGCCGGAAGAGAGAGAGAGAGAGAGAGAGAGAGAGAGAGAGAAGAGGAGGAGTTGAGCTGAGACGAAGGATAGAATGGGCAATGTGAATAAATCAAGAGAAAAGGAGAGGGGCCGTCGTACCTACGCCCGGTCGCCACTGTCGGAGAATGGCACACTCGAGGACAGCCGCCGCCGGAGGTAGGCATGCCATCGCCACCGCCCTGCCTCCACCCAGGCCCCGCCTTCGCTCGACCTCCATCGACCCGGCTCGCGTCCTGCCGGCCAATGCCTCGGCTGGCTGCGCCACAGTAGCCCGAGCGCCCTGCCGCCACCGTCGGCCCGCCCCGCCTCCTCTCGGCCGCCGCCTCCGTTGTCCGTGCCGCATAGCTGCGCTGCTTGACTCCCTCCACTCGCGACACCGCCCCGCGTCGTCCGCGCAGCCGAGGCACGGTCCTGGCTCGTGGCTCCGCCGCCGCCGCCTGCTCTGAGCCAGAGAGAGGGGTCGGGGAGAGAGAGGGGGAGAGGATAAACTCGGCGGGGAGAGGATAAAGTTGGGGACACGCTGCCGTACTATGAGGTTTTTTTCACCTTATCGCACTTTTCCCGGTTCATGCACTCGCTAGCGATTTCTATCGGATTGTAAAAAAAAATTGAGACGTGGATATGAAATGTGCGTCATTCAACCTACAATCCATAGAAAACTCCAATACCATGTCTCGATCTATACACAAACCCACAAAACTAATCTTAGGTTTTCAATACTAAAAAATAGAAACAAAGAAACACAAAGTTGGAATTAAAAATCTACAAGGTCAATGATAATGGACCTGCAAATTAATCTCTATGAATCAACAATCCTACAACTTTACAAGCTACGATCTAAAGAAATCATGACTAATGTTCAAGGCTGCAAACACCACCATATAATAAAACATACAAATATATAGCTCTAAACCCACAAGAAAAAGTAAAAGCCTAGATTAATTGAACATAACTATGATTGACATTAAAGAACAACAATAGCTCGTTCATATGTTTGCTTTGAGCAAGAATAGATCCAACCACCAAATCCTCTAATTATCGTCAAAAAGGAAAAGAGAAAAAAATACTAATATATTGGGACGTGATTTGGTAGGAGAAAAATTAAAACAATGAAAGGGAGAGAGGAGGGACCGTGATTACATGTGCCTCTTCACCCCTGCTATCGGCGGCCACCTCCTCAGCACCTGGACGCCTGCTGCTGCCCCAGCCATCGGGGAGAGAGAGGAAGACAAGGATGCATGGAGAGAAGGAGAGAATCGCCACCGGAGGTTGCTGTGGTCGGAGGAGCCACTACCGCAACAGGGACGGCCGAGCCTGAATCTGGCGTCGAAAGAGAGAGAGAGAGAGAGAAGAGGAGGAGTTGAGCTGAGACAGAGGATAGAATGGGCAATGTGAATAAATCAAGAGAAAAGGAGAGGGGTCATCGTACCTGCGCCGCCACTATCGAAGAATGGCACACTTGAGCACAGCCGCCGCCGGAGGTAGGCATGCCATCGCACCGCCCTGCCTCCACCTAGGCCTAACCTTCACTCGACCTCCATCGACCCGGCTCTCCTCCTGCCGGTCGATGCCTCCGATGGCTGCGCCACAGTAGCTTGAGCGCCCTGCCGCCACCGTTGGCCCGCCCCGCCGCCTCCGTTGTCCATGCTGCATAGCTGCGTCGCTTGACTCCCTCCGCTCGGGACGCCGCCCTGCATCGTCCACGTAGCCAAGGCACGGTCCTGGCTCGTGGCTCCGCCACCGCCGCCTGCTCCGAGCCATAGAGAGAGGTCGGGGAGAGAGAGGGGGAGAGGATAAAGTTCGGGACACGCTGTCGTACTAAGAAGTTTTTTTCACCTTGTCGCACTTTTTCCCGCTTCATGCACTCGCTAGCGGTTTCTATCAGATGGTAAAAAAAACGAGGAGACGTGGATATGGAGTGTGCGTCATTCAACCTGCAATTCATAAAAAACTCCAATACCATATCTATACACAAACCCACAAAACTGATCTCAGGTTTTCAATACCCAAAAAATAGAAACAAAGAAACACAAAGCTGGAATTAAAAAACTACAAGGTCAGTGACAATGGATCTGCAAATTAATCCCCCTGAATCAACAACCATACAACTCTACAAGCTACGATCTAAAGAAACCATGACTAATGTTCGAGGCTGCATACACCACCATGTAATAAAACATACAAATATGTAGATCTAAACCCACAAGAAAAAGTGAAGACCTAGATTAATTGAACATAACTATGATTGACATTGAGAAACAACAAGAGCTCGTTCATATGTTTGCTTTGAGCAAGAACAGATCCAACCACCAAATCCTCTAATTGCCATCAAAAAGGAAAAGGGAAAAAATACTAATATATTGGGACGTGATTTGGTAGGGAAAATTAAAAGAATGGAAGCAAGAGAGGAGGGACAGGATTACATGTGCCTCTTCACCCCTGCTGTCGGCGGCCACCTCCTCAGCACCTGGACGCCTGTTGCTGCCCCAGCCATGGGGGAGAGAGAGGAAGACAAGAATGCATGGAGAGAAGGAGAGAATCGCCACCGGAGGTTGCTGCGGTCGGAGGAGCCACTGCCACAACAGGGATGGCCGAGCTTGAGTCCAGCCACCGGAGGTGCGCCCTAGCCGTCGGAAGAGAGAGAGAGAGAGAGAGAGAGAGAGAAGAGGAGGAGTTGAGCTGAGACGAAGGATAGAATGGGCAATGTGAATAAATCAAGAGAAAAGGAGAGGGGTCGTCGTATCTGCGCCCGGTCGCCACTGTCGGAGAATGGCACACTCGTGGACAGCCGCCGCCGGAGGTAGGCATGCCATCGCCACCGCCCTGCCTGCACCCAGGCCCCGCCTTTACTCGACCTCCATCGACCCGGCTCGCCTCCTGTCGGTTGACGCCTCCGCTGGCTGCGTCACAGTAGCCCGAGCGCCCTACCACCACCGTCGGCCCGCCCCGCCTTCTCTCGGGTGCCGCCTCCGTTGTCCGTGCCGCATAGCTGCGCCGCTTGACTCCCTTGGCTCGCGGCGCCGCCCCGCGTCTTCCGCGCAGCCAAGGCACGGTCCTGGCTCGTGGCTCCGCCGTCGCCGCCTGCTCCGAGCCATAGAGAGAGGTCGGGGAGAGAGAGGGGGAGAGGATAAAGTTGGGGACACGCTGCCGTACTAAAAAGTTTTTTTCACCTTATCGCACTTTTACCTGCTTCATGCACTTGCTAGCGATTTCTATCGGACAGTAAAAAAAAACGAGGAGACGTGGATATGGAATATGCGTTGGGGTGGGCAGCCGCTTATAGAGATAAATTATTTGTAAGAAAAAAAAAGTCAAAAATAGGCGTAATTTGTAAGATTCGAACCATCAACACGGCGTATTGAATGAAGGATTCTATCCACTGCACCATGTATCCATTCATGGTATAACATGGAGCAGTGGTGGATCTCGCACAAAAACTTAGGTAGGACGAAGCGGTGTCGAAGCTGCGACACAAATTTAATGCATGATAAATCAAACCAAGTAAGCACACGTATATCGACAATTTTTTTTAAAGATTAAATATAAAGTAAAAGATAATATTTGAACCACATTTAAATAATAAACTTATCAATTTTAAAATAAAATTAGTCAGTAATGATATCTACATAATTGTATATTTAAAAACAAATAGAACATTCACACTTTCATGGGTGCTCGGGCTTAACGACTATAGAAGTTTTTTCTAATCTATAAAATCATGTAATGTAACAATTCGTCAACAATCTATTTGTCCACTTTATTTTAAAGTATGCAAACGATAATTGAAGTGTTGCTGGCTGCAGGCTCTAGCAACAGGCCAGCAACAGCGTGTGTTGTGTCCAAGCTACCCGCTCTAGGCCCAGCCCATTAGCTCCTTAGCTGACTAACCCAACTAAATGCAAGGAAGGCCCATACGGTAGATCATGGTCTGTTTCTTCTTTCTTCCGTAGAACAAACGCAGAGAACAAGAAAGGTCATGCCGCCACTCCATGGCTGATGGCGGAACACCGGAGCTTCAGAGTATAAGGGTTGGACATCTTCTGCTGGGAAGTTATGTAGGGCGGCCGCCCTACGATGTGAGAGATCTGCCTCTGATATAGAGTAGGAGGCCTTTTAACAGCAATTAGACAAGCTCTCGGCTTTCCTTGCCCAAATCACGAAATTAGGCCGCATTATTCAAACAATATAGCCCACTGCTCATAGGACAGCTCTAGGTAGAAGCGTATTCTTGGCATGCGTCTTCAGCAGTGCCGTCGACAGATGGGCCCAAGCCGTCGGCGTTGGTTCTAGGGTAGTTCTTGCCATGTTCTTGCTTCTGTGATTGATTTTTCTTTTAATTTCTTATTAAAAATTAAAACATGTATAGATTTTGAGTACTAAGTCTAAATGAGTTGGTTCTTTTTTCTATAATCTTGAGAAAATACTATTTATCTTCTTAATGCAGTTTCACCGTACTAATGGTTTTGCAGTATTATGCTTATCAATCCATTAACTAACCATGAGTTTCTATTTTTCTTTTTTTAAATCCCTGATAAATCATAATTTTCAATGAAAACCTGTATGCAAGTCTTCGTTACAACTCTCAACACAAAGAATTTTGGATGAAAAAAAATTAAAAGTAGTTAGACCCATGCAAATTCAATTGATTCTAGAATTTATCCTAAAGTCCATATGCTATATGGTATATACTCAATTTCTAATACATATTTATAGAAAAAACTTTTAAAAATTTATAAAAAATTATAAAAGGTTGGAATCCATTCACTAACCATGAGTTTCTATTTTTCTTTTTTTAAATCCCTGATAAATCATAATTTTCAATGAAAACCTGTATGCAAGTCTTCGTTACAACTCTCAACACAAAGAATTTTGGATGAAAAAAAATTAAAAGTAGTTAGACCCATGCAAATTCAATTGATTCTAGAATTTATCCTAAAGTCCATATGCTATATGGTATATACTCAATTTCTAATACATATTTATAGAAAAAACTTTTAAAAATTATATAAAAAATTATAAAAGGTTGGATTCCACATGGAATAGTAGCAGGACAAATTTGAATTCACAACTCAACATATTTTTCGAGATACAAAAAATTTAAAAATCAAAAAAAAAATGTGGAACATATATACCCAGGATACCTAACCACTCGGTTATATGGTCGAGTGGGCCGGGGACTCGGTTATGATGTATTTGGCCCAGAAGATATTTACTTAAATACTTGTTTGAGTAAGCAGCAAGTTAGGTTAGCAGATATGTTGAATAAATAGGATATGTTATAACCGACTAAAAGACTACCAAAACCCCTGCCCTTTGGATATATAAGGAGGGTAGAGGGCCTTCGGCAAGGCAGAGACTCGTACTAGAACTCTAATTCTAGTGCGAACCATAGCAATATAGAAACACCAAACAAGACATAGGGTTATTATCCTTCGGGAGGCCCGAATTTGTATAAACCCTGTGTCTTGTGTCCATCGATCTTTCATACTCATACGCATACCTAGAACTACTATCGAGAATATCTCTCGACAGTTGGCGTGCCAGGTAGGGGCCGTGTTGAGTTTAGCCTCGTCGAAATCGATGGCTTTCGTCGATATCAAGTTCCGCCCGGGAGACAAGATCCGCTTTGGTACTGTCAGCCTCGTCGCCAATCAGTACGGGAACCTCGTCGAGCAAGATCACGTGGCCCATTCGGTGGCCACCATGCCTTCGAACTCAGGCACCAGCAAAGCTTCAATGGCCGACCGGATTGCTCCGGCTGGCCGGTTCCCACTTGACCTCGACAACGCGGCAACAATGTTCCAAGCGGAAACCCTCTCGGGTTCCTACTCAACGTTGCCTGCAATGCCCCGATTGGCAACCTTGGCCGACTCGGACCTCACTGCGGTCGATCTCTCGACTCCTCACGTAGATCAGTCGGATGAAGATCCTAATTTTTTTGATGAATCAAGATTCGTTGCAACAATCAGCCTTGAAAACGAGCCAGTCCTAGACTTGATCGAAGGGCCGAGCGATTCAGAAAGTTGCTCCTCGGATTACCATGAGGTATTCATGGTGGCACCTGCAGCCCAAGGAGGGACTGACGGAGAAACATCGGCGGCGGCCGCCGCCCACGGCAACATACCAGATGGGCATGAAACCGATCTTGAAGACGATGACCCTGATGCCCCCCCCCCCCCGCTTCGTAGACCGGATGCTCAGCAGAGACCCCGAGTCGTGCAAACCTAGACATGGGTGACCTCACCTTAAAACTTGATGGCGAAGACGTCTTCAAAACCCCACAGCACAATATCACGGTTGCAGCGGCCCTCTTGCGCACCATAGAGCCCTTGCTCCAAGTCTCCCCAGAGTTGATACCCCAGGTCAACCAGTTAAAGGCACACATCAGGGCCGCGGCAGTACTGGAGATGGATGCGGCACAATCAACATCGAGTAAGGCGACATCTAGGGCCGCCAGTTCGTTACCCAACCAGGAGAGAAGAGACCGACAGCGCACCAGCCGGCAGGCAACCCCGCCTACCACCCCAAGGCGCAGGCCCATCGCAGATTACAAGATGCTTGATGGTCCTTGCCTGCTACATGATGGAGCCCACAAAGCCAGGGAGTGCTTCAAGCTAAAAAACTTCGCTCATCACGCTTTGAAGGTGTGCAAAGATTGCCCCTGGGTTCCCAAGGGTGGCAGGAAGGACTCGGATAAGGATAACTAGGATGAAGATAAGGAGGAGTTCCAAGATCCTAAACCAGCGGTACCTCACTATTTACGATGGTCAGAGGTCCCAATCATTTTTGATCGGTCGGACCACCCGGATCACATCCCTAGGCCCGAGAAATATCCCTTAGTACTAACACCGACTGTTAATCGAGTTCGGCTAAATCAGGTACTTGTAGACGGGGGTAGCAGTTTGGATATCCTCTTTGTGAAAACATTCAAGGAGCTCAGCATACCTTTGACCGACCTCAAGCCAAGCCGATCGCCGTTTCACGGTGTGATCCTATGCATGCAAACAGTTCCTCTGGGGCAAATCACTCTGCCTATGACTTTTGGTACTCGGGAGAACTACAGGACGAAGCACATTACCTTCAAGGTCGCCGACCTTGATTTTACTTACCATGCCATCATAGGGCGGCCATCCATCGCCAAGTTCATGGCCATACCTCATTACCCATACATGATGATAAAGCTGTTAGGACCAAACGGAGTCATCTCACTTCGATCAGATGTTCAGACATCATACGACTGCGACAACAGTAGTTGTGAATTAACAGAGAAGATGGTGGTGGCGTCAGCGTTGACCGAGTTGAAAGCAGCAATCGCAACGATTGAGGAGGCCATGCTGGACCCTCCCCCCAAGAAGGCACTGAAGGCCACGGTACAGGCGGACACCATGGAGTGCAAGAAGATTCACCTAGATGATAGCGATGTATCAAAGACCACCAACATTGGGGTCAATTTAGGTGATAAATAGGAAAGCGCGCTTATCCTTTTTCTTAGAAATAATAAAGACATATTTGCATGGAAACCTTCTAACATGCCGGGTGTTCCAAGGGAAAAGGCTGAGCACAAACTTCATGTTCGCGAAAACGCCAAGCCAATAAGGCAACGGCTTAGACGATTCTTGCAAGACTGAAAGGATGCGATCAGAAAAGAAATCGGCCGACTGTTAGCAGCTGGTTTTATTAAAGAAGTGTTTCACCCCGACTGGTTGGCCAACCCAGTCCTGGTACGGAAGAAGAATAAGGAGTGGCGGATGTGCGTGGACTACACTGGCCTTAACCAAGCCTGCCCGAAAGATCTATTCACCCTCCCACGTATTGATCAAGTGGTCGATTCCACGGCTGGATGTGCTTTGTTGTGCTTCTTATATGCCTATTCGAGGTACCATCAGATTCCCTTAAACCAATCCGAACAGCTTAAAACATCATTCATCACACCATTCGAAGCTTTTTGTTACACAACGATGCCCTTTGGTCTGAAAAATGTTGGTGCCACCTATCAGCGAACCATGCAGCGATGCTTGGATAGCCAGATAGGAAGGAACGTCGAAGCTTATGTAGACGATGTGGTGGTTAAGACTCGGCTCTCCACCAATCTGATATCAGATCTCGATGAAACATTCGAGAACCTTCGCAAATACAACATGAAGCTAAATTCGGAAAAAATACGTCTTTGGCATCCCATCAGGAAAATTACTCGGCTTTCTAGTGTCACATAGAGGGATTGAAGCAAATCCAGAAAAGGTGAATGCCATATTATGGATGGGTCCCCCACATTCGCAAAAGGACATTCAGAAGCTCACTGGTAGTATGGTAGCACTCAGCCGGTTTGTATCACGACTCGGCGTTCGAGGGCTGCCCTTTTTCCGGCTACTCAAGAAGCAAGGCTCATTCACCTGGAATGATGACGCACAAAAAGCTTTGGATGATTTCAAGGCTTACATTAGTGGACCTCTGGTATTAACCCCTCTAGAACCTAAGGAACCTTTGCAGCTGTACATCTCCGCAACCATACACGTGGTCAATACTGTGCTGGCGGTGGAGCAGGCGGAAGATGGCAAGGCTCAAAAGGTGTAACGACCGGTATATTTCATCAGCAAGGTCTTATCGGAATCCAAGGTGCGGTATTTTCAACTTCAGAAGTTAATTTATGCACTACTGATGACATCTCGGAAGTTGAAGCATTACTTTGAGGATCACCCAATTGAGGTCCACACGACGTTCAGCTTAGGTGAATTGCTGCACAACAGAGAGGCAACTAGGAAAATCGCCAAATGGGCCATCAAGCTTGGATCATATGATATCACCTTTAAGTTGCATGACGTGATTAAAGGTCAGGCCTTATCGAACTTTGTTGCGGGGTGGACAGAATGCGAGTTACCACCCACGCCACAAGAAATAAACTATTAGAAAATGGCGTTTGACGGTTCCTTACAATTGGAAGGTGCCGGAGCCGGGGTTATACTGACATCTCCTGATAGAGCTAAGTTGCGGTATGTCCTTCGATTGCACTTCCGTGCATCTAATAACACCGTAGAGTATGAAGCATTATTGCACGGACTTCGGACAACTATTTCACTCGACATCCAAAGAATAAGCATCTCTGGTGACTAGGCATTAGTAATTAACCAAGTTACAAAGGAGTGGTGTTGTTCCCACGAGAGCATGACAGCCTATTGCACTGAAGTTCGGAAGCTAGAAGAAAAGTTTGATGGTATTGAGTATAAACATGTCCTGCGCAAGTGTAATGAAGAGGCGGACGAACTGGCTAAGCTTGGGTCTAGTAGATCTAGATTACCTGATGGAGTATTCCTCGATGATTTGCACAAGCCATTTGTACTAACCCAGCAAACTATGGAGCAGTCGACACCAAAGGAGGGAGCAACATCTCAGGTGGTTGTCATTGAAGTAGATTGGCGTACTCCCTTCATTGAGTATTTGGATCGGGGTACACTACCGCATGACAAAGATGAAGCCCTCCGAGTTATTCGTAAATCTCGGTCATATTGCATTGTCGATCATCTCCTGTACAAGCAAAGTCCACATGGGATATTGATGAAATGTCTATCACAAGATGAGGGCAAAACAATATTAGGGGACATTCATGCTGGCATATGTGGGAATCACGCAGGCCCATCGATGATTGTGGCCAACACAATGAGGCAAGGGTTTTATTGGCTGGCTGCTTGCGCTGATGCCAAGGATATTGTCCAGAAGTGTGAAGGTTGTTAGTTCTTTGCCCGCTAGATGCACGTACCTGCCACAGAGCTCCAAAATATTCCAATAACTTTGCCATTTTCGGTATGGGGGTTAGATATTATTGGACCCTTCATGAAGGCTCAAGAGGGTTCCACTCACCTTTTCGAAGCAGTGGACAAATTCTCTAAATGGATCAAAGCAAAGGCACACGGGGCTTTTCAGTCGACGATTTGGTTTTGAAGCAAGTTCAGTCGACTGTTGGTAAGCACAAGCTATCGGCACCATGGGAAGGACCTTTTATTGTGAAGGAAATCACTCGGCCAGGTGCATATCAGCTAATGCGCGAGGATGGGTCGGACCTTCAAAGTTCCTGGAACATATCATAGCTACGTCATTTCTATGCTTAGTATTCATAGTTTATTGTAATTTTATTTCATTTTATTATAGAACATATATACATTATGGTCATGATATCTGGCTTTGTAATTTACGACTTCTGTGAATAATTGTTGTTATTGTTTAAATCATGACTCAAATTCTGATACTTGGTATCACCTCAACTCGAGCATGTCAACCAAGTGGGTTACTTAGTCCCCATGGTTCTTGCCGTCTGTTGGGGACCAAGGCAATTCTTCCAATTCACATATGCTTGACCGAGTGAGTTCTTAGTCTCCATGGTTTATATCGGTTATTGGGAGCGTTGTTTAGAGGGCTGACATGAGTAGTGTATTGGTTGTGAGTGTTTAACACGAGTTCATACAATACATTTACGAAGCAGCGTGACCCAAGAATTCATTACAATACTGGTAATGAATCTAGACCTTAGCGGTCTATTGAATCTTAGTTATATTACAACAACAGAGATGTAATACAGTATTTTAAGAAGCTTTACAACTCCTTACACTCTTGGTAAGGGATCTAACTCTATCTGGTCGGCTAATATATGCGCCATTTTTTGCGCCTCGGCCACAAGGGATTCACATTGCTCATCAGAGAGATCTTCATGGAAACCTTCTGCAACCATATCTAGTTCTATGCTGGGGATGTGAGATTTTGCTATTGCTAGCACTTGCGCGCCGGCCAGCTCTGTAACATGTCACGCATGTTCTTTTAATTGGCCGGGTGCCCCTTGTAGCCTAGTCATCAGATCTCGGCACCGAGGTGGGTTTTCTTCGGGGAAGATGTGCTGGGCGACCACCTCTGCATCTTTCTGAAGAGCTGCAAGAGACCATCGAAGGTTTTCATCACCCTCTATAAATTTCTTTTGCAAAAGCTCATAGGACCTTTTTGACCCTACAGAAGTGCAATAGTCACATATACCCAGGTACATCTGAACTTGGATATAAAGGTATTATGCAAACAACACTTACCTCTTAGGCGTTTCTCAGCATCTAATTTTTTAGCTTCGAGGGTGGCAACCTTTTCCTTGTATTCTTCCTTAAGCTTTTCAACTTCTTTGAAGGCTTTTTGGAATTGTTTTAGCTGATCTACAGCCTTTTTGAAGATCCTTTCAGCTTTGGATAGTTCGGTTTCTAGTTTTGTGTTTCTCTCCCTCTGGCTTTTTATTGTTCCTTCAGCATCTGTTAGTTATAAACATTTTAGTTTACAGATATATTTCCATATGCATAGGTATATTGATTTTTACCTTCAGCCCTTTTCTTCCAACAAGTTTGAGATTCTTGCATTGAATTGAAGTCATCTTTCAGCTTTTCAATTTTTTTTTTGATTTCTTCTGAGTCCTGGAGTTGCCTTCTTAATCCCTGATTCTCAGTTTTTAAAGCCTCAATAGCTTGGGCAGATGACTCCAATTCTTTTATACGGCCTTGCAGACTTGCAATTTGTGTGTCCGACTGAACATCTTCTTTTTGCTTTAGTTCTAGCGTTCGCCATACCTCTGTATGGAAGAGGTCAGATACTCGTGTTCCAGAGATAGCATGTAAGGTATAGGGTTTGTGGTTCTTGTACCTTGTAGCTTAAACTGAAGTTCATCAACTTGAGATGAACGGGCTTTCAGATTGACTGACAAGCGCCCGACTTCCAATCTCTCTTTGGCAAGCTGGTCTTCTAAATCTATGGCTTTTACACAATGCCTCTCGATAAGTTGCAGAAGCTTACTCTTGTTGGCCATATGGGTTTTCAGAGTCTGCAACGATGGCGAGTTATATACAAGAAACTTCACAGCCAGGCTCTATGATTATTATTATTTATATTATTTTTCAAGAAGGGAGGAATACCTAGAATGAATGGTAGGCTTTTTCAGTACATTCTTAAAAAATTTTCAACTCCGCTTGTTCTGCCGACTCATCAAATCCGGCAATGGCGAATTGGCCAATATGATATACTGACCTAGTCACCGCGGGTTGTTCTGGAGCACCTTCTTTTACCACTCGGTGAATGGGAGTAGGCATGACATTCTCCTCTGGACCAATTGGATATTCATATGTTGGCTCCGACACTTTTTCAAATACCAGTGATGGCTCTTCTGGTTCGGTGGAGGCAGGAGTATTAGCAGCTGCTGCCATCTAAGGCATATTTAGATCTGGGACATTAGGTGACTCAGATTGGCTAGCATCTGGCCGAGTGGATCTGGGTGCATTCTTTAAATCACTCGGCTTCTTCGCCGAGTGGTCTGGGACATCATCTCTGGATGTCCTATCAGACGGAGTATCCTGATTTTTCTCAGAAACCGAACTTTGCGCCGGGACTTCATCAAATGATGTCGCCCCGGTCGACCTGTCAAGAAAATATAGATTACACAATTGTTCAATGGAAAGGTGAGCATCAAGTTACATTGTTTTTTTTACCTTGCGCAACGCTTAAATTTTAAGCTTGACACCTTCAGTGGGGGGCTAGTCAGCCTTGGTTTGTCTGTTGTGTCTGACACCTCCTCAGCGGTGCCTGTCTTGCTTGACTCACTCGGACGAGTTTGCTCTTTTTCACTTGCATTCATGGTCCGCCGAGTGGTGGAAGTCTTCTCTGAAGTCTTCTTCTTCGCTTCTTCTTGAAGTCTAGCTATTCTTTTAGCTAGCGATTCTTCTTCATCGAAGTCTTCAATGTGCGCCTTGTGGCGCTTGGGGGCTGATGGTTGAGTGGGAGATTTCCTTTGCAGCGTCAGCAGCAGTGGTGGATTGGACACATATACATCAAGGTTCTGCAATATATGTGACGTATTATTTGTTACTGAACATAATGAATGAAGTATTGATTTTTCAAGCAGAGAAGTGGATAACTTACTGAACTCCTGCCAGTCTCGGAATGATGTCCACTTTTGGCACTCCCTGGAGTCCAACCAAGAAGTGAAGAAAATATGTTTTCCAACCGCAATGTTAATTCCCTTTTTGACAATATTTCCGGCACTTCCATTATGGGGTCTGAACCTAATTGGAACTTCCATCCTGGAACATGACGTTTCTTAATAGGCTGCACACGGCGATATATGAAGCTTGCGGCAACGTGTACGCCAGTATAACCTTTGGACTTGAGATAGGCAATATGCTCTAATATGGCATCAACCTAAGACTCTTGTTTGGATGAGCCTTTGCTGACCACTCGGGTCGTGGCTTGGGGGCTTTGGCTGTAGTCTCTGACAAAGGTGGAGCATGGTTTCCATGGTAAAACCAGTCCACGTGCCAACCCTTGTTGGTTGATGGAAGTGGCACATCAACATATTTAGATTTATTCCTTAATTGGAATCCAGCCCCTCCTATAACATTATTGTTGTTTGATTTAAAAACAATCAGTTCTTTGAAGGTATCAAAATGGGGATGAATTCCCAAGAACACCTCACACAGGTGGATAAAGATAGCAATAAGTAAGATGGAATTTGAATTCAGATTGACAAGGTTGATGCCATAGAAGAAAAGAAGATCGTGAAAGAAGTCGTAACACGGGATCCCAAATCCACGATAGAAAAAGGAGGAGAAAACTGTGATTTGGTCGACGGGAGGTTGGGGAAATCTCTGACCTATGGCCTCGATCCATCCTTCGGTTTGTTGATCCTGCAGCACACCGTCAATCACCAGTCTATTGATTTTCTCTGAATCCATGGCTGACGCGGGGAACTCCTTGATGGCGGCAGGGATGTCAAAGACTGTCTCTTCTTCCTCGCCCTTCTCAGGAGAAGATTGCATCTGGGATTGTGCCTTAGCGCTTTGGCGGGTGCGCTTCGAGGCCACCGCTCTTGTGTTTAGCGCAGTGGAAAGCAGTTGCGTGGAGTTTCTGGGTGGAAATGGAGGCCCGGGATGTAGGGTTTGTGTGCGCAAGATGGCGGCGGTAGCGAAATGGAGGCCCAAGATTTAGGGTTTGTGTGTGCAAGATGGCGGTGGCGACAAAATAAAGATGAAGGGATGCGACTGTTCGGCGGCACTTTTATAAGGGATAGATAACCTACTGGGCCGAGGCTTCTCATAACCCGTTAAGTCCAGTTTTGTTAATCGGTACGTGCATTTATTATGTTATTGAGAATCATTTTAAGCGTTAACCTTGGATATTGTGGATCTTAATGTTAGTGATAAATCACTCGGATTGTTGCGGTTTCTACCTTGAAAATTGTACCTTTTAGAATTCCGTGATAAATCACTCGGATTGTTGCGGTTTCAACCTTAGAAATTGTACCTTTCAAAATTTCATAATAAATCACTCAGATTGTTACGGTTTCTACCTTGGAAATTGTACCTTTCGAGATTTCGTGATAAATCACTCGGATTATCTCGGCACCAATCTTGGGGGCTGTATTTTTGTGTTATATTACTTCAATTGATACATCATCAATCTTGGGGGCTATGGCAATTGAATTTCATGTTAAATCTCTCGGACTAAGGACGCATCAGCATAATGAATATAGTTATTAATTTGGTGATGCATCACTCGACGAATGGGGGAAGTTCGGCTAACTATAGAGCTTTTTGGTTTAGTCTGACAAAGCGGAAGATTCGGATATTATTATATCCTTTTGAGTTGAGGGTTATGATTGATTTTAATTATTGGATATTTTTCAATAACTCAAAAGTTGCTTTGATACAGGTTCAACACCTTCTGAGTTGGGGGCTATATTAATAGATTATGCCTTTTTCAGGTGTTTGAGAAGAAGCGTTATCAGATACCATAGAAAAAGCACTTTCCAATTTTATAAGATGTTGAGATAAATCAAGGGTGACGATTCAAGATGGAAAGTGCTTGGGGCTACTGAGGGACATATATACCGGGGATACCTAACCACTCGGTTATATGGCCGAGTGGGCCGGGGGCTCGGTTATGATGTATTTGGCCCAGGAGATATTTACTTAAATATTTATTTGAGTAAGCAGCAAGTTAGGTTAGCAGATATATTAAATAAATAAGATTTATTATAACCGACTAAAAGACTACCATGTAAACCCCTGCCCTTTGGATATATAAGGAGGGCAGGGGGCCTTCGGCAAGGCAGAGACTCGTACTGGAACCCTAATTCTAGTGCGAACCCTAGTAATACAGAAACACCAAACATGACGTAGGGTTATTATCCTTCGAAAGGCCCGAACCTATATAAAGCCTGTGTCCTGTGTCCATCGATCTTTTATACTCATACGCATACCTAGAATTACTATCGAGAATATCTCTCGACAGAAAACATAATTGATGTCTTCTCTTAGAAAAAACGTATTCCGTATTGAACGCGTGTCACTGTGAACTGGGTCGTTTCGTCTTCTTATTTCTGTGAGTCATTTTCGTTGGCGTAAACTTGTAGGGTGCCACATTAATTTTCTATATGATTCACCCAACGCGCTGTGGAACCCTAACAATCTTTCCCCTTTCTAGGGATGGTAATGGGTGACCCATGGATCCTAGAAGGGCCTTTTTAGCCATTTTCTAATTTAAGTAAAAAAAAAAATAGTTCATTTTCGGTCCGGTTGCTAGTTCTAAATTCTACGCCCATTACCATCGGCCCTTCCCCCTCCGCCGCCGCTCTGCTTCACTTCCTTCATCTCCGCCGCTACCATGCACCCCTTTCTCTCCGCCTCCGCCGTGTGATTCAGGACAGCTCGCTCGGTCTGTCGTGGATCGGCACGAGCGGCCACGCGTATGCAAGGCGACTAGGCGAGCTCGCCGTTGAGATGAGGGCCAAGGCGAGCTTGGCCGCAGATCTATTAGCGAGCTGGGCTCCAGCATGAGCGGACGGGCGTTTGCCTCTCTCGCTCTCCCTCCATCCATCCCCATCTCCCTCCTCATATTTGCACCGGCTAGGAGGAGGCGACAGCCATCTGAGGAGACGGGTTCAAGCGAGGAAAATGATCTGCTGACGGTGGTCTGAATGCGTATGCTTCTCCTCGACGGGTCCAGCGCGGTGGCACCTCCCTTCTCCTACACCACCTTCTCTTCCCCTGCTGCTCGATGGATCTAGTGCTGCCCTCAGCCCGCAATCGCCTTCCTCAATGGATCCAGGCCATCTCTACTTATCAGGCGAGCACAACGAGCGCACAGCAACCAGGTACTGATCCCCGTCAAGTTTGCTTGAGGGATTTTCTTTGCTTGGGGTCTCTACTTTGGGGAAAGTACTTAAGATCCGTCCTCAAATTGGACCATGGAGATGGTCGGTGACATGTGCCCTTTTAATTGGCAAGATTTGCAATGCAGTTTCCAACTGCCCTTTTCAATTCAGTCATGGATTTCGGTTCTCAAATTTTAGATTCAGTATAAATGTGAATTATTGATAAGTAATTTTGTGGAATCTTCTAAATCGCTGCTTATATCCTAGTGCTAGTACTTTGTAATGCACGTAATAGCCTCACCAGCAAATAAGTGCTGTCGTTAGGTGCCATAGTTTTGGTTAGCTTAGATTGTAATTAAGTTACCCAAACATGCTTACTTGATTGCTTTCTAAATCGTCCTGTGCATCTTTTTTTATTGATCTGCCTTGCCTGTGATGTACATTCACAGACCTAGTTTTTTAGAAGAAAGAGAACATATGCAACCCTCTTACGCCACTTGCTGCTTATCTATAATTGTACAGTTAGCCCTTCTCCACTATGAACTATGATGTTGACATATGCTCTTAGATACAGAAACAAATGGGCATTGGTTGGCTGTATAGGTAAACCGATAGTAATTGATGCTTCGGCCTAGCAACTAGCATGGTGGATTTATTATCTTACTAAATTAATTTTGAATTGATACTGCATGAAACTGAAGCCTTTTGTTTTGCTTGAGTAGTACCATTTATGACCTGCCAAAAGGTTCTGATTATGAAAAATAAAAAAACTAATATTTAAATGTTTATTAACCAGGGGCCGTTGCAGCTGGATGTATTGTTCAGGGCTCATGGCTCATGCATTTGGTCATTTGGTCTACAGATGCATCTTGGAGGTAAGGAGATGATGCATATATCTTGCCTGTTTTTAGTCATGGAGCATATTATTAAACGCTGCAGGTAATGTCACTTGATGGTGTTATTCCTGTGTCAGTGCAGTTGTGAACAGAGAAATCTATATACTCATGCATCAAGCACTACAGAAGCATTGTTGCTGTTACTCTTATGTTTAAACTAGTTCCCCAACTGAACAGTGCTCCAGCTTGTTGATTATTTTGGTATAGCTGCATGTGATTTCTCCCTGGCCCTTGCCTAGTTGAAATTGATCTGCATCTGATCTTATTTAGGCAGTGGCAAGAAAGATGAGTTTACATTTTCGCTAAGTTATCTCTTGGAAAGCTTTAGTAAAAAAATGAGTTTTGTACTTAAGTGTTAAGTCCTGATCTATTTTAATTGAATAGTTTTCTATGAAAGCCAAGTTGTCCATCAGTCTGTAGTTAAGTAGGTGCTGCTTAATTTGTAGTTAAGTCATCATTGCATATACATAGGCATGGATTATTTGTATTGCTGGTTACTAAAACTTAAATGGTTTGTCAAAGAACACCAGATGTGCTTCTTTTAATAAACTGTGAGATAACAAATGCACTAGGCTTCATTACTTATGCATCAACTATTAACAAGTGTATGTTAACAGGCATTGAAGAAGCATGCTGAGGAGACCATGCCTTTCTTCAGCTTTCGTTCAACGTCAACAATAATAGGAGACCATGCTAGTTGGTTGGATGACAATCATTCTTAGAACCTTGTAAATTCAAGCTGGATCTAGGTGTCTAATTATTTTGCTGGTCCGGTTGTGACTTGTGTTGGAGCTAGTTGGTTGGATTTTTTTAAGAATGATTGTTGTGACATGAAATTTTTTTACTTATGTGAATTGGATTTTGTCTATTTGAATTTGTGAAATAAAATTTATGGACTAAAATGTATGGAGCAACTGTTGGGCGTGCATGCATTTGGGTGGACCTGTTAAAAATTATTGTTTTTATATATAATCCCATAATTTATTTTTGAGATCCATGAATTAAATGTATTGGCGCATAAAGCAATTGGGCTAGTTCATTTACGGATTTAATTGACCCATAACAGAAAAAGCCAAACTGAAGAAAGGGCCCAAATAAGGTTGATGAACAGCCCAATCCATTATATATGTGTAGGATTTTGTGACTTTTTAAATTAATTAATGACAAAAACTAAATGTCAGAAAATTTTGATGAAGAATAGATCATCATAAATAATCTGTGACGAAAGCAATACAAATCGTCACAAATTATCATTTAACACGTACATTCTGTGACAAAAAAGTGTCCTATCATCACAAATTTTAGTATATGACGTATTCTCAAGATTTTATGACAAAAATGAATTGTCATAGAATATTAGATTTCTTGTAGTGACGCTAACTTGAGTGGCTCTTTCTTAGGGATATGAAGATTATTGTTCAACCTCCTTTGAATAGCGTCAAGATGATCTATAATCAATCTTTATGAGTCCTCTCAATCATACTCTTCGCCACTCCTTTTGAAGGTTGCAAATTCATTGAACTTCTCTCACCATCCTATGATTGATTTTTAACTAGCAACTTGATTAAATCCTTAGCTCCGTTGAGAGTTTTTGACATGAATGAACCTGCAACCGAAGCATCCAAGTACTGACGAGATAGAAGATTCAATCTTGTGTAGAACTTCTCAACAACTTCTCCAACCGTCAGACCATGATGAGTGCGTGCATCCATATATTTATTGTATCTCTCCCATGCTTCTCCAATGCCCTTATCAACATTCTGTATAAATCCAAGAATCTTATTCTTCAAAGCTTGAGTCTTACCAGGAGAGAAGTATTTGGCCAAGAATTCAGCTACTAACATGTTCCACACAGTCTTTACTAGGTTATCCAATCTATTGTACCATTGCTTGGGGCGTCCAACTAGAGAGAAGGGGAACAACCGCACACGTGTTTGGTCTCCAGTCAATCCCGCTATCTTAAATGTACTGCAAACATCAAGGAAGTGTTGCAAGTGATGATTGGGATCTTCCGAACCTGTGAACGGTTGTTGCGCCACTATTCCAACATATCTCTCCAATTGGTACAGAAGTTGATCTTGAGCTTCTTAGAAATCTGTCTTGACAACATTAGTCAATTGAGGCTTGAGACGATTGACCATAGGTACCTCTGCCATCTCCTCTTCTTCTTGATCTTGAACTGGGGCTTCTATTGTGAATAATGCTCGAGGGGTGACGCAGACTGCTTCTCTAGCTAAATCTTCAAGTGACTTGCTTCTCTTCTCCACTGTTCTCTTCTTGTGAAAGAGTCTTTCTAGATCATTGGTGTAATTAGAGGGTTTGTTTGACTTAGAACCGTCCGTACCTGTTAGTTTCACTTAATAAAATATATGTACTAAAGAGATGAGTAAAATAAAGCACAATGACTAAACACTAATACATCAAACAATGTTTAAAAACCTGCTATGGTCCCCGGCAACGGCGCCAGAAAAAGGGTAATGCTTGTTGGTCGTAACTACGCACCCACTTATATATCGCAAGAGGACGGTGTACGATTATAGCACTTTTTCCCTTGAATTGAGTATTCTAAGGTTTATCAAATCCACTAGGACCTTAGAGGTAATTAAACAAAGTTAACACTAAAAGATCTAATCAAAGCTACTGTCGAATTCAGGTTGCATGAGGGGAGACTAGCCAGTGCAAAGGTGCGCCAGACAGTAAATCTGTCGTTGCGCCGATTGGCGCAGGCGTTGAGCCGATCGGCACACTAGTGAATCTAAACCAAAGTGTGTCAGATACCTTGTAAGCCTATGCTGTTAAGTGAGTAGCCAAATATCTACTAGTGAGATCGTAACCAGAAAGTCTAATTAAATAGCATCATAATGGATAATTACATGGATCAATGAAAACCTATAATGAATAAGACCACCCTGCTTGCCGAGCGGCTCCCAGTTTATCGCTGCCGAGAGGAAACCCTTAATCGCGCGAGTATCTTACCCTACTCAACTATCCAATAGTGCTGCGCAGGCTTAGTGCTGTCACCGCTAAACCATACTACTAGCATCATCAAGCAACCATAATCAATAGAATGTACGAATACTATCCTAATCACCACGATCAAGATAATATCTACTTACTTAGCCTAGAACTAAGCAATTGGAATAAGCACATGCATGATTATAGAATCAAGATAGACAAATCACCAAAACCATCATCAACATATTCAATCATCCTTGAGATACATAGAGTAAGATTCATCCCCGTCGAGATGGCCTACCTTGACGGATCAACTCTTAACACCAATGGTTCTTGAAACTCAACTAGAAATCTATTCTAACGGGGCATGCCCCGGTGGCTCTAACTCATGGATCGGTTGTCCCTCTGTCGCCTCTGTCTGCTTTCGTCCGTGGCTAGGGTTTACAAGTATTTATAAGAGTTTTACACATAAAGGACTCGGTTTCTACCAAATAAGGCGGTTGCACCGATCGGCGCAAGCCGTGTCTTCTCTGGTTTCTTCTCTGAGTCGGTTCCTCTGACTTCCACATCTAACATGTGGGCCTTTTTCTTTGAGATAAAGTCTTGTATTGCACGTCAAGATTTTGAAGTTCCATAAATCTTGTAGGAAAATATCTTCAAGTGTCTTGCGCAGATAAGCTTTTATAAACATGTGGAATGGGTCTCGATCACTTCTATTGACCAAAACAGCCTTGCACCGACCGGCTCATGGACTGCGCCGATCGGCACACTGGGCTTCTTCAATGCTTTTCGTTAGTTCTGGATTCCTGTCCTCTCTAGCATCACTTTAAACACCAATTTTTCCTGTTTCTGCAATAAAGCTCCAAAACAACGCATATACAAATATATAGACAATATCATAGGTAAATGACCTAAATTAGTATCAATTATGCTCTAATTGGGGTAATATTCACATATAAAAGGGGCACTTGGGGAGTGCCAATAGGGTGCCCAGGCCTTTCCCATTTCGTTTACTGTCTTTTGTAAGATATTCTTAATCTGCTTGTTGGAGGTTTCCACTTGGCCACTAGTTTGAGGATGGTATGGTGTGGCAACTCTATGATCCACCCCTAGTTTGCTCAAGGCTTTTCTGAAAGTGCGGTCAATGAAGTGGGAGCCTCCATCACTTATTGTTACTCGGAGTACCCCATACCATGGGAAAATGATTTCATTAAACATCTTGGTAGCATGCTTTGAGTCTGCTGACCTGCATGGCATTGCTTCTACCCATTTCAAGACGTAGTCCACAACCACTAAGATATACTCGAATCCTTCAGAGTTTGGGAAGGGTCCCATATAATCAATTCCCTAAACATCGAAAATATCAACTTGTAGATTGTTAGTGAGAGGCATTGCATCTGTTGAGTTGATATTTCCATGCTTTTGGCACCTGGGGCATCGCCGCACAAAATCTTTGGCATCTTGGTACATGGTAGGCCAGAAAAATCCACTTTGCCGTACCTTAGCATTTGTATGGAACGCTCCGTAGTGCCCTCCATAAGGGGATGAGTGACATATTTCCAAGATTTTTAGAGTGTCTTGTATGGGAACACATCTTCTTAGCAGACCATCTGAGCATACTCGAAAGAGGTAGGGGTCATCCCAGTGATGTATCTGACTATCTCTTATGATCTTCTTTCGATCCGCCCCTGGTGGTATGTACCCTGCTATGAGGTAGTTAACAATATTTGCATACCAGGGATCTACGAATGAGACTTTTAGAAGGGTATCATCCCTAAGATAGTCGTCTATAGGTAGCTCATCTTGACTGGAATTTTATAAGCGGGAGAGATGATCTACCACTGAATTCTCGACTCCTCTCTTTTCCTGGATTTCTATGTCAACTTCTTGAAGGAGAAGGATCCAACGAATGAGTCAGGGCTTAGCATCTTTCTTTGTCAAAAGGTACTTGAGGGCTGCGTGGTCTGTGTATATGATGACCTTCGACCCAACCAAATAGGATCCAATTTGTCTATGGCAAAGACGACTGCTAATAACTCCTTTTGTGTGGTGGCATAGTTGAGCTGGGGAGCTGTCAGAGTCTTACTTGCATAGGAGATTGAATAGTGCTTCTTGTCCTTGCATTGTCCTAAGACAGCTCCAACGGCGTAGTCACTTGCGTCACACATGATCTTGAAGGGTAGCTCCCAATCTGGTGGCTGGATAATAGGGGCTGAGACTAAGGCCTTATTTAGCCTTTCAAATGCTGCCATGCATTCTTCATCAAAATTGAATGGAGTGTCCTTGGCTAGGAGGTTTGTTAAGGGTCTAGATATTTGTGAGAAATTCTTGATAAATCTCCTATAGAAGCCAGCATGGTCGAGGAAACTGCAGATTCCCTTGACATTTGAGGGTGGTGGCAAGGAGTCGATCGCCTCTATTTTCACTTTATCCACCTCTATCCCTTTTGATGAGATCTTGTGTGCTAGGACAATTCCTTCTTTCACCATGAAATGGCTTTTCTCCCAGTTGAGAACAAGGTCTTTCTCTTTGCATCTTGTTAAGACTTTCTCTAAATTATTCAGACATGCCTCAAAGGTTGTACCATAGACAGAAAAGTCATCCATGAAAACTTCCATGACCTTTTCTACCAAGTTAGAGAAAATGGCTATCATGCATCTTTGGAAGGAGGCTGGTGCATTGCAAAGTCCAAATGGCATCCATCGGTATGCAAAAGTGTTGTAGGGGCAAGTAAAAGTTGTCTTTTTTTGGTCCTCTAGGTGGATGGGAATCTGGTGGAAGCCCGAGAAACCATCCAAGAAATAGAAGAATGAATGCTTTGCTAAGCGCTCAAGCATCTCGTCTATGAAGGGGAGTGGGTAATGATCTTTATGGGTTACTTTGTTGAGTTTTCTGTAATCTATGCACATGCACCGACCCGTAACTGTACGTTGGGGGATCAATTCATTCCTCTCATTTTTGACAACTGTCATTCCTCCCTTCTTGGGGACAACTTGAACGGGGCTAACCCACTGGCTATTTTGGATTGCGTAGATAATTCCAGCCTTCAAGAGCTTTAGAATCTCCTTTTTGATGACTTCCCATATTGCGTTATTGAGTCATCTCTGATGCTCTCTTGTGGGCTTACTATTTGGCTCCATGGGGATGTGATGGGTACAGAAACTGGGGTTTATTCCTTTAATGTCAGCTAGGGAATACCCAATGACTGACTTGTACTTTTCCAGCATAGCAACTAACTTAGCTTCTTCCTAGAGGGAGAGCTGGTCACTGACAATGATAGGTGTGTTCTGGTTGCCCTGCAGGAAGGCATACTTGAGGCCGGAGGGAAGTGGCTTAAGCTCAATGGTTGGAGGGGCTATTGGCTTGTTTTTTGTCAAGTTCAGCAAAACCTTCTTCTTGCTCCTCCTCTGTAAAGTGTTGGGCCACTTCTTCTAGCTCATTGGTCTAGGAGGCAATTGCAATGTCGACTGACAGAATTTCCTCCATGATATTTGGTTTGGTTGATGGCTCAGAGGCTGAGTGCATTGTTCTCGTGATGTCCATTGTATATGAAGATTCACCAAGTGAGAATGATAGCATGTCTCCTTGGGATTTTGTGAGGTGCATGAGGGCATGCCAATGACTGCAAAGGTTTTATCTGGCACATCGAAGATATGGAAATCCAGAGCAAAGGAGTTGTCGTTGATGTTTACTTCAATATCAGGAACAACCCCTTTGCATGAATAGACTCCCTTCTTTACCTGAAGCATCTTCGGGGATTTATCCAATAATCCCGAGAGATGTAGGGTGGCCGAAGCTGATTTTGTCATAAAATTTATTTTGGCCTAGAGATCATAGTAAGTATCCATGTGCAAGAATTGCTTGTTTTCTATTGAGATCTTGGGGGCTTCTGACCTATAAATGACTAGATCTGGATCAGCTCGAGATTCATCTATCCACTCCTGACTCAAGATGGAAGAGAGGTTAAAAAGTTGTTCCTTCTGAATCTCCCTCTCTTCCCAATCGGGTTCCTCTGGCTCCACAAGTGTAAAATCCATTCTCCTTTCTACTGGCATTGTTCGGACATTTCCAATATCTGAGAGATCGTCATCGTCATCCCATATTTTAGGAAGAGGCAATGGTTCGACCTCTGCTTCTTGTAGAGAGAAGGGTGATTCATGGCGGAATAGGTATGGGTCCAGAGTGTTAAATGTTGGAGAACAATCGACCTCTTCTATGATTGGGGGATCTGGTGTGGGGATGACAGGGGAGAGGTTGGCTAATTGTGCATCTTCTAAGTGGTCCTCTGAAGGTGTGGGCTGATAATCTTCAAGGTTACAAAGAATTTTGGCTAGAATCCTCCTTCCTTCAACAGGTGTGGTATACACAAATGCACCACCAATGGCTATGTCCAAGAATTTGGCGCTCTTAGGCTTAAGTCCCCAGACAAAATGTTGCAAGAGCATACATTCGGGTAGTCCTAAGTCTAGGCCAACTGTGGTGTATGAAAGCAATCTCTCCCAAGCAGCTCCCAGTGGTTCTTGATCTTTTTGCTTGAAATTTATTAACTTCCTCCGTAATCCAATTATCTTTGAGACCGGAAAGAACTTCTTGCAGAAAAATTCTCTCAAGGAGGGCCAACTTCCTTCAGCATCCTCAACATGACGAATGTACCATGTTTTTGCTGCATCTTTTAGTGAAAATGGGAAGAGCTTCCACCTTAAAGTGTCTTTATGTACACCAGGTATGTTCACAGTGGAGCAAACTAACTTGAAGTGCTGAAGGTGGGTGTAAGGGTTTTCCGAGCATTCCCCTAAGAAGGGCATCGACTGAACCAAAAGTATGAGTTATGGGCGGATCTCATAGTTTTGGGTCTCGATTGGTAAGGCGGAGCTTGGGGGCTCCATGTTTTCAGCCTTGGGGGCTGAGAACTGGCTAATGGAGGGTAAATCCATAAAGGTAGCTAGGGTGAAAAATAAAGAAAGACTAGCGGACGAGACGGAGTTCGGAATGGCACTGCTACCGTTCCCCGGCAACAGCGCCAGAAAGCTTGTTGGCGGTTCTTAAGCCTAATAGAGAATATCTGCAAGCGTATAGATGTCGACGTAGCTTTCACCCGGGAGTATTCCAAAGTACCGATTTCCAAAGGGAATGAGTAAAGTGTCACTCCTAATCTATCAAGTCCTAGTAAAGAGGGGGCAGAACAAAGTGTACTCTATAGGGAGAAGAAGTCCCCTGGCCAGGCAATCTAATGTAGTGAACCTTCTCCAAGTAACTTAGTGAGAATTCTATTTCCAAATATCTGCTTTGGGGCACGATAACGATCCACAGGTACGGGTCAGTAACTAACCACATGTACTAGTAGGCACGTTAACGCTAGACAACCCTGCTTGAGACTTCCCGAACATGGTGAAATTCAATATTGGACGGACAGGACTGTCACCACCTTCTGCCTACCACACAGCCCGTGGGGACGAATGCAATCCTAGGAAAGCTAAGTCTAAACACCACGTCTAAACATAGACTTTCATACCAGTTCTAGAATTCGTAAACATAACAAGATAATGCTACGAAGCAATAAGAAGTTATGCATGAGGATCTCGCAGAATAAAAGGATAGAAATACTTACTTTATTACTTGGGCAAGAATTTTGCTACATGTTACCCGGCCTCGAAGACGAGGGAGATTACTCACGCAGGAGCTTCATCCCCGAGGCACAAGTTGAAGGAGCTAGCATCCTGAACTCCTCCTCCTACACCTCTACTCTTCTACTTGGGTAAAACTTGGGACTAATGCTTATTTCTTCTGAAATTCTTCACTCCCCCTCGTGGCGATGGGCTGGCATGTATTTATAGGTGATGGAGAGTCGGTGGGCAAAAGTCGATCCGTCGGGCGGCGGGCCATGCCGGGCGGCCACGTGTGCCGGGCGGCCGGGTATGCCAGGCGGCGGCCCAGGCCGGGCGTGATGTAGATATGGCCCGATCTTCCAAGAGGTAAGGGATAAACTCGAATTTGGCGAACTAGGCGTCGATGACCCGGCTTGAATCAGACACGATCCAACCCGGCAACCGTTACACCAAGCACAACTTGATTGTTCCTGCAAGCGAAATCGAGAACACAAGCAAGAGAGGATAAACACGCAATCTGAAATTGCAAATATGGATGAAGCAAATCACAAGAAAAGGTTCAAGCTCTGAACACAAAAGGACTAATCGCCACAGTGGTGTAGAACAAGAACAGGGGCCCTGGATTACTGTAAAAGGACTTGTCGCCATAGTTACAATAATTCGATCAAGTTTCTCTCTGGAAAACTGAACTAAACATAACCCGAAACTAAAAGATGGTGGCTACTGAGTTTATATAGGAAACAAAGACGTCCTAGGGTTGGGGGCGACCAGGGGGGGGGGCACCCACAACATGGGCTTAAGGCTCGACACGATACATGGCCAAGTTGGCCCAAAATAGGTGGCACAACACCTTGTCATGGTCACATATTATGACTCACGACCCTTCTGGAGCAAGGAGCAGGACCAAAACAATGACATCATCGTCCCCTTTCCAACACATCAAAGAACACCTCGTTTGGACGTCGGATGTGGGAGATATCATCAAAACCGTGAAGGGGTGTCGGCTGAATCCGAGACGAACGCGGCGACTGAGTTGGTGATGACTTGTAACTTGGGGAAGACCATGATATGCGCATATCCAACATGGTGATGTCCTCATCAGGGCGGCCCTTGGATTATGTCAGTTTCCTGACCGACTTCCCTCGGATGGCTCAGATTTTGCCCCAATCTCGGTTGTTGGGTTGGTGGCTACCGACTTCTTCATTTCGGGGCTGGTAGGCCTCATGGGCCTCATGGGCTGGCAACCCCGGGTGGCACACCCAGGCCGGGCAGCATGCCAGGCCAGGCGGCATGGGAGGTCGGGTGGCAGGCCAGGCCGAGCAGCGGGCCAGGCCGGGCGGCGACCCCCTCCGGGTCGCCCGTGACTTCTCCCGGTTAGGCCACTTGTGGACCTCTTTTCCTTAGCCATATTTCATTACTTTTGGTCTAGGAGGAGAAAACAACTTCATGGTGGAGTGTTTTGTAGAATCGGCCAGGTCGGATGATCAGCCTGATGATGACTCTGTTTTGACCAGCCAGGTGGCTGATTTCAGCATGATATGACCCTGTCGGCTGGGTTTTGATTTCAGCCATCACGACCCTGCCCGGGTCCTGATTTTAGCCTCAAACGACCCTGTCGGCCAGTAAAAATGGCTGTTTCACAGTCATGATCGGCCGACGGGGCGTTTCTTCATGTTTTTGCATATTTTTGGCCCTTTTGACCCTGCAAGCACATATCTCACCAAAACTCATGGAACTCGTTAGTTCTATTGAGGATCAGGGTTCTTTCTAAGAGTTTTATTCTTTTCAAACTTTATTTGGTAGGCTTAAAAGGGAAATAAAGACTACCAACAACGGGAGATCATGGTCATGCAAAGCACATTCAAGTGAGGCATCACTTCGTAAGAGACCATGTTGAGAACAAGGACATCGAGTTGGTGAGCGTGCGCACTCATGAACAATTGGCGGACATCTTTACCAAGCCACTCGATGAGAAGACCTTCAACAAGCTAAGGGGAGAACTAAATGTTCACGACCTCTCCAACTTCACATGAGTAACCCTTGAGCTTGTCTCTTGTAAATATGTGTAGTGTTTTGTTTGTTCTTGTTTGTGTCTTTGTTTGTGGTTGTTTCTCTTTTTTTGTAGGTTGACTTCGGACCTTCTTGAGATAGCAATGGACATGGGTTAAGCTTGGGAAGGTGGTTCATGGTGTACCCAAGGCTTTGAAGAATGGTCCATTGTGAGCAAGCTTGAGAAGAGAACAACTCGTTGTTGACACTTTGGTTTGTAGTGGTTCTCTCTCTTTTCTTTAGCATCGTATCATGCATTGTATACATGTTGCATTTGCATCCTTGCATTGTGATATCATACATGCTCCCAAGCATGTGTCTAGGGGAAGTTATTCATTTACAATGTGAGTACATGACTCTCTAGATGACCAAATTGTGATATTTGTGCTTCATGTGCATTGAGACATGTTCGACCGAGCTCCGAGGTTAAATCTACTCGCATGGCTCAAAGACAAGTGGCTCATACATTCCCACCTCTCTAATGACTAACCCTTGCACATTTGAGAAAATATGTTGTTGAGTCATAAGTGTAGGGGGAGCTACGATGAAACACCACCACGACCAAGGAGGAGCACCATGAAAGGGGGAGTTATCCTAACTCTTGCCAACTATTTTATACCTCTTGGTTTCGTTATGCTTTTGTATGGTTTTTGGTGATAGGTGACAAAGGGGGAGAAGAAACACGAAGATCCGAAAGCCAAGTCTAGATCAAAGAGGGAGAAGGAACATGAAGACAATTGATAACACTAAGGGAGAGGAGAACATGAAGTAGGGATGTGAAGATTTGGGGAGATGAGATGAAACATGAAGATCACATCAAGATGATCATCTACACCGACATGGAGAAGAACAACGATGGTGCATGTCTTCGGCGATGATGTACATTTTCACCAACATGAGCATCTACATCCTTGGTGCATGTCTATATCAACAAGATCGACTACCACAACACCAAGGCGGGCGCAATTTCACCTCAAGATTGTAATCCAAGTGCGCTAAATGAGTGGGTAGTTCTCCCTCAACATCTAGCACATTTCAAGGGGGAGACTAGTTCTAAGGTAAGGACCAAGGTATGCTTTCCAATCCTTTCTTTTCCTTTGGTTCTTTTTTGCTCGTCCATTTTTGGATCATCATAAGCAGTGGTTGTCATCCATCACAAAAAAAGGAGATTGTAAGGATCATGACCATAGAGGTCACCCCAAGGTATGATGTTTTGGTGATGAATGACAAACATGAAATGTGCCTAATATCTACATAAGTGTTGCCCGTGTAGGAAACCCTTTCTACTCTATGATGATTGTTCATGGCGGCCTTGGCGATTGATGACAATGACCACAAGCATGGAGGCTTGTGAACTTGATGGGATCCAAGAGTTGATGGAGATGGATCAAAGCGGAGAACAAGCTATGGTGCAAGTGTTTGGAACACTTGACTAGTTGTTAGGGCTTTGAGTCCATAGGAAAAACTGGACTATCAAGGGGGTCTAGGTCATTCTCTTAGGTCATGTCTAGTCGGTGATGTGCAAGGTTGCTCGGTGAAATCACAGGCACTAGGTGACAGTGGAGAAGCCAAGGAGCTATTCAAAGAAGCCGGGAAACAAAGTCAAGCGAGGATGATGAGTTTTGGCTTCTACACATAGAGACCAGATAGAGGGGTCAGTGGAGACCGGACTGTACGGTCACTATGTGGTTTTGTCCGGAGGCTACAACGAGGAAGCGAGGAAGTTGCCAGTCTCTGAGGTCATAGAGACCGGACGGTCCGGTCTAGTGACCAGACGGTCCGGTCACTATAGAGGACTCAGAGCAGCAAGGAGCTTCGGTGCCGAAATGTTTCTGGACTCGGACCTCAGGTATTCCACTATAGACGATATGGTCAGTACGTCCAGAAAGGCAATTTCATGGAGCAACGGCTAGTTTGAGGTTGTGAGCCTATATAACTTCGTTGCTGGGGTCTTGGAGACCTCTCTTGGCCAGTGGAATACCTGAGAGTATGTGATAAGGTCCAAGAGGAAAAGAGGAGAGCACTAGGAGGAGATATTGCATATCTTGAGAGTGCTAGAGGAGAGTAAATTGAGCATCTTGCACATCTAAGGCCGGGGTGTCCTTGAGGGTGTGATCTAGATTGTTACTCTTGATCTATGGTGAGAACTAGACCGGTTAGGTGTCGGTGATTGAGCCTATCATGATCGGTTGTGAAGGCCGTCACAAGTTTGTACACGGTTTGAGCCCGCCGGTGAAAGTGGTATCACTAGTGAGCGCCCGTGTCGGCTCAGGGAGTCCGACAAGTTCTCATGAGAGGTGAGCTTGTGCTTTGTGCAGCGGTGACACACACCGTGTCTTCACTCTAGGAGTGATTGCGGGCTCATGGGCGAGAACTCCACTTGGTGGTGGGAGGGACCGGGACTCCGGCGAGAGTGGTCCAACAAGGAGTAGGGGAAGGCGCCATCCTTCTGAGACCTCGGGAAAAAATCATGAGCCATCTCTTACTCTACTCCTTACTTTGATGCATTACTTTCCACATTTACATACCGTGCTATTCATGCTTGTGTGCTTGCCTTGCTCTAGTTGACTACCTTGTAGACTTGCATGAATAGGCTTCTTTACTTGCTAGTAGTGCTTAGTCTTCATACTTGATTACTAGCATGTATAGGAGTTGCTTTTGCTTGATTGATCACTCTAGTATGTATTGTGCTACTTATGCTTGTGTGCTCTAGTTCATCGTCATTGTTAGCATTGGATGAGTAGGTTCTATTGCTAGCTTGTTGTTTGCTTCCGCGTATCTTTGGTAACTAGCTTGCATAGGAGTTGTATTGCCTTTGTGTGATCCACTAGTATGTTTAGGTTGTTGTTCCATTCATAGGTTCATTATCTTGCTAGTGTGATCACTACTAGAATTGTGTAGGAGTTGATTTGGGTGATCGGTTAAAGGAATTGGTAATTTTGGTACATAGTGCGAGTTCCTGATTCACCCCCCTCTCGGTCACTTGGTCCTTTCACCGAGCGGCCGTAGGATTGCATCGGTTCAGGTCCGACTTCTTTTGGTTGGCTCGGATCTTGTCCCGATGGTGGTTATTCGGTCGGTTTGTATCCGACTTCTCTATTTTGGGGCTGGTAGGCTTATTGGGCCTCGTGGGCCGACAACACTAGGTGACCAACCTGTCGGGCGGCAGGCCAGGCCGGGTGACAACCCAGGCCGGGCGGCATGCCAGGCCGGGCGGCGGCCTGGGCCAGGTGCCAAGCCCCTCCGGGTTGCCCTTGACTTGTCCCGGTTATGCCACTTATTGGCCTTCTTTTTGTTAGTCATATTTCATCATTCTTAATCCAAGAGGAGAAAACGACATCACGGTGAAGTGTTTTTGTAAAACCAGCCGGGTCAGATGATCAGCATGAAAAACGACTCTGGTTAATCAGCCGGAACACTGATTTCAACCATATATGACCATGTCAGCCAACTCCTGATTTCAGCTTGAAAACGACCCTATCGGCCGGTGAAAACTGCTATTTCATAGTCGTGATTGGCCGAAGGGGTGTTTCTTCATGTTTTTGCATATTTTGGCTCTCTTATGCCTGCAAACACATATTTTACTAAAACTCATGGAACTTTATTAGTTCAAACAAATATTTATTAAACTTTGGTCTTTGCCTTGTATTTACCGACCGGTTGGTGGCCGATTCTGGGTATTATCAGCCGCCAACATGCGTCCCATCGTAGGCCCCACTATGGCCCCGGGACCACCTGGCTCGTCCAGATTATGGAGCCCAAGTAATCAAGGGCAGCGGTACTCCCGTGACCATCCAAAATCGAATAAAGCCAAAGTGCGAGTTTATTCAAACTCATCCTCTAGCTCAGGGGCTACACCCGTGGGTGCGTTCGCGCACACCCTACCCGAAGAACGAATCGACCATCTCTAACCGAATAAAGCCAAAGCACGAGTTTATTCAAAGTCACCCTTTCGCTTGGGGGTTACACCCGGCGGGTGCGCTCGCGCGCATCTTGGTCGGAAGTCCAGTCGCCCACGCCGGTCCACCCAAAATTGAGTAACATCCCCCAAACAACTCTCTAATACGCTCGAGGGCTCGAGGGGCTACTATCGAGGATAAATATCAGCATCGACACGTGGCACTAACCCACCCTCTAATCAAAACCCTTGGCTAGCGACTCTACGGGCCCACGGTGGGCCCGAAGGACCACATCTCCATTAAGCTGGGACCATCCCGCCTGGGTAGGCGTGCACCCCGCTGGCCGCAGGGTTCAACACAATTCCGCCCTGCACGCCTCTCATCGAAGAGGTCACCGACCCTCGCCTCGCTCGACCCCCATCGAGGGGGTCGGTCCTGATGACCGCCTCGCCCGACCCCCACCAAGGGGGTCGGTCCTGATAACCGCATTGCTCGACCCCCCGAGGGGTCGAGGTACTTCTGTTCCCACCAACTCCAGCACAGTGGCAGCCGAATCGATAGAGGTTGTACCGCGCAGAGTGTCTGCCTTAGTGATAAGGATGCTAGCCTGGGCCTCTCAGAGGCCGTACCCGCATCACACGGGCGCGGAACCCATGATATCGGGACAACCATTGCCAATCATGTCAAGGGGTTCTTTAGCCCCAAGGCAGAACAACACCGATAGACACTGACTACGCAGGAGTGGCGGAATGGAGAAACTCGATTAACTCAGACGGTTTGGGATGGGACCTCGACACGAGCACGTCCAGCCAGGCATTACACGACAAACCAACCCCCGCAGAGGGGGTCGAGCTGGTCGAAAGTCCACAACCACCCTCTGCCCCGACTTAAATGTCGTACCACGCGTACAAGCATAGTATGAGGAGGTCAAATCCACCTACAAACCCACTCTGATCGTCATCATCATACCCCTGATAGGACGGTGCCTAACGCCATAAGGCAGCCTATGCTACATACCTAAGAAGCTACCGTAGTGGTGCCTGCAACAGTGGTGGCGCAGGACAGCCTAATGGATGGGTGAGACTGGACCGTACCTAGTATCATCATGCTATCCATGAGGCTCCATCCTATTCCCGTGTAATGCACCATCTACAAAGGCAGAGCAGCCCGACGATGTAAGGCAGTCCATGTTGCATACCTCATCACCCCAATGATGGCACCCTGAGCGGGGGTGGTAAAAGACGTCTCAGTGATGGCCGCGGCACGACCACATGTCCATTGTACCACCCAGTAATTGTGGAGCATGTCTCCCACAAGAACAAGGCGATTCTACCCGATGACGGACAAGCCGGAGCACGCCTCTACACAGTGCCCCTTGACGCGAGACCGAGGATGATGGGGTCCATGAGTTCCAAAGACCATGCCACCGACCGGAGTTTTCGCCTTCACTAACACGACTTCATTGACCCCACACGTATAGAAATCCCTCCTTCCCTCACTATAATTTAGGACCAATCCTTTGAAGTATAAAAGGGAAGGCCTCTATCTTCCTCAGGGCATCAAAAACCACAGAGGCGTAGACACAACCACCCACACACACTTCCAAGCATCAAGACTTGGAGACCCCTCCTCTCTCACCACCATTGTACTCTCCATTCGGTGCAAGTAACACGAACAAATCCGAGAACTGGACGTAGGGGCCCTCCCCGAACCAGTATAACTCCCGTGTCCTCTTACATTGCCATCACCGAACTTGAAACGCGCATCCCCTAGAACAAATTCTACTAGCCGGTGATCTAAACACCAACAGTCGTTAAGGTGTTGATGCAGAAAAGGATAAACAAATGATCGAAGGTGTAGGCGAAGCAGATGAGCGAGCAGTCACGATAGCGCTTCCAAAAATTTCATATGACCCCTACCTCATGCAAGAACATGATGGGATGTAGGCTTCAATGACCTGGTCTCTCGACATCGATGACACGTCGGTGGTGGGTATGGCAGCACAATAGGAAATGGCAAGAGGGGTTAAAAACATGTATTGTTTGGGCGACGTGTCACCTCATATGTATATATACTAGCAAAGTGTCCGTGCGTTGCTACGGACTTAAAAAATAAAACACTCTTTATAACTTAAATATAAATTATTTACATAATATAATTAATAGATATATACAATATTATTGAATTTTTTACATGAAAGATCATATTTATATTACTGTTGGTGCTTCTTAGTATACCATTTTATATGTCAAAAGTAACAATTGTTTCACATTTTTTACCATATTTTAAAAGTTTTATCCGAAAGGAAAAATCAATATACGCAGTTTATAAAATAGCACTGTATTACAATATGATTTTGAACTTGAAAACTTACTCTAATGGAAAAAGTTAAAAAATGAAAGTTGTAGTTCTCATCGAGACCTTTTCGAAATATATGTGGATAATATTATTTGGACTTCAGAGCTAGAAAATATGAGCCCTGCACAGAGACCTGCGCAGAGAAGTCTGAATCAGAACAAATATTTTTGCATCGCATATTTAGAAACCAAAACGACGGGATCTGTACTTTCATTGAATACCAAATTCGATACTTGATATGGAAGGTACGAAACCGATTTGGATTCAATCTCTAACTTTGTGGACACGAAGTGGACGACCACACCTTAATTAATAGATTATATATATATATATATATATATATATATATTCGGTTGCACATGTATGATAATTACTCCATAGTTAGGTGGGTAAGTTATCATTTAAGAGAGAATAATTGTTTTTCATATAATATTAACATGATTTCTTTTGCATGAAAAGAATTTAATATAGTGAAAGGAAGTTATGGACCCGCACACACGAGCCTTTGATTTTTGCCAGACGTGTGCCCAATAAGGCAAGCCAAGCACGTGTGTGTCTTTTTCCTCTTCTTTCTTATTAGCTTAACTAGGTAGAAATAACTCATGTATTTAAGTTGGCCTTTTTTTTTCTAGACTAGCAATATGGGACTAAAGTCCCTGACCATGCCATGCATGTCTAAATGGAACTTTAAAATTTATTGCGATGCTCCTTCTCGCATTTTATTGACCACAACATGTGATATTTTGAAGAAATGGATGCAAAAATGGTAGTAATTCATGAAAGTGATAGTGAAAACAATTTTGCACTCTTTCAACATTTCTGTACATTTCCATTTTAATGTGAAAATTACCATACAACAATGTTGATAATTACCAAGAATCTTCATTATAACTAATCCCTCTAAAAAGCAAGTGATCCTTTGAAGCCCGAAATCGGAAGTTTCTATGCAGGCATTTGATCTACTTTCTATTTTTGTAGTTGCATTTTCCATGCATGCACACACGATTATTCCTGTTTCACAAACACTCATTTTTAATTTATTCTTATATGGTACTTAATTATCATATAATAGTTCTTTCGTACCATATATAATTAATGAATAAAATATTTATTTTATTATGCCTACAATTCGCCATTCATCTTTTGATTGATAATATCGATTCTCAATCGACCCCATTCATTTTAATTGTAATAATATCATTTTTGACTTTATGTATTTGCTCCCTTCAATATCGTTATTGATTTTGTTTTTTTTAAGAAAAATATAAAAGTAAAAACAGTTTCCGACCGCTTTCATTGCTGGAACTGGTTCTCGTGAAGAGTTTATAGCAGTTTTATGCGTGCAACGATTGTACAGCCTTGTTTACCTGCATCCGATTGCATTAGTGATTGTCATAAAGAGTCCACCCAGCTGGGTTGGTGTAAATAATTGTGCAGATCTTGCAGTGTGGAGCATAACCGAAGAACCGATCGATTATGCCAAAGCCGGTTAAATTGACAGATCGGGTATGTGCCATATTCTTGATTATGCACTTGTGTGCACATTTAGAATGTCTCGTAAACCGTTGCTTGTCTATGACATTGTTAGAAACTGTGGTAATGCGTGAATGATCAACCAATTTTTAAACAGTTGAGTCAATCCTGTCAGGCATGTGCATATCTAAGTGGGGGCTGCGGGGTGGAGAGGCGCACCTCCTGTTCTCACTGAAGCCGTTGGCTCATCCTGCCCACATGGGCCATGTACCATCACTCAGCACCATGGAGTACAACGTAACGATGAAGGTCCCCCCTCTCCAAGAGGTAAGACCTTAGCGAAAGCCTCAGATTTGCACGGTCCTGTAAATCCATGGCAACCGCGGGGTGGTTTCTTGCACTTGCCGGCGCCCTCACCGCCTTTTCGTGCAGCTTCTCGTTGGCCAGAGCCCGGCCAACCTACCTGGGATCATCATCCTCGTCATCGACGTCGCTGGACTGCCCCACGATGACCTTACTTCTAGCGGATTGCAGCGCGTTCGTCACGCATGGCGCGGCGGCGTGGCCTCTGCCCGCACCCGGCACGCCCTGCTGCGCTGGGGTGACGCAGCTCTACGCCGTGGCCACGGACTCCGCAGACAATTGGCGGTCCGTGTGCGACTGTATGGCGGCGCTGGTGCGGCGGCGCACCGGCGGCACAGCTCCAAAGCGTCCGCCATCGCGCTGCTGCCCGTCGTCTGCGGAGTCCTGCCAGGCCGGCACACCCTCGACAACCTCACCTACTGCACGAGGTACGTTTGAGGACGGCACGCTGCAACACCTACTGATGCTACGGTAAACGCTCCTGATTTATCATTCGGTACATAATTGTGCTTGCAGCACGCCTTGACGACGTCCATACATGATGCGAGCAAGAGTAATCAGGAGCAACCTGCTGATGGGGAGCTGTCATGTACACACGAGGAAATAAATTTCGGGCTTGAGAATTTTTTTTGTCTACGGTTGAGCCTGCCTGGTGCAAGTTTGGGGCGAAGTCAGTTCCAGAAATAGGTATCAGGAAAAGAACACACCTTTATCTCTCCGTAGATTGCTCAAATGTCAGTTTTATTTAAGCATCTAGTACCAAACACTATAGTTTTAACTCTGATAGAATTCATTTTATTTCAAAAGGAAAAAGGGGAGTTTTCTTTGGAGTGCGCTATAGATCCAGATGATTTGGGGGCGAAGTCAATTCCAAAAATACATATCAAGAAAACACATTGATCTCAGCAATTAGTATCAGTACAAACGAAGCAATCGAGAACACGCTTCTCCTTCAATCCTTCAGTAATCACCGCAAAGTACTGGGTGAGGATACCGTCGTCCTTAGTGGCTAGGATGTCAAGACTCAAGACGATACGTTGGGGCACCCTCCACATGCACATCAGCTTTCACAGCGTTCCAGTATGTGAGCCGGTCCTTCGTCTGCTTCACATGCTCCGCCACTGCCCAGTGGCCGAGCTCCTGTTGTGCGTTGGTCCAGGGAACGGGTTTCCATCCACCAATCGCCATGACCGGCATCACAAGAGCGTAAATGGCGGCAGCCGCAATGATGGCGACGAGGAGGCTGGTTCTCATGGTTGGAGTTGGTGGTGTGGCTAGGGCCGGGATCGATTCTAACTTCGACGGAACTTGCAAGTTCGAAATCAAGGTGTTTTTACTTGTGGTGATTGTAGAGGACTACTTGGACCGTATATATATAGTGATCATATTGGGCAGCATTGCCAAAAAAATAAATAGCTCGAGATGTTTTTGATTTACTGCTGTTATTACTGGTGGTAGCCTGGATAAATTGGATCTCTACTCCAGATTTTGGAACAAAAGTATCCATGCAAATAAATACTCGTATCTCTTTGCTATCTCTATCTCTATCTTCTCAAATTCACCAACTTGTTTTTTTGTTCTCCATCCATCGAGTTACTGCTATACATTTTTAGAGATGTCAATAACAAAATAATTTAGGCTACGAAATTATTACAACCCCCTCCGTCACAGAATATACTTAATATTGGATTTTTTCTAAGTCAAACTTTTAAAATTTTGAATTTATAAAAATTGTAGCACTATTATTAGATTAGTTATGAATCAAACTATTATAATATACAACTCTTATGTTATAAATCTTTATATATCTTTTATTATAAATGATCAAAGTTATAAAAGTTTGACTTAAAATATGTGAACATGTATATCTGGGACACCTATCCACTCGGCTATATGGCCGAGTGGGGCGGGGCTTGATTATGAAGCATAGGAGATTAAGGCCTAGAAGATAACTACTCAGATATTTGTTGAGAGTAGGTGACATGTTAGGTTAATAGATTTGGTGTATATATAGAATCAAATGTAACCGAATAACAGATTACCATGTAAACCACTGCCCTTCGACTATATAAGGAGGGCAGGAGGTCCTCGAATATCATCAGAACTCTCATTGGGAAACGTTAACCCTAGTGCGAACTCTAGCAATACAAGAACACCAAGCAGGTAGGGTCGTCATCCTTTGGGAGGCCCAAACCTGAATAAATCCTGTGTCATGTGTCCATCGACTTTCATACTCATACGCGTACCTAGATCTACTATCGAGATTATGTCTCGACAGTTGACGCGCCATGTAGGGGCAGCATTGAGTTGATCTTTGTTGAAATCGATGGCTTTCCTCGATGTCAAGTTTTGTCCGGGAGACAAGATCCACTTTGGCACCCTCAGCTTCGTTGCTGATCAGAGCGGGAGCCTCATCATTAAGGACCCGACAGTCCTTCTGGCGACCGCCGCACCTTCAGTTCCAGGCGACAACGAGGCTTCATTGATTGATTGCAAGGTCAGCCCACACTGCCTCCTGCTCGGCCTCAGCAACACGACACAGGAATACCGTGCTCTCCAGGCGGAAACCATCCTAGATCCCATCTTAGCGTTGTCCACGATTGAATGACCAGCAAGCCTGGCCGACTCGGCTACATCTTCAACATTTTTCCCATGTTGTATTTTTCTTTCAAGCGACTTCACTTGCTTATTCAAATCATCAATCAATTTGACATTAGTAGCATAAGCATCAACATCAATATCATAACACCTATCACATCCATTGCTAGTGGAGGCATGAGAGGAATTATTGGTGGAGGATGTGAAGGTTGAAAGTATCTTATATTGTTCTTCAAGAGACTTATGAGTTTTTTTTTAAAATCCTCATATTTCTCTTGAAATTCATCTTTTGTGCTTTTAATACTTTCACATAAGGTTTTAGTTTCATTGAGAGACTTGATTAAATTTTCATTTTTCTTCTTCTCATCTTCTAGGAGCTTCTCAAATTCAAGGTTTAATTTATTTTCAAGAATAAGAAATTCTTCTTGTTTTTCAAGAAGCTCCTCTTGCCTATCTGTTGGCATCAGATTTTGACTGGTCCCATCGATCAGAGATAGGAAATTAAAATCAACTGAAGTCAATGATATTCAACATCCAAAGGAAGTTAAGTGGGCCCGATAGGGTTGTCTTATTTATTTCTATTTTTAGTTTAGATTTTAATTTAAAATCTAGTTGGTTTTTTTAGGAGTCCTGACCGAGTCGGGTCAAAACCTCTTGCTTGAGGTTATAAATTTGTAATAGGATCTGTATGAAAAAAGCCAACACTTTTGTTCAATACAATTCGGCGCATCGCCACCCTTTTTGATGAAACCCTCATCTCACACGGGCTGCATCGGCTCCGATCTTGGCGTGAGATTTGGATTAGTCACCCTCGGTAATTGTATCAATTTCAACTAGTACTTTCTCATTAATTTGATATTCTAGTTGCTATCGTTAGAATTGCTAGTTATCCAGTAATTAGATCTGTTTAATGCTTGTTCTATCAACTCTGATTGCATTACTGTCTTGGCTGAAGCCAATCTATTGTAATCTTGGTAGATTTTGTAGGTATTATTCAGGTCTGTTATTCGAGTCACTTTATTGATTTTATCTATGAATTGGTTAAACCTAGTTTTATCTACCATATTTGAATATTGTATCGATTAAGTTTGATCTATTCGAATCAGTAAGGCTACATCGGTTTCAACGTCTTACTGGGTAGATAGGGTTAGATTTTATCAGTTTATAGGCAGAGTCGATAGGGTTCTATCGAGACGTTTAGTCGATAGGTTATCACGGTTCAATTGACTTTCTGATGCTTAATTGACCATATCATTTATTTTGATAGTCGTTTGCCCCCTTGCTTAAATAAGATAGATTTTATGATTGTGAGGCATATTTGCAATACCAGCTAATTAAATCTATTGACCTAATGCCATCGATAGAGCGAGTTTATATGTATTTACTGTAGATCTATCGACTCAGCTCTATCGACTCTGGCACTTTTCATCGACTTGGCCAGTTCTTTCATGAATATTGTAGATTTATCGACTCTAGCCGGTCAACTCTTTCTTTTATCGGCATTTATGATCCTAGACTGTTTATTGAATTAAATTTTGCTAATAAGTCAATGCAATCAACTGATTAGCCTAATTTCTTTCATTTTCTTTACTTTATGTAATAGCCTCAACTGATTTCACGAGTAGTGACTATCAGCTTTTTTCATCGGCCTGTCCTAGGCCGGTGAGTCGTGTCATCTGGCCATTTGTCTCTTTGTCGGTTTGCAGGAAAAATCAACTGGCACGCCCTGGTTTCTCGTATTGAGCCTGCACTGGAGTTAAGCTGATCTCCCAAGTCATGCGTGGTGATTTTCGTGTCAACATGCATTTTGGCACGCCCAGTGGGACAAAGAACTTCAAACTCTACATCATGCCTAAACTTGGAATGCCAAAAGCTCCTGAAGATTCACAACCAAAGCACAGCGTCAATGCTGAGCTGAGGAATGAACATGTGCTACCTGTTGTTAGAGATGATCTGAGTGATGAAGCGAAGGCATAGATTGATCAAAGACTTGCTGAATTTGAAAAGCTTTTGTTGGGAACTTTTGGCAAAACAAGGATCAGTCATCCAGAAAGGGAAGTTGCATGTTGCTATCCTGGTCGAAGGTGAGGAGAAGTCACTTGCCAATAAACCAATAGAAGATGTTGATAAAGAGGCTCTGAGCAACATGATCCACACGGTAGTACATCACGCATTAATTAACCAGTCACCTGTGTTGGTTAATACTTTGAGGGCTTTGATTGTTCAGACTATGGAGGGTTGCATAATTGATGATCCAATTTGTGGGCTGATGTATTTCCGTGTGACCAGGAATATTCCTCGGACTACAGTTCATGCGGCAAGCTCAAGTCAAAGGCCTTCAGAAAGTACTCCACCTTTAAAGGATGCTAATGCTGGGACGCCTCATATATTGCAGAAGACCACTCCACAGATGCAACCACAACATTACAGACAAGATGCTACAGAGCCGAATGTAACATACAGTACCACCCCTAATGTCGAGCCGAGTATGTTTGGAATGCCATCATCATCTGCACAACTAGGAGAATTAGGAGGCCATCATACAATTGTTAATTTTGCTTCATGCACACCAGCATCTGGTCCTACATTAACTACCCCAAATGTCAATGTGTCGACTGATTATTGGGCTTTGAAGATTGTTGAAGTGATGAGTGAACAATTTGGATTGAAGCCTAACCAACAGACATATATGTATCGACCTCCGTATCCTCCCAGCTATGATTTGATTCCTATGCCGAGCCGATACATACCACCAGAATTTACTAAGTTCACTAGACAGGATAGTACTACTACAGTTGAGCATATTAGCCAATTTTCAGTACAATGTGGAGAAGCTGGTAATACCGAGGCATTGAAGATCAGGTTGTTTCCATTGTCCCTATCCGGATTGGCATTTTCTTGGTTCGCATCGTTGCCCCCAAATTCAATTATTACTTGGGCTGATCTCGAACAAAAATTTCACAAGTACTTCTTTGCTGAAACTAGAGAGTTAAGGTTATCAGATTTGATTGCTGTGAGGCAGAAAGCTGGAAAGTCTGTGCATGATTACATGTAGAGATTTAGAGACATGTGCAGCAAATGTTTTAGTCTGTAGTTAACTCATAACTAGATGGTAGAAATAGTATTTAATGGTTTGGTTGCCCCTTTAAGAGAAAAGTTTCCCTCTGCTGAATTTGAAAGCTTGTCACAATTAGTGCAGAATGTGTCCATACAAGAGAATTTGACTCGGGGGGCACGTTCAAGGCCAATTCAGATCAATTTTAATGATTATGGGTCTAAGTCTGATGAAGAAACTGCCAAAGTCGATATGGTCGAATAGACTAGAAATAAGAATACATTGTCGTGCCCGTGGGTGAAGCAGAATGAACCTGAAGAGAAATATGATTTTGATGTCACCAAGACCGACAAGATATTCGATATGTTACTGCAAGAAAAGCACATTCAGTTGCCATTCAATTATGTGATTCCTCCTATTGAAGATTTGAAGTAGATGAGGTACTGCAAGTGGCATAATTCTCTTTCTCATACTACTAATGATTGCAAAGTGTTCAGGAGGCAAATTCAGATGGCAATTGAGCCAGGCAAGATCAAATTTACTAAAGGTACTATGAAGATTGATGGACATCCTTTCTCTACAAACATCAACATGACTGGTATTGACAATGTGAAGGCATTTATTAAAACATACCAGAGAAAGAGAGAGGGAAGTGAAGGAATCACAGTTTGATCCACATTGGGCTTGTCCATTCTTTCAATATTGTTGGGATCACAATATGAAGCTGTCGTCCCTTGATGTAGTAAGCATATAGAGCAGATGTATAGAGAGGCTACAGCAAGTCATCGACACCAACATCGTGTGAATAACTCCAAAGTGTCGATGGTAGGATCAGTCGATCGACTTTAGAGAATGTCTGCATTTGATCGACTTGGACCGGAGAAGGCAGGTGATGAGGCCAAATTTGATAAGGAAGTCAACGAGGAGATGCAGGAGGGACAGGAACATGCTTCTCAGTGGTGCCCATCTGGTATTTTCTCTAGGAGTCAGAAACGCAGAATACAGAGAATGCATTGTAGGTAGATAAGGGCTGGCCAGTATTATGATGAAGATGATCAACCGCCAAAGAAAGTCTAGAGGTTAAAGGTGAAATCACAAGAACAGACACCAAGTACCTCTGTGAATATGGTAATGATCCTGCCTCAAGAATTCAGGGCTGCAGAAGAAGAGTTGTTTGCTGATGGAGAGAGTGAACTACAACTTATATTTGATACTTGGCAAGCAGTGTTCGATAAACCAGATGAGTCTAAACATCAACACTTGAAAGCTTTATACTTAAGAGGTTTTCTTAGTGGGGTGCCAATGGGAAAGATGATGGTTGATGGAGGTGTTGCAGTAAATATAATGCCGATCACTACCATCAGAAAGTTGGGGAAGACTAAAGAAGATTTGATTGATACAAATATGATTCTCAGGGATTATGGTGGTCATACTGCAGTAGCTAAAGGAGTTTTAAATGTCGAGCTTATAACCGTCAGCAAAACCTTGTCGGTTACTTTCTTTGTGATTGATGGGAAGGGAACCTACAGCCTTCTGTTGAAATGTGATTAGATACATGCTAATTGTTGTGTTCCTTCTACAATGCACCAATCTCTGGCCCAATGGAATGGTGATCAAGTAGAGGTGATCCCGGCCGATGAAACCGTCAATGTTGCATCGGCCGATTTAGTTCCATGGCATGTGGATGATATGGAGTGTTTGTCTGGCAAGATCTAGGACGGGGATTACGTCAAGATTACTACACAAGGTCTCGAAGTAGTGGACCAATCAAATTTAAAATTGTTTCTCTGATAGGCACCCCAATGTAATTTGCAGGCACACCAATGAAATTTGTAGAAGATGGGAAGTTGGGAAAAGGATTCATGTCGGCCGATGAGTTACAGGAAGTTGACATAGGAGATAGTGACAAACCAAGGCCGACGTTTATCAGTAAAAAGTTAGATGCAGATTTTAAAGTTGAATTAATAAAGTTATTAAAAGAGTATCGGGATTGCTTTGCTTGGGATTATTCTGAGATGCCTGGTCTGAGCCGATCTATAGTGGAACATCAGTTGCCCATTAAGCCTAGATATCGACCTTACAAGCAGCCTCCGAGAAGAATCGATCCAAAGATATATGGTGATGGAAAGGTTGAGATTACTAAATTATATGATGCTAAATTTTTTTAGGCCTTGCCGATGTCCAGAATGGGTTTCAAATATTGTGCCTGTTTTCAAGAAGTGTGGCAAATTGAGAGTTTGTATCATTTTCGCCCATCGAATAAAGCTACTCTGAAAGATGATTATCCAATGCCGATAGCAGATCTTCTGGTTGATGCAGCTCCAGGACACAAAATTGTTAGTTTTATGGATGGTAATGCTGGTTACAATCAGATTTTCATGGCAGAAGAGGATATACCGAAGACTGCTTTCAGGTGTCCTGGTGCAATTGGGTTGTACGAATGGGTGGTTATGACATTTAGTTTAAAGAATGCCGGAGCTACATATCAGAGGGCCATGAATTATATAGTCCATGATCTGATTGGCAAGTTGGTGGAAATTTACGTTGATGATGTGGTAGTTAAATCTAAAAAAGTAGAGGATCATATAGCTGATTTACGAGAAGTACTTGAGAGAACTAGGAAGTATGGTTTGAAGATGAATCCGAAGAAATATGCTTTTGGTGTATCGGCTAGTCAGTTTTTGGGTTTCATTGTGCATGAAAGAGGTAGTGAAGTTGGGCCAAAGAGCATGAAAGCTATTATTGACATTGAGCCGCCAAGTAACAAGACAGAACTTTAGTCTTTAATCGGCAAAGTGAATTTCATCAGGAGGTTTATTTCAAATCTATCTGGGAAACTTGATGCGTTTACCCCATTGTTGAAGTTAAAGGCAAATCAAAGATTTGTATGGGAGGCAGAACATCAGAAAGCTTTGGATGATATTAAACAGTATTTGGTTTCCCCAATAGTATTAGTACCACCAAAGGAAGGATTTCCTTTCAAGCTTTATCTTGTGGAGGATAAGAAATCAATCGGATCAACTTTAATCCGAGAACAAGATGGTAGAGAAAGAGTGGTGTTTTATCTAAGTCGAAGATTGATTGATGCTGAAACCAGGTACACGAAGATTGAGAAGTTATGTTTATGTTTATATTTCTCATGTGTGAAGTTGAGGCATTATTTGTTATCGACCGAGTGTGTGGTGGTTTGGAAAGCCAATGTCATCAAATATATGCTATCGGCTCCTATTTTAAAAGGGAGAATTGGTAAATGGATGCTTGCTCTAGCCAAATATGATAATACTTATGAATCTGCTAAAGCTGTTAAAAGTCAGGTGCTAGCTGATTTAGTTGTTGAGCACTGTGGATCTGAAGTGTCGATGGTGGAGCCAGTACCATGGTTATTATTCTTTGACGGATCTATTTGCAAGAGCGGCTGTGGTATTGGGCTCGTGATCATATTGCCACGAGGGGCAAGATTTGAGTTTGCATTCACTGTTGAAGTGTCGACTAATAATCAGACTGAATATAGAGTTGTGCTTAAAGGGTTGTAGATGATGAAAGAAGCTGGAGTCGATTGTGTCAAAATCATAGGAGATTCATTGTTGGTGCTCTGGTAGCTTGCAGGAGAATTTGAATGCAAGGATGATGTGTTAAGATTATTTCATGTCGAGTGTCAAACGATATTGCAACACTTTAAAGCAGTAAGATTCAAGCATGTCCCAAGGGAACAGAATATGGAGGCGAATGATCTGGCACAAAAGGCATCGGGTTATCAACTGAGCGATAGTGAAATTATTTTTGATATAGCTGATGTTGATGAAGAAGATTGGAGATTTGGGATTATTCAATACCTTATAGATCCAACCCAACGAGTGCCTCAGAAGATTTGGTACATGGCTTTGAGTTATGTTTTATTAGAAGAAAAACTTTATTATCGAACGATTGATGGTGTGCTATTAAGATGTTTGAATCAAGAAGAGGCCAAGGTCGTTATGTGTGAAGTTCACGAAGGAATATGTGGTACACATCAATCGGCTCATAAGATGAGGTGGTTGTCACAAAGGACTGGATACTATTGGCCGACTATGCTCGAAGATTGCTTCATATATTATAAGGGATGCCAGGACTGTCAAAAGTTTGGAGCTATACAGAGAGCACCAACATCGGCTATGAACCCAATTATTAAGCCATGGCCTTTTAGAGGATGAAGGATGGACATGATTGGCCAAATTTTTTCAGCGTCAAGCAAGGATCATAAGTATATTCTGGCAGCTACAGATTACTTTAAAAAGTGGGTCGAAGCAGTGCCTATGAAGAATGTTACTACTGGAGATGTGATCAACTTTGTGAAGGAACATATTATATATCGATTTGGTGTGCCACAAACTATTAGTACTCATCAGGGCTCTATAGAAGAGTTTCAAAGCTTTGTTGACAGTATGGGAATCATGCTCTTGAATTCATCAACATATTATGCTCAAGCCAATGGTCAAGCAGAAGCATCCAACAAGAGTTTGATTAAGTTGATTAAGCAAAAGATAGATGAATAGCCTAAGAAGTGGCATACAACATTGGTTGAATCTTTATGGGCATACAGGATGGTTTGTCATGGATCAATTAAGGTGCCACCTTATCAGCTGGTTTATGGGCATGAGGTAGTTTTACCATGGGAAACAAATCTGGGGTCTAGAAGGGTGGAGATGCAGGACCAGTTATCAGCTGATGACTACAAGCAAGTTATGTTGGATGAATTGGAAGATGTTGTCAAGCATCGGATGAAGGCCCTGGAGAAGATTCAAGAAAATAAGACCCAGGTGGATAGGTTTTATAATAAAAAGGTGGTGCCCAAAAGTTTTTTGGAGGGAGACCTCGTCTGGAAGTTAATCATGCCCATTGGCTCTAGAGATAGTGGTTTTGGAAATGGTCACCAACTTGGGAAGGTTCATTTAAAGTGAGCCGATGTGCGCCTGATAATGCATATTTTCTACAAGGATTGGATGGAGAAGAGTTCGGGAGAGCGATTAATGGTAAATATTTGAAATGATATCATTCAAGTGTTTGGGTTGATTCATGATTTTGTCATTGATTGACAGCCGATATTTTTTAAGTATCGCGCTTGAGGGATAAGAGCCGATGGTGATACATCGATTTGAGATGGCCGATATTCAGATATCGCCCTTAGCAGAATATATATATATATATATATATATATATATATATATATATATATATATATCATTACTGAGCACAAAATATAGATAAGATATATTCATCCATGATAGGGAAGGTTACAAGTGATCATCAAGTACAAGGTACAGGAGAACTGATTACTCATAGGTAATTGATTTCTGAAGGAATCTATTCTCCTATTATAGCTAAGGGATGAAGATGTAATTATTAATATCTCGAGAACAAGAAAAAGAGCACATGATTAAGAAAAAAAAAGGTGGTTTAGTAGCTTCCTCTTCTTCCCCGGTAGAGTATCGCTGTCATCAGACATTACCCGACGGACAAGGGGGCGGGAGAGGACAGCCATGCCAATGTCATTCTTCATGATTGGGTCATCCAACAACTCGTAAGTTGATTTCTGACGCTGAAGCGGCTGTGGATTTTGGATTGAAAGGATCACTCTGTGGATTGAAGAGGCGAAAAGTATTCGCCAGGATGAACTTAGCAAATTCGGGGATAGGTGGTATTTTTCTATCAAAGCTCTCAGAAGAAGACCCATGGTCGAAGGAGTTGAGATGAAGGGGGGTTGGTTGAAGGAGTTTTTTTTAGGGTCTGCACGCGACCTATGAAGAACCCAGACGTCGATACATTAATTAGGGACAATAAGAAGTGGAGAGGTTTGAGGAGATAAAATAATAATGAGGACGGTCAAAAAGAAAATCAGCAGTCGAGATGGTGCAGGAAGACGATGAGTTGCAATTAAGAAGAGCATGAGTGGTTGGGGTTATACTATAAGACAAAGTTTGACAGTGAGTGGTTCACCAATAAATACGTGTAGTAAACGAGGAGATAAAATCCGATGCACGAAGCATTTCGTACCCCGGACTCGGGGGGCATGTGTTGGCACCAGATTTTGACTGGTCCCATCGATCAGAGACAAGAAATTGAAATCGGCTGAAGTCAATGATATTCAACGGCCAAAGGAAGTTAAGTGGGCCTGATAGGGTTGTTTTATTTCTTTCTATTTTTAGTTTAGATTTTATTTTAAAATCTAGTCAATTTGTTTAGGAGTCCTGACCGAGTCGGGTCAAAACCTCTTGCTTGAGGCTATAACTTTGTAATAGGATCTGTATGAAAAAAGCCAACACTTTCGTTCAATACAATTCAGCGCATCGCCACCCTTTTCGATAAAACCCTCATCTCGCACGGGCTGCATAGGCTCTGATCTCGGCGTGAGGTTTGGATTAGTCACCCTCGGTAATTCTATCAATTTCAACTAGTACATTCTCATTAATTTGATATTCTAGTTGCCATCGTTAGAATTGCTAGTTATCTGATAATTAGATCTGTTTAATGCTTGTTCTATCAACTCTGATTGCAATATTGTCTTGGCTGAAGCTGATCTATTGTAATCTTGGTAGATGTTGTGGTTACAAGTCCAGAACAAGCAATTGATGGGCTAGCCGAGGGCTGAACTGGCCGAAGGTCCCTCGGACAAGCTAAGTCAGGAAGGAACAAAGCCAAGCTACAACGCTAGTGCCGAATACTAGTGCCCTTCGGCTAACAAACTCTGTATTATCTGGTCAGAATCGTACAGGAAGGTTCTGGTGGCAGAGGCACGTCTTGTCCCGCTTAGAGGTGCAGGTGGGCATTTATAGATCTACGCTCACCTACCCTCTGGGTATGTTTACAGATTTGCCCTGGACCTTACATTACATATCTTACTACTTGACCTAAGGGTATTCTAGTACTTCAATCTTCCTCTGGTACACGCCCCCCGGCTGTCATCCTCTAGCATCTATGTCCGGGGCCCGCCACACCGTACAGCCTTCGGCTGTACCGGCCTTCGGACGCCAGCTGGGCCAAAGGCCTTCTGGGCCGCCAGTCCAGCTAGACCTTGCTTATTATTGCTGGGCTATCTTCTAGGCTTGGGGAGACTATGGGGTGGGCATTCCCCCAACAGTAGCCGCTCATGGGTGAGATGACCACCCCTAGTCCCCCCCCCCCTTTCCGGGCCTGTCCGGAGGCCATCCTTTCCTTCGGTTACCTGCAGTTGGCACAAGCAATCGTATTCAAAAAAGTTAGTGAGTTGTCAAAAGCGAAGCGTGCTACCGGAGGCAACATGTTATTTTGTCCCGAACGCGAACTGCCACCTGGCCCTTAGCCGCTGGACTCTGTAGCACTCCTGAAGATGCAACAAACATGTTGTCATAAATGCATTCCATGCGTCGCTCTTGCTCATAAATACGCCCAACACGGTTACTCAGCGCAGTTCCCGGGCGAGCGCGCTATCATAAATTCGGCCCCTGCACCACGCGTCGGCCATCGGACTGGCGAGTGCACGATCGGACGCGGGCAATCATCACGCGCCGCACGCCCCGCTGGCTATATAAGCCAGTCCCTCACCCCCTCTCTTGTCACTTTCACTCTAATTTCTCGACCGCTCCGTGAAAACTGAGTGCTCTTGCGAGTAACCTTTCGCTGTGTCATGCCTATTATAAGCGCGCTCACACCGAAGGCCGCTTATTCTTCTTTCTTCAGACCAGCCAACTACAGCCTTCGGCGAGCGATGGGCCCTCGAAAAGCTAAGCCCCCGGTCGGATCAGAGCCGAAACGGGTTAACAACAAGAAGGCCGAGAGTCCTTACCTAGGACCAAGTACCATCACCGAAGCGCTACTGGACACATGGGCTGCCGAACCAAAACGATGGTTTGAGAGGTCCCGAGTGTCGGCGCCGAAGGACGGCGAAACCGTACCACAGCCTCGCCCGGGCACAATAGTGGCCTTTGAGCAGTTCTTCGAGGCTGGGCTCCGGTTCCCCTGCTCCCAGTTTGTCAGCGACGTTCTGGCCTTCTACGGGCTTGAAATCCAGCAGGTGTTGCCGAATACCATTGCCCGGCTGGCCTGCTTTGAATGGGCTGGCCGAATGGAGGGCTCCGAGCCGCACGTCGGTGCCTTCGCTGCAACGCACCTGGCATCTCAACGAGAGCACCCTTGCCCTGGAGACCCTACATTGCTGTCTAACTACCTAACCATCACCCTTCGATCGCGCCGTGAACGCGATGTGCCCGCGAAGGGGTCAAGGCAGCACTGGGGGAAGCAGATCGCCTCCGGCTGGTTCTACTACGACATGGGCCCTGACAGCAATCTTTGCAGTCAGAATGCTGAGATCATTTACACACCAAAGCCTGAGGTCCCAGAGGATAGCCTTCTCAGTAGCCGCATCCGGCTATTATCCCGCATGGCCAAGCGACTAAGCATGCGGGAGTTGGTGGAGGAATTCTGCGCCATCGGCATCGACCCCCTTTGGGCCAGCTGGCACGTGCAATTCATCACCCAGGACCCGGTAAGTGGGGCCTTGCAGTTTAACCGTGAGCGGCTCCCGAAGATCAATTTCGCCGAGATAGAGCAGCGAGCCATCCACTATCTCGGCCCTCTGATTCAAAAGGAATGGGAGCTGCTTGGAGAGATGGGACGCCGTGGGCAGACTAATCGCATTGTGCAGCTATACAATACGGACGCCGTGGACCACACCGGGCCGAAGCTCGGCAAACCGGAGGCAAGGCGGCTAAAGGCCCCGACGATGAGGAGGAGGAAGAAGAGACAGAGGAAGGAGAGGAGGAAGCCGCCCCTACTGCACTGCAAAGGCAAGTAAAGGTCGTTTTCAAGCGCCCTGCAACCCAGAAGGGTGACGCCGAAGGCGCGACCTCCACTCTGCGGCGCACGAAGCAAGTGGCGCAGCGCCCTAGGGGTATGAGGGGCAGCCTTCGGCTTGATGAGGATACCTCCGGTCGAGGGAGGCAGACTAAGAAGCATTCTCGGGCCGCCGAAGGCGCATCCTCGCCCGCCCCGTAGCCATCCAAGCGCCGATGCCTCCGCAAAAAATACGGGGAAACCACCACGAGACCGGTGACCCCGAGCAAAGCGGCGGCCAATGAGGACGTGGTGGCCACCTCTCCTAACCCAACACCACCGGCGTCACTGCACCCGAGAACGATGGACTTCGATAATCTGCTGAACGTGTTGGTAGACGTCGTTCCTAATAGATCCGGGGAGCTGCCAGAGGGGGGTTCCGAAGGCTTTGCGTCACCTCTGCCCCGGTCCCCTGGTTTTCTGATGCCGTCTCTAGATTTCAGCGCCGACATCCCTTCGGCCTGTATAGGTATCCGAGGCTGCTAAATTATTTGTTGTCTTCTTAAGCACTGTGATCTAACATTCTAATAACCCACTTTGTTATCTTCTCCAGAAAAACAGGAGGGTGGCGCCAAGGACGCTGCCAGCTCTCGCCAGACCGAAGAAGCGAGGGTCAGCGCGCGCTCTAGCTCTGGACCGGCTAGTTCGGGTAGCAGCTCGATCGAAGGCAGCAAGGCCTTTGGGGAGGAGGAAGAGGTGGAAGGGGAGGAGCAGCACGTTGAAGACATCCGCATCAATGAGGAGGAAGGAGAGGAGGAGCTAGCCCTGATGCACACCCGGATAGCCGAATGCAGCAAAGGTTTCATGGGCGTCCTTCCTTCGGGTCTGCAGCCGAGTGACATCGGGACATCTCTTCAGGCAAGCGACTTCAACGGTCGTGCCGAAGCCGCCATAGCACTGGGGTACGCGTCGCAGATGCTGGACCTTTGCGATAGCGGAAAGGCGCTTGAGGACATCGACACGACGACTGCTATCAGCTACTTGTCTCGCTTAACCGCGCAGGTACGCGACATTCTAAGGTTTAACGCGTTCGGTCAAAAATACTATTATCGGTTTGTAACTCTTCGTGTATTGGCGCAGACCGCGTTGCTGTCCCGTCACCTCGAGACAAAACTATCCCCGGAGGCCACCCTCACGGAGCTGATGAAACAACTGGCCGAAAGCCAAACACAAGCCCAGCTAGCTGCCAGCGACCTGAAGAAAGCCCAAGACGCGCTCATGGAGGCTGAAAGGAAAGTGCAGCAGGTCACCGAGGAGACGAAGAAGAGTGCCGAGGACCTAGGGAAGCGGCTGGAGGTTCTGCAGAAAGACAACTAGGCACTGGGAGCTGAGAATGTGGATCTGCATAACGACAATCAAAGGCTATCTAGAGCTCTAGAACAGGCCTCCGTGTATATCGAAGAATCTGAGTGAATGAGCCGAGGCCTGTTCAGCTTAATCTCACAGCTGCGCCTCTTCTTCGCTGGAATGGGACTCGCCTCCCGGGAGCCAGGGCATGCCGAGGGGGAGGGTATGGAAAGCATCACCTGGCTGAGCAAGGGCCTTGAACATGCGAGAGATGGTCTTCGGTCGTACGGCACCATTTGCGCCCGGATAGGCTGGACAACGGCTTACTCTACCATGGAATCACTGGCCACGCCTCGACGCTCGGAGATTCGTGAGTCTGCGTGCCAACTGCTATCCCAGTGCTGGGGTGATCGTGCTATGTACAGCCAACTGCAGTAATGGCTAAGCCCCCTTGGTAACATCTTGGGGCGAAAGTTCTGGAAGCCCCTCGGCAACGACCTTGCCGAAGGCCTTGCTCGCGAGGCAGCTGCTCGCCTGGCTGCATCCGCCCCCACCGGTAATACCCCAGTTTCCGATGGACGAAGGGAAACCGGCCCGCTGACTGGTGGTGCGGATGGCAGCACCAACACAGCCCCTGGCGCTTCAGGCCACGGCGCCAGTTTGCCCGCTGCTGCCGCCACCACTACTGTTCTGGCTCTGGCACCGAAGAGCCCCTCGACCCCGAGGCACCTTCCACAGCCGCTCTGGAGACCCAGGTGTGAGTTCGTCCTTATCTAAGGCCACGGTACCTTCTAGGTTAGCTAGCACTCCATGGGTTGTGATTTTTGTATGGCAATCGTAAGCGTCTAGCGCTCTGATGGCTCTCCCCTTGTAACTTAGGCATCTTTTGGAATAAAACTTAGTTCATTATTCACCTAAATTACCCATTGCACTTTCCCTAAGATTGTGTTTGTTACTTTTCTCTAGAACACACCTCCCGAGGATGCCTCCGCGGTTCCGCCGGATGCCACGATACTGGACATAGCTCCAGTATCTATCAAAGTGCCGGGGGTTGGGGAAGCCCCTGGCGATACCTGATTCGTGGTGTGCATTGGCGGCATTGGAAGCGTGAGCACCCTGAAGGGAATTTTACAGAATTCCTGTCTTCCATTGATGAAGAGAATGAGCGCATTAAAGCGGCTTGCTTGCACGTTTCCCCGGAAGTGCTACTTCGTCGGCGCATGCGCCGTGACGCCCGAAGGGTGAGCAGCGGCACTGCGGCCGAGCCCCTTATTTTGTTGCCAGCACCGAAGGCAGAGCCAATCAAGATTTCTAGTGATAGCTCTAGTTTGTCTCATGGCGATGCTTCATCTAGCAGTTCGTCTGACCTGGACCTGGAGACTCTCCGGCAAGCGGCACAGACACCCTTCAGCCGCTTGCAAATTATTGCCGACTTGGAACGGTGCCGACGGAGCATACCGCAAGCACGTCGCCAGATAGAAGAATCAAGCACCACACTTAGTGATTTGGTTGAGCAGCACCGCGAGTTATCAAAAATGCTCAACGAACTGAAGCGGTTGCCTTGAAGAGATGTACCTAGCTCAGGGACCTTGAGCCCCTTAGCGTGTTGGGCCTTCGGGCCATTGTATATCTAATGCCCTCGGGCTCTAGTAAAACCTCACGCCTTCGGGCAGATCCTGTATCCCCCTGCCCTCGGGCTTGTGTTGTTTTAAAGAAAATGGCATACCAGTTAATATTCAAACTTACGCGGAAATGTGCAGCAATGGAAAATTATATACTAGTTGCTATTCTATGTGCCGAATGCCTCGTCAGGCCTTGGCAAACTTCGAACCGTAGTTGTTCGGCATCAGGCCCATGTAGCGCTTGGCTTTTCGGACTTGCCTTTCTGGAGCATCAGACCGTAGTTGTCCGGCATCGAACCGTAATTGTTCGGTTAATGGCCGTAGTTGCCATTTTAAAAATGACAGGAATTAACTAAAGTAGCATCATCTTACCTCATTGAGCACGTAATGTTTTCGTATGCTTGCTCTACTGACCTGTCGAACATTGAACCGAACTGCACGCCCCCATTGGGCAGCTGCGGACGCAGAGTAGAGCAATCGGGACGCAGCCTGATGGACTCCACGGGACGTAACCCAGCACGACTTTTTAAGATGCAGCCCGAATGTCTCCTCGGGACATATCCCGGAATGACTTTTAAGATGCAGCCCGAATGGCTCCTCGGGACATATCCTGGAATGACTTTTTAAGACGCAGCCCGAACGGCTCCTCGGGACATATCCCGGAATGACTTTTTAAGACACAGCTCGAATGGCTCCTCGGGACATATCCTGGAATGACTTTTTAAGACGCAGCCCGAACGGCTCCTCGGGACATATCCCGAAACACACTAACTAGGTGAAGCATGACACTGGGAACATATATGTTCTATTCCAGCTTTAGATACACCAAAACAGTTATGACAACTATGGGAACGACCAGCTGCTCCTCACACGTAGAAATGCTTCAAAGCATCAGCATTGTAGGTGTGTTGCATTGGGGAGCCGTCCAATTCCAACAGATGATAGGCCCCCGGCCTGTTTGATCGGTCTACAATGAAGGGACCCAGCCACTTGCTACACAGCTTGCCGACGCTGATTGGGTTAGGGTTGCGCCGAAGGACTAGATCACCTGGTGCAAACTCCCTCGCGTGAACCTTGCGATTGTATGTCTTCTCAAAGGATGCAATGTGTTTGTGAAGGTTGGCGACTGCTTGCATGCATACTTCTTCCAACATGTCCTTTGCCACATCATCTTCATTGGCATGAGGCCTGATTGTGCGCAGTGATCCAGCCCGTATCTCCTCTGGCGTGACCGCTTCGGCACCATACAATAGCCGAAAGGGAGAGAAACGAATGGACCTTGTAACAGTTGTTCTGATGGACCAGAGAACATTCGGCATCACTTCGACCCATTTTCCCTTTGGCAAGCCAATCAGAGAACGAGAAATCCCGGAGAACAAGTTACCATTCATTTGTTCCACCGCTCCATTGGCCCTCAGATTAATGACGGAAACATCACACTTCTTCACTCCCAGACTAAGGCAGTATTCTTTGAACTCGAGCCCCTCGAACTGCTTACCATTGTCCACAGTGAGCTCCAACGGAACCCCAAAGTGACAGACCACATTCTTCCAGAAAAATTTCCTGACATTTCCAGCTGTTATCTGAACCAGTGGCTCGGCCTCTACCCATTTGGAAAAATAATCTATAGCTACCACAGCAAACCAATAGCCCCCCGGAGCAGTAGGTAATAGTCCAACAATATCGATCTCCCAACGGGCGAGGGGCCAAATCGGAGGAATTGGTTGTGGCCGGTAGGTGAGATTGTCGGCCCATCCACTGACACCCCGCACACACCCGAACTAGGTCTTCGGCATCACGAACAGCTGTAGGCCAATAGAACCCCTGGCGAAATGCTTTAGCCACCAAGGCCCTCAGAGCCAGATGTGAGGAACACAGCCCCTCATGGATTTCTCGTAACAACTTCTGTCCCTCCAGCCGGCTCAGACAACGAAGCAGAGGAGCGCAAACACCCCTCTTGTACAGAATGTTATCAACAATAGTGTATCCCCAACACCGATGCAATATTCTCTACCGCTCCTCCTTATCATCCGTAACATATCGTCCTTCAAGACATGCTCGAATGGGAGCCCTCCAATCTTCGGCCGTGATGGCCAACACCCTTCGACCTTTTACCTCCGGCGCAGTTGCTGATTCATTCATAACCTCATGAAGCACATCACCAGCCACCGGACGCTGTCCGGCCGCAGCCTTGGCCAATGCATCTGCTTGTCCATTTTCAGTGCGGCGGATATTGCGAACCTCAAAGCCCAAGAAGTACTTATCCATCTCTCTTACTTTACTGATGTACCGAGTCATCTCTGGATCGCTAGCCTGATACCCTTTTACACGCTGGGCTAAGGCCAACTGAGAATCACAGTAGATGACCAACCTCCTAGCCCCCAAGGCTTGAGCTTGCCGAAGGCCCAACAATATGCCTTCGTACTCCGCTGCATTGTTTGTTGTTTGGAAAGCCAACATGGCAGAGAACCGCATGGCTTGCCCCCCGGGAGATGTTATGACTGTGGCACACCCTGCTTTGGAGGCCCCCAAGCACCATCAGTGTGAACTGTCCAAACTGGATCCTCCGACATATCCTGAGCTAGGTCTTTAGCTTCACCATGAGGGGTCCATTCGGCCACAAATTCCGCCAACACTCCAGCTTTGATGGCCTTGCGAGCAAGGAAGGTGATGTTATATTGAGCCAACTCAGCCGCCCATTTCAACACCACGCTAGAGGCCTTTCTATTTGCCAACACATCTCGTAGTGGATATCTGGTAGGTATGGTGATAGGGTGATCATCGAAGTACTGCCACAATTTACGTGAAGCCATGACCACAACATACAACATCTTGTCCACCACAGTGTAGTTACATCGTGATGCCATTAGCGTTTCTGACACATAATACACTGGCAACTGCTGAAAAGTATCATTGCCCTTCGATGCTTCATAGACCAAAACGGCACTTACTGCCTTCGGCGCTGCAGCAATATATACCAACAGAGGAGCCTTGGGCGGGGGCGGTTTGAGAGTGGTGAGTTCAACAAGTACTTTTGGAGCGTCTCGAATGCCAACTGTTGCTCCTCACCCCATGTGAATGCCCAGGGACTGCGAAGCACTTCAAAGAAGGGTAAGCTCTTTTCAGCCAATCGAGAGATAAACCTACTCAATGCTACAACACGGCCAGTGAATTTCTGCAACTCCCGAATAGATGCCGGAGGCTGCAAATCTATGATTGCCTTGATTTTGACCGGGTTCGGATTAATTCCCTCCTTCGACACCAGATACCCCAGTAATTTTCCCGAACGGACCCCGAACATGCACTTCACGGGGTTTAGTCGCATCCCTACCCTCTGCAGGTTGGCAAATGTCTCTGCCAGGTCTTTCACATTGTCCGCCTCTTTGACGCTCTTGACAACAATATCGTCAATATAAGCTGCCGCATTGTGGCCCATCTGTGTCCCCAACATAGCTTTAATAGTACGTGAGAAAGTAGCCCCGGCATTCTTCAGCCTGAAAGGCATTCGGTTGTAACAATAAGTCCCCCCTGGTATCTGAAATGCTATCAAAGGTTGATCCTCTGTAGCCAGACTTGATGAAACCCCGAGTAACCATCCAAAAACTCAGCAACGCACAACCTACCGTTTCATCCACCAACTGGTCTATGCGAGCTAGCAGGAAGTCATCCTTCGGGCAATGTTTGTTCAACGTTGTGAAGTCAATGCACATGCGCCACTGGCCATTTGGTTTCTTGACCAACACAGGGTTCACGAGCCAGATAGTTCTATCAATGGGCCGAACGATATTTGAATCCAGCAATTTTTGCACCTCAGCCCTCAAGATGCTGGCCTTCTCCTCTGTCCAAACTCTGATTCGCTGCTTGATCGAACGCACCTTCGGGTCGACGTCCAACCGATGCTCAGCAATTGACCTGTCGATACCGGGGAGATCTTTTGGCGACCATGCGAAGACATCCGTATTCTTTCTTAAGAATTTCATCAGTTGTGCCTCCACATCCTGTGATAACTCCCTGCCAATCATAACCGTTTCATCCGATCGATCGGCACACAGCACAACTTCTTTGGTGCCTTCAACCGGAGTGACCTTGGGTACCCACTTGGGTGCTGCCGGTGGTTCCACTGCAGGACTCTTGTCCTGATACTCTTCGGCTATAACATGGATGTGATGCTGTCCCGACGATGACCCAAACTCCAGCCTCCGGGCCTCAACTTGATCCCCATACACCGTGATGACACCCTCTGGTCCGGGCATCTTCATACAGAGGTATCCATGGTGAAGCACTGCCAGGAATTTATTGATAACCCTCTGGCCCAACAGAGCATTATAAGGATAGTACATCTCCACCACGTCAAAACAAATGTCCTCCGTCCGGTGTCCCCCTAAGCCAGAGAACGACACTTTCAGCACAATACTACCTATCGCATGAATGGGTTCTCCTCCAAACCCTTGTAGCGGAACTGAAGAAGCATGTAGGTCGGACCTGCCATACCCCATTTTTTCAAGAGTACTCCAGAGAATGACATCGGCTAAACTCCCTCCATCAAGCAAGACTTTGCATACATCGAAACCATTCATATTGACCGCCATTACGAAGGCATCATCATGTGGAAATATCATCGGCCTCAAATCAGCCGTTGAGAAAGATATCGGCGTGTCCATCCAATGAGTAACCCCGACCGGAGGGTATGCAGCCACATGATTCACTTGCCACAAGTACTCTCGGCGTTGCCTCTTAGAGGGGAACTCATGCCCCGATCCACCAGTGATAGCAAAGATCATGCCACGAGATGCCCCCGAATTCTAAATGTGCTGTATGGGTGGCGCTCCTTCGGGATAGTCGTCCGGCTTCAGCTGTAGTGGAAGCGGTAATTGCTCCGTCGGAGGAGCCAGAAGTGTGAGCTGGGGCGGAGGGGGTGGTAACGCAACTACTTGTGGCGGTGGGGCGGGATGATGGTACTGCGGAAATGGCGCCTGGTGAAAATGCGGGGGAGGAGGGTAGAAGGCAGCGGCATGTGTGTATTGGGTATGCATCACTGGATTAGTTTGCTCAGCCTCTCGCCGCACTCTAGCATCGGATAGCGCTTTGATATCGGGGCAGTAATTGGAGCTGTGGGTGCACCCTGGGCCATGAAATGCGCAGTAAAAAAGTTGACCCGTCCGGGGCTGCCTCGGTCCCGGACGCGGCGGCGGTGGCCGAGGGCATCTGGGTGCTGACTCCGAGGCCCCCCCCCCCCCCCTTGCTGGACATTGAAGACCTCATGCCGTGTAAAGTTGTGGCCTACTCCACCTTGACTCGGATGCCAACCTCTGGTATTCAGATTTTGCCCCCGCCCCATCATCGCATCCAAGCGCACCTTTCAATGTTCTTCCTCTTCGTCCTCCTCTACCCGTGCCTGCCCTTCCAAGATGCTCAGCAACTGATCCAGAGTCTAGGGTTGCTTTACCCGGATAGCACTTCTGGCTGTTCCCATCCGGAGCCCCTTTGCAACAGACTCAATCACCGTGGCATCATGTATGTCGGATACCTGACATTTCAAGTGTATGAACCTCCGAGTATAGTTGGCCAGCGTTTCACCATCTCTCTGCACACAAGCAGCCAGATCCCGAGCTCCCATAGGCTTGGCATGATTTCCCCTGAAGTGCACTGAGACTCCCTCTTAAGTTGCGCCAATGACCGAATGCTCCCCGGTGACAGCTTAGCGTACCAGGTACCTGCTATTCCTTCCAATGCTAATGGGAAAGTCTTTGCCTTTACTGTGTCATTCCCTCCGGCTGACTCCACAGCCGTCTCATACCTCATGAAAAACTATTTAGCATCTGAAGTCCCTGCAAATGTTGGCAGCTTGACCGAAGCCAATCTCGCGGGCCACTGCACCGCCTGTAATTCGGCTGCCAAGGGAGAATTGGGATCCGCTGGCTGCGTCGGATGAAGGCTTCCAGTGGAATGTGCCCTTACCCCTTCTTCACGAAATTCTTCATACCCCGTAGCCTGCTCCGTAGGGATCCCGCCTCCCCGAAGGATCTCCAACTATCTGCTCAGCTGCTCCTGCCGCCTCTTGGCCGCTTCAATTCTCTGGTTATAACCAGCCTCCTGCTGCGCTAGATTTTGCAGAGCCTGTGCCCGCAGCATCTGTTCTTCGGCTACCCTTTTCTGCCTTTCAACTTCCTGTTCCATCAACCTTACGTTCTCCTCCTCCCGTAGTGCATCCTCTTACTTCTTCCTGATACGCTCCTCCGCTATCCGACTAGCATATTCTGCCTCCTCCTGCATGAGCTGCCCACCGGCAGTCTCTCCCTCAGTCACAACTTCTTGCCCACCTTCGTTGACCTTATCGGATGCCTCTTCGACAAGGCCTTTAGCTCCTTCCCGAAGCGGGCGCGCCCCAGCCACGGTCGACGTTTCCGGGCGGACGACCTCCACTGCCGCCCTACTTCGGGTTGTTGCCTGTTGCGACAAGCCCGAAGCGGGTGGTCTCTTTCCCCCTACCATGCCTACGTGCTTTGTTGTTCAAGTCCCCACGGACAGTGCCAGCTGTTGTGGTTACAAGTCCAGAACAAGCAATTGATGGGCTAACCGAGGGCTGGACTGGCCGAAGGTCCCTCGGACAAGCTAAGACAGGAAGGAACAAAGCCAAGCTACAACGCTAGTGCCGAAGGGCTCATACTGGTGCTCTTCGGCTAATGAACTCTGTACAGGAAGGTTCTGATGGCAGAGGCACGTCTTGTCCCGCTCAGAGGTGCAGGTGAGCACTTATAGATCTACGCTCACCTACCCTCCGGGCATGTTTACAGATTTGCCCTAGACCTTACATTACACATCTTACTACTTAACCTAAGGGTATTCTAGAACTTTAATCTTCCTGTAGTACACGCCCCCCGGTTGTCATCCTCTAGCGTCTGCGCCCGGGGCCCACCACGCCGTACGGCCTTCGGCCGTACCGGCCTTCGGACGCCTGCTGGGCCGAAGGCCTTCTGGGCCGCCAGTCCAGCTGGACCTTGCTTATTATTGCTGGGCTGTCTTCTGGGCTTGGGGAGACTATGGGGTGGGCATTCCCCCAATAGTAGATTTTGTAGGTATTATTCAGCTCTATTATTCGAGTCACTTTATTGATTTTATCTATAAATTGGTTAAATCTAGTTTTATCTACGGTGTTTGAATACTGTCTCGATTAAGTTCGATCTATTCAAATTAGTAAGGTTGCATCGGTTTCGACCTCTTATTGGATAGATAGGGTTAGATTTGATCAGTTTATAGACAGAGTCGATAGGGTTCTATCGAGACGTTTAGCCGATAGGTTATCACGGTTCAATCAACTTTCTGATGCTTAATTGATCATATCATTTATTTTGATAGTCGTTTGCCCCCTTGCTTAAATAAGATAGAGTTTATGATTGCGAGGCATATTTGCAATACCATCTAATGAAATCTATCGACCTGATGCCATCGACAGAGCAAGTGTATGCGTATTTACTGTAGATCTATCGACTCTAGCACTTTTCATCGACTTGGCCAGTCCTTTCGTGAATACTGTAGATTTATCGACTCTGGCCGGTCAACTCATTCTTTTATCGGCATTTATAATCCTAGACTATTTATTGAATTAAATTTTGCCAATAAGTCGATACAATCAGCTGATTAGCCTAATTTCTTTCATTTTCATTATTTTATGTAATAGCCTCGGCTGATTTCACGAATAGTGACTATCGGCTTTCTTCATCGGCCTGTCCTAGGCCGGTGACCCATGTCATCTGACCATTTATCTCTTTGTCAGTTTGCAGGGAAAATCGACTGGCACGCCCCGGTTTCTTGTATTGAGCCTGCATTGGAGTTAAGCAGATCTCCCAGGTCACGCGTGGTGATTTTCATGTCAACACTATCATTTTCTTCCTTTTGTCTTTCCAGCAATTCCATAAATTCAATCATTTTAGGAAGTGAAGCATTAATAACATCATCATCATCACTACTACTAGTATAAGAGGAATGCCTATGTTTAGATTTTGATACCTTGGATCCTCTTGCCATGAAGCACTTGTGAGTGTTGTCAACAACATCATCATCACTCAGGCTTCAAAATAGCAAGGTGTTGATAGGAGTGACTCCAATGGCAAGTGTAGCAATGCCGCCCTCATCCGAGTCGGATTCAGAGGAGGAAGATGATGAGGAAGATGAGTCATCAGAATTCCATTCTTGGCCAATGTGAGCTTCACCTATTCTATGCTTTTTGTACTTGACTTTCTTGCTAAGTTTGTCTTTCTTTCTTTCTACCTTGCTTTTCTTCTTTGGACATTCCGCAATAAAGTGTCACCATATTCATAGCAAGTTCTCTTTGAGTTTCTTGCTTTGCCTTTGTCATAGATTTTCATCTTGTAGCCATCCTTTTTAAGGAATGACTTGAATCTTCTCACAAGCCAAGCCATCTCATCATCATTATCTTCATCACTAGAATCAACCATTTTCTTTTTCTTCTTCTTGTCCTTATTTTCATTAGTCTCAAGAGAGGCTTTGAGAGCAATTTCTTTCTTCTCTTCTTCACCTTGTCCCAGTAAGGTGTTCACTCTTTTTGCTTCATCATCTCTTTCCTTGTAAGTGAGAAATCTTCCTAGTACTTCATCCGTACTAAAGTTCTTGAAGTTTTCTTTCTCTCAAACAAAGTCACAAGCATTTTGATTCCATGGTTGCAAAGCAAGAAGCAATCTCTTGTTGACCTCAATGGTGTCAAGTTTGATTCCTAGTGCTCTTCTTTTGTTCACAATTTCCATAAGCCTATCATGAACTTCTTGTGGCCCTTCACCGGCCTTCTTAATGAACAAGTTTTACTTCCCTCTTAGGATGTCTTCTCTTGCCTCTCTAATACCTTCGGTTTCTTCATAGATGACTTCAAGCTTCTTCCAAATGTCATGAGCTTTCTTGATTCCTATCACCTTTTCATACTCTTTTGGTGATAGGGCGGAAACAATGGTGGATGCGGCTTGATAGTTGTGATTGAGCTTGATCTCATCATTAGTGGTTGGGTTTTCTTCATCTTCCAACTTAAAACCTTGCTTCATAATTTTCAAGATCGGCCTTCTCATAGACCCCAAGTATAGTTCCATTCTATACTTTCAATGATCATAGAATGTGCCATCAAAGTGTGGTAGTTTTTTGGATCCACTTCCAATGTACTCATTTTTGAGTTATAGTTGAATTGCACATTGTTGTATCTAACTCCCGAGTCATCCTTGTTACTCTCGGTCCCGGCACCGGATGTTTCCGGTGTAGTATCCTTTGGTTTTTCCATATTCTTCAGCATTTATCTTCAAGTGGTTAAGCCTTCAAGAAGATCCTGCTCTGATACCAATTGAGAGTTACCTAGAGGAGGGTGAATAGGCAAACCTAAAAAAATCCTGCAAAATTGGACTTAAACAAATTTATCAGTCTCACTAGAAGTGCCGATGATGGGGATCAGTGGTGTCAATGGTCACTGCCGATGGGTGATCGGCAGTGTCAATGGATGAGCAGACAGTCGAGTGAAAACTAGATTTAAGTGGTTTCGCAGTTACTAGGTGATATTTGACTACAACAATAGTTTAGAGGAAGCTTTATAACAGTATGGAAAACAAGTAAGCAAGGCATACACAAGTAGATCTAGTAATTGAAGCAAATACAAGAACAAACCCTAGATGTTGAATAAAGGAACAACAAGTAATTAAAGGAGCATACAGAGACACAAGATTTGTTATCGAAGTTCAGGCTCACAAAGAACCCTACGTCTCCGTTGAGAAGTCCACAAAGGACCGTGTCTCTTTCAACCCTATTCTCACTCAAGCGACCACAAAGATCAAGCTCAAGTTCTTCACTATCAATTCCCCTGTGGGAGGGTAATACAAACTTCCCGAGACGTCACCACACAAGTTGGGAGCTCTACGGTCACCACTAACCGTCTAGGAGCGAAGCTCCAAGAGTAACAAGAACAAGTCACAAAGATGACTAAATCGAATGCTCAAGAGTAGAATGATGCTCTTTTCACTAGGAAACAATGGTTCACCCAAACCCTAGCTCAAAGGATGAACCTTTGACTTGGAGAGGGAGAGTGAGGAGAGTGAAGCTCAAAAGTGCCAAATGATTTTCGGGTTGGAAGAAGGCACGAAGTGGGGTGTGAGCCTTTTATACAATGGCTCAAAAAGAGTCGTTGGCCTGTCTGGACGCCCCGCACCAGCACTGTCGTTCGAGCCATTAGCGTTGCCGGTAGGGTTTCTGACACACTGTTATAGATCTGCAGGCAAGAAATCGACCCATATCGGCACTGCTGGTGAGGCAGACACAGAGAAGACCAATGGTCTATGGGGACCTTGACCGGCACTGCCGATCACAGTAAGCTAGAGAACCCGAGGAAAAACTACTCTCTACAGGGAGGGGGTCGGCACTGCAAATATGAAGACCGGCACTGCCGATGAGCTACAGCCAGAGTCAGACAGAAAGAGTTGCTCTATAGGAGCTATGACCAGCACTGCTGATTAGGTGAATCGGCACTGCTGATGAGGGACAGCCAGAAAGCCAGGGAGTACAGCCTTCTCTTGAGGGTGAGACTGGCACTGTCGATGCTGGGAAGATAGAAGCTAGAGAAGTGTCTCGGCATTACAGCACCTTTGTGAAGTGGGATCGGCACTGCTGGTGAGGGACACCAGCACTGTCGATGAAGATAAAAACAGAGGACAACATAAGTGGTTTTATGGGAAATTTTGAGCATTTGACTTTACCACATTTGTGAATTATACCCCTCTTGATAGTACGGTGTACCTATACTCATGGAATAAAAATTAAACTCCATGATCTTCATTCTTGAGTAGTTTTTGGACCTTCAATTTGAGATAAATGACCATCTCCTTTGCCCTTTTTCTTTTAACATATTTCATTCATCAATTTGAGGTAGTCATCTACACACATGCTCAATAAAAACATTAGTCCATTCTTAATTGTATTGATGTCAATCACCAAAACAAAATTAGGGGCCTAGATGCACTTACAATCTCCCCCTTTTTGGTGATTGATGACAATACAACTAACTTTATAGAAAATTGCAATAAGTTTCATTTTGTGATAAAAAAGACATGTGGAGCTCCCCCTAAGTGTGTGCATGTGAGAAAATTTGCAATAATTTAAGCAATAGAGTGAGACAAAATGCATATGACAAGAATTTCCACACAAATGTATCTAGAAATGGAAAACCAACAATACATCATCACAAAGGATATGAATAGCACAATAACTCATAAAAAACAAATGGAGGATTACAAGAACAATCTAAGCAAATAGTTGTACAAGCCACAAGCACAAACGGAATTACAAACCACGAACCACACAAACTTGTCCATCACTCTCACACCTCACAAAATAAAAACTAAAAGATAAAGAATAAGTACTTTTCCCCATTGGCATCACAACACCAAAAAAGGAAAAGATGGGACAGAAACACACTAAGTCACCCATCCACACTATCGGCGTCATCGTCCTTATCATCATCATTGTCTCCTGCCGGCTGCACCAACTGGGACGCCTGAGTGTAGAATCCCATGGATCATCATAGGAAGTGATATCTGGCAGAGGAGTGAGCTCTGTAGGGGGTGGCAGCTGAACATTAGCAGAGGATGCGAGAAGAGACATACTGATCTCATCTGAGTAAGCATCTCATGCTGCTCCCGCACGGCAACTGTTGTGTCCCAGCACATGCAAAGTATCGACTTTCTAGCACGGGTGACCTTGGATGAGCGACGGCGAGGAGCAATACTAGGGCCTGCGACAGTTGGTGTTGCTACTGAAGTCTGATGGACATTTGTAGCTGTTGGAGGAGGTGATCCATCTCTGGGAGGCGTGGCAATGAGAGGAAATTTATTCAGCATGACTAAAGAATGCTTGTGATCGCAGATGAACTGAGAGCCCCCAACACGTAGAATCATCTTCATGATGTAAGGAGCATAGATCAAAGAAGCCTTACTAGTATAGGAGTTGTGGAGGATCTTTGTCCATATGAAGTCAAAACACTGAATGGCTTGACTCCCTCTCTCATAGCAAACATGAGGGTCTTGGTGGAACTTAGAATATGTGTGTGATCCCCCACCTCAGGAGTCAAAGTCACTCGAAGCATGTCGTTGAGAACATGAAACTAAGGCTTCATGCCATGATATGAACCGAACTCAACACCATGCTTTGGATCTGCATAGCGGGCATTATACATGAAGGCCCACTCACTCCCCTCCTAAGGATCAAAGATGGCCTCTTTGGGCTTCGCTCTGTCAGTCTCATCAAAACCGAGAATCTGTGAGAAGTTTAAGTAGGTGATAGTGAAGCGGTTACCCTCAATAGTCCAGTGCAGCTTGGAGTCCATGTGATTTTCCTCCTCAATCTGAATCCACAAGGTAGAGTAAAACTAGGCAATAATCACATCATTCCAGTGCTGATGCAAGCCCATGATACATGTCAGGTTCCTCCAATCACATTCGGCCCGGATCAGCTGAAAAGTGGCGTCATTAGCTGCTGCCATCCTGTCCTAGTCAATGCACTTCATGGGAGCAACTCTATGAGTGGTCTTATTCAAGATGTTCTTGTACCAGGCAACCTGAGTCAGGTCCCAAAATCTGATATCTGAGATGCCTGGGTGCTTGGGCTGGGTCCAGGGGTTAGTGTGGCGATACTCTATCATCTCATTCCTGGACGGAGCCACTGGAATCCTGAACTGCTCAGACACCTAAGGTGCCAATAGCTGATATGTGATGGAGGAGCGCATGGGTCCATGGACAGGCTCATGGATAACCACATCCCCAGACTCATCACCCTCCTCATCCTCCTAATGAGCTACCTCTTCCTCTTCCTGACTCTTCCTCTTCCTCGGAGCCTTCTACGCTCTCCTCATTATCATTGGGAGATGGAGAGTAAGGTGGAAGGGCTATGCCTTTGCCCTTCCCACGACCCAAACCAAGACCACGGGAGGAGGTTTGGCCAAGGTCTCCACCAATGCCCTGTTTGCCACCTCCACCTCTACGAGCAAGGTGCCAGGCAGTGGAGTCGAAGTCCTCGTCGGAGTCACTGGGAGTGCCCAGATGCTTATGCCTCTTGCAACCTGCCATCAGTCAAGGAGAGAAGAAGTGGTGTAAAAAAGTGCAATAAAACAATACCGAACTATTGTCTGTTTGCCCTGAACTCAGTAGTGTCGGTGGGTCAAACAGAGAGCAACCCGAGTGCAAAGCTCTCTAGTTGGCCCAACCGACAGTGCTTATGACTACCATTGGCAGTGCTGATCAGTTCAAACTGAATGCTGCAATGGTTACAAAGTGTTTTGAAATCTACTAATCGGTCGTGCCGGTGGTGTACCATTGGCAGTGCCGATCGAGGGGGAATGAAAACCTAAAACCACTAAAAATTGAAATTTAGTCACTAAAACTCTACCAAATTGCATGGGTGACTAAATTACTCCTAGATGATCATCTCTATCAAGTGAACTTATGCAAAAACATGAGGCATTGCAAGATTCAAATGATGGAGATTTTCAAAAATACCATCAAAAACTCCTTCAAATCTGGGAGGGGATGGAGGAGTGAAGGTCTAGGAGACGATTTGATCCACTTCCCGCTTGATTCCATAAAGATTTGCAAGGTTAATGGAGCGGAGGAGTTTGGTTAGGGTTAAGGAGGAGAGAGAGAGGCGGCGAGGTGGGGCTAGAACTGGGAATCGACTCGGTCCCGTGAGCGGACCGAGTAGATTTCAAAAGTTGAACCCCGCATTGGCAGTGCCTGTGCTGGGAATCGGCAGTGCTGGTGCGGGTCAATACACAAGATCCAGGCCTGCATCAGAAGTGCCAATGGTGACCATCGATAGTGCCGATAAGGGCTGCCCGAGGGAAAAAAAAAGTCCTAGATAGCATGCTCTCTGTTGGACACCTGATCGGCAGTGCTGATAGGAGTACCAGTAGTTTCGATCCACCAAAGATCAGATAGAATAGAATACAAAAAAAGATAGGAGGGGAGTTTTCAAAATATCTTTTTATGGACAAGGGGCCATCTTGACATCATATGGTCAGCCAACAATCAACAATTCATAACTATGACCATATTTTGACAAGATTTGATCTGGTGATCAAGAAACAACATCAATAGCACAGATAATTAATATTTGACATAAAGCAATGATTTTTGCAATAAAGAAACAATCACCATTCAGATGTGCACATCCTCTACATCACACTGCTAGAATCAAGAATATTTAGTTCACTCCTAAGATAACAAAACCTTTTTTCATCTAGAGGCTTGGTGAAAATATTGGCTAGTTGATCTTCGGTTCGCACATGACTAACTTCTATATCCCCCTTGATAGAATGATCTCTCAAAAAGTGGTGGCGGATATCTATATGCTTTGTGCGCAAATGCTCAACAGGGTTATAAGCAAGCTTTGTGTCACTCTCATTGTCACATAGGAGAGGAACATAGGTCAATTTGTAACCGTAGTCCTTTAGAGTTTGTCTCATCCAAAGTAGTTGTGCACAACAACTACCGGCTGTAGCATACTCCACTTCGGCCGTGGAAAGTGCAACGGAATTTTGTTTCTTGGATGATCATGACACTAGGGATCTACCCAAGAATTGGCATGTCCCAGAGGTGCTCTTTCTATCTACCTTATCCCCGGCATAATCCGCATCAGAATAGCCTAATAGGTTGAACTTTGAACCCTTGGGGTACCAAAGGCCTAGGTTGGGTGTGTGAACCAAATATCTTAAAATTCTCTTAACGACCACCATGTGACACTCCATAGGAGCGGCTTCAAAATATGCATACATACACACACTAAGCATGATATCGGTCCTAGATGCACAAAGATAAAGCAATGAGCATATCATGGAGCGATATATCTTTTGATCGATGGGCTTGTCCTTTTTGTTGAGGTTGAGGTGGCCATTTGTTGGCATGGGAGTTTTGATGGGCTTGGCCTTGTCCATGTCAAACTTCTTCAATAAGTCTTGTGCGTACTTGGCTTGACATATGAAGGTGTCCTCCTTGAGTTGCTTCACTTGGAAGCCTAGAAAGAATGTCAATTCTCCCATCATGGACATCTCGATGATGGGTTCGAGAATTACCATCAGTATTATGGGGGCTTCAGACTAATGTCAGTCGGGCAATGGGTCACTCACCGTTCTCGCTAGTTTAAGGGTCGGAAGTGATGTTGTCGATTGAGGTATTGTTTACTTCGCCATGAGTTGTAGCATATGACGAGGAGGTTTCCAACAATGGTAGATGTGATGACCTCCTCTTGCTCAAAGAAAAATGAGACGTTACCCTGATGCGGTCAGCCAGATATCAGCAAAGCCTTCGATGATACCATGACAAGATCACGGGATCTCGTCATTGGAGATTCGGTGTTAAAGCAAGTGCAGTCCACTGTCTGAAAGCACAACTTATCGGCTCCATGGGAGGTCCGTTTCATCGTCAAGGAGGTCACTCGGCTAGGCACTTACCAATTTATGCGCAAAAATGGATCAGACCTCCCTAGCTCTTGGAACATAGCTTAGCTACGTCATTTTCACACTTAGCTTTAATAATCTATTTGTTTTCCTTTATTATTGTATAGTATCATAGCATCAATAATAAATACCATGCAGTCATGATAAGTTGTCATAAAATCTCTGATTGACTGATTTTTATTGTCTTAGTCTAGTCATGACTCAGCTTTTGTCTCTCGATATTACCACAACTCACACATGTTTGACCAAGTGGGTTCTTAGTATCCAAGGTTCATGTCATTTGTTGAGGATGAGTCGATTTTCCTAATTTGCATATGCTTGACCGAGTGGGTTCTTAGTCTCTATGGTTCATATCGGTTATTAGGGGGATCGATTTTGAGCGCTGACATGCGGCATGTATTGGTTGTGAGTGTTTAACACGAGTTCATACAATATATGACAAAGCAGTGTGACAAAAGCATTCACTACATTACTGGTAGTGAATCCAGATCTCAAGGATCTATTGGTTTATAAAATTCATTAGAACAATGTTTATGAATTACAGTTTAACTACAAGTTCAGCCTATAACTTCCCATTACACTCATGTAAGGGATCCAGTTCTATTTGATCAACCAAGGCACTGGTTGTATCTTGAGCTTGGGCCACTAAGGCTTCGCACTGTTCATCTGTCAAGGTCCTCCTGGAAGGCTTCCACAACAGTTTCCAGCCGTATATCTGGAGTATGCGATTTGGCAATAGCCAGCACTTGAGCGCCCACCAAACCTGCGATACGACTGGAGTGCTTCTAAATCTTGCTGGGGACTTCTTGTAGCCGAGTGCTGAGATTGCGGCACTTTGGTGGCTTTTCTTCCGGCATGACGTATTGAACAACCACCTCGGCATCTTTTTTCAGAGCTATAAGAGACCAGCAAAGATTTTGATCACCTTCAATAAATTTCTTTTGCAAAAGCTCATAAGCCTTTTTTGATCCTACAGAGACGCAAGTATCAGCATTGGCCTACAAACAAGGACTCGGTGGTGAAGCAAGCTCATTGGATAATTCTATCAAAAAGAAAATCTGTGAACATATGGGTCACAGCCTGGTCAGGAGTTCTTAATATAACAGCATACCTGAAATTTTGAACAACAGTTCATCCACTAGGGATGAACGCGATTGTAGTTCTGAAGCAATGTGGCTTACTACAAACCTCTCTTGTGCCAACTGATTTTTAGTATCTATAGCTCTAGCACATGTGTTTTGCACAGTCTTTAGGAGTTTGCTTTTGCCCTCTCTATGTTTTTTGTAATTTCTATGACAGTAATAGGAATGATCAGACAACTTATTTTCAATGACACGGATGGAAATCAACATTGTTTGGGCACAAGCATACGTCAAAGGACAAATATGCTTGGGCTATGAGCCCTTCAAAAATTCCAAATTCTTCTAGCTCCTTTGTTTCATCCAGCCCCACGGTGGCATGCCCTCCTACATGATACATAATCTGGATTTGACCAGGATCTCCTCTGGACCAGTTGAATGATCATATGTTGGCTCTGGCAATTCTTCATGGACTAGTGTTGGCTCTTCCTCTTTAGCAATGGGTCGGCTTGGCGGAGTGCTTGCTGGCTCTGGTATGTTCAAATTTGGTTGGTCGGGCATCAAAGTATTTGTATTATCACTCGGCGTCCCGGCTGATTGATTTTTTGCATGGCCCCCAGCTTCAGCATCATCGATTGTTGTTGTTGTGTGATGGTCCTCGAGCACATTGAACTTTGTACCGGCACTTCCAGCAATGAGCTAGCCGATCTATCACCAGAAGATTAAGGCATTATTTTTGCATTTTAGACAAGAGGAAACTAATTGCTACCAAAACACTCACTCTAGGCGTCATTTAAACTTTGGTCCTGATACTTTGCATGGATTCTTGGATGAACCTTGTGTCTTTTCGGCCTCAGATCCGCCTATAGTGGAAGATGATTCAGCACTTGGATTATTCGGCTGAGTGTTGCCTTCACCAGTTCCACCTCTCGAGGTGGTCCCTTGATCTTGTCGAGTAATATCTGACTTCACGGCAGCTTTTCGGCGGACACAAGCGATCTTGTCAGATAATGATTCCTCATCATCAGATTCCTCGATGATTGCTTTTTTTGCGTTTGGCAGCAGGGGTCTATTCATCCGATCCTTCATGAGTTTAGAGAGGTAATGGAGGGACAGATTCGAATCGATCCAAACTCTACAAAGAGCATTGTATCAGCATTAGGAGGACATCACTCCTTACATCATGTACCAATGATTTAGATGGAAAATTCAATACCTGCTTTCGGCTTTTAGTCAAGTTTAGCCCAATTGTTTTATTGGATACAACCCAATTTAGCAATGAAGCGAAGATATTTGATAATCTTCCCTCTAACTCCCTGTCAGACATAACATCGGGGACCTCTCATGTGGGATCGGCCTCCATGTTGAACTCTTCAGTTGCATTATAAACTTGAGCAATTTCTCAACTTGATCTTTCTTTTCTGGGGAGGCCTTTGCGGTGCACGACAGGAGCGGGACTGGTGGTTCTGCAGAAAATTCTGGCAATGGAGGTGCGTGGTTGCCATGAAAAAACCATTCGACATGCCATCCTTTGTTAGTGGCTGGAAGTGGGACTTCTATGTATTTTGTTTTATTCTAGAGCTGAAACCCGGCACCTCCGATAACGCTTCTGTTGTTGGATTTCAAGACAAAAAGTCCCTTGAATAGATTGAAGTATGGTTGGATTCCAATGTAGATCTCGCAGAAATGGATGAAAATAGCAATGTGGAGTATGGAGCATGGATTAAGATTCACCAAACTAATTCCATAGAAATATAGCAGCCCATGAACAAAATCTGAGCAGGGAAGTCTGAATCTGCGATAGAAAAACAATGCAAATACCAAGGTTTGATCAACATGCGGCTGAGGAAATGTGTGACCTAGGGTTTCTATCCAGTCCGCTGTTTCTTGATCTTGGAGAATGCCATCAATCACCAGTTTGTTAATCCTTTCTTTGTCCATGATCGACGTCAGGAACTCTTTGATTCCTTCGAGGATATCAAAAGCCGCATCGTCTTTCGCATGAACAGGAGAACTCTTTTTCTTTTGTGGAGGCCTTGGAGGAGGAACGTGAGCATTTGGGTGCCATCATAGTGAGTGTGGGTGGCGAAATGAGATAGGATTCTTGAAGCAAGATGAAGAGCCAAAGCCTGAATCTAGGGTTTGCTACGGTGTGGCGGCGACAGCGACAGCGAAAGAAGAAGCAGAAGAGCCAGTGTGAGGGGATGAGGTCTGGTTGTTATATATACCCTAGTTAACCTAAGCAGTACACCATCCACCCAATTTTTGTCATGACAATCACTCGGGATAACGGTAGCCTCATAATGGAAGGCTACAATATCAGTATTTTAGTGATTTATTGTTGAAATCACTCGGATAGTATGGCAGCATTAATCTTGGGGCTGTTGTATTATTTTCTATAATACTATTTGGGTAAAGGGGCAGCACCAATCTTGGGGGCTGATGTTGTCCCAAGTTCCTTGTAACATCACTCGAACGGAGTGTTAGAACCAATCTTGGGGGCTGATGTTGTCTCAAGTTTCTTGTAACATCATCAGAGGGAGTGTTAGCACTAATCCTGAATGCTGCTTCTTTGAGGTTTTGATATAAAACTAGTTTTTTAGTGTTCTTGGCTCCCAAGTTATTTTCTTAAAATAACTTTTGAGCTGGGGCCTACGACTCATTATAGGTACTTTAATAATTCTTTGGTCTTTGGACTCACAAGGCATGTCAAATGGCGATTCAATACTATTTGAGTCGGGGGCTATACTCATAGAGTACACCTGTTTAGGCGTCCATGAAGAAATAAAGCTTTAATTTGTGTCGAGAGAAGTACTTTTCAATTTTGAGGAGCATCAAGATAAACTGAAGATTTGGATTCAAAATTAGAAAGTTCTTGGGGGCTATTATGAGACATGTGTACCCGGAATATCTATCCACTCGGCTATTTGGCCGAGTGGGCCAGGAGTCGATTATGAAACATTGGAAATTAAGGCCTAGAAAATAACTACTCGGATATTTGTTTAGAGTAGGCGATAAGTTAGATTAACAGATTTAGTGCATAGACAGAATCAAATGTAACCGAATAATAGATTACCATGTAAACTATTGCTCTTCGGCTATATAAGGAGGACAGGGGGTCCTCGAAGATCAGAATTCTTATTGGGAAACCTTAACCCTAGTGTGAACCCTAGTAATACAAGAACACCAAACAGGACGTAGGGTTGTTATCTTCTGGGAGACCCGAACCTGTATAAACCCTGTGTCATGTGTCCATTGACTTTCATACTCATACACATACCTATACCCACTATTGACATTATCTCTCGATAAAACAAACCTAGAACTAGCTACTAATATAAGGATTTGTTGACTTCCAGAGAGCATGTTTGACCATTCCTCTTGTTCAAAATATTTGTACAAATATAAAAACAAATAAAATTTATTTATAATATCTCTAACGACAAAACAAGGTATAATAAAATAAATATTATTTTTATAAATAATTTGAATAAGACAAGATGTCAAAGTTGTTATTTGAAAGTCAATAAATCTTTACTCCCTCCGTTTTAAAATTGTTGTCGCCATTAACTTTTTCGCTAACTTTGACCATTCGTCTTTTTCAAAAATATTTCAAAAAATATCATATATTCTTTTATAATTTGTTTTATTACTAAATAAAATTAAAATATAACTTATAAATTTTCATATTTAAACAAGTATTTAGAATAAAACAAATGATCAAAGATCACAAAAAATCAATAACAACAACATTTTTAGAACGGAGGGAGTATATTTTTGGATGAATGGAGCATATTCTAAGACAGGGGGAATAGTATCTATGTGTGCAAACCAGGGCATGATGCAAATTCACCAGCTGCCACATTTTTTTATTTGTTTTTAGAAAATAAACGTTTTAGTGTTCTTGCCCAAGCTATAATAAATAAAGAAGATAAAAGCATGGCGAATTTGCGATGTCCACAGTGCCATCCCGCGTGTGTAGACTGAACATTCCAGTCTTCATGTGCAGTGGCACGGTGGAAAAAACTTTTCTTAAAATGAACATGCGGCTTTAAAAAAAAGAGTTTGATGGACAGTTCACACGAATTTTGAGCTGGGGATGTTTTGAACACCCAACAGATAGGGTATCTGACTGTGCAACCAAGGCATGTTCACCATCTTCGACATTTTTTTTCCCTGAATTGCTTTTCAAATAAAGGAACGTTCCAGTTCCTTCCCAAGATGTAAATAAAGGAGATAAAAAAAGTATGTTTTTTTTCAATCAATTGCGACATTTTTTTTTCCTGAATTGCTTTTCAAAATAAAGGAACGTTCCAGTTCCTTCCCAAGATATAAATAAAAGAGATAAAAATAGAATGACTTTACCAAATGAGGAACCTGCCACCGTGGACACATGACGTGGTCTGCATGACCGACCCTATGTTTTGCTGATATGGAGGAAAGTGGGCCGAGGTTCAAAGCCCAATTAGACTCCCTCACAATCCCCGAACCTGTACGTCACCGCAGTTATCAATCTTGTCGGCGGGTCTCTTCGTCAAACACCCTACCATCTTCCTTCTCTCACGAACATACATCATCGGATCTGAAAACAAAAGAAGACATTGTCATTGTGCGATTGCGCAAGACAGGGTGATGTGAGTGGATCGTGGAACACGCAACGTTGAGGTCAGTAATCAAAACCATAAACCTGCAGTTACATGCGATGTTAAGGGGTTATGGTTCCGCCGCACGTGTTTTATCTAATAGTTCCAGGATTACCATTGTTGGATATGGCTACAAGTACATGAAGTTTGATTATTTGATATCTTTTGTAAACCAACCGACTAGTGATCCGCGCTCAATAACCTCGATTTCAGAGTCTTCATAATGTGTTATGCAACTTAACATGTGGTAATCCATGGATCACGTTTTATTTTGTAGTCATAATGGATAACCTCGAGCTGCTGCCAGTCAAGTTTTATTTGGGTGGAGTTTGTGCACTTGGGAAATGATGTTAATTATGTTGGAGGAGACGATGCCATGTCACATATTGAGAGAGACAAGGTGTCACTACCTGAGATCACCGGGCATTTGAAGGATCACATGATTATTAGTGATAAAGACAAGATTAATCTGCAATGGTTGTTTCCTGGCAAGGAGCTGAACAATGGGTTGAGAACACCAAACAGGACGTAGGGTTGTTATCTTTTGGGAGATCCGAACTTGTATAAATCCTGTGTCATGTGTCCATCGACTTTCATACTCATATGCATACCTATACCTATTATCAACATTATCTCTCGATAAAACAAACCTAGAACTAGCTACTACCTTCATCCAGAAATATAAGGATTTGTTGACTTCCAGAGAGCATGTTTGACCACTTCTCTTGTTCAAAATATTTATTCAAATAAAATTTATTTATAATATCTCTAAGACAAAACAATTTATAATAAAATAAATATTCTTTTTATAAATAATTTGAATAAAATAAGATGTCAAAGTTGTTATTTTAAAGTCAATAAATCTTTACTCCCTCTGTTTCAAAATTATTGTCGCCATTAACTTTTTTCGCTAACTTTGACCATTCGTCTTTTTCAAAAAATTTCAAAAGATATTATATATTCTTTTATAATTTATTTTATTACTAAATAAAATTAAAATATAACTTATAAATTTTCATATTTAAACAAATATTTTAAATAAGATGAATGATCAAAGATCACAAAAAATCAATGACAACAACATTTTTAGAATGGAGGGAGTATATTTTTGGATGGATGAAGTATATTCTAAGACAGAGTGAATAGTATCTATGTGTGCAAACCAGGGCATGACGCAAATTCACCAGCTGCCACATTTTTTTATTTTTTTTAGAAAATAAATGTTTTAGCGTTCTTGCCCAAGCTATAATAAATAAAGAAGATAAAAGCATGGCGAATTTGCAATGTCCACAGTGCCATCCCGCGTGTGTAGACTGAACATTCCAGTCTTCATGTGCAGTGGCACGGTGGAAAAAAGTTTTCTTAAAATGAACACGCGGCTTTAAAAAAAAGAGTTTGATGGACAGTTCACACGAATTTTGAGCTGGGGATGTTTTGAACACCCAACAGATAGGGTATCTGACTGTGCAACCAAGGCATGTTCACCATCTGCGACATTTTTTTTCCTGAATTGCTTTTCAAATAAAGGAACTTCCAGTTCCTTCCCAAGATATAAATAAAGGAGATAAAAAAAGAATGCTTCTTTTCAATCAATTGTGACATTTTTTTTCCTGAATTGCTTTTCAAAATAAAGGAACGTTCCCACATGGCGTGGTCTGCATGGCCGATCCTATGTTTTGCTGATATGGAGGAAAGTGGGCCGAGGTTTAAAGCCCAATTAGACTCCCTCACAATCCCCGAACCCTCCCTGTACGTCACCGCAGTTATCAACCTTGTCGGCGGGTCTCTTCGTCAAACACCCTACCATCTTCCTTCTCTCACGAACATACATCATCGGATCTGAAAACAAAAGAAGGCATTGCCATTGTACGATTGCGCAAGACAGGGTGATGTAAGTGGATCGTGGAACACGCAACGTTGAGGTCAGTAATCAAAACCATAAACCTGCAGTTACATGCGATGTGTGATGGTCCTAATTAAGGGGTTATGGTTCTGCCGCACGTGTTTTATCTAATAATTCCAGGATTACCGTTGTTGGATATGGCTACAAGTACATGAAGTTTGATTATTCAATATCTTTTGTAAACCAACCGACTAGTGATCCACGCTCAATAACCTCGATTTCAGAGTCTTCATAATGTGTTCTGCAACTTAACATGTGATAATCCATGGATCACGTTTTATTTTGCCGTCATAATGGATAACCTCGAGCTGCTGCCAGTCAAGTTTTATTTGGGTGGAGTTTGTGCACTTGGGAAATGATGTTAATTATGTTGGAGGAGACGATGCCATGTCACATATTGAGAGAGACAAGGTGTCACTACCTGAGATCACCGGGCATTTGAAGGATCACATGATTATTAGTGATAAAGACAAGATTAATCTGCAATGGTTGTTTCCTGGCAAGGAGCTGAACAATGGGTTGCGAATGCTAAGTGATGACAGCGTGTGCACTTACATGTCTCAATGCATTGCAGAGGGTGGTGTGGCTGATATTTATGCTGAGGTTATCCATGAAGGCTCGGATGATGACGACGATGACAACAACTATGAGGATGAGTTAGAGGAAGAAGAATCCGATGTTGACATTGAAGTAATAAACGTTCCAATATCTCTAGCCAGTCCATCTAAACTGACACAAAAGAAAGATGTGAGTAGCTCCATAATGCACTTTAAATCTCCTAACAAATCAAAAGGCAAGAATAAGAGTGAGAAGACATATAGAGGCAAGCAGAAGCTTTATGAGACAAATAAAGGAAGCGAAGAAAGTGATGATGCTGATGGATCACATGGAGACGTTGATACCTCAGAAGATGATGAGGAAGCAAGAGAGAACAGAAGGAGCCCAAAGATGGTGAAGAAAGGTGTGAAATGGGTTGATGATATTTGCCAAGCAGTAGTTGTACCAACTCATCATGTCGAGAACACACCAATTGGTCATGATGTGGATGTAGGTAATGATACGCCATATTTTGATTCAAGTGAAGAAGCATCTTATGATGAGGAAGATGAACTTGAGATCACTGGGAGAAGAAGGAAGAGCAAATTTCCCAGGTTTGATAACAGGGCTACAATACCTGTTTTCTCACTTGGCATGAGATTTGCTAGAAGAAATGAATTTAAAGATGTAGTGGTTAAGTATGGGCTAGCAATGAAGAGACATATAGCATTCCCTAAGGACGAGAAAAATAATATTAGAGCCAAGTGCTCATGGAAAGGATGTCCTTGGATGATATATGGTGCTCTCAGGACAGAGTGACTGGTTCCAAGTTCACACATATAATTGTCGACACAGATTTCCTGAAAGAAGGGATAACAAACCTGTTACTGCAAAAATGATAGCTAACAAATATGAGGCATTGATAAAGGCTAAGCCCTTTTGGAAGATACAAGATTTAAAGGAAACTGTTTTGCTTGATATGTTTATAGATGTTATTGCTTCAAAGATCAAGAGAGTCAAGTATCTTGTCATGAAGAAAGTATATAATGCAGCCAAAGAAGAATATCCAAAGATGTTCGATTACCAGCTGATAAACATTGACGGTGTGCTTGACAGCTAATATTCTTCTTCAGTTGTAGCAACCAGGAACCATGGTGTCAGATTCCAGATTTACCTATTCAAATATATACACAAAATTGAAAAACAAATCTAAAAAATTGCTCATCGGAGCCATGCATCAACGCTTCCACCATGAACTAATATCAGAGATTTAAATGGAGGCCTGGTGAACCATGGAGAGTGTTGCAGCCTACCCCGATGGCTGGAACAGTTGGCCCAAACAAACCTTGACCAAGACAAACCTGAGCTACAAGCAGAAGGCATGGCGGGCGGTGGGTTTGGATTCAGAATCAGATGGAGAAGAACAGGGGCAGCTCGTGCATGTTGATGGACAGGGTCACATGGAGATCAACGGACTGGGGATATGTCTCTAATGGTTTTTTTCCCTTGTGTTTTTCAGTGAGCGATTTCTCTAAGGAAAAGTTACAAATTACAAATACCCACTTGCATGTTAGGGGGGTTTCATATACCCACCTGTAAGTGTTTTTGTTTCAGTCAAACACTTACAAGTTATACCAAGTTTTAATATACCCCTTGACAACTTTGACCAATTAATATGACTTTTGTTTGGCTTTTAATATTGAATAATTATCATCCAGACAAATATGGTATCACTAAATTTCTTCACATAATCACCAACAGTATAGAAATATAGATAGAATCCTATGAATTGTTATGAGCAATGTAGAGGAGAAAAAGCTTAAAAAATATAATATGTATGCGTGATTCAAATAATATTATATATTACTTAATTATAGTAATCTATTTTAAGCAATCTCGGATGCTTCCTAAGAGCCATATTGATCAGTCAAGATTGTCAGGTGGATATTTGAAAACCAGGTGTAACTTGTAGGTGTTTAACTAAAACAGAAACACTTGCAAGTAAATATATGTAAACTTTCCAAATATGCAAGTGGGTATTTACAATTTCCCCTTTCTCTAATCCTAGTGTGAAAGAGAGCAACAGTGTTTGTTCGACAAGGAGAGACGCATGGAGATGGGGTTGGGCCGACTGACGGTTTAGCGAGCTTCGGGACTCGACCCAACAAAATGGTCTAGGTGATGCAGACCACGTCATGTGTCCACGGTGAGAGGTTTCTCATTTGGCAAAGTCAAAACTGCCTCCACGTTAGCAAATCAGGGCTCAAAACCAGGTTAGGGAATAATTTAAGCTGGTATGGTTTGTTGGAGGGACTACATTATGTCACCATTTTGTTTAGGGTGCTAAACGGATAACTGAAATTGTGTCGGGAGTAAAATGAACTTTTTCCCTTTTTTATTTGTAGGATTATATGTATTAATTAGTGTTATGTATACGAGTAAAATGGACTTTTTCCCTTTTTTATTTATAGGATTATATGTATTAATTAGTGTTATGTATATACTATAGAAAAGTTTTGTTTTTTTATATTCATTAGATCTAGATCAAATGGCTAAAAGCGTTGACTGAAAGAAATCACCATTTTCAATTGATTGAAAATTAGATGCTCCTATAAAAAAAATACAAACTCTTCTTTCTCTCTTTTTTTTAATGATGGACGGTCCACACAAAATTTTGAGATGTTTTGAACACCCAACCGATAAAAACCAATTTTTTTAGTAAATATTAATTTTAGAATTTTAAAAATAATAATTTAACTTTGGAATTTCAAAAATAATAAGACGCTATTGTTTATAGCATCTGGGACGTTGTTTTTGTTAGCGTCCTTCCAAGGACGCTTCTCTGTTGGCGTCCCTGTAAGATGGTGTAGCTTGATCTGGACTAGCCGAATCCAAATCAGATTGAGAACCCAGCCGAACCTGTTGGAATTATATGGGCTTGGTCCATTAATAATAACAATAGTTCTTAAAAATCTCAAAGGCCCATTTATGAGTGGTGGGAGTGCAAAGGTTTAGTCCCATATTGCTAGTAAAGGTGGATGGAGTCCAACTTATAAGGTTGGTTGCTCTAGCATCTCTTGCAAGTGTGTGGATGGAAGAAAGGAAGAACACACGCGCGTGTTCGCTCGCCTCGTCTCGCCTCGCCGGGACGCCCAACCCTAGCATCCCCCCCTATAAATACGTACGGGTACCGCCGCAAATCATAATCACACAATCGCCTAGGATTTTACCTCTCGCTACTGTTGCGCCGCCAAGTCTTCTCCATCCCGATTGTCCATCCCGATTGTCGGCGTGCACCGGCGAATGGGAGAGCAGGTCTCCGGAACCGTCGTCCTCTGCGATCCTGCACTGAGAGAGGGCGAATAAGGTTTTTGGGAAGCGCTCTGCACGACTGCTCGATCGCTTCCTCGTCTTCATCAAGCTCGTCACCACGGCTCGTCTTCCTCGTTATTGAGTTGGTCTCACCCACCGTCGTCAACAACGTGACGGTGCTGCACGTCATCGCCGCCTCCTCTACCCAGTCCAAAAAAAAACGTACGTACTCTCATCTTACACCATGTCTTTCATACTAGCTTTCGTAGTCTATTTATTTATGATGGATGTTGCTAGTATGATAGATGCTATACTTTTATCTGGCCTAATAGACCTGTCTAGATTTTGCGTAGACTTGTCTAGTTCATTATGCAATCTGTTAATCATGCTTATGATTTATTTCTGGATTAATATAAAACTAAAAGTGCTAATTTATCCAACAATCCAAAAACCTTATTGTAGGCACTGTAGTTTTATGGCTGGATTTGTCGATGTACTGAGGCCAGAGAAATTCACTGACGTGCACTTCAAAAGATGGCAAGTGAAAGTCACTCTGTGGCTTACTGCCATGAATGTGTTCTGGGTGTCCACTGATAAACCTGAAGGCGATCTCACTGCAGATCAGGAAAAGGCCTACAGTGAAGCCAACACAATATTGTTGGGTGCTGTTATTGGAGTTTTGGTAGATCGTCTTCAGGACGTCTACATCCATCATACAGTCGCAAAGGATATGTGGGACACTCTGATCACTGACTATGGTAGTTCAGATGCTGGCGCTGAACTGTATGTCATTGAGCAGTACCATAATTTTAAGATAGTAGATGGCAAATCTGTTGTCGCACAGGCTCATGAGATACAATGCATAGTGAAGGAACTCGAATTGCTTAAGATCGTTGTACCTAAGAAGCTTGTGGCTGGGGGCATTATTGCCAAATTGCCTCCAACTTGGAGGGATTTTGCCACTACTCTTAAACACAAAAGGACGAACATATCTGTCTCAGATTTGATCGTGTCTCTTGATGTTGAGGAGAAAGCTCGTGAGAAGGATGGACGTTCTAAAGAAAACGAGGGAAACACTATTACCAATATGGTGCATCAACCACAACAGTCTCATGGCAGTGGTGGTAAGGGCAAGAACAATAAGCCTAAGCAGACCACTACCTTCTAGAAGAAGAACAAGGAGAAGGGAGCATGCTTTGTTTGCGGTTCTAATGAGCATTGGGCAAAGAAGTGTCCAGAACATAAAGGAAGGAAGCCTCCACAGCAGAAGTCTATGAATATGGTGACCAGTGCTAGAGAAAATACTGGGTATGGTAATTTACCATATGTTTTTTCTGTATTTCAATCTACTTATTGGTGGCTTGATACTGGTGCTAATGTTCATGTTTGTGCTGATGCCTTTTTGTTTACTTCTTACCAGGTCACCCGGGATTCCTCCGTCCTAATGGAGAATGGGTTACATGCTTCTATTCATGGTGTTGGCATGGTCGAGCTGAAGTTCACTTCGGGGAAGATTGTCCAATTGAAGAACATACAACATGTCCCTTCTATCAAGAAGAATCTCGTTAGTGGCTCCCTTTTGTGTAGGGATGGTTTTAAGGTAGTGCTAGAGTCGAATAAAGTTGTCGTGTCTAAGAGTGGACAATTTATTGGTAAAGGCTATGAGTGTGGAGGTTTGTTCCGCTTTTCCCTTTCAGATTTTTGCAATAAGTCTGTGAACTATATTTGTGATAGTGTTAATGAGAGTGATGCTAGTGTTTGGCATTCACGTTTATGTCATCTAAATTTTGGTTCTATGTCTCGACTGTCTAGCTTGAATTTAATTCCGAATTTTTTCATTTTCAAAGGTTCTAAGTGTTCAAGTTGTGTGCAATCTAAACAACCTCGAAAGCCTCACAAGACTACAGAGGAGAGACACTTGGCACCACTAGAACTTATACATTCAGATCTTTGTGAAATGAATGGTATATTGACTAAGGGTGGAAAAAGATATTTCATGACTTTGATTGGTGATGCAACTAGATATTGCTATGTTTATTTGTTAAAAACGAAAGATGAGGCTCTAAACTACTTTAAAATTTATAAGGCTGAAGTTGAAACTCAACTAGAGAAAAAGATCAAAAGAATTAGGTCTGATCGTGGTGGCGAGTATTTCTCAAATGAGTTTGACTTATTCTGTGTGGAATATGGTTTGATACATGAGAGGACGCCTCCCTATTCGCCCCAATCAAACGGGATTGCCGAAAGAAAGAATCACACATTGACTGACTTGGTTAATTCCATATTAGATACGGTTGGATTATCTAAGGCATGGTGGGGGGAGGCTTTATTGACATCATGTCATGTCCTAAATAGAGTTCCTATGAAGAATAAGGAGAAGATACCATATGAGGAATGGATTGGAAGAAAGCCATCGCTCTCTTACTTATGCACATGGGGTTGTTTGACCAAAGTTAACGTGCCAATTAACAAGAAGCATAAGTTGGGACCTAAAACTGTGGATTGTATCTTTCTTGGATATGCTCATCATAGCATTGCCTATAGATTTTTAGTGGTTAAATCAGAGGTGTCTGATGTTCATGTTAATTCATTAATGGAGTCTCGTGATGTTACTTTCTTTGAGAACATATTTCCTATGAAAGATTTACATATCATGTCTAGATTATCTTCTGATGTGATTATTGAAACTATTCCTGAACCTAGTGCATTTTCTAATCATGCTGAACAGACACTTGAACCAATCTATGAGGAGATTGACAGTGAAGCTCCTAGGAGGAGCAAGAGACAAAGGACTGCAAAGTCTTTTGGTAATGATTTTACTATTTATTTTGTGGATGACACTCCTAGAACCATTTCAGAGGCATATGCATCTCCTGATGCAGATGACTGGAAAGAATCTGTCCATAGTGAGATGAACTCTATTCTTTCTAATAGAACTTGGGAAGTTGTCGATAGACCATATGGTTGCAAACCTGTGGGTTACAAATGGGTGTTCAAGAAAAAGCTTAAGCCTGATGGTACTATTGACAAGTATAAGGCTCGGCTTGTGGCTAAGGGTTATACTCAGAAAGAAGGCGAAGACTTCTTTGACACTTATTCACCTATTGCAAGATTGACCACTATTCATATATTACTTGCTCTGGCTGCCTCACATGGTCTTATCGTTCATCAGATGGACGTTAAGACAGCTTTCCATAATGGAGAGTTGGATGAGGAAATTTATATGGATCAGCCAGATGGATTTGTAATAAAGGGTCAGGAAGACAAGGTGTGTAAGTTGTTAAAGTCTTTGTATGGTCTGAAACAAGCTCCTAAGCAGTGGCATGAGAAATTTGATTCAACACTTCTAGCAGCAGGCTTTTCAGTCAATGAGGTTGATAAATATGTGTACTACCGCCCTGGTGGGGGTCAGGGAGTTATACTGTACTTGTATGTTGATAACATACTCATCTTTGGAACAAATCTTGACATGATCAATGAGGTCAAGACCTTTTTGTGCCAAAGCTTTGATATGAAGGATCTGGGTGAGGCTGATGTTATCTTGAACATCAAGCTAATCAAAGGAGAGAATGGGATTACTCTTATGCAATCTCATTATATTGAGAAGCTCTTGAACCGTTTTGGTTACAAGGATAGCAAGTCTTCTCCAACACCTTATGATCCCAGCTTGATCCTTCGAAAAAATAAGAGAATTGGCAAAGACCAATTAAGATATTCTCAGATAATTGGATCACTTATGTATTTAGCCAGTGCTACTAGGCCTGATATCTCGTTTGCTGTGAGCAAACTAAGCCGGTTTACTTCTTGTCCAGGAGATGATCATTGGCGTGCGCTTGAGCGGGTAATGCACTATTTAGTTGGTACTATGGATTATGGAATTCATTATTCTGGATATCTAGCAGTACTAGAGGGTTATAGTGATTCCAATTGGATATCTGATGCTGATGAGCTGTATGCCACGAGTCGATATGCATTTACACTTGATGGTGCTGCTGTTTCATGAAGATCATGCAAACAAACTATTTTAACAAGGTCTACCATAGAAGCAGAGCTTACCGCACTAGATACAGCTACAGTTGAGGCTGATTGGCTACGTGAGCTCTTGATGGACTTGCCTATTATTGAGAAACCTGTGCCGGCAATTCTCATGAATTGTGACAATCAAACTGTGATAGTAAAAGTGAACAATTCTAAGGATAATATGAAGTCATCAAGATATATTAAGAGACGTTTGAAGTCTGTCAAGAAAATAAGAAACTCTGGAGTCATATTAGTAGAATATATTTCAACTGGTGAGAACCTAGCAGATCAATTCACCAAGGGGCTGTCACGTAACGTGATAGACAGTGCATCGAAGGAGATAGGTATGAGACCCATATGTGCTATTCCATAGTGGTAACCCAACCTATGTGATCAGAGATCCCGTGAAGTAGGACCTGGGAAGAACAAGCTATTGGTTAGCATGAGAGTAACCTTTTTATGACCCGCTCGAGAAGCGATGCATTACTCTCGATATCTGTATGGCAGGTTGGTTGTTGCCTTAATGTATTCAGTTGGCTTTAAATAGTGAAGATGTTGCCCTATAGAATATTCTTGAATGAATACACCTATATGAGCCCGATTATTATAAGGTCACAATCTGTGAGATTTGGGTTATCTCTATTAAGCTCATAAAAGACCAAGGTAGTATGACCTATATGCTCCACCCGCGGAGAAGTCTACTGGAGGGCTAGTATCAGTTATGACAGTAAGTAAAACTTGTTTGCACAAAACTTGCAATTCAAGGCATAGTCCATTGTTCAAGTTGTGAATAAGTGTAGTTTATTATTCTAGGTGGAAGTTCAACTTAACAGTCTCCACTGAAAACACTGGTATATTAAACAACAATGGGGTGAGGCAAAGTCTAGCTGGGACTTTGAAATCTGGTGGGGGATTGTTGGAATTATATGGGCTTGACCCATTAATAATAATAATAATTCCTGAAAATCTCAAAGGCCCATTCATGAGTGGTAGGAGTGTAAAGGTTTAGTCCCACATTGCTAGTGGAGGTGGATGGAGTCCAACTTATAAGGTTGGTTGCTCTAGCATCTCTTACAAGTGTGTGGATGTGAGGAAGGAAGAACACACGCGCGCGATCGCTCGCCTCGCCTCGCCTCGCCTCGCTGGGCCGGGCCGGGCCGGGCGGGGCGGGGCGGGGGCGATGGGCGCGGCCGCGCATCACCTGCGTGAATGGTCCGCCGAAATTCGGTCCCTTGCCTTGCAGGGACACGGCTTCCTTTTGCACTTTCGTTTTGCTGCGTATTCTATATATTTAATTATGGAAACCGACGTATTAATATGGCAACTGACTCGGTTGCGGGACGCCCAACCCTAGCGGTTCCCCCCTATAAATACATACGGGTACCGCCGTAAATCATAATCACACAATCGCCTAGGGTTTTGCCTCTCGCTACTGTTGCGCCACCAAGTCTTCTCCATCCTGATTGTCGGCGTGCACCGGCGAACGGGAGAGCAAGTCTCCGAAACCGTCGTCCTCTGCGATCCTGCACCAGGAGAGGGCGAATAAGGTTTTTGGGAAGCGCTCTGCGTGACTGCTCGATCACTTCTTCGTCTTTATCAACCTCGTCGCCACGGCTCATCTTCCTCGTCATCGAGTTGGTCTCGCCCGCCATCGTCAACAATGTGACGGTGTTGCACATCGTCGCCACCTCCTCTACCCAGTCCAGAAGGAAACGTGTGTACTCTCATCTTATACCTTGTCTTCTATACCAGCTTTCGTAGTCTATTTATCTATGATGGATATTGCTAGTATGGTAGATGCTATGCTTTTATCTGGCCTAATAGACTTGTCTAGATTTTGCGTAGACTTGTCTAGTTTATTATGCAATCTGTGTAATAATGCTTATCATTTATTTCTGAATTAATATAAAACTAAAAGTACTAATTTATCAACAGAACCCAAAACAAGCTCTTCTATCGCTTCTCGATGGTGTCCGCCGCCGCCATGGCTGCTTCCATCTCTGTTCTTCCACTCGTCGTCCGCCTATAGAGGAAAGACTCTGGCTACAACTGTCTCGCGGCCTAAACCAACTCCACCCAATTCCATCCGTCACAACTATCGTACGCCTCCCTACCTCCGCCCTCCCGCTCGGGTCCTGATCCAGTAATCGAATCTTCATCCACTTTGTGCTTTTGGAGCAGTGCGGCAATCCATTGCTACAGGTCTCACTGCTGTTGCCATTTTGACAGTATCCATGCAAACGTTCTGAAGACTGGGCAGGTCAAATTGTGGTTAGTGTCCATACTTGCTTATGGCTTTGTAGATGTAGTTGCAATATGCTTTGATTTGAGAAAATTAACTTTTTGATTAGACGATGCAGATTCACCTGTTGGAATTTGCTCAAGTTAGAGTACATGTGGAAAAAATTGCACTACTACTTCTTGATAACAGAGTGTTATTGGCGAATAAGTATAACTGCTTCGTTTCTATCCATTGTTGAACGACGTTGCTGGTGCCCGAGACGTCTTCCTTACCTTTTATCCATATACATGGGAATTCTGTTGTGTCTACGGCGACCATGATTTATCAATCGAGCCTCAGGGATAATTCTTGGATCTATATATAATGGCCATTTAATTTGGTTTCCATAACGATGAAACTGACCGGCCCAAGTGTTGGCAAGCATTTTGTGCAGAGTAGTAAGCATCTGCTACGACCAATTCATATAAATATGTTCCTACTCAGAACAAGTTCTTAGAAATGAATCAAACACACAGGCAATGAAAAAAAAGATCACAATGACACCATATATAGGATAGAATATGCGTTTACCTCTACGATCCAATGGAAGTGGATGAACTCATGAGATGTCAATGGCAGAATGGTGAACTCTTGCGCTAGGGAAAAGGTTCTTGATTAGGGATTTGATTAACTGAACCAGGCAACCAGGGACGCTAACAAAAATAGTGTCACATTCTGCACGCTACAAACAATAGCGTCCTTCCTATTTTTAAAATTACTATGTTAAATTATTATTTTTAAATTTCTAAATTTAATATTTACTAAAAATATAAAAATTCGGTGACAAAAGGTAGCGTGGCTTCAAGATTCGTGCCAGGCAGCGCCGCCGCCTGATCAGACGAACTGCCTTTACCTAGACACAGGAGGTTCTCCGCACTCGGCACCACCCAAAGCACGCGCCGCACTTCCTTTCAAAAAAAAAAAAAAAAAAAAGCACGCGCCGCACTCCGCTTCCTTCGCCTCCTTTTCCGGCCGCCCCCCGAGCGAGAAGCCCTGGCCCGAGCGACCCCAGCGGCCGGCGGCGGCGGCGGCCATGGCGGATGACGACTACAACGACGTGGACCTGGGGTGCGCCGCGATACCCTGCCTTCTTCCCTTTCCTCAACCTTTCCGCTGTGCCTCCCGCGCGTGTAGACTGAACAGGGGAAGGAACCTAGGTTTGCGGTGTTCGTTAACTAGAACCGCATAGCGATCCTTTAGTCTCTTGATTTTAGTTGGACACGAGTGTAGTTAGGGATGTTATGGTCCACTCCATGAGTAAGTGGGAGGATCTCATGATCTTTATAGTAAACCCACAAAATTTTTGTTGCCTGTGGGGAATAATGAACAGTTTAAAACCGGTTATTGTCTGTGATTAAGTACATAAGTTGGATGTTTATGATCCCTCTAATCGAGAGTTGCTGCCTTGCTGGGTTCCCATGGGCTTATTGGGCCTTGAGGTTTTCTGGAACATGGGTCGATCAAGACTCGTTATGATGTTGGGGGATTATTGGGGAAACAATAACGCCACTGTTATTTTAGGCTGATCAGTTGGTTTATCCAATAGTTCAGATGAATGCAGATACGATTATCTGTTCTGGGCTGAGCAATTGGGTGTGTTTGGGGGACAATTTATTCTTCAGTTAAGGTCTGAGAACTATCTTCAGGTTGCTATAAAAAAAAAATGATGACAGTTTTGATGCCTACAAATCTTATACTTGTTTGTTGCATACTTCATGGCTTATACGTGGACCTAATCATAATAAGGCATCCTATTATAATTGTTTGATTAAGTTAGATCTTGGTTCGGACTTAACAACTCTGAGCTTTCACGTCTCTTCAATGGTAAAACTAAGGGTGGCCACAGATTATCTGATGCTGCAGCATGTGTGTCCTGTCCCTTAGTGAAGGGTTGGGCTTTTATGTTAATGTTACTTCAGATCCATTATGACTTATGGTTGTTAATGGAGAAAAAGAATCGATTGTATGGGTCGAAAGGTTATGGCCAGGCTATACAGTGGTAAGACTGTAGGAGCTATGCGTGCTGGCATAGTTATGTCCTGTCAGCCATGAGACTCGACCACAAAATTTAGGTCCTATTCGCTTAAGGTTGTTAGTCAGGTTAGACATCTTCTTAGTTAGACAAGCTATGTGTCTTAGTCAGGAGGATCTTGCTGAAACTGCTAAAAGAGCTAATCTAGGTGTATTATAAGGAGTAAAGAGAAGTCCCTTGTCATACCTTGGCTCCTAACTGTACTGTTTGCTGAACCCATGCCATTGCACATCAGCTTTCGTTGTCGTGGCACAATATCTAACGGTTGTGATTGTGACCCTTAAACTTGTCCTTTCGCCATACACAACTACAAACATAATAAATTGGTAAAGGGTTCGCACTACTTCATTAAATGTGCTGGGCAGGGAGGGGTTGATGCTTCATTGTGCCAAGTAAAGATTAGCAGCATAAGGAGTTGAATCCTTGCTGTTCCTAACATGTCTTATAAAGCTGTGTATGCCTCAGATTGGGTTCAGAGGAAGTCATGTGTGGTGGGAGGGAAAATTTAGGTTATTGATCATGGCCCCAAGTTGTCGCAGGGTGGTGGCAAGTTTAGGTCATTGATCATGCCTCAGATTGGAGTCATGGAGGATTGGGAGAGAAAAGACAGGGATCATCTCTTGTTCGTTCTTAATTAGTTGATGGGCCTTTCCTGTTCTCATAATAGGTCCTAATACATCATTTCGTAATCTAGAGGAACTTAAAATATACTCCCTCCGTTCCATATTATAGGATGTTTTCACACCGTGCGAAAAAACCAAGGAAGAGAGAGTGAACTGTCTGCTGCGTGCTGCTGTGCATGTGCCTGGTCTGCTGGGAGAGAGAGTATGTGAGGAGGAAAGACACTGCTATTACTGTTGTGCATGCAGTTTCGTACGCGAGAGAGGAGCTATGAGGAGAAAATAGCATGCTGCTGCTGTGCATAGAGTCTCAGTCTGTGTGGTAATTTGTCCTGATAAACGAGAACGTCATATAAATTGGAAAAAAACTGAAGACCTGTAAACGTCCTATAATAATGAACGGAGGGAGTATCTAATTTGAATGCTGCCACCTGCCAGTCCTATCCATCTATTCATGCTGCAAACCTGGCTCCTCCCATTAGGGTGTGGCTTCACTTGCATTGCCTACATCTTCCTGAACATACAATATCAAATTGGATTTGAGAATGGAGAGATGGTAGCAGGCCAAAGGAGAAGCCCACGGATCGCAAGGACTTGTCCTTAACAATTTGTGCTTACTTCTTATGTATCTCTCTGTTTTGAACGCCCAAGCATTGGATAGATTTGATCCTATGCTACCAAATAAAACCCAAAATGTAAATCAAAGTGATGATTTTCTGAACTTAATCCGTCATTAACTATAATGAACTCCAGATGGGGCTAGCTCTTGCTATGTGCCTACCTTCGTTGCTGGAACTGATCCTTTCTTGCTATACTCAACCAGGAAATGTTACTTTGCTTCTGTTGTTTTTTTCTTATCCTATGAGTTATAAGAATTCAAGAATCTTATTTCTTACGCAGGTACGAGGATGAACCCCCAGAACCTGAGATTGAGGTACATGCTCATTACAGTCACATTTATACCCATATTTACTTAGGTGGAAGAACTATATTTGATGTACTTCTCCTTAACAGGATGGAGCTGAGGAGGACCTTGAGAATAACAATGATGATGCTCCAGATGACGTGGTAGGGACAGAAGTTGAAGACAAGGTACAGGAAAAGGAGCGCCCACGTAAAACATCGAAGTATATGACAAAGTATGAGCGCGCACGCATCCTTGGAACACGTGCTTTGCAGATTAGGTATGGTTATATGCCAAGTGTACATTTCCATTGTACAAATTTGTTCATAAAATTAATTTGACACCGACTACATTCTGCAGTATGAATGCTCCTGTTATGGTGGAACTTGAAGGTGAAACTGATCCTCTTGAGGTAACGTTGTACTGACTTTCAATTGGGACTGGCCCAAACAAAACATAGCTGGCTTTATTTGTGTTAACTGTTAGTTTTCAATAAATACAAAGACTTATTTGTCGCATGCATCCCAAGTCTTTCGTGATCAACATTTTACCTTCAGCATATATGATTGGGTGTTCAAAGTTTGAACAATATTGATTTATTGAGATTTTGAATCTTACTTGCATTCAACCAGTTGTTTTACGTTTAAACTAATTGCTCCATGTAATCTTGACCATCAATTATACAATTATGTTCTATCATTTTTTTTTATGATTACCATGAATTTTTTTCTTGTTTTCCAACTTCAGATCGCCATGAAAGAACTGAGAGCACGCAAGATCCCTTTCACCATTAGGCGATATTTACCTGATGGTCTCAGTTCTTGCGTCCGAGGGCCCTGTGGACGTGGCGGCCGCCACCGCCATAGGGCCTACGCGCGCGGACGCGGTCGCCGCCGCCGTCGATGCTGGGTTGGCGGGTCTGGCCGCCGGCAGCGTGGATCCGACCATGGCTGGCCCAGATCTGGTTGCCGCCACCGCGAGCCTGGCCGCCGCCGCCACCGTGGGCCTTGCCGGCGTCGCCGCTGCTGCCACCATGGATCCGGTCGTCGTCGGGGCTCGGCGTCTCCTCACTGCCGCCGACAAGGGCAAGCAGGTGGTCCCCGGGACTGCCACTGGGGCTGCCTCCACTGATGCCGCACTCGCTTATGAGTGCGAGGTTACCGTAGTGGATGCCCTTTATCGCCGGGCTGCTGAGGTTCAACACTACCTCGACGTTGCCGCCGCCCATCACTGACACCGTCGTGTCCTCGTGACGACCTCCCCCGGAAGGATCTGTCCTCCGCCACGATGCGACCGATCCGATGGTCCAGCAGCTTCACCTCCAGGCCATTGGAGTCCAGAACATCCGAGCCCTGGTCTCCGTGGTCCTCGACCATGGGTCCTCCTACGGACGTTGGCCCGACCAGGTCCTCCTCGCCCTCGGCCACTACGCCCTCGACAACCACGTCCTCGCCGACACACCTAATGCGGCATGGGACGCGTTCTGGCTGCACCTCGACAACGTCGCCATGTCTTGGATCTTTGGGACCCTCTCCCTCGATCTCTAGGACATCATCCGGTCCCCTGGCGGCACCGCGCGTGAGGCCTAGTTCCTTGGCAACGCCGAGACCCGTGCGCTTTACCTCGAACGCGTCGTTCCGCACCTTCCAGCAGGGCGACCTCTCCGTCAACAAGTATTGCACGAGGATGAAGGGCATGGCAGATGCACTTCATGACCTCGGATTCCCTGTGAGCGACCGGATCCTCGTCCTCAATGTCCTGAGGGATCTCAGCAGCAACTTCGACCTCCTCCGGACATGGATCCCTTGCCAGCGACCCTTCCCCACTTTCCTGCAGGTTCGGGACGACCTCGTCCTAGATGAGATCACTCGTGGCCTCACACCGGGACCGCCCTCCTCTGCCTCCTCCACCACGCTCGTGGCTGCCTCACTGTCCTCCACTGCCTCACCAGCCACCTCCATCCTCGGTGCTACTCCACCTGCGCCTGGGGGGGGGGGGCAGGGGGGCCTCCTACTCCGGCTCCTACGACCTCGACTCCTGCCCCTGGTGGTGCACCCTGACCATCCTTCAACAACCCATGGTCAGAGCGTATCTCCATGTGGCTCTTCCAGGCTCGGGGGGAGGGGGGGGGGGGGGGTTGGACCTCGTCCTAAGTACCTGAATGCGGCTATGTTCACTGGCCCTGCTCCCCCGGGTCCGGGGACCTAGACTACCTCTGCTTCGCTTGGTCAGTTGCCGACTTGGCCGGGGGGGGGGGGGGGGGGGACTCCACCTGTGTACCCTAGCTAGCCTCCGACCTGGCTGGGGGGGGGGGGTAGGACCAGGCTGCTCTGGCTCAGTCCTTCAGCACCCTGGGACTGACACCGCCAGTCAGCACGAAGTGGATCGCTGACTCGGGCGTCTCATACCATACCACGCCTGAGGCTAGTATTCTATCTTCTGTCCATCCTCTTCCTCCCTTGTGTCCTACCTCCATCATGGTTGGCAATGGCACTTGTCTTCCCGTCACCTCTGTGGGCTCTGCTCCTGGTTCTTTTCGTCTTCCACATGTTCTAGTTGCTCCTCACATGGTTCACAACCTTCTTTCTATTTGCCAATTTACTACCAATAACTCCTATTCTATTGAATTTGAGTCTTCTGGTCTTACTGTGAAGGATTCGGCTTCCCAGCGTCCGCTCCTCGGATGTGACAGCACAGGGCCCCTATACACCCTTCGCTTTCCTGCTTCCACTTTTTCATCGTCACCTCCTTGATCGGCTTTTGCGACCACCCTGTCATCCACGACTTGGCATCGCCGGTTTGGGCATCCCGGCCATGATGTTTTGGCCCGTCTTAGTCATAGTGCAGTTCTACATTGTACTAGGGCTTCTGATGGGCATCTTTGTCATGCGTGTCAGTTAGGTCATCATGTTAGACTTCCTTTTTCTTCTTCTTCTTTGCATGCGAGTCATGCCTTTGATCTCATTCACTGGGATTTGTGGACTTCACCTGTCATCAGTATGTCTGGCTATAAGTATTACTTGGTGATTGTGGATGTTTCCACTCAGTTCGGGCTCACTGTCAAGGCCGTCCAGTGTAACAACGACCGTGAGTTCAACAATCATACCTCGCGTAACTTCTTCCTTTCTGGCGGTGTACAACTGTGGATGTCATGTCCGTATACCTTGCCTCAGAGTGGCAAGGCCGAGCGGATGATTCGCACCACGAATGATGTCGTGCACACCCTTCCTGCTCGCTTCTGGTCTAAGGGACTTCACACAACCACCTACCTTCTCAACCGCCTCCCTTCCACTGCCTCGCTTGCGACCACCCCTCACCACACCCTTTTCCGTACTCCACCTCGATATGATCACCTTCGGGTCTTCGGATGTGCCTGCTACCCCAACACGTCTGCCACTGCTCCTCATAAGCTTGCGCCTCGATCGACTCAGTGTGTTTTCCTTGGCTACTCCCCTGACCACAAGGGGTATCGTTGTTTCGATCTCATCTCCCGTCGAGTCCTCATCTCCTGGCACGTCGTGTTTGATCAGTCGGACTTCCCGTACTCCACCTCCACTACTCCCTCTCCTCACCCTGACCTCGAGTCCATTTTTTCGACTCACCCGATGGTTCCACCCCTTGTCTTTATTCACCCCTTTCTAGCAGGTTCCCCGGCAATATCCGCTATGCCATGCACGGCCCTGGCGTCATCCACCGCGCCATGCATGGCCCCGGAGCCTTCTACCGCATCACGCGTGGCACCGGAGTCTTCGCCTGCACCACGCGCGGCACTGGAGTCTTCGCTTGCGCCACGTGCGACACCGTCACCACTTCCTGCACCACGGGAGCCTCCGGCTTTTGCTGCCTGCTTTGCTGAGCCAGTGCAGGTCTACCAGCATAGTGCGGCACCGGTACCGGAGCCGGTGGTCTCTTCGCCTGAGCCGGTGGTCCCTCCGCCACCATCGCCTCCACCTGAGCCGGCAATCCGCTCTCGGGCTCACCCCCGAATTGACCCGGACGTTTATCACCCGTCTATCATCCATCGAGATCCTGGGCACACCATCCCATGGTGACACGGCGGGCGGCGGGTGTCCTCTCTGCCATCGGGGCGGAGCCGGGGGTCTCACCCATGCCCTCCTCTGTTCGCGATGCTCTGGCAGATCCTCACTGGCGTCAGGCCATGGAGGAGGAGTATACGGTTCTTCTTGCCATCCAGACATGGGACCTCGTGCCATGTCTGTCTGGTTGCAATGTGGTCACCTGCAAGTGGAACTGGATGCATAAGCATCGGGCTGATAGCTCTCTGGAGTGATACAAGGCTCGCTAGGTTCTTCGGCGCTTCACCCAATGGCCTGGCGTGGACTATGTTGAGACTTTTAGTCCTGTGGTGAAACCGGTCACAGTGCGCATAGTTCTCTCACTGGCTCTCCCCTGCTCCTAGCCCGTGCACCAGCTTGATGTGAAGAATACCTTCCTCCATGGCACTCTGATAGAGACAGTGTACTGCAGTCAGCCAGCGGGGTTTGTAGATTCCAGTCGTTTGGATCTGGTCTGTCACCTCAACAAGTCACTCTATGGCCTGAAGCAGGCTCCTCGTGCGTGGTACTCTCGGTTCGCCATGTTCTTGACTATGTTGGGCTTCACTGAGTGCAAGTCCGACACTTCTCTGTTTGTCTACCGCCGGGGCTCTGAGGCTGCGTACCTGCTGCTCTATGTTGATGACATCATCCTCACAGCTTCGAGTCAGGCATTCCTTCATAGTATCATTCAGTCCCTGTAGCGTGAGTTTGCCATGAAGGATCTAGGTGTGCTCTAGCACTTCCTAGGTGTTACTATGGAGTCTCGTCCCTCTAGCCTCTTTCTTCACCAGCGGCAGTATGCTCTTGGTATATTGGAGCGGGCAGGGATGACTCACTGCAAGCCCTGCTCCACTCCGGTCGACACACAGGGGAAGCTCTCTACGGACGTGGGTGCACTGGTGGCTGACCCGACTGCCTACCGTAGCCTTGCTAGGGCTTTGCAATACCTGACCTTCACCAGACCGGACATTACATATGCCATCTAGTAGGTCTACCTTCACATGCATGATTCTCGAGAGTCACACCTCACTGCTCTGAAGCGTCTGCTGCACTACGTTCGCGGTACTATTGACTACGGTCTGCTTCTTCACCGGGCTACCTCCACCGAGCTCGTCGTCTACATCGACGCTGACTGGGTTGGGTGTCCTGACACTCATCGGTCCACTTTCGGCTATGCTGTCTTCCTCGGCGGCAACCTGGTCTCCTAGTCGTCCAAGTGATAGCTAGTGGTGTCTCGCTCCAGTGCCGAGGCAGAGTACCGAGCGGTTGCCAACGAAGTGGCTGAGGCGTCTTGGCTACAGCAGCTCTTGGCGGAGCTTCACAGCCCGCTCGCCAGGAGCACGCTCGTCCTATCCACCAACCCGGTTCAGCATCAACGGACGAAGCATGTGGAGATCGACCTTCCCTTCGTCCGGGATTGGGTCACGATCGGCCATGTTTGGGTGCTCCATGTCCCGACCACCTCCCAATTTGGTGACATCTTCACCAAGGGTCTCCCCTCCTCGACATTCTCGGAGTTCTGATCTAGTCTTAATATCATCAGTGGCTAATAGTGACTACCAAGGGGGTTTGAACTCCGCTGTGCTGGTAGTTCCTACTGTGGAGGGGGGGGGGGGGGAGTTAAGCCCATTTATTCTGGCCCTAAACCACCCTTCTTGGGATAAACTTTGTGTTAACTTTGCTGATTTTATCCCCAAATCATGTGGCATGATCCAGAAATATAAAGATTTATTACTGGTACAAGTTGGCCGTGTAGGAAATTGTGGCATTCCTTTTTTTTTTGGTGAATGGAAATTATAGGATTACTAAGGTGAGAGACTACCGTTTATCTGTTCTCGACACATACGGGGAAGGTTGTCACCTTAGAAAGACGATGGCAAATTGATTGCTAGCTATGCTGCTATATTCATAAGTACACCAGTATCATTCCATGTTGTTTCTTACTCGCAAAAAAAATCCATGTTGTTTCTAGAATAGTTAGCTTATCTTTGTATGGGATGCGTGATTTTAGAAATATTTATTTGTAGAATACATTGACTGCAGTTTTATCATAAAATAAATATAAATTCTTCATTCAAAATGCTAACTTGTTGGTGCAATTGTGTTTTCAGCCCTAGTTCGATGTTCAATTGTGGATTTATCCCTTATTTTTTCATCTTTGTGATTTTAGCTCTGTTTTTCTCAAAGTTAAGACAAAGTTTATCCCTAGTGGGGGTAAAATTACAATATTTTTATCCCTAAACATTGTATTCACTTTGATAATTAGGGGTAAAATCACAATGTTAAAAAATAAGAGGTAAAATCACAATTGAAGTTAAAATTAGAGGTAACAACACAATTATTCCTATCCTGAATTTGGGAGGAAGAGGATGGCTTCCTAGCCATATATCCATGTATCTTGACTTGATGAATCAATGATATGAGATTCAACTTCATGCTAAAGTTCTTCCTCTCTCCCTAAATCCTGAATTTGTCTTTTTCTTTATTTTCGGAGCTATTTTCGTGGGAATTTTTGATCTCACTTTTGGTTGAGTTCTTGGGGGCGGATTTCCTGGGGATCTTAGTGCTATGATGAGCTAGAACAAACCTATATGGGTCCTTGACCAAATCATAAACTCTAGCACCTTCGATTTGAATGATTTGTTAAGTTTTCCCTTTTTGGTGTTCTTGACATGAGATCTAAAATTCCTGATGATTCCTTGCGCTATTTGAGTGGATCCTATTGGAGTAGGGTCGTGATGTGTTGAGGATTACATGGTCGAAAAATCACATGATTTAGAGTTCCATTGATTTAGAGTTCCAACTAATTTCTGTTCTATCGAGGGTCGATCGGCATTGCGGATCTTTCCATCGGCACTGCAGGTGCGGGAAGAAAAATCTAGATCGACACTACAGATTTCCTCATCAGGAATTTTGTCTTTTAGTTTTCATTCGGCACTACCGATGATTCGTTCGGCACTGCCAATGCTCTGCCCAAATTGTCGATCGGCACTGCTGATGCCCTGAACGACACTGCCAATGCCTTTTGTCTGAGTGTTCCCAATGTTTTGTTCTATCTGTTGACCGGCACTGCCGATAGTCAAACCAACACTGCTGATGTTCTGCTCCAGCTCCCGATCGGCATTGCCGATGCTGCCATCGACACTGTCAATGTACTGATAGAGCTGTCTGTTTCAGTTGCAATTCTTTGACCGTTTTGAGTTTTTATTGTTCTCTTTTGTTTTTGTTGTGTTCCGCTGCTGCTATTGATCACTCTTAGGATTAGCACATCACAAGTTGGTGTGTGTAATTTTGGTGATTTGTTTAGAGGTTGGCTTGGGTTGTAATTGGGACAATGCCCAAGTTCTTGTGAAAGAATTTTTAATTGACTCCCATTCACCCACCCCCACTCTGGTCGTCTTCTCGGTTCTTCAATTGGTATCAGAGCCAGGTTTGATCACTAGTTTACCTTAACTGGTTTTGTGATTCGAAGGCAACATTGAGAAGTGCTTTTTCTTGCTTCGGCTTATTGCTAACACTGACTGGTGCTTTTACAATGGCACTGTTGGTAGTCGTAAATTCCCTTTTTCGACTACCAATTTACAATAAAAAGGTGGATCTTAATTAATAATATAATGAAAATAATCTTTGTACTCATGAGTTCCACAAGTTTTGGTGAAATATATGCTGGTAGGTGCTATAGGGTCAAAATATGCAAAAAAAAAAAAACATGTGAAAATACCACGTCAACCGATCACGGCTATGAAATAGCCGTTTTCACCGGCTGACAGGGTCGTTTTCAGGCAGAAACCAGCTGACAAGGTCATAACCGGCTAAAATCAGGCACCTGACTGGTTAAACATGGTCCCTTTCAGGCTGAAATCAGAAACCAACCGACAAGGTCATAAATGGCTGAAATCAGCCACCCAGCTGGTTAAACGGAGCCGTTTTTGGGCTGATCTTCCAACACGGCCGGTTTTCTAAAAATACTTCATCATGATGGCGTTTTCTCCTCCTGGATTAAGGATGATGAAATATGACTAAGGAAGAGAAGGCCACCAAGTGGCCTAACTGGGAGAAGTCAAGGGGCGATCGGGAGGGGGTCGATATCCGGCCTAGGCCGCCGCCCGACGGGTCTTGCTGCCCGCCGAGTTGTGCCGCCCGGTGGTCCTTGCCACTCGAGCGGGGCTGCCATCGGGAGGGGGTCGACACCCGGCCTAGGCCGCTGCCTGGTGGGCCTTGCCGCCCGGCGAGTTGTGCCGCCCGACAGAACTTGCCGCCCGGTGGGCTTGCCACCCGGCCTACTGAGACATTCGGCCCATTAAGCCTACCGCCCAGCCTGCCACGCCTAGCAACATAGAACCAAAGGAAAAGGCCCATCGACACTCGAAACCGACCTCAGAACATCATCACGACCGTCCAGAATGAGTCGGTCGGGAAATCGACATGATCCAAGGGCCGCCCGGTGGTGCATACCGTCCGGCGGACCGACTTTTGCCCACCAACTCTCCTTCACCTACAAGTACCCACCAGCCCTTCGCCACCTATAAATAGAAGGAGAATTTGGCAGAAAAGATCAACATTTGAAGAGGAGAACAACAAGCGCCACGCTGCAAAAATGTATTAGAATAGGGAGTGAGGGTGAGAGGTAGAAGAGCGCCCTGCGGTGTATTAAAATGAAGAATGCACTCAGGACAATTGACGCTATGAGGAAGAACGTCGTGATTGGAGAACAGATGACCGACGGGGCGAACGACGATGAGAGGACCGTCAAGAACCTCCTCCAAGAAACAACTGGGACGACTGTCGTCGACCTGACGATCGGGATCGTCACGATAATAATGGTGATGGCCATCGGCGACGTCGTCATGACGATGATGTTGGTCCGCGACATGGCCGCCGTCCAACTCTGTCTCCAGACCGGCATAGGCGGTAGCCGACACCTACCAACGACGAGATCGATGGTATCAAAGCTTACATCCCTAGGCTTCGCATAGCTCGATGGCCAAAAGGATTCAAGTCGGTCCCAATCGAAAAATACGATGGTCAGACCAACCCCCGAGAGTGGCTGCAGCTCTACAGCATGGCGATTCGATCGGCTGGAGGTGATTCCTACGTAATGGCTAATTACCTTCCGGTCTATCTGGATCCAGCCGTTCGGGTATGGCTCACATCTCTTCTAGAGGAGACAATCACGTCTTGGGGAGACCTCAACAAGAAGCTTATAGAAAGCTTCCAAGCTACCTGCAATCGACCGGGCAACCACTTCGACCTCACTCGGATCAACCAGAAGACCGATGAACCTCTTCATGACTACATCAAGCGATTTTGCGCTAAGAAGACTGAGATCCCCAATGTCCCGGACCAACAAATTATTGCTGCCTTCCAAGGAGGCATCTGCAGCGATGATTTGGTTCGAGAGATTGGTCAAAGGAATCATGACCTCAAGCTGACTGCTCAAGAGTGCTTCAAGATCGCTGACAAGTTCGTATCTGGTGAGTCGGCACTAGATGACATCCGGGGAAAAGGCAAGGAGAAGCGGTCGGACAAGCCCGAGTCCTCCAAGAAGGACAAGAAGAGGAAGTCTGACAACGCGGTTCACACGGTAGACCGATTTCAGAAGAACCCTCGAACAAACCAACCATCCACGAATGAGCTGCTGAGTGGCTCGTGCCTTTGGCACCCAAAGGGAAACCACAAAGCAAAGAATTGCTATCGACTGAAGGGTTTTGCAACAGCTACGATCAAGGTGGCTAAAGATCCCCCGAGGCGAATTAGCAAAGACAAGATCAAGGATGATGGCGATAATGATGATTCAGGAGAGTTCCAGGAGCCCCATAAGGAAGTCAACTTCATCTTCGGTGGCCCGGATGCCTATGTGTCCAAGCGCAAGCAGAAGCTAGAACTTCGGGAGATCAACTCGGTGGAACCAGCTGCGCCTCACTTCATGAAGTGGTCTGAGATGCCAATCACCTTTGATCGGTCGAATCATCCCAAGCATATACCGAAGCCAGGTCGGTACCTGCTGGTGCTTGCTGCCACGATGAAGGAGGTAAAGTTCAACAAAGTACTCATTGATGGAGGAAGCAGTTTGGACTTAATCTTCACCAAGACTCTTAAAGAGCTCGGTCTGATAATCAATGATCTTCAGCCGAGTTCTTCACCTTTCTATGGGATTGTTCCTGGGAAGACTTCGATTCCTATTGGACAAATTAGATTGCCGGTCACCTTCGGTACCCGTGAGAACTTCAGGACTCAGCGCATTCTTTTCCAAGTGGCGGATCTCGACTCGGCATATCATGCTATCATCGGTCGACCGGTGATGGCTAAATTCATGGCTGTCCCGCATTATCCATATCCCACCCTCAAGATGCCAGGCCCAAACAGAATAATCTCCCTCCACTCTGATCTTTGGAATTCTTTCGATTGCAATGTACAGAGTTGTGAGATGGCCAATAAACAGTTGATGCTGTCCGACCACGAGATCCAGAAGGCAGTCGACATGGAGGAACAGACTGAAGCGGCGGTTCTAGTGAAAATGCCTACCAAACGCAAGATTCAGACCGATGGCATCCAAACCAAGGAAATCATGCTCGATCCTGAGGACCCTGATAAGGTAACTTATGCTAGGGCCAACCTCGACGAGAAATAGGAACTCGCGCTCACTCTTTTCCTCCAAGAAAATTGGGACATCTTTGCATGGAAACCATCTGACATGCCAGGAGTTCCTAGGAAAAGATTGAGCATGAGTTAAGGGTACCTCCTGGCGCTTAGAAGATTTGCACAAGACCGCAAGGGCGCTATGAAGAAGGAGATAGTTAGACTATTAGATGCTAAGTTTATAAAGGAGGTGTATCACCCTGATTGGTTAGCAAATCCAGTCCTTGTACCCAAGAAGAATAAAGAGTGGAGGATGTGTGTTGATTATACAGATCTCAACAAGGTCTGTCCTAAAGACCCCTTTGCTCTTCCTCGTATTGATCGAATTGTAGACTCAACAGCCGAGTGTGAGCTCTTAAGCTTTCTGGATGCCTATTCAGGCTATCACCAGATCCCACTGAAGGTCAAAGATCAGATTAAAACTTCCTTTATAACACCCTTTGGTGCCTATTGCTATATCACAATGCCTTTCGGTCTGAAGAACGCTGGCGCAACTTACCAATGGGGTATTCAATGCTGCCTTGCTACTCAGATCGGTCGGAACGTAGAAGCGTATGTTGATGACATCGTTGTCAAGACTTGGAACATCGAGGAACTTTTTTCTAACCTGGCAGAAACCTCTAACAATCTGAGGCATTATTCGATGAAGCTGAATCCTAAGAAGTGTGTTTTTGGGGTTCCTTCGGGAAAGCTACTCGGTTACATCATTTTGAAACGAGGTATAGAGGCCAACCCGGATAAAATCAAGGCAATCCTTGATATGGGGCCACCTAATTCTCAAAGGGACGTTCAGAAGCTGATCGGATGCATGGCGTCCCTAAGTCGCTTTATTTCCCGACTGGGGCTTAGAGGGTTACCACTTTTCCGACTGCTTAAAAAGCAGGAGGACTTTGTTTTGACCGAAGAGGCGCAGTCAGCATTGGACCAGTTGAAGGTTTACCTTAGCAGCATTCCAGTATTGGTGCCTCCAGAGCCAGGAGGAAAACTTCAACTTTACATATCAGCCACAACTCAAGTTGTGAGTACTGTTTTAACAGTCGACCGAGAAGAAGAGGGACATATACAAAAAAGTACAACACCCGGCTATTTTGTGAGTGATGTCCTTGGTGCCTTTAAGGCAAGGTATCAACAGATCTTGAAGTTGTTGTATGCATTGTTGATCACCTTCAGGAAGTTGAAGCATTATTTTCAAGCTCATCTAATCGAAGTCCAGACTTTCTTCACACTCGGGACAGTGCTGCACAATCGAGAAGCCAAAGGAAAAATTGCCAAGTGGGCAGTCGAACTTGGTCAATATACCGTTACGTTCGCGCCTCGGTCGGCTATATAGGGACAAGTGTTAGCTGATTTTGTTACCGAGTGGACAGAGATTCAAAATCCACCTACTGCACAAGATGTCGAGTATTGGAAAATATACTTCAATGGATCTCTTCAATTACAAGGAGATGGTGCGGGAGTCGTGTTTGTCCCACCCACTGGAGAGAAGCTTCGATATGTCCTTCAGGTGATGTTTCACGCGTCCAATAACGCTACGGAGTATGAAGCCCTTCTACAAGGTCTGCGCATTGCCGCGTCACTCGGCATCAAGCGCCTTGACGTCTTTGGTGACTCAGCTTTGGTCATTAATCAAGGCACTAAGGATTGGAACTGTGTGGATGACAATATGAGTGCTTACTGCCAAGAAGTAAGAAAGCTCGAAGACAAATTCGATGGATTGAAGTTCACGCATGTTCTTCAAGACAATAACCAAGCGGCAGATGAATTGGCCAAGATGGGATCATCCCGGTCTGCGGTCCCGCCAGGTGTTTTCTTACATATTCTAGATTCCCCCATGATTTCTCCTTGGTCGGATGTACTAATGAGTGTTGTCACTGATCTTGTTGGTGATGACAATATAGAGACCAATTGGCGTGACCCACTCATCCAATATTTGGACAAGGGAACGCTGCCTTCGGATCCTAATGAGCAACGGAGGTTAGAGACCCAATGCCGAGGATATCTATTGGTAGGAGATCAACTCTATAAAAGAGGAGGTTCAAACATCTTGATGAGATGCATCTCGATACCAGAAGGCCAAAAGTTGGTAGAAAAAATTCATTCTGAGATATGTGGCAATCATGCGGCTTTCAAGACTTTGGTCGGCAAAGCTTTCCGACAAGGGTTTTATTGGCCTACGGCGGTCGAAGATGCACACCAGGTCGTTCGGAAGTGTGAAGGTTGTCAATTCTTCACTCAACAAATGCATGTGCCTTCACAACAACTTCAGATGATACCTTTGACTTGGCCCTTTACTGTCTAGGGGTTTGATATTGTCGGTCCTTTCAAGAAAGCGCCAGGCGGGTTCACTTATCTGTTCGTTGCTATTGATAAATTCACCAAGTGGATTGAAGCAAAGCCGATCGACAAGATAATATCAAAGAAGGCAATCGAGTTTGTCAAGGATATCTTCACTCGGTTTGGGGTTCCTCATGATATCGTCACCGATAATGGCACTCAATTCACGTCAGTGGAGTTCCGTGACTTTGCCGATGAGATGGGAATAAAAATCCACTTTGCATCAGTGACTCATCCTCAAAGCAACGGGCAGGTCGAACGGGCCAATGTTATGATTCTTCAAGTATTGAAACCGCGGATTGTTGGTCGTAGTTACGCACCCACTTATATACCGTAAGAGGACGGTGTACAATTGTAGCTCTTTTTCCCTCAGAGTATTCCAAGGTTATCGAATCCACAGGGAACGAGTGGGACTATTACTATTAAAGGCTTACTAACAGATTGCAATAGTTGAGTTTGTGTGAATGATGACGGTGAGAGAGTGGTGGATGAATGTTATTAGAGATGTAACAGGATAATGAAGGATTCTCTCCTTAGGATTGGTTCACTAGGATGCAACCTTATTCTTATTAATTCGGATGATGATTCCAATATTCTACAAGACATGGTGGTTTCGTTCGCCCCGGTTGTCACTACAGATGTTATTATCTCCCCACTGGTTTCTTGCACTATGCAATGGGCAAAAGTATACCGGCCGACACACTAATGAAATAGATGCACAATTGAGTTCACTACATAGATTGAATTCATCAAGAGAGTATCAACAAGTATGAGAGTTACATGACCAGATCCCCGCACCAGAGAAGAGAATATAAGACTACTCGCCCATCCTCCTGCTAAGCATAGCAGAAGGGCGAGAAATAGCGCTAGAACGCACACGTGCCGATCGGTGCAACCGTCATGCCGATCGGCGTGACCTCCCTTCTGGTGGTTCTCGTCAGTGTTGTCCAACTATCACCGCCAATATCCTGAAACCTTGGTTCTAACAATTGGATATCACGATTGCTGTCTCTCTCTTCTCTCCTTTGGCTCTTGATAGATGTCTTCCTTTTATATCCGGCGAGATTAGGTCAACTTCCACCGACTTTGACTTGTATTGGGCTGGGCCTCTGTCCTTGGACCGAATTATGCTTTTCATTGTCTTTCACCCTCCTGCGCTGATCGGCGCGGCTCTGTATCTGGCCCATCCTTGTTGCTCTTTGATTTCTTACCCATAATTGCCCTGTTTTATACCTGTTTTCTGCAATTACATCCAAAATAGAATAACTACAAATATATGCAAATGTGGGGTGAATTGTTAGTCAATACCATCAAATTAAGACGTAAAACATCCCTTTTTGGTAGATAAAATGGGTATCTAGAAACCACCAACACGGATATTCGACAGACTTAAGCCTTATGCCGGTCGGTGGGTCAAAGAATTGCCTTCAGTTCTTTAGGGGCTTCGCACAAACACCAGTCGGGCAACTGGTCAGTCACCTTTCTCATTGGTTTATGGCTTAGAGGCTATGCTGCCGACCGAGGTCAGTCTTATTTTGGCACGGGTTGTGACGTATAATGAACAACTTTCTGAGGAGAATCGAGAGATTGATTTGATTGCAGCAGAGGAGTTGTGTGATCGTGGTCGGCACTTTACCAGCAAGGCTTGCATCGATATTATGATAAAAATGTACGTAATCACCACTTCCAAGTTGGAGATTTAGTGCTTCGCCGAGTGCAGTCAACAAAGAACCAGCGTAAGCTTTCTCCAAAGTGGGAAGGACCATATGTGGTGAAGGAAGTCACTCGCCCGGGGGCTTACCGACTGATGTACTAAGACGGCGATGCTATACCAAATTCCTAGAACATAAATCAGCTATGTCGTTTATATACTTATACATTATTCTTTTGTATACTTATACATTATTTATGAATGTCCCAAATTGGTCTAACCTTATTTTGGTTTTGGACTATTTTCTGACCGATTTCTTATCTTTAAATACGGTCTTTACTTTTTTGGTATAACGTCTATACATCATGCTTATACACTTTATACTGCACATCAGACTATCACTACACTAAACCCAGAGCCAAAGTGCGAGAGGTCATGTGTCGATTGGTCGACTCTGCTTGTTACGCGGTTACGAGTCACAACCTAATATGTTATGGCAGACCGATGCAATTTGAGTTTCTCAGCGACAGAAACATACTTATGATATTTTTATCAATCTTTTAAAGCTATTAAGCATGAAACTAATTTACATACAAGTAATATTGTTTCAGTATATAGATATTACTAATGTTCTCTAGCTTTGCAGGATTTACAGCTCCTTTGAAGGAGAGGAAGAGTCAGCTCGTAGCTCAACTTTTGAAGTTGCTGGAGGAGTAGGCACGGTCAGATTGATCTCTATGTTATCGACCAAGGCTCAGGAAGTCTCCAGGATGGAATCCAAGACCAGCTGGCATTGGTCGTCGGTCAAGTCTGGGTTGAAGCCCTCCTTGGTCTTATCCAATGGCAGAGCAGGAGACCAAAATTGGCAAATCGCCAGAACTTGACTCCCGGCCTCGGTCGCCACTCGTCGAGTGTTATAAGCGATTGCTTCCGATGCATGCTCCAGCAAGTAATCCAAGGAATGGCCAGTTTGCTCCACTCGGTCGGCATGAACATAGTTCATTGCCTTTCGAGCAACATAAGTTAGAGTTGCGAGTGATGATTTCTGGTCAGTATGATCAGAAGAGGATTCAAGCAGATGTGAGAGATAATGAAGGGTTTACTGGCAAGTTTATATTTGAAGGATTTGGACACGCTCTTGGCATCCTCTATCTTGCCGTCAGCCTCCTTCAACTCCTTCTATAGCCGAGTCATCTCGGCCTTATGGTCCTTGACCGACTTAGAGAGGTTTTCATTCTCAGCATTTAAGGTGTTTACAAACCTTTGCTGATTGGAGGTCAACTTCTCTAGGTCGGCAATCTTCTGATCACGAGCTAAAGACAGATATTGGAACTTTTAGCGATAGAGTGATTAGTTGATTATTTAAACACAGATAGTAAGTGATCTTACCAGCTATATCTGCACGGCCTTGGTTTAAGGCCTTGATCATCTCTCTTTGGTCGGTCTGCAGCTTATCAATCTCCTTCTGTGCTTTAGAGAGCTGATGACCGGTGACTAGCATAACACCAGTAATATGTCAGTCTTAAACTTAAAGACATGAAGACCGAAGAGTTTTAGGGAATACCAAAAGTTTCAGCTTCAAGGTATTCCACCCTAGCCTGATTCCTCTCTACAAGAGCATATATTTTCTGTATACAAACAGGGGTTAAGCTTAAGGATGAGATTGAGACAAAGCTAAAGCAGGGTATTGAAGTACCTTGCTGGCTTCTCGATGTTGGTACATAATTTCCACGTCCTCCACTTTGGGCCGACCGAGTGCATCTACAGGTAATGCTGCCTTACCTTTGTCAAGAGGTGAAGGGACATTGACCGGAGTGAGTTGTGGTGCGGGCTTCGGAATGGAGGCAGGAATAGTCTTATCAGATGGCTTATCCACCTCAATCATCTTGTTTAATGACTTGCCGACCGGTTTGGGCAGATCAGTCGGACGAGGAGGGGGTCATGACCGAGTGGCTTCAGACTCTTGGGCACTTTGCGAATCACTCGTCCGACTACTGTCAAAACAAAGATTTAGGAGATTAAGATGTGCTATGACTATTGGCAATAAGAGATAAGGAATATAAGGTTTAAGGATTAACCTGGGAGCCTTCTTGAGTTTGATTCGACACAGCCTCTTCTTCAAAGAAGTTGACTGAGAATCAGTCTCCTTCCTCTTCCGGGAAGAGTTACTTGCCTTGTCGGTCTGTTCCACCACCCCAGCATCACTCTGAGTTTGGCTTGGGGGCTCCGACTGGCTTGAAGGTCGGTCGGAGGGAGTAGGGGTGAGTTGACTGACATCAACAGACGACACTTCTTCATCATCACTCTGATCCCCAACATATTGTCAGTGGCACCTGACAGTCCGCTTCACTAGTCGACTGGGGAGAGGCAGGGTGACAACTGGATCAACACGTTGAGGTTGAGCACCTGCAGAAGAGCTTGAGACTCCAGGGCCAGTCTGCTACGGCTTCTCAACATAATCCGGTCCCTCGGTATCGGTCGGAGGGAGCGGAGGAAGGGATACATAAGTATCCAGAATCTGTGCAAGAGTTAAGATATCAAGCAGGACATCAAGACAAGAAAATAAGGATTTGCTCAAAGTAGACTGAGGCTTACTCGGGCTCGCATAGTGCCCTTGTTATACGCCTTTTTGATCAACGAGTGATCCTGAAGGATATCCCCTTCAAACATCTTCGATAGGCTTTTTTGACGAAGTTCACCATTCGGCAGGTCAAGCACCTCTCTGCGTCATCATTAACATAGTCCCACGCCGGGTAACTTTGAAGCTTCAGGGGTTGTACTCTGTGTACTATAAAGCTTTTAGCGATGGTGATTCTGTCAACACCTTCAGCCTTCAAATCAGCTATCTTCTTCAACAGAGCGACCACCTGAGGGTTGGTCGGATCAGGCTTCTCAGTCCATTGCGCCAGGGGAGTTGCCTTGGCACTAGTGAAGTTGGCAAGAACAGGGAGAGGGTTGTCACAGTAGAACCAATCATCCTTCCAGTTCTTATTTCCGGTCTTCAACAGCACATTGATGTAGGCTTCCTTCTTACGTAACTGGAAGACGCCGCCGCCTATAGCTACTTGATTTTCATTTTTTGGCAGCGGTCGAAGGACGAACAGACGGCGAAATAGATTGAAGTGGGGGAGAGTGCCCAAAAATGCTTCGCACATATGCACAAAAATGGTGATGTGAAGAATAGAGTTAGGATTGAGGTTGACAAGCTCAGTCCCATAAAAGAATAGGAGCTCGTGCAAGAAGCTGCAGCAGGGGACTCCAAAACCATGCTCGAAGAACGAGCTTAACATGATGATCTGTTTATGAATGGGGATGGGGCAAGATTCGCAGGGTACCTTCCAGTCGATCCGAACTTGCTCTAGAAGGATGCCGTCGACCACCATCTAGTTCATATCAGCTTGGGAGAGGCTGCTCTTTGAGAACTCCCAAAGCTGCTCTAGAATGTCGAGGTCGGACAAAGAGGATGCGGCGGCATTAGTGGAAGTTGCTGGAATCAAAGTGGAAACCTTCTTGCGACCCATGGCGATGGTTGTTTTGAGCGCGGCGGGTCAAGTGCTGAACCCTAGCAGAAGCTTGGGGGCTAAGTGCGGCAAGATCTATGACGGCCGAAAGCGAAGCACTAACCCTAGCCGGAGAAGCATAGGCGTCGCTGAGAGCAGAGGAGGCACGAGGAAGACGAGGAGTTCGTGCGCAAATGCGGCGTGGACTGAGAGTCAACCTGATGCCTTTTATACTCCCGCTTTTTGACCTAAAGGTCCCATGGGCCTGGATGGGCCGTACAGTGACGCAATTTTTTGATTAAGCAGCGAATTAATTAAGGGCCTTAAACATGTTTAGGGTCTAAAACCTTGAGAAGTAAAACTCGGGGGCTTCTTTGATGAGAAGCATTTAAAAATGTTTACTCGTATCTATATGATTTGATGATCAAGTAGCAAAGGACTTGATGGTCATACGGATATAAGTTCAAAGGTTATGTTATTGATTGAAGTCAATAATTAAATTGCCAAAATTGGACTTATGAATAGATAGAGTGACTAATTGTTAAGGGAAAACTATGCAATGATTGATGTCATTAGCTTAATATCATTATATAATTGATGTCATATTATTTTATATGGACTGAATATGATTGATGTCATGAAATTCAGACCGACCAGTTACTCGGACATAGTGTATATCACTCAGCCTTTTTGATAATTGGTCAGCAAGGTTGAAGCCTTGTAAAGTGCCCTACTGGTTTGATGACCAGAGGACTACTAAACTCAGATTCGATAGTTTGAGTAAAATACCTACAAAATAATAAGAGCTAATATAATTAGACTCTTGCATTATTTATTAGTCTCTAAATTATACAAGAGTCAGGGGCTACACCTGATTAGGTGCACCTGACCGGTGCACCAAATCTATCAGGAACTTCAATAAAGAGGTCTTCCTAATTTATGATCAAAGCTCAAAATCAGGAAGCACTCAAGGGCTGCTGTGGGATACTTGCTCTACGGGTATCCTCAGACAAGACTAAGTTGGTAGTTGACCGGGTACAACATCAACAAGGAAGCCGACCGACTCAGCTTGGAGCACAAGGCATTTAGAGATAGACTTTCTATGTAAATTCTTAAGGGTTACTACTAGGACTCTTCATGTACCCCCCTGCCGACCGGATATATAAGGCGACAGAGTGCCCCCCATCGAGGAACGAGCGAAGACAGGGGACACAAGTTTCACAACATCAATACAATACATAGAACACAGGACGTAGGGTTTTTACTCTCATCGAGAGGGCCCAAACCTGTATAACTCGACGTCTTGTGTAACCATCGTAGTTCTTAGTCTCGACATAGCCCTATATATTTATTGCCGAGCTCAAGCTTCGACAGTTGCTCTAAGGAAAAAGGTTATCAATTTTGAGCAACAAGACCACGAATCACTAGGAGCATCATGGGAAAGGTTCCTATCCTGTACCAAAACAGGGGTATGTTTAGGAATAGAGGAGCCTATAAGACTGCAACACTTTTTCTTTGGTCTAAGGCCTAACAGTGCAAATTATTTAAATGATGCGGCCGGAGGTGCTTTCTTTTGCGCAACACCATCAGAGGGAATGGAGATCCTAAGCAAAATCATCCAAAATCTTGCAAATGAGATCCATCTCCCTAGAACTTACCAACGAAAGCACCCAAACTTCTAGCCAATCCAAAGAAATAGAAGACAAGTGTCTCCAACAAAAGGCTGAAGCCCCTATGGTAGCCCCACTCCACTCACCACACCCTGATGTTGTAGAAGAAGACACACACTTTCTCCCACCTCAATCGTTTGAACTTGATGATGAACCCTTTCCGGATTTCGGAAACACTCGTAACATGGAATGGGTGAAGAGAAGCAGTCTTAATCAAGAAGGGTCTAGTGGACAAGACTACAATGGGAAACATGGTGATCCTTTGCCAAACCCTTTCGTTGTAGAGGCAAGAAGAGATCAAGGAGCCACCCCAATTCCCTAGAGTAGATGCCAAGGAATTTCCTCAGATCTCACCTTCTATTACTAGCCCAATTATCCTTGATCTCCCTAATACACCATGGACTAAAATCATAGAAAGGCATCTTTCAAACAAAAACGATGCTCCATTTTGGCTTTAGACCCAAACCTCATAGCTAGGGTTCAAGCGGCCCTCTTCACTGGAAAAGTCATGAAGACCCCTATGCCCATCTTCGTAATTTTGAGGAGACTTGCTCCACCTTCGTAAATACTAGGTTGTTACACGAAGAGCTCATGTAGAGACTCCTTTTCTACTCATTAGATGGCCATGCCAAGGACTAGTACCTAAGGTTTATCAATGATAGGGAGTGGTATATCATTGAAACATCACGTCCCATGAAACGCCTATGGGAACTACTAAAGTACCATTTTTGTGAGAGTCTTTTTCCTCATGAGAAACTTTAAGCAAGAGGATGAAGAACCCATAGAAGCTTGTTGGGGTCGGTTTATTTCCCTTGTCTTTAGTGGTCCTAGCCTTGACACTCCACTAGAAAGGCTCTTGTCGTATTTTGTTCATGGTCTACACAAAAGGAGTGCCAAGCTATTGAAGGAATGCTCCCAAGGTCCCTTCCATAGAAAAAGCATAGAAGATGCATGGGCTGTTATCAACCATAATACCTGACTCACCCATCGCAAAACACCTTCAATTGCTACTAAAGAGCCAGTTTTGAACCATATGGCAAAAGTTGAGAGAAAAGACCATGAGTTGTACTTTGCTTCATCAGCCAATACTACACCAATCCTTAAACCACATAGGCCTTGCCATCTTGCACCAATCCTCCCAAATCCCCCAAGGATCCATGTTCTACCTAATGGAGGCACCGCAATGTTATCATCGACCAGTGGAAAAGAGGTACCGAAGCAACCAAAGGATGATCTATAGAAGGAAAACCTTGAACAGAATCAATCCATGCAGCATGAAGGGCAATACAAAGTTTGGTCCATAGAAATTCATAAGGCTCCAAATTTGGAGTTAAAAGGGAATTCTCCCACCATGCCAAGGAGTCATACTTTAGAAAATTCAAATACTCCTCACTCACACAGAAGTTTTCCCACCACAACAAAGATTTATGATGACGGTATGCAAGAGGCCTACAACCGCTCTACCCTTGATGGACATAGTAATTTCAAAGGGGTGGTTGTAGATACATTTGTCTATCACAAACATTGCAAATTTCATGGTCCTTGTCATATGCCTTAGTTGTGCAATCATCCACATGTGTTTGGTGATGGGGGGAGCCACATTGCCAACCAAGCTGTAGAGTGAGCTAGTTCTCCCATGGTCAAACTTATGACCTTAAATAAGTACTAACGGGAGGTAACCCAATTTGTTTCCTTTTACTAGGATTTGTTAGTTTCTCATTCAAAACTTAAAAAAATGCTTTGTTCCTTCTCAAGAATAAAATTTACTCGGCAATAATAGTGGCACAACTTTGGGCTTGTTCCTTCGAGTATTTTGTTAGCTAACCTTTGCAGGTTAAAGATCAAAAGGAACAAGAGGACAAGGTATGAAAGAACAACAACTATTTCATCATTCCTCGTATCACCTACCCCTTGCTGTTTTTCATGTCTTTCTATGAACTGAATTTTTTTTTGGCAAGCATGATAAATGGCAACTAAAATATAACTTCCTTCTCATTCATGCTTGATATATGAAGATTGTTCCCTTCTTTCTTTCATCGCCCTTTGGAAATCCTAATTGCATAGGAAAACCTTGTCTAAATTGTTGGTAGATGTGATATGACCATAGAGAGCTTAACCTTTCTTAGAAACAAGTGTACTTCCTTGATTTTTAAATTTCAAAAGCTTATAAATGAGACCTCCAGATTCACAATCTTCTCAATGATGAGTTTATTCCTACCAAAGCAAAATGATGATCTTGCTAAAAACCTATTGCATTTGCTACTTATATTTTCATTGAACTTTGCCAAATTGTTGTGACCCTTGTGAGATGCTTGTTATGTGTTATTGATCAAGTTCATACGCACACCCCAACGACTCCATATGTTGAAACTTCTACACTGGAAGTTCCCATCCATCATCCCCACAATCCACTCATTGGATAAAGTGCTCCACTATATTTGTTGGTCTCTCTCCAACAATCATTCCAAAAGAGATATGGGCTATATAGCTATTTGAAAATAAGAAAAATAAGAAAAAAATGAATCATGAATGCTAAAATAGCCCATGTAAAGAATTATAAATCAAATGGAAGAAAGAGAGAGAGATCACATCAAAAAGAGCACCCGCTATCCATCATCGATCCAGACATACCATAATTATGCACATGGCTTGATCATAATTCATTACTTGTTTCCTCCTTGGGTCCGGTTTTTGACTTAGTGATATATGAAATACAAGTATGTGGCCTTAATATTTCCTACCTTGAGCTCCACATAAGCCTTAGTATATAGGGACATTTTGGCCACTGGCCTAAGTGAGGAATCACAACCATATTGAGCGATTTGAGAGCATCAATTGAGAATAACTTGTGATCTAGAGCTCTTTTTTTTATTGAAAAGAACAAACAAAATTGAAGTTCCTTAGGAAAAAGAAAGGTAAGACTCCTCTATGTTGTTCCATCTCTCAACTCTTCAAGACAAGGTATTTAGCCATCTAAAACCCTATGGCATGAGGAGTCATGGAGTAATCTTTATATATGCAAAGCATGATGAGAATTTCCTTAGATCTTTGCTCAGTCCTAGTCTTCATTTCTTACTTTGCTCATGACGAGCAAAGTCCTAAGCGTGGGGGTGTGTTGGTAGTCGTAAATTCCCTTTTTTGACTACCAATTTACAACAAAAAGGTGGATCTTAATTAATAATGTAATGAAAATAATCTTTGTACTCATGAGTTCCACAAGTTTTGGTGAAATCTATGGTTGCAGGTGCTATAGGGTCAAAATATGCAAAAACATGTGAAAATACCACATCGGCGGATCACTGGCTATGAAACAGACGTTTTCACCGGCCGACAGAGTCGTTTTCAGGCAGAAAGCAGCTGACAAGATCATAACCGGCTAAAATCAGGCACCCGGCTGGTTAAACAGGGTCCCTTTTAGGCTGAAATCAGAAACCAGCCGACAGGGTCATAAACGGCTAAAATCAAGCACCCGGCTGGTTAAACGGAGCCGTTTTCGGGCTGATCTTCCAACCCAACCGGTATTCCAACAATTCTTCACCATGATGGCGTTTTCTCCTCCCGGATTAAGGATGATGAAATATGACTAAGGAAGAGAAGGCCACCAAGTGGCCTAACTGGGAGAAGTCAAGGGGCGATCGGGAGGGGGTCGACACCCGGCCTAGGCTACCGCCCGACAGGCCTTGCCGCCCGGTGAGTTGTGCCACCCGGCGGACCTTGACACCTGCACGAGGATGCCACCGGGAGGCGGTCTACACCCGGCCTAGGCCACCGCCCGACGAGCCTTACCGCCCGGCCTAGGCCACCGCCCGGCGAGTTGTGCCGCCCGGCGGGCTTGCCACCCGGCCTACCGAGACATTTGGCCCATTAAGCCTATCGCCCGGTCTGCCATGCCTACTGACATAGAACCAAAGGAAAAGGCCCACTGACACTCAAAACCGACCTCAGAACATCATCACGACCATCCAGAATGAGTCAGTCAGGAAACCGACATGATCCAAGGGCCGCTCGGCCTTTCCCGCCGCCTGGCGGTGCATGCCGCCTAGCACATGTGGCCGCCCGGTGGACCGACTTTTGCCCACCGACTCTCCTTCACCTACAAGTACCTGCCAGCCCTCGCCACCTATAAATAGAAGGGGAATTCGGCAGAAAAGATCAACAATTGAAGAGGAGAACAACAAGCGCCACACTGCAGAAATGTATTAGAATAGGGAGTGGGGGTGAGAGGTAGAAGTCTAGGTGGGAGCCGGAGATGTCGGCTCCTTCTCCACCTTGTGCCTCGGGGATGATTCTCCACCAAGAGTAGAGTCCCCGTCCTTCACCCGGGTAACATGTAGACATTCTTTTGTTCATTTAATCATTAAAGCTTTCTTTACTTATATCTTGTTTATGGGTTCTTAGTCTATGTTAAATAAAGTTAATTACTTTATTTGACTATGGTTACTCTACTGTTAGTTAACAAGGTTAGAGTAGTAATTGTAACTGTATACGTGGTGTATAGACTTAGAATTATCTAAGTTTGCTCCCAACCCCACAGGCTGTGTGGTCGGTAGTTAGGTGGTGACAGCACTGAGCTATTCTTTGTATTCCACCATGTTCGGGTTGGGCTCGTAGGCGTTGATGGTAGTTTTACCTGAGGTCCCTCCTCATCCCTTTTTGTACCTCGGACGACTATGCCCTAAAGTAAATAAGAGTAAATATTGGAGTCTCATGATTATTTGGATATAAGTTGTCACATGAAGCCAAGGCTGGAAGACTCTCTCAACCCGTTGTTATCCTTCTCTTTTGTTCACTAGAATTGGATTAGGATAGAATCTCACTTCTCGTTCCCCGTGGATTTGATACCTTGGAATACTCCCGGGTGAAGGCTACATTGGCATTCGTACGCTTGCAGATTTCTCTGTTAGGCATAAGGATCGCCAACAGGCACCAAGTACTCGCTTGTATCTATCTTTGTCCTCAGGTTTTGAGATGTGCGGAATTGCTATTGAGGATGACAACAAGTGGAGCCGAAAGGCGGCGGTTGACAAGGATGATCTCAAGGAGAAAAATGCAGTTGGCTTTGAGAAGGGTGATCTTGAAGTGATGGATCTTCTCTAGCTTTACAAGGATGAAGAGCTTGTGCTCGGGGATGTTATCCTGAAACTTCAAAAGATGACCAAGGGTAACCTCGTCGCGGGCATTGAGAGCTTATTCCTTAGAGACAATACTTATAATGTGACCATCACAAAGCTTAGAAAGAAGTTGAGAAATTCCATGCCTTGTGATTTGTGCTTGATGTCTAGACTTGATGTGTGCGCTCCTTGATGAATTGAATGCCTCTCTTGCTCACTTGAAAACTGAAAATGAGAAGTTAAAACTAGACTACTCCACTTGTGTAGAGCAACTTGAAAATGCTAGGGCTGAAATTGTTGCAATTCATTCTTTGCCCTCTAGCTTTTGTTCCTCTGCCTTGCATGATGATGCTTGTCTAGATTCTTGTGATAATCATGATGCTTTGCACGATATGCATACAAGTGTTGTATCTTCCATGTCCTGCACTTCTTGCAATGCTTTGAAAAATGAGATTGAGGCTTTGAAACAATTGCGCGATGATATGAGTGCCAAGTTGTTTGAGCATGATGAGACGAGTGCCAACCTTCTGAAAGAAATTGAGTCTTTGCATGTCACTTGTGCCAAGTCTTTGGATTTCTCAATTCTTGTAACTTTGAGATTGATTCTTCTAAAATTGCTTCTTCTTATTTGGGGTTGGCTTGTTCTATTGAGCATGAGTCGTTAGACGTTGGTACTTGCGACGGAGCTTTGGATAGCTCTCCCATTGCTATTCCTAAGCTTGTTGGCTCTTCCAGTGTTGCCCAAAGGATTTCAATTGATAAAGGTGCTTCTTGCTCAAATGGTACACCATTTCCAAAAGAAAAGTACCATTGCACCTTTTGCAAGAAAGATGGGCATGTCATTGAGTATTTCTTTCATCGTGTCAAACATGAGCGTCGAGTGCGTGCTAAAGCTCTTAGGAACACACATCGTCTTTCCCATGGCATGTGTGAACCTAATCTTGATTCTAAGTTGAAAGATGCTTCTAGTTCTTCTCGCAAATCCCAAAGGACTTCTCACGTGAGTGAGAGTGACACTTTATCCTCTCAAACAGTGCCTTCTAATAGGCCTTTGTTCCATTGCTCATATTGTGATAGGGATGAGCATCAATTTGAGTTCTGCTTTAGGCATGCTAGAGACATACGCCGATCTCATGCTTTTTACTCTTTGGGTGATCATAGCTTTTCTCATAGCATGAACACTGATGAGCCTAGCACGAGACATCGCTTTATTGATGGATTCTATGACTCCTTTTCTTGTGGGTCAGGACATGCTTGTGGACATGCTCCTACTACTTCTTATATTGGTCCATGACATCGTTCTCATGATGCTTGTATTGACTCTCCTTGTGTTGTCCCCTTGAGAGGTTCTCATCATGTTTCAAATGGTTGCGCTTATTTTTCTTCTCGAGTTGCTAATTTGCAGCATGCTTCTAAGGGTGATTCTAGGTCTTCTCATTCGAACCATAATTTGCATCATGCTAACCCTCATGATAAGTTGAGTACATCTATTTCTCGTGTGTCCAAGTCATGGAGTCCAAAGTATTTGCCTACTGACCCTTTAGGATCCAAGACTGGGGCACCTCTCTCTTATCATATGTAGGTTTGGGGACACGAGACGGAGAACATGAGGTTGATGAATCTTGATCTTTTGCATGATTGAGATGTGATGGTTCTTCGTACCCTTTTACATGGCCTCCAAGAGGCTTGTATGTCTTCACCTATTTTGTGAGCTTTCTCATACACTCACCCTTTTACATTCATGGACATTACTTGTGGTGTGAGATGTTTTTTCATGTGTTCACTTTGTCATCATGACATCTATATCTTGTATCATGCTTTAGTTCACTCTTTCAAGTTACCTAGTGCAATTCATGCTATATCTTCCCATGCTTTGCAAAATCTACATATGTGCTTCCCTCTTGAGATTTGTGCTTGTTATAACATCATTGTTGAACCACCCTTACTTTTTCATGAGTCATGAGTTGCGCTCTTTCTATTGTCTTGTTGCCCTTTTTTGAATTGATTCTTCATTTGTTTTGTTGAGGGGGAGACTAGCTTGGTTAAGGGGGAATTGCTCTTTGTTGAAGCTTTGATATTAGTTGCTCTTGTGGTTTGATGATTTGGAGCTTGGTGTTTGCCATCCCTATGACATCATTTGAGGTGGAGTTGCATTTTAGTATATATGTATCTTACCTCTTTGCATTGCATCTCATATATAATATATGCATTGGTAGATGAGCTTTGATTCTTATGCTTGCTTGCATTTCTCTTTGCTATGATTGAGCTTGAGCTAATTTGTGTGGATATGATGGTAATCCCTCATGCGTAGATTTTTTAGATGGCTTGTTATAGACTCATTTGAGCAACTTGCTAATCTTAAGGGTGAACTTAGCTTTTTATGAAGCTTATGAACTAATCCTGCTAAAAATTGTTCATCATGTGTATAATTGCTTTAATCCTTGTTGAAAATTGTATTGAGACTAGTTTAAAGGATATCTTGGCTTTGGCACCTTGTGTTTGTGAAATGTTTCTTTGTGAATGTTTAGTTCATGATGGAACATTGAGGGAACATGTGTTCATTTTGCCGCAAAGACATGCTCATCTTTTTTCTTTTAACTTGCAAAAATAAGTTGATTTTGCTTCGAAGCCTCGAGGTGTTTGTTATACCCAGTTGTGCGACCCTCCGCATGGATTAGAAGTAACATAAATATGCTAAATCCAAAAATTATACTTCAAAGCCTCGGGGTGTTTGCCGTACCCAGTCGTGCGACCCTCCACACAGATTAGAAGTTACATGAGGATCACATAAAAATAATGTTGTTTTCTTATGAGTCTCTGTTCCATATATAAGCGTTTGTAAAACTTCTTTTCTATGAATGCTTGTTTCCCTGGTTGAGATTGAGACTAGCTAGTTTCTTTTGATTCACTTGATGCTTGCCTTGGATGGGAGTACTTACACATGTGGTGGCAGCTTTTCTCATGATAAGAAAATTTGATTCTATCTAAGCTAGTCAATCCTTTTGCTTAGCCTATATAGCTCTTGGTGTTTAGGCCATGCTATCTATTTTTCATCTTTATATGACTGTGAGCTATTGCTTTTACACTTCATAGCTCTATACTTGTGATTAGCAAGGTTAAATGCTTATTTGCATGATTGTTGAAGCTCCTTAGTTTTGTATTTTCATGCATTGCATACTTGTTCTTTTGCTTCTTTGATGAGTTCATTGCCAAAGGGGGAAAAAATATTGGGTCATGCACAAATAATGCTAAGGAACTTAAAATGATCCATTCTGCTTTACATGAGACCTACCACAAGTTGAGGGGGAGCATATCATGTCCTTGAGCATTTTTCATGCGCTTTTCACAATCTTTGTGTTCTCGTGTGGCTTTCTTTGTCAACTCTTGGTTTTGTCACCTCTTATGCCAGATGGCTACTTTTTACCTTTTCTTTTGGTTTGAGCCATTTGGATGTGCTTATTCGGTTTCGTATTTCAAATCTCTAAGCTTTGTGCATTTGATCTTATCAATGTACTCATCAAGGGGGAGATTGAGAAACCATGTGGATATGTGCCATGGTTTGCAATATGTGATGAGTAATTGACATTGGTTGAGTTTGATGTTAGTTGAAATGCGGGAATTTGGGGATTGCATGAGTCTGGGCATGTCATGGTTATGACTAACCGGGGTTGGTGAAGATATTGGTGAAGTTTCAGGAGATGGAAAATGTGTTTGCTTGTCTTATGATGTGTAGATCACTGGAGTCAACTTGGCAGTCAACGACGAGAGGATCAGACACAAGTAGGGGCCGGATAATCGAGAGGCCGGGTGAAGTTAAGGGTGATCCATACCGTAAGGGTGATCCATACCGTACTTGTGGAGAGGCAAAAAGCACGGACGGTTTCGTAGTTGAGCCTCAAAGTTGTGGGTGGTGATCAAGATAGCAGGGTTGACCAAGTCAAAGGTGATCGTGCATTGGTGTAAGTAGAGGCTTCCAATGGACCGAAGGTAGGAGAGACTTGCCGACGAGGAGGATCACGAGATGAGGTGACATATTTCAAGATCAAGAAGTTGTGTGTTGAGAAGCGTCCAAGGCGGTTTCCCAGTTTGGGCCTCAAAATCAGTGGCAGCGATTGGAGGTGCACGTGGTACCATCATGGACATCGAGGCAAAGCAAAGTCGTGAAGGGCTCGATGGTGTTCGGGCGACGAGAAAAAAGATGGACAGTTGTGCCCCTGGTGGTAGGTGGCAATGTATTGTAGGTGAGGGGTAGGTTGGTCTTTAGGACAACCCCTAGGCCTATATAAGGAGAGGTAGGACTGGTGGAAGAGTTGCCTCTCTTTCCCTTAGCCTTGCCTTAGATCTTCATTTCAAAGTGCTATGATAGATCTTCATATAATAGAGAATAGGAGTAAGTGTGTGAGAGACATCTCTTTCTCTTCCAAATAATGGGAGGAAGAGGGTGGCTTCCTAGCCATGAATCCATGTATCTTGACTTGATAAATCAATGATATGAGATTCAAATTCATGCTCAAGTTTTTCCTCTCTCCCTAAATCCCAAATTTGTCTTTTTCTCTATTTTTGGAGCTATTTTCGTGGAAAATTTCTATCTCACTTTTTGTTGAGTTCTTGGGGCGAATTTCTAGGGGATCTTAGTGCTATGATGAGCTAGAACAATCCTATATGGGTCCTTGACCGAATCATAAGCTCTAACACCTTCGATTTGAAAGATTTCTTAAGTTTTCCTTTTTTAGTGTTCTTACCATGAGATCTGAAATTCGTGATGATTTCTTGTGCTATTTGAGTGGATCTTGTTGGAGTAGGGTCGTGATGTGTTGAGGATTACCTGATCCAAAAATCACATGATTTGGAGTTCGTTTGATTATGTTTTAGTCAAGTTCTTGCCTAATCCCGAACTAATTTCTATTTTGTTGAGGGTCGATCGGCACTGCTGATCTTTCCATCGGCATTGCTGGTGTGGGAAGAAAAATCTGGATCAGCACTACCGATGTCCTGATCAGGAATTTTGTCTTCTTGCTGTTGTCATTCGGCACTACCAACGATTCGATCGGCACTGCCGATGCTCTATCCAAATTGCCGATCAGTACTTCTCATGCCCTGAATGACACTGTCGATGCCTTTTGTCTGAGTGTTCCCAAAGTTTTGCTCCATCAGTTGACCGGCACTGCCGATAGCCAGACCAACACTGCCGATGGTCTGCTCCAACTCCCGATCGGCACTGTCGATGTACTAATAGAGTTGTTTATTTCAGTTGCAGTTCTTTGACCATTTTGAGTCTTTGATGTTCTCTTTTGTTTCCCTTGCTGTTGTTGATCACTCCTAGGATTAGCATATCATAAGCTGGTGTGTGTAATTTTGGTGATCTGTTTAGTTGTCGGCTTGGGTTGTAATTGGGGCATTGGCCAAGTTCTTATGAAAGAATTTTCAATTGGCTCCCATTCACCCCCCCCCCCACCCCCACTGGTCACCTTCTCGGTCCTTCAGGGCGCTTCCTACCAAAGCGAGGAGGGGTTTATTCAACCATTGCTATAAATTGAAAGAAATTTGGCCTAATTTTATGGTCAATTTAAAAAGAAATTTCAAAGCAATTAGTGGCTATAAATTGAGTTTATTCAACCATTGCTATCCTCCATCAATTCTGAACTGTTATGTACTAATCAAGAGGATTAATAGATGGTTAATGTCATAATAAAAGTTAATAAGTCAGTCATGCTATTGACTTCCAATTAGTGGGCATAATTAGTAAGAAAACGGTCTTTGAGAGCAGTCATGCCTATATAAGGCCCTGAGACGTCCAAGATTCGGAACTAATTTTTCCCTTCCATTCCACACTCTAGATTCCATTTGGAAAAACTATGTTGTGGAGTTGAGCTGCTCCCATCTCGCCGGCTCTTTTCCTTTGCGTGCACCGAGGGAGAGAGTGAGCGGCATCTCTGAGCCGTTGTCATCATGAAGCCCGCAGAGGGACAACAATAAGGTTTCTAGGCAGCGCATTTGTACGGCCGCTCGAAGGTGTTCAAACTACAATACATGCAACATCATCGATGAGTGTTCGAGTATGATTTGTGCTACCTCATCGACAAGAGTTCGAGTACGATAAAGGGCTACCGCATCGACGAACTACGACGTCTACATCGACGGTCTACTTCGTTTACTATTTACCATAAATTAAGCACCGACAAACCCTACATGAGTCAATGTCTCTCGTGCTTTTAATTGCGTTGTTCTACTTGCTACTAGAGTTAGTTTACATTACAAGTTTGAACGATTATAAAATTTGTTTAAAACTAAAATCTGAAATTAGAATAACACACATATTTTCATCACGCCTAGCCCCAGGAATCAATAAAAAAACAAGTGCTAAGTATCATTTCAGATCACTGAATAAACAAAAAAAAAAGACCTTTTTATTTTGTGATAAAAAGTACCTTTATTGCCGCACTATGCTCCGCTCCAATAAATGAGAGTGTTTGGTGGAATCAATAAACCACACGAGCTGGTTAGATGCATGGGACAGAGGGCTCATAGTATCTGATAGCGCAGCTATCACTACCACAAAACAGTTATATAGTGGTGTTTCAAAAAACCACGTAGCGGTGCAAAACGAAGTGAGCCGCCACTAAAGAGCCCTAGGGGCCTGCCGCGATTTAAACCGCCGCTATAGAACCATTTGTAGCGGTGGTTGGAATTATCAACCGCCGCTACAAATGGTGCATCTTTATAGCGACGGCTTGGAATATATTATTTCTTAGTAAATAATATATTTCTTAGTAAATAATATATTTTTAAATGAATAATATATTTCTTAGTGAATAATATATTTCTAAATGAATAATATATTTCTAAATGAATAATATATTTCTTAATGAATAATATATTTCTTAGTGAATAATATATTTCTTAGTGAATAATATATTTCTAAATGAATAATATATTTCTAAATGAATAATATAATTCCTAGTGAATAATATATTTCTTAGTGAATAATATATTTCTAAATGAATAATATATTTCTTAGTGAATAATATATTTCTAAATGAATAATATGTTGCTAAATGAATAATATATTTCTAAATGAATAATATATTTCTTAGTGAATAATATATTTCTAAATAAATAATATATTTCTTAGTGAAAATATATTTTTTAAAAGCTTTCTAAATCAATAATATATTTAAAATGTATTTTTAATAGCTTTCTAAATGAATAAGGTATTTTTATAGCTTTCTAAAATGAATATACTTTTTAAAAATTTTAAAATATGTTAGAATAGCGGCGGCTTACATTTCCAACCACTGCTATTGCTCTTTAGCGGCGGTTGGCTTTGTGAGCCACTGCTAAAAAGAGGAACCTATATTACCAAGGGCGCGCGCGGAGCCCAAACTCTAACTCCCCGAAGCATTCCTCCACATCGTAAGGCTGCCCAAATACATCCCTGAGCGCCGCTGCCTCCTCGAGCTCGTTGACGGTCGCCGATCCTCCTCCCCCTCATCGATGACGCACTCGTGGGCCCCTCCCCCTCCGTGAGCTCGTCGTCTCCTCCCCCTCTCCTCGTCGATGGCCGCCGCGCGGACCTCCTCCCCCTCTCCTCGTCGATGGCCACCGCGCGTCTCCTCCCCCTCTCCTCATTGACGGCCGCCGCGCGGGCCTCCTCCCCCTCTCCTCATTGACGGCCACCGTGGGCCCCCTCCCCCTCGCCGACGGTCATGCGCGCCTTCTCTCTGGTAAGTGCCACCACCACCTCGATAACCGGCACCTTCTCTCTGGTAAGCGCCGCACCCTCCTTCCTCCCCTCTCCCCTCTTCTTGTTTTATATGCTCACTGTTATGCTGCTGAACTAGCTAATGGTTTACATATGGCTCATTATCTTTGCTCATTGTTGTGTATGTCATACTATATGCTTGCTGAATATGCTGCCATTTTTTTTTTGCTGCCATGCTTGTGTATGTCATACTATATTCTTGCTGAATACGCTGCCATTTTTTTTTGCTGCCATATGCTACGATTTGATAAATGGTATTTTTTCCCTGCCAAACTTGTCTCTCTGTACATATTTTTTTACTGTGACTTAGCTAATAAAAAATGGAATGACTAGTTTACATATGGCTCATTATCTTTGCTGTTTTGCTTAAATGCTCACTATTGCTTTTATACTCCCTCTGTTTTTTGAGTGGTGTTGTTTGGACAATGTCGGCTAGTTGTTTTGTATTTCAATGTCACACTATATGCTTGCTGAATATGCTTGTGTATGACCATGCATAATATTAGTGGCTTAGCACTTAAAAAAATGGAATGACTAGTTTACATATGGCGCATTGTTGTATATGTCACACTATATGCTTGCTGAATATGCTGCCATTTTTTTTGCTGCCATGCTTGTGTATGTCACACATAATGTCACACTATATGCTTGCTAGATATGCTGCCATTTTTTCTGTCATATGCTATGATTTGAGAAATGGTATTTTTTCCCCACCAAACTTGCCTCTCTGTGCATATTTTTTCAGTGTGGCTTAGCTAACAAAAAAGGAATGACTAGTTTACATATGGCTCATTGTTGTGTATGTCACACTATATGCTTGCTGAATATGCTGCCATTTTTTCATCACTGTTGCCTTGATCAGTTACTTGCTGCCATTTGTTTCCTTATGTGAAATGACTAGTTTTCTTTTTGTCATCACGGTTGTGTGCTATACTTGCTACCATTTCTGACTAATTTGTACTATTGTTGCTTATTTGCTGCCATTTCTAAAATATTTGTAGTATTATTTGCTTGTGGTCATATATATGCCATATACTTATAGCCTATGATATATCTGCTTATGATATATATGCCATGTTCCTATTTTATTCTTCTCCTTGTCTCTTTGTATTACTTATTTATTCTACGTAGGCGATCAATGCTCAATGATGAAAGCGGGCTAAGTGAGGATAGTGTGGCGACATGGACCATATCCTAGGATATTGGATACATGCTGTTGTACAGGTCAAGGATTTTAGAGCGTTGGAAGACCGTTGATTCGGCAACCCGCACTAAGAGCAAATTTTAATTTTTCTATTCTTCTCCTTGTCTCTTTGTACTACTTATCTATTCTACGTAGGCAATCGACCCATGCTCAATTTTAACTTTTCTATTCTTCTTCTTGTCTCTCTGTACTACTAATCTATTCTACGTAGGCAACAGATGCTCAATGATGAAAGCGGGCTAAGTGAGGCTAGTGCAATATCATGGACCATATCCTAGGATATTAGATATATGTTGTTGTACAACTCAAGGATCTTAGAGCGTTGGATGACCGTTGATTCAGCAACCCGCACTAAGAGCAAATTTTGATTTTTCTATTTTTTTCTTTTGTTTTCCTTGTCTCTATGCTCAATGATGAAAGGTGTATACTCCTTGTTTTCCTTGTCTCTATGCTCATATCTAACATTAGGTGTCAAAGTCTTCTCGTCATGGCGGACAATATGCCCTCTCAAGAGGAAGACGCCCTCAAGGCGCACTCACAAGCGAGGTCATTTTCAGACGATGATGGATCAAGTGAACACTGGGAAGAACCAGAAGATCCGCATCCTCCACTATCAAAGCAATGTCAATTGGGGCTCCCAGATCCCGATTTCATGCTTGAAGATGAGGTATCTTGACAAAGATAATTCCCTCATTTGTTCAACTAATTTGTAAACTAAAATCTACTACTTATATCCTAGAGTCGTCGATGAAGTGCCCGTCGGCTATTTGCAATAGAGGCTGCAACAGATGAGGCCCTCGAGCAGCAAGTGGAAGAGGTGCCTGCCCAAGTGTCCATACACAAATGCAAGCACAGTCAGCGCTCCACAAACAAGGCAGAGGGCATCTATGAGGTTACTGCACTAGACCTCAAAGATGGAGAACCTATTGAACCCGCTGGTGTCAATGTCAAATGGCGGAACCGTTGCGGTAAAGTGGTGAGGGACCATTACAAAATCACGTGGCAAGATTGGCGCCAATTACCGGATGGCAGAAAAGACGATATGTGAGCTGATGTCATGACAACCATCCGGTTCCAGCCAGCAGATCTCGAGAGAGCCAAGAAGGCCACAATGTCCACTCTCAATCACATCTTTCGAGATTACAAGTCCAAGCTCAACTACCAATACATCAAAAATAGGTAGGCATGCATATATGAAGAGTATGACATAAAGCAACAAAACAAGGATCTAGGAGATATGTGAGAGGTCAAGAATATTTAGCTCACTCCGTAGCTTGCAAAACCGAGCTTCTTCTAGAGGCTTGGTGAAGATATCCGCCAATTGATCATCGGTCCTCACACTTTCTATGACAATATCACCTTTGCTCACATGATCCCTTAGAAAATGATGCCGAATATCAATATGCTTGGTCCTCTTGTGTTGAACTGGATTAGTAGCAATCTTCACGGCACTTTCATTATCACACAAGAGAGGTATGCAATCAAAGTTAACCCCATAGTCCATTAGAGTTTGCTTCATCCACAATAATTGGGCACAACAATTTCCCACGGAGACATATTCGGCCTCGGCGGTTGATAAAGCTACCGAATTTTGCTTCTTGGATGACCACGAGACTAGAGAAGTTCCAAGCAATTGACAAGTACCGGAGGTACTCTTTCTATCAATTTTGCAACCGGCATAATCCGAATCCGAATATCCAATGAGAATAAATTGACCATCATTTGGGAACCACAAACCCATATCTTGAGTTTGCTTCAAATATCTAAATATTCTCTTGACGGCAATCATGTGGCTTTCTTTAGGTGCGGCTTGAAACCTTGCACACATGCAAACACTAAACATAATATCCGGCCTAGATGCGGTGAGGTATAGCAAGCTTCCAATCATAGACCTATATAGCTTTTGATCAACCGGTTTGCCTTCTTCATCAAGATCAAGATGTGCATTCTTTCCCATAGGAGTAGACATTGATTTTGCACTTTCCATTCCAAATCTCTTGAGAAGATCATTCATATATTTGCTTTGATAGATGAATGTCCCATTATTGATTTGCTTCACTTGTAGACCAAGGAAGAAACTCAATTCACCAATCATGGACATTTCAAATTCTCGGGACATCATTTTACCAAATTCTTCACAAAATTCTTGATTGGTTGATCCAAAGATAATATCATCCACATAGATTTGGCATATAAAGAAATCTTTGCCAATTTTCTTGGTGAATAGAGTGGTGTCCACCTTTCCAATTTTGAAGCCCTTTGAGACAAGAAAATCCCTTAATCTCTCATACCAAGCACGAGGTGCTTGCTTGAGTCCATATAAGGCCTTGGACAACTTGTAAACATGATTTGGCTTCCTTGGGTCTTCAAAACCCGGTGGTTGCTCCACAAAGACAAGCTCACTAATTGTGCCATTCAAGAAGGCACTTTTCACATCCATTTGATATAGCTTGATCTTGTGATTAGTTGCATATGCAAGTAAAATTCTAATTGCCTCAAGTCTAGCCACGGGAGCAAATGTTTCATCAAAATCCAATCCCTCAACTTGAGTATAGCCTTGTGCAACCAATCTTGCTTTGTTTCTCACAACTATTCCATTCTCATCTTGTTTGTTCTTGTAAATCCACTTTGTGCCAATAACATTGTGATCTTGTGGCCTTTTGACTAACTCCCAAACTTCATTTCGTGCAAAGTTGTTCAATTCTTCATGCATAGCATTTACCCAATCCGGGTCTCTCAAAGCTTCTTCTACCCGAGTTGGTTCACCACAAGACACAAGAGAGAAGTGTTCACAAAATGAAGCAAGTCTTGATCTAGTTTGAACACCTTTGCTTAGGTCAGCAACAATTTGATCTACCGGATGATCTTTTGCAATGGCATGGTGAATTGTTCTAGCATGGTGTGATGGAGTGGAGGTTGAGCCATTTTCCGGTTGAAGATTTGACTCACCACCATCACTGGCTTGAGCTTGAGCACTAGAGGTTGATGAATCTTGGTTCACTTGAAAGAGAGGGAAAGAGGTCACATTTGAGTCATCTTCATCCTTAGGCCTCACATCACCAATTGTCATGTTCTTCATAGCAATTCTCAATTCTTCATTTCCCACATCATCCAAATTTTCTTGCTCATCTTGTGATCCATTTGTTTCATCAAATTCCACATCATATACTTCCTCTACTAGTCCCGAATTTTGATTGTACACTCTATATGCCTTGCTATTTGAGGAATACCCAAGGAGAAATCCTTCATCACACTTGCTTTGGAATTTTGATAATCTTGCTCCTTTCTTCAAGATATAGCATTTGCATCCAAAGACACGAAAATAGGAGATGTTGGGCTTTCTTCCAATAAGCAGTTCATAAGGTGTCTTTTTCAACAACCGGTGGCAATATAATCTATTTGATGCATGACAAGCGGTGTTGATTGCCTCGGCCCAAAAACTATCCGATACATTGTACTCGGAGAGCATTGATCTTGCCATTTCAATCAAAGTTCTATTCTTCCTCTCAACAACTCCATTTTGCTCCGGGGTGTACTTGGTTGAGAATTCGTGTTTGACTCCCTTTTCATCACAATAATCTTCAATTCTTGTATTCTTGAATTCAGAGCCATTATCACTTCTAATCTTCTTGATATTGAATTCATATTCATTTTCGGCTCTTTTGGCAAACCCTTTGAATATGGTGAATACAATTGATTTGTCACTAAGGAAGTACACCCATGTATATCTTGAGAAGTCATCAACAATGACAAGGCAATAGCTATTTCCACCAATGCTTTGATATTTGGTAGGGCCAAATAAATCCATATGCAACAATTCCAAAGGCCTTGAAGTTGACATGACACTCTTGGTAGGATGAGTATTAGCCACTTGCTTCCCGGCTTGGCAAGCACTACATAATTTATCCTTTTCAAACAAGACATCATCCTTTATACCAACAACCAAGTTGTGCTTCACTAATTTCTTGAGTTGGTTCATTCCAACATGGGCAAGTCTTCTATGCCATAACCAACCTTTGGATGACTTGGTGAATAAACAAGTGCTCAAGCTTGCATCACTAGAAGAGAAATCCACAAGATAAAGATTGCCATGACGAAATCCCTTGAAGATAAGACTATCATCCTTCACACTTGTAATCACAACACCACTTGATGAGAATTTGCAAATAAGATCAAGATCACACAATTGAGCCACGGATAGCAAGTTGTAGCTCAAAGATTCAACTAGCAATACATTTGAGATTGAGAGGTCATTTGAGATAGCAATCTTTCCCATTCCTCTCACTTTTCCTTTGCTATTATCACCAAAGGTGATCCTTTCATAATCCAAACTTCCTTCTTCAATTGAGGTGAACCTTTTCCCATTTTCGGTCATATGTTGAGTGCATCCACTATCAAGCACCCAATGCCTTCCTCCGGACTTGTAGTTCACCTACAAAACAAGTTTAGCTGTTCTTAGGTACCCAAATTTGCTTGGGTCCTTGTAGATTAGTCACCAACACTTTTGGCACCCAAATGGACCTTTTCTTCATTCCATTTCCAAATGTGCCATTCATGTTTGTCCTAGTATGAACATTATTTTTACCAACAAACTTAGAATGCACAACACCATTGGATGATTTAACAAGCATGTAAGATGCATCCATAGCAACATTAGTAATTCTCTTACCGATACAATCTTTTGCAAGATGTCCGGTATTCTTGCACATAGAGCAATACAAGCCACTTTCTTTAACAAATATGGACTTTTTAGCAACAAAGGCATTTTTGTTTTTCTTGGGGATATATCCAAGACCTTCATGCTTGAGAGTGAACCGTTGACACTTCCACATTTCATTAAAAACATTTTCACCCTTATGACACTTAGCAAGAGCATCAACAAGGTGATCAACGGTATCCCTTAATTCATGATTTTCAACAATAAGCAAGGGATCACAAGCATTCACATTATTCATGCAAGTATCAATCTTAGAAGGGCATGGTATAGTAAGTAAATCATCACATGAAGTAGATATGCTAGAAGATGTAACATGAGCAATAGGCATATCATCAATCAAATTGCAAGACACACCGCCATCAATTTGGACCTTGTTGGTGTGTTGGGCTACATAAATCTTATGAGTTTCCTCAAGCTTCTCATGAGTTTCTTTTAGATCCTCATGAGATGACTTTAGCTCATCATAAGCTTCTTGGAGAGAAGAGTGCTTTCTCTTCAAGTCCCTGTACTTACTCTTTATGCCACCCAACACATCATCAAGTTCACTAAGCATTTCAACTAGTTCATCATAAGAAGGCTCATAGTCATCATTGCATACCTTGGATTCACCTTTTTCCATGAAGCAATAATGTGAATCGAATAGGGATGGAGCTTCCTTGATAGCAATGCCGGCAAGACCCTTCTTGGAAGGCTTGTCATCTTCATCATCGGAATCGGTATCCGAACTAGCATCGGAATCCCATTCAACATAATAAGCCTTGCCATTTTTCTTCTTGGAGGACTTCTTGAGAAACTTCCTTTTTACAAATTTCTTGTTCTTTCTCGGCTCATCATCATCATCATCACTATGGATTTTCTTCTTGCAATTTGTAGAGATATGGCCAAATTCTCCACACTCATAGCATTTCTTGTTTGCAAATGGATTCTTCTTGGATGACTTGCCATTTTTGTTGAATCCCCTATATGTGCCTTTCTTCATGAATTTCTTGAACTTCCTCACCATCAAGGCTACATCCTCATCACCATCGGAGCCACTCTCTTCATCATCATCATCGTGAGAGACACTAGCCTTGAAAGCAACACTCTTCTTCTTCATATCGACTTGATCATCCCTAGAAGCCACTTGAGATTGCTTGAAGATATCATGAGTGAGAACTTCACCCAAGATTTCCGAAGGAGTTGTTTCTTCCAAATTTGATCTCACAAGCATGGTAACAATTGTTTCATACTTGGATGGCAAGGCTCTAAGGAACTTATGAGATATATCAACATCGGAAACTTCATGACCAAGATCCTTGAGATCATTCACCATGTTGTTCAATCTTGCAAAGGCGGCCTTCAACTCTTCATTGGGCAACAATGTAAATCCTTCAAATTTGCCCTTGCAAATAAACAACTTGGCACTCTTGACCATCTTGGTGCCCTCATGAGCTTCCAATAGAATTTTCCACATCTCATATGCGGTCTTGAGCTTGCACACTCTATGATATTCCTCCTTGCATAGGGATCGAATGAGAATGTTCTTGGCTTGAGCATTGGCCTTGATATTTTCCTTGTCGGCGGGAGTGGGGTGTGCCGGATCAAGAACCACATAACCTTCTTCCACAATGTTCAACACGGTCTCCCCCACGGCCTCAAGATGAATCAACATACATGTCTTCCAATAATCAAAGTCTTGACCATCAAAGAATGGCGCGTGACCAACGTTTACCGTATTGCTAGCCATAATCCTTCTCCCGGAAGATGAATTCCAATCAATTTAGGGAGAACCTGCTCTGATACCACTTGAAGGATCGAAGGACCCCGGCTAGAGGGGGGGTGAATAGCCGAATTAAAAATTAAAAACTAACTATCCGACTAATTGCGGAATTTAAAGACAATTGGATAAAAGCAAGCACAAGACAACTAAACCTAGGTTTGAACTAAAGTAGGTTGACAATCCTAGGTGACATACATCATGCAACTTCTAGTATGTAAACAACAAAAGAACAACACGACAAGAGACAAAGGATATTTTCCCGTGGTATCGGTGATTTGCCGATCACCCCTAATCCATGTTGAGGTGGATCCAAGCGTATGATGTGCTACTCTCCTCAAGTATCCACTTCTCCACCACCAAGAAGTGCTCACAAAGAACAACTTGAGATATAACACAATCAATACCTTGAACCTCTCCAAACCTCGATTCCACTAGGGTTGCTCTTCACCACTCCGGCGAGGCGAGCACCGCACCTCTCACAAGAGTCCGGGCCTCCTTCACACACTTCTTGAAGGGCTCACGGATTTGACTCCTCCAAGCCGTCTAGGAGGCGACAACCTCCAAGAGTAACAAGTCGATGACGCTTGCTTGAGGATCTCAAGTGCCACAATGCTCAACTCACTCAAGTTTAGGGCACTCACACTCACACACTTGCAATCTTTCCACTAGGGCTTTGTGTGAGAGAGGAATAAGCTCCAAAGGGTGTACAATACTTTTCAAATGGCCAAGAGAGCTACTATGCACGGGATAGAGGAGGTATAAATAGGCCACCCTTTGAAAACTAGCCGTTACAGCTTTCTGTGCACCGGACGGTCTGACCGTGACTCCCCACGGTCGGACCGTCGTACACCCCAACGGCTAGTTTGACTTTCAAACTCCTTCTGGCACGAGCCCGACGGTCAGACCGTCATTACCCACGGTCAGACCGTCGGGACACTTTCAACTTTCACCCGAGAACAAAGTCTCTGTTGACACCAGACATGCACCGACGGTCAGACCGTGGTTAACTACGGTCAGACCGTCAGGCCATCACCCGAGCAACCAGAGGGGCCACTCCTCTGGCCGTCTCTGAAGCGCACGGCGGTCAGACCGCGGGTCCTGGCGGTCTGACCGCCAGGAGTGACCTGCCAGCCCCCCTTCTTTTACTCTTTGCTTTCCTGAAAGATATGGGCACACTCAACTCACATAGAACCACTCACAAAGATAGGAATTGAGCATTTGTGGCAACCATGGATACTCAAGGTCATCTCATCGACCCCTCTTGATAGTACGACATTTAACCTATAATCCGGTCACTCAACTCTAATCTCCTTGTGACCGGCAAAACAGAAAAACCCTATCAAGATACCTTTGCCTTGAGCCATCCATATGTATATCACTTCGTCCATCATTCCATTCCTTATTATGACTACAACCACAATTATCTCAACAACGTAGTTAGTCACAAATAGGGGTCGTCATTAATTACCAAAACACTAAAGCGGGCCTAGATGCTTCACAAGGGGAAGATGATGAAGGTTGCATCTGACATGGCATTTCCAGGAGAGACGCTCCATAATAGGGATATCCCCCAGGTTACGTGCGTGTCACCATGTCGGAAATATTACTTGGCTATGAGGACAACAAGATTTTGGGAGGTGTTTAACGAAGAAGACAAACAAATATTATACCTATTTTGGGAGGATGTCCACTCGATGTTTCGTCTAGGCAAGATGAATGTCACCTTCATCACCATGTGGTGCATGTAAGTGTCGCGTTCATTCTACTATATATTTCAAGCATAATTCCATATATTATCTTATGTTTTTTTATAGCATGAACTCCTTTTTCCAAAGAAAAGAGACCAATAGAAAAGATTGGAGGGTAGCCTATGTCAACCCAAGGCGGATTAACCAATGCTCGATCAACCCAACGGTAAATTCAGAAAATTATCCGGATAAGACACCGATAGAGCTTGCTGAAATGAAGACAATCTTGACAACAGAAGCAAGGAGTTATGTTGCAAATTACTTGTACGACTGCTTCATGAGCTGGCAAGATAGAGAGTGCATTATGGCCCCTTACAACTTCAAGTAAGTTGGACAACTACTGCCTTCGTCATGTATCCTATGTTAAAATTAAATCCAATCGTAATTAACTTATTGACAATAAACATTGTTGTAGCGATCATTGGATTTGTCTGATGATATTTCCGAAAGAAGGGTACCTTCTATCGCTTGACGGCCTGGACTACGATAAGAACGTATACGACAACATTCTGGAAGTCATAGATCAGTAAGAAATTGGTCTACGTGTGTATGGTTTGATGATGTTAATATCATCTAATGATAAGCTTTTATCGATCGCGCAGTGCTTACGAGAAATATGTCGTAGCCGGCAGGGCATGTCATCCTACAAGGAAAAAGAAGATGTACTTCTATCATATGTTTTGGGTAAGACTTTCATACACGTTCTTATCATATTATCCATTCATATAATTATCGTAGGTGTAACGAACTTGTGTTCTCTAATTTATAGTATCATAAGCAAATATGAGGAAGTGTGCATTGTGGTTACTACACTTGTGTGTTCTCGGCTAGCACTTTAACTTACCTGGACCATATCATTGAGGAGTCTCAACAAGAGGTATGTTAATTTTATTTATGTCCATTTTACTTTATCCAGACCATATCATTGAGGACTCTGCTCATGTGACATAGAAAGCCGCAAGGACAAAGAGAGAATGAGCTGCAAAGATAAAAAGGAACGACAAGCTCAAAAAGGGTATATTTCTTGAACCACGCGTTCACTTGAGTATAAATACCATGTATCTAGTTATTGCTTGTCTTTGGCATTTTATGTTGAGAGAGGTAATTAGTTCAGAAGGAAAGTGCTTTGATTCAAACAACGAACTAGCAATAAAACATAGATCCCTTTGTGAGTGGGCTAGTTCAAGAGCACCATATGAGCCCAGTGTGTCGAAAAAAGATGACTATGTATTAGAGTTTATATAAAATATTTTATAATCTCGTTTGAATATTTTGATGACAATGTTGTATATATTATATGATGAGATGTAAATATCTGTGATGAGATTGTAAATATCTATGATGAGATTTGTAAATTTCTGTATATGTAGAATCTTTAATTTTTATATATTTGCTAAATTTTATTTTTTTTGGAAAATAATAAGTAGCGGCGGTTGATGTTGTGAACCGCTGTTACTAACCGCTAACAATAGCGATGGTTGACCGTCGCTATTGTTAACGATTAATAGCGGTGGTTGACATCTTCAACCGTCGCTAATAATATGTCTGTAGCGGTGGTTTATTTGGGCGACAAACTGTCCACCGCTACAGAGCTTTTCGAATTGTTGCTACAGGCCTTTTTTTTGCTGTTGTGTATGCAGTGGAAGGGAAGGAGCCTAAATCGACCTCTTTTTTTTTTTCAAACACACAAAAGCATAGTACAAAGAGATTGGACTCTCCGATGAGACTAAGCAGACCAGCTAAGCCACCAACCCTAGCTTGATTAAAAAATAGAAAACCCTCGTGGAGCCTAGTTGAAGCTGATGAAAAGCTAAATTTATATACATGAGAGAGAAATTCAAACTTAAGAATGAATACCCATTTTGGTGTTCTCTTAAAATAGTTTTCAGTCATTTTGATTGTTTTTAAAGAATATCTTCATTTTAAGTACTTTATTAGAGATGCTTTGACAACCCATAAACAACTAGCCCAACCCAAATCATTAGTAGTTACGGAAGGAACAAAACTGTATTGCTTTCTGTTAAGCAGATGAAAATGCAAAGAAAGAAAAAGATGACATCTTTTCTTTTCTTTTTTGTTAATAAATAGACTAAGGATGTGTTCGTTTCTAGGACTGTAATTTTTAGACTTGTCCTATCAAATATTTAAATACTAATTAGAAATCTCTACAACCTATTAATTGAAGTATGGTCGTCCACTTCGTGTCCATAAAATTAGAGATTGAATCTAAATCAGTTTTGTACCTTTTATATCAATTACCGAATTTTAAAAATCATAACTCCCATGTCCGGAGCTCAAATGAGGCAAACTCGGACTCTATCTCGTAGCTCTCGTACAACTTTGGTATTCAATAGAAGTCTAGATCTCACAGTTTTGATTTTCAAATATGCGATACAAAAAGATTTGTTCTGATTCGAACTCCTCTACGCAGGTCTCTGTGTGGGGGCTCATATCTCCTAGCTCCGTAGTCCAAATAATATGATCCATATATGTTTCAAAAAGATCTCAACGAGATCTACAACTTTTATATTTTAACTTTTTCTATTAGAATAAGTATTCAATTTTAAAATCACGTTGCAATATAGTGTATTTCTAGACTCCGTGAATTAATTTTTCCTTACAGATAAAGCTTTCAGAATATGGTAAAAAATAGTGATAAAATTATTACTTTTAACATATAAAGTGATATACTAAGAAACATCAACGGTAATACAAATATAACCTTTCATGTAAAAAATATTAGTAATATTATATATATCTAATAATTATATTGTGTAAATAATTTATATTTAAATTATAAAGAGTGTTTTATTTTTTAAAGTTCGTAGCAACGTACCGATACTTTGTTAGTATTAAATATAGATTACTGATAAAACCCAGTCCATAATCCACCCTCTAAATGACGAGATGGATCTATTAAGACTAATTATACCATGATTAGATAATGTGATTCTACAGTAAATATTTTCTAATAATAATTTAATTAAATTTAATAGATTTGTCTCGCAAATTAGCATTCAACTATGTAAGGGTGTGTTTGGCAGGGTTTATGCTTATGCTGTAAATGACTTATGTTTTGTCTTATATATGAAAAGTACTTATTTGGCTTATCTAGCTTATTATAGTATAAGCTGTCAAACCGTTTGGCAAAATAGTTTATCTTGTTTCTAAAATGGCTTATTCTAAGGAGAGATGGTTTATAAACTCCAAAAACTAGTGTTTACTGATTTTGCTATTTTAGTAAAAAAGAAAAATAATTTATGATAGCTTATTGTAATAAGTATTTATACAAAATAGTTATTTAATAGAGCTTATAACGTATCACAATATAAGTCATTTCATAAACCACCTCATAAACCCTGCCAAATACACTCTAATTAATTTTATATTTACTTTATATTTAATCCATATATCTAATGTTCGAAGAATCGATATAACATCTCTAACATTTAGACCCTAAAGCGTGCATCCTTCTAGCGCGCCTGCATCCAAGCCTGCGTCGCGCTCGGCTTCTCCCCCGCCGCAGTCGTTGTCCACCTCTCGTGGTCGACGTTGTCCTTGGGGCTGCTGGTGCTCATCCCCAACATCCGTGGCCTCGGGGCCGCCGGTGCTCGCTCGAGGCCTCGGCGGCGCGGCCACACGAGCAACGGCAGAGGGCGGCGACATTGCGTCGTTGACGCCAGTGAGCTGCAGGACGGCACGTTGCAGGCGAGCTGTAGGACGGCGCATCACGACGAGTAGCAGGAAAGCTCGTCGCAGGCGAGCTGCAGGTCGGCGCGTCGCGGGTGAGCTGGAGCGGAGCAGGCATCGGTTCCTGTGGGTGGTGCAGAGCTCGAGCGACGGTGGTGCGGTTAACGATACGGTTCCTGTTCGCGGCGAGTTGTCGCGGGCGAGCTGCAAGATGACGTGTCGCGGCGAGCTGCAGGGCGGAGCTCCACGGACCATGCATAGCGGGTGTTTGACAAAATGCCTGACTAGATGAGCAACTAACAGACGTGAGGAGCTCGGTCATCCTCATCCCTTTTATCCTTCTAATCAAACACAAAACAGGGATCATTCTATCTCTTTAATCAAACAAAAATTGAGACCATCCCATCAACCCACCCCAGTGTCTCCAAACCAAAACATATCCCTAGTGAGCGACTGAAATCAGCACGGAACTGTGTCCTGTGGATTTTTCATTTGTTGCTGGTCCAAGAAGAAGCTTCACGCAAGAGGCATGAGCTCGTGGCAGGTTGAACACCTCTTGCTGGTGGCGCCACTGGGGAAGGTTGCGAATTTGGAACGGGCAAGCAACGAAGCACGCCATGGTACACCGAGAACGCGCGCGAGTAGGTAGAGTACTGTACCACAACACTGCACTGGCGGAGCTTCCACTTCCCAACGGATAACCGTTGTTCGGGCCCAGCGACTCCAGTGCGGAACGCTAGCCCTGGCCCACCACCAACCCGCCGCCGCGCGCTCTCCGCCTCCCATCTCGCGCTAACCAAGATGAATCCCCCGGCGAGTTCGGGGAGAAGCCGCCGCTGCCATGGCGATCTCTACCTGGAGCGCGCACCTCCTCCTCGCCCCCGCTCCCTCCTCCCGCATCGCTCTCCCGAACCATCACCGGCGCCGCCTCCCGCCCTCCTCCCACCGCGGCCTCCCCCACGCGCTCCGCCTGGGCCCCCGCCGGCCCCGCGCCTACATCTCGGCGCCGGCACCAGCCCCCGATGCCGCCGCATACGCGCCGCCCACCCTCGACGCGGCCGCAGCGGCCGCGGACGTCGCCGCGGCGATCTCCGCCTCCGACGCTGTCACCTGGGCCGGCGTCTGGCAGCTCCTGTCGCCGCACAGGGCGCGCCTCGCGGCCTCCCTCGCCGCGCTGCTCGCCTGCACCACCTGCACCCTCTCCATGCCGCTCTTCTCGGGCCGGTTCTTCGAGACCCTCATTGGGAGGGGCGCCGAGCCGCTCTGGAGGCTGCTCCAAAATCGCGGTGCTCTACACGCTCGAGCCCGTCTTCACCGTTATCTTCGTTGTCAACATGACTGTCGTCTGGGAGAAGGTCACGGCCAGGCTGCGGAGCCAGATTTTCCGGAGGATTCTCATCCAAAAGGTACTCACTCTAACTTTCGGCGAGTTATGTGCATGAGGATTTGGACCCTGCTGTTATGCTGTATTCTGGCCCCTACCTATTTATTTATACCATAATAACTGACCAATTTTTGTGGTGAGCTATGGATGGCTGAATCCGTGTCTGTTGATTTGTTGTATGTGAATCTTCTTATCATGCCAGCAGTGCCCATTAAGGAAGGGTGCCCACTAATTCTGCCAAATGCAGCTCACAATATGTTATTATTTTCAAAATGCATGCTCAAGATGTACTCTGAAGTAGTGATTCCTGTCACCCTTCCCAGAGTTCCTAGATTGCACAATCATTTATTGAAATTTTCTACAGTACTTGGCAAAATACTATGTGGATTAAGCATTGTACATGCCCATGATGAAATGTTGTGGAATAGAAGCATGCTGTGTACCAGTTCATAACAGATCAGATGAATCTATATTTTGCTGCTTAGACTTATTAGTGGAAATAATATCTCTATTTTTTTTTTGTTTTTGCAGATGGTATTTTTTGACCGTCACAAGGTAATAATTTCTGTACCATTATATCAATCTTCATACTCAGTCATCGCATTTGTTAACATGGAAAAATCTTAAGTAACAGAATACATATTCCTGGCCCTTTTAAAGCTTGCCACGATTCAACTTCCTGTATGGCAGATAAGGAACTCAAGTTAGGCTGATCTTTTTGAAAATTGAATATTATACAAGATTTTTTAAGATTAAATACAAGATAATTTTCTGTGAAGCTACTATGTGAAATTGTTGTTGGAATTATTTGTTGTGCACTATATGCAAATAATCAAAATAGAAACTATCTCATTCTGCCAAAATTTTATGTGTTCTGGGTTATGGAAAAATAAGTAGAACTTCCATGTCACTAAGTTATTACATCCCTGTCAGGTTAGGATATGTTTTTATTTTTGGCTGTGTTAACCTTCATGTAAATAATATATTCTTAATTATATTTGCCACCATGGAAACATTGGAAAGTTATTTGTCTTGTCTGCAAGCAAATATCTTATTATTGTTTGATGGTAGGTTGGTGAATTGACTGGTTTGTTGACATCTGATTTGGGTTCCTTGAAGAATGTTGTAAGCGACAACATATCAAGAGATCGTGGACTAAGGGCAATCTCTGAGGCAAGAAACTTACACTGAGAATGTAAGCTTGATACTGCTAAGAGCTAAGAGTTTGATTAGTGCAACCACAAAACTTTTGAGAATATTAGTAATGATCTTAAACTCGTGTCATATTTGATCTTTATTCCCTTGATTATCATATATCCGATTCATGTTGTGGTTTTTGTTGCTTACATTGTGTTTCATCTGATGGTTTTCTGAAACAGTACTTCCTGCTTTTGTTTTTCAGATCACCGGCACACTTTGTATACTTTTCACACTATCTACTGAGCTAGCTCCAGTTCTGGGGCTCCTAATGGTATCTGTCTCCGTGCTAGTTGGTAATTTTCTAAATCACACATCGTTCTGGAATCTTGCAACATCTTTCAAGATAAGATATCTGTGGTAACTGAAAGTGCTACATTAGGACATACTGATATCCAATCTATCATTTTTCTAGTATGCTCTTTGTACTGAGATGAACTTAATTGCAATCTCCACAGATTTATGTGTTCTGCTACTATTTGTATTGAAACTAACTGTGGGTAGGAGTATCTGGTGGTAAGATCTACAAGACAAATAGGGTTCAGCAATTGCAGTTCTAGTTTTTAATTATATTTGTTCTGCCATGCTTTATCAACTTTTTCTTTGTGCAAAGTGAAAACATCCGTACTTTGATGTCACACATCTTTTTCAAACTTGTCCCACTAAAAAAAATAAATTGGTTCTCATGTATATCATAAATTGTTTTTACCTCTCCTGTTTCAGGTGGTGATATCACATGCTATACATTCTTCTAAGTTCTAATGAAAATAAGAAATACATTGATGAAGTGCTATTGGCTGTTTTTGTCGCATGCTTTGAAAAGCATTTAAATATCCTTTGACACAATAATTTTTTATTTAATCAGCTCTTTTCAAGAGGTCCACTGTTCCCACCTTTAAATCTTATGGAATTGTGCAAGCACGCATATCAGACTGTGCATCAGAGACCTTTTCAGCTATTCGTACCGTGAGTGCCATTGTTTTATCCAATACACACATTCATACCTTACTTTTTCATTGATTTTTTTCTTTTTTTTGCTATAAGCATAGTGTTATCTTATATCTTCTGCAATATCTATTTTCTTATTTTGTGTATCCTAGTTTAATTCAAAACTTCATTTTCAGGTTCGGTCCTTTGGTGGTGAAAAACGTCAAATTTCTTTGTTTGACAACCTGGTAAGCATTGTGCACTTGTAAGGTCATCCATTAGGATAACTAGTTCCCAGATAGATAGCGGAAATTTCTCATGATTCCTACTGGCATTTGAAGGGCTTGTTTGTTAGAGCATTTGCTTTTCAAAATCTGGCTTTTTAAAAGATGCTGCTGTAGAGGAAAGTTTTGAAAAGCTGGAAAAGTTGTCTTTATGGATTGGCTTTTGATGATAAAATATATAGTATGTGCAACAGCACTCAGAACAGCATCTAATACAAATACAGCTTTTATATTTCGAAATCCATATTTCAGAAACAAGTTGTTTGTTTCAGCTTCTGGCTTTTGCAGAAGCAAAGCCACCCAAAGGGCCTAGTTCATGTGAAATTTCCATGTAACGTCTGTATAATCCTTCACACCAAACACGCCATGTATTTCTTAATTTTCTTTTCTCCAACATTTTGCAGTTACTGTAATTATATTAATAAAACATCTCATTTTGTTTAGAATTAATGATAATCTTATAGTTAAGGGTTATTTTAATGTAGATACTTTGTATTTGTGTGTTGGGAAATGTCCACTCTCTCTGAACTGCAATACTGGGTATTCTTCCCCACATACTTCAAGTATCAAAGAACTTTGACCCGGTGTCTGAGTCATCCGTGTAGGGATAGCATTGTATCTGTTATTAATCATGTAGAATGATGAGGTCCCTAGTCTCTACCATCTATGGTCATCTTGTCCCAGTCTATGTTTATCCTTCTGGTCTTGAACTTTAGGAAATTATAAGTGGATATTTGGAATGGTTTCTAGATTCATTTATTTTTTTGCATGAACAAGATATATATTTGAGTGTCTTTGCAAATATTTTTGATGCAACAATTTGGTTTTCTTTCAGTAATTAAATATATGCTTTATGAACATAGCAAAGTGGTGGAAGTACAGCCAGAGCTCCCTATCTCAATAAGTAATATTTTTTTTTATTTTACAGGCACTTGCTTACCAAAATAGTGGCACAAAACTAGGAGTGCTGAAATCTGCCAATGAATCATTAACTCGGGTAGTGGTTTATGTTTCCCTAATGGGGCTTTATATCCTTGGTGGAAGCAAGGTCAATGTGGTAAGCTACAGAATCCCTTGCACTATAATATATGTATGACATTATATCTGCATGCATTCCCATTTTTGTATCTATGATGATGCACTGCTTGGTTCTGTTATGGAAATTTCCATGTCATTCTTTAACACATCATGAAGGTTTTGAGTGTTTAGCATCAGTGGTGGAGCACGCATGAAACTAAAGGGAGGGCCAATTGGCTACACTGCCAAAAAGCACATAAAAAAATTGGGGCCTTGCAGCTGTGATTGTTGTGGATACCTAGAACATGAGTTAACTACTTGCTTCTTCAGGGCATACCGTGTGTCTGTCATGCTCGGCATGTGATAAGAGAATGGTTTAGCATATTCTCCAATGGATTTGTGATGCATACATGGTAATTTTGACTTCGGGGGGGGGGGGGGGGGGGGGGGGTCCGGCATGCAGTTTCGCCTCCACGAGGCTGGTGTTTAGCATGTAAAGAGCAAACTTTGGCAAAAACTGTTCCAGAGTTGGTAAGCTTAATTGGTGCATGGTCAGTTGTTTCATTATAACATAAAAAGACATAGTGATGCATCCAATTTCAGTGTCCGAGTTACTAGTCAGTGTAGTGAATTTGCCACTTCCACAAATTTAAGAATGTTCATGACTCCATATGCTAAAATTCAGCTAAAGCCTCCAATTCCATAATGTCGCTCTGCTATTTGGACATGTGATCTTTGTATCGAATGATTCTTAGTGTTTTAGACTTACTTTGGGTGCATCTGGGAATACAGGCTTGTTGTCATGCTAGACTTTAAGGATGCTTTGTAACAGTGTAATGGGCATGATGGGGGGAGAGGGGCTGGCGACTAGAGCAGAGAGAAAGCTAGAGGCGCAGGAAGAGTTGAGAGCTGAGAGAATAGGGATAAACCCTAATTCCTTCTTGATCTAATCTGATTACATCTCTGTCATTATATAGAGAGGACTTAACTTGACCCCTAAGAACCTTATTACTTGTCCTGTAAGCAAACTTATAGATGGGATTTTATAATCTGATCCGATCCTTTCCTAACAACCATATCTCACTTCCTAAATTAATGGACTCCATTTACGGTAGGTGGTGGCAGTGGAGGTGGCAGCCCCACCTCGGCCATGTGCCTCCCTATGCCATGCCAGCCCATCTGGGCTGTGGGCTGCCGGCACCTGCTGGACTAGCCTGCTGGCCCAGACCCTCTTTCTTGCACATAACAGTGTTATATTTGTGGCATTTAATTTTGCATCATTGGTGTCTATGATCAAACAGTTTACATATTGCTTGATGAAAATTCTTCTGAATACCACAGCAGGGGCTTCCCCTGCTGTACATTTCAAAATAAAAAAATCTTCTGAATAGTATAACTAATTGATAGTTTTTATTGTGCTGGCAATATTTGTACCACTAGAAAAGAGATATCTATATTTCGTGTGCCTGCTCTTTCAGGAGCACAGTTTTATTGTATCATATGACTCGCATGTATCCAACATGCCAGTTTTAATCATTTATACATCACTTATGTTTTTAGTTGCGCTTGATCCTGTTATGAGATTTTATATCGTTTAGTATCATTGTAGAACTTGGATTGGCTTTGGAATTGAAAAAAGGTGATGATTTACTATTTCAGGGAAAATTGTCTGTTGGAACTATGGCATCTTTCATTGGTTACACATTCACGTTGACCTTTGCTGTAAGTACCAAATATTAAGTTGCATGTTGATTTATCGCATTCTTAGGTATATGTGTGACATGGAAAGTATTTTAGGTTCAAGGAGCTGTTAATACTCTTGGTGATATCCGTGGAACATTTGCTTCTATAGAGAGAATAAATTCCATCCTGTCAGCAAAGGATATTGATGATTCACTCGCCTATGGTTTGGCCAAGGAATTAGACAACAAAGAACTTGAAGATTCCAGTGATGGAGCTTATGGAAATGGCTCTGTCAACAAACATTTCATGTCAGCATTGAAATCATCTAGTAGCTGTAGTAAACTTGCCTGGTCTGGTGACATTCAGTTAAAAGGTCTGTCTGCAATTTCTAGATTATAATGTTTCACATAAAAAATTCCATTCCATGTTATAGCTATCTTCTATGTTCCACTTTTGTCTGCATTATATATCATTGTATAACTTTTTGTTCTTGAGTTTAAATTTCATTCTTGAATATCTTTTAACTTCGATTTGTCATATGCTTGTCATATTTTTATCGCGTTTCACGTTTTTATTGTCAGAGATCTAAGAAGGTACTCCCTCTGTTCTCTAAATGCTGTCATTAGGACAACAGATTTAGTTCAATTTTGAACTAACTTTGCTGTTCTAACAACAGCATTTGGACAACGGAAGTAGTACGTTACTTGCCTTGTTGTTTAGCTTAAATTTGATTTTCTCTTAATATGAAACTTACGTACAACCCCTAATGCACTAACATAAAACATTATGTTTTTGGCAGACGTCTACTTCTCTTACCCACTGAGATCTGACGTGGAGATCTTAAATGGACTTGATCTTACAATCGAGTGTGGAAAAGTCACAGCACTTGTAGGGCCTAATGGTGCTGGAAAAAGCACAGTCGTGCAACTTTTAGCACAGTACTATGAGGTACTGTTGTTTGTCTATAGTGACACTGATAGTTATTTATTATTCTATTGGTGTTTCAATGTTTTCCATTTTTGCAGCCAACTCAAGGTTGCATCACCGTGGCAGGGGAAGATATCCGCCTATTTGACAAAAGGGAATGGTCTCGAGTTGTATCTCTAGTTAACCAGGTATACCATAACAAAATTTTGTATCATATATTCTCTTTTTGTATCTAAAAAGTTGTAATAATAGTGTCCTCTTCTTTCAGCTGTTATAATATTTCAACAGGAGACACCTGTGCATTTTTATGTTGCATCTAGTTAATTTAATACATATGAAGTTTACAAGACAATCTTATTGTTAATTGGTCAAAACAAGCGATTTCAAAGGAATCTCAATGGAATGGAAATATTGTTCTCACGGCAAATTGAAAGAGAGGTGTATTTTGGTTGGGCTTTTTCTCATAGGTCTACATGGGATGGGCTGGATAGTCTAGGAAGACCTCCTCCCATCTATTTCTTGAAATATGCACTTGATAATAGATAATATTTGCATCACGGCCTTACTCCATGTTACCGCCTCACCTGATGCACATAGATCATATGAAGGGTGTAGGTCATGTGAGTTACAAGTTCATTAATTGCTATAACTGTAAGAGACAACATTAGTAGGGTATGTGATATTGTGATGCTATTGTTTTTTTTTTCTTTACAAGCATGCCCCAGTCTAAAAGATCAAATATAGGAAAAATAAATATCAATGTATAAAGAAAATAGTTTGTTGTCGTTGGAATATTTACTTATATACTATTGTGATAATCCTTGTTCCAGAACTGCCACTGTTAAATTTGATATCCAACTGCCACTGTTAAATTTGATCTCCCTTCATTGCCACCGAGTGATATGTTTGAAACAAATTTATTAATGTGTAAGGAAAAGTAGTTATTATTTTAAGATGACATATTTTTTGGTGAAGGACCCTGTCCTATTCTCGGTTTCTGTCGGAGAAAATATTGCTTATGGCCTCCCGGATAATGTCGTGTCAAAGGATGATATAATAAAAGCTGCTAAAGCTGCCAACGCCCATGAATTCATCATTTCTCTTCCACAGGTTGGGAATGCCTTCTCTCGAGTCATAATTAACTGGCACTAGTTATTTTGAAATAAATGTGAATATTCTTATATCCCATTTCAACTTAGGGGTATGACACTCTTGTTGGTGAACGAGGTGGTCTCCTAAGTGGGGGACAAAGACAGGTAATCTGATAGGTTAACACGTAAAATGATTTATTATTTCATTACAAGTATGTATATTAATTCCGTTTCTTGGCAGAGAATTGCAATTGCACGAGCACTTCTGAAAAATGCTCCAATTCTAATTCTTGATGAGGTATATCTTTCTTACTATTGAGCTGGCTTATTTTTATCTATTAATTTTGTCCTAGAGGAATGGTGTTGTTAAGATCTAGGCCCGTACTGTTTTCTGTGTCCCAGGGGAATGGTTAGAGGGTCCACAATGATTTTCACTTCACTATGCACTGTGTGCAATGTGCACAATACATGGGCATAATCTAGTCTCAAACTCTCAATGACCTAGAACTTTGGGCGATATAGGTGTCTTGCCATGAATTTGTTGTGTTAACAGAGGGAATGATAATATATCGAGATGTTGCTGTGCTGCCAGGGTTATATTGATTTAGTAGTGAGCGTAAGGCCATAGGGATCTGAGTAACTTGAAATATTTACACAAGCTTAGGTGGCCTCAAGGTAGTGCACCATGAAGTGTCAACTTCAAAACAATTTTGTGATCTGGTGAAATTCAAGTAATCTCGGAGTAGCTTAAACGTCACCTTTAACATATTACAAGTACTAGTGAATTCATGTGGGCCGCGTGTGTATGCTAATGTGAAAGGTGGATAGACATGGTACCCGACAAAAGTATTGATCAGCATTTACTTTGGAATGTAGAATGTAGAGGCCAATCATGCATTGATGGTGGTAGGATCTGAATCTCATTCACTGCCAACCGGTCAGGCTTATCATTAGTTGACGATTGTCTCTGCATTCACACGAGGAATCTATGCTGTTTGCAGGCCACCAGTGCGCTGGATGCTACAAGTGAACGACTCGTGCAGGAAGCTTTGAATCATCTAATGAAGGGAAGGACTTCTCTGGTGATTGCCCACAGGCTTAGCACTGTGCAGAATGCTCATCGAATCGCCGTTTGCTCAGAGGGAAAGATAACTGAACTCGGGACGCACGCTGAACTATTGGCCAAGGGAGGTAGCTACGCATCACTTGTCGGGACACACAGGCTCGCGTTCGAGTAAGACTTGACTCGATGCGTGTTTTGGTGCTATACTCTTTCTTTTGTAGATACCATCATTTGAACTGAACATGAATTATCAAAAGTGTAAAACTGAGTGAAATAATGAACGATCATTTTGTTGCCTACATTAGTTTTTTTTTTGTCAGCATACGCCATTTTGCACCGATTTTTTTTAATAGTTGTTAGTGATTGTGATATTTAGAGGTGGTAGTTGGAGTTAAGAATCTGAATTCTAGGAAGGCGCCCTTTTAGATGGCGTCTAGTTTTGGAAGCTGATTTTTCGTTTCGAAGAACATTACAGAAGTTGACGCTTACATCACTGTAGGTAGGGATGCAAGTTTGTTATTTTTGGATCAATGGGTCAGCCCAAATTTCATCTCCATCTTATCAATCTAGAAGAGCAAATGAACTAGAGATGTGACCCCACTACTACCCAATGGGTAGCCCATCTGCATCTCTAAATGCAGGTCTACCAATCTCTACAACTTATTAACTTAGGTGAGATTGTTATTGGTGTTGGTTTAATTTGGTGTTGGTGTTTGTTTTAGTGAATGTTGGTTTTATTTTAAAAAAGAGAATATGTAACTTAATTTTGTATGCATCATAGTCGGACTTCATGCGTACATATACAAGCAAAAATCCTAAAGGTAAAACAATCGGATAGATTCCAGGAGAAAAAAAATTGTCACCCCCTCAAAACAACCACTCCGATGGTAACTCCATGGAGGCAACCTGCACTCCGATGATAGACTCCTGAGGCAACAAAAAAAAAACTCAGGGAAAATAAAACACCAGATTCGGTTACGATAAAGTCAAGGCTATAAGAAAAATATATGTAACTCAACACTAGAGGAGGAGTCCCAACTATATAGCTGCGAGAATAATCTCCCCTCTCATGACATCAAACCAAACCCTCAAGACACAACTATTGCTCCACCTTGCTTTGCTAGCGACAGGGAGAAGAAGATCACAGAAAAGGCGCTCCCTACCTGGAGAAGAAGATGAAGATGTCTCTATACATGGAGATGCTGAACACGGGCGTGCGCATGGAGGCGAGGTTCCACTCGCACTGACTAGAGACGGTGCAGATGTACTACAATCCACCGAGGACGTTGTTGTCATCGTCGGATAAGGTGGCTGACAGCTGGAGCAGCAAGGCGGCCGCAAGGGTGGTCTCGACTTGGCGTCCTTGATCCTGCGACCCTTCGCCGCGCATGTCGGCGATGACTGGGGAGTTCAGCAGGCATGTTTGTTATAAATCACAACTGATTTGTCGTCCACGTTGAAAACCAGCTTGTGGCATGTCCGTCGATGAAGCCTAGATTAAGGGTAGGTGTTTTTGTCTTTCTATTTAGAGAGCAGAGATTTCCAAGATTTTATATTTGTGGTTGCCATTTTTTAAATGAAAAAAACATCATATACCGTTAGAAAAGAGTAAAATTAATGATGGTTTTAGTAATGATAACTAAATTCATATGCATTATTCCGTTTAAAAGATTTTCTGTGACCTGTATACATATAAACAATTTTTTTAACAAAGTTCATGTGTTTCTTAATCCTTTATATTTTACATATATATTTATAACCTGTTCATTACCAAAAAAAGACTCAATAACAACGCGAGTCAAATTATAATAACAATGGCCCAAAATTCACCGGCCGCTACAAATATAATCCTATTTATAGCGACGGCCCACTAACTCAGCCACCGCTACTTCAGTCCCGTCCATCCCCACGGCCCAGTTATATATGAACACCCGAAGCAACCCTAACCCTACAGCGCCCTTCTCTCTCTCTCTCTCTCCCGCACCACCAAACAGCCGCCGCCTCACTTCCTTTCTCCTCTCCCACTGCACATCCGCCCCCCCCCCCCCTCCCTCCTGGTGGCGAGATCCGCCCCCTCCTCCCTCTCGGTGGCGCGCGGCGGATCCAACTCCGACCTGCCCCCCTCCTGGCGGCGGGATCCGACCTCACCCCCCTCCTCCCTCTCGGTGGCGAAGGGTGGCGCACGGCGGATCCGCCCCCTCCTCTATCCTGGTGGCACGCGATGAGATCTGCCCCCTCCTCCCTCGTGGCAGCACGCGAAGAAGGGCGGCACGCGGCGGGATCCGGAAGGGCGGTGCGCGGCGGGATCCGGCCCCGCTCTGCTCCTCTTTCCCGGTGGGGCGCCGCGGGATCTGACCTCACCCCTCCTCCCTCCCGTCGGCATGCGTGAAGGGCGGCACATGGCGGATCCGCCCCTCCTCCATCCTGACGACGTGCGGCGGGATCTTGATCTGCCCCTCCTCCCTCCCGTCGGCATGCGGCAAAAGGTGGCACATGGCAGATCCGCCCCTCCCTCTCAGCGGCGCGTGGCGGATCCGCCCCCTCCTCCATCCCGATGGCGCGTGGCGGGTTCTGGATCTGCCCCCTCCTCCCTCTCAATGATATGCAACGGATCCACCCCTCCTCCATCCCGGTGGCGCGTGACGAAGGGCGGCGCACGACGGATCTGACCGGGGGGCGAACACGTCTCCTCGGCCGGCGGTGGCTCATCTCATGGAGGCTTTTTTTTTTTGTTGTTGTTGTTTTCTCAATTTAATTGTAGCGGTGAGTGAAGAGGTCACCCGCCGCTATAACTCCATTTTTTTAAGGTGGTTTGTTCGTATCCGCTGTTACAAATCAATGATTTTTAGCTGCGAAATGGTAGCGGCGGATCTAATACCACTGCTACAGTAGCTATTCAACCGCCGCTAAGGGCCTATTCTGTGGCAGTGGTTGTTGAATCTGAAACAATTAAACAACAAAAGGAGAAAATAAAAATACTATGTCTCTAATACTACATGTGTGTCCTCAATGTTTTTTTCAAAAATATCTTTAAACTTAAATATCCCTTGCAATTAAACATCGTTATTGTGGAGAAAAATAAGAAAAAACATAATCCATCACTCTTTAGTGACTTTAAGGGTGTGTTTGGTTGGGTTGTGGTCGTGGAAAAAGCAGCTGTGAGCTGTAGTAAAAATTGCTGTGAGATTTCAGCTGTGGAAAAGCTGAAAGTCGTTTGGCTGAAATGATTGGCTGTAGAAAAACTGTCAAAATGATTGTAATGCCTCTGACTATTTTAGGAATAATTTATGTGAAAATCGATCATAATTGACTATTTTGTTCACATATTGACAAGTAAATAATTATTTTGGCAAGAAAATTTTAAATATTTTATACATTGCATCTTTATAATATTATGTTCCACTTAAATACAATAATAGCATTGTCTAAAAGATCTAGTTTATAGTACTAGCCTCTAACAATATAATTATCTCCCTCTCACACTAATCAAAGCATCAGCTATCCTACTCTGAATGGTATTCATGGTAGCCTTGATTTCCTTATCTGCATTCTCATCTCCTTGCACATATGTTGTGTCACGTGTGACATGTGGTAGGTAGTCCTCATCTGCATCACATCTATCGAACAACTTATCTCTCAAATTGCTGTCATGAATAAAATTATACAAGGCAATGCAAGCTATAATGATTTGCTTCTAAGTACGAATAGGAAAATTTGGTATGTCCTTCAAAATATGCCACTTTGCGTAATCAACAATGGCAAATAATAGAAAAATAATTGACAACTAAGTTACTAGGTATACCTTTGGGAGGCACCGGAAAAGAGGGAAAATTTGCTAATGCATGATTCAAGATCCAAGTGTCATGTGCAGATCCCGGCCAATCAGCAACTACAAAGATAAATCGCATGTCAAAGTCACATATTGCTAACACATTTTGAGTCGTATTGCCATGACGACAAGTATGGTTAACCACTTCCTTTGCTTCAACTTCAACTGGAACGTGTGAACCATCAATAGCCCCAATGGCTCCTTTGAAATAAGGCCATAAATGGTCCTCTTTTACCTTTTCATGGTCAGTAGAGAAAGTAGGATCTCTTGGTTTAATATTATCCTTTGCTAATTTGCACAGACACTTCAAAACCTCATGAAACTTCATATGAATTGTCCATGTTGACCGAGTGAAACGATTTTTAGCTTGTGAAAAAGATTGGTGTCCTCCAACAATCCACAAGAACATTACCAATGACTCTACTGAAGATACATTCCTACTTGAGATCAAACCATATGATGTGACAAGCAACTTATGAAGTTCCCAAAAAACATCTGGACTCATTCGAAACATTTTGTAGAAATACCTCGGTCTTTCCAAACACCTTTGAACCCATTGAATTCCAGTTTCCGATGTCTCCCTATATTCACCCTTGTTGAAATAACGATTAGTGTACATGTGAGCCATTTCACCAACTACAGCAGCTTGATGCGAAAGATCAGCTAGCAATTGGAGTCCCTCTTGACCCTTTTTTGCCAAATCTGCATTGTTCACATCCATCTGCACAAAATATGAACATATTACTCCATCTGCACAAAATATGGACATATTACTTGTTATGGCAGCAAGAGCGTGAGGAAAACATGACAGCAATATAGTGATAAAAAGATGATGATAATATTTGAACACATCATTATTTCAACATAGCTCTCATCATAAATGGTTCTCAACACACAAAAAACAAATAAACGGTTCTCAACCCAGATAGCTTTCAACATAAATGGTTCTCAACATAGAAAAACAAATAATGGTTTTAAACACAAATATGAAAGGTTCTACATGCGCTTCATCATCTCCTTGTCATGCTCCCTCAAGCAAATCTTCCTTCATTTGTGTCAAATGAGTGAAGAACCTCCCTAAATTCTGGCTTCATGATCAAGAATGTAGCTGTGTGCATTAGAGCTGTTTTTTCTTGCACACCACAATCTTTTACTATCTTTATGGCCTCTGCAATGGTTGGAACAGGGTTCATGGGAGGAGCTGAGGATGCTTCAACACTTGAGGATATCTTCTCTGCTGCAGTTTCAATTCTCAAGCATGTATTCTTATACAACCGCAAGAATGGGCGCTTATCATCCTTTTCTTCTGTAGCAGTAGAGGACCCCTTGTGTTTCTTTTTTTCTTTTTTTTGATTTCTTCAAAGCAGCCAATTTGACATCATCTGGTTCTATCTCAGCTACATTATCATTGCTTGACTCGCCGGATGATAAATCTGTAGCACTTGATGCAGTTGCACCGGTCACATGTACCTTGTCAAACAACATATGTAGATCCTCAAGATGCTTTGGTCCTTTCTCCTTGAACCTCACATGGTTGCATTTGATTCCCTTTTCAGAATTATTGCACCTCTAAAAATAGTTGAAAGAAAAGTTAGCAAGGTACATCATGTCATCAAAATGGAGTAGTGGTGCAATAAATATGTAACAACGAGTAAAACTTACAGCAAGGTGTTCTTCCCACCATGTCTTGGAGCACTCAACAGTTTATTTTTCCTCATTCCATCCAAGACCAGTGGCATATTCTTAAACTCCATAAACCATGTATATTCTTTTTTATATTGTGTAGCTTGTTTTTCAATTGTTTCTTTGTCCGTTTGTTACCGGACTTTTCTACAAACTTCAGCACAAGGTTCTTCCAACCAGTTGATGTGAAAATTCCATTTACCCTATTCCTGGATTCAATCTCTCCTTTGCACACATCAATCAAATGTCTCACATAGACATCAGCCCAATCCGCCTTATCAGCCATTCTTCAATTAACAAAACAAAATGTTCAGGCTATTTAGAGTGTCATCCTGTGACGGCAAGAGAGGTAAGAGCAGGTCACAGGATGAAGCAACAGTGCTGTCATGTGACCTCGGGAGGTCAGGACGGAGCAACAGTGCCGTTCAGTGACCTCGGGAGGTCACAGGACGGAGCAACAGTATCGTCCTGTGACCTCGGGAGGTCACCGGACGGAGCGAGCCCCGGATATTGGACGACGAAGGTCATTTTTCAGAAGCATGTTTCATAATAAAAAAATTGACTCAATCAAACTTCAAGATCAAGATGGTAAGGAGACCTTACCCTGGGAAGACTATTCAGGCAGGGGCGGAGGGGGCACATGACGATGTTCCAGGCAGGGCGGAGGAGGCTCGCATCGAAGAACGAAAGGGACGAAGGGGGCGTGCGGCGATGTTCCAGGCAGGGGCGGAGGGGGCGTGCGGAGGACGCTCTGATGATGACGAATCACCTCACAAGTTGCCGCCACGCTGATGTGTGCCGTCGCCACTAGCCAGGAATGCAAGAGGGGGGAGCATAGGTTGGCGGATCTGGCGTCCAGGCTCTCGGAGCCAGTGCCGGCTTGACGCAGGGTGGCGCGCCCTAACCCTAGGGCTGGAGTGGGGAGCGGCCCTGCTACTCGGGAAGATGAGGGAGAAAGGGGATAGGAGGCGGCGTCTAGTGGGAATAGAATGAAGGGGTATCCACTTAACAATGGCAAGGCGGGTAATTTCGATGAAGTTGAGGAGGCCGCAACCGCTGGAAGCAAGGGCACCCTGCTGTCAAAATGAACGTTGCCAAAGCTGCTTTTGGGATAGAAGGCAGGCAAAAGTTTTGCTCTTTGGTTGGGCTACTGGCTTTTTGGAAGCAAAAGCAGGTGTAGAAGCTCAACCAAACACACCCTAAAGAGGCAGTTGCATGCAATATGTTGTACTATAAATATATGGATCCATATGGTTTATTGTATTTTTGTTTAAAACCGCGTAGCAACGCACGACAACTTTGCTAGTCATTATGAATTGATGCCAGCCTGAAATTGATAAATCATCACAGACAGGTCATGTCATCTATGAGAGAAGGAATAATTACCCAAAATATACGATCACGGATGTTTGAGTCAACACAGTCAATTCGGGATGAGTATAAAGGCACGTGTTATAGGCTTATATAGCAAAATTGGAACGGAAGCAAATGGGTCAACAACCCAGCGGTAGTGCTTCCCGTTGAGGAGCCGCCGGTCTCGGGTTCGAGCGCTGCTCGGCACGAGATTTGCACCAAAAAAAATCTCCTCGTCTGTCCCATGTCCAAAGCACGTGGTAACTCGCCCAGCTTATCCTGGCGCAGATGTTGCGTTGTTTGCGCCGCTTTGGCTGCACCAATGCGCTTTGCGATGGGTCAGTCTCACCTGGTGTTCGAGCCCGTATAAGGATGGGAGAGGGGTTCGGGGGTTTTTTTGGCCTGAGTGAGAAGGTCTTCTCCTTAGTATGCCCGAGGGGCTGTCATACCTCCTGCGGGCCGAGTTTTTTTTTTTAAATTGGAACGGAAGTTCCGTGTGTGGAGAAAAAGAAGCGAAGTTTCATCAGTTATGGCTAACCTAGAGTGACAAACTGGCAATGCACCGCGCGCGCTCTGTTACACTGGTTGACTGCACTAGTGGGCCACCGTACACCATTGGGCCGGGGGAACGGCCGAGTAGCAGGTCATAAGGTGACCGCAACTAAGTCTAAAAAAAAAAAAAAAGGTGACCGTAATTGAAAAATCTCTACTCCTATCTCCTCTACTCTCCTTAATAATTTAGATTAGTTCATTTTTAATATTATTTTAGTTTGATGTTACCTTTAGTGTTGATTTTACATGTTGGATTATAGTTTCATGTGAGATCATGTGAATCCAATTTCCAATTTACATACGTACGTGTTGTGTTTAACCTGCACCCATGTGACGCAAGTCCACTTTGTATACATATATTGTGTCCTCTGTTACAACGATACAAAAACAAGGTGTCGAAAGATACGGATACAATGCAGCATCCGGACTTCACGCTGGGGGGCGGGGAGGGTTAGAGTATATTTGGTAGTTTAAATTATGTATTTAGAATTTCCATATATATTCTTGTAGATGTCTTGTACTCTTATATATCAGCCGAGAGATTCAATGCAATACAATTCAACCATTATAGACAATCTATCTCTCGTTCAAGAAAATCCATAGGTATTACGATGTGATTCCACGAGGGCTTCTAATTTGCTGCAAGAATTTCTTGAATAACCCTCTTCAGCGCCCATTCATCTGTAACAATCGAGCCATGCTGAGCATTCATAAGCTTGATGGACTTGTACTGCCTTTTCTGTCCTTGCTTCCGTCTCAAACGCCAGCATGCTCTCCATCTCCATCACCATAAATTATTCTTGGTAAAACATCGAAATCATCGTCCCAGTAGAGTAGCTGTCGTGGCGTCCTATTGCCCACACCATTGATGCATGTCACTGGCACCATGGGCGCCTCGAAGTAGTTCATCTTTGGAAGCGTTCGTCTCCGAAAAGGCTCTACACCGTCCTCGAATCCGATGGCAGTGAAGAAATCCTCGAGCTCATGCGCAGAGTAGTTTCTCTGCCTTGTGATCACGATAGGATTCTTGCCGAACAACGAAGGTGATGGGAGGTCGACGATATTAGTCTCGAAGCTCCTCCACATTGGCCTCAAAGACAATGCTGTGGCTGTTGGGACGTACATCAGGTTGTCTGGCCCAGACGCGATTATTGAGCCACCAGATCTGAGGCGTTCTCCTACAGGATGAACCATCCCTTTCCTATACCTGCCATTCAGGCCGCCTTGAACGGGCCTACTTAGGCACGATCTAGTTTGGCCTTGGCCTGGCACGGCATGACGGGCTGAGCAAGCCGTGCCGAGGAAGCCCACAGGCTGTGGGATCAAGCCCGTGGGATGACATGACGGCCACTTTATTGTGCCTTGCCAGGCTCGCAGTGCCAGTGAGGAGGATGTGAGAGGGGAGCGGGGAGAGGAGGAGCGGCGGGATTGGAGTGCAAGGCGAAGAAAAGAGAGTGGCGGGGCCTATGGCCACCGCCATGAGATGCAGAGCAAAGCAAAGAAGTGACCTCATCTCAGCGGAGGGGAGGGAACAAAATGAGGCCACTAGAGTGACAGCTAAGACGAAGCAGGGAGAACACGGCAACGTCAGTGGCGAGCCGGCCAGGCAAGCAGCAAGGAGAGATAGGCGGAGATCGGCAGTGGTGCAACGCCGGTGTTTGAGGAGCCGCTATCGCCTAGGTGTTGGCAGAGTCTGATTAACAGAAGAGTGCCGCAAAAGCAAGAGTGAATGAGGTATGTGGATTCGCTGGGCTAGGATTTTCTAGCCTAGCCCTTCTTTAGTCGGGCCACGATCGGGCTGACCGTATTTTGGGTCATGTCTCATACCATGCCATGGCCTGTTAGGTCCGATAAACCAATTCAGTCCAAAAATAAAAAAAAACATTTATTTGAACCGAAATCCATATTTAACAAGTCTGATTTCAAAATGCCTCTCATTATCATTGAACAGAATAACAATCATCACAGAATAATAGAAAAACAAGAAGAATATAACACAAATTTGGCTAAATGAGACTTGTATTTGGCCAACACGAATAAAAGGTTGTATGTCACCAATCCCTATTTGAAGATCTAAAGCAAAAATCAAATCACACAGTTCCATACGAGCAACATCAGAATCATAGTTCCATCCATGAACAAAACCGTCAGAATTATATTGCAACTTAGTCTGAATTGAAGCAGCATGTTCAGTTTTAACTAAGCAAGTTTTTTGATGTCTAAGTAAATGACCAGTACCATCAGTTGAGCTAGCAGTTAATTGACATTTGCAATGACGATAGATAGCAGCATAAACAACTGGTATGCCATTTACCTCCTTGGTGATCGGATCAAAGTCATCCCATACCTACGACGTCCTCCTCCTACCCCTCTTTGTGCCTTGCCTGCAGGTGCTTGCGGTACTGGTTTCAGTTCCGGTGTCAGAGTCACCGGTTGGAGGTGTTGGTGAAGGCGTCATTGGAGGTGGCATGTCAGTTGTAGTCATTGCGGATCCAGGAGTCGGTGTCCTCGGTGTAGATTCCGACGCGAGCAGTGGCCTCGGGGTAGATCCCGATGCGGGCGGTGGCCTTGGTGTCGTAGCAGCCCCCAAGTTCGGCGTCACGTCCGCCAAACCACAATCCGTGTGCGGCCTAGGCGTCGTCAAGCCCGACCGTGGGCTCGTCCATGATCCTGGCCTCGGCGTCGCAGTGCCTGGCATCGTAGTCCTCGTCGCCACTCCAAAGAGGAGGTTCTCGGCCTGACGTAGGGCCTTGTCACTCGGCTCCAGGCCGGTCATCAAGCCGGCGTGTAACCGTGGGACCACGGGGCATAGTCCTCCGGCGTGTAACCGTGGGACCACGGTGCATAGTCCTGTTATAGCTTTTAGCAGGTGGCGCAACGGTCACACGACCTCAAGGCTACTGCCATCTAGAGAAGGGGAAGGGGGCGGGCGCGGCGGCGCACAAGGTCGATCTACCTACCGGAGATAGAGGCGAGGACTCGAGGAGGCGGCGGCGCGGTGGCGCACGGGCTCGATCTAGGGTTGCGGTGCAAGGCAGAGAGGCGGGCGTGGTGGGGCACGGGGAGAATGACTCACGCCTTAGGGTTTGGCCGTCGAGGTGGTATTTATGTGGGGTGGCGAGGATCGGATTTTACCGTTGGTGGGCTACTAGGCCGTGCCGTGCCGTGCCGGATGTGTTGACAGACCTGGCTTCATTCGTGCTTTACCGGGCCATAGTTAAAAAGGCCGTGCTCGTGGTGCCCATTGGGCTGGACCCTCGGCCCAAGCACGGCCCATGGCCTTGTACCAGGCTGGTACGACACGAAAATAAATGAACCGTGCCGTGCTTGGGCTGGGCTAAAAAATTCATGCCTTGGGCCGGCCTGCTCGGCACAACCCATTTAGCCAACACTAACTGGGGGTCAGCCATCAACACGATTTGTTCTGTGCCGTGCCCGGCCAAAATAGTCGGGGCTTAGTGATGGCCCATTTATACACTTTCCTCTTCTCCAGGTCCCTCCAGGCCTCACTAGCCCATTGCTCGTGTCGCGGGGGTACTGCTGGTGGCTTTGTGGTGTGCCCTTGTTTTTGTTCATACCTTCAGCAGTAATTTATTTCCTTTCCTAGGAAATAAGCTAAGGGTACAAAAAAATTAGAAAATTTAGAATTTTCATCAAATTTTAAATTAAAACAATTTCATCAAACGTTTTTACGTTTTTGTCAATCCAGTCATTTATCCTGAAATTCCCATTTACAGGCTTTTAAATTATATTACCCGGACATCTACCAAGTACGAGCAAGTTTGTTGCACGTTATGTGCATTCAAGATATCAGGAGTTAATAGAATTCAAGAATCTATCCTAGATATGACATATAACAAAAAAGAATTAAAAATATTACTAAAGTGTAAAAAGAAATTTAAAATGGGACAAAAGCTAGTAAGAATAATAAAATGTTCCAAGCGTACTTTTGTTCTCTCCAGACTGACGCAGTTTCCATCAAACATTGTTGTAACCCACTCGGAGCAACTGCAGATGGATGGCGGTAGTGTACTTGCTGATCCTAGAGAGCTATGACAATAAGAGAACAATGTCTACATGACATGGTGCATATAAAACTGAATCTACACATATGACTCGCAGCTCAACATCTATTATATGTATAATTGAACAAAAAAAAAAGGGAGTCACGACGTTCTCGCTCTAAAGCAGTGGCGGACCTAGAAAATTCATGGAGCCTAGGCGAAAATCGCAAGGGATCTCTCTTGCTCAAACTAAAATTGGGAGCGTACAAATGAGACATTTCGTGTCAATGTCTCCAACTACTTCAATCTACATACTCTACTATGCCTGTGAAGGTTCACTAGCCCACGGAGTCAAGAATTTTACTCAGAAGAGGGCCAACAAAATAAGACCGAGATATCGAAATAGATATAGCTAACTATTTATATATCCTGGCAATTTTTTGCTATTTCATATGTATCAATTACTTAACTATAATATTTATAATCCTGTTGCATATGGTTTGCTAGTTTCTTGTCACAAAATCATCAGAACAAAAAAAAAACATATTAGTTCAATTTGATCTTTTTTGTCTGCTATTTTTTTTTCTTAACACAATGATTGATTTCTTATGAGCGAACAGAAAAAAAAACGGAATTAAAAATTGGTTGGTACTTAGAGTGGTGCCCGAGGCATATGGGAGAGGAGCCGTTTGTACCTGTATGGGTTCAGTCAAATGCTCAGCTACAAGCCCAATTAGCCAGCTACCCTAGCATTAAGATCCGTGCACTTGTTAGTTCTTGCTTAGATTGCATTTTAGAGACTTTGACCATCGGCACTGCCAGCCAGGAGCCTGGGCAGGTGCTCATAGAAAAAAGAAGAAAAACTACTCACCACTATCACTATGAGAAAATAAACCAAAATCATTGCATCCATGTATGTATTAGGCTCATCATTGTCCAAAGGAGGGTGAACTTTTCAGGTGCACGACATGCCCGTTGAGATATACATGGTACTAGTGCTTCAACAATAGTTTATACAACATCTTGTGCAACCTGTTCCAATTGAGGTTTAGTGGAGAAGAAACATTTCTGGTATGTCTTGAACTTTTTCAAGTTGCACCACCCTCCCATTATCTTTCTTAAGAGAAACTCTTTCTCTAGAAAGACACCATTCCGAGTGACAAACACTTTTTCCTCCTCCGGGTTATAGAAATAATACTCTTTCGATTCCCTAGGATATTCCACAAAGAAGCATTTATCAGACTTGAGGGAAAGCTTATTAGCCGTCATACAATTTTCATAAGCCTCACAACCCCAAATATTGAAAAAGATAGTGTGGGACGCTTCCCGGTCCATATTTCATATGGAGTCTTCTCTACATATTTAGATGGAACCCAATTTGGAGTGAAAGTGGTAGTCTTTAGAGCATATCCCCAAAAGGACAATGTAAGATCACTTTGTCTCATCATAGACCTAACCATGTCCAACTAGGTCTGGTTCCTCCATTCGGATACACCATTTAATTGAAGTGTTCTGAGCGGCGTCCATTGTGGAAAAATTACACATTGTTTTAGATGATCACCAAACACATGGCTCAAACACTCACCTCCATGATCAAATTGAAGAGTTTTAATTGTTTTGCCAATTGGGTTTTTATTTCATTCTAAAATTGTTTAAACCTTTGAAATGATTCGGACTTATGCTTCATTAAGTAGATATAACCGTATCAACTAGTGTCATCAGTAAAAGTAATAAAGTACCAAAAAAACCCTCTAGCCATACAACTCAATTGTCCACATAAATTTGTATGTACAAGGGCCAATAGGTCATTTGCCCTCTCACTATATCCTGTGAAAGGTGACTTAGTCATCTTGCCAAGCAAACAAGACTCATATGTCTCAAATGATTCAAAAATCAAATGAATGTAAAAGACCATATTTATGGAGCTACTACAAGCGCCTCTCATTTATATAGCCTAAACAATAATGCCAAGTTTAAGTGTGATTCAAATCATTAGGATAGAGCCTCTTTGCATCAATGTTATAAATTGTTTTATTCTCTAAATCAAGACAATATAATCCATTCACCAATGGACACTTAGCATATAGAATAGCATTAAAATAAATGGAGCAACATTTGTTCCTTATTTCAACCTCAAAACCATCAACTTCCTCTAAACATGAGGAGGATATAATGTTTTTGACCAAGGCAGGAATGTAATAACAACTATTTAATTCCAAAACTAATCTTGACTGTAATGGAAATGGATAAGTTCGGATGACCAACATAGCAACTTTTGCACCATTGCCGACACGAGCATCCACCTCTCCTCTTGCACACTTCCTTGCCCTTTTAGGACCCCTCAATGACTTGTAAGTATGAATCATCGATCTGATATCAAATATCCATAAATCATTAGGACAAGTAGCAAGATTAATTTCAATAACATTGATACCTGAAGTAGAAGGATTGGTAGCCATCTTCTTCTTGATCTCTTCTAAGTAAAGCTTGCAGTTACTTTTCCAATGCCCATTTTTCTTGCAATAGTGGTAAGGATCTCCTAGGGGCACTGTTGGCTTGGGAGGAGCCACCACAACTTAAACTTTGAGTTTGAGATCTCATCTGCGCTCTTAGCCTTGGGTTTGTGCTTTCTGTTCCTATCCCTTTGCACCATCATGTCATGATTTGCACCAGTTTTCTTGATGCTCTCCTCGACAGTCTTTAGCATCCATTGCAATTCAGCCATAGTCTTCTCTAGGATTCGGACTCCTCTTGTCCACGTGCCACCAGGTGATCTCCATCCCCATTGTTATAGGCCTCCTCCTGTCCATGTGTTCACCGTACTCCAAATTTAGGCTCCATGAACAAAAACTAAGCTAGTACATCTAATAGCTAGTAATGAATTATATGAAGTCATCAAGCATCACAAGTCAACACGCATGCCATCATTGGAACTTCACAGGATTACATAGATCATATCTATGAAATCACAATGAAAATCTCATCGGACACATCACATCTAGCCAATTTTGAGTCATTCACAATGGCTCATATTTTCATTATGTTTCAATGAGTAGACCGTGACACATCGTATTGATCTCGTTGGCTCTATCTACTGGCGCATATGGTTAGTCACGATGGGGATTCCAGCCGGTAGGGACAGGTTGCACATGCATGGATAAGAAGATGAACGTATCGATGACACATGTGACACTATCATCTAATAACCTTGTCAGACCTTGTAATGACTGATTGATATAATCAATCCATATATAAACATGCAATAGATCATATCTACTATATCAACATATCGGCTTTACGCACATGATTCAGATCTACATCACCATATGGTTGGCTCTGATACAGTGTTAGGGAACAAGTATGCTACAATAGCTATAAACATATTCTACCATTCAACCAGGAAACTTTGCAAGAAGGGATCATGGATCATTACCACTAGACGCATTGGCGGAGCGGAAGCAAAGTTGAAGAAGATAGTTCCATTGTAATCGTGCGTCGATGTAGAGGATGTAGTTGTTCACAACAATCATTTCCTCCTCATCCAACTGAAACACCACAGCTGCAGCACCTCCTCATGAACCACACATACGGGGTTGAAAGGTGAAAGTTGCCTTGAGGGTGGAGGGGGGGGGGGTGAATAGGCAATCTAAAAATTATCCTAAAACCAACTCTTAAAACAGAGTTAAACAGACAACGACGAAACTTCCGTCACCATGGAAGTTCTGTCAATTAATAGAAGTTCCTCATTCTTGAGTTCATACCTAATTGAATTGCAGAAATAAAAGGGGACAAAAAATCAACTTGAATGGAGGAGTTGTTAGCTCAGTGTAGTTCTCAAGTCCTATAGGAATTAGTAACTAATACAACACACAAGTAGATCGAGCACAAATGATACTATGAAACAAGCAAGCTCAATAATAAAGACAAGTGAAAAAATAATAAGAGATATACAAGGATTTTTACTGAGGTTCGACAGCCATACTAAATAGCTCCTACTTCCTCGTTGAGTGGCCACACTAAGTAGTTGGGTCTCTCTCAACCCTTGTCCTCACCAAGCAATCACTAAGATCGAGCTTGGATTCTCTTCTTCACTTGATTCGTTTCCTCCCAAGGTGAATCAAACCTTTACAAACATCCCCGTCTCACCACAATACTTGGGAGCTCAAGGGAAATGCCTAGCCATCCAGGAGACCACGTCTCCAAGAGTAACAAGTAATACAAATCTTGTATGGGGAGGGTAAGAGTGTGCTCAAGCTTTTGAGTGTATGTATTGAAGCTTTTCTTGGTTGGGTCTCTCTCACAAAGGATATGAATCTCAAGAACAAGTGCAAGAGTGAGAGAGGGGAGCTAAAGCTAAAAGTAGAGTGAAATGCTTGAATGTCCAACCTTTCCCACGGGCAAATGAAAAGGTATATATAGAGGAGCTCCAAAAACTAGCCATTGGAGTATAATCCTGGCACTGACGGAAATTCCGTGAAGAGCCATGAAACTTCTGCCATTTCAAAAAGAGCCGTTGCACGAGCTAGGTTTCCACTATGACAAGGGATGATGGAACTTCTGTCATAGGCATGACAGAACTTCCATAACTCACTGGTTCCAAGGTCTTTGGGATGCTGACGGAACCTCTTTTTTTTTTTAGTAAATGCTAACGGAACCTCCGTAACTCCCTGTTAGGCTTGGAAGAGTTGTCTCTTTTGGTTGCATTTTGTGGCTAAGTTTTTCCTTAAAGCTTTGGTTTTTCTTGAGCATAATAATTCCCTAATAGCAAGATTGTTTAGCCCTCTACTAGTTCGACATTCCTATGACTCAATAAGATAAATAAAAACTATTCTTCAAAGCTTCTTTTAGAGTCCATTCTTTTCTTTTTTTTTTGTTTGAGGAGTGAACCATCTCACATTGTGGGTCATGAATAATCTTTTGATATTCTGCATTATTACTTCAAATACATGTTTGTTCATTTTAATCTTTAGTCATCATTCACCAAAACCCACTAGGGGGTCCTAGATGCATCTTCAATCTCTCCCTTTTTGGTGATTGATGATAATAGATTAAAAAGGGTGAAAGATATAATCAAAAGATATAACAAACAAAATATAGCGTAGCAATAAACACAAATAAGCAAGCACCACACATACTCATAAAGCAAAGCATTGTCATATTACAATAAAAGTTCAAAAATAATTTTTCAAGCACATATTAATAAAAGCTTGTCCATGTCCAAGTCTTTCTAGCCTATTACCAGATAGATAAAGCATCACTCTTGCCACATCTTTTTTCTCCTTTTTCATCGCTTTTCTCTCCCCCTTTGGCATCAACGCACCAAAAAGATTCAGAGAGAGAGAGAGAGTAGTGGAGGCGGCGGTCAAAGTTTCAAACTAATTCAAAGTCTTGCGCTCTAAGCCCCTTCTCCACTTATATAGATCCCGCTAAAGGGCCTTCACATAACCATCCATTAGTGGTCTAATCTCTTACGGATCAATATCCGCATGACACTCAGATACAGATCAAATATGCATTGTGTTTGGGCATCAACGCACCAAAAAGATTAAGAGAGAGAGAGAGAGAGAGAGAGAGAGAGAGAGAGAGAATCTAAGAAATGGATCACTCATCGTCTAAACTGCTCTCATCCTCTTCACTTTCTAAAGTAGTAGATATTAAGAGGAGTTCAAAACATATTTTTGAAGAATTTTCTACCTAGCAAATATTTTTGTGTTGATTTTATAATTCATTCATCTCCTTTGTCCATTTTTTTATTACTTAGAAAACAAAATGGCCATTGGGCGACCACACCCTCGGCCCAGCAGGCCGAAAGCGCATAGGCGGCATCCCCTGGGTCAGATCTGGCCAAGGTGAGGTCTTGGCCCGTGGCCACGTCAGCCCAGCCAGCTTATTAGCCTAGCCAGAGGCCAAAGCACAGCCATAGCGCTCACGCACGGTTGATGGCACGATGGTGGGGTCGAGGCCGATGTGCTCTCCAAACTCAACGCGGGGCTCCACGGCTTCAGAGCGGTATCGTCGGACAAGGGATTTGAGGGAGAGGCTTAGTGAGGTGGTGACACGATGGGAAAAGGCGGATGGCGGTAGCGTAGTTGGCGTTTCGGGCAATGAGCAGCAAAATGCGGAGCCGACCGGGGTCAAGCAGGTGCGGCAATAGAAGGGAAGCTCAATGGAGGAAGGAATCGGAATAGGGCTCATTGGAGAGGAAACACGACGTTGAATCAAGGTGGGCGATTTCATGTGGGGCGTAAGAATGAGGGATGGTGGAGCCGGTAGGGCGATGGTAAACCGCATGGAAAGAAGGAGGGGCGTGCGGGGGGGGGGGGGGGGGTGTGAATTTGGACCACAATCCTACCAGGAGCTCGACTAGCCGTATGTCGGTGTCCAAGCAACAGGCGGTGAGTCAGGCAGGGTGGGCGGCCCGGCGTGTGTTTATTCGGGGTCGCCGATTGGTGCGCCATAGGGGGTTTAAAAGTTCCCAGAAAACAAATCATTTAGGCACTTTGGAGCAGCTATTTTCGAGGACTAAACCAATTTTTCTAGAACATTCAACTGCACCCTTATTTAGAGAAAAGTGAGTGGAAGATTGTGATGGAGACAGGCATAAAAGTTATGGTGAGAACTAAGAGTTACAAAATTTTGAAATGGCCAATTGATTTAGGGCACTTCGGAACTTTTCTGAAGGCTGGATATGTTAACAGATAGGTAGATTGGGACCCCAATTTTGGGTTTCAAACAAGGTCAAATATATATGGGGTCTGGCACAACTGTAGATAAAAATGTGAAGAACAATAAAATTTATGATGTCCTCTTCGAGACCGAGGTATAAGTAAGTTAGGGAATTTGCAAAAGGCTAATTGTCCATGCAAACATAGAGAAAAAGAGAGAGAGGGGGGGGGGGGGGGGGGGGGCGGGGACGGTCTGTCACACCCCACTTTTGCAAACCTTGAATCTCAGTGCATGTGTTGAAGCTTTGAATTCTTGAATCCATTCAAATCCAATGCATGTGTTCGCTTCTTTGTGCTGCAATTTCAGAACACTTATAATCTGAATTGGTGTTGTAATTTAATTTCTTAATGTTATGAACCTGAACATTTGTGTTACTGTTATCTATGTGATGGTTATGATGATGTTATACTGATGTCTATGTTTCTGGACATTGCTTGGAAGCACATTGGGGGACTACCAGAGTCGTACTTTTTTTTTATTGAGCTCTCGTCATGGCGTACTGTTTATGGACAGCTGGCTAGCTCAATAAAAATGGGTCGGACTGTGACAGTTTTTTACAACGTGGTAATCAGAACAAGGTTGCAATGACACGTGTAAAATTTGCTTAGCAACTTGGGTAATAAAATCTTACACAATCTCACTAAAGCAACTAAAATATTGACCAAGTGGTTTCTGATTTTATTTCTTCCTTATCCTAGTATTTTTGTTGCTGTTCTACCATTCAAGTTAATTATTGTATGACTAATGGGGCTTATTTTTCTTGGGTTAAGGATGGCTTACCGCTTGGTTTTGGTGACCCGGGCTGAGGATGTTGAAGGTTTTCCCGTGGAGCTTCGAGAGATGATGTGGTGGACCAATTTTTCCTTCCAACCGGAGTATGTTGTTTATGCAAGGGGATTGGACCAGGATTTGTGGACTACAAGGGCGTCATGAACATCCCTTCATGGAGTGTGTATGGTGCTGCACCACATACCTATGAGGCCCATGCTACTTCAGCGGAGATGGCAATACAAGTGGTGGCCTATGAAGCGATGTGTGCATTGCGTAGCGAGCTACCTGCCCTCACCGCTATGCCTTCCACTATCACCATGCTCGTGAGTATGAGCAGGTGAATAATGTGGAGTATGCGTTTGAGGACAGCCCTCTCTTTGAGCAGCGCATGTCATGTTTGGATTTCTCAATGGACCATTACGTCCGTTGTGTGACTCGGGAGTTGTGGATGACTCGTGAGCACTACAACTGGCTTCAGCAGGATGTTTAGCCGGCAGTTCGGAGTGGCTGACTTGATGAAACACTGTGGTATGGAGGAGACCCTTGCACTCCACATGATGCTGCTACCCTCCACGACCGTTTCCCGTCGATACACTTCATTAGAGCACCACCCATGGCACTATGGCAGGACGTGCAAGGATGTCTGTGGGGCTGCGTGTGCCAACCATTCCATGCACGGAAGCTACTCCAGAGACTTTGATGGGACCTGTTGTACCACTCACTCACCCTTTAGACCAGGAGATTCGGGTCTTCCTGAATGTCACCACTTCCACCACTTTCCAGAGGACTTCATTATAGCTCCCTATAACTTGGTGTAGATGGTGCTGTGTTCATTTGTTAATTTGTTGCCCTCATGTTTATTGAACTTTTAATTTATTTTCCAGTGGGACTTGGACAGTTCTTCACAAGAGTATGGAATAAGCTGAATACTTGGGTCCTTTGAAATTCCAAATGAGGTATCAAGCAATATTAAACTTCAGAGACTCTTGGCACACATAATGATGTAGTAGATGATGTAGTTCAAAGAATGCAACAGGTTGGATGTTAAGCAATTTTGAAAAGTGTTACATGACCACGAGTCTGAAATTGCTTAGCACATAAGCATATTGCACCCACGATTTGGGGTATCAAATAAAGTCCACATTACATGAGACCATGGATTTAAAAACCGTTGAAAACCGGCCGAAAACCAAGGTTTTCGACAGGCCCGGTCTGGTTTCATCGGACGACCGGTCAAAATTCAAAATTTTGAAAAAAATTATAACTAAAATATGTAAAAAAAAACTAGATGAAAAGTTATGAATTATGGTGAAAGAAGTTGATAAAAAGAAACAAGTTTGTGTGGCCAAAAAAATCAAGAAAAGGAAAATAAAGAGAAAAAAAAATAAGAAAACCAATTGTTATCCTCTCATGAAGTTCCCGTTTCCCATTCTCTCATCGACTACATGAAGCCGTCCGTCCCCATTGCTCGCCCCCTTTAAATCCCAAGCAAATCCTTCGAATCCTAGAAAAATTCACGCCAAATCGAGCTTGTCCGACCGCCAATCACTGACTAACCGTGACGAATTGCGACTAGCCGACCAGATTGGGCGGCTAGCCATCTGCCCATGGCGGCAAGCCAGGAGCGAGAGCCCTTGGTGGTGAGCTGGGAACCCCTGGTGGCAAGAGGACGCCCAATCGTCTTCTTTGCTTGATTGCTTGCCTCTTGTGCTTACCGATAGTGCTGATCATGTTTTCATTTCTAGCTGATTATTAAATTTTGTCATTTTGATTTTTCAATTTTGATCGAGAAGTATCAGTTTTCATCGAAGTCTTCAGCTTGCCGATGAAATCGGTCGGTTTATCGACCAAACCGACCGGTTAGCCGTTCCAATTTGTCAGATTTCGCCAAAATTTGTTCAAATTGGTTATTTGTATTTTGACCGGCAAAGAAACCAGTTTTTCTGGTTTTCGTGAAAACCGTGATATCGGCGCCTAGCGGTTTCCGCGGCTCTAACGATTTTGTAAACCCTGGATGAGACTTGGCACAGAGGATACCAATCTTCTTCTTCTTTTCTACTATAAAGGCTGAACATAACTAGAAAAACTACATACCCAGAGTCAACCTACCCCCTCTAATCTCTGCCTTATATCTTAATCACGTTTTTATTCTTAACCATTTGATTAGCCCTATTAATGAATCATGTGGGCCAACCGTGATGAACGTCACGTTGTTTACAAAATTGCCTGTTCGTTTCCTCCTTTGTTTGCTTACTTTTTTCACGCTGCCGTGGCAGTAAATTTCCTTCCTGTACGTTCCTGTACGCGTGATTGTCTCGCAGCTGTATTTCCTTCCTTGGTTTGCTGAGTTTCCTTTTTGCTACGTTTCCATGAATAGCTGCATGTTCTGCCTGCGCTCAGTGCTGCCTGTTCCGCCTGCGCTCACTCCGCATCGATCCTTCAAGCGTCGATATGTACTTTTTTCCTCCCTGGTTTTCTTGATACGGCACGGCAATTGTATTGCTCTGGCTGCTCTCCTCTGATGTGGATCCGGACTGGAGAAGAAGGCTCCCGTCCAAACGGCAACGACGGTAAAATCATTCTCTTGATGTCATGGGGATCTTGTGGTGTTTCTTCTGCTGCAAAAGTTTTGATTTTGGTGGCTGGCAATAGTTTTTAGTTCACATCACATCCTAACTTCTGGTGTTTGCATAGTGTTGTGACGAACTGGTCAATATTGAGTACAGTCCGATTCATTGTGCCTTCCTGGAAATCAGCATAGATAATCGTTGTTGTGAAAACTCAATGAATAGTCAAGAGCGATGAATAATTGCCTTTTTTCCTAACAAACATCAATTGGACGAAGATTTCAGGTGTTATTGAATGCTCGTATGTATCATCTCAACACATATTGTATTTGCTTTGTCAATTTTGATTTCCGGACTAAACAAACAATTTTGGTGAAATTTCATTGAAATATCCGAAATTTTGTATTTTTTGGTGGGGGCCGAAATGAAATCTGCAATATCGAGATGGTTGAAAATTCATAGTTGACTACCTTTAACCAATTCAAATTGCTTTGTTTATGTATGTTACCATAATATCTTATGCATTGATGATAATTTCTGGTGAAATCATATCAATTATTTCTCAAAAAAATCAAATTTGTTCATCGAAATTTTTGAAATTTCTGAAAATTTGTGTTTTTCGGTGACCCCCGAATTTTTTTCTTTCCCGAATTTTTTTTTCCTAGTGTCCGGATGCCGCTGATGGAAATTTTACACTACCTGCAGATAATCTTGATGGGATCAACTTACACTGTTGCACTTTATATTGACTCATCATTACTAAATTGCATAGTAACCCATGTCATCTCAACGTGATAAACAAGTTACTAGAGAATTAAATGAAGATGCATTGAAGGATATTTCAAGTGCTGTTGATGGGGGTAAGTTGATCAATCAAAAATATAAAATTCCTCTTGCTGATGATACGATTATTTAAATGGATTATTTTGACCCCGAATTAATTTGTCTCCAAATTAAGTTTGTGAAGAAGATCCTACTGCAGCAGCTATTGCAAAAAGACGTGAACAAGATAAGCAACGAGCAAAGAGATACCGTGAACGCAAGAAGGCCACGTCTCAGACGGATCTAAATTATGGTATGAATGATTGTCTTTTTAGATACTCTGCAATTGATCCTTCTAGGTTGCTGATATTTGTTCCTGGAAGTTCAGCTGCCCATGAGAATATATCTCCTGGAACTGCACTCAACGATATTTCTAATACTGATGATGGGGGTATGTTGATCAATTTAAAACAAAAAATTATGTTCTTTGTTGTGATGGAAAGTTTATTTTTTATGTAGTATTTTGACCCCATTTAATGCATATCCTATATAATATGCTACCGCCACAGCTGTTGAAACGAGACGTGAACAAAATAGGATACGGGTAAAGAGATATCATGACTCAACCGGTGTTATATAAAGGTATGAATGATTTTCCTCTCATGTACTCTGATATTTGGCCTTTCTAGGTGACTCATATTTCTGCTGCGTGGTTCAGCTGAACATGAGAATACATATCCCGGTGGAAACGTGGGATTAATAAATACGAAATGACATAAATCATCTAAGACAATTGAAAGTATTCAGAGTATTGGTAATCATCATGCCGAACCTTTTAAATGATGCAACTTTGCAAAGATTGTGTGATTAAATAATATAAACATTATTTGTAGGTGGTAAAGAGAATCTAAGACCGGTGTGCCGTTCAATGGCCGATGGAGAACAACCAGGATCTTTGGCATCTGATCCCGTTAACAGTAATAGATTGATTTGGTTCGTCTCTTTGAGCATGTTGGGAACAGTTAACTTATTTGTGTTCGTTGCAGGAATCACACAACAATCACTGTTGACTACCATTACAATAAACGATGGATGTAGTGTTTTTTATCATGGTGGTTCTGACAAAGATGATGATAGTTGGTTACGCAGAGTAAATGTACCCATTGCTCGTAGTCGACCTCCTTTGCAAGGAGAGAATCCAGCTAGTTGTCTTACCTAGTTAGATGACGCACTTGCCCGCGGGCGCAAGTATCAGATAGAATACTAACAAGAATGCCGGAAGAGAAAAAAAGAACAACAAAATATCTCTACTCCGAGCGAAGGTCAGGATTTGAAAGTTCGTTCTAACAGTGTATCACTTACATCCTGAGTAATGTTAGAATGGAAAGATTTTCATAGTGTCATGAATAACAGGAACACTACTACACAGAGGGGTTGAGTGGACACTAGTTGAAAGGGATAGTGAAGGTGTGAAACTCAGCTGTTAGTCTCATTACTTTTTCATTCAAACTCATGGTTCGTATAAATGATATTATAATTGTTTCAATTATAATGTAGAGTTTGCTCCTGCATCCAAGTTGGCAAAACAAAGGAATAAATATGCACAGATGCCACCTCATGAAAAGAATGCTTTGCTTGAAAAAAGGCGTGTATATCAAGCAAACTACCATTCAGGGCTTCAGTGCAGAAAAAGACAATACACATCAGGTATACTTGCGGTTATATTGACGACTGTATTGTATTTTTTTACATGCTCTTTCAGCAACCCGTTTTCGGCTACGACATCCTGATTACTTGATCATGATGGAACTGAAGATCCAGATCTAGCACAACCCGCAACTGGGACTCTGTTAAGCGAAGGTGAGTATTGGATCTATGTTAACATTGTGTATGTCTTGTTGTTGTAGATGTACTAATTCAATGCTTTTTCTATCCCCGATGGATGTTTGTTTTGGTTAGCGACACTACCTCATTCTGCGGAGCCTGAATATAAAGGTGCAACATTTGATTCTAGAATTTGGGAACCCGATCCAACCAAAATAAATGATGGTGTGTACTTAACCTGCCATGACATTGTGCACATCTTAACAATGACCTCTTGATTATTTCCCAGAGGAAGAATTGGACCGTTTGAACCCTCCGCAACATTTTCCGCAAGTGCAATCAGATGAAGAAGACGAGGAGGAGCGGATTTTTAATGGCCGAGGTTGGTCATTTTGCATCATGGTTGCATTGTATATATATGATCCCTATGCGTTTAAATTGTTATGTGACCTATGAATATATTCTTTTAATTTGCAGAAGTACGGTATGTTTCATACAGAAAAGATAGGCCGGGTTCCAGCAACCATGATCCTTATGACTTTGTTTACCACAATTTGCCAAAAAACATCATGTCCTGCATAAAGTTAAGCCATGTGCATTCTGTGGTGCTAAGCGGTTCCCTGGTGAAGGAAAATCTTTCTATTACAGGCAGGGTAGAATAAAAATTCACATCCCTGATCTGCCCGATGAGCTGCGACATTTGTTCACAAGCTAGGACGATCAAGATGCAATTTATTTCCAAAAGAATATCCAGTACTTCAATTCACACTTTTCATTCACAAGCTTAGGCTATAAATTAGATCACCGATACAGCACCATGGCTAGTTCTAGGGTTGATACATTTAGAGTACATGGTAGTGTGTATCATCGTCTTGATCACTTGGTGCCAGGTGACCATGGACCTAGGCATATGCAACTTTATTTCTTTGACACCGGCGAGACTCGGCAGCATAGATTTACTCGTTCTCCGCACTTGGATCAGAATATAATTAGAAAAATACTTGATATTTTGGATAATAATACTTATGTTCAAGTATTCAGGAGCATGGGATCTGTTCCTAACCTTGATGAGTATATGATTGAACTGAACACTGATATAAATGTCAACCAAAGACGGTATAATGCACCTACTGTTTCATAAGTCGCCGCTATTTGGGAGAATAGTAGTGATCCATGGAAGATGTTTTAGGCGAGTATCATGGTTTCTGGTCTGTTAGATCGTCCGCAGTATATCAAAGCATTCTGGGGTTGTTACGATCCTCTGTCTTACCCTTTGTTCTTCCCAATGGAGAGGCGGGTTGGAATAAGAAGATTCTTTATGATGGTATTGTTGATGCTGGTCCTGAACCTTTGGTCATTGATAGTGTTACATGTTAGTTATCATTTTTTTTCACACTTTATAATATATACAATATACAATGCAGGTCCAAATATAGCCTTGTATATTGTGGCATGCAGGCGACGTTGACCTTAATGCCACGAATGATGTTGTAGATGATTTTGACAATTATGGTATGTAAAAATAAAAATTAAAGTATGATTGTTGCAAAATTTTTGGGTGATGTTATCTCTATTTCATATCTTATTAATATTAATTTTTTGATGTTAAGCTGATGGTGTAGGTGACCAAGAGACTGAAGATGGGGACGAAGTGAACCTGGAAGGCGAGGGCGGTAGTAAGTAGTCTTGAATTAATTCTGAAATTATGAGAAGAAAATCATTTCATGACAGCCTTTATTTTAAATTATGCATAGGTGGATCATTCAAATACGTTACTGCTCGGGAGTACTATTGTTACAAGCTACATATTAGACCGGACGAGTTTAATGTTCTGTTCTATGGTGGAAGGCTTCTACAACAGTTTCTTGTTGACACCTACGTCAAGGTCGAGTCGATGTGCTTGGATTGGTACTCACTTCCTACTCATCAAAAAATAATATGTGTTGACCTGTATCAGGTTTGAATTAACACTTATAAAAAATAGTCGTTCTTGATAGTCATATTTGAAGTACCGGATCTATAGTTTTTGATTCAACCATATTTTTGACCATTGATCTGATTACTTTGTTTTTAGTTCTAAAACCAGGGAATTGTTGATACCAGGGAAACCAGGGAATAGTCGTTCTTGACCATGTTGTTCATAAATATTGGATCTAATTTAGGGGTATGATCGGGTTCAAATTTCACTTATAAAAGTTGAAATTTGAATTTTTAAACTGACATTGTTTCTAGGGTTTGTTGATTTATTTGACACACTTACCTATGAGATAAAATTACCAAAAATTCTCCAAACTTCTTAATTGGGGTATGGATCAAGATTATGAAATTTATTTGGGTCACTTATATTTGAAAAATCTGAACTTCTAGTTTGACTTCAATTCAAATAATATTTAAAGTAAGGTTTTGAAATTATGATTTTTCCTTTCTCTTCTTTTCTTGGCTTACTAGGGTTCACTTCTAGTGTTATAAAGTGACACTAGGTGTCACAGTCCTCCCCCCTAAAGAAATCTCGTCCCGAGATTAAAACGGTTATAGGACGGTAAGAGGAGGAAAGCTCATACCATAAGTATAAAGGTTGAATTTCCAAAAAATGGGAGTTCAGAAAATATTCTTGTTTCTAAGTAGCTTCTCTCTTAGAGTGGTTGCTCCATTCAACCTTGCTGAAAGTGATGGTTTTGTTTCTTGTCACCCAGTCTTTTTGATTAGGAATTCTGATGGGATGTTCAGTATACGAAAGATCTTCTCTCAATTGATCCATCTTAGTGATGATGACATTGGTAGGTGCCTTCATACATTTCTTAAGTTGAGATAGAAGGAATACATTGTGTACTCTGGCTAGTATTGCCGGTAATTCCAATCGGTAAGCAACGAAACCACATTTTATTTTATTTCGTAATTTTGAATGGGCCATATGACATGGTGTAAGATTTTGTAAGGTTCATGACCATTCAGGTCACCCCATGGTATGATGTTTTGATGATGAATGACAAACATGAAATATGAGTAATGTCTACACGAGTGTTATCCGTGTAGGAAACCTTTTCTACCTTATGATAATTGTCAATGGTGTCCTTGGCAATTGATGACAATGACCAAAAGCATGGAGGCTTGATAAGCTTGATGGATTCCAAGGGTTGATGGAGATGGATCAAAGCTGAGGACAAGCTATGGAGCAAGTGTTGGGAACACTTGTCTAGTTGTTAGGGCTTTGAGTCCATAGGAAAAACCAGACTATCAAGGGGGTCTAGATCATTCTCTTAGGTCATGTCTAGTCGGTGATGTCTAAGGTTGCTTGGTGAAATCACATGCACTAGTTGACAGTGGAGAAGCCAAGGAGCTGTTCGAAGAAGCCGGGAAATGAAGTCAAGCGAGGACGAGGAGTTTCAGCTTTAGGATGAAGTGACTGTACAGAGGGGTAAGTGGTGACTGGACTATATGGTCACTTAGAGGTTTTGTCTAGAGGCTATAGTGAAGAAGTGAGGAAACTGCCACAGTTGGGAGCTGTAGAGACCGGATGGTCCGGTCTACAGGCCGTGTAGACTGGATGGTCCAGTCTATACAAATTGCTCTGGGCAGTGAGGAAGCTGTTGTGCAAAATATTTCTGGACTAGAGAGAGAAACAGACCAAATGGTCCGGTCAGCACGAGTCAGCAGAGGGATCAGAGTCCTTGGAGCTTGATGTTGCAGTGACCGGACAGTCCGGTTAGGCAGTGACCGTACAATCCGGTCAGTAGGCCCAGAAAGCTGATTTCGTGGAGCAACGACTAATTTGAGGTGGAGAGTCTATATAACTTTGTTGCTGGGGTCTTTGTGACCACTCTTGGCCAGTGGAATACCTGAGAGCATTTGGTAAGGTCCAAGAGGAAAAGAGAAGAGCATTAGGAGGAGATATTGCATATCTTGAGAGTGCTAGTGGACATCTAAGGCTAGGGTGTCCTTGAGGGTGTGATCTAGATTGTTACTCTTGGTCTATGGTGAGATCTAGACTGGTTAGGTGTTGGTAATCAAGCCTATTGTGATTGGTTGTGAATGCCATCACACATTTGTACACGGTTTGAGCCCACCGGTGAAAGGGGCATCAATAGTGAGCACCCGTGTCGGCTCGGGGAGTCCGGCTAGTTCTCGAGGAAGGCGAGCTTGTGCCTTGGTGGCACCGGTGATGCACACCATGTCTTCACTCTAGGAGTAATTGCGGGCTCATGGGTGAGAACTCCACTTGGTGGTGGGAGGGACCGGAACTCCGACGGGAGTGGTCCAATAAGGAGTAGGGGAAGGCGCCATTCTTCCAAGACCTCGGGAAAAATTTATGAGCCATGTCTTACTCTACTCTTTACTTTGATGAATTACTGTCAAGGGGAAATACCAGGGTGCCATGTGGCATCCCCTAGAAGCCAAGGAATCACCTAGATGGGCCCCACCTAAAGATGTTCACGCAGTAGTCCCGCCTTAGCCGTGAGAGTCGTGCCACGCTCCCGACTCGTCCGACCCATGGGCAGTCATGGACCGACAACACTACCTGGTGAGACCACCAGGCCGCGCGTCACCAACTGCCATGCAGCATTACCTGGTCACAATGACCAGCTGTGGCTCCACTTGGAGCGCTACCTGGGCCCTACACCCAGCCACGATGACCTCCGCCACTTCGCGTTCGCCTTAGCGAACATCCACAGGCAGCTCCTCGGTGGAGAGCCTCTTCATCCGAGCCGCCTGGCTGAAACCCCCCTGGGGGACTACCCGAACGGCCTGCGGAACACCGTGGGGTGCCTCCAAGACGTTGCTCTCGGATCCACGACCTCCATTCTCATGGATCAGGGCTTCGTTGACGTGATCGATCACCCTGACGACTCCCTCTTTGACCTCCTCGACATTGGATCGCTGGAGGACTGCGATTCCGACTTCGAGAGCTCTGCAGGGAGTTGTGACCTCCCGCGCGGATGCCATAGGGTACAGCTCGTGCCCGCAACAGCGACGGGAGACCCCGGCACCTCAGCCGCCGGAGCTCAGGCGAACCCCGGGACTCCCGCTACGGTAAACCCGACGATGGGTGCAAGGGCGGGAGAGGCGCTCGTCAACATTCCCGTCACCAATGCTGGCAAGCCTCAGCCAGTGCATCGCCACGAGGACATCCAACAGCGGCTAAAGGCCCGATGGATAGAGCTGGAGGAGACCCAACGCGAGAAGGCGGAGATAGATCGCGAGCTGGCCCGTACCACCATGGGCGGATGGGCTCGTGCCATGGCTTGCGACGTCCAACAGCGTATTGTTGCTGACGACCCAGGATCTCCATAGTTCATCCACATAGGGAAGAACATAGCGGTGGCCGTTATGCTGCTCAAGACTCTCCTCGAGTCTACTACGTCAGAGGCTCAACAAGCCCAATCGAAGATGCGACACTCCTGGCCAAGTCCGCTGAGCTTCAGGCCGAGAGCTCGCTAGGGCGGGCCGCCCAGTCCAGTTAGAAGATCTCCACGTCCCGGCACGCGAGAGCCGCCAATGCCACCGGATTGCAGCAGAAGTCGGTCTGACAACCAGCTCCCGCAGGGGGCACACCCAAGAGAGCCTCGGTCCATGACCGGGTTGGGCCGAAGCGTGATGCGCGCCACACCATCAAAGCACACAAGCGAGAGAGGGAGCGACTCAACAAGGAAAGGGGTCGTCAGCCTCGCTGCGGAGGCCGGTACGATGACATCGACAAGGAGCGAAGTCAGAGCCCGAGCACTCTCGGGCCGCGGGTCTTCAGTCGGCGCATCCGTAGCACCGAGTTCCCCCAGTGTTTCCGAGCCCCCGCGACCATCACCAAGTACACGGGGGAGATGGACCCTAGCCTCTGGCTCGAGGACTACTGCCTCGTATGCCAAGCGGGGGGAGCCATTGACAACCTGGCCATCATCCGCAACCTCCCACTATACCTCACGGACTCGGCCCGCATCTGGCTTGAGCACCTCCCCGAGGGTTGTTGGTCGTAATTACGCACCCACTTATATACCGCAAGAGGACGGTGTACAATTGTAGCACTTTTTTCCCTTGAATTGAGTATTCCAAGGTTTATTGAATCCACAGGGACCTTAGGGGTAATTAAACAAAGTTAACATTAAAAGTTCTAATCAAAGCTACTGTCAAATTCAGGTTACATGAGGGGAGACTGGCCAGTGCAAAGGTGCGCCACACAGTAAGTCGTTGCACTGATCGGCGCAGGAGTTGAGCCGATCGACACACTAGTAAATCTAAGCCAAAGCGTGCTAGATACCTTGTAAGCCTATGCTATTAAGTGAGTAGCCAGATATCTACTAGTGAAATCGTAACCAAAAAGTCTAATTAAATAGCATCATAATGGGTAATTACATGGATCAATGAAAACCTATAATGAATAAGACCACCCTGCTTTTTGAGCGGCTCCTGAATTATTGCTGCCGAGAGGAAACCCTTAATCGCGTGAGTATCTTACCCTACTCAACTATCCAATAGTGCTGCGCAGGCTTAGTGCTGTCGCCGCTAAACCACACTAGTAGCATCATCAAGGAACCATAATCAATACAATGTTCGAATACTATCCTAATCACCACGATCAAGATAATATCTACTTACTTAGCCTAGAACTAAGAAATTGGAATAAGCACATGCATGATTATAGAATCAAGATAGACAAATCACCAAAACCATCATCAACATATTCAATCATCCTTGAGATACATAGAGTAAGATTCATCCCCGTCGAGATGGCCTACCTTGACGGATCAACTCTTAACACCAATGGTTCTTGAAACTCAACTAGAGATCTATTCGAACAGGGCAAGCTTCGGTGGCTCTAACTCATGGATCTATTGTCCCTCTGTCGACTCTGCCGCCTCTTGGGCGCGACCAGGATTTACAAGTATTTATAGGGGTTCTACTCATAAAGGTCTCGATTTCTAGCAAATAAGGCAGTTGCGCCGATCGGTGCAGGATTACACCGATCGACACAAGCCGTGTCTTCTCTGGTTTCTTCTCCGAGTCGGTTCCTCTGTCTTCCACAGCTGCCATGTGGGCCTTTTCCTTCGAGATAAAGTCTTGTACTGCACGTCGAGATCTTGAAGTTCCATAAATCTTCTACGCAAATATCTTCAAGTGTCTTACGCACATAAACTTCCATAAACATGTAGAATGGGCCTCGGTCACTTCTGTGGGTTAAAACACCCTTGCATCGACCGGCTCTTGGACTACGCCAATCGACGTACTAGGCTTCTTCAGTGCTTTTTGTCGGTTCTGGATTCCTATCCTCTCCAGCATCACTTTAATCACCAATTTTACCTCTTTCTGCAATAAAGCTCCAAAACAACGTATATACAAATATATAGACAATATCATAGGTAAATGGCCTAAATTAGTATCAATTATGCTCTAATTGGGGTAACATTGACATATAAAAGGGGCACTTGGGGAGTGCCAACAGTTCCTCCACACTTAAACCTTTGCTCGTCCTGAGTAAAGTAAAAGAAAGAAAAATCAAAGAATATACTCTTTCTATCATAAAAGATATCTCAAATCAATAAATGTTGAGCATTGTTCTATTGTGGTGTATTTCATATTGGATTCAACAAAATAGTTCAAATATGGGCATAAAGCTTAAAGTTTCTCCCTAAAGCAACAAATTATGTGCAACTCACAAATTATAACTTTTCCATACATGTAAATCACTTAAAAGATTGTTGTGAACATAAAGAATCTATATTCCAAATAATCCAAGGCAACAAGTCATCTTTCAAATCACTCAACCTCTATTCTACATCATAATGATCAAATAATATTTGTGTAAGGCTTATATTAGTAGCTAGGTGAGGTAATTCAAGGATTGTAAACATAAATCAATAATATATTATAAAGCTAGGAGATTATTCTTTGTTGGAATTATAGAAACTTATTAAGATGAACATTAAGAAAAAAATTTAAGAAAGGACACACACTTTGGATATGTGGACATGCGCATAACAAAAATTTTATCTTGGAAGAAAAAGAACTCCCATTATCAGATTGCACATGGTTGGAATGATTCATGGCTATATTAGAATGAATTTCGAGAATAAGCATGTCATATACCATCCCCCCACACTTAAAATTTTGCTAGTCCCTTACCAAACAACAGAGCTTTTCTTTTTTTTATTTTTTTATCACTTTTTCTTTCTCCTTTTTTTTTATTTTGTTCTCTGCTGCGCTGATTGGTTCAGAGTGCGTCGATCGGCTCTCAACCCGAATTCACCAACATTTGTTGGTATTTGATTCATCTGGCTTCAACATTTATTTAAGAATTAAATATAGCTAGAAATATAGGATATGGTCAAGGAATGATACTCAACAAGATATTTTGGGTTTACGGTAGGATACTCAGCGGAATTGAATTTTTGCATGAGTAATTCAAGATTAGAAAAAGATACACAAAGATTTGCCATCTTAGTAAAGTTTATATCAAAAAGAATTAAATCATAACCGAACTCAACCATCAATTTAATGTTTATCTACAAATCTTCATGAGAATTGCTCAAAATATGGCATTGATAGGTAAGGATCTTTAAAAGAATAAATTCCAAAGTTCACAACATGAAAATTTATTTATGAAAAGATTGGTACTAAGTTATCATCACAAATTGGACAATACCAATGAAGCACATGGGTATTCAAAATTGCTCCACATAAGATATATTTGCCGAATAATCATGAAGTGTAAGTTCAAAATTTTTATTCAATGCTCAATATTATTTGGTCTTCATCAGCACTTTTCAAGAAAGAATAAATAATTTAATTCTCCTAAAAGAGCATAACCGCCACCATTATATTAAGATCGAAACTCGAATACATGGTGATAATTTTTGCACACACATGCATAAAAATAAAACTACTACTAACACACTTGCATGAAAGTAAACACTCCCGATACATGGTTTCCCAACCCGCTCACACACACATAAGCAAATAAACAAAAAATAAGAGAAAATATAAACCGGGAAACCGATACACGTGCCAACTCCTAGGTACTCTAGTCAAATGAAGGTGGAGGCGATGGCTGATCGAAGCCATAGCATCGCGCCTTGAGTTGCTCGAACTCCTCCACCATCGCCTCGTGGTTGTCCCTCCATTGGAACGTGGCATCCTCCACGCGCTCGATGTAGTGCATGTTGTTGTTGATGTACCCCTGCATGGGCATTAAAAAGTTTGCACCGGGCACAGGAGGCACCACAGGTACACATCCTTTGTACCTGTAGTCGATACCCGCACTGAAGTAGGGAGCGCTGCGTCGCTCCACCCTGGCTAGCACTGCTGAGGTTCCTGGCATGAATTCCAGGAGTCCCACTCGCCGCCGGCTGCAGTAGATGTCGCCGGTTGTCGAACCCACCCGCAGCGGTCCTTGAGAGCTCGACCCCCCTCTAGGAAACCTTCCTCAAGCCAATTTCCTCCCTCCAGCTTGTGATGGAGGAAAACTCCTAGCTCCGCACACGGGAGCTTGATGTTGGTGCCGCCGACATGGAAGCCAGTGCGAACACTTTCCGTGACAATATTGCCATGAGTCATATTCTCGCCAATCTCTGTCGCATACTCCCACTTGTTGTTGCACCCTCCCGTCCGTCGCTATTGTAGACAAGGGCTGCTAGGCGTTGAAGATAGGCGCCGAAGGCCAACTTCTTGCTCACCTTGCCCCTCTTGTCGAGCCAACTCCGCACCATCACCAACATGGGGTTGCAATGAGACGGACTCACGATGGCGTTGTAGAGCCACCGCAAGTCCGCATCGGTGATGTTGCTGGAGTCGACCTTCTCACCTGTGCACGCCGCCAACCACCGATGGAAGACTGGAATGGTCGGGTTGTGGATGTTGCCACACTTCATCTCTTCCACGAGCGAGAGCCGCCTCCAAAAGGAGTCCAACTCGCCACGTCCCAAGATGCCGACGACACTGATGTCAGCGTCGAAGCCGAAGGCTTGAGCCGCCGTCTCCATGGTCACCGTGTAGCTGATGTCGCGGACGCGGAAGTTGACGACCTCATTGCCGGCTTCGTCGGTGCCAAGCCTCATCGTAGAGGCAACCTCAATGACGACGTCGAGGTTGTAGTCCATGGGAAGGAGGTGGAAGTCCACCCAACCGAGATTGTTGAGCATCCTCCTTATGTCCTCCCACATGCCGATCGTGGTGAGGAAGGTCTCGTCCAAGTCGAAGTTGGGGAGGAACCTTACCCTTACCGTGTGGTAGTGCTGTTGTTCCTCCGCGCTCCGGAGGGTGAAGCCCTCCTCCACCGTGCGTGGCACGTATGCCGGCGGTGATGGTAATGTGGGAACCCCACAGCTTGCCACTATTTGGCTCCTCGTTGCACGCCCTGTTGGAAGGGGCGTGCCGGAGACGGAGTGGCGGTCGCGGATCTCATAGTTCACCACCACTGAGCCGGTGGATGCATCACCCACTAACATGTCATCATGAGTGCCGGAGCCCCCACTCGCCGAGGAGTCACCGCTCGACTCGCCGCTGCCGTCAGAACTGCTTCCCCGGCGCAGCCTCTTGTCCAACTTGCCGATGGAGGAGCGGAGACGATCCATCTGCGAGGACTGTGGAACGTGTGCGAGATCGTGGGTAGTGGGGAAGGTGGAGAGATTACTGGGATGGTGTGCCAAACTGGGGGCGCTTGGCCCCCCTTTTATATTATGGGAAACTTCCAGGAGAAGGAACTGCCAGAAATATCAAAATCTGAAAGCGCGCCGATCGGCGCGGCGGTGCGTCGTTCAGCACAATTCAAATTTTGAATGCTCTGACAACTGTGGTGCTTGATTCCCATCCTTTATGTCGCTTCCCGGTACATCATGTTGGTTGGTAGGGGAACAACACGGAATCTCGATGTCTTGTTGACTGCGCGGATTAGCGCGGGCCAGCGCCAATCGACGTGTCGTCTCTTTTACAGCTTTTGGTCAATTTTGTGTCTCCTCTGCACCGCACACCTGCATAGCAATCATACCTATTCCTCAATGGGCGACAAAGGTGACAGACGTTGATTCTGATACCTCGTGTTCATCTCCTTCACCTAATTATCCACTTTTCCCAATGTTCCTGTAGTATTGACATATGTAGCGGGGCCCATCTGGTGACCACGCCGAATGTCGCTGACACGCGCTATTCGACGCGACGTCCATTTTGCTCCTGGCCTCTCTCTTCTTCGCTAGATGTTACTCTTCATCCTTTCCTGCGTCATTTAGCAACTATTTTGCACACAAAAATTAATTCAAAAAGATTTTGAATTCGCTTAAAAATAGCTCCGTCTCTGAAGATTACTGTGCTAGTTGATTTTTAACACCCCTTCAATTCTGGGCATCGTCAGCCTTCTGTCCTGACATGGGCAATAACGCGCTGATCGGCGCAGATGTGCGCCGATCGGTGCAAGCACTATTCCTTCCTATTTTTGGTCTTTTTTTTATTTTATTCTTGCGATGTTAGTCTATAGTATGCATATACACAGTTTTGCACAAATAAATAGACAACACAAGAGCACACAAGAATTAAGCACACATTTTTTCTATTTCTTTTATTCGGGAGATTGTTTTTATTATGAGCAAGCAAATTAAAAACACCAGGTTGCCCTCCCGGTCAGCACTAATCAACTAAGTGAAACGGGTTGCCCTCCCGCAAGAACTAAACAACTTCTAGATCCCCCGATTATTGGGTTGCCTCCCAAGAGCGCTCTAGTTATTTAGAGGTCAAAGAGCTTGGCCTCCCCGCAATCAATCAATCCTTAGTGTCGCGGTGCAGGATGTGGGGCCGTGACACCACAAGGTTCTCTTATCTCCATGGTCCGTATAGCTCGAACGACCTATCCATACATCCCCTCCAATTACTCTCGATGCCACGTTGTCACGGTGTCTTGTATCTCTTCACTTCATTAACAGTATGGCACTCTTCTCCCTTTGGGCGAAACTTGAAAGAGTAGGGACTCCCAATTATATCGAAGCTTGTCTCACCACTCCCAACATCAATACTTGCTCTTGCTATCCTCAAGAAGGGTCTGCCAAAGATCAACAGGGTCCTCGTCCTTTTATCCATATCAAGCATAATAAAATCAATAGGGACAATGTGATCTCCAATTTGAACAGGCACATCCTCAACAATTCCATCAGGGAAGCGTACCAATTGATCGGCTAACTCCAAACACATACCCGTAGGCTCGAATTCAGGCAAATTGAGACTTGTGAATATATAACGGGGCATAACACTTATACTTGATCCAAGATCGCACAAGCACCTATCAAATATCCTTATTCCTGATGTGGACAACGGTTCCCGATCTTCCGATAGGTTCTGATAATCTTGATTAAGGCGGAGGCGATACACAAATCGATCTAGCTTCCGAACGACACATTCTGAATCCCGCAATCGCAGCACAACGTCTCCTCTGGTTATCAACCATTCAAGAACGATTGACCTCGCCAAGAAGGCTTATTCTTGCCTGTGAATCAAGAACACAAGCAAAAACAAAGAAGAATACAACCAAATTTGCAAGTATATGATGAAGCTCACAAGTTGGGGTCTCACAAACCAATCAAACGGCAAAACTGTTATCAACAAAATAATCTAAGCAAAACCGAAGCCCTAATAAAGAGGCGGCGGCTGTATATGAAGACCCTAGGGTCATGCATGACCCCCTGGACGAAACCCTAAGTGGGCTCAACTCGATACATGGCATAAAGGCCGATTACGGTGTCACAGCACCAGGACAGATTCTAGACATCGACTTGTTTTGACGATTGCCGACGGCTCGCGATGAATTTTGATATGGGACCACTTGGGTTGGAAAGATCTTTTTGTTATGTTTCCATGCATATATAGAACGTCCAAATCCGAGTCCGTATGCGTCCTGGGCTTCCATTTTAGTGTAGACTGGTCCTGAGCTCCGAAACAGACTCGAAGTCGGTTTTGGATTGGGCTTCCACCTTGGCTTGGACGTCCTTGCTGGCCCATCACGCCTCCAATCATCTCCTCAGCTATATCATCATCATCTCCATGGTTCCTAACAATAATTAAATCATTAGGTAACAATCTATTCTCAAAATCACATAAACAAAACATTAGAAACGAAGTCACCTGTAAATTCAGGTGATGCACATGAACTTTCATCTTATTTGGAGGAGTGTTGCGTGTATCCATAGGTGTGATGTTCTCATCATTCTCCCCCTTTTGAATTAGAGTCGTCCTCGACTCGATCCCATCTCTTTCTTCGAATATTTGTCTCAAATCTGAAATATGAAATATAGAACTATTCCCAAACTTGGGATGCACCTCATGTTTATATGCGTTATAAAAAATATCATTAGAATGTGAAACTACAGTAGAAGGCATGTCACACAACTGAACAACATCTTTGACAAATTGGCCAGTAGTATGAACATCATCCTCACTCTTATGACAAGTTAGAAAATGTGTGATCTTAGAAACAGTAGAAAATCTTGACATGACATGACAATTTTTATTGCAGTTTTCTAGTGTCTCATTGAGTTGCACAACACAAGGAGGTTACAATGTTGAAGAAATATAAACTCTATGCACCATAAACAAACCTCTATGATCATAATAGCCAATAGCATGAAAATTATTTCTTGTCAATAAAGGAAATTCAGTTTGAGAAAAGATTTTCTTCTCAACGGCATTTAGATCACAAAGAACATCAAATTCAATATAACCCAAAGTGTTTAGAGAAGTCAACAATTTCTGCTCATCCTTCTCACATATAACTAAAATCAAATGTTTTATTTCAGCACCATTAGGTGAATCATAAGCAAAAGCATCAAGCTCATTCATTTGTTGTGGCAAAGGTATAAGTGAAGCATTGGCACACAACTCCTCTTTATCACAAGGACCAATAGATAAATCAACTTGTAACAAAGAAACATCATCATAAGGTTCCAATACAGCAAGATTATTGGAACAATTCATCACATCAAGCAAGCTTTTACCTGAAGCAACAACCTGTTCTTTATCTTTCCCACTATCATCTTCTTTATGTAGATGTTGAAATATATTAGTTGCAACAAGAGGCAAAGAAATATGTTCATCCTCTAGTAATTCAGATTTTGATGAAAGTGTTGCAACATTTGAAATAGCCCATTCTATCCTAAATGGTTCATTCTTTCTTCTCTCAAATCTTTGTTGGTCCTCTTCTAAAATTTCAGCAGCAGTCGTAGGTTTAAGAGTAACCCTTCTACCATTGTATTTAAATGAGTAGCTATTAGCAATGGCATTATGTGAAATATTATTTGTAGAAATCTAAGATTTACCTAATAACAAATGGCATGCTTGCATAGGTACTATATCAAATTCTGCACTATCCTTGTAAGAACCAATAAAAAATTCAATACGTGCAATTTGATCTACCTTTATCTTACCACAAGAATTTACCCATTGGATGTAGTATGGCCATGAATGTGGCTGTGTGGTCAAGCCAAGCTTCTCGACCAACTCCAAGCTTGCGATGTTGTGGCTACTCTCTCCATCAATGATGACACGACAACGTCGATCCTTCACAACAAAGTGAGTCTGGAATAAATTGTTCAATTGATTTTGCTCTACCTTCTCCATTTGAGAACTGAACACTCGTTGTGCTACAACACTCGTATCATCATGATATGCCATCAATTCATTCCCATGAGTATTGGAACCTGTCATTGTTAGTAGCAACTAAGAAAACACACAAGAGTATATTTTCCTATTACTACTATGTAATAACGGTGGAAACTCTCAACAAGAAAATGGAAGCATCTCACCAAGCCCTTACAAAGTTCTTAATTACAGCAAGCAAAGGATACCTTGGAGAGTGTGAACTGACGATTGCGAGAGTCAAAAATTTGTGCCTGTTCAGAAGGATATATATAGAGCTTGGATAGGCAATAGCAGGTAGCAAAGATTAGCAAAATCTCAATTCAGAAATTGCAAAACTGAATAATAGTCCCAAGCTAGTCTATGTCATCGGCCTAAACTTGTCTCGGACCTAGTTCAAGCAAGCAAGTAAATGACTTAACAAAGGACGCAAAGGCTGCAAGCAATTCTGAATTTTTATCTTTGCCTTTTTCTACTTCTCTTTTTTGTATGGCTTTTTCTCTTATTCACTTTTGCCTTTTTCTTTTCTTTTCTTGTGAATCAAAACTGCAGCAAGGTATTAGTGCTAGAAAGCGAAAGGAAAAATTTCTGGCACAAGGGAAAATTATGATCTAAATATGATGGACACTAAGATAGATAAAATATTGCTCCAAAAATCTCAACGTGTCACTTGAACATGCACTTTTATCTCTATATTTTGACACAAAAAGTAGAAGGCTAGACGTTGAATAAGTATTTAGTGCATACAATTCCAGCACTACTATTCTCTCAATGTGTGCAACAAACTGATTTTTTCTCTCTTGATTCTATGAATAAGGACAAGTACAACTCAAACAAGACCAAAGAATAAGCACTAGACCAACAACACAATGACCTTGTAGGGACTAAAATTCAGAGGAGCAATCTAAACTGAAAATTGCACGGCACAAGGGGTTGTAGGACAGCGGAAATACGACGAACAAATATTTTTGTAGGAAAATTTTCTGGACTCTAGGATTGAACAAAGTAACAAGAATAAAGGTGAACCTAACGGTGTACCTGAAGATCTGTTACCACTTGATGTGGACAACGGTTTCCGATCTTCCGATAGGTTCTGATAATCTTGATTAAGGCGGAGGCGATACACAAATTGATCCGGCTTCCGAATGACACATTCCGAACCCCGCAATCACAGCACAACATCTCCTCTGGTTATCAACCATTCAAGAATGATTGACCTCACCAAGAAGGCTTATCCTTGCCTGCGAATCAAGAACACAAGCAAGAACAAAGGAGAATGCAACCAAATTTGCATGTATACGATGAATCGTATACGATGAATCTCACAAGTTGGGGTCTCACAAACCGATCAAATGGTGAAACTGTTATCAACAGAATAATCTAAGCAAAACCCAAGCCCTAATGAAGAGGTGGTGGCTGTATATGAAGACCCTAGGGTCGTGCATGACCCCCTGGATGAAACCCTAAGTGGGCTCAACTCGATACATGGCATAAAGGCCGATTACGGTGTCGCAGCACCAGGACAGATTCTGGACATCTACTTGTTTTGACGATTGCTGATGGCTCGCATTGAATTTTGATATGGGACCACTTGGGTTGGAAAGATATTTTCGTTATCTTTCCATTCATATATAGAACGTCCAAATCCGAGTCTGTATGCGTCCTGGGCGTCCGTTTTAGTGCAGACTGGTCCTGAGCCCAAAAACAGACTCGAAGTCGGTTTTGGATTGGGTTTCCACCTTGGCTTGGACGTCCTTACTGGCCCATTACACCTCCAATCACCTCCTCAGCTATATCATCATCATCTCCATGGTTCCTAACAATAATTAAATCATTAGGTAGCAATCTATTCTCAAAATCACATAAACAAAACATTAGAAACGAAGTCACCTGTAAATTCAGGTGATGCACATGAACTTTCATCTTAGTTGGAGGAGTGTTGTGTGTATCCATAGGTGTGATGTTCTCATCAGTTCTAATCATATATTTGATGCTTGGTGATTCAGGGTCGGATTTCTTCTCAAATGCAACATCATTGATTGCCGCCGTAAGCTCCTTAGTAACCTTCGCAACCTCCTCAGAAGCTAGAGACTTCTTGTTTTGCATTATGTCCTTAATGTACTTGGCATAGGTGGGTACCTGAATATCATCAACAAAAGGGACATTGATGTAAAGCTTCTTCATAATATCGATGAACCTTGCAAATTGCTCGTCATGTTGCCGCGCTCTTTCTGTCTTCGTCAGTAGTTGAGTATCCAGGAATGTGGCAGGGCCATGCTCCTCTGTCTCCATGCCCATTTTCAGACCAGAGAGGTCAACATCCTCCTCGCGCCGATCGGCGCTTTCAGGGAGCCAATCGGTGCCGTCAGGACCGCCGCGCCGTTCGGCACCGGGTGTGCATCGATCAGTGCGAGGTTTCCTTGCTCCCGCAGGGTGGTCTGGATCTTTTGTTTGTTTTCCTGACCGCATAGCTATTGCCTTCAACTACTCTGTAGATTTCGTATTGCCAGGAATAGCCCCTTTGTTGCCTTGAATGACTTGCGATAACTGTCCCATCTGTTGCTCCATAATCTTAGTATGCTTCAAAATCTGCTCATTGGAGCTCCTGATTTCTATCACCTTATCATTAATTGACTCAAGGACATGATCAATCTCCTTGAATTTAGCTTGATTGTCCTTATTGATCTTCTCTTGAGCTTGGAAGAACTCATGACATTGAAGACGAAGTGGGATAGAATTTTGCATGGATGAACTAGGAGAGAAAGAACTCCTTTGCTGCTGATATTGGGGCTTCCATCCACTATTCTTCATATATTCTAGCATCTTCATCTCTTCAGGGCAATCTAACTGTACATGACCAAATTCTCCACACTCACCACAAGTGGAGCATGACTCCGCTAGCTTGAGTGGCTCTTCCTTAGGGATATGAAGATTATTGTCCAACCTCCTTTGAATAGCGTCGAGGCGATCTATAATCAAGTCTTCATCAGTCCTCTCAATCAGACTCTTTGCCACTCCTTTGGAAGGTTGCAAATTCCTTGAACTTCTCTCACCATCCAATGATTGATTTTCAACTAGCAACTTGATAAAATTCTTAGCTTCGGTGGGAGTTTTTGACATGAATGAACCTGCAGCTGAAGCATCCAAGTGTTGACGAGATAATTGATTCAATCCTGTGTAGAACCTCTCAACAACTTCTCCAACTGTCAGACCTTGATGAGGGAAAGCATCCTGGTATTCATTGTATCTCTCCCATGCTTCTCCAGTGCCCTCATCAACATTCTATGTAAATCCAAAAATCTTATTCTTCAAAGCTTGAGTCTTACCAGGAGGGAAGTATTTGACCAAGAATTCAACCACTAACGTGTTCCACACCATCTTCACTGGGTTTTCCAATCCATTGTACCATTGCTTGGGGCGTCCAACTAGAGAGAAGGGGAACATCCGCACACATGCTTGGTTTCCGTTCAATCCCGCTATCATGAATGTACTACAAACCTCAAGGAAGTGTTGCAAGTGATGATTGGGATCTTCTGAACCTGTGAACGGTTGTTGCGCCACTATTCTAACATATCTCTCCAATTGATATGGAAGTTGATCTTGAGCTTCTTGGAAATCTGTCTTGACAATATTAGTCAATTGAGGCTTGAGACAATTAACCATAGGTACCTTTGCCATCCCCTCTTCTTCTTGATCTTGAACTGGGGCTTCTATTGTGAATAATGCTCGAGGGGTGGCGCGAACTGCTTCTCCAGCTAAATCTCCAAGTGACTTGCTTCTCTTCTCCGTTGTTCTCTTGTTGTGAAAGAGTCTTTCTGGATCATTGGTGTAATTAGAGGGTTTGTTTGACTTAGGACCGTCCATACCTATTAGTTTCACTTAACAAAGTATATGTACTAAAGAGACGAGTAAAGCACAATGACTAAACACTAATACATCAAACAATGTTCAAAAACCTACTATGGTCCCCGACAACGATGCCAGAAAAAGGAAAGCTTGTTGGTCGTAATTATGCACCCACTTATATACCGCAAGAGGACGGTGTACGATTGTAGCACTTTTTCCCTTGAATTGAGTATTCCAAGGTTTATCGAATCCACGGGACCTTAGGGGTAATTAAACAAAGTTAACAGTAAAAGCTTTAATCAAAGCTACTGTCGAATTCAGGTTGCATGAGGGGAGACTGGCCAGTGCGAAGGTGCGCCAGACAGTAATTCTGTTGTTGCGCCGATCGGCGCAGGCGTTGAGCCGATCGGCACACTAGTAAATCTAAGCCAAAGTACGCTAGATACCTTGTAAGCCTATGCTGTTAAGTGAGTAGCCAGATATCTACTAGTGAGATCGTAACCAAAAACTCTAATTAAATAACATCATAACTGGTAATTGCATGGATCAATGAAAACCTATAATGAATAAGACCACCCTGCTTTCTGAGCGGCTCCCAATTTATCGCTGCCGAGAGGAAACCCTTAATCGCGCAAGTATCTTACCCTACTCAACTATCCAATAGTGTTGCGCAGGCTTAGTGCTGTCACCGCTAAACCATACTACTAGCATCATCAAGTAACCATAATCAATACAATGTCCGAATATTATCCTAATCACCACGATCAAGATAATATCTACTTACTTAGCCTAGAACTAAGCAATTGGAATAAGCACATGCATGATTATAGAATCAAGGTAGACAAATCACCAAAATCATCATCAACATATTCAATCATCCTTGAGATACATAGAGTAAGATTCATCCCCGTCGAGATGGCCTACCTTGACGGATCAACTCTTAACACCAATGGTTCTAGAAACTCAACTAGAGATCTATTCTAACGGGGCAAGCCCCGGTGGCTCCAACTCACGGATCTGTTGTTCCTCTGTCGCCTCAGCTGCCTCTTGGTCGTGGCCAGGGTTTACAAGTATTTATAGGGGTTCTACTCATGAAGGACTCGGTTTCTAGCAAATAAGGCGGTTGCGCCGATCGGCGTAGTATTGCGTCGATCGGCGCAAGCCGTGTCTTCTCTGGTTTCTTCTCCGAGTCAGTTCCTCTATCTTCCACAACTGCCATATGGGCCTTTTCCTTTGAGATAAAGTCTTGTATTGCACGTTGAGATCTTGAAGTTTCATAAATCTTCTAGGCAAATATCTTTAAGTGTCTTGCGTAGATAAACTTCCATAAACATGTGGAATGGGCCTCGGTCACTTCTGTGGGCTAAAACACCCTTGCACCAACCGGCTCATGGACTGCGCCGATCGGCACACTGGGCTTCTTCAGTGCTTTTCGTCAGTTCTGGATTCCTGTCCTCTCCAGCATCACTTTAATCACCAATTTTACTTGTTTCTGCAATAAAGCTCTAAAACAACGCATATACAAATATATAGACAATATCGTAGGTAAATGACCTAAATTAGTATCAATTATGCTGTAATTGGGGTAATATTCACACATAAAAGGGGCACTTGGGGAGTGCCAACAAGGGTCAGATCTACAACTGGGGCGACTTGAGGGACGTTTTCGTCGGCAACTTCCATGGGATGTACGTTCGACCGGGCAACCCCTAGGACCTCTAGAACTGTTGACAGAAGGTCGGTGAGTCCCTCAGGGACTACATTCGGTGCTTCAGGAAGAAGTGCAATGAACTGCCCAACATGGGCGACGCGGACATCGTCGGGGCCTTCATCTCCGACACCACCTCAGAGCAGCTCATCCACAAGCTGGGACGAAAGGGCCCGTGCACGGCTCGCGAGCTCCTAGACATTCCCACGAGCTTCGCCTCTGGCAAAGAGTGCGTTGGAGCGGTCCTCCAGCGCGTGCGAGAGGGGAAGGGAGAAGGCAAGCGCAAAGAGGGAGCCACCGACGGCATGTCCGACCACCCGAAGAAGAAGAAAAACAAGTCGCGGGTGACGCGCGGCCCGGTCGTGGCCGCTATCGACCGCAAACCACCCAGACCCGCGGCGGGAGAGACTCCAAACCACTTCAAGAAGAAGTGGAACAGTCCGTGCCCCAACCACGGGTTTCCCGTCTAGCACCTCCTCAAGGACTGCTCCATGATGAAGAAGTTCATCCGAGAGGAAGCCAAGAGGGGAGACACAGAGAAAGCGCTAGAGCCTGGAGCACAAGACCCCGCGAGCGATGATGACAATGAGTAAGGGGGGTGGTTTCTCTAACCCCAAGGCTTGCCATATGATTTTCATGGGACCCGAGTCCCGAGGAAGCCGCCACACGTCAAAGATCGAGCGGCGCGCGGTCTTCACAGCTGAGCCCGCCACTCCGGCCTTCCTCAAGTGGTCGGACTTGCCGATCACCTTCGACCGGTGAGACCATCCTCAACATGTGCCACGGCCGGGCCGATACCCGCTCGTGGTCAACCCCATCATTACTGAGGTTCGTTTGACCAAGGTGATGATGGATGAGGGCAGCTGCATCAACATCCTGTATGGTGACACACTTGATCTACTCGGCATCGGTCGATCAAGTCTTCAACCAGCCAGCGCGCCTTTCCATGGGATTGTCCCGGGATGGCAGGCCATGCCCCTCGGGCGGATCAGCCTCCCTGTCATGTTCAGGTGTCCATCGAACTTCTGAACCTAGACCCTCGTCTTCGAGGTCGTTGACTTCCCGGGAGTATACCATGCCCTTTTGGGGCGTCCATGCTACGCCAAGTTCATGGTCGTTTCCAACTACACCTATCTCAAGGTCAAGATGCCGGGCCCCAAAGGGGTCATCACCGTCAATGCATCCCTCCAGCGCGCCTTCCAGTGTGTGATGGAGAATGGCAACCTCGCCACGGTGGCGGTGGCTTCTGAGGAGCTCAAGGCAATTCAAGCACACATCGACAAAGGGGCCAACAACGCCAGCCACAAGAACACCACGTTCAAGCCCGAGGAGGAAACCAAGAAGGTGCAGGTTAGTTTTGACGGTGACAAGGACAAGACAGTGAGAGTGAGGACTTCCCTCACTCCCAAATATGAAGACGCACTCGTTGACTTCCACCACGCCAACGTCAATGTTTTCGCGTGGCGACCCTCGGACATGCCTGGCATACCGAGGGAAGTCACCGAGCACTCCTTGAACATCAGGCCGGGTTCGAAGCCGGTGAAGCAACGTCTATGCCGCTGTTGACGGTCCTTAAATGCTATATCCGACCATCAAATCCTTACATAAACAACATAAAAGGAATAAAAAAAATAGTGATAGCAGTTTATTATTAACCATTTCCATAAATTTTGGTGAGACATGTGTTTGCAGGTATAAAAGAGCCAAAATATGCAAAAAAATATGAAGAAACGCCCCGTCGGCCGATAGTGCCGTAAAACAGCCGGCCGACAGGGTCGTATGAGGCTGAAATCAGGGCCCGACAGGGTCTTGATGGCTGAAATCAGAACTCAGCCGACACGGTCATATCAGGCTGGAATTAGCCACCCGGCGGGTTAAAACAGAGTCTCATCAGGCTGAACCATCCGACCCAGCCGACCCTGAAAAACACTCCACCGTGAGGCCGCTTTCCATCTCTGGACTAAGAAGGGTGAAAATTGAAGAAGTAAAGGAGGCATCCACATGGCACAACATGGACAAGTGAAAACATGACCCGGAGCGGGTCGGCACCAAAAATGGGCCACCACCCGGCACAGGCCGCCGGCTAGCCTGCCAGGCCGTCCGGCCTACCCCGCCGCCCAGCCTGGGAATTTCCTCTCGGGGTATCCAGCCCACTTGGCCCATCATGCCAATCGACGCCAAGTGGATAAGGTGGTTGAAAACCGACTCAACAACCGTCATCCGGACCAAATTTGAGACGTCCAAAGAAAGTCGGTCGGAAATCGACCTCATCCAACGGCCGCCCGGCCTGGGTTGCCGCTCGGCGCTGCATGCCGCTCGGCATGCCCGGCCGCCCGGCGGGGGAACTTTTGCCCATCGACCCTCCTTCACCTACAAATACCTGCCAGCACTTCGCCACCTATAAATAGAGGGGAAATTCTGTAGAAAATACAACACACAAGAAGAAGAGTATAGAGGTCCCCTTCAAAAGGCTTTAGCACTGTCAAGGTGATGAGGACATCACCATGCTGGATACGCGCATATCATGGCCTTCCCCAAGTTACAAGTCGTCACCAACTCGGTCGTCGCGTTCGTCTTGGATTCAGCCGACACCCCTTCACGATTTTGATGATATCTCCCACATCCGACGTCCAAACAAGGCGTTCTTTGATGCGTTGGAAAGAGTACGACGACGCTGTCGTTTTGGTTCTGGTCCTAGCTCCAGAAGGGTCGTGAGTCATAATATGTGACCATGACAAGGTGTTGTGCCACCTATTTTGGGCCAACTTGGCCATGTATCGTGTCGGGCCTTAAGCCCATGTTGTGGGCGCCCCCCCTGGTCGCCCCCAACCCTAGGACGTCTTTGTTTCCTACATAAACTCAGTAGCCACCATCTTTTAGTTTCGGGTTTTGTTTAGTTCAGTTTTCCAGATAGAAACTTGATCGAATTATTGTAACTGTGGCGACAAGTCCTTTTACAGTAATCCAGGGCCCCTGTTCTTGTTCTACACCACTGTGGCAATTAGTCCTTTTGTGTTCAGAGCTTGAACCTTTTCTTGTGATTCACTTCATCCATATTTGCAATTTTAGATTGCGTGTTTATCCTTTCTTGCTTGTGTTCTCGATTTCGCTTGCAGGAACAATCAAGTTGTGCTTGGTGTAACGGTTGCGCGGTTGGATCGTGTCTGATTCAAGCCGGATCGTCGATGCCTTGTTCCCCAAATTTGAGTTTATCCCCTTACCTCTCGGAAGATCGGGCCATATCTACATCACAAGATGCTTAGAAAATAGGGAGAGAGTGAGGGAGAGTGAGGGGAAGCGCTGGGCTTGTCAGTGATCTTCCCCACGCTTGTACCTTGACGGATGCTTTCCTTTTCAAGTAAGTGTTTGTGTTTCCTCTTTGGTATTTAAGTTTCCTATTTAAATAAGTTCTTTATTTATTACTTACGGGATCATCACTCTATTTAATTAGAGTATCTTAGTCTTCTATAAGCGTGGATCCGAGACTAGGATAGTAATTGATAGCGTAGACGCGGTGTCTAGGCTAGAGGTTACCTTTGTTTGCCGCGTGCCCCACGGTTTGTAGAGGTAGTCGGTAGGTGGTGACAGTCCTATCTGGTTTAAGTAATCCTCCATGTTCGGGTACGTCGTAGAGCTGTTGACCAGAGTCGCCTGTGGATGCAGGGGTAAGCCGGTGCCCGAAGTAAGTAGTAATAGACCGAACCTATCTTATTATAGGATCCTTGTCCATAGGAATCCTCTCTACCCTCTTCCTGCCATATTCTTGTTGTCCTTGGATGGATTAGTTTAGAAGAATAATACACACACGTTCCCCGAGATTTGATAACCTGGAATACTCCTAGGTGAAGTGCTACATCGGTATTCATGCGCTTGTGGATTTATCTGTGATCGTAAGAAATATCAACATGCATTTCTGGCGCCGCTATCGGGGATAGTAATATTTCTGGTGCGATGTTAAGAAGTGTCAACAAGCATTTCTGGCGCCGTTGCCTGGGATAGTAATATTTCTGGTGCGACGGTAAGAAGTGTCAACAAGCATTTTTGGTGCCGTTGCCGGGGAACGGTTATTGTATCATCTTTGATCCTTGTTCGTCCTCGTATCTTTTCTTTTTTTTCCTTTTCCTTTTATTTATTTTCTTTTTCCACCATGGAGCAAACTTCTATCCTATCATTTTCTGATCCGAAGGGTGAGTTCTTTGAGCCACCGCCGTCTACGGACCCAATTCGCACATCCGGCTATGAACTCCCCCCAATGGTGCTTTAGTTTATTTCCCCTTTTTATTTCTATTCAATTCAATTTTATAGTGCGCCTAGAAAAAGAAAAAATAATAATAAATAAAGTTGTGACTCTATTTGGCCCATAAAGCCAGTAGAGTCCCTTTTTCTTTTCACCCTTTTTGTTTTTGTTTCTGTTCTTCTTCAAATAAAGCAGCTAGGTACAAGATCAAGTGTGGGGGAGGTCTTCAAGATTCTCAACACACAAACAATACAAGGCCTCCCATCGACACATTGCACATTGACGCTTAAACATCGACCAACCTACAAGGACAATCGACACAAGGCTAGTGTTCATAAGCTTCCACACCTTCCATAGCGATGATTTGCACACTCTATCCCTTTCCTCCTAGTTTCCAAGTTAAACCAAACTTATCTTGAATCAATCAAAAAAGTTTAACTAGAAAACTAAAATGAACCTTGTGGAAGCCTCATGTTATTTCATGCTTCTATTTGGTTGGTTTGCACACTCCTTATTCCTAGTTCATAGACTTGTTGCTTATGAACTACATCTTTAGGAAAGCATGTCACCTAGGTAGTTGATGCATGAGATATGGTTTGACAAAATGATTCTCTCTTATGCTTGATGTTCTTGGGAATTTTTCTGATGTGGACAAGGGTTCCCGATCTTCCGAAAGGTTTTGGATACGTTGATTTGGTCGGAGGCGACACACAAATCGATCCGGCTTCAGAACAGCATGTTCTAAACCCCGCAATCGCAGCACGACGTCTCCTCTGGTTATCAACCGTCCTAAAACGATAGTAGAAATCCTAAATTTCTTTTTTTTGATTTTATTTTTTTATATTTTTCTCCAACTCACTAACAATGGAGGAGAACCCACAAAAAATTTCAGCTCAAACAGAGGTAGGATGTGGCCTACAGAAAATCTTGAAGTTGCAGAAAACGTCGGGTTTAAACTTAAATTAATTTTTTCTTTATCTTCCCGATTTTTTTTGAATTTTTTGACGAGGGCGCACAGGGCAAAGCCCGGTGTGGTATGCCCAACTTTAAGTCAAGAATCTCCTGTAAAATTTTCAGCCAAAACGGACAACCGAGCGAAAAGTTATGCCCGTTTTACCGAAGGGGGGGTCGGAGTCGATTTTCCAGAAACCCGAGTCAGGTGGGATCGGATAAGGTTTTTTTTTGGCGGCGTGGATGCAGCGGAAAGTGGAATTTGTGGGGATTGGTCTGAGGTGTTCATGGTGTGTTCAGGGTGGGATTAGGGCGGGACTAGGCTAGGTGTGTCGATCAATCAACCCTAGCACAAAAAGCCAACAAAGCAGGGGATGGTGAAGGGGATGGCGGCTAGGGTTGCAAGGGAAACACTACTGATGACAAAAACACAAACTAAACCAGTGACTAAACAAGAACTAGGGCACAAACTCAACACTACGGACTCTGAAATTGAAATATGCAAAGGCTAAACACGTGGTTATGGGCGGAGGGAAAAATTTTTTGGGCTTTTCTTTGGACGATAGGATGAACACAAAACGAAATTAACTAAGGGTAGTATGAACCTGACGGTGCACCTGAAGCACTAATTACCACTTGATGTGGACAAGGGTTCCCGATCTTCCGAAAGGTTCTGGATACGTTGATTTTGTTGGAGGCGACACACAAATCGATCCGGCTTCAGAACAGCACGTTCTAAACCCCGCAATCGCAGCACGACGTCTCCTCTGGTTATCAACCGTCCTAAAATGATTAACCTCGCCGAGAAGGCTAATCCCTGCCTGTGAATCAAGAACACAAGCAAGAACAAAGAAGAAAGCAACACAATTGCAGATGTATTATGAATCTCACGAAGTTGGGGTCTCACAAACTGTGATGACGGCGAAACTGTTATGAACAGAATAATCTAAGCAAAACCCGAACCCTAATGGTGCGGTGGCGGCTGTATATGAAGACCCTAAGGTCGTGCAAGACTCTCTGGACACACCCCTACTTGGGCTCAACTAGATACAAAGCCCAAAGGCCAAAAACAGGCGACACAGCACCGAAACAGATTCTGAACTCTCTCTTGTTTCGACGATTCCTGATGACTCCGGATGAATTTTGATATGAGACCGGCGGCATTGGAAAGGTCTTCTTCTTATATTTCCGTGCATATGTAGAACGTCCAAATCCGAGTCTGTATGTGTCTTGGGCATCCGTTTTAGTGCAGACTAGTCCTGAGCCCCAAAACAGAGTCGAAGTCGGTTTTGGTTGGGCCTCCACCTTGGCTTTCACGTCCTTGCTGGTCCTCCAGGTCTCCAAGTCCTTCTCCCATCATCTCCTGGTCCTCTCCATGGTTCCTAATTATAATATAATCATTAGGTAGCAAACCATTCTCAAAAGTGACATATGATGAAGAACGTAGGAACGAGCTCACCTCTAAATTTAGTCGTCGTGCACGAGCTCTAGTCATTAGACCTTGCAAGTCCAAAATTGGAGCAGTGTTGCATATATCCTTAGGAGTGATGTCCTCATCATTTTCTTATAAAGAAAATCAAAAAATTAAAATCAATAGCTTGACTCCTCAATGATTATATCTTCCTACCAAAGCCATGTGATGAACTCATTGTAAATCTTATGCATATGCTACTTGTTGTTTCATGGAACTTTGTCAAATTCTTGTGACCCTTGTGAGTTACTATTTATGACTTTTTGATCAAGATTTTGTACACACCACTTTGCTAATACTTCTTCACTAGAAGTTAGCACCACCATATCCATCATCCATGTGCTATTTCTTCTATACTAGAAGATAGCAATTCCATGTCATCATCCATCCATTAAATAAAGTACTCCATCATATTCTGATAGACTCCCTCTCCAAATATCCTTGTAAAAGTGACATGGGCTATTCATGATTAAAAAAAAAAGGTGAAAAAATAGAGAAAGAATTAGCCCATGTTCTAAAATGCCTATCCAATAGAAGGGAGGGAGCATCTTAAAAGAAAAGGGATTATTCACATTCAGTCATTTTCCATCCACATATCCACATGTGCACATGCTTGATCAAAAGTTCATGAATTGTTCTCAATGGATCCAGTTTTTGACTTAGTAATATATGAGACACAAGTATGCCTCCCTTTTATCCCTACCTTGAGCTTCACATAAAGCCATATTTTGAAGTAGGATGAAAAGAGGCAATGTCCTGGTGAGGAACCATACACATTGAGCGATTTGAGAGAATCATTTGAGGGGTATAACTATGATTTGTTTTGAAAATCTTTTGAAAAACCTAAGCTACATAGCAGAATGAGTGAAGATGATTAGAGTCAGGACCATTCCATCCTTCAACCACCCAAGGTAACATGATAGACACTTTAAAAGATCATAGGTACAAGTATGACTTGGAATAATTTGCATGCTACCATCATACCAATTGAAGTTATGATTCACCTTAGTCTCTATTCCTTTACTCGAGGACGAGCAAAGACTAAGTGTGGGGGTGTTGTTGACAGTCCTTAAATGCTAAATCCGACCATCAAATCCTTGCATAAACAACATAAAAGGAATAAACAAAATAGTGATAGCAGTTTACTATTAACCATTGCCACGAGTTTTGGTGAGACATGTATTTGCAGGTATAAAAGAGCCAAAATATGCACAAAAAAAAAATGAGGAAACGCCCCGTCGGCCGATACTGCCGTAAAACAGCCGGCCGACAGGGTCGTATGAGGCTGAAATCAGGGCCCCGTAGGGTTGTGATGGCTGAAATCAGAACTCAGCCGACATGGTCATATTAGGCTGAAATCTACCACCCGACGGGTTAAAACAGAGTCTCATCAGGCTGAACCATCCGACCCTGCCGACCCTGAAAAACATTCCACCATGAGGTCGTTTTCCATCCCCGGACTAAGAAGGGTAAAAAGTGAAGAAGTAAAGGAGGCATCCACATGGCACAACTTGGACAAGTGAAAACATGACCCGGAGGGGGTCGACACCAAAAATGGGCCACCACCCGGCACAGGACGTCGCCCGACCTAGGAATTTCCTCCCGGGGTGTCCAGCCCACTCGGCCCATCATGCCAACCGACGCCAAGTGGATAAGGCGGTTGAAAACTGACACAACAACCGTCATCCGGACCAAATCTGAGATGTCCAAAGAAAGTCGGTCAGAAACCAACCTCATCCAACGGCCACCCGGCCTGGGTTGCCACCAGGCGCTGCATGCCGCCCGGCATGCCCGGCCGCCTGGCGTGGCCTGCCGCCCGGCGGGGGAACTTTTGCCCACCGACCCTCCTCCACCTACAAATACCCGCCAACACTTCGCCACCTATAAATAGAGGGGAAATTCGGTAGAAAAGACAACACACAAGAAGAAGAGTATAGAGCTCCACTTCAAAAGGCTTTAGCACTGCCAAAGTGCTTAGAAAATAGGGAGAGAGTGAGGGAGAGTTCAGGGAAGCGCCGGGCTTGTCGGCGATCTTCCCCACGCTTGTACCTCGATGGATGCTTTCCTTTTCAAGTAAGTGTTCGTGTTTCCTCTTTGGTATTTAAGTTTCCTATTTAAATAAGTTCTTTATTTATTACTTACGGTAGCATCATCTATTTAATTAGAGTATCTTAGTCTTCTATAAGGGTGGATCCGAGACTGGGATAGTAATTGATAGCATAGACACGGTGTCTAGGCTAGCGGTTACCTTTGTTTGCCGCGTGCCCGACGGTTTGTAGAGGTAGTCGGTAGGTGGTGACAGCCCTATCCAGCCTTAGTAATCCTCCACATTCAGGTACATCGTAGAGCTGTTGGCCGGAGTCGCCTGTGGATGTAGGGGTAAGCCGGTGCCCAAAGTATGTAGTAATAGACCGAACCTATCTTATTATAGGATCCTTGACCATAGGAATCCTCTCTACCCTCTGCCTACCATATTCTTGTTATCCTTGGATGGATTAGTTTAGAAGAATAATACACACACGTTCCCCGAGATTCGATAACCTGGAATACTCCTAGGTGAATTGCTACATCAGTATTCCTGTGCTTGCAGATTTATCTGTGATCGTAAGAAATACCAACATGCATTTCTGGCGCCGCTGCCAGGGATAGTAATATTTCTGGTGCGATGTTAAGAAGTGTCAACAGGCATTTCTGGTGCCGTTGTCGGGGATAGTAATATTTCTGGTGCGACATTAAGAAGTGTCAACAGCCTCTTCAACGAGGAGAAGCACAGAGACATCAGCGAGGAGATCGCAAAGCTTCTGGCGGCCGGGTTCATCAAGGAGGTATATCACCCCGAATGGTTAGCTAATCCTATCCTTCAACAAAAAAAGAATAGGAAATGGAGAATGTGTGTTGACTATACAAGCCTAAATAAGGCATGTCCGAAGGATCCTTTTCCATTGCCACGCATAGACTAGATAGTTGACTCGACGGTGGGGTGTGAAACCCTATGTTTCCTCGATGCGTACTATGGATACCATCAAATTGTGATGAAAGTATCCGACCAGCTCGTGACATCTTTCATTACCCTATTCGGCTCTTAGTATTACGTGGCAATGCCCTTTGGGCTTAAGAATGCCGACGCAACTTTCCAATGCTGCATGCAACGGTGTTTCGATCACGAGATCGGCCATACGGTCGAAGCCTACATGGACGACATCGTTGTCAAATCCATGAAGGCCGACACCCTTGTAACTGACCTCGAGCGCGTCTTCACCAAACTACGCACGAATGGCGTGAAGCTCAACCCCGAGAACTGCGTCTTCGGGGTCTCTATGGGGATGCTTCTTGGGTTCATCATTTCTGAGCAAGGCATTGAGGCCAATCCCAAGAAGATCTCCGTGATCGAGCGTATGGTCCTAGTTCAAAACTTAAGGGGTTGCAACGTCTCACGGGCTGGCTAGCAGCGTTAGGTCACTTCATGTCGCGCCTTGGCGAGAGGGTGCTCCCGTTGTATAAGATCTTGAAGAAATCCGACCGCTTCGAGTGGACCCCCGAGGCGCAATCCGCCCTTGACAAGGTCAAGCGTGTCTTGAGCAACACCCCGGTGCTAACTCCCCCGACCTAGGTGACGTGCTGTTGCTATACGTAGCGGCAACAACTCAAGTTGTAAGCTCTGCACTCGTAGTTGAGCGAGAAAGGGAGGGCCACGCCCTTAGAGTCCAACATCCCGATTACTATGTCAGTAAAGTCCTGTTCGACTCGAAGACCCGGTACCCTCAGATTCTCAAGATCCTCTATGCCGTGATGGTGGCAAGGCGCAGGCTCCGGCACTACTTCGACTCCCACCCGATACACGTTGTAATTTCCTTCCCCCTTCAAGAAATTATACAGAACAGAGAATCGGTGGGCATGGTTGCTAAGTGGGCACTCGAGCTGATGGGACACGACATCATGTACCAACTTCAAGCGGCCATCAATTCGAAGGCGCCCATTGACTTCGTGGCAGAATGGACCGAGGCGCAGCTCCCGCCAGCCCTAGTCGATCAGGAGTACTGGGTCTGTATTTTGACAGATCGCTCATGCGCACGGGGGCAGGGGTCAGCCTTGTTTTCGTCTCTCCACTTGGGGTATGTATGATATATGCCATTCTCTTACATTTCCCTGCCTCAAATAACGTCGCCGAATACAAAGCGCTCATCAACAGGCCCAAGATCACCATCGAACTAGGCACCAACGGCTAGAGATCAGGGGTGACTCCCAGCTCGTGGTCGACCAATTCATGAAAGAGTCTTGCTGCCGAATGGACACCATGGCACTCTACTGCTAGGAGGTTTGCAAGCTCAAGGGCCGGTTTGATGGGCTTGTGATGTGGACAAGGGTTCCCGATCTTCCGAAAGGTTCTTGGTAAGTTGATTTGGTCGGAGGCGACACACAAATCGATCCGGCTTCAGAACAGCACGTTCTAAACCCCGCAATCGCAGCACGACGTCTCCTCTGGTTATCAACCGTCCAAAAGACGATTGACCTCGCCGAGAAGGCTAATCCCTGCCTGCGAATCAAGAACACAAGCAAGAACAACGAAGAATGCAACACAATTGCAGATGTATGATTAAACTCTCGAAGTTGGGGTCTCACAAACCGATGAACGGCGAAACTGTTTATGAACAGAATTGATCTAAGCAAAACCCGAACCCTAATGGTGCGGCGGTGGCTGTATATAAAGACCCTAGGGTCGTGCAAGACCCTCTGGACGCGCCCCGAATTGGGCTCAACTAGATACAAGGCCCAAAGACAAAAAATAAGCGACGCAGCACCGACACAGATTCTGGACTCTCTCTTGTTTTGACGATTCCCGATGACTCCGGATGAATTTTGACATGAGGCTGGCGGCATTGGAAAGGTCTTCTCCTTATCTTTCCGTGCATATGTAGAACGTCCAAATCCGAGTCCGTATGCGTCCTGGGCGACCGTTTTATTACAGACTGGTCCTGGGCCCCGAAACAGACTCGAAGTCGGTTTTGATTGGGCCTCCACTTTGGCTTCCAAGCCCTTGCTGGCCCTCCACGTTTCCAAATACTTCTCCCATCATCTCCTGGTCCTCTCCATGGTTTCTAATCATAAAATAATCATTAGGTAGCAAACCATTCTCAAAAGTAACATATAGCAAAGAACGTAGGAACGAGCTCACCTCTAAATTTAGTTGTCGTACACGAGCTCTAGTCATTGGACCTTGCAAGTCCAGATTTGGAGGAGTGTTGTGTGTATCCATAGGAGTGATGTCCTCATCATCCTCCCCCTCTTGAAGTGGAGTTGTCCTCGACTCAAGCTCATCCTCTTCTCCCAAGTATGGTTTCAAATCTGAAATGTTAAAAATAGGACTAACCCCGAACTCGGGAGGCAACTCAAGTTTGTATGCATTATCATTAATCTTCTCTATTATTTTGAATGGACCATCAGCTCTAGGCATTAGTTTAGACTTTCTCAATTCTGGAAATCTATCCTTCCTTAAGTGTAACCACACTAAATCTCCTACATCAAGCTTTACTTCCTTTCTTCCCTTACTACCAGCAATTTTATACTTTTCATTCATCTTTTCAATGCTAAGTCTAGTGGTCTCATGTATTTGCAAAATAAATTCAGCACGCTCCTTAGCATCAATATGAACTCTCTCATTAATAGGTAGAGGAAGTATATCAAGTGGAGTACGGGGATCAAAACCATACACTACCTTGAATGGACTTACCTTGGTAGTAGAATGTGTTGCCCGATTATAAGCAAACTCAATATGAGGTAAGCATTCTTCCCATTGCTTCAAATTTTTCTTCAAAACAGCTCGCAAATGAATCATATGATCATCCGTGGATTTGCCACGATCCAAAAGGTCTTGGACTTGTCGTTGTATCTCCTTAGTCTCCTCAGGGTTGGTCCTATAAGCAGCACGGTTTGGTAAAATAGCACCAGGAATCAAATCAATTTGATGCTCAATCCCTCTCAAAGGTGGCAATCCCGGGGGTATCTCAGCTGGGAAAACATCCTCATACTCCTGCAAAAGGTTAGTGACAGCAGGAGGCAAAGCACTAGAAGCAATATCACCAAGCAAAAACAAGGCTTGTTTGCATATCAAAGCATAGCAAATATCATCAGTAGAAATTTCAGCAAGCTCAGATTTTGTGGCAAGACATGAACGACCTTGTAATTTAATTGCAGCACCCTTAGAACATGAAGAATCATTAACATTACTTGGTGTAGAAGCAGAATTAACAGGTTGCTGAATTTCAGGGCGTTTATTTTTCAAACTAGCAGCTCGTTCTAAATCAGCTTGTACAATTTCAGTAGGGGTCATTGGTAACAAAGTAATTTTAGTTCCTTTATGCATAAAAGTGTACTTATTACTTTTACCATGGTGTACAGCATCATTATCAAATTCCCAAGGTCTACCCAATAAAAGTGAACAAGCTTGCATGGGTACAACATCACAATCAACAGAATCCACATAGGAACCAATGGAAAAAGGAACTCTGCAAGTTTGTGTTACCTTAGCTTTTCCAGAGTCATTTAACCACTGAATGTAGTATGGATGTGGATGTGGGCGTGTGGTCAAATCAAGCTTCTTAACCACATCAGAACTCACCAAATTGTTGCAGCTTCCTCCATCAATGATGACACGTGCCCGATGGTTCTTGATGACGAAGAAAATCTGGAACAAGTTATGTCGCTGCATCATCTCGGGCTGCTGGACTTGTGTGCTAAGCACACGCTGCACAATAATATTCATATAGCCCGTAGTATCTCCGCCTCCAAGGACGAGGTCACCGCTGGTGGCAGCGACATCCTCCTCCTCATCCTCCACATCGGAGGCGCTCATGTAACCGCTATCATCTGTCGCCACATATGCCCGCCTACTTGGGCAATCTTTCTGCACATGGCCAAGACCGTGGCAGCGGTGGCACTGAATCCCTGTAGTGCGTCCCGTCGAAGCAACAGAGGAGGCACTACTAGCCGGTACCTGCACAGAATTTTTACCTGAGCGCGTAGAAGGGGCAGGGGCTGATCTTGGTGCTGTAGAAACAACACTAGCTGGTGGGGGCGGCCGGAAAGATGGCTTGGGCAGCCCCGAAGTCCCCGTCGGCCGTGGTGGGTAGAAATTCCTGGACTTGCTGTACTCCTCAAAAGCCTGGAAAAGTCCCTGTGATTCTTTCTCTGCAAGCATAGCATACTGGAAACACTGGTTGAGGGTATAAAATTTTTTATAATCAAGGATGTCCTGAATTTCTTTTCTCAAACCAGAATAAAAGCGGCAAATCTGATCCTCTACTTTTTCAACCACAGCACAACGAATCAAACCCTTCTGAAGCTGACTAAAATACTCCTGAACAGTTTTATCTCCTTGATCTAAACGCTGCAGCTTATTACGAATTTCTCTATAAAAAGAAGGAGGAACAAAACGATCACGCATTTCTACCTTAAGTTCTTCCCAAGTAGTAGGCAAATCGGTTTCAGCAGCTAGACCACTCCACCAAACAATAGCAAAGTCCTTAAACTCACTAGTGGCTTGTCTAACTCTATGTTGTTCAGGAACAAGGTGGGCATTAAATTTTTGTTCTACCGTCATTTCCCAATCAAGGTAAGCATCACCATCATATTGACCCGAAAACGAAGGAATTGAAAACTTAATTTTAGCATACGGATCATCTGGAGCATAGTTACCTTGTGTGCGACGGGTGTGGTTGTGGAAACCACCCATACCTTGAGGGTTACATTGCAAACGGCGTCGTAACCTTGCGGTCCTTGTAGCTGACCTATCGACGGTGCCATCAGCCTTATACACGGTTGCTTCATCATGATCGCCTTCAACGTCGTTGTTGGTGTTGTTGTTGGTGTTGGTGTTGTTGTTGTTGTTGTTGTTGTTGTTGGTCTTGTGAGCGGTCTCCAATTCGACAACCTGATCGGTTAACTTAGAGACTCTCTTATCCAACCGCTCAATGCTTTCTCCCAGGTGAAGCTTGGTGACGGCGTCGATGACGGCCCTGGTGATTGTTTCTGCCAAATCACTCTGAACCGCCTGCAAAGCCTTCTGTAACTGATTTTGGCTCACGCACTCATCCAATTTTGAGGGTGAAGCACCCTCCCCGTCGCTTCCTGACATCAGAAACACCAAAACAGGAAACAAAAAAAGTGAAGGTTATCCCTACAAAACTACTAAGCAGTGGTGCCTCTCAACACAGCAAAAGTAAGCTTCTTGCAAAGCTCTTACAAAGTTCTGAAAACAACAAAGCGAAGGATACCAGGGAGAAGTGTTCCACGATTGCAAGGGTTACCAAATAACCTATGTGCTGTCCAGAAGAAGTATGTAGAGCTAGGAAGGCCAAATATGTATATGTGAGTGGCACACAAATCAAAAACAGATAGTAAAGCTGAATAAGTGCCCAAGTAACTTGTCCCTAGTTGCTGGTCTAACTATGTCCTAGAATAGTAGTGATAGCAAAGAAGAAACAAGGAGACAAAGGGACACAGCCGATAACAGGGGGCTTAGTGTAAAACAGCCAAACTCAGAAATTTCAGGGGGCTAGATGGAGCACTAGTAGGAATCCCAAATTTCTTTTTATTTTATTTTATTTTTTTGATATTTTTTTCCAACTGACTAGCAAATAGGAAGAAACCACAAAAAATTTCAGCTCAAACCGAGCTAGGACGTGGCCTACAGAAAATCTTGAAGTTTCAGAAAACGTCGGGTTTCAACTTGAATGAATTTTTTCTTTATCTTCCCGATTTTTTTTGAATTTTTTGACGAGGGCACACAGGGCGTAGCCGAGTGTGGGTATGCTCAACTTTTCGTCTAGAATCTTCTGTAAAAATTTCAGCCAAAACGGACAACCGAGCGAAAAGTTATGGCTGTTTTACCGAAGGGGTGTCGGAATCGGTTTTGAAGAACCCGGTGGTTTCAGTGAAATCGGGCGAGGTGGATGCAGCGGAAAGTGGGATTTATGAAAATTGGTCCGAGGTGGTGAGGGTAGGTTTAGGATGGGACTAGGGTGGGCGTGTTGATCAATCAACCCTAGCACACAAAGCCGACAAAACCGAGGATGGTGAGGGGGATGGCGGCTAGGGTTGCAAGGGAAACACTACTGACGACAAAAACACAAACTAAACCAGCGACTAAACAAGAACTAGGGCACAAACTCAACACTACGGACTCTGAAATTGAAATATGCAAAGGCTAAACACGTGGTTATGGGCGGGGAAAAATTTTTTTTGGTATTTTCAGTGGACGATAGGAAGAACACGAAAACAAAACTAAAGGGTAGTATGAACCTGACGGTGCACCTGAAGCTCTGATTACCACTTGATGTGGACAAGGGTTCCCGATCTTCCGAAAGGTTCTTGGTAAGTTGATTTGGTCGGAGGCGACACACAAATCGATCCGGCTTCAGAACAGCACGTTCTAAACCCCGCAATCGCAGCACGACGTCTCCTCTGGTTATCAACCGTCCAAAAGACGATTGACCTCGCCGAGAAGGCTAATCCCTGCCTGCGAATCAAGAACACAAGCAAGAACAACGAAGAATGCAACAGAATTGCAGATGTATGATTAAACTCTCGAAGTTGGGGTCTCACAAACCGATGAACGGCGAAACTGTTTATGAACAGAATTGATCTAAGCAAAACCCGAACCCTAATGGTGCAGCGGTGGCTGTATATAAAGACCCTAGGGTCGTGCAAGACCCTCTGGACGCGCCCCGAATTGGGCTCAACTAGATACAAGGCCCAAAGACAAAAAATAAGCGACGCAACACCGACACAGATTCTGGACTCTCTCTTGTTTTGACGATTCCCGATGACTCCGGATGAATTTTGACATGAGGCCGGCGGCATTGGAAAGGTCTTCTCCTTATCTTTCCGTGCATATGTAGAACGTCCAAATCCGAGTCCGTATGCGTCCTGGGCGACCGTTTTAGTACAGACTGGTCCTGGGCCCCGAAACAGACTCAAAGTCGGTTTTGATTGGGCCTCCACTTTGGCTTCCAAGCCCTTGCTGGCCCTCCACGTTTCCAAATCCTTCTCCCATCATCTCCTGGTCCTCTCCATGGTTTCTAATCATAAAATAATCATTAGGTAGCAAACCATTCTCAAAAGTAACATATAGCGAAGAACGTAGGAACGAGCTCACCTCTAAATTTAGTTGTCGTACACGAGCTCTAGTCATTGGACCTTGCAAGTCCAGATTTGGAGGAGTGTTGTGTGTATCCATAGGAGTGATGTCCTCATCAGCTTGAGCTCAAACACATCCCGCGACGCCTCAACGAGGCGACCGACGTGTTAGCCAAGATGGCATCTGGTCGTGGGCAGATTCCACCCGGCGCCTTTGCAAATGACTAGCACCACCCCTCGGTCTGGCCTAAGGAGCCCGTGGCACTCCATGAGGGGTTGGGCGGCCCCAAGGGGCTCGGATGGATGACCGAAGAATCAGCCCCAGCAGCCCTGACACTAGCAGACGTGATGGAGATCGACAAGCCAGACGACTCACACAAGCGAATTGATCCCCAGGTTGAACAAGACGCACTTCCTCGCAATTGGCGAATTACGTACATTGACTTCCTGGCTCACGACACACTTCCTGTTGACAGGACTGAGGCCAAACGGCTCTATCACGATGCCAAGTCGTTCACTTTGATCGACGGGGATCATTACAAGCACAACGTCACCAAAGTCAAGCAGCGCTATATCCCCATCAATGAGGGCATTCAACTCCTCGTTGACATCCATGGGGGGGGGGGGGGTACGACCATCATGCAGTGCCTCGAACCCTCGTGGGCAATGCCTTTCACCAAGGCTTCTACTGGATGACTACTGTGGGTGACACAACCCGCATAGTCAAAACATGCAAAAGTTGCCAGTATTACGACTGCCAGACACACCTTCCAGCTCAAGCCCTTCAGATGATCCCCCCTCACATGGCCCTTCGCTGTCTGGGGCTTGGATCTAGTCAAACTGCTTAAAAAGGCGCCCGGGGGCTACACCCACTTGCTTGTCATAGTCGATAAGTTCACCAAGTGGATCGAGGCACGCCCGTTAGTGAAGATCCATTCTGAAGAGGCGGTCGAGTTCTTCCTCGACATCATCCATCAATTTGGGGTCCCGAACTCCATAATAACCGATAACGAGACGTAATTCACGGGGAAGAAATTCCTGATGTTTTGCGACGATTATCACATCCGCGTCGACTGGGCCACTGTCACTCACTCCGAGACAAACGACCAGGTCGAGCGAGTGAACGGCATGATACTCCAAGGGTTGAAGCCATGAATCTTCGACCCCACCGTCATCTTCAACCGCCTAAAGCAGTTTAGCGGTCGGTGGGCAGCCGAGCTGCACGTCGTGCTCTGGAGCCTGTGCACGACCAAGTGTCGCGCGACGGGCTTCACGCCTTTCTTCATGGTCTACGGGTCTGAGGCAATCCTGCCCACTAACTTAAACTATGGGGTGCCACGAGTGCACATGTCCGGCGGGCAGGGCAACGAGGTGGGGCTCCCAGATGCACTAGACCAAATAGACGAGGCGCGAGATGTCGCGCTCCTCCATTCGGCCAAGTACCAATAGACACACCAGCGCTACCCCGACCGAAATGTGAGGGACAGAGGCCTACTTGTGCATGATCTTGTCTTATGCAGGGTTCAAGACAATTGGGGTCGGCACAAGCTCTCGCCGCCCTGGTAAGGACCGTACGTCGTCTCCCGAGTCCTTCGGCTCGGCACCTAGGAGCTGAAGACCATGGATGGCAATGAGCTCAAGAACGCATGGAACATTTCACAGCTATGTAAATTCTATACCTAGCATTCTGTTTCATGCACTCTTTGCACCCTTCGCTCGCTCTCAAGTGACACCCGTCCCCTCCTCAGGCGTCGGGCGTCACTCAGGGGCTACAAGGGGCACGACACCACACGGTTCTTTCTCCTTTTTTCTTTCAAAACTGCGTTGGACCTTGAAGCTCATTGTGGTGACAAGTGAAGTAAGTCACACGCAAGGCAGGTTCACAATCAAGTCGGTCGGACGGCACAACGTCATACTAGCCCCAGCGGCCATGACAACGGCGATCATCGACGCGACAAAACCTCGAAGGGCGTGGGGACTCACACTTCACAAAAATCAAAACAAAAGAGAAGAAGGCACAACATTTCAAACAAACCGAATTTGGATTAAAATTGTCTAAGGCCACCACGGGCCAACGAAAGTAGGCAAGCACCAGTTCGAATTTAAATTATTACATGGGCATGATGACCCACCAAAATGACTAAGACCAACCAAAAAGCAATTACTGACTAATTCTCCTCTGCAGCCCTAGGAAGCAGCTCCTCCTCATGCGCATGAGCCAGGGTGTCGGCGTGGGGGGCAGTGCATACCCGGATTGCTTCCATCTACTCAGGGGTGTGCCCTTCAACATGGCCCGTGCTCAGGGCCTCAAACTCAACCTCGAGCAAGTCAAAGTGAGTGGAAAACACGCTGAAGGCGAGGCGCACACCGAAGCGCACGCCCCGCCGAATCCACTCGCACGCCACCTCCATCAGCCCCTCCCCCCTCCCCCCCCCCCCCGACTAGCTCAATAGGGGCGGCATCGGGGGGAAGGTCCACTTGAAGCTCTCGCGCGGCCCGACCCATCAGAGTGCGAAGTGCACCTCCTGCCTCGACTTCCTAGCGGAGCGATCCCTTGACCACGGCCAGCCTGGACCCGAGGTCTTCACAAATCCGCCGGAGTCAACAAAGCAAAAGAAAATGGAAGAAGAGGAGCGAAAGGGAAGGAGAAAGGAAGGCAAAAGCACAATCAAAACGGAACGGACTACGGGAGTAAGATGGAGGACTCGACATCAAAAGGGCCTAAATAGAGGCCCGCACTCAGCACACGATCGAAACAGACTGTGGGAAATCCACTCGTCGCCCACTAGGTTAAGAATCTCTTAACTCCCCACTCCGCACCACGCGTGGGCATGGTGTCCCACGCATCTCCATAACTCCACCCACCCAGCGCTCCGAAAACTCCTTGGTTTCTATGAACAGCCCCACACACCACGGACCCCACTACTACTTCCACTACGCGGAAAAATGCTCCCTCGACTGCCGTGACACAGAAAATGAAACAGCCATGCGCCTTACCCAGGACCACCATGACGTGAGCGCCAGGTAAATCATTTTCATCCAACCTCTTCCTATTTACTCGGGAAGTGGGGACGGCCGCGTGGGGCCTATCCAAGCCCCGCGTCGCCCTTTGAACCCTAAGATAGGTAGGGCAGGCAGGTTCCACCAACCAGGTCACATCACGTCGAGCTCCTCTAACGGGTAAGGACAAATGAGGCACTAGGCGAGTAGCACGACCACACCATGGGACGGGCAATGCAGGTAAGACGGGATAAGGGGCCGAAAACTGCCTTGATGGCCCGATAGCGCCAGGGTTCTAAGGCTGGCCTCATGAAGGGGTTCAACAGACGCTAAGAGCGCAAAAAACAAAGTGAGGGCATGAGTGATGGGCACACCCAGCGGCCAATACCCTAACCCCTGAGGGTCGTGGGTATCACGGAGTAGCGTTTGAGTCCTGTTCCGACTCGTTCTTTGGTATCTCCCTGGAGAGAGGCAGCTAGCCATCACGAACTATCGAATGGCCGTGACAACCAGTCGAGTTGGAAAGACTGATTTATGAGATCGACCGCCAGCTGGTCCGCTGGGACCCCGTCAATGGGGAAGTGGGGGTCTTACTCGAACGGACACGATAGTAGCTCACGGAGCAACCATGTTTCAGCCACCGAGGCAAAAACGTGGCCTGGCTCGATCCTCCGTCCCACGAACGGGACGTGGAAGGAGAAAGCAAAAAAGTCAAAACGATCCCCTGACCGGTCCTTCCGCATCGAGCAGAGACGCGAGGGACGGCATCGCCAAGCGAGGCCCAATGGTGGGGTCATAGTTCTTTATTCCTTAACAAGACCGTTTAAGGCCAACTTATACAAAACTCACCCCCTTTTCTCCCCTCTTTACAAAGGCGAGTCCCAACGACTCTAAAATGAAGAGAACAAGAAAAAAGAGTCGACCTAGGAGGTCTATTACATAGGAAAAGGCGATACCCGCACCTCGGCGGGTACATACAAAGTGAAGCGCCTGTAAAGCTTCGTCATCAGGGAAAGATGCCCTTATATGAGGCCAGCCATTTCTGCCTACAAGGAAGGCGAGCAGCTCGACCGCGCCATATGGCTATTGCTGAAGCTGCCTCGTGGGACTGAGGACCCTCCCGCTAGCGGGGAGTCTGACCCGGCGCCTCTCTCTTGCCTCCTCCCTACAGATGCCACCAAGGACGAACACGATGGGACCTAGTAAGCCATGGAAACCTACCATGCAAGGTCCCCTTTAACTCCACCTCGCCCAAGTAAGGGGAGGATATAATACAGGTTGAGCCGACTTCCTCACAGCCGACGAGGCGGCCGCACCAGAGTGCTTGAAAGCTTACCACCAGCAGATCTTCATCCCCATCTCCATCACCAGAGGCATCATCACACTCGGAAGCCATAAAGACAAAAGTCTACTGAGCGGGAGTCACTCACGCCTCGAGCGTCTCAGAACTTGGTGCGTAAGTCTTAGGCATGAGGGTGAAGCGACACGCAACTCGGCCACGCCCTTAAATAGCCGAGCCAGGCCATGTCCTCGGATACCTGCCCGGGTGACGGGCCCAAGGCGACTCTAAACAGGACGCGGGCATGCCACATGAGGACAAGAGCCTAACACCACTGATAGCACCACGCGCCACGTCCCGTGCGATGGGAGGCTCGCCTGAGGCTGGGACGAAGGCTAAAGGCCCCTCGAGCGACTAGCGTGTCAGATCGGGGACCCACAGAACCTGTAGAAAGATGCCCCGGTGCACCGCACACCAAAAGAGGTCAAGAAGCCTGCTGCTCAGGCAACATCAGGTCACACCTTTTTAGGTGAAACACAGCGAGACGTCTCACAGTAACTTTGTAGACTTGGCCCCTTCCTCTGTTGGCGCTCCACACCGCTCGCTCTGCCCAAGGCCCGGGGTTCAAAAGTCACAGACGCCGCGGTTCCCTCGTGAATCATGTCCAATAAATAAAGCCAAAGAACGAGTCCACACGGACTCCTTCTCTGGCTCGGGGGCCACACCTGATGGGTGCGCTTGCGCGCACCTCTCTCACGCCACGAAGAAAACTGCTATGGCTACATCCAGCAGTGGCGCGAGTTCTTGTAAAAAACTCGGCCCCCGGCTCGGGGGCTACACTCGTCGGGTGCGCTCGCGCGCACCTCAAACGAGTTGGGTAACCCACAAAGCAACCACACCCACTCCAGCTTCCGCCAACAGCCAAATCCCCCAAACGACTCCAATTCGCTCAGGGGCTCGGGATCTACTATCGAGGGGAAATACTGGGGTGCCATGTGGATGGGCTCTACCAGAAGATGTTCATGCAATAGTCCCGCCTTAGCTGCTAGAGTCGTGCCATGCTCCCGACTCGTCCGACCCTTGGGTAGTCATGGATCGACAGCACTTTGCTCGACCCCCCGGGAGGGGATGAGCGACCCGCTACGCCCGACCCCTCGATAGGAGTCGAGCGGCCCGCCATGCCATGCTTCGCTTGACCCCTCGGCAAGGGTCGAGACCTCCCACCATGGGCCTACATGATCATTAGGTGGGCCTCACCACCTCCGACCCCCGCAGGTAGAAGTCCGAACCCCAACTGGGCCCGGGGAGATCTGATCCGGCATCCCAATCCCAACTGGAGAAGAGTGACCAAGTTGGTAGTCCTCAACTGCAAACTAATCGGTCATAAATGCCATACCCACCGCGCTTACATAGTATCAGGAGGTCAAATCCCCCTGTGCGCCTCGCTAGACCCATCATTGCCCACACCTGCTGACGCAAGTAGGCGTGAAAGGGTACTCAATGACACCAACTCCCGATGACATCCCTCATAGTGGACGGATGGGAGTGCCGATAGGCAACAGGAATGTTCGCTGTCCGGACAACATGACAGTGCCCATGATGCGCTTCACCACATGCGACGGAGCACGCCGTCTACAAGAACAAGAAAGACGAGGCCTATGGACGAAAGAGGAGGGCACGCCCAAGCACAATGCCCTCCTTCTGATGCGGCAGCCAGGGAGAGGGACCCAAAAGGACCAAAGACCACACCGCCGACTGGGGACTCCGCCTTCTTCAGCACGTCTTCAACAACCTCGCATGTGTAGGATGTCTTTCCTCTCTCTCTCTCTCTCTCTCTCTGTAAATGGGCCTATCTCCTTGAAATATAAAGGGGAAGCCCTTCTTCTTCTTCTTCTTAGAGATAGACAAGAACAAACCAACTCCGGAGCAAGTAACACGAGCAGGCTCGAGAACTAGACGTAGGGGCTTACCCCGAACGAGTATAACCCCCCGTGTCCTCTTCCTGAGCCATCATCGAGCCCAAATCACGCACCTACGCTTGCCTAGAACAAATTCTACTAGTCAGTGATCTAAACACTGACAATTACTTTCTGCATTTACATATCGTGTTATTCATGCATATGTGCTTGTCTTGTTCTAGTTGACTATCTTGTAGACTTGCATGAATAGGTTTCTTGCTTGCTAGTAGTGTTTGAGCTTCCACATTTGATCACTAGCATGTATAGGAGTTGCATTGGCTTGATTGCTTACCCTTGTATGTGTTGTACTACTCATGCTCATGTGCACTAGTTCCTTATCTTGTAGAATTGTATGAGTAGGCTCCTTTGCTAGCTTGTGGTGTGCTTCCGTGTTGCGTTATTAGTAACTTGCATAGGAGTTGTATTGACTTGAGTGATCTACTAGTATGCTTAGGTTGTTGTTCCTTTCATAGGGCTTTTATCTTGCTAGTATGATCACCACTAGAATTGTTATAGGAGTTGTTTGAGTGGTCGGTTTTGTAAATTGGCAAATTTGTTACATAGTGCGAGTTCCCGGTTCACCCATCTCCCCTCTCGGTCACTCGGTCCTTTCAAGTGGTATCAAAGCCAAGTGCTCATTATAAGGCTTAACCGCCTTGAGTAGTGACCGTATTGATTTGGGATGTCATCCCATTTGGGGCCGGATCATGGCTCATGGAAGGATCGCTTTAAAAGCTACCTAAATGCCATGATCCTAGATGAGTTGATGGATACTCTTGTAGACTTTGCCAATACCTTCACCAATAATCATGTGTATGATGATTGTGTGGATGTGCCTAGTACTAGTGAGTGCCTAGATTCTTCTAGTGTTGACTTGATAGCTTACTCTACTAGTGTGCCTAATGTGATGATTGATAATGTTGTGTCTCTTGATCTTACTTGCTCCTCTAGCATGACTAGTATTGATGATGTTTGTGAGCCGCCTGTTGGTCTTGCTAGTAGTTCTCTTGTTGAGGAGTTCTTCGCATTTCATGCTAATGACAATGAGGACTTACTTGACTCTCTTATTCGCTTGCGAGGTATGGTAGATAGAATTGCGGCAACTTCTTTCGAGCTTCCCAAGATTGTGATAGTCAAGAAGATCCTCTCCTTGCTCCTGAGTAGCAAGCTCTTCTATGTTACCCTTGACCTTCTCATTGAGAAGAGTCTCTTCATCTAGGACGTGATCGAGCTGCTCTTCAAGGATGAGAAGATCACCGCAAGCATGACCGGGAGGAAGACATCCAAAGCAAACAATGAAGCATCTTCAAGCAAAGGGAAAGAAGTAGCTTAGAGCTCAAACTTCTTTGATCCCTCCACAAGATTTCCTTGCAACAGCTTCTACAACCCCTTTGGAGCGAGACCTTCACCAAGATCATCATCAAGTGCTTCGTCAAGCTTCTACCTCAAGTGTCAATCCAAGTTCTACTCCAAGCACTTTAAGTGGAACAAGCATTGGCGTAGGCGGGGCACCAACAACAATGCTCACTCGATCATTTGAGATGATCAACCTTGTGGCTTTGGCTCCGGTGCCTCCACCTCCTCCACCACTAGATCGACTTTGGCACATGTGTCGAGCTCGACAACTAGAGTTTTTCTTTGAATTTGATGAAATTGTGAGAAACTCAAATGTTGACCTTTGTGAGACTTTTTTGAGAATTTATGATCTTTTGTGCAGGATAAACTCAATTGAGAGGGCAATGGAGATGGTACTCATGCTCCACTCACAAGTGGGGCATGTTCTTGAGCACGTCACTGGCCTCTATGATCCTCCCCATTACAACATTGACCTTGACAATGTGCACATGGGGGATGGTCATGGACATTGGAGGTATCGTGCCTCACTATCCCACCAGGAGGAGTCTTCAGGAAGGGATTGCAAGAATCCCTATCTATGAGGATGGTCTTATTGTTCGACACAATGAGGTTGGTGCTAGTCAATCAAGTAAAGCTTTGGATACTAACCCTTCTTCTTCTAGTGCTTGTCTTATGGCTACCACCAGGGTCAACTACAAGAGTGGAGGTACTCATCGAATTCTTGACAGTGGGTGCACTCAACACATGATAGGGAAGCCAACCATGTTCACCACCATTGATGAAGATGAAGACAATGAGAAGGTGATTTTTGGGGATAACTCAAAGGGGAGAGTTAGAGGCTCGGGCAAGGTGGCCATCACAAATGACCTCCATCTCTCCAAGGTCTTTCTTGCGGAAACCCTCAATTTCAACCTCCTGTCTATTGGTCAACTATGTGACATGGGATTCAAATGCACATTTGATGAGGATGGTGCAACGATTGCGAATGCTAAGAAAGGGCTAGTGTTTCATGGAGTGAGGCATGGGAAATTATGTGTCACGGACTTCAAATCAAGCAATATGCCACCAAGCACTTGCCTATTCACTAAGGCATCCAAGGGATGGTTGTGGCATTGAAGACTAGCACGTGTTGGAATCAATTAGCTCAAGAAGATTGTCAAGAGGAATCTAGTTGAAGGAATCAAGGATGTGACCTTTGAGAAGGACAGACTGTGTAGTGCTTGTCAGGCAGGAAAACAAGTTGCATCTTCACATCCCACCAAGTCATTCATGTCTACATCTCGTCTTCTAGAGCTCTTGCATATGGACTTGTTTGGGCCCACACATTACAAGAGTCTCGGAGGTAATCTATATTGCTTGGTGATTGTTGATGATTTCACGAGATACACTTGGACCTTCTTTCTTGTGGACAAATCTCAAGCCTGTGATATCTTCAGAAATTTGCTAGAAGGGCAAAGAATGAATTCAAGGCTAGCATTGTGAAGATAAGGAGTGACAATGGGACAAAGTTCAAGAACACAATAGTGGAAGAATATTGTGACAAGATAGGCATTAAGCATGAATTCTTTGCTACATATACTCCCGAGCAAAATGGAGTAGTGGAGAGAAAGAACAAGACACTCATCACTCTTGCTCGTGCCATGTTAGATGAGTATGGAACTCATGAGAGGTTTTGGGCGGAGGCAATCAACACGGCTTGCTATACCTCCAACTGTGTCTATCTCCACCGGTTGTTGAAGAAGACACCATATGAGCTATTAGTGGGACGAAAACTGAATGTTTCCTTTTTTTGAGTCTTTGGCTGCAAGTGCTACATTCTAAAGAAGAGGAGAAAGCCTGGGAAGTTTGAGAGCAGAAGTGATAAAGACATTCTTGTTGGGTACTCAGGAACTTCTAAAGCATATAGGGTCCACAACTCAGCCATAGGTTGTGTTGAAGAATCCTATGATGTGCAATTTGATGAGTCAAATGGTTCTCAAAAAGAAGATGAATTTTATGAAGTGGACATTGAGGATGAGCCAATGAGGGAAGCTTTGAGGAACATGCCCGTGGGCAAGGTTTTACCCCACGACGCCAATGATGGTGATATTGATGAGCCCTCTACTTCACCACCTCAACCAACCTCTTCCTTCGAGGTGCAAGGACCAAACCAAAATGTCACAAATGCACCCGCTACCTCCTCCCAAGATTCATTGAGAGTTCACCCACCAAATGATGAGGAAACTCAAGTAAGAAGTGAGCCACAAGCCTCCCCACATACTTCACCACAACTTCTTCTCCAAGCTCTTCACAAGATACCCTTCCATCCATCTCAAGCTCTAAGTCCAAAACAAGAAAGCATAAGAGTAACTCTCCCCACCTCTCTTAAAATCCAAGACACTCATATATCAAGAGAGAAAGCAACCCATGATACATCTCCTAGACCTCCTCCCACTCAACAAAAACATCATCCTAGACCCAAAGCCATAAACAAGGATCATTCTCGTGACTTGATCATTGGGAGTTCATCTCAAGGAGCGAGGACAAGGAGAAATCAATATAAGACCAACTATGTGAATGAAGAAGTTGATGAAGGAAGTGATGAGGAGGCAAATGTTGTTATTGAGAACTTCTCTTTTGTCTCCATGATTGAGCCCACAACAATGGAAGAGGCAATGAATAATCATAATTGGGTTATTGCCATGCAAGAAGAATTGAACAACTTTCAGAGATGCAAAGTATGGAAGTTAGTTGAGAGGCATAAGAATCATAATGTGGTTGGTGCCAAGTGGGTCTTTAAGAAAAAACAAGATTACAAAGGGGCCATTGTCAAGAACATGGCTCGTCTAGTGGCAAAGGGATACTCTCAAGTGGCAGGGATTGACTTTGAAGAAACCTTTGCTCTCATGGCCCGTCTTGAAGCTATTCGGATCTTACTTGCCTATGCATCATACAATGGCTTCAAGCTCTTTCAAATGGATGTCAAAAGTTCTTTCTTGAATGGAGAGATCAATGAGAAAGTCTATATGGAACAACCTTTGGGGTTTGAGTATCCAAAACATCCAAGACATGTATACAAATTGAAGAAAGCTCTCTATGCCCTCAAGCAAGCACCAAGGGCATGGTATGAACACTTGAGGAACTTCCTTCTCAAGAATGGTTTCAAAATTGGAAGCATTGATAGCACATTGTTCACAAGACATGTTGGGAAGGATCTCTCTGTGTGCCAAATCTATGTGGATGATATCATCTATGGGTCAATGTTGGCACTTCCCAAGTGCCCCTTTTATATGTGAATATCACCCCAATTAGAGTATAATTGATACTAATTTAGGCCATTTACCTATGATATTAGCTATACATTTGTATATGCGTTGTTTTGGAGCTTTATTGCAAAACAGGTAAAATTGGCTATTAAAGTGATGCTGGACAAGACAGGAGTCCAGAAATGACGAAAAGCACTAAAGAAGCCCAGTGCACCGATCGGCGCTAGCCTATGAGCCGATCGGCGCAAGGGTATTTTGGCCCACAAAAGTGACTGAGGCCCATTCCAATGGAAGATCTGATGTCTATGGAAGTCTATCTACGCAAGACACTTGAAGATATTTGCTTAGAAGAGTTATGGAACTTCAAGATCTCGATGTGCGGTACAAGACTTTATCTCGAAGGAAAAGGCCCACATGGCAGTTATGGAAGATAGACGAACCGACTCGGAGCAGAAACCAGAGAGAACATGGCTTGCGCCGATCGGCGCAATCGACTTATTTGCTAGAAACCGAGTCCTTAATGAGTAGAACCCCTATATATGCTTGTAACCCCTAGCCGCGATCAGTACCTAGAGGAGGAGGCAACAGAGGGACAAAAGATTCGTGAGTTACAGCCACCGGGGCTTGCCCCGTTAGAATAGATCTCTAGTTGAGTTTCAAGAACCATTGGTGTAAGAGTTGATCCATCAAGGTAGGCCATCTCGACGGTGATGAATCTTACTCTATGTATCTCAAGGATGATTGAATATGTTGATGATGGTTTTGGTGATTTGTCTATCTTGATTTTATAATCATGCATGTGCTTATTCTCATTGCTTAGTTCTAGGCTAAGTAAGTTGATGTTATCTTAATCGTGGTGATTAGGATAGTATTCAGACATTGTATTGATTATGGTTGCTTGATGATGCCGGTAGTGTGGTTTAGCGGTGATAACACTAAACCTGCATAGCACTATTGGATAGTTGAGTAGGGTAAGATACTCACGTGATTAAGGGTTTCCTCTCGACAGCGATAAATCGGGAGCCACTCAGAAAGCAGGGTGGTCTTATTCATTATAGGTTTTCATTGATCCATGTAATTATCCATTATAACTCTGCCTATGTTGAGTCTCAACATAGCTAGTCCCAAGCCTGGGTAAAGGAGGAGGGTTGTGTTAGGCTTGGCGAACCAACGTCAAAAACCCAGCCACTCAAATGGATATTCATTAGGGCATAACCCTCTTAGCGACGCGCTACATCGGAACCCAGGTGTGGTGTCAAATGAGCAAGGGCTAGGTCATCATCCCCTTGGTGGCGTGTCGTATCGTGACCTGGGTACGATGAATAGTGAGCAAGGGTCGGGTCATCGCAACCTTAGTGGCGCGCTACATCTACGCCCGGGTGTGGTGAAAAATGAGCAATGGTCTTTGCACTTTCCTCGACGGGTGCGAAGGGTAAGGAAGTTAGCCGAGCCAACTAGGATTCGTTTAGGGAGTTGGAACGTAGGGTCCCTAACAGGCAAGTTACAAGAGCTAGTCGATGTGGCAACTAGGAGGCGTGTAAATATCCTATGTGTCCAAAAGACTAAATGGAAGGGCCAGAAGGCGAAGGAGGTGGAGGATACTTGCTTCAAGCTTTGGTACACGGGTACAACATCGGGTAGAAATTGTGTAGGCATCTTGATTGATAGGAGCCTTAAGGATGAAGTCGTAGAGGTTAGGAGGCACGGTGACCGGATTATCCTAGTTCGGCTGATAGTTGGAGATTCGGCTCTAACTGTGATTAGTGCCTATGCCCCTCAGGTAGGTCTTGGTGAGAGCACCAAGAGTCAGTTTTGGGAAGATCTAGATAGCATGGTTAGTGCCATACCTATCAGTGAGAAGCTTTTCATAGGAGGAGACCTTAACGGCCATGTGGGGACATCTAATGTAGGGTTTGAGCGGATCCATGGGGGGTTCGGGTATGGTAGTAGGAATCAGGAGGGGGAGGATATACTTAATTGCGCGTTAGCTTATGACTTGTTGGTAGCGAATACCCTCTTTAGGAAGAGGGAATCCCATCTAGTGACCTTTAGAAGTGCACAACACTCAAGCCAAATCAACTTTATCCTTGCAAGGAGGGAGGATAGACATGCTTGCTTGGACTGTAGGGTGATACCTGGGGAGTGTGTCGTCACTCAACATAAGCTTGTGGTGGCGGATTGTCGCTTTCGGGAACATGTATATATGGATAAACGTACCAAGACCGTGAGAACGAAGTGGTGGAAGTTTAGAGGGGAGCTGGCGCAAACTTTTAAGGAGAGGATGCTAGGAGAGGGACCCTGGGAGGAAGGAGAAGGACCAGATGACATGTGGCTAGAGATGGCAACATGTGTGCGGAAGGTAGCTTCAGAAGTGTTTGGCGTGAGTAGGGGAGGCAAACAAGAAGCAAAAGACACCTGGTGGTGGAATGATGAGGTGCAAAGGGCTATCAAGGAGAAGACAGAGTGTTTCAAGCGCCTACATCTTGACAAAAGTGCAGCCAACATAGAAGGCTATAAAATAGCCAAGAGGGCTGCAAAGCGAGTAGTGAGTGTAGCAAAGGGTCAGGCATATGATAACCTTTATCAGCGACTAGGCACGAAGGAAGGGGAGAAGGACATCTATCGGATGGCTAGGATCCGTGAGCGGAAGACGAGGGACATCAACCAAATCAAATGTATCAAGGACGGGGTAGACTGACTCCTGGTGAGAGACGAGGAGATCAAGGACAGATGGCGAGAGTACTTTGATAAGTTGTTTAATGGTGAGGAGGAGGGTCCTATACTTGAGTTGGATGATTCATTTGATGATAACAACAGACGCTTTGTGAGGAGAATTCAGGAGGCAGAGATAGAGCAAGCTTTGAAGAGGATGAAGAGTGGTAAAACGATGGGCCCTGATGGTATCCCCATCAAAGAATGGAGATGCTTGGGTGCCAGAGCCATAGTATGGTTAACTAAGCTTTTTAACCTCATCTTTCGGTCAAACAAGATGTTGAAAGAATGGAGGAGGAGTATAGTAGTACCGATCTTCAAGAACAAGGGAGATGTTCAAAGTTGTACTAACTATCATGGGATTAAGTTGATGAACCATACGATGAAGCTCTAGGAGAGAGTTATCGAGCATCACCTAAGAAGAGTGACAAGTGTGACGCAAAACCAGTTTAGGTTCATGCCTGGAAGATCGACCATGGAGGCGATTTTCTTAATGCGACAATTGATGGAGAGATATCGGGAGAAAAAGAAGGACTTACACATGGTCTTTATTGACCTCGAGAAGGCGTATGACAAAGTGCCAAGAAATGTCATGTGGTGGGCCTTGGAGAAGCACAAAGTCCCAACTAAGTACATTACCCTCATCAAGGACATGTACAGGGACACGAGGACGTGTGTTCGGACATGTGATGGCAACACCAATGACTTTCCGATTAAAATAGGACTACACCAAGGATCAGCATTGAACCCTTATTTATTTGCTCTGGTGATGGACGAGGTCACATAAGAAATACAGAGTGATATCCCTTGGTGTATGCTCTTTGCTAATGATGTGGTGTTAGTTGACGAGAGTAGGGATGGGGTTAATAGGAAGTTGGAGCTGTGGAGGCACACATTAGAGTGCAAGGGATTCAGACTTAGTAGGGCCAAGACCGAGTATATGATGTGTGAGTTTAGCGCGACTAGAGATGAGGTTGGAGATGTTAGCCTTGATGGACAATTGGTGGCCAAGAAGGATACATTTTGTTATTTAGGATCGATGTTGCAAAAGGACGGTGACATCGATGAAGATGTTATGCATAGAACTTCAGCCGGTTGGTTGAAATGGCGTCATGCATCCGGTGTCTTATGCAACAAGAGGGTGCCACAAAAGCTAAAATGTTAATTTTATAGGGCGGCAATTCATCCGGCGATGTTATACAGTGCTGAGTGCTGGCCTACGAAAAGACGACATGTTCAACAATTGAGTGTAGCAGAGATGCGTATGTTGCGTTGGTTTTGCGGGCATACAAGAAGAGACTGAATACGGAATGAAGATATCCGGGACAGGATAGGAGTGGCACCTATCAAGGAGAAATTGGTTCAACATCGATTGAGATGGTTCGGACATGTCCAATGGAGGCCTCCGGAGACGCTGGTGCGTAGTGGGGTTCTAAAGAGAGATGCTAATGTTAAGAGAGGTAGAGTCCGACCTAACTTGACTTGGGACGAGTCGGTTAAGAGAGACCTGAAGGCGTGCGATATCCCTAAGGAGCTAGCTATGGATAGGAGTGCTTGGAGACTAGCAATAGATGTGCCGGAACCATGATCTTTTTTCCTTCCTTCTTGCTTACTCGTTTCTTCTTTCCTTTGGCTTTTGTTCCTTTGCTTTTATCTCTTTTTTTTTCTTTCTTTTCCTCCTTTTTCTTCTCTTTCTTTTGGCTTTTGTTCATTTATCTCTTCTTTTTTGGGTTCCCATGGGTTTTATCTCTAGCCTACACCAACTTGCTTGAGATAAAAAGTCTTTGTTGTTGTTGTTGTTGCATGTAATTATCCATTATGATGCTGTTTAATTAGACTATCTGGTTACGATCTCACTAGTAGATATCTGGCTACTCACTGAATAGTTTTAGCTTTGGCTTTGATTTGCACTCTAGTTCAACTTCGCTGGTGAACCGATCGGCTCAACACCTGTGCCGATCGGCTCAACAATTTAGATCCGCAATAGTGCCGATCGGCTCAACCCTGCGCCGATCGGCACAACAACAGAATTGCTATCTGGTGCACCTTTGCGCTGGCCAGTTTCCCCTTCATACAACCTGAACTTGACAGTAGCCTTGATTAGATCTTTTACTGTTAACTTTGTTTAATTATCCCTAAGGTCTCAGTGGTTCGATAATACCTTAGAATACTCTAAGGGAAAAAGTGCTACAACTGTACACCGTCCTCTTGCGGTATATATGTCGGCGCCATTGCCGAGGACCATAGCAGGTTTTTAAACATTGTTTGATGTATTAGTGTTTAGTCATTGTGCTTTACTTGTCTTTTTTGGTACATATATGTTGTTAAGTGAAATTAATAGGTATGAACGGTCCTAAGTCAAACAAACCCTCTAATTACACCGATGATCTAGAAAAGCTCTTACGCAAGAAGAGAATAGGGGAAAAGAGGAGCAAGTCACTTGGAGATTTAGCTGGAGAACCAGTCAGTGCCAGCCCTCGAGTATTATTCACAGTTGCAGATCCAGAAGCAGGAGCGATGGCAGACCAGCCCTTGGTTAATAGTTTCAAGCCTCAATTGGATAAGGTTGTTTAGACAGATTTCCATGAAGCTCAAGATCATGCTCCATATCAACTAGAGAGGTACGTCGGATTAGTGGCACAACAACCGTTCACAGGTTCGAAAGATCCCAATCAGCATCTGCAGCACTTCCTTGAAGTCTGTAGTACATTCAAAGTAGCAGGATTGACTGGAGATCAAGCATGTGTGCCGCTGTTCCCCTTCTCTCTAGTTGGACGCCCTAAGCAATGGTACAATAGCTTGGAAAACGTAGTAAAGACTACATGGGAAACCTTAGCAGTTGCATTCTTAACCAAATACTTCCCTCCTGGTAAGACTCAAGCTTTGAAGAATAAGATTCTTGGATTTACGCAGAATATTGATGAGAGCATTGGAGAAGCGTGGGAAAGATACAATGAATATATGGATGCATGCCCTCATCATGGGCTTACAATTGGCGAAACCGTTGAGAGATTCTATGTGGGATTGAATACCCGCTCCCGTCAACACTTAGATGCTTCAGTTGCGGGTTCATTCATGTCAAAGACTCCCACTCAAGCTAAGGAATTGATCAAATTGCTAGTTGAAAATCAATCATGGGATAGTGAGAGAAGTTCAAGGAACCTACAACCTTCTAAAGGAGTAGCAAAGAGCGTGATTGAGAGGACTCATGAAAACTTGGTTATGGATCGCCTTGATGCTATTCAAAGAAGGTTGGACAATAATTCTCATATCCCTAAGGAAGAGTCACTCAGGCTAGCAGAATCACGCTCCACTTGTGATGAGTGTGTAGAATTCGGCCATGTGTAGAAAGATTGCCCTGAAGAGATGAAGATGCTAGAATATATAAAGAATAGTGGATGGATGTCACATCTTGTATTTTCCAAATTCAAGGTGTGAGCCTTTTTAACACTAAAAACACATAATTCTCCTAATTTTATCATATTGTTGCCCTTGATTCATCATCAAATATAATTTTCTTTATAACCTTATCATTGCTCAATCCCAGACATCGTTCTCGATCTCTCTTCTTTGCACTTCCTTATAATTCCTATATTGTTCTTCATTCTCTAAAAAGTCATGAAGCAAAATCGTCTTTCCCTCTATTTGGCATGCAAATCATTATGTCAACCCACAACCATATTCTATTCTTGAAATATACCATTCATCTGATCTCATCTAATTACCTAGACTAATCTAACCTCCCTTCTCTCTGATAGATGGTGCAAGCCTAGCTTGCCAGCACACAAAAATTTGAGCCCAACATGCCCACAATCGATCAAACGTTTCCTCTTCCTAGTCATCCACTCCTCTCTCTCTCTTGTTTTCCTTTGATGGACGTTCCAAGCTCTGAATATAACACCATAAATCAGCACTTGCATGCCCATTAGCCATCTAAACTGAGTGGTCACTTGAGTCCCTTTAATTTTCATAAGTAGATACGACAAAACTACCATACCTTGATTATCATAAACCTGCACCCACGTTGGTTTATCATCAAAACGATTTTATAACTATGTTCCCCATCAATTCTCACTTTCAGGGAAAGAAACATCAACTATAGTGGCCATAACTCGAACCATTCATGGCTGACAGTTTTACTTGGCTCTTGGCCCCTCTCCTCCCTTCCCTACCCTTTCCTCTCCCCTCCCTAGGCCTCCTAAGTCACACCAGGACGCCCCTTTTGCTGGCTCACGAAATCCCTTGCCCTTTCCCCTTCATTCCCAACCATTAGTGTCAAGTTCATCTCTGTTCATATCCCTGTTCAGCCATGACACCTCTGATTTCCATCCACGTTCCCAATGATCTACCCAACGAAATGCGCCCAAATTTCTACAGAGAGTGGTCCACTATGTACTCTACAATATATCCAAAATTCAACCCAATTGGAGCAGTGATGCAAGCAGGATCATGTTTTGAATGACGACTGCTCTCTATTCTGGACGCCTCCAGCACGCGCATCGGTAATTCCACTCCATTCCCTCTCAATTCTAATCCGTACATGATACAAACTTCAAACCATTATGTGTTCCAGGAAACGAAGGACGTCTCCACAAGAGAGTTTGTGAAGATCTGTCCTAAAACCTCCAGGAACGTGTCTGGCATTTGATCTGCCGCTGCATGACCTCATCATGATCCAGCCACTTGATCTCTCATTCAGGTGAGCTTTTGATAAAATCACCTTGTCCCTACCATGTTCCTAACAACAGCACATGTTTATGTTCAAGTATTTCCTTCAGATCACCAGCCTATCTACGAGAACGGGCACGTCTTTGTCATCGTATCTGCACATCGACACCGCTCTTTGTTTTGGTCGTGTTCAGCGCACACAACGGGAAGTCCCAAGAGATTATATCCTATTCTCTGATCTTTCAGATGCAGGGACAATACTATGGCGTGTTCCCACAAGTCCTTTCAACATCCACCAAAGGATTCACCAAGATCATACACCATTCACCTAGGAACGCAGATGGTGTATCAACTATCGCTGAACAGGTTTACCATGGTCCAACCACTTGATACCCTTTTCAGTTCAATTTCTACCCAATTCATGATGTCCACATCGTGTTCCTGATGTATGTCCATATGTTTGTTAACATATTTCCTTGATTCCTATAGCCAATCTTTAGGAACGGACCTGTCTCTGAATGGATGTCTATTCTGCCACTCCTGAAATCTCGGCAGTAATTGTAATCGATTTTCCGTTGCTTCATTTCAACCCATCTGAAACAAACCATACCCCTAAACTCACCACTACATGTTCTATAGGATGCCATGATCATATCATTGAGAAACCGTCGATGCCGACATCACCACTCGATGTCATGTTATTATCCACCTTGCACCATTACTTGTGGCATCGGGGCTTTCCACATTGCATAAACCTTGGTGAGCTCCTTGTGCCCCGCTTCATATCTCGTGATTAGCACATGTTGTTGCATATTATCCTTAGCATGTATGTTTGTTATTGATGTGTATGAATAGGTGCGCGCTTGAAAACGGGAGAAGGAATCATGAAGACAAAGTCGAACAATCGGTAGTCATAGAGCAGCAACATATTTCACGGCAAGTGTCCTTGATGCATCTTGTACCTATTATAATATTTATTGTAGAAATACATGCTTGTGTCAATTGAATGGGTACCTATTGTTAGGGTTTCCCTAGTATTGCTTTATCCGTTTCCTTGTCGCCTTGAACTAGTTGGTTGGTTGTGGGTAGATAATGCTTAGGTTGCTTGTGGGATGTTGGGTTCATATTAACCTTGATTAATGAACTATGTCACTTCATGGATGGAATGGTAATTTCTGTTAGCAACATGGACTTAGGGATCTATGCAAGCCGAATGGAATGGATGTGGTGCCGTGGGCACATGTTCGGTGGTGGTAGGCTTGTTGTAGATCCTAGGAACCGGTTCTTGGAGCGGTAATCCAAGACAACAGTGCCATCACAAGGCTGCTATGGAATAGCTTGGCTGATTAATTAGGAGTTCTTCCGGTGTCGGTGCAGCATTTTGGTGGAGCAGGGAATGGAAGTCAAGAGGACTGTCCTTGTATCCGAATGGCTCCAGAGGGGGCTCCTGGGGTGATGAGCTGCTTGTTGATAGGCTATCACTTATGGACGGGAGTGGAACCTTAGTGGCTAGCATGTACTGGGAGACCCTTTGTAAAAGCCTCGTAGTGATCTCCTGGCCGCACACCTAAGGAAGTGTGCTAGTGCTTGGCCGGCATGGCAACATGGAGACTTTAGTCCACCTGGCAACAGGGGACGAAATCACAACTTGTGGGTAAAGTGGTACAAACTCTGTAGAGTATCAAACTATCATGATAGCCGTGCTCACGGTTAAGAGCTGCCTAGAATCCTCACAAGATTAGTTGGTTATGGGTTGGAATGGTTGGGATGGTTGGATGGTTCGGACTTGGATTGGATAGTACCATGTGGGTTGAGGGTTGGGATGACCCCACCTAGTAATTAGGTGCTTTAGGGAGTTAAAAGCTCATGCTATAAACCCCATTAAGCCTTCCTTGTCTTTAGCCCCATGTCATCTTTTCCCCCACTTGCTGAGTACGACACGTACTCACCCTTGCTATATACCACATTGCTGCTCAGCTACAGGAGAATGAAGGTACAACTATGAAGACGATGGAGGAGTCTAGGCATGCGGTCTTCCGGTCGACTTCCTGTGGGAGCTGAAGGACGCCAACGCTTAGTTTATTCCACTACAATGTAATCTTTTTCTTTTGACCTATGGGTCACCCTTGTAATAACATTATTGATTTAATAAAGATGTTGTTCTTTTATCACAATAATTATCCTGTGTGCATGAAAACTTGATCCTGGGCACGCATACAGATGCATTTGTTTTCGATCGTTGGAACCAGGTGTGACAATGGAAACTCCAATATCAGCAACAAAGGAGTTCTTTCTCTTCTAGTTCGTCCATGCAAAACTCTATCCCGCTTCGTCTCTAATTTCATGAGTTCATTCAAGCTCAAGAAAAGATCAACAAGGACAATCAAGCTAAATTCAATGAGGTTGATTGTGTTCTTGAAGGGATTAATGACAAGGTGATAGAAATTGGGAGCTCCAATGAGCAGATTTTGAAGCATACCAAGATTATGGAGCAGCAGATAGGACAGTTATCATAGGCCATTCAAGGCAACAAAGGGGTTATTCCTGGTAATACAATGTCTATAGAGCAGTTAAAGGCAATAGCTACATGGTCAGAAAAGCAAATAGAAGATCCAGAGCACTCTGCGGGAGCAAGGAAGACTTGCGTCGATCGGCTAGACCACTGGCGCCGATCGACGCGATGGTACTGTTAGCACCAATCAGCTCACTCATTGCGCCGATCGGCGCGAGGAAGAGATTGACCTCTCTGGACTGAAAATAGGTATGGAAACAGAGGAGCATGGCCCTACCATGTTCTTGGATGCTCAACTGCTGACAAAGACAGAAAGAGTGCGGCAACACGACGAGCAATTTGCAAGGTTCATCGATGTTATGAAGAAGCTTTACATCAATGTCCCTTTTATTGATGCTATTCAAGTACCTACCTATGCCAAGTACATTAAGGACATGATGCAAAACAAGAAGTCTCTAGCTTCTGAAGAGGTTGTGAAGGTCACTAAGGAACTTACGGCGGCAATCAATGATGTTGCACTTGAGAAGAAACCTGACCTTGGATCACCAAGCATCAAATGCATAATTAGAACAAGGATATTTGATAGATGATTGTGCGATCTTGGAGCAAGTGTAAGTGTTATGTCCCGTCATATATTCACAAGTCTCAATTTTCCTGAATTGGAGCCTACGGGTATGTGTTTGGAGTTAGCCAACCAATTTGTACGCTTCCCTGATGGAATTGCTGAGGATGTGCCTGTTCAAATTGAAAATCACATCATCCCTATTGACTTTATTGTGCTGGATATGGATAAGAGGATGAGAATCCCGTTGATCTTAGGTAGACCCTTCTTGAGGACAGCAAAGGCAAGTATTGATGTTGGGAGTGGTGAGATAAGCTTTGATATAAGTGGAACTCCCTACTCTTTCAAATTTTGCCAAAGGGGAGAAGAGTGTCGTGCTATTGATGAAGTGAAGAGGTACAAGACACCAAAGTACCGTGGCATCGAGAGTGATTGGAGGGGATGTAAGGATAGGTCGTCCGAGGTATATGAGCTATTAAGATAAGTGAACCTTGTAGTGTCGCGGTCTTACACCCCGCACTGCGACACTAAGGGTTGATTGCTTGCGGGGAGGTCAAGCCCTTTGACCTCTAAATAACTAGAGCGCTCTTGGGAGGCAACCCAATTGTCGGGAGATTTAGAAGTTGTTTAGTGCTTGCGGGAGGGCAACCTGTCTCATTTAGTTAATTAATGCTAGCCGGGAGGGCAACCCGGTGTTTTTAATTTGCTTTCTTGTAATAAAAACAATCTCCCAAATAAAAGAATTAGAAAAAGTGTGTGCTTAATTCTTGTGTGCTCCTGCGTTGTCTATTTATTTGTGCAAAACTATATATATATATATATATATATATATATATATATATATATATATATATATATATATATATATATATATATATATATATATATATATATATATATATATATATATATATATATATACTAACGACGCAGGAATGAAAGAAAAAGACCAAAAACAGGAAGGAACAGAGCTTGCGCCGTTCGGCGCACTCATGCACCGATCGGTGCATTGATAACAAGTCAGGACAGAAGGCTGACGACGCCCAGAATGGAAGAGGAGCTGAAAGACAACCAGCACATCAATTTTCAAATGAAGAATGACATCTAGTGAAGAAGCGAGGGGCCAGGAGCAAAAATGGACACCGCGCCGATCGGCGCTGTCACCAGATGGGTCCCGCTTTGTGTGCCAATGCTACAGGAACATTGGGAAGAGTGGATATTAGGTGAAAGAAATGAACACGAGGCATCAGGACCAGAGCCAGACCAGAAGACAAGGTGCAAGGAACTTGCGCCGCTCGACGCACTCCTGCGCCGGTCGGCACGGGTACCCATGTTGTGCCCAAATTGGCGACATATTCGGCAGGCACTGATTCTTGGGAACAGGTATGATTATTATGCAGGTTTCCAGTGCAGAGGGGACATGGAATTGAACAAAAGCTGAAAAAGAGTCAGCGCGCCGATCGGCGCTGGCCAGAGCCGATCGGCGCAGTCAATCAAGATAACAGGATTCCGTGTTGTTCCTCTGCCAGCCGGCATGGTGTACCAGGAAATGACAAAAAGGATGGAAACAATGAAAGGGAGGAGAATCAGGAACTAGAGCGGTCAGAGAATTCAAAATTAAAAATGTGCCGATCGGTGCAGTGACCACGCCGATCAGCGCAACCCCAAATTTTGGAAACTATTGGCGGGTCCTTCTCCTGGAAGTTTCCCACACTATAAGAGGGAGGACAGGCGCCCCCAGTTCAGCACACCATCCTAGTAATCTCTCCAGCTTCCCCACTACCCACAATCTCGCACACGTTCCGCATTCCTCGTAGATGGATCGTCTCCACTCCTTCGTCGGCAAGTTGGGCAAGAGGCTGCACCGGGGAAGCAGTTCCGACAGCAACGGTGAATCGAGCGTTGACACCTCGGCTAGGGGGGGGGGGGGGCTCTGGCACTCGCGACGACATGTCGGTGGGTGGTTCATCCACCGGCTCGGCAGCGGCAACATATGAGATCCGTGCCCACCACTCCATCTCCTGTGCGCCCCTTCCGATGGGGCGTGCTACGAGGAGCCAAACGGCAGGAAGCCGTGGGGTTCCCAGATCACCGCCATCGCTTGCATTCATGCCGCGCACGGTGGAGGAGGGCTTTACCCTCTTGAGCATGGAGGAACAACAGCACTACCTCGTGGTGAGGGGAAGGTTCGTCCCCAACTTCGACATGGACGAGACCTTCCTCACCACGATCGGCATGTGGGATGACATAAGGAGGATGCTAGACAACCTCGGCTGGGTGGACTTCAACCATCTCCCCATGGACTTCAACATTGACATCGTCACCGAGGTTGCCTCTATAATGAGGATCGGCTCCGACGACTACGGCAACGATGCCATCAACTTCCGTGTCCACGACATTAGCTACATGGTGACCATGGAGGCGGCGGCTCAAGCCTTCGGCTTCGATGCCAACGCCGATGTGGCTGGCATCTTGGGACGTGGGGTGTTGGACTCCTTTTGGAGGCGGCTCTCGTTCGTCGAAGAGATGAAGCACGGCAACATCCGTAACCCGACCATTCAAATCTTCCATCGGTGGTTGGCGGTGCACACATGCGACAAGGTTGACTCCAGCAACATCACCGATGCGGACTTGCGGTGGCTATTCAACGCCATCGTGAGCCCGTCTCACTGCAACCCTATGTCGGTGATGGTGCGGGGTTGGTTCAAGAAGGAGGGGAAGAAGAGCAAGAAGCTGGCCTTTGGGGGCTATCTTCAATGCCTGGCAACCCATGTCTGTGGCAACAACGGACCAGGAGGACGTGAAGACAAGTAGGAGCTCGCGATAGAGATCGGCGAGAATATGACTCGTGGCAACATTGTCACGGGAAGTGTTCGCGCCGGCTTCCATGTCGGCGGCACCAACATTAGGCTCCCGTGTGCGAAGCTAGGAGTTTTACTCCCTCGCAAGCCAGAGGGAGGAAATTAGCTTGAGAAAGGTCTCCTGGAGGGGGGCCGAGTTCTCAAGGACCACCATGGGCGGATTCGACAACCGGCGACATCTACAGCAGCCGGTAGTGAGTGGAACTCATGGGGGTCACGCCAAGAGCCTCGGCAGTACATGACAGAATGGAGCAATGCAGCGGGCGGTTCACAGCCCACTACGCCGGTCGGCGCAGGCGGCGCACCGGTCGGCGCACCCTACTTTAGCACCGGCGTTGACTATAGGTACCAAGGACGGGTACCTCTGGTGCCTCCGGTGCCTGGTGCAGACTTCTTCGTGCCCATGCAGGGGTACCTCGATAACAACATGCATCACATCGAGCACATGAAGGACGCCACGTCCCAATGGAGGAACAAGCACGACGTGATGGTGGAGGAGTTCGAGCGACTCAAGGCACGGTGCTATAGCTTTGATCAGCCACCGTCTCCACCTCCGCTTGATTAGAGTGCCTAGGAGTGGGCATATGTATCGGTTTCCCGGTTTGCGTTTTCTTTATCTTTTGCAATCTTTTTCTTTATTTGCTTATGTGTGTGTGAGCGGGTTGTGAAACCATATATCGGGTGTGTTTATTTTCATGCATGTGTGTTAGTAGTAGTTTTATTTTAATCCAAGTGTGTGCGAAAATCATCACCATGTATTCGAGTTTTGATCTTAATATAATGGTGGCGGTTATGCTCTTTTAGAAGAATTGAATTACCTATTCTTTCTTGAAAAGTGTTGATGAAGATCGAATAATGTTGAGCATTGAATAAAATTTCGAACTTACACTTAATGATTATTCAGCAAATATTTCTTATGTGGAGCAATTCTTAATACCCATGTGCTTCATAAGTACCAATCTTTTTATAAATAAATTTTTATGTTGTGAACTTTAGAATTTATTATTTCCAAGATCCTCACCTACCAATGCCATATTTTGAGCAATACTCATGAACCTTTGATATGAAGATAAACATTAAATTGATGGTTGAGTTCGGTTAGGATTTAATTCTTTTTGGTATAAACTTTACTAGGATGGCCAAATTCTTGTGTATCTTTTTAGCATTGAATTACTCATACAAATCTCCAATTTTGCTGAGTATTCTATTTTAAAAACAAAGTCTTATTGAGTATCATTCCTTGACCACATCCTATGTTCCTCGCTGTATCTGAACTTTGAATAAATTTTGAAGCCAGATGAATCAAATACCAACAACAGGTGGTGATTTTAGGTTGAGAGCCGATCGACGCAGTCTAAGCTGATCGGTGCAGCAGAGAGCAAAATAAAAAAAAAGAGAAAAATGATATAAAAAAAGAAAAAAAAAGAAGAGAAAAGTTCTGCTATTTGCTAAGGGACTAGCAAAATTTTAAGTGTGGGGGGTGGTATATGACATGCTTATTCTCGAAATTCATTCTAATATAGTCATGAATCATTCCAACCATGTGCAATCTGATAATGGGAGTTCCTTTATCTTCCAAGATCAAATTTTTGATGCACATGTCCACATATCCAAAGTCTGAGTCCTTTCTTAAATTTTCTTTGGCCATCTTGTTAAGTTTTTGTAATTCCAATAAAGAATAATCTCCTAGCTTTACAATATATTGTTGATTTGTGTTTGCAATCCGTGAATTATCTCACCTAGCTACTCATATAAGCCTTATTCATTAAAGATTTTCATTGATCCATGTAATTATCCTTTATAATGTTGTTTAATTAGACTATCTGGTTATGATCTCACTAGTAGATATCTGGCTACTCACCGAATAGTTTTAGCTTTGGCTTTGACTTGCACTCTAGTTCAACTTCGCTGGTGAACCGATTGGCTCAACAACTTAGATCCGCAACAGTGCCGATCGGCGCAACAACAGAATTGATGTCTGGCACACCTTTGCGCTGGCCAGTCTCCCCTTCATACAACCTAAACTTGACAGTAGCCTTGATTAGATCTTTTACTATTAACTTTGTTTAATTATCCCTAAGGTCTTAGTGGTTTGATAATACCTTGGAATACTCTAAGGGAAAAAGTGCTACAACTGTACACCGTCCTCTTGCGGTATATAAGTGGGTGCGTAGTAACGACCAACAGTCAACCAATGAGAAATTTAATAAGGAGTTCTGAGAGATGATGGCTAGGGAATTCCAAATGTCAATGATTGGAGAGTTGCATGTGTTCCTTGGTTTTCAAGTCAAGCAATTCAGAGAAGGACACTTCATATATAAAGAAAAATCTACCAAGGACCTTCTCAAGAGATTCAACATGGAGAATTGCAAACCTTTGCACACACCTATGGCAACAAGCAAACCCTTAGATGATGATGTGAAAGGGAAACCGGTGAACCCTAAGCTCTATAGATCCATGATTGGTTTTTTGCTCTATATCACCACTTCGAGACCAAACATCATGTTTAGTGTGTGCTTGTGTGCACGCTACCAAGCAAATCCAAAAGAGTCACACTTGAAGGCCGTGAAGAGGATAATGAGATACGTCAAGTACACACCTACCATGGGCTTATGGTATCCTAGAGGAACAAGCTTTGAGTTACTTGGGTATTCGAATTTGGACTTTGTGGGTTGCAAAGTGAATAGAAAGAGTACATCGAGAGGTTGCCAATTTCTTGGAAGATCTCTAGTATCTTGGAGCGCGAAGAAGAAAAACTCGGTGGCTCTATCTACAGCAGAAGCGGAATACATGGCGGCAGGAGCATGTTGTGCCCAACTTCTATATATGAGGCAAACACTCTCGGATTATGGCCTCAGTTACACTCAAATGCCATTATATTATGCTAGTGAGGCGGCAATCAAGTTGGCTCTCAAAACTAGAGATCATGGTCATGCAAAGCACATTCAAGAGGCATCACTATATAGGGATCATGTTGAGAAGAAGGAGGTCGAGTTCGTGAGTATGTAAACTCGTGAACAATTAGCGGATATCTTCACCAAGCCACTCGATGAGAAGACCTACAATAGGCTAAGGGGAGAACTCAATATTCTCGACCTCTCCAACTTCACATCAGTAACCCTTGAGCTTGTCCTTTGTAAATATGTATAGTGTTTGTTTGTTTGTTTTATTGCTTGTGTCTTAGTTTTGTGCTTGTTCTCTTCTTTTGTAGGTTGACTACAGACCTTCTTGAGATAGCAACGGATATGGGTTAAGCTTAGGAAGGTGGCTCATGGTGTATCCAAGGCTTTAAAGAATGGTCCATTGTGAGCAAGCTTGAGAAGGGAACACCTCATTGTTGACACTTTGGTTTGTAGCAGTTCTCTCTCTTCTTTAGCATCACATCATGCATTATATACTTGTTGCATTTGCGTTCTTTGCATTCATGCATCTTTGCATTGTGATACCATACATGCTCCCAAGCATGTATCTATGGGGAGTTGCTGATTTACAATGTGAGTACATGACTTTCTAGATGATCAAATAGTGATAATTGCGTTTCATACCCATTGAGCCATGTTCAACCGAGCTCCAAGGTTAAATCTACTCACGCGGCTCAAAGACAAGTGGCTCATACATTCCCACCTCTCAAATGACTAACTCTTGCATATTTGAAAAAAAATATTTTGTTGAGTCATAAGTGTAGGGGGAGCTACGGTGGAACACCATTGCGACCAAGGAGGAGCACCATGAAAGGGGGATTTATCCTAACTCTTGCCAACTATCTTTTGACTCTTGGTTCCGTTATGTTTTGGTGTGGTTTTTGGTGGTAGGTGACAAAGGAGGAGAAGGAACACGAAGATCCAAAAACCAAGCTTAAGTCAAGAACACAAAAAGGGAGAGAAGAACATGAAGATCAAAGAAAGATGAGGAGAGAAGAACATGAAGATCAAATGAAGATGAGAAGGAGAGAAGAACATGAAGATCAAATGAAGATGAGAAGGAGAGAAGAACATGAAGATCAATTGAAGATGAGAAGGGGAGAAGAACATGAAGATCAAAGAAGAACATGAAGATCAATCACCAAGTAGGGGAGAACAACATGAAAATACAAGCAAGCTACGAGGTGCATGTTCACTTAGAGTACACAAGAAGATCATATCAAGATGAACATCTACACCAACATGGAGAAGAACAACGATGGTGCATGTCTACGGCGACAATATACATCTTCACCAACATGATCATCTATGTCCTTGGTGCGTGTCTACTTCAAACAAGATCATCAACCACTACACCAAGACGGGCACAAAATTCAGCTCAAGGTTGACGTCCAAGTGCGCTAAATAAATGGGTAGTTCTCCCTCAACACCTAGCACATCTCAGGGGGGAGACTACTTCCAAGGTAAGGACCAAGGTATGCCTTCCAATCCTTTCTTTTCCTTTGGCTCTTTCTTGCTCATCCATTTTGGATCATCATAAGTAGTGGTTGTCATCCATCACCAAAAAGGGGGATATTGTAAGGTTCATGACCATGGAGGTCACCCCATGGTATGATGTTTTTGTAATGAATGACAAACATGAAATGTGATTAATGTCTACACGAGTGTTGTCCATGTAGAAACCTTTTCTACCTTATGATGATTGTCAATGGTGTCTTTGGCAATTGATGACAATGACCACAAGCATAGAGGCTTCATGAGCCTAATGGAGTCCAAGGGTTGATGGAGATGGATCAAAGATGAGGACAAGCTATGGAGCAAGTGTTGGGAACACTTGTCTAGTTGTTAGGGCTTTGAGTCCATAAGAAAAACCGGACTATCAAGGGGGTCTCGGTCATTCTCTTAGGTCATGTCTAGTCGGTGATGTGCATCGGTGAAATCACAGGCACTAGTTGACAGTAGAGAAGCCAAGGAGCTGTTTGGAGAAGCCGGAAAACAAAGTCAAGCGAAGACGAGGAGTTTTAGCTTTAGGATGAAGTGACTAGAAAGAAGGGTCAGTGGTGCCCGGACTGTATGGTCACTTGGAGGTATTGTACGGAGGCTATAGCGAAGAAGTGAGGAAACTGCCATAGTTGGGAGCTGTAGAGACCGGACGGTCAGGTCTATAGACTGCATAGACTGGATGGTCCGGTCTATACAAATCACTCTGGGCAGCGAGGAAGCTGTTGCACAAAATGTTTCTAGACTAGAGAGAGAAACGGACTGGATGGTCCGGTCAGCTGACCGTTCAGTCCGCTCAGCAGGAGTTAGCAGAGGGGTTAGAGCCGTTGGAGCTCGATGTTGCAGTGACCGGATGGTCCAGTCAGGCAGTGACCGGATAGTCCGGTTAGTAGGCCCAGAAAGCTGATTTCATGGACCAACAACTAGTTTGAGGTTGGGAGCCTATATAACTTTGTTGTTGGGATCTTTGTGACCACTCTTGCCCAGTGAAATACCTGAGAGCATTTGGTAAGATCCAAGAGGAAAAGAGGAGAGCACTAGGAGGAGATATTGCATATCTTGAGAGTGCTAGTGGAGACTAACTTGAGCATCTTGCACATCTAAGGCTAGGGTGTCCTTGAGGGTGTGATCTAGATTGTTACTCTTGGTCTATGGTGAGACCTAGACCGGTTAGGTGTCGGTGATCAAGCCTATCATGATTGGTTGTGAAGGTCATCACACGTTTGTACATGGTTTGAGCCTGCTGGTGAAAGGGGCATCAATAGTGAGTGCCCGTGTTGGCTCAGGGAGTCCGACAAGTTCTCAAGGGAGGCGAGCTTGTGCCTTGGTGGCAGCGGTGACGTACACCATGTCTTCACTCCGGCAGTGATTGTGGGCTCGTGGGCGAGAACTCCACTTGGTGGCGGGAGGTACCGGAACTCTGGTGGGAGTGGTCCAACGAGGAGTAGGGGAAGGCGCCATCCTTCTGAGACCTCGGGAAAAAATCATGAACCATCTCTTACTCTACTCCTTACTTTGATGCATTACTTTCCACATTTACATATCATGCTATTCATGCTTGTGTGCTTGTCTTGTTCTATTTGACTACTTGTATGTGTTGTACTACTCATGCTCATGTGCACTAGTTCCTTATCTTGTAGAATAGCATGAGTAGGCTTCTTTGCTAGCTTGTGGTGTGCTTCCGTGTTGCTTTATTACTAGCTTGCATAGGAGTTGTATTGACTTGAGTGATCCACTAGTATGCTTAGGTTGTTGTTCCTTTCATAGGGCTTTTATCTTGCTAGTGTGATCATAACTAGAATTGTTATAGGAGTTGTTTGAGTGGTCGGTTTCGGAAACTGGTGAATTTGGTACATAGTGCGAGTTCTCGATTCACCCCCCCCCCCCTCTCGATCACTTGGTCCTTTCAACTTTCCTTGTATTCCAAATTATTGCACACCTTTTGTAGGAGAGACACGCAGATAGTCATTATCTCCTTCCCCAAATTCCAATGGGCGACGTCTTTTACCATTCAAGGTGGCTCGAATGGAATGCACTCTCTCCTCAACTTGAGCTACTAGATTAGGATAAAAAAATAATTCTCTTGCCAAATTCCAACCTGTTTAGAGGTGTACGACATGAGTGGCCATATAGCGCTCCAAGCAAGCAGGGACATTTTTATGCTCTCTTGATAGCTATTGTTGTAAGAAAATTCTACATAGGGTAAATGTTCATCCCAATTCTTTCCACTTGTTAATACACATGCTATCAACATGACTTCTATTAACTGATTTACTCGTTCAGTTTGACCGTCAGTTTGGGGAAGATATGCAGAACTTTGAATTAACATAGTGCCAAAATAGCATGCAATTGCTCCAAAAAACGAGCAACAAACTGAGATCCTCGATCTAAAATGATGGTCTTTGAAACACCATACAAACATTGAACATGGGAGATGTAGAGCCCCACATATTTCTTAAGCTTGTAATTAGAATGCTCCATAATGAAATGTTGTGATTTTGTTAATTGGTCCACGATAACCCATATAGAATCATGCTTTTGGAGAGTGAGAGGTAGACTGATGATGAAATCCATAGAGATATCTTCCTATTACCATTGTAGAATATTCAGTGGCTGTAATAATCCATCATTCTTCAAGTGTTTAGCTTTAACACTTCGGCATGTATCACACTCGGCTACGTATCATGTGATTTCTCGCTTTATACGTGTCCACTAAAATTTTCCTTTAGTCCACTGTATATTTTTGTTGTAGTCGGGGTGTAAGGAATACTTTGATAAATGTACTTCATCTATAATTTCCTTTGGCAGGCCCAAAATCTTTGGCACAATAGTACGATCATTGAACCACAAGACACCCTTGACGTCTTGCCGGAAACATGCAGCTTCGCTAATTTTTAATCTCCGTAGGAATTGGTGGAATTATAGGCTTAAGACGTAAAATTTTCATTTACTAGGAACAAAGACGTAAAATTGGTGGAATTATAGGCTTAAGACAAGGATAGATGGCAAAAGGTTTTAGAGTTTCTCACGTGCAATGAGATATCAAAATAGGATCATGACTTAGTGTCCCACAAGGTTGATTAATTAAAAGAAAATCAACCTTGTTGATTTATTCTAGCATATAAAAGATTAATAATTCAAGGAGGTTTCAAATGAAAATAGGCCAGCAAGGTCTTGGATGTTTTGGTTGCTCCTCAATGATAACTATGGGATACTTGCTCTACGGCTATCCTCAGACAAGACTAAGTCGGTAGCCGATCGGGTACTTCATCAACAAGGAAGCCGACTGACTCAAATTGGAGCACAAAGCATTTAGAGATAGACTTTCCATGTAAATCTTTATGGATTATGACTAGGACTCTTCATGTACCCCCCCCCCCCCTTACGACCGCATATATAAGGCGGCAGGGTACCCCCCATCGAGGGAAGGGACAGATGATAGACAATAGACACAACATCAATACAATCTACAGAACATAGGATGTAGGGTTTTTACTCTCTTCGAGAGGGCCCAAACCTGTATAACTTGGCATCTTGTGTTACCATCGTAGTTCTTTGTCTCGTCGTAGCCTTATATATTTATTACCGATCTCAAGCTTTGACAGTTGGTGCGCCAGGAAGGGGACAAGGCTCGCCGGGATTCTCCATCGACTACGATGGCCGAAATTCCCATCATTCAACACTCACCGGAATTCAAGATCTTTTTTGGATCGCTCGACTTCACGGTCGGCAACAACGGAGCCCTAGGTTTGGAAAACTACAGATCCGACTCGACCGTAGCCGTCTCCATGGCGCGATCACCGAGTTCATCTAACATGATCCCCACATTGGTCCCACTCGGATCTGAGGAAGAAGATCCTTCCTTCGAGAACGATTCAGAATTAGATCGGTCCTTTGATGAGGACACAGTCGGATCTGCTTACCCATATCCCCATACTATCAACATGGTGGATATAGCAGATCCTGTGGATGGAGACCAAGATGGTGACCAAGACGGTGAACAAGAAGGTAACCCCGTCGATGGCCACCTGAATCAATTAGCCGAAGGAGGTCAACGGGAGGAAAACCCTCCAGTTGATGACTTATTGGTTGGTCACCGCCGTCAACCAAGAGGGTCACGCGGTTCATGCAATGCACGCCGACTGGATCTCGGTCCAAAACTCAAAGTGGATGGCGTCAAGGTCTACCACACTCCTCAGAATAACATCACCGGGGCCAAAACTTTGCTTGACACTCTAATGGTCGATGCGAATTATCAGACCCCTGTGATGCAGAAGACGGTGGCTATGCTTAAGGCTGTTGCGGCTTAAGAAGCCGCAAAATCTCAGTCGGTCACAAGTTCTAGTCACGCGTCTTCACGAGGTCGGCATAGGCGTGAAGATCTAAGAAATTCTCTCAGTGTCCGTGATGGACGAGATACCATCAACTCTGTGGCGCCCCTTCCCAAAGGATCAAGGTCCCGACGGTGCTGATAACGCAGACACTTGATAATACAACGTTGGTTCGAATTTAAGTTGAATATTACATCGTTAAGTCATCAGAGTGCAGCAGAATATTACAAGTTCATAATGTTTTTGAAAACACAGCGGAAGTAAATAACGATAAGGAGCTACGAGCTCGGCGATACAACATAGTAATGGTTCATGCCCGAAGAACCATCACTCTAGCAACATACATCACTACTGCGGCGGCGAGTCGGACTCCCAGTGGGTGGTCCAACCCTCAGGGACTTGCATGTCCCAGGGAAGCACATTCTCAGGTAACTCTACCTCTTCATTACCTGAAAACAATAGTGGCACAAAGCCTAAGTACTAATTACTCAGCAAGTCTTACCCGCCGGACATCTAGACATGCAATGGCTCTAATAGGTGGCTTGTTTGAAAAGACTCGCACTAAGCAACCTATTAGTTCTATCAAGTTTTACTTCTCAATTTAACTGGGTAGAGCAGAATGTAACTTTAGTTGCAACAATAAGATAATAAAGCAATACATAAGGTAGTACAACATAAGAGCAATAATAGTAACATCAACAATAATTATCATAATCAATTTCCAGGTACCATGTGCAACTACGTGACTGGCGCGGTGACCAAGCGGTACTCATTACTGCGAGGGACAACAATTGCAATCGATTAGCTGGGTAAACCCGAAATGCTCGACACATACGCACCAATTAAGGTCGTATATGGCAACCTTTAGCAAGAAAAGCACCTACACCTCAGCCCGGGTGTGGTGACGTCGAGTGGGCATGCCGTTCTGCCAACAGTACTTCATGGTCTAAACCGCCCACTCCAGCAACAAGAGGGTCAATGACCAACGCACCTTAACCGTCCTCAGTGCAAGAGGCCTTTAATTCTACATCGGTTTACTAGTGCCCATAGGCTAGCATGCATTCGGTACTGTTCAACACTTGATCAAGGGGCCAACCACATACGGGTCCTAGGTTCGACAAGGCAGGGCTACCACAGTCAACACCCATGTGTTGCTGCCAACCTACACATGCTTAATCCCTGCCCGGTCATAATATCAAAATAACTTTGTTTTATTGATTCCCGTTCTAGTGGTTCAATTCATTTCTTAGTAATGATCTCTACCGAGTCTAGCAATTACTAAGCATAGCGACACAGTACCGATACTACCAAAGTTCTATTGACAGTGGCATAGGTCATTTGGTATCATGCAAGGTGGGTTCCAACCAACTCCTATGATCTAATGCAACCATAATCACAGACACCAGTAATGTTGAAAACTAGCAAACTTTATGAAAAAGGCGAATGTACCCCGATGCTTGCCTGGATTGATGTTAGTACTAGCAACTTCAAACTCTTGTTCCTGAGACTCAGTGTCCTTCTGATGATCCTCTTCGGGCTCCTGGTTGTCGTTACCTATATGATGACAAAGGTGTTAACGATATTGTCGTAACACCGTTATATGCAATGATATGATACATGCAAGCACATTGTCTTTTAATATCAATAAAAATTATTTTTATGTTCTCGAAGCCATATGCTTCAAAGAAGTTGGGTTGTTAGTTATGATTTTAGGTATATATATCCTTTATGCAATTAAACAAAGTAATTGAGTGATACAAGCAATTAAATTATTAACTAAGTAAATTTATGTTTCTGGACATGTGTCATTTACTGTGCATAGATACTTGTGTCAGTGATTTTTGTGCCAAGTGGCAGGAGCCAATTATTTACAGAATAATTACTAGAATTTATTTAAGCAAACAAACTAATTAAATTCCAGAGCCTAAACTAATTCATATTTTGCCAAACCAAAATTGGTGGTGATAGATAATCGTGTATTTACTAAGCATGCCAAAAATCAAGATTTAATTCCATTCCTAGAATTTCTGGTGAATTAATTTGTGTTTGTATAGTTTAATATATTGATACAAATATATGTACAGAGGAAGTGATTTATCATTTTACTAAAATAGAACTCTTCAAGATGAGTCTAACAAAATTGGTTTGAGTCTCATTGGATTTGAATTTGATTTACTATGATTTTTAGAAGTTCTTTCTATTTTCAGGCATTTTCTAGTATTTCTGGTTTTAGGGGAGGCCACGTATGCGTCACCTAGGTGACACAACGATGACATGTAGGCGACACCTCAGCTGCCAATACGTGCTAGTTAGCGCCAGTGTACAATGGGGGGTCAACGGCGGGACCCGCCGGAGCTTCAGTCAAAGCTCGACGCCTGCGTCTATGCGCGACGGAAGCTCGCCGCAAGGGTAATGGAATGGTGCACGCACCAAGGCAGAGGGGATGAAGGGGTTCACGAGGATGGGATCTCACCGGAAAGCGGTCGACGGTGAGGAGCGGCGGAAGATGAACTTCGGCGAGGTCGCGTTCGGGCTAGGGGGCAGCAAACCGAACTCCGTCTTCTCCGAGAGCTTCACCGGGGCACGGGGAAGAGCGACATCGCCTCAGCTTGCATCAAGGAAGGCCGGAGGTATGAGCTTGTCGGTGAGGCGGCTCATTTCCATCAGAGCAGAGGCAGCGGTCGGGAAAATCGGAATGCCGGCGTCCTTGCGCAAGGAATCAAAGGAAAAGGGGGTCAGGCATGATCAGAAAGGTTTGCGCGAGCTGGCGAAAAAAAGGGAAGAGGTGAGCCTCACCAGGGTCAAAGTATTTGATGGAATCATGAATGCGGGACGATGACGACGGCCGAACCAAAATCTGAAATTGGTGCTGCTCAGAGCGTCATTGGGCTTGAGGCTTGTTTGGGAAAGAAGAGGGAAGTACCGTGCGTGAGATTGAAGGATTGCCTCGGCTGGGGAGGCGCGGCGGCTGGGGCTTGAGTTCGAGCTGGAGTCAGGGTCAGTAATGGTGGTGTGGTTGGGAAGAAGAGAAAAGAAGCAGAGAGCAGAGACAGAGAGTTGAAATGTGAGAGCTTGGAGGGTGTTGCTAGGTTTTGCAAGGGTCAGCGCAGCAATTTTTGTAGTTGAAGTGATGGGAGCGGCCAGGGGTGCGAGGGGATTGGTAAGCTCCTGCTGCAGCCATGGCAGGCGGGCAGAGCGGCAAAAATTGAAAGCGAAAGGGGGAGGAACGGGGAAACAGGGACAGGCGGATGGGACTGGACGGCCGTTGACGCGCTGCAGCGACGGGAAGTCCCGAGGCGGGGGAGGGGGCATGCGGAGGGGACTCGCGTGCACCGGTGGAGGAGCTCTGCTCCAACTGCACCAACGGGAGGGAAGGGAAAAGATTTCTCACTGCACCCCCTAAACTTTTAGATCCTTGCAAATCAGTCTCTGGTCAAAGATGTTTCCAATTAAAATAGCTAGGGACCTCCAATTGATCTGGGATTTGGCACATAGGTCCTTAGAGATATTCCTGGTGTTCTGGTGGGACCCATTTGGTCAGAATTTTTATAATTATTTTATAATTAATTCCCCATTGTGAAAGGTTTTCACGCTTTATTTAATTAATTGGGGTACTTCCACAATTGGTAAAATGCTCATTAAATTCATAAAATTCTGTTTTAATATTACTAACATGATTATGAATTTATTTGGCATATGTTATATAATAAAATTTTTATTTTTGCTCACAATTGGTTTACAGGGTTTTTAATTTGCCTAGAATTAATTAAGGTTGAGTGAGGCTCCATCATTTCATGTTAGACTTAGCTATGATTTTTGTCCTTTATGTTTGTCAGGCAAGAATGAGACACCTGGGGTGCCACATCCCTCCCTCCTTAAAGAAATATCGTCCTGAGATTATGAACAAGGCAAACTAGAGGGAAGTACAGTGGTCAACATACCTGCATATGACGACCAAAATTTTGGGTAATGGGTTCTCAGAAATTCTTCTGATTCCCATGTGGATTCGTTTTCTGAATGATTACTCCATTGGACTTTGTAGAATTTGAGTGTTCTTTTATGGGTTGTGCGCTCTTTCTCATCGAGGATCCTTATCGGTTGTTCGGAGTATGTGACATCGGGTTGGAGTTGGTCATACTCCTCCAAGGCTTTGTCAATGGGTGGCTTGAGACACCGCTTCAACTGAGAGACATGGAAGGTATTATGAACTCCACATAGATTGGCAGGTAACTCTAGCTTGTAGGCTACCTTTCCACATCGTTCCAAAATTTGGAATGGCCCAATATAACGGGGAGCTAACTTTCCTTTGACAGCAAACCATTGGATGCCTTTCATAGGTGACATGCGGAGATAGACGTAGTCACCTTTATTGAAATATAATGGCCTACATGGCCTGTTTGCATACTTCTCTTGGCGGCATTTAGCGGCTTTAAGATTTGCCTGGATGGTATGTACTTTTTCCTCTGCATCCTTGACAAGATCAGGACCAAAGGTTACTCTTTCTCTAGATTCAGACCAGTTTAGCAGTGTTCTACAACTGCGACCATAGAGTGCTTCAAATGGTGACATTTTCACACTCTCCTGGTAACTGTTGTTATACGAGAATTCAGCGTAGGGTAGATACTCATCCCAGTTACCACCATGTGTTAAAACACATGCCCTAAGCATATCTTCCAAAGTTTGGTTGACATGTTCTGTCTGTCCATCGGTGGCGGGATGGTAAGTAGAACTACGAATTAGGCCTGTACCCAAAGATGCATGCAGCTGTTCCCAGAAACGAGCGACAAACTACGAACCATGATCTGAGATGATGGTTTTGGGTACTCCATGACAACACAGAATTCTTGCAATGTATAGCTCTGCGTACTATCGTATGCTGTATCTATTGTTGACCGGCAGGAAATGAGCAGATTTGGTGAGTCGGTCCACAATGACCCAAATGTAATCATGCTTACGCAAAGTGAGAGGTAGGCCAACAATAAAGTCCATGCTGATGTCCTCCCATTTCCAAGCGGGAATACTCGATGGTTGGAGCAATCCGGCTTATTTCAAATGGTCAGCCTTAACTCTCTGGCAAATATCACATTCTGCAACATATCGAGCCACTTCTCGCTTCATTCTTGTCCACCAAAAGTTCTTCTTCAGATCTTGGTACATTTTATTACTACCCGGGTGGATGGAGTACTTGGAGTGATGTGCTTCATCCAAGATTTTCCGTCTAAGTTCAAAGTCCTTTGGTACCACCAAATAGTTATTGAACCATAGGGTACCGTCGGAGCCTTGAGTGAAACATTTAGCTTTACCCTTCTTAATGTTTTGACGGATATGATTCATACCAATGTCATTTTTCTGTGCAGCAATGATTTCTTCACGAATAGTAGAATGTACACTAAGGTTGCTAATCATTATAGCAGGCAAAACGTGGAGACTGGGTTCTGAAGAAGTGACGTGGTTGCCGTTGTTCTGATATTCCAATACTAAGTGATGGCAGTGTACCTTCCTACTCAATGCATCGACGACTACATTGGCCTTGCCTGGATGATAATGAATCTCCAGATTATAATCCTTAATCAGTTCTAGCCACCGACGCTGTCTCATGTTCAGATCAGTCTGGGTGAAGATGTATTTCAAGCTCTTATGGTCTGGGTAAATGTGCACTAAGTTGTCGAGCAAATAATGCCTCCATATTTTCAGTGCAAGTACAACCGTAGCTAGCTCCAAATCATGAGTTGGATAGTGCTCTTCATGCTTCCATAGCTATTGGATGCATAGGCAATGACACGACCTTCCTGCATGAGGACACATCCAAGTCCTGTCCCAAATGCATCACAATACACGTCGAACGACTTGGTGATGTCTGGTTGAGCCAGTACTGGAGCAGTGGTCAATAATTTGTTCAATTCTTGAAATGCTTCTTCACAACTGTCGTTCCAATTGAATTTCTTATCCTTTTTCAATAGCTCCATGATGGGTTTGGTCAGCCAAGAAAAATTTGGAATGAACCTACGATAATATCCGGCTAGCCCGAGGAAACTGCGTACTTGATGAACCGTCTTTGGTGACTTCCAATCTAACACATCTTGAACCTTGCTAGGATCCACCGAGATACCTTCTGCGGAAATTATGTGACCAAGAAATGGCACACGGTCCAACCAAAATTCACACTTGCTGAATTTTGCATATAGCTTGTGGTCTTGGAGGCGTTGAAGAACAATGCGAAGATGTTCGGCATGCTCTTCCTTGGACTTAGAATAGATGAGAATGTCATCAATGAATACTACCACAAATTTGTCCAACTCGGGTATGAATATTGAATTCATGAGGTACATGAAATGGGCAGGGGCATTGGTTAACCCGAATGACATTACTAGATACTCAAACAATCCATATCTAGTGGAGAAAGCGGTCTTCGAAATGTCTTCGGCTCTGATCTTGATTTGATGATAGCCCGAACGGAGGTCAATCTTTGAAAAGACCTTAGCACCAACCAATTAGTCGAAGAGGATATCTATACGGGGTAATGGGTACTTGTTCTTGATGGAGACTTTGTTAAGAGGCCGATAGTCAACGACAAGACACAAAGACTTGTCCTTCTTCTTCACAAAAATGGCAGGGCAGCCCCAAGGTGAAGTGCTTGGGCGAATGAATCATTTTTCTAATAACTCATTCAGTTGCTTTTTCAACTCGGCCAGCTCATTCGGGGCCATTTTATATGGGCGACGGGATATCGGAGAAGTTCCTGGCTGAAGCTCTATCATAAATTCCACATCACGGTCAGGCGGTAGACCAGAGATATCCTCGGGAAACACGTACGGATACTCATGAACGACGGGAATACTCTCGAGTGATTGCCCTTCCAAGTGATGGACAACCAAGGCTTTCGATGAATTGGCATTTAGAGAAAGTGTGTCCTTCCCATGCAAGGGAGAGTTGATGTGAACGATGCGAGGCTCAATGTCTAGCATGGCTCTATGGGTTTTCATCCAAATCATACCTATGATCAGGTCGATCTCTTGATCCTTGAGCATGATGAAATCGGTGGGGTAGATCTTTCGATTAATTTCTAGGGGAGCCTTGCACACTACTTCGTTAGCAAGAATTTGTCCAGCAGGAGAGCGGACGGTGTAGCATCTATTTATGATGGTGGTGTGGAGTTTATGTTTTTGCACACAAGCTTTGCTAATGAAGTTATGCGTAGCACCAGAATCAAAAGGTGCAAGGACAGGCTGGCGATAGAGCGAGAGTGTACCGGTCAGCACAGGTTCGCCCTGAGGGATATCTTCCGCATTGGTGTAGTTCACTTGGGCACCACGTGATGGTGCATTCACATTCCTGTTCGGATTCTGACGCGGGTTGCTGTTTTTGTTGTTGTTGTTGTTGTTGTTGTTGCGCCTCGGTGCAGTGCAGTTCTTGGCAAAGTGGCCAATACGACCACAATTGTAGCAAGGATAGTTGCTTCCACGATCAGCAGGCTGTAGGGCACGAGCATTCTGGTTTCCTTGCTGCTGATATGGTGCATGGTACTGATTGTTCTGCTGTTGGTACGGTGCACGAGGTGGGAAGTTCTGTTGCTGTGGTGGCCTTGAGTAGTTCTGGCCAAACTGTCGCTGAAACCGTTGCTACGGTGATGCCCGGAAACGCTGTCCGGTGGGGGAAGTATAAATCAGGCGATGCTTCGCGTGTGGGGCAGCAGAGGCGCTAGCAGGGGCCTTTCTCTTGCGATCTTCCTCTTCAACTTGGCGCATGGCGCCTTCCTGGACAATAGCAGCATTGACCAAGTCATTGTACGTGCTGAATGTGTATCTTTTCTTCTCTTCAGCATTAACTTACTCAGTGGCGTACTGAGCAAGGTGATTGAAAGCTTCAGAGTATTGGAGGACATTCCTCCCTCCTTGTTTCAGATCCATGAATTCCTAGAACTTCCTCTGCATGAGGCCAGCGGGGATGAAATAAGCACGAAATGCAGTCTTGAAGTCATTCCATTCAACGCGACTTCCAGCGGGCAGAGAAGCTTCATAGTTCGCCCACTAGGCGCTAGCAGAGCCCTGGAGTTGTTGGGCGGCGAATAGCACCTTCTGGTGCTCTGTGCATTCCAACAGACCGAAATTTGTCTCGGTCTGGCGCAGCCAGTGATCGGCATCCAGAGGTTCTCTGGCATGCTCAAAGGTTGGCGGATGAGTACCTAGAAAATCAGAGTAGGTGCTCTATCGGGGCTGGTTATTGTTGTGGTGGTTGCCTCCTTGTCCAGCCAGATGAGTCGTGATGTCGACCAGTCAACAAAGTAGCTCAGAGTCATTTTGTTGCCGGTTGAGCACAGCAGCCAGAACCTCAGCTAACGAAGGCTCAGCATTAGCTCCTTGCCGAGAGCTCTCAGGATCTTCCTAATTCTGAGTACGCACCATGCTGCAATTTATATGGTTGCACATTAGTTATTTCTCAAAATATTCCATAAAATCACATGCTCAAGGATATAAATTTGTAAGAGGCACGATAAAATTTCAGAAACGACAACCATCTTCATTAATTCAATTCAGAACATCATCACACAATTCCTTACATATATGTGCCAACGCCTAACTACGGTATTGCGGACACATTATGCAAGATTCACACTCCTACACCGAACTAGGGATACATATACTACATGCCCGTACACAGGGTAGCGAATCATCTACTCCTGGCCTAAGTCTTCCGGCTCTTCTGGTCCTTCCTGTTCCATAGGCACTCCTGGTTCCTCTAGATCTATCATTTCCATGTCATCAATACCGGCAGGTGCCATTTCCACATCGTCTTGTTCTCTATACTCTATGAAGTTCTCATCCCAATTCCCTTCAATAGGAAGATGGGCAGCCTTGAACGCGTTCAAGTCATCTTGAGCCTCAATCATGTCATGCTCAAAATCTGCTGCATCCTGTAAGGCTTGGTCACGTTCTTCTATAATCGCATCCATCTCTTCATTCTTGGCTTGGATTTGCTGGTTTAGTTCTGCAATTTCTTCATCCTTAGCTTGTTTTTTGACCTCAGAAAGTTGAAGTGTAGAATGGAACACATCCAAACGCCAGCACAAGTTTTTGCACAAAGCGAACATGGACAAACTATAATACTCTATTATGGGCAGCATAGGATCATGGTGGCGATGGTTTGGATCAAAGATGAAATCCACATGCCTCATCCACTCAAAATCCGTCACATCATTAATGGGTAGCAAGGCGACGGGTGTTCCAGCAACATCATGCTTGTGGTCTTCATAGAACCGAGTAAGTGCCTTGAATGCAGCTACATTCCGGGTGGAAGGCAGATCTGTCCTGATGACACTAAAGGTCCAAGATTCCCATGCGGGGATGATCGAGTAATTTGCGGGAACCGCCACATGGATGACACATGAGGGGACTCCATGCTCCTGGAATTCCTTGCCAACATAGGTGGGAGGAATGGAATATCTGAATCTCTGGAGAACTCTCCAAAATAGGTGAATCATCCCTGTAAACTCCAGGCCATCGGTAATCTCCCAACCCTGTGGTGGTTGTTCTTTGTTTTCAGCCATCTACAAAGAAAGTACTTTGATTGAGTCAATGAGTACGATTAAACTTTGTTGCAACAACAATAGCTACAAAGGGTACAACCAATGTATAATGTAAGTCATCATAGTCTCAGTACATGACTCGAAATATGTGGCCATCGAGTTACAAAAGTATCTCATGCATCAACCCCAAAATACAACAACCTCACGTGGATGGACAAAAGTTACCTACCCAACTGATCCTGACTACCGAGACTAATCTAGTCTACCACTATCCTCCTAGGTCCTGTCTCGAGCTGGTGCCTCGTAGTCTACATCAGACTCCTCGTCCATATCCTCCTACGGCTCCTCCTCCTCCAGTGCTGCCGGTGGTGCAAGGGCCGCCTCTAGCTGCTGCTGCAGGCCCTGGTTCTCCTGAGCCAAGGTCTCTAAATCCTCTCCCACAAGCTCCATCTCATGTTGTGTAGCCGTCAACTGATGCTGCAAGTGCTCATTGTGGTTGGCGCGCTGCTGCATAATCACACAACGTCGGTCAACCTCTTGCGTGAGGGTGTCGTGCTATCCAATCACCTCAGTAACGCGAGTCTCACTCGCCTCAAGAGTAGCGGTCAGCCGCTGAATCTCTCTCTGCTGTGCGTCGGCCTGTGTATATAGGTCATTCCTCTGTACCCAGACCTGCTTAGCCTTAGCTAGTATGATCCTGCTGTGGCTGCTAGCCTCCTCATCCAAGTTGAGGAGGTACTTGGAGTAGTAGGACACACTGTGGTACCCTGCGTGGTACGTCGGTAGTCATCACGGCCGATCCGCCTTACGCGCCTCTGCAAGACCGGGTTGGCCTGGTGCCAGATGGGGATCATCTCAAATGGTGTCCCAGAGAGCGCTGCGGTGTGGCACCCGCAGAAGTGGGTGAGAGCCCTGTGGGCGACTCTCTCCAAGCCCTCACGGAGGCTCCCACAAGTCGTCGTGCTCTCCATACCCGCCATGTCGAGGTTGCACGGGTGAGTGGGCACGCTAATGTGCACCTCCACAAGAGTCATGCCATGGTGGTGGATCTCACGGCCCTTGTAGGAGGACGGCTCGTCGTAGCCCAGCAAGCGTAACAGATCCCACAAAAGTGTAGGAAAGCCACGGTGGTGAGGCCGGTGGTGTAGCGCCACCCATCATGCGAAAACTCCTCAAAACCGTGGTCACCCATCTAGAACATAAACCCAATGGTGAGTACAGTGTTCCATGAGTAACAATGCATTTCATATAAAGTTCTATGAAATACAGTAACAAGGTTTTAGTTCCCATTTTCCAGCCTCAAGGGTCAATAATACGACAATGGGTTTTAAAACAAATTCTATCTTGACTGTACAACAGTCAGAAAAGTGAGTATTTCGAACAGAGAACAAAGTCTTAAAAATTTGGGCTTGGATCTATGTTACAGTACACTTTCACAGATTTCCAGATTGTAATCACACTTCCAAAATTTCCAAGTAAATCTGGAGTTATGAATTTCGCCATTTCAGGTTGGCAGATTCTGTTTCAGATTGACAGAGGCTTAATGTTTTGGCTCTACTGGACCGAGGAAAACTGGTAAAATGGTAAAACCTATTGGAGATGAAAATAGACTTCAAAATATTTCCAGATTGGGTTTATACACCTAAAATTTCGGAGTACAACTTTAGTTATGAATTTTCTAAGTTCAGGGTCATGCTGGAAACAGTGAGTTGACAGATTGCACTTATGCCCTGTTTCTGAGGTGGTTACTGTTATGATCGAAATTTCATTTTAATTCTAGGTGACAGGGAATGTTGAGATCTTTCTAAGGAGTATTTATTTTCCTTACTTGGTTGAGTATTTTAATAGTTATGAATTTTTGAAGTTGATAGCTGAATTCAGGACAGATTTCTTGTTATCTTAACTTTGGGACTTGTATTTTGAATTTTTATGTTCCACAAGTTTAGAGATTTAAGATGTTGATGAGCAAGATGAGAACATATTTTGGTTTAGCAAAAAGGAATGCATGATGCAAAAAGGTGTCATTTTATTAACCTATCGTTCCTCACAACACAACACGTATTTTGCCGAGACTTAGCGGCACGAATATTTGGTGACAACCCGCACTCAACACGTAATTCATTCTAAATGTTATACTAACGGTGTTAGTGTACCTGCAGAAGATCCATTGCAGAAACAATACATCAAATTCAAAAGAAACTATGAAAAGAAGCACAGTTCTACTAGTAACGATTCATGGGAAAGGATCGCCCCGTGATAAGTCACGAGCCAACAGTGTCTCGTATCCGCCTGCAAGCACATGCACCAATATCACGCGTGTCGGTTAAGCACGCATGTACCTTCGTTTGCAGAAGCCATAGATGCAAGTAATATAAACAAACATAACCCAGATTAGCTTTGTCACCACCCCATTATCTATATGGGCAATACTAACATTTCCTCACTCATAACATCGAGGTTCTCGAAAATATAATTTATTTGTTGTATTATCATGGACCACGGCTCTGATACCAGCTGTGGCGCCCCTTCCCGAAGGATCGAGGTCCCGACGGTGCTGATAACATAGACACTTGATAATACAACGTTGGTTCGAATTTAAGTTGAATATTACATTGTTAAGTCATCAGAGTGCAGCAGAATATTACAAGTTCATAATGTTTTTGAAAACACAGCGGAAGTAAATAACGATAAGGAGCTACGAGCTCGGCGATACAACATAGTAATGGTTCATGCCCGAAGAACCATCACTCTAGCAACATACATCACTACTGCGGCGGCGAGTCGGACTCCCAGTGGGTGGTCCAACCCTCAGGGACTTGCATGTCCCAGGGAAGCACATTCTCAGGTAACTCTACCTCTTCATTACCTGAAAACAATAGTGGCACAAAGCCTAAGTACTAATTACTCAGCAAGTCTTACCCGCCGGACATCTAGACATGCAATGGCTCTAATAGGTGGCTTGTTTGAAAAGACTCGCACTAAGCAACCTATTAGTTCTATCAAGTTTTACTTCTCAATTTAACTGGGTAGAGCAGAATGTAACTTTAGTTGCAACAATAAGATAATAAAGCAATACATAAGGTAAGTACAACATAAGAGCAATAATAGTAACATCAACAATAATTATCATAATCAATTTCCAGGTACCATGTGCAACTACGTGACTGGCGCGGTGACCAAGCGGTACACATTACTACGAGGGACAGCAATTGCAATCGATTTACACCAGCTGGGAAAACCCGAAATGCATGACACATACGCACCAATTAAGGTGGTATATGGCAACCTTTCACAAGAAAGCGCCTACACCTCGGCCCGGGTGTGGTGACATCAAGTGGGCATGCCGTTCTGCCAACAGTACTTCGTGGCCCGAACCACCCACTCCAGCAGCATCGGTTTACTAGTGCCCATAGGCTAGCATGCATTCGGTACTGTTCAACACTTGATCAAGGGGCCGACCACGGACGGGTCCTAGGTTCGACAAGGCAGGGCTACCACAGTCAACACCCATGTGTTGCTGCCAACCTACACATGCTTAATCCCTGCCCAGTCATAATATCAAAATAACTTTCTTTTATTAGTTCCCATTCCAGTGGTCCAATTCATGTCTTAGTAATGATATCTACCGAGTCTAGCAATTACTAAGCATAGCGACACAGTATCGATACTACCAAAGTTCTATTGACAGTGGCATAGGTCATTTGGTATCATGCAAGGTGGGTTCCAACCAACTCCTATGACCTAATGCAACCATAATCACAGACACTAGTAATGTTGAAAACTAGCAAACTTTATGAAAAAGGCGAATGTAACCCGGGGCTTGCCTGGATCGATGTTAGTACTAGCAACTTCAAACTCTTGTTCCTGAGACTCAGTGTCCTTCTGATGCTCCTCTTCAGGCTCCTGGTTGTCGTTCCCTATATGATGACAAAGGTGTTAACGGTGTTGTCGTAACACCGTTAGATACAATGATATGATACATGCAAGCATATTGTTTTTAATGTCAATTAAAACTATTATTATGTTCTCGAAGCCATATGCTTCAGAGAAGTTGGGTTGCTAGTTATGATTTTAGGTATATATATCCTTTATACAATTAAACAAAGTAAATGAGTGATACAAGCAATTAAATTAATTAACTAAGTAATTTTATGTTTCTGGACATGTGTGATTTACTGTGCACAAATACTTGTGTGAATGATTTTTGTGCCAAGTGGTAGGAGCCAATTATTTACAGAATAATTACTAGAATTTATTTAAGTAAACACACTAATTCAATTCCAGAGCCTAAAATAATTCAGATTTTGCCAAACCAAAATTGGTGCTGATAGATAATCATGTATTTACTAAGCATGCTAAAAATCAAGATATAATTCCATTCCTAGAATTTCTGGTGAATTAATTTGTGTTTGTATAGTTTAATATATTGCTAACAATATATGTAGAGAGGCAGTGATTTATCATTTTACTAAAATAGAACTCTTCAAGATGAGTCTAACAAAATTGGTTTGAGTCTCATTGGATTTGAATTCAATTTACTATAATTTTTAGAAGTTTTTTCTATTTTTAGGCATTTTCTGGTATTTCTGGTTTTAGGGGAGGCCACGTATGCGCCACGTAGGTGACACATCGATGACACGTAGGCAACACCTCATCTGCCAGTATGCGCCAGTCAGCGCCAGTGTAGGGGGGGTTCAACGACGGGGCTCGTCGGAGCTTCAGTCAAAGCTCGACGCCTGCGTCTATGCGCGGCGAAAGCTCGCCGCGAGGACAATGGAATGGCGCACGCACCGAGGGGGAGGGGATGAAGGGGTTCGTGAGGATGGGATCTCACCGGAAAGTGGTCGGTGGCGAGGAGCGGCGGAAGATGAACTTCGATGAGGTCGCGTTCGGGCTAGGGGGCAGCAAACCGAACTCCATCTTCTCCGAGAGCTTCACCGGGGCACGGGGAAGAGCGGCATCGCCTCAGCTTGCGTCGGGGAAGGCCGGAGGTATGAGCTTGTCGACGAGGCAGCTCAGTTCTATCGGAGCAGAGGCGACGGTCGGGAAAATCGGAATGCCGGTGTCCTTGCACGAGGAATCAAAGGAAAAGGGGGTCAGGCGTGATCAGAAAGGTTTGCGTGAGCTGGCGAAAAAAAGGGAAGAGGTGAGCCTCACCAGGGTCAAAGTATTTGATGGAATCATGAATGTGGGACGATGACGACGGCCGAACCAAAATCTGAAATTGGTGCTGCTCAGAGCGTCATTGGGCTTGTTCGGGAAAGAAGAGGGAAGTACCGTGTGTGAGATTGAAGGATTGCCTCGGCTGGGGAGGCGCGGCGGCTGGGGCTTGAGTTTGAGCTGGAGTCAGGGTCAGTAATGGTAGTGTGGTTGGGAAGAAGAGAAAAGAAGCAGAGAGCAGAGGCAGAGAGTTGAAGTGTGAGAGCTCAGAGGGTGTTGCTGGGTTTTGCAAGGGTCAGCGCACCAATTTTTGTAGTTGAAGTGATGGGAGCGACCAGGGGCGACTAGGGGATTGGTAAGCTCCTGCTGCAGCCATGGCAGGTGGGCAGAGCAGGAAAAATTGAAAGCGGCAGGGGGAGGAATGGGGAAACAGGACAGGCGGATGGGACTGGACGGCCGTTGACGCGCTGCAGCAACGGGAAGTCCCGAGGCGAGGGAGGGGGCGTGCGGAGGTGGCTGGCATGCACCGGCGGAGGAGCTCTGCTCTGACTGCACCAACGGGAGGGAAGGGAATGATTTCTCACTGCTCCCCCTAAACTTTTAGATCCTTGCAAATCAGTCCCTGGTCAAAGATGTTTGCAATTAAAATAGCTAGGGACTTCCAATTGATCTAGGATTTGGCACATAAGTCCTTTGAGATATTCCTGGTGTTCTGGTGGGGCCCATTTGGTAAGAATTTTTCTAATTATTTTATAATTAATTCCCCATTGTGAAAGGTTTTCATGCTTTATTTAATTAATTGGGGTACTTCCACAATTGGTAAAATGCTCATTAAATTCATAAAATTTTGTTTTAATATTACTAACATGATTATGAATTTATTTGGCATATGTTATATAATAAAATTTTTATTTTTGCTCACAATTGGTTTACAGGGTTTTTAATTTGCCTATAATTAATTAAGGTTGAGTGAGGCTCCATCATTTCATGTTAGACTTAGCTATGATTTTTGTCCTTAATGTTTGTCAAGCAAGAATGAGACACCTGGGGTGTCACAGCTCACTATGAAGAATGCGCTCGGGACAACCGACGCTATGAGGAAGAACACCGTGATTGGAGAACGAACGACCGATAGGATGACCAACAGGACAACCGACGCGAGGACCGTCAAGATCCTCCTCCAAGAGACAACCGTGACAACCATCATCGACATGACAATCAAGATCGGCATGATAATGAGGATAATGACCATCGGCGACGTCAGCATGACGATGATGTTGGTCCGTGGCACGGCCGCCGTCCAACTCCGTCTCCAGACTAACATAGGCGGTCGCCGACGCCTACCGACAATGAGATTGATGGCATCAAAGCTTACATCCCCAGGCTTCGCATAGCTCAATGGCCAAAACAATTCAAGTCGGTCCCCATTGAAAAATACGATGGTGAGACCAACCCTCGAGAGTGGCTGCAGCTCTAGAGCATGGCAATTCGATTGGCTGGAGGTGATTCCTACGTAATGGCTAATTACCTTCCGGTCTGCCTAGATCCAGCTGTTTGGATATGGCTCACATCTCTTCTAGAGGAGTCAATCATGTCTGGGGGAGACCTCAACAGGAAGCTCATAGAAAGCTTCCAAGCTACCTGCAATCGATCGGGCAACCACTTTGACCTCACTCGGATTAAGCAGAAGACCGATGAACCTCTTCGTGACTATATCAAGCGATTTTGCGCTAAGAAGACTGAGATCCCCAATGTCCTGGACCAACAAATTATTGCTGCCTTCCAAGGAGGGATCCGCGGCGATGATTTGCTTCGAGAGATCGGTCGGAGGAATCATGACCTCAAGCTGACCGCTCAAGAGTGCTTCGAGATCGCTGACAAGTTCGCATTTGGTGAGTTAGGATTAGATGACATCCAGGGAAAAGGCAAGGAGAAGCGGTCAGACAAGCCTGAGTCCCCCAAGAAGGACAAGAAGAGGAAGTCTGACAATGCGGTTCACACAGTGGACCGACTTCAGAAGAACCCTCGAACAAACCAACCGTCCATGGATGAGCTGCTGAGTGGCTCGTGCCTTTGGCACCCAAAGGGAAACCACAAAGCGAAGGATTGCAATCGACTGTAAGGGTTTTGCAACAGCTGCGCTCAAGGTGGCTAAAGATCCCTCGAGGCGCAATAGCAAAGATAAGACCAAGGACGATGGTGACAAGGATGATTCAGAAGAGTTCCAGGAGCCCCGCAAGGAAGTCAACTTCATCTTCGGTGGCCCGGATGCCTATGTGTCCAAGCATAAGCAGAAGCTAGAACTTTGGGAGATCAACTTGGTGGAACCAGCTGCGCCTCAATTCATGAGGTGGTCTGAGGTGCCAATCACCTTTGATCGGTCAGATCATCCCAAGCATATACCGAAGCTGGGTCGATACCCACTAGTGCTTGCTGCTATGATGAAGGAAGTAAAGTTCAACAAAGTACTCATTGATGGAGGAAGCGGTTTGGACTTAATCTTCACCGAGACTCTTAAAGAGCTCGGTCTGTCAGTCAATGACCTCCAGCTGAGTTCTTCACCTTTCCATGGGATTGTACCTAGCAAGACTTCAGTTCCTATTGGACAGGTCAATCTGTCGGTCACCTTTGGTACCCTTGAAAACTTCAGGACCGAGTGCATTCTCTTCCAGGTGGCAGATTTTGACTCGGCATATCAAGCTATCATCGGTCGATCGGTGATGGCTAAATTCATGGTTGTCCCGCATTATCCATATCTCACCCTCAAGATGCCAGGCCCGAATAGAATAATCTCCCTCCACTCTGATCTTTGGAATTCTTTCGATTGCGATGTACAGAGTTGTGAGATGGCCAATAAACAGTTGATGCTGTCTGACCAGAAGGAGATCCAGAAGGCAATCGGCATGGAGGAGCAGACTGGAGCGGCGATTCCAACAAAAAGGCCTACCAAAGACAAGATTCAGACCGATGACATCCAAACCAAGGAAATCATGCTCGATCCTGAGGACCTCGATAAGGTAACTTATGCTGGGGCCAACCTCAACGCGAAATAGGAACTCGCGCTAACTCTTTTCCTCCAGGAAAATAGGGACATCTTTGCATGGAAACCATCTGGCGTGCCGGGAGTTCCTACGGAAAAGATTGAGCATGAGTTAAGGGTACCTCCTGGGGCTACCCCCGTTCGGCAGAGGCTTAGAAGATTCGCACAAGACCACAAGGACGCCATGGTGAAGGAAATAATTAGACTATTAGATGCTAAGTTTATAAAGGAGGTGTATCATCCTGACTGGTTAGCAAATCTAGTCCTTGTACCCAAGAAGAATAAAGAATGGAGGATGTGTGTTGATTATACCAATCTAACCAAGGTCTGTCCTACAGACCCCTTCGCTCTTCCTCGTATTGATCAGATTGTAGACTCAACGACCGGGTGTGAGCTCTTAAGCTTTCTAGATGCCTATTCAGGCTATCACCAGATCCTGCTGAAGGTTGAAGATCAGATTAAAACTTCCTTTATAACACCCTTCGCCGCCTATTGCTATATTACAATGCCTTTCGGTCTAAAGAACGCTGGCGTGACTTACCAACAGGGTATTCAACGCTGCCTTACTACTCAGATCGGTCAGAACGCAGAAGCATATGTTGATGACATTGTTGTCAAGACTCAGAACATCGAGGAACTTATTTCTGACCTGGAAGAAACCTTTGACAATCTGAGACATTATTCAATGAAGCTGAATCCTAAAAATTATGTTTTTGGGGTTCCTTCGAGAAAGCTACTCGGTTACATCGTTTTGAAATGAGGTATAGAGGCTAGCCCGGATAAAATCAAGGCGATCCTTGATATGGGGCAACCTAATTCTCAAAGGGACGTTCAGAAGCTGACCGGATGCATGGTGTCCCTGAGTCGCTTTATTTCTCGACTAGGGGTTAGAGGGTTACCACTTTTTAGACTACTTAAAAAGCAGGAGAACTTCGTTTGGACCAAAGAGGTGTAGTCGGCATTGGATGAGTTGAAGGTTTACCTTAGCAGCATTCCAGTATTGGTGCCTACAGAGCCAGGAGAAAAACTTCAACTTTACATATCGGCCACAACTCAGGTTGTGAGTACTGTGTTAACGGTCGACCAAGAAGAAGAGGGACATATACAAAAAGTATAACACCCGGTCTATTTTGTGAATGAGGTCCTTGGTGCCTCTAAGGAAAAGTATCAATAGATTTTGAAGTTGTTGTATGCATTATTGATCACCTCCAGGAAGTTGAATCATTATTTTCAAGCTCATCCAATTGAAGTTCAGACTTCCTTCGCACTCGGCACAGTGCTGCACAATCGAGAAGCCGAAGGAAAAATTGCCAAGTGGGCAGTCGAACTTGGTCAATATACCATTATGTTCGCGCCTCGGTCGGCTATAAAGGGACAAGCGTTAGCTAATTTTGTTGCCGAGTGGACAGAGATTCAAAATCCACCTACTGCACAAGATATTGAGTATTGTAAAATGTACTTCGATGGATCTCTTCAATTACAAGGAGTTGGTGCAGGAGTCATGTTTGTCTCACCCACTGGAGAGAAGCTTTGATATGTCCTTCAGATGATGTTTCGCGCGTCCAATAACGATGCGGAGTATGAAGCCCTTCTACATGGTCCGCGCATTGCCGTGTCACTCGGCATCAGGCGCCTCGACGTCTTTGGTGACTCGGCTTTGGTCATTAATCAGGACACTAAGGATTGGAACTGTGTGGATGACAATGTGAGTGCTTACTATCAAGAAGTAAGGAAGCTCGAAGACAAATTCGATGGATTGAAGTTCACGCATGTTCTTTGAGACAATAACCAAGCGGCCGATGAATTGGCCAAGATGGGATCATCGCGGTCTGCGGTCCCGCCAGGTGTTTTCTTACACACTCTAGATTCCCCCATGATTTCTTCTCGGTTGGATGTACTAATGAGTGTTGTCACTGATCTTGTTGGTGATGACAACATAGAGACCGATTGGCGCGACCCACTCATCCAATATTTGGACAAGGGAACGCTGCCTTCGGATCCTAATGAGCAACGGAGGTTAGAGACCCGATGCCGAGGATATCTGTTGGTGGGAGACCAACTCTATAAAAGAGGAGGTTCAAACATCTTGATGAGATCCATCTCGATACCAGAAGGCCAAAAGTTGGTAGAAGAAATTCATTCTGTGATATGTGGCAATCATGCAACCTCCAAGACTTTGGTCGGCAAAGCTTTCCGGCAAGGGTTTTATTGGCCCACGGTGGTCGAAGATGCACACCAGGTCGTTCGGAAGTGTGAAGGTTGTCAATTCTTCGCTCAACAAACACATGTGCCTTCACAGCAACTTCAGATGATACCTTTGACTTGGCCCTTTGCTGTCTGGGGGCTTGATATTGTCGGTCCTTTCAAGAAAGCGCCAGGCAGGTTCACTTATCTGTTCGTTGCTATTGCTAAATTCACCAAGTGGATCGAAGCGAAGCCGGTCGGCAAGATAACATCAAAGAAGGCAATCGAGTTTGTCAAGGATATCATCACTTGGTTTGGGGTTCCTCATGATATCATCACCGATAATGGCACTCAATTCACGTCAGTGGAGTTCCGTGACTTTGCCGATGAGATGGGACTAAAAATCCACTTTGCATCAGTGGCTCATCCTCAAAGCAATGGGCAGGTCGAACGGGCCAATGGTATGATTCTTCAAGGATTGAAACCGCAGATATTTGACAGACTTAAGCCTTATGACGGTCAGTGGGTCAAAGAATTGCCTTCAGTTCTTTGCGGGCTTCGCACAAATACCAGTCGGGCAATTGGTCAGCCACCTTTCTCATTGGTCTATGGCTCAGAGGCTATGCTACTGGTCGAGGTCAGTCTTGTTTCACCACGGGTTCAGGCGTATGATGAACAGCTTTCTAAGGAGAACCAAGAGATCGATTTGATTGTAGCAGAGGAGTTGCGTGATCGCGCTCTGTTTTGGTCGGCACTTTACTAGCAAGGCTTGCGTCGATATTATGATAAAAACATACATAATCGCCACTTCAAAGTTGGAGATTTAGTGCTTCGCCAAGTGCAGTCAACGAAGAACCAGCATAAGCTTTCTCCAAAGTGGGAAGGACCATATGTGGTGAAGGAAGTCACTCGCCCGGGGGCTTACCGACTGATGTACGAAGACGGCGATGATATACCAAATTCCTAGAACATAAATCAGCTACGTCATTTCTATACTTAGTTATTCTTTTACATACTTATACATTATTTATGAATGAAATTTTGATCTTTTTGATGAAAGATTTTTTGATGATTTTCATTCTATATTGTCTCGACTCCTTAATTCATTTTATCAAACAATCGAGCCAGGGGGCTAGTCATAATGTCCCACCTCGGTCTAACCTTTTTTTAGTTTTGGACTATTTTCTAACCAATTTCTTCTCTTTGAATACGGTCTTCACTTTTTTGGTCTAATGTCTATACATCATGGTTATACACTTTATACTGCACATCAGACTACCACTACACTAAACCCAGAGCCAAAGTGCGAGAGGTCGTGTGTCGATTGGTCGACTCTGCTTGTTACGCGGTTATGAGTCACAACCTAATATGTTAACGCAGACCGATACAAATTGAGTTTCTCAATGACAGAAATATACTTATGATATTTTTATCAATCTTTTAAAGCTATTAAACATGAAACTAATTTACATATAGGAAACATTATTTCATTATATAGATATTACTAATGTTCTCTAGCATTGCAGGATTTACAGCTCCTTTGAAGGAGAAGAAGAGTCAGCTTGTAGCTCAACTTCTGGAGTTGTTGGAGGAGTAGGCACGGTCGGATTGATCTCTATGTTGTCCACAAAGGCTCGGGAAGTCTCCAGCATGGAATCCAAGAGCAGTTGGCATTGGTCATCGGTCAAGTCTGGGTTGAAGCCCTCCTTGATCTTGTCCAATGATAAAGCAGGAGACCAAGATTGGCAAATCGCGAGAACCTGACTCCCGGCCTCGGTCGCCACTCACCGAGTGTTATAAGCGATAGCTTCCGATGCATGCTTCAGCAAGTACTCCAAGGAGTGGCCAGTCTGCTCCACTCGGTCAGCATGAATATAGTTCATTGCTTTTCGAGCAGCATAAGATAGAGCTACGAGTGATGATTTTTTGTCAGTATGATCAAAAGAGGATTCAAGCAGATGTGAGAAATAATGAAGGGCTTACTGGAAAGTTTACATTTGAAGGATTTGGATATGCTCTTGGCAACATCTATCTTGGCGTCGGCCTCCTTTAGCTCCTTCTGCAACCAAGTGATCTCGGCCTTCTGGTCCTCGACTGACTTGGAGAGGTTTTCCTTCTCAGCATTCAAGGCGTCAACAAACCTTTGCTGATTGGAAGTCAACTTCTTTTAGTCGGCAATCTTCTAATCACGAGCTAAAGACATATATTTGAACTTTTAGCGCTAGAGTGATTAGTTAATAATTTAAACACAGATGGTAAGTGATCTTACCAGCAATATCTACATGGCCTTGGTCTAAGGCCTTGGTCATCTCTCTTTGGTCGGTCTGCAGCTTATCAATCTCCTTCTGTGCTTTGGAGAGTTGCTGACCGGTGACTAGCATAACACCAGCAATGTGTCAGTCTTAAACTTAAAGACATGAAGACCAAAGAGTTTAGGGCATACCAAAAGTTTCCGCTTCAAGGTATTCCACCCTAGCCTATTTCCTCTCTACAAGAGCATATATTTTCTGTATACAAAAAGGGGTTAAGCTTAAAGATGAGATTGAGACAAAGCTAAAGCAGGGTATTGAAGTACCTTGCTGGCTTCTCGATGTTGGTACATAATTTCCACGTTCTCCACTTTGGGCCGACCGAGTGTACCTGCAGGCAATGTCGCCTTACCTTTGTCAAGAGGTGAAGGGACGACGACTGGAGCAGGTTGGGGTGCAGGCGCCAGAATGGAGGCAGGAATTGTCTTGTCAGATGGCTTATCCACCTCGGTTGGCAAGTTTGATGACTTGCCGACCGGTTTAGGCAGATCAGTCGGACGAACAGGGGGTCCTAACCGAGTGGCTTCGGACCCTTGAGCGCTCTGAGAATCGCTCGTCTGACTACTGTCAAAACAAAGATGGAGGAGATTAAAATGTGTTATGGATGGCAATAAGAGACAAGGAGTATAAGGTTAAAGAATTAACCTGGGAGCCTTCTTAAGCTTGATTTGGCACATCCTCTTCTTCGAAGAAGTTGACTGAGAATCAGTCTCCTTCCTCTTCTAGGAAGATTTGTCTGCCTTGTTGGTCTGTTCCACCACCCCAGCATCACTCTGAGTTTGGCTTGGGGGCTCCGACTGGCTTGAAGGTCGGTCGGGGGGAGTAGGGGTGGGTTGACCGGCATCTGTAGATGGCATTTCTTCATCATTACCCTGATCCCCAACATATTGCTGTCGGCGCCCAATAGTCTGCTTCACTAGTCTACTAGGGGGGGGGGGGGCAGGGTGACAACTGGATCAGCACGTTCAAGTTGAGCGCCTGCAGAAGGGCTTGAGCCTCCAGTGCCGGTCTGCTGTAGCTTCTCAACATAAGTATCCAGAACCTGTACAAGAATCAAGATATCAAGCAGGACATCAAGATAATAAAATAAGGGATCTCAAAGTAGACTGAGGCTTACTCGGGCTCGCATAGTGCCCTTGTTATACGCCTTTCTGATCAACGAGTCATCCTGAAGGATACCCCCTTCAAACATTTTCGATAGGCGTTTCTTATGAAGTTCACCAATAACGGGTCGGGCACCTCCCTGGTTTTGTCATTATTAACATAGTTCCATGCCGGGTGACTTTGAAGCTTCAGGGGCTGCACTCTGCGAATTATGAAGCTTTTAGCAATGGTGATTCCATCAATGCCTTCAGCCTTCAAGTCAGCTATCTTCTTCAACAGAGCGACCACCTGAGGGTCGGTCAGATCAGGCTTCTCAATCCATTGAACCAGGGGAATTGCCTTGGCACCAGTGAAGTCGGTAAGAACAGGGGGAGGGTTGTCACAGTAGAACCACTCATCCTTCTAGTTCCTGTTTCCAGTCTTCAATGGCACATTGATGTAGGCTTCCTTCTTGTGCAACTAGAAGCCAACGCCGCCTATAGCTACTTGATTGTCCTTGGTTGGTAGCAGTCGGAGGACGAACAAATGGCAAAATAGGTTGAAATGGGGGAGAATGCCCAAAAATGCTTCACACATGTGCACAAAGATGGTGATGTGAAGAATGGAGTTGGGATTGAGGTTGAGAAGCTCAATCCCATAAAAGAATAGGAGCCCGCGCAAGAAGCTGTAGTAGGGGACTCCAAAACCATGCTCGAAGAACGAGCGGAGCACAACAATCTGTTTATGAATGGGGATGGGGTAAGATTCACGGGATACCTTCCAGTCGACCCGAACTTGCTCTGGAAGGATGTCGTCGACCACCATCTGGTTCATATCAGCTTGGGAGAGGCTGCTCTTTGAGAACTCCCAAAGCTGCTCCGGAATGTCGATCTCCGACAAAGAGGACGTGGCGGCGGCGGTGGAAGTTGCTGGAATTGAGGTGGAAACCTTCTTGCGACCCATGGCAATGGTTGTTTTGGGCGTAGTGGATCAAGCGCCGAACCCTAGCGGAAGCTCGGGGGCTAAGCGCGGCGAGATCTGCGACGGCCTGAAGCGAAGCACTAACCCTAGCCGGAGAAATAGAGGCGTCACTGAGAGCAGAGGAGGCGCAAGGAAGACGAAGAGTTCGTGTGCAAATGCAGCGTGGACTGAGAGTCAACTTGACGATGCCCTTTTATACACCCGCTTTTTGACCTAAGGATCCCATGGGCCAGAATGGGCCGTACAGTGATGCAACTTTTTGATTAATCAAAAGATTAATTAAGGGCCTTAAACATATTTAGGGTCTAAGACCTTGAGAAGTAAAACTCGAGGGCTTCTTTGATGAGAAGCATTTTTTAACCATATCTACATGATTTGATGATCATGTAGCAAAGGACTTGATGGTCATATGGATATAAGTTCAAAGGTTATGGTATTGATTGAAATCAATAACTAAATTGCCAAAATTGGACTTATTAAAAGATAGAGTGACCAATTATTAGGGAAAGGCTATATTATGATTGATGTCATTTAGCTTAATACCATTATATGATTGATGTCATATTGGTTCACATGAATTGAATATGATTGATATCATAAAATTCAGACCGACCAGTCACTTGGACATGGTGTATATCACTCGGCCTTTTGGATAATCGGCCGGCAAGGTTGAAACCTTGCAAAGTGAGCCACTAGTTTGATGACTAGAGGTCTGTTAGACTTAGACTTGATGGTTTGAGTAAAATACCTACAAAATAATAAGAGCTAATATAATTAGACTCTTGCATTATTTGTTAGTCTCCAAATTATACAAGAGTCTGGGGCTACACCTGATCAGGTGCACCTGACCGGTGCACTAGATCTATCATGAACTTCCATAAAGAGGTCTTCCTAATTTATGATCTATATTGAACATCACTCAGAGAATCAAAGCTCAAAATCAGGAAGCACTCGGGGGCTGCTGTGGGATACTTGCTCTATGGGTATCCTCAGACAAGACTAAGTCGGTAGCCGACCGGGTACTTCATCAACAAGGAAGCCGACCGACTCGAATTGGAGCACAAGGCATTTAGAGATAGACTTTCCATGTAAATATTTATGGATTACGACTAGGACTCTTCATGTACCCCCCTGCCGACCGGATATATAAGGCGGGAGGGTATCCCCCATCGGTGGAAGGGACAGACGATAGACAACAGACACAACATCAATACAATCCACAGGACACAGGACGTAGGGTTTTTACTCTCTTCGAGAGTGCCTGAACCTGTATAACTCGGCGTCTTGTGTTACCATCGTAGTTCTTAGTCTCGACGTAGCCCTATATATTTACTGCCGATCTCAAACTTCGACAATAACGATAGTTTTGAAGCAACCAACAAAAAATAGGTTCAATAACATACTTATTCAAATTTCACATTCTTGCTTAGTATTAATGTCTATTCATGTATATTGGCCTGAATGCATATCTGAATGCTCCCCAATGAACACTCGAATGTCGTGGTGCAATTCGCGGGCATGGCATGATTGCTTGATGCTACGTACATGGATGATAATGCATATGCAATGATGTAGTTGCATAATGACATGTTGCACATGAATGATGCTTGATGGTGCATATGTCATAATGCATATGTTTGTACATGCACATATGAATGATTGCAATAAGGTGCAGATGATATAGTGTATTCATGATGCTTCATGCATATTCCTAATGCACATGAAGAATGGTGCAATGCAATTCTGGATATTGCAATGCAATAATTTAATGATGTATATTATTGAGTTGTATAAATGCACATGATTTATAGATTCAAAATTTTATTTGCTTGAGCAAGAATATGACATAGCATAAGAGAAACATTACAATAATAGCTTTGCTCAAGGAGAGGGATCCTCAAGAATTGATAACAAGAGAAAGTAGTCTAGAAATTTAGATACAATTATCAAAGAGTAGCGGTCTAATATGGTTAGGAAAAAATTAGTTGAAAATAGCGTTATCGAATCTGTCTTGACCGCCAACAGCAGTCAGAAGAACCAAAGCTGACAGAACTGGGTGCAAAAAAATCATTTCACTTGACACCAACCTTGTAGGGGACTTGCATAGATTCCCATCATATATTTGCACATCTTCATTTGATGAGTAGAACTCAAGATATAATTGCTTGAAGTTGATTCTAAAGTGCTGAAATTCTGCTCTTACATACTCTGTCTTCACTGGCAGTCAACACAAAAGTCAAAACTACTCTTTCTGGGTGCAGAATTAGTATTTTGGGTTTATACCAAACTTATAGAGGATATTCATAGATTTCCAACTCCGTCTCATACAGCTTCATAGAACCAGTGGTTTAGGAATTATGAATATTTAAATTTACCGGTCGACTACTGGAATTCTTCTCTGGAAAGAAACAGGTTTGACTGAAGATGGGCTTTAAAACCTAATTTCTGGACTCCAAATTACAAACGTCAGAACACAAAAGTTGTAGATAATTTCGCATCCTTTCCAGAGGATATTTGAACACAAAATTTGACTTAGTATTTTGGGAGTTATGCCTTTCTGAACCTGACTGCATTTTCTGAACTTTGAGTTTCAGAATCTTAACAAGTCAGCTATTACAAATTTTAACAAGGCCAAATTTTGGAAACAAGGTACTGTATATTTTGAACCATTTATGAGTGATACATTAGGATAATTTTGTGCATGGTTTTACTCTATTTGCATAATTTATTTATCACACTTTTGATGTATGTTTTGTTAAATATCAAATGCAAATGAGCATGCAATGGTATGACAATTTGTCATCCTATCGTTCTCACCAACATAAAAATTGGCCAATATAGCAACCATATGTGACCTTGAGGACAAACACGGTCTCTCAACATTTGGTTAGTCATTTTGTTAACGTGCTAAATATGTGTGGTTAGCATACTGCAGAAGATATATTTCAGAAACAATATATCAAATAGAAAAGAAACAAGACGAAAATGATCCATTGTTATCGCTCGAGGGCAGGAGCACTGATGTTTATCGCAATCAACCCACGTTCACACCTTTGTGCTAACTTTCCATGCTTTCATCCCCATGGCAGAATGCATACCTTCGTTGGAGATATCGTAGATGTAAGTATTTAAACAAATAATCTCCTACAGTTAGCTTGTCACATAAACCATAGCTAATAACACTTATAAGGGCTTACTAACTCGTACCTCACCATATGTGTGGCTTTTAAAAATAATGCTCATTAGTGTGGTACTAGCCCCGATCTAGCTCAGTTGTGACATCACTACCTTAAGAATGAGGGGTAGTCAAAGGATCGACCATCGGGTGACATCTTAATGAAGCAAGAGTCCGAAAATAAACACATATGAGCATAATAAAATAGTGTGTATTGTTAAAATTGAATTATTACATCTTTGGTTCTGATTTGAGTATGTAATCAAGTTTTAAACTTGGTAACATAAATAGTAGAAGTGATACATCTCACGTTAGAATAGCTTCAACAAAACAACATAGAGCAATGCCTTGAGCAACTAATATGCAACAAGTCTTACCTGTCAAATTGGCACGCTAAGGCCGACTTCTAGCATGCAAGAGGCTGACCCACTGTTGTTGGAATAATTGCAAAAACAACACTAATAATTAATCCTTATTTTCTTATTTTAGCCAAGTTAATAGAGTTCTTCCATAAAATAAATATTGTGCAGCTATACTATAGCAAACAAGGTTGTAAATACAATTAATTGATATACAAACAACAAATATAATCATCATCATTCATGTTGTTACCATGGTATGTCAGCGATCTCACAAGTGGTACTCAATAACCACAAGGGATAGCAACTTCAATCAATTTTCATCCTGTAGAAGAAACCCAAGCACACGACATACCCACACTCACATAAAGTCATGTACGACCACATTTTACAAAACACCATAGAGCCGGGCCAAGGCCACCTCTCGTGAGTACACGTCACCCCATGCGATGCCCACGCTAGAGCTATCCATGAGTAGCATGTGCATTCTCCCGTCCAACACATACCCAAATTCCACCATAACCATCTTCATTACTAAAAGAGAGGTTGGGTTGCCATCCAACACTAAGATAATCAAGTTACATCGGTCTCCCAGTTCCCATATAAATGTATGTACTTGGTACTGTTCAAACTTGATCATAGGTCCATACAAAATGGTCCTTAATCGACACAAACGGGGTTATGGCAAACAAGACAAATTGTCACCTCAACCTACACATGCACTTCCCTGTTCCATCTCAAATTAATCTGCCATGATCATGTGAGAGTTATAGGTAATAAATCCTAAATCATCCTATATCGAGTAGTCTTCATACCACTCAATTTTTACTACCGTGACTATTAAGCATAGTAAAATCTAACGACTAGTTGTACAAGTGAAACCTTACCATAGGACTTATTTTTCCTGCTTGCAACTAGGTTTTCAATCATGTCCTACAATTAATGCACAATACATGACACACATACATGTGAAATAAGATAAAACTTTGAAAACATAGGACTGCAGTGGGGCTTGTCTTGGGGTCGAAAAATGTTAGCATACACAAAGTTATAGCCGATCCATCATCTACCTCTAGGGCACCAGTCTTCTCATCCTTGTTACCAGCTCGTTTTCTAGTAAAATAATGTACGATGCAAGTCAAGAACATGACATGATAAGGAGGCTCATAGAACTTATTCTGTTAATGATGCAATGACACAATGCATATGAGTAGGTATTGAGCATTATCATATAGTGTTAAATTATTTTACTATACATATTTACTTGCTTGACATGCAAGATTGGTTATGCATTGTAACCGACAATAATAGAGCAACTTTAGCAATATAGGGATAACGCATCACAATAAATAAATAATTCATACCAGCAAATGTGCTAAGGTGATCATGAGGATGCCATTATCTTTCTTATGAGACTTGAAAGAAAAGAAAGGATGCAGTCCAATTTCGTGATAAACCTTCAGTTAACATGCATGATCAAACTAATTATGTGAGGGTCTAGCATGACAATGCGTATGAGTTTATTTTACAAGAAAGGTGACTGGGCATTTAGTAAGATAATACTTAGCACGACATGATAAGGTGAGTAAATCTACATTTTTCTATTTTCTTTATTAACTTTCTAATTACAAGGGATGAATTGTTTCCAAACAATGGTGCACTGATTTAAGTATCAAACAACCAAGCATGGACATGCAACATGATCAGTGGCCACTTAATTTAGATCAAGTTTTAAAACTTCAGATGATGTTGCAAGCATGTTCTTGGAAATAAAATGCACATGCATAAATTAGTTAGTTAAGTATTTAAGCTATTACTTAGAGGGAAAGAATTTATGCAATTATTGAACATGGTTCTGTAAGACATAAGCTAGTACGTAAATTATATATTGCAGGGGGCATGACATGAGATCTATATACCAAATAAAGATGGCAAGAACATCAACCAATAATTTCTATTAATTAAAATTGTGCGAACACTAAAATATTAATTGCAGATAAAATACTTGGAATTTAAATATGCCATTTGTTGAGATGCATGGAAATGATGAAATATTCATGAATGCAAAATTAGAGAATTATACTATGGTCTGGTAATGAGTTATAATTTTATTTCTATTTTTAATCATTAAATGTATGCATAAAGAAATATTTGCTTTCAGCGTGTTTTGGTATTTGTATAAAATAGTAGATATTAGAGGAGTTCAAAACATATTTCTATGCAATTTTCTACCAAGCACATATTTTGTATCAATTTTATATTTCCATTCATTTCCTTTGTCCATTTTTAATTACTCAAAAAACAAAATGGCTATTGGGCCACCACTCCCCTAGGTCGGATTTGGCCCTGGCAAGGTAACAACCAAGATTTGGGGTATCAAATAAAGTTCACATTAGATGAGACTTGGCATACACAGAGACCAATATGTGTAGTACCTCATCTTGGATAATGTAGTTCAGTAAGTGAAACTGATTAGAAGTTATTGAATTTCAAACATGCTTAAGTCACAAGGTGACTTAGCTTGGTTTCCAAGTTTGAACTTCACTTTCAACTTGTCTTTGGTATAAAATCCAAAAGGTAATCTTTCTGACTTTATTGATTAAATCCAAAATTATATATTGTTCATAAAGATTGGATCTAATTTAGGACATGCTCTGGTTCAAAATTTCACATATAAAATTTGAATTTTGAGTTTTTAAATTGACAGTATTTCCGGGCTTTGATGATTTATTTGACCCACTTACCAGTGAGATAAAATTACCAAAAATTCTTGAAACTTATTATTTGGGGTGTAGTAGAGATTACGAAATTTATTTGGAGCACTTATATTTAAAAATCTGAACTTCTAGTTCAAGCCATATTTGACTTCAATTCAAATAATATTTAAACTAGGGTTTTTAAATTCTGGTTCTTCCTTTCTGTTCTTTCCTTGGCTTAATAGGGTTCACTCCTAGTGTTCTAAAGCAACATTAGGTGTCACAATCACAGGATTTCAAACACAAAGTTTCTATCTATAGGCATAAGACCAAAATATTATTCTATTGGAGAAGCGTCATCTTGGCGAAAATCTCCGTGGATGTGGTTTCAAGCCTCCTACAAGCACCCAACATCAATGGGTGCTCCTCCACCTTTAGGAGTAAGGAACAGAATCTCGCCTAGTAAGTTCCTCACCCAATATCAATGGTTTCAAACAAAGCAATATTGTGAGGGAGTCCCATTGAGAAGTCTCACAAAAGATAACTATTAACTTGTACAGCTAGCTCATTTTTTTGGAATATAATACCAGGGAAGCTTCATACATACGGTTATCTGAAATTTATATGACGGATGAAATTCTGAATGCAGCTATGTTTAACTGTAACACATGTCAAAAGGATAAAGCAACTGAATTCATGCAAGGTGTTAAGTACTATTAATAAAAACAATCATGCAGGACCATAAGTAAAACTTGAAACCTGTGGATTGAAATTAAACTATAGGACTGTAGGAATTGACCTAGTCTTCCATTTGCATCACTTGAACGTCGGATGTCGGAACTAATCGCAGGCGAGCGACAACTCCACCATCATGGCTCAAGACTGCTTGATGCGTCTGATGCTGTGCTGACGTGCAGAGCTCTAGGTGCGTTAAGAGAGAGGACGGAAACCATGAGAAGGATGATCGCACGGGCAACGTACAAGCCTCGACTTGTAGTCTGGGTGATGGTTGGGCATGCAAGTTCATTGTCCTCGCACTCAGCACAAATGACGAGGAGCACATCCGACGTTGCTAGATGCTCCGCTATGACAACGGCGGTGACAACAGTGGTGCGCAGGCATGGTGGACCTATTGTGCTCGTTCCTGATTTCCTGAACCTGCGTCTCAAATCATTAGTCATTAGTTCCCCACTTCAATCCAATCCAATCGCATCTCACCATCATGCACCTCCAATCCAATCGCATCTCACCATCATGCACCTCCAATCCAATCGCTTCTATTTCCTGGTCCTGCACTCCTTCCACAGGCTTCATGAGCTCGACCTTGGCAATAACCGCCTCCTCGGTGTCTCCATCGACGTCGTGGTCCAGATTTTTCTGGTAGCGTGCAATATCGAAAGTTTGGAACGTGAACATGAGGTAAAGGAAATCACGAAGGAGGAACGACGGAGGAAACTGCGGCAAGAATCGAGCGATGCAAAATTGGAAGAAAACATGTGTGATATATTGACATGTCTTGCTAACTATAGAGGATTGCTGGATGAACTCGAAACAGAAACAAACTTACGTAGAGTACGGCCACCGGAAGGACACTGCAGACACAAAACTTTTGTGTAGACAACCGTACCTAATTTAAAAGTAACAATTCACTCTTATGATTTAAATATAAATTATTTACATAATATAATTATTAGATATATATAATACTATTGATATTTTTTACATGAAAGATCATATTACCATTGGTGCTTCTTAGTATACTATTTTATATATTAAAAGTAATAATTTTTTTAACCATTTTTTACCATATTCTCATCATAAATATGTTATTTAACCTTTAATATTAATGATTTTCATATGTAGTATTGTTTGGGTGCTATGTTGCAAAATTAAGTGAAATAACAATACTCAAATATGAGAAGTACCGATATGAACCCCAACTTACCACGTAAAGAGGGCTTTACATAAACCTATGACACATACAAGACACCTCCGGACCTCCGTGAAACCCAACACAAGGCCAAGGTCCTGGTCCAATGGCTAAATATTTCTAGAAACTTTATCCGGAAGGAAAAAATTAATCCACGCTGTCCAGAAATAGCACTGCCTTGCAACACGATTTTGAACTTCAAGAATTGCTCTAATGAAAAAGGTTAAAACATCATCGAGATATTTTTAAAACATATGTGGACCATATTAATTGGACTTCGGAGCTTGGAGATATAGGCCTCGCACAGAGACCTACATAGAGGAGTCTGAATTAGAACAAATATTTTTGCATTGTATATTTGGAACCAAAATGGCAGGTTCTGGACTTCCATTGAATACCAAAGTTGTAAAACTTTTCGAGGGTTATGAGATAGACTCTGAGTTTGCCTTATTTGAGCTCTGAACAAGGGAGTTATAATTTTTGACATTTAATACTTGACATGGAAAGTACGAAACTGTTTGGATTCAATCTCTAACTCCATAGTGACTTTGGAGTTTCCTCATCCCTACGCACAGTTTCTTCTAATCTTTTGACACGCCAGTTTGATTTTTCCAATTAATAATTAAGCCATTATATTTTGTTGTTTTTGTGCTTGCGACGGAGATTCCCAGTACACCGGTGATTGCTAGCACAAACTGATGCTACGATCCATTGGTATTCTTGTTCTCGATTAAGATGAGGTCACAATCAAGCTAAGCTAAGGGAATGACTGTCAAAAATTCCCTCTCGCTCTAATGTGACTTTTTAACCATAAAATCTTACTCGAGCAACCTACATGCATCATGCGTCTGGCGTCTGATATAGTGAGCCTAGAACCTTCATTGTCGTTGAATAAAAGGATTGCGACCATACTAATAATATTTTACGGTGACATGAAAAGGTTATTATGGGCCTATTAACCAGTGATTGTAAAATCCATACATTTAGGAAAACATTTTACTCGCAACTTATTTAAAAAATGTTGTTATCGTAAAAGGTCATCCTATGTGATCACCAAAAGACAAGGTATGATCAAAATGTTAAAATGGTGATAGTTGGTAAAGTGTCGTATGTTAGTATGTTACATCCTGTAATATAGGACAAATAAGTTCAGGATCCAATATTTCAGCCTTGTGAGGTTACATGATCTAAAAATTTCCATCTACATGAAATTTTTTTATAGTTTATAAATAAACATTTTACTACCCAGGGTTGTGCATATAAAACTAAACACGGTTCCATGTGTGACCATAAGAACTTGGCTTTTTGCACTGAGTGGAGTTGGTTCAGCCGTGCGTTCAAACGTGAGCAGAGGATTTTCTTGTGCTTGTGTACATACTAATGTTTTGTACTGAGTTGAGTTGGTTCTATAATTAAGAATTTATACTAGAGAAACAGTTGGACCCTTATCACAAATATTGGAGAATGATCAAAATGGAGGCCACTCACTAAAAACTGTCGGTAAACATTGGGAATGTTGTAGTGTATACTTCATGCTCACATGAGGTAGTTCCTGCGATCGTGTATTACATCTTAATCATAAAAATTAAAGATAATTAATTTGCAATCATAGTTATTTTATAAATAATATTCACATTTCAAATGCTCAAAACAATTACCTCTGGGTTCAGACCAGTAATTTTTTTGTAAAAAATGTTTCCTAAATGCAATTGCATCGATGGCAAGGGGAGTGCCTTTTTTTATGTGAACCATATTTGTATGTTGGGACCCTGTGAATAAAAAGTGAACAAAACAGCAGAACGTGCATTCGTCTTGTCTTGATTATTCGAAAGTGCGTTCAGACAGTGACAACTGTCTTCTATTGCAATAAAGACACGAATAATGGAATCACAAAAAAATGACCAATTTTACGATCAAGATTGTCCGAATAGCCAACAGTTTAACCACAAAATACTCTTTTTTCCCACCAGATCATAAAAACTGTTATTATAAATCATTACGACAATGGTACAATATTTTGCTTTAAAGTTTTGTGATCATAAAATTAGTAATATTTTACAATTATATGAAAAGGTTTTTATGGCCATATGGACTCGACTGTAAAACCTTTTGTTGGGGATAATTATACTTAAAAGAGAAAATTGTAAAAAGCCAGTTACATGTTCCGGAGGGGGGGGGGGGGGGGTTCATATACCCACATACAAGTACTTTTGTTTCAGTCTAATACTTATAAGTTCCACATAATTCGTATATACCTCCTTAACAATTTTGACTAACTAACGTGGCTCTTAGCAAGCATCCAATACAGTTCTAAATATTTTATCGTAACTAAGTAACTTGTAATATTATATGAATCATACAAATATCTTAATACTTAAGATTTATCCCCTCTACTTTACCCATAATATTTCATAGCATCTTGCATAAATTTTGAAGCTATTGATGATAATCAGGTAAAATTTGATGATGCTATATTCATCTAGATGATAATCACTCTAAAGTGAAACATCTAAATCAATGATAAAAGTCAAATATGATCCATTTTAGCTGGTCAAAGTTGCCAAGTGGGTATATGAAAACTGAGTGTAACTTGTAGGTGTTAGATAGGAACAAAAGTATTTGTGGGTGGGTATATGAACCCCCCCCCCCCCTAAAATGCAAGTGGGTATTTATAATTTTCCCTACTTCAAAATGTGATTGTCCTATCAAAAGTTTGAGAATTACTAAATTTGAAAGATATATGATCTGAGAGTTTGCAAATCAATGAAAACAAATATCGGCACACAATGGCAATAAGTCTTTGAAATATTAACAATCTCCACTAGCTGTTATTTTGCCATGTGCATGCAACACCATTTTGAAAAATAAGAATATAGACGCAACATCACATATTTTATTGTTCAGATTTGAACCATTTGCGTATACCTTGATTTTTTATAACTTGACACTATTTCATGCTTTGTACTCACAAGTGTACGGCCTATAAGTATAAAGTGTACATCTATATATTTCAGAACATATATCTAGACTACGAGTGTAACAATTATGCCGTGCTAATGTGAGTTTTTTCTTTCCCGTTAAACTTCAAAAAAGAAAAGATGATTCTCACAATATACGATTAGATAAACAAGAGTGTATGGACCAAAATGAACAAGAGTGTAGATCTATATGTGTTATGGGATGTCAAAACTCCACTATTATTTTTATGGTCACATATAACAATATTTGCTATCAGGCTACTCTAATAGCAAATAGTCAAGGTTTTAATTGTTACAAACAATAATATTTGTTATTAGAGTAGATAATGGCTGAGAGTTTTTACAATTCACTAGCATCATTAAGAACTCACAAATTACATAAGTGAACTGTGTGGTCGTGATATTCAGTAGAAATTAAACTCAAAATATTTTACAATTACATGCAAAGGTTTTTTATGAGCTCATAAATGAACTCCAGGTTGTAAAACCTTTATTATTGTAAGATAATGTTTTACGATTTGCATGAAAATTCTAACATCTCGGCACAACACCATCTAATTTTTGTACCTCATAATTGTGGCCGCTTGAAAATAGCACTTGCTGTTATGATATGGAAAACAAGTTGCAATGCTTAAAAATGTTTGTATTCTACAAGATGCTGCAGTAATCCATAGTCATATTCTTTACGATAATTAGGAGTAAAAAATTAACCTTTTATGATCAAATATTGTAGGTTTTTGTCCGCATAGAAGGTTGGCTATGCTCAGGTATTCACGTGACCGACTATGGTGCTCACCTTCCAATATTTTAATGGATTCAATCCCAAATTCATGGCTCAATTAGTGGATGATTAAGCTGGCCAATCAATAGCTGAACCGACGGACCTTAACTTGGTGTTGGCGCGCACACACGAAGCCTCTTTATGCCAACGTGGCATGAGGAAGTGACTTAATATATCACACCCTGAGTGTGATTTAGCGCTGCCATATATATATATAACCCTATATAGTACCCTGGGTACTGAATAGCTTATTCAGTCCCAGGCCACAAAGTCAAGCCATATATCCTACTCCCCATGAGCTAGGGACTGGACCCATGCATGTGCATAATTCCTATTAAATATTCATTAATTATGGTTGCTCCCTAATTATGGCCAGATTAATTATGGATGATTTACTTCCTTTTATTTTGTGGCCTTATTTATTCCCTCTCTTTCCTGGTCATGACGAGGGCTTTCTTCTTGCACTGAATCGCAGCCTCGGCATCCCAGTGTATAACAGGTTGTGCAGTTTTACATCTCCATCCGGAAAGCAGTTATTTCATTGATCAAGGTCCACGCGTGTGCATGGAAGAATGCCGATGCGGCCCGAAGGGATGACGGCAGTTTCAACAGTGACATGGTGGCTGTTACAGACCGAGGATTTGCTTCATCAATGTACGTAAGTGGTTCTTGGATTCGAATGACCCAATTTTATTGGTTTTATTTTTTTTCCCTAGCAGTCGGCTTATGGTATCCTTTGTCTTGATTCTTCAGGTGGCTCATGTATCCAAATTCACGAATGAACCTGCACGACAGGACATGAGGAATTGACCTGGGCTTTCGCCTTCATCTGATCCATGCATATTTACTTGTTTAGTGTCGGCTAGTCTACATCTGAATGTTGCATACAAGATGTTCAATTAAATATTATTGTCCATTGTTTTTATATTTGCCAGCGCATACTACATCTACTCCATCCACTAATGACATCCTTGCACTGTGTGACTAAAGAACAATCCGTTGGCCATGACATTCTGCCATGGTGGTGACCTCGCGATGCTCAAGAGCTCCAGGACGGCAACTCGAACTGTCTACATTTCTTTTGGCACATTATTGTAATGGTTAGTTTCACAGTGTAAAGATTGTCATGAAGCAAAATGATTGTATCCACATGCTATGATATAAAATCCCTACCTTTTTTTACCTCAACAATGCAACTTGTTTCTGATTACACAGATGAGATGTATGCTCGCAATGCCTTATTTTCTCTGACATAACATTCAAAATTATGATTTTGTGGCATTAGTTTTTATGCTTGAACAACGCTTACAAACCCTTGAATTTACAGTCCAAATTACAAGTATTTATGGTATAATCTAACTAATTTGTGTAAGCAACCCATGTTAATATTACGATGTCAACTAATACTTTTATCAATCGTCATTCATGAACTTTATGATCTTACATTTTGTCATTAAGTAATTTATTTTTCTTGTTCAAATTTATAATTTCAAATCACTAGTTTTTTACAACCAATACAAATCATACTAATCTTTCTAAGTAACTAGAAACATTTCTATTATTCACATTGGAGAAACTATACCATAAAGTTTTTATGGTCATGAGTTAACTGGCACATAAAAATGTTTTTTTTGTAACCATAAATTATTATACAGTTTAGACCATAAATTGTTATCTCAGTTGACTAAAGTATTGATTATTCTGTGATCTTTTGTAACCGTAAATACCTATTTGAGCAACTGTAAAAATTATAGTCTTCCATATGTTCATGTATCATCCAATTAAGTCATGACCATGAAACCTTTATGGTTGTACGATAATGTGTTTACTACCAAAGGTTTTGGTTGTATAAACTAATACTATTTTATGGTTTTGTCTCATGAAGTAAAATGTTGATATTTATACGTAAAACCACCACTCTCCTAACTATCCAATCCTTTACTATCACACAAGCTAGAATTTGTGCAATAAAAATGATGTGTTCATGATTTAAGGGATCAAACTTTATGTTTAGTAGCACATGTATTTTTCCCCAATAATTGACACCTTCAATTCGTCATGCTTACTGATCCTATGCATTTTGTATATTGACATTTTGGACATGATATACATACCACAATATAACAAATCAAAGCTAGAAGTGTATGTATCTTATGATTATTATTTATACTACATATGTATTATTTACAAATAATAAAAAGTGACCAAACTAGGTGGAAAAAAATGTGCTCCTATGGAGATTATTACAATAGTCAGAGGACAAATTTAGCAAGAGGGGCTTGATGAACTCATGTACAGACATCCAAACCTATCTGACTTTGTATGAGACATTGAGTTAGCCGATCTTGAGAGCTAATATGACATAGACATCTAAGTCCGCAACTCTTTATGATGTTAAACAATAACATTTTACTATACTTTACATGATTTTAATCTTTAATTATCAGGTAAAACTTAAAATTGTTATATTACAGGTATGAAGAATAATTTGAAGCAAAAGTGAAAGGAACTATCACACAAACCTGCACGATCAAGGAGAAGGAATATAGGACACCTAATCATCAAAAGTGTTGATCTAATTAAAAATTGTTTTGTTAGATGAACAATTTTACAAGGGTCTTTTATGATTCCTTATGACTAATTTTTATATTCCAACAGAACAATTTTTATAATTCGGACATGTTATAAATTAAAGAGTTAGTTTTTACGATTCACCATATCTACTAGAAAAGACAATATGTACAAGGTGTCCTAAATCATGAAAACACATAAACTTGAGTGGACAAAGATGATTTCTGTCACACAACACATGTCACACGATAATGGTAGTGACCCAGCTGTACAATAATTGATCCTATCAAGGTCGTATAGGTGAATTGTAAAATATACATCTACAAATATAAAATGCTCACATATTAAACTATAAAACTCTCATGCTTCGGTAGTAGAAACATACATATTTTCTATGCAAAAAAAAGCAAGAGACTTCTTTTGCTGAAAATGAAAGGAACTATTTGGTACCCAGGGTATTGAATAGTTATTCTGTACCTGGGTCCGAACCGCACTCAACCAGCGCCTGCGCCCACCATGCTGACCGCACCAGGATATCACACATGCATGCATGCAAAGTAACTACCACCCGTGCATGCAAATCAATTCTGCATTAAAATATTATTACTCTGAGCTGGCGGTGCCTTTCATTGTTTCCATTTATTCTTTTATAATATTTATTCATGCAGACTCCTATTAATAATTCATTTTCAGCAAAAGAAGTCTCTTGCTTTTTTTGCATAGAAAATATGTATGTTTCTACTACCGAAGCATGAGAGTTTTATAGTTTAATATGTGAGCATTTTATATTTGTAGATGTACATTTTACAATTCACCTATACGACCTTGATAGGATCAATTATTGTACAGCTGGGTCACTACCATTATCGTGTGACTTGTGTTGTGTGACAGAAATCATCTTTGTCCACTCAAGTTTATGTGTTTTCATGATTTAGGACACCTTGTACATATTGTCTTTTCTAGTAGATATGGTGAATCGTAAAAATTAACTCTTTAATTTACAACATGTCCGAATTATAAAAATTGTTCTGTTGGAATATAAAAATTAGTCATAAGGAATAGTAAAAGACCCTTGTAAAATTGTTCATCTAACAAAACAATTTTTAATTAGATCAACACTTTTGATGATCAGGTGTCCTATATTCCTTCTCCTTGAACGTGCAGGTTTGTGTGATAGTTCCTTTCACTTTTGCTTCAAATTATTCTTCATACCTGTAATATAACAAATTTAAGTTTTACCTAATAATTAAAGATTAAAATCATGTAAAGTATAGTAAAATGTTATTGTTCAACATCATAAAGAGTTGCGGACTTAGATGTCTATGTCATATTGGCTCTCAAGATCGGCTAACTCAATGTCTCATACAAAGTCAGATAGGTTTGGATGTCTGTACATGAGTTCATCAAGCCCCTCTTGCTAAATTTGTCCTCTGACTATTGTAATAAGCTCCATAGGAGCACATTTTTTCCACCTAGTTTGGTCACTTTTTATTATTTGTAAATAATACATATATAGTATAAATAATAATCATAAGATACATACACTTCTAGCTTTGATTTGTTATATTGTGGTATGTATATCAAGTCCAAAATGTCAATATACAAAATGCATAGGATCAGTAAGCATGACGAATTCAAGATGTCAATTATTGGGGAAAAATACATGTGCTACTAAACATAAAGTTTGATCCCTTAAATCATGAACACATCATTTTTATTGCATAAATTCTACCTCGTGTGATAGTAAAGGATTGGATAGTTAGGAGAGTGGTGGTTTTACGTATAAACACCAACATTTTGCTTCATGAGACAAAACCATAAAATAGTATTAGTTTATACAACCAGAACCTTTGGTAGTAAACACATTATCGTACAACCATAAAGGTTTCATGGTCATGACTTAATTGGATGATACATGAACATATGGAAGACTATAATTTTTACAGTTGCTCAAATAGGTATTTACGGTTACAAAAGATCACAGAATAATCAATACTTTAGTCAACTGAGATAACAATTTATGGTCTAAACTGTATAATAATTTATGGTCACAAAAAAAACATTTTTATGTGCCAGTTAACTCATGACCATAAAAACTTTATGGTATAGTTTCTCCAATGTGAATAATAGAAATGTCTCTAGTTACTTAGAAAGATTAGTATGATTTGCATTTGTTGTAAAAAACTAGTGATTTGAAATTATAAATTTGTACAAAAAAAATAAATTACTTAATGACAAAATATAAGATCATAAAGTTCATGAATGACGATTGATAAAAGTATTAGTTGACATCGTAATATTAACATGGGTTGCTTACACAAATTAGTTAGATTATACCATAAATACTTGTAATTTGGACTGTAAATTCAACGGTTTGTAAGCGTTGTTCAAGCATAAAAACTAATGCCACAAAATCATAATTTTAAATGCTATGTCAGAAAAAATAAGGCATTGCGAGCATACATCTCATCTGTGTAATCAGAAACAAGTTGCATTGTTGAGGTAAAAAAAAAGTAGGGATTTTATATCATAGCATGTGGATACAACCATTTTGCTTCATGACAATCTTTACACTCTGAAACTAAACATTACAATAATGTGCCAAAAGAAATGTAGACAGTTCGAGTTGCCGTCCTGGAGTTCTTGAGCATCGCGAGGTCACCACCATGGCAGAATGTCATGGCCAACGGATTGTTCTTTAGTCACACAGTGCAAGGATGTCATTAGTGGATGGAGTAGATGTAGTATGCGCTGGCAAATATAAAAACAATGGACAATAATATTTAATTGAACATCTTGTATGCAACATTCAATGCAACATTCAGATGTAGACTAGCCGACACTAAACAAGTAAATATGCATGGATCAGATGAAGGCGAAAGCCCAGGTCAATTCCTCATGTCCTGTCGTGCAGGTTCATTCGTGAATTTGGATACATGAGCCACCTGAAGAATCAAGACAAAGGATACCATAAGCCGACTGCTAGGGAAAAAAAATAAAACCAACAAAATTGGGTCATTCGAATCCAAGAACCACTTACGTACATTGATGAAGCAAATCCTCGGTCTGTAACAGCCACCACGTCACTGTTGAAACTGCCGTCATCCCTTCGGGCCGCATCGGCATTCTTCCATGCACGCGCGTGGACCTTGATCAATGAAACAACTGCTTCCCAGATGGAGATGTAGAACTGCACAACCTGTTATACACTGGGATGCCGAGGCTGCGATTCGGTGCAAGAAGAAAGCCCTCGTCATGACCAGGAAAGAGAAAGGGAATAAATAAGGCCACAAAATGAAAGGAAGTAAATCATCCGTAATCAATCTGTCCATAATTAGGGAGCAACCATAATTAATGAATATTTAATAGGAATTATGCACATGCATGGGTCCGGTCCCTAGCTCATGGGAGTAGGATATATGGCTTGACTGTGTGGCCTGGGGACTGAATAAGCTATTCAGTATCAGGGTATATAGGGGTTCTATATATATATATATATATATATATATATATATATATATATATATATATATATATATATATATATATATATATATATAGTTATGCTATATCACTCACTGGGTGTCACATAATATGTTACTCCCTAGCTACTTTGCACTGAAACCAAACCAGCCTGCACTCCACTGACCGAGCCACATATAATGCATGGATATGTGCAATGCTCATTACTTTGAATTTTCATTACTTAATGCCTCCATCAGTATATGTATTAAATGGTAGCCATGATTCACGTGAGACTTTATTCCTTCCTTTTTATAGCCATCGGCAACATCACTATTCTCTCCATTTTTTTCAGTTCCTCCCTCCCTTGCATGCAGGAAGACAGCAGCTCTTGAGAGTTGAGATGCACCGGAGGCTTGAATCCGGACGGCAGCATGCGGCGCCACAGGAATGTGCCAACGTCCTCTACAAGGTTGCACAGGAACGTGTGCCAATGTCCTGGATGTCCAGTTTTTTCTATAGCAAATTCAATTTGCTCAAAGATTTAATAGCTTCTGATTGCTTTTCTGCTTCTCTCGGATTGAATCTGTAGGTTGTTCTTGCAACGGCGGCGCATCGGAGCAACGTCAAGGCCATCGTTATGTACCAGCACAGAAGGACATGGCACCAACAACAGCCAAGTATCCAAATATTGTGATTATAAATTCAATTTCCTGGTAGGTTTAATAGTTTCTATTTTTTTTTGTGTGTTTATCTCAGATTTGCATGCAGGTCCAAATGATCTGCCAGCCGGATGGAGGGTACAAGAAAATATCCCAATTAGTGAGTCAAGAATGGAACAAAATGTACAAGCAAAATGTTCATGGTCAATCTGCAAGTCTTCATGGCTGCTATTATCATGCTGCAGCAGGGAGACTCTAGAAAATTGTGGCTTCTCAATTTGGCCTTCATCACCTTGATACCAAAGAAGCCGGAAGCAGCACATCCAAAAGACTTTTGACAGATTAGCCTAATTCATATTTTTGCCAAGTTGATCACAAAAATCTTGGCTAACCGGTTTGCTCCATATCTCAACTCTCTAGTGGCTGCCAATCAAAGTGCTTTTATTAGAGGACGTTGCATACATGATAATTACATGCTTGTGCAACAAAACATCAAATCGCTTCACAGGCGCAAGGTACCGAGTCTTTTTCTCAAGCTGGATATTTTAAAAGCTTTCAACTCGGTTTGTTGGCCTTTTCTTCTTGAAATTCTTGCTCATTTGGAGTTTGGAGATGGATGGCGCAATCTTGTATCTAATCTGCTCCGAACATCATCAACACAAGTCCTGGTGAATGGAGAATTGGGTGAGACCATAAGATATCAACGTGGACTCCGTCAAGGAGACGCGCTCTCCCCATTGTTATTTATCTTGGTTATGGATGTTCTTAACAGTTGTTTCATCAAGGCGGGAGAGCTTGGACTGTTGGAGCCCTTAGCTCACCGAAACCCCATTCAGCGAATATCTTTATACGTTGATGATGTTGTCCTATTCATTAAGCCTTTGGAGATGGAAATGGAATTGACAATGAGCATACTTGGCAGTTTTGGTGAAGCTTCTGGGCTGCACACCAATCTACAAAAAAGCTGCATCATTCCTATACAGTGTGAACAACCACAAGTTGAGACAGTGAGCACAATTCTCCCATGCACGGCTGCTTCCTTCTCATGTACATATCTCGGACTACCTATATCCAACAGGAAGCTAACCAAGTCAGATTTATTGCCATGGATTGAGAAAGTAGGGGATAAATTACCAGGATGGCAGGCGGCCCTCATGAATTTGGCAGGCCGTACTGCTTGGGTTAAGTTTGTTCTCTTGGCCATTCCCATCCATCTTCTAATAGCGTTCAATGTGCCAAAATGGTTTATCCGGGCAGTGAATAAAATCAGACGTGGCTATATATGGAAGGCAGGCTTATTGCTAATTGTGGCAGCAGTAGGGTGGGTTGGGATACAGTTCAACGACCTCTTGATCTTGGTGGCCTTGGGGTTCTTAATTTGGAGGTTATGAGTTGGGCTTTACAGATAAGATGGTTATGTCTCCGAAAATCTGATCCAAACCGACCCTGGCAAGGACTTGATTTTCATATCAACCCAAAGGCAATGGCTCTGTTTAATGTTGCAATGGAAACACATGTGGGCAGGGGGGGACACAACTAAGTTCTAGACAGATAAATGGCTTATGGGCTATTTCAGATTTAGCACCGCTGGTTTTAGCATCGGTCCCTACCAAGTTTCAAAAGCAGCGCACAGTGGCTCAAGCACTACTAGACCATTCATGGCCGCGCGACATTCAAGGGGGTCTTTCTCTGATTGGGTTGTTTGAGTATTTTCAGCTGTGGGAGGCGGTGCATGAAGTGGCTCTAACCCAAGAGGATGATCTGCATATTTGGCGACTAGATAGCTCGGGTGTTTACTCATCCAAATCTGCATATAGAGCTTTTCATTATGGAGCCATCACGTTTGAGCCGTGGCTGCGGCTTTGGAAGTCCTGGGCACCACCTAAATGTAAGATGTTCCTATGGCTCGCTATACGGAATCGGTGTTGGACAGCGGATCGTCTAGCCAAGAGAGGTTTACCTCACCCAACTAAGTGTCCACTCTGCGGTCAGGAACAGGAGGATGTCCAGCATTTATTGACCTCATGAGTGTTCGCGCGAGAGTGTTGGCACAAGATTCTCACCCCATTGGGATTACAGGACTGTACCCCAACCCGGCGCACCAAAACCCTTGCTGAGTGGTGGAGGAAGACAATGAAACGAGTGCCTAAACAGAAGAGGAAGGGCATCAATACATTGATCATTCTGACAGCTTGGAATTTGTGGAAACACAGGAATTCATGTGTTTTTGAAGGGGCCAGTCCGAACGTAGCAGTCTGCCTTAGAAGTTTCAAGGACGAACATCACTTGTGGTGCCTTGCCGGAGCTCAGGGGTTGTGTAGGCTCGGAGCAGGACAAGTAGGGGAGTTGGTTTAGGTCTTAGTTGGGTGTTTTTAGGGTCAGGCCTTACCCTCTAGGTGCTTTCATATCAAGTACAACATAATGTTAACTCTCAACCCCTCACAGCTCGGTCAGGAGTGAGGCAGTGGTGTTTGTACGGGGCCATTTTTCCTCTCAATACAAAGATATGCAGCTCTCCTGCGTATTCGAGAAAAAAAAAAGTTGGTACAATTAATCGTTGCATGGCTGGTGAAACATGCATGTGTGGTGAGTATTAGGCAGGTGGATAGGGTGGCTAGAGTGTGACTTAATATACCACACCCTGGGTATATATATATAGAGAGAGAGACACTATTCTACATCCTAGATCCGAATCCATGTATTTAGTTTCGAAATGAATTGGAGAATTTAGTATGTAAGGGTTTGGTCCCTTAGAATCCAACATATTCTCCTTTGGTGATAGAAATCTATGGCAAATCCAAGAATTTAGTGTGCCAACCAGTTGGAGAATTTAGTATACCAACTAGTTGAAGAATTTAGTGTGTCAAGCATTTGTAGATTTTAGTATACCAAGAGTTGGAGAATTTAGTGTGTCAAGCATTTATAGAATTTAGTGTGTCAAGCATTAGTAGAATTTAGGGTTTGGGTTGCGTTTGTATCTGTTGGTTGGGTGTGGGTGTAGAATAGCTTATTCTACACCCTGGGTGTAGAATAGTTCTACCCCATATATACACACACTATTCTACACTCGGGTGTAGAATTTATTCTACACTCTAGATCTGAATCCATGTATTTAGTTTGGAAATGAATTGGAGAATTTAGTATGTAAGGGTTTGGACCCTTAGAATCCAACATATTCTACTTTGGTGATAGAAATCTACAGTAAACCCAAGAATTTAGTGTGCCAACCAGTTGGAGAATTTAGTGTGGCAACCAGTTGGAGAATTTAGTGTGCCAAGCATTTGTAGAATTTAGTATATCAAACATTTGTAGAATTTAGGGTTTGGGTTGCGATCGTATGTGCTGGTTGGGTGTGGGTGTAGAATAGTTCTACCGATATATATATATATATATATATATATATATATAAAATCTATTAATTGAGGTGCAGTTGTCCAGTTCGTGTCCACAAAGTTAGAGATTGAATCTAAATCGGTTTCGTACCTTCTATATCAAGTACGGAATTTCAAAAATCATAACTCCCTCGTCTGGAGCTTAAATTAAGCAAACTCGGACTCTATATTATAGCTCTCGAAAAGTTGTACAACTTTGATATTCAATGGAAGTCAAGATCTCGCTTTTTTATTTCCAAATATACGATACAAAAATATTTGTTCTGATTCAGACTCCTCTACGTAGGTCTCTGTGCGGGGCCCATATCTAATAGCTCCGAAATCCAAATAATATGATCCACATATATTTCGAAAAGGCATCAACTAGATCTACAACTTTAGTATTTTAACGTTTTCCATTAGAACAAGTTTTCAAGTTCAAGATCGGGTTGCAATATAGTGCTATTTGTAGACTGCGTGAATTGATTCTTCTTTTCGGATAAAACTTCTAGAATATGATAAAAAAAATATTAAAAAAGTTGTTACTTTTGACGTATAAAATGGTATACTAAGAAGCACCAACGATAATACAAATATGATCTTTCATGTAAAAAATATCAATAAAATTGTATATATCTAATAATTATGTTGTATAAATAATTTATATTTAAATTATAAAGAGTATTTTATTTTTTAAGTCCGTAGCAACGCACAGACACTTTTGCTAATATATATATATATATATATATATATATATATATATATATATATATAGCACCCGGTCTATGACCATAAATATTCACCCCGCAGCCATAAACTTTCCATCGTTGTGACCATAAAATTATGGCTTGCAATCATAAATTTTTCCCCTTGACCATAAACTATCTCTTGCAAGCGTAATTTTTTTACAGTGTGCATAAATGTTTCTAAGTTCATTCCCACAAGCATAAATTTTTTGACCGTGACCATGAAATTATCCAAAACTTATTTAACACTGGTGTTGCTAAATAGGAGTAATTCCATTCTACTTTCAAGTGTAGTTATTCCCACATTCAAAAAACCATGTTGGGTATGTGTTTATACCTATTTATCATTTTTGAGTATGTACATATACTTAAAACAATATATTTGAGAGTGATAACCATAAATAAATTTCAAGGTACTTCTAGTTATAAACATATGAACATATATCGCATTTATTGCTATATAAAAATGAGTATATTTACATACTTCATGTATACCAATAAAAAAAAGTGAAAACGTATTTAACATTGGTGTTGCTAAATAGGAATAATTTCATTCTACTTTCAAGTGTAGTTATTCCCACGTTCAAAAAACCACCTTGGGTATGTGTTTATACCTATTTGTCATTTTGAGTATGTACACATATTTAAAACAATATATTTGAGAGTGATAACCATAAATAAATTTTAAGGCACTTCTAGTTATAAGCATATGAACATATATCGCATTTACTGCTATATAAAAATGAGTATGTTCATATACTTCATGTATACCCACAAAAAAAGTGAGTATATCCGCACACCCTCTAGTATGACTACATATTTAATTTAGAAACCTCAAGTATATATAGATACCACTATTCACTAATATTATTCTATAGAATAAATTTTTATAGTTATGTTTGCTTATTAATATTCAGGACACTATTCAAATTCGAGATACTATTCAAATTGCTCTATTACTATTCAAATTCGAAATTTCTACAGTGTTATTCCATTATCCAGGTGGATTGTGCACTCACTTAGTGCTTGTAACTATTCTGAGCACTTCAAATATTAATTTACTATGGGTATTTATTATGGTTGCTCTTAATCATTTTCTTTCAGGATCGTTCTTTTTTGGCTAGCAAGGCCAACAGACTGCCGGGCGTATAAATTTTCAGTTGTAAAAATCCTACTCGGTACTCACCATACTTCTCGCTAATTTGTTTCAGAAGTAATGAAGTCTTTCGCTATATTAGCTAGTCACAAGTATATGCAGAAAGTTTTTATTGTCTCCCCAGGCAGTTCCACCCGAAGGGAACATTTCTCTATGGCCACACAGGATCCTCCCTAACGCCATGACTCTGGGCTAAAACGAGGACTACCCCATTGAGGTTTCTCCTATAGGGTCCCTAGCATAAAAACTTAATTCATATGCAATAACTAGATCATATCAAGGATTTTCAAAGACGACATTACTTCATTTCTGCAAATATAGCTTACATATGGTTTTTCCTTTCGGAACCTCCGAACACTTAAACATAAGAAAGAAAATTACCTTACAGGTGGTATTTTTACAGTGAAGTTACACTCTCTATTTTACAAGTGGATTCTACTACTACTTGTTGGTGGTGGAGGCAGAAGAGCGATCTGGAGGATTGTAGTGGATGGCTTGGTGACTCTGCGATGGGTGTTCTCTTTCGAAGCCAAGGTCCTCCTTTTATAGTCGAGCAAGCGATACTCCCTTCCAGTTTATTTAGCACATGTAACCTCCGTCTTCCTATATGAAGGACATACATATCCTTCATCTTCCTGTATCTAGGACACTCAATGCGCACTCCTTTTTCTCCTTCTGGTGGCCTTGCATGATAATATTCTTCCTCAACGGCTCACAATGACTTAGGCTACAGGTCTTGTATGCATAGTCTGGACACGCTATATACTATCAACAGTAATCTTTTACCTTCTTATTTTTTTGCCTCATGATTTAATCTATAGTTCCTTTGTCTTACATGAACGTGTCTTGCAGGATTATATCACTATGTCATCATTTTGAGCTTAACTTTGTTATTCAGCAGTATATAGGATCACACCACGCTTCCTATTTGAGAGTATCACTCTCAATATTTTTATGAGTAATTTTATTTTATTAGTAGTCTCACCACACTTTCGCATTTGAGACTATAATTCTCTATATTTTAAGTCTTTTATATTTCATGGGCTAATTCTGTTCGGGTTCTGGAGGTTGCCCATACCCGCCAATATCCATAATGTCTTCATCTAAGAATGAGTTGGTAACTTTGTCATCATATGACTTTTGCATTTCTTCAAATTTTTCTTTTATTTTCTTTTTTAGCTCTTTCATAAGATCTTCTTTTATTTCTTTCTTCCATTTAGGTGCTATTAATTTAAAATTTTCTTCTAGTTTCCAATCAATATATTCTCCATCCAAGGGATCAACTTCTTTTGTTAAACATCCTTTGTATGTCAACTTCATAGGTGTAGTACCTTCTTCTTTAGCCTTTATTCCAATTGGCTCTCTTGATTTTGTTATAATTTATCCTTTAAAGGTATTATTATTCTTTTTTTGAACCAGTCTGTAACTTTGTATATATTCTTTTGCAGATGGTTCAATATAATAATTTTGTCCTATAGCCATTCTTGCTTTGACCAATGCTTCATCAACATCCATGTATTTTGCGAATGATGGAGATAACCTTCTTCTTTCCATGTCTTTATTTAGGATAACAATTTCTTCAAATGATATATATATTCATGGTCATTTCCCATTAAATATCACATATAAAGGTCTTGATTGTATTCTTTCTGGAACTGCCTCGGGAGACGATAAAATCTTTCAGCATATGCTTGTGACTAGCTATTATAGGGAAAGACTTCCTTACTTCTGAAACAAATTAGCGAGAAGTATGTGAGTACCGAGTAAGATTTTTACAACTGAAAACTTATACGCCCGGCAGTCTGTTGGTCTCGCCAGCCAAAAAGAACGATCCTAAAAGAAAACAGTTAAGAGCAACCATAATAAATACCTAAAGTAAATTAATATTTGAAGTGCTAAGAATAGTTACAAGCACTAAGTGCGTGCACAATCCACCTGGATAGTAGAATAACAATGTAGAAATTCAGAATTTGAATAGTAACAAAGCAATTTGAATAGTGTCATTAATATTAATAAGCAAATATAACTATAAATATTTTTTAGATAGAATAATATTAGTGAATAGTGGTATATATATATATATATATATATATATATATATATATATATATATATATATATATATACTATTCTACACCCGGGTGTTGAATAGCTTATTCTTCACTCCTCACATCCAACTAGCCAGCCAGCCAACCGAAACAAACCCATCTGGTGCGACCGAACCAACCCAAACACCACCACGTGCGCTACCGGGCCCGCAGCCCCGTCTCCAGCGTGACCCGTTAGCCCGTCCACAAAACCCATCAAGTTGAACCTGATAAAACATGCCCGCCCCTATGCCTAGCCCCATATGTCATCCATTTCCTCTCCCCACCCCCTCCTTGTCCACTTGCCCACGAACGCGGCAGGGGCGAGGCGAGCGGAGGCAAGGTGGGTGGGCGAGCAGCGACAGCCGCCAACACAGATGGCGGGAGGAGAGGCGAGTCGTGTGGCTTGCGACGGTGATGTGGTGGCTCTACCCTAGCCCGCGCAGGTGGGGAGCGAAGGTGTGGAACCCTAGCCTCGTGCGGGTGGGCGAGCACGGTGGTGCGGGCTTTGTTGAGTGCAACGGAGGCGGGAAACCATTATAGGTGGCACATCCCTTGGACCCGTGCGCAGAACCGTAGCCTCCTATAGGGTGTGCGAGGAAAGTAGAACCCTAGCCCGCTCTTGTGGGCGAGTAGAGTTGACGCAATTTGAAGGACCTGCACCTCATCTTCGTTTTTGACCAGTATGAATCATCCCCCGCCTCGCATCTCTGTTTCCCCTTTGTTTGGGTGCATGTTGATACGTGATTTTGATGCCTGCTGTTTTGATTTGATTTTGTTGCTAGTGGGTAGCGTTGGTGGACATGCTCATATCCAGTTCTGTGACAAGATCTATGGGTTTTGAGGGGCCACCGTTCTTCCATGGTGAATTCCAGGATGGAGGAGCACTGATGGGTTTTGCACTCCTATCCATTCTAGATAGCATCCGTAGCCTCTCCACTACCAAATCCCCTTGGATTTTACGGTTGGTAATCATCGATTTGGTTTCATAGTGTTCGATATTGGTGTGATGGTCAAATCGTGGCTATACCAATCTGTTGGGCGCATTCGTTGAAGGTGCTATGCTTGAGAACCCCATCTGTAGTTTTGTGCAACCCTACTGGGTGCACCGATATACCAATCTGTTGGATACTCATTGCTTTTCATATGACTATTGGATTCAGTAATTTTTAAGCTTCGATAGTTTAATTATTCAGTAATTCTTTTGCTACTTGCTTAGTAATTTTGTTAGCTGCATTACTTTATAATTATTCAGTGATTTTCTTGATACCATGCTCAGTAATTTATTAATCTTCATTAACAATTCAATTACTCAGAATTTTTATCACTATTATACTCAGTATTTTTCCTCAACAGTTTATTATTCAGCAATTCTACTGCTACGTAACTCTGTAATTTTGCAAGGCTCAATAGTTTATAACTATTCTATAATTCTCATTTTGCCTTACTCAGTAATTTTGTATGCCCAATAGTTTGTAAGTAATTTTCCTCCTAACTTACTTAGTAGTTTTGTAAGGTTCAATAGTTTAAGTATGCAATATTTCTCTCTTGCTACATTAGTCCTTTTTGTGAGCTTTAGTAGATTATTTATTCAGCAATTCTCCTGCATTTTTGTTGACATACAACTCTCTAGTTCCTGCATTATTTTTCATAGATGCTTCATTCGGATCATCAAACTTTTCTTTCATGTGTAGTTTGTGCATTCTGTCAGTAATTTTCATCTCTCTAATTACTGACTGTCTTTCATTGGTGTCTCCTGCTTCTTGAGGCATATATTTGAAGACAACCCAAACTTTGTTGAATCTACTGCTTCTTGAGGCATATATTCTTTTCATTGAATAGGGAAAAATTTTCCTGCTGCAGCAAGGTTTAGATACTGTCGAAGCAGAAATAAATACAGATAAGTTATGTATTTGCTTTTTAACCACTAGTAATGCTGTAATATCCTGCATAACTCTCAGTTGTTTATTGCTTTGTTTCTTACATGTTATAATGATTATGGGATCAGTCCCACTTTACCTGTATTGTTGTGTCTCTCAGCTTTCTACTTAGGGCTCAGTTATTTCTGATAAAAACAAATTATCCATGAACCATTGTAGTTCTATCATCAGTAATTTCTACAGTTATGATGGAACACCATCAGGCCTATACTTCCTATTTTTAGATTAATGCTTCATTAATTCTCATTCTATCAGTAATTTAATCATATTACCATTATTCAGTAATTTTGTGTCCTCTCATTCAGTAGTCTCTCTCTATTCCGTGCTTCCGTGCATAATTTAGTAATTTTGTTATTTCTTAGTTCATTATTACAAGTAATATTCCTCCTTGGTTCAGTAATTAAGAGCCATGCTCTTCCTTTCGTGCAAGCTTTAATAAGTTAATTGTTTCTGGGCTCAGTAATAACCTACCATGCATGATTTAGTAATTTCATTGTTTATTGGTTCAGTAATTACAAGCTGTAATTCTTTTCATGCTCCAGTCAGCCATTTTCTTCCAATTGAGCATGCTTTTGTTATTTTATTTTGTTGTCAGTTCAGTTTTTATGAGCCATATTCTTATTTTTGTGCATGCTTTAGTAATTTTGTAATAAGTACTTCTCCTTATACTCATGTTTCAGTAAATCATCCCATTACTGCAGGTGATTCTGATGCCCTAGGGAATTTAGTTCTATTGATACAATATCTGTTTCTCAAATAGTATACTTATTCATTCACCCTTGCAGTATTGTGGGCTGTGGCAGCATGTTCTCACAACAATCTTCCCATTATATTGATTATATTCCAAGACAAGTGACTTTGTACCTTGTATCTCTATTGCCTCAAAGTAGTATTGTGGGCTGTGGCAGCATGTTCTTCATATACAAAGGCACACCAAGCTATGTGATGCATATGAAAATAGGCAACATGGGTAGATCTAAAATGTAGTATAAAAAGTGATTTTCTCAGACGATGTTTGTTGCACAATGGGGTCTTGGCAGTCAACACCTTCATCAACAACAACCCTATGAGCTGTGTGTCCTAGCAGCTCTAAAGATGATTCCTAGTCAGTATTTTAGGAAAGAAATGTAATCAGTTTGTGTCTGTACATATGACATACTATGTAATATGCTTGTCCTTGTACATGTGACATACTATGTGATCAGCTTCAGTAAATTGTTATAGGACAAAATTATTGAAATTTACTCCCATTAGAAAACTGAAGTCTATTCAGTTATTTTTTTTTCTATGGAGTTGTCATCTATTGATGAACGCATAATCAGTGGTGTGCTTGGGTATCCTTGTGATTGCTTCTGTAATTTGCTTCTTAGTTCAACCATTTTGTTTCTACATGGACTTGTTTTCTTACATGTTGGGTTCAATGATTTTGTTTAATGCATACTCAATGGTATTCATGTGACTTGTGTAATCGATGTGGCACATACTATCTTGGTCCATGTAGCTGAATTACTTGATACAAGTCTGATGGATGTGTTTCATGTGGTATAATGGATTCAGGATTAACAAATTATGGAGTGAAGTCATTTTGTCAATCATTTCAATTATCATTTAATGGCAGTAATTCCTTGTGTAACAATATAATCAATAATTTTATTGATTTAGTAATTATTTTTGTAAAGTGCTAGTAATTCTTTGCTTGTAATTTTTTAGTGTTTATTTATTATAGAAAGGAGTTAGAGTATTTAGTATGCCAAGCAGTTGTAAAATTTAGTGTGCCAAGCACTTGGAGAATTTAGTGTGCCTAGTAGTTGAAGAATTTAGTGTTTATTCTTTTTCACTGGTGATAGAATTCGGTGGCTCAACGGAGAATTTAGTGTGCCAAGCATTTGGAGAATTTAGTGTGCATAGCATTTGTAGAATTTATTGTGTCAAGCATTTGTAGAATTTAGTGAGCCAAGCAATTGGAGTATTTAGTGTGCCAAGCATTTATAGAATTTAGTGTATCAAGTATTTGTAGAATTTAGTGTGACAAGCATTTATAGAAATTAGTGTTTATTGCCACATGATTTGGGCCCTTATAATCCAACATCTTCTCCTTTGATGATAGAATTTGGTGGCTCATCGGAGAATTTAGTGTGCAAAGTATTTGTAGAATTTAGTGTGCCAAAAATTTGTAGAATTTAGTACGCCAAGCAGTTGTAGAATTTAGTGTGTCAAGAAGTTGTAGAATTTAGTGTACCAAATATTTATAGAATTTAGTGTGCAAAGTGTCAGTAATTTTTTGTAAGTAATTTTATAGAATCAGTAATTTCTTTTGAATAGTGTCAGTAATTATATGTTTGTAATTTTAATAGAACATGTAATTTCTTTTGAACAGTATCAGTAATTCTTTGTTATTATTTTTATTGTTTATTTATTATATCAAAGAGTTGGAGAATTCATTGTGCATAGGAGTTGGAGAATTTAGTGTGTAATGCATTTGTAGAATTTAGTATGCTAAGTATTTGTAGAATTTAATATATAATGCATTTGTTGAATTTAGTGTGCAAAGGAGTTGGACAATTAAGATTGTCAAGGGGTTGGAGAATTTAGTGTGTCAAGGAGTTGGAGAATTTAGTGTTTATTGCCATATGGATTCAGTAATTTTTTAGAATCAGTAATTTTTCTTTTGAAAGTATCAGTAATGTTTTGTTAGTAATATCTCAGTTTCCATTTATTGTGCCAAGGAGTTGGACAATTTAGTGTGTCAAGGGGTTGGAGAATTTAGTGTGTCAAGGGGTTGGAGAAATTAGTGTTTATTGCCACTTGGATTCAGTGATTTTTTAGAATTAGTAAATTTCCTTTTGTAAGTATCAGTAATTTTTTGTTAGTAATACCTTAGTCTTTATTTATTGTGCCCAGGAGTTGGACAATTTAGTGTGTGAACAAGTTGAAGAATTTAGTGTGTCATACATTTGGAGAATTTAGTGTTTTAAGGGGTTGGAGAATTTAGTGTGTCAAGGGATTGGAGAATTTAGTGTTTATTGCCACTTGGATTCAGTAATTTTTTAGAATCAATAATTTCCTTTTGAAAAATATCAGTAATTCTTTGTTATTAATATCTTAGTCTTTATTTATTGTGCCAAGGAGTTGGACAATTTAGTGTGTCAAGGAGTTAAAGAATTTAGTGTGTCATGCATTTGGAGAATTTAGTGTTTCAAGGGGTTGGAGAATTTAGTGTGTCAAGGGATTGAAGAATTTAGTGTTTATTGCCACTTGGATTCAGTAATTTTTTAGAATCAATAATTTCCTTTTGAAAAGTATCAGTAATTCTTTGTTAGTAATTTCTCAGTTTCATTTATTATGCCAAGGAGTTGGAGAATTAAGTGTGTCAAGGGGTTGTAGAATTTAGTGTGCAAAGAAATTTAGTGTGTCATTAATCTCACTTTGAACTCGTTTGCTACAATGAATCACAGAAAATTTCAGAGGGGTGATGAAATTGCTTGAACCAATGCATTCAAACCATGTGTATAGTATTTGTAGCAACTATAATCAGATATTTTTTAGTGCTTTATGTGGCTTAAGGGATAACTATTTTTGCCTTTTTTGCAAGTTTGTTTTCCATGTACAAAGAGTATCACATTCATATCTACAAGTTTGCATCACTAACACTGAAGTAGTCTATAATCTATCATGCTACAAACTGGACACCAGAGACTCCATTCAACTCCTACCAACAGAGCTTGACTGCATTACATATATAGGATGTCCATCATCATCCTTTTGGAAAACGATTCAACACACTGCAAAAAGAAACAAATTAAGGGCCATAGAGCTATCAAGCATCACACCAGACGATAAAACTACAGTTCCGAATATGTTTAAATGGAGAGATTCAATAATGTAGTTGTTTAGATAGGTGTCAAGAAATCTCAGGAAAATATTGAGAGGACTCCAATTACTTTCTACAAAAAACAGACCCATGTATATCATGGATTCATGGTAACACTTAAGAGATATTCAATAATTTTGATAAACATGAGCCTCAAGCAAACATTATTTTTTTTTCTATAAGACAACAAGTCATGCACACTAGTGTGATGATTAACACTTCAATACATGAATGAATCTATGAAAGCAGACGAGCTATTTAACCAATTTCTCTAGTAATTTTCTCAAGCTCGCTCAAAAAAAAAGTTATTTTCTCAAGCGGGGTTACCTTGTGTGCCTGACGTGCTTGAAGGTGAGTGCAGAGCTTAATTCTTCTTCAAAACCCATTGACTATGAGCAGTGATCCCCAAAATCCAATCGCTGGCAAATGTTTCATTTGGTGTGGAAAAGTACCTCTTTGGCAATATATCAAACACTGTGCTGCACTCCTGCAACAACATGCACGGATGCACAAATTGGACGAACAGTTGGCCTGCACTCCTCCAGAACAGCAAAATGTCAGGTACATGCTTCCATGGATTTGGTCCTGCGTGTAGAAATCACCACCGGTGGGCTTTGCCCGCATGTGGAGTATGCTGCAGTCTCTTGTTCATTTGTCCATCCATGCGAAATGCACACAATTCTGGTGAGGGGCAGCAAGAGGCAACAACATGCACAGATGCACAAATTGGGCGAATAGTTGGCCTGCACTCCTTTACAACAGCAAACTGTCTGGTACATGCTTTTATGGATTTGGTCCTGCGTGTAGAAATCACCACAGGTGGGCTCTGCCCGCATGTGAATTATGCTGCTGCCCTGTTCATTTATCCATTCATACAAAATGCACACAATTCTGGTGAGGGGCAGCAAGAGACAGGGGGCCAGCTACCAAATCCTCGGTAGGGCAAAAATCGTTAAGAGCGCTCGCTTGTTTGTGCATTAAAGCGCAGAGGCTTGAGGTGTGTGGAACCATGGCACGGAAGGTCAAAACCTCATCTGGACCGCCCTTGATGAGATCATTGCTACGGGAGATTATTGCTACGGGAGCACGAATCCTCCAGACGGCAGGCTGGCTTAGCAGGTCATCAAGGTCATTTTCACGGACAACGCCATCGTAGCACGGCTCTGTGAAGAGGCCATCGTTGTTGCCATCGAAGCACGGCTTCGCAGATAGGTATCGGTGCTTGGAGGATGAAGCCCCGGGCCAGGGGAGGAGGTAGCCGCTCCCATGGCGATGAGGCCGGCTCATGGCAACTCCGACATGGGTGAGGTCGAAGGGGATGAATCTTCACAGATCTGCTCACTGCTCTAGCAGCTCACAGAGAAGTAGGCCGGAATCGATGGGCCCCTAGGTGTGGGAGGATCCCACTCCCTTGGCGACGAGGGCCGGGATCGACCGAGAAGCCGGGATCGCCTCGGCGCACGGGTCGTTGCTCCCGCAGTGATGGAGCACAAGCTCGCGGGCTTGGGGATTTGGGGACGGCGCGCGGTGGAGAGAAACGGGTCCTTGGGGACCCGTTAAGGCGGGTAGGATGCGCTCGGGTGTGTGGCTCGGGGACCGGCTCGGTCGCGGTGTTGGCTCGCTCGCCCGGGTGGGTGTAGGTGTAGAATAAATTATTCTACATCCTAGATGTAGAATAGTTGTACTGTATATATATATATATATATATATATATATAACAAATATATTATCTATACCTAATTACAGAATGACCAATTCTGTAGCCAGACCCGATCTACGGACCCGACCAGATCGGTCAATCTGGTGCAGACCCAACTAACCCGACGCGTTTCCCCCGGCCCACTCTCCTCTCTGATTAAATTTAGTCTGAGCCGGCCCACCGAGCGTAGAAATTATCATTCCCGTTGCTCGGCTTCGACAACCGCAGCTCACGCAAGATCCCCACTATCCCCGCTCCTATTTACCGATTGCCCCTCTCGCCCCCGACGAAGGAACTCCACGGGCGCACAGCCGGAGAAGATCGTAATCCAGCTTCTTCCTCCAGTCGCCTCCTGCATCCGCCTCGTAATTGTTAGTTTGCTCCACATATATGCTTATCTCGTCCTGGATTGGTTCATTGCAGTTGCTACAATGTCCTGGGCTCCTGGCTAGGCGGCGAAGGTCCTCCATGAATGGAAATTGGACAACGCATCTGCGTTCCACACACGAGTATCAGGTGCATGCGTGCTCCCCATGTGATTCCTCAACTCGTTTTTACTTTTGCCCAGTTAGTGGATGAATCAGGGGTACATATCCTCCCAACTTATTTTTAATTTCAAAGTTCTTCAGTGCAGTTCCCAGGGGATGCGGCAGGATAGACAGAGGCGCAATGGTAGAGTCAGCCAAATCCGATGAGCGTGCTTCTCGGGATGATTTCCTCATCCTCCACCACACGTGCTTCAAGCCTTCAACAAGAGAAGCGGCCATTTCCTCTTGAACTAACTCCGATTGGAATTTTATGGGTGAGCACCAAATAACGTCCATCTGTTGAGCTCTAATTTCTACCTTTACTGCCAATCCCCTTTCCATTTCTTTTTACATGGAGGATCCACAGGTTTGTCATGCCCATCTCCTCCCTTTACTCTGATTCTGGATCTGCGCTTGGTAAGCCTGTAGTTTGGATACTTGTTGATTGTGATTGTAGTTTCATTCATGGATTTGCTGTTTAATAAAACTATGATGCATGATCTTTGTAATTTCCATCTGTAATTTCCCATGTGGCATAACGATTTGATTTATCCCCATGGAGGATCATCACCAGGAATTATGGCTGATTCCAAAGCACATATGCCTCTGGTACACTGATCTTGTTTTACGGGGACATTGCTTACCATGCAGTGAGTCATTTGTCTCATAGAGACAATTTACTGAATAACTTACAGATTTTGGCTTGCCATTCTTTAACATACACATAAGACATGATAATTTATTATTTCAATTAAGATATGCAGAAAGCAATAATCATGTCATGTTGCTTTTTTTCCTGCTTGCTTTAACATTTTTTGACCTCTTACCTTCAGTGTTTTCCCCATCTCCTGTTTTAAAATGTCTGTAATGTATCTTGGCAATATAAAAAAGTACTAACTGGTTTTGTCGTCGTTCTTTATATTTCTTTCATCCACTTTTGCAGCACGAAGTTACTCGTGGATTTTCTCATGCATCTATTATCATGCAGGAATAAGACTCTGGCTGCTAATTTGTGTGGATGCGAGTGAGAAATAATTTGCTTCCTTCCTTGTCCATACAAGAGAATATTGTAAATAAAATGATTTCATAGGTTTTGGGTAATTAATTATGTCCCATTTCGTAGTGGTACATGATTTCTTGATTATACAACCTGGATATTTCATTCTTAATCATAGATGTTCTTCTGATTATTGCTTATGCAACTTCCAAATTTTATTTCTTTACCTGCTGAATCAGTTTTGTATTTTCTGGATGAAATTTAACTCTCAAGTTGCCATTGTGAAAAGTAAAGGTGTACTAAATGTGCTGCTACCATAATCTGCAAATTAACAGGAGTTATAGGAATTACAGCCTAATACCATATCTGCTCTCTTTGACGGGCAGGACATTTCTAAAGCTACAGCTTTCGATCTAGTGCATGTAGTAGGTAGGTGTTTTGTAGTTCAAAGCTCTGGTGTGTTTCTTGTCATAATTGTGACAGAAGTGAGTCATACACTCTTCTGCTTGCAGAGAGGAGCTTGAAATTACTAAAATTAGTTGCCCATTGTGCGATTTTCTAGTTTGACTATCACTTTCTCATGACAGGAAAGTAGGATTGTGAAAGAAAAAAGGCGATGCTTAAGTATAAGAATCTGTGGTAATCATTTACCTTTATATTATTACGGAAGTATGTATAATTGCTCATGCATCTGAATGCAAAATTGTAATTCTTTTCTCAATAATGCGCTCATCACTAAAATCAGTAATATTCTTTTCCACCCATCAAAGTGGGCACCTAAACCACTGGTGTCTTATGATTATAAAGGTTGTTGTTTCTGCAGTGAAAATCATGGAGGGATGGTGACAAAGTGTGGCTTCACCTCCTATACAGTGCTGTGATTAAGGTGAAGAGAATGTGACGAGCTCTCCAGATGGCCATTGGAATAGTAAAAATGTACTAAATGTGCTCCTAATATAATTTGAAAATTAAGAGGAGCTGTAGGAGTTACAGCCTCATACGGTCCTATCTGCACTCTCTTCATGTAGGAGATTTATAGGTCTGGAACTTTGAGCTAGTGGTATGTAGTAGGTGCTTTCTACGTTCAAGGTGTTGTGTCTTTGATTCTGGACTCATGCTTGTGAATAAAACCATTGATGTGGAATATATACGATTAAAACAAATAGATTATTGTGGTTTGTATCCATTACACTCTGAATAGACAGATGCAATTATATGCCTATTTGCTATCACTTGTTCAATAACTTCTCAATACTTTACAAGACTTGATCCATTGTTGGTTTTCACTGGTCATGGAGCTGCAGCTGAAGTAAGAAGGCAACTATTTGCTTTGGGGTTGCAAACTCAAGCATTAATTGATTTCTTATTCGTTTGTATTTTTTGTTCATTCGAGTTGAGATGTTTGCATATCAATTTGAGCATGATCACATGTTTGCATCAGGTTTGACAAAGAGCGTCTGTGTCAATTTGATATGTGAAATTCTTGCTATAATCTGAATTCTGATATCAAAATTACAAGTTTTTTTCAGTGACCTTTGAAGCACATGTAAATAGATCGAGCAGGGACCTGATATTTGTATCCGACTGCCTTTTCAGATAAAAGGAGCGAAATTTACTATGCAAACTGTCCAGACTCCAGAGTTAACACAGTATGCTCATCGTTCATTAAACATAAACATGCGCTATCATGGATATACCATTTGAGCTTCCTGAACTCGATATGGAACACTGGGAGGTCATTGATGTAACAATAGTTTGTGCATGGAAACTTTGGTACACCCGACATAATAAGTATTTACAAACTAAAAATCATCACATCCCTGAAAAACCATATTAAGTACTACTGTATCGCCAAATTAAAATGCTAACGGTGTCAATATGTGATTGTGCTCCATTCTGATCCTTTCAAAATACCAATAATCCTTCTTTTTATTCCATTTTGCCTTCACAAATGCCTTGCACCTTGTCCTCTTTGGTGTCTTCTCTGTCTTCATTTCTTCCCTTGGCTTGTAAAATTCCCAGTTTCCTTGTTTATTGCAGGAAAACTCATGCACTGTCTCACGTGTCTTGGTTACGCGGACACCAAATCTGGCCTTGATAGCGTAGTAGCAGTAGAAGTGGTGTGCTTCTTCATGGCTCTCAAATCTCAGATCTTCATTGGACACTATTTCTGCTGGCATCAAGGGGTCCTACAAGCCATGCTCTACTCATTAGGTTGCTTGATTTCACAATTGAAAAATTCGTAATAGCATATGATTCTAGCAGACTAATCATGGATTCTATTGTCACTACTCCGATTACCAAGCATATGATGTTTTCAATTTGCAAAGATTGCAAATAATTAGGATCCTTTCTGTGCATACTAAACATTTCATTTTCAGTCTTGTTGCAAAAATGCAATTATGTCATCCAGTCAATTACCACAAACCCGGTTAACAAACGTATGAAGCCTAATTAGATATTGCAAATTCAGTTGACTCCACGTGAGAGTATGTTTTCTCTGGATCAAGTGTCATCCTGCAGCCAGGTGAGATTGCCGCTGGAGGCATCACGGTTGTCCTTCCATTCGTGAGCCCTGCTCCGCCAGTTGCAGCAGCGCTGGTACCCGACGTTAGAAGTACGATTGCTTTTGCTAGAGCTGCAAGTGCAGGAATCCCGGGTGCATGGCATACAACCATTGATGATGGCAACCAGGACGATGTTGTTGTTGATGGCGTGAGGGCCAACGAAGGAAGCGGAAATAAAGTGGCCGAGGCAGGGGAAGCTCTCCTGCTGCCAGTGCCTCCTCCGGTGGCGTACGAGGATTTGGGTGTCCCCATGCTCGTCGCAATGTCGGCAACAAGCCCAACGCGTTACGCCTGATGATAAGGCGTCAATGCCGATTTCTCGCAGCCAGCACCGATCGAGATTAAGGAATGATATTTTGGGCGTTCTCTTCTCCAGATCGTGGATGACTGAGGAACCACTTTGGACCGTCCGCGTGTTTTTGTGTGGTGGGGTGGGGACTCCGTCAGTTGAACCGCTTCAGTCGATTAGAATGTACGACGCAAGCGGCGACCGCTCGGCTCGGGCACTCCCCAATAGATTGCGCGTGACACCGACCTGGCTACAGAATAAACTATTTTATACAGAGTAACTATACTTGGGAATAGAATGGAATTACCCTATATATATATATGTATGTGTGTGTGTAAATTCTCACAATTGAGTCTTTGCATCTAATGCTGCCAATCCCCGCAACCACCATTGTTACAAAGATTTTTAAAACTTACTGTATATAAGTCCATTAGCCTACACTAAAACCACATAAAGAAGAATGAAAAGATTTATTTAGGAAGCTGTTACTAACAGGTCCCGTACATGACCATGTTGTGGTCCGCCTTCCCTCTAGCCAGATCAAATGTTGATCATCAGGTTCACAACTAATAACAAAAAAACAATCCATTATGACCGTGGTTCCACGGCACCTGAGATATGACAGGAGACTAATAGAAGTATGCAGCTGGTGATCCGTCATATATAGATGACGCCCAAGTTGGATTAGCTATCGTGATGCCCAATTTGAGTTGTTGACATGCTGTGCTTAAGAAAGAGGATTGCCGGATAAAAGTGTGTGGTAACAATGGAAGCTGCGATGGCCTTAGTATTTGGCATAGGTTCACGCTCATATAAAGCCAAGCCTCAATTTTCGATCCATGCTTGCAGCCTTCTCACAAAACTTGAATCTAACGATCTATTTGATTTGACAACAACGATACCTACATGCAAATTGGGCATGAAACCATGAAGATGTAAGGTCCGAAGAACTAATAGATTTTCTGTCCAAATATTACATGCATCAAGAATTCAAGATACATACTTTCATTTATGCAGTAAGTGTTGGAGATGGAGGGCGTGCGGAACAAATGAGACAACAACAAACAATATGTATGTGAAAGCATATTGAACGTTTGTGACCTGCGCGCGGGAGCCTGGTCACATATTTAAACTAGCGCACACACATATGTTGCACTCGCATAGTACGAAAGCAATTGAGGAGGTGCAATAATTGATATAGATTTGCAAATGAAATGAGTTGCACAAGATAATGATGTGAAGAATTCTAAAAAAAACGATAATGATGTAAAGCATAATAAAAAAGGCAAGTCACAATCGATAGTTGCACTTGCACCATAGCCTACATCTCCAATAGAACTGGAGCAGAGATAGCACTATATGTACTGCGATTGTGAAAATTAAAAATTTGAATGGGAACCATTTAAAAATTTAACAAAATAAAAGTTGCAACACTCATATTGGTGGTGACATGGGGCATTTGTAAAGCCAAGGATCAACAGGACAAGATGCAACCAGTCTCCGTCCGTTGCAGCTAAGCGAAGAAATTTGTTCAAAGATTTTAAGGATTCAAAAAAGAAAACAAATTTATCATTGAATAATATAATAAGTCAATTTGCAATAACAATAAAAATAAAACGTGCAGTGCAATAAAACTAACCGCGCAAAGGCGCAGGCCAACATCCTAGTTGAAAAAATCTATACTTTTCACTGCATACATGTAATTAAGGATCCATGAAGCTAAGGACTCAAGACAGGTCTGAAACGACTCTGTTATCTGTACCAGTATTAACTGAGATAACTTACGGCATATCCATACAAACTATAATCCTATTACTATATCCTACTATAGAGAATATATAATTTTTGTCCAACTACTAATGGAAAAGATCTTGTTGTTCTTCCTGCAGGGAAGATTATCTAGCTTTATAGTCCACATCAATTAGGGTGATGGAGCTGCAGAACAATACAAAACGGAATAAGAACACAGAGCATGTGCATTAAAATTTAACACAACTGAGATCAAATCAACGACGCTGCTTTTGTCTAGGATGTTGTTACCCGGAGATGGAGCGGTGACAGGACCTGGAGCTGGGGCAGGAATCATCAATGGCGGCACTGGTGCCACTGTAAAATTCATCAACGCATTAATCTCCTTTTCATAAAAACATATAACATTGTTGAAGATATTAATAAGAGTAATACATGCACTTATCACCTACCTGAGCACTTGGCGAGCGTCTGCAACGGCAGCGCCACACGGCACGTGGCCGGGAGGGACATCATGCGCATGAAATCCATAGGCGCCGGCATGATCTTGTTGATGTCACCGTTCAGGCCATGGCAGAGGCAGATTGGAGCGTCGTTGACGAGGGTCCTGAAGCCGTTGCAGCACGTGGTCGGAGGGGCCGCGACACTGGTGTCAGTGAGGTAGTCCATGCAGGGCGTCAACCTCATCAACGGGGGTAGACAATCTGTCACTTGGGGCCGTGGCGACACGGTTTCCCCTGCCGATACCTTTGTGGCAGTTGAACTAGGCGGCGGTGGTGATCCTGGCCGTGGAAAGCCAGGCACTGGAAATAGTGGTGGGAACAGTGGGAAGGGGAAGCCGGGTAACTGCCCCTGTCCAGCCGGTGGTGCACCGGGCAACGGGAACAGTGGTGGGAACAATGGGAAGGGGAAGGCTGGAGCCTGCCCAGCAGGCGGAGCACCACCAGGCAATGGGACAAGTGGGAAGGGAAAGCCCGGAAACTGGCCGGCCGGTGGAGCGCCACCGCCGGGCAACGGGAAAAGCGGAAAAGGGAGTAGGGGGAACGGAAAGCCAGGCACCTGTCCAGGCCGATGGAGCGCTGGGCTTTGCTACGGATGCATCGGCGTTCGTGGATGATGCAGCAGCTGTCGTCTCCGGTGCTTCTTGATCTGCTGATGCAGCATCCTGGACGGCCCTGATGGCTTCGGATGGCTGCAGCGTGTTAGCGACCAGCGTGAAGGCGAGGAACAGGGCGACGATGATGGTCTTGGAGGGCGCCATATGTCCGCGAGCTGCTTGTCGTGGGCTTCGTCTGGTGGGTGCAAATCTATGCGGCGAGGTGGTATATATTTATAGTCTTGTTTGCGCTATCTCGTTGAAGAATTCAAACGAACGTACGGTTCTAATGTCGACAGGACACTCTTGATTATTTAGTTTTTCATTTGTTTTGCACGAGTACGTGTCCTTACTTGGTGCAGACTGTCTTATTGCCCATACGAAGAATTTAAACACCGATAGAACCGCGACCTTTATCTTTTTCATCGCACAAAATAAATGAGTTAAAAGAATTCTGCCCAAAGTCTACTATGCCAGGACTCTTAACATTTGTACTTTGTCATTCTTACATAATTTATCAAACCTAAGAATTGCGTCAAAGCGAGTCCAGGACTCCGGGTCAGGTAAACAATCGCAAGCAAAATAAGGCACCGCGCGCAGCTAAAATAGCCCAGCGGACCGACTAAACAAAAACGATATCTTGCAAGTCACTAACCACTACGGCCGCGAAGATGATGTATGTTAGTACAACGGCCGCGAAGATGATGATGTTAGTACAGTACGAGAAGCTAACCGCGTTGTTCTATTCACATAACACATCCACAAAGCATCCTGTCAGTGACGTGTGAGGCATGCACTCTTAGCAATGTTGGATAAATTAGCATTTTTAGTTTTATATTAATTCAGAAATAAATTATAAGCATGATTAACAGATTGCATAATGAATTAGACAAGTCTACGCAAAATCTAGACAAGTATATTAAGCCAGACAAAAGTATAACATCTACCATACTAGTAACATCCATCATAGACAAATAGACTACGAAAGCTAGTATGGGAGACATGGTGTGAGATAAGAGTACGTACGTTTCCTTCTGGACTGGGTAGAGGAGGCGGCGACGACGTGCAGCACCGTCACGTTATTGACGATGGTGGGTGAGACCGACTCGACAATGAGGAAGATGAGCCGTGGCGATGAGCTTGACGAAGACGAGGAAGCGATCGAGCAGTCGCGCAGAGCGCTTCCCAAAAACCTTATTCGCCCTCTCCCGGTGCAGAATCACAGAGGACGACGGTTCCGAAGACTTGCTCTCCCGTTTGCCGGTGCACGCCGACAATCGGGATGGAGAAGACTTGGCGGCGCAACAGTAGCGAGAGGCAAAACTCTAAGCGATTATGTGATATGATTTGCGGCGGTACCCGTACGTATTTATAGGGGGAACCGCTAGGGTTGGGCATCCCGCAATCGAGTGAGTTTACCATATTAATACGTCGGTTTTCATGATTAAATATATGGAATACGCAGCAAAAAGAAAGTGCAAAAGGAAGCCGTGCCCCATAAGGCAAGGGACCGAATTTCGACGGACCATTCACGCAGGTGATGCGCGGCCGCGCCCATCGCCCACGCCCCGCCCCGCTGACCCGGCCCAGCCCGGCCCGACAAGGCGAGGCGAGGCGAGCGAGCGTGCGCGTGTTCTTCCTTTCTCCCATCCACACACTTGCAAGAGATGATAGGGCAACCAACCTTATATGTTGGACTCCATCCACCTCCACTAGCAATGTGGGACTAAACCTTTGCACTCCCACCACTCATCAATGGGCCTTTGAGATTTTCAGGAATTATTGTTATTATTAATGGGCCAAGCCCATATAATTCTAACAATCCCCCACCAGATCTCAAAGTCCCAGCTAGACTTTGCCTCACCCCACTGTTGTTTAATATACCAGTGTTTTCAGTGGAGACTGCTAAGTTGAACTTCCACCTAGAACAATAAGCTATACTCATTCACAACTTGAATAATGGACTACGCCTTGAATTGCAAGTTTTGTATAAACAAGTTTCACTTACTGTCATAACTGATACTAGACCCCTAATAGGCTTCTCCGCGGGTGGAGCATATAGGTCATACTCCCTTGGTCTTTCATGAGCTTAATAAAGATTACCCAAATCTCACAGATTGCAACCTTACAACAATCAGGCTCATATAGGTGTATTCATTCAAGAATGTTCTATAGGACAACATCTTCACTATTTAAAGCCAACTGAATACATTAAGGCAACAACCAACCTGCCATACAGATATCGAGAGTAATGCATTGCTTCTCGAGTGGGTCACAAAAAAGTTACTCTCATGCCAACCAATAGCTTGTTCTTCCCAGGTCCTACTTTACGGGATCTCCGATCACATAGGTTGGGTTACCACTATGGAATAGCACATATGGGTCTCATACCCATCTCCTTCGATGCACTGCTATCACATTACGTGATAGCCCCTTAGTGAATTGATCTGCCAGGTTCTCACTAGTTGAAATATATTCCACTGACATGACTCTAGAGTTTCTCATTTTCCAGACAGACTTCAAATGTCTCTTAATATGTCTTGATGACTTCATATTATCTTTAGAATTGTTCACTTTGACTATCACAGTTTGATTGTCACAATTCATGAGGATTGCCGGCACAGGTTTCTCGATAATAGGCAAGTCCATCAAGAGCTCACGTAGCCAATCGGCCTCAACTATAGCTGTATCTAGTGCGGTAAGCTCAGCTTCCATGGTAGACCTCGTTAAGATGGTCTGTTTGCATGATCTCCATGAAACAGCAGCACCACCAAGAGTAAATGCATATCCACTCGTGGCATACAGCTCATCAGTATCAGATATCCAATTGGAATCACTATAGCCCTCTAGTACTGCTGGATATCCAGAATAATGAATTCCATAATCCATAGTACCAACTAAATAGTGCATTACCCGCTCAAGCGCACGCTAATGATCATCTCCCGGAGAAGAAGTAAACCGGCTTAGTTTGCTCACAGCAAACGAGATGTCAGGCCTAGTAGCACTAGCTAAATACATAAGTGATCCAATTATCTGAGAATATCTTAATTGGTCTCTGCCAATTTTCTTATTCTTTCGAAGGATCAAGCTGAGATCATAAGGTGTTGGAGAAGACTTGCTATACTTGTAACCAAAACGGTTCAAGAGCTTCTCAACATAATGAGATTGCGTAAGAGTAATCCCATTCTCTCCTTTGATTAGCTTGATGTTCAAGATAACATCAGCCTCACTCAGATCCTTCATATCAAAGCTTTGGCACAGAAAAGTCTTGACCTCATTGATCACGTCAAGATTTGTTCCAAAGAAGAGTATGTCATCAACATGCAAGCACAGTATAACTCCCTGACCCCCACCATGGCGGTAGTACACACATTTATCAGCCTCATTGACTGAAAATCCTGCTGCTAGAAGTTTTGTCAAATTTCTCATGCCACTGCTTAGGAGCTTGTTTCAGACCATACAAAAACTTTAACAACTTACACACCTTGTCTTCCTGACCCTTTATTACAAATCCATCTGGCTGATCCATATAGATTTCCTCATCCAACTCTTCATTAAGGAAAGCTGTCTTAACGTCCATCTGATGAATGATAAGACCATGTGAGGCAGCCAGAGCAAGTAATACACGAATAATGGTCAATCTAGCAACAGGTGAATAAGTGTCAAAGAAGTCTTCGCCTTCTTTCTGAGTATAACCCTTAGCCACAAGCCGAGCCTTATACTTGTCAATAGTACCATCAGGCTTAAGCTTTTTCTTGAACACCCATTTGCAACCCACAGGCTTGCAACCATATGGTCTATCGACAACTTCCCAAGTTCCATTAGAAAGAATAGAGTCCATCTCACTATGGACAGCTTCTTTCCAGTCATCTGCATCAGAAGATGCATAGACCTCTGAAATGGTTTTAGGAGTGTCATCCACAAGATAAACAGTGAAATCATCACCAAAAGACTTTGCAGTCCTTTGTCTCTTGCTCCTCCTAGGAGCTTCACTGTCAATCTCCTCATGGATTGGTTCAAGTGTTTGTTCAGCATGATCAGAAAATGCACTAGGTTCAGGAGTAGTTTCAGCAATCACATCACAAGATAATCTAGACATGCTATATAAATCTTTCATAGGAAATATGTACTCAAAGAAAGTAACATCACGAGACTCTATTAATGAATTAACATGAACATCAGGCACCTCTGATTTAACCACTAAAAGTCTATAGGCAATACTATGATGAGCATATCCAAGAAAGATACAATCCATAGTTTTAGGTCCCAACTTACGCTTCTTGTTAATTGGTACATTAACTTTGGCCAAACAACCCCATGTGCGTAAGTAAGAGAGTGATGGCTTTCTACCAATCCATTCCTCATATGGAGTCTTCTCCTTATTCTTCATGGGAACTCTATTTAGGACATGACATAATGTCAATAAAGCCTCCCCTCACCATGCCTTAGATAATCCAGCTGTGTCTAACATGGAATTAACCAAGTCAGTTAAGGTGCAATTCTTTCTTTCGGCAACCCCGTTTGATTGGGGCGAATAGGGAGGCGTCCTCTCATGTATCAAACCATGTTCCGCATAGAATAAATCAAACTCATTTGAGAAATACTCGCCACCATGATCGGACCTAATTCTTTTGATCTTTTTCTCTAGTTGAGTTTCAACTTCAGCCTTATAAATTTTAAAGTAGTTTAGAGCCTCATCTTTCATTTTTAACAAATAAACATAGCAATATCTAGTCGCATCATCAATCAAAGTCATGAAATATCTTTTTCCACCCTCAGTCAATATACCATTCATTTCACAAAGATCTGAATGTATAAGTTCTAGTGGTGCCAAGTGTCTCTCCTCTATAGCCTTGTGAGGCTTTCGAGGTTGTTTTAGATTGCACACAACTTGAGCACTTAGAACCTTTGACAATGGAAAAATTCGGAATTAAATTCAAGCTAGACAGTCGAGACATAGAACCAAAATTTAGATGACATAAATGTGAATGCCAAACATTAGCATCACTCTCATTAACACCATCACAAATATAGTTCACAGACTTATTGCAATAATCTGAAAGGGAAAAGCGGAACAAGCCTCCGCACTCATAGCCTTTACCAATAAATTGTCCACTCTTAGACACGACAACTTTATTCGATTCTAGCACTACCTTAAAACCATCCCTATACAAAAGGGAGCCACTAACGAGATTCTTCTTGATAGAAGGGACATGTTGTACGTTCTTCAATTGGACAATCTTCCCCGAAGTGAACTTCAGCTCGACCGTGCCAACACCATGAACAGAAGCATATGACCCATTCCCCATTAGGACGGAGGAATCCCGGGCAACCTGGTAAGAAGTAAACAAAGAGGCATCAGCACAAACATGAACATTAGCACCAGTATCAAGCCACCAACAAGTAGATTGAAATACAGAAAAAACATATGGTAAATTACCATACCCACTATGTTCTCCAGCACTGGTCACCATGTTCGCAGACTTCTGCTGTGGTGGCTTTCTTCCTTTGCGTTCTGGACACTTCTTTGCCCAATGCTCATTAGAACCGCAAACAAAGCATGCTCCCTTCTCCTTGTTCTTCTTCTTGAAGGTAGTGGTCTGCTTAGGCTTATTGTTCTTGCCCTTGCCCTTACCACCATTGCCATGAGACTGTTGTGGTTGATGCACCATATTGGCAATAGTGTTTCCCTCGTTAACTTTAGAACGTCCATCCTTCTCACGAGCTTTCTCCTCAACATCAAGAGACGTGATCAAATCTGAGACAGATATGTTCGTCCTCTTGTGTTTAAGAGTAGTGGCAAAATCCCTCCAAGTTGGAGGCAATTTGGCAATAATGCCCCCCGCCATAAGCTTCTCAGGTACGACGATTTTGAGCAATTCGAGTTCCTTCACTATGCACTGTATCTCATGAGCCTGCGCGATGACAGATTTGCCATCTACCATCTTAAAATCATGCTACTGCTCAATGACATACAGTTCAGTGCCAGCATCTGAACCACCATAGTCAGTGATCAGAGCGTCCCACATATCCTTTGTGACTGTATGATGGATGTAGACGTCCTGAAGACGATATACCAAAACTCCAATAACAGCGCCCAAGAATATTGTGTTGGCTTCACTGTAGGCCTTTTCCTGATCTGCAGTGAGATCGCCTTCAGGTTTGCCAGTGGACACCTAGAACACATTCATGGCAGTAAGCCACAGAGTGACTTTCACTTGCCATCTTATGAAGTGCATGCCAGTGAATTTCTCTGGCCTCAGTGCATCGACAAATCCAGCCATAAAACTAAAGTGTCTACAATAAGGTTTTTGGATTGTTGGATAAATTAGCACTTTTAGTTTTATATTAATCCAGAAATAAATCATAAGCATTATTAACAGATTGCATAATGAACTAGACAAGTCTACGCAAAATCTAGACAGGTCTATTAGGCCAGACAAAAGTATAGCATCTACCATACTAGCAACATCCATCATAGATAAATAGACTACGAAAGCTAGTATGGAAGACATGGTGTGAGATGACAGTACGTACGTTTCCTTCTGGACTGGGTAGAGGAGGTGGCGACAACGTGCAGCACCGTCACGTTGTTGACGACGGTGGGTGAGACAAGCCGTGGTGACGAGCTTGACGAAGACAAGGAAGTGATCGAGCAGTCACGCAGAGCGCTTCCCAAAAACCTTATTTGCCCTCTCCCGATGCAGGATCACAGAGGACGACGGTTTCGGAGACCTGCTCTCCCGTTTGCCGGTGCACACCGACAATCGGGATGGAGAAGACTTGGCGGCACAACAGTAGCGAGAGGCAAAATCCTAAGCGATTGCATGATATGATTTACGGTGGTACCCGTACGTATTTATAGGAGGGAATCGCTAGGGTTGGGCATCCCACAACCAAGTCGGTTACCATATTAATACGTCGGTTTTCATAATTAAATATATGGAATACGCAACAAAAAGAAAGTGCAAAAGGAAGCCACGCCCCCGCAAGGCAAGGGACCAAAATTCGGCGGACCATTCACGCAGGTGATGCGCGGCCGCGCCCATCACCCATGCCCCGCCCCGCCCGGCCCGGCCTGGCCCGGCGAGGCAAGGCGAGGCGAGCGAGCATGCGCGTGTGTTCTTCCTTCCTCCCATCCATACACTTGCAAGAGATGCTAGAGCAACCAACCTTATAAGTTGAACTCCATCCACCTCCACTAGCAATGTGGGACTAAACCTTTGCACTCCCACCACTCATGAATGTGCCTTTGAGATTTTTAGGAATTATTGTTTTTATTAATGGGCCAAGCCCATATAATTCTAACAAACAATTCAAACCCATGTATCAACTGTATCAATTCAGAATAGTCACTGCAAAGCAGCATTCAATACGTATGTATGCATAACTCTCGCTTCTTTTCACTACAACAAAAAAAAAGCCTGTAAACGTAGCTACAAATAAGCATTTGTAGCGGCGGGTGGTCTGTAGCCCAAATAAACCACTGCTACAAACACATTATTAACAGTGGTTGAATATATGTCCAAGGTGCAAACGCAGTCATTGATATTAACATCACGATCAACGATAGCTTATTATTAGATGATATTAACATATTTCTCATAAGCATTGCACGATCGACAAAAGCTTATCATTAGATGATATTAACATCATCAAACCATACACACGTAGACCAATTTCTTACTGATCTATGATTTCCAGAATGTTGTCATATAAGTTCTCGTCGTAGTCCAAGCTGTCAAGCGATAGAAGGTACCCTTCTTTTAGAAATATCATCAGACAGATCCAATGATCGCTACAACAATGTTTGTTGTCAACAAGTTAATTATGATTGGATTTAATTTTAACATAGGATACATGACGAAGGCAGTAGTTGTCCAACTTACTTGAAGTTGTAAGGGGCCATAATGCATTCTCTATCTTGCCACCTCATAAAGCAGTCGTACAAGTAATTTACAACATAAGTCCTTGCTTCTATTGTCAAGACCGTCTTCATTTCAGCAAGCTCTGTTGGTGTCTTATCCGGATAATTTTTTGGATTTACCGTTGGGTTGATCGAGATTTGGTTGATCCGGTTTGGGTTGACGTAGGCCACCCTCCAATCTTTTCCATTGGTCTCCTTTCTTTGGAAAAAGGAGTTCATGCTAAAAAAATCATAAGATAATACATGGAATTATGCTTGAAATACGAAGTAGATCGAACACGACAATTACATGCACCACAAGGTGATAAAGGTGACGTCCATATTGTCTAGATGAAACATCGAGTGGACATCCTCCCAAAATAGGTATAATATTTGTTCATCTTCTTCATTGAACACCTCTTTTGGAAACCTACAAGTGATTTCGGTGACCCCTTCTTTCGATGCCATCATGTACCAGCCGTGCAACTTCCGCATCTCCCATGGGAGGTTCTTGTACATGTTCTTTAATATAAGGGGTTTACCGAATATGAATTTTAGATAGTCCACATCGTCCGCAGGATTGTCCAAAATTTTATTGTCGTACGACAATGCATCCCGAGTGTCGGTGTTTTGATCACCGGCTAGTAGAATTTGTTCTCGGGGTGCGCACTTTGGATTCGGTAATGGCTTGGCAAGAGGACATGGGGGGGGGGGGGTTATACTAGTTTGGGTAAGGCACCCTACGTCCAGTTGACTAGCCTGCTCGTGTTACTTTCCACAAGGTGGAGTACAACAATGGCGTGAGAGGAGGGGATGCTCCAAGTCTCAGTGTTCGCGATGGCGATGTGCTGTAGTGTGTGCGTGATTGTCTCTTGGTTGAGTCTATCTTGCGGAAAAGAGAGGCTCCCCTTTATATTCTGAGGGGGTGGCCCACTTACAGAGAGAGAGAGAGAGAGAGAGAGAGAGAGGGAGAGAGAGATGACGTTCTACACGTGCGAAGTGGTTGAAGTCATGCGGAATGGGGTGCCATCCCGGCTTGGCGGCGTGGTCTCTGATCCTTGTTGGCCCCACCATCCTGGTCTCACGTCAGGGGAAGGGCGCACTATGCTCGGGCGTGTCCCGCTTTTCTGTCTTCGCGTCGTGCCTCAGTGGCCACTGTGCATGGTGTGCACCGCCATATGTATGACGAGGCATCGGGGGTGCAGTCATGCCATCCTGGCGGAAGTCAATCTCGCCGTTCATCGAATTGTCCTACCTTGATCGCTATAGGGGGTGTCAGTGGGCAATAGCATCATTGAGTACCCCGTCGTTCCCGCCCCCCATCAGCAGACGTTGATGGTGACTGAGGCAGGTAAGCGGGCGGATTTGACCTCTCCGACACTGTACACCCATGTCGGGACGGTCATCAATGAGGATCGGCGAGGTAGGTATTGACCACCGCCCCGCTCGAACCCTTCGTCAGGAGTCGAGGTGTCATGACGTACTTGTCTGGACTCGCTTGGAGTAGGAATCTGTCACACCCATGTAGGGTAATCGAGTTTTCTCGTCCCACTACCCCCGGTGGAGTCAGGATTTCATCATCACGCCTTCAGCAGGCATGGACCCCACTGACGGGACAGAAGGAAAAGGCTTATCCGGAGAGTGCGGAGGGGCCCACGTGGTGGTGATTGCGGTGGCGGCGGGGTTCACGTCCTTGCTGGAGGAGGCAACCTGGTTCCGGCTCCCATAGCGGGGTCGAGTGGGTTGAGCCAAATATTCGACCCCGGGAGGGTCGAGCGGATCAGGCGAGTCGGGCCAGCTTTCCAAGGCCGGCGATCGAGGCGGGCCTACCATCAGGGGTTTCATCATGTTGTGCCTACGCCGATGAGGCCCAAGGGAGGCGACAAAGTGGGTCTTCCGTTCTTACCGCACGCTCGGTTTTGTTTTAAATGGTGCCATGCGACACCCCATTATTTTCCCCCGACAGTAGCCTCCGAGCGAGTCGGAGAGTCGTTCGGGGAATTTTGCAATGAGTCGAAGGTCACGACGCAGTTCACAGGCCCTGTAGTTCTATTTGGTCATGGTGCGCGCGAGCGCACCCGACGGGTGTAGCCCCCGAACCGGGGGGCGAGTTTTTGGGACAAAACTCGCGCCCCGGGTTTAACTCGGAGGTAAGAGGTCATCGTGTCATTTTTGGCTAAGGGTGCGCACGAGCGCACCCGTCGGGTGTAGCCCTCGAGCCAGAGGAGGAGTCCGTGTGGACTCGTTCTTTGGCTTTACTCGTTGGTCGTGGTTCACGCGGCTGCTGATGCATCCGTGGTTCAGGCTTTGAGCTGAGTGGGAGACATGGTACATTCGCCGAGGGAGCTGGTCCTGCCCGACGAAGCCGCTGCGAGACGTCGCATCATGCTGCGCTCATCTAAAAAGACGTGCCCTAACACTGCCTGAGTGGTAGGTCCCTAACACTGCGCTCATCTAAAAAGACGTCGCATCTTTTGACGTGCGCTGCGCAGAGGCACCTCCTGGCGGGCCCCTGCTTGGACGCATGGATCGCCCGGGACGTCTTCATTCGCTCGATAGGCATAAAATATCCACGGGACTCGAGCCCCTCGGGACCCATTTTGCTGATGAGTCTGGCCGGTTAGCATCGGGCTGGGTCACGCCAATCGGCGCAATAGGGTGTTGTCCCGTCCATCGATGACAGGGTAGTCTCCTTTTCGTAGAGATTCAAGTCGGGCCATGGGCGTCGCTGGCGGGTTTTTGTTGCTACGTGAAGTGGCGTGCGAGCATCCCCGCCTCGTGGATGACGCCTGATATCGGGCGTTGAAACGATCCATCTAAGGGTGCCGGGCTGCTCACCTATTTAAAGTGGGTTGGAGGTTGTTGCTTCCGTCCGAGTCCCCTTGTTCATTCCCAGCTGGTTTCCTCTCCCTCCTTGGTTAGTGTATCCCCTTGAAGTGTCTTGAGAGTTCTCCCTCTGTCCGTGTCTCATTTCCTAATGGCATGGCTGTGGGCGAGGATGGAGTTGCCGGGAGTGAAGATGGGGATGGTGAGGATACACCATCGGCTCACGGACACTCGTGTCCTCTGTGGTTGATTTGCTTCTTCTTCATCTTATTTGTGGCATCCGTTTATAATAGTGGTAGTGTCAATGGTAGGCGCATTGTCAGCCTTGACATGGCTAGTAATGTCCCTCGGCTTCCAACTACACCTGGTGGGCAGTTTGGTTCGGGAGTCTTCCTAAGGGGAACTAGCGTCCCCCTTTCGGCGGGTATCTAGGCGCTCGGCCTGATCTAGTTGGGGTTAGGTGATGTGGACAAGGGTTCCCGATCTTCCAAAAGGTTCTGGATACGTTGATTTGGTCGGAGGCGACACACAAATCGATCCGGCTTTAGAACAGCACGTTCTAAACCCCACAATCGCAGCACGACGTCTCCTCTGGTTATCAACCATCCTAAAACGATTGACCTCGCCGAGAAGGCTAATCCCTGCCTGCAAATCAAGAACACAAGCAAGAACAAAGAAGAAGGCAACATAATTGCAGATGTATTATGAATCTCACGAAGTTGGGGTCTCACAAACTGTGATGACGGCGAAACTGTTATGAACAGAATAATCTAAGCAAAACCCAAACCCTAATGGTGCGGCAAAACTGAAGACCCTAGGGTCGTGCAAGACCCTCTGGATGCACCCCTAATTGGGCTCAACTAGATACAAAGCCCAAAGGCCAAAAACAGGCGATGCAGCACCGAAACAGATTCTGGACCCTCTCTTGTTTCGACGATTTCTGATGACTCCAGATGAATTTTGATATTAGACCAGCGGCATTGGAAAGGTCTTCTTCTTATATTTCCGTGAATATGTAGAATGTCCAAATCCGAGTCCGTATGCGTCCTGGGCATCCGTTTTAGTTCAGACTGGTCCTGAACCCCGAAACGGACTCAAAGTCGGTTTTAGTTGGGCCTCCACCTTGGCTTCCACGTCCTTGCTGGTCCTCCATGTCTCCAAGTCCTTCTCCCATCATCTCCTGGTCCTCTCCATGGTTCCTAATTACAATATAATCATTAGGTAGCAAACCATTCTCAAAAGTGACATATAATGAAGAACGTAGGAACGAGCTCACCTCTAAATTCAGTCGTCGTGCATGAGCTCTAGTCATTGGACCTTGCAAGTCTAGAATTGGAGGAGTGTTGCATGTATCCTTAGGAGTGATGTCCTCATCATTAGGTACAGCGGAGGTGCTGCACCCCCTCGTCCGCCAAGCGTGCCCGTGCCGAGCAAGGGAATCATGCCCGCCCGGTGCTAGGGGTGTCCGTAGCCGAGTGTGCGGGCGTGTCCCGCGCTCTTCATCTCCGGGCGTGGGCGTGGTGAAGGCCAGCTGGTCTGCCTCATCGATCCAAGGGGAACCACAGCTTTAAGAAGCCCATGGTCCTTTCGCAGCGACGGGTTCCTCGAATACGATGTGGGAAAAACTCTAGGTTTTTCCCACATCAACTCGGCTGAGTCCAGGATTTTATTTTTCTGTTGCTTGGACTTGTAAACTGTTTGTCCTCAGAACTGTAAGCAACAAAACACATGTAACCATATATGAATTGACCTTTAGCGATGTTATGGTTCCTGTCTTCATGCGTTCGTTCGTTTGCATCCTTGTTTGCGCGACCTTGTTGCTTGGTCTAATTTTTTCGATGTCGTCCCTTGCGCCCCCGCTTGATGCGGCGGGCTGTTCCAGCGGTTGTTTTGACTTGATCATGTTCCCCTTCCATGCCTCGTTTGTGAGGCAGAGGGTAGAGCCGGTCCACATTTTGGCCTTGATGGTTGAAACGTGGTGCTCGGTGAGCTATTATCGGGTTTGTTCGAGTGAGACCTCCGGTTCCCCGTCGACAGGGTTCCAATGAACCAGCTGGTGGTCGACCTCATAAATCCATTTTTCTGACCTGACTGGTTATCGCGACCATTCGATAGGTCCCGACGGCTAGCCACCTCTCTTTGGGGAGATTCCAAAGGACGGGTCAGAAAAGGACTCGAACGCTACTCCACAATGTTCTCGGCCCCTTGGGGTTTCGGGGGTATTGGCTGCTAAGTGTGCCCACCGCTCGTGCCTCTCGCTCTGTCTCGCGTATTCGGTGACTATCGAATCCCTTCATGAGACCACCCTGAGAACCGTAAAGCTATCGGGCCGTCGGGGAAGTTTTCAGCCCTTATCCCGTCTTACTTGCGTCCGGTGCCCTTGTCGGGTCGAGCGATCTGTTGGCCGTCGCGTCATCACAGGGCTCCATGCTCATCGAGGCCTCGAGGGGTAGAGCAGGCTGTTGCCCAAGTGGCGTCGTCCCTGTAGAATTTCAGGCAGTGAGAGAGAGAGAGAGGGGGAGAGAAGTGGGGATTTAAATGGCCCTTTAAGGCACCTCCCCACTGCCTAAGGAGGAGGCGGCACATTTACCTTGCGCATGCATCATGGTGGGCCTAGTAAAACCATTGCGTCGCCTTGTTTCCTATGACATGGTGGCCATGGTTGTGCTTTTTTGCTTAAAAATGATGGAGGTGGGGCCGCAGAGCTTAAGAGTCATTGTAGGAGAGTAGAAGTCGGATGGTTGTGAAGGCGTAGAGGGAGAGAGAAGCAGAGAGTGAGAGAGAGAGACGTGGGTATACATGGCGAGATTTAAGTTACGGACGGAGCGGATGGAGCGGTGAGGAGTTAATCCCCTTACCTCGAGCAAGTCATGGCTGAGCCCAGCGGTCACGCGCGTCGCCTATTTATGCTTGGCTCTTGCCGACTCTTCCTCTTCTTCTTCTTCTTGCTCAACTATGCTCCCGTCTTGCTGCTGCTTCTGATACTCGGCGTGCCTCGGTAGCTTGCCGGCTGCTTTTCATCCTCTTGCTCCTCTCATCGCAGTCGTTGTTCTCAGGCGCTGTGATGGTCCAACTCGACCAGACTGCTTGGGGACGCTCGTCTATGAGGGTGTCGCATTTGGAGGGACTGATGGAGGCCGGTTTTATCCCCTCTCTTACTGATGTGGTGGAGTGGATCATTCCTAAGAACGAGGCATCCCCCGACCCTCTGTCGGGTTACGTCGTCTCCCTCTTGCCCTTCCATGAAAGGGGCGTTGGCACTCCGGGGAGCAAGTTCTTCCGTGGGCTACTTCATTACTACGACATCGAGCTGCAACATCTGAATCCGAATGGGGTCCTTCACATCACGCTGTTTGTTGCGCTATGCGAGGGCTTCTTAGGGATTGAGCCGGACATCAAGGTATGGAAGTATTTCTTCTCTCCTTTGCTGTTCATCCGGTCGATCAAAAATGTTGCTCGTCCCATCGCCCACGGTTGTTGTAGTCTTCGACTGATCCAGAGGAGGGCACCTGAGTATAATTCGGTTCCGTTCCCTTCAAATGTGCCTGGGTGGCATTCGAGGTGGTTCTATCTATGCAATGATCAGGCAGGCCTGTCCTCGGCGTTCACTGGTTAGTCGATTCGTGAAGTGTCGGCATATTGGAATTGGGGCATGATGAAGAAAGACATGCGGTCCGTCAGATGCGCGATCCAGGCCATCCGGTGCTTGAAGGACCAAGAGCTCTCCGCCGTTGGGGTCGCGGGGTGGTGGTTTCGGTGCCGCTTCGTTCCGCTCTCGGCCCGGCCTCTCCCCATGTTTCGGGTGGGCCTGGTGCAGCGCGTGGTTGCCGGCACGGTTGTGGCCATCGAGGAATTGACCGATCGGAAGGCTTTGGTGGAGAGAATCCGGATGATGCTACTGCACCCTGATGGCACATGGCCGTTGCCTGGCTGTCTGCCCATGCTCCCGTCGGAGGGTGTTGTTGATGTGCTGAGTCTGTGCTGCTGTTTGATTCGTCATCACCTAGATCGCGAGAGGAGGAGGGTGCGCCGGCGCGACAGGGGCGAGGCCACGGATACTGAGTCCTTGGCCTCAACCGAAGAGGAAAGCGATGGCTCGGAGAGTGGTGGCGAGGGAGCTACCTACCCTTATGATGTTGCAGGCGGCGGGCTTACCGGAGGCAGTGGCGACGCCGAAGATGATGCGAGCCTGGTGGCGGCGCTGCGTTCTGCTCCCTTCATCAAGGGTACACCCAATGCGTCTCAAGACGAGGCGGAATCACGCTCCAACGAGCCCCCAGTTGTCAAGGGAGACTCGGATCCGGTCGAGCTGCGGTTCATGAGCTAGAGCGTCACTACCGCGGGTTCCACGGAGGCTGGGTGAGGCGAAACGGAGAAGCCCCCAAGGGCAAGCAAATCTGGCGGAGGTGGTGGTGATGGCGGCCATGAGGACTCCACGTCCGCATTCGTCGTCCCCTCCTCGACGGAGGGTCTAGTGGCTTTGTCCGCCCCTGATTCTTCGTCGAAGCACGGGTGGGATGTGGACTTGATGGGGAGCACACCTGTGCAGAAGCGCCGCACTGTTTTGAAGCGGCCTTTGCCCGGTCCTTTCCGTCCAGCCAAAATGCTGCGGGTGGAGGCAGCAGTGAAGATTTGCGACATGGACCGGAGAGCGTCAGGCCTTTCGAACCCTGCTGCTGGCGTGGCGGCTGGCACCGGGGCCGCTTTGGATGCGCCCCATTCAGAGGACTCGGCATTGGGGGCCGACCCCTTGATAGCCCCGGCTATTGCTATGATGCCTGCTCCCGGAGGTGACCCTGTAGTGGTTCCCGTGAGTCTGGCTGGTGGACCGGCTCGTCGCCCGGCCATCGACTTGACTAGGGGGTGGCTGCTGACAGGTGCGGCAAAGGTAGTGCAGCAGCCTCCACCCCGCGTGCCAGCGGACTCTTCTTTGGTGGCTCAGGAGAAGAAGAGATTCTTCGACAATTGCAACACCGTGAGTGTCGATTTTGCTCGGTATTCCGGCGTCATGACCCAGAGGTACCGAGAGGAGGCCCAGGTGGTCCTCACCGACTTGTGCGATGCTTGCGCCAAGTTGGTGGCGGTGAGGGGTCGCGTGGAGGAGCTTGAGTCGTCACTGAAGGACATCGAGGAGCGCGGCTCTGAGATTCAGACGGAGCTGTACCGTCTACAGGCCGCAGAGGAGCAACATGGCGGTCGAGTGAGTCGACTCGAGCAGGCGTTGGAGGCCGTTCAGAAGAAGCATGACAACACCGTGGCCTGAGCCGCTGTCCAGGCCGAGGCTATTCAAAAGCTGGAAGGCATGCTGTGCTCGGAGAGGCAGCTGCATGATCAAGTTGTGGCCGCGGCGAAGACTTCGGCCAACACGGTGGCAAGGCATCTGGCGCAGCTACAAGAAGTTTGCAAGGCCAGAGAGGGTTTGATTCCCTTGTTCCCTATTCTTTGCATATCCTTTTGTTGGAATTGCTCCTTATTACCTCGAATTGCCTGGTGCAGCGCTAGAGGGGAAGTTGACCGAGGTGGAGGGGTCTCTCTGTGCTGAGGTTGCAGAGAAGGCGGAGCTGCAGACCATGCTAATGAGGGCGGCTCAAGAACTTCAAGTCCTAGCCGAGCCTGGGGCCTCTCTGGCACATCAGGTCGGGAACCTGATGTCCTCGAGTCACGAGTGGGTCCGTCGCGGTGTGCGCACCGTGTTTGCCATGGTCAGGACCCACTTCTAGGTGATGGATTATGAGGTGTGGAGTCTTGGCTACCTCGACCACACTCCTGAGGAGATGATACGGATCTGTGCCGACTCGGAGCCCCACACCGACGTCTTGGCTGAAAAGTACAAAGAGGAAGCGCTCCCCAAGGTGGATAGGGAGGAGTAGTCAGTAACTGTTTTTGGCTTGATTTGCTTAGATTGGTTGGTCATCATGCCCATGTAATAATTTTAAACTTGAACTGGTGCTTGCTTAGTTTCACTGGCCCGTGGTGGCCCTAAACAATTTATGGTTTGTTTCGAATTTGATTGAAGTTTTAGGCCTCTACCCTGCCTGTTTTGTCTCGTGAAGTTCGAGCCCCGAGCCCTTCGAGGTTTGATCTTGTCGGTGATAGCCGTTGTCGTGGCCGCTGGAGCAAGCACAACATTGCATCGTCCGACTGACTCGAACATGAACCTACGTCACTCGCGACTTACTTCACTCATCGCCACGGAGAGTTTCGAGGTCTAATGGTTTTTCTTTTTTGAAAAGAAAAGAAAAAAACTGAGGGGTGCCCTGTGCCTTCCTCGTTATACGTGCGCACTCATGGCGCTCCATAATCCAAATCGGTGGGGAGGACCGTCTCGGATCCGTAGACCATGAAGAAAGGCGTGAAGCCTATTGCACGGCTCTTGGTCGTGCACAGACTCCACAGCATGGCGTGCAGCTCAGCTGCCCATCGCCCACTGAGCTGCTTTAGACGATTGAAGATGACGGTGGGGTTGAAGATTCATGGCTTCAGCTCCGAGAGTATCATGCCATTCGCCCACTCGACTTGGCCGTTTGTCTCGTGGTGAGTGACGGCGGCCCAGTCAACGCAGATGTGGTAGTTGTCGCAAAACTTTAGGAATTCTTTCCTGGTGAATTGCGTCCCATTGTCGATGATTATGGAGTTCTGGACCCCAAACCGGTGGATGATGTCGAGGAAAAACTTGACTGCCTCCTCCAACCGGATTTTCACTAACGGATGTGCCTCGATCTACTTGGTGAACTTGTCGACCGCGACAAGCAAGTGGGTGTAGCCCCCGGGCGCTTTCTTGAGTGGCCCGACCAGGTCCAAACCCCAGACCATGAAAGGCCACGCGAGGGGGATTGTCTGTAGGGCTTGGGCCAGGAGATGTGTTTGACGGGCATAGTACTGGCAGCCTTTGTAGGTCTTGATGATGTGGGTCGCGTCGCCCACAGCCATTGGCCAGTAAAAGCCTTGGCAAAAAGCGTTACCCACGAGGGTTCGAGGTGCTGCATGATGGCCACAGACCCCCCCCGTGGATGTCGACAAGGAGCTTGATGCCCTCATCGATGGGGATACAACACTGCATGGTTTTGGTTACGCTGCATTTGTAGAGTTCCCCGTGAACTAGCGCGAATGACTTGGCGCAGCGGTAGAGTCGTTTGGCTTCGGTCCCCTCGGAGGGAAGGGTACCTTGAGACAGGAACTCGATGTACGGGATTCTCCAGTCGCGAGGGGGTTCGGCTTACTCGATCTGGGGATCGATTTGCTCGACCCCGGGTCGTCTGGTGAGCCATCCGCTTCGTTCGACCGGTCCACGTGATCAATTTCCATTACGGCCGCAGGTTGCACAGGCTCCGGAGGCGATTCGTCGTCCCTTGGCTCGGGTTGCACTGGCTCGCTCGACCCTTCGCCAGGGGTCGTGGATCCCTTGGGTCGGACCAAAGGTTGGTACTAGTCGTTTGCAAAGACGCCCAGAGGTATCTGCTCCTGTCCAGATGCCATTTTGGCCAAGGCGTCGGCTGCCTCATTGAGGCGTCGAGGGATCTATTTGGGCTCCAAGCCGTCAAACTTATTCCCAAGCTTGCGGACCTCCTGGCAATAGAGGGCCATGGTGTCCGTCCGGTAGCTGGATTCCTTCATGATTGTATCGACCACGAGCTAGGAGTCGCCTCGGGTCTCCAGCCACCGGATTCCAAGCTCAATCACAATTTTGAGCCCGTTGATGAGTGCTTCATACTCAGCCTCATTGCTTGATGCAGGGAAATGTAAACGAATAGCATACTTCATACATACACCGAGTGGAGAGATGAAGATGATGCTGACTCCTGCCCCGGCGCGCATGAGCGATCCGTCGAAGTACATGACCCAATACTCTTGATCCACTGGAGCAGGTGGGAGTTGTGCTTCGGTCCACTCCGCCACAAAGTCGATGAGTACCTTGGATTTGATGGTCGTTTGGGGTTGGTATGTGACATCGTGTCCCATCAGCTCGAGTGCCCATTTGGCGACCTTTCCCACTGAGTCCCTATTCTGAATAATTTCTCAAAGATGAAAGGAACTCACGATGTGTATCGAATGCGAGTCGAAGTAGTGCCTGAGCTTGCGCCTCGCCACCATGACTGCGTAGAGGATCTTCAAGATCTGCGGGTACCGAGTCTTTGAGTTGGATAGGACTTCACTGGCGTAGTAGATGAGATGGTTAATTTTGAGGGCATGGCCCTCCCGCTCTCGCTCGACCATAAGCGTCGAGCTCACGACTTGGGTCGTCGCAGCTATGTACAACAGCAACGCCTCTCCCGGGATCGGTGGCGTCAACACGGGCATGTTGCTAAGGATGCGCTTGACGTCATCGAGAGCGGATTGCGCCTCAGGAGTCCACTCGAAGCAGTCAGACTTCTTCAGGAGCCTGTACAATGGAAGGACTCTCTCACCGAGGCGGGAGATGAAACGACTTAGCGCCGCTAAGCATCCAGTAAGGCGTTGTAGCCCCTTGAGGTTTTGAACCGAGCCCATCCACTCGATGTCGGATATCTTCTCGGGGTTGGCCTCAATGCCTCGTTCGGAGACGATAAAGCTGAGGAGCATCCCTCTCGGGACCCAGAAAATGCACTTCTCGGGATTGAGTTTGACGTCGTTTGTGCGCAACTTGGCGAAGACGCGCTCAAGGTCATCATGAGAGCGTCGGTCTGCCTCAACTTAACGACAATGTTGTCCACATAGGCCTCCACCGTTGGACCGATTAGGTGGTCGAAGCATCCCTGCATGCAATGCTGGAAAGTCATGCCAGCGTTTTTAAGTCCAAAAGGCATCGTCACATAGCAGGAAGAACAAAATGGCATGATGAAAGATGTCGCAAGCTGGTCAGATTCTTTTATCATGATCTGGTGGTACCCGGAATAGGCGTCTAGGAAGCAAAGAGTTTCACACCTCGCTGTAGAGTCAACTATCTGATCAATGCGGGGTAAACGAAAAGGATCCTTTGGGCATGCCTTGTTTAGGCTCATGTAATTAACACACATTCTCCATTTGCCACTCTTTTTTTTGCACAAGGACAGGATTAGCTAACCACTTGGGGTGATACACCTCCTTGATGAACCTGGCCGCCTTAAGCTTAGCGATCTCCTCACCGATTGGCCTACGCTTCTCCTCATCGAAGCGGCGTAGGCATTGCTTCAGTGGTCTAGAGCCCGGCCTGATGTTCAAGGAGTGCTCGATGACTTCCCTCGGTATGCTAGGCATGTCCATAGGTCTCCATGCAAAAATGTCGGTGTTGGTGCGGAGGAAGTCGACGAGCGCGATTTCCTATTCAGGAGCAAGGGAGGTCCCCACTCTCACCGTCTTCTTCTTGTCTCCCTTGGGGTCGACCTGCACCTCTTTCGTCCAGCTTGAACGAGGCATTCCTGTGACTAGCATCAGGGGCATCCTCGTCGAGTCAGGCTCGAATCGTGTCGAGCTCCCTATAGGCCACTGTGGCGGCGGCGAGATCACCGTTCTCCATCTCGCACTGGAAGGCACGCTGGAGTGACGCGTTGACGGTGATGACCCCCTTGGGGCCCGGCATCTTGAGCTTGAGGTAGGTGTAGTGATGAGAACATCACACCTATGGATACACGCAACACTCCTCCAACTAAGATGAAAGTTCATGTGCGTGAACTTTCATCTTAGTTGGAGGAGTGTTGCGTGTATCCATAGGTGTGATGTTCTCATCATGTAGTTAGGGATGGCCATGAACTTCACGTAGCACGGGTGCCCGAGAAGGGCATGATAAACACCAGGGAAATCAACAATCTCGAAGGTGAGGGTCTCGGTCCGGAAGTTCGACGGAGTCTCGAATGTGATGGGCAGGCTTATCCGTCCTAGTGGCATGGCTTGTCGCCCTGGGATGATTCCATGGATAGGCGTGCCAGCCGACTGGAGACGTGAGCGGTCAATGCCCAGCAGGTCGACCGTATCGCCGTAGAGGATGTTGATGCAGCTGCCCCCGTCCATCATTACTTTGGTGAATCGAACCTCGGTGATGATGGGGTCGACCACGAGCGGGTATCGGCCTGGCCAGGGCAAGTGCGAGGGATGGTCCGACCGGTCAAAAGTGATCGGCGAGTCTGGCCACTTAAGAAAGGCTGCCGTCGCGGGCTCCGCCATGCAGACCATGCAATGTTCCACCTTGGCGGTGCGTCAACTTCCGTGGGACTCGGGCCTCGTGAAGATCATGTGACATGCCTAGGTGTTGGGGAAGACCGGCCCCCCTTGCTCGTCGTCGTCGTCCGTGGGGTCTTGCGCCCCCGGCTCTGGCACCTTCTTCGGATCTCCCTTCTTTAGTTCCTCTTGAAAGAACTTCTTCATCATGGAACAGTCCTTGAGGAGATGCTTGACGGGGAATCCGTGGTTAGGGCATGGTCCATTCCACTTTTCCTCGAAGTGGTTCAATGTCTCTCCCGCCACGGGCCTCGGAGGTGTGCGTTCGGTAGTGGCCTTGACGTGACCGCGTGCACCCCGTGGCTTCTTCTTCTTCTTCTTCTTTAGGTTGTCAGAAATGCTGTCATCGGCTTCCTCCTCCCGTTTGCCTTTGCCCTTGCCCTCCAGTGCATGATGGAGGGCCGCTCCCACGCATTCCTCGTCGGAGGCAAAGCTGGTGGCGATGTCAAGGAGCTCACGAGCTATGCGTGGGCCCTTTTGACCCAGCTCATGGATGAGCCGTTCCGAAGTGGTGCCAAAGATGAAGGCTCCGATGGTGTCTGCGTTGCCCACATTTGGCAACTCATTGCATTTCTTGCTGAAGCACCGGATGTAGTCCCTGAGGGACTCGCCGACCTTCTGGCGGTAGTTCTTGAGGTCCCAAGGGTTTTCGGGTCGGACATAGGTCCCCTGGAAGTTCCCGATGAAAGTCTCTCTCAGGTCATCCTAGTCGTAGATCTGGCCCTCGGGTAAGTGCTCAAGCCAGGCTCGGGCCAAGTCCACGAGGTATAATGGGAAGTTGCGGATGATGGCGAGGTCGTCAATGGCCCCTCCGGCCTGGCACGCGAGACGGTAGTCCTCGAGCCAGAGACCGGGGTCGGTCTCACCCGCGTACTTGGTGACCATCGCGGGTGCTCGAAAACGCTAGGGGAACTCAAGATTTGAGATACGATGACTGAAGACTCGCGGCCCAGGAGGGCTCAGGCTTCGGCTCCGCTCCTCGTCGATGTTGTCATAACAGCCTCCGCGGCGCGGTTGATGGCCCCTCTCTTTGTTGAGCCATCCCCTCTCGTGCCAGTGTGCCTTGAGGGTGTGGTGTGTCTCGCGCTTTAGCCTGATGTGGTCGTGGACCGGGGCTTTCTGGGGTGTACCCCCGGCGGGGGCTGGTTGCCTGACCGAGTTCTACTGTGAACCGGTGGCCCCTTCTCCTCCCGCGCGTCTGGAGATGGAGATCTGCTGGCTGAATTGAGTGGCTCGTCTGAGCGAACTTTCCGCCTGAAGCTCGGCGGCCTTGGCCAGCAGCACTGCTACCTAGCGCTGGGCCCATTGAGCCTCAGGTGTAGCAGGCTCCAGGAGGGTTTTGAGCAGCGTGGCTGCTGCCGCAATTTTCTGCCTCACACGGGTGAACTGCGGTGATCCCTGATCATCAGCGATGATGCGTTGCTGGACGTCGCGTACAATAGCGCGGGCGCATCCACTGGTGTGGCACAGGCCAGCTCACGATTGATTTCTTCCTTGTCACGCTCCAGCTGGCGCCGACTCTCTTCGAGCTCTGCTCGCCGAGCCTTCAGCCGGTCCTGAATGCCGTCAGGGCGAGGCGCTGGCTGGTGTCCCGCGCCGTCAGTGATGGGGACATCAATGAGCGCTTCCCCTTCCTTTGCACCTGCCGCCTGGTTCACCGGATCCTGCATAGTAGGGTTGCCCATGGCCTCAGCGGCGGAGGTGCCAGGGTTCCCCGCCTCGGGTATGGGTGTGAGTTGCACCATGTTACACCCACACGAGCCACAACTCCTCTCAGAGCTCTCAGAGTCCGAATCGTAGTCCTCCAGGGATCCCATGTCAAGGAGATCGAAGAGGGAATTGCTCGGGTGATCGATCACGCCAACAAAACCCGGATCCATGAAGCCGTGGACAGCGGGCCCGACAGCCACATCTTGGAAACATCCTGCAGTGTCCGCAAGGCGTGAGGGTAGCCTCCTGAGAGGTCTTCGTGGAGGCGGCTCGGGTGAAGAGGTTCTCCACCAAGGAGCTGCCCGTGGACACTCGCCAGGGTGAACGCGAAGTGGTGGAGGTCGTCTTGGCTAGGCGTAGGACCCAGGTAGCGCTCCAGGTGGAGCCACAACTGGTCCCTGTGTCCGAGGGGCACTTCACAGTGGCTGGCGACATGCGGCCTTGTTGCCTAGAGTTGGGCTGCAAGCATTGTCTTGGTGGCTATCACGGTGGCCATCGTGATAGGATCGGGGAGCGACTCATCAACGAGCCTCAACGTCCCATCCTCCATGACCACAAAGTCCAGCATGTTAGTGCTGTCCCCAAGCCACCACGGGCACACGGTCTCAACGGCGGGAGCCAGGGCCGATGGTGGGGAGGACATCGGAACGCTGGCGTACAACAGCCTCTGGTTGGTGGTAGCGATGAACTCGAGGCTCCCGAAGAAAACGTTATTGCCGGAAGCCCAAAAAGGGGAGAGGGAAGCCATCTGAACCAAAAGGTCATGAAGCAAAGCACGCGATTTCCCCCTTCCTGGCGTGCCAACTGTCGATGTTTCCATCACCAGCTAGTAGAATTTGTTCTCGGGGTGTGCACTTTGGATTCGGTAATAGCTTGGCAAGAGGACACGGGATGGGGGGGGGGGGGTTATACTGGTTCGGGTAAGGCACCCAACATCCAGTTGTCTAGCCTGCTCATGTTACTTGCCACAAGGTGGAGTACAACAATGGCGAGAGAGAGGAGGGGATGCTCCAAGTCTTAGTGTTCGCCATGGCGATGTGGCGTAGTGTGTGTGTGATTGTCTCTTGGTTGAGTCTATCATGTGGAAAAGAGAGGCTCCCCTTTATATTTTGAGGGGGTGGCCTACTTACAGAGAGAGAGAGAGAGAGAGAGAGAGAGAGGGAGGGAGAGATGACGTTCTACACGTGCGAAGTGGTTGAAGTCAAGCGGAAGGGGGTGCCATCTCGGCTTGGCGGCGTGGTCTCTGATCCTTGTTGGCCCCACCGTCCTGGTCTTGCGTCAGGGGAAGGGCGCAGTATGCTCGGCCGTGTCCCGCTTTTCCATCATCGCGTCGTGCGTCAGTGGCCACTGTGCATGGCGTGCACCGCCATATGTATGACGAAGCATCAGGGGCAGAGTCATGCCATCCTAGCGGAAGTCAATCTCGCCGTCCATCGAATTGTCCTGCATTGATCGCTATAGGGGGTGTCAGCGGGCGATAGCATCATTGAGTACCCTGTCATTCCTGCCCCCCTTTAGCAGACATTGATGGTGACTGAGGCAGGTAAGCGGGCGGATTTGACCTCTCCAACATTGTACACCCACGTCGGGGCGGTCATTAATAAGGATCGGCGGGGTAGGTGTTGACCACCGCCCTGCTCGACCCCTTCATCAGGAGTCGAGGTACCGTGACATACTTGTTCGGACCCGCTTGGAGTGGGAATCTGTCACGCCCCTGTAGGGTAATTGAGTTTTCCCGTCCTGCTACCCCCGGTGGAGACAGGATTCATCATCACACTTTCAGCAGGCATGGACCCCACTGACGGGATGGAAGGAAAATACTTATCCGGAGAGTGCGGAGGGGCCCACGCGGTGGTGATTGCAGTGGCGGCGGGGTTCACGTCCTTGCTGGAGGAGGCAACCTGGTTCCGGCTCCCATATCGGGGTTGAGCGGATCGGGCGAGTCAGGCCAGCTTTCCTAGGCCGGCGATCGAGGCGAGCCTACCATGAGGGGTTTTGTCGCGTTGTGCCTGTGTAGGCGGGAACCAAGGGAGGCGGCTAAGTGGGTCTTCCGTTCTTACCACACGCCCGGTTTTGTTTTAAATGGTGCCACGCGGCACCCTGTTATTTGCCCCCGACACCGAGGATCTTGTTCTTGCATGACGAGCTTGCCGGTGGTTGCTAGATGTTTTTTCAATCCAGAAAAGTACTTATCAACATCATTTTTTGCCCTAGGCTCTTTGTCAAAACCGATAATCGTCTTTGGGATTACTGGAGCCTTGACGACAACTGGCCCAGGTTGGACTTGGATTACCGGAGCTTGAATTTCAACCGCCGCAACAGCTATTGATGGAGGCTCGACTTGAATTACCATAGACTAGACTTGAATTGGTGGAGCCTTGACGACAACAGGAGAAGGCTCGAGTTGAACAATCTATGGAAGAGGCTCGTTGTCACTATAGATTATAGGACTATGAGTCGAGTCGGCTTCCGCATGAGGATATTGGGGCTTGTTTCCCGAGGCTGCCGCAGACATAGGAGATGGCTGTCCACTTGTATTGATTGGTTGGCTCGCATGAAAGGACCCATGCCTATACAACGGGGGTGGAGAAACTCATGGTGAGAGGACAACATCACAGTGCTTCCAAATAATGAAAGAGCCGAGCGTGTCTTGGAGAGTTTCTATACCCGCCTCAGGTATCGGGCATTCGATCATGTTGTCCACATAGCCAGGTACTATTTCCGACATGGTGACACGCATGTAACCTGAGGGGATATCACTGTTATGGAGCGTCTCTCCTGGAAATGCCATGCGGGATGCAATCTTCATCGTCTTCCCCTTGTAACCAAATGGCACATGCAACTCACAAGGAGTATCCTTAGTGATGTCCTCTATTTCTGATTGCATGGAGACTGATAGTTGACTAGAGACTGATGGTTGCATGGAGACGGATGGCTGCATGGATGTGGACGAACCACGTAAGAAGGCATCCATCACAGCCTGCAGGTTGGGGTCCAAACGACCGCTTTCTTTGTCGCCTCCAATCCTCCTTGGCTTTATCTTCTTGCTCTTTCTTGTGCAATGTATGCTTCTTGTACAGGTGTGAGGATGTTTCAGAGAAACCTTCTTTCCAAGTTGCCGATGACAACACTCCTCTTACTCGACCACCATGTTCTTTGGTCCCAATAGCCTTCGTTAGCTTATACTTGTGATACTCTGGTGTAAACAGACCAGCCTCTGTCTGTGTCCTGATGGGACCTTTCAAAGCTTGCACGACTTCAACTGTCATAACATCCTTCACAATAATCTCTCCTTCATCGGTTAACTCTGAGTGACCATTTACACAATTCCTTGTATGCTCATTGGTGTTTAGCAAAGGATCTGGTTTTCCTTCTGCGTGGAGCTTGGCTTCCCTCTCTCTCTAAATCAGAATCTTCTTTTTGTATCCGCCCGGACCTAACCAAGGCTTGTAATTGTTCCACTTGTTCAGCTCAACCATCTTTTCACTGAGCTCCTTCGAAGCACTGCTCGTCTTCTGCACAACAAACTCATCCCATTCCTCTGACTGATATTTCCATGCTTGTCGAATGGGGTTCGATTTTTCTTGACGTATTGGCAGTTGAGCTTGGACTTGTAATCTCGAAAGATGTGATTGAGAGTGGACATCATGGCCTTCTTGGCTCTCTCAATATCTGCTGGCTAGAACTGGATGGTTGACATGATGTCAGCTCACATATCGTCTTTTCTGTTATCTGGGACTTGGCGTGAATCTTGCTACGTGATTTTGCAATGGTCCCTCACCACTTTGCCGCAACGTTTCCACCATTTGGCGTTGACACCAGCAGGTTCAATCGGTTCTCCATCCTTGGGGTCTAGTCCAGTAACCTGGTAGATGCCCTCTGCCTTGTTCGCAGAGCGCTGACCGCGCTTGCGTTTGTGTGTGGACACTTGGGTAGGCACCTCTTTCACTTGCTGCTCGAGGGCCTCATCTGTCGCAGCCTCTGTTGCAAATAGCCGACGGGCACTTTGTCAACAACCCTAGGGTGTAAGTAGTAGATTTTAGTTTACAAATTAGTTGAACAAATGAGGGAATTATATTTGTCAAGATACCTCATCTTCAGGCACGGAATCAGGATCCGAGCTCCCCAATCGACGTTCCTTTGGTAGTGGAGGATGTGGATCTTCTGGTTCTTTCCAGTGTTTGCTTGATCCTTTATCATCTAAAAAGGACCTTGCTTGTGAGTGGGCCTTGAGGGCGTCTTCCTCTTGAGGGGGCATATTGTCCGCCATGACGAGAAGACTTTGACACCTAATGTTAGATATGATGACTAGTTTAGAAAACAAGGAGTATACACCTTTCATCATTGAGCATAGAGACAAGGAAAACAAAAGAAAATAATAGAAAAAAATCAAAATTTTCTCTCAGTACAGGTTGCCGAATCAATGGCCTTCCAACGCTCTAAGATCCTTGACTTGTACAACAACATATATCCAATATCCTAGGATATGGTCTATGTCACCACACTAGCCTCACTTAGCCCACTTTCATCATTGAGCATGGGTTGACTGCCTACATAGAATAGATAAATAGTATAAAGAGACAAGAAAAAGAAAAGAAAAGTTAAAATTTGCTCTTAGTGTGGGTTGCTGAATCAACGGCCTTCCAACGCTAAAAAATCCTTGACTTGTACAACAACATATATCCAATATCCTATGATATGGTCCTTGTTGCCACACTAGCCTCACTTAGCCCGCTTTCATCATTGAGCATCGATCGCCTACATAGAATAGATTAGTAGTAACGAGAGACAAGAAGAAGAATAGAAAAGTTAAAATTTGCTCTCAGTGCGGGTTGCCGAATCAACGGCCATCCTACGCCCTAAGATTCTTGACTTGTATAGCAACATGTATCCAATATCCTAGGATATGGTCCATGTTGCCACACTAGCCTCACTTAGACCGCTTTCATCATTGAGCATTGATCGCTACATAGAATAGATAAGTAGTACATAGAGACTAGGAGAAGAATAGAAAAGTCAAAATTTGCTTTTTGTGAGCATTGGTAATATAGGGAAGAAAGTAATGTGGCATATATATATGGCCACAAGTAAATAATAGTATGTTGAAGCTTGAGATCGTTAGTAAAATGTATAGGGCCACGTCGAGACTAAGAACTACGATGGTAACACAAGACGTCGAGTTATACAGGTTCGGGTCTTCTTGATGAGAGTAAAAACCCTACATCCTGTGTTCTGTGTATTGTATTGATGTTTGTGGAAAAACTTCTCCCCCGATGAGGGATACACTGCCGCCTTATATATCCGGTCGGCAGGGGGGTACATGAAGAGTCCTAGTCGTGTACTCCAAGTCGAGTCAGTCGGCCTCGTTCTTGATGAAGTACCCGGTCGGCTACCAACTTAGTCTTGTATGAGGATACCCGTAAGGCAAGTATCCTACAGCAGCCCCCGAGTGCTTCCTGATTTTGAGCTTTAACTCTCAGAATGATCTTCAATGTAGATCATAAATTAGGAAGACTTCTTTATCGAAGTTCCTGATAGATCTGGTGCACCGGCCAGGTGCACCTGATCAGGTGTAGCCCCCAACTCTTGTATAATTTGGAGACTAACAAATAATGCTAGAGTCTAATTATATTAGCTCTTATTATTTTGTATGTATTTTACTCAAACCATCAAGCCTGAGTTTAACTGACCTCTGGTCATCAAACCAGTAAGTCAACTTGCAAAGCTTCAGCCTTGCCGACTGATTATCAAAAAGGCCGAGTGATATACACTATGTCTGAGTGACTGGTCGGTTTGAATTTTATGATATCAATCATATTCAATCCATGTGAACCACTATGACATCAATCATATAATGGTACTAAGCTAAATGACATCAATCATAATATAGCCTTTCCCTAATAATTAGTCACTCTAATTATGCATAAGTCCGATTTTGACAATTTAGTTATTGACTTCAATCAATACCACAACCTTTGAACTTATACCCATACGACCATCAAGTCCTTTGCTACATGATCATCAAATCATATAGATATGGTTAAATATTTTTCAAATGCTTCTCATCAAAGATGCCCCCGAGCTTTATTTCTCAAGGTTTTAGACCCTAATCATGCTTTAAGGTCCTTAATTAATTTTTGCTTAAGAAAAAAATAATCATCACTGTACGGCCCACCCCGGCCCATGGGACCCTTAGGTCAAAAAGCGGGAGTATAAAAGGCAGCGTTGAGTTGACTCTCAGTCCACGCCGTATTTACGCACGAACTCTTTGTCTTCCTCGCGCCTCCTCTGTTCTCAGTGACTCCTCAACTTTCCAGCTAGGGTTAGTGCCTTCGCTTCTGGCCGCCGTAGATCTCGCTGTGCTTAGCGCCCAAGCCTCTGCTAGGGTTCAACATTTGATCCGCCACGCCCAAAACAATCATCGCCATGGGTCGCAAGAAAGTTTCTACCTTGATTCCTGCCATTTCCACCACCGCCGCCGTGTCCTCCTTGTCGGAGATGTATGAAGACGGCAATGATATACCAAGTTCCTAGAACATAAATCAGCTACATCGTTTCTATACTTAATTATTCCCTTGTATACTTATATATTATTCATGAATGAAACTTCGGTCTTTTTGATGAAAGATTTTTTGATGATTTTCGTTCTATATTGTCCCGATTCCTTAATTTATTTTATTAAACAATCGAACCAGGGGGCTAGTAATAATGTCCCACCTTAGTCTAACCGTATTTTGGTTTTGGACTACTTTCTGACCGATTTCTTCGTTTTGAATACGGTCTTCATTTTCTTGGTCTAACGTCTATACATTATGGTTATATACTTTATACTGCACATCAGACTACCACTTCACTAAACCCGGAGCCAAAGTGTGAGAGGTCATGTGTCGATTGGTCAACTCTGCTTGTTACGCGGTTATGTGTCACAACCTAAAATGTTATGGCAGACCGATACAATTTGAGTTTCTCAATGACAGAAACATACTTATGACATTTTTATCAATCCTTTAAAGATGATAAGCATGAACTAGTTTACATACAGATAATATTGTTTCATTACATGGATATTGCTAACGATCTCTAATATTATAGGAGTTACAGCTCCTTTGAAGGAGAGGAAGATTCAGCTCGTAGCTCAACCTCAGGAGTTGCTGGAGGAGTAGGCACGGTCGGATTGATCTCTATGTTGTCGACCAAAGCTCGGGAAGTCTCCAACATAGAATCCAAGAGCAGCTGGCTTTGGTCGTCAGTCAAGTCTGGGTTGAAGCCCTCCTTGATCTTGTCCAATGGTAGAGCGGGAGACCAAGATTGGTAAATTGCCAGAACCTGACTCCCGGCCTCGGTCACCACTCGTCGAGTGTTATGAGCAATATCTTCCGATGCATGCTCTAGCAAGTACTCCAAGGAATGGCCAGACTGCTCCACTCGGTCGGCATGAACATAGTCCATTGCCTTTCGAGCGGTGTAAGATGGAGCTGCGAATTATAATTTTTTATCAGTATGATCAAAAGAGGAATCAAGTAGATGTGAGAAATAATAAAGGGCTTACTGACAAGTTTACATTTGAAGGATTTGGAGGTGCTCTTAGCTTCCTCTATCTTGGCGTCAGTTTCCTTCAGCTCCTTCTGCAGCCGAGTGATCTCGGCCTTCTGGTCCTCGACCAATTTGGAGAGGCTTTCCTTCTCAGCATTTAAGGCGTTGACAAACCTTTGCTAATTGGAAGTTAACTTCTCTAGATCGATGATCTTCTGATCACGAGCTAAAGACAAACATCTGCACTTTTAGCGCTAGAGTGATTAGTTGATTATTTAAACACAGGTGATGAGTAACCTTACCAGCTAAATCTACATGGCCTTGGTCTAAGGCCTTGGTCGTCTCTCTTCGGTCGGACTGCAGCTTTTCAATATCCTTTTGTGCTTTGGCAAGCTGCTGACTGGTGACTAGCAAAACACCAGCATAGTGGCAGTATTACTTGAAGACTTAAAGACCAAAGAGTTTAGGACATACCAAATGCTTCGGCTTCAAGGTATTCTACCCTAGCCTGTTTCCTCTCTATGAGAGCATACATTTTCTGTATACAAAAAGGGGTTAAGCTTAAAGGCAAGATTAAGACAAAGCAAAAGCAGAGTATTGAAGTACCTTGCTAGCTTCTCGATGTTGGTGCATAATTTCCACGTCCTCCACTTTGGGCCGACCAAGTAAGTCTACAGATAATGTCGCCTTACTTTTGTCAAGAGGTGAAGGTACAACAGTAGGAGCAGGTTGGGGTACAGGCACCGGAATGGAGGCAGGAATTGCCTTGTCAATTGGCTTATCCACCTCGGTCAGCGTGTTTGATGACTTGCCGACCGACTTGGATAGATCAGTTGGATGAGAAGGAGGTCCAGACCGAGTGGCTTCGGACTCTTGGGCACTCTGAGAATCACTCGTCCGACTACTATCAAAACAAAGATGGAAGAGATTAAAATGTGTTATGGATCGCAATAAGAGACAAGGAGCATAAGGTTAAAGGATTAACCTAGGAGTCTTCTTGAGCTTGATTCGGCACAACCTCTTCTTCGAAGAAGTCGACTGAGAATCAGTCTCCTTCCTCTTCTGGACAGATTTTCCTGCCTTGTCGGTCTGATCCACCCTCTTAGCATCACTCTATGTTTGGCTCGGGGGCTTCGATTGGCTTCAAGGTCGATCGGAGGGAGTAGGGGTGGGATGACCAACGTCAACAGATGGCAATTCTTCATCATCATGCTGATCCCCTATATATTGCCATCGGTGCCTAACGGTCTGCTTTGCTAGCCGACTGGGGGGAGGTAGGGTGGTGACCGGATCAGCACGAGCACTTGCAGAAGAGCTCGAGCCTCCAGTGCCGGTCTGCTGCATCTTCTCGACATAATCTGGTCCCTTGGAATCGGTCAGAGGGAGTGGAGGATGAGAAATATAAGTATCCAAATCCTGTACAAGAATCAAAATATCAAGCAGGACATCAAGACAAGAACATAAAGGATTGCTCAAAGCAGACTGAGGCTTACTCGGGCCCGCATAGTGCCCTTGATATACGCCTTCTTGATCAGCGAGTCATCCTGAAGGATATCCCCTTCAAACATTTTTGACAGACGTTTCTTACGGAGTTCACCATTCGACGGGTCAGGCACCTCCCTGGTTTCGTCATTATTGACATAGTTCCACGCCGGGTGACTCTGCAGCTTTAGGGGCTGCACTCTGCGTACTATGAAGCTATTGGCGATGGTAATTCCGTCAATGCCTTCAGCCTTCAAGTCGGCTATCTTCTTTAGTAGAGTGACCACCTGAGAGTTGGTCGGATCGGGCTTCTCCGTCCATTGCGCTAGAGGAGTCGCCTTGGCACCGGTGAAATCGGCAAGAACAGGAGGAGGGTTGTCACAGTAGAACCACTCATCCTTCCAGTTTTTGTTCCCGGTCTTCAATGTCACATTGATGTAAGCCTCCTTCTTGCGGAACTGAAAGCCAACACCGCCTATAGCTACTTGATTGTCCTTGGTCGGTAGCGGACGGAGAACAAACAGATGGCAGAATAAATTGAAGTGGGGAAGGATGCCTAGAAATGCTTCGCACATGTGCATGAAGATGGTGATGTGAAGAATGGAATTGGGATTGAGGTTGACAAGCTCAATCCCATAAAAGAAAAGGAGCCTGTGCAAGAAGCTGCAGCAGGGGACTCCAAAACCATGCTCGAAGAACGAGCTAAATACAACTATTTGTTTATGAATAGGGATGGGGCAAGATTCACGGGGTACCTTCCAGTCGATACGCACTTGTTCGGGAAGGATGCCGTTGATCACCATCTGGTTCATATTGACCTGGGAGAGGTTGCTCTTCGAGAACTCCTAAAGCTGCTCCGGGATGTCGATCTCTTACGAGGAGGACGCAGCAGCGGCGGTGGAAGTGGCAAGAATCAAGGTGGAAACTTTCTTGCGACCCATGGTGATGATTGTTTTGGGTGTGGCGGATCAAATGCTGAACCCTAGTAGTGGCTTGGGGGCTAATCGAGGCAAGATCTACGGTGGCCGGAAGCGAAGGCGCTAACCCTAGCTGGAAAGTTGAGGAGTCCCTGAGAACAGAGGAGGCGCGAGGAAGACGAAGAGTTCGTGTGCAAATGCGGCGTGGACTGAGAGTCAACTTGACGCTGCCTTTTATACTCTCGCTTTTTGACCTAAGGGTCCCATGGGCCGGGGTGGGCCGTACAGTGATGATGATTTTTTTGCTTAAGCAAAAATTAATTAAGGACCTTAAAGCATGATTAGGGTCTAAAACCTTGAGAAATAAAGCTCGGGGGCTTCTTTGACGAGAAGCATTTGAAAAATATTTAACCATATCTATATTATTTGATGATTATGTAGCAAAGGACTTGATGGTCATATGGGTATAAGTTCAAAGGTTATGGTATTGATTGAAGTCAATAACCAAATTGTCAAAATTGGACTTATGGATAATTAGAGTGACTAATTATTAGGGAAAGGCTATATTATGATTGATGTCATTTAGCTTAGTACCATTATATGATTGATGTCATAGTGGTTCACATGGATTGAATATGATTGATATCATAAAATTCAAACCAACCAGTCACTCAGACATAGTGTATATCACTCAGCCTTTTTGATAATCAGTATTAAAGGCTGAAGCTTTGCAAGTTGACTTACTGGTTTGATGACTAGAGGTCTGTTAAACTTAGGCTTGATGGTTTGATTAAAATACATACAAAATAATAAGAGCTAATATAATTAGACTCTTGCATTATTTGTTAGTCTCCAAATTATACAGGAGTCGGGGGCTACACCTGATCAGGTGCACCTGACTGGTGCACCAGATCAACCAGGAACTTCGATAAAGAGGTCTTCCTAATTTATGATCTACATTGAAGATCATTCTAAGAGTTAAAGCTCAAAATCAGGAAGCACTCGAGGGCTGCTGTGGGATACTTGCCTTACGGGTATCCTCATACAAGACTAAGTCGGTAGCCGACCGGGTACTTCATCAACAAGGAAGCCGACCGACTCGACTTTGAGCAAACGACAAGTAGAGATAGACTTTCTATGTAAATCCTTGTGAGTTATGACTAGGACTCTTCATGTACCCCCCCCCCCCCCCCGCCGACCGGATATATAAGGCGGCAAGGTATCCCTCATCGGGGGAGAAGTTTTTCTGCAAACATTAATACAATACACAGAATATAGGACGTAGGGTTTTTACTCTCATCGAGAGGACCCGAACCTGTATAACTTATCGTCTTGTGTTACCATCATAGTTCTTAGTCTCAATGTAGCCCTATACATTTTACTGCCGATCTCAAGCTTCGATAGTTGGCGCGCCAGGTAGGGGACAAGGCTCGCCGGGATTCTCCGTCGACTACGATGGCTGAAATTCCTATAGTCCAGTTCTCACCGGACTTCAAGATCTCCTTGGGATCACTCGACTTCACAGTCGGCGACAACGGAGCCCTAGGTCTGGAGAACCACAGATCCGACTCGGCCACAGCGGTTTCCATGGCATGATCCCCGAGTTCGTCTGGCATGATCACCGCCTTGGTTCCACTCGGATCTGAGGAAGAAGATCCTTCCCTCGGGAACGATTCAAAATTGGATCGGTCTTTTAATGAAGACTCGGTCGGATCTGCTTACCCATATCCCCATACTGTCAACATGGTGTATATAGCAGATCCCACGGATGGAGACCAAGATGGTGACCAAGATGGTGAACATGGAGGTAACCCCGTTGATGGCCACCCGATAGCCGAAGGAGGTCAACAGGAGGAGGACCCACCAGCTGATGACTTATTGATTGGACACCATCATCGACTAGATCTTGGTCCAGAACTCGAAGTTGATGGCGTCAAGGTCTACCACACTCCTCAGAATAACATCACAGGGGCCAAAACCTTGCTCGACACTCTAATGGTCAACGCGAATTATCAGACCCCTATGATATAGAAGGCGGTGGCTATGCTTAAGGCCGTTGCGGCTCAAGAGGCCGCAAAATCTCAGTCAGTCACAAGCTCTAGTCACATATCTTCACGAGGTCGGCATAGGCATGAAGATCTGAGAAATTCTCTTAGCCTCCGTGATGGACGAGATACCATCAACTCTCACTATGAAGAACACGCTCGGGATAGCCGATGCTATGAGGAAGAACGCCGTGATTGGAGAACGGACGATCGACGGGACAACCAACAAGAGGACCGTCAAGATCCTCCTCTAAGGCATAACCGCGACGACCGGCGTCGACATGACGATCGGGATCGGCGCGATAACGATGATAACGACCATCGGCATCATCGTCATGATGATGATATTGGTCCATGACACGGCCGCCGTGCAACTCCGTCTCCAGACTGGCATAGGCAGTCAATGACGCCGACCGACGATGAGATTGATATCATCAAAGCTTACATCCCTAGGCTTCGTATAGCTCGATGGACAAAAGGATTCAAGCCGGTCCCCATCAAAAAATACAATGGTCAGACCAATCCCCGAGAGTGGCTACAGCTTTATAGCATGGCGATTCGATCGGCTGGAGGTGATTCCTATGTAATGGCTAATTACCTCCCGGTCTGCCTAGATCCAGCTGTTCGGATATGGCTCACGTCTCTTCTAGAGGAGTCAATCACATCTTGGGGAGACCTCAACAGGAAGCTCATAGAAAGTTTCCAAGCTACCTGCAATCGACCGGGCAACCACTTCGACCTCACTCGGATCAAGCAGAAGACCGACAAACCTCTTCATGACTACATCAAGCAATTTTGCGCTAAGAAGACTGAGATCCCTAATGTCCCGGACCAACAAATCATTGCCTCCTTCCAAGGAGGGATCCGTAGCGATGATTTGGTTCGTGAGATCGGTCGGAGGAATCATGACCTCAAGCTGACCGCTCAAGAGTGCTTCGAGATCACCGATAAGTTCGCGTCTGGTGAGTCGGCATTGGATGACATCCGGGGAAAAGGCAAAGAGAAGCGGTCGGACAAGCCCGAGTCCTCCAAGAAGGACAAGAAGAGGAAGCCTGATAACGTGGTTCACACGGTGGACCGACTTCAGAAGAACCCTCGAACAAGCCAACCGTCCTCAGACGAGCTGCTGAGTGGCCCATGCCTTTGGCTCCCAAAGGGAAACCACAAAGCAAAGGATTGCTATCGACTGAAGGGTTTTGCAACGGCTGCGCTCAAGGTGGCTAAAGATCCCCCGAGACGCAATAGCAAAGACAAGACCAATGACGATGGTGACAAGGATGACTCAGGAGAGTTCCAGGAGCCCCGCAAGGAAGTCAACTTCATCTTCAGTGGCCCGGATACCTATGTGTCCAAGCGCAAGCAGAAGCTGGAACTTTGAGAGATCAACTCGGTGGAACCGGCTGCGCCTCAATTCATGAGATGGTCTGAGATGCCAATCACCTTTGATCGGTCGGATCATCCCGAGCACATCCCGAAGCCGAGTCGATACCCGCTGGTGCTTGCTGCTACAATGAAGGAGGTAAAGTTCAACAAAGTACTCATTGATGGAGGAAGCAGTTTGAGCATAATCTTCACCAAGACTCTCAAAGAGCTCGGTCTATCAATCAATGATCTTCAAGTGAGTTCTTCACCTTTCCACAGGATTGTACCTGGCAAGACTTCAATTCCTATTGGACAGATCAGTCTGCTGGTCACCTTCGGGACCCGTGAGAATTTCAGGACCGAGTGCATTCTCTTCCAGGTGGCGGATTTTGACACAGCATATTATGCTATCATCGGTCGATCGGCTATGGCTAAATTCATGGCTATAACGCATTATCCATATCTCACCCTCAAGATGCCAGGCCCGAACGGAATAATATCCCTCCACTCCGATCTTTGGAATTCTTTTGATTGCGATGTACAGAGTTGTGAGATGGCCAATAAACAGTTGATGTTGTCCGACCAGAAGGAGATCCAGCTGGCAGTCGGCATGGAGGAGCAGATCAGAGCAGTGGTTCCAACAAAGAAGCCTACCAAAGACAAGATTCAGACTGATGACATCCAAACCAAGGAAATCATGCCCGATTCTGAGGACCCCGATAAGGTAACTTATGCTGGGGCCAACCTCGACGAGAAATAGGAACTCACGCTGACTCTTTTCCTCCAGGAAAATAGGGACATCTTTGCATGGAAACCATTTGACATGTCGGGAGTTCGTAGGGAAAAGATTGAGCACAAGTTAAGGGTACCCCTTGGGGCTACCCCTGTTCGGCAAAGGCTTAGAAGATTCGCACAAGATCGCAAGGACGCCATGAAGAAGGAGATAGTTAGACTATTAGATGCTAAGTTTATAAAGGAGGTGTACCATCCCGACTAGTTAGCAAATCCAGTCCTTGTACCCAAGAAGAATAAAGAATGGAGGATGTGTGATGATTATACTGATCTCAACAAGGTCTGTCCTGAAGACCCCTTCGCTCTTCCTCGTATTGATCAGATTATAGACTCAACAGCCTGGTGTAAGCTCTTGAGCTTTCTGGATGCCTATTCAGGCTATCACCAGATCCCACTAAAGGTCGAAGATCAGATTAAAACTTCCTTTATAACACCCTTCAGCACCTATTGCTATATCACAATGCCTTTCGGTCTGAAGAACACTGGCGCGACTTACCAACGAGGTATTCAACGCTGCCTTGCTACTCAGATCGGTCGGAATGCAGAAGCATATGTCGATGACATCGTCGTTAAGACCCAAAACATCAAAGGGCTTATTTCTGACCTGGCAGAAACCTTTGACAATTTGAGGCATTATTCAATAAAGGTGAATCCTAAGAAGTGTGTTTTTTGGGTTCCTTTGGGAAAGCTACATGGTTACATCGTTTCGAAATGAGGTATAGAGGCCAACCCGGATAAAATCAAGGCGATCCTTAGTATGGGACCACCTAATTCTCAAAGGGATATACAGAAGCTGACCGGATGCATGGCATCCTTGGGTTGCTTTATCTCCCGACTGGGGGTTAGAGGGTTACCACTTTTCAGACTGCTTAAAAAGCAGGAAGACTTCGTTTGGACCGAAGAGGCACAGTTAGCATTGGACGAGTTGAAGGTTTACCTCAGTAGCATTCCAGTATTGGTGCCTCCGGAGCCAGGAGAAAAACTTCAACTTTACATTTCGACCACAACTCAGGTTGTGAGTACTGTTTTAACAGTCGACCGAGAAGAAGAGGGACATATACAAAACGTGCAACACCCGGTCTATTTTGTGAGTGAGGTCCTTGGCGCCTCTAAGGTAAAATATCAATAGATCTTGATGTTGTTGTATGCATTGTTGGTCAGCTCCAGGAAGTTGAAGCATTATTTTCAAGCTCATCCAATCGAAGTCCAGACCTCCTTCACACTCGACACGGTGCTAGACAACCGAGAAGCCGAAGAAAAAATTGCCAAGTGGGTAGTCAAACTTGGTCAATATACCATCACGTTCGCGCCTCGGTCGGCTATAAAGGGACAAGTGCTAGCTGAATTCGTTGCTGAGTGGACAGAGATTTAAAACTCACCTACTGCACAAGACATCGAGTATTGGAAAATGTCTCTTCAATTACAAGGAGCTGGTGCGGGAGTCGTGTTTATCTCACCCGCTGGAGAGAAGCTTTGATATGTCCTTCAGGTGATGTTTCGCGCATCCAACAACGCTGTGGAGTATGAAGCCCTTCTACACAGTCTGCGCATTGCTGTGTCACTCGGCATCAAGCGCCTCGATGTCTTTGGTGACTCGGCTTTTGTTATTAATCAGGTCACTAAGGATTGGAACTATGTGGATGACAATATGAGTGCTTACTGTCATGAAGTAAGGAAGCTCAAAGACAAATTCGATGGATTAATGTTCACGCATGTTCTTTGAGACAATAACCAAGTGGCTGATGAATTGGCCAAAATGGGATCATCCTGGTCTGTGGTCCTGCAAGGTGTTTTCTTACACACTCTGGATTCCCCCATGATTTCTCCTCGGTCGGATGTATTAATGAGTGTTGTTACTGCTCGTTGGTGATGACAACATGGAGACCGATTGGCGCGACCTACTCATCCAATATTTGGATAAGGGAACGCTGCCTTCGGATCCTAATGAACAACGATGGTTGGAGACCCGATGCCGAGGGTATTTGTTGGTAGGAGATCAACTCTATAAAAAAGGAGGTTCAAACATCTTGATGAGATGCATCTCGATATCAGAAGGCCAGAAGTTGGCAGAAGAAATTCATTCCGGGATATGTGGCAATTATGCAGCTACCAAGACTTTGGTCGGCAAAGCTTTTCGGTAAGGGTTTTATTGGCTCACGGCGGTTGAAGATGCACACCGGGTCATTCGGACATGTGAAGGTTGTCAATTCTTTGCTCAACAAACGCATGTGCCTTCACAGCAACTTCAGATGATACCTTTGACTTAGCCCTTTGCTGTTTAGGGGCTTGATATTGTCGGTCCTTTCAAGAAGGCGCCAGGCGGGTTCACTTTTCTGTTTGTTGCTACTGATAAATTCACCAAGTGGATTGAAGCAAAGCCGGTTGGCAAGATTACATCGAAGAAGGCTATCGAGTTTGTCAAGGATGTCTTCACTCGGTTCGGGGTTCCTCATGATATCATCACCGATAATGGCACTCAATTCACATCAGTGGAATTCCGTGACTTTGCCGATGAGATAGGAATAAAAATCCACTTTGCATCAGAGGCTCATCCTCAAAGCAATGGGCAGGTCGAACGGGCCAATGGTATGATTCTTCAAGGATTAAAACCACGGATATTCGACAGGCTTAAGCCTTATGCTGGTCGGTGGGTTAAAGAATTGCCTTTAGTTCTTTGGGGGCTTCGCACAAACACCAGTTGGGCAACTGGTCGGTCACCTTTCTCATTGGTCTACGACTCAGAGGCTATACTGCCGACCAAAGTCAGCCTTGTTTCGGCACGGGTTTAGGCATATGATGAACAACTTTCTGAGGAGAATCGAGAGATTGATTTGATTGCAGCAGAGGAGTTGCATGATCGCGCTCTGTTTCAGTCGGCACTTTACCAACAAGGCTTATGTCAATATTATGATAAAAATGTACCTAATCGCCACTTCCAAGTTGGAGATTTAGTGCTTCGCCGAGTGCAGTCAACAAAGAACCAGCATAAGCTTTCTCAGAAGTGGGAAGGACCATATGTTATGAAGGAAGTCACTCGCCCGGGGGCTTACCGACTGATGTATGAAGACGGCGATGATATACCAAGTTCTTGGAATGTAAATCAGCTATGTCATTTCTATACTTAATTATTCCTTTGTATACTTATACATTATTCATGAATGAAACTTTAGTCTTTTTGATGAAAGATTTTTTGATGATTTTCATTCTATATTGTCTCGATTCCTTAATTTATTTTATTAAACAATTGAGCCAGGGGGCTAGTAATAATGTCCCACCTTAGTCTAACCGTATTTTAGTTTTGGACTACTTTCTGACCGATTTCTTCTTTTTGAATATGATCTTCATTTTCTTGGTCTACGTCTATACATTATGGTTATATACTTTATACTGCACATCAGACTACCACTACACTAAACCCAGAGCCAAAGTGCGAGGGGTCATGTGTCGATTGGCTGACTCTGCTTGTTACGCGGTTACGAGTCACAACCTAAAATGTTATGGCAGACCGATACAATTTGAGTTTCTCAATGACAGAAACATAATTATGACATTTTTATCAGTCCTTTAAAGATGATAAGCATGAAACTAGTTTACATATAGGTAATATTGTTTCATTACATAGATTGCTAATGATCTCTAATATTACAGGAGTTACAGCTCCTTTGAAGGAGAGGAAGGTTCAGCTCGTAGCTCAACCTCAGGAGTTGCTAGAGGAGTAAGCATGGTCGGATTCATCTCTATGTTGTCAACCAAAGCTCCGGAAGTCTCCAACATGGAATCCAAGAGCAGTTGGCATTGGTTGTCAGTCAAGTCTGGGTTGAAGCCCTCCATGATCTTGTCCAATGGCAGAGCAGGAGACCAAGATTGGCAAATTGCCAGAACCTGACTCCCGGCCTCGGTTGCCACTCGTCGAGTGTTATGAACAATATCTTCTGATGCATGCTCCAGCAAGTACTCCAAGGGATGGCCAGACTGCTCCAACTCGGTCGGCATGAACATAGTCCATTGCCTTTCAAGCGGCGTAAGATGGATCTGCGAATGATAATTTTGTTCAGTATGATCAAAAGAGGAATCAAGCAGATGTGAGAAATAATGTAGGGCTTACTGGCAAGTTTACATTTGAAGGATTTGGAGGTGCTCTTAGCTTCCTCTATCTTGGTGTCAGTTTCCTTCAGCTCCTTCTACAACCAAGTAATCTCGGCCTTCTGGTCCTCGACCGATTTGGAGAGGTTTTCCTTCTCAGTATTTAAGGCGTTGACAAACCTTTGCTGATTAGAAGTTAACTTCTCCAGATCGACGATCTTCTAATCATGAGCTGAAGACAAACATCTGAACTTTTAGCGCTAGAGTGATTAGTTGATTATTTAAACACAGGTGGTGAGTAATCTTACCAGCTAAATCTGCACGGCCTTGGTCTAAGGCCTTGGTCGTCTCTCTTCGGTCGGACTGCAGCTTTTCAATTTCCTTTTGTGCTTTAGCAAGCTGCTGCCCGGTGACTAGCAAAACAGCAACAAAGTGTCAGTCTTACTTAAAGACTTAAAGACCAAAGAGTTTAGGACATACCAAAAGCTTCGGCTTCAAGGTATTCTACCCTAGCCTATTTCCTCTCTACGAGAGCATACATTTTCTGTATACAAAAAGGGGTTAAGCTTAAAGGCAAGTTTAAGACAAAGCAAAAGCAGAGTATTGAAGTAACTTGCTAGCTTCTCGATTTTGGTGCATAATTTCCACGTCCTCCACTTTGGGCCGACCGAGTAAATCTGCAGATAATGTTGCCTTACCTTTGTCAATAGGTGAAGGGACGACGGTAGGAGCAGGTTGGGGTACAGGCGCCGGAATGGAGGCAGGAATTGCCTTGTCAGTTGGCTTATCCACCTTGATCGGCGTGTTTGATGACTTGCCGACCGACTTAGGCAGATCAGTTGGACGAGGAGGAGGTGCAGACCGAGTGGCTTCAGACTCTTGGGCACTCTAAGAATCACTCGTCTAACTACTGTCAAAACAAAGATGGAAGAGATTAAAATGTGTTATGGATGGCAATAAGAGACAAGCTGCATAAGGTTAAAGGATTAACCTAGGAGCCTTGTTGAGCTTGATTCGACACAACCTCTTCTTCGAAGAAGTCGACTGAGAATCAGTCTCGTTCCTCTTCTGGGTAGATTTTCCTGCCTTGTCAGTCTGATCCACCCTCTTAGCATCACTCTGAGTTTGGCTTGGGGTCTCCGACTGGCTTGAAGGTCGATCGGAGGGAGTAGGGGTGGGATGACCAGCGTCAGCAGATGGCAATTCTTCATCATCATCCTGATCCCCTATATATTGCTGTCGGCACCCAACGGTTTTCTTTACTAGCCGACTAGGGGAGGCAGGGTGGTGACCGGATCAGCATGAGCGCCTGCAAAAGAGCTTGAGTCTCCAGTGCCGGTCTGCTACGTCTTCTCGACATAATCTGGTCCCTCGGAATGGGTCGGAGGGAGCGGAGGATGAGAAATATAAGTATCCAAAACCTGCACAAGAATCAAAATATCAAGCAGGACATCAAGACAAGAACATAAAGGATTGCTCAAAGCAGACTGAGGCTTACTCGGGCCCGCATAGTGCCCTTGTTATACGCCTTCTTGATCAGCGAATCATCCTGAAGGATATCCCCTTCAAACATTTTCGACAGACGTTTCTTACGGAGTTCACCATTCTGCGGGTCAGGCACCTCCCTGGTTTTGTCATTATTGACATAGTTCCACGCCGGGTGACTCTGCAGCTTCAGGGGCTGCACTCTACGTACTATGAAGCTTTTGGCGACGGTAATTCCGTCAATGCCTTCAGCCTTCAAGTTGGCTACCTTCTTCAGTAGAATGACCACCTGAGGGTCGGTCGGATCGGGCTTCTCTGTCCATTGCGCCAAAGGAATAGCCTTGGCACCGGTGAAGTTGGCAAGAACAGGAGGAGGGTTGTCACAGTAGAACCACTCATCCTTCCAGTATTTGTTCCCGGTCTTCAATGGCACATTGATGTAGGCCTCCTTCTTACGCAACTGAAAAGCCAACACCGCCTATAGCTACTTGATTGTCCTTGGAATAAATATGGTGATGGCGGAATAAATTGAAGTGTGGAAGGATGCCCAGAAATGCTTCGCACATGTGCACGAAGATGGTGATGTGAAGAATGGAATTGGGATTGAGGTTGACAAGCTCAATCTGATAATAGAAAAGGAGCCCGTGCAAGAAGCTGCAGCAGGGGACTCCAAAACCATGTTCGAAGAACGAGCAGAATATAACTATTTATTTATGAATAGAGATGGGGCAAGATTCACGGGGTACCTTTCAGTCGATACGCACTTGTTCGGGAAGGATGTCGTCGATCACCATCTGGTTTATATTGACCTGGGAGAGGTTGCTCTTTGAGAACTCCCGAAGCTGCTTTGAGATGTCGATCTCCAATGAGGAGGACGTGGCGGCGGTGGTGGAAGTGGAAGGAATCGAGGTGGAAACTTTCTTGCGACCCATGGTGATGATTGATTTGGGCGTGGCGGATCAAATGTTGAACCCTAGCAGAGGCTTGGGAGCTAAGCGAGGCGAGATCTGCAGCAGCCAGAAGCAAATGCGCTAACCCTAGCTGGAAAGTTGATGAGTCATTGAGAACAAAGGAGGCGCGAGGAAGACGAAGAGTTCGTGCGCAAATGCGGCATGGACTGAGAGTCAACTCGGCGCTGCCTTTTATACTCCCGCTTTTTGACCTAAGGGTCCCATGGGCCGGGGTGGGCCGTACAGTGACGATGATTTTTTTCTTAAGCAAAAATTAATTAAGGACCTTAAAGCATGATTAGGGTCTAAAACCTTGAGAAATAAAGCTCGGGGGCTTCTTTGATGAGAAGCATTTGAAAAATATTTAACCATATCTATATGATTTGATGATCATGTAGCAAAGGACTTGATGGTCGTATGGGTATAAGTTCAAAGGTTATGGTATTGATTGATGTCAATAACCAAATTGTCAAAATTGGACTTATGGATAATTAGATTGACTAATTATTAGGGAAAGGCTATATCATGATTGATGTCATTTAGCGTAGTACCATTATATGAATGATGGTTCACATGGATTGAATATGATCGATATTATAAAATTCAAACCGACCAGTCACTCGGACATAGTGTATATCACTCGGCCTTTTTGATAATCGGTCGGAAAGGATGAAACTTTGCAAGTTGACTTACTGGTTTGATGACCAGAGGTCTATTAAACTCAGGCTTGATAGTTTGAGTAAAATACATATAAAATAATAAGAGCTAATATAATTAGACTCTTACATTATTTGTTAATCTCCAAATTATACAAGAGTCGGGGGCTACACCTGATCAGGTGCACCTGGCCGGTGCACCAGATCTATCAGGAACTTCGATAAAGAGGTCTTCTTAATTTGTGATCTACATTAAAGATCATTCTGAGAGTTAAAGCTCAAAATATGAAGCACTCGGGGGCTGCTATGGGATACTTGCCTTACGGATATCCTCATACAAGACTAAGTCGGTAGCCGACCGGGTACTTCATCAACAAGAAAGCCGATCGACACGACTTGGAGCACACAGCATGTTGAGATAGACTTTCTATGTAAATCCTTGTGAGTTATGACTAGGACTCTTCATGTACCCCCTGCCGACCGGATGTATAAGGCGGTAGGGTATCCCTCATTGGGGGACAAGTTTTTCCGCGAACATCATTACAATACACAAAACATAGGATGTAGGGTTTTTACTCTCATCGAGAGGGCCCTAACCTGTATAACTTGGCATCTTTGTTACCATCGTAGTTCTTAGTCTCGACGTAGCCCTATACATTTTACTGCCGATCTCAAGCTTCAACATGGTACAAAGAGATTATCATAAGACCAATCACAATGACTACCATAAGACTGCAAGTACATGAATATGAACATGAAGTGTAAGTAAGCAAAAGATCGACAACATGGATATCAACATGAAATGTAAGCATCTATAGTATGGCAGCAAGTAACCATATTGAGCATAGTGAGTATATATGCTTGCAGCAAGGTATGAGCATCAAATACAAGTACTACGCATCTATATAGTATGGTGGCAATTAGCACAACAGGGAGCACAATAGTGAAATATATCATAGGCAGCAAGCAAGAATAAATTTGAGACCTGCAACAAAAACTAGCAAACACATAGGGCAGGAACGGGCGACAACAACATAGGGATACAAGCATATAATGAGGCATATAACAGTTATCATTTTCACATAAACATCAACTTATAGTATAGCATGACAGCAATTAAATACGTCAGCAACCTAAGATAGCAGAAAAAAACTACTAGTATGCCAGCAAGGTATGATGGCAAAAAAAGCTACTAAGCATGTATATAGTATAGCAATCCACATTAGATGATCTCAGAGGGATGTGTTAACAAGGTTTCATCATTTAAGAACAAGATAATATTTAGCTATGATTCAGATTTAGCAGAGGTGACATGATTTTCTTATGAAAATCCAAAGATTTACTAATTAACAATGTTAATGCACAATGCAGAGAATCTGGACTCCAAAATATGTTATAGACATCAATATATTGAAAATTAACACACTGCAACCAAATATATTTAACTACGATTTCATGTTTTTCTTGTTATTTTTACAGAAATGACTATTTAAATAGTAAGGTATAATGTTTGTAGTCGATAAACACAAGTGTAGTGGTATTTGAACCTAGATTAGCATCCAAGTGTTAAGCAATTGGGGTTGTTTCCACATAACTAAATCACTTGCTGAAACAAAACTGTGTTTGAATTTTAAAGATAATTATTCATTATTTGTGACAAATTACAACTGATTCGTTTTTTCTAAGAAAAAAGATAGTCAGCATAAGAAGCTGAATTATTGACTTCAGCATGTAAACAAAAAGTTATCTGTCTATACTTGAAAGTAAACTAATTCCATAATATATTGTAATATAAATAATCAGGTTTAATGCATCCAAACTTAGCCAAACTGCATGTAGCTATACGAGTAAATTAAAATCCAAATTGCTATGATTACACCAGAATCAAGGTTGATGTTGTGCGTAGGAGGAAATTTAAATCTATCTCCTACATATGCTTAAGTGTAACTATGCTAGGACATCATAATCCCACAAAACATTCGATGTGGGATTGAAAGGTTCAAACAAAACAGTTCTTGCTACATACTCACGCGTTGTCGATGAGGGGGGAGGAGGCCAGCGCGCACGTCGTCGATGGGGAGGGGTTCGCGGTGGTGGTGCTCGGGGACAGAGGAGGGAGCCCATGGCGGTGGCGCTCGGGGACGAAGGAGGGAGCCTACGACGGCCGTCGATGAGGAGAGGAGCAGGCCGCGACGGGAGGAGGAGGCCGACGGCGGCGGTGCTCAGAGAGGAGGGAAGAGGGGAGGAAGAGGAGGGTGCAGCGCTTACCAGAGAGAAGGCGGAGGTCCTCGAGGAGGGGGAGGAGGCTGGCGCACATGTCGTCGATGAGGGGGGGGAGGAGGCTGGCGCGCATGTCATCGATGAGGGGGGAGGGGTTTGCAGTGGTGGTGCTTGGGGACGGAGGAGGGAGCCCGCGGTGGCGGCGCTCGGGGACGGAGGTGGGAACCCACGACGGTCGTCGATGAGGAGAGGAGCAGGCCGTGACGGGAAAAGGAGGCCAATGGCGACGGTGCTCAGAGAGGAGGGGAGGTGGTGCTCGGGGTGGCGGAAGTTGGGCAGCCTGTCGGCATCAAAAGAATAGCGTCGGAAGTTAGGGTTTAGGCCCCGCCGCACCCCTGCTTTATATAGGGGTGGCCACTTTAGCGACGGTTCACAAAGCCAACCGCCGCTACTAAGGAATAGCGGTGGTTGGATTTGTGAGCTGCCACTAAAAAGTAGTCGGTTTTTTTTTTAAAATAGTGTTATTCATTTTCCAAAAATTGTATTATTCATTTTAGCCCTTGATTTTTTATAAATAATATATTAGCCTTAAAATCTTACAAAAGAACCCTTGAGTTCATTATTAATTATGTTTTAGTCCTGTCTTTTTACACTTAGTCCCCTGTACTTAATAAGAATTAATGTTAGGTTCTAAAATTTTGTAGAAACAACCCTATTCTTTTTATTAATTACATTTCAGTCCTAATATTTTTACACTTTAATTTTGTTTTGGTCCTAGATTTTTGCAGAAATGCCCCCTACACTTTTTAAAAATTATAATTTTAGTCCTCTTATTTTTTTTGCACTCTTATTTTTTGATCGCATCTTAAATTTTTGGTCTCCTCTTATCGTCTCAATAACACCTTTCTATTTAAATAAGTAACACAATCTTTATAATCAAATAAGCATAAAGGTTTGAATAATAAAAGGTACTTAACAGAATAAAATTACATGATGCTTGAGTTAGCCTTGAACGACTTTTCCTTGGCAGTCATCGGTGCGCATGTAGGGCATTTCGACGGCAAAGGAGAGTCTTGCTTCTAGGACTTTAAACTTTTTCCAATCTATGAAACATGGCACCTCGTCATATTGATTGTAGTCATCTAGATCCTCCACATTCTCCACTCCAATGATTCTTTGTTTACCTAGAACAACAATATATTTCTTTTCGTCCTTTGGGTCAAGTACATAAAACACCTGTTCTACTATCTTGGCAAGTATCCAAGGCTCATCTTTGTGACCAACATTGTTAAGATCAACAATTGTGAAACCATATTCATCCACCTCGACACCATTAGGGTGCTTCACCCATTTGCATGTAAATATGAGGACCTGTAAATTTGCACCGTAGTCTAGTTCCCATATTTTCTCAATGTACCCGTAATACGAAGGTAAAACCATTGATGGCGTATGCCTGAAAGGTAACCACGGTTCTTCTCGGGCAGTTAGCTAACTTCCTCAACATTTTCTCTTCCATGGACTCGCCACTTGGAAGGTCTAGGGAGCTAAACCATGATGTGAAAGAGCGATTGTGCTCGTCAATGATCCATTTATCCGTTGCATCCTTGTTGTTCTGGCGGAGCTCTAATAGATGTTTCTTAGAGTACGGTCCCACAATCTGTGTCTGTTGCAATACGTTGAAATGTGCTTGGTCAACTCGTTTGAAGTCATGGTCGGTGAACGATCTACGTCCTTTCATACCTTTTCCAGATAATCTACCATCATGATGAGACACGAGGAAACCGATTGATCTGCTACCATCATTAATGTAATCTGAGCAACATTCGATGATCTCCTCAGTTTGTAGCCCTCGATCAGAGAACCCTCTGGATGTGAACAAGTACGTACGTAGCATTTCAATACATACATGAACCTCTCAAATGGAAACATCTGATGCAGGTAGACGAGGCCCAATGCAGAGATCTAGTCAACTATATGAATCATGAAGTATTATGTATCTGATGCAGGTATCAAAAAAGGATAGAGGGAAGATCCTCTCAGGTATGCACATTGTTTCCTTCATGTGGGTCCATAGGTCATTTAACTCGTCTTCAGTTATCACCTTCTTCAATACCGCGTTAAAGAAATAGCTAAGACAAGTTACAACCAACTTTAGCCATGGTGATTTAACAGCTCTGATAACAATAGGGAGAAACACCGAAAGCATTATGTGGCAATTGTGAGTGTTCTACCCACTTATCTTTAACTCTTCCATGTTTACAAGATTTTTTATATTTGACGAGAAACCCGTCGGTACTTTAATCCCACTGAGGCACTTACAGAATGTTGTTTTCTCCTCAATCGTAAGTGTGTAGGCTACCGGGGGGGAGAAAGTACTTTCCATTTGCTCTTTCTTGCTGATGGAGCTCTGGTCTTATTCTCATCACAACAAGATCTCTATGTGCGCTGAGTCCATCCTTTGTCTTACCAGGTTGGTCGAGTACAAGTCCGCTACTACTGTAAAATACACCCTTCCCAATATGCATCTAGCCGAAGGCATGATTCATTTTTAATTCTTTCCAATAATTGAAATATACGAAGAAAATGGATTTCTTCTTAAACAGCTTGAGACATTTTGTCTTTTTGACTCCCTTCACCGGCTTTCCAAAAACAACTCTGATGTTTTTAACAAGGTCAAACACAACCCTGCTAGTCCAACATCGAGGTTCTACATCATTCTTAACTTTGCCATCAAAGTATCTAGCCATCACGTGTGATGTGGACAAGGGTTCCCGATCTTCCGAAAGGTTCTGGATACGTTGATTTGGTCGGAGGCGACACACAAATCGATCCGGCTTCAGAACAGCACGTTCTAAACCCCGCAATCGCAGCACGACGTCTCCTCTGGTTATCAACCGTCCTAAAACGATTGACCTCGCCGAGAAGGCTAATTCCTGCCTACGAATCAAGAACACAAGCAAGAACAAAGAAGAAAGCAACACAATTGCAGATGTATTATGAATCTCACGAAGTTGGGGTCTCACAAACCGTGATGGTTGGGCCTCCACCTTGGCTTCCACGTCCTTGCTGGTCCTCCACGTCTCCAAGTCCTTCTCCCATCATCTCCTGGTCCTCTCCATGGTTCCTAATTACAATATAATCATTAGGTAGCAAACCATTCTCAAAAGTGATATATAATGAAGAACGTAGGAACGAGCTCACCTCTAAATTTAGTTGTCGTGTCGTCGTGCACGAGCTCTAGTCATTGGACCTTGCAAGTCCAAAATTGGAGGAGTGTTGCATGTATCCTTAGGAGTGATGTCCTCATCATCCTCCCCCTCTTGAAGTAGAGTCGTCCTCGACTCAAGCTCATTCTCTTCCCCCAAGTATGGTTTCAAATCTGAAATGTTAAAAGTAGGACTAACCCCGAACTCGGGAGGCAACTCAAGTTTGTATGCATTATCATTAATCTTCTCAATTATTTTAAAAGGACCATCAGCTCTAGGCATTAATTTAGACTTTCTCAAATCTGGAAATCTATCTTTTCTTAAGTGTAACCATACTAAATCTCCTACATCAAGTTTTACTTCTTTTCTACCTGTACTACCAGCAATTTTATACTTGTCATTCATCTTTTCAATGCTAAGTCTAGTGGTCTCATGCATTTTTAAAATAAATTCAGCACGTTCCTTAGCATCAACATGAACTCTATCATGAATAGGTAGAGGAAGTATATCAAGTGGAGTACGGGGATCAAAACCATACACTACTTTGAAAGGACTTACCTTGGTAGTAAAATGTGTTGCCCGATTATATGCAAACTCAACATGAGGCAAACATTCTTCCCATTGCTTCAAATTTTTCTTCAAAATAGCTCTCAACATAGTACCCAAAGTGCGGTTCACCACCTCTGTTTGTCCATCAGTTTGTGGGTGACAAGTTGTAGAAAACAACAACTTTGTACCCAACTTATTCCAAAGCGTGCGCCAAAAGTGACTCAAGAATTTTGCATCACGATCTGAAACAATAGTAGAAGGCATACCATGCAAATGAACAATTTCTTTGAAAAAGAGATCAGCAATATAACTAGCATCATTAGTCTTATGACATGGTATAAAGTGTGCCATCTTAGAAAATCTATCCACAACAACAAAAATACTATCACTCCCCCTCTTAGTCCTAGGCAGTCCTAAAACAAAGTCCATAGAAATATCCGCACAAGGAATAGAAGGAACAGGAAGTGGCATGTATAAACCATGTGGATTCAAGCGAGACTTAGCTTTTTGACATGTAGTGCAGCGAGCAATAAAGCGCTCAACATCTTTCCTCATCCTTGGCCAAAAGAAGTGTGTGGCCAAAATATCCTCCGTTTTCTTGGCACCAAAATGACCCATCAATCTACCTCCATGCGCCTCCTGTAACAACAAAAGACGAACGGAACCAACTGGAATGCATAGGCGGTTAGCTCTAAACAAGAATCCATCATTCAACACAAATTTATTCCATGCACGACCTTCTTTACAATGCAGCAATACATCCTTAAAATCAACATCAGCAGCATATTGTTCTTTAATTGCCTCAAGTCCAAAAATTCTACAAACAAGTTGAGACAATAAAGTATAGCGCCTAGACAAAGCATCAGCGATCACATTATCCTTCCCTTTCTTATGTTTAATATTGTAAGGAAAAGACTCAATAAACTCAATCCATTTAGCATGTCTACGGTTCAAATTACATTGAGAACGAATATACTTAAGTGATTCATGATCAGAATGAATAACAAATTCTTTGGCCAACAAATAATGACGCCACGTCTCTAAACAACGTACAAGTGCATACAATTCCTTATCCTACGTGGAGTAATTCAAAACAGGTCCAGTAATTTTTTCACTAAAGTATGCAATAGGTTTACTATCTTGCATCAAAACACCACCAATACCTATACCACTAGCATCACATTCAAGCTCAAATATCTTATCAAAATTAGGTAATTGCAGCAATGGTGCATGTGTAAGTTTATCCCTCAAAGAATCAAAAGAGTCATGATGTACCTTACCCCAATGGAAATCAATGCCCTTCTTTGTCAACTCATGCAAAGGTGCAGCAATGGTGCTGAAATCTTTGACAAAGCGGCGGTAGAAACCTGCAAGACCAAGAAAACTCCTCACCTGTGTGATAGTTTTTGGTACAGGCCAGCTCTTTATGGCTTCAATCTTCGCCTCATCCACCTCAATTCCCTGTGGAGTCACAACATAGCCAAGAAAAGAGACTCGATCCGTGCAAAAGATGCACTTCTCAAGGTTACCAAATAAACGTGCATCTCGTAAAGCATCAAAAACAGCACGCAAATGATTCATATGTTCATCCATAGATTTGCTATAAATCAAGATATCATCAAAGTAAACTACCACAAATTTGCCAATGAAAGCTCTTAAAACCTCATTCATCAAGCGCATGAAAGTACTAGGTGCATTAGTTAACCCAAAAGGCATTACTAACCACTCATATAATCCAAATTTGGTTTTGAAAGCTGTTTTCCATTCGTCTCCAAGTTTCATTCTAATTTGATGGTAGCCACTACGCAAATCAATTTTAGTGAAAATTATAGCACCACATAACTCATCAAGCATGTCGTCTAGCCTAGGAATAGGATGACGATACCTAATAGTAATATTATTAATGGCTCTACAATCTACACACATACGCCAAGTACCATCTTTCTTAGGAACCAAAAGTACAGGAACAACACAAGGACTAAGTGATTGACGAACATACCCACGATCCAAAAGGTCTTGAACTTGTTGTTGTATCTCCTTAGTCTCCTCAGGGTTGGTCCTATAAGCAGCACGGTTTGGCAAAGTAGCACCCGGAATCAAATCAATTTGATGCTCAATCCCTCTCAAAGGTGGCAATCCCGGGGGTATCTCAGCTGGAAAAACATCCTCATACTCCTGCAAAAGGTTAATGACAGCAGGAGACACAACACTAGAAGCAATATCATCAAGCGAAAACAAAGCTTCTTTGCATATCAAAGCATAGCAAATATCATCATTATCAGAAATTTTAGCAAGCTCAGATTTTGTTGCAAGACATGAACGACCTTGTAATTTAATTCCAGCACCCTTAGAACTTGAAGAATCATTAACATTACTAGGTGTAGAATTAGAATTAACAGGTTGTTGAATTTCAGGACCTTTATTTTTCAAACTAGCAGCTCTTTCTAAATCAGCTTGTACAATTTCAGCAGGGGTCATTGATAACAAAGTAATTTTAGTTCCTTTATGCATAAAAGTGTACTTATTACTTCTACCATGGTGTACAACATCATTATCAAATTCCCAAGGTCTACCCAATAAAAGTGAACATGCTTGCATGGGTACGACATCACAATCAACAGAATCCACATAAGAACCAATGGAAAAAGGAACTCTACAAGTTTGTATTACCTTAGCTTTACCAGAGTCGTTTAACCACTGAATGTAGTACGGATGTGGATGTGGACGTGTGGTCAAGGCAAGCTTGGTGACCACATCAGAACTCACCAAGTTATTGCAGCTCCCTCCATCAATGATGACACGTGCTCGGCGGTTCTTGATGACGAAGAAAATCTGGAACAAGTTGTGGCACTGCATCGTTTCGGGCTGATGAACTTGTGTGCTAAGGACACGTTGAACAATAATGTTCATGTATCCTGTGGTGTCTCCGCCTCCAAGGACGAGGTCACTGCCGGTGGCAGCGATGTCCTCCTCCTCATCCTCCATATCGGTGGTGCTCATGTAACCGCCATCGTCTGTCGCCACATATGCCCGCCTACTTGGACAATCTTTCTGCACATGACCAAGTCCATGGCAGCGGTGGCACTGAATCCCTGTAGTGCGCCCTGTCGAAGCAACAAAGGAGGCACTACTAGCTGGTACCTGCACAGAAAGTTTACCTGAGCGTGTAGAAGGTGCAGGGGCTGATCTTGGGGCTGCAGAAACAACACTGGTTCCCTTGGTAGCTGCTGGTGGGGGCGGCCGGAAAGATGGCCTGGGCAGCCCCGAAGTCCCCGTCGAGCGTGGGGGGTAGGAGTTCCTTGACTTGCTGTACTCCTCAAAAGCCTGGAAAAGTCCCTGTGATTCTTTCTCTGCAAGCATAGCATATTCTTTGTAATCAAGGATGTCCTGAATTTCTTTTCTTAGTCCAGAATAAAAGCGACAAATCTGATCTACTTTTTCAACTACAGCACAACGAATCAAACCCTTCTGAAGCTCACTAAAATACTCCTGAACAGTTTTATCTCCTTGGTCTAAACGTTGCAGTTTATTACGAATCTCTCTATAAAAAGAAGGGGGAACAAAACGATCACGCATTGCTACCTTAAGTTCTTCCCAAGTAGTAGGCAAATCAGTTTCAGCAGCTAGACCACTCCACCAAACAATAGCAAAGTCCTTAAACTCACTAGTAGCTTGTCTAACTCTATGTTGTTTAGGAACAAGGTGGGCATTAAATTTTTGTTCTACAGTCATCTCCCAATCAAGATAAACATCACCATCATACTGACCCAAAAACGAAGGAATTGGAAACTTAATTTTAGCATACGGGTCATCTGGAGCATAGTTACCGTGTGGACGACGGTTGTAGTTATGGAAACCACCCATACCTTGAGTATTATGTTGCAAACGACGTCGTAATTGTGCGGTCCTTGTAGCTAACCTATCCACGGTGCCATCAGCCTTATACACCATGTCTTCATCATGGACGTCTTCAACATCGTTGTTGTTGTTATTGGTGTTCGTATTGTTGGTTTTAGGAGCGGTCTCCAATGCGACAACCTGATCAGTTAACTTAGAGACCCGCTTCTCGAACCGCTCGATGCTTTCTCCAATGTGAAGCTTGCTGACCGCATCAGTAACGGCTCTGGTGATCGTCTCTGCCAAATCACTCTGAGCAGCCTGCAAAGCCTTCTGGAGCTGCTCTTGGCTCACGCACACAGCAAATTGTGAGGGTGAAGCCATCTCTCCGTTGTCACTTCCTGCCATCACAAACACCAAAACAGGAAATAAACAGTGAAGGTTATCCCTACAAAACAGCTAAGCAGTGGTGCCTCTCAACACAACAAAAGGAGACTCCTTACAAAGCTCTTACAAAGTTCTGAAAAGCAAAGCAAAGGATATCAGAGAGATATGTTCCACGATTGCAAGGGTCACAAAATAACCTGTGTGCTGTCCAGAAGAAATATGTAGAGCTAGGAAGGCCAAATATATATACGTGAGTGGTACACAAATCAAAAACAGATAGTAAAGCTGAATAAGTGCCCAAGTAACTTGTCCCTAGTTGCTGGTCTAAGTATGTCCTAGAACAGTAGTGATAGCAAAGTAGAAACAAGGAGACAAAGGCACAATAGGCGATAACAGGGGGTTAAGTGCAAAACAGCCAAATCCAGAAATTTCAGGGGGCTAGATGTAGCACTAGTAGAAATCCCAAATTTCTTTTTTTTGATTTTATTTTTTTGATATTTTTCTCCTACTCACTAACAATATAGGAGAATCCACAAAAATTTCAGCTCAAACAGAGGTAGGATGTGGCCTACAGAAAATCTTGAAGTTGCAGAAAATGTCGGGTTTAAACATAAATCAATTTTTTCTTTATCTTCCTGATTTTTTTTGAATTTTTTGACGAGGGCACACAGGGCGGAGCCGGGTGTGTGTATGCCCAACTTTGAGTCAAGAATCTCCTGTAAAAATTTCAGCCAAAATGGACAACTGAGCGAAAAGTTATGCCCGTTTTACCGAAGGGGGGTTGGAGTCGATTTTCCAGAAACCCGAGTCGGGTTAGGGATCGGGTAAGGTTTTTTTTTAGCGGCGTGGATGCAGCGGAAAGTGGAATTTGTGGGGATTGGTCCGAGGTGTTGATGGAGTGTTCAGGGTGGGATTAGGGCGGGACTAGGCTTGGTGTGTCGATCAATCAACTCTAGCACAAAAAGGCAACAAAGCAGAGGATGGTGAAGGAGATGGCGGCTAGGGTTGCAAGGAAAACACTACTGACGACAAAAACACAAACTAAACCAGCGACTAAACAAGAACTAGGGCACAAACTCAACACTACGGACTCTGAAATTGAAATATGCAAAGGCTAAACACGTGGTTATGGGCGGAGGGAAAAAAAATTTTGGGCTTTTCTGTGGACGATAGGATGAACACAAAACAAAATTAACTAAGGGTAGTATGAACCTGACGGTGCACCTGAGGCTCTGATACCACTTGATGTATACAAGGGTTCCCGATCTTCCGAAAGGTTCTGGATACGTTGATTTGGTCGGAGGCGACACACAAATCAATCCGGCTTCAGAACAGCACGTTCTAAACCCCGCAATCGCAGCACGACGTCTCCTCTGGTTATCAACCGTCCTAAAACGATTGACCTCGCCGAGAAGGCTAATCCCTGCCTGCGAATCAAGAACATAAGCAAGAACAAAGAAGAAAGCAACACAATTGCAGATGTATTATGAATCTCACGAAGTTGGGGTCTCACAAACCGTGATGACGGCGAAACTGTTATGAACAGAATAATCTAAGCAAAACCCGAACCCTAATGGTGCGGCGGCGGCTGTATATGAAGACCCTAGGGTCGTGCAAGACCCTCTGGACGCACCCGTACTTGGGCTCAACTAGATACAAAGCCCAAAGGCCAAAAATAGGCGACACAACACCGAAACAGATTCTGGACTCTCTCTTGTTTCAACGATTTCTGATGACTCCGGACGAATTTTGATATGAGACTGGCGGGATTGGAAAGGTCTTCTTCTTATCTTTCCGTGCATATGTAGAACATCCAAATTCGAGTCCGTATGCGTCTTGGGCATCCGTTTTAGTGCACACTAGTCCTGAGCCCCGAAACAGACTCGAAGTCGGTTTTGATTGGGCCTCCACCTTGGCTTCCACGTCCTTGCTGGTCCTCCACGTCTCCAAGTCCTTCTCCCATCATCTCCTGGTCCTCTCTATGGTTCCTAATTACAATATAATCATTAGGTAGCAAACCATTCTCAAAAGTGACATATAATGAAGAACGTAGGAACGAGCTCACCTCTAAATTTAGTCGTCGTGCACGAGCTCTAGTCATTGGACCTTGCAAGTCCAAAATTGGAGGAGTGTTGCATGTATCCTTTGGAGTGATGTCCTCATCAACGTGATACCTATGTTTTGCTGGTAAGAATCAGCGGTTTCGCGTATACACTAGTTTCTAGGATGCTGGAAGGTACACATGGGATGTATCATCAACGCATACGAAACATGTCGCTTTTTCTTTGACCTGCCCCGATAGCGCCCTTAGTGCCGGGGAATCACTTACCATGGAAAAAATAATTGCTCTGAGCATGAAGTACTCTCTTAGATACTCATCCCATATATGGACCCCCTCCAACCACAGTTTCTGCAAGTCTTCGAACAATTGTACTAAGAACACGTCTATTTTGTTACCAGGTTCTTTGGGCCTAGATATAAGAGTTATCAGCAGTAGGTACTTACGCTTATGGCATAACCGTGGTGGAATGTTGTACATTGCTAGTATCACTGGCCAAGTGTTATGCGAATTCCTCATTTGACTGAATGGGTTCATCCCATCTGTACTCAATGCAAACCGTAGGTTCCTTTTCTCATTAGAGAAGTCTCGATGATCCTCATCAAACCTTTTCCATTGTGTTCCATCTGTGGTATGTCTAAGCTTACTGTTTCCCTCGCGTGCATGCCATGACATCATTGCTGCATCCCTAGGGTTGGCGAACAAGCGTCTGATGCGATCGACCACGGGTAAGTACCACATGACTAAGGCAGGAACCTTACTATCATCATAGTCATCGACGATAGAACTTTTCTTCTTTCTCCCCTTAGTTGTACTCTTCACGCCACCATCAGCGTCAAAATTTTTGTTCCTCTTGTAATGACTACGTTTGCACCTTGGGCATCTCACAGCATCCTGATGCTCCTTTCGATATAATATGCAATAATTTGGACACGCGTGAATTTTTGCACACGCGACAAAAGTGGGGAAATCAGCTTCTTAGCAAGGTATGTTATCCTTGGCAACAAGTTGGGCTTCGGTAGCACATTGGAAATAAGTTCCAACAAATCCGTGAAACTAGCGTCCGACCAGCCATGCATGGCCTCTATGGAAGGGGTTCTACTGGCATTCCTTACATAATGGATCCTTTGATGCCTTATATATATATATATATATATATATATATATATATATATATATATATATATATATATATATATATATATATATATATATATATATATATATATATATATATATATATATATATATATATATATATATATATATTGAATATTACATGAAGTGAGAAATAGTATGCAAATTGTGTGATCTTTATAAATTGAAAAGTTAACATCATCCTTGTGTCATTAAGTATTGTTATTGTTGTTGTGTGTTGGGTCCATAATGATTATCGTTAGGATGATCACAATTATAGTCCATGACAGATCGTGGCCACTAAGCCACTATGAATTAAAGATTTAATTGCCATCATAGCATGCAGAACTAACTTTGTCATTCTCATATCGCCATAATTGTGTCTGTCAAGTAAATTGTGGCAGCCATTAGTTATTTTTATCGCTACTGCATCCAGAAACCCAGGAAGGTGTGTGGCCAAAAACTTTCAAAGCGAAATCTCCTTCTCCTTGCACTCTATCCTTGAGCCCAAGAATAAGCAGACAATGGTCAGACATCTCCATTGCATGACTTTGAAGTACATGGTCGGGGTATAAGTCCTCCCAATCCATCATGCAAAACATTGTCCATCTTAACTAGTGTCGGAGATTCCCTCTCGTTGGACCAAGTATCACGCCGCCCAATGAGAGGAATTTTCTTTAGCTCCATTTCATGTACAAATCAACGAAAGAGACACATCAAAGACCGGTTCACATTGTCATTATTGTTGTCTTTGGCGCTATTTATCAAATTGAAATCACCAACCAACATTCACATGGACCAGCACAAAAACTTCGCACTTCTCTCAATTCATCCAAGAATGTCGGCTTCTCAACATCAAGATGAGGGATATAGATACCAGAGAACCACCAAGCATGCTCTTCCTCCTCTTAAAATTGAACTGACACAGAGTGCTGATGAACAGATGAACTCCATGGGTCACGGCAGAGAAATGATCCTCATGCCACACAACCAGAATTCCTCCATGTGTTCCTCGTGCAGGGAGATAGACGAAAAATCTGAAGTCTAGACCCAGAATTGTGCTCATAGATGTAGGAAAGCTTGGTTTCTTGCAAACATACAATCGCTGGTTCACATGCTTGCACCCCTCGGTTCACCACATCTCTACGCTCATGCTCGTTAATCCCCCGCGTGCTCCAAATCAACATGTTAATAGCAGCCATTGATTCACAGTGCATAGACATGACCCTGATACACAGAGCGCTCTCTATTGATCATGCCTCGACCACAGGAGAAGCGTTCCAGCCGAATAGGGTAGCTAAAACCTTTATATGTAACGGACTAAGTGACTAATCAAACACCCTTGCGGACTACTCCAATGAGTCTTTGGAGACTTTGTCCATAGCGTTTATGAAACCCAGTTGCCCACAAACCGATGCAGCTGCTTGGAGATCAATTTCTAGGGAGAAATTTGCCACCCAATGACTACGCCTTGGCTTGAAATCTGCTGGCATGGTTCTCTTCCTTTGCTTGGGGGCAGGTGGCCCAGGCAAGTTGTTTTCAACAGCTTTCATCGCTTTAGTGATGGAGATCATTTTGGTGAAACCAGATGCGACTGAGGTTGCCTAGTCGAGTGGAAGCACGACCTTATCGAGGATGTTGGTGCATGGGGTTCGATGACAACTTCTGCTTGTGTGGCAGCCACGGGCGGAGAGACAACTATGCCATCAACATGTTTCGAGCCCACCAGGGTTGAGAGCGGAGGCATGGTCATGTCGTCCCATCAATGCTCGTAGAAGCAGTCATCTCCCGGGACTCCCGAGCAGAGAGACAAACATGCCATCAATGCATTTCGAGCCCACCTGGCTTGAAAGCGGATGCATGTTCTGTTGGATAAATTAGCACTTTTAGTTTTATATTAATCCAGAAATAAATCATAAGTATGATTAACAGATTGCATAATGAACTAGACAAGTCTACGCAAAATCTAGACAGGTCTATTAGGCCAGACAAAAGCATAGCATCTATCATACTAGCAACATCCATCATAGACAAATAGATTACAAAAGCTAGTATGGAAGACATGGTGTGAGATGAGAGTACGTACGTTTCCTTCTGGATTGGGTAGAGGAGGCGGCGATGACATGCAGCACCGTCATGTTGTTGACGACGGCGGGTGAGACCGACTCGATGACGAGGAAGACGAGCCGTGGCGACGAGCTTGACGAAGACGAGGAAGCGATCGAGCAATCACGTAGAGCGCTTCCCAAAAACCTTATTCGCCCTCTCCCGGTGCAGGATCACAGAGGACGACGGTTCCAGAGACCTGCTCTCCCATTCGCCGGTGCACGCCGACAATCGGGATGGAGAAGACTTGGCGGCACAACAGTAGCGAGAGGCAAAACCCTAAGCGATTGCGTGATATGATTTGCGGCGGTACCCGTACGTATTTATAGGGGGGAACCGCTAGGATTGGGCGTCCCGCAACTGAGTCAGTTATCATATTAATATGTTGGTTTCCATAATTAAATATATGGAATACGCAGCAAAAAGAAAGTGCAAAAGGAAGTCGCGCCCCCGCAAGGCAAGAAACCGAATTTCGACGGACCATTCACGCAGGTGATGCGCGGCCGCGCCCATTGCCCATGCCCTGCCCCGCCCTGCCCCGCCCCGCCCAGCCCGGCCCGGCGAGGCGAGGCGAGGTGAGCGAGCGCGCGTGTGTTCTTCCTTCCTCCCATCCACACACTTGCAAGAGATGCTAGAGCAACCAACCTTATAAGTTGGACTCCATCCACCTCCACTAGCAATGTGGAACTAAACCTTTGCACTCCCACCACTCATGAATGGGCATTTGAGATTTTCAGGAATTATTGTTATACTCCTTGACTTGCTATACTCCTCTAAAGCCTGGAAAAGTCCCTGTGATTCTTTCTCTGCAAGCATAGCATACTGGAAACACTCGGTGAGGGTATAATATTCTTTATAATCAAGGATGTCCTGAATTTCTTTTCTTAAACCAGAATAAAAGTGACAAATCTGATCCTCTACTTGGTAGCTGCTGGTGGGGGCGGCCGGAAAGATGGCCTGGGCAGCCCCGAAGTCCCCGTCGAGCGTGGGGGGTAGGAGTTCCTTGACTTGCTGTACTCCTCAAAAGCCTGGAAAAGTCCCTGTGATTCTTTCTCTGCAAGCATAGCATATTCTTTGTAATCAAGGATGTCCTGAATTTCTTTTCTTAATCCAGAATAAAAGCGACAAATCTGATCTACTTTTTCAACTACAGCACAACTAATCAGACCCTTCTGAAGCTCACTAACGTACTCCTGAACTGTTTTATCTCCTTGTTCTAAACGCTGTAGTTTATTACAAATCTCTCTATAAAAAGGAGGAACAAAATGATCACGCATTGCTACCTTAAGTTCTTCCCAAGTAGTAGGCAAATCAGTTTCAGCAGCTAGACCACTCCACCAAACAATAGCAAAGTCCTTAAACTCACTAGTAGCTTGTCTAACTCTATATTGTTCAGGAACAAGGTGGGCATTAAATTTTTGTTCTACAGTCATCTCCAAATCAAGATAAACATCACCATCATACTGACCCGAAAATGAAGGAATTGAAAACTTAATTTTAGAATATGGGTCATCTGGAGCATAGTTACCGTGTGGACGACGATTGTAGTTATGGAAACCACCCATACCTTGAGTATTATGTTGCAAACGACATCGTAATCGTGTTGTCCTTGTAGCTGACCTATCCATGGTGCCATCAGCCTTACACCGTGTCTTCATCATGGACGTCTTCAACGTTGTTGTTGTTGGTGGTGGTGGTGTTCGTATCGTTGGTTTTGGGAGCAGTCTCCAACGCGACAACCTGATCGGTTAACTTAGAGACCTGCTTCTCCAACCGCTCAATGCTTTCTCCAATGTGAAGCTTGCTGACCACATCAGTAACGGCTCTGGTGATCGTCTCTGCCAAATCACTCTGAGCAGCCTACAAAGCCTTCTGGAGCTGCTCTTGGCTCACGCACTCAGCAAATTGTGAGGGTGAAGCCACCTCTCCGTCATCACTTCCTGCCATCACAAACACCAAAACAAAAAACAAACAGTGAAGGTTATCCCTACAAAATAGCTAAGCAGTGGTGCCTCTCAACACAGCAGAAGGAGACTCCTTACAAAGCTCTTACAAAGTTCTGAAAAGCAAAGCAAAGGATACCAGGGAGGTGTGTTCCATGATTGCAAGGGTCACAAAATAACCTATGTGCTGTCCATAAGAAATATGTAGAACTAGGAAGGCCAAATATATATATGTGAGTGGCACACAAATCAAAAACATATAGTAAAGCTGAATAAGGGCCCAAGTAACTTGTCCCTAGTTGCTAGTCTAAGTATGTCCTACAACAATAGTGATAGCAACATAAAAACAAGGAGACAAAGGCACAACAGGCGATAATAGGGGGCTAAATGCAAAACAGCCAAATCCAGAAATTTTAGGGGGCTAGATGTAGCACTAGTAGAAATCCAAAATTTCTTTTTTATTTTATTTTATTTTATTTTGATATTTTTCTCCAACTTACTAACAATGGGGGAGAATCCACAGAAAATTTTAGCTCAAATAGAGGTAGGATGTGGCCTACAGAAAATCTTGAAGTTTTAGAAAATGTCGGGTTTCAACTTGAATCATTTTTTTCTTTAACTTCCTGATTTTTTTTGAATTTTTTGATGAGGTCACATAGGGCATAGACGAGTGTGAATATGCTCATCTTTGAGTCAAGAAAATCTCCTGTAAAAATTTCAGGCAAAACGGACAACCGAGCAAAAAGTTATGCTCATTTTACCGAAGGGGTGTCGGAGTCGGTTTTCCAGCAACCCGAGTCGGGTTTGGGGTGGGGTTTGGAATCGGGAAGGATTTTTTTTTTGGCGGCGTGGTGGCAGCGGAAAGTGGAATTTGTGGGGATTGGTCCGGGGTGTTGATGGTGTGTTTAGGGTCGGATTAGGGTGGGACTAGGCTAGGTGTGTCGATCAATCAACCCTAGCACAAAAAGCCAACAAAACAGAGGATGGTGAAGGGGATGGCGGCTAGGGTTGCAAGGGAAACACTACTGATGACAAAAGCACAAACTAAATCAGCAACTAAACAAGAACTAGGGCACAAACTCAACACTACGGACTCTGAAATTGAAATATGCAAAGGCTAAACACGTGGTTGTGGGCGGAGGGAAATTTTTTTGGGGCTTTTCTGTGGACGATAGGATGAACACAAAAGGAAATTAACTAAGGGTAGTGCAAACCTGACGGTGCACCTGAAGCTTTGATTACCACTTGATGTGGACAAGGGTTCCCAATCTTCCGAAAGGTTCTAGATACATTGATTTGGTCGGAGGCGACACACAAATCGATTCGGCTTCGGAACAGCACGTTCTAAACCCCGCAATCACAGCACAACGTCTCCTCTGGTTATCAACCGTCCTAAAACGATTGACCTCACCGAGAAGGCTAATCCCTGCCTATGAATCAAGAACACAAGCAACAACAAAGAAGAAGGCAACATAATTGTAGATGTATTATGAATCTCACGAAGTTGGGGTCTCACAAACCGTGATGATAGCAAAACTATTATGAACAGAATAATCTAAGCAAAACCCGAACCCTAATGGTGCGGTGGCGGCTGTATATGAAGACCCTAGGGTCGTGTAAGACCCTCTGGACGCACCCTAATTGGGCTCAACTAGATCCGAGTCTGTATCCATCTGGGTGAATTTTGATATGAGACCGGCGACATTGGAAAGGTCTTCTTCTTATCTTTCTGTGCATATGTAGAACATCCAAATCCGAGTCCGTATCCATCCTGGGCCTCCATTTTAGTGCAGACTGGTCCTGAGCCCCAAAATAGACTCGAAGTCAGTTTTGGTTGGGCCTCCACCTTGGCTTTCACGTCCTTGCTGGTTCTCCACGTCTCCAAGTCCTTCTCCCATCATCTCCTGGTTCTCTCCATGGTTCCTAATTATAATATAATCATTAGGTAGCAAACCATTCTCAAAAGTGACATATAATGAAGAATGTAGGAATGAGCTCACCTCTAAATTTAGTCGTCGTGCACGAGCTCTAGTCATTGGACCTTGCAAGTCCAGAATTGAAGGAGTGTTGCATGTATCCTTAGGAGTGATGTCCTCATCATGGAGTCTTCCTCAAGCGAGGACCTAGTGCCTATAGTGTAGAGGAAGAAGGCAGTGCTCAAAAGAAGGAGAGAATCAAGCAGCGGTGCTTAGTGTGACAACCCTACTCCGAAAAGTAGTGTGTCGCACAGGATCGTCTCGGGAGATGGTTAGCGAAGTAACCATACACAGCATTCACACATGAACATTCATCATTTACAAAGTCACATTACTGAATGCAGAATGTTACAAGTACAAGGGTTTCAGCGGAAGCAAGTTCGGATTACAATACAATACATATGTCCTTAGTACATTTTACATAACTGAGCAGAAGTGATACAACGACAAAACACGACGTTGAATCCTACGTGAACCATGCCAGCCCTATGGCGATGGCTCACTCATCACGGTTTGAAGAGCTAGGGACCCATTCAATGGTCTAATTCTGAGGCTCCTCACCTTCCCACACAACCTTGTTACAACAATCACAGTAGGTAGCTTGAGGAAAACCTGGAAAACAACATAATCGCAAAGCCTGAGTATCTAACATGCTCCGCAAGACTTACCCATCAAAAGGTTTACTAAAACCGACTCCTAGTATGCAGGGGGCTGACCGGGTTTATTTGATAATTGCATAAGAAGCTCCTAATAGTTCTATGCTCCACTTTCAATTCCTTAATTAAGATTTTACTTTGTTGATTTCAGATAAACAGCTAATGTGAGACTAGCTAGCTGCTAAGACATGAATATAAATAAAGAGCAATACATCATAGCAATATGTGTCCATAGCATAAGTAAATTTCAGAAACATAACTACAACTTTACTACTTAACATATCATTGCCGCTGCTCGAACAAGAGGTACTCATAACCGTGAGGGACGGCAATTCGAATTGATTTACATCCTGCAGGGAAAACCCAAATACACGACATAGGCATCACTTAAGAACACGTATGGCCACCATTCACAACATTTATATTTCCTTATGCATGTGTCTGAATTTTACACATTTTTATTGTCTTGCTACACATTTATTTTTACTTATCCTGCACATTTTTATTGTCTTGCTGCACATTTATATTTCAGGATATGGAGAAGGACAAGAAAGCGACGACAATTCGAATTGATTTACATCCTGCAGGGAAAACCCAAATACATGACATAGGCATCACTTAAGAACACGTATGGCCACCATTCACAAGATTGCTATAAAATCGATCCGGGGCCATCGATCCCGAGTACACGTCCTCCCCGCGATATAGTACTTCGTATCCGAGGCTTAACCCATGCACTCTCCAGCAGTCCTCAAACTCGTGCAACCACCGTGTTGTTCACATCACCTCTGGATCGATGAGTATGGCCGTCCAATAATACGGCGCCCATGTTACTAGGATTACCAATTCCCATATTAATGGTATGTATTTGGTATCGTTCAATACTTGTCCGTGGAGTTGCAACGATAGGTGTTCCATTTTATCAAGTTCATTAATCCAGTGAACCATTGTTGAATCTATAACCTACCGTTGACTCCACTAGTTTAAGCATAGCATTCGCTATCGGAAAGGCTTACTAACATAAACTACTTATAGGTCATTGCTGGAGTATGCAAGTGGGTTTCATCCAAGTCCTACATGTAATGCACAATACAATATTTCTATCTTGTGACAAAGTAAAAAGGACTCGAAAATTAATTGGGTATGCACCGGGGCTTGCCTTGGGAGTGATCGTAGTTAGTGTCTTCACCAAAACTCACTTCAGATCCCTGCTGATCCGGTGTGATCTCCTTGGTCTTGATCCCTATATGAAACGGACATGCATCAATGCGAAAGAATACACAAGGTTTCATGGAGTTCCTAACTAAAGATGAAATGGATGGCATGATGATTCATGGCACTTCCTCAGCAATAAAATTACTGAACTAATGCTCATTCATGAATATGTGTGCATACCTAAGTATGACATGGTAGCCACTGAATTTGAAGGGGACAAACTTCTAATTAAAGAATGTAGTTTTCAATCATCACAAACTTAGTGTATGTCTACTCTAAACATGAGCATGGCATAGATAAGAATTACATGGCACTACATGATGATGATGGCATGAAAACTTAGTACCAAGGCCTAAATTTCAGAAAGTTTATTTTTAAGTACTTAGCTAAAGTGACCATATGTAAAGGCTAGCACTATACATACAATGACAAAGTTAATTACATACTTAGCTCTAGGTACATATAGTTAATTAGGAACCAAGAGCATATAATTGGAGATAAGAATCTCTACTGTAAGGTTAAGATGAATTATTCTTCATGAATATTCCAGAAATGAATTTATTCCTATCTTTATTAAATGCACACAAAAAGCAAGATTCATATGGAAAACTCCTAATTTAACTATCAAATGATCAACTCGACAGCAAAAGCATACTTAAGTTGCTTAAAATTTTTCATGGAATTTTACAGGGGTGTACAAGTGCATAAGGGACAGGAATACCAGATTTCATAATTAAATTCATAGCCAATAATTTACATAAATTCAATTATTGAAAATGAAGATTATGCAATAATACTAAAAATATGCCTAAACATGGAAATGTGCTTTTGCAGAAAGTTTAAGGATGCCATGAAATGATCACTAAGCAAGTTTCATGAATTTACCATTTCTATATAATTACTTATGAATTTATTAAGCAATTTAGGGTTGTAAATTTAGAGAATTAAATAAATTAATTTACTGAGTAACTTTGGACCTCAACTTTTTTTTCTGGTAGAGGAGGATGTTAGGAGTCGAACAAAATTCGCTTCATCATTTTTGGACTTTTATTTCTCGAGTTATTTAATTTTAAAGTTTACTCAAAGTTCACTCCTATTTACAAAAATGCCACTGGCCATTTCAAATTTGCTCCAGGTGCGCTCGCGCACCCGCGCGGCGGCCGACGATGGCAAGCTCGGCCCAGCGGCTGATCGGCGGCGTGGCTGGGGCCAGCGCGCACCCCGCAACGATCTCCATGCTGCAAGGATGCCGAGACGAGGGTCGGAGGGGAGAGGGCCTCACCGGAAGTCGTCGGCGACGATGGGCGACAGCAGGGGAATTCTGGCGAGGTTTGCGCAACGGTGCCGAGGACGAGGGAGGCCAGGGTTTGGTCTGAGAGCTTCACCGCAGGTTGGGGAAGGTCGGCATCGAGGAGGAAGGCCGGAGGGAGGCTCTCGTTGGTGGGGTGGAGGATTCCGATGGTGGCGGCTCGGTTCTTCCCTAAATTCCGGCGAGGACACTGCATGAGGGAGGGAGCGAGTCAAGTTTCACGAGAAGGGTCCTTGGCGCACTGATTTGTGCATGAAAGGGAGAGGGAGAAGCTACCTATGCAGAGCTGCTCGTGGCGGCGGCCATGGTGGTGGAAACAGAGCTCTGGCTCGGGTTTTGCCGGGAAGAGGAAAGGAGAGTGAGTGCCGGCACTCGGGGACAAACTGGAGGGTGTGAGGGCCAGTTACGAGTTGAGAGAGTGAGAGAGATGAGGACCAAGTGAGTCGCTGCTCTGGTTTGATGATCAGCGGCAGAGAGAGATAGAGAGTGGAGAGAGAGTAGAGGACGGGAGGGAGATGCGCTATCGGCCAGGGGCTGGCTGCCCGCGGGGAAGCGGCTTCAATTCAGTCGGTGGCACAGGGAAGGGGGTTGGCGAAGCAGTGGCTGGCGTGGGGCATCAGTAACCGGCAGTGGAACAGTGAACCCGGTACATCGGTGTTGGTTTTGGGTTGGCCAGGGGAGAAGAGAAGGGGTTGACTCAGCTTGACTTGAACATGGCTCGGGTTTGGCCAAAATTCACCATGTTCCCTTGCTCCAAACTTCACACCGATTTTTTTGTAAGCCCAGGAAAACGTGTACTCCAACGTTGCTTTTGGGTGCGTCAGCTGAGTCGGCTTAGATTAATTTTAAAAATTCTAGGACAGAAATGCTCTTTTCTGAATTTAGAGGAATTTTTAAGGGTATTAAATTGTTACCAAAAATTCTGGTAAAATTCTCAAAATTCTCTTTTAGTGTGGCCATTCAGAATATGCAAAAATATTGGGGTACTTCCATGGGCTTTTGTAATGTTTGAGAAAGGCCCTCATTTGGATATTTTGGACTTTAATTATTTAATTTCTTCCTTTATTCTTGGGCATCTTGATTAATTATATTTTTAATTAGTCTTTAACTAACATTGGGTTTAGTTAAGTTCCATTTTGTGACATGGGATGTCACACTTAGACTGTGCATGTTGAGGTTGTAGGATCTCTTCCTCCTAGAAGAACCGCTGATAAGGGCAAAGCTCCAATCAAGAAAAAGAGAACCAAACCTCAGAAGAGCCAGAGTCAAAGAGATGAATCCTTGAACATTGTGAGGGATCTTCGAGTCCGTGTTCTGGTGTATCCACTGCACTATGTGTTCAAGGACTATAAGAAAGATGCCGAGGGACTTAGTGCAGCAAGGAAGCAAAATCACTATCTTGTGGCAGACAAAGAAGCAAGTGACCCTTGGTTTCTTACATGGTTTTAGCAGGACTACTACATGTCCATGCTTATTGAGATAAATAGGAAGAACCGGTTGGCCACTCATCAGTGGATTGATTGGAAGTACATGGAAGAGAAGGATGACACTACTTTCAAGGAACTTATCACAATGTTCAAGGCCAAAAATGTCTGTGACCTCATGGGGTTCAGCTATGATTGGAATGAGGAGGTCATCTATTAGTTTTACTCCACCCTCTACATTGATGGCAGAGGATATTTTTACTGGTTGACTCAGGGTGTACAGTATGTGGTATCCCCCTCTCTCCTGGCCACCTTCTTCTTCCAGGATGATGATTATGACAATAGAGACAAGCTTTCTTATCAGCCTGTTCTAAAGGATGCAAAGTTGACTTTCATGTATGAGGACCACCATACGAAGTATCGGGGTACCACTCATGGGATGCATAACTTCTAATTCACACTTAATAGGATGCTCCGAGTTACCATAGCTCTAAAGGCAGGGTATGCCATTTCTCTTATGGAGCACTCCAGGAAAATTCTTGCTAGATTCAGAGATGGAGCCGCTTCCATCAGTGTGATGGACTTTATTGTCCAAGAGAATTACTCTTCATCGCTAGAAACGAGGAAGGTTCTTCCCTTTGCACCTTATCTCATGGGGATGATTGAGCCTAAGATTGTACTAGTATTTGAGAAGGAATGTAAGCATCAGCTCTTGCGACCCCGTGTGCCCAAGATGATGAGATCTTATAGGGAAATAGTTCGGGTAAAGGTTGCGGTAGAAAAGGCAGCAGCAGCTCAGAGGGCCTCTTCTTCAGCCCCTCCTCCTCCAGAGCCTCCTCGCCGTCCATCCTCTCCTATTGCCTCCTTTTGTCACACCCTTTTTAAGAAGTAAATACGGGTGCAACCGTACGTTTGCCCAGGATCAAATTACACACACATACGGTACATCATCAATGGTAAATAGATTAAATATCCATATCCTTCATTACATCATATCTTTATTACAAAAGGACCCGTAGGTCTAAAAGGAAAGTACATCAATGTAGCAGAAATAACTAGCGTAGACGTTCCCAAGACTCCATAGGCATCGACTAGTGGACCATCGCCTAGTACTCGCCTCCGTCGTCTTCATAGTGGTTCCATTCCTCTCCTCTGGCTAGGCAGAAATATGGTATAGCAAGGGTGAGTATGGGTTGTACTCAGCAAGTGGGGGGAAAAGATGACATGAGGCTAAGACAAGGAAGGCTTTTAAAGGGGTTTATTGCATGAGCTTTTGATGTCCTATGCGACCTAATTACTAATTAGGGTCACCCCATCCCTCAAATCCATATGGTACTACTTAATCCAAATCCAAACCATACCCAATTAATCTTGTGAGGATCCATGCCGCTCTTGACTGTGAGCACGGCTGTCATGACAGTTTTCTCTCTCTCCAGAGGTTGTACACATTCCCCACGAGAAAGCGATTTCATCCCCTGTTTCCAGGTGACTAACTCTCCATCCTGCCGTGCCGGCCAAGCACTTGCACACTTCCTATGGTGTGCGGCCAGGAGATCACTTCAAGGCATTTCAATGGCTTCCTCCAGCTTGTACGTGCCCACTGAGGTTTCACCCATTGGGAAGTAAACCCTTTATCCGAGAGGCCCCCTCTTGAGCTAGATGGTTTTAGGACCCCGTCCCTTAACCCCACCTCCCCTTTGGACTACCGGTGAACCCCTGCATAGTCCCTCCATCTTCACACACACCAGCTGGTCTCCACCGCATACTACGCTAGGCCGCGCCCATAACATGGCTCGTGGTTGTACGGTTCACATGGGTTGCCGCTCCAAGAACCGGTTATTAATGTGATTTAGGTGATAAACAAACCAGGGACTACCGGTGAACCCCTGCATAGTCCCCGGACTGCCGGTAAACCCCAGCACAGTCCCCATACCGATCACCCAAATCTTAAGTCCTAGGCCATGTTGCTAACATAGTTTACCATTCCAATCATGAAGTGACATAATTCATTAATCAGGATTTATTTAACCCAACAACCCACAAAGCAACCTAAGAATTGTCTACCCATAATCAACCAATCAACTAGTTCAAGGCAAAAAGGAAAAGGATAAAGCAATACTAGGAAAACCCTAACAATAGGTACCCATTTGTTTGACAAGCATGCAGTTCTAAAATAATGTTCATAATAGGTACAAGATGCATCAAGGACACTTGCCTTCGTCCTGCACGTGGGGTTGATCAAACGCTTCGAAATCTTGCTCTTGGAGGTCCTCGTATGATGCTCCTTGCGTATAATCGTCTTCACGCAAAATAGTACCGACACAAGCAATAAATACAAAATCAATACACAACCATGCAACAGTGGAAAAATGATATGTGAATGGAATGAATACAAAGATTACGCTTCTATGAGAAATTTGACGCAAGAATCACCTAATTCGGAGTTACGAGTAAAAAGTTATGCCTAGTTGAAATTCTAGGGTTAAAATAGTAAAAACAGGCTAGTTGGAGGGCTAAAAAGGTAATTTTCAGAAACTACAGGGACTCAACTGCAAAATAGCAGGGCCTAAATAACTTAATAAAGTTTCCAAGGGCAAAGATGTAATTTATAACAAATTCAGGGGCTAAGGTGTAAAAAGACAGGACTAAAATATAAATAAAATAAGTCTAGGGTGTTATTGTAAAATTATAGGGCCAAAATAATAATTCTACTAAAGCACTGGCGTGTTTCTATTAAAATATAGTGCTAAAATAATTTTTATGAAGTTCAGGGGCTTAAAAACAATTTTCTAAAGCTTCTAGACAAAAATAGGGGCATAAATCTAATTTACACTAAATGCAAGGGCCTAAATGCAAAAAGCTAACATTAACCAGGAATTAATTGGATTATTTTAGAACTTAAAATCCTGTGGACAGGGTCTATGGTCCTATGGACCCATGGTCCACTGGTCCACGGTGGACCGATTACATAACCCGGAGGGGTATGTAATCTGGCGTGTTGGATCAAGATCCAACGGCCAGGATTAAAACAGAGGGGGAGGCGGAGGCTGCCGGCGGCCAGCGCAGCGGTGCACGGTAGAGCTCGTCAGAGCTCGCCGGATTGGCGCTTCGGTGGTCAGAGCTCGGCCGGGAGGGGACCAGAGGGGGAAGGAGGACACGGGAATCTCACCGAGGGGGATCACGACGGGGAACAGAGGGTCGGGGATGGCTTACGGTGACGATCGGCGGCTCGAGCTCGTCGGCTGGGGAGGAAGGCGGTTTTCGGCCGGGCGCCTTCTGAGCGGGGGTAGCAGGCGATTGGGCTGGTGGGGTGCGGCCTGGGCCGGCTGGGCCAAAGGGGAAGAGTGGGGGGAAAAGGAGAGAGGGTTCCGGGGTGGGCCAGAATGGTGGGTTTTGGCCCACTGTTCTTGTTTCTCTCTTTTCTTTTCTTTCTCAATTCTTTTCCTCTCTAATCTTTTTCTAAATTCTAATTCTATTATTCCTGGTAATTAATTTATTAATTAAACTAAATGCACAATGCAATAAAAAGCTACATGGCAATGACATGATATGCAAAGGCAATAAGTTAATTAATTATTTTAGAAAATAATTTGCATTAGGCTATTTTATTAATTGCTTAATGCTAAAAATTGGCATTTTTAGAAATTGAGAAAAGTAGGGTGTTACAAACCTACCCCCCTTACAATGAATCTTGCCCTCGAGATTCGTAAAGATCAGTGAAGAGATGGGGAAACTCGGCTTTCAATTCTTCTTCACGCTCCTAGGTGGCTTCCTCTTCCGTGTGGTGATTCCACAGTACCTTGCACATTCGAATCACCTTGTTTCTCGTAACTCTCTCAACAACTTCTAGGATATTGACTGGTTGTTTTGCATATGTGAGGTCTTCCCGAAGGTCTACTTCATCGATGGGGAGTTGTCCTTCCGGTACCCTTAAGCACTTCTTCAGTTGTGACACATGGAATACATCATGCACATCCATGAGATGGGAGGGCAGCTCCAACTGATAAGCAACTTCTCCCCTTCTCTCGAGGATCTTGAAAGGGCCGATGTAACATGGGGCTAACTTCCGTTTGACCTTGAAGCGTCTAACACCCCTCATGGGTGATACCTTGAGATATACGAAATCTCCAACCTCGAAGGATAGGTCTCTTTGCCTATGATCAGCATAGCTTTTCTGCCTTGACTGTGCAACCTTCAGGTTCTCATGCACAATCTTAACTTGCCTTTCTGCTTCCTGTAGTATCTCTGGTCCAAAGACTTGGTTTTCTCCTGTCTCATTCTAGAATAGAGGCGTTCTACACTTTCTTCCATATAGGAACTCGAAAGGCGCAATCTCTATACTTGCTTGATAACTATTGTTATAGGAGAATTCTATGTAGGACAGACTCTTGTCCAAACTCTTGCCATATTCCAAAGCACAAGCTCTCAACATGTCTTCCAGTATTTGGTTCGTCCTTTCGGTCTGTCCATTAGTCTGAGGGTGATAAGCAGAGCTGAAGTTCAACTTGGTGCCCAGGGACTCATGTAGCTTCTCCCAAAACCTCGAGGTGAACTAAGAGCCCCTGTCAGATACAATATTCTTAGGGACTCCATGTAGGCAAACTATCCTTGACATGTATAGTTCTGTCAACTTTGCACCGCTATAGGTTGTCTTGATAGGGATGAAGTGTGCCACCTTGGTTAAACGATCGACTACAACCCATATAGAATCTTATCCTGACTGTGTATGGGGTAGCCCAACTATGAAGTCTATATGAACTTGTTCCCATTTCCACTCGGGAATCTTTAGAGGTTGAAGCAATCCGGCGGGTCGTTGGTGTTCTGCCTTGACACATTGACATGTATCACATACAGCAACATACTCTGCGACATCGCGCTTCATGCCATGCCACCAATAACGTGTCTTCAAGTCCTGATACATCTTAGTACTCCCTGGATGAATGGAGTACGCAGAATCGTGTGCTTCCCGTAGGATCATGTCATGAATGGGCTTCTTGTCTGGTACACATATTTGTTTACCCATCCATATGGTACCTTTCTCATCTTCTGTGAAGTCAGTAGCCTTTTCTTCCTTAATGAGCTTTCTGATCTCACTTAGCTTCACATCATCTAGCGGTCCCTTGCGGATTTCCTCGTCGAGAGTGGTTTCTACTTCCATTGCAACTATCTCTAACTCATTCACAAACCCAAGGTTCAGTTGCTCAAACTCCTTGCATAGTTCTGGTGGTAACTCCTCCACAATTACCTGGTGACAATATGTCTTCCTACTCAAGGCATCCGCAACCACATTCGCCTTCCCTGGATGATAGTTGATACCCACATCATAGTCCTTGATCAACTCTAAACAACACCATTGTCTTAGGTTCAACTCCGTCTGAGTGAATATGTACTTGAGACTCTTGTGATCCGTATAGATCTCACAATGATGACCAAGAATATAGTGCCTCCAAATCTTCAGAGCATGTACCACTGCTGCCAACTCTAAATCATGCGTTGGGTACTTCTCTTCGTGCTTCCGTAATTGCCTAGAGGCATATGCTACAACATTTCCTTCCTGCATGAGCACAGATCCTAGTCCTTGTCTTGAGGCATCACAGTATATGTCAAAAATCTTGCTGATGTCAGGTAAAATCAAGACAGGGGCTGACGTCAATTGTCCCTTCAATTCTTCAAAACTGGCTTGATAACTCGGAGTCCACTCAAAACTCTTGTCCTTCCCTAACAATGTTGTCATTGGCTTCGCTATCTTGGAGAAATCCTTTATGAATCGCCGATAGTATCCGGCCAACCCAAGGAAGCTTCTAATCTCCTTTACTGTCTGGGGTGGTTTCCAGTCTAGAACGTCCTTCACCTTGCCTGGATCTACTGACACTCCTCCAGCAGAGATGACATGATCAAGAAATGCTACTTCCTTCAGCCAGAATTCACACTTAACTAGGCACACAACTTGTGCTCACGTAGCTTCTCTAGAACTAGCCTCAGGTGTTCCTCATGCTCTTCTTCATTCTTTGAAAACACCAAGATGTCGTCAATGAGGACCACAACAAACTTATCCAAGTATTCCATGGACACCTTGTTCATAAGGTACATGAAGTAGGCTGGTGCATTGGTTAATCCAAACGACATCACGGTATACTCATATAACCCATATCTTGTTCGAGAAGCCGTCTTGGGTATATCTGATGGTCTGATCTTCAATTGGTGGTACCCAGATCATAGATCAATCTTGGAGAAGACACAAGCTCCTTTCATCTGATCAAACAAATCTTCAATTCTTGGTGGATACTTGTTCTTAATGGTCACCTCATTAAGAGAACGATAGTCTACACACATCCTCTGTGTCTTATCCTTCTTCTCAACAAATAGCACTGGAGCTCTCCAAGGTGATGAACTAGGGCGAATGAAATCTTTTTCTAGCATCTCTTGCAATTACTTCTTGAGCTCTACTAACTCATTAACCGACATCCTATAGGGCCTCTAGGATATAGGTGCAGTACCAGGGATTAAGTCGATAACAAACTCTATATTGCGGTCGGTGATAAGGACATCACTCCTAAGGATATATGCAACACTCCTCCAATTTTGGACTTGCAAGGTCCAATGACTAGAGCTCGTGCACGACGACTAAATTTAGAGGTGAGCTCGTTCCTACGTTCTTCATCATATGTCACTTTTGAGAATGGTTTGCTACCTAATGATTATATTGTAATTAGGAACCATGGAGAGGACCAGGAGATGATGGGAGAAGGACTTGGAGACGTGGAGGACCAGCAAGGACGTGAAAGCCAAGGTGGAGGCCCAACCAAAACCGACTTCGACTCTGTTTCGGGGCTCAGGACCAGTCTGCACTAAAACGGATGCCCAAGACGCATACGGACTCGGATTTGGACATTCTACATATGCACGGAAAGATAAGAAGAAGAACTTTCCAATGACGCCGGTATCATATCAAAATTCATCTGGAGTCATCAGGAATCGTCGAAACAAGTGAGAGTCCAGAATCTATTTCGGTGCTGTGTCGCCTGTTTTTGGCCTTTGGGCTTTGTATCTAGTTGAGCCCAAGTAGGGGTGTGTCCAGAGGGTCTTGCACGACCTTAGGGTCTTCATATACAGCCGCCGCCGCACCATTAGGGTTTGGGTTTTGCTTAGATTATTCTGTTCATAACAGTTTCGCCGTCATCACGGTTTGTGAGACCCCAATTTCGTGAGATTCATAATACATCTGCAATTGTGTTGCTTTCTTCTTTGTTCTTGCTTGTGTTCATGATTCGCAGGCAGGGATTAGCCTTCTCGGCGAGGTCAATCGTTTTAGGACGGTTGATAACCAGAGGAGACGTCGTGCTACGATTGCGGGGTTTAGAACGTGCTGTTCTGAAGCCGGATCAATTTGTGTGTCGCCTCCGACCAAATCAACGTATCCAGAACCTTTCGGAAGATCGGGAACCCTTGTCCACATCAAGTGGTAATCAGAGCTTCAGGTGCACCGTCAGGTTCATACTACCCTTAGTTAATTTTGTTTTGTGTTCATCCTATCGTCCACAGAAAAGCCCAAAAAATTTTGGTCGGAGGCCGCCCTATGTGCCCTCGTCAGAAAATTAAAAAAAAATCGGGAAGATAAAGAAAAAATTGATTTATGTTTAAACCTGACATTTTCTGCAACTCCAAGATTTTCTGTAGGCCACATCCTACCTCTGTTTGAGCTGAAATTTTTTGTGGATTCTCCTCCGTTGTTAGTGAGTAGGAGAAAAATATCAAAAAACTAAAATAAAAAAAAAGAAATTTAGGATTTCTACTAGTGCTACATCTGGCCCCCTGAAATTTCTGGATTTGGCTATTTTGCACTTAACCCCCTGTTATCGCCTATTGTGCCTTTGTCTCCTTGTTTCTACTTTCATATCACTACTGTTCTAGGACATACTTAGACCAGCAACTAGGGACAAGTTACTTGGGCACTTATTCAGCTTTACTATCTGTTTTTGATTTGTGTACCACTCACATATATATATTTGGCCTTCCTAGCTCTACATATTTCTTCTGGACAGCACACAGGTTATTTTGTGACCCTTGCAATCGTGGAACATATCTCTCTGGTATCCTTTGCTTTGCTTTTTAGAACTTTGTAAGAGCTTTGTAAGGAGTCTCCTTTTGTTGTGTTGAGAGGCACCACTGCTTAGCTGTTTTGTAGGTATAACATTCACTGTTTGTTTCCTGTTTTGGTGTTTCTGATGGCAGGAAGTGACGACGGAGAGATGGCTTCACCCTCACAATTTGCTGAGTGCGTGAGCCAAGAGCAGCTCCAGAAGGCTTTGCAGGCTGCTCAGAGTGATTTGGCAGAGACGATCACCAGAGCCGTTACTGATGCGGTCAGCAAGCTTCACATTGGAGAAAGCATCGAGCAGTTAGAGAAGCGGGTCTCTAAGTTAACCGATCAGGTTGTCACGTTGGAGACCGCTCCTAAAACCAACAATACGAAGACCAATAACAACAACAACGACGTTGAAGACGTCCATGATGAAGACACGGTGTATAAGGCTGATGGCACCGTGGATAGGTCAGCTACAAGGACCGCACGATTACGACGTCGTTTGCAACATAATACTCAAGGTATGGGTGGTTTCCATAACTACAACCGTCGTCCATACGGTAACTATGCTCCAGATGACCCGTATGCTAAAATTAAGTTTTCAATTCCTTCGTTTTCGGGTCAGTATGATGGTGATGTTTATCTTGATTGGGAGATGACTGTAGAACAAAAATTTAATGCCCACCTTGTTCCTGAACAACATAGAGTTAGACAAGCTACTAGTGAGTTTAAGGACTTTGCTATTGTTTGGTGGAGTGGTCTAGCTGCTGAAACTGATTTGCCTACTACTTGGGAAGAACCTTAAGTAGCAATGCGTGATCGTTTTGTTCCCCCTTCTTTTTATAGAGAGATTCGTAATAAACTGCAACGTTTAGACCAAGGATATAAAACTGTTCAGGAGTATTTTAGTGAGCTTCAGAAGGGTTTGATTCGTTGTGCTGTAGTTGAAAAAGTAGAGGATCAGATTTGTCGCTTTTATTCTGGTTTAAGAAAAGAAATTCAGGACATCCTTGATTATAAAGAATATTATACCCTCACCCAGTGTTTCCAGTATGCTATGCTTGCAGAGAAAGAATCACAGGGACTTTTCCAGGCTTTTAAGGAGTACAGCAAGTCAAGGAACTCCTACCCCCCACGCTCGACGGGGACTTCAGGGCTGCCCAGGCCATCTTTCCGGCCGCCCCCACCAGCAGCTACCAAGGGAACCAGTGTTGTTTTTGCAGCCCCAAGATCAGCCCCTGCACCTTCTACGCGCTCAGGTAAACTTTCTGTGCAGGTACCAGCTAGTAGTGCCTCCTCTGTTGCTTCGACAGGGCGCACTACAGGGATTCAGTGACACCGCTGCCATGGACTTGGTCATGTGCAGAAAGATTGTCCAAGTAGGCGGGCATATGTGGCGACAGACGATGGCGGTTACATGAGCACCTCCGATGTGGAGGATGAGGAGGAGGACGTCGCTGCCACCGGCAGTGACCTCATCCTTGGAGGCGGAGACATCACGGGATACATGAACATTATTGTTCAACGTGTCCTTAGTACACAAGTTCATCAGCCCGAGACGATGCAGCGCCACAACTTGTTCCAGATTTTCTTCGTCATCAAGAACCGCCGAGCACATGTCATCATTGATGGAGGGAGCTGCAATAACTTGGTGAGTTCTGATATGGTCAACAAGCTTGCTTTGACCACACGTCCACATCCACATCCGTACTACATTCAGTGGTTAAACGACTCTGGCAAAGCTAAGGTAATACAAACTTGTAGAGTTCCTTTTTCCATTGGTTCTTATGTGGATTCTGTTGATTGTGATGTCGTACCCATGCAAGCATGTTCACTTTTATTGGATAGACCTTGGAAATTTGATAATGATGTTGTACACCATGGTAGAAGTAATAAGTATACTTTTATGCATAAAGGAACTAAAATTACTTTGTTACCAATGACCCCTGCTGAAATTGTACAAGCTGATTTAGAAAGAGCTGCTAGTTTGAAAAATAAAGGTCCTGATATTCAACAACCTGTTAATTCTAATTCTACACCTAGTAATGTTAATGATTCTTCAAGTTCTAAGGGTGCTGGAATTAAATTACAAGGTCGTTCATGTCTTACAACAAAATCTGAGCTTGCTGAAATTTCTGATAATGATGATATTTGCTATGCTTTGATATGCAAAGAAGCTTTGTTTTCGCTTGATGATATTGCTTCTAGTGTTGTGTCTCCTGCTGTCACTAACCTTTTGCAGGAGTATGAGGATGTTTTTCTAGCTGAGATACCCCCGGGATTGCCACCTTTGAGAGGGATTGAGCATCAAATTGATTTGATTCCGGGTGCTACTTTGCCAAACCGTACTGCTTATAGGATCAACCCTGAGGAGACTAAGGAGATACAACGACAAGTTCAAGACCTTTTGGATCGTGGGTATGTTCGTCAATCACTTAGTCCTTGTGTTGTTCCTATACTTTTGGTTCCTAAGAAAGATGGTACTTGGCGTATGTGTGTAGATTGTAGAGCCATTAATAATATTACTATTAGGTATCGTCATCCTATTCCTAGGCTAGACGACATGCTTGATGAGTTATGTGGTGCTATAATTTTCACTAAAATTGATTTGCGTAGTGGCTACCATCAAATTAGAATGAAACTTGGAGACGAATGGAAAACAGCTTTCAAAACCAAATTTGGATTATATGAGTGGTTAGTAATGCCTTTTGGGTTAACTAATGCACCTAGTACTTTCATGCGCTTGATGAATGAGGTTTTAAGAGCTTTCATTGGCAAATTTGTGGTAGTTTACTTTGATGATATCTTAATTTATAGCAAATCTATAGATGAACATATGAATCATTTGCGTGCTGTTTTTGATGCTTTACGAGATGCACGTTTATTTGGTAACCTTGAGAAGTGCATCTTTTGCACGGATCGAGTCTCTATTCTTGGCTATGTTGTGACTCCACAGGGAATTGAGGTGGATGAGGTGAAGATTGAAGCCATAAAGAGCTGGCCTGTACCAAAAACTATTACACAGGTGAGGAGTTTTCTTGGTCTTGCAGGTTTCTACCGCCGCTTTGTCAAAGATTTCAGCACCATTGCTGCACCTTTGCATGAGTTGACAAAGAAGGGCATTGATTTCCATTGGGGTAAGGTACATCATGAGTCTTTTGATGCTTTGAAGGATAAACTTACACATGCACCATTGCTGCAATTACCTAATTTTGATAAGATTTTTGAGCTTGAATGTGATGCCAGTGGTATAGGCTTTGGTGGTGTTTTGATGCAAGATAGTAAACCTATTGCATACTTTAGTGAGAAAATTACTGGGCCTGTTTTGAATTACTCCACGTATGATAAGGAATTGTATGCACTTGTACGTTGTTTAGAGACGTGGCGTCATTATTTGTTGCCCAAAGAATTTGTTATTCATTCTGATCATGAATCACTTAAGTATGTTCGTTCTCAATGTAATTTGAACCGTAGACATGCTAAATGGATTGAGTTTGTTGAGTCTTTTCCTTACATTATTAAACATAAGAAAGGGAAGGATAATATGATCGCTGATGCTTTATCTAGGCGCTATACTTTATTGTCTCAACTTGATTGTAGAATTTTTGGACTTGAGGCAATTAAAGAACAATATGCTGCTGATGTTGATTTTAAGGATTTATTGCTGCATTGTAAAGAAGGTCGTGCATGGAATAAATTTGTGTTGAATGATGGATTCTTGTTTAGATCTAACCGCCTATGCATTCCAGTTGGTTCCGTTCGTCTTGTTGTTACAGGAGGCACATGGAGGTGGATTGATGGGTCATTTTGGTGCCAAGAAGACGGAGGATATTTTGGCCACACACTTCTTTTGGCCAAGGATGAGGAAAGATGTTGAGCGCTTTGTTGCTCGCTGCACTACATGTCAAAAAGCTAAGCCTCGCTTGAATCCACATGGTTTATACATGCCAGTTCCTGTTTCTTCTATTCCTTGGGCGGATATTTCTATGGACTTTGTTTTAGGACTGCCTAGGACTAAGAGGGGGAGTGATAGTATTTTTGTTGTTGTGGATAGATTTTCAAAGATGGCACACTTTATACCATGTCATAAGACTGATGATGCTAGTTATATTGCTGATCTCTTTTTCAAAGAAATTGTTCGTTTGCATGGTATGCCTTCTACTATTGTTTCAGATCGTGATGCAAAATTCTTGAGTCACTTTTGGCGCACGCTTTGGAATAAGTTGGGTACAAAGTTGTTGTTTTCTACAACTTGTCACCCACAAACTGATGGACAAACTGAGGTGGTGAACCGCACTTTGGGTACTATGTTGAGAGCTATTTTGAAGAAAAATTTGAAGCAATGGGAAGAATGTTTGCTTCATGTTGAGTTTGCATATAATCGGGCAACACATTCTACTACCAAGGTAAGTCCTTTCAAAGTAGTGTATGGTTTTGATCCCCGTACTCCACTTGATATACTTCCTCTACCTATTCATGAGAGAGTTCATGTTGATGCTAAGGAACGTGCTGAATTTATTTTAAAAATGCTTGAGACCACTAGACTTAGCATTCAAAAGATGAATGACAAGTATAAAATTGCTGGTAGTAAAGGAAGAAAAGAAGTAAAACTTGATGTAGGAGATTTAGTATGGTTACACTTGAGAAAAGATAGATTTCCAGATTTGAGAAAGTCTAAATTAATGCCTAGAGCTGATGGTCCTTTCAAAATAATTGAGAAGATTAATGATAATGCATACAAACTTGAGTTGCCTCCCGAGTTCGGGGTTAATCCTACTTTTAACATTTCAGATTTGAAACCATACATGGGAGAAGAGAATGAGCTTGAGTCGAGGACGACTCTACTTCAAGAGGGGGAGGATGATAAGGACATCACTCCTAAGGATATATGCAACACTCCTCCAATTTTGGACTTGCAAGGTCCAATGACTAGAGCTCGTGCACGACGACTAAATTTAGAGGTGAGCTCGTTCCTACGTTCTTCATCATATGTCACTTTTGAGAATGGTTTGCTACCTAATGATTATATTGTAATTAGGAACCATGGAGAGGACCAGGAGATGATGGGAGAAGGACTTGGAGATGTGGAGGACCAGAAAGGACGTGAAAGCCAAGGTGGAGGCCCAACCAAAACCGACTTCGACTCTGTTTCGGGGCTCAGGACCAGTCTGCACTAAAACGGATGCCCAAGACGCATACGGACTCGGATTTGGACGTTCTACATATGCATGGAAAGATAAGAAGAAGACCTTTCCAATGACGCCGGTATCATATCAAAATTCATCCGGAGTCATCGGGAATCATCGAAACAAGAGAGAGTCCAGAATCTGTTTCGGTGCTGTGTCGCCTGTTTTTGGCCTTTGGGCTTTGTATCTAGTTGAGCCCAAGTAGGGGTGTGTCCAGAGGGTCTTGCACGACCTTAGGGTCTTCATATACAGCCGCCACCGCACCATTAGGGTTTGGGTTTTGCTTAGATTATTCTGTTCATAACAGTTTCGCCGTCATCACGGTTTGTGAGACCCCAATTTCGTGAGATTCATAATACATCTGCAATTGTGTTGCTTTCTTCTTTGTTCTTGCTTGTGTTCATGATTCACAGGCAGGGATTAGCCTTCTCGGCGAGGTCAATCGTTTTAGGACGGTTGATAACCAGAGGAGACGTCGTGCTACGATTGCGGGGTTTAGAACGTGCTGTTCTGAAGCCGGATCAATTTGTGTGTCGCCTCCGACCAAATCAACGTATCCAGAACCTTTCGGAAGATCAAGAACCCTTGTCCACATCAGACGGGCAACATACCTGGAAGTTCTTCTGGGAATAAATTGGGGAAATCACAAACCACTCGTATCTCCTCTATGGGGGTGATAGTAGTTTGGTTTAGTGTGACCTCCTTGGATGCGGAGTTGGCTGCTACGAACTCAACCTTGGTACCTTCTGCACTAGTCAACTGTACTGCTCACTTGGCACACTGTATCACTCCGTTGTACTTGCATAGCCAATCCATTCCAAGTATAATATCTATTCCCTTTGAGTCTAGGACTATGAGATTAGACGAGAAGTCTACCCCCCTTATTTTAAGGGTGACCTTTGGGCATACGTGGTTGGTCTCATTTCTCCCCCAAGAGAGTTAACTAGCATAGTATGCTTCATAATAGCAATTGGCAGATTGTACTTTGCAACATAGGCTGATGTTATGAATGAATGTGATGCTCCGGAATCAAAGAGTATAGTGGCAGGATTTGAGTTAGCTAGGAACATACCAAGCATGACATCTTGAGAATGTTGAGCATCTTTAGTGGTCACATGGTTGATCTTGCCACGAATGAAGTTCTGCTGCCCTGGATTTCCATTCCTAGCTGGTGCGTTCCTCTGAGCATTCCCCATGGCATTGTTTGCATTCTTGTGAGGACACTTATTAGCAAAATGTCCAGGCTCCTGACAGTGGTAGCACGGTCCTCTAATACCATTGCCCTGGGATCCCTGGTTCTGTGGAATAGCTGGCACAGCAGGGCGAGGAGCTTGCTGGTAGTTGGGGCGAGGTGCGTGTGGGGGATTGGGATGTGATGCCTAGAAGTTGGGGCATTGCCTTGGAAAGTTGGGGCGTGGAGCTTGCATAGGTGGCCTATTGGGGTTGGGGCCCTGTAGTTTGGGTTTGATGGGTGCATCATGTGGGGGCGAGTGTTATACCAGAAGACTACCCTTGAAATAGAACCTTCCTCTTGCCATCTCTTTCAATCTCATTACATTTGTTCTCTACCACAATGGCCTTGTCGACCAGTTTCTAGAAGTTCACATAGTCACTGTTCAGTAGCTGGAACTGGATATCATTCTGCAGTCCTCTCATGAACATGTACTGCTTCTTCTCATCTGTGCTCACATCCTTAGGGGCATACCTGGATAGCTGGATGAACCTATTCAAGTACTCACTTACTGACATGTTCCCCTACCTTAGGTCTTGAAATTCTTGCCTCTTTAACAGCTTGATGCCCGTATGGACATAGTGAGTACAGAAACTAGCCTTGAACTCATTCCAAGTGATGGACTCCACATCAGCATGGGCATTGCAATAGGCTTCCTACCAGTCTGCGGCTACACCGAACAATTGATGAGCTGCAAAGAGGACCTTCTCTTGATCATTGCACTAGGCGATCATCATCTTCTTCTCTATAGCCTTGAGCCAATCATCAGCTTTGATAGGATCCTTGGACTGCGAGAAGGTAGGTGGCCTAGTCCTTAGGAACTCTCCCAACCTATTCTGGGGTGGTGGTGGAGGTGGAGGGGCATGGTGGTTCTGTTGGGCGTTCTGCTGGATGGCACCCAAGGTTTGGATCACCGTCTGCATAAGCTGAGTCTGCATGGTTAAGAGTTGCTCAAAGTTTGGAGCATTGTGCTCATCCTTGTTGTTCTGATGGCTATGTTCATCGTGTCCCCTAGTGCGAACCATTTGAGAGAATGAGTGGTGGAAGTGGTGTGGGATACTTGTTTATGGGTATCCTCATACAAGACTAAGTCATTGGCCGACCAGGTACTTCATCAATAAGGAAGCCGACCGAGTTGGCTTGGAGCACAAGGCATTCAGAGATAGACTTCCTATGTAAATACTTTAGGGTTACAACTAGGACTCTTCATGTACCCCCCTGCCGACCGGATATATAAGGCAGCAGGGTACCCCCCATCGGGGGACAGGCGATACACCAGATTACAATCAATACACAGAACATAGGACGTAGAGTTTTTACTCTCATCAAGAGGGCCCGAACCTGTATAACTCGGTGTCTTGTGTAACCATCGTAGTTCTTAGTCTCGACGTAGTCCTATATATTTACTGCTGATCTCAAGCTTCGACAGTTGGCGTGCCAGGTAGGGGAAAAGGCTCGCCAGGATTCTCCGTCGACTACGATGGCTGAAATTCCCATCATTCAGTACTCACCGGACTTCAAGATCTCCTTTGGATCGCTCGACTTCACGGTCGGCAACAACGGAGCCCTAGGTTTGGAAAACCATAGATCTGACTTGGCCGCAGCTGTCTCTATGGCACGATCACCGAGTTCATCTGACATGATCCCCGTATTGGTTTCACTCGGATCTGAGGAAGAAAGTCCTTCCTTCGAGAACGATTCAAAATCGGATCGGTCCTTTGATGAGGACTCGGTCGGATCCGCTTACCCATATCCCCATACTATCAACATGGTGGATATAGCAGAGCATGCGGATGGAGACCAAGATGGTGACCAAGACAGTGAACAAGAAGGTAACCCCGTCGATGGCCACCCGAAGCAATTAGCCAAAGGAGGTCAACAGGAGGAGTGTTGGTTACTACACACCCACTTATATACCGCAAGAGGACGGTGTACAGTGTTAGCACTTTTTCCCTTAGAGTATTCCAAGGTATTATCAAACCACTGAGACCTTAGTGATAATTAAACAAAGTTAACAGTAAAAGATCTAATCAAGGTTACTGTCAAGTTCAGGTTGTATGAAGGGGAGACTGGCTAGTGCAAAGGTGCGCTAGACAGCAATTCTGTCGTTGCACCGATCGGTGCAGGGTTGAGCCGATTGGCACTGTTGCAGATCTAAGTTGTTGAGCTGATTGACGCATGTGTTGAGCCGATCGGTACACCAGCAAAGTTGAACTAGAGTACAAGTCAGAGCCAAAGATAAAGCTAAAGCTAAAACTATTCGATGAGTAGCCAGATATCTACTAGTGAGATCGTAACCAGATAGTCTAATTAAACAGCATCATAATGGATACTTATATGGATCAATGAAAACCTATAATGAATAAGACCACCCTGCTTTCTGAGCGGCTCCCGATTTATCGCTGCCGAGAGGAAACCCTTAATCACGCGAGTATCTTACCCTACTCAACTATCCCTTAGTGCTGCGTAGGCTTAGTGCTGTCACCGCTAAACCACACTACCGGCATCATCAAGCAACCATAATCAATGAAATGTCTAAATACTATCCTAATCACCACGATTAAGATAATATCAACTTACTTAGCCTAGAACTAAGCAATGAGAATAAGCACATGCATGATTATAGAATTAAGATAGACAAATCACCAAAACCATCATCAACATATTCAATCATCCTTGAGATACATAGAGTAAGATTCATCACCGTCAAGATGGCCTACCTGGACGGATCAACTCTTACACCAATGGTTCTTGAAACTCAACTAGAGATCTATTCTAACAGGGCAAGCCCCGGTGGCTCTAACTCACGAATCGGTTGTCCCTCTGTTGCCTCCTCCCCTCGGGGTTCTCATCGCGGCTAGGGGTTACAAGTATATATAGGGGTTCTACTCGTGAAGGACTCGGTTTCTAGCAAATAAGTCGGTTGCGCCGATCGGTGCAAGCTGTGTTCTCTCTGGTTTCTACTCCGAGTTGGTTTCTTTATCTTCCACAGCTACCATGTGGGCCTTTTCCTTCAACATAAAGTCTTGTACCACACGTTGAGATCTTGAAGTTCCATAAATCTTCTAAGCAAATATCTTCAAGTGTCTTGCGCAGATAAACTTCCATCGGAATGGCCCTTGGTCACTTCTGTGGACCAAAATACCCTTGCGCCGATCAGCTCATGAGCTGCGTCGATCGGTGCACTGGGCTTCTTCAGTGCTTTTCGTTGGTTCTGGACTCTTGTCTTGTCCAGCATCACTTTAATAGCCAATTATACCTGTTTCTGCAATAAAGCTCCAAAACAACACATATACAAATATATAGGTAATATCCTAGGTAAATGGCCTAAATTAGTATCACTTATACTCTAATTGGGGTGATATTCACATATAAAAGGGGCACTTGGGAAGTGCCAACAGTTCCCCCATACTTAAACCTTTGCTCGTCCCGAGTAAAGTAAAAGAGAGAAAAATCAAAGAACATACTCTTCTTATCATGAAAGATATCTTAAATCAGCAAATGTTGAGCATTGTTCTATTGTAGTGTATTTCATATTGGTATTCAGCAAAATAATTCAAATATGGGCATAAAGCTCAAAGTTTCTCCCCAAAGCAAAAGATCATGTCCAACTCACAAATTATAACTTTTCCACACATGTAAATCACTTAAAAGATTGTTGTGAACATAAAGAATCTATCTTCCAAATAATCCAAGGCAATAACTCATCTTTCAAATCACTCAACCTATATATTACATCATAATGATCAAATAATATTAATGTAAGGCTTACACGAATAGCTAGGTGAGATAATTCAAGGATTGCAAACATAAATCAACAATCTATTGTAAAGCTAGGAGATTATTCTTTATTGGAATTAAAAACTTAACAAGATGGCTAAAGAAAATTTAAGAAAGGACTCACACTTTGGATATGTGGACATGTGCATCAAAAATTTGATCTTGGAAGAAAAAGGAACTCTCAGTATCAGATTGCACATGGTGGGAATGATTCATGGCTATATTAGAATGAATTTCGAGAATAAGCATGTCATATACCACCCCCCCCCCCCCACACACACACACACTTAAAATTTTGCTAGTCCCTTAGCAATCAGCAGAGCTTTTTTTTTTGCTCTCTACTTCACCGATCGGCTCTCAACCTGAATTTATCAGCTTTTGTTGGTATTTGATTCATCTAGCTTCAAAATTTATTCAAAGTTCAAATACAGCCAGAAACATAGGATGTGGTCAAGGAATGATACTCAACATGACTTTGTTTTTAAAATAGAATACTCAGCAGAATTGGAGATTTGCATGACTAATTCAAGGCTAAAAAGATACACAAGGATTTGGCCATCCTAGTAAAGTTCATACCAAAAAGAATTAAATCCTAACTGAACTCAACCATCAATTTGTTGTTTATCTTCATATCAAAGGTTCATAAGTATTGCTCAAAATATGGCATTGGTAGGTGAGGATCTTGGAAACAATAAATTCCAAAGTTCACAACACAAAAATTTATGTATAAAAAGATTGGTACTAAGTTAACATCACGAATTGGACAATGCAAATGAAGCACATGGGTATTCAGAATTGCTCCACATAAGAAATATTTGCTGAATAATCATTAAGTGTAAGTTCAAAATTTTATTCAATGCTCAATATTATTTGATCTTCATCAACACTTTTCAAGAAAGAATAGGTAATTCAATTCTTCTAAAAGAGCATAACCGCCATCATTATATTAAGATCAAAACTCGAATACATGGTGATGATTTTCGCACACACTTGCATTAAAATAAAACTACTACTAACACATATGCATGAAAATAAAACTACTACTAACACACCTGCATGAAAATAAAACTACTACTAACACACCTGCATGAAAATAAACACACCCGATACATGGTTTCCCAACCCGCTCACACACACATAAGAAAATAAAGAAAAAGATTGCAAAAGTTAAAAGAAAACGCAAACTGGGAAACCGATACATATGCCCACTCCTAGGCACTCTAATCAAGCGGAGGTGGAGACGGTGGCTGATCAAAGCCATAGCACCGCGCCTTGAGTCGCTCGAACTCCTCCATTGGGACGTGGCGTCCTCCACGTGCTCGATGTGGTGCATGTTGTTGTCGAGGTACCCCTGCATGGGCACGAAGAAGTCTGCACCGGGCACCGGAGGCACCACAGGTACCCGTCCTTGGTACCTATAGTCAACGTCTGTGCTGAAGTAGGGTGCACCGACCGACGCAGTGGGCTGTGAACCGCCCGCTGCGTCGCTCCACCCTATCTAGTACTGCTGAGGCTCTTGGCGTGACCCTCATGAGTTCCACTCACTGCCGGCTGCTGTAGATGTTGCCAGTAGTTGAATCCGCCCACAGCGGTCCCTGAGAACTCGGCCCCCCTCCAGGAGACCTTCTGAGAAACCATGTGGATATGTGCCATGGTTTGCTATATTTGTGATGAGTAATTGACTTGAGCGGATTTGGTGTTGAGTTGAAATGCGGGAATCCAGATATTGCATGGGTTTGCATATCATGGTTATGACTAACCGGAGTTGGTGGAGATATTGGTGATATTGCAGGAGATGGGAAATGTGTTTGCTTGTCTCATGATGTGTAGGTCACTAGAGTCGACTTGGCGGTCAACGGTGAGAGGTTCGGGCACAAGTAGGGGACATGGGGCCAGACGATCGGGATGCCGGGTGAAGTCAAGGGTGATCCATACCGTACACGTGGAGAGGCAAGAAGCACGGACGGTTTCATGGTTGAGCCTCAAAACCGTGGTGGTGATGAAGATGGCGTGTTGACCAAGTCAAGGTGAACGGGATGCCGGTGCAAGTGACAAGGGGGCCCGATGGACAGGGACTGGGAGAGACTTGCCACTGGTCAGGATCGTGGGATAAGGTGACACACGTCAACATCGAGAAGTCACACTTTGAGAAGCGTGTAAGGCGGTTTCCCGGTTTGGGCCTCAAAACCGGCGACGGGTGTTGGTGGTGCACGTGGCACCATCATGGAGCTTCATTCGAGATGAAGCAAAGGCCTATATAAGGTGAGGTGTGGCTAGTGGGAGAGGTGCCTCTCTTCCCATTAGCCTTGTGTTAGGACTCCATTCAAAGTCCTAGGAGAGGACTTCATGTTTTAGAGGAGAGTAATGGGTGTGTGAGAGACATCTCTTGCTCTTCCAAATAGTGGGAGGAAGAGGGTGGCTTCCTAGCCTTGTAAGCACCTTTCTATGATATGAGAAGTATTTTTGTGCTCAAGATTTCCCTCTTTACTTGAATCCCGAAATTCCCTTTTTCCTATTTTTGAACCTATTTTCATGGTGATTTTCGATCTCACTTTTGGATGGATATTTGTCCCGGATTTCTTGAGAAACTTGTTGTTAGGATGAGCCAGGATAATCCTCTATGGATCCTTGATGGAATTATTAGCTCTAGCACCTTTGATTTGAAGGATTTTTCAAGTTTCTCCTTTTTGGTGTTCTTGGCACAAGATCTGAAATTCATGATGATTCCTTGAGCCAATAGAGATGATTTACTAGGATTAGGGTCGTGATGTGATGAGGGTTTGTAACACCCTAATTTTCAAAATTTGGAATATTTTAAAATTTTCTAGAATTAATTAGGTTATTAGTATTTTACTAAGAAAATAAATTATTTTCAACAAAAATAATCAATATTATGTTATTTTAAAAATGTTGATTGTTGCATTCATGCTGGTTATATGCATTAGGTTGTTGTGGTATGAAAAAGAATTTAAAATCCAATTTGAATTCAAGTTTATTTTGGTTAAGAAAATAGTAGAGGAAAGGAAAGGAGGAAGAAAGGAAAAAGGGAAAACTCCCACAACCTTTTTAGGCCAAATTCCCTCTCCCGGCCCACTCCCCTTTCCCCGCTTCCCTCTCCCTTTTCTGGCTTGGGCCAAATTCGGCACCTAGGCCCACTCCCTCTCCTTCCCTCCCTTCTGACCTGCTTCTTCTTGGGCCGAATTTCAGCCATCGCAGCCCAGCTCTCCCTCCCCCACTTCCTTCCTCCTGCGCAGCCTACCCGCCTCCCGCAGCCCAACATGCGCCCCGCCCGCGCCCGCTCGGCCCACCCGCGCCCGGCCTCGCCCCCGCCCCGAACCCTAGCCCCGCCACCACCGCCACCTAGGCGAGCGTGCCCGGCCGCCTAGGGGCCCACACCCCTATAAATAGGGGAGGACCCCTCCCCGCGCCGCCTTTCCCCCCCTGCTGCCTCTCGCTCGCCCAGCTCGACGCCGCCGCCGTCACTTGCCGCCGCGTGCTCACCGTCGTCTGACCGTATCCGGCCGCATCCGCGTGTCGCGAGCACCCCCCCCCCCCCCCCCGGGTGAGCCCTCTCGCCGCGCCGCCCCCGTCGCCCTTCTCCCTGGTCACCCCGTGCCCGCGCAATGCCCCAGCAAGCTCCGACCAGACGGCCATGGTCACCGCCGTCCGTGGTCCACCATAGACCATGGTCCATGGGGTTGACACCGGTCTATAGACCCATGCACTTGGTCCATGGGAATTTAGGGTTTTAGGTTTATAAATAAATCTGGTTAATCCTGAATAAAGATAGTTTTGCACATAGGCCCCTGGATTTTATTTAAATTATATTTCAAACCTAATTTCATTGCAGAATATATATTTAATTATATTTAGACCCCTAATCTTAGTTTTAATTATTTTAGCACTATATTTTTACATAAAAGCCCCTAGTCTTTTCCTAAATTATATTTTAGCCCTAAATTTTGTAAAAACACCCCTGTACATATATTTTTAATTATATTTTAATCTTATAATTTTACAAAAACAACCCTGTACCTTATAGTAATTTTATTTTAGCCCTAAATTTCTGTAAGTATTATTTAGGCTAGTCATTTTACACCTAGGTCCCTGAACTTATAAATAATTATTTTTTGGCCCTGTAAATTTTACAGTTAAGCCTCTGAAATATCCAAAATTACTTTTTGATCCCTAAATTTTATACAAAATATATTTTCACCAAATATTTTGCAGCTTAGTCCCTGTACTTTTTATAAATTACTTTTTGGTCTCTAAAATTTTCATATATTATATTTTATGTGTATATTTTACAGTTTAGCCCTTATATTTTTCTAAAATTACTTTTAAGCCCTTTAACTTATCTGTTTTACATTTTAACTCTTGAAACTTCAAATCTTCATAATTTTTCAACCATAGCTCTGATTTGAGAAATTCTTTCACCAAATCAATCGTAGTGTTTAATATTATCTAGTCATACTATTTTATAATTCTTTGCTAATTTATTATTTTTAGCCCTAGAACTTTAAACCTTTGTAACTTTTTTACTCGTAGCTCCGATTGAGGCGATTCTTGCGCTCACGCGATTGTAGCAACACGTACTTTTTCATAGTTCTTTATTGTTTGTTACTGTGTGGTGTGTTGTTTCTTAGTTTGTTTATATGCTTGTATTTTTAGTGTGACGTTGAGTAGGTGAACCGCTGTTAGAGAACTTCCGGGATCTCCATCTTGAAGACTTTGAGCAGCAGCAAAGGGAACCAGGCAAGTGTCCTTGATGCATTTTGAACCTATGTTTTACATTCTCTCTATCTCTATGCATGCTTGTTAATATTGAATCTCATGTGTCATATCCTGTTCCATATTATTCCTTGTCGCCTGGGTTCTGGTGTACCTTATAGGTAAGGGTACGTCATGCTTAGTTTGATATGTCGGGAATGGAAGTGTATTGTTAATCTTGACTAATGATTCACTTTAACGTAATGATCATGAGGGATGGGTACTCCTTCGTAGCAACATGGAACCTAGGTGATCCAAGCAGGAGGATGGCAAGGATGGTGCGGGTATGCACATGTACTTGGTATCGTACTATGGGATTGTGGTGGTACCCGCTTGGGATCACAAGAGTAGTTTGTGGAGCGGCCACCCAGGAAAACAGCGCAAAGCACAGGGCTGATATGGGTAGGCTTGGTTTAGTATCGAGATGTCTTCCCAGTTTCGTGAGCAATCGAGGAAGGAGGACGGGACGGTTTAATCTCGGACTCAGGTGATGGACGGTTTACTCCTAGCCATGGCGCCAGAGAGGGCTTCTGTAGGAATGGTTTAATTCCACAGCAGTGAAACCTTAGTGTGGACTGTTTGCAAGCTGGGAAGCACTCTAAAAGACCTTGTGGTGATCTCTTGGCCTCACACCTATGGTAGTGTGATTTGAGCAACATGGGACTCTCTAGTCACTGCATTGTGATGAAATCACCAACCTGTGGGTAAAGTTGTGCAACCTCTGCAGAGTGTAAAACTGTTATAACAGCCATGCTCACGGTCATGAGCGGCCTGGATCCTCACACATTTAGGATGGTGGTTTATGGGTGGACTTGGTGGGTAGCCAAGTTTGGTTTGGGCGGTGTAACCCTTGGTTTGCTATAGGCGGTATAACCTGTAGTGTGGATTCATATGGGAGGTTTAACCCATGGTTTGCTACAGGCGGTGTAACCTGTCGTGTGGATTCATATGGGCGGTATAACCCATGGTTTGCTACAGGCGATGTGACCTGTAGTGTGGATTCCTATGGGCGGTATAACCCATGGTTTGCTACAGGCGGTGTAACCTGTAGTATGGTTTCATATGGGCGGTTTAACCCATGGTTGCTACAGGCGGTGTAACATGTAGTGTGGTTTCCTATGGGCGGTTTAACCCATGGTTGGTTATAGGTGGTTTAACCTGTAGTGTTGGACACATGAGATAACTGGTGGGAACTTTTTCACCTAGTAAGTAGGAGTACTTTTCAAATGGTCTTAGGTGTAGTGCTCATTTATGCAAATGAACCATTATGTTAGCCTTTCTTCTATTAAACTTGCATGTCATGTTTTCCCCCATTTGCTGAGTACGGCATGTGCTCACCCTTGCTATTTCCCTTTGTTGTTGTACTATAAACTGCTGCTCAGAAGATGGAGATATGGACTACATTGATGAAGACTACTACTAGGTGTGAGTGCCCCCGGTCGATTGCCTGTGGTGTTATGTTGACTTTCGCTGTTAGTTGTCAAGAGAGTCGATTTAGTCTTCAAAGACAATTATTTATGTAATAATGGTACGCTTTATTAATGACATTGATTATACTGTTATTCACTTTACTGTCGATATATGTGAAACTTGTTCCTGGGCACACATATGATAAGCACTTGGTTTTGTCCTTAAAACTGGGTGTGACAGAAGTGGTATCAGAGCCATGTCGACCGTAGGACACTAGCTTAGATAGAGTGGTCATGTTCTAAGGTCTATTTTGCAAACTACAAACTATTTTCAAAACTCTTTGGCTTAAAATTATAGTCTTGTTTATTCACTTCTGTTGTTGGTCTTATTTTACCATTTGGCTTACAAAACCCTTTTACTAATTCATCTCTCCTATTCAAAATTTCTTAGATGGCCCGTACCAAGAAGACTTGCCACAGATGTGATCAGTACCCACATCTTTGGTCTTCACCAGTGCTTGTCCCACTCGGATTTGATGAGAAATTTGGGATAGAAGAGGCTGAACAAGAGATGGTGCCACCACCGAGTCCACCACCTTATCATGACACTCGACTCTTCAAGGATGCGGGAAATAATGCTGGAAGGCTACCTCACATGCTTTGGGAGATCCTACAACGGTTAGGTTATGAGAAGCAACAAGAGTATTGTGGTACCCAAGTGACCTATGAAGGTTCTGAGCCTATATGGAAGGTTCAAGTTCACATTTTTGCTCCAAGGCCGCTCAGAGGAACTTTTGAGGTGGAAAGGATTCATGAGGCCATTGCTCCACGGAAGACTTTCTCTGCCGGGATTCGTGATGCCACTTGTCAAGCTTGCATGGTCATTCGCTCCCGTTATCGCCAATATTTTGAAGATACAGAGTATGCTTATTTCCCTCAGTGCACAAGTGGATCCACCTACATTCACGCAGAGCCTGTACCTGGACAAGGACACGTGAAGTTTATGAAGCAAGTCACTCTTACCACGGTGATTTCCAGGGAATTGGATTCAACCACGGAGGAACTAGGGTTTTGGCAGGAAAAATATGAGGAGGCAATGAAGATAGTTTGCCAGCTCAAGCGACGTTTGCCGGATGATGTGGACCTACCTTCGTAGGAAGAGCTAAAGGATGCGACTCCTTCCTCACCACCTCGCAGAATGGCTAGTCGTGCCCCACCAGCTTACGTCATCCCCAACCAGGACAAGGATTAGGAAGTTTATCCCCGAGTGGCTTCATAGGCATCGAGTAGTTATACCGAGTCGAATAAAATGTAATAGCGTAGCGAGAGAGAATTTTAGAGTTTGCACATCCTTTGGTTGGTTTGCTAGTTTGATTGGTGTGATGAGTGTGATTTGAATCTTTTGTAATGAGTGCCGATGTGATGCAAGGCCTGTCTTGCAACCACGTCCTTATACTATACTTTTACTCCTACCTTATTAGAGATTAGTTAATTGGGGTATCTCTTTATCAATCTTTTTATTTCACACCTCTTTTCCTACTTGACCTTATCATATCCTTGCACTTTACCTATATCTTCCACCCATTTTTGCTTATCGTATCCCGACCTACATCAGATGGTGAGAGGTGGGAACCGCAACATGAACAACAACCATGAGGAACAGGAGCAGCCACCCCCGCAGATCTCCATGGAACAACTCATGGCCATGCAGACACAACTTCTCCAGAACATGCACCAGACCCTGGTGCAGCCACAACCCAACAATGTCCCAGGAGTTGCTCCCCAGCCTAGAGACAAGCTTGGAGATTTCCAACGGACCAAGCCCCCAACTTTCTCTCAGTCTGTGGAGCCCATGGATGCAGATGACTGGCTAAAGACTATTGACAAGAAGCTTCAAGTCACTCAATGCAATAACAGGGAGAAGGTGTTGTTTGCCGCACATCAGCTTGTTGGACCCGCTGCTGATTGGTGGGATGCTTATGTTACAGCCCGTGAGGAGCCTGGTAGTATCAACTGGCATGAGTTCCAGAACAGCTTTAGGTCACACCATGTGCCTCAGGGGGTAATAAGGCTGAAGAAGAAGGAGTTCCAAGATCTGAAGCAAGGATCCATGACCGTAAGTGAGTATGTTGCTCGTTTCACCCAGCTGTCTAGGTATACCCCAGGAGAAGTGGACATGGATGAGAAGAAGTGTAAGCATTTTCTTGATGGGTTGAATGATGGTCTCGCCTATAAGCTTGAGGCTCGTAACTATGCGAACTTTCAAGAGATGGTGGATAAAGCTCTACTCCTGGAGAACAGAAGGTCGAGGATGGATGGCAAGCGCAAGCTAGAGAATCAAGGTCAGCAAGGAGGCAGCAACACTAGGCCTCGCCTTGGATCATCTTCTGGTGGATCCGTATTCTATTATGGACAATAGAGTGGACAACACAGAACTCAACCTGCAGGTCAGGGTTTCGTTACCCCTCAACGTCAGTTTCAACGTCCTAACTCTCAGATGCCTCCCCCGTCAGCTTAAACTCAGCAGAGGACTAATGGCAATCAAACCCCAATGGCCAATAGGAACTGCTAGGGTGTGGAGAAAAGGGTCATTTTGCTAACCAATGCCCCAATCCGCAGATGCACCAACCTCCAACCCAAGGTGTTGCCCCAACACCCAACCGCAATGGAAACTCTGCCCCGACAGCAGCCAGGCAGAACTATGCGAGAGGTCGAGTCAACCAGGTTGCTCTTGAAGATGCTCAGGAATCTCCAGACGTTGTTCTTGGTATGTTGCTCATAAACTCAAACCCTGCTGTAGTTTTATTTGATTCTGGAGCATCACATTTATTCATATCATCCAAATATATGGCCAAGTACAACATTCCCATCTCCTTGCTCAGGAATAAGATGATAGTTAGTTAACCTGGAGGAGAATTGAAAGCAGAACATGGATGTCATAAATTAAGTATTAGCATAAGGGGGGTAGACTTTACTACAAGTTTCATTGTTTTGGATTCCAAGGGTATAGATGTGATACTTGGAATGGATTGGCTAACCAAGCATAAGGGAATCATAGACTGTGCTAGAAAGGTCATCAAGTTGACACATCCTAATGGAGCAGAGGTGGAATATGTGGCAAAAGCATTGCCACACAACAAGGAAAGGTTGGACAAGGATCCACCCAATGAAGTGAGAGCCTAGTTTCCCTCTTTCTTTCTGATCTTGTCCGAATCTCGGGACGAGATTCCTTTTAAGGGGGGTAGGTTTGTAACACCCTAATTTTTCAAAATTTGGAATATTTTAAATTTTCTAGAATTAATTAGGTTATTAGTATTTTACTAAGAAAATAAATTATTTTCAAAAGAAATAATCAATATAAGGTTATTTTAAAAATGTTGATTGTTGCATTCATGCTGGTTATATGCATTCGGTTTTTGTGGTATGAAAAAGAATTTAAAATCCGATTTGAATTCAAGTTTATTTTGGTTAACAAAATAGTAGAGGAAAGGAACGGAGGAAGAAAGGAAAAAGGGAAAACTCCCTCAACCTTTTTGGGCCAAATTCCCTCCCCCGGCCCACTCCCCTTTCCCCGCTTCCCTCTCCCTTTTCTGGCTTCGGCCAAATTCGGCACCCAGGCCCACTCCCTCTCCTTCCTTCCCTTCTGGCCTGCTTCTTCTTGGGCCGAATTCCAGCCATCGTGGCCTAGCTCTCCCTCCCCCACTTCCTTCCTCCCGTGCAGCGTGCCAGCCTCCCGCAGCCCAACGTGCGCCCCGCCCGCGCCCGCTCGGCCCACCCCCGCCCCGGCCTCGCTCCCGCCCCGAACCCTAGCCCCACCGCCGCCACCACCTAGGCGAGGGCACCTGGCTGCCTAGGGGCCCGCGCCCCTATAAATAGGGGGGGGCACCTCCCCGCACCGCCTTTTCCACCCTGCTGCCGCGACCCTGCCGCCTCTCGGTCGCCCAGCTCGCCGCCGCGTGCTCGCCGTCACCTGACCGTCTCCGGCCACCTCCGCGCGTCACGAGCCCTCTGGCCGTGCTGCCCCCGTCGCCCTTCTCCCTGGTCACCCCGTGCCCGCGCAATGCCCCCAGCGAGCTCCGACCAGACGGCCATGGTCGCCGCCGTCCGTGGTCCACCGTGGACCATGGTCCACGGGGTTGACCCCGGTCTACAGACCCATGGACTTGGTCCATGGGATTTTAGGGTTTTAGGTTTAAAAATAAATCTTGTTAATCCTGAATAAAGTTAGTTTTGCACATAGGCCCTTAGATTTTATTTAAATTATATTTCAAACCTTATTTCAATGCAGAATATATATTTAATTATATTTAGACCCCTAATCTTAGTTTTAATTATTTTAGCACTGTATTTTTACATAAAAGACCGAAGTCTTTTCCTAAATTATATTTTAGCCCTAAATTTTGTAAAAACACCCCTGTATATATATTTTAATTATATTTTAATCTTATAATTTTACAAAAACAACCCTATACCTTATAGTAATTTTATTTTAGCCCTAAATTTTTGTAAGTATTATTTAGGCTGGTCATTTTACACCTAGGTCCTTGAACTTATAAATAATTATTTTTTGGCCCTGTAAATTTTATAGTTAAGCCCCTGAAATATCCAAAATTACTTTTTGATCCTTAAATTTTATACAAAATATATTTTCATAAGATATTTTGCAGTTTAGTCCCTATACTTTTTATAAATTACTTTTTGGTCTATAAAATTTTCATAAATTATATTTTATGTGTATATTTTATAGTTTAGCCCTTATATTTTTCTAAAATTACTTTGAGGCCCTTTAACTTATCTGTTTTACATTTTAACTCTTGAAACTTCAAATCTTCATAATTTTTCAACCATAGCTCTGATTTGAGAAATTCTTTCACCAAATCAATCGTAGTGTTTAATATTATCTAGTCGTACTATTTTATAATTCTTTGCTAATTTATTATTTTTAGCCCTAGAACTTTAAACCTTTGTAACTTTTTACTCGTACCTCCGATTCAGGCGATTCTTGCGCTCACGCGATCGTAGCAACACGTACTTTTTCATAGTATTGTTTTCTTTGTTGTTTGTTACTGTGTGGTGTGTTGTTTCTTAGTTTGTTTATATGCTTGTATTTTTGGTGTGATGTTGAGTAGGCGAACCGCTGTTAGAGAACTTCCGGGATCTCCATCTTGAAGACTTTGAGCAGCAGCAAAGGGAACCAGGCAAGTGTCCTTGATGCATTTTGAACCTATGTTTTACATTCTCTCTATCTCTATGCATGCTTGTTAATATTGAATCTCATGTGTCATATCCTGTTCCATATTATTCCTTGTCGCCTGGGTTCTGGTGTACCTTATAGGTAAGGGTACGTCATGCTTAGTTTGATATGTCGGGAATGGAAGTGTATTGTTAATCTTGACTAATGATTCACTTTAACGTACTGATCATGAGGGATGGGTAATCCTTCGTAGCAACATGGAACCTAGGTGATCCAAGCAGGAGGATGGCAAGGATGGTGCGGGTATGCACATGTACTTGGTATAGTACTATGGGATTGTGGTGGTACCCGCTTGGGATCACAAGAGTAGTTTGTGGAGCGGCCACCCAGGAAAACAGCGCAAAGCACAGGGCTGATATGGGTAGGCTTGGTTTAGTATCGAGATGTCTTCCCAGTTTCGTGAGCAATCAAGGAAGGAGGACGGGACGGTTTAATCTTGGACTCAGGTGATGGACGGTTTACTCCTAGCCATGGCGCCAGAGAGGGCTTCTGTAGGAATGGTTTAATTCCACAGCAGTGAAACCTTAGCGTGGACTGTTTGCAAGCTGGGAAGCGCTCTAAAAGACCTTGTGGTGACCTCTTGGCCTCACACCTATGGTAGTGTGATTTGGACAACATGGAGACTCTCTGGTCACTGCATAGTGATGAAATCACCAACCTGTGGGTAAAGTGGTGCAACCTCTGCAGAGTGTCAAACTATTATAACAGCCGTGCTCACGGTCATGAGCGGCCTGGATGCCCACACATTTAGGATGGTGGTTTATGGGTGGACTTGGTGGGTAGCCAAGTTTGGTTTGGGCGGTGTAACCCTTGGTTTGCTACAGGCGGTATAGTGTGGATTCATCTGGGTGGTTTAACCATGGTTTGCTACAGGCGGTGTAATCTATAGTGTGGATTCATATGGGCGGTATAACCCATGGTTTGCTACAGGTGGTGTAACCTGTAGTGTGGATTCATATGGGTGGTATAACCCATGGTTTGCTATAGGCGGTGTAACCTGTAGTGTGGTTTCATATGGGCAGTTTAACCCATGGTTTGCTACAGGCGGTGTAACCTGTAGTGTGGTTTCCTATGGGCGGTTTAACCCATGGTTGGTTACAAGTAGTTTAACCTGTAGTGTTGGACAGATGAGATAACTGGTGGGAACTTTTTCACCTAGTAAGTAGGAGTGCTTTTCAAATGGTCTTAGGTGTAGTGCTCATTTATACAAATGAACCATTATGTTAGCCTTTATTCTATTAAACTTGCATGTCATGTTTTCCCCCACTTGCTGAGTACGGCATGTGCTCACCCTTGCTATTTCCCTTTGTTGTTGTACTATAAACTGATGCTCAGAAGATGGAGATATGGACTACATTGATGTAAACTACTACTAGGCGTGCGTGCCCCCGATCGATTGCCTGTGGTGTTATGGTGTCTTCCGCTGTTATTTGTCGAGAGAGACGATTAAGTCTTCAAAGACAATTATTTATGTAATAATGGTACGCTTTATTAATGGCATTGGTTATACTGTTATTCACTTTACTGTCGATATGTGTGAAACTTGTTCCTGGGCACACATATGATAAGCACTTGGTTTTGTCCTTAAAACCGGGTGTGACAGGATTCATTGGTCCAAAAATTGCATCATTTGGAGTTCGTTTGATTGAGTTTTAGAGAAGATTTGAGAAGATCCTGAGAGTTTTTCTGTTCTGTCGGGGGTCGACCAGCACTACCGATGACTAGGACCGGCACTGCCGATTGGTCTAGTCTGTAGGTTCCAGTGAGATTGCATCCCGCACCAACACTACCAATAGGTGGGACTGGCACTGCCGATGACGCGCACCAGCACTGCCGATAGGCATGACCGGCACTGTTGATGAGTGTTCAGTTCTGGACTGTTGAGCATTTCGTCTTTCCTTTTTGTTTCCACTGTGTTTCTTTGATGTCATTAATCACTCCTAGGGCTAATACACCACGAGTTGGTGTGTGTAGTCTAGGTGATCAGTTTGCAGGTTGGTTTGGGTTGTTTTTGAGATATAGGCCAAGTTCTCTTGGAGAATTTTGATTGGCTCCCATTCACCCCCCCTCTGGTTGCCTTCTCGGTCCTTCAATTGGTACCAGAGCAGGTTTGATCACTAGTTGACCTTCACCGGCTTTGTGATCAGAAGGCGATATGGAGAAGCGTGCTATCAAGCTATGGATGTTTGATGGAGAGGACTTTCTCTACTGGAAGTCACAGACCAAGGCGTATCTGCTGAGTCAAGGACGTGCAATTTGGGAGATTGTTGATCTAGAGTATGCAATACCACAACACCTGAACACTGCTTCTGCAGGTGAGTTAGTTAGGTATGAGAACAACTCCAAAGCTGTCAATATTCTGCTCTCTGCACTTGGTAGGAGTGAACATGATAGGGTTGCACACCTTGATACTGCTCATGCTATTTGGGTTAAGCTCTGCACTTACCATGAGGGTACCAACCAGGTCAAGTCTATGCATAAGGATTCTACAATAGACAGTACCAAACCTTTGCTCAAAAACTAGGCGAGTCACTAAATGACACTTTTCATAGGTTTGAGGCAATTGTGTGCAACTTGCGGGCTTGTGGTACCCTTGTATACAGTGAGAATGATAGAGCTAAGCAACTGCTGTACTTACTTGATGAAAATATTTGGGGGGTTAAAATTGCTGCTCTAGAAGAAACTACTGACTTCAACACCTTATACTGTGAGCAACTGTATAGCAAGCTGAAATCTCATGAACTATCTAGGAAATCTCGTCCTAATCTTGCTATTCCTGCTTCTAGCATGGCTTTGCTTTCTAGCTCTCAGAAGGTTAGTAACAGTTATGCTTCTTATGGATCTAACCCCTCACTTGACAAGTCTTCCTTGGAGTTTGCTTTGTCTTCTCTTGTTGCAACTTCCGATGAACAGATGAAGTGCATTCCTGATGAGGAGCTGTCCTTGCTCACAAGGAAGTTCAGGAAGTTCTACAACAACCGGAAGGAGAGAAGAGGAGGTGGTTCAAGAACCTGCTTCGAGTGCGGTGACCCGAGACACTTCATCGCTGATTGTCCTAAGAAGAAGAAGAAGGCCGGGTACCGCGACAACAACACTGAAGACTTCAAGCAGAAGAAGAACCGCTTCTACAAGATGGGCAAGAACTCCAAGAAGTTTGCCAAGGCCATTGCACGCGCCTGCATTGCCGTCTTGAGCGATGTCGACCTCACATCAAGCGAAGGCCTTACAAGCTCGGAGGAGGAGGTTGAAAAGCCACGAGTCAAGAGGAAGGATGACTTCACCGGGCTTTGCTTCATGGCAAAGAACGACCACGACACCGACTCTGGATCCGACTCCGACAGAAGTGAGGTACCTCCCACTCTTGATGAGCTCTCTTCTGAACTTGATCATTTGCACGATGTTCTGCTTTTGCAAGATGATAAGCTTCGCAGTGCTGTTCGTGAGAGTAGAGTGCTTAAGTCTAAGTTGGAGAGTGCTGATTTTGAAATTGCTTCGCTTAGGTCTAAGCTTGCTATGGATGACATGGTTGTAGAGTGTGAGTCTTGTCAAGTTGTGATGAGTGATCTTGCACAGAGGGAGAGTGTGCATGCTCAAGTTGCCAGTCAACTTGAGAGTGCCCTCAAGGAGCTTGATGAGTTCAAAGCTAGACCAACTCTTTTGGGTGCATGTCAGAAGTGCCCCAAGCTCACAAATGAGTTGAAAGCTCAGTCCCTCAAAGTCAAAGAGCTTGAGTCCAAGTTGCTTCATGAGACTCGCTCGAAAGCTCTTCCACATCCGTGTGAAGTGTGTGTCACCCTCAAGGACAAGCTAGTAATCACTAGGGAGGAAAACAATGTCCTAGTTTAGGAAAATGACTATCTTGTTTCTAGGCTCCAGAGAATCCTAGTGAGTGAGGAAAAGATTGAGAGTGATTTGGCAATAGTGAAGGAGAGTGCTTCTAGGTCAACCTATAACTTGGGCTTGAGATTTGAGAGGTGTGACATGGAGAGTGAGAATGTGGGTAAGTTTGTACCTAGCTCTAGCTACAAGGATGAGGAAAACACCATCAAACCCACTGACACATATTATCCACCCAATCCAAAACCCTCCTTCAACCCAAAGCAAACAGAGAAGCCAAAACCCAAACCTACAATGCAAACCAAGTCTAATCCTAAGGGTGTCTACATTTGTATGTTTTGTGGTCGCAAGGGCCATTTGGATGAATTCTGTTATAGGCGTAAGAGGATTGAGAGGAAGCAAGCTGAGTTGACTAGGGATGCTTTTTATGATGATTTTGTTGACTTTCAGCCTCACTCTTTTTCTCGTGCCTATCATGAACAGGGTCATTCCTCATGTGACTTTGATTCATGAAACAGAGGCTTTGCGCAGTAGCGCTTTGGTGCCCCACATTTTCCCTATCGTGGTGAGCGTCATTCGCGTGGATTTGGCTTTCACATTGATGATTTCTATCCTCACAACCCAGGGTTTGAGTCGAGATACTTTGACAGGCCACGTTTTCCCCATTGTGGTTCTCGTCCTATGTGTTCAAATGACAATGTGCAAAGAGCTGTGATGACTACTACCGGTCGTATGGTTAAGTGCTGGATTCCCCAATCTCTTTTGACTAACCCCAGCACTGAGCCATTGACTTTTCCTTCTCATTCTTTGTAGGCAGCAGGTGGAGGCTTGGAGAACAAATGGTTGATGGACTCCGGGTGTTCGTGCCACATGACCGGAGATGCAAAGTGGTTCTCCAGCCTCACTCCCCTGAAGCGGCGGGAGTATGTGACCTTTGGACATGACAAGAGAGGGAGAGTGAAGGCAAGAGGCGCAGTAAAGGTAAATAAAAAATTCACTCTCAAGGATGTTGGTTTGGTTGAGTATCTCAAGTACAATCTCCTCTTTGTGTCTCAGCTTCTTGATGTTGGTTTGGAAGTGCGCTTTAAGTCGAATGCTTCTTGTGTTCTTGATTCGAGTGGTTCCTTGGTTTGTGGGATTTCTCGTATTGGCAGAGTTTTTCAGGCTGATTTTGCTAGTTCTCCTGGTTCTCATAAGTGCTTGTTTGCTCAATCTTCTTCTGAGCTCTGGAAATGGCATAGGAGACTGGGTCACATGAGCTTTGACTTGCTATGTCGCTTGAGTGGCCTAGGATTGATCCGAGGATTGCCTAAGCTCAAATTTGATAAGGATTTGGTTTGTGCTTCGTGTCGTCATAGGAAAATGATTGCCGCTTCTCATCCACCAATCAATTTTGTGATGACTGAATGCCCTGGAGAGTTGCTTCATATGGACACTGTTGGTCCTTCTCGGGTTCGTTCGGCAGGTGGGAAGTGGTATGTTCTTATGGTTGTTGATGACTATTCTCGCTACTATTGGGTCTACTTTCTTGAGAGCAAGGATGAAGTGTTTCATCACTTTTGGAGCTTAGCTTTGAGGTTGTTCAAGGAACTCCCTGGTGCATTACGAGCGATTCACAGTGATAATGGCACCGAGTTCAAGAACTCTTCCTTTGATGCTTTCTGTCTTGAGCATGGTATTAAGCTCCCTAGCAGAACGATGTGGTTGAAAGAAAGAATAGAACCTTAATGGAGATGGCCCGGACGACGCTCGATGAGCATAGGACTCCGAGGCGGTTCTGGGCCGAGGCCATTAGCACTGCTTGCTATGTTTCCAATTGGATTTTCTTGTGCTCAATTCTTAATGTGACTTCTTATGAGCTGCATTTTGGGAGAAAGCCCTCGGTTTCTCATTTGCATGCCTTTGGTTGCAAGTGCTTTATTCTCAAGCGTGGCAATCTTGATAAGTTTGAGTCAAGGTCTTCCGATGGAATCTTTCTTGGTTACTCTCTTCATGGTCATTCCTACAGAGTTTTGAATTTGGAGACTAACACCATCGTAGAATCCTGCGATGTAACCTTTGATGAATCAAACTCTTGTGCAAGGAATGTGATTGAGTCTGCAGGTGACAAGGAGATGAAGGAGAGCATTTTTGTAGAAGAGGACCTACAGGGATTTGATGATGATGATGGTGATGATTCACTTCATCTCTCATCTAAGCGTGTTCCTGCTGCAACCACTACTCCAGCAGAGGGTCCAGAAGCTTCTACATCGACTTCAGTGGCTGTTGAGCAAGCTCCAGCTGTGGTTGAGGGGGAGGTACACTCTGGGAGAGAGGCTCCTCACCATATTCAGCGTCAACATCCACCCCAACAGATGATCGGTAATCTCTATGAGAGGACAACAAGGTCAAGGTATGCACATCTTGCTTGCTTTACCAATTCTCTCTTTGTTGCAACCTTTGAACCCCGAGATATTGGACACGCACTATCTGATGAACATTGGGTTAATGCCATGCATGAGGAGTTGGAATACTTTGAGAGAATCAAAGTCTGGACCCTTGTAGAGCCTCCCAAAAATGTCAATGTCATAGGAACCAAGTGGGTGTTCAAAAACAAACATGGGGAGGATGGTGAGGTTGTGAGAAACAAGGCTAGGCTAGTTGCTCAAGGTTTTAGCCAAGTGGAGGGCTTAGATTATGGTGAAACTTTTTCTCCTATTGCTCGCATAGAAGCCATTAGGATCTTGCTTGCATTTGCTGCCTCCAAGGGCATTAGACTTTATCAAATGGATGTCAAGAGTGCTTTCCTAAATGGTTTCATAGAGGAAGAAGTGTATGTGAGGCAACCCCCTGGCTTTGAGCACCACAAATACCTAAACCATGTGTACAAGCTTCAGAAGGCTTTGTACAGGCTAAAGCAAGCACCTTAGACATGGTATGCTAGGATTAAGACCTTCTTGCTAGAGCGTGGGTATGCCATGGGGTGTGTTGATAAAACCTTGTTCACTCTCAAGCATGGCAATGACTTTCTAATGGTTCAGATTTACGTTTGGTGGTTTCTCTCATGCTCTTGTGTCCAGATTTCAAGAAGCTATGAAAAGTGAATTTCAGATATCGATGATGGGAGAGCTCACCTTCTTTCTTGGGCTTCAAATCAAGTAGTGCAAGCAAGGCACTTTCATACATCAAGCCAAGTACACGAAGGATCTCCTGAAGAAGTTCGACATGGTCAATGTGAAGCTATTGTCTACACCAATGTCCACTACAGCGGCTCTTGACCCTAATGAAGACTGTGAAGCGGTGGATCAAAGGGAGTACAGGAGCATGATTGGCTCCCTCTTGTACCTGATAGCGACACTTTGCGGTGTGTCTTTGTGCTCGCTTTCAAGCTTCCCCAAGGGTGATTCATTGCAAGGCTGTCAAGCGCATCTTCAGGTATCTCAAATACACCCTTGAGTTTGGTCTTTGGTACTCTGCATCTTCATCTCTTGATCTCATTGGGTATTCGGATGCGGACTTTGCTGGGTGTAAAATTGATAGGAAGAGCACTTCTGGTACTTGCCATTTCTTGGGTACTTCTTTGATCTGTTGGTCTTCTCGTAAGCAGTGGAATGTTGCCCAATCCACCACAGAGGCTGAGTATGTAGCTGCTGCTAACTGCTGCTCACAAATCCTATGGATTGTGTCTACCATGAGAGACTATGGGTTGACTTCTAAGGGTGTTCCACTCATGTGTGATAACTCCAGTGCCATATGCTTAGCCAAAAACCTAGTCCAACATGGTAAGGTCAAATACATCAATATGCGATTCCACTTCCTCAGAGACAATGTTGAGAAGGGGGATGTTGAGATCATATACATTGATACCAAGAACCAACTAGCTGATATCCTCACCAAGCCCCTAGATGCTTTGATACATGCTTTTCTTCAGGGGGAACTTGGTGTTTGTTATCCTTATGGCATCATTTGAGGGGGAGTTGGTGTTCACTTGTATATATGTATCTTACCATTTTCGCTTTGCATGTCATATGTAATATATGCATTGGTAGATGAGCTTTGATTCTTATGCTTTCATGCATTTCTCTTTATTGTGATTGAGCTTGAGCTAAGTTGTGTGGATGTGATGATAATCTCTCATGCTTAAATTTTCTAGATGGCCTGTTATAAACTCATGTGAGGAACTTGCTAATCTTAAAGGTAAACTGAGCTTCTTGTGAACCTTATTATCTAATCTTGCTAAAACTTGCTCACCATGTGTATAATTTCTTTTATCCTTGTTGAAACTTGCGTTAAGGGTAGTCTATAGGATGTCTTGGCTTTGGCACCTTGTGTTTGCAAAATGGAAGGCTTTGCAAATGTTTAGCTCATAATGTAACATTGTGGGAACATGTGTTCCTTTTGCCGCAAAGGCATGCTCTTCTGTCTTGTGCATAATCCTAAAAAATCTGCTAAGTGCTTTGATCAAGAATTACTCAATAATGCTAAATCCAAACATTGTGACTCGAAGCCTCGGGGTGTTTGCCGTACCCAGTCGTGCGACCCTCCACATGGATAAGAGGACACATGAGGATAATCAATAATAACTTGATCAACTGAGTCTCTGTTGCATATGTGAGCGTTTGTAGAGCTCATTTTCTGTGAGTGCTGGTTGCCCTTGTTGAGATTGAAACTGACTAGATTCTTATGATTCACTTGGTGCTTGTTTTGCCTTGGATGAGAGTACTTACACATGTGGTGACAGATTTTTTCATGATAAGCAAAATTTGATTCTATCTAAGCTAGTCGATCTTTCTGCTTAGCCTGTATAGCTCATGGTGTTTATGCCTTGCTATCTATTTTTGATCTTTGCATGATTGGGAGCTATTGCTTTTACACTTCATGGCACTATGGTTATGGTTAGTAAAGTTAAATGCTTGTTTGCATAATTGTTGAAGCTCTTTAGGTTTGCATTTCCATGCATTGCATGTTTTCTTGTTCTTTTGCCTCTTTGATGAGTTCATCGCCAAAGGGGGAGAAAATTTTAGGGTCATGCACTAATAATGCTAAGAAACTCATATGATCCATTTTGCACTACATGAGACCTACCACAACTTGAGGGGGAGCATATCATGACCTTGAGCGTTTTTCTTGCGCATTTCACATTCTTTGCGTCTCAAGTTGTTTTCTTTGCCAACTCTTGGTTTTGTGATCCCTACTTGCTAGATGGCTTGTTTTCACCTTTTCTTTGGGATTGGCCATTTGGATGTGCTTATTAGGCTTTGCATTTCAATCTCTAATCTTTGTGCATTTGGTGTTGTCAATGTACTCATCAAGGGGGAGATTGAGAAACCATGTGGATATGTGCCATGGTTTGCTATATTTGTGATGAGCAATTGACTTGAGTGGATTTAGTGTTTGAGTTGAAATGCGGGAATCCAGGGATTACATGGGTTTGCATATCATGGTTATGACTAACCGGAGTTGGTGGAGATATTGGTGATATTGCAGGAGATGGGAGATGTGTTTGCTTGTCTCATTATATGTAGGTCACTAGAGTTGACTTGGCGGTCAACGGCGAGAGGATCGGGCACAAGTAGGGGACTTGGGGCCAGACGATCAGGATGCCGGGTGAAATCAAGGGTGACCCACACCGTACACGTGGAGAGGCAAGAAGCACGGACGGTTTCGCGGTTGAGCCTCAAAACCGTGGTGGTGATGAAGACGGCGTGTTGATCAAGTGAAGGCGAACGGGATGCCGGTGCAAGTGACAAGGGGGCCCAATGGATAGGGACAGGGAGAGACTTGCCAGTGGTTAGGATCGTGGGACAAGGTGACACGCGTCAACCTCAAGAAGTCATGCTTTGAGAAGCGTGCAAGGCGGTTTCCCGGTTTGGGCCTCAAAACCGGCGGCAGGTGTTGGTGGTGCACGTGGCACCATCACGGAGCTTGCTTTGAGATGAAGCAAAGACGTGAAGCGTCCAATGGCATTCGGGCGATGAGGTGAAAGATGGACGGTTATGGTCTCGGTGGTAGATGGGTGTGTTATGTAGGTCAAGGGTAGAGTGGTCATGTGGATAATAGACCCTAGGCCTATATAAGGAGAGGTGTGGCTAGTTGGAGAGGTGCCTCTCTTCCCATTAGCCTTGTGTTAGGACTCTATTCAAAGTGCTAGGAGAGGACTTCATGTTTTAGAGGAGAGTAGTGGGTGTGTGAGAGACATCTCTTGCTCTTCCAAATAGTGGGAGGAAGAGGGTGGCTTCCTAGCCTTGTACCTATGGATCTTGTAAGCACCTTTCTATGATATGAGAAGTATTTTTGTGCTCAAGATTTCCCTCTTTACTTGAATCCCGAAATTCGCTTTTTCCTATTTTCGGACCTATTTTCATGGTGATTTTCGATCTCACTTTTGGACGGATTTTTGGCCTGGATTTCTTAAGAAACTTGTTGCTAGTATGAGCTATGATAATCCTCTATGGATCCTTGATGGAATTATTGGTTCTAGCACCTTTGATTTGAAGGCTTGGGTTGTTTTTGGGATATAGGCCAAGTTCTCTTGGAGAATTTTGATTGGCTCCCATTCACCCCCCCCCCCCTCTGGTCGCCTTCTCGGTCTTTCACCTTCCTCAAGCCAATTTCCTCCCTCTATCTTGCGAGGGAGAAAAACTTCTAGCTTCGCACATGGGAGCCTAATGTTGGTGCCTCCGACATGGAAGCCAGCGCGAACACTTCCCGTGACAATGTTGCCACGAGTCATATTCTCGCCGATCTTTGTTGCGAGCTCCCACTTGTCTTCGTGTCCTCCTAGTCCGTCGTCGCCGCAGACGTGGGCTGCCAGGTGTTGAAGATAGCCCCCAAAGGCCAACTTCTTGCTCTTCTTGCCCCTCTTCTCGAACCAACCCCGTACCATCACCGACATAGGGTTGCAGTGAGACGGGCTCATGATGGCATTGAATAGCCACCGCAAGTCCGCATCGATGACATTGCTAGAGTCAACCTTGTCACATGTGCATGCCGTCAACCACCGATGGAAGATTTGAATGGTTGGGTTACGAATGTTGTCGCGCTTCATCTCTTCGACGAACGAGAGCCGCCTCCAAAAGGAGTCCAACTCGCCACGTCCCAAGATGCCGGCCACATCTGCATTGGCGTCGAAGCCGAAGTCTTGAGCCGCCGCCTCCATTGTCACCATGTAGCTAATCTTGTGGACGTGGAAGTTGATGGCCTCGTTGCCGTAGTCATCAGAGCCGAGCCTCATTGTAGAGGCAACCACGGTGATGATGACGATGTTGAACTCCATGGGGAGATGGTGGAAGTCCACCCAGCCGAGGTTGTCTAGCATCCTCCTTATGTCCTCCCACATGCCGATCGTGGTCAGGAAGGTCTCGTCCATGTCAAAGCTGGGGACGAACCTTCCCCTCACCGCGAGGTAGTGCTGTTGTTCCTCTGCGCTCAGGAGGGTGAAGCCCTCCTCCACCATGTGCAGCAGGAATCCCGGCGATGGTGGTGATTTGGGAACCCCACGGCTTCCCACCGTTTGGCTCCTCGTAGCATGCCCCATCAGAAGGGGTGCACTGGAGACGGAGTGGCGAGCGCGGATCTCATATGTTGCCTCTGCCGAGCCGATGGATGCACCATCCATCGACATGTCATCGCGAGCGCTGGAGCCCCCCTAGCCGAGGAGTCACCGCTCGATTCGCTGCTGCCACCGGAACTGCATCCCCGACGCAGCCTCTTGCTCAACTTGCCGACGGAGGAGCGAAGACGATCCATCTGCAAGGAATGCGGAACATGTGTGAGATCATGGGTAATGGGGAAGGTGGAGAGATTACCAGGATGGTGTGCTGAACTGGGGGCGCCTGGCCTCCCTTTTATAGTGTGGGAAACATCCAGGAGAAGGACCCGCCCAAAATTTCCAAAATTTGGGGTTGTGCCGATCGGCGCGGTCACCGCACCGATTGACACATTTCAAATTTTGAATTCTCTGAACGCTCTGGTTCCTGATTCTCCTCCTTTTTGTTGTTTCCATCCTTTTCGTCTTTTCCTAGTATACCATGTCGGCTGGTAGGGGAACAGCACAGAATCCCGTTGTCTTGATTGACTATGCCAATCGGCTCTGGCCAGCGCCGATAGGCGCGCAGTCTCTTTTTTAGCTTTTGTTCAATTCCATGTCTCCTCTGCACTGGAAATCTGCATAGAAATCATACTTGTTCCTAAGAATCAGTGCCTGCCGAATTTGTCGCCAATTTGGGCATAACATGGGTACCAGCGCCGATCGACGCAGAAGTGCGCCGAACAGCGCAAGTTCCTTGCACCTCGTCTTCTGGTCTGGCTCTGATCCTGATGTCTCGTGTTCATTTCTTTCACCCAATATCCATTCTTCCCAATGTTCCTGTAGCATTAGCACACGAAGTGGGGCCCATCTGGTGACAGCGCCGATCAGCGCAACGTCTCGCGCCGATCGGCGCGGTGTCCACTTTTGCTCCTGGCCCCTCGCTTCTTCTCTAGATGTCACTCTTCATCTTGAAACTAGATCTATTTCTGAAAATTGATGTGCTGGTTGGCTTTTAGCTCCTCTTCCATTCTGGATGTTGTCAGCCTTCTGTCCTGACTTGTTATCAATGCGCTGATCGGCGCAAGCTCAGTTCCTTCCTATTTTTCGTCTTTTTCTTTTATTCCTGTGTTGTTAGTCTACAATATATATATATATATATATAGTTTTGCATAAATAAACAGATAACACAGGAGCACACAAGAATTAAGCACACACTTTTTCTAATTCTTTTATTCGGGAGATTGTTTTTATTACAAGAAAGCAAATTAAAAACACCGGGTTGCCCTCCTGGCTAGCATTAATTAACTAAATGAGACGGGTTGCCCTTCCGCAAGCACTAAACAACTTCTAAATCTCCCGACAATTGGGTTGCCTCCCAAGAGCGCTCTAGTTATTTAGAGGTCAAAGAGCTTGACCTCTCCGCAAGCAATCAATCCTTAGTGTCGCAGTGCGGGGTGTAAGACCGCGACACTACAAGCTTCACTTATCTTCATAGCTCATATACCTCGGACAACCTATCCTTACATCCCCTCCAATCACTCTCGATGCCACGTTGCCTCGGTGTCTTGTACCTCTTCACTTCATCAATAGCACGACACTCTTCTCCCCTTGGGAGAAATTTTAAAGAGTAGGGAGTTCCACTTATATCGAAGCTTATCTCGTCACTCCCAACATTAATACTTGCCTTTGCTGTCCTCAAGAAGGGTCTGCCTAAGATCAATGGGGTTCTCATCCTCTTATCCATATCAAGCACAATAAAATCAATAGGTACGATGTGATTTCCAATTTGAATAGGCACATCCTCAGCAATTCCATCAGGGAAGCGTACAGATTGGTCGACTAACTCCAAACACATACCTGTAGGCTCCAATTCAGGTAAATCGAGACTTGTGAATATATGACGGAGCATAACACTTACACTTGCTCCAAGATCGCACAAGCATCTATCAAATATCCTTGTTTCGATTATGCATTTGATACTTGGTGATCCGAGGTCAGGTTTCTTCTCAAGTGCAACATCATTGATCGCCGCCGTAAGTTCCTTAGTGACCTTCACAACCTCTTCAGAAGCTAGAGACTTCTTGTTTTGCATCATGTCGTTAATGTACTTGGCATAGGTAGGTACTTGAATAGCATCAATAAAAGGGACATTGATGTAAAGCTTCTTCATAACATCGACGAACCTTGCAAATTGCTCGTCGTGTTGCCGCACTCTCTCTGTCTTTGTTAGCAGTGAGTATCCAAGAACGTGGTAGGGCCATGCTCCTCTGTTTCCATACCCATTTTCAGTCCAGAGAGGTCAATCTCTTCCTCACGCCGATCGGCGCAATGAGTCAGCTGATCAGTGCTAACAGTACCATCGCGCCGATCGGCGCTAGTGTGAGCCGATTGGCGTGGGTCTTCCTTGCTCCCGCAGAGTGCTCTGGATCTTCTATTTGCTTTCCTGACCGTGTAGCTATTGCCTTTAACTACTCTGTAGACATTGTATTACCAGGAATAACCCCTTTGTTTCCTTGAATGGCCTGTGATAACTGTCCTATCTGTTGCTCTATAATCTTGGTATGTTTCAAAATCTGCTCATTGGAGCTCCCAATTTCTATCACCTTATTATTAATCCCTTCAAGAACATGATCAACCTCCTTGAATTTAGCTTGATTGTCCTTGTTGATCTTTTCTTGTGCTTGAAAGAACTCATGAAATTGGAGACGAAGTGGGATAGAGTTTTGCATGGACGAACTAGGAGAGAAAGAACTCCTTTGTTGCTGATATTGGGGTTTCCATCCATTATTCTTTATATATTCTAGCATCTTCATCTCTTGAGGGCAATCTTTCTACACATGGCCGAAATCTCCACACTCATCACAAGTGGAGCGTGATTCTGCTAGCCTGAGTGACTCTTCCTTAGGGATATGAGAATTATTGTCCAACCTTCTTTGAATAGCATCAAGGCAATCCATAAGCAAGTCTTCATGAGTCCTCTCATTCACACTCTTTGCTACTCCTTTAGAAGGTTATAGGTTCCTTGAACTTCTCTCACTATCCCATGATTGATTTTCAACTAGCAATTTGATCAATTCCTTCGCTTGAGTTGGAGTCTTTGACATGAATGAACCCGCAACTGAAGCATCTAAGTGTTGACGGGAGGGGATATTCAATCCCACGTAGAATCTCTCAACAGTTTCACCAACTGTAAGACCATGATGAGGGCATGCATCCATATATTCATTGTATCTTTCCCAAGCTTCTCCAATGCTCTCATCAATATTCAAAGCTTGAGTCTTACCAGGAGGGAAGTATTTGGCTAAGAATGCAACTGCTAAGGTTTCCCATGCAGTCTTTACTGCGTTTGAATGTACTATTGCTTAGGGCGTCCAACTAGAGAGAAGTGGAACAGCCGCACACGTGCTTGATCTTTGGTCAATCCTGCTGCTTTGAATGTACTATAGACTTCAAGGAAGCGCTGCAGATGCTGATTGGGATCTTCCAAACCTGTGAACGGTCGTTGTGCCACTAATCTGACGTACCTCTCTAGTTGACATGGAGCATGATCTTAAGCTTCTTGGAAATCTGTTTTGACAACCTTATCCAATTGAGGCTTGAAACTATTAACCAAGGGCTGGTCTGCCATCGCTCCAGCTTCTAGATATGCAATTGTGAATAATACTCAAGGGCTGGCACTGACTGGTTCTCCAGCTAAATCTCCAAGTGACTTGCTCCTCTTTTCCGCTATTCTCTTCTTGCATAAGAGCTTTTCTGGATCATCGATGTAATTAGAGGTTTTGTTTGACATAGGATCATCCATACCTGTTAATTTCACTTAACAGCATATATGTACTAAAAAGACAAGTAAAGCACAATGGCTAAACACTAATACATCAAACAATGTTTAAAAACCTGCTAGGGTCCCCGGCAACGACGCCAGAAAAATATACTTGTTGGTCGTTACTACGCACCCACTTATATACCGCAAGAGGACGGTGTACAGTTCTAGCACTTTTTCCCTTAGAGTATTCCAAGGTATTATTGAACCACTGAGACCTTAGGGATAATTAAACAAAGTTAACAGTAAAAGATCTAATCAAGGTTACTGTCAAGTTCAGGTTGTATGAAGGGGAGACTGGATAGCGCAAAGGTGCGCCAGACAGCAATTCTATCATTGCGCCGATCAGCGCAGGGTTGAGCCGATCGGCACTATTGCGGATCTAAGTTGTTGAGTCGATCGGCGCATGTGTTGAGCCGATCGGTACACCAGCGAAGTTGAACTAGAGTGCAAGTCAAAGCCAAAGCTAAAACTATTCGGTGAGTAACCAGATATCTACTAGTGAGATTGTAACCAGATAGTCTAATTAAGCATCATCATAATGGATAATTACATGGATCAATGAAAACCTATAATGAATAAGACCACCCTGCTTTCTGAGCGGCTCCCGATTTATCACTGCCGAGAGGAAACCCTTAATCATGCGAGTATCTTACCCTACTCAACTATCCAATAGTGTTGCGTAGGTTTAGTGTTGTCACCGCTAAACCACACTAGCGGCATCATCAAGCAACCATAATCAATACATTGTCTGAATACTATCCTAATCACCACGATTAAGATAATATCAACTTACTTAGCCTAGAACTAAGCAATGAGAATAAGCACATGCATGATTATAGAATCAAGATACACAAATCACCAAAACCATCATCAACATATTCCATCATCCTTGAGATACATAGAGTAAGATTCATCACCGTCGAGATGGCCTACCTTGACAGATCAACTCTTACACCAATGGTTCTTGAAACTCAACTAGAGATCTATTCTAACGGGGCAAGCCCTGGTGGCTCTAACTGACGAATCTGTTGTCCCTTTGTTGGCTCCTCCCCTCGGGGTTCTCATCGCAGCTAGGGGTTACAAGTATATATAGGGGTTCTACTCGTGAAGGAATCGGTTTCTAGCAAATAAGTTGGTTGCACCGATCGGCGCAGGCTGTGTTCTCTCTAGTTTCTGCTCTGAGTCGGTTCCTCTGTCTTTCACAGCTGCCATGTGGGCCTTTTCCTTTAAGATAAAGTCTTGTATCGCACGTCGAGATCTTGAAGTTCCATAAATCTTCTAAGAAAATATCTTCAAGTGTCTTGCGTAGATAAACTTCCATAAACATCAGATAAACTTCCATCAGAATAGGCCTTGGTCACTTCTGTGGGCCAAAATACGCTTGCGCCGATCGGCTCATGAGCTACACCGATCGGCGCACTAGGCTTCTTCAGTGCTTTTTGTCGGTTCTGGACTCCTGTCTTGTCCAGCATCACATTAATAGCCAATTATACCTGTTTCTACAATAAAGCTCCAAAATAAGGCATATACAAATATATAGGTAATATCTTAGGTAAATGGCCTAAATTAGTATCAATTATACTCTAATTGGGGTGATATTCACATATAAAAGGGGCACTTGGGATCTGCCAACATGGAGAACCCTCCAGTTGATGACTTATCAGTCGGTCACTACTGTCGACCAAGAGGGTCGTGTGGTTCACGCAACGCACGTCGACCGGATCTCGGTCCAGACCTCGAAGTGGATGGCGTCAAGGTCTACCACACTCCTCAGAATAACATCACCGGGGCCAAAACTTTGCTCGACACTCTAATGGTCGATGCAAATTATCAGACCCCTGCGATGCAGAAGATGGTGGCTATGCTTAAGGCTGCTGTGGCTCATGAGGCCGCAAAATCTTAGTCGGTCACAAGTTCTAGTCATGCATCTTCACGAGGTCGGCATAGGCGTGAAGATCTAAGAAATTCTCTCAATGTCCATGATGGACAAGATACCATCAACTCTCACTATGAAGAACACGCTCGGGACAACCAACCCTATGAGGAAGAACGCTGTGATTAGAGAACGGATGATCGACGAGACGATCGATGGGACAACCGATGAGAGGACCGTCAAGATCCTCCTCCAAGAGACAACCGCGATGACCGTTGTCGATGTGACGATTGGGATCGGCGCGATAACGATGATGATGACTATCGGCGACGTCGCCATGACGATGATGTTGGTCTGTGACACGGCCGTCGTCCAACACTATCTCCAGACTGGCATAGGCGGTCGCCAACGCCTATCGACAATGAGATCGATGTCATCAAAGCTTACACCCCTAGACTTTGCATAGCTCGATGGCCAAAAGGATTCAAGCCGGTCCCCATTGAAAAATACGATGGTCAGACCAACCCTCGAGAGTGGCTGCAGCTCTATAGCATGGCAATTCGGTTGGCTGGAGGTGATTCCTACATAATGGCTAATTACCTTCCGGTCTACCTGGATCTAGCCATTCGGATATGGCTCACATCTCTTCCGGAGGAGTCAATCACGTCTTGGGGAGACCTCAACAAGAAGCTCATAGAAAGCTTCCAAGCTACCTGCAATCGACTAGGCAACCACTTTGACCTCACTCGGATCAAGCAGAAGACCGATGAACCTCTTTGTGACTACATCAAGCAATTTAGCGCTAAGAAGACTGAGATCCCCAATGTCAGCGATGATTTGGTTTGAGAGATCGGTCGGAGGAATCATGACCTTAAGCTGACCGCTCAAGAGTGCTTCAAGATCGCTGACAAGTTCGTATCTAGTGAGTCGGCATTAGATGACATCCGGGGAAAGGCAAGGAGAAGCGGTCGGACAAGCCCGAGTCCTCCAAGAAGGATAAGAAGAGAAAGTCTGACAACACGGTTCACACAGTGGACCGATTTTAGAAGAACCCTCCAACAATTCAACCGTCCATGGATGAGCTGCTGAGTGGCCCGTGCCTTTGGCACCCAAAGGGAAACCACAAAGCAAAGGATTGCTAACGATTGAAGGGTTTTGCAACAGCTACGCTCAAGGTGGCTAAAGATCCCCCGAGGCGCAATAGCAAAGACAAGACCAAGGACGATGGCAACAAGGATGATTCAGGAGAGTTCCAGGAGCCCCGCAAGGAAGTCAACTTCATCTTCGGTGGCCCGGATGCCTATGTGTCCAAGCGCAAGCAAAACCTAGAACATCGGGAGATCAACTCAGTGGAACCAGCTGTGCCTCAATTCATGAGGTGGTTTGAGATGCCAATCACCTTTGATCGGTCGGATCATCCCAAGCATATACCAAAGTCGGGTCGATACCCGCTAGTGCTTGCTGCCATGATGAAGGAGGTAAAGTTCAACAAAGTACTCATTGATGGAGGAAGCAGTTTGGACTTAATCTTCACCAAGACTCATAAAGAGCTCGGTCTGTCAGTCAATGATCTTCAACCGAGTTCTTCACCTTTCCAAGGGATTGTGCCTGGCAAGACTTCAATTCCTATTGGACAAATTAGACTGCCGGTCACCTTCGGTACCCATGAGAACTTTAGGACTGAGCGCATTCTTTTTCAAGTGGCGGATCTTGACTCGACATATCATGCTATCATCAGTCGATCGGCGATGGCTAAATTCATGGCTGTCCCGCATTATGAGGCGCCCCTTCCCGGAGGATCTAGGTCCCAACGGTTCTGATAACGCAGACACTTGATAATACAACATTGGTTCGGATTTAAGTTGAATATTACATCATTAAGTCATCAGAGTTCAACGGAGTACTACAAGTTCATAATGTTTTGAAAACACATCGGAAGTAAATAACGATAAGGAGCTACGAGCTCAATGATACAGCATAGTAATAGTTCATGCCCGAAGAACCATCACTCTAGCAACACACATCACTGCGGCGGCGAGTCGGATTCCCACTGGGCGGTCCAACCCTCAGGGACCTGCATGTCTCAGGGCAACACATCTACAGGCAATTCTACTTCTTCATTACCTGAAAACAACAGTGGCACAAAGCCTGAGTACCAATTACTCAGCAAGTCTTACCTGTCGGACATCTAGACAAGCAATGGCTCTAATAGGTGGCTTGTTTGAAAAGACTCACACTAAGCAACATATTAGTTCTATCAAGTTTTACTTCTCAATTTAACTAGGTAGAGCAGAATGTAACTTTAGTTGCAACAATAAGATAATAAAGCAATACATAAGGTAAGTACAACATAAGAGCAATAATATAAATTCCATAAAATCTCATGTGCAAGAATATAAATTTGCAAAAGGCATGATAAAAATTCAGAATGACAACCATCTCCATTATGTCAATTCAGTCTACATGGTTGTTAAAGGACATCATCACGTGATTCCTTACATATATGTGCCAACGCCTAGCTACGGTATTGCGGACACATTATGCAAGATTCACACTCCTACATCGAACTAGGGATACATATACTACACGACCGTACACAGGGTAGCGGGTCATCTACTCCTGGCCTAAATCTTTCGGCTCTTCTGGTTCTTCCTGTTCCTTAGGCTCTCCTGGTTCCTCTAGATCTATCATTTCCACATCATCAATACCGGCAGGTGCCATTTCCACATCGTCTTGTTCTCCATACTCTATGAAGATCTCATCCTAATTCCCTTCATTATGAAGATGGGAAGCCTTGAATGCGTTCAAGTCATCTTGAGCCTCAATCATGTCATGCTCAAAATCTGATGCATCCTGCAAGGCTTGGTCACATTCTTCTATAATCGCATCCATCTCTTCATTCTTGGCTTGGATTTGTTGGTTCAGTTATGCAATTTCTTCATCCTTAGCTTGTTTTTTGACCGTAGAAAGTCGAAGTGCAGAATGGAACACATCCAAACGCCGGCACAAGTTTGTGCACAAAGCAAAAGTGGACAAACCATAATACTCTATTATGGGTAGCATAGCATCATGGTGGCGATGGTTTGGGTCAAAGATGAAATCGACACGCCTCATCCACTCGAAGTCCGTCACATCATTAATGGGTAGCAAGGCGACGGATGTTCCAGCAACATCATGCTTGTGGTCTTCATAGAACTGAGTAAGTGCCTTGAATGCAGCTACATTCCAGGTGGAAGGCAAATCTGTCCCGATGACGCTAAGGGTCCAAGATTCCCATGCGGGGATGATCGAGTAAGTGGCGGGAATCGCCACATGGATGACACATGAGGGGACTCCATGCTCCTGGAATTCCTTGCCAACATAGGTGGGAGGAATGGAATATCCGAATCTCTGGAGAACTCTCCAAAATAGGTGAATCATCCCTGTGAACTCCAGGCCATCGGTAATCTCCCAACCCTGTGGTGGTTGTTCTTTGTTTTCAGCCATCTACAAAGAAAGTACTTTGATTGAGTCAATGAGTACGATTAAACTTTGTTGCAACAACAATAGCTACAAAGGGTACAACCAATGCATAACGTAAGTCATCATAGTCTCAGTACATGATCGGAATATGTGGCCATCGCGATACAAAAGCATCTCACGCATTAATTCCAAAATACAACAACCTCGTGTGGATCGACAAAAGTAACCTACCCAACTGATCCTGACTACCGAGACTAATCTAGTCTACCACTATCCTCCTAGGTCCTACCTAGAGTTGGTGCCTCGTAGTCTACGTCAGACTCCTCGTCCATATCCTCCTGTGGCTCCTCCTCCTCCAGTGCTACAGGTGGTGCAAGGGCTGCCTCCAGCTGCTGCTGCAGGCCCTTGTTCTCCTGAGCCAGTGTCTCTAAATCCTCTCCCATAAGCTCCATCTCGTGGTGTGCAGCCGTCAACTAATGTTGCAGGTGCTCGTTGTGGTTGGCACGCTGCTGCATAATCACGCCATGTCTGTCAACCTCCTGCGTGAGGGTGTCGCGCTGTCTAGTCACCTCAGTAACGCGAGTCTCACTCGCCTCAAGAGCAGCGATCAACCGCTGAATCTCTCTCTGCTGTGCGTCGGCCTGTGCCTACAGATCATTCCTCTGCACCCAGACCTACTCAGCCTCAGCCAGTATGATCCTGTTATGGCTGCTAGCCTCCTCATCCAAGTTGAGGAGGTACTCGGAGTAGTAGGACATACGGTGGTACCCCGCGTGGTACGTCGGGTAGTCGTTGCGGCCGATGCGCCTCACGTGCCTCTGCCAGACCGGGTTGGCCTGGTGCCAGATGGGAATCATCTCAAATGGAGTCCTGGAGAGTGCTGATGTGTGGCGCCCACAGAAGTGGATGACAGCCCTGTGGGCGACTCTCTCCAAGCCCTCACGAAGGCTCCCACAAGTCGTCGTGCTCTCCAAACCCACCATGTTGAGGTTGCGCGGGTGAGTGGGCACGCTGATGTGCACCTCAGCAAGAGTCACGCCGTGGTGGCGGATCTCATGGCCCTTGTAGGAGGGTGGCTCGTCGTAGCCCAGCAAGCATAGAAGATCCCACAAAAGGGTAGGAAAGTCACGGTGGTGAAGACCGGTAGTGTAGCGCCACCCGTCGTGTGAAAGCTCCTCAAAACCGTGGTCACCCATCTGGAACATAAACCCAATGGTGAGTATAATGTTAGATGAGTAACAATGCATTTCATATATAGTGCTATGAAATACAGAAACAAAGTTTTAGTTCACATTTTCCAGCCTCAAGGGTGAATAATACGGCAAGGGGTTTTAAAACAAATTCTGTCTTGACTGTACAGCAGTCAGAAAAGTGGGTATTTCAAATAGAGAACTAATCTTAAAAATTTGGGCTTGGATCCATGTTACAGTACACTTTCACAGCTTTCCAGATTGTATTTATATTCTCAAAAGTCCCAAGTAAATCTGGACTTATGAATTTTGCAAATTCAGGTTGGCAGATTCTGGTTCAGGATGACAGAGGCTGAGTGTTTTGGATCTACTGGACAGTGGGAACACAAATAAATTATGAAACCTATTGGAGATGAAAATATACTTCAAATCTTTCCAGATTGGGTTTATACACCTAAAATTTCTGAGTACAACTTTAGTTATGAATTTTCTAAGTTCAGGGTCATGCTGGAAACAGTGAGTTGACAGATTGCACTTATCCCCTGTTTCTGAGGTGGTTACTTTTATGATAGAAATTTCATTTCAATTCTAGGTGACAGGGAATGTGGAGATCTTTCTAAGGAGTATTTAATTGCCTTATTTGGTTGAGTATTTTAATAGTTATGAATTTTTGAATTTGATAGCTGAATTCAGGAAAGATTTCTTGTTAATCTTGTTATTCAGAATTTATACTTATCATGTTTAGAAAATTTTTATTCAGAGGTTGGTGAGCAAGGGGAGAATCATATTTTAGTTTAGTTATAATGGGATGCATGATGCAAAACCTTCATTTTACTAACCTATCGCTCCTCACAACACAACGTCTATCATTGCCGATACTTAACGGCACGGATACTTGGTGACGACCCGCACTCAACACGTAAGTCACTCTAAATGTTATACTAACGGCGTTAGTGTACCTGTAGAAGATCCCTTGCAGAAACATTACATCAAATTCAAAAGAAACTACAAAAATAAGCACAATTCTACTAGTAACGATCCATAGGAAAGGATCGCCCCATGATAAGTCACGAGCCAACAGTGTCTCGTATCCGCCTGCAAGCACAGGCACCGATATCACGTGTGTCGGTTAAGCACGCACGTACCTTCATTTGAAGAAGCCGTAGATGCAAATAATGTAAACAAACATGGCAATACTAACGTATCCTCACCCGTAAACATTGTAGTTTTTGAAAATATGATTTAATTGTTGTATTATCATGGACCAAGGCTCTGATACCAACTGTGGCGCCCCTTCCCAGAGGATCAAGGTCCTAATGGTGTTGATAACACAGACACTTGATAATACAACATTGGTTCAGATTTAAGTTGAATATTACATCATTAAGTCATTAGAGTGCAGCGGAATATTACAAGTTCAAAATGTTTTGAAAACACAGCGGAAGTAAATAATGATAAGGAGCTACGAGCTCAATGATACAACATAGTAATGGTTTATGTCCGAAGAACCATCACTCTAGCAACACACATCACTGCGGCGGCGAGTCGGACTCCCAGTGGGCAGTCCAACCCTCAGGGACTTGCATGTCCCAGCGCAGCACAGCTACAGGCAATTCTACTTCTTCATTACCTGAAAACAACAGTGGCACAAAGCCTGAGTACTAATTACTCAGCAAGTATTACCCATCGGACATCTAGACATGTAATGGCTCTAATAGGTGGCTTATTTGAAAAGAGTCGCACTAAGCAACCTATTAGTTCTATCAAGTTTTACTTCTCAATTTAACTGGGTAGAGCAGAATGTAACTTTAGTTGCAACAATAAGATAATAAAGCAATACATAAGGTAAGTACAACATAAGAGCAATAACAGTAACATCAACAATAATCATCATAATCAATTTCCAAGTACCATGTGCAACTACGTGACTGGCGCGGTGACCAAGTGGTACTCATTACTACGAGGGACAGCAATTGCAATTGATTTACACCAGCTGGGATAACCTGAGATACATGACACATACGCACCAATTAAGGTCGTATATGGCAATCTTTTGCAAGGACGAAAAACAACTTGGTCTGGATCCAGTCTCAGCGAGTGGGCATGCCATCCTGCCAACAGTACTTCACGGTGTGAACCACCCACTCCTGTAGTAGAAGGGTCAACGACCACTATACTAGGTACCATCCTCATTGCCGCGTCGATGCTACATCAGTTTATAAGTGCTCATAGACTAGCATGCATTTGGTACTGTTCAATACTTGACCAAGGGGCCGACCACAGATAGGTCCTAGGTTTGACAAGGCAGGGCTGCCGCAGTCAACACCCATGTGTTGCTGCAAACCCACACATGCATCATCCCTGCCCGGTCATAACATCAAAATAAAGTTCTTTTATTCATTCTTGTTCTAGTGGTCCAATTCATTTCTTAGTAATGATCTCTACCGAGTCTAGCATTTACTAAGCATAGCGACACAGTACCAACACTACCAAAGTTCTATTGACAGTGGCGTAGATCATTTGGGTATCATGCAAAGTGGGTTCCAATCAACTCCAATGACCTAATGCTACAATAATTACAGACATTAGTAATATTGAAAACTAGCAAACCTTATAAAAAAGGCGAATGTAAACTGGGGCTTGCCTGAATCAATGTTAATGCTAGCAAGTACAACGTCTTGCTCTTGAGAATCAAGGTCCTTCTGAATATCCTCCTCTTGTTCCTCGTTGTCGTTGCCTATATGATAGAATTGAATTAATGGCATTATCGAAATACCGTTGAATGCAGTGATATGATGCACATCACGTTTTAATGTCAATTAAAATTACTACTATGTTCTCGAAGCCATATGCTTCAGAGAAGTTGGGTTGTTAGTTATGATTTTAGGTATATATATCCTTTATGCAATTAAACAAAGTAAATGAGTGATATAAGCAATTAAATTAATTAACTAAGTAATTCTATGTTTCTGGACATGTGTGATTTACTGTGCACAGAGACTCGTGTGAGTGATTTTTTTGCCAAGTGGCAGGAGCCAATTATTTACAGAATAATTACTAGAATTAATTTAAGCAAACACACTAATTAAATTCCAGAGCCTAAAATAATTCATATTTTGCCAAACCAAAATTTGTGGTGGTAGATAACTATGTATTTACTAAGCATGCCAAAAATCAGGATTTAATTTTACTCCTATAATTTCTGGTTGATTATTTATTGTTTGGACAGTTTAATATATTGATAAAAATATATGTACAGAGGCAATGATTTATCAATTTACTAAAATAGAGCAATTCAAAATGAACCAAACAAAATTTGTTTGAGTTCCATTGGATTTGAATTCGATTTAATAGGAGTTTTCAAAGTTTTAAGCAATTTCTGGGTCATTTACTGGTATTTCAGGTTTAAAAGGCTGCCACGTAGGCGACACCTAGGATACACGTTGGAGCCACGTCATGGCGACGTAGGCGCCAGAAGGACGGCCAATAGGCTCGTCCGAGCGGGGTGGCGCGCGGCCGGAGGGCTCGCTGCCGGCGGCTGTGCGCAGGGAAAGCTCGCCTTGAGGGCAGAAAGATGACGCGCACGTCTAGGCAGAATGGTTGGCAGGGTTCATGGGGGGAGTGGCTCACCGGAAGATCATCGGTGACGAGAGGCGGCAGAAGGCGAGCTTTGGCGAGGTCGTGTTTCCGGTAGAAGGCACCAAATCGATCTCCGTTTGCTCCCACAGCTTCACGGGAGCATGGGGAAGAGCGGCATGAGGTCGGAGTTGGACGTGGATGGCCGGTGGTACGAGCTCGTCATGGAGCGGCTTCGGATTTTGGCGGAGCAGAGACGGCGGCCGGGGAACAGCAGCTATGTCGGCAATCTTGTGAAAGAAGCAAGGAGAAAACGGTCAGAGAAGTGAGTCAGAAGGGTGCGCATGAGAGAGGGAAAAGAATGGGTGACGGGGCTCACCGAGAGCAGCCAATTTTGGCCGGTGGCGGTGAAAGTCGCCAGAAGTGCTCGCCTCAGTTTTACTCAAAATTGCTCCATCTCGAGCAGAGGGTGGTCGAGCGGTGAACAAGGGAGTGAGGGGAGACGTCGGGCGCGGCTGTTTGTGCACTGGGCTCGGCTCGGGAGGCGGTGGAAGAGTAAGGCAGCGAGGTCGAACGGGGTTCGGTAATGGCGGGGAGAAGCATAGCGCGGAGAGCGGAAATGAGAGAGAGAGAAGAGGGTGAGAGCGAGGGTAATGTACTCGTGAGCTTGCGGTGCGGTTTCAGGCGGAGCAAAGGGCCAGGAAGTGAGTGGGGGGAAAGGGAGCGAGAGAGCGGAGGGAATTGAAAGCTTGTCGTGTGGCTCGGTGGCGTGCAGAGGGGAGAAGAGGGAAGCGGAGGCCGTTGGGCAAGCGCGCGGCTGAGAGGACAGGACAGAGGAGCAGGGGGATGGCAGGCGGCACTGTTGTGCGTGCTGGGTTCCGAGGTGGAGTGAAGGCGGGCCAAGTCATGCGCCAGCGGTGGAGTCCGCAGGCGGGGCTCTACGCCAGTGAGGAGGAAGAAGAGGAGATTTTACTCTGAACCCCCTGGAAGAAAAGATTTAGCGCAAACAGGTCCCTGGTCAAAGCTAGTTTTTATTAATTCAAAATAAAATAGCTAGGGATTTCCTAAAATGGTGAAATTTGGTGGACTGACTATTTAAATGGTGGAGAACACTCTGGTGAAATTTATTTGGAATTTTCATAAAAATATTTTTAGAATTTATTAAATGCATTAATTGGTTACTTAAGAATCAATCAATTAATTATGGGTCTTCCTAAGCAGATAAAATGCCCAATAAATTCATAATATTCTATTTTATTTGTACCAAACTATTGATGAATTTATTTGGCATGAGTTGTATTGAAATTTTTAAATTGCTTCAATAACTTGGTTGCAGGGTTTTTAGTTGCCTAGAATTAAATCAATGAATGGGCTCTTATCATTTCATGCTAGGTAATTCATGATTTGTGCTTATCATGTTTGTTAAACAGAAGTGAGACACCTGGGGTGTCACACATTATCCATATCTCACCCTCAAGATGCTAGGCCCGAACGGAATAATCTCCCTCCACTCTGATCTTTGGAATTCTTTCGATTGAGATGTACAGAGTTGTGAGATGGCCAATAAACAGTTGATGCTGTCCAATCAGAAGGAGATCCAGAAGGTAGTCAGCATGGAGGAACAGACTGAAGTGGCGATTCCAGCAAAAAAGCCTACCAAAGACAAGATTCAGACCGATGACATCCAAACCAAGAAAATCATGCTCGATCCTGAGGACCCCGATAAGGTAACTTATGTTGGGGCCAACCTCGACGAGAAATAGCAACTCGCGCTCACTCTTTTCCTCCAGGAAAATAGGTACATCTTTGCATGGAAACCATCTGACATGCCGGGAGTTCCTAGGGAAAAGATTGAGCATGAGTTAAGAGTACTTCCTAGGGCTACCCCCATTCGGCAGAGGCTTAGAAGATTCGCACAAGACCGCAAGGACGCCATAAAGAAGGAGATAGTTAGACTATTAGATGCTAAGTTTATAAAGGAGGTGTATCATCTCGACTGGTTAGCAAATCCAGTCCTTGTATCCAAGAAGAATAAAGAGTGGAGGATGTGTGTTGATTATACCAATCTCAACAAGGTCTGTCCTAAAGACCAATTCGCTCTTCCTCGTATTGATCAGATTGTAGACTCAAGAGCCGGGTGTGAGCTCTTAAGCTTTCTGGATGCCTATTCAGGCTATCACCAGATCCCACTGAAGGTCAAAGATTAGATTAAAACTTCCTTTATAACACCCTTCGGCGCCTATTGCTATATCACAATGCCTTTTGGTCTAAAGAACGCTGGCGCGACTTACCAACGGGGTATTCAACGCTGCCTTGCTGCTCAGATCGGTCAGAATGTAGAAGCGTATGTTGATGACATCGTTGTCAACACTCGGAACATCGAGGAACTTTTTTTTGACCTGGCAGAATCCTTTGACAATCTGAGGCATTATTCGATGAAGCTGAATCCTAAGAAGTGTGTTTTTGGGGTTCCTCCGGGAAAGCTACTCGTCTACATCATTTCGAAATGAGGTATAGAGGCCAACCCAGATAAAATCAAGGCAATCCTTGATATGGTGCCACCTAATTCTCAAAGGGACGTTCAGAAGCTGACCGGATGCATGGCATCCCTAAGTCGCTTTATTTCCCGAGTGGGGGTTAGAGGGTTACCAATTTTCCGACTGCTTAAAAAGCAGGAGGACTTTGTTTGGATCGAAGAGGCGCAGTCGGCATTGGACGAGTTGAAGGTTTACCTCAGCAGCATTCCAGTATTGGTGCCTCCTGAGCCAGGAGAAAAACTTCAACTTTACATATCGGCCACAACTCAGGTTGTGAGTACTGTTTTAACAGTGAACCAAGAAGAAGATGGACATATACAAAAGGTATAACACCTGGTCTATTTTGTGAGTGAGGTCCTCGGTGCCTCTAAGGCAAGGTATCAACAGATCTTGAAGCTGTTGTATGCATTGTTGATCACCTCCAAGAAGTTGAAGCATTATTTTCAAGCTCATCCAATCGAAGTCCACACTTCCTTCACACTCGGCATAGTGCTGCACAATCGAGAAGCCGAAGGAAAAATTGCCAAGTGGGCAGTCGAACTTGGTCAATATACCATTACATTCACGCCTTAGTCGGCTATAAACGGACAAGCGTTAGCTGATTTTGTTGCCGAGTGGACAGAGATTCAGAATCCACCTACTGCACAAGATGTCGAGTATTGGAAAATGTACTTTGATGGATCTCTTCAATTACACGAAGCTGGTGCAGGAGTCATGTTTGTCTCACCCACTGGAGAGAAGCTTTGATACGTTCTTCAGGTGATGTTTCATGCGTCCAATAACGTTGCAGAGTATGAAGCCCTTCTACATGGTCTACGCATTGCCGCGTCACTCGGCATCAAGCGCCTTGACGTCTTTGGTGACTCGGCTTTGGTCATTAATCAGGTCACTAAGGATTGGAACTGTGTGGATGACAATATGAGTGCTTACTATCAAGAAGTAAGGAAGCTCGAAGATAAATTTGATGGCTTGAAGTTCACGCATGTTGATGAGGACATCACACATATGGATATACACAACACTCCTCCAACTAGGATGAAGGTTCATGCGCATCACCTGAATTTATATATGAGTTCATTTCCAATGTTTTGTTTATGTGGTTTTGAGAATAGATTGCTATCTAATGAATTAGTTATTGTTAGGAATCATGGAGATGATGATGAGATATCTGGGGAGGTGATTGGGGGCATGATGGGCCAGCAAGGACAACCAAGCCAAGGTGGAGGCGCAATCAAAACCGACATCGAGTCTATTTCGGAGCCCAGGACCAGTCTGCACTAAAACAGATGCCCAGAACGCATACGGACTCGGATCTGGACGTTCTATATATGCCTGGAAAGATAATGAAAGGAACTTTCCAACGCAACTGGTCCCATGTCAAAATTCATCTCTAGCCGTCGGCAATCATCAAAACAATTCGACTTCCAGAATCTGTCCTGGTGCTACGACACCGTAATCGTTCTTTGGGTCATGTATCGAGTTGAGCCCACTTAGGGCTGCATCCAGGGGGTCTTGCATGACCCTAGGGTCCTCATATACAGCTGCCACCTCTTCATTAGGATTTGGGTTTTGCTTAGATTATTCTGTTTTTAATAGTTTCGCCGTCATCACGGTGTGTGAGACCCCAACTTCATGAGATTCATAATACATCTGCAATTGTGTTGCATTCTTATTTGTTCTTGCATGTGTTCTTGATTCACAGGCAGGGATTAGCCTTCTCGGCGAGGTCAATCTTTTTAGGACGGTTGATAACCAAAGGAGACATCGTGCTGTGATTGCAGGGTTTAGAACATGCTGTTCTGAAGGCCGAATCGATTTGTGTGTCGCCTCCGACCAAATCAACGTATCCAGAACCTTTCAGAAGATCAGGAACCCTTGTCCACATCACATGTTCTTCGAGACAATAACCAAGCAGCAAATGAATTGGCCAAGATGGGATCATCCCAGTCTGCGGTCCCGCCAGGTGTTTTCTTACACACTCTGGATTCCCCCATGATTTATCCTCGGTCGGATGTATTAATGAGTGTTGTCACTGATCTTGTTGGTGATGACAATATGGAGACCGATTGGCGCAACCCACTCATCCAATATTTGGACAAGGGAACGCTGCCTTCGGATCCTAATGAGCAACGGAGGTTAGAGACCCGATGCCGAGGATATCTTTTGGTTGGATACCAACTCTATAAAAGAGGAGGTTCAAACATCTTGATGACATGCATCTCGATACCAAAAGGCCAAAAGTTGGTAGAAGAAATTCATTCCAGGATATGTGGCAATCATGCGGCTTCCAAGACTCTGGTCGACAAAGCTTTCCGGCAAGGGTTTTATTGGCCCACGGCGGTCGAAGATGCACACCAGGTCATTCGGAATTGTGAAGGTTGTCAATTCTTCACTCAACAAACGCATGTGCCTTCACAGCAACTTCAGATGATACCTTTGACTTGGCCCTTTGCTATCTAGGGGCTTGATATTGTTGGTCCTTTCAAGAAAGTGCCAGGCGGGTTCACTTATCTGTTTGTTGCTATTGATAAATTCACCAAGTGGGTCGAAGCAAAACCGGTCGGCAAGATAACATCGAAGAAGGCAATCGAGTTTGTCAAGGATATCTTCACTCAGTTTGGGGTTCCTCATGATATCATCACCGATAATGGCACTCAATTTACGTTAGTGGAGTTCTGTGACTTTGCCGATGAGATGGGAATAAAAATCCACTTTGCATCAGTGGATCATCCTCAAAGCAATGGGCAGGTCGAACGGGCCAATGGTATGATTCTTCAAGGATTGAAACCATGGATATTCGACAGACTTAAGCCTTATGCCGGTCGGTGGGTCAAAGAATTGCCTTCAGTTCTTTGGGGGCTTTGCACAAACACCAGTTGGGCAACTGTTGTCCACTCATTGGTCTATGGCTCAGAGGCTATGCTACCGACTGAGGTCGGTCTTGTTTCGGCACGGGTTCAGGCGTATGATGAACAACTTTCTGAGGAGAATCGAGAGATTGATTTGATTGCAGCAGAGGAGTTGCATGATCACGCTCTATTTTGGTTGGCACTTTACCAGCAAGGCTTGCATCGATATTATGATAAAAACATACGTAATCGCCACTTCCAAGTTGGAGATTTAGTGCTTCGCTGAGTGCAGTCAACGAAGAACTAGCGTAAGCTTTCTCCAAAGTGGGAAGGACCATATGTGGTGAAGGAAGTCACTCACCCGAGGGCTTACCGACTGATGTACGAAGACGACAATGATATATCAAATTCCTAGAACATAAATCAGCTACGTCATTTCTATACTTAGTTATTCTTTTGTATAATTATACATTATTTATGAATGAAACTTTGGTCTTTTTAATAAAACATTTTTTTTGATGATTTTCATTCTACATTATCTTGATTCCTTAATTTATTTTATTAAACAATCGAGCCAGGGGGCTGGTAATAATGTCCCACCTTGGTCTAACCTTAATTTGGTTTTAGACTATTTTCTGACCAATTCCTTATCTTTGAATACGGTCTTTACTTTTTTGGTCTAATGTCTATACATCATGGTTATACACTTTATACTGCACATCAGACTACCACTACACTAAACCCAGAGCCAAAGTGCGAGAGGTCATGTGTCAATTGGTTGACTCTGCTTGTTATGCGGTTATGAGTCACAACCTAATATGTTAAGGCAGACCGATGCAATTTCTGTTTCTTAATGATAGAAACATATTTATGATATTTTTATCAGTCTTTTAAGCTAGTAAGTAGGAAATTAATTTATACATAGCAAACATTGTATCAGATCATAGATACTAGTAATGTTCTCTAGCATTGTAGGATTTACAGCTCCTTTGAAGGAGCAGAAGAGTCAGCTCGTAGCTCAACTTCTGGAGTTGCTAGAGGAGTAGGCACGGTCGGATTGATCTCTACGTTGTCGGCCAAGGCTCGGGAAGTCTCCAGCATGGAATCCAAGAGCAACTGGCATTGGTCATCGATCAAGTCTGGGTTGAAGCCCTCCTAGATCTTGTCCAATGGCAGAGCAGGAGACCAAGATTGGCAAATCGCCAGAACCTGACTCCCGGCCTCGGTCGCCACTCACCGAGTGTTATAAGCGATAGCTTCTGATGCATGCTCTAGCAAGTAATCCAAGGAATGGCCAGTCTGCTCCACTCGGTCGGCATGAACATAGTTCATTGCCTTTCGAGCAGCATAAGATAGAGCTGCGAGTGATGATTTTTGGTCAGTATGATCAAAAGAGGATTCAAGCAGATGTGAGAAATAATGAAGTGCTTACTGGCAAGATTACATTTGAAGGATTTGGAGACGCTCTTGGTATCCTCTATTTTTGCGTCAGCCTCCTTCAGCTCCTTCTGTAGCCGAGTGATCTTGGCCTTCTGGTCCTCGACTGACTTGGAGAGGTTTTCCTTCTCAGCATTCAAGGTGTCAACAAACCTTTGCTGATTGGAAGTCAACTTCTCCAGGTCAGCAATCTTCTGATCATGAGCTAAAGATAAACATTTGAACTTTTAGCGCTAGAGTGATTAGTTGATAATTTAAACACAGATGGTAAGTGATCTTACCAGCTATATATGCACGGCCTTGGTCTAAGGCCTTGGTCATCTTTTGTCGGTCGGTCTGCAACTTATCAATCTCCTTTTGAGCTTTGGAGAGTCGCTGACTGGTGACTGGCATAAACCAATAATGTGTTAGTCTTGAACATAAAGACATAAAGGCTGAAGAATTTAGGGCATACCAAAGGTTTTGGCTTCAAGGTATTCCACTCTAGCCTGTTTCCTCTCCACAAGAGCATATATTTTCTGCATATAGAAGATGGTTAAGCTTAATGATGAGATTGAGACAAAGCTAAAACAAGGTATTGAAGTACCTTGTTGGCTTCTCGATGTTGATATATTATCTCCGCGTCCTCCACTTCGGGCCGACCGAGTGTATCTGTAGACAATGTCGCCTTACCTTTGTCAAGAGGTGAAGGGACAACGGCTGGAGCAGGTTGGAGTGCATGCGCCGGAATGGATGTAGGAATTATCTTATCAGATGGCTTATTCACCTAGGTCGGCGTATTTGAAGACTTGCTGACCGGTTTAGGCAGATCAGTCGGACGAAGAGGAAGAACCGACTAAGTGTCCTCAGACCCTTGAGCGCTCTGAGAATCGCTCGTCCGACTACTATCAAAACGAAGATGGAGGAGATTAAAATGTGTTACGGTTGGCAATAAGAGACAAGGAGTATAAGGTAAAAGAATTAACCTTGGGGCCTTCTTAAGCTTGATTCGGCACATCCTCTTCTTCGAAGAAGTTGACTAAGAATCAGTCTCCTTCCTCTTCTGGGAAGATTTGCCTACCTTGTCGGTCTGTTCCACCACCCCAGCATCACTCTGAGTTTGGCTTGGGGGCTCCGACTAGCTTGAAGGTCGGTCAGAGGGAGTAGGGTGGGTTGACTGGCATCAACAGACGGCACTTCTTCATCATCACCATGATCCCCGACAAATTGCCGGCAGCGCCCAACAGTTCGTTTTACTAGTTGACCGGGGGAAGCTAGGGTGACAACTGGTTTGACACGCACGGGTTGAACGCCGGCAGAAGAGCTTGAGCCCCCAGTGCCGGTTTGCGGTGGCTTCTCGACATAGTCCGATCCCTCGGTATCGGTCGGAGGGAGCGGAGGATGGGATGCATAAGTATCTAGAACCTGCACAAGAGTCAAGATATCAAGCAGGACATTAAGACAAGAAAATAAGGGATTGCTCAAAGTAGACTGAGGCTTACTCGGGCTCGCATAGTGCCTTTGTCATACGCCTTTTTCATCAACGAGTGATCCTGAAGGATATCCCCTTCAAACATCTTCGATAGGTGTTTCTGACGAAGTTCACCATTCGGCGGGTCGGGCACCTCCCTAGTTTCGTCATCATCAACCTAGTTCCACGCTGAATGACTTTGAAGCTTCAGGGGCTGCACTCTGCATACTATGAAGCTTTTAGCGATGGTGATTCCGTCAACACCTTCAACCTTCAAGTCAGCTATCTTCTTAACCAGAGCGACCACCTGAGGTTCGGTCGGATCAGGCTTCTCAGTCCATTGCGCCAGGGGAATTGCCTTGGCACCAGTGAAGCCGGCAAGAATAGGGGGAGGGTTGTCAGAGTAGAACAGCTCATCCTTCCAGTTCTTGTTTCCAGTCTTCAACGGCACATTGATGTAGGCTTCCTTGCATAACTGGACGCCGACGCCGACGCCGTGATGTGGACAAGGGTTCCCGATCTTCCGAAAGGTTCTTGGTAAGTTGATTTGGTCGGAGGCGACACACAAATCGATCCGGCTTCAGAACAGCACGTTCTAAACCCCGCAATCGCAGCACGACGTCTCCTCTGGTTATCAACCGTCCAAAAGACGATTGACCTCGCCGAGAAGGCTAATCCCTGCCTGCGAATCAAGAACACAAGCAAGAACAACGAAGAATGCAACACAATTGCAGATGTATGATTAAACTCTCGAAGTTGGGGTCTCACAAACCGATGAACGGCGAAACTGTTTATGAACAGAATTGATCTAAGCAAAATCCGAACCCTAATAGTGCGGCAGTGGCTGTATATAAAGACCCTAGGGTTGTGCAAGACCCTCTGGATGCGCCCCGAATTGGGCTCAACTAGATACAAGGCCCAAAGACAAAAAATAAGCGATGCAGCACCGACACAGATTCTGGACTCTCTCTTGTTTTGACGATTCCCGATGACTCCAGATGAATTTTGACATGAGACCGGCGGCATTGGAAAGGTCTTCTCCTTATCTTTCCGTGCATATGTAGAACGTCCAAATCCGAGTCCGTATGCGTCCTGGGCGACCGTTTTTGTACAGACTGGTCCTGGGCCCCGAAACAGACTCGAAGTCGGTTTTGATTGGGCCTCCACTTTGGCTTCCAAGCCCTTGCTGGCCCTCCACGTTTCCAAATCCTTCTCCCATCATCTCCTGGTCCTCTCCATGGTTTCTAATCATAAAATAATCATTAGGTAGCAAACCATTCTCAAAAGTAACATATAGCGAAGAACGTAGGAACGAGCTCACCTCTAAATTTAGTTGTCGTGCACGAGCTCTAGTCATTGGACCTTGCAAGTCCAGATTTGGAGGAGTGTTGTGTGTATCCATAGGAGTGATGTCCTCATCATCCTCCCCCTCTTGAAGTGGAGTCGTCCTCGACTCAAGCTCATCCTCTTCTCCCAAGTATGGTTTCAAATCTGAAATGTTAAAAATAGGACTAACCCCGAACTCGGGAGGCAACTCAAGTTTGTATGCATTATCATTAATCTTCTCTATTATTTTGAATGGACCATCAGCTCTAGGCATTAGTTTAGACTTTCTCAATTCTGGAAATCTATCCTTCCTTAAGTGTAACCACACTAAATCTCCTACATCAAGCTTTACTTCCTTTCTTCCCTTACTACCAGCAATTTTATACTTTTCATTCATCTTTTCAATGCTAAGTCTAGTGGTCTCATGTATTTGCAAAATAAATTCAGCACGCTCCTTAGCATCAATATGAACTCTCTCATTAATAGGTAGAGGAAGTATATCAAGTGGAGTACGGGGATCAAAACCATACACTACCTTGAATGGACTTACCTTGGTAGTAGAATGTGTTGCCCGATTATAAGCAAACTCAACATGAGGTAAGCATTCTTCCCATTGCTTCAAATTTTTCTTCAAAACAGCTCGCAACATAGTACCCAAAGTGCGGTTCACAACCTCAGTTTGTCCATCAGTTTGTGGATGACAAGTTGTAGAAAATAACAACTTTGTACCCAACTTATTCCAATGCGTGCGCCAAAAATGACTCAAGAATTTTGCATCATGATCTGAAACAATAGTAGAAGGCATACCATGCAAACGTACAATTTCTTTGAAAAAAAGATCAGCAATATAACTAGCATCATCAGTTTTATGACATGATACAAAGTGTGCCATCTTGGAAAAACGATCCACGACAACAAAAATGCTATCGCTCCCCCTCTTAGTCCTAGGCAGTCCTAAAATAAAGTCCATAGAAATATCCGCCCAAGGAATAGAAGGAACAGGAAGTGGCATGTATAAACCATGTGGATTCAATCGAGACTTAGCTTTTTGACATGTAGTGCAGCGAGCAACAAAACGCTCAACATCTTTCCTCATCCTTGGCCAAAAGAAGTGTGTGGCCAAAATATCCTCTGTCTTCTTAGCACCAAAATGACCCATCAATCCACCTCCATGCGCCTCCTGCAACAACAAAAGACGAACGGAACCAACTGGAATGCATAGGCGGTTAGCTCTAAACAAGAATCCATCATTCAACACAAATTTGTGCCAAGCACGATCTTCTTTACAGTGCAGCAATACATCTTTAAAATCGACATCAGCAACATATTGTTCTTTAATTGCCTCAAGTCCAAAAATTCTACAATCAAGTTGAGACAACAAAGTATATCGTCTCGATAAAGCATCAGCAATCACATTATCCTTCCCTTTCTTATGTTTAATAATATAAGGAAAAGACTCAATAAACTCAACCCATTTAGCATGTCTACGGTTCAAATTGCCTTGAGAACGAATATACTTAAGTGATTCATGATCAGAATGAATAACAAATTCTTTGGGCAACAAATAATGATGCCACATTTCTAAAGAACGTACAAGTGCATATAGTTCCTTATCATACATGGAATAATTCAAAACAGGCCCAGTAATTTTCTCACTAAAGTATGCAACAGGTTTACCATCTTGCATCAGAATACCACCAATGCCTATACCACTAGCATCACATTCAAGCTCAAAAGTCTTATCAAAATTGGGTAATTGCAGCAATGGTGCATGTGCAAGTTTGTCCTTCAAAGCATCAAAAGACTCATGATGTACCTTACCAAAATGGAAGTCAACGCCCTTCTTTGTCAACTCATGCAATGGTGCAGCAATGGTGCTGAAATCTTTGACAAAGCGGCGGTAGAAACCTGCAAGACCAAAAAAACTCCTCACCTGTGTGATAGTTTTTGGTACAGGCCAGCTCTTTATGGCTTCAATCTTTGCCTCATCCACCTCAATTCCCTGTGGAGTCACAACATAGCCAAGAAAAGAGACTCGATCCGTGCAAAAGGTGCACTTCTCAAGGTTACCAAATAAACGTGCAACTCGCAAAGCATCAAAAACAGCACGCAAATAAATCATATGATCATCCGTGGATTTGCTATAAATCAAGATATCATCAAAGTAAACAACCACAAATTTGCCAATAAAAGGTCTTAAAACCTCATTCATCAAACGCATGAAAGTACTGGGTGCATTAGTTAACCCAAAAGGCATTACTAACCACTCATACAACCCGAATTTGGTTTTGAAAGCTGTTTTCCATTCATCTCCAAGTTTCATTCTAATTTGATGGTAGCCACTACGCAAATCAATTTTAGTGAAAATTATAGCACCACATAACTCATCAAGCATGTCGTCTAGCCTAGGAATAGGATGACGATACCTAATAGTAATGTTATTAATGGCTCTACAATCTACACACATACGCCAAGAACCATCTTTCTTAGGAACCAAAAGTACAGGAACAGCACAAGGACTAAGTGATTGACGAACATACCCATGATCCGAAAGGTCTTGGACTTGTCGTTGTATCTCCTTAGTCTCCTCAGGGTTGGTCCTATAAGCAGCACGGTTTGGTAAAGTAGCACCAGGAATCAAATCAATTTGATGCTCAATCCCTCTCAAAGGTGGCAATCCCGGGGGTATCTCAGCTGGGAAAACATCCTCATACTCCTGCAAAAGGTTAGTGACAGCAGGAGGCAAATCACTAGAAGCAATATCACCAAGCAAAAACAAGGCTTGTTTGCATATCAAAGCATAGCAAATATCATCAGTAGAAATTTCAGCAAGCTTAGATTTTGTGGCAAGACATGAACGACCTTGTATTTTAATTGCAGCACCCTTAGAACATGAAGAATCATTAACATTACTTGGTGTAGAAGCAGAATTAACAGGTTGCTGAATTTCAGGGCGTTTATTTTTCAAACTAGCAGCTCGTTCTAAATCAGCTTGTATAATTTCAGCAGGGGTCATTGGTAACAAAGTAATTTTAGTTCCTTTATGCATAAAAGTGTACTTATTACTTTTACCATGGTGTACAGCATCATTATCAAATTCCCAAGGTCTACCCAATAAAAGTGAACAAGCTTGCATGGGTACAACATCACAATCAACAGAATCCACATAGGAACCAATGGAAAAAGGAACTCTGCAAGTTTGTGTTACCTTCGCTTTTCCAGAGTCATTTAACCACTGAATGTAGTATGGATGTGGATGTGGGCGTGTGGTCAAATCAAGCTTCTTAACCACATCAGAACTCACCAAATTGTTGCAGCTTCCTCCATCAATGATGACACGTGCCCGACGGTTCTTGATGACGAAGAAAATCTGGAACAAGTTATGTCGCTGCATCATCTCGGGCTGCTGGACTTGTGTGCTAAGCACACGCTGCACAATAATATTCATATAGCCCGTGGTATCTCCGCCTCCAAGGACGAGGTCACCGCTGGTGGCAGCGACATCCTCCTCCTCATCCTCCACATCGGAGGCGCTCATGTAACCGCCATCATCTGTCGCCACATATGCCCGCCTACTTGGGCAATCTTTCTGCATATGGCCAAGACCATGGCAGCGGTGGCACTGAATCCCTGTAGTGCGTCCCGTCGAAGCAACAGAGGAGGCACTACTAGCCGGTACCTGCACAGAATTTTTACCTGAGCGCGTAGAAGGGGCAGGGGCTGATCTTGGTGCTGCAGAAACAACACTAGCTGGTAGGGGCGGCCGGAAAGATGGCTTGGGCAGCCCCGAAGTCCCCGTCGGCCGTGGTGGGTAGAAATTCCTGGACTTGCTGTACTCCTCAAAAGCCTGGAAAAGTCCCTGTGATTCTTTCTCTGCAAGCATAGCATACTGGAAACACTGGTTGAGGGTATAAAATTCTTTATAATCAAGGATGTCCTGAATTTCTTTTCTCAAACCAGAATAAAAGCGACAAATCTGATCCTCTACTTTTTCAACCACAGCACAACGAATCAAACCCTTCTGAAGCTCACTAAAATACTCCTGAACAGTTTTATCTCCTTGATCTAAACGCTGCAGTTTATTACGAATTTCTCTATAAAAAGAAGGAGGAACAAAACGATCACGCATTTCTACCTTAAGTTCTTCCCAAGTAGTAGGCAAATCGGTTTCAGCAGCTAGACCACTCCACCAAACAATAGCAAAGTTCTTAAACTCACTAGTGGCTTGTCTAACTCTATGTTGTTTAGGAACAAGGTGGGCATTAAATTTTTGTTCTACCGTCATTTCCCAATCAAGGTAAGCATCACCATCGTATTGACCCGAAAACGAAGGAATTGAAAACTTAATTTTAGCATACGGATCATCTGGAGCATAGTTACCTTGTGTGCGACGGGTGTGGTTGTGGAAACCACCCATACCTTGAGGGTTACATTGCAAACGGCGTCGTAACCTTGCGGTCCTTGTAGCTGACCTATCGACGGTGCCATCAGCCTTATACACCGTTGCTTCATCATGATCGCCTTCAACGTCGTTGTTGGTGTTGTTGTTGGTGTTGGTGTTGTTGTTGTTGTTGTTGTTGTTGTTGGTCTTGTGAGCGGTCTCCAATTCGACAACCTGATCGGTTAACTTAGAGACTCTCTTATCCAACCGCTCAATGCTTTCTCCCAGGTGAAGCTTGGTGACGGCGTCGGTGACGGCCCTGGTGATCGTTTCTGCCAAATCACTCTGAACCGCCTGCAAAGCCTTCTGTAACTGATTTTGGCTCACGCACTCATCCAATTTTGAGGGTGAAGCGCCCTCTCCGTCGCTTCCTGACATCAGAAACACCAAAACAGGAAACAAAAAAGTGAAGGTTATCCCTACAAAACTACTAAGTAGTGGTGCCTCTCAACACAGCAAAAGTAAGCTTCTTGCAAAGCTCTTACAAAGTTCTGAAAACAACAAAGCGAAGGATACCAGGGAGAAGTGTTCCACGATTGCAAGGGTTACCAAATAACCTATGTGCTGTCCAGAAGAAGTATGTAGAGCTAGGAAGGCCAAATATGTATATATGAGTGGCACACAAATCAAAAACAGATAGTAAAGCTGAATAAGTGCCCAAGTAACTTGTCCCTAGTTGCTGGTCTAACTATGTCCTAGAACAGTAGTGATAGCAAAGAAGAAATAAGGAGACAAAGGGACACAGCCGATAACAGGGGGCTTAGTGTAAAACAGCCAAACTCAGAAATTTCAGGGGGCTAGATGGAGCACTAGTAGGAATCCCAAATTTCTTTTTTTTTTATTTTATTTTCTTGATATTTTTTCCAACTGACTAGCAAACAGGAAGAAACCACAAAAAATTTCAGCTCAAACCGAGCTAGGACGTGGCCTACAGAAAATCTTGAAGTTTCAGAAAACGTCGGGTTTCAACTTGAATGAATTTTTTCTTTATCTTCCCGATTTTTTTTGAATTTTTTGATGAGGGCACACAGGGCGTAGCCGAGTGTGGGTATGCTCAACATTTCGTCTAGAATCTTCTGTAAAAATTTCAGCCAAAACGGACAACCGAGCGAAAAGTTATGGCTGTTTTACCGAAGGGGTGTCGGAATCGGTTTTGAAGAACCCGGTGGTTTCAGTGAAATCGGGCGAGGTGGATGTAGCGGAAAGTGGGATTTATGAAAATTGGTCCGAGGTGGTGAGGGTAGGTTTAGGATGGGACTAGGGTGGGTGTGTTGATCAATCAACCCTAGCACACAAAGCCGACAAAACCGAGGATGGTGAGGGGGATGGCGGCTAGGGTTGCAAGGGAAACACTACTGACGACAAAAACACAAACTAAACCAGCGACTAAACAAGAACTAGGGGAGAAACTCAACACTACGGACTCTGAAATTGAAATATGCAAAGGCTAAACACGTGGTTATGGGCGGGGAAAATTTTTTTTTGGTATTTTCAGTGGACGATAGGAAGAACACAAAAACAAAATTAAAGGGTAGTATGAACCTGACGGTGCACCTGAAGCTCTGATTACCACTTGATGTGGACAAGGGTTCCCGATCTTCCGAAAGGTTCTTGGTAAGTTGATTTGGTCGGAGGCGACACACAAATCGATCCGGCTTCAGAACATCACGTTCTAAACCCCTCAATCGCAGCACGACGTCTCCTCTGGTTATCAACCGTCCAAAAGACGATTGACCTCGCCGAGAAGGCTAATCCCTGCCTGCGAATCAAGAACACAAGCAAGAACAACGAAGAATGCAACACAGTTGCAGATGTATGATTAAACTCTCGAAGTTGGGGTCTCACAAACCGATGAACGGCGAAACTGTTTATGAACAGAATTGATCTAAGCAAAACCCGAACCCTAATGGTGCGGCGGTGGCTGTATATAAAGACCCTAGGGTCGTGCAAGACCCTCTGGACGCGCCCCGAATTGGGCTCAACTAGATACAAGGCCCAAAGACAAAAAATAAGCGACGCAGCACCGACACAGATTCTGGACTCTCTCTTGTTTTGACGATTCCCGATGACTCCGGATGAATTTTGACATGAGGCCGGCGGCATTGGAAAGGTCTTCTCCTTATCTTTCCGTGCATATGTAGAACGTCCAAATCCGAGTCCGTATGCGTCCTGGGCGACCGTTTTAGTACAGACTGGTCCTGGGCCCCAAAACAGACTCGAAGTCGGTTTTGATTGGGCCTCCACTTTGGCTTCCAAGCCCTTGCTGGCCCTCCACGTTTCCAAATCCTTCTCCCATCATCTCCTGATCCTCTCCATGGTTTCTAATCATAAAATAATCATTAGGTAGCAAACCATTCTCAAAAGTAACATATAGCGAAGAACGTAGGAACGAGCTCACCTCTAAATTTAGTTGTCGTGCACGAGCTCTAGTCATTGGACCTTGCAAGTCCAGATTTGGAGGAGTGTTGTGTGTATCCATAGGAGTGATGTCCTCATCACGCCGCCTATAGCTACTTGATTGTCCTTGGTTGGCAGCGGTAGAAGGACGAACAGATGGTGAAATAGATTGAAGTGGGGGAGAGTGCCCAAAAATACTTCGCACATATGCACAAAGATGGTGATGTGAAGAATAGAGCTAGGATTGAAGTTGACAAGCTCAATCCCATAAAAGAATAGGAGCCCGCACAAGAAGCTTGAAGGACCGAGAAGGCGACCAGAGGGGATGGTGAATGGGAGCCAATTAAAATTCTTCTCAAGAACTTGGCCTATGTCCCAACTACAACCCAAACCAACCTCTAACCGAGTCACCAAGATTACACACACCAACTTGTGATGTGTTAACCCTAGGAATGACTCAAACCAAAAGGACACATAGCGGAAGCACAAGAGAAATGAAAAGGGAAACAAGGAAGATCCGAAAGATCACAAAACTGAGCCTGACAGAAGTTCTGTGGTGCCCGACGGAAGTTCCGAAGCCCCCAACGGAAGTTCTGTCAATCACGGAAGTTCCAGGCGATGGGAAAACTATCACTCATGGAAGTTCCATGGTTTTTGACGGAACTTCCGTCATGCTCATGGAAGTTCTGTCTTGGACAAAACAGCAGCTCCGTTTGGGAAAGAAAATTGCCAAAACCCTATCAAACAAACTCCAAAAATCACAAAATTTGGACCAGATCATCCTCAATACATCACGACCCTCCTCTAAAGAGATCAACTCCAAAAACACAAGGAATCATCATGAATTTCAGATCTTGTGCCAAGAACACCGAAAAGGGGAAACTTGAGAAAACGTTGAAATCGAAGGTGCTCGTGCCTATGATTCGGTCAAAGACCTATATGGGATTGTTCTAGCACATCATAGCACCAAGATCCCCCACAAAATCCATCCCAAAACTCACTCAAAATCGAGATCGAAAATCACCACAAAAATAGCTCCGAAAATAAGGAAAAAGAGAATTTCAGGATTCAAGTGAAGAGGGAAATCTTGACCATAAAAATACTTCTCATATTATAGAAAGGTGCTTACAAGATCCATAGGTACAAGGCTAGGAAGCCACCCACTTCTTCCCACTATTTGGAAGAGAAAGAGATGTCTCTCACACACCCTTTCCTCTCCTCTAAAACATGAAGTCCTCTCCTAGAACTTTGAATAGAGTCCTAACACAAGGCTAATGGGAAGAGAGACACCTCTCCCACTAGCCACACCTCTCCTTATATAGGCCTAGGGTCTATTGTCCACATGACCACTCTACCGTTGACCTACATAACACACCCACCTACCACTGGGGGCATAATCATCCATCTTTTTCCTCATCGCCCGAATGCCATCGGACGCTTCACGTCTTTGCTTCATCTCGAAGCAAGCTCCGTGATGGTGCCACGTGCACCACCAACCACCGCCACCGGTTTTGAGGCCCAAACCGGGAAACCGCCTTCCATGCTTCTCAAAGCGCGACTTCTCGATATTGACACGTGTCACCTTGTCCCGCGATCCTGACCACCGACAAGTCTTTCCCAGTCCCTATCCATCGGGCCCCCTTGTCACTTGCACCGGCATCCCTTTTGCCTTGACTTGGTCAACACGCCGTCTTCATCACCACCACGGTTTTGAGGCTCAACCGTGAAATCGTTCGTGCTTCTTGTCTCTCCATGCGTACGGTGTGGATCACCCTTGACTTCACCCGGCATCCCGATCGTCCGGCCCCAAGTCCCCTACTTGTGCCCGATCCTCTCGCCGTTGACCGCCAAGTCGACTTCAGTGACCTACACATCATGAGACAAGCAAACACATTTCCCAACTCCTGCAACATCACGAATTCCTCCACCAACTCTGGTTAGTCATAACCATGATATGCAAACCCATGCAATCCCCGGATTCCCGCATTTCAAGTCAAACACAAAATCCGCTGAAGTCAATTAGTCATCACAAATATTGCAAACCATGGTACATCTCAACATGGTTTCTCAAAGCTACAGCAGGGGACTCCAAAACCATGCTCGAAGACCAAGCAGAACACGATGATTGTTTACGAATGGGGATGGGGCAAGATTCACGGGGTACCTTCCAGTCGATCCAAACTTGCTCTAGACGGATGTCGTCGACCACCATGTGGTTCATATCAGCTTGGGAGAGGCTGCTCTTTGAGAACTCCTGAAGCTGCTCTGGTATGTCGACCTCTGACGAAGAGGATGCGGCGATGGCAGTGGAAGTAGCTGGAATGGAAGAGGAAACCTTCTTGCGCCCCATCGCGATGATTGTTTTGGGCACGACGGATCAAGTGTTGAAGCTTAGCAAAAGCTCAGGGGCTAAGTGTGGCGAGATCTACGGCGGCCGGAAGCAAAAGTGCTAACCCTAGCCAGAAAGTAGAGGAGTCGCTGCGCAGAGGAAGCGCAAGAGCGGTGTGGACTGAGGCTCAACTTGACGCTGCCCTTTTATACTCCTGCTTTTTGACCTAAGGGTCCTATGGGCCGGAATGGGCCGTACAGTGACGCAACTTTTTGATTAATTAGAAGATTAATTAAGGGCCTTAAACATATTTAGAATTTAAGACCTTGAGAAGTAAGACTTGGGGGCTTCTTTGATGAGAAGCATTTAAAAAAAATGTTTAACCGTATCTATATGATTTGATAATCATGTAGCAAAGGACTTGATGGTCATACAGATATAAGTTCAAAGGTTATAGTATTGATTGAAGTCAACAACTAAGTTGCCAAAATTGGACTTATTAAAAGATAGAGTGAACAATTATTAGGGAAAAGCTATTTTATGATTGATGTCATTTAGCTTAATACCATTATATGATTGATGTCATGTCTTTTTACATGGACTAAATATGACTGATGTCATACAATTCAGACCGACAAATCACTCGGACAAAGTGTATATCACTCGGCCTTTTCTATAAACGGTTGGCAAGGTTGAAGCCTTGCAAATTGGCTTACTGGTTTGATGACCAGAGGACTGCTAAACTCAGACTCGATAGTTTGAGTAAATTGTATACAAAATAATAAGAGCTAATATAATTGGACTCTTGCATTATTTGTCAGTCTCCAAATTATACAAAAGTTGGGGGCTACACCTGATCAGGTGCACCTGACCGGTGCACTAGATCTATCAGGAATTTCGAAGAGGTCTTCCTGATTTATGATCTATATTTGAAGATCACTCGGAGAATCAAAGCTCAAAATCAGAAAGCACTCAGAGCTGTTGTGGGATACTTGCTTCACGGGTATCCTCATACAAGACTAAGTCGGTGGCTGACCAGGTACTTCGTCAACAAGGAAGCCAACCGAGTTGGCTTGGAGCATAAGGCATTTAGAGATAGACTTCCTATGTAAATCCTTTAGGGTTACAACTAGGACTCTTCATGTACCCCCTACCGACCGGATATATAAGGCGGCAGGGTACCCCCCATCGGAGGACAGGTGATACATTAGATTACAATCAATACACAGAACACAGGACATAGGGTTTTTCCTCTCATCGAGAGGGCCCAAACCTGTATAACTTGGTGTCTTATGTAACCATCATAGTTTTTAGTCTCGACGTAGACCTATATATTTACTGCCGATCTCAAGCTTCGACAAGTGGTGTGAGACGAGGTGGGATAATAGTGAAAGAGAAAGAACCCCAACTAAATGCGTCAAGGAATGATAAGCAAAATGATAGTTTATTAAATAATCAAACAAAAGATGAGGTTGTGGACAAAGTGCCAAGGCATTCCACAACTCACATCAAGCACACTCAAATCAAGCCAAGTGAAGGAGTTTATTACATCACACCATCAAAAGCAAAACGATCTAACGCTTGATTATTACAGTCATTATTCATTGGGACAAGGAATCTCCTAGGCACGGGAGCTGGCTTCGTCGGAGACCAAGGGTAAGGAGCTTGTGCGCTTCGGGGAGTTTGCAGTCCAAGTACGGATGCAAGAGGAGTAGAGGTCAATTTGTTCACCCATCTTGACTTGTTGGTCGCTCTTTATATAAGCCTCAGTATCACGCAGCCTTTTCCGAAGAGTGTGGTTCTCCTTTAGTAGGGCCTCCATAGCGTGGCTTAAGTCCACAGTGACTCCCTGAGTCTCGTCCATCTCTCTGGTTCTCACATACCGTTCTATAGGAGCGATGGTGTACTTTTCCGTGCTTGGCTTCTAACAAGGAACATGGGCAAAACTTGTCCTTGCTATACCATGGCGGTGAGTGTGGCAGAGACTAGTGAGAGCTTTCTAGGCAGCGTCATCCACAGCGGCCTCACAAGTAGCCCTGGGCGTGCGGCCACGGTGAGTATATATGACACAGTCGCTGTCGTAGATGTTGACCTCTGCTCTCCATTCATCACGAAAAGGGCGATCCACCTTTTTGAGGAAGTACTGTGGCCTGTTAGTGATGCCAATCCTCTCAAGTAACTTTCGTAGAGTCTTGGAGAAGGTCTCACCCTCTAGTCCAAAAGAGCGGTACTTCTTGGTCTGACGAACGGCTGGGTCCTCATCCTCCTCCTCTGAGCCATCACTATCTTCAGGATCTTCAGGGTCCTCAGGCTCTTCTGGGTCTTCTTCCCCTTGGGGTTCTGTTGACTTTTGCTAAGCCATATTAATAAATCATTCCTGGCACGGGGCCAGAAACGGTTCACTAATATGTCCCAGAGTCAAGTAGGTAAAATCCGCAAGCGCACGGAGAATACCGCTGTAGCATTTCACCCGGAAGTATTCAGGGTATCGTATTTGTTTATCCCAAAGGAAGGGTATGATCAAGAAGCGTTACTAACATATAAGATCATGTTAACAATTAGCAAGGATATCTTAACCAAGACAGGCGGGTACATGATAATAACCGGGTAGTGTGACACACACAGAAGATTCCTACTAAATAAATAAAGTCTAGTGGAGGAAAGACTAGGCTAAGCTACTCCTACTATACATTCCTATACAATTGCATAGCCTAAGTAGAATACATACAGACCCACACTCAGGTTCAGCAGTCAATAATATAGCACTTCAGGCACGGACTTACCCCTGCATCCACAGGCGACTTCCGCCAAGAGCCTACGCACTAGCCTAGCGGGGAGGATTTCAAAGGACGGACAGGGCTGTCACCACCTGCCGCCTACCTCAACGAACCAGTAGACTAACGAATAATTGATGCAAATCAGTCACCCAAATACCATACTTGCATGACCAAAGAGCACTCTGCCCCTCCGTGATTACTATTAACGAGGCAGAGCTACCGTACGAATACGATCACCAAACCCATGCTATACTTTATCAGCTAAAACTAAGCATAGAGACTATAACATATAAACTAGACTATAGTGACGGTATATAACTAGCATGACAATAGTAGTATAATAAATATAAACTACTATCACACAAGTAGACTATACTATCACATATATGGATCACAATATCAAACAAGAAACTCATGACCCAAGCACAACTATATAGAAAAGATATATATATTGATAAGAGCAAAGTCTTACAAAAGGGAAAAGATACAAGAGCCATACCAATTCCAAGTGAAGACTTGGGACTAGAGAGCTCTAGACTCAGCCTAACTCCACTAAAACTCCAAGAACTACTACTAGCAAGAGAGAAATGCTTCTTGTGGTGTGTGTTGAGTGTGAAGGCACACCCTTCTATTTATAGCCTCAATAGGTCGGCAAGGGAGAGTAACCGCCACGGAAGGCATCTCAAACCGTCATCAGGAGTCGCGGAGGAGCCAACACGTGGAAGCCCAGGCGGAGAGGGCGCCCGGCCGGGTCGGCCGACCTGACCAGGTCGGCCGACCTGGGGGTGGCCCCTCCTGGCCTGTGCTTTCTCCAGGTGGCTGTCCTGTGGGCCCTGACGTCGGTTTGCGCGGTATTACAGGGAGTTACGTCGGTTAAGTGCTGAAAATGGGCCCTTCAATCCGTGTGACGTCCATGTGGCACTCTCTGATTGGTCGAAAGTGTGTTTTCTTGCCTTTTGAGGTGTTTCCTTCACATTTCCTCCTGCATGCACAAAGTTCTCCAAGGACAAGTGGAACTATATTATTGTGCTAAAGCATGCGTGTATGAAATGCCAAATTCTCCTTTATTTGAGTATAGTTGACGGTTAAAAATGGTACTTAACAGCCGTCAACAAACTCCCCCAAGCTTACCCTTTGCTCGTCCCGAAGCAAAGATAAACTTAAGTTGTTGATCAGGAGTTGCTACAATGTCCTACTCCTCAATAATACTATGCGCATAACAAAGTACTCTTCCTAGAATTAAATATGTTGGCACATAACTTTACCCATTTACCTCGATCCATGGGGCTTTTACACCTCATTGTCTTGGGCGGTTGAGAGATAGAACAATTGCAGGGCACCAATCACTTGCTCTAGATTCCGCTATGTTATTCCGGAGGTTTTCAAAAGATTTTGAAAATAAAAACCAAGTTCCTCAAATGATTCTCTCGGATCACTCAATATATGTATGATTCCTCACCAAGGCAAAGTGTTGCCTATAATCACCTACTTCTAAATAAGGCTTTATGTGGAGCTCAAGGTAGGGATATATGAGGCACTCATGTTCACATAATATTGCTATGTCAAAAGACCAGATCCAAGAAAAACATCAATTCAAACAATCTTGATCAAGATGTGCAAGTGTGTGGGAGAACGGAGGAATGGTGGATGGGAAGAAATAACTCCTTTTTGAATTTTTCTTCTCTCTTTTGGAGTTTCTAGGCTATGGCTATCTTTTGCTTGCTCTCTTTTTTGAGCATTTTTTTTTCTTTTCTTTTTGCATAGCCATAGTCCTAGTTTGCAATGAATACTTTGAGAGAGGAATTTTGTAATGGATATATGGAGTGTTTCTTTGGATGGATGGATGGATAGTGACTTTCTTCTGGTGTAGAAGAATAGCTCACGGTGGATATGGTGGATATGGTGGATGCTATCTTCTTGATTTAGAAGGATAGCTCATGGCGGTGGATGTGTGTATATGATCTTGATCAAGAAAGCATGAAAAGAGTTCTACTAGGGTCACATCAATTTTGACTAAGCTCAATGTGAAACAAGCAGCATATGTGTAAAGGTTTTCAAATGTAAACACTACATATGGCTGTGGTGGGAATTTCATCATTGAGGAACTAATCAATTTGTCATTTTGAAAAATAAAACTCCGAAATTCAAGCTTTACGTTGAGCAAGATCATAGCAGCCCTATCTATCATATCATACCTCTCAACAACTTAGAACTAGAGAATGCATATGCTACCCACAAGATTCAAGTTCAAGGCAAGATTTACCAACAAACCTAACTCTTGAGAGAGTACTAAGTTGTAAACTAGCATTAGAGAGGAATAAAGGACAGAGCAACTATTCATCATCTCAACATAGGAAAATTATACACATTCATACCGCGCATGAAAAAGGGAAATATTTTTGTTCTTTTTATGTTTTGCAAATTTTTATGGATTTTCAGATTTAGCAAATGCAAGAAATAAAGGGAAGGGGAAAGATACAAGTTACCGTGAGAAGGGGGGTCCTCCCCCAAGCTTGTTCTTGCTCATATCTGCTGGTTCGGGTCGTAGCCTTGGGAGCGGAAGAAGGCATCCCAATTGTTCTGATTCTGAGCCATCATCGCGTTCAGCTGGCGGAATTGGTTATCGCTGAAATTCTGCCATTGCTGGGTGTCGGTGACATGTTGCGTGAGAGTTTGTTGCATGCTCTCGGTGCGCAAATCAATGTCGTTCACCCTCCTTGTCAACTCAGCCATCCCATAGTTGAGTTCACGGAACCCACGGGATGAGAATGACCGAGTGGCAAAGGATGGCGGTCCGCTTGAACTTGATGACGTCTGCATGGGGTAATCGTACTGAGATTCCCATGCTCCGGCCTGCCATGTTGATGCACCCGCCTCGTCCTGTGGCGGGGGCTGCTCCCATACCGGATCTCCGGTCGGAGTGTGAAACTCCGGTGTAGGCTCCATATGCCTACGGGAACGTGTCGGTCGCCCTGAAACACTATGCCTGCGAACTTCTCCCACTGGCTCAAGTGGGAGGGTTAGTGCCCGATAGTGATACAAACGAAGACCCGGGTTAGGTAACGGGAATTCATTTGTATACCCGGGAAAGTGATAGATCAAGGTATTATTTGGACCATGTTTCAAAGTATGTCCTTGCACAAAATAGTCCTCGTCTAGAAATTCTCTATCTACCGTCAAATATTCAACATGAACATTCTCAAGCAGACCACACTTCTGCGCAATGCGAGTAACTAAAGAGGTGCACTCAATTGGTCCTGTCAACTTTATATTGTCTAACCATTGATCAATCATGCATTCCGCGGGTGACACCCTAATTTTCTTAACCATGGCATAAAGTATTTTCAATTCATCTTGCCGGACAACCCTAATGTCACCTCGAGGAAACAAGGTCATAGCCAACCACACATGCATAAATCTAAGTGTAGGATTATGGATGGCACTTGTTCTAGGCTTGGGACCCCACTCGTTTCCGGAAATCTTTTTCCAAAAACTTTCTTTATGGAACCCCTTTAGCGCTTTATCTAAGTCTAGCCTACATTTAGGATTTAGACCTAGCATAGCATGAAGATCACCCCATGTGACCAAGCGCTTTTGCCCAAACAAGCGAAAAGAAATGCCTTCATCATACTTTCTAAGGGTGCATAAAAACTGCATAGTAAGCAAACGAGAACCCGGCTCATCTACTTCTACGAAATTTAGCCAACCCATAGTGCGAAAAATAGAGGCAAATTCTTCTCTCATACCTATTTTCTCGAGGAAGTCCGGATCGAAGCGTCGGGTGTGGGCGAATGGCCGTTCTCTCATGAGCGCAATGGCTTGGCCCTCGCGGTCATCCTTGATGTCGAGATGCTCCTCGGTGATGAGCAAGGCCGGCCTTTCCTCCGGAATTTCAGCTTCGGGGTCACCATGCCCCGGACTTGGTGTGAGCTCGACGGAGGATGCTTGACTCGTGCTTGCACGAGTGCTTTTTCTCCGCTTGATTCCGGCGACTTGCTTCATTCGTTTGAACATGGCTGCACACAAGAACAAACACAAGACAAGAACAAAAACAAGATCGAACAAGTGTTCGGGTGAGCGTTAGTGAAAACGACAAACCCGAGCTTCTCCGAAATTGGTTTTCTTCTCACAACAACTTGCAAATGCACTAAAATAGAGGGGAAATATTTTTTTGGGTTTTTGGGGCTGTAGTAAAGTTGAGGAACACGAAATTTTGGGAGAGCAACAAGTGAGCAAAGGAGGGGAGTCAAAGATGAGCTTGGAATGGTGAAGCTCCTCCTCCTGGGCGGTTTTTATAGCAAGATGGCCGTTAGAAAGGGATAGAGCAACGGCCATATAGCCGTTTGGAGAAAGGAGCACAGGAAAAGGTGGGGCCAGGGAGTCGGCCGACCTCACCAGGTCGGCCGACCTGGCAGGTGGGCCCCCTGGCAGCCCCCTTTTTCCTATGTGTTCCCCAACGACTAGGGGATTTGTCCCCTGCTGCCTTTTTGCTCAAAAAGCTCGACAAAAAATCTTTTCAAAATGGAAAGCCCAAAAACCTATTTTCTAAATTTTCAGAAATGCAAATGAGTTTTGAAAAATTTCAAGGTGGCCGGAAAAATTCAAAAATGCAAAAATACAGTGGTCGGAAAAAATCAAAATGTGGTGGAAAGCAAATATGCAATTAAAAGAGCAAATATGGATAACTACCGGTTTAACCTCCCGGCGAGGACTCACCTTTTAAAGTCCGACGAGCGGGACTTTTCTCCGGCGTTCAGCTCGATGAAGCGTTGTCCGGTCCCGGAGATGAAGACACGGATGATGCTTCTTGTTTCACTCGCCACACCTTCTTGGTCTTTGTTGCGGCCGGTGGCTTCTCGGGCTTCGGAGGCTGCGGTTTTGCAGGCTTCACAGCCTGTTTCTTTGCAGACCTCGAAGGTTGCTGCCTTGTGGACTTCGGAGGCTGTTGCTTAATGTGTGACCTTTGCCCCCTTGCCTTCATCAGTTGTTGCTGTGCAACCTTTTCCTTCTCAAGGAAGTTCTTCATGAATGTGATGAGGCTGTCCTTCTTTGGCGGAGTGACCTCCACTTCCTTGATGTTGCTTGGGTTCGGCCCGTACTTGATACGGATCATGTTGCACTATTCTTTCCGTGGCCGAAAGTCAAACTTCTCCTCCTTGCCATTGATGTGGAAGCGGATTTCTCCGGCTCCTACATCGATGCGAGCATCCGCAGTGCTGAGAAATGGGCGTCCCAGGATGAGCGGTGTGCTCTTCCCGACGTCCATGTCAAGCACTACGAAGTCGACGGGGATGAAGCAATCCCGGATTTTCACCGGAATATCTTCGGCGATCCCTGCCGGATAGCGGACCGTTGAATCGGCCAGCTACAGCTGCATCGGCGTGGGGGATAGTGTGGTGTAGTTGAGCTTGTCGAAGACATCCTTCGGCATGACGCTCACACTTGCCCCAAGATCACATAAGGCATGGTCGAAGTTCTGTGTCCCGATCGAGCAGGTGATCGTGGGACACCCCGGATCTTTCTTCTTCTCAGGAAGCCGGTTGAGTATAGCAGCGCTACACTCTTCCGTTAGCTTGACAATTTCTGTGGTCGGTAGTGGGCGCTTGTTGCTGATAAGATCCTTGAGGTAGCGAGCGTACGTGGGTACTTGTATCGCATCCAGCAAGGGCACGTTGATGTGCAGCTTCTGGATCACCTCAACGAAGCGTGTGAACTGCTCGTCCACGGTGGGCTTCCTTCTTCTTTCAAGAAACGGCATGAGGTTCGTGTCATAGAACTCATGTGGGGCCGTTTTCCTGGGTGGCAGTTCTTCTTCTTCTGCCGGCTTCTCAGCTGATGTGTCCTTTCCTGCATGGTTAGGGTATGGCGGATCCCGAGTGGACTTACCTCCTCTCGTGGTAACCGCATTAACATTTTCTAAGGGGGTCTCGGGTTGCCCCGGGATTTTCCCCGACTCAGCAGTAGGAACAGCAGCAGCTAACTGAGCTAATTGGGTTTCTATCATTTTATTAAAGCTCAGCTGATTCTTGAGAGCAGAGGAAACACCCTCTATCTTAGTGTGGATGCTCTCAAGAGTCCTATCAGTGGTGGCAAGCTTTTTACTGATGTTATCATTAACCTTAGCTTGACCAAGCACAAGATCTTTCAAGGAGGGCTGATTATAACCGGAATTAAAACTAGAGAAGTTGCCAGAGTTACCTCCTTGGTAGTTGGGACGTGGTGGACCCCAACTTTGACCTCCTTGTGGACGGTAGCCGTTGTTGTTGTTGTTGCCCATGAACATTGCGTCCTCACGGGTCTCAGGGCAGTCATTGCCCGAGTGTCCCGTGTTGCCACAGACCTCGCAAGTCATATGAGCGTCTAGGGCTTTCACTTCTCCATTGGCTTGTTCGTCCATCTTCTTCATGAGAAGGTCAATCTTGGCGGCGAGCATGTCAACCTCCTTGACGGAGTGCATGCCTCGCTGGCGAGGTTGGAGGCGCTCTTCATTCCAACCTTGGTTGGACACCATCTTCTCGATCAAATCTTTTGCCTTGCTCACAGTGAGCGAGAAGAAGGCTCCACCAGCAGCAGCGTCGAGGTGGTCGCGGGCCGACGGAGTAAGCCCGTTGTAGAAGTTCTGGATGATCAGCCAATCATCCATCCCGTGGTGGGGACATGCCAGGATGTACTCCTGGAGCCTCTCCCATGCCTCAGGAATCGACTCCTTCGACTCCTGCTGGAAGCTTGAGATCTTTCCGCGGAGGGCATTGGTCTTGCCCAGCGGGAAGAACTTTGCAAGGAACGCAGCTGAACACTTCTCCCAAGTGTTCACAGCTTCAGGGTTTGCGTAGAACCACTGTCTCGCTCTCCCAAGGAGAGAGAACAGGAACAGTCGAAGGCGAACAGCGTCGGGGGTGACGTCCTTCATTTTGAACGTGTTGCAAATCTCCAGGAATTGCTGGAGATGAGCACTAGCGTCCTCATTGGCTTTCCCACAGAATGGGCTAGCCTGCACCATGGTGATGAGACCGGTCTTGATCTCGAAGTTCGCATCTCCCACATTGCCAGCTGGTCCCGTAGGGATGTTGGCAGCGGAGGGAGCGGAGAACTCACGGAGGGTCTTGTCGGCCATTTGCTCAGAGCTTGATGGTGCGGGAATGACAGGTTCGATTGGCCGAGTCTCCTTACGAGGAGGGGTGAGCCTAGCTCGTGTCCTTCTCAGGAGTGACTCAGGATCTTCAGTGAAGTTTGTCGGCAAGTCAAAACCAGTCATACACTACCCTGTTTTCATACAAAATGCAGAAAACAAAGCAAGGTTAGCCTGCCTAGGAGATAGCCTTAATAATTGCAACACTACTATATACATTAGTAATTTTTCTTAAATCATACGCCTTCCCCGGCAACGGCGCCAGAAATGCTTGTTGACTTTTGCTAAGCCATATTAATAAATCATTCCCGGCACGGGGCCAGAAATGGTTCACTAATATGTCCCAGAGTCAAGTAGGTAAAATCCGCAAGCGCACGGAGAATACCGCTGTAGCATTTCACCCGGAAGTATTCAGGGTATCGTATTTGTTTATCCCAAAGGAAGGGTATGATCAAGAAGCGTTACTAACATATAAGATCATGTTAACAATTAGCAAGGATATCTTAACCAAGACAGGCGGGTACATGATAATAACCGGGTAGTGTGACACACACAGAAGATTCCTACTAAATAAATAAAGTCTAGTGGAGGAAAGACTAGGCTAAGCTACTCCTACTATACATTCCTATACAGTTGCATAGCCTAAGTAGAATACATACAGACCCACACTCAGGTTCAGCAGTCAATAATATAGCACTTCAGGCACGGACTTACCCCTGCATCCACAGGCGACTTCCGCCAAGAGCCTACGCACTAGCCTAGCGGGGAGGATTTCAAAGGACGGACAGGGCTGTCACCACCTGCCGCCTACCTCAACGAACCAGTAGACTAACGAATAATTGATGCAAATCAGTCACCCAAATACCATACTTGCATGACCAAAGAGCACTCTGCCCCTCCGTGATTACTATTAACGAGGCAGAGCTACCGTACGAATACGATCACCAAACCCATGCTATACTTTATCAGCTAAAACTAAGCATAGAGACTATAACATATAAACTAGACTATAGTGACGGTATATAACTAGCATGACAATAGTAGTATAATAAATATAAACTACTATCACACAAGTAGATTATACTATCACATATATGGATCACAATATCAAACAAGAAACTCATGACCCAAGCACAACTATATAGAAAAGATATATATATTGATAAGAGCAAAGTCTTACAAAAGGGAAAAGATACAAGAGCCATACCAATTCCAAGTGAAGACTTGGGACTAGAGAGCTCTAGACTCAGCCTAACTCCACTAAAACTCCAAGAACTACTACTAGCAAGAGAGAAATGCTTCTTGTGGTGTGTGTTGAGTGTGAAGGCACACCCTTCTATTTATAGCCTCAATAGGTCGGCAAGGGAGAGTAACCGCCACGGAAGGCATCTCAAACCGTCATCAGGAGTCGCGGAGGAGCCAACACGTGGAAGCCCAGGCGGAGAGGGCGCCCGGCCGGGTCGGCCGACCTGACCAGGTCGGCCGACCTGGGGGTGGCCCCTCCTGGCCTGTGCTTTCTCCAGGTGGCTGTCCTGTGGGCCCTGACGTCGGTTTGCGCGGTATTACAGGGAGTTACGTCGGTTAAGTGCTGAAAATGGGCCCTTCAATCCGTGTGACGTCCATGTGGCACTCTCTGATTGGTCGAAAGTGTGTTTTCTTGCCTTTTGAGGTGTTTCCTTCACATTTCCTCCTGCATGCACAAAGTTCTCCAAGTACAAGTGGAACTATATTATTGTGCTAAAGCATGCGTGTATGAAATGCCAAATTCTCCTTTATTTGAGTATAGTTGACGGTTAAAAATGGTACTTAACAGCCGTCAACAGGTTCCTCTGAGTTCTCTTGTCGCTCCTGTTCTTCAGGCTCTTCCTCTTCATGTTTCTTAGGATCTTCTTCCTCTATGGGATCTTCCTGCGGTGCCTCTGGAAGCCTTCTCACGCTCGGGCTGGGTGACCTCCTCACTTGCTTCCTTCCGAACACGCCTAGGGGCAAGGCATCCACACTGACATCTAGACATAGCCTTACGAGCGGTCAGCTTGGTACGGGCCATCTACATTTTGGAAATAACAAGGGGTGAGTAAGCAATGGTTAAAAGAAATCTAAAAATAAACAAAAGCAAGAATAAGAAAACAATAAGGATTAATATTTTGTTAAAATAGTTTGTATAGATGTAAAACAAAATAGGGTCCCTAAATGCGTCCATGGCTAACTAGGCTGACGTCCTACAATCGATATGGCTCTGATACCACTTCTGTCACACCCATTTTAAGAAGTAAAAACGGGTGCAGCCGTACGTGTGCCCTGGATCAAATTACACACACATATGGTACATCATTAATGGTAAACAGAATAAATATCCATATCCTTTATTACATCGTATCTTTATTACAAAAGGACCCATAGGTCTAAAAGAAAAGTACTTCAATGCAGCGTAAATAACTAGCGTAGACGTTCCCAAGACTCCACAGGCACCAACTGGTGGACCATCGCCTAGTACTCGCCTCCATCATCTTCATAGTGGTTCCATTCCTCTCCTGTGGCTGAGCAGCAATATGGTATAGCAAGGGTGAGTACGGGTCGTACTCAGCAAGTGGGAGAAAAGATGACATGAGGCTAAGACAAGGAAGGCTTTTAAAGGGGTTTATTGCATGATCTTTTGATGTCCTATGCGACCTAATTACTAAGTGGGGTCACCCCATCCCTCAAATCCATATGGTACTACTTAATCCAAGTCCAAACCATACCCAATTAATCTTGTGAGGATCCATGCCGCTCTTGACCGTGAGCACGGTTGTCATGATAGTTTTCTCTCTCTGTAGAGATTGTACACATTCCCCACGAGAAGCGATTTCATCCCCTGTTTATAGGTGACTAACTCTCCATCTTGGCATGCCGGCCAAGCACTTGCACATTTCCCATGGTGTGCGGCCAGGAGATCACTTCAAGGCATTTCAACGGCTTTCTCCAACTTGTACGTGCCCACTGAGGTTTCACCAATCGAGAAGTAAACCCTTTACCTGAGAGGCCCCCTCTTGAGCCAAATGGTTTTAGGACCCTGTCCCTTAACCACACCTCCCCTTGGGACTACCAGTGAACCCCTGCATAGTCCCTCCGTCTTCACACGCACCAGCTGGTCTCCACCGTATACTACGCCAGACCGCGCCCATAACTTGGCTCGTGGTTGTACGGTTCACATAGGTTGCCGCTCCAAGAACCGGTTATTAATGTGATTTAGGTGATAAACAAAGCAGGGGACTACCGGTGAACCCCTGCATAGTCCCCGGACTGCCGGTAAACCCCTGCACAACCCCCATATCGATCACCCAAAACTTAAATCCTAGGCCATGTTGCTAACATAGTTTACCATTCCAATTATAAAGTGACATAATTCATTAATCAGGATTTATTTAAGCATTGTCTACCCATAATCAACCAATCAACTAGTTCAAGGCGACAAGGAAAAGGATAAAGCAATACTATCAAAACCCTAACAATAGGTACCCATTTATTTGACAAGCATGCAGCTCTAAAATAATATTCATAATAGGTACAAGATGCATCAAGGACACTTGCCTTCATCCTAAGCGTGGGGTTGGTCAAACGCTTCAAACTCCTGCTCTTGGAGGTCCTCGTATGATGCTCCTTGCGTATAATCGTCTTCACGCAAAATAGTACCAACACAAGCAATACATACAAAATCAATACACAACCATGCAATAGTGAAAAATGATATGTGAATGCATTGAATGCAAAGATTATGCATCGATGAGAAATTTGACGCAAGAATCACCTAATTCGGAGTTACGAGTAAAAAGTTATGCCTAGTTGAAGTTTTAGGGTTAAAATAGTAAAAACAGGCTAGTTGGAGGGCTGAAAAGGTAATTTTCAGAAACTACAGGGAGTCAACTGCAAAATAGCAGGGCCTAAATAACTTAATAAAGTTTCTAGGGGCAAAGATGTAATTTATAACAAATTCAGGGGCTAAGGTGTAAAAAGACAAGACTAAAATATAAATAAAAATAAGTCTAGGGGTGTTTTTGTAAAATTATAGGGCCAAAATAATAATTCTACTAAAGCACAGGGGTGTTTCTATTAAAATACAATGCTGAAATAATTTTTATGAAGTTCAAGGGCTTAAACACAATTTTCTAAAGCTTCTGGACAAAAATAGGGGCATAAATCTAATTTACACTAAACACAAGGGCCTAAATGCAAAAAGCTAACATTAACCAGGAATTAATTAAATTATTTTAGAACTAAAAATCCCGTGGACCGTGTCTATGGTCATGTGGACCCACGGTCCACTGGTCCACGGTGGACCGATTACATAACTCGAATGGGTATGTAATCTGACGCGTTGGATCAAGATCCAATGGCCAGGATTAAAATAGAGGGGGAGGCGGGGGCTGCCGGCGGCTAGCGTGGCGGCGCGTGGCAGAGCTCACCGAAGCTCGCCGGAATCGGAGCTCCGGTGGTTGGAGCTCGGCCGGGAGGGGACCAGAGGGGGAAGGAGGACACGGGGATCTCACCGAGGGGGATCACGACGAGGAATAGAGGGTCGAGGATGGCTCGCGGTGACGATCAGCGGCTCAGGCTCGTGTTCGACGTCGAGGAGGGTTGAGCGACGACGAGAAGTAGCCGAGATCAACTCACGACGGTCCTCGAGCGCTTTAGATGCGCGGCAATGGGTCAAGTCGGATCGGGAGGCGTCGGACAAGAGGAATCGTGGCGGCGGTGGAGCTCTTCCGGTGGTGATGGAGAACTTGCACACGGCGGCACTGGAGCGAATGAGAGAGGGGGAGAACTCGGGCATGGTGAAGATGGGTTCTAGGGGGGCGATGTCTCTGGTTTTATAGAGGGGGAGGGGTTAGGGTCGCCGGAATTCCACCGGGGGCCGAGGCCGAGAGTCTCACCGCTTTCCAAAATTTGGAGCCGGCGGCAGGGGAGGAATAGGGGAAAGTGGTGGCCGGGGATCGTGGCAGCGCGGGGTTCTCACACACGATGTCGGGGGGATCGGGGCGAGCGCGCGCCGGTGCGGATTTGAACGGGAAGAGCAGAGGAGGAAAGGGGGCGAGATTCACGGCTGAGGGTTGGGGATGACAGGCGGGCCCCGTGTGTCAGCGAGAGGAGAGGGTGGGGAGGAAGGCGGTTTTCGACCGGGCGCCTTCTGAGCGGGGGAAGCAGGCGGTTGGGTTGGTGGGGTGCGGCATGGGCCGGCTAGGTGTTGACGGTCCTTAAATGCTAAATCCAACCATCAAATCCTTGCATAAACAAAATAAAAGGAATAAACAAAATAGTGATAGCAGTTTATTATTAACCATTTCCACAAGTTTTGGTGAGACATGTGTTTGTAGGTATAAAAGAGCCAAAATATCCAAAAAAAAACATGAGGAAACGCCTCGTCGGCTGATACGGCCATAAAACAGCCGACCGACAGGGTCATATCAGGCTGAAATCAGGGCCGGCAGGGTCGTGATGGCTGAAATTAGAACTCAGCCGACAGGGTCATATCTGGCCGAAATCACCCACCCGGCAGGTTAAAACAGAGTCTCATTAGGCTGAACCATCCGACCCAGCCGACCCAGAAAACACTCCACCATGAGGCCGTTTTCCATCCCCGGACGAAGAAGGGTAAAAAGTGAAGAAGTAAAGGAGGCATCCACGTGGCACAACTTGGACAAGTGAAAACATGGCCCGGAGGGGGTCGGCACCAAAAATGGGCCGTCGGCTGGCCTACCAGGCCACCCGACCTAAGAATTTCCTCCCGGGGTGTCCAGCCCACTCGACCCATCATGCCAACCAACGCCAAGTGGATAAGGCAGTTGAAAACCAACTCAACAACCGTCATCCGGACCAAATCTGAGACGTCCAAAGAAAGTTAAGCATAAACCGACCTCATCCAACAGCCGCCCGGCCTGGGTTGCCGCCCGGCATGCCCGGGCGCCCGGCGTGGCCCGCAGCCCGGCGGGGGAACATTTGCCCACCGACCCTCCTTCACCTACAAATACCCGCCAGCACTTTGCCACCTATAAATAGAGGGGAAATTCGGTAGAAAAGGGAACACACTAGAAGAAGAGTATAGAGCTCCACTTCAAAAGGCTTTAGCACTGCCAAAGTGCTTAGAAAATAGGGAGAGAGTGAGGGAGAGTTCGGGGAAGCATCGGGCTTGTCGGCGATCTTCCCCACGCTTGTACCTTGACGGATGCTTTATTTTTCAAGTAAGTGTTCGTGTTTCCTCTTTGGTATTTAAGTTTCTTATTTAAGTAAGTTCTTTCCTTTATTCCTTACGGGATCATCGCTCTATTTAATTAGAGTATCTTAGTCTTCTATAAGCGTTGATCCGAGACCAGGATAGTAATTGATAGCGTAGACATGGTGTCTAGGCTAGAGGTTAACTTTGTTTGCCGCGTGCCCCACGTTTTGTTAGAGGTAGTCGGTAGGTGGTGACAGTCCTATCCGGCCTTAGTAATCTTCCACGTTTGGGTACGTCGTAGAGCTGTTGACCGGAGTCACCTGTGGATGCAGAGGTAAGCCGTGCCCAAAGTAAGCAGTAGAGACCGAACCAATCTTATTATAGGATCCTTAACCATTAGGAATCCTCTCTACCCTTTGCCTACCATATCTTGTTTTCCTTGGATGGATTAGTTAGAGGATCGATACACACACATTCCCTGTGATTCGATAACCTGGAATACTCCTAGGTGAAGTGCTACATTGATATTCGTGTGCTTGTGGATTTATCTGTGAACGTAGGAAATATGAACAAGCATTTCTGGCGCCGTTGCCGGGGATAGTAATATTTCTGGTTGCGACGTTAAGAAGTGTCAACACTGGGCCGAAGGGGAAGAGTGGGGGGAAAGGAGAGAGGGTTCCGGGGTGGGCCAGAATGGTGGGTTTCGGCCCACTGTTCTGGTTTCTCTCTTTTCTTTTCTTTCTCAATTCTTTTCCTCTCTAATCTTTTTCTAAATTCTAATTATAATCTTCCTGGTAATTAATTTAGTAATTAAACTAAATGCACAATGCAAGAAAAAGCTACATGGCAATGACATGATATGCAAAGGCAATAAGTTAATTAATTATTTTAGAAAATAATTTGCACTAGGCTATTTTATTAATTGCTTAATGCTAAAAATTGGCATTTTTAGAAATTGTGAAAAGTAGGGTGTTACACCTTTCTCAAAAGCATCTTCACTGCTTGTTGTTTTAATGCCAAGGAAAATTGGGAGAACAAGAAATGAATCAAGAAGCATGGTTGCCGTTACAAGAGGGACCAACGAGCACAAGGTCGTGAGGTGTCCATGGATGGCTCCGAGTGTGAGCCCGATGGTGAGCCACCTGTCTTTGAGGATCCCTTTGCAGCCTATGATTGGGATAATGTGTCTGCTAGGCCTTACATAGCTGTTCCTGGACCTTCCAGTGCTCCTCCTCCACCAGCTCATGAAGATGAAGGAGATGATGAAGAAGATGACGAGAGCACCGTCGACGATGAGTAATTCCTTTTCTTAGCTCCTCCTCCTTTTATTCTTTTTGGTGGCTTGATGCCAAAGGGGGAGAGATGTGTAGGAAAAGGATATTGAAAAAAAGTGTCTCTTTTGTAATAAGCTAGTAGTGAACCCATGGACAAGTTTATATCTTTCTATTTGCTTTGTGTGTGAAAACTATTTGTGAACCCTTATTGTAATAACCTTATTGATTTATGGTATTGTGTGGTAGTTTCTTTGTTGCCCCTTGCTCTTGTTAAGTGGATCTTTGATTCTTTGCTATCACATTGTTGCACACTTGTACACTTTGTTAGGGAACCCACTCATTACAAAATATAGGGGGAGCGCCTTCACATGTGCTTGTGAATCATGCATATCTTTTGGGGGAGCCTCTCTATATTTTGTTGTTGTTTCTCTTGATTATATTTCTATATCCTTTTAATCTATTGTCATCAACCACCAAAAAGGGGGAGATTGAAGATGCATCTAGGTTCCCTAGTGGGTTTTGGTGATTAATGACATAAGATTAAAATTGTGCTAACATGTTAATGAAGCAAATGTGTGGATTCTCAAGAGAAAATTTAGTTGTCCACTCTTGTAAGAAAAGTCTATCCCTCAATGAAAGACAAAAGGAAAAGGACTCCTAGTGCTTCAAGTTTAGCTTTTGCTAATTTATTTTGAGTCATAGGTATGCCAAACTATTAAGAGCGGTAAAACTTACCTTGCTTTTAAGGGAATTCATGTGCTCAAGCCAACCTATAAGTTCTTTGAAACATTAGCCAAAGAACCAGCTTTTTCTAAGCCAAATAGAGAGTGACAGAAGTTCTGTGATCCTCTTCACGGAAGTTCCATCAGCAACAGACTCCTTCCTTCAGCCAACACGAGAGTGATGGAAGTTTCATCGTTCTCTGATGGAAGTTCCATCACTAGAATTTCCATGGCTCTCACGGAAGTTCTGTGAGCTCTCATTTCTTATCAACCCGAGAGTGACGGAAGTTTTGTCACCCCTTGAAGGAAGTTCCGTCATGGCATCTGCTTTGTTTCCAGGCTCGCGCAACGGCTATTTTTGAAATGATGGAAGTTCCATGGGCTCTCATGGAAGTTTCGTCAGACTCAGAAAACCCTCCAACTGTTAGTTTTTGAGAGAGCTTTATAATAATCTACCCCTTCCCCCGTGGGACGGGTTGGACACTTTGGCATTTCACTCATTCTGCAGCTAGAGCTCTCCCCTCTCATTCCTAGACTTCTTCTTCGGATTCCAAGCAAAGTGAGAGAGATCCAACCACAAAAAGATTGAATCCATCGACTCAAAAGCTTGAGCACATCTTTCCCTGCCCAAACAAGATTTGATTTGCTTGTTACTCTTGGAGACTTGGTCTCCTAGACGGCTATGTCTCCCTTGAGCTCCCAACTTGTTGTGGTGAGTCGATAGCAATCCTTTGCTTTGTGGTTTCCCTTTGGGTGCCAAATGCACGGGCCACTCAGCAGCTCATCTATGGACGGTTGGTTTGTTCGAGGGTTCTTCTGAAGTTAGTCCACCGTGTGAACCACGTTGTCAGACTGCCTCTTCTTGTCCTTCTAGGAGGACTCGGGCTTCTTCGACCGCTTCTCCTTGCCTTTTCCCCATATGTCATCTAATGCCGACTCACCAGATACGAACTTGTCAGCGATCTCGAAGCACTCTTGAGCGGTCAGCTTGAGGTTATGATTCCTCCGACCGATCTCTCGAACCAAATCATCGCTGTGGATCCCTTCTTGGAAGGCAGCAATAATTTGTTGGTCCGAGACATTGGGGATCTCAGTCTTCTTAGCGCAAAATCGATTAATGTAGTCATGAAGAGGTTCATCAGTCTTCTGCTTGATTCGAGTGAGGTCGAAGTGATTGCCCGATCGATTGCAGGTAGCTTGGAAGCTTTTTATGAGCTTCTTGTTGAGGTCTCCCCAAGACGTGATTGACTCCTCTGGAAGAGATGTGAGCCATATCCGAATGGCTGGATCCAGGCAGACCGGAAGGTAATTAGCCATTACGTAGGAATCACCTCTAGCCGATCGAATCGCCATGCTATAGAGCTGCATCCACTCTCGGGGGTTGGTCTGACCATCATATTTTCTGATGGGGACCGACTTGAATCCTTTTAGCCATCGAGCTAAGCGAAGCCTAGGGATGTAAGCTTTGATGCCATCAATCTCGTTGTTGGTAGGCGTCGGCGACCGCCTATGCTAATCTAGAGACGGAGTTGGACGGCAGCCGTGTCGCGGACCAACATCATTGTCATGACGACATCGCCGATGGTCATTATCAACATTATCGCGCCGATCCCGATCATCATCGCGGTTGTCTCTTCACTACTACTGAACATACATATAGTAACACATGCTTGTAACACTTGGACATTGATGTTACAATAAATTTTGTAGGAACATAAAATTATGTGTTATAATTAACTTTATAACACATAGTTTTCATTTTTAAAAAATATGTGGCAAGAAAGTATTTTAGTAACAAAAAACTAATGTTACAGTAAAAATATTACAAATATTACGATTTTTGTAACATATCTTGTACAAGTGTTACAAGAAAAATCTTATTGTAACATAAAATAGTGTTACAACAAAAATGTTACAGTGTTAGAGCCTCGTAATCTCTTGTCCTACAGCTTCACTAATGCATTTAATTTTTGATCTTCTAGCAGCGTTAGCTCCGGATGCAAAACATTTCTCAAATCATGTGATAGTGACTTTATCATTGGGATAAAACTTCATACTCTCTAATTGTTATAAAATGACTATATGCTGCTCATCTTAATCAAAATTCTATCTTTGAAAGTGTCACAAGCTTGGAAACTAAGCACCTATATATTTTTTATGAATAATATTTTATTTTGCATTACAAGTTATTTCTGTTTGGTACTACATAAGCAACATATGCTTTGATGGCAAGCAACTGAACATCAATATCATGTACATTCACATGTCAAGTAACATTATTAGAATTCTTTTAACAACAGTAAAATGATTCAATATTTAGTACAACCAAACAAAAATATTGTAACAAACTATTTTAAGTAGTAACACATATATGTGTTACAATAGACATTAGTTGTCCTCCATCATGTTTTAAATTCTATGTTTACAAATCATAGTCACAATTGTGTCTTAGCCCGACTGGTGTTGCCATCAATCTTGAAGTATGCAACCAGAGATCGATTCCTAATGCAAGACATTTCTTACATTTAATGCTATTTTTAATACCACAAGTCTAACACTTTTGTTGAGTAGTAACACATATATGTCTTAGAATAAGTTTTATCTGTATCATTTTTTATTACAAATAGTAACACATATATGTGTTGCAATAGAATTTACTTGTTCCACATTATCTCACAATTAGGAACACATAGATGTGTTGCTATAAAACATGCTCTAGTAACAGCACAACCTAGATCACTTATTAAATGTGTTACTATAGCTCTCAGTAACATTTTTTTTCTACATCTAGTAACACATAAAAGTGTTGCTACAAGGCTGACCTGACGTAGCGCTTGGAGGTGGATGTTTTGGCCCCGGTGATGTTATTCTAAGGAGTGTGGTAGACCTTGACGCCATCCACTTTGATGTCTGGACTGAGATCTAGTCGGCGTGCGTTGCATGAACCGCACGACCCTCTTGGTCGACGGCGGTGACCGACCGATAAGTCATCAACTGGAGGGTTTTCCTCCTGTTGACCTCCTTCGGCTAGTTGATTCGGGTGGCCATCGACGGGTTTACCTTCTTATTCACCGTCTTTGTCACCATCTTGGTCTCCATCCACGGGATCTGCTACATCCACCATATTGACAGTATGGGGATATGGGTAAGCGGATTCGACCGAGTCCTCATCAAAAGACCGATCTGATTCTGAATCATTCCTGAAGGAAGGACCTTCTTCCTCAGATCCGAGTGGAACCAATGCGGGGATCATGCCAGACAAACTCAGTGATCGCACCATGGAGATGGTTGTGGTCGAGTCAGATCTGTGGTTTTCCAGACCTAGGGCTCTGTTGTCGCCGACTGTGAAGTCGAGCGATCCAAAGGAGTTGTTAAAGTCCGGCGAGTACTGAATGATGGGAATTTCAGCCATCGTAGTCGACGGAGAATCCCGACAAGCCTTGTCCCCTACCTGGCACGCCAACTGTCAAAACTTGAGATCGGCAGTAAATATATAGGGCTACGTTGACACTAAGAACTACGATGGTAACACAAGATGCCGAGTTATACAGGTTCAGGCCCTCTCGATGAGAGTAAAAACCCTACGTCCTGTGTTCTATGTACTATATTGATGTTGTGGAAAACTTGTCTACTGTCCCTCGATGGGGGGTACCCTGTCGCCTTATATATCCGGTAGACAGGGGGGTACATGAAGAGTCCTAGTCGTAACCCTTTAGGATTTACATAGAAAGTTTATCTCTACATGCCTTGTGCTCCAAGCTGAGTCGGTCGGCTTCCTTGTTGATGAAGTACCCGATCGGCCACCGACTTAGTCTTGTATGAGGATACCCGTAAAGCAAGTATCCCATAGCGTCCAACTTCGAGCCTTTCTTTTGCAAGTTGATCTTCTAGATCCACGGCCTTTGCACAATGTCTCTCCATAAGCTGTAACAGCTTGCTCTTGCTAGACATATGGGATTTTAAGGCCTGCAACATCACTACGATGAAGATGTGTTGCTGGGTATATTTGATTAATTTTTTCCAAAATGGAAAGTATACCTGAAATGACTTGAAAGCTTTTTTGGTATAATCCTCGAAGGTCTTCAATTCGGCTTGTTCCGCCGACTCATCAAATCCTGCAACGGCAAATTTACCAACATGGTATACAGACCTGGCAGGAGGGGCCTCTTCTGAAGCGCCTTCTTTTACCACTCGGTGGATGGGAGTCGGCGGGATGTTTTCTTCCGGACCAATAGGATATTCGTATGCAGGCTTTGGCATCCTTTCAAAAACCAACGAAGGTTCTTCTGGTTCAATGGAGGAAGGAGTACCAGTAGCCGTAGACATTTTGGGCATATTTAGGTCTGGTCCCGTGTGGGTCTTTGAATAGCTGGCCTCCGGCTGAGTAGATTTTGGAGCATTCTTTGAATCACTTGGCTTCTGTGCCGAGTGATGTAGGACATCATCTCTGGATGTCTCACTAGTAGGAGCAGCCTGGTCTTTTTCAGGAATTGAGCTTTGCGGTGGGGTCTCATAAGATGACGAAGTCCCTGATGACCTACCAAGCAAATAAAGGTTACATGAACGGACACTGGGAAGCTAAGAATCATGTTATCTTGATTCATTTACCTTGAGCGGTGCTTAAATTTCAAGCCTAACACCCTCTGTGGGGGGCTAGTTGGCCTAGGGTTTTCTATTGTGCCCGTAGCCTCTTCAGCGGCGCCTGTCTCGGTTGTTTGATCACTCGGACGGGCCTGTTCTATTCTAGGCTCTGAATTATTGTCTTCTTTCATGGCCTACCAAGTGTCGGAAGTCCTTTTTGAAGCTTTTTTCTTTGCTTCTTCTCGATGTCTAGCTGTCCTTTCAGCTAGAGATTCTTCTTTGTCAGAATCTTCAATTTGTGCTTTGCGACGCTTGGGGGTTGATGGCCGCCTGGGCGATTTTTCTCGAGGTGTTGGAGGCAATGGTGGATTGGAAAAATACACATCAAGGTTCTGCAATATGTATGATGCGTTAATCTCTATTAAATATAAAGTATGCAGTCTCGATTATAGGTACGGAGAATGGATACCTTACTGAATTCCTGTTAGTTTGAGAATGATGTCCGCATTTGGCGTTCCCTGGAGTCCAATCAAGTAGCAAGGAAAATATGTTCTCCAAACACAGAGTCAATTCCCTATCTGATAATTTTTCCGGTTCCTCCATTCTGGGATCTGAACCCATTTGAAATTTCCAACCCGAAATATGTCTTTTCTTAATGGGTTGCACGCGGTGAATATATGAAGCTTGCAGCAATGTCAACACCGTTGTAGCCTTTGGACTTCAGAAATGCAATATGTTCCAGTATGGCATCAACTTGAGATTTCTTGTTGGGATCTACTTTTGTTGACGACTGGGGTCGTGGTTTGGGGGCTTCGGCCGTGGTCTCTGACAGAGGCGGCGCATGGTTTCCATGGTAAAACCAGTCCGCATGCCAACCTTTGTTCGTTGTGGGAAGTGGCACTTCAATGTATTTGGATTTATTCCTTAGTTGGAATCCAGCCCCTCCTATGACACTATTGCTGTTCGATTTCAATACGAACAGTTCTTTGAACGTATCAAAATGGGGATAAATCCCCAAGAATACCTCACACAAATGGATAAAGATGGCAATATGCAAGATGGAGTTTGGATTCAGATTGACGAGGTTGATGCCATAGAAGAAAAGAAGTCCTCGGAAGAAGTCGCAACAAGGAATGGCAAATCCACGATAAAAAAAGAGGAAAATACAGTGATTTGATCACCAGAGGTTGGAGAAATTTCTGACCTATGATTTCAATCCATCCTCTAGTTTGTTGATCCTGTAGCACTCCGTCCATCACCAACCTGTTGATTTTCTCTGAGTCCATGGCCGAAGCAGAGAACTCCTTGATGGCGGTGGGGATGTCAAAGATTGCTTCCTCTTCGTCCTTCCCGGTAGAAGATTGCTTCTGGGATTGGGCTTTGGTGCTTTGGCGGGTTTGTTTCGGGGCAATCGCTCTTGTTGCACGGAGTGGGGAGCAGTCGCGCGGAGCTTTCTGGGCGGAAATGGAGCCTTGAGATCTAGGGTTTTAGTGTGTGCGATGGCGGCGGCTGCAAAATGAAGATGAAGGGATGCGACTGTTTCGGTGACACTTTTATAAAGGGAGGATAACCTAACGGGTTGCGGATTCTCATAACCAATTAGTCCAATTTTGTGAATTGGTAGACGCATTTAACATGCCATCTGAGAGTTGTTTCAGCGTTAACCTTGGACGCTGTGGGTTTTGATATTAATAACAAATCACACGGATTGTTACATCATCGATTTTGGAGTCTGAAATTTTCATAATTTGTGCAAAATCACTCGGACTGTAAGGGTTTCAATCTTGGAGGTTATACCTTTCGAGATTTTTGATACATTACTCGGGTTGTCTTAGCGCCAATCTTGGGAGCTGTATTTTTTTGTTTTTGTTAAAATATTTAAATTGAAACATCACCAATCTTGGGGGCTGTAGAAATTGAATTTCATGATATATCACTTGAATGGAAGCGTTATCAATATTGGAGCTGTAGTTCTCAAATTGGTGATGCATCACTCGATTTATTCTAGAAATTGGATATTTATTTTTTCAAGAACTCACAAGGTGCTTCGGTAAGACTCAACACCTTTTGAGTTGGGGGCTATATTCATAGAGTATGCCTTTCTTAGGTGTCCATAAAGAAAAGTTATCAGATACAACAAAACAAGCACTTTCCATTTTCAAAAGATGTCGAGATGAATCAAGGTGACGTTTCAAGATGGAAAGTTCTTGGGGGCTACTGTGGGACATTTGTACCCGGGATACCTAACCACTCGGCTATATGGCCGAGTGGGCTGGGGGCTCGGTTTATGACGTACTTGGCCCAGGAGATATTTACTTAGATATTTGTTTGAGTAAGCAGCAAGTTAGGTTAGCAGATATGCTGGATAGATAGGATCTGTTGTAACCAACTAAAATATTACCATGTAAGCCTTTGCCCTTCGGATATATAAGGAGGGCAGAGGGCCTTCGGCAAGACAGAGACTCGTATTCGAACCCTAATTCTAGTGTGAACCCTAGAAATACAAAAACACTAAACAGGACGTAGGGTTGTTATCCTCCGGGAGGCCCGAACCTATATAAACCCTATGTCTTGTGTCCATCAATCTTTCATACTCATACGCATACCTAGATTTACTATCCAGAATATCTCTCGATGGACTCAAAGCCCTAACAACTAGACAAGTGTCCCGAACACTTGCTCCATAGCTTGTCCTCACCATTGATCCATCTCCATCAACCCTTGCACTCCATCAAGCTCACAAGCATCCATGCTTGTGGTCATTGTCATCAATTGCCAAGGCAACCATCAATAATCATCATAAGATAGATAAGGTTTCCTACATGCACAACACTCGTGTAGACATTAGTCACATTTCATGTTTGTCATTCATCACCAAAACAATCATACCTTGGGGTGACCTCAATGGTCATGAACCTTACAATCTCCCCCTTTTTGGTGATGGATGACAACCACTACTTATGATGATCCAAAATGAACGAGTCCCAAAAGAATAAGAAGGAAGGGACAAAAGACTCGAATGAAAACAAGGAACCAAGAGAAAAGATAGGTTTGAATGGATTACCTTGGTCTTTACCTTAGAAGTAGTCTCCCCCTTGGAATGTGCTAGGTGTGGAGGGAGAACTACCCAAATATGTAGCACACTAGATATTGAGCTTGAGTTGAATTTTGCGCCCGTCATGGTGTCGTGGTAGTCGATCTTGTTGATGTATACACGCACCATGGACATAGATGTTCATGTCGGTGTAGATGTTCATTGTTGTTGTAGACATGCACCATTGTTGTTTTTCTCCATGTTGGTGTAGATGTTCATCTTGTCATGATCTTCATATGTACTCTAAGTGAAAATGCACCATTATCTTGATCATCTTCATGTTCTCCATATTCATCTTCTCTTGATCTTCATGTTCTTCTTTGTCACCTCATTTCTTTCCTTGTATCTTCATGTACTTCTCCCCTTTTTGCTATCCTCAATCTTGACTTGGCTTTCGAATCTTCATGTTCTTTTCCCCCTTTGTGTTATTGATCTAGACTTGGCTTTGGGATCTTCATGTTCCTTCTCCACCTTTGTCACCTATCACCAAAAACCACAAGCCAAAGAGGAGAACCAAGGAGCAAATAATAAATGGCAAGAGTTAGGAAATTCCCCCTTTCTTGGTGCTCCTCCTTGGTCACGATGGTGTTCCACCATAGCTCTCCCTACACACATGACTCAACAAAATATTTCTTCAAGAAATCAATGGTTAGTCACTAGTGTGTTGGGAATGTATGAGTCACTCATATTTGAGCCGCACGAGTAAATTTAACCTCGGAGCTCGTTTGAACATGACTCAATGGGCAGAAAGCACAATCCTTTCCTTTGGTCACACTTGTGGAGATGTAATCTCATATAGATCATGAAGCACAAATATCTCCAAGTGGGACAAGCCTCCATTGTGTTTCCTATATGATGCATGCAACAAGCATTTTACGTATGCAAAGAAAGTAAACATGCCATGTGAATGCAAGCAAAGTTAAACAAGACACAAAGGGAACCTAACAATGTCAAGTTTGAACCCCTCCCAAGCTTACTCACTATAAGCCATACCCTTGCCTTGAGAGAAGCCAAACCACCATCTCAAGCACTCCCCCTTGCTTATAGCTATCTTGAGTGGGTTAGACATTGACTAATTTTTATGTGTTTTTCTTTTAGTTATTTACACATGCATGGATGCAAAGAATACTAGTCACAAAGGAGTCCTAATTACCATGCAATGCAAGAGAAGGAAAAACACACTACAACTACCAAGAACAAACACGGTTACCTCCCTCATGAGTAGATAGGGCATTGAGGTCCATGTCGCTTGTGGTGGACTTCACATGATCTTCATGAAAGTGCTCGGTCCACCACCACCACCCTCTAGGTCTTGTTCTTGGGCACCCACTTGTACGTAGCTGATCTCTCAAGATCAACAATGCACTTAGGCACCCATATGCTCTTGACCTTTCTCTTCTTGTTTGGTGGTCCCAAAGCCTTTGCTTTCACCTTGCCATCCTTGTTCCTAAAAAGCTTGAATTGGGTGTTCTCATGGAACAAGTTAGGGTTAGGCAAAACAAAGGAACTCCTCACCATATGACAATCCTTGGTGGCGTGGCCATCCTTGCAACACCTCTCGCAATAGTAGTCGTCAGTGAGAAGGGGTTTGATCCATGCGGGGATGGAACCACTCGTGCCTATGATGTCGATGGCGGCGGGATATGAGCCAAGTCTCCAGTGGGAGACATTGTTCACAAGGTTTCTCCCGAGAGTCTCCTTGTGGATGGCTCTACCAAGTGTGAGCCTCTCAAAGTTGTCCATCACCATCTTCCTCTCTTCCTTGAGCTTGTGATATTCCTCCAAAACAAATGGCTCGAGAAAAGAAACCTCGACCGAGGTGGTTAGTTCATCACATATAGTAGAAGCATCACTCTTAGATGAACTAGAGGAGGGAGAGGCAAGGTTATCAACATTGATGGCCTCAAAAGTAATTTCAAGGGCCTCATACTTCTCACGTAGCTCTACATGATCACCCTTGAGTTTGTCATAACTCTTGTTTAGGGCCTCTTGAGATGTGACAAGGTCCATGAGCTCACTCTCAAGCTCACCAACACGATCCTTAGCCAACTTATATTCTTTTCTTACCACGTCCAACATTTTGGATTTCTTGACGGTGATGTCACGGGCTTGCTCAACCATACTCTAAAACTCGACGCAGGCGATCTCCTCATCATCGCTATCATAGCTGCTCTCATCCTCACTCTCCCCAAGTTGGCTCGTGGCCATGAGGTACATGGGATGATGAGGACATCACTCCTATGGATACACACAACACTCCTCCAATTCTAGACTTCCAAGGTCCAATGACTAGAGCTCGTGCAGGACAACTAAATTTAGAGGTGAGCTCGTTCCTACATCCTTCATTATATGTCACTTTTGAGAATGGTTTGCTACCTAATGATGATATTTGCTATGCTTTGATATGCAAACAAGCTTTGTTTTTGCTTGATGATATTGCTTCTAGTGCATTGCCTCCTATTGTCACTAACCTTTTGCAGGAGTATGAGAATGTTTTCCCAGCTGAGATACCCCCGGGATTGCCGCCTTTGAGAGGGATTGAGCATCAAATTGATTTGATTTCGGGTGCTACTTTGCCAAACCATGCTGCTTATAGGACCAACCCTGAGGAAACTAAGGAGACACAACGACAAATCCAAAACCTTTTGGATCATGGGTACGTTCGTCAATCACTTAGTCCTTATGTTGTTCCTATACTTTTGGTTCCTAAGAAAGATGGTACTTGGCGTATATGTGTAGATTATAGAGCCATTAATAACATTACTATTAGGTATCGTCATCCTATTCCTAGGCTAGATGACATGCTTGATGAGTTATGTGGTGCTATAATTTTCACTAAAATTGATTTGCATAGTGGCTATCATCAAATTAGAATGAAACTTGGAGATGAATGGAAAACAAATTTCAAAACCAAATTTGGGTTATATGAGTGGTTAGTAATGTCTTTCGGTTTAACTAATGCACCTAGTACTTTCATGCGCTTGATAAATGAGGTTTTAAGAGCTTTCATTGGAAAATTTGTGGTAGTTTACTTTGATGATATCTTGATTTATAGCAAATCCATGAATGAACATATGAATCATTTGCGTGCTATTTTTCATGCTTTGCGAGGTGCACGTTTATTTGGTAACCTTGAGAAGTGCACCTTTTGCACGGATCGAGTCTCTTTTCTTGGCTATGTTGTGACTTCACAGGAAATTGAGGTGGATGAGGTGAAGATTGAAGCCATAAAGAGCTGGCCTGTACCAAAAACTATCACACAGGTGAGGAGTTTTCTTAGTCTTGCAGGTTTCTACCGCTGCTTTGTCAAAGATTTCAGCATCATTGCTACACCTTTGCATGAGTTGAAAAAGAAGGGCGTTGATTTCAATTGGGGTAAGGTACATCATGAGTTTTTTGATGCTTTGAAGGACAAACTTACACATGCACCATTGCTGCAATTGCCTAATTGTGATAAGACTTTTGAGCTTGAATGTAATGCTAGTGGTATAGGCATTGGTGATGTTTTGATTCAAGATGGTAGACCTGTATCAAGTGGTGCTTTGATACCACTTGATGTAAACAAGGGTTCCCGATCTTTCGAAAGGTTCTGGATAAGTTGATTTGGTCAGAGGCGACACACAAATCGATCCGGCTTCAGAATAGCACGTTCTAAAATCTGCAATCTAGCACGATGTCTCCTCTGGTTATCAACCGTCCTAAAATGATTGACCTCATCGAGAAGGCTAATCCCTACCTGTGAATCAAGAACACAAGCAAGAACAAAGAAGAAAGCAACACAATTGTAGATGTATGATTAAACTCATGAAGTTGGGGTCTCACAAACCGATGAACGGCGACACTGTTTATGAACAGAATTGATCTAAGAAAAACCCGAACCCTAATGGTGGGGTAGTGGCGGTATATAAAGACTCTAGGGTCATGCAAGACCCTCTGGACACACCCCTAATTGGGCTCAACTGGATACAAAGCCCAAAGGCCAAAAGCGGGCGACGCAACACCAACACATATTCTGGACCCTCTCTTGCTTCGATGATTCCAGACGACTCCGGACGAATTTTGATATGATCCTGGTGGCATTGGAAAGGTCTTCTTCTTATCTTTCCATGCATATGTAGAACGTCCAAATCCGAATCTGTATGCGCCTTGGGCGTCCGTTTTAGTGCAGACTGGTCCTGTGGCCCGAAATAGACTCAAAGTCGGTTTTGGTTTGGCCTCCATCTTGGCTTCCACGTCCTTGCTGGTCCTCCACGTCTCCAAGTCTTTCTCCCATCATCTCCTGGTCCTCTCCATGGTTTCTAATTACAATATAATCATTAGGTAGCAAACCATTCTCAAAAGTGACATATAATGAAGGACGTTGGAACGAGCTCACATCTAAATTTAATCGTCGTGCACGAGCTCTAGTCATTGGACCTTGGAAGTCCAGAATTGGAGGAGTGTTATGTGTATCCATAGGATGAACACAAAACAAAATTAACTAAGGGTGGTGTGAACCTGACGGTGCACCTGAAGCTCTGATTACCACTTTCCGCTACCTCCACACCGCCAAAAATAAATCCTACCCGATTCCAAACCCGACCCCAAACCTGACCCCTAACCAGTTTCAGTAGCACAATACATACTAGGGTTCGGGTTTTGCTTAGATCAATTCTGTTCATAAACAGTGTCGCCGTTCATCGGTTTGTGAGACTCCAACTTCGTGAGTTTAATCATACATCTGCAATTGTGTTGCTTTCTTCTTTGTTCTTGTTTGTATTCTTGATTCGTAGGCAGGGATTAGCCTTCTTAGCAAGGTCAATCATTTTAGGACAGTTGATAACCAGAGAAGACGTCGTGCTGGATTGCAGGTTTTAGAACGTGCTGTTCTAAAGTTGGATCGATTTGTGTGTCGCCTCCGACCAAATCAACTTATGCAGAACCTTGCGGAAGATCAGGAGCCCTTGTTTACATCATGGGAGGTGGAGGAAGAGCTCGTGGAAGTGTGGTCTTGATCATGGCTAGGCCGGCCACTTCATCATCATCACTTGAAGAGGAGGATGCTTCACTTGAGTTGTCGCTTGTCCACTCCGCAACAAGAGCCTTGTGTGAGAACTTCTTGTTGAGGTCTTTTCCTTTGCCCTTTTCATTTTTGAAGTACCTCTTCTTGTTGTACTTGGCTTTGGGGTCTCCTTCTTCTTGAGTGGGAGGAGGTCTAGGTGAGGCATCTTGTGCATCATGGATTGCTTGCTCTCTTGAAATATGAGTGTCTTGAATTTGCAATGAGGTGGGGAATCACTCATATGCTTTGTTGTCTTGGAACTAGAGCTTGGAGTGGATGTGGGGATGTTATGTGAAGAGTCTTGGGAAGTAGCTTGAGGTGAAGTATGTGGAGAGGGTTGTGGCTCACTTCTCTCTTCATTTTCCTCATGGCTAGGTGGATGCACTCTCATAAAATCAATATCATCATCACGGGGTAAGACCTCACCCACGGGCATGTTCCTCAAAGCTTCACTCATTGGTTCATCTCTAATGCTCACTTTATGGAATAGTAGCCCTTCCTTTGCATTCTCAATCATTGCACCATCCTCATCAAATGTGCACTTGAATCCCATGTTACAAAGTTGACCATTGGTGAACATGGTTGGCTTCCTAGTCATGTGTTGAGTGCACCCACTATCAAGAGTCCAATGAGTACCTCCACTCTTGTAGTTGACCCTGGTGATAGCCATAAGACAAGCACTAGAGGAAGAAGGGTTAGTATCCAAAGCATTGCTCAATTGACTTACACTAACCTCATCATGATAAACCATGAAACCATCCTCATAATTAGGGATTTTTGCAATCCCTTTCTAAAGTCATCTCCTTATAGAATGGTGGGGAGCATGATACCTCCATTGTCCATGACCATCCCCCATGTGCATATTATCGAGGGTGATGAAGTAATGGGGAGGATCATAGAGGTGGGTGACATGCTCAAGCACGTGTCCCACTTGTGAGTGGAGCACAAGTATCATCTCCATTGCTCTCTCAATTGCAAGCTCATGCATTCTATTGCTTACCTCCTCAACAAAGAAATCCCTCCCATGAGTTGTGATTTGCATGAGGCACTTGTCAATCTGAGAAACCATGTGGATATGTGTCATGGTTTGCAATATTTGTGATGAGTAATTGACTTTAGCGGATTTAGTGTTTGAGTTGAAATGAGGGAATCCGGGGATTGCATGGGTTTGCATACCATGGCTATGACTCACCGGAGTTGGTGGAGGAATTGGTGATGTTGCAGGAGTTGGGAAATGTATTTGCTTGTCTCATGATGTGTAGGTCACTGGAGTCGACTTGGCGGTTAACGGCGAGAGGATCGGGCACAAGTAGGGGACTTGGAGCCGGACGATCAGGATGTCGGGTAAAGTCAAGGGTGATCCACACACCGTACACGTGGAGAGTCAAGAAGCACAGACGATTTCGTGGTTGATCCTCAAAACCGTGGTGGTGATGAAGATGACGTGTTGACCAAGTCAAGGTGAACGGGATGCCGGTACAAGTGACAAGGGGGCCCGATGGACAGGGACTGGGAGAGACTTGCCAGTGGTCAGGATCACGGGACAAGGTGACATGTGTCGACATCGAGAAGTCACGCTTTAAGAAGCGTGTGAGGCGGTTTCCCGGTTTGGGCCTCAAAACTGGTGGCGGTGGTTGGTGGTGCACGTGGCACCATCACGGAGCTTGCTTCGAGACAAAGCAAAGATATGAAGCGTCCGATGGCATTCGGGAAATGAGGAAAAAGATGGACGGTTATGCCCCCGGTGGTAGGTGGGTGTGTTATGTAGGTCAAGGGTAGAGTGGTCATGTGGACAATAGACCCTAGGCCTATATAAGGAGAGGTGTGACTAGTGGGAGAGGTGCCTCTCTTCCATTAGCCTTGTGTTAGGAACTCATTAAAAAGTGCTAGGAGAGGACTTCATGTTTTAGAGGAGAGAAGAGGGTGTGTGAGAGACATCTCTTGCTCTTCCAAATAGTGGGAGGAAGAGGGTGGCTTCCTAGCCTTGTAACCATGGATCTTGTAATCACCTTTCTATGATATGAGAAGTATTTTCGTGCTCAAGATTTCCCTCTTCTCTTGAATCCCGAATTTCTCTTTTTCTCTATTTCTGGAGCTATTTTCATGGTGATTTTTTACCTCGATTTTGATTGGATTTTGGTACGAATTTCTTGAGGGATCCTGGTGCTAGGACATGCCTAAACATTTCTCTATGGATTCTTGGTTGAATCCTAGGAAAGAGCACCCTTGATTTCATGGATTTTCTCAAGAACATTCAAACCCTAGAGCTTTCGGTAAATCCTCAAATTCGTGATGAATCCATGAGCTTTTCGTGTAATTCCACTTGGAGAAGGAACGTCCTACCACGAGAAATCTTCTATCCAAGTTTCATGATTTTGGGAGATCATTTGGTTAGATTTTGGTAATATTCGTGCCAAGTTTCAAGCACAATATTGGTTCTGGAAAGTGTCGACCGGCACTATTGCCGGACGGCACTGCCGATGCACCCCGACTATTGCTTCTGTGTTCTGAGAATCCCGCACCAGCACTGCCGATGGCAGCTATCGGCACTACCAATGGGCTCTGAATCCTATTTTTGAGAACCCGCATCAGCACTGCCGATACCCCTAACCGGCACTGCCAATCTGCTTTGTTTGTTGTTTCCAGAGAGTTGCTCTGTACCACATTGGCACTGCCGATGGGCGTGACCGGCACTGCCGATAGTGCCAACGGCACTGCCAATGGCTATTATCGACACTGCCAATGGAAATCCAGTACTGACCTATTTTGAGCGCTTCTTGTTTCATTTTGTTTCCGCTGAGTTTGTTTGCTGTGGTTGATCACTCCTAGGGCTAGTACACCACTAGTTGGTGTGTGTAGTCTTGGTGATCGGCTCGGAGGTTGGCTTGGGTTGTTTTTGGGATATAGGCCAAGTTCTCTTGGAGAATTTTAATTGGCTCCCATTCACCCCCCCCCCCCCCTCTGGTCGCCTTCTCAATCCTTCACAATCACTTCATGTGATACAATCCTCCATAGCCTCCTGAAAGATTTTATCCTACACACAAGATCATAAATGCATAAGAGAGTCACACAAAGGTCATCATTCAGATTTCTCACAAATTCATCAAATTGAAAGAAGTAATCCTGTTGGTGAGCGGTGATGAGGACATCACTCCTAAGGATATATGCAACACTCCTCCAATTTTGGACTTGCAAGGTCCAATGACTAGAGCTCGTGCACGATGACTAAATTTAGAGGTGAGCTCATTCCTACGTTCTTCATTATATGTCACTTTTGAAAATGGTTTGCTACCTAATGATTATATTGTAATTAGGAACCATGGAGAGGACTAGGAGATGATGGGAGAAGGACTTGGAGACGTGGAGGACCAGCAAGGACGTGGAAGCCAAGGTGGAGGCCACACCAAAACCGACTTCGAGTCTGTTTCGGGGCTCAGGACCAGTCTGCACTAAAATGGATGCCCAAGATGCATACGGACTCGGATTTGGACGTTCTACAAATGCACGGAAAGATAAGAAGAAGACCTTTCCAATGCCGCCGGTCTCATATCAAAATTCATCCAGAGTCATCAGAAATCATCAAAACAAGAGAGAGTCCAGAATCTGTTTCGGTGCTGTGTCGCCTATTTTTGGCCTTTGGGCTTTGTATCTAGTTGAGCCCAAGTAGGGGTGCGTCCAGAGGGTCTTGCACGACCCTAGGGTCTTCATATACAGCCGCCGCCGCACCATTAGGGTTCAGGTTTTGCTTAGATTATTCTGTTCATAATAGTTTCACCGTCGTCACGGTTTGTGAGACCCCAACTTCGTGAGATTCATAATACATCTGTAATTGTGTTGCTTTCTTCTTTGTTCTTGCTTGTGTTCTTGATTCGCAGGCAGGGATTAGCCTTCTCGGTGAGGTCAATCGTTTTAGGACGGTTGATAACCAGAGGAGACGTCGTGCTGCGATTGCAGGGTTTAGAACGTGCTGTTCTGAAGCCGGATCGATTTGTGTGTTGCCTCCGACCAAATCAACGTATCCAGAACCTTTCGGAAGATCGGGAACCCTTATCCACATCAAGTGATAATCAGAGCTTCAGGTGCACCGTCAGGTTCATACTACCCTTAGTTAATTTTGTTTTGTGTTCATCCTATCGTCCACACAAAAGCCTAAAAAAATTTTTCCCTCCGCCCATAACCACGTGTTTAGCCTTTGCATATTTCAATTTCAGAGTCCGTAGTGTTGAGTTTGTGCCCTAGTTCTTGTTTAGTCGCTGGTTTAGTTTGTGTTTTTGTCGTCAGTAGTGTTTCCCTTGCAACCCTAGCCGCCATCCCCTTCACCATCCTCTGCTTTGTTGGCTTTTTGTGCTAGGGTTGATTGATCGACACACCTAGCCTAGTCCCGCCCTAATCCCACCCTGAACACACCATCAACACCTCGGACCAATCCCCACAAATTCCACTTTCCGCTGCATCCACGCCGCTAAAAAAAAAACCTTACCCGATCCCTAACCCAACTCGGGTTTCTCGAAAATCGACTCCGACCCCCCTTCGGTAAAACGGGCATAACTTTTCGCTCAGTTGTCCGTTTTGGCTGAAATTTTTACAGGAGATTCTTGACTCAAAGTTGGGCATACCCACACCAGGCTCTGTCCCGTGTGCCCTCGTCAAAAAATTCAAAAAAAATCGTGAAGATAAAAAAAAAATTGATTTATGTTTAAACCCGACATTTTCTGCAACTTCAAGATTTTCTGTAGGCCACATCCTACCTCTGTTTGAGCTGAAATTTTTTGTGGATTCTCCTCCATTGTTAGTGAGTAGGAGAAAAATATCAAAAAAATAAAATAAAAAAAAGAAATTTGGGATTTCTACTAGTGCTACATCTAGCCCCCTGAAATTTCTGGATTTGGCTGTTTTGCACTTAACCCCCTGTTATCGCCTATTGTGCCTTTGTCTCCTTGTTTCTACTTTGCTATCACTACTGTTCTAGGACATACTTAGACCAGCACCTAGGGACAAGTTACTTGGGCACTTATTCAGCTTTACTATCTGTTTTTGATTTGTGTACCACTCACATATATATATTTGGCCTTCCTAGCTCTACATATTTCTTCTGGACAGCACACAGGTTATTTTGTGACCCTTGCAATCGTGGAACATATCTCTCTGGTATCCTTTGCTTTGCTTTTCAGAACTTTGTAAGAGCTTTGTAAGGAGTCTCCTTTTGTTGTGTTGAGAGGCACCACTGCTTAGCTGTTTTGTAGGGATAACCTTCACTGTTTGTTTCCTGTTTTGGTGTTTGTGATGGCAGGAAGTGATGACGGAGAGATGGCTTCACCCTCACAATTTGCTGAGTGCGTGAGCCAAGAGCAGCTCCAGAAGGCTTTGCAGGCTGCTCAGAGTGATTTGGCAGAGACGATTACCAGAGCCGTTACTGATGCGGTCAGCAAGCTTCACATTGGAGAAAGCATCGAGTGGTTAGAGAAGTGGGTCTCTAAGTTAACTGATCAGGTTGTCGTATTGGAGAGCGCTCCTAAAACCAACAATGCGAACACCAATAACAACAACAACAATGTTGAAGACGTCCATGATGAAGACACGGTGTATAAGGCTGATGGTACCGTGGATAGGTCAGCTACAAGGACCGCACGATTACGACGTCGTTTGCAACATAATACTCAAGGTATGGGTGGTTTCCATAACTCCAACCGTCGTCCACACGGTAACTATGCTCCAGATGACCCGTATGCTAAAATTAAGTTTTCAATTCCTTCGTTTTCGGGTCAGTATGATGGTGATGTTTATCTTGATTGGGAGATGACTGTAGAACAAAAATTTAATGCCCACCTTGTTCCTGAACAACATAGAGTTATACAAGCTACTAGTGAGTTTAAGGACTTTGCTATTGTTTGGTGGAGTGGTCTAGCTGCTGAAACTGATTTGCCTACTACTTGGGAAGAACTTAAGGTAGCAATGCATGATCGTTTTGTTCCCCCTTCTTTTTATAGAGAGATTCGTAATAAACTGCAACGTTTAGACCAAGGAGATAAAACTGTTTAGGAGTATTTTAGTGAGCTTCAGAAGGATTTGATTCGTTGTGCTGTAGTTGAAAAAGTAGAGGATCAGATTTGTTGCTTTTATTCTGGTTTAAGAAAAGAATCACAGGGACTTTTCCAGGCTTTTGAGGAGTACAGCAAGTCAAGGAACTCCTACCCCCCACGCTCGACGGGGACTTTGGGGCTGCCCAGGCCATCTTTCCGGCCGCCCCCACCAGCATCTACCAAGGGAACCAGTGTTGTTTCTGCAGCCCCAAGATCAGCCCCTGCACCTTCTACGCGCTCAGGTAAACTTTCTGTGCAGGTACCAGCTAGTAGTGCCTCCTCTGTTGCTTCGACAGGGCGCACTACAGGGATTGAGTGCCACCGCTGCCATGGACTTGGTCATGTGCAGAAAGATTGTCCAAGTAGGCGGGCATATGTGGCGACAGACGATGGCGGTTACATGAGCACCTCCGATATGGAGGATGAGGAGGAGGACATCGCTGCCACCGGCAGTGACCTCGTCCTTGGAGGTGGAGACACCACAGGATACATGAACATTATTGTTCAACGTGTCCTTAGCACACAAGTTCATCAGCCCGAGATGATGCAGCGCCACAACTTGTTCCAGATTTTCTTCGTCATCAAGAACCGCCGAGCACGTGTCATCATTGATGGAGGGAGCTGCAATAACTTGGTGAGTTCTAATGTGGTCACCAAGCTTGCCTTGACCACACGTCCACATCCACATCTGTACTACATTCAGTGGTTAAACGACTCTGGTAAAACTAAGGTAATACAAACTTGTAGAGTTCCTTTTTCCATTGGTTCTTATGTGGATTCTGTTGATTGTGATGTCGTACCCATGCAAGCATGTTCACTTTTATTGGGTAGACCTTGGGAATTTGATAATGATGTTGTACACCATGGTAGAAGTACTAAGTACACTTTTATGCATAAAGGAACTAAAATTACTTTGTTACCAATGACCCCTGCTGAAATTGTACAAGCTGATTTAGAAAGAGCTGCTAGTTTGAAAAATAAAGGTCCTGAAATTCAACAACCTGTTAATTCTAATTCTACACCTAGTAATGTTAATGATTCTTCAAGTTCTAAGGGTGCTGGAATTAAATTACAAGGTCGTTCATGTCTTGCAACAAAATCTGAGCTTGCTGAAATTTCTGATAATGATGATATTTGCTATGCTTTGATATGCAAAGAAGCTTTGTTTTCACTTTATGATATTGCTTCTAGTGCTGTGTCTCCTGCTGTCATTAACCTTTTGCAGGAGTATGAGGATGTTTTTCCAGCTGAGATACCCCCGGGATTGCCACCTTTGAGAGGGATTGAGCATCAAATTGATTTGATTTCGGGTGCTACTTTGCCAAACCGTGCTGCTTATAGGACCAACCCTGAGGAGACTAAGGAGATACAACGACAAGTTCAAGACCTTTTGGATCGTGGGTATGTTCGTCAATCACTTAGTCCTTGTGTTATTCCTGTACTTTTGGTTCCTAAGAAAGATGGTACTTGGCGTATGTGTGTAGATTGTAGAGCCATTAATAATATTACTATTAGGTATCGTCATCCTATTCCTAGGTTAGACGACATGCTTAATGAGTTATGTGGTGCTATAATTTTCACTAAAATTGATTTGCGTAGTGGCTACCATCAAATTAGAATGAAACTTGGAGACGAATGGAAAACAGCTTTCAAAACCAAATTTGGATTATATGAGTGGTTAGTAATGCCTTTTGGGTTAACTAATGCACCTAGTACTTTCATGCGCTTGATGAATGAGGTTTTAAGAGCTTTCATTGGCAAATTTGTGGTAGTTTACTTTGATGATATCTTGATTTATAGCAAATCTATGAATGAACATATGAATCATTTGCGTGCTGTTTTTGATGCTTTACGAGATGCACGTTTATTTGGTAACCTTGAGAAGTGCATCTTTTGCACGGATCGAGTCTCTTTTCTTGACTATGTTGTGACTCCACAGGGAATTGAGGTGGATGAGGCGAAGATTGAAGCCATAAAGAGCTGGCCTGTACCAAAAACTATCACACAGGTAAGGAGTTTTCTTGGTCTTGCAGGTTTCTACCGCCGCTTTGTCAAAGATTTCAGCACCATTGCTGCACCTTTGCATGAGTTGACAAAGAAGGGCATTGATTTCCATTGGGGTAAGGTACATCATGACTCTTTTGATGCTTTGAAGGATAAACTTACACATGCACCATTGCTGCAATTACCTAATTTTGATAAGATTTTTGAGCTTGAATGTGATGCTAGTGGTATAGGTATTGGTGGTGTTTTGATGCAAGATAGTAAACCTATTGCATACTTTAGTGAAAAAATTACTGGACCTGTTTTGAATTACTCCACGTATGATAAGGAATTGTATGCACTTGTACGTTGTTTAGAGACATGGCGTCATTATTTGTTGGCCAAAGAATTTGTTATTCATTCTGATCATGAATCACTTAAGTATATTCGTTCTAAATGTAATTTGAACCGTAGACATGCTAAATGGATTGAGTTTATTCAGTCTTTTCCTTACATTATTAAACATAAGAAAGGGAAGGATAATGTGATCGCTGATGCTTTATCTAGGCGGTATACTTTATTGTCTCAACTTGATTGTAGAATTTTTGGACTTGAGGCAATTAAAGAACAATATGCTGCTGATGTTGATTTTAAGGATGTATTGCTGCATTGTAAAGAAGGTCGTGCATGGAATAAATTTGTGTTGAATGATGGATTCTTGTTTAGAGCTAACCGCCTATGCATTCCAGTTAGTTCCGTTCGTCTTTTGTTGTTACATGAGGCGCATGGAGGTGGATTGATGGGTCATTTTGGTGCCAAGAAGACGGAGAATATTTTGGCCACACACTTCTTTTGGCCAAGGATGAGGAAAGATGTTGAGCGCTTTATTGCTCGCTGCACTACATGTCAAAAAGCTAAGTCTCGCTTGAATCCACATGGTTTATACATGCCACTTCCTGTTCCTTCTATTCCTTGGGTGGATATTTCTATGGATTTTGTTTTAGGACTGCCTAGGACTAAGAGGGGGAGTGATAGTATTTTTGTTGTTGTGGATAGATTTTCTAAGATGGCACACTTTATACCATGTCATAAGACTGATGATGCTAGTTATATTGCTGATCTCTTTTTCAAAGAAATTGTTCGTTTGCATGGTATGCCTTCTACTATTGTTTCAGATCGTGATGCAAAATTCTTGAGTCACTTTTGGCGCACGCTTTGGAATAAGTTGGGTACAAAGTTGTTGTTTTCTACAACTTGTCACCCACAAACTGATGGACAAATTGAGGTGGTGAACCGCACTTTGGGTACTATGTTGAGAGCTATTTTGAAGAAAAATTTAAAGCAATGGGAAGAATGTTTGCCTCATGTTGAGTTTGCATAAAATCGGGCAACACATTCTACTACCAAGGTAAGTCCTTTCAAAGTAGTGTATGGTTTTGATCCCCGTACTCCACTTGATATACTTCATCTACCTATTCATGATAGAGTTCATGTTGATGCTAAGGAACGTGCTGAATTTATTTTAAAAATGCATGAGACCACTAGACTTAGCATTGAAAAGGTGAATGACAAGTATAAAATTGCTGGTAGTAAAGGTAGAAAAGAAGTAAAACTTGATGTAGGAGATTTAGTATGGTTACACTTGAGAAAAGATAGATTTCCAGATTTGAGAAAGTCTAAATTAATGCCTAGAGCTGATGGTCCTTTCAAAATAATTGAGAAGATTAATGATAATGCATACAAACTTGAGTTGCCTCCCGAGTTCGGGGTTAGTCCTACTTTTAACATTTCAGATTTGAAACCATACTTGGGGGAAGAGAATGAGCTTGAGTCGAGGACGACTCTACTTCAAGAGGGGGAGGATGATGAGGACATCACTCCTAAGGATACATGCAACACTCCTCCAATTTTGGACTTGCAAGGTCCAATGACTAGAGCTCGTGCACGACGACTAAATTTAGAGGTGAGCTCGTTCCTACGTTCTTCATTATATGTCACTTTTGAGAATGGTTTGCTACCTAATGATTATATTGTAATTAGGAACCATGGAGAGAACCAGGAGATGATGGGAGAAGGACTTGGAGACGTGGAGGACCAGCAAGGACGTGGAAGCCAAGGTGGAGGCCCAACCAAAACCGACTTCGAGTCTGTTTCGGGGCTCAGGACCAGTCTGCACTAAACCGGATGCCTAAGACGCATACGGACTTGGATTTGTACGTTCTACATATGAACGGAAAGATAAGAAGAAGACCTTTCCAATGCCGCCGGTCTCATATCAAAATTCATCCAGAGTCATCAGAAATCGTCGAAACAAGAGAGAGTCCAGAATCTGTTTCGGTGCTGTGTCGCCTGTTTTTGGCCTTTGGGCTTTGTATCTAGTTGAGCCCAAGTAGGGGTGCGTCCAGAGGGTCTTGCACGACCCTAGGGTCTTCATATACAGCCGCCGCCGCACCATTAGGGTTCGGGTTTTGCTTAGATTATTCTGTTCATAACAGTTTCGCCGTCGTCACGGTTTGTGAGACCCCAACTTTGTGAGATTCATAATACATCTGCAATTGTGTTGCTTTCTTCTTTGTTCTTGCTTGTGTTCTTGATTCGCAGGCAGGGATTAGCCTTCTCGGCGAGGTCAATCATTTTAGGACGGTTGATAACCAGAGGAGACGTCGTGCTGCGATTGCAGGGTTTAGAACGTGCTGTTCTGAAGCCGGATCGATTTGTGTGTTGCCTCCGACCAAATCAACGTATCCAGAACCTTGCGGTGTTGGTGAGCTCGACGAAGATGCCAATGTTGATCTTGTGGTGGAGGAGGTGGAGGCGCCAGAGCCATAGTGGTGAGATCGATCATCTCAAATGATTGTGTGAGCATTGTGGTCGGTGCTCCCCCTACACCAATGTGTGGTTCACCCGAAGTGCTTGGAGTAGAACTTGGAATAGCACTTGAGGTAGAGCTGGATGGTGTGCTTGATGATGAACTTGGTGAAGGTCTTGCTCTGAAAGGGTTGTAGAAGTTGTTGCAAGGATCTTGTGGAGGGATCAAAGAAGTTTGTGCTCGAAGCTACTTCTTTCCCTTTGCTTGAAGATGCTTCATTGTTTGTCTTGAATGACTTCTTCCCCGTCAAGCTTGCGGTGATCTCCTCATCCTTGGAGAATAGCCCGATCACATCATCAACAGAAAGATCCTTGTCCATGATGAGATCAAGAGTGATATAGAGGAGCTTGCTGCTAGGGAGCAAGGTGAGGATCTTCTCGACAACCAATATTTTTAGAAGCTTGGAAGGTTCTTCAGTTGCCTCAATTCGGTCCACAATACCTTGAAAGTGAATCAGAGAGTCAAGTAAGTCCTCATTATCATTATCATGAAAAGCAAAGAACTCCTCAACAAGTGAGTCACTAACATGATCAATAAAAAGCTCACAATCATCATCAATCCTAGTCATGCTAGTGGAGCAAGCAAGATCAAAAGACACATCATCAATCATCACATTAGGCACACTAGTAGAGCAACCTACCAAGTTAACACTAGAAGAATCTAGGCACTCACTAGTAGGCACATCGACACAATCATCATACACATGATTATCGGTAAAGGTATTGGCAAAGTCCACAAGAGTGTCCATCAACTCATCCGGGATAATGGCATTTAGGTAGCTTTTAAAGTAATCCTTGCATGAGTCATGACCCGGCCCCAAATGGGATGACATCCCAACTCAATATGATCACTACTCAAGGCAGTTAAGCCTTATAATGAGCACTTGACTCTGATACCACTTGAAAGGACTGAGTGATCAAGAGGGGTGGGGGTGAATTGGGAACTCGCACTATATAACAAATTCGCTAATTCCTAACACCTACCACTCAAAACAACTCCTACATAATCCCAGTGGTGATCACACTAGCAAGATAATGAACCTATGAAAGGAACAACAACCTAAGCATACTAGTGGATCACACAAAACCAATACAACTCCTATGCAATCCTAGTGGTGATCACACTAGCAAGATAATAGTCCTACGGAAGGAACGACAAGCTAAGCATACTAGTGGATCACACAAAGGCAATACAACTCCTACACAAGCTAGTTACTAAAGATACGTGGAAGAAAACAACTAGCTAGCAAGGAGTTCTACTCAAGCAAAGCTACTAGATCAACAAGCATACAAGCATGAGTAGCACAATACATACTAGGGTGATCAATCAAGCCAAAGTAACTCCTATACATGCTAGTGATCAAGTATGAAGGCTAAGCACTACTAGTAAGTAAAGAAGCCTATTCATGCAAGTCTACAAGGTAGTCAACTAGAGCAAGGTAAGCACACAAGCATGAATAGCACGGTATGTAAATGCGGAAAGTAAAGCATCATAGTAAGGAGTAGATTAAGAGATGGCTCATGATTTTTTCTCGAGGTCTCGGAAGGATGGCGCCTTCCCCTACTCCTTGTTGGACCACTCCTGTCAGAGTTCCGGTCCCTCCCGCCACCAAGTGGAGTTCTCACCCACGAGCTCGCAATCAATCCCCGAGTGAAGAAACGGTGTACGTCACCGCTGCACAAAGTACAAGCTCGCCTCCCTCGAGAACTTGCCAGACTCCCCGAGCCGACATGAGTGCTCACTATTGATGCCCCTTTCACCGACGGGCTCAAACCGTGTACAAACGTGTGACATCCTTCACAACCAATCATGATAGGCTCGATCACCGATACCTAACCGATCTAGGTCTCACAATAGACCAAGAGTAACAATCTAGATCAAACCCTCAAGGGCACCCTAGCCTTAGATGTGCAAGATGCTCAAGTTACTCTCACTAGCACTCTCAAGATATCCAATATCCTCTCCTAGTGCTCCTCTCTTGGCCCTTTGGCTCCCAATAGATGCTCCCAACAATCCCAATGGCCAAAAGCAGTCTCCAAGACTCCAGCAATGAGTTTATATAGGCATCTAACCTCAAACTAGTCGTTGCTCCATGAAACAGCTCTCTGGACATACTGACCGGATGGTCTAGTCACTATCCAGACCGGACAGTTCGGTCTCCACCGGACGGCTCCTCCAGAGCCATTGCTCTTTGTTTGTAGTTGCTTCCATACTGATCGTACAGTCCGGTCTACGGACCGTATAGCCCGGTCTTCATCGATGAAAACTCCAAACAGAGCCGTTGCAACCACTTCCTAGTCAGTTCCAAAGTTGTCTCTACTGACCGTATAGTCTGGTCCACTGACTGTATAGTCCGGTCTCTACAACTCTGCACCAACAGATTTCCCCTATTCTGGATTTTCTCCTGATGATCGGACCGTCCAGTCTATAGCACCTCTTTGTCCGGTCCATTTCTCTCTCCAGTCCAGCAACATTTCACGCGCTGCTTCCTCGCTGCCCATGTCCCACTTCTACTGATCGGACCGTTCGGTCACTAGAACTTTCCAGACTTGGTAGTTTCCTCGTTGCTCACTATAGGCTTTAGACAAAACCACTTAGAGACCATACAATCTGGTCACCTCTGACCCCTCTATCCGGTCTCTTCGTCCAGAAGCTGAAACACCTCATCCTCGCTTGACTTTGTTTCCCGGCTTCTCTGAATAGCTCCTTGGCATCTCCACTGTCAACTAGTGTCTATGATTTCACCAAGCATTCATGCACATCACCGACTAGACATGACCTAAGAGAAATGACCTATACCCCCTTGATAGTCTGGTTTTTCCTATGGACTCAAAGCCCTAACAACTAGACAAGTGTTCCCAACACTTGCTCCATAGCTTGTCCTTAGCCTTGATCCATCTCCATCAACCCTTGGACTCCATCAAACTCACAAGCCTCCATGCTTGTGGTCATTGTCATCAATCACCAAGGCAACCATTAATGATCATCATAAGATAGATAAGGTTTCCTACACGTACAACACTCGTGTAGACATTAGTCATATTTCATGTTTGTCATTCATCACCAAAACAATCATACCTTGGGGTGACCTCAATGATCATGAACCTTACACGTATAGTCCGGTCTCTCCAAACCTTTTGTCCGGTTACTATCTCTAGAAGCTGAAACTCCTCGTCCTTGCTTGATTTCTTTTCCCGGCTTCTTGCAACAGCTTCTTGGCTTCTCCACTGCCACCTAGTGCATGTGATTTCACTAAGCACCCATGCACATCACCGATTAGCATGACCTAAGAGGCATGACCTAGAACCATTTAATAGTTCGGTTTTCCCTATGGACTCAAAGCCCTAACATCTAGACAAGTGTTCCAAACATTTGCTCCTAGCTTGTCCTTAGCCTTGATCCATCTCCATCAAGCCTTAGACTCCATCAATCTCATCAAGCTCCATGCTTGTGGTCATTGTCAACAATCGCCAAGGCAACCATCACCAATAAGATTTGTAGTAGAGTTTAGAGATGATTCCTGCATAGACAACACTCATGTAGATATTAGCCCACAATTTCATAGTTGTCATTAATCATCAAAACATTTATACCTCAGGGATCCAATCATCAATGGTCATGAAGCTTACAATCTCCCCTTTTTTGGTGATTGATGACAACCACTACTTATCATAAAAAATTAAGGTTAAAAGAGTTACACTAGAATCGAGAGGAACCTCAAAGGCATAACAGGGAACGAACAAGGTCCTAATCAAATCAAGCATCATCAAGAGCTAAAGAGTAAAGAGAGAAAAGCACAATATAGATGATATGATGCATGTCATGATAGGATATAAAAGAAAGCATAAGGACATGCAATGCAAGACATGAATGATGATATACAACAGGATAGCATGAAACTTACATAGGAATTAAAGACAAGCTATCATCATCATGGATTCATACACAGGCATATAGGATAATAAAAAAAAAAGACAAAGCTCTGCATATGAAAACAAACCAAGTGAGATCATGACGAGTGAAACACATCAAAATCCACGAAAATCGATAAATCTATCAAAATAAGATCCAAATGTATTTTCCATCAAAACCATGTATACCACATATACTTCCCCTAGATACAAGCTACTCTCTAGATCGACACAAGTCACACTCCCCCTATCTCTATGTCTTCTCCCCCTTTGGCAACAAGCACCAACAAGACACTTTACAAAGAATCGAAATAACTTGGCACGATTACTTCACCTTATTACCTATGGGGCATTGTAGCTTCTCCGAATCTTGATCTGTTGGAAGATAGAATAGTTTGTAGGACTCCTATTTCACCTACTCTTTTTGCTCGACTCTAAACCCAGAGATTAATTCTTAGTGATAAATATAAGTGCCTCAAATGGTTCGCTCAGATTGCTCAATGTGTATATGTATTCCTCACCAAGGCTTATGATGCCTTAAAATTCCAAACTCAAAGGCTAATTTGTGGAGCTCAGAGTAAAGATAAATGTGACATACCTATATTTCATATGTCACCGAGTCAAAAGAGTGGATCCATGGAGAAAATATTCCCTACAAGCATGAGTAAGATGCGCATGTGTGGTGGATATTGTGGAGTGGAATGGAGGCTCTTTTATTTATTTTGTCTCTCCCTTTGGAATTTGGAGGCTATTTTTTTTCTCTTCTTCTCTTTTTTTTGTCAAGCTCTTCGTAGAGCAAAAATCTTTTCAATTTTTTTTTCTCGGTGGCCACATACTTTAATTCATTAGATAGAGACATACCATGAAGATGGAGTATTTATTTTGTGGATGGAAGTCTGATAAAGTGGTTTGCTAATTTCAATATGAAAATTTAGCGTGATCGTGCGCGGACTTGACCATAAATGCAGAAAAGTATTTCTCAGTAAGGTCACAAAATTTTGATAAGGCTCAATAAAAATACAAGTAGCATATGTATAAGGTTTCACAATAAAGATCAACATATAACTGTGGTAGGAATTTATATCATTGAGGAACTTGTCATGTTTGTGCAATTAATTTTCTAAACATCAAGTTTCACAAATTAAGCAAGATCATAGAAGCTCTAGCTAACTATATCATATCTCCGAACAACCTACACTGGATAGTGCTTGTGCTACCCACTAGTGTTTTTGAGGTGAAATTCTATTCAATCCAACAAACCCAAAACTAGATAGAGTACTAGGTTATAAAATTGGGCATATGAGAAGAATCAAAAGCAGAGCAACTATTCAACATAGGAAAATCTTATGCATTCATACCACACATGAATTTATTCATTTTTAATTTTCATGTTTATCATGCATGTGAAAGAAAAATAAATATTATTGTTGTTTTTAGTTTTATCATGCATGTGATGATGGCTCTTGCTCATGGTTTGCCGCAACGTGTTGATGGAGCATTTGAAGTCTTCGCTGCAACAAGAGAGAAAGGGTACACAAGAACAACTACTCTTATTTCTCATGAGACTTTGACCCTACGGACAAGTCAAAAATAAGAGCACACTTAACTCTGATCCGATGGACCAACAAGTGAAGTACTTGATGGTTATCGAGCCCTTATTGAGTTTGTTCTTATGAAGATTTGACGGCAACATGAAGATGCAAATGAAACTCAAAGCAACTATTTTTGGCAAAATTTCAGAGTGTTTAGTGATGCCAGAGCCTGGAAAAAATAATAACAAATGGCCAAAGCACAATGGAGAGGTAAAATATGTGAATGCAGTGAAGAACCTCCTCCCATGGGCCTTGCCTCAAAATGCAGAGCAAAACAACGGCCATATTAGGACATGATAGTTGCAAGCTAGCAGTTGAGGCAAGTGGGCCACATAGCCATTTCTCCAGTAGGTCGACTTGCATATGCCAGATCTACCGACCTAAGGCTAGGTCCTCTGGTCCCCGGGTCTGGTTAGTGGATCCTACTAGTGGTGGCCCACAAGAAAAAAATATATCTCAAAGAAAAATATTTTGATCTTTTGTAAACTTATTTTCTCAAAAGATAAACTTTTAAATTCTATTTTTTATAATTTTGGAAAAGGAAAATGGGTTGGAACAAATTCCAACATGCACATGTGGTGCCAAAATCAAATATGCAAAGGCAATATAAATTCCAAAAATTGGTGAAAAGCAAATATGAGATAACTACCAATTTATCTTTGGCAAGGACTCACCAATTCTGAGTCCAATGAGCGGGACTTCTTTCCATTATATTTAGTTTAGTGACATGGTGTCTGATCCCAGAGATGAGGATGCGGACAACTTCTGGCGTTGGGATCGTGGTTATCTTTTCATAGCATTTGTGCGAAGCCTTTTGCCTGTAATTTAAAGTGGCCCTCTACCTGCCTGATGATTTCAAGCATCATTGCACGCAGACCGCAGAGGAACTGCGCTCAGGCTACGAGCAAGTAGAGGTGTCGTTTTCATTGGAAAGGGAAACAATAGCAAACAGAACAAATATTCAAACTTCTTTACAGAATGCAGGAATGATTTTTTATATAGCATTCAAAATTCTTTCTATATGGCTTTTCTGCAACTTCTGTTATTGATCAACCTGACCTCGCGTAGGTAGGGTATATGGTTGACTTTTTCCTTTTGATTTTCTCCCCTTAGTTAACGTGAGTCGTCTTAGTGAGTTTTTCTGACATAGATCTCTATACATAGATGGATGCTTGGTGTTTTTATAGTATCTTCTTAGTCAGTTTTTCCGGTATTTCAGTTGAATTATGCTCTTTTGTCAATCATTCTTCATTCCATCTAAGCCATATATAGTAACAGTGTTGAAATTATGACGAACGCATTCATGTAAAAAACATTGACAGGAAAAAATGCTGGCAAGCAAAAATTCATGGAATGAATCCCTTTTGGGGTTGTGGCGTAATTTGAAGTGTAATGGTAAGCAAAATCTCTCCCTTTCATTAGACAACTAATTCAATGTTATATTCAGCCGGACGCACAAGAGCTACGCTGTATTACAGCTGTACAATAATTAGCAGAGCTATTGTGCAAGAAAAAAAACTGTATACCTATGCATGTAACCCAATTTAGTTGTTGCTTAGGGGTTGCTCTACATACTACCATTACCTAACAATATCTTGCCGTCGGTTCTGTAAGGTGTAGAGTACCGCTTTTATCATCTCTGTGTTACAACCGTGCCATCAGCAGTCCATTCTTCCGGTACATAAGATATCCACCCCAATGGTAACAATGCGGCCAAAACTTGCAGCAAAATACCCAAAGGCAAGCTCGAGTAGTCAAGAGAAGACACCCCAATTAGTGTGGATAATACGACTCCATAAATTCCACTGAATATTGCTGAAAAGACAAGTCCAGATGTGAAGAAGGCGAATAGGGAACCTTCACATCCAGGTGGGCAGAGACTTGACAATAAAACCGAGAATGGCAGGACCTTGAACTGTGCAACTGCTTCAGCTAGAGCAGAGAAACAAAGCACATGGATCTCATTTGGTATCCCAAACATAAGGTTTACCTGTTTCACAAGGACCAAATCTGACAGAACTGCCAAAGCATATAGTATCTGAACACCAGTGATTAGGCGCCTCAAAGGAATTCTTTTAAAATATAGATTGTAGAGGACAGTTAGAGAAAGAACCATGAGCTGTCCCATGACTTTGGATAGACCGATAATCGACGGATCAAGTTTCAGATACTGTGTTTGAAAGCAGAACATGGTTCCAGAAAGGATAGGCACCACGGCAAAAGATGTCATAATCCAAGTAAGAGGGCGGAAGATTCTGTCATCACTGATTGCTGTCTTCAAGTTTGAGAATTGCTTACAGAGATTGTCTGTCAATGAGCTTGTGACAATACGATTGTTAGAGTTCCCAATAGAGCTCGGCAATGTCTCTTTTGTACTTAGAGACAGAGCTAGTTGGAAGCCAAGGAGGACTGAGAATGCCGTGAACATGATCTTTGGTTCCTGCATTTTGAGAAGTACGTAACCGCCAGACAAATTGCCCAATAGGGATCCCGCAGCTAGAGCTATGAATGCGTATGACTGAAGTACACCAGCCTTTTGTGTTCTGCTGAACTCTGTGACAACAGCATCACTTACAACTTCTGTGACGGATGCTCCTAAATTTCCAATGAGAATGCATGCCATTTGTGCAGGAAATGTGTCACCTGTGACCGGAATGATCGCAAGTGATCCCCAAGAAATGAGCTGCAGTAAAGCTGAAAGTAGCTATCATTAGTTCAAGTCATCAAAACAACATATAGCTTCACTTTATTCAGTTTACTGAGAAAATAAAACTCCGAATATAATTTATATGATAATTGCTAGGGCCACTTGCATGACTGACGCTTGACCCTGTTTTTTATGTTTTGCATGATTGACCCTGTCTTTTTCCAAACTGAAGAAGCTGAATGACCCTAGTTTGTTAGGAGCGTTAACGGTGTTAAACCCAATGTAGAAATACAGTTGTACCCTTCCATTGTCTTTGCATCATAGACCCCATTTTTCTATCCAAGCTGCATGAATGGCCTTGTTTTAAGGACCAAAATTTCAGTATTGATTTGATGAAATTTTCAGCAACAATTTTACAAAATATGAGCAAAAATTTGACAATATCTTATAAAGTTTTGACTCAAATTTAAATTTGAAATTTTCAGTAATACGTTCTACAATTTCAGCCACATCGACATGAACCTGACGTGTACCACAAGCTCGGACACATCCTTCTCCAGGAAATGCTTTACCCAGGTGCCGTAAGAGGGCTTCCTCTTCTAGCTCCGATTGAGCAGAGTCCAGACCGACTCGAGCGCGCTCACCTCCCTTTCGAGCTAGTAAGGCAGCGCCGCAGTCACTAGAACACCGCCAGCTCGAGCAGCGCGGCCTTGTTCCGGCACATTCGAGCTAGTAAGGCAGCGCCGCAGTCACTAGAACACTGCCAGCTCGAGCAGCGCGGCCTTGTTCCGGCACATCTAGCTCGTGGTCACAAGGATGGCATCCAAGGGGCGCGTGTCTGCGACGAGCAGCGCTGCTCCGCCCCGCGCTCACCTGCGCAAGGCCCGCCCACCCCTGCTTCTGCTCCTACACGAGGCCCGAAATTTCTTCTAGGGTTAGGGTGCATGTCACGAGATGGAAGACCTGGCTCCCATGCTTCGAACAGAGGAGAAGGTTATGAGATTACTAGAGGGCAAAATAGCCTTTTGTCATGCCCTTTCATTATCTATCTATTTCTTTTAATTTTTTTAATTACCAAAAAATGTTGGGACTGATGGCAGGTTAGAAACAGAGTCAGATGGCGAATTTAGGGTCAACCATGCAAAACATAAAAAACGGGGTCAGACATACAATTGAGGTTGAAAATAGGGTCATTCACGCAATTATCTCTAATTGCTATGGAGTAAATTCTGGGCATAGTTTATTGCTTAAGAACTTTTTTTGGAGGGGGAGGGGGGCGGGGGGTTAGTCATGCGAAATGTAACATATAAGGTTGGGCTCTCATCTTTTTCCTTGACAGATGCATGTAAAAGGCCAGTTCCTATCACAGTATGGCAAGGACGACATCTTGATGCACTAATGCCAAATTTGTTAGGCAACCTTGATGGGACAGCCGAGGTAAATCTAAGATATGTAGCTTTCATTGATAAGTGGTCCTTGTATCTGGCCTAAATATTCTCATAGGCACCATTGAACAAAGGTCTAGTTTGGCAATAACAATTTACCAAAGCTCATATTATGGGACTAGGGAGTAAATTACAAATGCCAAAGAATAAACATAAGAAGTGGGATAAACCAACTTGGCAAGCTTGAAATGCGTGACTAGCAAAAGATGCGGAGCAGGCATTGGGTAGGAGTTTAGTGCTGCATCCGCCAGATGCACATGGCAGTTTCCAAAACGCAGCCAAAGGACCTCGGGTCTAGTGGCTAGCAGCGCTGGCTGGCTGCTAGCCGACCCAGGTTGGAGCGGCGCTGCGTGCAGTTACTGTAGCATGGTACTGTAGCTAAGGCGCAGGTGAAAACTATCTCCTTAATATAATATCAAAGGAATATCGGACCTCTGGTCGAGTTTTTTTTTTTTTTCCAAAACACATCTTTCTTCCAGAATAAGTGTAACAGCAAGCAAAGGCGTTGGGCCTGATGCTGTTGCGGATAGAGCAAGAAGGCCCTGCTGATGTATGAAATACTATTAAAGTGTCCTAAAACATGTAGTGGCTTGAAACTGCCTTAGGTTGTTATCTAATAATCAGCTACTATTGAAGTGTCCTAAAACATGTAGTGGCTTGAAACTGCCTTAGGTTGTTATCTGATAATCAGCTCGTCAGAAATTTGCACCAGCTGTACATAATAAAATCTTGAGCGAGAGCATCACTAATTCGAGAAAGAGACGTGAAACAAAAACAATGGTCGTCGCTCTCAGTGAGTTCAACATAGACCCAGTATTTCTCCTAGCAAGTTGTATAAAATCATTCTTATTTTCCCAGAACAGAATGGAGAAAGAAACATCCTAGGAGACCGGGCGCACTCATCTCTCTCTGCAACATTAATTTATTTCGGCTTCAGAGAATTCAATTTTCCTCGTAATATAGGTGCGTCGTACCGACAACTCCATTTCGATTACGAAAACTCAAAATTGGACACGGTTTCGAGAAGAACTATGAACAAATGGCAACCTAATTGTTCTAGCCCGCCGAAGAGATAGAACAGTAATTAAAGAAAAAAAACGAAACGAGAGGCGGGACGGGGAAGACGGAGGAGAGGCGCATGCCGCATACCTCCGATGGAGATGTAGGGAAGCCGGTGCGCGCGTCCGATGTATACGGCGTCGGAGAGGACCCCGAAGAGTGGCTTCGCGACGAGTGGGAGGTTCCCTGCGTTCTGCACGAGCTGCAGCGCGGCGGGGCTGAGGCCGAGGCCGCGGGCGAGGTGGAAGTTGAGCGCCAGCCACGGGAAGCATCGGAACCCCTGCACCCAGTACCCGACCCCGCACACCCACCACACGCGCCGCATCTCGCGCAGCGACCCGCGACGCTCCGCCGTCGTCCTCGTCGCCTTCCGCGCAGGCGCCACCGGCGGCGCGGGCGCCTTCAGGGCCGGCGCGGCGGCCGAGGAAGAATCCTGGAAATTTGGCCGCCGCCGCATCCGCGCGCGCCGCTCCTCCGGCGTCCTCGGCATCCCGAGGCACGCCGTGGTGGCACATCGCGTGGTCTTGGCGGGCGATGTTAGTGGCCGGCAGTGGAGGTGGAGGTGGAGATGCGGCGGCGCGCATGGCGAGAGGCAGAGCATTTTGCGGCCTGGTTGTGACGACAGGGAATGCGGAAGGTGGAGAGGAGCGCGGGGTCGAGGTTAAGGAGGGTGGTGGAGGCAGGCGGGGAGCAGGAGAAGCGGAGAGCGTTCTGGAAGGAAGGGGAGACGAAGACGAGCGAGCGAGGCCGCTGCTTGAGGTGTGGGGCACTGCCGCTGGGACCCCACCCGGGGCGAACGGGGAGCTGCTCTTGCGTCCTGCTCCGATGTGTGAAATTTTACTGAGATTTCAGGAACATTATTGGCAATCCAAATAAGGTTTAATTTATCGGAAATCCTGTTGTTAGTTGTTGCTTTTGTTAGTTATTCTTTTTGTTTCTTTTGTTATTTATTTATTTATAGGATGATATATATTAATTAATGTTATATATAGACTATGGAAAAATTTTATTTTTTTTATTTATTGAATCTAGATCAAGGGCTAAAAATATTGATTAAAAAAATCCTTATTTTCAATCAACTAAAAATTAAATATTCCCTTAATTTATACCTTATACGGTTTAAATCTTCTAAAAGACTCAGAATCCCTGAAAATGTACATGTTAGATAGTTTCACAAACCACCCAAAGTATTTCTCAGTTTGCCAAGTGACACGTATTACAGTCTTCACATCACCCCACACTCACTCTGATTTCTTTAGTGACTAGTTGAGCATTAGGAGTTTCCATTTTGCGAACTGTGCAACATGTAGTATATCAAATGCAGAAGAATTTGATTTACGGTATAGTATTATTAAGATGATTTACCCTCACAAACTATTTAAATTGGTGCAATAATATACACCATTTATGAAATTCACCTTTTCTTATTTCTTTTGTACAAGATAACATCAATCTCTATATTAAACAAATATTTAATAATGTTTTTAAGCATATGACTCTTGTGTCTTTACTTTTTATTGTTACAACAATTAAACTACAAAACAATGTTAAAAACTATTGAAGGGAATTGGCTCTTATTGTTACCCAACCCAACTCAACCATATTTTATTGGCTCCCACTACAAATCATAAAAAAGCTAGTCAACAGTAAATTCATCTCAGAAGTAAAATGACACAATAGTAACTGCGTGCTAATATACATAGATTAACCCATGCATAAAAATAAGTTTAAATGTGCAAGAAGTGATACGAAAGAGGTATTTCCGCACACGCATATTCCTGGAACAGGTTTAGATGCTTGGAACTGCTTGCGAGGAAATGAAACGATTTTGCGAGGAGGGCTGCATTTTGACGGTGTGGCACGCAGCAGGTCTTTGCTGGTAACCATAGCACTTCGAAGTTCGACGAATTTAGCCCTTTATCAAAATTCACTGTCCTTTGTTCGTATCCGGTAGTTGGACACCCGTCACGATGTACTACACTACTGCTGCTAGCAGCTTTGACGTACGAAAGCTGAGCCAAGCGCCCTGTTTTGTTTGGAGGTTTGCGAGAGCGTTCGTGATGCCTTTCTTGCGTCAAGAGGAGAAAGAGGGGACGTGAGAGGTTTCTTTCCGTTTCCTCGGGCCGTCGCGATGCCTTTCTTGCGCCAGGACGCTCTCTCGCCGTTGGGCGTTGGCTCAACGTCACATCCGGATCGGGGCATGCGTTGCGCGCCGCGAGAAGGATCCGGGACTTTGTCCGCTACTGCACTCACGGCTCTGGTCCTTGCCATGTGGCAGTATGGCACGCTCTGGGACCAATAGAACAAACAAAAGTTAATAATTACAGTATTTTCCAGCAATTTGAACGTCAAATTTTTTTCATGCTATTTTGTATTTGAGAAAAGAAGAACCCGAAGAAAGCAACACAAGTTTCCAAATATCTTGTACGCTTTACGACATTTCGCTTGAGGAAAAAAACGTGTAGCAGATTGTTTAGTGTCACATACTGTCTACAAACTCATTCAAACAATACCCTGAAGACAACTGGGTGTTTGTAATCCTACTTTGTTTATCATGATCCTTGCGAGTTTTTATACACTTGTTGTCCACAAACCTATTGTTTTAGCCATAAGGTTCAAGCGAGTCTTTATACATTGGAGTTTGAAAGTACGAGGCTCATGAGGAGGACCTAGTTGTTAAGGCTCCCTTTGAAACACAAGATAAGAAAATAGAGGAACAAGAAAACCACAGGAATTGAGATGGTATATTTCTGAATCCTATCGAAATTAAAAACATAGGAATAGAGAAGAAGGCTTTTGGTAACACCACAGGGAAAATAAAGAAAACCTCTGCACACCATAGGTAAGTTACAAGAGGTTTGATCCCTTCTTTCCATTTCTACAAAACTGAGCTCATAACTTCATTCCTGCGAAACTTTTCTTATATTTTCATCCAAAGGAGTTCATTCAAAAAAAAATCCTTAACAAACCTTGTCTTTAAATTTTCCTATGTTTTTTCTTTAATCCAAAGCGGGTCTAAAATTTTGACGTCATGGTGCTTCATTTTGTCACTACTACTCACTAGTCACATCTCCAGATTCTAACCAAGGTTCTTTTTAAGAACACTTTCTCCATTCCTAGCTAAAGGTTTGTAAGAGATTGTGGATGATATTGAACAGTAATAAATCCTTAGGACAGATATAATAATACACGTAAGCAGTCGCATATGCTATCTCATGCATTGTCATGTAGGATTTTTTATGATGTAGAAGAGAAAGGATGGTAAGAGAAAGATAGGGTTGTTTCACGAAGCAACTATCTCATTCGCTAAAATTTAAGAGTATGAATTAGCTCTCACATTATTGTATAAGTTCTAGTAGTCTTTTAATCATTATATAAGACGTTTCGTAACCTGTTTTATGATTAACGTGTCTATAAGCTTCATGACCATTGATGATTAGATCCCCGTTGATGAGGACATCACTCCTAAGGATACATGCAACACTCCTCTAATTTTGGACTTGCAAGGTCCAATGACTAGAGCTCGTGCACGACGACTAAATTTAGAGGTGAGCTCGTTCCTACGTTCTTCATTATATGTTACTTTTGAGAATGGTTTGCTACCTAATGATTATATTGTACTTAGAAACCATGGAGAGGACCAGGAGATGATGGGAGAAGGACTTGGAGACATGGAGGACCAGCAAGGACGTGAAAGCCAAGGTGGAGGCCCAACCAAAACCGACTTCGACTCTGTTTCGGGGTTCAGGACCAGTCTACACTAAAACGGATGCCCAAGACGCATACGGACTCGGATTTGGACGTTCTACATATGCACGGAAAGATAAGAAGAAGACCTTTCCAATGCCGCCAGTCTCATATCAAAATTCATCCGGAGTCATCAGAAATCGTCAAAACAAGAGAGAGTCCAGAATCTGTTTCGGTGTTGTGTCGCCTGTTTTTGGCCTTTGGGCTTTGTATCTAGTTGAGCCCAAGTAGGGGTGTGTCCAGAGGGTCTTGCACGACCCTAGGATCTTCATATACAGCCGCCACCGCACCACTAGGGTTCGGGTTTTGCTTAGATTATTCTGTTCATAACAGTTTCACCGTCATCACGGTTTGTGAGACCCCAACTTCGTGAGATTCATAATACATCTGTAATTGTGTTGCTTTCTTCTTTGTTCTTTCTTGTGTTCTTGATTCGTAGGCAGGGATTAGCCTTCTCGGCGAGGTCAATCGTTTTAGGACGGTTGATAACCAGAGGAGACGTCGTGCTGCGATTGCGGGGTTTAGAACGTGCTGTTCTGAAGCCGGATCGATTTGTGTGTCGCCTCCGACCAAATCAACGTATCCAGAACCTTTCGGAAGATCGGGAACCCTTGTCCACATCAGCCGTGGTATGAATGTTTTGGTGATAGATGATAAGTATGAAATTGTGGGCTAACATCTACACGAGTGTTATTTTTGTAGGATCATCTCTTAACTCTATTGCAAATCATATGGATGATGGTGTCCTTGGCGATTGATGACAACGACCGCAAGCATGAAGGCTTGTGAACTTGATGGAGTCCAAGGGTTGACGGAGATGGATCAAAGGAGAGAACAAGCTATGGTGCAAGTGTTTGGAACACTTGAATAGTTGTTAGGGGTTTGAGTCCATAGGAAAAACCAGACTATCAAGGGGGTCTAGGTCATTCTCTTAAGTCATGTCTAGTCAATAATGTGCAAGGTTGCTCGGTGAAATCACAGGTAATAGGTGATAGTAGAGAAGCCAAGGAGTTGTTTGGAGAAGCTGGGAAACCAAGTCAAACGAGGACGACGAGTTTTAGCTTCTAGACATAGAGACCGGACAGAGGGGTCAGTGGAGATCGGACTGTACGGTCATTATGGGGAGTTTTCTAGGACTTAGCGCGAGAAGCAGGACTCTGTCAGCAGGAGACTCCATACAGACTGGACGGTCCGGTCTACTGACCGGACAGTCTGGTTAGTAGGAGTGCAGGGAGGCAGAAGAGGTGCATTTCGCGGAGGCTCCTGGAATGGAGAGAGAAAGTGGACCGGATGGTCCAGTCTAGTGACCGGACAGTTCGGTCAGTATAGGAATTTGCCTGTACAGAGGAAGTCAACGGCTGAGGAGAGCCGTTATAGAGTGACCAGACGGTCCGGTCAGGCAGTGACCGGACAGTCTGGTCAGTGTGTCCAGAATGGCAAGTTCATTGAGCAACGGCTAGTTTGAGGTTAGGAGCATATATAACTTCGTTGCTGGGGTCTTGGAGACCTCTCTTGGTAAGTGGAATACCTAAGAGCATTTAGTAAGGTCCAATAAGAAGAGGGGAGAGCACTAGGAGGAGATATTGCATATCTTGAGAGTGCTAGAGAAGAGTAGCTTGAGCATCTTGCATATCTAAGGCTAGGGTGTCCTTGAGGGAGTGATCTATATTGTTACTCTTGGTCTATGGTGAGACCTAGACCGGTTAGGTGTCGGTGATCGAGTCTATTGTAATCGGTTGTGAAGACCATCACATGTTTGTACATGGTTTGATCACGCCGTTGGAAGGGGCATCGCTAGTGAGCGCCCGTGCCGGCTCGGGGATTCCGACAAGTTCTCGAGGGAGGCGAGCTTGTGCTTTGTGCAGCGGTGACACACACCGTGTCTTCACTCGAGGAGTGATTGCGGGCTCGTGGGCGAGAAGTCCACTTCCTGGCGGGAGGGACCAGGACTCCGGCGGGAGTGGTCCAACGAGGATTAGGGAAAGGCACCATACTTCAGAGACCTCGTGAGAAAATCATGAGCATTCCTTGACCCTCTTTTTACTATTCTGCATTTGTGTGCTCTAGTGAGTAGGGTGACTTGTGGCTTGCATAGGCTAGTGTGGTTGGCTTCCGCATTTTATCTTATCATGAACACTAGCATGTGTAGGGTCTTGGCCTACTAGACTTGTTTGGGTTTTCTTATCTTGTTAGACTTAAGTAGCAAAATTGAAGTATTTGGAGTCATGAGTGGCTTACCGATTCACCCCCCCCCCCCCTCTCGGTACACCTTCGGTCCTTACAAGTGGTATCAGAGCCAAGTGCTCATCTTTGAGGCTTCACCGCCTTGAGTAAGAATGCCGGGACCGGCGGGGAGTGTTTCCATATTCAATGGTTAGGACTATGCTTATTGGAAGGCTCGCATGCAAGCCTACCTTCAGTCCCTTGATCCAGAGATATGGTCGGTCACTCACGAGTCCGATGCGAATGTGAACCTACTTGAGCCTGACTACATTAAGTGGAATGCTAAGGCCAAGAGTGCTTTATTTGCTTGCATTTTTAAGGATGTTTTTGCTCAGCTAGATGCTAGTACTATAACACATGGTATCTGGACTAAGATTCAGGGGCTCTATGAGGGCACCAGTGATGTCAAAGAGGAAAGATACTATGTACTGAAGAACAAGTATGATCACTTCACTAGATTGCCACATAAGAGAGCTAACACTGTTTATTCTCGTTTTCATGTACTTGTGAAGGAGATCAATGCTCTTGGGGATGATTTCAAGATGAAGCCCGTCGAGGTGATAAGAAGATTCTTGAGGCTATTCAAAGACCCCAAGTACAAGTCCATCATCACCTTCATCTTGCAAGGTGACCTCAAGACCAAGACCATGAAGGAAGTAGTTGGCAAGATCACCGCCTTCGAGAGCTATCAATTAGGGTTGGATGATCCTTAATCATCCAATCTTGCTCTATCGGCTGACAAGCAAGAATCTAGCAAGAGCAAGAAGAACAAGAAGAAGGTGATCATTGAGGATGATGATGAAGAAGATGATGATGAGGGTGACTTGATCGAAGACTTGGCTCTTCTCATGAGGAAGATGAAGAACTTCAAGAACAAGTTTGCTTTCAAGTCAAGAGGCAAGTGCTTCAATTATGGCTCAAAGAATCACTTTGTTCGAGAGTGCCCAAAGCCCAAGAAAGAAGCATTCTAGTCCCAAGATTCAAGTGAAGAAGAAGAAGAAGATCCCAAGGCCAAGCACAAGAAGAAAAGATACTTTAACAAAGACAAGAGCAAAGGCAAAGGCAAAGGCAAAGCTCAAGACTACAAGAAGAATTTCTCTCGCAAGGCACTTGTTAGAGAGTGGACAAGCGACAATTCAAGTGATGAGTCCTCTTTCTCAAGTGATGAAGAAGTGGCCGGTCTAGCCATGATCAAGACTACACCTCCACGAGCTCTTCCTCCACCTCCCAAGTGCCTCATGGCCGTGAGCCAACTTGGGGAGAGTGAGGATGAGAGCAGCGATGATAAGGAGCACACGTGTGCCGAGTTGTGGAGCATGCTTGAGCAAGCCCGCGACATCGCCATCAAGAAGTCCAAGATGTTGGAGGTAGTAAGAAAAGACTGTAAGTTGGCTAAGGACCGTGTTGGTGAGTTTGAGAGTGAGCTCAAGGAGCTTGTCACATCTCATGAGATCCTAAACAAGAGTTATGACAAACTCAAGGGTGATCATGTAGAGCTTCATGAGAAGTATAAGACCCTTGAGATCACTTATGAGGCCATCAATGTTGAGAACCTTACCTCTCCCTCCTCTAGTTCATCTAAGAATGATGTTTCTACTATGTGTGATGAACTAACCACCTCGGTTGAGGTTTCTTCTCTTGAGCCACTTGTTTTGAAGGAATATCACAAGCTCAAGGAAGAGAGGAAGATGGTGATGGACGGCTTTGAGAGGCTCACATGAGGTAGAGCCATCCATAAGAAGATCCTTGGGAGGAACCTTGTGAACAATGTCTCCCACCGTGGACTTGGCTCATATCCTGCCGACATCAGCATCATAGGGACGAGTGATTTCATCCTCGCAAGGATCAAACCCCTTCTCGCCGATGACTACTATTGTGAGAGGTGTTGCAAGGATGGCCACATCACCAAGGATTGTCCCATGGTGAGAAATTCCATTATTTTGCCTAATGCTAACTTGTTCCATGAGAACACACATTTCAAGCTTTTTAGGTACAAGGATGGCAAGGTGAAAGCTAAGGCTTTGGGACCACCAAACAAGATGAGGAAGGTCAAGAGCATATGGGTGCCTAAGTGCATTGTTGATCTTGAGAGATCGGCTACGTACAAGTGGGTGCCCAAGAACAAGACCTAGATGGTGGTGGTGGTGGACTGAGTGCTTTCATGAAAATCATGTGAAGTCCACCACAAGTGACATGGACCTCAGTGACCTATCTACTCATAAGGGAGGTAACCGTGTTAGTTCTTAGTAGTTGTAGTGTGTTTTTCTTTCTCTTGCATTGCATGGTAATTAGGACTCCTTTGTGACTAGTATGCTTTGCATCCATGCATGTGTAAATAACTAAAAGAAAAACACATAAAAATTAGTCAATGTCTAACCCATCCAAGATAGCTATAAGTAAGGGGGAGTGCCTGAGATGGTTGTTTGATTTCTCTCAAGGCAAGGGCATGGCTTATAGTGAGTAAGCTTGGAAGGGGATCAAACTTGACATTGTTAGGTTTCCCTTGTGTCTTGTTCTTAATATTTCTTGCATTCACATGGCATGTTTACTTCCATTGCATATGTAAATTGCTTATTGCATGCATCATATAGGAAACACAAAGGAGGCTTGTCACATTTGGAGATATTTGTGCCTCATGCTCTATATGAGAATACATCTTTGTAAGTGTAACCAAAGGAAAGGATTGTGCTTCATGCCCATTGAGCAAGCTCTTATGAACTCCGAGGTTAAATCTACTCGTGTGGTTTATGGACTAAGGCTCATACATACCCCTTTGGTTCTTATTTGCCTTGATTCTTATTTGCTCGATCTTTCATTTGGCATTTGCGAAAACTATGAGGCCATAGAGTGCCACTATTTGAAATGAGTGTTTGAGAGTTCCCTCTATATTCCAGGTGTAATGTTGTCTTGTGTGTTTAGCGAGGGCACTTGGAAAATGGAGAATTTCCTTGACTCAACAAAATCCTGGTAGTGACCGTATGGTCCGGTCCTATGACCGTACAATCCGGTCTTTGCAGCAATGCATAGTGCTTCGGGGAAAAATGGAGACCAGACAGAACCATTCTTAAGATCGGACAGTCTGGTCTGCCCATGCTCTGGTTTTCCAAAATCCCTGAAGTGACTAGACAGTCTAGTCTAATGAGCAGACGGTTCAGTCACTATAGTTGATCATGCGATATGGCTTCTGATCTAAACCATCGATTCTATTCTTGTTGAATCTCGACCATCGACGAAGATTTGACCTAGGTCAAAATCTTGTCAGTTCCTTTGGACCCTTCTTCGTTCCTCCCGTTTTCGTCGAGAACATGAACCCGCCGTAGCCTTCTCTCCTGTCGCCTACGCCTCCGCCCTCACCGCCGCCGCACTGACCAGGCCGAGCCATCGCGCCGCCTCAGCCACCCGCACCACCGTACGCGCCCGCGCTCGCCCTCGCCCTCATACGCAGAGCAGCCACAGCCGCCGTGCGCCTCTAGCCGTGCCGCCACCTCGCTGCCTTGGTACCTCGCCGTGCCGAACCACCTCCAGCACCGCCAGCAGCAGCAGCAGCGCCGTCCCCACTCCCGTGTGCGCGTGCCCCAGAGCCGAGCTCCATCTCCACCAATTGCTAGGGCAAGGGTTGTCTCACCCTCCTCGCTCCCCATAGCCAAAAAGTTCAAGACTTGATTTTTTGGTGATCGGAGAGCATTCCACGGTGTTTGTTCTTCTCGGCGTGTTGGATTCTTCTCCCATGGTATTGAGCTATCTCCCATTCATCTTTGTATGCCCTAATTTCAAGCAATTTAGTTAATTGATGCAATTTGCACTAATTCTCATCTTTAGTTGCATTAGTTAATTAATTGGCTCAACCTAGTCTGCAATTAATTCATTGCTTATCTGTTAATTGCATGTCTAGGATTTGTCTCCTGTCTAGTCTATAATTAGATTTATTGCCATTATTTGACTGTACACTAGATGACTTGCACTAGCCACATATAGTCGATGATCACTGTTGTTATTTTGCATAATTGTCTAGTGATCATGTCCTTTATTTAGTGCTAGGATTTCTATTGCGCATTCTTTCCTAGTGGTGCTTTGCTTGTAGATGTATTAGGACTCTATGCTTATCCCATCTACACCTATGTGCGTGCAGTGACAGCAGCAGTAGACAGAGATGGCAGGGTCAGGACAGGACAAGGGCAAGGGGAAGATGCCTGAGAAGCCCAAGACTAAGAAGAGACCGAGACTGGATCCAGAAACAGAGAGAGCTAGGAGAGTGGCCAGGCACCTAGATGCCATGGATCAGCCACGGAGGACTCCAGGGTCACTACTGATCTTAGAGCAGCCCCGTGAGACATAGAGCTTGAGGAGGAGCATCAGGCAGAGGACTGCACCTCTAGCAGTCGGAGTTGTGCCACCGCCGTGGCTGTAGCGTACTCTGGTTTCCCGTCAGGGGAGATCGTCGAGAACTATAGATCAGGGATCCTCCAGGCAGCAGGAGGAGGAGTCCGAGGAGGAGGAGACTAGAGAGGAGACCTCAGAGTCAGTGTCTGAGGAGTTGGTTGAGGAGGAGGAGTCATAGGGTGAGCCAGAGCAGACTGTTCCCCAGAGGACAACTCACTGAGCAGGAGACCCAAGGTGCACTTGTCAGGTGTGCACAAGGAGGCTGCAGCAGCCGGAGAGCCGGACATCCTCAAGGTTTCTACAAAGGACCTTAAGGTACTTCGGTTCGTATCCTTCAAGCAGTGGGTGCCAGTTCCCCGAGACCTCACTACTGGAGAGAGACACTGGACGATGCTCCAGAGGAGGATAGGAGAGGGCTTGAGTCGTTGTGTTGCCTTGAGGATGAGAGACAGGGTGCTTGTACCGCAACAGTACACCACCTACCAGGCCATGAGGAGGGCCACAGGCACATACATGGAGCAGTACTTCTCGTACCTGACAGGACTAGCTGAGCTAGTCACTGCTCCACTCAGGTTCAGGGAGGACATAGTCCTCGACTTCTACGCTATGTTGTGGGTTGCCAGAGACCGCTCAGAGTTCTGGTTCCTGTTCAGAGGGCAGCCACAACGAGTCTCCAGGGAGGACCTGATCTCCCATCTAGGATTCTTGGCTTCAGACTTCCAGCTTTACAGGAGTGCATACGGTACACTGGAGCCACCCCGTAGACCTCAGGGAGGGAAGTTGCCTTCAGACGACCTTGTGTTGATTGCTTTCCCACCTCCCCACACTCCAGGTTTTGAGAGAGGCCCTGCTAGACTCACTGCAGAGACCAAGGTGGTGAGAGTGATAGTCACCAGGACTATCATTCCCAGCTCTGGCTACAGAGAGGAGTTCATGCTATTGCACCAGTGGGCTGTAGCAGCCATCTTGAGGAGGCTGACTTTCGACTTGGCGGACCTTTTCATTGAAGAGATAGAGGAGGTCATTTCTGAGAGGGTTGGAGGACATCACTTGGTCGTCTACGGGCCCTACATCTGTTATCTCTTGAGGAGGATGGGCCTAGTGAGGGAGGAGCAGTACAACGCTTTCCCTGAGGTGACCACCAGCTACTCACCTAGAGTTCCTAGGGGAACCCAGTTTACCTCCAGCCAACACACAGGAGAGGAGGAGCAGGAGTCACTGGTACTTCACGAGCAGGTAGCTCAGCCAGAGACGATGGTTCTTGAGTCAGCCAGCACAGGAGCGCCTCCCCAGCCGACAGGTTTGCAGTCTGAGGATACTGTCATAGTGACAGCACTAGCAGGACGGCTGGGTGAGTTTATATAGAGTGTGTCAGAGGACAGATGTCAGATGATGGAGCTGATCAGAGGACAGGCAGAGCTTCAGGGTCAGCAGATGGCCCTTGTCTCTGCTCTAGTGACTCAGATGATGGAGCTTACTTAGAGGCAGGCTAGTTAGCAACCAGGACCTTCAGTGTTTCCTCAGTTCTAGCAGCTGCAGACTCAGCCAGGACCCTTCATAGCTTTGATGACAGCACAGTCCAGTGGACTATCACTCTCAAGGGCCTTACCAACAGGGAAAGCAGGACAGACTTTCTCTTCAGCACAACTCTCTCCCGTGTCAGCCTTCTCTGTGTCAGCATTGTTTGTCTCACCCTCACACTTGTCGATCTTGTAGATGGCAGGATACTCCATCTTACAGCACGTACCGGTCAGGAGTCTGTTCTCAGACATTGTGCACACTTCTCGTGCAGACTCCCAGACTGCCCTAGAGACAGCTACAGCTTCTGCTCCACCTCTTACTACCATAGTTTCCACTCTTACCACACAGGTAGCAGAGGACCTTGTCCGTGGAGGTTTCTCTCAGCAGGACGTGACAAACCTCATACTACTCCTGACTTCAGCTCAGAAGACTACCACAGTTACTACAACAGTACAGGATAGCGGGTCTGAGTTGCCTGTAGACCTTGGTTTCTTTAAGCAGCTGGATGCTCAGGTGACACAAGCTCAGGGAGCACAGCAGGATCCACCTAGCCAGGAGTAGAGCCCACAGAGGACATCGTTGCACCACCTCCTTCGACCATAAGCACATAGATGTTCATCTTTTCCCGCCTTTTTGGCTTTTTGGTGCTTGTTGCCAAAGGGGGAGAAGACATAAGGTCTAGGGGGAGTGGGAGTGTGATCTTGTTATGATCGAGAGTAGCTTGTATCTAGGGGGAGCTATGAGGTTTTGAGAGATAGACCATTTGGTTCTAATTTTGAGGAGTTATTTGTTGTTCGTGGATTATGATGAGTCATGGATTTTATTTGCTTGTGTTTGACTCATTTTGATCTCACTTGGTTTATTTCCTTTCATATGCAGTGCTTGTATGATGGATGCTTGTTTTTAATTCTTATGCATTGCCATGCTAACTTGTTGCATCTCATGTTAGCATCTCATCATTTATGCCTTGCATTGCATGTCCTTATGCTTTCATTCAATATATTGCCATGATATGCATGCATATTTCATCTAGAGTATGTTCTTCACTCTTTTCCTTATATCTCTAGATGATGTTTGATTGGGTAGGACCTTATGCGTTTCTCTCATATGTTGTTATGGTTCCTCTCAATCTTTGTGTAGCTTGTTTAGTCCGGTTATTCATTCAAGTTTTTCAATTAAGTAGTGGTTGTCATCAATCACCAAAAAGGGGGAGATTGTAAGCTTCATGACCATTGATGATTGGATCTCCGTGGTAAGGATGTTTTGGTGATAGATGACAACTATAAAATTGTGGGCTAACATCTACACGAGTGTTGTCTTTGTAGGAATCATCTCTTAACTCTATTGCAAATCATATGGATGATGGTGTCCTTGGCGATTGATGACAATGACCGCAAGCATGGAGGCTTGTGCACTTGATGGAGTCCAAGGGTTGATGGAGATGGATCAAAGCGGAGAACAAGCTATGGTGCAAGTGTTTGGAATACTTGAGTAGTTATTACGGCTTTGAGTCCATAGGAAAAACTGGAATATCAAGGGGGTCTAGGTCATTCTCTTAAGTCATGTCTAGTCGGTGATGTGCAAGGTTGCTCGGTGAAATCACAGGCACTATGTGATAGTGGAGAAGAGAAGGAGTTGTTCAGAGAAGCCAGGAAACCAAGTCAAGTGAGGACGACGAGTTTCAGCTTCTGGGCATAGAGACCGGACAGAGGGGTCAGTGGAGACCGGACTATATGGTTACTATGGGGAGTTTTCCAGGACTTAGCGCGAGGAGCAGGACTTTGTCAGTAGGAGACTCTTACAGACCGGACGGTCTGGTCTACTGACTGGACAGTCTGGTTAGTAGGAGTGCAGGGAGGCAGAAGAGGTGCATTTCACGGAGGGTCCTGGAATGGAGATAGAAAGTGGACCGGATGGTCCAGTCTAGTGACCGGACAGTTCGGTCAGTATAGGAATTTGCCTGTACAGAGGAAGCCAACGGCTGAGGAGAGCCGTTACAGAGTGACCAGACGGTCCGGTCAGGCAGTGACCGGACAGTCTGGTCAGTGTGTCCAGAAAGGTAATTTCGTGGAGCAACGGCTAGTTTGAGGTTGGGAGCCTATATAACTTCGTTGCTGGGGTCTTGGAGACCTCCCTTGGCCAGTGGAATACCTTAGAGCATTTGGTAAGGTCCAAGAGGAAGATGGGAGAGCACTAGGAGGAGATATTGCATATCTTGAGAGTGCTAGAGAAGAGTAGCTTGAGCATCTTGCACATCTAAAGTTAGGGTGTCATTGAGGGTGTGATCTAGATTGTTACTCTTGGTCTATAGTGAGACCTAGACTGGTTAGGTGTCGGTGATCGAGTCTATCATGATCGGTTGTGAAGGCCGTTACACGTTTATACACGGTTTGAGCCCGCCATTGGAAGAGGCATCGTTAGTGAGTGTTCGTGCCGGCTTGGGGAGTCCGGTAAGTTCTCGAGGGAGACGAGCTTGTGTTTTGTGTAGCGGTGACGCACACTGTGTCTTCACTCGAGGAGTGATTGCGGGCTCGTGGGCGAGAACTCCACTTGGTGGCGGGAGGGACCGGGACTCCGGCGGGAGTGGTCCAACGAGGATTAGGGGAAGGCGCCATCCTTCTGAGACCTCGGGAAAAAAATCATGAGCATTCCTTGACCCTCTTTTGACTATTCCGTATTTATGTGCTCTAGTGAGTAGGGTGACTTGTGGCTTGGATAAGCTAGTATGATTGGCTTCCGCATTTTATCTTATCATGAACACTAGCATGTGTAGGGTCTTGATCTACTAGACTTGTTTGGGTTTCCTTATCTTGTTAGACTTAAGTAGCAAAATTGAAGTATTTGAAATCGTGAGTGGCTTACCAATTCACCCCCCCCCCCCTCTCGGTACGCCTTCGATCCTTACAGTGTTATGCACGAGAGATGAGACTATCTATAAAATAGAACCATTATAGTTGCCCTTAATGTGATCTTTTTGGGTGGTATGCATTTATGTGCAAACTGTGCCGATGGTATATAATTTTCTGGAGCAACGATGGAACTTGGACGGGGACTGGGGTGACATAGTGAATTGGGTTTGACGTTTGAATGCGCATGTCCATCCATTTCCATATTGTCACGCTGCGTGTTTGTATCAGGCTGCTTTTTTTAAGGCAAAGTACATGATTATAATAGAAGATTTTTATTCAAATTTCATCGTATATTTGTGATTTTCCTTGTATAGAAATGAAAATGAAAAATGCTAGTGCCGCATTGTAGCAGTATACTATTTGGTTGCTAATAAAATAGCGCTTTTTGGGCTTTGACAGGAGGGAAACATGAGCGCACTCTCTCCCATGGGTTAAAAAACAGTTAAAAACCGGCAGTTTTCAGCAAAACCGGTCTAGCTCGATTTCACCGGACATCTGGTTTATTGGAAAAATCGAACCTAGGCACTATAACAAAAATAGTTTTTGGTCAATTTTCCTGATTTATCGATTGGTTTTCAGCGAGAAAATAAAACCGTTACTGTAACGGTTTTTCAACCCTTGTTCTCTCCCTATGCTTTCTGCTACAGGGCTTCTTCCGCTACCCAAACACTGCAAAGAGAAACGGCACACTAGTAGCGAGAAAAGAAGGCAGAAGACTGCGAAGATCAAATTCACGGGCCTAATCATTAATTCATAGCTAGGCTGCATCTTACACTACGATGCCATCCTAAATAAAACATCCTCTGGATCTGGATTCACCTCTTGAACACGATAACAATAGTCCTGAGAGTAGTAGGCACATTATTGCTCCGCCTCAGTTGTTGCGTCCATGCGCCGCCTTGAGGAGTCGAGTCAACACTGCGGGGCAGCTTGCTTCCAGGTGCTTGTACCCCTCCGTCTCCAGGACCGCATCAAGGTGCCCGGTGATGAAGTCGACACACTTGTCCTTGAGGTGCGAGCAGTTGTGCTGCTCAGCCAACGCCAACGTGGTCGCCACCGTGTCAACGGTGACCTGGTCGGCCAGCTTACCTTCGCAGATGAGCTTGAGACAGTCGAGATCGTACCTGTAGAGGACATGGCAAGTTAGTTTTCAATTTTGTTGGTAAGTGGTCGGTTCAAAAATCCAAGAAGTGAACTAGAATATGCAACATCAAATTTGGCTATAGTAGTAGGGCAAACGAACTGGAATTTGATCCATATATAACTACTAAGTACTAATCTGATATCGACTTGCATCCTAACGTTACCTGTCCGTGTCTGTTAGATAAATTAGCACTTTTAGTTTTATATTAATCTAGAAATAAATTATAAGTATGATTAATAGATTGTATAATGAATTAGATAAGTCTACATAAGATCTAGACAGATCTATAAAGCTAGATAAAAATACAACATCTACCATACTAGCAACATCCATCATAGATAAGCAAACCACGAAAGCAAGCATGGAAGATATGGTTTGACATGAGAGTATGTATGTTTTCTTCTGGACTGGATAGAGGAGGCGGCGATGATGTGCAGCACCGTCACGTTGTTGGCGACGGCGGATAAGACCAACTCGATGACGAGGAAGACGAGACATGGCGACGAGGTTGACGAAGACAGGAAGTGATCGGGCAGTCGCGCAGAGCGCTTCCCAAAAATCTTATTTGCCCTCTTCCGATACAGGATCGCAGAGGACGACGGTTCCGGAGACCTGCTCTCCCGTTCACCAGTGCACGCCGACGATTGGGATAGAGAAGTCTTGACGGCACAACAATATCGAGAGGCAAATCCCTAGACGATTGCGTTATATGATTTGTGGCGATATCCGTACGTATTTGTTGGGAGGAACCGTTAAGGTTGGGCATCCCGCAAACAAGTCGGTTACCATATTAATACGTCGGTTTCCATAAATAAATATATGGAATCTGTAGCAAAAAGGAAGCCACACCTCACAAAGCAAGGAACCGAATTTCGGCGGACCATTCATGTAGGTGATGCGCGCCTATCGCCCATGCCCCGCCCAAACGTCCCGCAACCGAGTTGTTTACCATATTAAGAACTGAATTTCGGCGGACCATTCATGCAGGTGTGATACGTGCCCATTGCCCACACCCCACCCCGTCCGGCCTGACCCAATGAGGCGAGGTGAGCGAGCGCTTGCGTTCTTCCTTTCTCCCATCCACACACTTATAAGTTAGATTTTCTTCACCTCTACTACCAATATAGTACTAAATCTTTGTATTTCCACTACTCATAAATAAATTTTTGAAATTTTCCATAAATTATTATAAATATTAATGGGCCAAGCCCATATAATTCCAGCAGCGCCTACAAGCACATGCTGCGCCATGAACGCAGCAGTTTCGTCCTCGTCTCCATCCAGCTCCGACGCCGTTTTGGTGTAGACGAAGTGGAGAAGCACCTCGAACGCCACGGTTCCATGTCCTTGATCTCGATGAGCTTTAATGCCTCCTCCTCTATGCCTCCGAACAGCTCGGCCATGAACACCGGCGACCTAGACGCGAGCATGGCCCTGTGCGCGGGAAACGACTCTCCACGCACGACGAACGTGACGTCGGCGCCGGTCCCGTTTCGCCGGAGCTCGCCCAAGTGCCGGTGCAGGTCGGTAGACCGCAAGGCGGCATCCGGTCTGCGGTGCTCGTTGTTCGCCACTGCTTCCTCCAGCGGGACCTTTCGGATCACAGTGATGACGCATTCCACCGTGTAGGAGTCGTCCTTAAGGTAGCCCGACACTTCCAGCTCTTGCCTCCCCATGAGCACGATTAGGACAGAGCTACACCCTGAATAGGTGAAGTTGTGAGACACGCTCTTCTCTTGGCCAGGGCTTAGCCTCCCTGTTGGATCGACCAAGCGGCAGCTCAGCTTGGCCCCGACCTCGCTGCCGGCTGTTTCGGACACCAGGACGAGATAGAGCGTTATGGCGTGGTGGTTGCCAGCCCAGGAGTAGTTGGGGCGCAAGTTGATCTCCCACTCGTGGCCGCCGGCAACCCATATCCTGGACTTGATCGACTTGTTGTTCTTCATGGTAGCCGTCACCGAATGGCCTTCCACCTTGAGCAGGAGGGGTTTGCAGTGACTGACCGCTTCTGTATTGTGTGCTCCACCTCCTCAATTGAACTGCCCGATACGAGTTGCAATTTTTTTGGGAAAGCCATCTGACGCACTTTATTGATTTTGGAACAAACTTACATCATTTACCAGAGCCTCGAGCACACACCTAGGGGGTTCATCGACCCAAATACAAGACCGGCTTTCTCTACTGGACATCTTAGCTAGCTCATGGGCCACTTGGTTTGCTTCCCTGTTACAATGCTCATAAGTAACTGAACTAAAAGAGAAACTTAGATTTCTACAATCTTCGAAGATAGCCACTCCCACTGAAGCCGAGAACCCTCCGTTCATCATAGTCTCCACCACCTCGATGTTGTCCGCTTGGACAATGATATGATTACAACCTAACCGACATGCAAGTTCGAGCCCTTCCCTTACTGCGTAGGCTTCCGCCATGGTTGCATCTGTGACAAATGGCAGGAACTTGGTCGATGCAGCAATGAACAACCCCCCTGAGTCATGGATCACTGCTCCAGTGCTTCCTGTCCCTGATTCAACAAGAAAACTCCCGTCAACATTTATCATAATTTTACGTTCAGGTGGTCTGTTCCATCATGTTTCTCTCTTTGATGTTTTCTTTCTGCTTCTCCAATAGTTTGTGGTCAGAGTGGCAATAGACATTGCAGCCCTCACTAGTTGTTGAATAGCTTCGCCATGGACTAACTGACGTCTCTCCCACCATATATATACCAGCCACCTGTTAAGATAAGTTCTGCAATCCCGACATCATTTAGGTTTGGTATAGTGCCCCCAAGTCTGATCACTTCCTCCATCAGAACTGCCCCTGATCTGTCAATATTCATAAGCCTTTGTATTCTCTCCCAAACTCCTAACGGTGTCCACACTTCTCTCACTCTGCTGCATGTGAAAAGGAGATGTTTGAGATCTTCACAACCCCTTAAGCACACCGGGCAAGAACTTGAGCCTGGGATATGTTTATTAGCAAGAATTCCTCTACAAGGTATGAATCCATTCAGGAATCGCCATCCAAACATCTTGATTTTACTTGGTACTTTCAGCTTCCACAATTGGGGCCACACTTGCCTCGGGCCTGCTCCGCTCGTGTAGTTAGGTAAAGGATTGCTACCAAACTTGTGTTTCCACTGACAATGGTAAGCTGACCTTACCGTGAACAGTCCAGAGCGATTGTAGTGCCAAGCGACAAGGTCCTCTCTGCCATCAATTAGTGGAATTTGGAGGATTCGGTTGACATCTATATCCCAGAACAGATCACGGATCAGATTTTCATCCCATCTACCAGTGATTGGATCAATTAGCTCATCGACAGTCGTTACCAGGTTATTCCCATGAGGTGTTTGAATTTTCAGGTTATTGCTAGTCGGAATCCAGTTATCATTCCATATGTGGATTTGCTTGCCATCACCAACTCTCCACACGTAACCTCGCTTAAAACATTCCAGACCTGTCAATACACTTTGCCACGTAAAAGAACTACCCTTCTTCATTGTTGCACTCAAGAGTTTCCCATCTGGATAGTACTTTGATCGTAACACTCTGGCGCAAAAAGAATCAGGTTCACATAATAGTCTCCACACTTGCTTGGATAGCATAGCAATATTAAAACAGTGTGGATCCCTAAATCCCATACCTCCCTTGTCCTTTGAGAAACACATCTTCCACCAAGCTTGCCAGTGTATTTTTTTCTGATCAACTTCATCACCCCACCAAAACTGTGATATTGCATCCGTCATCCCTTTACAAATATTCTTTGGGATTTTGAAGACCATCATTACGTACACTAGCACTGCTTGAGCTATTAATTTTATGAGCACTTCTTTCCCTCCTAGGCTAAGCAGCTTTTCCTTCCAGCCTTTTGTTTTGGACAGCACCCTGTCGATCAAATGTTTGAAGCAGTCACTCCTATCAGCACCCACCAAAGCCGGGAGGCCGAGATATTTGTCACTCAACGACTCAGTCATGATATCCAGAATTTGACACACTTCTCCTTTTTCTTGCACTCCTGTATTCCCACTAAAGAATATGCTTGACTTTGCTGCACTAATTTGTTGTCCAGAGTTCTGACAATATTGATTAAGGATGTGTTTCAAAGCCTCTGCATTTTGGCGATCAGCATGCATTAGAATTAGAGAATCATCTGTAAACAATAGGTGTGACACTACCAGAGCTGCTCTGCATACTTTGACTCCCTCCAATTCTCCTCTTCCCTCTGCACCCTGTAACATATTTGAAAGGCCTTCTGTTACTAGCAGAAACAGATAAGGCGATAGAGGATCTCCCTGATGCAGTCCTCTAGTTGGAACAATAACATCAGTTTCATCAGAATTAAAGCGAATAGTATACCTGACCGAAGATACACACTCCATTATCATATCAATCCATCTCTGTGCGAATCCCAGTTTCTGCATGATTCTGTGCAGATATGTCATAAGCTTTGTGCATGTCCAGCTTTACGGCACATAAACCTCTTCTACCCTGCTTCTTCTTTATAGCATGGATGCTCTCATAAGCAATCGATATATTATCCGTAATAAGGCGTCCTGCCACAAACGCACTTTGATGATCACTAATAATGTCAGGCAAGATGATCTTCAGCCTGTTAGCCAACATCTTTGAAATCACTTTGTACACTACATTACACAGGCTAATTGGCCTGAATTGTGTAATTTGATTCGGGTTCTTGACTTTCGGGATTAGAACAATAGTGGTATCATTCCATCCAGTCGGAACAGTACCACCATTGACCGCTTGCAATACTTCATCGGTCAAGTCATCTTGTAGCAGATCCCAAAATCTCTTATAAAAAATAGCATGCATCCCATCCGGCCCAGGCGCTTTAAGATCGCCTATGCTAAACAAAGCTTCCTTAACCTCTTCTCTAGTAAACAGGGCAAGAAGGTCCGAGTTCATACTCGGTGTTACCTTTGTAGTAACGTCTTCCAGCACTGCCTGGTCCGGTTCCACCACCTCCGAGGTGAAGAGGCCTGCAAAATAATCCCGGACTAAAGTACTCATCCTCCCCTTATCTTCTTCCAGGACCCCCATCTGATTCAACAAGCCCTTAATGGAATTTTTCCGCTTTCTATTCTTGGCGTAATTCTGGAAAAACCCCGTGTTCTTATCACCATATTTAAGCCAGTTCGCCCGAGCCCTCTGTACCCAATAAATCTCCTCCTGCTCGAGAAGGACTTCAATTCGTAGCAGAATTTCCTTTTGTTGTTGAGTATTCACTATTCACTATGTAAAAAAGTATTAAACAAGACACTATAATCAAAGACTCTAACTTTAAACGTGTCTGTAATATCATATTAAAGACTCATTTTAATTAGTAGAGTCTCTAATGAATTTAGCCTCAATCAAACGAGTCTCTAAAATAGCATAATCGGTGACTCTAGTCCTAAAAACGAGTCTCTGATTAAAATGACATGTCATTAGAGACTCCATTCAACAAACCGAGTCTCTTTTTTATTAGACCGGACCCGAAACTATTATCAATTACGTTTTTAGCTGGCTTGAGTCCGAGCCCAGTCCACGCCCTGGTTCCGTCCCCGTGACCCCGACCCTTTCTTCCTCCTTCCACGCAACTCCTCTCACGTCCTCTCCCCTCTAATGCAGATCTCACCAGAGTAGTTGTGCCAGCACTCCTGTTAATCTCTGCCATTGCAGCCCCTCGCCCGAGCAACCCCGCGCCACCGCCAGCCACCACACGCGCCCATACGGTGGTGAAGGTCTAGGGTTTGGGTTTCACTTCCATGGCGTGTGGTCGATCAAGGCGGTGATGGCCATGCGCATCAACGCATTTGACGCACTCTGTCAGGTCATCCTTGTGTCTCTCGAGGCGCTCAAACATCCCCCGCTAGCTCCCTCTCCTGCTGGCCTCTTCGGATGGTTGCTGCTCGCCTCGGGTGGCCTGCGCTCGTCATCGCCGCCGTGTACGGATACACCAGGCCGGCACTGAGGGCCGGCTCGAACTCTACCATGTCGTCCTTTGCCCCCTTCTTCTCCTTCAAGCAGGCACCCTGACGGTGTTGTTTCCCCGCTGGATCTGCCGTCAAAATTGCCATGTCCCTGTAGATCCGGTGATGACTCCCGGTTGGTGTCTCCACCGACCTAGAACATGATTTGGTACCTCTCTAGACCTCGTGCCCCATCTCTTCACCCGCTCTTCGATGCACTCATGTGTTATTGCCTTGCTTTGCCCATACGCCACATAATCTGAGTTCTAGGCTGCGTGATTTTGGTTTTTGGGCTATCATTCACCTCTGTGTTTCCTGGCTTTATTTCCCATGTTCAGTGTGTTGTGTCTTGTCTACAGGTCTGGAGAGAAGCCACAAATCAAAGGGTTGCACGCTAGCATAGGGAGCTCAACAAAACGAGTATCATTCTATTGCTTGCACACATGGATTAGTAAGTATTGTTTGTTGCCTTGTGTTCACTCAATCGATGCTCCTGACTTTTCTTTTGCGAGTCTCGATTAGCCATGTTAGTTCAATAAGTCCTGGTCACTAATGCATCTGTTTTTTCTTTTCAACAGCTTGACTGATATCCTTCTGGTAGCTAGTATTTAGCTTCTATGTTTGTTAGGTTTGTTGCTTCGGATAAAAAAAAAGGAACAATTCATTTGACATGAACATTGCGCATGCAAATTGATGTGCTATCCGGCATCTCTTATTTTATCTTTGTCACATGCCATACTGAACGTAAGCCAGCAGCTGTTATGCTTTTATTTTTTTATCTATTTTCGAGTATGCAGTAGCATGGTAGAAATCGTTTGTGCCTCAATGATGCAACAAATATGCAGTGTTCCTTTTCAGGTCTGAAGAGCCAGAAACTTGTTGTCCTCAATTTGTTTTAGAAGGTCAGTGTGCTTTAAATTCTGTACATCAGTAAATATTGCTTAGTGAGCTAGTTTTGTTTAGCCTTTAAATCCGTATATGTGTTGATCACTTGTGATATGTTATCATTAGCTAAGTATATATGTTGGTAAGATTTTTGCATAACCAAATATGTACAATCCAATGTTATAATCTCTTTTGTCCATGTGTGCTTGCAGAATTTAGATGATGCCATCAAGCTTAGCCTGTAGAGATGCCATCAAGCTTAGCCTGTAGAGAGGTTATGAAACAAGTTCATAGATGCAGATGACCAGGTATTACAAGTTAGGAGTTGCATTGATCATATAGTTTCAGAGATACAAATGAGTGTGATACCAGTTGTACCTCCACAGTTAATATATGTATGCCCTTTTATTCATTAAACACTTTTATTCAGTTACTTGCCACTTGAACAATGTAGTTAGTCAATAGCTATACACCTATTCAGTTCTCTGAGAGGTCAAATTTGTCCGGTGCTGATTATATTTTAACTTCATATATTAATATCTGAATTATTTGCTTCTGTTAGTTGCTTACTCAAGTATCATTGTGAACTTCAGTTATTGGCAATGCACTTGAACTATATTAACTGAATAAAAATATAGTGATAGCAGAAATGAGATTGATTAAAATCTTTCTGCTCTATGTCTGCATAAATAATGTGAAAACTGAGTCATAATTAGTCAATCTGGTGTTGGCTGAAAGCTTTCTGCTCTATATCTGCATAAAAAGAAACTCATGCTCTGTTTAAACTTATTTGTTGGTACTTCTCTGAAACTGAACTTATCTGAAACTTATGCTCTGCATTTTTATGTTGAACTGAACATTAGTTGTCTCAAACTGTAGATTGCAGAGTCAGAAAATGAATTGTTATGCGGTTAGTTTGCGTGGTCAGAAACTCATGCTCGTAGGGAGTTTTAGTTAGTGCTTATTTAGATATTGTATCCATGAGTCTGAACATGCTATGCTTCCTGGGAACGATTTAACGGATCCACAAAAAGCTTCAACCAGTAGCAGGTGAAAACTTTTCAAATTCAAGTAAGAAATATTTTACTGTATATGGTTGACTCCAATAACAATAGTAACAAGCTAGTCTCAGTTATGCATGTTTGACTTGAATCAATGAACTCTTGCTACTTATTCATCATACAATTCTATTCTGATAGTTGCCCACAAGTATACTTGAAATTCAGTTTATGGATACATGACCAAATGGAATGTTTAATTACTGGACACATGATCAACAAGAAAAGACTATTATCTGTTGAGTTATACTCTATTTGAAACTTGTTAGCAGTACATACTTTGCTTTATCGTTTTGCAGAACAAGCAGGCATAGAATCATAGTTACCATTCCATTTGCGATAATGGGGCACAAGAACCTTCATGCTACTAATGAACATTCAACAAGTTAGTAGAAGTTCACATATCTGTTTAACTATCTCTTGCCTGATAAATTTTGAATGCTAATAGCCTAACTAATATAAAACTTCCCATCTTTAGCTCATGTGATAGATGTTTCTGTAGCACGCTATAATAAGCCCTTCATTACCCGATATAGGTTGTAGTCTACTTTTGTGTTTGTGAGGCTAAATATCAGGTATAGGTTGTATCATTTTCTCTCTGCTAGACAATTTCATGTAAGCTCGAGCATTTGAACAAATGGCACGTCTAATCTGTAACTATTTTGACTGGTTTGAGCAGCTAGTGGATGTATATCTGTTGATTGTAAAAGTAATACTTGTAATGTCTATCGATTGGAGATGGCTGTAAATATAATAGATAAAAGCATGCATGTATTTGTGTATAATGAATGTGTGTATTTCTATTTTTTTTATTTTTTAAAATGATCATTAGAGACTCGTTTTATCAAATAGAGTCTCCGATGATGAGTCATTGCAGACTCGTTTTGGCAAAATGAGTCTACAATGACTCATCATCGGAGACTATTTGATAAAATGAGTCTCCAATGACAGTGTCATTGGAGACTCGTTTTTATCAAACCGAGTCTCTGATGAGGGAGTTATTACAGACTTAAAAATCCGAGTCTCTAATGTCTTGACATCACAGACGCAAATTTGGAGACGCAAAAAAATAGAGTCTCCGATGTGGCTTGAGAAGAGTCTCTGAATACGTTTTCTTACATAGTGATTGTTGTCAGACATAGGGCTTCTTCGAAGTCTTTCAAGATCACTTTTAAGATCTTTCATCCGCTTCATCGGCGCTTTCAGTACATGTTTATCCCACCGATGTAAGTCATCATGAACATCCTTAACTTTTTGTTGCAGCGGGGCGAGATCCCCTCTGGCTATAGCCCGTGCCCACGCTGATTTTACAACCTCCTCCACTGTGTCCTCGCTTAGCCACCTCACTTCAAACCGCTTTTTCCTATTTTTGCATGGACACCTGTAAAGAACTCAGTATCCACCACTAGAGGTCTGATCTGATCTGGTCATTTCTCCATTAGTCAGTTTTGCATTCGGAAACCTGCTGTTCCATTGTATGTTCGATACCCCTCGATTTAGTCTTTCCCTTATCTGACCCTGTTGCCATGTGAATTGGTCACCCGAGTAGCCCAAATCCATTAAATTGCAAGCTGACAAGCAGTCATGGAATGACTGTAGTTGCACCTGAGATCTTGGTCTCCCTCCCTCTTTCTCAAAATTAAAAAGGACTTCATTAAAATCACCCAAAGCCAGCCATGGCAAATTGCAATTACCATGAAGTGATCGAATTGTGTCCCAAGTGATATGTTTCTGATCCCACTTCGGCTCCCCATAAATTCCAGTTAGCCGCCAATTGCCTCTATCTTCATTGATCTCAACATCAATGAAATACTTTGACACCCCCTTTTCCAACACTTTTATTTCATCTTCCCACATTAACAACAGACCCCCACTATGACCATCACTTTCATGAATGATTGTGTGATCGTAGTGCATTCTCCTCCTAACCTTCTCTGTCTTAGCTTTATCCAAATGCGTGTCAGACAGGAAAAACACATCTGATTTATATTGCTTCTGGACCTTCAGAAGTGCTTGAACTGCCCGGACACTCCTTAGCCTGTGGCAGTTCCATGCTAAGATTTTTATTGTGCCCGGCAACCCTCCTCGGAGGAGGACGCTGATAAATCAATCCGCAGTTTTGCCCGTTGGCTCATTACCCTCTTTCCTCTTGTCTCTTTTTCTCTTGAACATTCTAGGGACTTGAGTCTGATTGCTGCTGCTCCAGTAGAGTAACTTGTGTGGAAACAACCCCATGTTCAACTCCCGCTCGGTCCGATCTCTTACTCAACACCAGAGCCTTCTCCCCATCTACCCCCTCGTCATCTTCCTCTGCTCCTTCCGTATCTGCATCAGCACTATCCTCACTAAACCCTCTACCCCTTCCTCGACTTTATCGAGTACTCCTACGACTTGCCGTGCTGGCTCGGGACTTTTTATTTATTTTTATTTATTTATAACAGCGCTGGCTCGGGACCTGGAGTGACTCATGTAAATGCAGCGACGGCTTGATCGGGTGGAGAGCGCCCGCCTTCAAATTAAAGTAAACTTAAATGTAAATTAATCAGTTTCATGTCAATTTTAAGATGCACTTCGTCTCGCCGACGGCGTGCCGCGGTCGTCACCTAAGAGCAAGGCTAATAATTTCGCCCGCTGCTGGCGATATCCTTGAGCCAACTCATTCAATGCCGATACTAATCGTATACTCGTATAATGTGCAGCTGATGGATGAGCGGCTAGTTCTCCTCCAGCTGAATATTTAATTGCTCAATACTGCTCATGCACACCAGCTGAATGGTCAAAGCCTACATTAATCTCGGGTCCGCTGCTTTGAGCCGGCGACGTAACAATCGCCAGCTTCTTTCTCTTTCTTTCCTTCTCACTCCTCCAACTAGGAATTTATGTGACGTGGCTTTCGTTTGAGCCAGCTCAGTAAGCTTATAATACTTGCTCTAATGTCTTTCCACCTTGAAGAGGCCTCTTGGAGCGAGTGTCCTCGATGAGGGTTTGCATGGTGGAACGGTGGAGGAGCAAGGTCGCTTCTGTCGTTTGCATGGTTGAACACGAGGTGCCTACTTGGCGGCGCTGCCTCCGGACTTGGGAGTGACTAAATGCGGCGACGGCTCGGGTAAAGAGCGCCCGCCGGCCTTCATTTCAAATTAAAGTGAAGTTAAATGCAAACGCCAGTCAGCATCACCGCGATTTTGACGGCTGCGGCTTCCCTGTGCCCAGCTTATATGCCCATCCGTATGCCAGTCCACGTGTACGGCATCTAGTGCATCTCCACGTCCTAGTCTGGGCCCACATTTGTTTCCTCTTCCTGTCTAACACCGCAACTCAGAAATAGACAGGAACGCCGCAACTCAGAAATAGACGATGCCAGAATTGCATCGAATCGATCGGAGGCCATGAAGTATATACAAGTTGCTTGTGTTGCGACGAACTGCAGAATGGATTGATGAATACGTCGCCGCCGCCACTTATGAACGACGGGATGTCGGTTAGTGCCGTGCGTGTGTTATCGCTAGCGCTCCTGGCTCTTCTAGCCTGCAAATGTCGTGCATGACGAGGACACTGTCGCGGCGGACCGGCCACTCTCTACGGCGACCGGAAGCTCTCGTATCCCGGGGCGGCAAGTTCGCCTTGGGGTTCTCCAGCCAGGTAACTACGTATGTTTGTCATTCTGCACCACCTGCTGGGCTGCGTGTGATCTATGTTTCTTCAATCACCCAAATCGAGGTTCTAGTTGTCAAACATAAGCTTCCTTCATGTCATAATTTCTATGAGAAAGGCGTAGTCGTGCAAGTAGAGAAAATGAGAGGAGAAAACTGGATGATGATACCGTAGTTCAGCAGCCATGTGTTAGACTCTGACAAAAGAAGATCGTGTCCCAATTTGCTTAACTAGGGGAGCGTTAGATGCCGTACACGTGGACCGACACACGGATGGGCATATAAGCTGGGCACAGTGAAGCCGCAGCCGATTTTGACATGCACTTCATAGCCTCTGTGATAGTGTGACCGTCAAACTTCCGCATATCACGCCGAGAAAAGGTCTCTCTACTCTCAAAATCTTCCTTCTGCTTGATCAATAAATCTTGTTTTGCTGTTGTTTCTCGTGTGCATTTTGCAACACCGTACCAGACTAAAAATGCGTATACGTCTCTCATCGTGTATAAGATCAGTAGTAGGATTTTAATGTCTGCCACTCGTACATGTGTTTAATTTAATCCAATAATACATCTTCTGTCCATTGTCATAAGAACAAATATAATGGGATTATATACTATCACATTTTTCTATTGACACTACCACAAAAAGGTCCAACAGCGCAAGCAAAATCTCTTTAACGGCGGCCCAACAAAAAACCATCGCTACAATCAGAAAATTAATTTTAGCGGCGGACCATATTTTCACCCGCCGCTATTGTTTATTTTAGCGACGGGCCATATTGTCACCCGCCGCTACTGATCATTTTAGCAGCGGGTCATATTACAGCCCGCCGTTACACAGATGGCCCAAGGCCTAGTTATCTCGTCCCTATATAAATGGAACCCTAACTTTCCCTCCCCCACAAACACACCCCCTCTCTGTCTCCCTCCCTCCTCCCCGCCGCCCCTTCTTCTCTGCCTCCCTCTCTCCTCCCCCGCCTCTGCCCCTCTCTCTGGCCTGCGGACGGCGGCACTCCGAGACCCTCTCTACTCCGAGCCCCTCTCTCCTCCGAGCCCACCCCCGTCGCCCCTCTCCTCCGGCGTTCCACGCCTAGCGGCCCTCTCTTCTCCGGCGGCGCGCGGCGAAGGGAGAGGGGGCGGATCCGGTGCTCCACTCCTCGGACGACGGCACGCGGGGAAGGGAGGGCCAGATCTGGCGCTCCACTCCTCGGACGGCGGCGCGCGGTGAAGGGAGGCGCTGGATCAGGGATGGATCCAGCGCCTCCCCTCCTCGGACGGTGGCGTGCGATGAAGGTGGCCCGGATCCAGCGCCTCCGCTACTCGGACGGCGGCGCGCGACGAAGGAGGCCCGAATCCAGCGCCTCCGCTACTCGAACGGCGGCGCGTGGCGAAGGGGCCCCCGGATCCGGTGTCTCCCCTCCTCGAACAACGGTGGCGCGCGATAAAGGGGGGTCTAGATCCGGTGCCTCCCCTCCTGGGACAGCGGCACACAGCGAAGAGGGCCCAGATCCGACGCCTCCCCTCCTCGGACGGCAGCCTCGGGTGTGAGCGGTGGCGAGATCGGTGGCTTCAAGAGCAGCATCAGCGGATCCGGGCTCTTGTGGGCCGCCATGCCCTTTTTTTTATGTTTTTTAGATTTATGAGTAGCGGCGGGTGAAGTTGTCATCCGCCGCTACTAATGTGTTACTAGCGGCGGTTGATTTCCTCTTCTGGTGAACCGCCGTTGCAGCTCTTTATTTTTAGCTACGGTAGGGTAGCGGTGGGGCGGCCCACCCACCGCTACAGTGGGTTTCGCCCCGCCGCTACAGTGCACATTTGTTGTAGTGTGAGTTGGAAGAGAGGAGGGATAAAAAGCGGGTTGTACATAATTAGCTCACACTTAGCTGCTAAAACAAAGATCCTAAGCAAATTAATGAGAAATTGAGTTCGAATTTTGGAACGGAGAGAGTATGTCCATTATATATTGTCACGCTGCTTGGGCTATATCATGCTACAAATAGGATCAAAGAAAGCTTTCTAAGCAAAGTAGTACATGATTTTGAATGGAAGCTTTTGTTCAGAAAAGGGGCTTTTATTGTATACTGTAAGGCCTACTTTGGAACAAATGAATTTTGAAGGAAAAACAAGGGAATTGAATCCAAAGAAAAAAAATCCTATGAGGGTTCTTTGAATTGTAGGATTGCTTCATAGGAATTTTGGAGGATAGGAAAGTTTCCTTCATATTTTGGAGGAATTCTCATATGAGGTCTAACCTAATGGAAAAATTCCTTTGAAAATTTTAAGGCATAGTGTCTCTTTCTCTCTCCTTGTCTCTTCTTGGTAATGAACATATAATCATAAAATTCTTGTGTTTTCCTGTGAATAAGACGAATGATCAAATTTCCTGTGAACAAAAACATAAGAAATAAAAAGAAAGAGGTGTTGATGCAAGAAAACATAATGGATGCTTTAATTGTTGTACTTAGTGATAATTAAACAACATGCTAGTGAACAACGAAGGTGATTCAGATGGATGCGTACCTGGCCCAATGCCATGGTTACTTTGCACAGTTCGACGCCATGGCAATATGGAAGGCAAAGGCACAAGGGAAGCAGAAACTCCATGCCTGGCTTGCGCTGCATGGGAAAGCGCAAACGGCAGACAATCTTTTAAAAAAGAACTGGCCCTGTAACGAAACATGCCTGCTATGTGATCAAGAACCGGAAACCATCGATCATATCATGCTCAGTTGTCCCTTTGCAAAGCAGGTTTGGCTCGAGATAAAAAAAAATGGAGAAACATTGAACTCCTAACACCAGAAGATTGGGGAACTGATCTCGCAGCATGGTGGAATAGAAAGCTAGCAGGAATATCAAAAGAAGAGAAGAGGAAGAGGACACGATTATGGCATATACCATGTGGGGATTATGGAATGAAAGGAACCGGAGAATTTTCCAAAATAAAGCAGTGGATCCAAGCGTGGTGTTACAGCTAATACAGGGCGAAATGAAGAGAGGGGAAGGGCTTTTGGAAACCATGGAGATGATGCACCAGCTGGGGAAAAATTGCTAAAATTTCTGAAGAACAGGCCAAGGGTCGGTTGGCATTAGGTGCCACTGTAGTGAGGTTGGGGTGTTTTTTCCTATTTCAATAATGTAATCCTTATGTAATCTCAAGTTTTTCTCCATGCTTCATAAATGAAAGAAATCAGATGGATGCTCCGAGGAACGAGGGTCATCTCGTGCAGCATTATGTTAGCAATTGAGAGTGAACAGTCGTCAGGCCGTCGTGCTCCGGGGACGAAGTGGAGCAAGATCGCGTTCCCCGAATTTTGATTTTTCTTTCTCCGTCTGATAACTGGATACGGAATCGGTGATTTGCGTGTTTTTTTTTTCTCTAGTTGAGACGGGCTTCTGTGAAACCAGAGCTCCGACTGGATTTTTTCCCAGTGTTTTGCGAAGTAAGTAGACCCTTTCCTACGAAATGGAGAAGCTTGTTCCTTCGTTCCGAACGGCAACTCCAAAAACTTTTCTCCGGAAGTAACATTCCTCCATTTTTTTTCTACAGATTTTCTTTATTCCCAACGGCCCCTTATTATTAGCAACATGTAGTACGCTGCTGGGGTCGGGATCCTCTGCGGCTCTGCAGTGTGCAGTGTAAGTCTAAATTCAGAGAATTGTAGCAGTTGAAAAATGAAATAGAGATTTGTATGGGAAACTACGGTGTGTCAGCCCCTCCTAATACGAGCGTGACCATCTAAAATTTGTCCTCAGTTAGGATAACATCCAAAATAGGCCATCGATTAGTAGTGATCCCTGTAATTTATAGCATTAGCAGTATCTAATACTGTTTTCTTTTTGTTTAATCCTATTCTGGTGTGGGAAAATATGAAAATACGTGCATCTAATACTCTAATTCCTGAGTAGATAGTATTCGACTCAGTCATTATCGATTAGGGTCAGACGATCGCGCAGGGTCGGTGGCGTGCAGTCAATGGCGATCGCCCAGGCTTACGCACTAGTGAACTGCCGACGAGGGCTCTGTTCAGGGCGGGCGCCGACTAGGGCCCAGGGCGATCGCCAAGTCTTGGCACACTCGCGATCGGTCGATGAGGCTTCCGTCCAGGGTGGCGCCGACTTGGGCCCAGGGCGATCGAGCACGCATCAGCCATCGCCCAGGGCGTCGCGCCATCGCTCAGCTGCATAGCTTCCTTCTTCACTGTGTGTCGATCAAGGATCCGCCAATTCGATCCGACGTGGGACGATGAAGATGGGCGAAGCCGATGACAAAATTGTACAAGGCAGTGGGTATGTTCAATTTTCATTTAATTTTACAATTTCATCATCGTACCGGGTGTCACTTAAATCATGTTACTAATGCTACAATTTTATTAGAGATAAAGGTACAATTTGTTGTGACACTTAAATCATCAATTTTGCTACTAATGCTAGGAATGATGAAGAGTCAAAATTTAGAGTTAATTTGAAAATCCTGAGGTATACGGCAATTCTTGATGACAGTAATTGCAAGGAATTTGAGGCTACAGACCACATTATTCACCTCTTCATCTCAAAAGCTAAATAGTTTAAGCCACGTTAGTCCACCGAACAGTAGACATGCAACGTTTTTCATTTTTGGGACATCAAAGTTGCTGCCTGTCTTACTGATATCTAATCCATTGTTACCTTTCTACCAAGCCAAATTGTATTATATTTAACCTCTACATTGTACTTTTCTAGCAGCCTGTCTTGCAAATCAGCAGCTCCAAGTGATGGTTTCTTCCTCAACCATCCAGCAACTCTCTCGGCAACCCAAGTGTGAGATGCCATGGTGGTTACCAACTTTCCAATCCCCACCCAAATTTCAAATTTAGCTTTTGTATCATATATTTGAACACAGAATTATGTAACAAATTTAAAAATTCAAAATTCGAGTTTAAATTTTTGAGATGAATTTTTGTTGTTGGAACATAAAATTGAAATTCCTCCATTAAATTATGACGTAAATAAAATTGAAAATTTGTTTGTATCATAAATTTGAACACAAAATTATACAAAATTTTAAAAATTCAAATTTTGAGTTTAAATTTTGAGATGAATTTTTAGTGCTGAACATAAATTTGAAATTCAAGATTAGATTATGTCTTAAATAAAATTGAAAATTTGGACATGACATTTCTGCATTGTCGTAACTGCAACATCACAATTATATCACACTGGTTTACATAAAATGTGTAAACAATCACATTTGTCCACAATTGAAATAGTTCATCAACAAAGCACAATCACAGAAGTTTAACACCAACATTATAGTACATCCTAATTAAACAAATGACACCCAAATGGTTCTATTTATATATTGCTAGTGTTATAATCTTCTTGGGATAGTTCCAGAGAGCGCCTAGCTGCACTTGTAGATGGGTTGGATGGACCAACTTCATGAACTTGACCTTCTTGCATCAAATTGGCAAGTCTTCGTATGATGGACCCGAGTGATATGCTATCAGCTGGTATTATCATAGGCTTTGTTGCATTCCTCTTTGATCTAGACACCCGCTTCCTGCATCAAAATATAGAACTCATATTAAAACAATGTTTATGCATAAGTGTGTAAAAGAAAACAAGAGAAGGGACTTGACTTTCCTCTTTTTTGGTTCATTCAAAGGGCAATTTCATTCTCACGGTGTCCAAATTCACCATATTTCTTACATCTTTGTTGTTTCCTTGCACCTGACTCATAACAAGCTTTATATCTATTCTTCTTTTGCCTCCTAGTAGTTCTTTTGAATGGTGGTGGAAGCAGTTTGAAACCAATGGTCAACTTGAGGCCATTGTGACTTGTCTGTCAACGGAGGAATGGTGCCACTATATGCAGCCCTAAACCTTTCAACACTATAGTAATCATCAACATAACATTCTATATCAACATTAGGTGTCATTTGAATAAAAGCTAAAGCATGAAGGCATGGTTTTCCAGTCATCTCCCACTCTCCACAACTGCATGTCTTAGTGTTCAGTTCTAGTACATGTCTCCATGGTGACATATCATAGTGCGTCCCAAATATTTCAGCTACATAAGACCCTTTATGAACCTTCATGTGTCCCAGCCCTCTTATTTTGGCTCTGAGTTGTTTAATTATTGTAGGAAGAATGATCCTAGTGAGCTTGTCCCTAATCCTTCTTCTCTTGTCCCATAGATCCACTGTCATTTGTCTCAACTTATCAAGCAACGAGACAAATCTTTTATTTTCTTTATCCATTTGTTGAAACTCTCAGCAAGATTGTTATTGACATAGTCACACTTGATGTCATTGGAGAACATTGAATGGCTCCATCTAAGATTGTGATGCTCCTTCATGTACTCAACAACATCAGGGCTGGCTTCAATAACTTTGGCGTAATGAAAATGAAATTTGTTAGATTTATAAGCTCTAGATGCTGGCCACATGTTCTTGTCATAGACATCACCTTGGTATTTTTTTCTTAAAATTTGCCCACAAATGCCTCATGCATTCCCTATGTTCAATGCCAGGAAACACCTCCTTCACAATAGCAGCTAATCCCTTGCATGCATCGGTGGATATCGCTAAAACCGGTGGATGACCAATGGATTTCTCAAGTTGCCTCATGAACCAAGTCCAATTATCTGAAGACTCTAAATCAAAAATAGCCCAGGCAACGAGATACATCCAATTGTTACCATCTAGAGCGGTGGCAGAAGCAAGGTGCCCTTTGTACGTACCATTCAAGGCGGTCGAGTCAATTCTAAGATATGGTCGACACCCTGTTTGGAATCCATTAATGCATGGCTTCAGAGATAGGAAAAGTTTATCAAAATAAACACCATCTCCAACCAGCTTGGTTGCAATCTCAAAAATGGAACCTGGAGACCTCTGAATCAGCTCAGCCTTGAAATTGAATAAGGTTTGAAAACTATCTTCCTAAGCACCATAAATTAAATCCATTGTTACCTTTCTACCAAGCCAAATTGTATTATATTTAACCTCTACATTGTACTTTTCTAGCAGCCTGTCTTGCAAATCAGCAGCTCCAAGTGATGGTTTCTTCCTCAACCATCCAACAACTATCTCGGCAACCCAAGTGTGAGATGCCATGGTGGTTACCAACTTTCCAATCCCCACACAATCATGCCCATAAGGAATCATAGTAATCTGCACATTAAAATCAAAATAACTTAGATGGAGTAATATGCTTATTAGAAACCACATTCATTTTGAACAATTAAAGCAATATCATGCAAGTAAACATAAAAGAGATACCTCTATAGTTGGTTGACCACCCAGTTTACGTGCAAGAATCCTCCAAGGACATCCATTTGCTTTGCACTCAGCTCTGTATCTAGTGTTATCAGTCCTGATCTTGTGCGCCTCAAACTCATTTATTAGTGCATAATGTTTTAAAGCCATTCTAAAATCCTCCATGGTTGGGAAAGTTTCACCTTTCATGATCTTAGGATTTTCTTTATCAATTGCAAACCTAGGTTCTTCAGTTGCATAGTCATCAACTACAATATGTGCCTCGTCATTCATCCCCAATCCATCCTTTTCAATGTTTATTTTGGTTGTCACATCCTCAGCCCTCAAACCTAAGGACACAAACACATCATGATCCTCCAAGAATATGTCTTCATCCGCCATCAAAGCAGGGTCCACATTGTCCTCCACCTCCTCCTCCACACTTTCATCCTTCGAGTCTGATGAACTATTAGTCTCCTCTGGAAGTGATATAGGATTTCTCCTTACATGAAATTTCTCCAACTTATGGTCCAACATGATGTTGAATTTGTAAGAAGGTTTAAGTATGAACTCAACAACCAAAGAGACAGCTTTGATAGACCAAAATCTCGTAAAAAGAGATTTCAATTCATCATATATGGCAACACATTCCAATCCATTTTTATCAAAGTTCCAATACCAAAATGCAGGCTCCTGATATGAACCCCACTTAGCTCTTTTAGCTACATCATTCAAAAGATTACTCATGAAATATCCATCAACAAAGAGGTGAACAATATGGTTTGTAGCCTCAAATTCCTTGCAATTGTCGTCATCAAGAATTGTCGTATACCCCGGGATTTTCAGGTAAACTCTAAATTTTGACTCTTCATCATTCCTAGCATTAGTAGCAAAATTGATGATTTAAGTGTCACAACAAATTGTACCTTTATCTCTAATAAAATTGTAGCAGTAGCATCATGATTTAAGTGACACCCGTTGTGATGATGAAATTGTACAATTAAACGAAAATTGAACATACCCACTACATTGTACAATGTTGTCATCGGCTTCGCCCATCTTTGTCGTCCCACGTCGGATCGAACTAGTGGCTCCTTGGTAGACACACAATGAAGAAGGAAGCTATGCAGCTGAGAGATGGCGCAATGCCCTGGACGATGGCTGATGCCTGCTCGATCACCTTGAACCCAAGTCGGCGCCGCCCTGAACAGAAGCCTTGTCGGCAGTTTGCTAGTGCGCAAGCCTGGGCGATCACCAATGACTGCGCGCCACCGACCCTGCGCGATCGTCGGACCCTAGTCGATAATGACCGAGTCGAATACTATCTACTCCAGGAATTAGAGTATTAGATGCACATTTTTCCGTATTTTCCCACACCAGAATAGGATTAAACAAAAAGAAAACAGTATTAGATACCGGTAATGCTATAAATTACAGGGATCACCACTACTTGATGGCCTATTTTGGATGTCATCCTAACTAAGGGCAAATTTTGGATGGTCACGCTTAAGAGTGCTATCAATATAATTAACCCGCTAATACGGAGGGAAAGAAAAATCATAACTTAGGGCTGAACGCGGGATTCTCAAAACATAAGAATAGGAAAAAAACACTAGAAAGATCGCGCGTAGTTGCCATGCGTGCTTTGTTGTATTATCGAGCTGATTATTATATAAAAAGGCCATACATAAATTATGTAAATATACGTGTTGATCTATTTGGCAGGCTACGACAATAATCATAGAGAATTGGCTTTTATTTAGATAATAATAATATTTTTATTCAGATAACATGTTGTTATGTTTGGCGTTGAAAACATGAGGTTAAGATAGAAATAAATATGTCAACATTGATTGTAAAATTGACCAAGAAGAAACATGATAATCACAAATTATGCCACGGTAAAATGGGGTTCACATGCTACAAAACTCTAGAACAAAATCATTATTTTTTTCACTTATGATAGCAATTATAAAACCAAAAAAATATCCATTGAAGCATATTTCAGAGCGAAAGGAAACCAACAATTTAGATATGGCTTTGTTGGCTATAGTTATCATGCGCCCAAATTGTTGCAAAGAATAATTTTAGAAAGAGATGGTTTCAAATCATATCAAATATTTGGACTCCCAAAACGAAGCCGATGAAAAGATAAATGATTTCTAGATAAAGAATCTCATATCTGATTTATCACAATGGAAATTATATTAATTCATTTAGTTTTCTTTTTTCATTGATACTTCAATAGATATAATTTATTCCTTATAGAAATATTACTCCCATTAATCTCGAGACAATATTTTTAATTAAAGTTTATTATATACTTTCATGTTTATGACTTTTATACATTATATGAATTATTTATTTTTAATATATTATATACATCCTCAATAATATTTATACATCATGTGAATTATTTATCTTTTATAAGTCATATATATCTTTAATATATGGTTTATAATCTTTATGGAGAGAATTGCATGAAGAGATGGTCTCAAAAAAAATTATCTAAAAAAATAATATTATAGAGTTTATCCCAAAGCAATATAAATTAAATCTTATGGCATGGTTGTTTTTATACATCTTTTATACATTATATGGATTATTTATTTTTTTTATAAGTCATAAGTTGTTTTATAATCTTTAGGGAGAGAAATCAAGATAGGATCTAAAAAATGATAAAAATTTCTCTTAATAAACAAAAGCATATTACTCCTATTTATCCCAAAGCAATATAAATTAAATTTTATTGTATACTTACATGCCTATATCTTTTATATGTTATATATGTCTTCAATATATGCTTTATAACCTTAGAGAGAAAATTGAAGAAGTGGTCTAAAAAAGAAAACATAATTTCTGTCATAAAAGAAAAGAATTGAGGAAGATTAATGGTGAAAGGACCTAGAAAAATAGTTGTTATTCGTGAAGGATCTAATTGTAAGATTACTATAGAATGGTGGAAGGACCTAAATTAAAATGAAGGGTTCCTGAAGGTTGTAGATGAAAGAATATAGAGAGGACTGGTGGGAGGACCGGAAAACAATTATAGTTTCAGGAAGGGTCTAGATGTAAATCGTTTAGTGCATATCTAACGGTTTGTATCTCATAGCTGAAAGATCCCACAGCTGAAATTTCATGAGTGACATGGCATGGCTATTTTACGAGAAAACGCACGCGCTTTAGAGATATAGAGATAAGATTAGAGATGCATGTCTTATCGGATCCTATGAAATATGTTTGAAAGCTTCATAGGAAAACACAAGAATCTTATAATTATATATTCATTAGAAAGAAGAGACAAGGAGAGAAAAAGAGACACTATGCCTTAAAACTTTGAAAGGAATTTTTCCATAAGGTTAGACCTTATGTGAGAATTCCTCTAAAATATGAAGGAAACTTATGTTTTTGTTCACAGGAAAACACATGTGTTTCTGTTCATAGGAATTATATTTTCATGCATTAACGTCTCTTTAAATAAGACAAATGATTAAAGTTCACTAAAAAGATCAATAATAATTTAAAAATAGAGAGAGTATGTGATAATGGATTACGGACGATATCCAATCAAATACTTGTAAAGGTTTGAGCTACCAGCTGCAATTTGAATGCGATACAAAAGGCCTAACCAAAGTGCACTAGTGCAAGCCGAAGTGGGTACTACGGATTCGATCTCTTGAACACATTAATTCATAGGTAGGCTGCATCTGACGACACTATGCATGCCTAAATAAACATCCTCTGGATCTGGATTCACCTATTGAACTAACCCGATAAAATACTCTATACTGAACAGAGAACAAAACAAAAATTAGAGCGTCGATGAACACGTCGCTGCGCTTTCAGTTGTTGCTGCCTCCATGCGACGCCTTGAGGAGTTGAGTCAGCACTGCGGGACAGCTCGCCAGCAGGTGCCTATACCCCTCCGTCTCCAAGACGGCATCAAGGTGCCCGGTGATGTAGTGGACACACTTGGCCTTGAGCTGCGCTCAGCCGTGCTGCTCGGCCAAAGCCGAAGTGGTGGCCACAGTGTCGACGGTGACGCGGTCGGCGAGCTTACCTTCGCAGATGAGCTTGAGCCTGTCCAGTTCATACCTAGCTATCCGCACCTACAAGCACATGCTGCGCCATGGACGCAGCAGCTTCGTCCTCGTCGTGTCCATCCAGCTCCGGCGCCGTGTCAGTGTAGATCAAGTGGAGCAGGACCTCGAACACAGCGGGTTCCATGTCCTTGATCTCGATGAGCTGTAGTGCATCCTCCTCCATGCCTCCGAACAGCTCGGCCATGAACAATGGCGACCTCGACGCGAGCACGGCCGTGTGCGCGGGAACGACTCACCGCGCATGACGAAGGTGATGTTGGCACCAGTCCCGTTCCGCCGGAGCTCGCCCAAGTGCCGGTGTAGGTCGGAGGACGGCGCGACAGCATCCGCCGCCGCTTCCTCTGATGGCACCTGCTCCGGTGATGACACATTCCACCGTGTACGCGTCGTTCTTGAGGTAGCTTCACGTCCAAGCGCATGCTTTTTGAAGGACTGAGAAAGCGATTAGAGAAGGGTGAATGAGAGCCAATTAAAATTCTTTTATACGAATTTGGTCTATGTTTCAATTATAATCCAAGCCAACCTCTAAAATGATCACCTAGGCCATATGCACCAACTTTATGGGATACTGGCCTTACGGGTATCCTCATACAAGACTAAGTCGGTAGCCGACCGGGTACTTCATCAACAAGGAAGCCGACCGACTTGACTTGGAGCACATGACATGTAAAGATAGACTTTCTATATAAATCTTTGTGGATTACGACTAGGACTCTTCATGTACCCCCTAGCCGACCGGATATATAAGGCGGCAGGGTATCTCTCATCAGGGGAGGATGTTTTTTCGCAACATTAATATAATACACATAACACAGGATATAGGGTTTTTACTCTCATCTAGAGGGCCCGAACCTGTATAACTCAGTGTGATGTGTTACTATCATAGTTCTTAGTCTCGACGTAGCCTTATATATTTTACTGCCAATCTCAAGCTTCAACAGTTGGCGTGCCAGGAAGGGGACAAGGCTCGCCGGGATTCTCTGTCGACTATGATGGCCAAAATTCCCATCATTCAGTACTCACCAGACTTCAAGATCTCCTGTGGTGAATTTTGACTTAGCATATCATGCTATTATCGGTCGACCGGCTATGGCTAAATTCATGACTATCCCGTATTATCCATATCTCACCCTCAAGATGCCAGGCCCAAACGGAATAATGTCCCTCCACTCTGATCTTCAGAATTTTTTCAATTGCGATGCACATAGTTGTGAGATGGCCAATAAACAGTTGATGCTGTCCAACCAGAAGGAGATCCAGTAGGCAGTCGACATGGAGGAGCAGACTGGAGCAGCGGTTCCAACAAAGAAGCCTAACAAAGACAAGATTCAGACCGATGACATCCAAACCAAGAAAATCATGCTCGATCCTGAGGACCCCGATAAGGTAATTTATGTTGGGGCCAACCTCGACAAGAAATAGGAACTCGCGCTCACTCTTTTCCTCCAAGAAAATAGGGACATTTTTGCATGAAAACCATCTGACATGTTGGAGTTCCTAGGGAAAAGATTGAGCACGAGTTAAGGGTACCCCCTAGGGCTACCCCCGTTTGGCAGAAGCTTAGAAGATTCGCACAAGATCGCAAGGATGCCATGAAGAAGGAGATAGTTAGACTATTAGATGCTAAGTTTATAAAGAAGGTGTATCATCCCGACTGGTTAGCAAATCCAGTCCTTGTACCCAAGAAGAATAAAGAATGGAGGATGTGTGTTGATTATACTAATCTCAACAAGGTCTATCCTAAAGACCCCTTTGTTCTTCCTCGTATTGATCAGATTGTAGACTCGATAGCCAGGTGTGAGCTCTTGAGCTTTCTGGATGCCTATTCAGGCTATCACCAGATCCCACTGAAGGTCGAAGATTAGATTAAAACTTCCTTTATAACACCCTTCGACGCCTATTGTTATATCACAATACCTTTCGGTCTGAAGAACACTGGCGCGACTTACCAACGAGGTATTCAACGCTGCCTTGCTGCTCAGATCGGTCGGAACATAGAAGCGTATGTTGATGACATCATTGTCAAGACTCAGAATGTCGAAGAGCTTATTTCTGACCTGGCAGAAACCTTTGACAATCTGAGGCATTATTCAATGAAGCTGAATCCTAAGAAGTGTGTTTTTAGGGTTCCTTCGGGAAAGCTACTCGGTTACATCGTTTCGAAACGAGGTATAGAGGCCAACCCGGATAAAATCAAGGCGATCCTTGGTATGGAGCCACCTAATTATCAAAGGGATATACAGAAGCTGACCGGATGCATGGCGTCCTTGAGTCGCTTTATTTCCCGACTGGGGGTTAGAGGATTACCACTTTTTTGACTGCTTAAAAAGCAGGAGGATTTCATTTGGACCGAAGAGGCGCAGTTGGCATTGGATGAGTTGAAGGTTTACCTCAACAGCATTCCAGTATTGGTGCCTCTGGAGCCAGGAGAAAAAACTTCAACTTTATATATCGGCCACAACTCAGGTTGTGAGTACTGTTTTAATAGTCGACCGAGAAGAAGAGGGACATATACAAAAAGTGCAACACCCAGTCTATTTTGTGAGTGAGGTCGTTGGCACCTCTAAGGGAAAATATCAGCAGATCCTGAAGTTGTTGTATGATGAGGACATCAACGACATACGAACAACGATGACGGAAGACGGCGCACCAAACCAAGTTGTCACGCCTCCACCTCTCGTCGTCGCGCCTTCTCAAGTTATGGACCCATCTTCCGACAAGACGACAACGTACAAGGGCCCAATCACTAGAGCTCGAGCCCAGGAATTGAAGATGGTTTTGATGCTAAGGAACGACGGCCCAGGATGACGCCCCTCAAAGGCCCAAGTAGCCCAAGTCGCGCGACTACCTCTTCACCGCACGCCTCTCTACTTCAGCCGGCCCTAGATGCCGCGCTCCCCCTATTTAGTCAAGGGTTGCGCCCCTTGTAATCTTTGAGTTTTGTTTTAAGATTAGCTTAGCTATTCATCCGTCTCTCGACGTGAATTCAGAACTCCACCTTCGTACAATACATCAGATTGCTCGCCTCTAATTCTTACTCGTTCTTCGATTGCGCGTAAGAATTGATCCTCGTGATCAGGTTGATCTTGTTTACCACAAGGTTAATTTCCTCCGGAAGTTGGTTCAGCGATTGCATTGGTGCTTCGGGCTTGCTCGTCGTAGTCGGATCGTGAGGGTCGACATCCACCGAATCGAAGTTATCTACACTCGCCGAAAGATCGGGCACTCTACACTTATCAAGTGGTATCAGATTCCAGTGTTTCTCGGTGAGTTTATCCAAGTCCACATAAACCAAAAACTACAAAAATAATTTTACCCCAGTACGGTTTTGAGCCTCGCACTTTCGTTCAATAATTTGCGTTGTTGAGTTTTTGTGCTATCGCTTTTGATCGTTGCTGGTACACGGTGTTTCATCGTTTTCTCCTCATCATTGTCATATCCTTCCACCACATCGTGTGTTTTAGCCACCACAATTTGCTTTCCGCCGCATCTGTTGTCTCCGCCTCGCTCTCCTACTTGGCCGCGCGTAACGAGTCTTACTCAGTTGCGTTTTGGTCAGTCGATCACTTGCCAAGTTTTGCCACCGTACCGTGAGTCCGGGTCAATCACGTGACTCATTGCATCCAACTCGGTTACGTGGTAAACCACCCCGCCTCGCCTTGTGTTGTGTTCTGCTAAAATCTTTTAATTACCGTTTTACCCCTGCCTCAAAAAAAAAAGTGTGTATGCATTGTTTTTTCTTCACACTCCCCTGACATAGGTTAAAAAAAAGAGGGGCAGAAGTAAAAAAAAAAAAGAGAAAAAAAAAGAAAAAAGAGCGCTTGAGAACCATAGGCGACACGTTACTGTTCTTTACCCTTCTTCGGATCCGTTTGTTTCGATTCTTCTTCTTTCCTCTTCCACTTGTGCCGGCAGCAATCTTTTCGCGATTAGCACCTTTATTCAGCTTTGCAGTTACTGTTTGAATTATGCTAACCCTTGATTGAGTGCAGCCTCCTAGCTCCACAAATTTTCTACTACGAGCAGGTTTTTGTTTCACCACGCAATCGCTCCTCCAATCCTCCACCGGTTTTACCTATGGTTGCAGTTCACACTTGCGTGCTTGATAAGGACGGGTAAGGATTTGATAATAGCTTTTTGATTGAGCTTTTCATCCACCACTCAACTCTCGTCGTAGGATCTCTTTCTGTGTTGCTTGTGTTTCTATGGCAGAAAACAACTCGAAGTCGGAGGAGCTCACCCTCCAAGAAGTCCAGGCGCAGGTTGAAGGTCTACAAAACGACATGAAGACGATGCACGAGAGACTTGACTCTACGATTACTTCGTCGAATGAGCGTTTTGATCAGCTCGACCTTGTTGATACGACTGCCCACACCACGCTCGCGACGATCATGACTCGTCTTGAGGCCATGTCAACGCAACTTGGGACCATGACGACGCAGCTCACGGAGTTGCAAACTGCACGCGACTACGGCGCCGACACCGAGCAGGATGACACCAATCGTCATGGTCATGCTCGTAGGGTACGTGTTCCTACTAATGATTCTTTTGGCAGAATTAAATTTTGTAATCCCACTTTTACTGGCAAATATGATTCGGGTGCTTATCTTGATTGGGAATTAGAGGTTGAACAAAAATTTGCATGCCATGATATCCCTGCTAATTTATAAGTTAAGGCTGCTATTAGTGAATTTACTGAATTTGCTTTACTTTGGTGGCGTGAGTATAGACAAAAATATCCTAATAATGTTCCAGCCACTTGGACGGCATTAAAAGCTGCTATGCGACGTCGTTTTGTGCCGTCATATTATGCTAGAGAATTGCTTAATCAAATGCAGCGCTTTCAACAAGGTTCACAATCTGTAGAGGATTATTATCAAGCTTTACAAAAGGGTATGATTCGCTGTGGTTTAGTTGAACTAGAGGATGCTGCTATGGCTCGCTTTAGGGGTGGGTTAAATCGTGAAATTTACAACATTCTTGATTATAAGAATTATGATGATATTACCACCTTGTTTGAATATGCTTGTAAAGCTGAACGTGAAGTGCAGGATCGACAATCTTCGTCAAGACCTAACACTTTTGCAGGGGCCAAGACGCCTTTAGCTCCACGATCGACGCCTCCTTCCACGTCACGTGACCACACTGTGACCTCGTCCAAGTCGAGTGCTCCACCCATGGCCAGATCTGTCTCGACCGCACCGTCCTCCTCATCGTCTGGACGAGCTCGCGATACTCAGTGTTATCGTTGCAAAGGATTTGGTCATGTGATACACGATTGTCCAAACAAACGAACTATGTTGATTCATGATGACGGTGAGTATTCTTCTGCTAGTGATTCTGAGGATACTCTACAGACTATGCTTGCCACTAATCATGCAGATAATACGGAGCTTCATATCGACTCTAGTGCCGCCGACAGGTATGCAACTCTTGTTGTGCAGCGTGTTCTTAGTACACAGGTCGTGCCAGACGAAAAAAATCAGTGCCACAACATTTTTCATATTAAAGGCGTTGTGCAAGAATGAGCGGTCCGTATAATCATCGATGGTGGCAGTTGTAACAATTTGGCTAGTACGACCTTGATGGAGCAGTTATCATTGCCAACAAGGAAGCATCCACATCCTTATCACGTTCAATGGCTTAATGATGGCGACAAAATAAAGGTAACGCGCTCGGTACGTGTTCCTTTCTCTCTTGGTGCATATTCTGATTTTGTGGATTGTGATATTGTTCCAATGGAAGCATGCTCTTTGTTGCTTGGACGTCCTTGGCAATATGATGTTGATAGTGTTCATCATGGTCGCTCTAATAATTATTCCTTCATGTTTAAGGGTCAAAAAATTGTTATTCATCCTATGACACCTGAACAAGTTCTAAAAGATGATATTGCTAGAGCGGCAAAAGCTGCAAAATTGATTAAATCACCACCTGTTACACCTGCTCAACCTGAGATCAAATTGCATAACCCTATATTGCTTGCTACACGAGCTGATTTTGATGAGTTACATGATGCTAATCTGCCCTGCTATGCGCTAGTTTGCTCTCGTATGCTTGTTTCATTAGATGAGGCACCTATGTTGCATATTCCTCCTGCTATTGCTAACCTTCTGTAGAACTATAAAGATGTTTTTCCTGTTGAATTGCCATCGGGTCTTCCTCCTATTCGTGGCATAGAACATCAGATTGATTTAATTCCAGGCGCACAGCTTCCTAATCGCGCCCCGTACCGTACAAATCCTAAGGAGACAAAAGAAATTCAGCGTCAAGTGCAAGCATTGCTTGATAAAGGTTACATTCGTGAGTCTCTCAGTCCTTGTTTGGTTCCTGTTTTGCTTGTTCCTAAGAAAGATGGTTCTTGGCGTATGTGTGTAGATTGTCGTGCCATTAACAATATTACAATTCGTTATCGATATCCTATACCCTTGATGATATGCTTGATGAACTTAGTGGTGCCACAATTTTCTCTAAGGTTGATTTGCGTAGTGGTTACCATCAGATAAGAATGAAATTAGGAGATGAATGGAAAACGGCTTTTAAAACTAAATTTGGCTTGTATGAATGGTTGGTTATGCCGTTTGGATTGTCTAATGCTCCTAGCACTTTTATGCGCTTAATGAATGAAGTTCTTCGGCCTTTCATTGGAATATTTGTTGTTATCTATTTTGACGATATCCTTATATACAGCAAATCCATGAATGAGCATTTAGATCATTTGCATGCTGTTTTTGATGCTTTACGTGCTGCTCGCTTATTTGGGAACATGGAAAAATGCACTTTTTGCATGCAACGTGTTTTGTTTCTTGGCTATGTTGTTACTCCACAGGGCATTGAGGTGGATAGCAGCAAGGTGGACGCCATTCAGAGTTGGCCACAACCGACGACGGTCACACAGGTTTGTAGTTTTCTTGGTCTTGCAGGCTTCTATCGTCGTTTTGTGCGGGATTTCAGTTCTATTGCTACACCATTACATGAGCTGACCAAGAAGGGTGCGCCATTTGAGTGGGGTGCACCACAGGACGATGCATTCAACACTTTAAAGGAACGGTTAACTCACGCTCCTCTCTTACAATTGCCTAATTTTGATAAAGTGTTTGAATTGGAATGTGATGCTAGTGGAATTGGTTTGGGTGCTGTTTTGTTACAAGATCATAAACCCATTGCTTATTTTAGTGAGAAGTTAAGTGGTGCTGCTCTTAAATATTCCACTTATGATAAAGAACTTTATGCTTTAGTAAGAACTTTGCAAACATGGCAGCATTATTTATGGCCTCGCGAATTTATTATTCATTCTGATCATGAGGCTTTGAAACATATTAGAACCCAGACTAATCTGAACCGTCGGCATACTAAATGGGTTGAATTTATTGAATCTTTTCCGTACATCATTAAACATAAAAACGGGAAGGAAAATGTGATTGCCGATGCTTTGTCTCGTCGTTATACAATGCTGTCCCAATTAGACTTTAAAATCTTTGGTTTGCAAGCTTTGAAAGATCAGTATGTGAATGATGCTGATTTTCATGATATTATGATGCATTGTAAGGATGGCAAACCTTGGGGGAAATTTCATATGCAGGATGGGTTCCTGTTTCGTGCTAACAAGCTGTGTATTCCAGCTAGCTCGGTTCGTCTTTTGTTGTTACAGGATGCGCATGGAGGTGGTCTTATGGGTCATTTTGGCGTTTTCAAGACACATGAGGTGTTGGTCGATCACTTCTTTTGGCCACGGATGCGCCGTGATGTTGAGCGCCTTGTTGCCCATTGTACTACATGTCAAAAAGCTAAATCCCGTTTGGGTAATCATGGTTTGTATATGCCCTTACCTGTTCCCTCTTCTCCTTGGCATGATATTTCGGTGGATTTTGTTTTGGGATTGCCTCGTACTAAGAAGGGAAGGGACAATATTTTTGTGGTGGTTGATCGTTTCTCTAAAATGGCTCACTTTATACCTTGTCATAAAACTGATGATGCCTCCAATGTTGCTGAATTGTTCTTTAGAGAGATTGTTAGACTGCATAGAATTCCTAAAACAATTGTCTCTGATCGTGATGCTAAGTTTCTTAGTCACTTTTGGCATTCTCTTTGGAATAAATTAGGAACTAAGCTGCTGTTTAGTACTACTTGTCATCCTCAAACTGATGGGCAAACAGAGGTAGTAAATAGAACTTTGTCTGCTATGCTTAGAGCTGTTCTAGATAAAAATTTGAGACGTTGGGAAGATTGTTTACCTCATGTTGAATTTGCTTATAATCGTGCTACACATTCTGCCACTAAAATGTGTCCTTTTGAGGTTGTTTATGGCTAAGTTCCTTGGGCGCCTATTGATTTGTTTGCTATTGATGCTGAAGATGAACCAAATGTTGATGTTATTGCTCATATTGATCACATGAAACAATTGCATGAAGAAACACAACACAACATTGCCGTTGCTAATAAGAAGTATCAAGTTGCTGGTAGTAAAGGTAGAAAACATGTTTCTTTTGAACCTGGTGATTTGGTTTGGTTGCACTTGCGTAAAGATAGATTTCCTACTTTGCGTCGTTCTAAATTGATGCCTCGTGCTGCTGGTCCTTTTAAAGTGCTAACCAAGATTAACGATAATGCTTATGTTCTTGACTTGCCCATGGAGTTTGGTGTTTCCACTAGTTTTAATGTTGCAGATTTGAGACCATATTTGGGTGAGGATGATGCGTTGCCGTCGAGGACGACTTCGCTTCAAGAATGGGAGGATGATGAGGACATCAACGACATACGAACAACGACGACGGAAGACGGCGCGCCAAACCAAGTTGTCACGCCTCCACCTCTCGTCGTCGCGCCTTCTCAAGTTATGGACCCATCTTCCGACGAGACGACGACGTACAAGGGCCCAATCACTAGAGCTCGAGCCCAGGAATTGAAGATGGTTTTGATGCTAAGGAACGACGGCCCAGGATGACGACCCTCGAAGGCCCAAGTAGCCCAAGTCGCGCGACTACTTCACCGCACGCCTCTCTACTTCAGCCGGCCCTAGATGCCACGCTCCCCCTATTTAGTCAAGGGTTAAGCCCCTTGTAATCTTTGAGTTTTGTTTTAAGATTAGCTTAGCTATTCATCCGTCTCTCGACGTGAATTCAGAACTCCACCTTCGTGTAATACATCAGATTGCTCGCCTCTAATTCTTGCTCGTTCTTCGATTGCGCGTAAGAATTGATCCTCGTGATCAGGTTGATCTTGTTTACCGCAAGGTTAATATCCTCCAGAAGTTGGTTCAGTGATTGCATTGGCGCTTCGGGCTTGCTCGTCGTAGTCGGATCGTGAGGGTCGACATCCACCGAATCGAAGTTATCTACGGTCGCCGAAAGATCGGGCACTCTACACTTATCATTGTATGCATTGTTGATCACCTCCAAGAAGTTGAAGCATTATTTTAAAGCTCATCCAATCGAAGTCTAGACCTCCTTCGCACTCAGCACAGTGCTGCACAATCAAGAAGCCGAAGGAAAAATTGCCAAGTACGATTCTTCAAAGGATTGAAATCGCGGATATTCGACAGGCTTAAGCCTTATGCCGGTCAGTGGGTCAAAGAATTGCCTTCAGTTCTTTGGGGGCTTTGCACAAACACCAGTCGGGCAACTGGTCAGTCACCTTTCTCATTGGTCTACAGCTCAGAGGCTATGCTGCCGACCGAAGTCAGCCTTGTTTCGGCACGGGTTCAGGCGTATGATGAACAACTTTCTGAGGAGAATCGAGAGATTGATTTGATTGCAGCAGAGGAGTTGCTGATCATGCTCTGTTTCGATCGACACTTTACCAACAAGGCTTACATCGATATTATGATAAAAACGTATGTAATCGCCACTTCCAAGTTGGAGATTTAGTGCTTCTCCAAGTGCAGTCAATGAAGAACCAGCATAAGCTTTCTCCAAAGTGGGAAGGACCATATGTTGTGAAGGAAGTCACTCGCCCGGGGGCTTACCGACTGATGTATGAAGACGGCGATGATATACCAAATTCCTGGAACATAAATCAGCTACGTCATTTCTATACTTAATTATTCTTTTGTATACTTATACATTATTCATGAATGAAACTTTGGTCTTTTTGATGAAAGATTTTTTGATGATTTTCATTATATATTATCTCGATTCCTTAATTTATTTTATTAAACAATCGAGCCAGGGGGCTAGTAATAATGTCCCACCTCAGTCTAACTGTATTTTGGTTTTGGACTACTCTCTGATCAATTTCTTCTCTTTGAATACAGTCTTTATTTTCTTGGTCTAACATCTATACATTATGATTATATACTTTATACTGCACATCAGACTACCACTATACTAAACCCAGAGCCAATGTGCGAGAGGTCATGTGTCGATTGGTCGACTCTGCTTGTTACGCGGTTACAAGTCACAACCTAAAATGTTAAGGCAGACCGCTATAATTTGAGTTTCTCAATGATAGAAACATACTTATGATATTTTAATCAATCTTTTAAAAGATGATAAGCATGAAACCAATTTACATACAGGTAATATTGTTTCATTACATAAATATTACTAAAGTCCTCTAGCATTGCAGGATTTTCAGCTCCTTTGAAGGAGAGGAAGATTTAGCTCGGAGCTCAACTTCAGGAGTCGCTGGAGGAGTAGGCATGGTTGGATTGATCTCTATATTGTCGACCAAGGCACGGGAAGTTTCCAGCATGGAATCCAAAAGCAGCTGGCATTGGTCGTCGGTCAAGTCTGGGTTGAAGCCCTCCTTGATCTTATCCAATGGCAAAGCGGGAGACTAAGATTGGCAAATCACCAAAACCTGACTCCCGGCCTCGATCGCCACTGTTCGAGTGTTATGAGCAATATCTTCTGATACATGCTCCAACAAGTACTCCAAGGAATGGCCAGACTGCTCCACTCGGTCGGCATGAACATAGTCCATTGCCTTTCGAGCGACATAAGATATAGCTGCGAGTGATGATTTTTGGTCAGTACGATCAAAAAAAGGAATCAAGCAGATGTGAGAAATAATGAAGGGCTTACTGGCAAGTTTACATTTGAAGGATTTGGAGGTGCTCTTAGCTTTCTCTATCTTGGCGTCAGCTTCCTTCAGCTCCTTCTAGAGCCGAGTGATCTCGGCCTTCTGGTCCTCGACCGATTTGGAGAGGTTTTCCTTCTCACCATTCAAGGCATTGACAAACCTTTGCTAATTGGAAGTTAACTTCTCTACATCGGCGATCTTCTGATCATGAGCTAAAGACAAACATTTGAACTTTTAGCACTAGAGTGATTAGTTGATTATTTAAACACAGGTGGTGAGTAATCTCACCAGCTAAATCTGCACGGCCTTGGTCTAAGGCCTTGGTCGTCTCTCTTCGGTCGGTCTGCAGCTTTTCAATTTCCTTTTGTGCTTTGGCAAGCTGCTGACCGGTGACTAGCAAAACACCAGCAAAGTGTCAGTCATACTTAAAGACTTAAAGACCAAAGAGTTTAGGACATACCAAAAGTTTCGGCTTCAAGGTATTCCGCCCTAGCATGTTTCCTCTCTACGAGAGCATACATTTTCTGTATACAAAAAGGGGTTAAGCTTAAAGGCAAGATTAAGACAAAGCAAAAGCAGAGTATTGAAGTACCTTGCTAGCTTCTCGATGTTGGTGCATAATTTCCACGTCCTCCACTTCGGGCCGACCGAGTAAATCTGCAGATAATGTTGCCTTACCTTTGTCAAGAGGTGAAGGGACGACGGCAGGAGCAGGTTAGGGTGTAGGCGCTGGAATGGCGGCAGGAATTGCCTTGTTAGTTGGCTTATCCACCTCGGTCGGCGTGTTTGATGACTTGCCGACCGACTTGTGCAGATCAGTCGGACGAGGAGGAGGTCCAGACCGAGTGGCTTCGGACTCTTAGGCACTTTGAGAATCACTCGTCCGACTACTGTCAAAACAAAGATGGAAGAGATTAAAATGTGTTATGGATCGCAATAAGAGACAAGGAGTATATGGTTAAAGGATTAACCTGGGAGCCTTCCTGAGCTTGATTCGACACAACCTCTTCTTCGAAGAAGTCGTCTGAGAATTATTCTCCTTCCTCTTCTGGGCAGAATTTCCTGCCTTGTCGGTCTGATCCACTACCCCAGTGTCACTCTGAGTTTGGCTCGGGGGCTCCAACTGGCTTGAAGGTCGATTGGGGGGAGTAAGGGTGGGATGACCAGCATCACCAGATGGCAATTCTTCATCGTCACCCTGATCCCCTATATATTGTCATCGGCGCCCAACAGTCTGCTTCACTAGTCGATTGGGGAGAGGCAGGGTGGTGACTGGATCAACATGAGCGCCTACAGAAGAGCTCGAGCCTCCAGTGCCGGTCTGCTATGGCTTCTCGACATAATTTGGTCCCTCGGTATCGGTCGGATGGAGCGGAGGATGGGATATATAAGTATCCAAAACCTGCACAAGAATCAAAATATCAAGCAGGGCATCAAGACAAGAAAATAAAGGATTGCTCAAAGCAGACTGAGGCTTACTCGGGCTCGCATAATGCCCTTGTTATACGCCTTCTTGATCAGCGAGTCATCCTGAAGGATATCCCCTTCAAATATTTTTGACAGACGTTTCTTACGGAGTTCACCATTCGACGGGTCAGGCACCTCCCTGGTTTCGTCATTATTGACATAGTTCCACGTCGGGTGACTCTGCAGCTTCAGGGGCTGCACTCTACGTACTACGAAGCTTTTGGCGATGGTAATTCCGTCAATGCCTTCAGCCTTCAAGTCGGCTATCTTCTTCCATAGAGTGACCACCTAAGGGTCAGTCGGATCGGGCTTCTCCGTCCATTGCGCCAGAGGAATTGCCTTTGCACCGGTGAAGTTGGCAAGAACAGGGGGAGGGTTGTCACAGTAGAACCACTCATCTTTCCAGTTCTTGTTTCCGGTCTTCAATGGCACAATGATGTAGGCCTCCTTCTTACGCAACTGGAAGCCAATGCCGTCTATAGCTACTTGATTGTCCTTGGTCGGCAGCGGACGGAGGACAAACAGATGGTGGAATAAATTGAAGTGGGGAAGGATGCCCAGAAACATGTGCACGAAGGATGCCCAGAAACATGTGCACGAAGATGGTGATGTGAAGAGGTTGACAAGCTCAATCCCACGAAAGAAAAGGAGCCCGCGCAAGAAGCTGCAGCAGGGGACTCCAAAGCCAGAAGGGAAATTGATATTAAGGAATTTATGTGTAGATATTCTTTATGCATTTAAATAGGGTAAAAATGGTGATATGAGCAATTAAACTAATTAATATAGTAAATATATTTTCTGGACATGGGTGGTTTACTGTGGACAGAGGCATACATGAGTGATTTATACACCAAGTCTCATAAGTAAAAGATTTATAGATTATTTACTAACATTTCTATAAGCAAAAGTACTACATATACTCCAGAGCATAAAATATTTTATATTTTCTCACACCAAATTTTGTGGTGGTAGACAATCATGTGTTTACTAAGCATGACAAAAATCATGATTTAATTTGGTTCCTAGAATTTTTGGTGATTTATCTAGTCTCTTGACAATTAAAAGTATTAACAAAAATACATGTACAGAAACATGAGTTTATGATTTTACTAAAATAAAGCACTTCATGATGAAGATAAAAAAAATTATTTGGGCCTTATTTGACTTATATTCGATTTACTATGGGTTTTCAAAGCTTCAATGATTTTTCTGTGATTTTTCCTGGTTTTTCTGGGTTATTTGGTGACACGTCAGCGCTACGTGGGCGACATGTGGTGCCACTCAGGCTGCCAATAGGCGCCAATCGGCTTCGGCCGGAGCGTGACAAAGGTCACGTCGGCATATCGGCAGAGGGGAGAAGTGACTCAGCACAAAGGCAGCTAGTGGTGGATAGGACACGACTACGAGCGGAACGCGTGCGCGAATTGACGCTGTCGGGCGAGGGGGAACGGTCGGACGCCGGAATCACGGGGTCCACGCTAGTGGCCATGATAGTGCGGGTTGGAGCAGTAAAAATTGAAACGTGCTGGCGTGCCGCCGCGGAGAAACGGGGAGAGATGGGTGGCGGACGGGACGGGTCGAGCATTGACGCCCTATAGTGGCTCTGAGTCCCGAGGCGAGGCCCACCGAACGGTGGCGTGCGGCAAAGGGGAGAAGTGCTCTGCACCAATGGAGGGAAGAAGAAAACAATTTTACACTAGGCCCCCTAGATCTTCCTTGATCTTGCAAATCAGTCCCTGGCTCCAAATAACTCCAAATAAAATAGCTATGGGCCTTCAAAAATTATGAAATTTGGTACACTGGCCATTTATGATATTTGTAACCATTTAGTGAAGACAAAATTCAAATTTTACATTAAAAACATTTGAGAATTAATATTTGCATTAATTAGGTTCTTAAGCTTAAATAATTATTTGGGGTATTTCCAAATATGGTAAAATGCTCAATTAATTTATAAAATTCTATTTTATTATTACTAAACTGATTATGAATTTACTTGGCATATGTTGTATAGAAAAAATTTTAATTGGCTCATAATCTTGTTTGCAGGGTTTTTATTTGCCTAGAATTAATTTAAATTGGGTGAGGCTCTATCATTTCATGTTAAACTTAACTATAGTTTGTGCTCTTCATGCTTGTTAGGTAGAAATGGGACGCTTGGGTGTCATAGTCCTCCCTCCTTAAAGAAATCTCGTCCCGAGATTACGAGCAAGGCAAACTAGAGGGAAGTACGGTGTTCAAAATATACCTGCGTATGACAACCAAAATTTTGGGTAATGTGTTCTTAGAAATTCTTCAGATTCCCATGTGGATTCATCTTCCGAGTGATTACTCCATTGAACTTTATAGAATTTGATTGTTGTTTTACAGGTTGTGCGTTCTTTCTCATCGAGGGTCTTTATTGATTGTTCGGAGTATGTGAGGTCTGGTTGAAGTTGGGCATAGTCTTCCAAGATTTTGTCAATGAGTGGTTTGAGACACCGGTTCTGCTGAGAGACATGAAAGGTGTTATGAACTCCAGACAAGTTAGCAGGTAACTCCAACTTGTAGGCTATGTTTCCACATCATTCCAGAATTTGGAATGGTCCAATATAATGAGGAGCTAACTTTACTTTGACTCCAAATCGTTAGATGTCCTTCATAGGCGACACTTGTAGATAGACATAGTCACCTTTATTGTAATATAGTAGTCTATGTCGTCTGTTTGCATACTTTTCTTGATAACATTTAGCAGCTTTAAGATTTGCCTAAATGGTATGAACTTTTTCTTCAGCATCCTTTACAAGGTCAGGACCAAATGTTACTCTTTCTCCAGGTTCAGACCAGTTCAGAGGGGTTCTACAACTGCGACCATAGAATGCTTCAAATGGTGACATTTTCACACTCTCCTGATAACTGTTGTTATATAAAAATTCCGCATAAGGTAGATACTCATCCCAATTACCACCATGTGCTAAAACACATGCTCTAAGCATATCTTCCAAAATTTGGTTGACACGCTCTGTTTGTCCATCGGTAGCGGGATGGCAAGCAGAACTATGAATTAAGCCTGTACCCAATGATGCGTGCAGCTGTTCCCAAAAATGAGTGACAAACTGCGTGCCATGATCTGAAATGATGGTCTTGAGTACTCCATGAAGACACAAAAATTCTTGTGATGTATAGCTCCGCATATTGCCGTATGCTGTATCTATTGTTGACTGGCAGGAAGTGAGCAGATTTGGTGAGTCTGTCCACAATGACTCAAATCAAATCATGCTTCCGAGAGGTGAGAGGGAGGCCAACAATAAAGTTCATGCTGATGTCTTCCCATTTCCAGGCAGGGATATTCAATGGTTGAAGTAATGCGGCCTGTTTCAAATGGTCAGCCTTAACTCTCTGACAAGTATCACATTCTGCAACATACCGAGCAACTTCTCGCTTCATTCTTGTCCACCAAAAGTTCTTTTTTAGATCTTGGTATATTTTATTACTACCCGAATGGATAGAGTATTTGGAGTGATGTGCTTCATCCAAGATTTTCCATCGAAGTTCTAAATGGTTACTGAACCATAGAGTACCGTCCGAGTCTTGTGTGAAATATTTTGCTTTACCATTTTTAATGTTTTGATGGATATAATTTATACCAATGTCATTCTTCTGTGCAACAATGATTTCTTCATGGATGGTGGAATGTATACTAAGGTTATTGATCACTATAGCCGGCAAAACGTGAAGACTGAGTTCCAAAATAGTTATGTGGTTGCTGCTGTCCTGAAATTCTAGCACCAAGTTATTGCAGTTGATTTTCTGTAAAGCGCATCGGCGACTACATTGGCCTTGCATGGATGATAATGAATCTTCAGATTGTAATCCTTGATTAATTTCAGCCACCGATGTTGTCTCATGTTCAGATCGGTCTGAGTGAAAATGTATTTCAAGCTCTTATGACCTCTGTAGATGTGCACTAAGTTTCCTAGCAAATAATGCCTCAAATTTTTAGTGCAAGCACAACTGCAGCTAGTTCTAAATCATGAGTTGGATAATATTCTTCATGCTTCCGTAGTTGTCGTGATGCATAGGCAATGACACGACCGCTTTGCATAAGCACACATCCAAGTCCTGTCCCAGATGCATCACAATATATGTCAAACAGTTTAGTGATGTCCGGCTGAGCCAATACTGGGGCAGTGGTTAATAGTTTCTTCAACTTCTGAAATGCTTCTTCATATTTATCACTCCATTCGAACTTCACATCATTTTTCAGTAATCTTGTGATAGGCTTGGATAACTGGGAAAAATTAGGGACGAACCTTCGATAATATCCAGATAATCCGAGGAAACTACAAACTTGATGAACTATTTTCGGTGGCTTCCAATCTAGCACATCTTGAACTTTGCTGAGATCTACCGAGATTCCTTCTTCTGAAACTATGTGGCCAAGAAATGGCACATGGTCCAACTAAAATTCAAACTTGCTGAATTTTGCATACAACTTGTGATCTCGGAGACATTGAAGAACAATGCAAAGATATTCAGCATGCTCTTCCTTGGACTTAGAGTAGATGAGAATGTCATCAATGAATACTACCACAAATTTGTCTAGCTCTGGCATGAATACTGAATTCATGAGGTACATAAAATGGGCAAGAGCATTTGTCAATCCGAATGACATTACTAGATATTTGAATAATCCATATCTAGTAGAGAAAACGGTCTTTGGAATGTCTTATGCTCTGATCTTGATTTGATGATAACCTGAACGGAGGATAATTTTTTAAAAGACCTTGGCACCAACCAATTGGTCAAAAAGGATGTCAAGTCGGGGTAGCGGATATTTATTTTTGATGGTAACTTCGTTGAGAGGTCGATAATCAACGACAAGGTGCAGAGCTTTGTCCTTCTTCTTCACAAAAATAGCAGGGCAGACCCATGGTGAAGTGCTTGGGCGAATCAATCCCTTTTCTAATAACTCATTCAATTGCTTTTTCAACTCAGCCAGCTCATTCGGGGCCATTTTATACGGACGACGGGATATTGGAGAAGTTCTTGGCTGTAGTTCTATCTTAAATTCCACTTCACGGTCAGGCGGGACGCCAGAGATATCTTCAGGGAACACGTCCGAATACTCACAAACAACATGAATGTTCTTGAGGGATTATCCTTCCAAGTGATGGACAACAAGGACTTTCAATAAATCAGTATTTAGAGAAAGTGTGTCTTGGCCATGCAAGGGAGAGTTTATGTGAACGATACGAGGCTTGATGTCTAGCATGGCTCTATGGGTTTTCATCCAGATCATGCCTTTGATCAGATCGATTTATTGATCCTTAAGCATGATGAAATCGGTGGGGTAAATCTTTTGATTTATTTCTAGTGGAGCTTTACATAATACTTCATTAGCAAAAATTTGTCCAACAAGAGAGCGAATGGTGTAGCATTTATTTATGGTGGTGGTGTGGAGATTATGTTTTTGCACACAAGCTTTGCTAATGAAATTATGCGTAGCACCAGAATCAAAAAGTGCAAGGATAGGCTGGCGATAGAGTGATAGCGTACCGGTCAGCACGGGTTCGCCCTGAGGGATGTCTTCAGCATTGGTGTAGTTCACTTGGGCACCATAGGATGGTGCATTCATATTCTTGTTCTGGTTCTAACATTGATTGCTATTATTGTTGTTGTTGCGCCTAGGTGCAGTACAGTTCTTAGCAAAATGGTCGGTACGACCATAGTTGTTGCCCGGATAGTTGCTTCCACGATCAGTGGACTATGGGGCACGAGCAATCTGATTTCCTTGCTGCTGATATGGTGCACGGTACTGGTTGTTCTGCTATTGGTACGGTGCACGGGGTGGGAAGTTCTGTTGCTGTGGTGGCCTCGAGTAGTTCTGGCCAAACAGACGTTGGAATTGCTGTTGCGGTGACGCCCCGAAACGCTGTCCAGTGGGTGAAGTGTATACCAGGCGATGCTTCGCCTATGCGGCAGCAGAGGCACTAGCAGGGGCCTTCCTCTTGCGATCTTCCTCTTCAACTTGGCATATGGCACCTGCTGGACCATCGCAGCATTGACCAGGTCATTGTACATGCCAATCGTCTGCCAAGTCAGACGTTCCTTGAGCGTGGCATTCATCCATGCAAGAATGCATATCTTTTCTTCTCCTCAGTGTTAACATACTCAGTAGCATGCTGAGCAAGGTGATTGAAAGCTTCAGAATATTGGAGGACATTCCTCCCTCAATGTTTCAGATCCATGAACTCCTGTAACTTCCTCTGCATGAGGCTAGCTGGAATGAAATGAGCACAGAATGCAGCCTTGAACTCATTCCACTCAATGCAGCGTCCAGCAGGTAGAGAAGCTTCATAATTTGACCACCAGGCACTAGCAGAGCCTTGGAGTTGTTGGGTGGTGAACAACACCTTCTGGTGCTCGGTGCATTCTAGCAGACCGAATTTTGACTCAGTCTAACGCAGCCAGTGATCGGTATCCAGAGGCACTCTGGAACGCTCGAAGGTCGGCGGATGAGAACCCAGAAAGTCTGAGTAGGTGCTCTGTCGAGGCTGGTTGTTGTTGTTGCGGTTGCCTCCACGTCCACCCAAGTTGGACGTATTCTCCACCAGCTGACAGAGCAGTTCGGAATCATTCTGCTGCCGGTTGATCACAACAGCCAGTATTTCTGCCAGCGAAGGCTGAGCATTAGCTCCCTGCTAGGAGCTCTCAGGGTCATCCTGATTCCGAGTACGCACCATGATACAATTAATATTATTACACATTAGTCATTCTTCTCAAAATAATCCTTAAAACATATGTGTAGAAAAAATATAAATTTGCATGAGGCATAAATAAAATTTAGAAGTGACAACCATCTCCATTAATTCAATTCAAACTACATGGTTGTTAAAAGGACATTGTCACACAAATTCTTACACACATGTGCCAACGCCTAGCTACGGTATTGCGGACACACTATGCAAGATTCACCATCCTACATCCGAACTTGAGATACATATACTACAAGAATAGAACATATGGTGTAGTGAATCATCTAATCCTTGTCTATATCCTCGGCTCTTCTGGTTCTTCCGGTTCCATAGGCTCTTCCGGTTCCTCTGGATCCATCATTTCCACATCATCATTACCAGCAGGTGACATCTCTACATCCTCTTGTTCTCCATATTCCAAGGTGATCTCATCCCAATTGCCTTCAATAGGAAGGTGGGCAGCTTTGAAGGCATCCAAGCCATCTTGAGCCTCGATCATGTCATGCTCAAAACTTTTTGCGTCCTGCAAGGCTTGATCATGCTCTTCTATAATCGCATCCATCTCTTTATTCTTTGCCTAGATTTGTTGGTTCAGTTCTGCAATTTCCTCATCCTTAGCTTGTTTTTCGACTTCAAGTCGAAGTGCAGCGTCCAATCGTCGACTCAAGTTGGTGCACAAGGCGAAAGTGGACAAGCCATAATACTCTATTATAGGTAGCATAGGATCATGGTGGCGATGGTTTGGGTCAAAGATGAAGTCCACATGCCGATTTCATTCAAAATCATTCACATCATTGATGGGCAATAATGCGACGGGTGTTCTGGCAATGTCATGCTTGTGATCTTCACAAAACTGAGTGAGTGCCTTGAAGCAGCAACACCCCAAGTGGAAGGCAAATCTGTCCCAGAGACGCTAATGGTCCAAGATTCCCATGCTGGAGTAACCGAGTAGTTGGTGGGAACTGCCACATGGATGACACAAGAGGGGACTCCATGCTCCTGAAATTTCTTGCCAACATAAGTGGGAGGGATGTCATAACCAAAGCCACAGAGAACTCTCCAAAACAAATGAGTCATCCTGGTGAACTCCAGGCCGTTGGTGATCTCCCAATCCGGTGGTGGTTGGTCGTTGTTTTCAGCCATCTACAAGGAAAGTACTTTGATTGAGTCAAACCTTCTTTAAAGTAAAGATGCATTTCACATAAAGTGCTATGAAATATAGAGATAAATTTTTAGTTTACATTTTCCAGTCTCAAGGGGCAATAATATGGCAACGGGTTTTAAAACAGATTCTATCTTAACTGTACAACAGTCAGAAAAGTGAGTATTTCTACTAGAAAACAAAGTCTTCAAAACTGGTGCTTGGATCCATGTTACAGTAGACTTTCATAGCTTTCCAGATTGTATTTACACTCTCAAAAATTCCATGTAGAACTGGACATATGAATTTTACAAGTTCAGGTTGGCAGATTTTGTTTCTGGATGACAGGGTCTTAGTGTTTCGGCTCTACTGGATAGAGGAAAAACAATTAAGTGGTAGGACCTATTGGAGATGAAAGTAGACATCAAAGGCTTTCCAGATTGGGTTTAAACACTTAAAAGTTCAAAAGTACAACTCCAGTTATAAAATTTTTAAGTTCAGGGTTATGCTGAAAATAGTGTGTTGGCAGATTATACTTGCTCCCTATTTTTGAGGTTGTTACTGTTATGATCAATAATTAACTTAAATTCTAGATGATAGAGGATGTTGAGACCTTTCTAAAAAGTATTTGTATGCCTTATTTGGTTGAGTAAATTAATAACTATGAATTTTTGAAGTTGACAGCTAAAAATAGGACAGATTCTTATTGATTTGGCAATTGAACTTGGATTTTGAAATTATATGCTCAACAAGTTTAGAAATTTTGTATCCATAGGTTGGTGAGCAAGATGAGAACAAAGTTTTAGTTTAGTTATATAGGGATGCATGATGCAAAATTTTTATTTTATTAACCTATCGTTCCTCGCAATACAACATATATTTTGCTGATACTTAGCGGCACAAATATTTGGTGACGACACACACTCAACACGTAAGTTATTCTAAGTGTCATACTAATGGCGTTAGTGTACCTGCAGAAGATCCATTGCAGAAATAATACATCAAATTCAAAAGAAACTATGAAAATAAGCACAATTCTACTAGTAACGATCCATAGAAAAGGATCGCACCGTGATAAGTCACGAGCCAATAGTGTCTCGTATCCATCTGCGAGCACAGACACCGATATCACGCGTGTCAATTAAGCACGCACGTACCTTCGTTTGAAGAAACCGTAGATGCAAATAATATAAACAAATATAACCCAGGTTAGCTTTGTCACCATCCTATTATCTATATGGGCAATACTAATGTATCCTTACTCGCAATATCGTAGTTTTTGAAAATATGATTTATTTGTTGTATTACCATGGACCACGCCTTTGATACCAGCTGTGATGCCCCTTCCCGGAGGATCGAGGTTTCAAAGGTGCTGATAACGCAGACACTTGATAATACAACATTTGTCCATTTTAAGTTGAATATTACATCATTAAGGCGATCAAAGTGCAACGGAAATAATAAAAGTTCATGATGTTTTGAAACCAATGGAAGCAAATAATGATAAGGAACTACGAGCTCGACGGTACAACATAGTGATGATTCATACCCGAAGAACCATCACCCTAGTAGCACACAATATCACTGCGGCGGCAAGTCGGACCCTCAGTGGGTAGTCCAACCCTCAGGGACTTGCATGTCCCAAGGCATCACATCTACAGGCAATTCTATCTCTTCATTACCTAAAAACAACAATGGCATAAAGCCTGAGTACTAATTACTTAGCAAGACTTACCCATCAAAACCTAGACATGCAATGGCTCTAATAGGTGGCTTGTTTGAAAGGACTCGCACTAAGCAACCTATTAGTTCTATCAAGTTTTATTTTCTTAATTAGATAGAGCAGAAATGTAACTTTAGTGAAGCATCATAAGGTAATAAAGCAGTACATAAAGTAAGTACAATATAAGAGCAATAATAATAATAGTCAACAATAAGCAACATAATCAATTTCCAAATATCATGTGCAACTACGTGATGGCGCGATGACCAAGTGGTACTCATTACTGTGAGCGATAGCAATTGCAATCGATTTACACCAGCTGGAAAAACCCGACATACATGACACATTCGCACCAATTAAGGTCATATATGGCAACCTTTCGCAAGAAAAGTACCCACACCTCAGACCGGGTGTGGTGACATCGAGTGGGCATACCGTTCTACCAACAGTACTTTGTGGTATGAACCGCCCACTCCAGTAGCAGAAGGGTCAATGACCAATGCACCTTAACCATCCTTAATGCAAGTGATCTTTAATGCTACATCAATTTACTAGTGCCTATAAACTAGAATGCATTCGGTACTGTTCAATACTTGATCAAGGGGCCGACCACGGATGGGTCCTAGGTTCGACAAGGCAGGGCTACCGCAGTCAACACCCATGTGTTGCTGCAAACCTACATATTCATCATCCCTGTCCGGTCATAACATCAAAGAAAACTTCTTTCATTAAGTTCCAATTTAGTGATCAAGTTCATTCCTTAGTAATAATATCTATCGAGGCTATTAATTACTAAGCATAACAATATAGTACCAATCCTACCAAAGTTCTAATAACAGTAGCATAGGTCATTTGGGGTATCATGCAAGGTGGGTTTTCAACCAACTCCTATGACTTAATGCAGCAATAATCATAGACACCGGTAATATTATAAACTAGCAAACTTTATAAAAAGGCGAATGCAAACCAGGGCTTACCTGGATCAACGTTAGTGTTAGCAACTACAATCTCTTGCTCGTAAGAGTCAATATCCTTTTGAAAATCGTCTTCGGGCTCCTGGTTGTTGTTACCTATATTATGGAAAATGTGTTAACGGTATTGTCGGAACACCGTTTAATGCAATGATATGATGCATGTGTTTTAATGTCAACAATATTATTATTATGTTCTCGAAGCCATATACTTCAGAGAAGGGAAGTTGATATTAAGGAATTTATGTGTAGATATTCTTTATGGATTTAAATAGGGTAAAAATGGTGATATGAGCAATTATATTTATTAATACAGTAAATATATGTTTCTAGACATGGGTGATTTACTGTGGACAAAGGCATACATGAGTGATTTTTACACCAAGTCTCATAAGTAAAAGATTTATAGATTATTTACTAACATTTCTGTAAGCAAAAGTACTAAATATATTTCACATCATAAAGTGTTTCATATTTTACCAAACCACATTTTGTGGTGGTAGATAATCATGTTTTACTAAGCATGCCAAAAATCATGATTTAATTTGGTTCCTAAAATTTCTAGTGATTTATCTGGTCTTTTGATAATTAATAGTATTAACAAAAATACATGTACAAAAACATGAGTTTATGAATTTACTAAAATAAAAATAAAGCAATTCATAATGAACCTAAAAAATTTATTTGGGCCTTATTGGACTTATATTCGATTTACTATGGTTTTTCAAATCTTCAATGATTTTTCTGTGATTTTTCCTAGTTTTTTTTGGGTTATTTAGTGACATGTCAGCGCTACATGGGAGACACGTCGATGCCACGTCGGTGCCACTCGGGCTGCTAGTAGGCGCCAGTCAGCTTCGGCCGGAGCGTGGCAAAGGTCACGTCGGCTTATCGGCAGAGGGGAGAAGTGACTCGGCGTAAAGGCTGCTAGTGGTGGATGGGACTCGACTACAAGCGGAACGCACGCGCGAATTGACGTTGTCGGGCGATGGGAAAACGGTCGAATGCCGGAATCGCGGGATCCACGCCAGTGGCCATGGCAGTGCGGGTGGGAGCGGCAAAAATTGAAAGCGTGCTGGCGTGCTGTGGAGAAGAAACGGGGAGAGATGGATGGTGGACGGGACGGGTCGAGCGTTGACGTCCTGTAGTGGCTCCAAGTCTCGGGGCGAGGCCTACCGAACGGTGGCGTGCGGCAAAGGGAAGAAGTGCTCTGCACCAATGGAGGGAAGAAGAAAATGATTTTACACTACGCCCCCAGGATTTTCTTTGATCTTGCAAATCAGTCCCTGGCTAGGGGCCTTCAAAAATTATGAAATTTGGTACACTGGCCATTTATAATATTTGTAACCTCTTAGTAAAAACAAAATTCAAATTTGCATTAAAAATATTTGAGAATTAATATTTGCATAAATTAGGTTCTTAAGCTTAAATTAATTATTTGGAGTATTTCCAAATATGGTAAAATACTCAATTAATTTATAAAATTCTATTTTATTACTACCAAACTGATTATGAATTTACTTGACATATGTTGTATAGAAAAATTTTTAATTGGCTCACAATCTTGTTTGTAGGGTTTTTATTTACCTAGAATTAATTTAAATTGGGTGCAGCTCTATTATTTCATGTTATACTTAACTATAATTTGTACTCTTCATGTTTATTAGGTAGAAATGGGACACTTGGGTGTCACACCAGACGGCAGCTAAGCTGGGCAGTGTCCTTGCTGCCGCATGTTCCGGAGAGCAGCACGAGCCTGACTGTTATCCGGCTCGAGTAGTGGTAGTAGTACGTTGGGTGCAAACGGACCTCCCAGTCGTAGCCGCCGGTGACCCATCTCTTGGACTTGATGAACTCGCTGATGTCCATCGCCGCGGTTAGCAAATGGCCTTCCACCTTGAGCAGGAGGGGCTTCGAGCGAACAACCTCGGTGAGTTTCTGCATGGTGATTTGCGAATGCACCTGGATCTGTGGAACAGTGGAGAATACGAGTTGCTTCTGTATATAAGCGCAATTTATAGAGAGTATATACTTGGCGGCGTGGACTCGGGACTTACACTACAACAAAAATGGGATGTAGCGGCGGTCCAAAAACTACATTAGCGGCGGGTTAGCCGGCCCGCCGCTACTTTATCATAGCTAAAAATAAAAATCTTCAGAGGCGGACGACCTGTGAACGGGACTAACCGCCGAGCGGTGGGTGACATCTTCACCTGCCGCTACCCTTTAGGTCGAGAATTAAAAAAACAAGCTCGCTGGCCCATGAGAGCCCACCGGCCCACGAGAGCCCATCGTCGTTCAACGAGGGGCCGTGTCGGATCCAGCCTCTGCTTCACCGTCCGAGGGCGTGGAGGAGCAGCACAGCAGCCCTTGCCTACGGCCGAGATCCGTGCCCTCATTGCCACCGCCTAGCTGCCCGACCACCTCACAAGCAAGATGCCGCCGCCGCTTCCCGAAGGTCGAGGAAGGCCAGATCCATACGACATGTCGTTGGATCCGTCGTCGCCGCCCTCGTCTCGGCTAGATCTGGCCATGGTGAGAGGAAGAGGAGGGGGCGCCGCCGCGAGCAGGTGGAGGGGAGGGGGTGCCGCCATGAGGAGGTGAAGGACGGCGTCGCACATGGCCCAACGATGGCCTCTGCCCATCCTTGATGACCGAGGGCGGCCGTATGCAGCACTACGCGGCTTCCCGGAGAAGAGGCCCGCTGCGCCGGAGCCGTCGGAGGAGAGGCCCGTCACGCTGGAGCCGCCGGAGGAGAGGCCCACCACGTTGGAGCTTTCGAAGGAGTGGCCCGCCTCCTACCAAAGGCGGGGGAGGAGAGAGGAAGGGAGGGAGGGAGGCAGTGGTGGCGGGGAGGAAAGAGAGGATTAAAGAGGCTGGTGGCGTGCGGGGTTGAGTCGTTGAGAGAGAGATGGGGACGTGGGGGAGGAAAGCTAGGGTTTCATTTATATAACAAAATGGATAAATGGAATTTGGGTTGACTCGGTAGCGGCAGGTTGTATTGTGGGCCGCCCCTAAAATGAAGAATAACGGCGACCCAAATTTTCAACCGCCTCTAAAAATCAGTTTTTAGTATGAACCGCCGCTAAAAATAGGGGTGATTTTTAACGGCAGTTCACAATGTGAACTCTGCCTGTAAAAATTGATTTTTAGAGGCGGTTCATATTATAAACCACCGTTAAAAATAATTGATGAATAGTAGCGGCGGATTTCTTTGTAATCGTCACTACGATGTTTTTGGTGCCACCGCTAAAGGGACTTTTTGTGGTAGTGTTAGGAAAATTAAAAGGTGGAGAGCACCTCGGGCCTTCAAACTAAAGTGAAGCTAAATGCAATTGAATCGGCACCTTCGTAGCCTGTGATGGTGTGACCGTCAAACTTCTATATCACATCGATTTTTTTTGTTTCAAAAAAATGTCTTCCTTTTTTTTTGTATCTCCAAAGCATACCTCTCTTGTTTAAGTTTTGTTTTGCTAGTTCTCATATTTTTTTTGTAATACTTCGAGTTTTAAAATACTAATACTGCAAACAATTGCAAAGACAAGTGTATGGGCAAATTTTTGGAAAGTATCTTTATTACTATGGTCGCTAGGTTAGTCTCAATGATTCTTTAATTTCTATTTAGTTATATGTTATATCGGTAAAAAATAATAATAAAACAAGGAATTTATTATGAAAGTGTTGACGCAAAAATCACCACGCGTGACTTGGGAGATCTGCTTAACTCCAGTGCAGGCTCAATACAAGAAGCCGGGGCGTGCCAATCGATTTTTCCTGCAAATCGACAAAGAGACAGATAGTCAAATGACGCAGGTCACCAGCCCAGGATAGGCCGATGAAGAAAGCCGATAATCACTGTTCATGAGACAGCCGATACTATTATGTGTACAAACAAAATAAGATGAGTTAAACTAATCGGTTGTTTATATCATCTTATCGGCAAAATTTAATTCAATAAACAGTTTTCAATCGTAGATGCCGATAAAGAATCGAGTCGACAGACCATAGTCAATAAGCCTACAGTATTCATGAAGTGACTGGCCAAATCGATGCAAGAGACCAAAGTCGATAGAACCGAGTCGATAGTTCTACAGTAAACATGCATAGACTCGCTCTATCGATGGTGTTAGATCAATAGATATGATTAGCTGGTATTGCAAATATACTTATAAATCACAGATCTAACTTATTTCAACAAGGGGGTGAACAACTATCGAAGCGAATGGTATAATCAATTTAAGCACAAGAAATAGAATTGAACCATGATAACCTATTGGCTAAACGTCCCGGCAGAACCCTATCGACTTTACTTATAAACAGATCGAATCTAGCCCTATCAACCCAGTAAGAGATCAGAGTCAATGCAGCCTCACTAATTCAAACAGATCGAACTTAATCGAGACAGTGTTCAAACATGACAAATAGAGCTAGATTTAATCTATTTATAGATAAAATTGATAAAGTGATTCGAATTAACAGATCTAAATAATACTTATAAAACCTACCAGGATCATAATAGATCAGCTTCAACCAAGACAGTATTGCTATCAGAGTCGATAGAACAAGCATCAAGAAAATCTAATCACCGGATAACTAGCAATTCTAGAGATAGCAACTAGAATATCAAATTAATGAGAAAGTACTAGTTGAGATTGATAGAATTACCGAGGTTGACTAATCCAAGTCTCTCACTAAGATCGGAGCCGATGCAGCCCACGTGAGACAAGGATTTCGTCGAGTAGGAAAAGTTGGTGATGCGCCGAATTGTATTGAATGAAAGTGTTGCTTTTCTCGTACAGATCTTATTACATATTTATAACCTCATGCAAGAGGTTCTGACCTGACTAGGTGAGGACTCCTAAATAAACTGAGTAGGTTTATTTTCAAATAAAATCTAAGTAAATAAATTATAGAAAAAATATAAAATAACCCCACAGGGGTCCATTCTTCCTCTTTTCAACCGCTGATCTTCTTCTGACTCGGCCGACTCCGCCCTTATTCCACTGACACTGGGACTGGTCAAATTCTGGTGTCAACACATACCCCTGAGTCCGGGGTATGAAATGCTTCATGCACCGGATTTTATCTCCTCGTTTACCATGCGCCTTTACCTCAACCAACCTGTGTCCCATCCATATAAATGCTTCTTCTTCCTTCCTTCATTTTCACCCGAGCTCAAACCCTATCGTCTGCTTCTCTCTTGCTTCGTCAGCGCATTGTTCGTTCCGAACTATCTTCATCCTTGAGAGCCGACGAACATCCATAAGTTCTCCTTTAGTGATGGCGATTTCGAAACACATTTCTGAGGTAATCCTTTTCCTCTTTCTTCTACTTCTAGGTCAGATCCAATCTGCTACATCCTTCATCGATGTAGTGTTCTTGAGAGCCATCATAGCCCTTTCAATTTTTTATCAATAGACTCAGTCTCTTTCAAAGTTATTAGATTCCTTTTTTAATAGTAATTTTATTTTATATTTGTACTAGCAACTCAAGCACCAGATCTACATTCCTTAATGAGGATCAAAGCTATTTTTACCTCGGGCCTTGCACTGATTTTGACCCAACAGAATTCATTAACTGTGAAACCAATCGGATCCCTTTCAAATCGACTCTAGCCACACCCGAACCTTGGAAAACTGGTTTTAGGTTGATGTGGACAAGGGTTCTCGATCTTCCGAAAGGTTCTGGATACGTTGATTTGGTCGGAGGTGACACACAAATCGATCCGGCTTCAGAACAGCATGTTTTAAACCCCGCAATCACAGCACGACGTCTCCTCTGGTTATCAACCGTACTAAAATGATTGACCTCGCCGAGAAGGTTAATCCCTGCCTGCAAATCAAGAACACAAGCAAGAACAAAGAAGAATGCAACACACTTGCAGATGTATTATGAATCTCACGAAGTTGGGGGTCTCACAAACCGTGATGACGGCAAAACTGTTATGAACAGAATAATCTACGCAAAACCCGAACCCTAATGGTGCGGCAGTGGCTGTACATGAAGACCTTAGGGTTGTACAAGACCCTCTGGACATGCCCCTAATTGGGCTCAACTAGATACAAAGCCCAAAGGCCAAAAACAGGCGACGCAGCACCGAAACAGATTCTAGACCCTCTCTTGTTTCGACGATTCCTGATGACTCCAGATGAATTTTGATATGAGACCGGTGGCATTGGAAAGTTCTTCTTCTTATCTTTCCGTGCATATGTAGAATGTCTAGATCCGAGTCCGTATGCGTCCTGGGCATCCATTTTAGTGCAGACTGGTCCTGAGCCCCGAAACAGACTCGAAGTCGGTTTTGGTTGGGCCTCCACCTTGGCTTCCACGTCCTTGCTGGTCCTCCACGTCTCCAAGTCCTTCTCCCATCATCTCCTGGTCCTCTCTATGGTTCCTAATTACAATATAATCATTAGGTAGCAAACCATTCTCAAAAGTGACATATAATAAAGAACGTAGGAACGAGCTCACCTCTAAATTTAGTCGTCGTGCACGAGCTCTAGTCATTGGACCTTGCAAGTCCAGAATTGGAGGAGTGTTGCATGTATCCTTAGGAGTGATGTCCTCATCATAGGTCATGGCAATCATCAATTCCAGGTTGGAGGAACTGGTACTGTAGGATTACCATTGCTCGTGCCTCCGTTTTCCACGATGCCCAAATCGACATAGCGCTTCCTCTCTCCTTAGTCGATATGGCCAAAAACGAGCCACTGCTGGCGGCAGCTTCGTATTTCTGGTTCAATGCTCTGAACGTCTTCTTATTCAGTCAAGGACCCATGGCGCCTTCTCTCATGGATGTGATGATGCTGACCGGCTTGAATGTCGATCAGTATTATGACCCTTTTCACATCCAAAACAACCACAAAAACCAAAAGTTTGAAACCAAAGAGTTGAAAAATTGGCCCAAATACATCATTACTCACCACAACACTGGGTCCATCGCTAGCCGAGAACTATCTACATTTTTGAATCTTTGGCTTGAACATTTCATCTTCTGTGGTTCATCTTGCATGCCTACCACCAACTTCCTAGGAATAGCCGATATCTTAGCTGAGGGAACAAATTCCCCTTGGGCAGGTTCCTGTTGGGATCTATATACAAACTTTTGCACCGCACCTCTGTGTGCCTGCAAACTAATAAAACCATTCCAGCAGGGGGCCCATGGTGGTTTATACAGCTATGGCTTATTGTTTACTTCTCCCAAGCCATGGTTCTAGCTCCTTTTTCTGAGAGCTCATTCCCATCAGAAAATGTAGCAGAAGGTGAAGAAATCCCAACTCGCCGTTGTACGTCATTGGGTGAGGCTGCCATGGTAACCCTTGGACATCGAATGTCCATAGAAAATTACAACACCTTCTTTATTCTCTTCTATAATGGCCTCCAAACGGATAAACGAATATGGTTTCCTTATCATGAGCTGGAGTTCGAGATCCCTCCATCTTCCGTCCAGACAACCCTTTACAAGACAGAGAATCGACTCTTATCTTCGAAGCCTGCATCCGACCTGGAATATTACCTGTTGACTTCCATGGAGGACAACTCCAAACACGTTCATATGAATTCTACAACCCTGCAGCAATTTCTTGTCAACTCGGCTTTGGCCGGCTGCCTGCTAGCTCTTTCTTTATCGGATGTCTCCGGGACAGACAAGAACTCACGAGCTTGCTGGAATATAAGAAAATTTATGACATGGCCCTGGACATCCCAATGGACAACCCAGCCGATATCCAACTGGCTCTGTCTAGCACCGCTTTGTTCAAGTCCTGGTGGAAAGAGTGCAGAAGGCACCTTTTCTATCGCTCATTGTCTGATCATCTTCCTGGTTTCGAAGAAACATTAATATCACTTTCATCATATTCACATAGATTTCCATAATCAACTTTCTTGAATACAGGATCCACTCGTTACCCCTCCATCGGTGAGCATCAGTGGGAAGCCGATCAAATACCTACGAACAGACACCAATCCCAATATTGGTTGCGACGACCCAACTCCTGCTCAAATCCTTGGCGGACAGGGTTCTAAGAAAGTTCGGCAGGCAGTGGTTGAAAAGCGAAAGAACACTTCTTCATCGACCCAAACTGCCGAACAACAAAAACGGGCGAAACAAATAGCAACTGCACTGACTCCCATAACTCAGGTAATAACTTTTACTAACCTTCACGATCCATTTATACTTGCTAACCTTATTCTTCTTTTGATCATAAGCTTGCTTCATCGACTTTGGTTGTTCTCCCAGAAGTAGCCAAAGAAGTCATCTCCGAGCTCGCCCATGTCGTGCTGGTATCGGTCTTTTGTTCACAATATCGTTAATTTCTTTCGCAAAACCCACCTAATTTTTATACAGATCCCATTATCGACTCCTGTGGCCTTGCCAACTCCTATAGCCGCAGACCAGTCAGTAGAAGAGTCGATGCCTCCTGAGCCGTCAGAACCAGCTGCAACGGTAAACTCATTCTTTGTGCAAAATTTCCCTCGGCAATCCAAAATTTTACATTCAATCTTCTCTTCTTTAGGGAGTCGTGCATAGCCCCGATAATGGCCCCAGCAGTGCCACCCTATCAGGTATCCATTCAGCACACATAGTGCCTATCGACTCTGAAGATGTTGATACAACGCATTTCGACGAGACCTCTGAGGCACCCACCATAGGGCAGTATTTATCGACGTTAGTCATCATTCCATGGGTTGACCCACATGTATTTTTCTCTCTCCAAATTCTATCTTGATTTTCTCCTCTTTCAACTTTACATCATCTTGTGTTTTCAGCAGTTCTGATCCTTGGCCATCAGCACTCATATCCCTGAACCTTCAAATATCCTGATGCCTTCATCGCCTCGCGCTCGCAATATCCCAACACCCTCATCGACCCCAGAGACAATGGTATGAATAATTGCTCTTTTCATCAACTCATCAACTCTTTATTACTCCCTCTAATATATTTGCTCTTAGTCTCAAATTTCTTGGTGTACATCTTCAATCATCTCACCTCTGGAAATCAGAGCCACCCTCCTGCAGATACGTCGACGAAAAGGCAGCTAAAGAGCAAAGCAAATACACTTCTCTGGTTTCCAAGTTGGCTGATCTTGAAGCAAAGCTGGAGGTCTTGAAGAAAGAGCGCGAGGAAATCCAAGCTGCATTGGAAGCAAAGAACAAAGAAATAGCCAATGTAGAAACAACTCTTGTTGGGGTACCCGAGGAAATTGTAGCACAAGAGACTGTCATTACATCAGCTTATGAGCAAGCCATCGACCAACGTAACATAGCCTCCAATACTCCCGGGTTAATAGAAGAAGACGCAATCATCATCACAGAAGTCGATCAACTCCGATTTCACGCCATCGACATGATTGACTTCTATTGCCCCCAAGAATAGATGTAAACAGCTTGATTTGTAAAGAACATGAAACACAATGTCTTGTTTTGTAATATTTTTTGAACCAAGGGCGATATCTCTAATATCGACCATCTGAAATTGATGATAACTCATCGGCTATGAAAAATTCCCTTTTCTTTTTTCTTCATCATTTTAATTTTTTCTGCTAAGGATGATATTTGCATATCGGCCATAACCAATCTCCCGAGATCATGAACCACCCAAATGCTCAAATGATATCCTCTTAAATACTTGCCATCTTGTAATAACTTCACTAGGACGTCTATCAGAGAAATAACTTAGAACTTGATTGGTCCACTACCTCAAGGCCTTGTGTAGTAATCTTAACAAAGTCCCCATCCCAAATCTTACTAGACAAACACTCCATATTGCCTGCATGCCATGGTACTAAATCGGCCGATGTGACATTGATGATTTCATCGATCGGGACTACCTCCATTTGATCGCCAATCCACTGGACCAGAGACTAGTGCATTGTTGATGGAACACAACAATTAGCATGTATCCAATCACGACCCAACAGAAGACTATAGGTTCCTTTTCCATCATCACAAAGAAAGTAACCGGCAAAGTCTTACTGACGATTGTGAGTTCCCCATTTAAAACTTCTTTGGCTGCTGCAGTACAACCATCATAATCCCTAAGGATCATATTTGTATCAATCAAGTCATCTTTAGTTTTTTCCCAATTTTCTAACAGTGGTGATCAGCATGATATTTACTACAACACCTCCATCGACCATCATCTTTCCCATCGGCATCCCGTTAACAAACCCTTTCAAATACAAGGACTTCAGGTGCTGATGTCAAATAACTTAGAACTTGATTCGTCTGGTTTGTCAAATATTGCTTGCTGAGAACCAAATATAAGCTGCAATTCACTTTCTTCAATAGCAAACAACTCTTCTTCTGAATCCATAAATTCTTGGGGCAACATCATCACCACATTCACTGCAGCACCTGATGCTTGTACTTCCGACTTCACCTTTGGTCTCCAGATCTTCTTGGGTGGTTGATCATCATCTTTATCATAATAATATTTACCAGCCCTTATTTGCCTGCAACGCATCCTCTGTATCCTGCGCTTCTGGCTTCTAGAGAAAATACCAGATGGGCACTACTGATCAGCTTGCTCTAGTCCATCCTGCATCTCCTCATCAACTTCTTTGTCAAATTTAGCTTCATCGCTTGTAGTTTTAGTCCCAAGTCGATCAAATACAGAAATTCTTTCCTGTCGATCGACTGGTTCAACCATCGACTTTCTAGACTTATCATATCGATGTTGGTGCCGATGAGTATCTGGGGCTTCTCTATACATCTGATCTGTGTGCTTATTGCATCCAGGACAGTTGTTGATTGATGGAAGCTTCAAATCATGATCCCAGAAGTACTGAAAGAATGTACATTCCCAATGTGGATCAAACTGTGACTCCTGCACTTTCCTGTCCCTTTTTTTCTGGTACTGCTTGATGAATGTTTCCACATTGTCGATACTAGCCATGTTGACATTTGCAGGGAAAGGATGCCCATCAATCTTCATAGTACCTTTAGTGAATCTGATCTTGCTCTGCTAAATCGCCATCTAAATTTGTCTCCTGAACATCTTGCAATCATTAGTACTGTGAGAAGGCGAATTGTGCCACTTGCAGTATCTCATCTTCTTCAATTCTTCAGTAGGAGGTATCACATGATTGGATAACAACTGAATATTCTTTTCTTGTAATAACATATCAAATATCTTGTCGGCCTTGGTGATATCAAAATCATATCTTTCTTCAGGTTCATTCTGCTTCACCCATGGGCATGACAACACATTCTTATTTCTAGTCCATTCGGCCATATCGACTTTGCCAGTTTCATCATTAGCAGATTCATAATTATTGTAATTAACTTGAATCGGTCTTGAACGTGTCCCCCGAGTCAGGTTCTCTTGAATGGATACCTTCTGCACTAACTGGGATATGCTTTCAAATTCGGCCGAGGGAAACACTTAGAGGTGCAACTAAGCCATTGAATGATATTTCTGCCATCTGATTATTGGTTAACTGCAGGCTGAAACACTTGCTGCGCACATCTCTAAATCTCTGCACATAATCATGTACAGACTCTCCAGCCTTCTGCCTTACAGCAGTCAAGTCGGACAACCTCAACTCTCTAGTCTCGGCGAAGAAGTATTTGTGGAATTTCTGTTCGAGATCGGCCCAAGTAACAATTGAATTTGGAGGCAATAATGCGAACCAAGAAAACGCCAGACTAGATAAGTACAATGGAAACAACCTAATTTTCAATGCTTCAGTATTACCAGCTTCTCCACATTGCACTGAAAATCGGCTGATATGCTCAACTGTGGTAGTACTGTCTTGTTCAGTAAACTTGGTGAACTCTGGTGGCCTGTATCGACTTGGCATAGGGATCAAGTCATAACTCAGAGGATACGGAGGTCAATACATATATGTTTTATGCTTTGGCTTCAACCCAAATTGTTCTCTCATCACTTCAGCAATCTTTATAGCCTAGTCATCAGTCGATACATTGACATTTGGAATAGCCAATGTAAGACCGGATGATGGCACTCTTGGAGTTCTCTGTGATCCAAAGTTGACAACTGTGTGTTGGCCTCCCAATTCCCCTGGTAGCGTAGATGATGATGGCATCCCAAACAAACTTGGTTCCACATTAGGTGCAGTACTGTATGTCACATTAGGCTCTATGGTCTCCTATCTCTAATGTTGTGACTGCATCTGTGGAGTAGTCCTTTGCAATATAACCTCGCGAGGTGTCTTTCCTGCTGTACCATTATCAGCATTATTCGGAGGCAGAGAAACCTCAGAAGACAACGGCTCTGAACCTAAGACAGGATGCACCATGCTCGCACCAGGTTGTTGTGAATTAGGTGCTTCAATTGTAGGTCGAGGAACATTCCCAGATACATGGAAATATATTGGTACACGAGCTGGATCATCATATATGCAACCTTCCACAATCTGAATAATCAAGGCCCTTAATGTATTAACCAATACAGACGACTGGTTAATTAATGTGTGATGTATAGCCGTATGAATCATGTTGTTCAGAGTTGCCTCATCGATAACCTCTATTTTCTTGTTTGTATGTAACTCCTATGTTCCATGTTCAACCAAGGCAGCAACTAGTAATTTTCCTTTTTGAACAATCTTGCCATGTCTAATCTTGTTGAAAGTTCCTAATAGAAGGTTTTCGAACTTAGCCATCCTTTGTTCAATTTGTGCTTTTGCCTCATCATTCAGCTCATCTTTACTAACAGGGAGTATATGTTCATCCTTCAATTCCGTGCTAACAGTGTTCTTCAGCTGTGACGCTTCAAATTTATTCGGCATTCCAAGTCCAGACATGATACGAAGCTTGAAGTTCTTGGTCCCACCAAGCATGGAAAAAAATGTGTTGACACAAAAATCACCACGCGTGACCTGAGAGACCTATTTAACTACAGTGCAAGCTCAATACAAGAAACCAGGATGTGTCAGTCGATTTTCCCTGCAAATCGACAAAGATATAGATAGTTAAATGACGTGGGTCACCGCCCCATTACAGGCCAATAAAGAAAGCTGGTAATCACTGTTCGTGAGATCAACCGATACAATTATGTGTATAAACAAAATAAGATGAGTTAAAATAATCGGCTGATTATATTGGTTTATCGATAAAATTTAATTCAATAAACAGTTTTAAATTATAGATGCTGATAAAGAATCGAGTCGACAGATCAGAGTCAATAAGTCTACAATATTCATGAAGCGACTGGCCAAGTCGATACGAGAGACCAAAGTCGATAGAACTGAGTCGATAGTTCTATAGTAAACATGCATAGACTCGCTCTATCGATAGTGTTAGATCGATAGATCTGATTAGCTGGTATTGCAAATATGCTCATAAACCATAGATCTAATTTATTTTAACAAGGAGGTAAACGATTATCGAAGCGAATGGTATAATCAATTTAAACATAAGAAAATCAATTGAACTATGATAACCTATCGGCTAAACATCCTGACAAAACACTATCGATTTTACTTATAAACAGATTGGATCTAGCCCTATCAACCTAATAAGAGATCAGAGTTGATATAGACTCACTGATTCAAACAGATCGAACTTAATCGAGACAGTGTTCAAACACGGTAAATAAAGCTAGATTTAATCTATTTATAGATAAAATCATAAAGTGACTCGAATAATAGATCTAAATAATACTTATAGAACCTACCAGGATCATAATAGATCGGTTTCGACCAAAACAGTATTACAATCAGAGTGGATAGAACAAGCATTAAAAAGATCTAATCACTAGATAACTAGCAATTCTAGCGATAGCAACTAGAATATCAAATTAATAAGAAAGTACTAGTTGAGATTGATAGAATTGCCGAGGTTAACTAATCCAAGTCTCTCGCGCGAGATCGGAGCCGATGTAACCCATGCGAGACGAGGATTTCGTCGAGTAGAAAAGGTTGGTGATGCGGTAAATTGTATTGAATGAAAGTATTGCTTTTCTCGTACAGATCCTATTATATATTTATAACCTTATGTAAGAGGTTCTGACCTGACTAGGTGAGGACTCCAAAACAAACTGACTAGGTTTATTTCCAAATAAAATCTAAGTTAATAAATTATAGAAAAAAGATAAAATAACTCCACAGGGGTCCACTCTTCCTCTTTTCAGCCGTTGATCTTCTTCTGACTCGGCCGACTCTCTCTTATTCTGCTGACACTAGGACCGATCAAATTTTTGTGTCAACAGAAAAAAAAACAAATGACTTTGATCTCTATAAAAGATTATGAACATATTTTCTAACAAAGTAAAAGTTAAATGAATGGGGATTAAGAGCGTTTTCTTTCATCCTAATAAAATCGAACCCAACAATGATTATCAGTTATCACCTAGCAACAGTTTAATATTTTAACAAATCTATAAAATTGTGACATGCAACTAAGAAAAATAGAATTTTGTTATTAAAATAGAAAAATTCGTAAGAAATTGAGATTATCTTCAGATGTGAGGATTCCGCTGTCACCACGCCGTTTTCCTTTTAACTAAACCTTCCGTCTCCATTTAAAAAAAAAAAAAAAAACTTCCGTCTCGCCAGCCGCCGGCCATGGAGGAGGGGAACCACCATGGAACAGCCGTCTCGCCAGCGGCGCCACCCACAAATATCAAGAAAAGGAAATCCGACCGGATTGAGGGAGGGGAACCACCTGGGAGCGTGAAATGCGACAGCGATGGAAGCCTCGACCTCATCAGCCGCCTCCCCGACGAGGTTCTCGGCACCATCATCTCCCTCCTCCCTACCATGGACGGCGCCCGCACGCAGGCCATCTCCCGGCGGTGGCGACCCCTGTGGCGTTCCACCTCTCAACCTGCAGGTCGACCACAACTTCACCGGCCAGAACCGCAAGCGCATTGCCTTCGTCTCCAAGATCCTCTCCGACCACCCTGGGCCGGCCCGCCGGTTAGCCCTCGCCGGCATCCGCCTCCGCCACCGCTACGGCAAGATTGACGGGTGGTTGCGCTCCCGTGCCCTCACGGACCTCCGGGAGATGGTTTTCCGGTACGAGATCGAGGACCCGCAGCTGCCGTACCCGCTGCCTCCGTCCGCCCGGCGCTTCGCCCCCACCCTCTGTGCTGCTGAGATTGGCAATTGCGACTTTCCAAAGGAGATGCCGCCGTCTCTGAATTTTCCCTGCCTCAAACAGCTCACCCTGTGCAGCGTCACCATGTCCCAGGACGCCCTCCACAGCCTGCTCTCGAGTTGCACTGTCCTGGAAAGTCTCTTGCTGATGGGGAATAACGGCATTGCTAGCCTCCACGTCAGCTCGCCGACTCTGAGGAGCATTGGCGTCAGTGCTTCTGGATATTGGGTGCGACTTCAGTATGGCATCATGCTTCAAGAGCTTGTCATCGAAGATGCTCCTTGTCTTGAAAGGCTGTTGCCGCTTAATCCAAATTATGGCCCGGCAACCATCTGGGTGTTATGGGCGCCTAAACTCAGAGATATTGGGCTTGTTATCGGATGGCATTTCCAAGCTCGAACTTGGTACCTTGGTTTTTCAGGTACCAACATCCTTCCATTTATTCTGCATTCGTATGTATTTCGTATGATCAGCCATTAACTATTCTCCATGTGTCTTGGTTTTTGCCCAGAAAATGATTGCTGTAGGCTTGGCGACCTCAGTGTGCACCGTGAAGATTTTGGTCCTTGACTCTAAAGGCCCTAATCTGGACTCGGTTGTTAATTGCATCAAGTGTTTCCCATGCTTGGAAAAGCTGTATATCATTGTGAATCTTTCTCTAAACTTTCTTCATCTGGCAGATTAAGCATTTGAGACATTATCTGGGCAGCTAGATCAGTATATCGCCAATTACCCAGTGTCTCCTGTAAATGGTTTGCTTTTCTTTCTTTATACAGTCTCGCCCAATGAAGAATATGAAAAATGTGCTGCGGTATAATCCATCAGATCCAATCAAATGCCTTGAACGACATCTCAAAAAGATGGTCCTGAAGAATTATGATGGCAAGAAGCCTGATGTTGACTTTGCCAAGTTCTTTGTTTTGAATGCAAAAGTGCTAAAGAAAGTGGAATTCGGGGTCCTTAACAACTGCAATGATAAGTGGATGGCTAATCAACATAGGCGTCTTCAACTGCACAATAGAGCATCTGAAGACGCTCTGTTTACATTTAAAAGTGACTATTGGACAACTTTCACTGACAATAAGCATACCCATGAACTGTGGATGTCTGATCCCTTTGACAGATCCTGGTGTAATTGCTTTCCGAGGATTTGAGAGCCATAGAAATGTGTTGTCTTTTGATTGAAGCCCAAATTTTATCCGCATGTCCTTAGATGTCAGATTAGTGCCTACCAGTGTCACTAGCACACGTGAATCAATCAAACGATTAGATATCTATATCAGTTTGAGAGGTGACAGCTTCTGGTTGTACTTCATTTTGTAATTTGGCACTCTCGCGTTGTTAATTTATGGAATTTCTCTCTTGATTACTTATCTTGTTGATAGTTGTTATGTATACAAATAGCCTCCTGTCATATTCTTTCTTCATTACTGCATTGTACGTTCATTATTTGTGAAGTACCATATGACTGATGGCATCATGTGTATTTCTTTTATTTTTCTCAAACACGCCGGAGGGCTGTGTCTCACTGCATTAAGAAAAAGATCATGTGATTTCTGAGATGAAATGATGTCCCAGTATTTCTGGTATTAGGACATAGTTTGGTTTTCTCCGATGAGTCTTTTTGGTAAAAATGCACATAGTATTTCGACAGTCTTCTGCTTCACAACCATGATCAATGATTTCAATGTTAGCCCCGATTTTCACTGTTATAACTATGCGTAACAAATTATTATTTACAAGTAGATTCTGCTGCATGTAATCGAATACAATTATGCCCGTACATTCTTTTAGCTGAATTTTAAACTAGATTTGTTGTCGTAATGTCATCAATTTAAGAATAGCAAGTCCTAATATGTGGATTACGAAGGTGAGGAAGTAATAGGCACATGAAGTGATGATGATTATACGAAAAGTACAGACGACTCGTATAAAACATACTGAACCAAGCGAAAGTTGAAATATGCCATGTAGTAGCCTCATGAATGAAGCCTATTTAACATACATATCCGACAGGTCGCTAGTGGGCAAAACCAAACCATCTCAAAAAAGCAAGTGCAATTTTGGCCGGAATGACTCGCCGTCAGGGTGGAGCCGCAGTGGTGCGGGACATAAGGGAATCAAACGTAGTGGTTTATGCACCTTTTCTAGCACAAGCGTTGTCCATGGGCAAATCAACATGCTAAAAACTGTGTTTTACTGGCAGGCAAAGTGTTAGTTTGAGTATCTTCTACCACGAGATGACCATTTGTAATATTTAGGTGCATATTGGTCCACATTTAAACATGATGGATAAGCTGTAAGGCCAGTTGCTCACGTTGCACTTGCGCTTACTGTCTTCCAAAAATCCAAATCCCATATACAACGTTCAGAAAAATCCTATGTGATGCACATGTTGTGAAAACGCGACCAGAACAAAGATCTCATCCACAGACCAGCACAGGAAATATGGTACTAAACGCATCATGCCGCAGATGACAAATTCAGATCCTGCAAACCTAGGTGGGCAAAGATGGAAACAAACAAACTTGAGCCTGCACAGCAGAGCACAAATCTCAGGCAGCAACCTAGGTAGCAGGGAGGAATATGTATGGTTTGAGAGGAGGTAACAGGATCCATGCTATCCAATTTAAACCCCACAAACTAAACATCCAAAATAGTCTCAATCACACACAATATGTTGATTGCCCAATAACGAGCTGGTGTATGCTGACAGAATCCCATCATACATAACACCTCAACTCACTGGTGCCGGTGCTGGCTCTGAAGCAGCAGGTGCAGGTCTTTGTTGGAGAAGAGGAGAGAGCGCCTTCACAACGATACTCATGTTGGGTCTGAACTCTGCTTCGTATTGCACGCATAGAGCTGCCACTGCAGCAAGCTGCGGATGAGGGTAGAAGGCATTAGGTCAACAGAAGCACTGCTGTTCTATAAGATGGTCAAAATGAAGGAGAGGAAAAGAAAGTGAGGAACAAATGGGAAACCTTAGCAACCCCCTTTGGAGGATATTCACCCTTCAACCTAGGATCTACACACTGTTTGACTTTGTCCTCACTTAATCTTGGAGTTGCCTGAAAGAAAAAGATGCACCTAAATAAAGTTAGATTTGATACTTTCCTTTTTCTAATGATCTCATCTGCATACTGTTACTAGAGTGTTCCGCCAAAGGGCACTACTATCTGATCACATCATCAATTTTTGACCAATATTATCTCAAACCAGAGAAAATCCACATTATTTGATAAAATCAAATTATCTGTGTGAGGCTGATGTAAGAGATTGATATTAATTGGTTGATTAATCAAATTAGATACTGGGTTGATTTGCTTCTGTAAATTATACCTTCATAAACTCAATCTCACCTAAATAACAAAATTATTTCAGTCAGACAGCAGCAGTATCCAGTGACCAGCTAATTAAAATCAAGACTTCAAAGTTTCAGAAATAGCAACTTCTTTTGATGTCCATCACACCATTTCAACTTACTGTCATCGGTCAAAATTTTCATAATATTTTGAAATTTCAATTTACCACTTAAATGTACACCAGTTGACAGGAGGTAAATAATTTTGATGAACACAAAAGGCACCATTCTCCAGCAACAAGTTCAATAACTCACCCAAGTTACTAAACTTTGTTGTCCACGAGGCATTGTGTGATCGACTGGTTTTCTTCCAGTCAGAAGTTCCAAAAGGACCACACCAAAGCTGTAGACATCACTCTTCTGGGTCAGCTGGCCAGTCATAGCATACCTGTACCAAAAAGTGCCAAACCCAGAGAGGTGAGAAAAGCAGTGTTTAAGATATTTCAACAGCTCATGCAAAGGTCAAAAGTACTATGTTTACAGAAACAGTGAAAGAATAGTAAGCTGGTTAGATATATACTATTGTGACCCAATCATCACGTATAACTTAATAGTTAGGATACAACACTGTATAAACATGAAAATTAAAAACAGATCTGCTAATGTATTCAATACAAAATTATCAATCAATGACAAAAGGAAAACATTAACTTAAGAATTTAAAAATTGTTTAAAGATCTTTCCATAGCACAAAAATAACAAGAAATGCAAGCAAGTCTTAGCAACAAAAGAAATATCTGTGTGTCCTGATATATTAACCTTTGCATACAAGGAAACAAACAACAATTTGAGATCAAGTGGGCATGCCATAAAAGGTTGCTGACTAGGCTTAGGCGGGTTTTAGATCAGATAGATGGAACAAATTTAATTTGTAACATAAAGTTCTACACAAGGCTCCAACATGTGTTAAATGCAGATAGCAGTATTCATTATATGTAACAGATGGCACATAATATTTACAATGGTTTGCTTAAATATCTGCAAAAGCTAAGTTTCATAATTGATTCCATGTCATAACTGATATTTTCTGTAAGTTTATGAAAACCTACTCTAAATGCCTATAATTGAAATTGCCGCAGGGTAAAAAGTATCTTACTGGAACATATCGTGAAGACTGTACAAAGACGAAAGTTCACTGAAGCTGATAGACATGCCAACATACAATGGCATCTCCATCTTACAAGCAGATACAACTCGATGCTAATACCCGATAGGACATCTACACCAAACACTTTGCCAACCAGGAAAAGTGACCTAGATATAGCCTGGTTCACTACACATTGTAGTTGTAAGAACTTTGATAAAACCTTCAAAATAAGAAGACTAGCCACCTAACTACCTATGGTCCAGGTTCACTTCTAGTGCACGTGTGGTATATCTGGAACAAAATAAACCTAGGTTTACTAGCATGTACTAAAGTTACCAATCACCAGATACAGTACATTGACCTACAGTTGATGAAGCGTCAATGTTACATTTGGGAGAAAGGTGCTGTTCCATGTGCCACATGCCAGTACATGTGTAACCAGTTAATTGCAGCACATACTAATACTTTTCTGTGACACCAGAATGATGCTGAGTACTGGTCAGCACAGCAAGATGCCTTTTCATAGAGGTTTTATACCATATGGGTTCACAACATAATCTAAGAGGAAATCAAAACTTCATCTATTGAAGTGCAAGTGCACTTGCTAGCTCACACAGATAATCAGATACTGAACAGGAAATCCAAGCAAGTTTCGCAAGTCTATTGGATATTTTTGATCTGGACCAAAAAGTGCACGATACATGCTTGCCAGGCTGTATAAATAGGCTATGACATGGTTGTGATGATGTCATGAAGTAATGATAAGTTTGATCAAGTGCTGGCTAAATTAATTCATGGAAAAACTAGCAGTCAGGTAAGAAAACAAACAGATGGCTTGAAATCTATATGAATCAATCAGACAGGCATGGGAAGATAGCAGCTGAGAGTGCAAACATAAACTACAAGTTCATTCAAAATAGGAATGGATACAAAAATTCAAATCGAAGCCAAAGATATTTAATGATAGGCTTAGCTAAACTGGTACCAATAATACCACGGTAGTATTCCCCTTTTTAATAAAATGTTGCCTTATTTTAATTAGTCCAAGACTCATGAGCAATGCCAAATTGCCAACAATAGATGAGCTGAAAAGACTGCAATTGAACAACACAGATAAAAGTAAACTGGAACAGTAAGACAATTACTCTGGAGCATGATATCCAAAAGTTCCCAACACACGAGTTGAATGAAGGCGAGCTGCCATATCAGGTGCTTGATTTAAGAGATTGAAGTCTGCAATTTTTGCTTTGAAATCCTCAAACAGCAGTACATTGCTTGATCTGATGTCCCGATGGATGATTGAAGGCTGAACCTTCTCATGCAGATATTCGATGCCTTTTGCAGCCTCAATAGCAATTTTGACCCTCTGCATCCAGTCAAGCACAGGCCCAGGCTGAGCGCCTTGAACGCCTTTTCTTCCTGTTGTATAAAGAATTACAATGCAGGTTTGTCATAAATGTGCAAGACATCCTAAAGAATAAATTTTATGTGCATGCTGCATGAAATGGACTGAACACCTTACCATGCAAAACATCATGAAGTGAACCCATGGTTGCAAATTCATATGCCAGTATACGATAAGTTCCATCCACACAGTAGCCCATCATCTCAACAAGATTTTCATGTTTTAGTTTGGATGCCAATGAGACCTGCAGTATGAATCATAGATTTTTTCAAAAACAAAATCACATCCTTTCCTACTGATAATATCATCAAGGTATGAGAATACAAAGAGAAACTGTAAAAACTAAAAGTCATGTGGGGGCTTCAAGCTCACCTGTTTCAAGAATTCATCGTTAGGTTCATTTTCAGATGCATCAAGCTTTTTAACAGCCACTTGTCTCCCATCATCCAAAGTGGCATGGTATACTCGTCCATAGGAACCTTCACCAATCAGAGCACTTGACCCAAAATTGTCAGTTTTTTGTTTCAAGTCATCCAACGACAATTCAGGAACATCGATTGTAGGGGGGGAGATCTCAGGCTCTGGTTGACTAGCAGGAGGTTTTGAAGACTTCTGCTTGGCTGAAAAAATAAAAAATGGAAAATGAACACATGCTGAACAGCAAATGATGCCAGTTAAAAAGATAAGAAACCAGGATTTAGCAAGCACATTTCAAATGAGTACATCAAATAGATCACAGAGCTGCTTGTCCAGGCGATTTTCTTTTAAATAGAACAGAGGGAATCATTTACAAGACAATACACATAATAACCACGCAGTGGCGAAGCTAGCAAGAATCTGATGTTGGTGCACATAATAGAATGCATGCCTAATTTGCAAGCAAATTGTTCACTTTAGGTGGTCAAAATGAGCTTTTTAAGAGTAGTTTTTCTTCCTACCCTGGTACCAGCACATGAGGGAAGCTCAACATGGCTTCACTACTAACCACGCTTCGCATCTCACAACAGAAGGAAGCCATAAAAGGCATGTATAAACTCTGAGTAAAATAGGTCCTTCAAGCGTAGCCCAATGGCACAAACATATTTGTCTACCAAAACAATCATACATACAAACACTGATGGTCTATGTGCATTTTCTGTGCATACATTCAATATGGATATGAGAGACTGTATGACGCCGCCCTTGTATTTCTGTGCTTGAATTTGATGACAGACACAATGATGGTAACTAGTATACCAAATTGCAAACAAGTGCCCGAAATCATATCTGAATCACAGCAACTTATATGTAAATCTACAATAACCTGATTTACATTAGAATTTAGAAGTAACCAATATTTTGTGAACAGAAAATTATTTTACGCTATTGTAGAAACTTAATATGAGCAACTGAGTTCCTAGTTTCCATTTCACACCACTAAATTGATTTCTTTCACCTTCAACTTGACATGGCAGCACTAGAATTCACAAGAAATGACAGTAGTAAAGACAAACGCTGAACATTAGCGACATACGATCAATCTTATTGCTCTGAGCTTTGGCCTGCTCCTTGCCACGACCATCATCCTCGTCGTCAACATGGCAATTACAACAACACCAATGCCTCATCGTGTCCCCTCACCAGGTCACCACTTCAGCACATGCAACAAAAAGGTACAAGACTGTCAGCCATAAATGGAAACTTCAGGACACAAGAGTAAGTCATTTTCAGTAAACAAAACAGCACGACCACATGCAATCAACCAGTCAACAGATACCCGTGCATATCCCCCATCGGTCTGTCGTCAGCCCACAGCAGGGAAATCAGACGTGCCATTTTTCTTCGTCCTCGGGGGCTGCGCGTTTCAGATATTATCAGGTGAGTGTATACGCAGCGGTGCGGGTCGCTTTCAGCCTTTCCAGAAGCGCGTGGAGCATAGTACATGTCAGAAGGAGATTCTCAAGCTCCAGAACCGATAAATGCCTCCACTATACTGTATCTTTCATCACAACAAAAAAAAAAATCCACTATTACAAAGAGCAGACTTCGGGGTTTCCATGAGATTCTCAAGTTCCAGAACCGATAAATGCCTCCACTATACTGTATCTTTCATCACAACAAAAAAAAAAATCCACTATTACAAAGAGCAGACTTCGGGGTTTCCATCCAACCAAAAACATTTTGTTCTTAAAAAAGGGGGAAAATCAAATCATAGACTGAGATCACTACTCCAAGAGCCAACCGCGCAGCAAACCAATCGGTAGCAAGCGGGGATTAGGAATCCAGCATAAGAACGGGAGATTCTCGATTCAAGCGCTCGCAGCGAAGAATCACTCGAGGCCGAACGGTAGTCTATCACCTATAAAGCAATCAATCACTCGGAGCAAGAACCCACGGCTAGGGCTTCCTTACCAGCGACGACGGATGGGATCCCCTTGAAGCGCAGGTGCAGTGGAAGAGGAGGAGAGGGAGGGTCTCCTCAAGAAGAGGGCAGGCGGAGCCGGGAGGGCGGTGGCGCGGCGTGCTTTGGGATGGACTGGGGTGGAAAGGGCTGCGACGACGGCGTGACCCTGCGAATACAGACAAACGGCGAGGACGGCAACGGCAGGCAGCAACTGATGTGCTCGCGTTTTTCCGTTGGACTTCTTTTCTTTTCATTCCATTTCATTCATTTCTTTTTCGCGGTTATTGTCTCCTCTTTTTTTCTTCTCTGCCTGAGCAGATTGGGCTCGGCCGAACAGGCTTGAAAACATGTAGGTCCGGCTGTGTTTTACAGATGGACCTCAAAAGTGGTCCGGAAGCCCATAGGCCCAGGAAGAACACTTGTCACGCTACAGTGCCTGATATCAATTCTTGCAACAAGAAATACGATGTGAAACATTGTTTTACACGTCACACAATCTGCTGCATTTACAAACAAATCCATAATATTAATATTGTAGCCATTTCAGATTGTCTAACAAGTAGAACAAAAAAAGTTGCAATGATAAGTGCATTTTTACCCTTAAAGCATTGTAAAATATTGTAGCCATTTCAGATTGTTTTACAAGTAGAACAAAAATTTTGGTATGAACAAATCTTTTGTTCCTCCTATATATCTAGTTTGTATAATCAATGAAGTTGTGCTAAACGTTGTTTTGCAGATAAGTAGTTCTTTGCCGATGCCTCTGAGATGAACTAAGGCTCTCAGACCTAAAAAAACAAGTACCTTGTTTTGATTGTGAGAAGTGATTTCTATCTTGATTCTAAGAGTTTGTCACATAAAACCGTAGAAAATCATTTTCAGAAAAGCTCTACCAATAAGATGTCTTCTGTTGAGTTGTTTATTTATTTTTATGTATAAAAATAAAAATAAAAATTTTATTTTATCTATAAATTTTAAACCCTGGTAAGAATTGTGCCTCACTTATATGTCTACTAAAAGAACAAACAACCACACATTCAGACATTTATATTGAGTTTGAGTCTTGGGGTATATTTGGTTTGTGCCCAACTATGCCTTACCAGAATTTGTCATGACCAACATGAGAGCATGACATCTTTGATAATGCAATGAAAATAAGAATGCGGATTTTATACACTCGTGGGTAGCTACCCAACCTGTTCCGTCTACCATCGGATCAAGATCTAACGACCATCAGAGGGGGTATAGCTACATCACCAGAGGGGATGTAGCTATCCATCCTATTTTGCATGCCATCGGATCAAGATCTGACGGCTATTAGAGGGGGTGTAGCTACACCACCAGAGGGATATAGCTACCCACGGGTGTATGTAGTTATTTAGTATCAAAATAATGGTGTTTGGATTATAACCTTACTAAATTTGTGATATATTTGTATGACATATGGGATTCTTATGTCAGTAATAATTTTTTTTAATCAAAATATGACCAAGTGAGGTCTTATTTTGAAGATTTAATTGTAACAAACAACGATGATGCAAACAAATCATAATTTAAATCAATGGTTCAAAAAATACAGTCATTTAAAGGTTGCTAAAACAAAAGACTGAGCATTTACTTCATCCAACCATACTTTGCCACGTGAACATGCAACGCCAATTTTTTGTGGGGGATTTGCTCGCCCGCATCTTGTCCTTGCATTTGTACTAGCGACGTCAAATTTGTGAGGACACACCAATTCACGGTTGCAAACCAAACGTCAGGCAAATTACATGAGCGTACCAACATTTGGTATGGTTTGTGTTGGATTCAATCCTGATAAACTGGTTCAACAGTATACCTATTCATCTAAATTAATAAAGAACAAGTTCACCTATATTTTCACCAATAAAATCTTATACTCACTAAATAGGTTCACCGTATCTGACCACTAAGTTTGTGAGATGAAGAAAAAGATTATACCACGTGACACTTTCTACGGTCTTGTGTCAATCAAAATTTTTACACCCACGGTTCACTAGCTCTCGCGTGTACCCGTCCGTATTTGACGCTCCATCCTTTCCCGATCGACCATAGCTCGCTGCCTCCGCAGACCCGCTCCGCCTCCCTCTCCAAGAACCCTAACTCCAGCCGCCATCGCGCTCGCTCTCTCCCATGCCCCCCACCAGTCGCCTTTATCGGCGGATAGATCGATGACCAATGCGCCAGGGGACCCAGGCTAGCGACGTGGCTTGGGACCCAGGCTAGGCACGCGGCTTGAGGACGACGGCACTAGCGATGAGTGGAGAGCGACGAGCGGCTCCTCTACATCGATGATGGTGGCCGCGTGCGAGAGATTCGGTGACCACGGGCACGAACGACGAGCATCGATGGCAGGAGCGGCCTCATATATTCCTTAGATCCACGCCTCTGACGCGCCTTCTTGGCTCCCTATGAGCTGGTGGACGACGACGACAACGTGGATCCACTAAAGCTCCCTTCCCTCCACCGAGCTCGCCCATGAGCTTTCCTCAGCCCCCTCCTCTTCTCCTCCTCCCTTCCATGCCCAGGTAACATGATGCTTCCTCCATTGGCTCAGCGACCCTGAACCAAAATCCATGCCACCACCTAATCATCGCATGCCCCCTTATTGTACCGCAAGATGCCATCGTCCATGGGTGTAGATGGAGGCGGCCTCCCATGGCGACGATATGCCAGAGGCCAAGGGAAACCTGTGGGCGTTCCTCTACTCCAACTGTTTGCCATGACAGGAGCGTTGGGGAGCTGATGCTCACGACTGCTGCGGAGTGCGGCCCACGCCTGGTGCCCATTAGCTGTTGTTCTTGGTTGAGGAGGCAACATGTTGTTGTGGTCTGATTTTTTTCTCTGCAAGGTGCGATTATGAGATCTCTCCCAATGTTTTGTTCAGTAATTAATCCATTTTTGTCCAATATTTGATCATCTCCCCATGTTTGGGTTTCATTTGTTAGTGCGATTTAGATCTGATGTGAGATTCAATGTTAATTTGTAGTGAGGTGAGTTTGGCAATTCATCCACTGCCCAGACAGATTTTACTATTTATCTAAATGGTACATTTGATCATGAATCACAGTCGAGAATTCGATTTGACCCATGCTCGCATGAGTTTATTAATTGAAAGTTGCCTAGAGGGGGGGGGGGTTGAATAGGTAATATAAAAATAATCCTGAAAGATCACTTAAAGAATTGTCAAATAGACAGAGTCGACGGAACTTCCGTCAGATGTGACGGAACTTCCGTCGCCACGGAAGTGATAGAACTTCTTACCAATCTCCCTCTAAATAGTGAAAATAACGCGGATAATTAAAGACAAGAGAATATTAACTTGATAGTAGTGAAGCTATGACAAAGTCAACCTAGAGTTCTTAAATGAAGAGCTAACACCACCAATAACAAGTAAAACAAGCACAATGATATGAAAGAAAAGAACAAGCACAAGAAATAAGCGAGAAAGTAAAGAGAGACACAAGGATTAAACCCGAGGTTCGGCAACCACACTAAGTAGTTCCTACGTCCTTATTGAGGAGCCATACAAAGTGGCCGGGTCTTTCTCAACCCTTTTCCCCACCAAGCAATCACAAAGATCATGCTTGGATTTCTTTCTTCTCTTGATTTTTTTCCTCTGAAGGAGAATCACACCTTCACAAACGTCCCCGACTCACCACACAAGTTGGGAGCTCAAGGGCGATGCCTAGCCGTCTAGGAGACCAAGTCTCCAAGAGTAACAAGCAAATCAAATCTTGATGGGGAGGGAAAGATGTGCTCAAGCTTTTGAGTGGATGGATTCAATCTTTTTGTGGTTGGATCTCTCTCACTTTGATTTGAATCTCAAGAACAAGCCTAGGAGTGAGAGGGGAGAGCTCTAGCTGAAGAGTGAAAAAAATGGCAAAGAATCCAACCCTTCCCACGGGGGAAGGGGTATTCTACTTATAGAGAGAGCTCAAAAACTAGCCGTTATAGTATTTTCTGGGTCTGACGGAACTTCCGTAGTTACCCACGAAACTTCCATCAATTCAAATTTAGTCGTTGTGAAGCACTGGAAGTGAGCAAAAGATGTTGTGACGGAACTTCCGTCACTCTCGGTTTGACAAGGAAAAAGGCTCACAGAATTTCCGTGAGAGCCACGGAGGTTCTTGGTGATGGAACTTCCGTCATGGGGTGACGGAACTTCCGTCACTCTCGGGTGCGCAGAAAGTAGAAACCCGACGCTGACGGAATTTCCGTTACCCTCGGGTTAACATCAAAGCCGGACCCGACACTGATGGAACTTTCGTGAGAGGACTCACGGAACTTTCGTCACTCTCTGTCTTGCTAAGTAAAAGGCTGATTCTTAGGCTTTGTTGGCTAGGTTTTCAAACGAATTGAATTAGAGCTTGAGCACAATGTTTCCCTTACTAGCAAGATAAGTTTTACCCCTCTTAATAGTTCGGCATACCTATGACTCACAACAAATAGTATAAAAGCTAAACTTGAACCACCATGAGCCATTTTGTTTTCTCTTTTATTGAGGGATAGAATTTCTCACATTAGTGGGTAATTAACTTTTCTCTTGATGATCTGCACATTTTCTTCATAAGCATGTTAGTACAATTTTAATCTTTTGTCATTAATCATCAAAACCCACTAGGGGACCTAGATGCATCTTCAATCTCCCCCTTTTTGGTGGTTGATAACAATAGATTAAAAGGATATAGAAATATAATCAAGAGAGAGAACAACAAATTATAGTGAGGCTCCCCCTAAAGATATGCATGATTCACAAAGACATGTGAAGGAGCTCCCCCTATATTTTGTAAAAAGTGGGGTGTCTAAAAGGTGTACAAGTGTGAAGCAAAGTGATAAAGCAATAAACAAGCATCACAACCAAATTATAAACTAGAAGAAACAAGCACCACACATGACATAAGAACAATAGAGTTATTACAAAAGGTTCACAAATATGTTTCGCACACAAAGCAAATAGAGAGGGGAAGTAGTCCATAGGTTCATCACTATCCTATTACAAAGCCTCTGAAACAAATATCCTTTTCACTCATCTCTCCCCCTTTGGCATCAAGGCACAAAAAAAAAATGAGAGGAGGAGGAGATAAGAGAAAGGTATTACTCATCATCATCGGTGCTTTCATCATTGTCCTCGCCGTCCTCTTCATCACCCTCTTCTTCTTTATGGCCTCCGTCCTCGCCTTCCTCGCCTTCTTGTTCATCTTGTGTAGCGTGTTCTCCGTGAGTAGGAGCGGGTGGAGGAGCAAGATCATCCCAATCATAGCCGGCAAGAGGATCCTCAAAGACCGGTGGCTCACTATCGGGCTCACACTCAGAGCCATCCGGAGACACCTCATGGCCTTGAGCTCTTTGGTCTTTCTTGTAGCGCCGCACTTGCTTCTTAATGCGCTTCTTGTTCTCCCAATTTTCCTTAGCATTGAAGCAACAAGCATTCAAGATGCTCTTGAGCATAGCGGCAATAGGTGATGATGGACGGCGGCGAGATGCTTCAGGTGGAGGAGTGGAGGTTGAAGCACGAGGGGCGGCTGCTTCCGCCCTAGCTGCCCGTTCCTCTTCTAACTCCCTCCGGATAGTCTCATGATGAGGGCGAGTGAGGTTAGGCACACGAGGTCTCAACGGCTGATGCTTGCACTCCTTCTCAAAAATCAATCTAGTCTTAGCCTCGATCATCTTCATAAGATAGGGAGCAAAGGGTAGCACCTTCCGAGTGTCCAAAGAAGCCGAGTAGATTTCCTGAGTAATGAGGTCCATCACACTGAAGGCTGCAGCTCCATCTCTGAACCTAGCAAGAACATTTCTGGAGTGCTCAACAAGGGAAGTGACATACCCAGCCTTAGGAGCAATAGTCACCCAGAGCATCCTGTTGAGTGTGAAGTAGAAGCTGTGCATTTCATGAGTGGTTCCCAGATATTTGGGTTAAAGGTACTTATACATGAATCTCAGCTCAGAGTCCTTCAACATAGGCTCACAGGAGAGCCTGTCCTTTGCATCATCTGCCTCAGCATCTTGAAAGAAAAAGGTAGCCAAGCGAGAGGGGGATACCACATACTGCACACCTTGTGTCATCCAATGAACATAGCCTCGTCCATCAATATACAAGGTGGAGTAGAACTGACAGATGACCTCCTCATTCCAATCATAATTGAACCCCATGAGGTCATACACATGCCGTACCTTGCAGGCTCCCACTATCTCATTGAAGGTTGACTCATTCTTGTCCTTCATGTATTTTTAGTCAATCCACTGATGAGTGGCCAACCAGTTCTTCCGGTTCGTGTCAATGATCATAGACATGTAGTAGTCTTGGTGAAACCAAGTGAGGAACCGGGGGTCACTGGCTTCTTTATCAGTCACAAGATATTGATTTTGCCTTCTTGCTGTATGCAGTGCCTCGGCATCCTTCTTGTAGTCCTTAAAATCATGGTGAGGGGGGTAGACGGGAGCATGGACTCGAAGATCTCTCACAATGTTCAAGGGCTCATTGCTCTTTGACTTGCTCTTGCGTGGTTTGGGGTGGGTTTCCTTGACTGGCTTCTTCCCTTTATCAAGTGCCCTTCTAGGAGGAAGGGCACCTCCTTGACCAACCAAAACGATTTGAGCCCCCGAACTGCTTCCCTGTCCTATCCTTCTCTTGATCACGACTTTTCTTCTCTTGGCAAGGGGTACAAGATCCTCGTGGGAGGAGGAGGACATGTTGGGAGAGGCTTGATGTTCCTCTTCACTTGATTCCTCATGAACGGATGGATCATTGGAGGCAATCTTGGTGCGGGCCATGTTGACACACCTAAGAGGTAGGAAATAAGAGACTATTTAGGAAAGAGTCACAAGTAGGAGTAAGAAAGGAGACAGATTCAGGGCACTGAATTACAGGTGATGAAAGTTCCGTGAGGGTCATGGAAGTTCCATCATGACGGAAGTTACCACAGAACTTCTGTCATTTTGCAGTTTGCCCATGAACTTACCCCCAAACTCCCAAATCCTATGGAAAGAGTCCAAATGCTGCATAGAGAAGGTAGAACAACCACAAAGGAACTATTCTACCTAAGCCAAAGTGACACTAGGGAGCATTTGAACATTTGACCTAAGGACCAAGATCTAGGGGTCAAATTTCATACCTAGTGCAATGGAGATGAGAAAGTTGATGGAGATCGCAAAACTTCCATGGGGAAGGTGTTGAATCTACACCAAATCCAAGGGAAACGCCGGTTAAACCTCCAAATCACCACAAATCACCACTTAGGGTTTGGGGAGAAGAGAGAGAAAGAGAATAGAAGAATGACCGAGTGGGGAAGAAGAAAGAAGAGGGTTGGGCCACTTAACCAGGGACTGACGGAAGTTCCGTCATTGGGCGACAGAAGTTCCGTCAGTCTCGGGTTGAGACAGATAGGAATTTTGAGTACGCGGAAGTTCTGACAGAACTTCCGTGGCGACGGAAGTTCCGTCATCGGGTGATGGAAGTTCTGTCACTCTCGATCTGAGACAAGTGCCCAAAACTGATATGGCGGAAGTTCCGTGAATGGGTCACGGAAGTTCCGTCAGCCTCTGTTTGCATCAGAAACCTCCCTCTCTAAACAGATCTTTTGGACAAGTTACATATGGAGTATAAATCTTGTCTCAACTTGTGAATAGTAACAAATCAACAGTCAAAACTATATTCACAAGCATCAACAATATGATCTAGCGATCAAAAAATTTTGTTTGAAAACAAAGACAATATGAAATTCTGAGAAAAGATTTTACTTTCAAGACATTTTGCATGATCAATATACCAATCAAAGCACAAGATTCTACTCCAAGTTGGATGAGTCAAGAATATTTAGTTCACTCCTAAGTTCACAAAACCGCTTCTCATCTAGGGGTTTGGTAAAAATATCGGCTAGTTGTTTGTCGGTTCTAACATAGCTAATATTGATGTCCCCCTTTATAGAATGATCTCTCAAGAAGTGGTGCCGGATATCTATATGCTTGGTTCGATTGTGATCAATGGGGTTATATGCAATCATGATGGCACTCTCATTGTCACATAGGAGTGGAACTTTGGTCATAGTGTATCCAAAGTCCTTTAGAGTTTATCGCATCCAAAGTAGTTGAGCACAACAACTTCCGGCTGCCACGTACTCTACTTCGGCCGTGGATAAGGCAACGGAATTTTGTTTCTTGGATGACCATGACACAAGGGACCTACCCAAGAATTGGCACGTCCCAGAGGTACTTTTCCTATCCACTTTACATCCGGTGTAGTCGGCATCGGAATACCCGACTAACTTGAACTTGGAGCCCTTGGGATACCACAATCCTAAGTTTGGGATGTGAACTAAATATCTTAAGATTCTTTTCACCACCACGAGGTGGCTTTCCTTTGGAGCACTTTGGAATCTTGCACACATGCACACACTAAGCATGATATCGGGCCTAGATGCTCAAAGATAAAGCAAGGAGCCAATCATGGAGCGGTATACCTTTTGATCCACGGGTTTACCGTTCACATCTAACCCAAGGTGTCCGTTTGTCTTCATGGGAGTCTTGTTAGGTTTAGCATTCTCCATGTCAAACTTCTTGAGTATGTCTTGTGTGTACTTGGTTTGACTTATGAATGTCCCCTCTTCAAGTTGCTTAACTTGAAAGCCTAGAAAGAACTTCAACTCCCCCATCATGGACATCTCAAATTTCCTAGTCATAATCTTGGCAAACTCATCACAAAAAGATTGATTAGTAGAACCAAATATGATGTCATCGACATATATTTGGCAAACAAATAAATCATTGTCAACTTTTCTTGTGAAGAGAGTAGGGTCGGCCTTGCCAATTGTGAATCCCTTGTTGATCAAGTATCCCTTGATATGTTCATACCAAGCTCGAGGAGCTTGCTTGAGGCCGTAGAGAGCTGTGTGAAGTTTGTACACATGGTTTGGTTTCTTTGGGTCTTCAAACCCCGGAGGTTGTTGTACATACACCTCTTCTTGAATAGGGTCATTAAGAAATGCACTTTTCACATCCATTTGAAAAAGCTTAAAGCCATGGTGAGTAGCATAGGCAAGTAAAATACGAGTTGACTCGAGTCTAGCTACGGGTGCATAAGTTTCACCAAAGTCCAAACCTTCTATTTGTGAGTAGCCTTTTGCGACGAGCCTTGCCTTGTTTCTCACCACCACACCGTGCTCATCTTGCTTGTTGTGGAAAACCCATTTTGTACGTACAACATTTTGCTTGGGTTTCTCCACTAATGACCACAGCTTGTTTCTTTTTCAAAGTTGTTTAACTCTTCTTGCATAGCCATCACCCAATCCGAGTCTTGAAGGGCTTGTTCCACCTTAAGAGGTTCCAAAGAGGAAACAAACGAGTAATGATGACAAAAGGTAGCCATTCGAGATCTAGTAGTTACCCCCTTTTGGATGTCTCCAAGAATGTTGTCTACGGGGTGATCCTTTTGAATGCTTTGTCGTACTCGTGGATGAATTAGCCTAGATGCATCTTCTTCTTCTTGATTGATAACATCTTGAGTGTCTCTATCCCCACCATCTTGAGCTTGATCTTGGTTGTTATCTTGACCATGATCGTCACCATGATCTTGGTCTCTCCCTTGATCTTGTTCATCATGTGGCTCTTGTGGAGATGGTTCATCTTGCCTTGAGTTTGGGTCTTGTGGTCTTATCTCTTCTATTGCCATGTTCCTTATTGCATCACAAGAAACTTCATCACCTACATCACTTGGATTAACTTGCTCTACTTGAGAGTCATTAGATTCATCAAATTGCACATCCCGGGTGATTTCAACAACACCGGTGTCTTTGTTAAAGACTCGATATGCATAGACGTTAGTTCCATATCCAAGAAGAAAACCTTCATATGTCTTAGGGGCAAACTTAGAGGATTTGGGTTTCTTGTTAAGAATAAAACATTTGCTCCCAAAGACACGAAAGAATGAAACATTTGGAAGGTTACCGGTCAGAAGCTCATATGGTGTTTTCTTCAAGATCTTGTGAAGATATAATCTATTTGTTGCATAGCATGCGGTGTTGATGGCTTCAGCCCAAAAAGTGTTCGACGTCTTGTACTCATCAAGCATTGTTCTTGCCATCTCTATGAGTGTGCGGTTCTTTCTTTCGGCTACCCCATTTTGTTGTGGAGTGTATGGAGCGGAGAATTCATGCTTGATGCCTTCTTCATCAAGTTATTCTTAAACTTGTGTATTCTTGAACTCGGTTCCATTGTCACTCCTTATTTTCTTGATCTTCACTTCATACTCATTTTGGTCTCTCCTCAAGAACCTCTTTAGGATACCTTGTGTTTCACTTTTGTCCTTCAAAAAGAATACCCAAGTGAAACGAGAATAATCATCAACAATTACAAGGCCATATTTGTTACCGCTAATGCTTATGTAGGTGACGGGTCCAAATAGATCTATGTGAAGTATTTCCAATGGTCTTGTCGTTGTCATCATTGTTTTTGAGGGATGTGCCGCTCCAACTTGCTTTCTTGCTTGACATGCGCTACATATTTTGTCCTTTTCAAAAGCAACATCCTTTAGTCCAACAACGTGGCCACCTTTTAGGAGTTTGGAAAGATTTCTCATCCCAACATGAGCTAGCCGACGATGCCATAGCCAACCCAAGGTGGTTTTAGCAACCAAACAAGTATTTAGGTTAGATCCCTCTTTGTTGGTAAAATTAACAAGATAGATCTTGTCCTCCAAATACCCTTTGAAAGCTATTGAGGAATCCTTCTTCCTAAACATGGTCACGTCATCATCATCAAAGAGACAACTAAGGCCCATCTCAAAAAGTTGTGAAACGGACATCAAGTTGTATCCTAGACCATTCACAAGATAAGCATTACTAATTGAAAGGTCATGGGTGATGTCAATCCATCCACGACCAATTACCTTTCCTTTGTTGTCATTTCCAAATGATATGCCTCCACTTGGTAGATTGTCATGATCAAGTGTGGAGAACATTGATCTCTCTCCGGTCATATGATTTGAGCATCCACTATCAAGCACCCATATTGTCCCACCAGAGGAGTATTCCTACAAAGGAAATCAAGCACGTGTTCTAGGCACCCAAGTTGGTTTGGGTCCCTTAACACTAGACACAAGAACCTCGGGCACCCACACACAAGGCTTCCACCTTGCATCATGTGGCCCAACAAACTTAGCAATTACTCTACCATAAGCATTACGGGTTAGCACATAAGAGGCATCAAAATCATTAAACGATATGGTAGGGGTCTTCATGTTCTTGTTGACTTGAGAAGCATTCTTGGGCTTGATAGCGTTTTCTTGTACCACTTGCTTTCCCTTGCTTTCATGCATAAAGTTGATATTCTTGTTGTGCCTTCTTTTGGGTACACCATTGTTGTACCCCAATCCTCTCTTATCATGAGAAGCTCTTGGTTCACCAACCAACCTTGGCGTGGTCTCCACTTGAGCTTTCTTCTTGAGCTCATTGACTTGGTTGGTTAGCTTCTCAATGATTGCATCTTGCTTGGCAATCATATAAATATCAATGTTGTGGCACCTTCCACAACCCTTGCTTGTTGAAGCTTGTGAGGATTCAAGCTTCTTCAACAATGATTGTGATTTTGTCTTGAGATCTTCAATGGCCTTTGTTAGGGCCTTGTTCTCCTCTTGCAAGGCATTGCACCTCTCTTGATATTTCTTGGAGGTTGAGGTGCTTGATTCACTTGACTAATTGACTTTTGCAAGTTCTTTGGTCAAGGTCTTGTTCTTCTCCTTTTCTTGCTCTAGTTGCTTGGTGAGCTCTAGATTCTTGCTTTTCTCTTCATCAAGCAACTCTTCTTGCCTATCAATGATCCTCTCTTGATTTTCCAACTCCCCTTGTAGTTTATCTAGCATTTTCCCCATTTCATGCATAGAGGGGACCAAGTCCTCCTCTTCATCACTACAATAAGAGGGATTTCTACCTTGCTTTCCTTGGCCATGAAGCATCGATGGGTGTCATCTTCATCGTCGGTGAGGTTGTTGAAAAGTGGCTTCTTGGCCGGTGGAAGACCAATGGCAATATTGGCAATGCCACCCTCGTCATCTTCATCATCATCATCGGAGATGTACTCTTGACCAATGTGAGCTTGCTCCTTGATGTATGGTTTCTTGTAGGGCTTTGACTTGTTGTTGTACTTTTCATTCTTCTTGCCCTTACCATTTAGCTTTGGACACTCGACAATCATGTGCCCTTGTTCATGACACTCATAGCATCTTCTACTTGTTCTTTTAGCTTTTGCCTTGTCAAAGCTTCTTTTGGTGAAGCCATTCTTAATCATATACTTACCAAATTTCTTGACAAATAAGGCAAATTCTTCATTGTCTTCTTCAACCTCATCATTGTCTTCATCATTATCATTGTCATTGTCATCTTGAGTTTTCTTGGCCTTGAGTGCCAAGTCCTTCTTGCTTGTGCTCTCATCACCAATGAGCACATTAACTCTTTTGCCCTTATCATCTCGACTCTTGTGGGCATTGATTCTTCTAATGACTTCATCCATTGTGAAGCCTTCAAAACCATCCTTCTCTTCAATGATGGTGCAAAGTGTGGGATTCCACATTCTAAGAGCCATGAGGAGCTTGTAGTTGACCTCCTCATCTTTGATGTTGTCTCCATAAGATCTTCTCTCATTCACAATGTCCATGAGCCTATCATGAGTTTGTTGAGGCTCTTCTCCCTTGTTCATTACGAAGAAGTTGAATTGATTTTTGAGAACTTGAAGCCTTGACTTCTTCACCACATCTACTCCTTCATGAGCACATATGAGCTTCTTCCATATTTTGCGGGCATTCTCAATTCCGGTAACTCTTGAGTATTCCTTAGGATTCAAGGAAGAGAGAATGACCGACACCGCTTGAGCATTGCGATGTATGTTTAGTTGGTCCGATGTTGTAGGGTTGTCCTTGTCTTCCAAGATGAACCCCTTTTCCACAATTTCCCAAATTGGTGGACCAATGGACATGAGGTACATTTTCATGCGATGCTTGTACCAACCAAAATCTTTGCCTTCAAAGTAAGGCAATCTTCCACTTCCACTACCATGTATGTTGGCCACATCGGCATAGTTGAATGCCATGCTGGTGTTCAAGCTACTTCCTTTGCTTGTCGAGGTGTGATCACCTTCCGGCTTTGACATCTTATAATCTTCAAGCTTTCAAGCCTTGTAGAAGATTCCGGCTCTAATACCAATTGAAAGTTGCCTAGAGGGGGGGGGGGGGGTGAATAGGAAATATAAAAATAATCCTAAAAGATCTTTTAAAGAATTGTCAAATAGACAGAGTCGACGGAACTTCTGTCAGATGTGAAGGAACTTCCGTCGCCATAGAAGTTCTGTCAAATGATAGAACTTCTTACCAATCTCCCTCTAAACAGTGAAAATAACACGGATAATTAAAGAGAAGAGAATATTAACTTGATAGTAGTGAAGCTATGACAAAGTCAACCTAGAGTTCTTAAATGAAGAGCTAACACCACCAATAACAAGTAAAACATGCACAATGATATGAAAGAAAAGAGCAAGCACAAGAAATAAGCGGGAAAGTAAAGAGAGACACAAGGATTAAACCCGAGGTTCGGCAACCACACTAAGTAGTTCCTACGTCCTTTTTGAGGAGCCACACAAAGTGGCCGGGTCTCTCTCAACCCTTTTCCCCGCCAAGCAATCACAAAGATCGTGCTCGGATTTCTTTTTTTTCTTGATTATTTTCCTCCGAAGGCGAATCACACCTTCACAAACGTCCCCGACTCACCACACAAGTTGAGAGCTCAAGGGCGACGCCTAGCCGTCTAGGAGACCAAGTCCCCAAAAGTAACAAGCAAATCAAATCTTGATGGGGAGGGAAAGATGTGCTCAAGCTTTTGAGTGGATAGAATCAATCTTTTTGTGGTTGGATCTCTCTCACTTTGATTTGAATCTCAAGAACAAGCCTAGGAGTGAGAGGGGAGAGCTCTAGCTGAAGAGTGAAAAAAATGGCAAAGAATCCAACCCTTCCCACGGGGGAAGGGGTACTCTATTTATAGAGAGAGCTCAAAAACTAGCCATTATAGTATTTTCTGGGTCTGACGAAACTTTCGTGGTTACCCACGGAGCTTCCATTAATTCAAATTTAGCCGTTGTAAAGCATTGGAAATGAGCAAAAGATGCTATGACGGAACTTCCGTGAAAAGGTGACGGAACTTCCGTTACTCTCGGATTGACAAGGAAAAAGGCTCACAGAACTTCCGTGAGAGTCACGGAGGTTCTTGGTGACGGAACTTCCGTCATGGGGTGACGGAACTTCCGTCACTCTCGGGTGCGCAGAAAGTAGAAACCCGACACTGACGGAACTTCCGTCACCCTCGGGTTAACATCAAAAGCCGGACCCGACGCTAACGGAACTTCCGTGAGAGGACTCATGGAACTTCCGTCACTCTTTGTCTTGCTAAGTAAAAGGCTGATTCTTAGGCTTTGTTGGCTAGGTTTTCAAACGAATTGAATTAGAGCTTGAGCATAATGTTTCCCTTACTAGCAAGATAAGTTTTACCCCTCTTAATAGTTCGGCATACCTATGACTCACAACAAATAGTATAAAAGCTAAACTTGAACCACCATGAGCCATTTTGTTTTCTCTTTTATTGAGGGATAGACTTTCTCACATTAGTGGGTAATTAACTTTTCTCTTGATGATCTGTACATTTTCTTCATAAGCATGTTAGTACAATTTTAATCTTTTGTCATTAATCATCAAAACCCACTAGGGAACCTAGATGCATCTTCATTAATGATTTGGTGATTATACAATATCTATATGGTTTTATCACTCTTCATATACTTTTCTGGTTTTTTCATCCTACAGCTACCGATATGGAATGCTTTAGCTCAGGAGAGGCAGTTGAAGATTGAGACACTGCATCTTGCCACGAATCACGGAGGACCAACAATCGATGATCAAGACCATGCATGTCTGAGTCGGATCACTCATGGTCATGGCGGTAGACCGAGGGTGATATCTCCGTCCTGTTTTCGTGGCTACTATCCTTGGCTTTGTTCATCTTGAGCAACAGACTACCGGCCGAAGTATAATTCAAGTAGGTAGGAGTCTAATCCAAATAGGTGTGACCCTACCTCAAACACTCCCAACTCATACACCGTGTGGCCTGATTACACTAGGGCTAGATGCTAATTTTCATATATATGTTAATTAAACAAGATGTGTAGCCAACAATGAATTAGTATCATGTGCATATGTTGTTTTTGATAGGTTAATCAAGGACACCAATGAGTTAGTATCATGCGTATGTGATAATTTTGATAGGTTAATGAAGGCAAACAATGCATTAGTATTCCGTGCATATAAATGCTCTTGCAATTATAACAAATACAAAATTCCTTTGTATCATGTGATAATTTTGATTGCTCTCCCTCCCCCCGATGATCGGCTTAGCGGTAACATATCTCTTTCAACCCTTTTTCTGATAAGTCGTTATTGTATAATATTAGTTTAATCTATGGCCATGTCTTAATTTTAAAGGAGGGATTGAAGGGTCCATCACAAAGGCATTTGGAGTGTTCAGATGGGTAGATGTTCTTGTTTCTCTTGACTTTTTATCTTTATCTTGAAGTCTTATCATTGAAATTTGTGATGCCATATATGTCATACTTGCAAATAAGTGTGTTAGACTTGTGTTTATACCATGTTAGTATTCAAGTTGATGATGGGGAGGAAAAACCTTAGCCATCCTCTTTCAACACCTTTTTTATTTGATGAACCTTTCATACAGTCTAACATTTGAATGAGGTAGAGATTCATAAATCTGGTATGGTATGAGATCTCATGATGAAACAAACTGATAGTGGTTTAATGAGCCGAGAAGATAATCTTTAGCCTTGTTGAACTCTTTTTTACTGTTTCTCATATCAATTATGGTTTCTAATTCTAGAAACATTGTGTCATCTACAATTTCTTGCAGGTCAGGGAAATCATGTACAGTAATTATATGTGTGAATTATGTTGTGTTATCATATTATTCTTACCATGGTCAGCATGGTATTATTAGTATTGTTATTTGGGTTCCAGTTTATGAGAGAATAGTTGTACCCATAGCCAGGAGGTTCACTACACAGGAAAAGGGTTTCTCAGAGCTTCAGAGAGTGGGAGTTGGTCTATTTGTGTCTACCATTGTGTAAGTTGCAGGCTTAGTTGTAATTCAGCGCGTGCAAATGGAGCTGAGGTCTAAAATGGATCTGACATCATTTTTGTTTTTACACGTTAGTTTTAGTTACTATTCTTTATTTTTTTCATTCATTTTGACTGATTAAATGTTTAAAGGTAGTTGATCAACAATAGCTGGGATATGTATTTTTTTTTATGAACTACTATCGTATAAGAAATATTTAATTTCATAAACATTTGGTGTAAACCAACTGAGAGCTAGCTACCTTATATTATTTCGTCCACATTCAGCTACTTATGGACGAGCGAACAAGTCAAAGCTTGTGCTGCTCTTGTGTCCTCATTACCATGGTTCTATACTGGAATCGATGTAGATGTCCCCCTGTTTGAATCATGTAATTTTGTTGTTTGTCACTATAGAAAATGCAGGTTGCTAAGCTAATGAGAAAGAAACTCAAAATGATTGATTATGGATGTTTTTCACATTCCGGCCAATGTGTTTTGGGGGTTTATACAGATGTGCTATGTTTACTATCTCTAGCAAGGTTTATTACCTTAAATTACTCTTTTCATTATTTTATTTATGTGCATCTAAAGTAGCATGAGTTTTCTCTCATGGTTACCAGTATGATATTTTTACAGTTGTTTATACAGTGAGCTCTATTATTACACTATGTTGTGTTGTTAGTATTAGTAGAAGCACTATACCTTCTGCAACCTGTTCACTAATATTGATGTGAATTACTTATTCGAAATTCAGTATTTTGGACATTATTTCAGTTTTATCTTTAGTGTTTCTGATTATGATAAGGTATGCTAGATAAACTTCCTTCATACATTAACAAAATAGTAGTTGAATTGTATTGCTAATGTAGTTTGTAAGTATTCTTTGTGATAAGATCACTTTTAGTTCTATTCAGATCTTTTTTTTTTTTGCAGTTATGTCACTCTTCTTAATACTAATTTAATATAACAGTGAAAATAGCTCTTGTATTTCTTATGCATATATATATTCAGCTTCCTGTAAATTATTAATGGAATGTACTTATATATGCCTATCAATCATGTTTTAGAGTACACATGCATTTAGCTATATTGCAAAAGTTTGATGCATCTTCTATCATATAACTATAGTGATGGATCGAGTAAAATCAACCATTGGCTTGCTGCTAATGTGCTAATAGTATAAAGTAAAGTTTATGTCTCTACTTGTTAGCAGGCTTCAGTTTATTTATAAGTTTGATTCTCTTGCTCCTATTGAGATCATTTTTCAAGGGTTGGACATCAATATACATCCTAATGCAGAGGCGATGTTCAACTTAGCATTGCAAACTCAGGTCGGAAATGGTGTCTCAACTTTGTTTTGGAGTGACAAGTGGCTGATGGGGTGCTCTATTGCAGACCTCGCACCCATGATGGTAGCATTATTTCCTCCAAATATCATCCAGAAACGCACAGTGGCCGAAGCTTTGATGAACCACTCCTGGCCGAGAGACATACAAGGGGGCCTCAGCTTGATTGGTTTATTTGAGTATTTTCAGCTTTGGGATACAGTCCATGAGATGGTTCTTTCACAGGAGTCCGATCATCACATTTAGAACCTGGAAGCTTCAGGTATTTATTCATCTAAGTCAGCTTACAAGGCCTTTCACAATGGAGCTATCACGTTTGAGCCATGGCGTCGGGTTTGGAAGTCCTGGGCGCCATCCAAATGCAAGATGTTCCTTTGGTTGGCCATCCGGAACCGTTGTTGGATAGCTGACCGGCTTGCAAGACGGAATCTCCCGTATCTAGCCCAATGTCCGTTGTGTGATCAAGAATATGAGACGGTTCAACACTTGCTTACTTCATGTGTGTTTGCTCGGTAGTTTTGGTTCAAGCTCCTAGAACCGCTTGGACTGCAAGACCAGATTCCTAATACCAACACTAGTTCTTTTGCGGATTGGTGGCGAAAGACTATCAAGAAGGTTCCTAAAGACAAGAGGAAGGGGGCAAACACTCTGATTATCCTAGCAGCATGGTGCCTATGGAAACATAGAAATGCATGTATCTTCGAAGAGGCTAGGCCGAACATCAATGTGCTTCTTCGGGAGTTCAATGACGAGCACCACCTGTGGTACCTAGTAGGAGCTAGGGGCTTACGCACCTTGATGATAGGTCATGAGGCGGGGCTAGGATAGTCTAGTGTTGTTTGGGTCAGGTCTCTCCCTTTAGTTGTTTATTTTATCAGTTGCAACTTTGTATACCACCACCCCTCATAGCTCGGCCAGGAATGAGGTGGTGTCGATTGTAAGGGGCCATTTTTCTCTCTTAATGCAAAATAACGCATTGCCTCCGGTAGCATGCTTCGCTTTTGACAACTCGCTAACTTATTCGAATATGATTGTGTGTACCAACTGCAGGTAACCGAAGGAAAGGATGGCCTCCGGACAGGCCCGAAAGGGGGGGGGGGGACTATGGGTGGTCATTTCACATGATCACGGTTTCGGTCCTGCCGAAGGCGGATCTCACCCATGAGGGGCTACTGTTGGGGGAATGCCCACCCCTTAGTCTCCCCAAGCCCAGAAGACAGCCCAGCAACAAGAAGCAAGGCCCAGCTAGACTGGCGGCCCAGAAGGCCTTCGGCCCAACAGGTGTCCGAAGGCCGGTACGGCCGAAGGCCATACGACGTGGCGGGCCCCGGGCGCAGGCACTAGAGAATGACAGCCGGGGGGCGTATACCAGATGAAGATTGAAGTACTAGAATACCCTTAGGTCAAGCAGTAAGATGTGTAATGTAAGGTCCGGGGCAAATCTGTAAACATGACCGGAGGGCAAATGAGCGTAGATCTATAAATGCTCACCTGCACCTCTGAGCGAGAGGGGATGTGCCCCTGCCACCAGAACCTTCCTATACAATTCTGACCAGATAATATAAAGTTCATTAGCCGAAGGGCAACAGTATGAGCCCTTCGGCATAAGTGTTGTAGCTTGGCTTGGTTCCTTCCTGTCGTAGCTTGTCCGAGAGACCTTCGACCAGTCCAGCCCTCGGCTAGCCCATCACTTGTTTGTTCTGGACTCGTAACCACAATAGTTGGCGCCGACCGTGGGGAGCCTTGAACAAAAAAGCACGTAGGCATGGCAGGGGAAAGAGACCACCCGCTTCGGGCCTATCGCAACAGGCAACAACCCAGAGTAGGGCGGCAGTGGAGGTCGCCCGCTCGGAAACGTCGGCCACGGCCGGGGCGCGCCCGCTTCGGGAAGAAGGTGAGGGCCTTGTTGAAGAGGCATCCGATGAGGTCAACGAAGGTGGGCAAGAGGTTGTGGCCAAGGGAGAGACTGCCGGTGGCCAACTCACGCAGGAAGAGGCAGAATATGCTAGTCGGATAGCGGAGGAGCGTATCAGAAAGCAGCAAGAGGATGCACTACAGGAGGAGGAAAATGTGAGGTTGATGGAACAGGAAGTTGAGAGGCAGAAAAGGGTAGCCGAAGAGCAGATGCTGTAGGCACAGGCTCTGCAGAATCTAGCGCAGCAGGAGGCTGGATATAATTAGAGAATTGAAGTGGCCAAGAGGCGGCAGGAGCAGCTGAGCAGATAGTTGGAGATCCTTCAGAGAGGCGGGATCCCTACGGAGCAGGCTCCGGGGTATGAGGAATTTCATGAAGAAGGGGTAAGGGCACATTCCACTAGAAGCCTTCATCCGGTGCAGCCAATAGATCCTAGCTCTCCCTTGGCGGCCGAATTACAGGTGGTGCAGTGGTCCGCAAGATTGGCTTCGGTCAAGCTTCCAACGTTTGCAGGGACTTCAGATGCTAAAGAGTTTTTCATGAGGTATGAGACGGCTGTGGAGTCAGCCGAGGGGAATGACGTAGTAAAGGCCAAGGCTTTTCCGTTAGCATTGAAAGGAATAGCAGGTACCTGGTACGCTAAGCTGTCGCCAGGGAGCATTCGGTCATGGGTACAACTTAAAGAGGGAGTCTCGGTGCACTTCAGGGGAAATCATGCCAAGCCTGTGGGAGCTCGGGATCTGGCTGCTTGTGTGCAGAGAGATGGTGAAATGCTGGCCAGCTATACTCGGAGGTTCATACATTTGAAATGCCAAATATCCGACATACATGACGCCACGGTGATGGAGTCTGTTGCAAAGGGGCTCCGGATGGCAGCGGCCAGAAGTGCTATCCGGGTAAAGCAACCCCAGACCCTGGATGAGTTGCTGAGCATCTTGGAAGGGCAGGTACGGGTAGAGGAGGATGAAGAGGAAGAGCATCGAAAGGTGCGTTCGGGTGTGATGATGGGGGGGGGGGGGGGGCAAAATCTAAACACCGGAGGTTGGCGTCCGAACCAAGGTGGAGTAGGCCGCAACTTTACACGGCGCGAGGTCTTCAATGTTCAGCAAGGGGGGGCCTCGGGGTCAGCACCTAGATGCCCTCGGTCGCCGCCGCCGCGTCCGGGACCGAGGCAGCCCCAGCCGGGTCAACTCTTCTACTGCGTATTTCATGACCCAGGGTGCACCCACAGCTCTAATTACTGTCCTGATATCAAAGCACTGTCCGATGCTAGAGTACGGCGAGAGGCTGAGCAAACTAAGCCGGTGATGCATACTCAATACACACATGCCACTGCCTTCTACCCCCCTCCCCTGCATTTTCACCAGGCGTCATTTCCGCAGTACCACCACCCCGCCCCACCGTAGCAAGTAGTTGCGTTACCACCCCCTCCGCCCCAGCTCGCGCTTCCGGCCCCTTCGGCGGAACAATTACCGCTTCCACCACAGCTGAAGCTGGACGACCATCCCGAAAGAGCGCAACTCATACAGCACATTCAGAATCCGGGGGCATCTCGTGGCATGATCTTTGCTATCACTGGTGGTTCGGGGCATGAGTTCCCCTCTAAGAGGCAGCGCCGAGAGCACCTGCGGCAGGTGAATCATGTGGCTGCATACCCTCCGATTGGGGTCACTCACTGGATGGACACGCCAATTTCTTTCTCAGCGGCTGATTTGAGGCCGATGATATTTTCACATGACGATGCCTTCGTAATGGCGGTCAATATCAATGGTTTTGATGTACGCAAAGTCTTGCTTGATGGAGGGAGTTCGGCCGATGTCATTCTCTGGAGTACTCTTGAAAAACTGGGGTATGGTAGGTCTGACCTACAGGCTTCTTCAGTTCCGGTACAAGGGTTTGGGGGAGAACCCATTCACGCGATAGGTATTGTGCTTAAAGTGTCGTTCTCTGGCTTAGGGGGGCACCAGACGGAGGACTTTCGGTTTGACGTGGCAGAGATGAACTATCCTTACAATGCTCTGTTGGGCCGGAGGGTTATCAACAAATTCTTGGCAGTACTTCATCATGGATACCTATGTATGAAGATGCCCGGACCAGAGGGTGTTATCACGGTGTATGGGGATCAAGTTGAGGCCCGGAGGCTAGAGTTTGGGTCATCGCCGGGACAGCATCACATCCATGTTATAGCCGAAGAGTGTCAGGATAAGAGTCTTGCAGTGGAACCACCGGTAGCACCCAAGTGGGTACCCAAGGTCACACCGGTTGAAGGCACCAAAGAAGTTGTGTTGTGTGCCGATCGACTGGATGAGAGGTTCTGATTGGCAGGGAGTTATCACAGGATGTGGAGGCACAGCTGATACAATTCTTAAGAAACAATACAGATGTCTTCGTATGGTCGCCAAAAGATCTCCTCGGTATCGACAGGTCAATTGCTGAGCATTGGTTGGACATTGATCCGAAGGAGCGTCTAGTCAAGCAGCGAATCAGAGTTTGGACAGAAGAGAAGGCCAACATCTTGAGGGCCGAAGTGCAGAAATTGCTGGATTCAAATGTCATTCGGCCCATTGACAGAACTACCTCACTCGCGAACCCTGTGTTGGTCAAGAAACCGAATGGCCAGTGGCGCATGTGCATTGACTTCACAACATTGAACAAACATTGCCCGTAGGATGACTTCCCGCTAGCTTGCATAGACTAGTTGGTGGATGAAACAACAGGCTGTGCATTGATGAGTTTTCTGGATGGTTACTAGGGGTTTTATCAAGCCTGGTTGGCTACAGAGGATCAACCTTTGACGGCATTTCAGATACCAGGGGAGACTTACTGTTACAATCGAATGCCTTTCGGGTTGAAGAATGCCGGAGCTACTTTCTCGTGTACTGTTAAAGCTATGTTGGGGACACAGATGGGCCACAATGCGGCAACTTATATTGACGATATTGTTTTCAAGAGCGTCAAAGAGGCGGACCATGTGAAAGACCTGGCAGAGACATTTGCCAACCTGCGGAGGGTAGGGATGCGACTGAACTCGGCGAAGTGCATGTTCGGGGTCCGTTCGGGAAAGTTACTAGGGTATCTGGTGTCAAAGGAGGGAATTAATCTGAACCCGGTCAAAATCAAGGTAATCATGGGTATGCAGCCTCCGGCATCTATTCGGGAGTTGCAGAAATTCACTGGCCATGTTGTAGCATTGAGCAGGTTTATCTCTCGATTGGCTGAAAAGAGCTTACCTTTCTTTGAAGCGCTTCGTGGTCCCCGGGCATTCACATGGGGCGAGGAGCAACAGTTGGTATTCGAGGCGCTCAAAAAGTACATTGTTGAACTCACCACTCTCAAACCACCCCCGCCGAAGGCTCCTCTGTTGGTATATATTGCTGCGGCGCCGAAGGTAGTGAGTGCGGTTTTGGTATATGAAGCACCGAAGGGCAGTGATACTTTTTAGTAGTTGCCAGTGTACTATGTCAGAAACGCTTACGGCATCATGATGTAACTACACTGTGGTGGACAAGATGTTGTATGCTATGGTCATGGCTTCACATAAATTGCGACAGTACTTTGATGATCACCCTATCACCATACCTACCAGATATCCACTGCGAGATGTGTTGACAAATAACAAGGCCTCTAGCGCGGTGTTGAAATGGGCAGCTGAGTTGGCTCAATATAACATCACCTTTGTTGCTCGCAAGGCCATCAAATCTGGAGTATTGGCGGAATTTGTGGCCGAATGGACCCCTCACGGTGAAGCTGAAGACCTAGCTCAGGATGTTCCGGAGGATCCAGTTTGGACAGTTCACACTGATGGTGCTTGGGGGGCCTCCAGAGCAGGGTGTGCCGCAGTCATAACATCTCCCGGGGGGCAAACCATGCGGTTCTCTACCATGTTGGCTTTCCAAACAACAAACAATGCCGCGGAATACGAAGGCATATTGCTGGGCCTTCGGCAAGCTCGAGCCTTGGGGGCTAGGAGGTTGGTCATCTACTGCGATTCTCAGTTGGCCTCAGCCCAGCTGGCAAAAGGGTATTAGGCAAGGGATCCGGAGATGGCTCGGTACATGCGTAAAGTAAGAGAGATGGATAAGTACTTCTTGGGCTTCGAGGTTCGCAATATCCGCTGCACTGAAAATGGAGAAGCAGATGCATTGGCTAAGCCTGCGACCAGACAACGTCCGGTGGCTGGTGATGTGCTTCATGAGGTTATGAGTGAATCAGCAACTGCACCGGAGGTGAAAGGTCGAAGGGTGTTGGCCATCACGGCCGAAGATTGGAGGGCTCCCATTCGAGCATGTCTTGAAGGACGATATGTTACGGATGATAAGGAGGAGCGGTAGAGAATATTGCATCGATGTCGAGGATACACTATCGTTGATAATATTCTGTACAAGGGGGGTGTTTGCGCTCCCCTGCTTCGTTGTCTCAGCCGGCCAGAGGGACTGAAGCTGTTACGAGAAATCCATGAGGGGCTGTGTTCATCACATCTGGCTCCGAGGGCCTTGGTGGCTAAAGCATTTCGCCAGGGGTTCTATTGGCCTACAGCTGTTTGCGATGCCGAAGACCTAGTTCGGGTGTGTGCGGGGTGTCAGTGGATGGGCCGACAATCTCACCTACCGGCCACAGTCTTGCAACCAGTTCCTCCGATTTGGCCCCTCGCCTGTTGGGGGATCGATATTGTTGGACCATTACCTACTGCTCCGGGGGGCTATCGGTTTGCCGTGGTAGCTATAGATTATTTTTCCAAATGGGTGGAGGCCGAGCCACTGGTTCAGATAACAATTGGAAATGTCAGGAAATTTTTCTGGAAGAATGTGGTCTGTCGCTTTGGGGTTCCATTGGAGCTCACTATGGACAATGGTAAGCAGTTCGAGGGGCTTGAGTTCAAAGAATACTACCTTAGCCTTGGAGTAAAAAAGTGTGAAGTTTCTATCATTAATCTGAGGGCCAACGGAGCGGTGGAACGAATGAATGGTAACTTGTTCTCCGGGATTTCTCGTTCTCTGATCGACTTGCCAAAGGGAAAGTGGGTCGAAGTGATGCCAAATGTTCTCTGGTCCATCAGAACAACTGTTACAAGGTCCACTGGTTTCTCTCCCTTTCGGCTATTGTATGGTGCCGAAGCGGTCACGCCGGAGGAAATTCGGGCTAGATCACTACGCACAATCAGGCCTCCTGCCAATGAAGACGATGTGGCAAAGGACATGTTGGAAGAAGTACGCAAGCAAGCAGTTGCCAACCTTCACAAATACATTGCATCCTTCAAGAAGACATACAATCGCAAGGTTCACGCGAGGGAGTTTGCACCAGGTGATCTAGTCCTTCGGCGCAACCCTAACCCAATTAGCGTCGGCGAACTATGTAGCAAGTGGCTGGGTCCCTTCATTGTAGACCGATCAAACAGGCCGGGGGCCTATCATTTGTTGGAACTGGATAGTTCCCCAATGCAACACACCTACAATGCCGATGCTTTGAAGTGTTTCTATGTGTGAGGAGCAGCTGGTCGTTCCCATAGTCGTCATACCTGTTTTGGTGTACCTAAAGCTGGAATAGAGCATATATGTTCTTGGTGTCATGCTTCACCTAGTTAGTCATTCCGGGATATGTCCTGAGGAGCCGTTCGGGCTGCGTCTTCAAAAGTTGTTTTGGGATATGTCCCGAGGAGCCGTTCGGGCTGCGTCTTAAAAAGTTATTCCGGGATATGTCCTGAGGAGCCGTTCGGGCTGCGTCTTCAAAAATCATTCCGGGATATGTCCCGAGGAGCCGTTCGGGCTGCGTCTTAAAAAGTCATGCTGGGTTACGTCCTGTGGAGTCCGTCAGGTTGTGTCCCGATTGCTCTGCTCTGTGTTCGCAGATGCCCGCTGGGGGCGCACAGTTCGGTTCAATGTGCGACAGGTCAGTAGAGCAAGCATATAGAAACATTACATGCTCAATGAGGTAAGATGATGCTACTTTAGTTAATTTTATCCTTTTAAACGTCAACTACGGCCACTGATCGAACAACTAAGGTTCGATGCCGGACAACTACTGTCCGATGCTCCGGAAGGGCATGTCCGGAACGCCAGGCGCTACATGGGTCCGATGCCGAACAACTACGGTTCAAAGCTTTCCAAAGCCTGACGAGGCACTTGGCACGTAGAGTAGCAACTAGTATATAATTTGCCATTACTACACATTTCAGCGTAAGTTTGAATTCTAACTGATATGCCATTTTCTTTAAGACAATGCAAGCCTGAGGGCAGGGGGATACAGAATCTGCCCGAATGCGTGAGGTTTACTGGAGCCCGAGGGCATTAAATATACAATGGCCCGAGGGCTCAACACGCTAAGGGGCTCAAGGTCCCCAAACTAGGTGCATCTCTTCAAGGCAACCTCTTCAGTTGGTTCAACATTTCTGATAACTTGCGGTGGTGCTCGGCCAAATCACTAAGTGTGGTGCTCGATTCTTCTATCCGGCGATGGCCTTGCGCTATGCTCTGTCGGCGCCGTTCCAAGTCGGCAATAATTTGCAAGCGGCCGAAGGGTGTCTGTGCCGCTTGCCAGAGAGCCTCCAGGTCCAGGTCAGACGAACTGCTAGATGAAGCGTCACCATGAGACGGACTAGGGCTGCCACTGGAAATCTCAATTGGCTCTGCCTTCGGTGTTGCCAATAGAATAAGGGGTTCGGCTGCAGTGTCGCCGCTCGCCCTTCGGGCGTCGTGGCTTATGCGCCGACAAAGTAGCACTTCCGGGGAAACACGCAGGCATGCCGCTTTAATGCGCTCATTCTCCTCATCGATGGAAGACAGGAATTCTGTAAAATTCCCTTCAGGGTACTCACGCTTCTAGCACCGCCAGTGCACACCACGAATCAAGTAATCGCCAGGGGCTTCTCCAACCCCCGGCACTTTGATGGATACTAGAGCTATGTCCAGTATCATGGCGTCCGGTAGAACCGAGGAGGCATCCTCGGGAGGTATGTTCTAGAGAAAAGTAACGAGGACAGTCTTAGGGAAAATGCAATAGGCAATTTAGATAAATAATGAACAGAGTTTCATTCCAAAAGATGCCTAAGTTACAAGGAGAGAGCTATCGGAGCGCTAGACGCTTACGACCACCATACAAAAAATTTACAATCCATGGAGTGCTAGCTAACCTAGAAGGTGCGGTGGCCTTAAATAAGGGCGAGCTCACACCTGAGTCTCCGGAGCGGCCGTGGAAGGTGCCTTGGGGTCGAGGTGCTCTCCGGTGCCGGAGCCCGAAACAGCAGAGGTGGCGGCAGCAGTGAGCGAACTGGCGCCATGGCCTGAAGTGCCAGGGGCTATGTTGGTGGTGCCGTCCGCACTACCAGTCGGCGGGCCGGTTTCCCTTCGTCCACTGGAAACTAGGGTGTTACCAGTGGGGGCGGATGCAGCTAGGTGAGCAGCTTCCTCTCGAGCAAGGGCTTCGGCAAGGTTATTGCCGAGGGGCTGCCAGAACTCCCGCCCCAAGATGTTACCAAGGGGGCTTAGCCGTTCTTGCAACCGGCTGTACACGGCGCGGTCACCCTGGCACTGGGATAGCAGCTGGCGTGCAGCCTCATGAATCTCCAAGTGTCGAGGCGCGGCCAGTGATTCCATTGTAGAGTAAGCCGCTGTCCAGCCTATCCGGGCGCAGATGGTGCCGTATGACCGAAGACCATCTCTCGCACATTCGAGGCCCTTGCTCAGCCAGACGATGCTTTTCATACCCTCCCCCTCGGCATGCCCTGGTTCCCGGGAGGCGAGTCCCATTCCAGTGAAGAAGAGGCACAACTGTGAGATTAAGCCGAACACGCCTCGACTCATTCGCTCAGATTCATCGATATAGACGGAGGCCTGTTCTAGAGCTCTGGATAGCTTCTAATTGTCGTTATGCAGGTACACATTTTCGGCTCCTAGTGCCTGGTTATCTTTCTGCAAAACCTCCAGCCGCTTCCCTAGGTCCTCGGCACTCTTCTTCACCTCCTCGGTGACCTGCTGCACTTTCCTTTCAGCCTCTATGAGCGCGTCTTGGGCTTTCTTCAGGTCGCTGGCAGCTGACCGGGCTTGTGTTTGGCTCTCGGCCAGTTGTTTCTTTAGCTCCGCAAGGGTGGCCTCCGGGGACAGTTTGGCCTCGAGATGCCGGGACAGCAACGCGGTCTGCGCCAATACACAAAGAGTTACAAGCCGATAGTAGTATCTTTGGCCAAACATGTTAAGCCTTAGAATGTCGCATACCTGTGCGGTTAAGCGAGACAAGTAGCTGATAGTAGTTGTCGTGTCGAAGTCCTCGAGCGTCTTTCCGCTGTCACAAAGGTCCAGCATCTGCGACGCGTACCCCAGTGCTGTGGCGGCTTCGGGACGACTGCTAAAGTCGCTTGCGCATAGAGATGTTCCGACATCACTCGGCTGCACACCCGAAGGAAGGACGCCCATGAAACCTTTGCCACATCTGGCTCTCCGTATGTGCATCAGGGCGAGTTCTTCTTCTTCCTCCTCATCGCTGCGGATGTCTTCAACGTGGTGCTCCTCCCCTTCCACTTCCTCTTCCTCCCCAAAGGCCTTGCTGCCTTCGGTCGAGCTGCTGCTCGAACTGGCCGGTCCAGAGCTCTCGCCACCGGGTCCAGAGCTAGAGCGGGCGCTGACCATCGCCTCTTCGGTCTGGCGAGGGTTGGTGGCATCCCTGGCGCCACCCTCATGTTGTTCTGCCGAAGATAACAAAGCAGGTTGTTAGAACGTTAGATCACAATGCATAGAAGGACAACGAATAAGTTGGCAGCTTTGGATACCTGTGCAGGCCAAAGGGTTATCGACGCCGAAATCCAGAGACAACATCAAAATGTCGGGGGACCTGGGCAGAGGTGATGCAAAGCCTTTGGAACCCCCCTCTGGCTGCTCCCCGGATCTGTCAGGAACGACGCCCACCAACACATTCAGTAGATTGTCGGAGTCCGTCGTTCTCATGTGCGGCGATGCCGGTGGTGTTTGATTAGGAGGGGTGGCCACCACGTCCTCATCGGCCACCGCTTTGCTCGGGGTCGCCGGTCTCACGATGCCCCCCCCCCCCCCCCCCCGTATTTTTTGCGGAGGTGTCGACGCTTAGATGGCTGCGGTACGGGCGAGCACGCGCCTTCGGTGGCCTCAGAGCGCTTCTTCTTCTGCTTCCCTCGGCCGGAGGTATCCTCCTCAAGCCGAATGCTGCCCCTCATACCCTTGGCACGCTGCGCCACTTGCTTCGTGCGCCGCGGAGTGGAGGTCGCGCCTTTGGCGTCGCCCTTCTGGGTTGCAGGGCGCTTGATAACCACCTTTACTTGCCTTTACGACGCAGTAGGGGTGGCTTCCTCCTCTCCTTCCTCCTCTGTCTCTTCTTCCTCCTCCTCGTTGTCAGGGCCTTTAGCAGCCTTGCCTCCAGTCTGCCAAGCTTTGGCCCAGTGTGGCTCCCGTGGGGGCAGAATGGCTTCCGCATTGTATAGCTGCACAATGCGGTTGGTCCGCCCACGGCATCCCATCTCCCCAAGCAACTCCCATTCCTTTTGGATCAGAGGGCCGAGATAGTGGATGGCTTGCTGCTCTATCTCGGCGAAGTTGATCTTCGGGAGCCGCTCTCGGTCAAACTGCAAAGCCCCACTTACGGGGCCCTGGGTGATGAACTGCACGTGCCAGTCGACCCGAAGGGGGTCGATGCCGACGGTGTAGAATTCCTCCACCAAATCTCGCATGTTTAGTCACTGGGCCATGCGGGATAATAGCCGGACGCGGCTGGTGAGAAGGCTGACCTCCGGGACCTCGGGCTTCGACGTGTATATGATCTCAGCATTTCGACTGCGAAGATTACTGTCAGGGCCCACGTCATAGTAGAACCAGCTGGCGGCGATCTGCTTCCCCCAGTGCTGCCTTGACCCTTTCGTGGGCACGTCGCGTTCACGATGCGGCCGAGGGGTGATGGTTAGGTAGTTAGACAGCAGCGTGGGGTCTCTGGGGCATGGGTGCTCTCGTTGAGACGCCAGGTGCGTTGCAGCAAAGGCACCGGCGTACGGCTTGGTGCCCTCCATCCGGAAAGCCCATTTGAAGCAGGCTAGCCGGGCAATGGTGTTCGGCAACACCTGCTGTATTTCCAGCCTGTAGAGGGCCAGAACATCACCGACAAACTAGGAGCAGAGGAACTGGAGCCCAGCCTCGAAGAATCGCTCAAAAACCACTATTGTGCCAGGGCGAGGTTGGGGTACGGTTTCGCCGTCCTTCGACGCCGACGCACGGGACCTCTCGAACCATCGTTTTGGTTCGGCAGCCCATGTGTCCAGTAGCGCTTCGGTGAAGGCACTTGGCCCCAGGTAAGGACTCCTGGCCTTCTTGTCGTTAACCCGCTTCGGCTCAGATCCAACCGGGGGCTTAGCTTTCCGAGGGCCTATCGCTCGCCGAAGGCTGTAGTTGGCTGGTCTGAAGAAAGAAGAATGAGCAGCCTCCAGTGTGAGCGTGCGTATAATGAGTATGACACAGCGAAGGGGTGCTCACAAGAGCACTCGGTTTTCACGAAGCGGTCGAGAAATCAGACTGAAAATGAGAAGAGATGGGGTGAGGGACTGGCTTATATAGCCAGCGGGCCGCGCGGCGCGCGATGATTGCCCGCGTCCGATCATGCACTCGCTGATCCGATGGCCGACGTGTGGTGCAGGGGCCGAATTTATGACAGCGCGCTTGCCCGGGAGCTGTGCCGAATAACCGTGTTAGGCGCATTTATAAGCAGAGCGACGCGTGGACTGCATTTATGACAACATGTTTGTTGCATTTTCAGGAATGTTACACTGCCCGAAGGCAGTCCGGGTCCGGGACAAAATAATGCGTTGCCTCCGGTAGCATGCTTCGCTTTTAACAACTCGCTAACTTTTTCGAATACGATTGTGTGTACCAACTGCAGATAACCGAAGGAAAGGATGGCCTCCGGACAGGCCCGAAAAGGGGGGACTAGGGGTGGTTATTTCGCATGATCACGATTAACTAAAAAATCTATCATAATAATTTTTAATAAAAAATACATATTAGGATAATTAGTTTTACGAAGAATCTAGTATATTTATTCTACTAATCTAATAAAAGGTTACATATTGTTTTTTCTATATCCATGTATCTTTTATTATTGTGACGGATTTAAAAGTTTAACTTCGATCCAGCATAAAATCTTTTAGATTTGAAATAGAAGGCTCTCGCTTCCTATTCTGTGCATAATTCACTCATGAATCCTACAGGCTCTAATCTGACCTCATCGTACGACAAATACTCTGGTGCGCTGCCCTTGAGGAACGTAAGCTATAGCTTATCTCTACCTCTTGTACTCTCTCATAGTCTCATGAGTTTCCAAGCTGTCAAGTGTCAACGATTAACTGGACAAATGTCGTCACACACCGAGCATATCCCATACTAGTACCCCACAAGGATAATAACAAACCAGAGGAAAATACATACATACGCACAAGTTAGTATCGAACGTGCCCCAACGATCTTCTGGTGGCACTCCCTGAACCGAATCCACGGCGCGGATAAGATGTGCCAGGTGGCGCGACCCCATTGGGGAGAATCACCCGAGGCGCCACACGCGCTGGCTGGGGATAATCCGCGCCCGTGCAATTTGAGGCCATTACACCCTTTCTCTCGTACACCTCACCCTCACTCTCGCCATCCGAACACACCTCAGCGCAGCTGACCAGTTGCCAACTGACTCCCCATCCAGGCAGAGCTCCATGGCGAGCACCAACATGGCATCGGCCACCTCGCGGTTCATGCTGGCCGCGGGCGTGCCCACCGGCAACCCCAACGGCGTGATGAGCGGCCGCGTCAGCTTCGCCGTGGCGCCCAACCGGCTGGGCAGGAGGCTCGTCGTTCGCGCCGAGGAGGAGGCGGCCGCCCCGGCCGAGCCCGCTGCGGAAGGGGAAGGCACCGTGGCCACCAAGCCCAAGGCCGAGAAGCCGCCGCCGATCGGGCCCAAGAGGGGTTCCAAGGTCTGGTGGTGGAGCATGACAATTTAGTAAATCTGTTCTATTAAGCATTGTTGGTTGCTATCATCAATTGCTTAATCGCTCTTATGCCGTGATCGCCAGGTGAAGATCCTTAGGAGGGAGTCCTATTGGTACAACGGAATTGGCAGCGTCGTCACAGTTGACCAGGTAACTGGTTGCTCTCTTTTATTCCTTCTACTCTTAACTAAGATACGCCCAGGACAGTAGAAAGTGCAACAATCGCAAGCAAACTATTACGATAACCTTCATGATTGAGAATTAGCTACAAAGTGCTACATACTCGCATTTGGAAATATTTTTCAGGTGGTGAAATTGAACTTGCTCTGTTTCCAGAAAAGAAAAAAAAAAGTAAACACTTACTCCAATGTCCTTGCAGGACCCCAACACCCGCTATCCCGTGGTGGTGCGGTTCAACAAGGTCAACTACGCCGGCGTGTCCACCAACAACTACGCCTTGGACGAGATCCAGGAGGTGAAATGAGGCCGCTCCATTGCTCCGTGCTCTCCTATCTCTGGTAGCTTGTGAATTCAAAAATGAGGATTTGAGGCTCATGTCTTAGCCTCGCAAAATCGTGTGTGTAATAGTTTGATCGATGTAATCTTTATGTAATTGGTCGCTTTCACGATGGACTCAACAATCCCTTGCTTTAAATTACTGTATTCTTTCTTGTGATTTTGTACATGCACATAACTTTCCTCTCTTGGTAATATTTTATGAGATGAAATGCTCTTCCACAGCCTTGGTTAGTTAGCATAGTAAACATAGTCCAGTGTTTAGAGCTAAAACTTTAAACCAAAATGAGGAACATTGCACAGTCAAGCACCACAATAAAGACTTAGGCTTCAGTGTTGGTTTCAGATTTAAAAGAGCACACCTAGGGCCGTTCATAAAGTGAGAGACCATGCCGACCTAGGTTCGACCTACAATAGCTTTCAAATAAAAAAAAAAAGATGGGGTTTGATAGCCCTAGTTCTACCTGATCCAAGGAATTAGATTACCAAAATCTTTGGACATTGACTAGAGAGAGAGATTAAAGACTCCAACTTGATGTCTGAATTGTCACAGTACCACAATCAAAGAGTGATCTTAATACTTCTAAAACATGTGTGTTTCCACGTAAAAGAGTCATGCCACATCATCTAAACATTTTAAGTCGTTGGATTGCTCCTCCAAGCCACCCTGAGCGTTAGATCTGCACATGGAACTATTACATCTAGCTCCTTCGAGATATACTGAATAAACTTTACGATCCTTCCACACGACACTCGTACTAATGTAACTTCATATCTAGGTCCTTCATAAATTATTATTCTGTTCCTGATCCTTCCAGCCACCAGTCCTTTATAATCTTGTACCTAGATCCTCCCATAAATATAAACTTGCCCCCACTCATTACAGCAGACTTGTGTAAAAAAAAAAGCATCCTTTTTTCTGAGTTAAAGATCGTATGTTATTTAAAAAAAATTGGCATGCAAGTATACCATGTAGTTGATTTATGTTCTTGATACCATTGTACTTCAAAAAGATAGGAGTAATATTTTGAAATAAGATAAAGATTCTAAAGCATCAACAAACAAATAGATCGATCCATCATTTTTAACAACCAAGATATGATATTCTTAATCCTAAAATCTTAAATATTTTCTATATTCTCATTGTGGAGTCAAATTTTGATTTTTAATTTATTTATTGTTTGTAATATGTTTAATTTGATCTCTTCATATATAATTGTTATAAATTTATCTTTGTAAGCCAACCAAGACATAACCATACTTTTCAATTATTGACAACTATTGTTGGTTCCTAAAGGTTTATGCATCATTACTCTAATAGAAGGGGATAATTTTATTTTTACCCCTGTTCGATGTTTAAATATAATTTTACCTCTAATTTTTCATCTTTGTGATTTTATCCGAAATGAAGACAAAGTTTATCCTTAGTGGAAGTAAAATCACAAAATTTTTACTACAATTTTACCCCTAGTAGCGGTAAACTTTGTATTCACTTTGAAAAAATAGGGGTATAATCACAACATTGAATAATGAGAGGTAAATTACAAATAAGCTTGAAATCAGGGGTAAAAACATAGTTTATATCATGTGCAAAATAAACCTCACATTCATTCGTACATTTGTTTATCACAATAGTTCAACGTGTGATTTAATCAGGGATATTAGAAATAATTAATCGATGAACAAAACTTGGCAAAGAAACACGAAGAGTAAAGTTATCAGCATAGGTTTTCTTATCTAATTTTAATCTACAATATTTTTCTTTTAAAAATATGATCTTATTATTCTAGATGCAATATTAATAAGTTTTTAAGTATACATACTAATATTGCTATATCACATAATGGGATTATATTGAGGTATTGTTCTATTGTAAAACTGTTTTATACTACACCTATACATGTAATCAAATGCTATCTAATCTGACTAATTGTAAGCTTCATGACCACTGATGATTTGATCCCTAAGGTATGAATGTTTTGGTAATAGATGCCAACTATGAAATTGTGGGCTAATATTTACACGAGTGTTGTCTATGTAGAAATCATCTCTAAACTCTATTATAAATCATATGGATGATTGATGTAGATATGGCCCGATCTTCCGAGAGGTAAGGGGATAAACTCGAATTTGGAGAACTTGGCATCGACGACCTGGCTTGAATCAGACATGATCCAACCCCGTAACTGTTACACCGAGCACAACTTGATTGTTCCTGCAAGCAAAATCGAGAACACAAGCAAGAGAGGATAAACACGCAATCTAAAATTGCAAATATGGATGAAGCGAATCACAAGAAAGGACTAATCGCCACAGTGGTGTAAACCAAGAACAGGGGCCCTGGATTACTGTAAAAGGACTTGTCGCCACAGTTACAATAATTCGATCAAGTTTCTCTCTGGAAAACTGAACTAAACAAAACCCGAAACTAAAAGACGGCGGCTACTGAGTTTATGTAGGGACTAGGGATGTCCTAGGGTTGGGGGTGACCAGGGGGCGCCCACAACATGGGCTTAAGGCCCGACACGATACATGGCCAAGTTGGCCCAAAATAGGTGGCGCAACACCTTATCATGGTCACATATTATGACTCATGACCCTTCTGGAGCTAGAACCAGAAACAAAACGACGGCGTCGTCGTCCCCTTTCCAACGCATCAAAGAACGCCTCGTTTGGACGTCGGATGTGGGAGATGTCATCAAAACCGTGAAGGGGTATTGACTGAATCCGAGACGAACACGGCGACCGAGTTGGTGACGACTTGTAACTTGGGGAAGGCCATGATATGCGCGTATCTAGCATGGTGATGTCCTCATCAATGATGGTTGCCATGGCAATGGAAGATAATGACTGCAAGCATGGAGGCTTGATGAGCTTGATGGAGTCAAAGGGTTGATGGAGACGGATCAAGGCTAAAGACAAGCTATGGAGCAAGTGTTGGGAACACTTGTCTAGTCGTTAGGGCTTTGAGTCCATAGGAAAAACCGGACTATCAAGAGGGTCTAGGTCATGTCTCCTTAGGTCATTCTAGTCGGTGATGTGCATGGATGCTCAGGGAAATCACAGGCACTAGGTGATAGTGGAGAAGGCAAGGAGTTGTTCGGTGAAGCCGGGAAATGAAGTCAAGCGAGGATAAGGAGTTTTAGCTTCTAGTGACCAGACGGTCCGGTCAGTAATTGTAAGGACCGAAGGCGTACCGAGAGGGGGGGGGGGGGGGTGAATCGGTAAGCCGCTCATGAATCCAATTATTTCAAATTCCACTACTTGAGTATAACAAGATAAGCAACCTAAACAATTCTAGTAGGCTAAGACCCTACACATGCTAGTGTTCATGATATGATAAAGTGCGGAAGCCAATCATACTAGCCTATGCAAGCCACAAGTCACCCTTCTCATTAGAGCACACAATTGCGGAATAGTAAAGAGAGGGTCAAGGAATGCTCATGATTTTTTCCAGAGGTCTCGGAAGGATGGCGGCTTGCCCTAATCCTCGTTGGACCACTCCCGCCGGAGTCCCGGTCCCTCCCGCCACCAAGTGGAGTTCTCGCCCACGAGCCCGCAATCACTCCTAGAGTGAAGACATGGTGTGCGTCACTGCTGCACAAAGCACTAGCTCGCCTCCCTCAAGAACTTGCTGGACTCCCCGAGCCGACACGAGCGCTCACTAGCGATGCCCCTTTCACCGACGGACTCAAACCATGTACAAACGTGTGACAGCCTTCACAACCGATCATGATAGGCTCGATCACCGACACCTAACCGGTCTAGGTCTCACCATAGACCAAGAGTAACAATCTAGATCACACCCTCAAGGACACCCTAGCCTTAGATGTGCAAGATTCTCAAGTTACTCTCCACTAGCACTCTCAAGATATGCAATATCTCCTCCTAGTGCTCTTCTCTTTTCCTCTTGGACCTTACCAAATGCTCTCAGGTATTCCACTGGCCAAGAGAGGTCTCCAAGACCCCAACAACGAAGTTATATAGGATCCCAACCTCAAACTAGTCGTTGCTCCACGAAAGTGCCTTTCTGGACATCCATACCGGATAGTCCGGTCACTGCCTGACCGGACAGTCCGGTCACTCTAGTAACGACTCTCCTAGCCGTTGGCACAACAGTGTCCGACAATTTCCTGTACTGTCCGGACTATCTGGTCAGTAGACCGGACCATCCGGTCCGTTTCTCTCTCCAGTCCAGAAACATTCTGTGCCAAAGCTCCTCGTTGCTCTACTTCATCCCTACTGACTGGATTGTTCGGTTAGCAGACCAGACCATCCGGTCTGTACTGGATCTCCTGCTGATAGTCTTTCTGCTTCTCGCTCTATGTCCTGGACAACTCCCCATAGTGACTGTACAGTCCGGTCTCCACTGACCTCTTTTTCTGGTCTCTATGTCCAGAAGCTGAAACTTGTCGTCCTCGCCTTACTTTGTTTCCCGGCTTCTCCGAACAGCTCATTGGCTTCTCCACTGTCACCTAGTGCATGTGATTTCACCTAGCAACCTTGCACATCACCAACTAGACATGACCTAAGAGAAGACCTAGACCTCCTTGATAGTCCGGTTTTTCCTATGGACTCAAAGCCCTAACAACTAGTCAAGTGTACCAAACACTTGCACCAAAGCTTGTTCTCCACTTTGATCTATGTCCATCAACCCTTGGACTCCATCAAGTTTACAAGCATCCATGCTTGTGGTCATTGTCATCAATCTCTAAGGCAACCATCATCCATATGATTTGTAATAGAGTTAAGAGATGATTCCTACATAGACAACACTCGTATAGATATTAGCCCACAATTTTATAGTTGTCAGCTATCACCAAAACATCCATACCTTGGGGATCCAAACACCAATGGTCAAGAAGTTTACAATCTCCCCCTTTTTGGTGATTGATGACAACCACTACTTAATCGAGAAACTTTAATCAATAAACAACCGGGCTAAAAGAGTTACACAAAGATGGAGAGGAACCAAACAACATATAAGAGAAACACATAAGGTCCTACTCAATCAAGCATCATCTAGAGATACAAGGAAAAGAGTGAAGAGCATACTCTAGATGAAATATGCATGCATGCCATGGCAATATATTGAATGAAAGCATAAGGACATGCAATGCAAGACATAAATGATGAGATGCAACAAGTTACCATGGCAATGCATAAGAATTAAGAACAAGCATTCATCATCATGAAATCATACATAGGCATACAAGATAATTAATGAATACAAGGCAGTGCATACAAATAGGGAATAAATCAAGTGAGATTAAAATGAGTCAAACACAAGCGAATGAAAGACATGACTCATCAAAATCCACGAACAATGAATAACTCCTCCAAAATAAGAACCAAATGTATCTATCTCCCAAAAACCTCGTAGCTTCCCCTAGATACAAGCTACTCTCAATCGCAACAAGATCACACTCCTACTCCCCCTAGACCTAGGATCTTCTCCCCCTTTGGCAACAAGCACCAAAAAGTGGAAAAGATGAACATCTACGCGCTCGTGGTCGAAGGAAGTGGTGCAGCGATGTCTTCTATAGGCTTTGCTCTGGGCTGCACCTGAGGTGGATCCTGCTGTGCTCCCTGAGCATGTGTCGCGTGAGCATCCAGCTACTCAAAGAAACCAAGGTCTACAGGCGACTCAGACCCACTGTCCTGTGCTGCTGGAGTGACCATGACAGTCTCCTGAGCTGAAGTATGGAGAAGTATGAGATCTGCCATGTCCTGCTAAGTGAAGCCTCCACGGACTAGATCCTCTGCTACCTTAGGAGTAAGCGTGCTGACTATAGCAGTAGGAAGGGGAGCTGTAGCTATCTTTGGGGCGATCTGGGAGTCTGCACGAGAAGTGTGCATAATGTATGAAACCAGACTCCTGATCGGTACGTGCTGGGAGCTGAAGGGTCCTACCATCTGTGAGGTCAATGAGTGAGAAGGTGAGACAAACAACGCAGACGTAGAGAACGCTGACACGGGGGAGAGCTGAGCTGAAGGAAGTGGCTGTCCTGCTCCCCCTATCGGTAGAACCCCTGAGATAGACAACCCACTGGACTGAGCTGTCATCAAAGTTGTGAAGGGTCCTGGCTGAGTTGGCAGGTGCTGGTACTGGGGAAACACTAAAAGTCCTGGCTACTGATCGGCCTGCCTCTGGGTCAACTCCGTCATCTGAATCATTAGGGATGTAAGAAGTGCAGTTTGCTACCTCTGAATCTCTGCCTGGCTCCTGATGATGTCCATCATCTGACGTTTGTCCTCTGACACACTCTGGATAAACTCTCCCAGCCATCCTGCTAGTGCTGCCATAGTAACAGCGTCCTCAGACTATGAACCTATTGGCTAGGGAGGTGCTCCTGTGCTGGCTGACTCAGGAACCACCATCTCTGGCTGAGCTGCCTGCTCGTGTGGTACTGGCAGTGTCTCCTACTCCTCCTCTCCTATCTGCTGGCTGGAGGTAGACTGCGATCCCCTGGGGACACGAGGTGCATAGCTGGTAGTGGCATCAGGGAAAGCCTCGTATTGCTCCTCCGTCACTAGGCCCATCCTCCTCAAGAGATAGCAGATGTATGTACCATAGACCAAGTGACGTCCTCCAACCCTCTCAGAGATAACCTCCTCCATCTCTCCAATCAGCAAGTCTGCCTCCTCAGAATAGCTACTATAGCCCTCCGGTGTATGAGAATGATGGTCCTGGTGACTATCGCTCTCACCACCTTGGCCTCTGCAGTAAGTCTTGCAGGCCCTCTCTCAAAGCCTGGGGTGTGTAGAGGTGGGAAAGCAATCGATACTAGGTCGTCTGATGGCAGCTTCCCTCCCTAAGGTCTACGTGGTGGCTCCAGTGTACCGTAGGCACTCTTGTAAAGCTGGAAGTCTGGAGCCAGGAGTCCTAGGTTAGCTATTGAATCCTGCCTCATGACATGCTATGGCTGCCCTCTGAACAGAAACCATAACTCTAAGCGATCCCTGGCAACCCACAATGTGGCATAGAACTCTAGCATCACGTCTTCTCTGAACCTGTGTGGAGCAGTAACTAGCTCTGCTAGCCCTGGCAGGTAAGTGAAGTACTGCTCCATCTCTGTGCCCGGTGGCTCTCCTCATAGCCTCGTACGTCATGTACTGCTGTGGCACAAAGACTCTGTCCTTGCCCCTCATGCTGAGGTAGCATCTCAGACCCTCTCCAATCCTCCTCTAGAGGGGTGTCCAGTACCTCTCTCTAGCAGTGGTGACTCTAGGGACTGGGACCCACTGCTCGAAAGGCACCAAACAAAGCACCTTAAGGTCCTTTGCAGGAACCTTAAGTATATCTGGCTCTTCGTCTGCATGTAACAGTCTCTACAGCCTCCTCGTGCACACTGCACAAGTGCACCTCGAGTCTGTTGCCCAGTGAGCTGTCCTCTGGGGAACAGTCTGCCCAGCCTCCTCTGTCTCCTCAGTCTCTTCCTCTTCTAGCTCCTCAGACTCAGACTTTGAGGTCTCCTCCTCTGACTCCTCCTCCTTAGACTCCTCCTGCTGCCTGGAGGATCCCTGCTCCGTAGTTCTCGATGACCTCTCCTGACGAGAAGTCAGAGTACACTGCGGCCACGGCGATGGTACAACTCTGACGGCTAGAGGTGTAGTCCTCTGCCTGGTACTCCTCCTTAGTCCCTGTGTGTCACGAGGCTACTCTAGGATCAGCAGTGTCCTTGGAGTCCTCCGTGACTGCTCCATGGCATCTAAGTGCCTAGCAACCCTCCTGGCTCTCTCAGACTCTAGGTCCAGCCTCTGTCTCTTCTTGGTCTTGGGCTTCTCAGGCATCTTCCCCTTTTCCTTGTCCTGACCTGAACCTGCCATCACTGCTACTGCAAGCTGCTGTCACTGCACGCATGTAGGTATAGATAGGATAAGCATAGAATCCTATATAAAACTACAAGCAAAGTACCGCTAGGAAAGAATGCGCAATAGAAATCCTAGCACTGAATGAAGGACATGATCACTAGACAAATATGCAAAGTAACAACAGTGATCATCGACTATATGTGGCTGGTGCGAGTCATCTAGTGTACAATCAAATAATGGTAATAAAACTAACTGTAGACTGGATAGGAGACAAAACCCTAGAATTGCAATTAACAGATAATCAATGGAATTAATTGCATCTAGGTTGAGCCAACTAATTAATTAATGCAACTAATGATGAGAATTAGTACTAATTGCATCAATTAACTAATTACTCATAAATTAGGGAATAATTCAATGAAGAGAAGATTAGCACGATACCCTAGGAAGTGTGACAACGTGTCGAGAACAAAGAACACACCCGATCACCTAAACGCTCGGACCTTTGGCTTGCCGGCTAAGGGGGTGGAGGAAGAAGAAGGGGAACCCTTCACTGGCAATGGGCAGAGAGAAGGGAGTTCAGCTCCGGGGGCGCACGCACACAGGAGAGCGGGGGCGAACAGCAGGCGGCGCTCGTTGTCGGCGAGCGGCGGCGCTGGAGCTTTGGTGCGAGGCGGTGGCAGCTATGCACGTGGGGCAAGGCAGCACGATGGCTTGCGCACGAGCGGAGGCGACGACACATAGCGGCGAGGCGCTGTGAGCTGGCGGCACGAGGTCACGGGCGGGCGAGGTGGAGGCGCGGTGGCTCGGCGGGTCGAGTCATCGGCGCGGGACGAAGGGCGACGAGGGAGAGGTGACGAGTCAGGAGCGAGCTCTCTATGTCGAACAAAGAATGGGGAAGAAGACAAGGTCTTCCCGACTTTGACATAGGTCAAAACATTGATGGATGACCGAGATCACACGAGGATGTGATCAACGGTCAAGATCCGGATTTGCATTGCGCGTCCAAGCGAACTGACTGGACGGTCCGCTCACTGGAATGGACTGTTTGGTCAATTCGGAAGATTGGAAACCAGTGTTCTGGATGAACAGAACTGCTATAGACCAGACTGTCCGGTTTTTACAGAGAGAACTGTCTGATCTCCATTTCCTGTTTCCCAAAGCATAGTGCAAGGCTACACAGACCGGACCATACAGTCACTTCCAGAATTTTGCTGAAACAAGGAATTTCTCCATTTTCTAAGTGCCCTCGCTAAACACACAAATAAACACCGCACTTAGAATATGGAGGGAACTTTCAAACACTCCTTTTAAAATAGTGGTACTCTATGGCCATAGAATTTTCGCAAATGCCAAATGAAGGATCGAGCAAATAAGAACCAAGGCAAATAAGAACCAAAGGAGTATGTATGAGCCTTAGTCCATGAACCGCGTGAGTAGATTTAACCTAGTAGTTCATAAGAGCTTGCTCAATGGGCATGAAGCACAATCCTTTCCTTTGGTCACACTTATGGAGATGTAATCTCATATAGAGCATGAGGTACAAATATCTCCAAGTGGGACAAGCCTCCTTTGTGTTTCCTATATGATGCATGCAACAAGCATTTTACATACGCAATGAAAGTAAACATGCCATGTGAATGCAAGCAATATTAAAGACATGACACAAAGGAAACCTAACAATGTCAAGTTTGAACCCTCCCAAGCTTACTTACTATAAGCCATGCCCTTGCCTTGAGAGAAGTCAAACCACCATCTCAAGCACTCCACCTTGCTTATAGCTATCTTGGATGGGTTAGACATTGACTAATTTTTATGTGTTTTTCATTTAGATATTTACACATGCATGGATGCAAAACATACTAGTCACAAAGGAATCCTAATTACCATGCAATGCAAGAGAAAGAAAAACACACTACAACTACAAAGAACAAACACGGTTACCTCCCTTATGAGTAGATAGGTCGTTGAGGTCCATGTCACTTGTGGTGGACTTCACATGATCATCATGAAAGTGCTCGGTCCACCACCACCACCATCTAGGTCTTGTTCTTGGGCACCCACTTGTACGTAGCCAATCTCTCAAGATCAACAATGCACTTAGGCACCCATATGCTCTTGACCTTCCTCTTCTTGTTTGGTGGTCCCAAGGCCTTAGCTTTCACCTTGCCATCCTTGTTCCTAAAAAGCTTGAAATATGTGTTCTCATGGAACAAGTTAGCATTAGGCAAAATAGTGGAACTTCTCACCATGAGACAATCCTTGGTGGTGTGGCCATCCTTGCAACACCTCTCGCAATTGTAGTCATCGGCGAGAAGGGGTTTGGAATCACTCATCCCTATGATGTCAATGGCGGCGGGATATGAGCCAAATGCCTGGTGGGAGACATTGTTCACAAGGTTCCTCCCAAGAATCTCCTTGTGGATGGATCTACCACGTGTGAGCCTCTCAAAGCCATCCATCACCATCTTCCTCTCTTCCTTGAACTTGTGATATTCTTCCAAAACAAATGGCTCAAGAGAAGAAGTCTTGGAGACATCATTTAATTGGTTCTTTCCAAGTATCTCCCTATGGGTGGCTTTAAGTCTCTCAAAGCCTTCCATCATCATCTCTCTCTCTTCCTTGAACTTGTGTAGTTCCTTCAAAACAAATGGCTCAAGAGAAGAAACCTCAACTGAGGTGGTTAGTTCATCACACATAGTAGAAGCATCACTCTTTGATGAACTAGAGGAGGGAGAGGCAAGGTTCTCAATGTTGATGGCCTCATAAGAGATCTCAAGGGCCTTGTACTTCTCATGAAGCTCTACATGATCACCCTTGAGTTTGTCATAACTCTTGTTTAGGGCCTCATGAGATGTGACAAGGTCCTTGAGCTCACTCTCAAGCTCACCAACACGGTCCTTAGCCAACTTACACTCTTTTCTTACCACATCCAACATTTTAGGTTTCTTGACGGCGATGTCGTGGGCTTGCTCAAGCATACTCCAAAGCTCGGCACATGAGAGCTCCTCATCATCGCTATCATCGTTGCTCTCATCCTCACTCTCCCTAAGTTGGCTCGTGGCCATGAGGCACATGGGAGGTGGAGGAAGAGCTTGTGGACACGTGGTCTTGATCATGGCTAGACCGGCTACTTCTTCATCACTTGAGGAAGAGGACTCATCTCATGAGTTGTCGCTTCTCCATTCTCCAACAAAGGCCTTGCAAGGAACTTCTTCTTGTAGTCTTGAGCTTTGTCTTTGGCCTTGCTCTTGTCCTTGTTGAAGTGCCTCTTCTTCTTGTGCTTGGCCTTGGGGTCTTCTTCTTCTTCACTTGAGTCTTGTGACTTGAATGCTTCTTTTTTGGGCTTTGGGCACTCTCAAACAAAGTGATTCTTTGAGCCACAATTGAAGCACTTGCCTCTTGACTTGGAAGCAAACTTATTTTTGAAGTTCTTCATCTTCTTCATAAGAAGAGCCAAGTCCTCGGTCAAGTCACCTTCATCATCATCTTCTTCATCATCATCCTCAATGATCACCTTCTTCTTGTTCTTCTTGCTCTTGCTAGATTCTTGCTTGTCAGCCGGTAGAGCAAGCTTGGTTGGTTGAGGATCATCCAACCCAAATTGGTAGCTCTCGAAGACGGTGATCTTGCCAAGTACATCCTTCATGGTCTTGGTCTTGAGGTCACCTTGCAAGATGAAGGTGATGATGTACTCATACTCGGGGTCCTTGAAAGCCTCAAGAATCTTCTTATCACCTCAGCGGGCTTCATCTTGAAATCATCCTCAAGTGCATTGATCTCCTCCACTAGTACATGAAAATGAGAATGAGCAGTGTTAGCTCTCTCATGTGGCAATCTAGTGAAGTTATCATACTTGTTCTTCAACATATAGTATCTTTCCTCTTTGACATCACTGGTGCCCTCATAGAGCCCCTGAATCTCAGTCCATATACCATATGCTAAGGAACTAGCATCTAGCTTAGCAAAACATCCTTAGAGATGCAAGCAAACAGAGCATTCTTGGCCTTAGCATTACACTTACTGTAATCAGGCTCAAGTAGGTTCACATCCGCATCGGACTCATGAGTGACCGTCCATATCTTTGAATCAAGGGACTGAAGGTAGACTTGCATGCGAGCCTTCCAACAAGCATAGTCCTCACCATTGAATATGGGAACATTCCCCGCATGTCCCGGCATCCTTACTCAAGGCGGTGAAGCCTCAAAGTTGAGCACATGCTTCTGATACCACTTGTAAGGACCGAAGGCGTACCAAGGGGGGGGGGGGTGAATCGGTAAGCCGCTCACAAATCCAATTACTTCAAATTCCACTACTTGAGTCTAACAAGATAAGAAACCTAAACAATTCTAGTAGGCCAAGACCCTACACATGCTAGTGTTCATGATATGATAAAGTGCGGAAGCCAATCATACTAGCCTCTGCAAGCCACAAGTCACCCTACTCACTAGAGCTCACAATTGCGGAATAGTAAAGAGAGGGTCAAGGAATGCTCATGATTTTTTCCCGAGGTCTCGTAAGGATGGTGCCTTCCCCTAATCCTTGTTGGACCACTTCCGCCGGAGTCCCAGTCCCTCTCGCCACCAAGCAGAGTTCTCGCCCATGAGCCCGCAATTACTCCTAGAGTGAACACACGGTGTACGTCACCGCTGCACAAAGCACAAGCTCGCCTCCCTTAAGAACTTGCCAGACTCCCCGAGCCAACATGGGCGCTCACTAGCGACGCCCCTTTCACCGACAGGCTCAAACCATGTACAAACGTGTGACGGCCTTCACAACCGATCACAATAGGCTCGATCACCGACACCTAACCGTTCTAGGTCTCACCATAGACCAAGAGTAACAATCTAGACCACACCCTCAAGGACACCCTAGCCTTAGATGTGCAAGATGCTCAAGTTACTCTCCACTAGCACTCTCAAGATATGCGATATATCTTCTGAGTTCTCTTCTTTTTTCCTCTTGGACCTTACCAAATACTCTCAAGTATTCCATTGGCCAAGAGAGGTCTCCAAGACCCTAGCAATGAAGCTATATAGGCTCCCAACCTCAAACTAGCCGTTGCTCCATGAAATTGCCTTTCTGGACATCCAGACTGGACAGTCCAGTCACTACCTGACCGGACAGTCCGGTCACTCTGGTAACGACTCTTCTAGCCGTTGGCACAACAGTGTCCAACAATTTTCTATACTGACCAGACTGTCTGGTCAGTAGACCAGACCATCCGATCCATTTCTCTCTCCAGTCCAGAAACATTCTGCACCGAAGCTCCTCGCTGCCCTGCTTCATCCCTACTGACCGGACCATCCGGTCAGTACAGGATCTTCTGCTGATAGTTTTCCTGCTTCTTGCTCTAAGTCCTGGATAACTCCCTATAGTGACCGTACAGTCCGGTCTCCACTGACCCCTCTATCCGGTCTCTATGTCCAGAAGCTGAAACTTGTTGTCCTCGCTTGACTTTGTTTCCCGGCTTCCCTGAACAGCTCCTTGGCTTCTCCACTGTCACCTAGTGCCTATGATTTCACCGAGCAACCTTGCACATCACCGACTAGACATGACCTAAGAGAATGACCTAGACCCCCTTGATAGTTCGGTTTTTCCTATGGACTCAAAGACCTAACAACTAGTCAAGTGTACCAAACACTTGCACCAAAGCTTGTTCTCCACTTTGATCCATCTCCATCAACCCTTGGACTCCATCAAGTTCACAAGCCTCCATGCTTATGGTCATTGTCATCAATCGCCAAGGCAACCATCATCTATATGATTTGTAATAGAGTTAAGAGATGATTCCTACATAGACAACACTCATGTAGATATTAGCCCACAATTTCATAGTTGTCATCTATCATCAAAACATCCATACCTTGGGGATCCAAACACCAATGTTCTTGAAGCTTATAGTAGTGTTGAGACTTGGGCAGAGAGGAAGTTGCGCACGAAATATTTCTAGACTAGAGAGAAAAATGGACCAGATGGTCCGGTCAATTGACTGTATGGTCCAGTCAGCGGAGAAGTCAGAAGAGAAAGAGTCGTTGGTGCTAAGGATTGCAGTGACCGGACAGTCTGGTCATGTATTGACCGGACAGTCCGGTCAGGCAGTGACCAGATAGTCCGGTCAGTAGGCCCAGAAAGCTGATTTCATGGAGAAACAGCTAGTTGGAGATTGGAAGCCTATATAACTTTGTTGTTGGGGTCTTGGATACCTCTCTTGGCCAATAAAATTGCTTGGAGCATTTGGTGAGAGCCAAGAGGAAAAGAGGAGAGCACTAGGAGGAAATATTGCCTATCTTGAGAGTGCTAGTGAAAGTAACTTGAGCATTGATGCACATCTAAGCCTAGGGTGTTCTTGAGGGTGTGATCTAGGTTATTACTCTTGGTCTATGGTGGGACCTAGACCAGTTAGGTGTCGGTGATCGAGTCTATCGGTTGTTAAGACCGTCACATATTTATACACGGTTTGAGCCCGCCAGTGAAAGGGCCATCACTAGTGAGCGCCCATGTCAGCTCAGAGAGTTCGGAAAGTTCTCGAGGGAGGCGAGCTGGTGCCTTGGTGGCAGCGGTGACACGCACCGTGTCTTCACTCCGGGAGTGATTGTAGCCTCGTGGACAAGAACTCCATATTGGTCGCGGGAGGGACCGGGACTCCGGTAGGAGTGATCCAACAAGGAGTAAGGAAGGTGCCATCCTTCTGAGACCTCGGGAAAAATCATGAGTATTCCTTGATCATGTCTTTACTATTCCACAATTATGTGCTCTAGTAACTAGGTTGAATTGTGGCTTGCATAGGCTAGTGTGGTTGGCTTCCACTCTTGCTATCATCATATAACACCCCAGCCTGTTAGAAGCTTGTAGTAGTGTGTGGGGTCTAACTGGCCCATGAAGTGAAGTGGAGATGGGATTTGTCCCACATTGGAAGTTTAGGTAAGTGAGGGCCATCATATAACCTTTGTTGTTCCAAATAACCTTCATTGTTCCAACCATAGCACCATCGGGTTAACCCTTTTACACAAAGCGAGGACGAAAGTGTAAGAGTGGTGCTATGCATGAATACGCGTGCCTGCCCATATGGAAGGGCTGAGCGGTAAGTGGACTTTGGATGCGGGGCGTTACAGTGGTATCATAGCATCAACTCTTGTTTCATCGAGGGGAGGTCTTGGGTATCCGCTTGCTGATTATATATATGATATGCTACTGAGGGCGTCAGCTCTTGAGGGGGGTGACTATAACACCCTAGCCTGTTAGAAGCATGTAGTAGTGGATCGGGCCTAAGTGGCCCATGAAGTGAAGTGGAGGTGGGATTAATCCCACATCGGAAGTTTAGGTAGGTGAGGGCTAGCATATAACCTTCGTTGTTCCAACCATTGCACCATAGGGTTAACCCTTTTACATGAAGCAAGAACGAAAGTGTAAGAGTGGTGCTATGCATGAATACGCGTGCTCGCCCCTGTGGAAGGGCTGAGAGGTAAGCGGACTTTGGACGCGTGGCGATACACATTATGAACACTAGCATGTGTAGGGTCTTGGCCTATTAAAATTACTTAGGTTGCAATGATTGTTAGGTTCAAGTAGTGTAAATTGAAGTATTTGGATTCATGAGCAGCTTACCGATTCACAACCCCCCTCCCCCCTCTCGGTACACCTCGGGTCCTCATACTACTGTTATTGTATTTATTTAAATAATTTCAAGTAAGAATCCCTATAAATAAAGTATAATAAATATAGATAACATAGTATGCACGACATGCGACAATTCTAGTCTACACAAACACTCAAATCCTAGAGCACCAATTAGAAGATCCTAGAGGAATCTTGGCTTATCCGAGCCAATCAACCTCTTAGTGCAAATTAGTCTCTCATTACCTCGACTTTAGTATCTCTCCTAACTATATTTTAAATGGTCACAAATTACTACTGTAAGGCCGGTCTCAATGGTCCTTTTATTAGCTTTAAAATAAGGTGTCACATCAGCAAAATAGATGACATGTCACACCATTTAAGATGAAAGAGATGAAATGTCTTTCATTAGGATGAAAGATATTTGGCACGGTTTCATAGATATGAAAGTTCATTGAAACTTCCATTAAAGGCAAAAAGTTTCATCCAACATTATGACACCCCAGATGTCTCACTTCTATCTAACAAGCATGAAGAACACAAATAATGAATCATATAGCATGAAATGATGAAGCCTTACTTCAATTATTTAAATTAATTCCAGGAAATTAAAAACCCTGCAATCAAACTATGAAGCAACTTAAAAATTTCAATACAACTTATGCCAACTCAATTCATAATCATATTAGTAATATTAAGATATAATTTTATGAATTTAAGGAGAATTTTACCAATTGTGGAAATACCCCAACTAATTAATTAAAACATAGAAACCTTTCACAATGGGGAACTACTTCTAGAATAATTAAAGAAATTCTGACCAAATGGGTCCCACCAGGGCACCAGAATTTTCACAAAGGACCTATGTGCAAAATCCCAAATCAATTGGAGGTCCCTAGCTATTTTAATTGGAAATATCTTTGACCAAGAACCTAGTTGCAAAGAATCCAAATCTTGCAGGGCTGCAGTGCAAAATCTCTTTTCTTCTTCCTCTCACTGGCGTAGAGCTCCTCCCCGGCGCCAGCTCCCCTCTGCCGACGCCAGCGCCTCCTCTTGCCTCGGGACCACGTGCGCTACAGTCCCATTGACCCTCCTCTGTGCCCCGCGCTGTCCTCTCAGCCGCGAGCTCGCCCAACGGCTTCCTCTTACCCCTTTTCTCTCTGCACGCCATTGACATGACCGGCCGGTGACTTCAATTCTGCCCCCTCTTCTCGCTCTCGGTCTTCAACCACCTCGCCTCCTCTGCACAACTTGAAAGCGCACCCAGAGCCTCGCCAACACTCCCCAACCGCCCTCTCTGCTCTCTGGTCTTCCTATTTTTCTCTCCTCTTCCCCTCTGTCTGCCATTGCTGAACCGAGCGCAAGCTCAAGCTTGAGTTCCTTGTTCCCTTGCCCTCCAAGTCGAGCTGAGAGCTCCAACGCACTCGCGTACTCCCCCTCTACCTTCCTCTGACCCTGCCTAGCCGAATTCGTGCACAAATAGAGTGAATTGAAGGAAAACCAGAAGTTACTTCCCCGGCGACGTCATTTGCCATTGGCCGGAATTCGTAGCACTCAGTGAGCCTTCTCGTCCCATTCCTTTTCAATCGCAAGCACAAAACCTCAACGTAACCCCCGACTCTCTTCCCCTTTGATTTTGTGCGCCAGGACATCGGCATTCCACTTTTCCCCGGCCACTGCCTCGGCTCCACCCAATCCAATGCCGCCTCCACGACGAGCTCCTACATCCGGTCCTCCCCGACACCAACCATCACGATGCCGACGACCATCTCGTCCCCGTGAAGCAGGAGGAGCCAGCCCCGACGGATTTGGTGCTCCGAGCTGTTCCCCCAACATCACCAAACCTTCCTCTTCTGCTGCCTCTCGCCGACGACCACGTCCCGGTGAGAACCCGACCCCGCGAAACCCTCCTCTCCTTTCGCCGTGATGCGCACTCTATTCTCCCGCAGCCGCGACGAGTTTTCCTTGCGCGTAGCCACCGGCAGTGAGCCCTCCGGCCGCGCGCCACCCTGCTCCAACGAGCCTACTGGCAATCCCACTGGCAGCCTGCGTGTCTCCTACGTGGCGCCCATGTGTCACCCACGTGGCTCCGACGTGGCACTCCTTTAACCAGAAAATACCCAGCAATTCCCAGAAAAGGCTTAAAATTTTGAAAACTCATAGTAAATTGATTTTAAACCCATTGAGGCCCAACTAAATTTTGTTGGAATCATCTTTCAGTGCTCTAATTTAGTAAAATGATAAATAGCTGCCTCTGTACATGTATTTTTATTGATTCCTTTAATTGTCCAAACACCAAATAATTCACCAGAAATTCTAGGAATGGAATTAAATCCTAATTTTCGGCATGCTTAGTAAACACATGAATATCTACCACCACAAATTTTGGTTTGGCAAAATATGAAGTATTTTAGTCCCTGGAAAAAATTTAGTGGGTTTGCTTAGATTAATCCTAGTAATTATTCTGTAAATAAATTGCCTTTGCCACTTGGCATAAAAATCACTCATATATACCTCTGTCCATAGTAAATCACCCATGTCCAGAAACATATTTTCACTATACTAATTAATTTAATTGCTCATATCACTTATTTACCTTGCTTAATTGCATAAAAAATATATATACCTAAAATCTTAATTAACAACCCAGCTTCTCTGAAGCATATGGCTTCGAGAACATAATAATAATTTTAATTGATATTAAAACACTATGTGCTTGTATGCATCATGTTATTGCATTCAACGGTATTTCGCCAATGCCGTTAATACAATTCTATCATATAGGCAACGACAACCAGGAGCAAGAAGAGGATTTTCAGAAGGATGTTGACCCTCAAGAGCAGGAAGTTGTAGTTGCTAGCACTAACATCGACCCAGGCAAGCGCCAGTTTACATTCGTCTCTTTACAAATTTTGCTAGTTTATAATAATACTAGTGTCTATAATTAATGTTGTATTAGGTTATAGGAGTTGATTGAAACCCACCCTACATGATATCCAAATGACCTATGCTACTGTCTTAGAACTTGGTAGAATCGGTACTGTTATGCTATGCTTAGTAATTACTAGTCTCGTTAAGAAGGTACTATTATTACTAAGGAATAAACTTGACCACTGGAACGGTAATTATTAAAAGAAGTTTATTTTATGTTATGACCGGGCAGGAATAATGCATGTGCAGGTTGGCAGCAACACATGGGTGTTGACTGTGGTAGCCCTGCCTTGTCGAATCTAGGACCCGTCCATGGTTGGCCCCTTGATCAAGTATTGAACAGTACCGAATGCATGCTAGCTTATGGGCACTAGTAAACCGATGTAGCATTAAAGGTCACTTGCATTAAGGACGGTTAAGGTACATTGGTCATTGACCCTCCTGCTGCTAGAGTGGGCGGTTCAGACCATAAAGTACTATTGGCAGAACGGCATGCCCTCTCGACGTCACCACACCCGGGCTGAGGTGTAGGTGCTTTTCTTGCGAAAGGTTGCCATATACAATCTTAATTGGTGTGTATGTGTCGTGCATCTCGGGTTTTCCCAGCTGGTGTAAATCAATTGCAATTGTTATCCCTCGCAGTAATGAGTACCACTTGGTCCCCGCGCCAATCGCGTAGTTGCACCTAATATTATAGAACGGATCATGTTGCTTATTGATGTTGATGATCGTAATTATTATTATTGTTCTTATGTTGTATTAATTTTATATATTGTTTTATTATCCTTGTTGCAACTAAAGTTACATTTTGCTTAACCCATTTAAATTGACAATTAAAACTTGATAGAACTAATAGGTTGCTTAGTGCGAGTCCTTTTAAACAAGCCACCTATTAGAGCTTTTGCATGTCTAGGTGTTCGACGGGTAAGTCTTGCTGAGTAATTAGTACTCAGGCTTTGTGCCATTGTGTTTTTTAGGTAATGAAGAAATAGAATTGTCTGTAGATGTGATGCCCTGAGACATGCAAGTCCCTGAGGGTTGGACTGCCCACTGGGAGTCTGACTCGCTGTCGCAGTGATGTTGCTTGTTGCTAGGGTGATGGTCCTTCATGCATGGATCACCACCAGGCTGTACCATCGAGTGTAGTTCCATTACATATTTGCTTCCAGTGTTTCAAAACATTTATGAACTTGTATTAATTCCACAGCACTCTGAATCATCATATTAATGTAATATTTAACTTAAATTTGGACCAATATTGTATTATCAAGTGTCTGCGCTATCAGCACTGTCGGGACCTCAATCCTCCGGGAAGGAGCGCCACAGCTGGTATCAGAGCCATGGTCCATGATAATATAACATTTAAATCGTATTTTCAAAAACTATGATGTTTGCGAGTGAGGATATGTTAGTATTACCCATGTAGATAATAGGGTGGTGATAAAGCTAACCGGGTTATGATTGTTTATATTACTTGCATCTACGGCTTCTTCAAACGAAGGTACGAGCGTGCTTAACCGACACGCGTGATATCGGTGTTTGTGCTCGCAGGTGGATACGAGACACTGTTGGCTCGTGACTTATCACGGGGCGGTCCTTTTCCATGGATCATTACTAGTAGAAATGTGCTTCTTTTCGTAGTTTCTTTTGCATTTGATGTATTATTTCTGGAATGGATTTTCTGCAGGTACACTAACACCGTTAGTATAACATTTAGATTGACTTACGTGTTGAGTGCGGGTCGTCACCAAGTTTCTGTGCCGCTAAGTATCGGCAAAGATAGGCGTTGTGTTGTGAGGAACAATAGATTAATAAAATGAAAGTTTTGCATCATGCAACCAATTATAACTAAGCTAAAACTAGTTCTCCTCTTGCTCACCAACCTCTGAATAAAAATATTCATAACTATTAATTTACTCAACCAAATAAGGCATACAAATACTTTTCGGAAAGGTCTCAACATCCCTTGTCACCTAGAGTTTAAATTAAAAATCGATCATAACAGTAACAACCTCAGAAACAGAGAACAAGTACAATCTGTTAACTCACTATTTTCAGCATGACCCTGAACTTAAAATTTTCATAACTAAAGTTGTACTTCGAATTTGCAAGAGTTTAAACCCAATATGGAAATCCCTTGAAGTCTATTTTTATCTCCAATAGGTTTCATAATTTTGTTATTTTCCCTCTGTCCAGTAGAGCCAAAACACTCAGCCTCTGTCATCCTGAAACAGAATCTGCCAACCTGAACTTGCAAAATTCATTAGTCCAGATTTACTTGGAATTTTTGTGAATATAAATATAATCTAGAAAGCTATGAAAGTGAGGTATAACCTGGTTCCAACCCCCAATTTTTAAGACCTTGTTTTCTATTCAAAATACCTACTTTTCTGACTGTGGTACAATCAAGATAGAATCTGTTTTTAAAACTCATCGTCGTGTTATTGCCCCTTGAGGCTGGAAAATGTGAACTAAAAACTTGGTTTCTGTATTTCATAGCACTTTCTATGAAATGCATCTTTACTGTAGGGAAAGTTTGACTCAATCAAATTGTTGTGATGTAGTTTTGCTATCATTACCAGCACCATGACAGTTGTTAGTGATTTGCATTTTACCCATGGAACATTGTACTCACCATTGGGTTTTTGTTCTAGATGGGTGACCATGGTTTTGAGGAGCTCTCGCACGATGGGTGGCGTTACACCACCGGTCTCCACCACCGTGGCTTTCCTACACTTTTGTGGGATCTGCTATACTTGTTGGGCTACGACGAGCCGCCCTTCTACAAGGGCCGCGAGATCTGCCGCCACGGGGTGACTCTTACTGAGGTGCACATCAGCATGCCTACTCACCCGCACAACCTCGACATGGCGGGGATGGAGAGCACGGCGACTTGTGGGAGCCTCCGTTAGGGCTTGGAGAGGGTCGCCCAAAGGGCCCTCACTCACTTCTGCGGGCACCACACAGCAGCGCTCTCTGGGACTCTATTTGAGATGATTCCCATCTGGCACCAGGCCAACCTGATCTGGTAGAGGCACATGAGGCTGAGAAACCATGTGGATATGTGCCATGGTTTGCTATATTTGTGATGAGTAATTGACTTGAGCGGATTTGGTGTTTGAGTTGAAATGCGGGAATCCAGGGATTGCATGGGTTTGCATATCATGGTTATGACTAACCGGAGTTGGTGGAGATATTGGTGATACTGCAGGAGATGGGAAATGTGTTTGCTTGACTCATGGTGTGTAGGTCACTGGAGTCGACTTGGCGGTCAACGGCGAGAGGATCGGGCACAAGTAGGGGACTTGGGGCCAGACGATCGGGATGCCGGGTGAAGTCAAGGATGATCCACACCGTACACGTGGAAAGGCAAGAAGCACGGACGGTTTCGCGGTTGAGCCTCAAAATCGTGGTGGTGATGAAGACGGCATGTTGACCAAGTCAAGGCGAACAGGATGCCGGTGCATGTGACAAGGGGGGCCGATGGACAGGGACTGGAAGAGACTTGCCGGTGGTCAGGATCGCGGGACAATGTGACACGTGTCGACATCGAGAAGTCATGCTTTGAGAAGCATGCAAGGCGGTTTCCCGGTTTGGGCCTCAAAACCGGTGGCGGTGGTTGGTGGTGCACGTGGCACCATCATGGAGCTTGCTTCAAGATTAAGCAAAGACGTGAAGCGTCCGATGGCATTCGGGTGATGAGGTGAAAGATGGACGGTTATGCCCCCGGTGGTAGGTGGGTGTGTTATGTAGGTCAAGAGTAGAGTGGTCATGTGGATAATAGACCCTAGGCCTATATAAGGAGAGGTGTTGCTAGTGGGATAGGTGCCTCTCTTCCCATTAGCCTTATGTTAGGGCTCTATTCAAAGTGCTAGGAGAGGACTTCATGTTTTAGAGGAGAGTAGTGGGTGTGTGAGAGACATCTCTTGCTCTTCCAAATAGTGGGAGGAAGAGGGTGGCTTCCTAGCCTTGTACCTATGGATCTTGTAAGCACCTTTCCATGATATGAGAAGTATTTTCGGAGCAATTTTTGTGGTGATTTTTGATCTCACTTTTGGACGAGTTTTTGGCCCGGATTTCTTGAAAAACATGTTGCTAGGATGAGCTAGAAAAATCCTCTATGGATCCTTGATGGAATTATTGGCTCTAGCACCTTCGATTTGAAGGATTTCTCAAATTTCCCCTTTTTGGTGTTCTTGGCACAAGATCTGAAATTCGTGATGATTCCTTGAGCCAATTGAGATGATCACCTAGGATTAGGGTCATGATGTGATTAGGATTCACTGGTCCAAAAATTGCATCATTTGGAGTTTGTTTGATTGAGTTTTGAGAAGATTTAAGAAGATCCCGAGAGTTCTTCTGTTCTGTCAGGGGTCGACCGGCACTGCCGATGACCAGGACTGGCACTGCCGATTGGTCTAGTCTGTAGGTTCTAGTGAGACTGCATCCTGCACTGGCACTGCCGATAGGTGGGATCGGCACTGCCAATGATGCACACCAGCACTGCCGATAGGCGTGACCGGCAGTGACCGGCACTGCCGATGCCGACCGGCACTGCCGATAGCAGGGATCGGCACTGCTGATGAGTGTTCAGTTCTAGACTGTTGAGCATTTCATCTTCCCTTTTTGTTTCCGTTGTGTTTCTTTGCTGTGATTAATCACTCCTAGGGCTAATACACCACAAGTTGGTGTGTGTAGTCTAGGTGATCGGTTCGGAGGTTGGCTTGGGTTGTTTTTGGGATATAAGCCAAGTTCTCTTGGAGAATTTTGATTCGCTCCCATTCACCCCCACCCCCTCTGGTCGCCTTCTCGGTCCTTCAATTGGTATCAGAGACGGTTTGATCACTAGTTGACCTTCACCGGCTTTATGATCTGAAGGCAACATGGAGAAGCGTGCTGTCAAGCTGTGGATGTTCGATGGTGAGGACTTCCCCTACTGGAAGTCATGGACCAAGGCGTATCTGCTGAGTCAAGGATGTGCAATTTGGGAGATTGTTGATCAAGAGTATGCTATACCACAAGACTTGAACACTGCTTCTGCAGGTGAGTTAGTCAGGTATGAGAACAACTCCAAAGCTGTCAATATTCTGCTCTCTGCACTTGGTAGGAGTGAACATGATAGGGTTGCACACCTTGACACGGCTCAAGCTATTTGGGTTAAGCTCTGCACTTACCATGAGAGTACCAACCAGGTCAAGTCTATGCATAAGGATTCTTACAATAGACAGTACCAAACCTTTGCTCAAAACCCGGACGAGTCACTAGATGACACTTTTCATAGGTTTGAGGCAATTGTGTGCAACTTACGAGCTTGTGGTACCCTTGTGTACAATGACAATGATAGAGCTAAGCAACTGCTGTATTCACTTGATGAAAATGTTTGGGGGGTTAAAATTGTTGCTCTAGAAGAAACTGCTGACTTCAACACCTTAAACTGTGAGCAACTGTATAGCAAGCTGAAATCTCATGAACTGTCTAGGAAATCTCATCCTAATCTTGCTATTCCTGCTTCTAGCATGGCTTTGCTTTCTAGCTCTCAGAAGGTTAGTCACAGTGGTGCTTCTTATGGAACTAACCCCTCACTTGACAAGTCTTCCTTGGAGTTTGCTTTGTCTTCTCTTGTTGCAGCTTCCGATGAACAGATGGAGTGCATTCCTGATGAGGAGCTGTCCTTGCTCACAAGAAAGGTCAGGAAGTTCTACAACAACCGGATGGAGAGAAGAGGAGGTGGTTCAAGAACCTGCTTCGAGTGCGGTGACCCGAGACACTTCATCACTGATTGTCCTAAGAAGAAGAAGAAAGCCGGGTACCACGACAACAACACTGAAGACTTCAAGCAGAAGAAGAACCGCTTCTACAAGAAGGGCAAGAACTCCAAAAAGTTCGCCAAGGCCATTGCACGCGCCTGTGTTGCCGCCTTGAGCGATGTCAACCTCACATCAAGCGAAGGCCTTATAAGCTCGGAGGAGGAGGTTGAAAAGCCACGAGTCAAGAGGAAGGATGACTTCACTGGGCTTTACTTCATGGCAAAGAACGACCACAACACCGACTCTGGATCTGACTCCGACACAAGCGAGGTACCTCCCACTCTTGATGAGCTCTCTTCTGAACTTGATCATTTGCATGATGTTCTGCTTTTACAAGATGATAAGCTTCGCAATGCTGTTCGTGAGAGCAGAGAGCTTAAGTCTAAGTTGGAGAGTGCTGATTTTGAAATTGCTTCCCTTAGGTCTAAGCTTGCTAAGGATGACATGGTTGTAGAGTGTGAGTCTTGTCAAGTTGTGATGAGTGATCTTGCATAGAGGGAGAGTGTGCATGCTCAAGTTGCCAGTCAGCTTGAGAGTGCCCTCAAGGAGCTTAATGAGTTTAAAGCTAGACCAACTCTTTTTGGTGCATGTCAGAAGTGCCCCAAGATTACAAATGAGTTGGAAGCTCAGTCCCTCAAAGTCAAAGAGCTTGAGTCCAAGTTGCTTCATGAGACTCGCTCAAAAGTTCTTCCACATCCGTGTGAAGTGTGTGTTACCCTCAAGGACAAGCTAGTAATCACTAGGGAGGAAAACAAAGTCCTAGTTCAGGAAAATGACTATCTTATTTCTTGGCTCCAGAGAACCCTAATGAGTGAGGAAAAGATTGAGAGTGATTTGGCAAGAGTAAAGGAGAGTGCTTCTAGGTCAACCTATAACTTGGGCTTAGGATTTGAGAGGTGTGACAAGGAGAGTGAGAATGTGGGTAAGTTTGTACCTAGCTCCAGCTACAAGGATGAGGAAAACACCATCAAACCCATTGACACATACTATCCACCCAATCCAAAACCCTCCTTCAACCCAAAGCAAACAGAGAAGCCAAAACCCAAACCTGCAATGCAAACCAAGCCTAATCCTAATGGTGTCTACATTTGTATGTTTTGTGGTCGCAACGACCATTTGGATGAATTCTGTTATAGGCATAAGAGGATTGAGAGGAAGCAAGCTGAGTTGACTAGGGATGCTTTTTATGATGATTTTGTTGACTTTTAGCCTCGCTCTTTTTCTCCTGAAGAAGTTTGACATGGTCAATATGAAGCCGTTGTCTACACCAATGTCCACTACAACGGCTCTTGACCCTGATAAAGACTGTGAAACGGTGGATCAAAGGGAGTACAGGAGCATGATTGGCTCCCTCTTGTACCTGACAGCGACAAGACCCGACATACACTTTGCGGTGTGTCTTTGTGCTCGCTTTCAAGCTTCCCCAAGGGTGACTCATCGCAAGGCTATCAAGCACATCTTCAGGTATCTCAAATACACCCTTGAGTTCGGACTTTGGTACTCTGTATCTTCATCTCTTGATCTCATTGGGTATTCGGATGCGGACTTTGCTGGATGTAGAATTGATAGGAAGAGCACTTCTAGTACTTGCCATTTCTTGGGTACTTCTTTGATCTGTTGGTCTTCTCGTAAGCAGTCGAGTGTTTTCCAATCCACCACAGAGGTTGAGTATGTAGCTGCTTCTCACAAATCCTATGGATTGTGTCCACCATGAGAGACTATGGGTTGACTTTTAAGGGTTCCACTCATGTGTGATAACTCCAGTGCCATATGCCTAGCCAAAAACCCAGTCCAACATGGTAAGGTCAAACACATCAATGTGCGATTCCACTTCCTGAGAGACAATGTTGAGAAGGGGGATGTTGAGCTCATATACATTGATACCAAAAACCAATTAGCTGATATCCTCACCAAGCCCCTAGATGCTTCGAGACATGCTTTTCTTCGGGGGGAACTTGGTGTTTGTCATCCATATGGCATCATTTGAGGGGGAGTTGGTGTTCACTTGTATATATGTATCTTACCATTTTCGCTTTGCATCTTATATGTAATATATGCATTGGTAGATGAGCTTTGATTCTTATGCTTTCTTGCATTTCTCTTTGCTATGATTGAGCTTGAGCTAAGTTGTGTGGATATGATGGTAATCTCTCATGCTTAGATTTTGTAGATGGCCTGTTATAAACTCATGTGAGCAACATGCTAATCTTAAAGGTAAACCAAGCTTCTTATGAACCTTATGATCTAATCTTGCTAAAACTTGCTCACCATGTGTATAATTACTTTTATCCTTGTTGAAACTTGCGTTGAGGCTAGTCTAGAGGATGTCTTGGCTTTGGCACCTTGTGTTTGCGAAATGGAAGGCTTTGCAAATGCTTAGCTCATGATGTAACATTGTGGGAACATGTGTTCCTTTTGTCGCAAAGGCATGCTCTTTTGTCTTGTGCATAATCCTGAAAAATCTGTTAAGTGCTTTGATCAAGAATTACTCAATAATGCTAAATCCAAACATTGTGACTCGAAGCCTCGGGGTGTTTGCCGTACCCAGTCATGCGACCCTCCGTATGGATAAGAGGACACATGAGGATAAACAATAATCACTTGATCAACTGAGTCTCTGTTGCATATGTGAGTGTTTGTAGAGCTCATTTTCTGCGAGTGCTTGTTACCCTTGTTGAGATTGAAATTGGCTAGATTCTTATGATTTACTTGGTGCTTGTTTTGCCTTGGATGAGAGTACTTACACATGTGGTGACAGATTTTCTCATGATAAGCAAAATTTGATTCTATCTAAGCTAGTCAATCTTTCTGCTTAGCCTGTATAGCTCATGGTGTTTATGTCTTGCTATCTATTTTTGATCTTTGCATGATTGGGAGATATTGCTTTTACACTTCATGGCACTATGGTTATGGTTAGCAAAGTTAAATGCTTGTTTGCATAATTGTTGAAGCTCTTTAGGTTTGCATTTCTATGCATTGCATGTTTTCTTGTTCTTTTGCCTCTTTGATGAGTTCATTGCCAAAGGGGGAGAAAATTTTGGGGTCATGCACTAATAATGCTAAGAAACTCATGTGATCCATTTTGCACTACATGAGACCTACCACAACTTGAGGGGGAGCATATCATGATCTTGAGCGTTTTCTTGCACTTTTCACATTCTTTGCGTCTCAAGTCGCTTTCTTTGTCAACTCTTGGTTTTGTGATCCCTACTTGCTAGATGGCTTGTTTTCACCTTTTCTTTGGGATTGGCCATTTGGATGTGCTTATTCAGCTTCACATTTCAATCTCTAATCTTTGTGCATTTGGTGTTGTCAATGTACTCATCAAGGGGGAGATTGAGAAACCATATGGATATGTGCCATGGTTTGCTATATTTGTGATGAGTAATTGACTTGAGCGGATTTGGTATTTGACTTGAAATGCGGGAATCCAGGGATTGCATGGGTTTGCATATCATGGTTATGACTAACTGGAGTTGGTGGAGATATTGGTGATACTGCAGGAGATGGGAAATGTGTTTGCTTGTCTCATGATGTGTAGGTCACTGGAGTCGACTTGGCGGTCAACGGCGAGAGGATCGGGCACAAGTAGGGGACTTGGGGCCAGACAATTGGGATGCCGGGTGAAGTCAAGGATGATCCACACCATACACGTAGAGAGGCAAGAAGCACGGACGGTTTCGTGGTTGAGCCTCAAAACCGTGGTGGTGATGAAGACGGCGTGTTGACCAAGTCAAGGCGAACGTTATGCCGGTGCAAGTGACATGGGGGCCCAATTGACAGGGACTGGGAGAGACTTGTCGGTGGTCAGGATCGCGGGACAAGGTGACACGCGTCGACATCGAGAAGTCACGCTTTGAGAAGCATGCAAGGCGGTTTCCCGGTTTGGGCCTCAAAACCGGTGGCGGTGGTTGGTGGTGCACGTGGCACCATCATGGAGCTTGCTTCAAGATTAAGCAAAGACGTGAAGCGTCTGATGGCATTCGGGCGATGAGGTGAAAGATGGATGGTTATGTCCCCGGTGGTAGGTGGGTGTGTTATGTAGGTCAAGGGTAGAGTGGTCATGTGGACAATAGATCCTAGGCCTATATAAGGAGAGGTGTGGCTAGTGGGAGAGGTGCCTCTCTTCCCATTAGCCTTATGTTAGGACTCTATTCAAAGTGCTAGGAGAGGACTTCATGTTTTAGAGGAGAGTAGTGGGTGTGTGAGAGACATCTCTTGCTCTTCCAAATAGTGGGAGGAAGAGGGTGGCTTCCTAGCCTTGTACCTATGGATCTTGTAAGCACCTTTCCATGATATGAGAAGTATTTTTGTACTCAAGATTTCCCTCTTTACTTGAATCCCGAAATTCCCTTTTTCTTATTTTCGGAGCAATTTTCATGGTGATTTTCGATCTCACTTTTGGACGACTTTTTGGCTCGGATTTCTTGAAAAACTTCTTGCTAGGATGAGCTAGGATAATCCTCTATGGATCCTTGATGGAATTATTGGCTCTAGCACCTTCGATTTGAAGGATTTCTCAAGTTTCCCCTTTTTGGTGTTCTTGGCACAAGATCTGAAATTCGTGATGATTCCTTGAGCCAATTGAGATGATCTCCTAGGACTAGTCCAAAAATTGCATCATTTGCAGTTCGTTTGATTGAGTTTTGGAGAAGATTTGAGAAGATCCTGAGAGTTTTTCTGTTCTGTTGGGAGTCGACCGGCACTACCGATGACCAGGACCGGCACTACCGATTGGTCTAGTCTGTAGGTTCCAGTGAGACTGCGTCCCACACCAGCACTGCCGATAGGTGGAACTGGCACTGCCGATGACGTGCATCGGCACTGCCAATAGGCGTGACCGGCACTACCGATGCCGATTGGCACTGCCGATGGCAGGGATCGGCACTGCCGATGAGTGTTCAGTTCTGGACTGTTGAGCATTTCGTCTTCCCTTTTTGTTTTTGCTCTGTTTCTTTGCTGTGATTAATCACTCCTAGGGCTAATACACCACGAGTTGGTGTGTGTAGTCTAGGTGACCGGTTTGGAGGTTGGCTTGGGTTGTTTTTGGGATATAGGCCAAGTTCTCTTGGACAATTTTGATTGGCTCACATTCACCCCCACCCCCCTTTGGTCGCCTTCTCGGTCCTTCAGAGGCGCATCACCCGCGACGACTACCCATAGTATCACGCGGGGTACCACCGTGTGTCTCACTACTCCGAGTACCTCCTCAACTTGGATGAGGAGGCTAGCGGCCACAGCAGGATTCTACTGGCTGATGTTGAGCAGGCCTGGGTGCAGAGGAATGATCTGCAGGCATAGGTTGACGCACAGCAAGAGGGAGATTCAGCGGCTGACCGCTGCTCTTGAGGCGAGTGAGACTTGCGTTACTGAGGTCACTGGATAGCGCGACACCCTCGCGCAGGAGGTTGACAGACGTGGCATGATTATGCAGCAGCGCGCCAACCACAACGAGCACCTACAGCATCAGTTGACGGCTACACAACACAAGATGGAGCTCATGGGAGAGGATCTAGAGACCCTGGCTCACGAGAACCAGGGCCTGCAGTAGTAGCTAGAGGTGGTCTTGGCACCACCGGCAGCACCCGAGGAGGAGGATCCGGACGAGGACATGGACAAGGAGTCTGACGTGAACTACGAGGCACCAGCCAGAGACAGGACTTAGGGGATCATGATAGACCAGACTAGATCGTGTAGGCAGGACAAGTTGGGTAAGTAGCTTTTGTCGACCACGCGAGGTTGTGGTATTTTGGGGAATCACTGTGTGAGATGCTTTTGTAACTCGATGGTCGCATATCCCGAGTTCATGTACTTAAGACTATGTTCACTTATGTTATGTACTGGTTGTACCCTTTCCACTACTGTTGTTGCAATAGAGTTTCATAAGAATTCCAGCTTGATCGTACTCTTTGACTCAATCGAAATACTTTCCTTGTAGATGGCTGAAAACACCAATCAACCGCCACCAGGTTGGGAGATCACCGATAGCCTGGAGTTCACAGGGATGGTTCACCTGTTTTGGAGAGTTTTCCAGAGATTCGAATATTCCATTCCTCCCACCTATGTTGGCAAGGAATTTCAGGAGCATAGAGTCCCCTCTTGTGTCATCCATGTGGCAGTTCCAGCCAATTACTGGGTCATTCCCGCATGGGAGTCTTGGACCATTAGCATCATCGGGACAGATCTGCCTTCCACCTGGAATGTAGCTGCATTCAAGGCACTTACTCGGTTCTGTGAAGACCACAAGCATGATGTTGCTGGAACACCCGTCGCCTTGCTGCCCATTAATGATGTGATAGACTTCGAGTGGATTAGGCGTGTGGATATCATCTTTGATCCAAACCATCGCCACCATGATCCTATGCTGCCCATAATAGAGTATTATGGCTTATCCACTTTTGCCTTATGCACAAACTTGTGCCGGCGTCTGGATGTGTTTCATGCTGCACTTCAACTTTCTGAAGTCAAAAAACAAGCTAAGGATGAGGAAATTGCAGAACTGAACCAACAAATTCAAGCGAAGAATGAAGAGATGGATGCAATTATAGAAGAACGTGACCAAGACTTGCTGGATGCAGCAGATCTTGAGCATGATATGATTGAGGCTCAAGATGACTTGGACGCATTCAAGGCTGCACACCTTCCTATTGAAGGAAATTGGGATGAGATCATCATAGAGTATGGAGAACAAGAGGATGTAGAGATGGTGTCGATCGGTATTAATGATGTGGAAATGATGGATCTGGAGGAACAAGAAGAGCCTATGAAACCAAAAGAACCAGAAGAGCCATAAGACATAGGCCAGGAGTAGTTGGATCGCTACACCCTGGTGTATGGTCGTGTAATATAAGTATTCCTAGTTTGATGTAGGAGTTTGAACCTTGCATTATGTGTCCGCAATACCGTAGCTAGACGTTGGCACATATGTGTAAGAGTCGTGTGACGGTGTCCTTCTGACAACCATGTAGTCTGAATTGAATTAAGGAAGATGGTTGTTACTTGTGAAATCTATTCGTGCCTCTTGCAAATTTATATTCTTGCACATGTGTTTTTATGGATTATTTGAGGAATAATTAATGTGCAACCATATAAATTGCAGCATGGTGCGTACTCGGAATCAGGATGACCCTGAAAGCTCTCAGCAAGGAGCTAATGCTGAGCCCTCACTAGCTGAGGTATTGGCTGCTGCACTCAACCGGCAGCAAAATGACTCTGAGATTCTTCGTCAGCTAGTGGATATCACGTCCCATCTAGCTGGACAGGGAGGCCACCGTAACAACAACAATCGGCCTCGACAGAGCACCTACTTAGATTTTCTAGGTACTCATCCACCAACCTTCGAGCGCGCCAGAGAACCTCTGGATGCCGATCACTGGCTACGCCAAACCGAGTCAAAGTTCAGTCTGCTGGAATGCACCAAGCACCAGAAGGTGCTATTCGCCGCCCAACAACTCCAGAGCTCTGCTAGCGCCTGGTGGGCAAACTATGAAGCTTCTCTGCCCGTTGGACGCCGCATTGAATGGAATAAGTTCAATACTGCATTTCATGCTCATTTCATCCCAGCCAGCCTAATGCAGAGGAAATTCCAGTAATTTATGGATCTGAAACAAGGAGGAAGGAATGTCCTCCAATATTCTGAAGCTTTTAATCATCTGGCTCAGTATGCTACTGAGTATGTCAATACTGAGGATAGAAAGAGATATACATTTCTGTGTGGTATGAATGCCACCCTTAAGGAGTGTCTGACTTGGCAAACAACCGACACATACAACGACTTGGTCAATGCTGCTATTATCTAGGAAGGCGCTATGCGCCAAGCTGAAGAAGAAGATCGCAAAAGAAAGGCCCCTGCTAGTGCCTCTGCTGCCCCACAGGCGAAGCACCGCCTGATTTACACTTCACCTACCGGACAGTGTTTCCGGGCATCTCCGCAGCAGCAGTATCAGCGGCGATATGATCAGAACTACTCGAGGCCACCCCAGCAGTAGAACTTTCCACCCCGTGCACCATACCAATAGCAGAACACTCAGTACCGTGCACCATACCAGCAGTAGGGGAATCAGACTGCTCGCGCCCCACAGCCTGCTGATCGTGGAAGCAGTTATCCATGCTACAACTACGGTCGTACCGGACACTTTACCAAGAACTGCACCACACCGAGGCGCAGCAACAACAACCAAAACAGCAACCCGCGTCAGAACTAGAGCAGGAATGTGAATGCAGCGTCTCGTGGTGCCCAAGTGAACTACACCAATGCTGAAGATATTCCTCAGGGTGAACCCGTGCAAACCGGTACACTCTCGGCTCTATCACCAGCCTGTTCTTGCACTTTTTGATTCTAGTGCTACGCATAACTTCATTAGCAAAGCTTGTGTGCAAAAACATAAACTCCACACCACCGTCATAAATAGATGCTACACCGTCCACTCTCCTGCTGGACAAATTTTTGCTAACGAGGTAGTGTGTAAGGCTCCACTAGAAATTAATCGAAAGATGTACCCCACTGATTTCATCATGCTCAAGGACCAAGAGATCGATCTGATCATAGGTATGATTTGGATGAAAACCCATGGAGCCATGCTAGATATTGAGCCTCGCATTGTTCACATCAACTCTCCCCTGCATGGAAAGGACACACTTTCTCTAAATGCCAATTCATCGAAGGCCTTGGCTGCCCATCACTTGGAAGGGCAATCACTCAAGAGTATTCCCGTCATTCGTGAGTATCCGGACGTGTTTCCCAAGGACATCTCTAGTCTACCGCCTGACCATGATGTGGAATTTAAGATAGAGCTCCAACCAGGAACTTCCTCGATATCCTATCACTCATATAAAATGGCCCCGAATGAGCTAGCTGAGTTGAAAAAGCAATTGAATGAGTTATTGGAAAAGGGATTCATTCACCCAAGCACTTCACATTGGGGCTGCCCTGCTATTTTTGTGAAGAAGAAGGACAAGTCCTTGCGCCTTGTCATTAATTATCGGCCTCTTAACAAAGTTACCATCAAGAACAAATACCCATTACCCCGTATAGATATCCTCTTCGACCAATTGGTTGGTGCTAAGGTCTTTTCAAAGATTGACCTCCGCTCGGGCTATCATCAAATCAAGATCAGAGCCGAAGACATTCCAAAGACCGCCTTCTCTACTAGATATGGATTGTTTGAGTATCTAGTAATGTCATTCGGATTGACGAATGCCCCTGCCCATTTCATGTACCTCATGAATTCGGTATTCATGCCCGAGTTGGACAAATTTGTGGTAGTATTCATTGATGACATCCTCATCTATTCTAAGTCCAAGGAAGAGCATGTTGAGCATCTTCGCATTGTTCTTCAACGCCTCCGAGATCACAAGCTGTATGCAAAATTCAGCAAGTGTGAATTTTGGTTGGACCGTGTGCCATTTCTTGGTCACATAGTCTCTATGGAAGGTATCTCGGTGGATCCTAGCAAGGTTCACGATATGTTAGATTGGAAGTCACCAAAGATGGTTCATCAAGTACGCAGTTTCCTCAGGCTAGCTAGATATTATTGTAGGTTTCTTCCAAATTTTTCACGGCTTACCAAACCCATCACGGAGCTGTTGAAAAAGGATAAGAAATTCAACTGGAACAACAGTTGTGAAGAAGCATTTCAAGCATTGAAGAAATTATTGACCACTGCCCCAGTACTGGCTCAACTAGACATCACCAAGCCGTTCGACGTGTATTGTGATGCATCTGGGACAGGACTTGGATGTGTGCTCATGCAGGAAGGTCGTGTCATTGCCTATGCATCTCAACAACTATGAAAGCATGAAGAGCACTATCCAACTCATGATTTGGAACTAGTTGCAGTCGTACTTGCACTAAAAATATGGAGGCATTATTTGCTCGGAAACTTAGTGCACGTCTACACGGATCATAAGAGCTTAAAATATATCTTTACCCAGACTGATCTGAACATGAGACAGCGTCGGTGGCTAGAGCTGATTAAGGATTATAACCTGGAGATTCATTATCATCCGGGCAAGGCCAATGTGGTCGCCGATGCGTTGAGCAGGAAGGTACACTGCCATCACCTAGTACTGGAATATCAGAACAACGGTAACCACATCACTGCTTCAGAACCCAGCCTTCACGTTTGGCCTGCCATAGTGATTAGCAACCTTAGTGTACATTCTACTATTCATGAAGAAATCATTGCTGCACAGAAAAATGACATTGGTATGAATCATATCCGTCAAAACATTAAGAAGGGTAAAGCAAAATGCATCACTCAAGACTCCGACGGTACCCTATGGTTCAATAACCGTTTGGTAGTACCAAAAGACTTTGAACTTAGACGGAAAATCTTGGATGAAGCACATCACTCCAAGTACTCCATTCATCCGGGTAGTAATAAAATGTACCAAGATCTGAAGAAGAATTTTTGGTGGACAAGAATGAAGCGAGAAGTGGCTCGATATGTTGCAGAATGTGATACTTGTCAGAGAGTCAAGGCTGACCATTTGAAACAAGCCAGATTGCTTCAACCATTGAGTATTCCCGCTTGGAAATGGAATGACATCAGCATGGACTTTATTGTTGGCCTACCCCTCACTTCGCGTAAGCATGATTTTATTTGGGTCATTGTGGACCGACTCACCAAATCTGCTCACTTCTTGCCGGTCAAAAATAGATACAGCATACGGCAATACACAAAGCTATACATTGCAAGAATTCTGTGTCGTCATGGAGTACCCAAGACCATCATCTCAGATCATGGTTCATAGTTTGTCGCTCGTTTCTGGGAATAGCTGCATGCATCTTTGGGTACAGGCCTAATTCGTAGTTCTGCTTACCATCCCGCCACCGATGGACAGACAGAGCGTGTCAACCAAATTTTAGAAGATATGCTTAGGGCATGTGTTTTAACACATGGTGGTAACTGGGATGACTATCTACCCTACGTTGAATTCTCGTAAAACAACAGTTACCAGGAGAGTGTGAAAATGTCACCATTTGAAGCACTCTATGGTCGCAGTTGTAGAACACCGTTAAACTGGTCTGAATCTGGAGAAAGAGTAACCTTTGACTGATCTTCTCAAGGATGCAGAAGAAAAAGTTTGTACCATTCAGGCAAATCTTAAAGCTGACAAGTGCCGTCAAGAGAAGTACGCAAACAGACGACGTAAACCATTGTATTTCAATAAAGGTAACTACGTCTATCTTCGAGTGTCACCTATGAAGGGTATCCAACGGTTTGGAGTCAAGGAAAAGTTAGCTTTCCATTATATTGGACCATTCCAAATTTTGGAACGATGTGGAAATGTAGCCTACAAGCTGGAGTTACCCGCTAATCTATCTGGAGTTCATAACACTTTCCATGTCTCTCAGTTAAAACGATGTCTCAAACCACCCATTGACAAAGTTTTGGAAGAGTATGACCAACTTCAACTAGACCTCACATACTCTGAACAACCGATAAAGATCCTCGATGAGAAAGAGCGCACAACCTGTAAAAGTCAAATTCTATAAAGTCCAATGGAGTAATCACTTGAGAATCTGAAGAATTCCTGAGTACGCATTACCCAAAATTTTCGTCGTCATATGCAGGCATGTTTTGACCACCGTACTTCCTCTAGTTTGCCTTGTTCATAATCTCGGGACGAGATTTCTTTAAGGAGGGAGGGCTGTGACACCCCACGTGTCTCACTTCTATCTAACAAGCATGAAGAGCACAAATCATGAATCATGTAGCATGAAATGATGAAGCCTCACTTCAATTATTTAAATTAATTCCAGGACTATGAAGCAAGTTAAAAATTTCAATACAACTTATGCCAACTAAATTCATAATCATATTAGTAATATTAAGATATAATTTTATGAATTTAAGGAGCATTTTACCAATTGTGGAAATACCCCAATTAATTAATTAAAACATAGAAACCTTTCACAATGGGGAATTAATTCTAGAATAATTAAAGAAATTCTGACCAAATGGGTCCCACCAGGGCACCAGAATTTTCACAAAGGACCTATGTGCAAAATACCAAATCAATTGGAGGTCCCTAGCTATTTTAATTGGAAATATCTTTGACCAAGGAACTAGTTGCAAAGAATCCAAATCTTGGAGGGCTGCAGTGCAAAATCTCTTTTCTTCCTCCTCTCACTCGCGCAGAGCTCCTCCCCGGCACCAGCTCCCCTCTGTCGATGCCAGCGCCTGCTCTTGCCTCGGGACCGCGCGCACTACAGTCCCGTTGACCCTCCTCTCTGCCCCGCGATGTCCTCTCAGCCACGAGCTCGGCCAACGGCTTCCTCTTCCCTCTTTTCTCTCTGCACGCCATCGACATGACCGGCCGGCGACTTCAATTCCGCCCCCTCTTCTCGCTCTCGGTCTTCAACCACCTCGCCTCCTCTGCACAACTTGAAAGCGCACCTAGAGCCTCGCCAACACTCCCCAATCGCCCTCTCTGCTCTCTGCTCTTTACATTTTTCTCTCCTCTTCCCCTCTGTCTGCCATTGCTAAACCGAGTACAAGCTCAAGCTTGAGTTCCCTGTTCCCTTGCCCTCCAAGTCGAGCTGAGAGCTCCAACGCACTCGCGTACTCCCCCTCTACCTTCCTCTGACCCTGCCTAGCCGAACTCGTGCACAAATAGAGTGAATTGAAGGAAAACTAGAAGTTACTTTCCCGGCAACGTCCTCTGTCGTTGGCCGGAATTCGCAGCACTCGGTGAGCCTTCTTGTCCCATTCCTTTTCAATCGCAAGCATAAAACCTCAACGTAACCCCGACTCTCTTCCCCTTTGATTTCGTGCGCCAGGACGTCGGCATTCCACTTTTCCCCGGCCACTGCCTCGGCTCCACCCAATCCGACGCCACCTCCATGATGAGCTCCTACATCCGGTCCTCCCCGACACCAACCACCATGATGCCGACGACCATCTCGTCCCCGTGAAGCTGTAGGAGCCAGCCCTGACGGATTTGATGCTCCGAGCCGTTCCCCCAACATCGCCGAACCTTCCTCTTCTGCCGCCTCTCGCTGATGACCACCTCCCGATGAGAACCCGACCCCGCGAACCCCTCCTCTCCTTTCACCGTGATGCGCGCTCCATTCTCCCGCAGCCGCAACGAGTTTTCCTCGCGCGTAGCCACCGCAGCGAGTCCTCCGGCTGCGCGCTACCCAGCTCCGACGAGCCTACTGGCAATCCCACTGGCAGCCTGCATGTCGCCTATGTGGCGCCCATGTGTCACCCACGTGGCTCCGACGTGGCACTCCTTTAACCAGAAAATACCCAGAAATTCCCAGAAAAGGCTTAAAACTTTGAAAACTCATAGTAAATCAATTTTAAACCCAATAAGGCCCAACTAAATTTTGTTGGAATCAACTTTCAGTGCTCTAATTTAGTAAAATGATAAATAGCTGCCTCTGTACATGTATTTTTATTGATTCCTTTAGTTGTCCAAACACCAAATAATTCACCAAAAATTCGAGGAATGGAATTAAATCCTAATTTTGGACATGCTTAGTAAACACATGAATATCTACCACCATAAATTTTGGTTTGGCAAAATATGAAGTATTTTAGTCCCTGGAAATTATTTAGTATGTTTGCTTAAAATCACTTATATATACCTTTGTCCACAGTAAATTACCCATGTCCAGAAACATATTTTCACTATACTAATTAATTTAATTGCGCATATCACTTATTTACCTTGCTTAATTGCATAAAGAATATATATACCTAAAATCTTAATTAACAACCCAGCTTCTCTGAAGCATATGGCTTCAAGAATATAATAATAATTTTAATTGACATTAAAACACTATATGCTTGCATGCATCATGTCATTACATTCAACGGTATTTCGCTAATGCTGTTAACATATAGGCAACGACATCCGGGAGTAAGAAGAGGATTTTCAGAAGAACTTTGACCCTCAAAAGCAGGAAGTTGTAGTTGCTAGCACTAACATTGACCCAGGCAAGCCCCGGTTTACATTCGCCTCTTTATAAATTTTGCTAGTTTATAATAATACTAGTGTCTATAATTAATATTGCATTAGGTCATAGGAGTTGATTGAAACCCACCCTGCATGATATCCAAATGACCTATGCTATTGTCTTAGAACTTGGTAGAATCGGTACTGTTATGCTATGCTTAGTAATTGCTAGTCTCGTTAAGGAGGTACTATTATTATTAAGGAATGCTTGACCATTGGAACGGGAATTATTAAAAGAAGTTTATTTTATGTTATGACCGGGCAGGAATAATGCATGTGTAGGTTGGCAGCAACACATGGGCGTTGACTGTGGTAGCACTGCCTTGTCGAACCTAGGACCCGTCCGTGGTCGGCCCCTTGATCAAGTATTGAACAGTCTAGCTTATAGGCACTAGTAAATCGATGTAGCATTAAAGGTCACTTGCATTAAGGACGGTTAAGGTGCGTTGGTCATTGACCCTCCTGCTGCTGGAGTGGGCGGTTCAGACCATGAAGTACTATTGGTAGACCGGCATGCCCACTCGACATCACCACACCCGGGCTAAGGTGTAGATGCTTTTCTTACGAAAGGTTATCATATACGACCTTAATTGGTGCGTATGTGTCGTACATCTCAGATTTTCCCAGCTGATGTAAATCGATTGCAATTGATGTCCCTCGCAGTAATGAGTACCACTTGGTCACCGCGCCAATCGCGTAGTTGCACCTAATATTATGGAACGGATCATGTTGCTTATTAATATTGACGATCATTATTATTGTTATTATTCTTATGTCGTATTAATTTTATATATTATTTTATTATCCTTGTTGCAACTAAAGTTATATTTCAGTTTAACCCATTTAAATTGACAATTAAAACTTGATAGAACTAATAGGGTTGCTTAGTACGAGTCCTTTTAAACAAGCCACCTATTGGAGCTTTTGCATGTTTAGGTGTTCGACGGATAAGTCTTGCTGAGTAATTAGTACTCAGGCTTTGTGTCACTATGTTTTTCAGGTAATGAAGAAATAGAATTGCCTGTAGATGTGATGCCCTGAGACATGCAAGTTCTTGAGAGTTGGACTGCCCACTAGGAGTCCGACTCACCGCCGCAGTGATATTGCTTGTTGCTAGAATGATGATCCTTCAGACATGGATCACCACCAGGCTGTACCACAAAGAACTAATAGAGCTACAATACGAGGTCAGGATGGGCCGGAAAATAAATGGGCCGCACATCCCGTAATTATTTCTACAATACTAACAATATAGTAAAGCACAGTTAGCCGGCCAAATGACTTGCTATGTCACTGGAATCTGAGCCAGAAGAAAGAGAAAGACAGAGAAAATAAGCTAGATGTCTCACTAGTTGCTCCCTTAAAACGACATAACCGTCGCTTCCAGCTTATTGCATGCGGTTGAGCCAGCACATTCATCCTCTCCCGGTCGCTATCATAATATGCAAACATTAATTCTTGTAGCCTGCCTCTCCGTCAGTCGAGTTTATGTGATGGCTTTTTAAAGGCTGAAAGTGACATGCCCTCGCATTTCTTCGATAGCCAGACGAAACCATTAGCCATGCTCTAACTGTACTAGTAAACCAACGTTGTTACATAATCTCAAGGTGGGCTAGGCCCCACTTGTCCACTGAGCTGGCTCCACCACCTCACATATATTAAATAATAGTTATTAGTCTTAATTACATATACTCAGATATGAGTAGTGTAGAGACCTCTTGTCCTCTATCCTCCTAGAACTTATTTATTTTATTAAATTACTATTTATATATTCGAACAAACTAACACAATAGATATTTATAACACTCACAAAGAAATTAGTGAATACTAAATTATGATATACCAAACCCACACCTTTCATGAGATGACCAACATTGAACCTTTCCTCATAAACACACACCAATACTAAATTTCATAGTAGATATTGTTTTTCAAAAAGAGATGATAAATAATGTATCTTTTCTTCATTTTCTAAGTTTAAGACTCAATTGGATTTTGACCCTAATTGATCTACATATATGAATATATTTCAAATAAACAATATAACTTTGACAAGTTTTGGGACATTCAACTTAAGGGCAATGAACAATGGGAGATCCATGGATGGTCCTATAACTTGTAATTGAAATCATATCCATTGGTATGCAATATTTTACTCAAAAAAGTTTGAATTTTTTAAGCACACATTGATAAGGTGGGAACACTACATGAGTGACTACTTTAACCCTAAAATCTTACTCCCTCCGCGTCGGTAATATATCAACCCATTGCACTTTGTGTTAAAATCTAAGCATTTATCAGCCAACCTAGCACATGTCAAAATCTTTTGCCGGGTCCAGTTGACTACGACAACTCAACACGCGAGGAAACAACCTTTAGTAGAGATAGCAGTGTCTTTTGACTCTTCTCTTATTTTTGTCTTGGGATTTCAGAAATCCGGATGGAGGGAGTATTACATCAACTCCTTATTAAGTGATGATATATTTTCTCCTAGTAAATCAAATTTGAGTTATTTGACTTGTTGCAATTGTTGCAATTAAATTTACATAAATAATTCTTCTACATACAAGGGTCTTATGTGTCAAAATTGGATTATCTTTTAAAATATATATACACATAAATTTATTTTAAAAAAGACATAAAAATTATATATTTTTAGACACTTTTAGATGACGAACACAGCTATACACCTATATAAATTTATTAGATGAAGAACCAACGCATATTGAATAACATTTATTAGTTTTAATTAATATTTAATATATATAAATTTTTTATTATAATAGAATATTAATTTATTCTATAAAATTATAACTTATATATCTTTAAAGAGACTGATAAATATCTATAACAAATATAAAAATAACACAATATATATTATAAAAATATTATATACCGATTTTGTCCCTACACCTCTCACGAGGTGCAGGTCCTCACTGAAGCTTTTTTTCTCGAAACACGTACTAATTCTCGTTTGGACCTATATGTTAGTGACTGTTGGAGAGCACGAGCAGGTGCATGCTCTCTTAGGGCCACTTTGATAGGACTTCTCTATAAAATGGATTTTTAATAAACAAATTCTCTATAAAATGGATTCTATAAAAAAAATTCTAAAAAAAATTATTTGGTAAAATAAATTCTCAAACGGATTCTCTTATATATATTCTATAAAAATAGGTAGAGAAGTCATGAGAAACTATGTTTTTTGTGCTTTTGAATTCTAGTACAAATTTGAGAAGTACTTCTAGAGAAGAGGAGTAGAATCTATTTTTGTTGAGGACCCTTTTCATAGGACTTCTTTACAAAATAGATTCTCTAAAAAATAAATTCTCTATAAAATAGATTCTATGAAAAAACAGATTCTACAAAAAAATCATTTGGTAAAACGGATTCTCTTGTGTATATTCTACAGAAATGAATAGAGAAGCCATAAGAAGCTATGTTTTTGGTGCTTTTGTATTCTAGTATAAATTTGAGAAGTGTTTCTAGAAAAAAGGAGCAAAATCTATTTTTATTAAAACCCTTTGACAAACAGCTCCTTGACCGGATTCTGCTCCTCTTACGAAGAAGCTAGCCAAAGGGTTTCAACAAAAATAGATTATATTCCTCTTCTCTAGAAGCATTTCTCAAATTTATACTAAAATTTAAAACCACAGAAAACATAGCTTCTTATAGTTTCTCTACCCATTTTTGTGGAATATACACAAGAGAATCCGTTTGAGAATCCGCTTTACTAAATAATTTTTTTTAAATCTATTTTTTATAGAATCTATTTTTATAGAAAATCTATTTTTTTTAAAATTCATTTTGTAAAGAAGTCTTATCAAAGGAGCCATTAGAATCCCAAAGAGAGAATCCAGTCAAGAAGCTGTTTTAGAACCCCACCCAAACACACACTTGTGTTCCCGGCATTCTCTTCCGAAAATTAATTCGGCACTCAGTTCGTGCCCCGGAAAAGAGGCGCTCCATTTCGGAGATTTCGCACTTCTCCCTCCATCTCATTGTCACCTCCACCAACGTCACCTCAGCAGTTGGTAATTCCACCGCTCTTTTCCCCAACTTCCCCTTGCCTTCTCCGCCACGATTTCGTAGGGTTGGGGAATTCCTAGGAGAAGGCGGGAGGTTTTTGTTTGGTTGGTTTGGTTTTCGCCAATGGAGATGGAGATGGATTCGTCGCCGTCATCATCGGCGCCGTCTTCTCCGGCGGGCTCTTCGGACTCCATCGACCTCAATTTCTTGCCCTTCCTCAAGAGGGAGCCCAAATCCGAGCCGCCGTCACCGGAGCGCGGGCCCCTGCTGCCGCCGCCGCCAGCGGCAGCCCCGCCCGTGTCCCCGCCGGCGCATCAGCAGCATGTGCCTGTTACCGGCACCTCTGCCTCCAAGGCGCCCCCTACACCGCCGACGCCTGACCTATCGTCCGCGTCGATGATGACGCCGCCGCTGCAGTCGCTGCCGCCGAACCCCGATGAAGACTCGGTGCTCCGGGAGTACATCCGCCTCGCGAGCATCTTCCACCAGCTGGCGGGGGCCGGGGCTATCGTGCCGGCGCCGGCGCCAGAGGCCACCGCGCTCGCGGTGGTGCAGCCCGCGTCCGGGTCCGCTGTGAAGAAGCGCAAGCCGCGCTCGTCGGAGCTCGTGCGCGTCTCGTCGCTCGGCGTGCGGGACCAGATCTACTTCCGCGACCTCGTGCGCCGGGCGCGCATCACCTTCGAATGCCTCCGCGGCCTGCTGCTCCGGGATGACGACCGCGCCGAGACTCTCGGCATCACGGGCGTCGTCAACGGGGACCGGCGCCGCGTCCGCGCCGACCTGCGCGCTGCGGCACTCATGGCCGACCACGACCTCTGGCTCAACCGCGACCGCCGCATTGTTGGGCCAATACCAGGGATCTCGGTTGGGGACGCCTTCTTCTTCCGCATGGAGCTCTGTGTGCTCGGTGTCCATGGCCAGGTGCAGGCAGGAATCGACTATGTCTCCGCAGGGCAGTCTGCCTCGGGTGAGCCTATAGCCACATCCATAATTGTGTCTGGTGGGTATGAGGATGATGAGGACCGTGGTGACATTCTTGTGTACACCGGCCATGGCGGTCGTGACCCTAACCTCCACAAGCATTGTATCGATCAGAAGCTCCAGGGCGGTAACCTTGCCCTTGAGCGCAGCATGGCTTATGGTATCGAGATCCGTGTAATCCGTGCTGTCAAGTCAAGATGCAGCCCTGTCGGCAAAGTCTATTTCTATGATGGCCTCTACAAGGTTGTTGATTATTGGCTCGACCGTGGTAAAGCGGGATTTGGTGTTTATAAGTACAAGATGATGCGCATTGAAGGGCAAGAACCCATGGGTACAGTGAATTATCAATTGGCTGAACAGCTCAAGGTGGATGTATTTTCTGTTCGACCAACAGGGTATTTGAGCTTTGATATTTCAATGGGCCGAGAGATCATGCCAGTTGCATTGTATAACGATGTTGATGATGAACGAGACCCTACCCTATTTGAGTACCTGGCACGGCCAATATTCCCAACTTCTGCTGTACAAGGGAAGTTTGCTGAGGGTGGTGGTGGGTGTGACTGCGCTGGGAATTGTTCGATTGGATGCAATTGTGCAGGGCGGAATGGAGGTGAGTTTGGTTATGATAAGACCGGAGCCTTGCTACGAGGCAAACCGCTGGTATATGAGTGTGGGCCGTACTGCAGCTGCCCACCTAGTTGCCCCAACAGGGTTAGTCAGAAAGGGCTTCAGCATAGGCTCGAGGTGTTCCGATCAAGGGAGACTGGGTGGGGAGTTCGGTCCTTGGATCTCATTAAGGCTGGCACGTTCATTTGTGAGTTCAGCGGGATTGTTCTTACTCCTCAGCAGTCAAAGATTGTTGCAGAAAATGGTGATTGCCTTGTGCGTCCAAATAGGTTTCCTCCAAGGTGGCTGGATTGGGGTTATATATCAGATGTCTACCCTGAGTATGTCGCGCCTGACCAGCCTGCTCATCCTGAGTTGAATTTTGCAATTGATGTGTCAAGGGCAAGGAATGTGGCTTGTTACTTCAGCCACAGTTGCAGTCCAAATGTGTTTGTGCAGTTTGTGCTGTTTGATCATTACAATGCTGCATACCCGCACCTCATGATTTTTGCCATGGAGAATATTCCACCGTTGAGGGAGCTCAGCATTGACTATGGAATGATTGATGAATGGGTGGAAAAGTTAACCATGTAGCAGCATCTATTTAGAAAGAAATGCTCACTTTCTTTTCACTTTTCTTTCAACGTTTTCATAATGTTTCATCTGGGGATCATCAAGGCAACTGCTGACCGAACTTTTTGTTGCTGGTAATTCTCCTAATTTTTCATGTTGTTGGTTATTTGTACTTTGTAGGCTTGTTTAGTGGAACTAAGTACACTGACGTCTCCTTAATAACATTCATTGTTTATGGGGCTGAGCTCCATGTGTACTGCTAAGTTTTGCATCGTGCTTATCTAAATGCAAATTAGTGTATGAGTTTGAAAGATAATGATTTTGTTGCATAGATATTTTGGTAGTCAGTTTCCTGTACCGTAATGATATCTAGTTCTTTTCTTCCCTCTTATTTGCAAATTGTCATGATCTTGAATGTTCCATATAGATGAACAAACTTAAAGATAACTACACCTGTCCTGATGCTAAACTGACTTTGGTTTCATCAAACACGCTTACATGCATGATCCCTAAGATTGATGAGGGTCAGCAAATAGTTGAGTTGTAGATTCATGCTCTAGAATTTACGTAGCTGACTTGCATGTCTTTATTTCCAAGCATGACTTGCATTCTGAGCAAATTGTCAGGCACTTAATAGAAATCAATTATATGATGTATGGATCCATTTATAGGATAACATCAGGATGTATTAATTATACTCCCACTTAGATAGTAGAGTTTTCATGGAACATGCATTCTATTGAACATCCAGAAGCAGGCTTCATGGTTTAGATTAAAAAAAATATCGCTTAGAAATACTATAGTTTTTTAGATTGTTGATGTAGATAAATGAACAAAATGTTGTATGAACTTTAAAGGAAGGTACTGAGTCTATCACATTAAAGATTAATAAGATTGCTTTTCACAGAAAAGAACTTTGTAGCGATTAATACTGGCAAACAAAATGCGGCACTACCTTTGACATGGCTCTTCAGATGGTCATTGCCTTGCCACCAACATCATTGCTCATGGCCAAGCTGTCTCTAAAGGTGGGCAATAGTTGTTTTTTTTTTTTTTGACAGGGGTGGGCAATAGTTTTATGCCGTTGGCTAGCCGTAACCTGCTTATATGCGTATAAGAACTTTGATACCAGTAGACATTGAAGTCATACTATGACTTCACACAGTAAGTGATTGCTTGATAGACATAATCTTTGTTTTCTATGGTTAGGGATAGCAGCCAAAGAAACCAGGTTGGCAAATGTTTCAATTATTTTTGTAAGAAAGTTATTGGGATGACCGAAGTCAGAACTATTACTATTACTGGTTCAGTTAGCGAACTAAGATCTCAGAACATACTATGCAGGCATATTTCAGATCCTACCAATCAAAACCCAAAAGTATTTATTCCTCCACTCGCTATCATTGATCATTAAGGTGCTTTTGGATAGACTTTGGGTTCGGGATGGAGATATCAGATGGGTTATATAAAGAGGTAAGTTTGGGATGAGGGTGATAATCTAATCCTTTTCCCATGCAAGTGGAAGTTGGTGTCATGACATCTGATAGCTTGCATTAGGAGTGTACGTTAACACACAAACAGACTGAATTTTCGAGCTACAAGCAGCTTCAGCCTGCATGCATCAGACAACATTGACTGGGCGAGCGACAAACTTCTGCACTGCATCATCTGGTGATGGGTGGCGATGTTTCTAGCACAGATCTATGAGGGATGAATGGTGCTATTGGCAGCGACACGACTGGATTGCACGGAAGCTGATGTCAAGCGTCGCCTTGGTAAGCTGCATTGCAAGGTCTGTTGTAGGGGTAGTCACTGTCTGACTCCTGTAACCTGGTTGAAAGTCGCCCTTCTCGCTGGATTAAGATCGGTGGGAAATGAAGCCCTCATTTTCCATTCCCAATCTGTCCTCATGTCCAAATCCCTCCACCCAAACTTGGGTTCAAGCCTATCCCACCTTCCATTTCCCTAACTTGACAGGTGTTTCCATAAATCCAAATGCCTCTTAGTTGTTCAGTGTGTGTACTATTGTAAACCAGTACGTTTTGAAAGAACCACAATTTACTTGTATGTGAATTTCATCCTACAAATTGACTTGACTATTATTTGCTGTTCCAAAGTACATGTCATTCTGGGTATGCACATTGTCATTCTGACTATTACCTCTGTTTCAAAATGCATATCCGGAATGACAAGTATTTTGGAATGGAGGTAGTGGTAAACTGAGGAATGGTCAGGGGCTGTTAGATGCAAACTTGCCATGGAGGCTGAAAATGTGGCCACCTGTTTACTGTTTAACCTCACAAGCTTACCAAAGAAAATCTTATTGTTGTTCACATAGCTGCACACCAATTATTTTGTGTGTTCACATGACCTGTACACAAATCTGGGCTAGTAATCAAAACTCCCAGGCCTGGTTTTTATTGCACTTTTTTAAAGAGTGTTGGAACTATATTGTTAAACAGATAGCTAAAAATCAAAACTTTCATTCATGTTTCTGATATGGAAGAAAATATCAGTGCATCTGAGTGGTTATTCTATTGTTTATTGTGCAAATGTAATTTATTGTATAATTAAATACCTGTTGTCGACTTGCTTTTGTCCAGAAAATGTTTTGTTCATGTGCACAACTTTTCTGTATAGTAGTGTTCTTTACTTTTATTTCGTACTTGTATACCATGTCTGCATGTGACTACTTTATTTTTCATTTGTTTTGTCATTGGGTGGTACAGTGGTCATACATGCTATTTCTGTTCTTTGTAGCGGTCACACAACTTTGATTTGAGTGTATACTTCAGCATATATGTTGTCAACTCATGTTTGTTCAAACAAAGAATCTTGATCCTAGATTCCAGTAAATATTTCCACTGCTGTTTGTGTTTGATATTCCGTGCTAATTTACACTCTTTATAATGGAATCATGTGTGTCATGTGATGTGTGTTGCCTCTCTCATGATTTGGTGTATGTTTTACCCTTTTCTTATAATTATTAGCTAACTGTTTCTTTGCATAACAATATTAGTTTTGGAACTAAAGATTATGACATCCTTCTTGTTTCAGTTCAATGTGGTGGTTTCCATTTGGGACAGTGTTCCAGTGCCAATGAAAGGCTCTCATAAGGAGGTCCAAGTTACTAATTGTCAGTGCATGGACATCAGTCACTGATTGTATATTTTGCGTGCAAACTACAGTAGCTGTGGCTCATTTCTAAGTGGTGTTCACCTTCCAGACACAACGTTTTGATTGTCTCGGAAGCTTATTTTGCATATCTAGCTCTGAGTTGCAGTCTTAACCGTTGTTTTTATTCTATTGCCACCGAACTTCTTATGTACATATATATGTAAATTATCAACTGAATATGCTCGTTTCTGTCGGCAAATGCTGGTATCATAATTGTTCTAGCCTTTAATTATTGCAATGTCCGGAATGTTGTGCAGATTCATTTGTAGGGATCTTGGGCATTTTTATTGTGAAGAATGCCGCGTTGCCTGTTGTGTCTTGCTTTATAATATTGAGCATCTTCGTCTGCCGTTCATTCTGTGATAAATCAAAGATAAATCAAACAGTGACAGCTTTAGGCTTTGTTTGGGTACTTGGGTGGAAAACCATGAGAATTTCTGCCTCCCAATGCCACCCCCTTACCACTCCTGATAGAAATCCTGACTTATGACTATTCCTGACGTGTGTTTGGGAGATGTGAGGATAAAAATCCTAGGCAAAAAATAAATATTCATAACTTAGAATAGATCATAGGATACAAAAACAATACTGAAATTGATAAAAAAAATGTGTCCTGGCAATATTTTTCACTAAATACATACATGTATCCCAACATGTCCAACAGTATAGTGGCCACATAAGGTTTTGTTTGGGTGTTTGGGGTGGAAAACCATGGGGTTTTCAGGCCGAAGGAGGATTTCTGCATCTCCATGCCACCCCTTTCCCACTCCAGATAGAAATCCTGACTTATGACTATTCTTGACGTGCGTTTGGGAGACATGGGATAAAAATCCAAGGCAAAAAATAAATATTCATATTACTCAGAATAAATTATAGAATATATATTATTTAAATGAACATAATTTTGACATATTAACTTCATTTAAAGGCATATTAACCACAAAAGAACATAATTTTGACATGAACGAATGTATCATGGTTTCTTCATAAGAACATCCACTTAGGTAGGTAAAAGTCTAGAATACTTGCTCATGCAAGGTAGATACTTCTATTGTTGTCTGTGAAACAAAAGTGTAGTTTCAGAATTATTATTACAATATATAAAGCATAAAAATGCAACACTTAACTACTAATGGCAGATATTGAAGCGACTCCAAGGAGCAAGCAGCCAATGGCAGATATTCAAGATTGCTATAATTCTAACCCTCCCCAACCATCATATTGAACGCGGGAAATGTTAAGCAACATCTAAACTAATCAGTACAGAGGACATTAGGGAATGTTTGTTGAGCAAACGGAATAGATATTGTTAAGTTGTTAAGCATTATCTAAGCTGATAGTAATCAGTACATAATCATTGATACAAAGCCTTGTAATTCTTCCATGGACTGCAGCATCAGAGAGCCACTTCTAGAAACCATACCTTTGGCACAACCTCCTTGAATTTCAAAATCCCTTGTCAAATCTGTTTGGCCCCTACGCAACTGCATACGCAAGAGTCAGAACAATGTCAAAAATTGCAGCCTGCAGGATTAGCTAGAGACTGAAGTTGGGTAGCAAATTTATTCAGCAAAAATCCTCACTAATTATGCCTGTCCCTAAGCCCTCAGTTAACTACTGCAAAGCACCAATAAACAAATCAAATCAATAGTAATAAACACTGCAAATTTCTTTCATTTGTAGCCAAGACTTTGAGCAGCTTCAACTCTTAAGCACTCAGCAGTCTGTCTTATAGGGTGGAAGTCATTTTGGAAACTGCGACGATTTAAAGAAACAACCCGGGCAACCTGACCTGGTAACATTATTCTACCATGCCCCTGCAAGTGGACGCTAGCCTAACAATATCATCATTAGGATTTAGGAGGTGAGCAACTCTGCATATCCTCTAACTTCCAGGCTTCGTATCAGACATTCAGACATCAGTATCATTCACCTCCAGGTCAAGAAGACAACAAATACTTAGCAACTGTGTTTAATACTAAGTTCATTAACATTATGAGAGATCGAGAATGCAGTGCAACATGACTTTAAGCTGATAAAAAGCAATATTGTGAAAAATTGCTCGAGGAACTAATTTTTATTTTTAATCTACAATAGAGCACAGAAAAAACATTTTTACTGCAAGACACCGAACTAAACGAGATTTTTTTTTAATAAGGTTTGACTAATCTAAGACAAGGCATTTAACTATGATTTAACTTAAATGCAAAGAATAAAACTGATTCCTGTCATTTAACAAATACTACAGCAATGGATATATTTTTTTACTGGCACAGTACATAGCACATTTAGAGCTGCAAATATTTTCTAGTGAATATCTGAAAAAGCTGGACATATGTATCACTACAAGAAATTTAACCTTCTGTGACCGTTTCAGTTTTGTTATAAAAGAAGATAAATATATCGCTTTACTGTATTTTATGACATTCACGCGACGAAAATCTATTCATCGCCTATTACATGTAATATTATACCTTCAGCGATGTTTCTATTCTTTTTCGTCGTAAATATTCTGTGACTATCATAATAAAACGTCGTAAAACACAACCATGATAATTTGACGTGACGCCAATGTGACGCTGATGTGGCATGGTCCATTGCCAGACCGTCTCATATTCTGGCCAAAATCTAACTAGATCCATTCTATGATGTGAGCCAGGCCCATCCCAGACAAGCCAGACCATTATATGTTGTGGCCCAAAGTACATCATAGCATACTTCATATGAAAGACCATGCCATCTTCTATTGTGGGTCAGACCTAGTTTATTTTTTAACATAATTTATATGGATCATATAGCACAATGGGCCTAGTCTATATATTTTTTTCATTCTGATTAACATTCCAGCCCATAATCAAATTAAGCACAAACCAAATAGGAAAGCAATATCAGAATTCTAGCAATCATATTATCCATTAATACCAGAAATACAACAATCGCATTATCCAGATCATACATATAAGAAGATACAACAATTAAAATCCAGCTACAACTCTCAAAAGTCAGAATGGAACTGTAACTGCTACAACTCTCAAAAGTCAGAATGGAACCGTAACTACTTACTAGCATGCCAAAATCCAGTCACTTAGCAAGTCAAAACTCAACCATACCAACTAGCACTATCAAGTCTCACAAATTCCAGCAAACTAGCAAAATATGTTTAGTTTTCAACACAAATTTGTTCTTCCACTATAATATTTTTTTCAATTTTTTTAGTGATGTGTATTAGAAATTGAACATATGTCATATATTATATGAAATTTAGAGTTAAACTTAGAATAAATTATACTCCTATAGACATATTTACTTGAAAATACTTGAACAAAAAATCTACGTGTGCAAACTTATAAGGTGTAGACACATACAAAGTTTCATTGATAAACTAAAATTTATTAGAGATTTACAAAAGGTGAAGGAAATGTTGAAAAATGACCACTAATGAATGGTTGTATAAGCACACTACTAGTCACCACTAACTTTTTAAAATTGTGTCCAAGTGACATATAATATTATTATTAGATTATATAAAAAAGAATTAACTCATTTGAGTTTCATATGAGAAATATATGTATGTTTTAATATTTAATTATGAATAAAAATAAAAAGCAAGCAGAGAAGCAAGACCTCGAAAATAACATTACCCTATGATCTACGCTGACATGTGGGATCTGCTTGTCGGTGGCTCAATTACACCCCTTGGTAGTTGGATTTAATAAAGTTGAATTTTTAAATTTCTCACAAATGAACAAGTGCCGTGGTGGATAGTCACTTGTTTCGCTGTCTCAAGATATGGAGTTTGATCCATCTGATGGTTATTTTTCTTTTGTTTTGTTTTTCTATTTCCACAATCCACAACGAGGTCAAGGTGGGCTAGCCCAAAAGCTGCTTATGCTTCAACAGGCCCATCAGCTGCATGAGCAGTCCATCTCGTGATACAACCCATAGATGTCCAAACAGAGCAGCCCGTTCTAATGCCTACAAGAAACAGCCCATGAATGAGTAGGACCATCATTTCCCCCCTTTTTTTTCTTCCAGCTCTTTTGATTACTTATTAATTGTTAATGATGTCCATACATGCACGGTCTCATGTTCAAATCCTTGTGGTGTTGGGTTCCAACCCCTTAGCACGTCAAGGCTATGAAAGTGTATCTAGGCCCCCGTGTGGGTTTTGGTTGATTAATGATGAACAATTAAAGGACTAATTACATCTTCTAAGTGTATGAGCAGGGCGAATACTTCATGTATCAAAGATGACCCCTCAAAATGAAAAGGAAAAAGAAAGAAGGCAACCAGCGACTCTTAATTTTAATTCTCACTTTTTGAGTCATAGGTGTGTTGTACTATCAAGAGGGATACAAGAAAGAAAGTGGATAAATTAACCAAGTGCTACTAACTTTTAACATCATATTGTATTTCCACACCGATATTTCTTTCTCCCCTCTCTAGAACCCGGACTAGGCCGGATTAGGCCGGACTAGGCCGGCTGGGGCCGAAACAGAACCAGTTTGGTTCTGGAATCGCTCAGGCCGGACTAAGACGCCAAAATCCGGACTAAGCCGGGAACCAGGGGAGGCCGGACTAAGACGGCAACAGCCGGACTAAGACGGGACAGGGCCCTTCCAGAAACCTTTTCCTCGAGAAGCTGGCTGATCCGGACTAGGCCAGGGTTTTCCGAACTAGTCCGGGTCACTAACACTTAGCCACTTTTAGGGGTCGGCTAAGCCTCCGTGTAACTTTTTGAACTCCAGGGCCGGACTCCGGCCCCCGAAACCGGACTAAGCCGGGTCCCTGACACCCCAACGCCTCTTTTACTTCCCCCGACTATAAATACAACCCTTCATCCCCAAAGCACGGGTGTCCACTCCATTGAGCTGAAAAATAGATCTGAGCACTCAAGAGCTTCTCCAACTCTCCCCCAAGCTTGCTACTCCGATTCTTGAGGGATTGAGAGGAGATTTGTGAGGATTTGAGTGAGCCACCTCATATTGCATTGAAGCACTTTTGTTTCTCTTCACCATTGGTATTGCTTGTGTTTGTTACTCTTGGGGATTCATCCCCTAGATGGTTAGGCGTCACCCGGGGCTCCCAAGCTTGTGGTTGAAGACCTGGGAAGTTTGTATTGCCCTCCTTGCAAAGGATTGATAGTGGAAAACCGAGCTTGACCTTTGTGGTTGCTTGAAAGAGGTTCTAGGGTTGAGAGCAACCCGGTCCTTTGTGGACTCCTCAACGGAGACGTAGGTTCCTTTGTGGGACTGAACTTCGGTGAACAATTACTTGTGTCTTGTGTGCTTGTTGTTGTTCTTGTTGTTCATATCCCTATTTATGCTATATTGTTGTCTCTCTCCAATACAAAAGTGAAACACAAGGAGCATTAAAGAAATTCTTGAGAAGGGCTCAAAATGAATTTGAGTTGACAGTCAAGAGGATAAGAAGTGATAACGGGATGGAGTTCAAGAACACTCAAGTGGAGGAGTTTCTTGAAGAAGAAGGCATCAAGCATGAATTTTCGGCACCCTATACTCTACAATCAAATGGGGTGGCCGAAAGAAAGAACCGCACACTTATTGAGATGGCAAGAACAATGCTTGACGAATACAAGACCTCGAACCGCTTTTGGGCCGAAGCCATCAACACGACCGTTCATGCCACCAACCGACTCTATCTTCATCGAATCTTGAAGAAAACATCTTATGAGCTTCTCACCGGTAACAAACCCAATGTATCTTATTTTCGTGTCTTTGGGAGCAAATGCTTTGCACTTAACAAAAGGGAAAGGCCATCAAAGTTTGCCCCTAAAGCTTATGAATGCATCTTTCTTGGTTATGACCCAAATTCGCGCGCTTACGGTGTTTTCAACAAGGACTCTGGTTGTGTTGTGATCACAAGTGACGTGCAATTTGATGAAACTAATGGCTCTCAAGTAGAGCAAGTTGATCTTGATGTGCTAGATGATGATGAGGCTCCATGTGATGCATTGAGAAGAATGGCCATAGGTGATGTTCGACCACGTGATCCAAGTGATGAGCAAGTTGATCCATCTTTAAATGAAGCTTCTCCACCCACACAAGATGATGATCAAGATCATGACGATAGCAATGATCAAGGGGGAGTAGATGAAGAAGATGGAGATGATACAAGACCACAAGTCGCACATCCAAGAGTACATCAAAGTGTGCAACGAGATCACCCCGTAGACAACATTCTTGGTGACATTGAAAAAGGGGTAACAACTAGATCACGCATTGCTACATTTTGTGAACATTACTCCTTTGTGTCTTCTTTTGAGCCATTTAAGGTAGAATATGCACTACTTGATCCGGATTGGGTATTGGCTATGCAAGAGGAGTTGAACAATTTTGAAAGAAATGAAGTATGGACCTTGGTAGAAAGACCAAAGCAAAACATTGTGGGCACCAAGTGGGTGTTTCACAATAAACAAGATGAACATGGTGTGGTGACAAGGAACAAGGCGAGGCTAGTGGCAAAAGATTATTCGCAAGTTGAAGGTTTGGATTTCGATGAAACTTTTGCTCCCGTAGCTAGGCTTGAATCAATTCGAATATTACTTGCCTATGCTACTCACCATGATTTCAAGCTATATCAAATGGATGTGAAAAGTGCCTTCCTCAACAGGACAATCAAGGAGGAAGTGTATATAGAGCAACCACTCGGCTTTGAAGATGAAAAATATCCTAACCATGTATTTAAACTCAAAAAGGCGCTCTATGGGCTTAAGCAAGCTCCTAGAGCATGGTATGAATGCCTTAGATATTTTCTCATTAATCATGGTTTTAAAATTGGCAAAGTCGACTCCACACTCTTCACAAGAAAAGTTGATGATGATATATTCGTGTGCCAAATTTATGTCGATGACATAATCTTTGGTTCTACTAACAAAGCTTTTTGTGACCAAAAGGTTTGAGATGTCTATGATGGGTGAATTATCATTCTTCCTCGGTTTTCAAGTGAAGCAACTCAAGGAAGGGACGTTCATAAGTCAAACAAAGTATACTCAAGATATTCTTAAAAAGTTTGACATGAAGAACGCCAAGCCCATCAAGACGCCCATGGCCACAAATGGGCACCTCGACCTTGACATGGGAGGTAAAGCGGTGGACCAAAAGGTATATCGCTCCATGATTGGATCTTTGCTTTACCTTTGTGCATCTAGGCCCGATATCATGCTTAGTGTGTGTATGTGTGCAAGGTTTCAAGCTGCTCCTAAAGAATATCATTTAAGGGCTGTTAAAAGAATTATGCGATATTTGGTTCATATTCCCAACCTAGGGCTTTGGTATCCAAAGGGCTCCGCATTTAAGTTTATTGGTTATTCCGATGCTGATTATGCGGGGTGTAAGGTTGATAGGAAGAGCACGTCCGGGACATGCCAATTCTTGGGTAGGTCACTTGTATCATGGTCATCCAAGAAACAAAACTCCATTGCTCTTTCCACAGCTGAAGCGGAGTATGTTGCAGCCGGTAGTTGTTGTGCACAACTTCTATGGATGCGACAAACTCTAAAGGACTTTGGTTACACTATGAACAAAGTTCTCCTCCTATGTGACAATGAGAGTGCCATAAAAATAGTCAATAACCCCATTGATCACAACCGCACAAAGCACATAGGTATTAGACATCATTTCTTGAGAGATCATACCATCAAAGGGGATATCTTGATTAGTCATGTGCGCACCGATAAACAATTGGCTGATATATTCACCAAGCCACTAGATGAGAAAAGATTTTGTGAGCTTAGGAATGAGCTAAATATCATTGATTCTAGGAATGTGGCTTGAAAGGTTGCACATCTCTTGTGGCATAGGATAGATGTTTGCAAAAGAAAATGATTGAAAAATATTGATTGTTTCTCCTTTTGAAGAAAAAATTTGGAGTTGATCTTTGGATCTTGTTGATTTGGATGTGACCATTGTTGGATTGGTTGTTTGTGGCTGGTCTCATTCAATGAAACACTCTTTGAAAATCTTGTCCAAAATGATCAACAAGATCTCCTATCCAAAGGATAAATTCTGCACATTTTTTTGTGCTCTCTGTTCTGCCAGTAGCCGGACTAAGACGGCCCTATCAGCGTCTTAGTCCGGGTCTGTTTATTCCTGCGGGCTTTAGTCAGAAGCCGGACTAGGACGCCAAACCTAGCGTCTTAGTCTGGCATCGGGTTTTCACTTTTAACCGTTGGGGGTCTTACCCCTTCGGTCAAACCTTATCCACTCCCTATCCAACCCGCCCTCTCTCTCCCCAACGGCGACCACGGCGACCAAGGGACCTTCTCCGGCGATCTCTCCTTCCCACCCTTGAAGGGACCAAGTTTTTGGGGGAAAATCTCCTAGGGGCGCGGTCAAGTTCGGAACCCCATCGATTTGGAGCTCTCCTTTCCTCCTCTCAAGGTACCTAGGGTTTCCACCTTTGTTGTCCTTCAATCCTTAGATGCCCTAGGATTTCTTTGCAATGTAGGTGGTGTAGATGTGTCCTATGATGTCATTCATGTACTTTGCCTCATTGTATGACTAGGATCCATTGTTTGGTTGGATTTTTGACATGGCTAGGTTTCGGGTCTGTTACGACCCGGACTAGGACGACTTCCACCGTCTAAGTCCGGGTGTTACCAGTTCAAATCCTCTTCATTGATCAAAAATCGACACACCATTTACTCCCCAATTGGTGTGATACTCTGGAAAGCAACCTGTGTAGTTCATCCTGTCAGAACCCGGACTAGGCCGACCCTGTTGGCGTCTTAGTCCGCCTCCTGACAGAATGCACTACACTATTTATTTTGTTAAGTATCTTTTGATATCTCCTATCCATTGTGTCTTATCCTCTGTGTTCATACACCTCAGGAGCCATGGCTGGTGATGGAGATAAGGGCAAGGGCAAGAAGCGTGCGGATATGGCCGGCTATCAACGCCGCCCTAGAGCCAAGTCCGCTCGTGGAGGTAGCAGCAGCAGTGCAGCAACTGGGAATGTTCTTTCGCAGCCCATAAGTGATGATATGATTGAAGAGGAGCCCGTAGTGGATGTCCCACAACAACAGCAGCAGCAGCAGCCACCCCCTCAGGGGGAGATTGGTCCTCTTGTCATGGCCCCATCGATTGAGGACCCCAACCATCCTAGGAGAATCAAGGACTATACAAAGGACATCCCTGCAGCAACAACAATGAGAAATGATGATCTCTATGCTATGCCCAAGGAATCTCCCGATCCCCGTTTTTGGAGTCACTTTCATGCGGATTTTTACTCCTCCGCCTATCTTCACAAGGTGACACCTGTGATTGAAGCTCAGTGGGTGGATTGGGATTACATGGAAAGGAAAGACACTCAGGAATTTCTTGAAGTGATAGAGGCTTGCAACCACCATGGAGTGTATGATCTTATGGCCCTTCAATATCCATGGAACAAAGAGGTCATCACTCAGTTCTTCTCCACTGTCTATTTCTCCACTCACAGTACCAACCCGAAGATGTCATGGATGACCAATGGAGAGAAATACACAGTCAACTACAAGAGGTTTGCTAGCATTCTTAGCCTTCAACAAAGTCTCAAGTCCTCCAAGCGCATTCATGAGGAGACAGTGATGAGCCCGGATGACATGTTTTCCATGTATGAGAGAGGAGTTGCTGCAGCTCCTCCCAATGTTCATGGCTTTCTCCCCTTTTTCATGGTTTAACCGTTGTGTGAGGAAGACACTTGGGCCAAGGGATGGAGATGCATCAAGTGTCCCTTCCAACTTGAGGAACTTGCTTGCTAGGCTTCATGGGAAAGCAAAATTCAATGTTTTTGACTTTATTTGGGAGGAGATCTATAACATATCCATCACTCCTGCTCGGTCTTGCTGCTATGGACCATACATCATGAAGATGATTGAAGAGGTCAGCGAGATCACCTTTGTCAAGGATGTGCCTCACAAGCCCTTAAGGCCTCAGAAACCAGTTGCTTTGGTTTCCTCTCGGTCTACTAGAGGTGAGGGTTCTAGTTCAGCTGCTCCATCTTCTTCTCGAGGAAGCAAACCTCTCTTCAAGTTCCTCTCCAACTTGTTTTGTCTTGGGCGTGATACTAACTTGGCGCTAGCCCAAGAAAGGAAAGAAAGGAAGAAAAATACAAGTACTCTCAAGCAACTTTCAGCCTATCATAATTTCACTCCAGTTTGTTCCCCACCGGATTCAGATGACAATGACTCTCCTCCATGCCACTATCCTCATCCCGCTCTTTCCTTCACTAGGGAAGACCGCGAGTACTTTGGTATCACCGAAAGGGACATTGAGGAGGCCACCGACACGGTTGGTGAGAGTGAAGGCGAGACTGATGGAGATGGCAATGGCCATGAAGATGATGAGGATGAACCGAGTGGGAGTGAGTATGGTGGAAGCAAATGATCGTGATCGTTGATAATTCTTTTTCCTTTTTGGTGTCTTGATGCCAAAGGGGGAGAAGAAAGCTATCTAGTTGTCGTTGTCTAGTTGATCATGGACTATCTTTGTTTTTGAAAACTTGTATTGTTTAAGACTATGTGTTGTATGGATGTTATGTGGTGTGCCTTCCTCTTGTTGCCATTTGATTATGTAAGACCTTGTAAGACCTAGTTGTGATCATTGTGTAATGACTATGTTGATGGATGATATGTTGATGGATGATGTTTGTTGGCTATGTGTTTTTGCTCTTATGTTATTCATCCACTCTTGTATATCATTTGATCACTCTTGTTAGGCACCCCACGGTTGCAATGAATATAGAATGAGCTCTCAAAATTGATGTCTTAATATGCATATGAATTGTTGTTGTTTGATTCATTGATGCATAAATTTAGGGGGAGTTCTACATATATTCGTTGGAATAAAATTCATTTTGTCTCATATGTAAGCTTTAATTGGTTGTCATCAATCACCAAAAAGGGGAAGATTGAAAGTGCATCTAGGCCCCCATGTGGGTTTTGGTTGATTAATGATGAACAATTAAAGGACCAATTACATCTTCTAAGTGTATGAGCAGGGCGAATACTTCATGCATCAAAGATGACCCCTCAAAATGAAAAGGAAAAAGAAAGAAGGCAACCAGCGACTCTTAATTTTAATTCTCACTTTTTGAGTCATAGGTGTGCCATACTATCAAGAGGGATACAAGAAAGAAAGTGGTGAAATTAACCAAGTGCTACTAACTTTTAACATCATATTGCATTCCCACACCGATATTTCTTTCTCCCCTCTCTAGAACCCGGACTAGGCCGGATTAGGCTGGACTAGGCCAGCTAGGGCCAAAATAGAACCAGTTTGGTTCTGGAATCGCTCAGGCCGGACTAAGACGCTGAAATCCGGACTTAGCCAGGAACCAGGGGAGGCCGGACTAAGACGGCAACAGCCGGACTAAGACGGGACAGGGCCCTTCTAGAAACCTTTTCCTCGGGAAGCTGGCTGATCCAGACTAGGCTGGAGTTTTCCGGACTAGTCCGGGTCACTAACACTTAGCCACTTTTAGGGGTCGGCTAAGCCTCCATGTAACTTTTTGAACTCCAGGGCCGGACTAGTCCGGCCCCCCGATACCGGACTAAGCCGGGCCCCGATACCGGACTAAGCTGGGCCCCTGACACCCCAACAGCTCTTTTACTTCCCCCGACTATAAATACAACCCTTCGTCCCCAAAGCACGGGTGGCCACTCCATTGAGCTGAAAAATAGATCTGAGCACTCAAGAGCTTCTCCAACTCTCCCCCAAGCTTGCTACTCCGATTTTTGAGGGATTGAGAGGAGATTTGTGAGGATTTGAGTGAGCCACCTCATATTGCATTGAAGCACTTTGGTTTCTCTTCACCATTGGTATTGCTTGTGTTTGTTACTCTTGGAGATTCATCCCCTAGACGGTTAGGCGTCACCCGGGGCTCCCAAGCTTATGGTTGAAGACCCGGGAAGTTTGTATTGCCCTCCTTACAAAGGATTGATAGTGGAAAACCGAGCTTGACCTTTATGGTTGCTTGAAAGAGGTTCTAGGGTTGAGAGCAACCCGGTCCTTTGTGGACTCCTCAACGGAGACGTAGGTTCCTTTGTGGGACTGAACTTCGGTGAACAATTACTTGTGTCTTGTGTGCTTGTTGTTGTTCTTGTTGTTCATATCCCTATTTATGCTATATTGTTGTCTCTCTCCAATATTACTTCTGTAGCTTGTTCTCTAGCTTTATTGAACTGTTTTATGGTTCCTTATATTTGCTACTAGCTGTCTCTAAGCCTTGCGATATTTGTTGTTACTCAGAATTCGATCGTTTTATTATCTGTCGTGTGTAGGACCCGGACTTAAACGCTAACCCTAGCGGACTAAGACGCCAGCCTGGACTTAGACGCCAGCCTTGCGTTTTAGTCCGGCCCCTGTCAGAACTAATTGTTTTAATTAGTGGTTTTGAGGAGAATTTACCTGTTCACCCCTCTCTAGGCAACTTTTAGCCTTTGCGTTTTTTTCCTTCTTTATTTTTCATAACTGGGCCGACTTGGTTGCACAATAGGCTGTGTTTAATTTTTTTTTTATCTTTTATTACCTGGAAACAGGTCGGGGTGGCTGCATAGTCGGTTCAAGATGGACTCAACAAAAATGAAGAGTAACTTAGCTTCATTTTAAATTTGTATTGATGAAATCATATAAAATCAAGATGTGTCAATTAGGGTGCTTTTTGTAATAAAATATATCGGGCGGGTGGGGATTTACCACAAAAAAGCTCATGGGTGAAAATCTCAATGGGATGGTTTATATAATTATCCCCATTTTGATAAAAGTCTTAAACGTTCAAAGGTCGCTGAAACGCCTGTGTACACTGCAGACAATTGCTTGATGCCATCGGTGTCTGACGGCCTTTGTTTTGACCATACCTAGATCGTGTTCACAACTGTTGTTAAGAATTATAATTCGAAAAAAACGCGTACTGTCACATAATGTCGTGGAGTACAAAAGAACAAGATTCATATGTACGCCATATGTCCGTACCTGCACACAGGAACCGGTACCAAAAGGCAGCAAGCTAACATAACTCCGGCCCAGAAAACAGCAAAACAATCAAACAGAATCGTGCCGCCCAAACATAAAGCAAATATGATACTGATGTTTGATGGTAATGCGGCATTCTGTCAGTAACCTAAAACACCAAACATATCAGCGACATTGGAAGCAACCAGAGTCAATATACCCATGGGCTGCAATAATAATTGGAACAAATGATTTGGGTTAAACGAAAGAATGTTGGGAATAAATCTGTTAACAACGTCGAAACAAGACAAGCGGTAGGTTCTTGACAATTGACATCAGACACCTGAAGCCAGTCGAAGACCTTCAAATCTTCCCACTCATCCTTCATGTCAGATCGGTCATCACCACGTATTGCTCTCTCGTGCCCACAACACAACTTTTATAAGCCACCAATGCTATCTATTTAAGCCCCGTTCCTGCCTTTCTTCGACTTGTTCTTGTTTTCTTGTGTCTTCTTTTTCTTCTCTTCAGGTGTCGTCCAGGTGTAATCAGAAGGAATAGCAAATGGGTCCTGGATATCTTCCACACGACTGCTCGGCCCAGGTGCTGTCGAGAAGTTCTGGCGGTATGGAGCCTTTATCCACTGAATCCAGGAGCCTGGTGAAGGCTGGACTGCTGGGCTCTTGCTATTGTCAGGGCTAGAAGGTGGTGTAGTGAATTCCTCCAATGGCTGTAGTTCTTCAAATTTTGTGAATGTCACAAGCACTCTGATTGTAGGTACAACTGGGATGGCAACCTATGAAACAAAAATCATTAGTGAATCTGTTGACATTTATATTGTATATAAGCATTATTTCTGTATGGTATATACAACATATTAGATAGTGTTTTCTGATGAAAATTTCAAATTCCTTTTCTTTATATCTTATTTCACTCATCTGTTCTGTCCCCTGGATTCAGTCTCTTGTTTATATAAGGGATTCAAAAGTCGAACAAATAAGCTCATCTCTTGTTAATGTTAATGCTCCTAATTAATACTGAACTATGTTAGTTAAACAGTACCAAAAGGAACATGTAGAAACACATTGGGGGAGCGGCTTAATATGACCCTCTCCTGACTCCTTGTGGGCTTAGCAACATCAGATTTACCCTGTCTATTTTTGGACCAAGTGCAAGAAGGGCATTTATCAGAATTCAGAACTCTACTTGCACCAAAAATTCAAATAAATGTAAGGCATAGTTAAACCATAAAGTTATTGAGGACTCCAACACTAATTATATAAAATGCAAGGAATGAGTTATTTGTACTATCAGCATAAACTTCATGTGCCGCATTTTGGCCCATTTGATAGCTTGTTGGTCTGGGCCCTTTGGCCCATAACACCTCCGCCCGCGTCGAGAACCAACACGGCCTCGTGCTGGGAAATCCCCCTCCTGGAGCCTCTCATCGGAATGCTTGACGAAGGTTGCTGCTGAATGGTCACTATCAAGTTGCTCAAGACAATACCAGAAGTCAAGTGGCTCGTAGTGCTATCAACGTCCAGCAAGAAGCAAAATCCAAGGCTGCCAATGAAACCATCAGTGATGAAGTGGTGAGACGACGACCTAAGGATATTCCCATGAACAGCACGTGTGGTAGGAGCATCAATGAGTTCCCAGGGCACCCCAAAATCAATAGCAAAAGTGTCAGACTCCGATGGTGGCGCCACGAAGAAGTGATGCTCAAGCGTCGGCACATGAAGGAGAAGACCATCAAAGAGCACATGGCGAACTGAGGCAGGTAGACCATATGAAGAGCGTGAATTTGTCAAGACATGATAACCAACAGCTACATAGCAAAGCATAGTCTCATCACCATCCACCAAAAGAGAGGCCAGCAAGCGAAGTAACAGCGGCGACGACACCGATAAGTATATATGGCCATCCAAGCAGATCAAATCGGCCTGCATACTCCAAGCCCGAGGTGTAGCACCACTCTGGATGAAAGAGACGAGACTGGAGAGCATAGAATCCTCAGTGATGTCATGGCGAATGTCGGTGTAGATGCTAAACCCAGAGCTGAAGAAGTCAAAGCTGCCTGTAGGGCCGCCCATCATAGCAAGGGGGGTATGTGGCTGCACTGTGGAGCCTGCTACCAATGGTGACGGCTCCCGAGGCTCCACCCAAGGAACCATTGGCTCTTGCAATGTCGGTTGGTGGTGTTGACGATGCACGGAGTCGATGCCGAGCAACAGAGTATAGAGCCCATCATGAAAGAAAGACATAGACAATGAAGCAAACTCCCACATAATAGGTCCAAGAGAAGTGAGCCAAGGTGTACCAAACATGATGTTGATGTCATCCGGAAGGTTTGTAGTGAAGACGTCCAAGGTATGTACATCCCCGCCCAAGATGAGAGGGAAAGCTCCACAATGGTTACGGCTAAGAATACGCGAACCCGAGGCAAGTGTCATGCCCAAAGCAACGCGACAAAGAGGCAACATCCTAGCATTGGCGATGGAGAGGTTGATGAAGTAGTGCATGGCGCCGGAGTCGAGGACATCATCGATGTGGAGGGCGCCGTCCATGATAGCCGCGAAGTCAGGCTCATCATGTGGGGCTTGCCATGGCTCATCGATGTCCACCCACGGCTTGTAGGGTGTGAATAATGCGCACCCTATGACGAGAATGGCCAACCTGGCCGTGACGGGTGGTGTTCCTTCATCCATGTTGTGGAGCACCAAGTTGCCATCATGGTTGTGGGAGGGTGTGGGCAGAAGCAGAAGCACTAGATAGTAAGCAACAAACAACCAACGAATAAATTTGAAACACTTACTGTTGATTGATTCTTTTTTCCATTCCTCTGGAGTGCCGATGCCAATCAGATAAGATGCATGTATCATGGAAGCAAGGACAGCCACAAAGATGTCTTGATAGTTGTTGCAGTAGGCGATATCATTCTCATTGGAAGTTTTGTGCAGCTTGCCTCCAGAATTTGTGTCGAAGATCATATGGGGCACCTCAAAGATGGCCTCCGTGGAGCCCGCTAAAACTGCAGCCGGAGCGGAGAGTGGATCTCCCGATGCCAGATCATTGAGAATCGGAGCTGGGATGGCATTCTCCGTCATAGGGAGGATCAACTTGGTAGGGAGCTGGTGGAAGGTATCCTCAAAGGGGGCAGCAACTTGCGGGGGTGTCGTGGCAAAGATTTGAGCGGTGGAAACGATCTCTCAGGAGATGTGGGCATTCACCTTGGAGAAAATGAGCATGGGAGGCTTCTCTGTGGTGTCCAGATCTGGCGCAGCGAAGGGATCAATAGCACCAATGCAACGGCTGGAGTTGATGACCCGTGCAGCTGATGAGGCAGAAGTTGCTGTAGTGGCAGGGTCGTGGATGACTTCCGTAGTGATGGGACTTCCTATGATGCAACTGGATCAGCCCCGGCGACCAGATTTGATGCATGAACAGCAGCGCCCTTGTAGTTGCCGGAGTTGATGACGGGAGTGGAGGTCCTGTCCAAAGACACAATGGCACCCTTGTTGATGTCGTTGGCCCAGTTGACCTCCTCTATAGCAACAAGATGTGTAGCAGTAGCTACCGCCTCCATGTTGGGGTTGCTGTCGACAACGGCAGGGACGATCTCCAGGAAAAACGGGGTGGCCACCTTGGGGAAAGCGATCATGGTGGTCTCCTCCATGGCGTCCAGGTCTGCCGCGACAATAGGATCAGCCTTGTGAACAGTAGCATGAAAAACTGTGTCGTCCTTTAGATTGACAGGAAGCAACAATTTCGTTGGAGACAAAAACAACAGCCGGTGCAGTCATTGGATCTGTGATAGAAACGTGCTTCTCTTGGGTGTTGTTGGTGTTGTTGATGGACAGATCAGCAATTGAGGGAGGCACCGTCGTCGACGTGGAGATTGGATCCATAGGGTTACTGTTCATGCTATGAATAGTGCCGTGAACAGTAACAAGGGTACTATTCATAGCAGTATAGTTGAGGCTGTCGATGAAGGTCGTCTCCTCCTTGGAGCTGAAGACATGTTGGAATTTAGAGAAAGTCCGCTCGAGGTGCAGGAACCACTCTCGCATCTCGTTGCAGGACTCGTCGAGGGAAGCCATGGAAGCGATGGTGGAAGGATCGAACAAGGTCTCTGAATACCAGGTGTTATGTGCAAGCAGCCCTAGGCCGGTTATGGAGGTGGCGGCAGCTGCTATGATGGCGCAGGGAGAGGGCGGCGCAGGGAGAGAGGCGGCGGCGCTAGAGAGGAGAGCTGAGAGATAAAAGGGATTAAACCCTAATTCCTTTCTTACCTTAATCTGATTACAATCCCCTCATTATATAGAGGGGGCTAACTTGGCTGCTAAGGAACCTATTACAATTATTTATGGGAAATATCTAAATTACTTAATAGCAAAGGAACCTAGGTGGGGGCGGCTGCTACAGTAACAACGTGGTACTGTTCACACGCGTGAACAGTGCCCCCGTGGGCCCCCTTTTGGCCCATTTGACAGCTTGTTGGTCTGGGCCCTTTGGCCCATAACAATTATGTTTCACATTCAACCATTTCAGAGGCAAGTATATAACACAGATTACAGGGTAAAGTGTGTCACAAATTGACGGATTATTCTTGAGGTCTCAAATGCACTCAAGTTTATTATCCAAAGAGAGAGTAGTACCATTGAATTATTATATCCATGTAAAGAGTATACTATGGGTAAGATGCATAGTGTGCTCCAAGAGCCCAAAATCTTGCTTAAGAGTTGACTAGGACAAAAGACCAGCCAAATGCATAGCATCCATCAAGAGTTCAAAATCATGCTTGTGACAGAAGGTTGTGTCTTGGCAGTACAAAATGGATACAGGTAATCAGCAATACTTTCAAAAATTTAACTGTGTCATGAAATAGGCATCAGAACAGTAGAAAATGACCTACCAGACAAGATCCTAAACCTAAGCATGACAATCTGACTAGAACAGAGGTAGAGGACCACTTTATCTAAGTAAGATGTGGGTACGCAAGCCGGCAGGTAATAGCAAAGGAACCGAAGATATAACCGAATTATCCTTGCACATTTTTCATCGATAGTGAAAGTGAGTCGGCAGGTAATACCAAAGGAACGGAAGATATAATCGAATTATCCTTGCACATTTGTCAGTTACAGCGTAAGTGATCAGTGCTCTGAATTTGATTGCCAAAACAAGCAAAACAGAAGGAATCATCAAACTTTGCGTGTTATATAAATTCATTAATGTTGGGAGGGTCAAATATGTAGCAACTTGATGTCATCAGAAAATCTAATTTGCTGCCAACTTTATCTTATAACCTCCATATCTCTGCAGCCTCCGGGCACAATGCCAGATCGAGACTTACATAATGTTTGTGCACAAGTTTGGAACCATATTAATGCCAAAAATTTGTTTTGTGCTTGTAACTTTACCAACTGTGTACAGCTCTGTACCCAAAAGGATCTAAGTTCTCAGGTCCATGAAAGAAAAGAACCACATTTAGCTACGAAGTGTGGGAAGCTAATGATAACAGATGTAAAAGACGTATCACAACAACAACAACAAACAACAACAACAACAACAAAGCCTTTTTATCCCAAGCAAGTTGGGGTAGGCTAGAGATGAAACCCATGGGAACCCAAAAAAGAAGAGACAAAGGAACAAAAGCCAAAAGAAAGAGAAGAGAAAAAAAAAAGAAAGAAAAGAGAGAGAGAGAAAAAAAAGGACAAAAACAAAAAGAACAAAAGCCAAAAACGAGTAAGCAAGAAGGAAGGAAAAAAGATCACGGTTCTGGCACGTCTATTGCTAGTCTCCAAGCACTCCTATCCATAGCTAGCTCCTTAGGGATATCCCACGCCTTCAGGTCTCTCTTAACCGACTCGTCCCAAGTCAAGTTAGGTCGGCCTCTACCTCTCTTAACATCAGCATCTCTCTTTAGAACCCCACTACGTACCGGCGCCTCCAGAGGTCTCCGTTGGACATTTCCGAACCATCTCAACCAATATTGAACCAATTTCTCCTCGATAGGTGCCACTCCTATCCTGTCCCGGATATCTTCATTCCGTATTCGGTCTCTTCTTGTATGCCCGCAAAACCAACGCAACATACGCATCTCTGCTACACTTAGTTGTTGAACATGTCGTCTTTTCGTAGGCCAGCACTCAGCACCGTATAACATCGCCGGACGAATTGCCGTCCTATAGAATTTAACTTTTAGCTTTTGTGGCACCCTCTTGTCGCATAAGACGCAACAACTAAGCCTTTAATCCCAAGCAAGTTGGGATAGGCTAAAAAATATGTATCGTATACAAATTTATAAAGTAGTTGACTACTGCTAGGTTGTTCTGTAAAAAGTCCATGCCTTCAACCACAGAAATGGTAAGTTTATCTCAATAACACTCAGTTTCCTACATATAATAATTGATACATAATGCAGTGCCAACACTCAGTTTCCTAACTATAAAAATTGATACATAGTGCAGTGTCAACGCTTACAGAAAAAAAAAAGAACTGCAAAACTTGAAAAGTAATGAGAGTCAATCATGTTAACAGCATCAAACTAACAATCATAGTTTGTTATAACTCTGGCAACCAACATTAAACAGTATACAAATGCTGGAGAAAGTATCATCGATCAGGCCATACCTTGACTGGAAATGTTCCTGGAGGCAGTTTTGTTGTAAGCAGATCTCTCAAACGACGGATCGCCTTCACCTTGTTTGCAAGAATATCAAGCAATGGCAGGAGCTCATCTGTCCTAAGAGGGAAGTTTGGAGAGAGCCATAGGACAGGCCTTAGACCTTTCTTATACTCGCTCTCTTTGTTACTTTCTTTGCGCCTATGCCCATTCTCTGTGGAAGCAACAGTTCTCCTATGATCCCTTTCCCTGACCCTTTTGTTGTCATCTATTCTTACTACATCTACTGAATGCCTTCCTGGTCTTGTTTGGACATTTGATGGTGATTCGGCAAGGAGGTCGCTCACCTTCTCATCTACACAAAGCGAACTCCTTGGTGGTGCCATTTTCTTGACCCCCTCCTGCTTGCTAACCTGGCTTCTCTTTCCCCAATTACTAAACCAACCTTTCCTGTCATGCTTATGCTCCCCATTTCCAGAAATGCTCATGTCATCGATTGGTATCTCCCTCTCCCTTGGCTCAAAGCAACTATGTCGAGGGCCAGCAAATGAGTCAGGCTGGTCGTCAGCACCAGCACCCGGAGAATCCATCTTGAGAGCGGCCTCCAACTGCTTCTTCTCCTCCTCAGTCAGAACCTCATCGAAACCCTCGCTCTCTGTATCATTCTCATTGCAAGATGAGAAGAACTCTTCATCCGTCATCGCCCCAGGGACCCTCCTCGACTTCACGCTGACCACCACATGGTGCATATCATAAACCTTGGCCTTCCATGGCCCAACAGCCTCTGTTCTCTCCTGGCGCCGCCATGTGACCTGCGGGAGCAACACCGCTTGGGTGACATCAATCCCGGGACGGAAGATGTTGGTCTGCGACATGGCGGTGACCTCTTGCTGAACCTCCGCTTCCGAGGCCGGAGCGCCCGCCCCCTCCAACGCATTCATAATTTCCTTGTCCTTGTGGTTAATCATGCACAGCGACCCCGGTGGCACCTTGCCATCCTCCGAACCCTCTCCAAGAAAGAGTATGGTCTGGTCTGACCGCTGGATCTTGAACCCATCGAAGCCAGCGAGCGTCATGTCGGCACGGAGGTTGGCACCACGCTTCCACACCATGTATGTGTCAGAGGGAGCGATGCGTGAGATGAAGGGGATGACGGAGCTCTCGAAGTGGAACGTGATCTCCATGTAGAAGTCCCTCATCCGGCGCATGGTGGCGACCACGCGGGGCAGGCGGCGGCACCACTTGGCCCATGCGAGGGGCTGGTAGTGGCGCACGATGACGCGCGCCAGCGCCTCCTCACGCGCGCAGATGGCCTCCTGCAGCGCGCTCCATCCCTGCTCGTTCTGCAGGCTCCAGTCGGCGCCGGCCGCCATGAGCATCTCCGTGGCGGCGGCGTCGCCGAGGCGGACGGCGAGGTGGAGCGGCGTCTCCCGCCCGGGGACGTCGCGGCGGTCGATGACGGCCGAGACGGCCTCCGCGTGGGCCTCTTCGGCGATGGAGTCAGCCTCCGTCCGGATCTCCTCCGGCCGCCGCGCGCGCGGGAGCGCGTCCAGCACGCGGCGCAGGGCGGCGTGGTCGCGCGTTGCCACGGCGTGGTGCGCCGGGCTGTGCGCATACCTCGCGGCGTCCACGCCGGCCATCGCCGTCAGTCCGCCGCCCGGCAAGCCTCCCCCCGCCCACCCAAACAGACTGCCGTGCGAATCGAAGAAGCGCCTCCGCCTCACGCCCTGATCTGCCACAGCACCCAAATTGAGCGGATTGGGAGGGGAAATCAAATAATCCACTGCGAATAAAAAGAGAAGCAGAAAAGGCTTCCTTACTTGCTCACCAATATCCCTCAATCTTAGGGGTTTCTCCCCGTCCTTCCTGCCTTGCCTCTTCGGGAGTTCCTCCCCTTTCTCTCTCCTCTTACGGCGCTGTTGTATTCGTCTTCGTCGTCTTCTCTCTCTAGACCCAGGCTAGACTAGACTGGGCAGAGCCTCCCCTCATGAACAGAGGAAAGTATCGGAATCTAGACACAGAACGGGGAGGAGAGAGAGAGAGATTGGACAGCAGAAGCAGCCGGCAGCCTTGCGAGGGAGTTGAGAATTGAGATTAAAGAGTGAGAAGGGGGAAGAACTTCTGTTTTCGTTGCCCTTCTCGCTCTCCTTTCTCTCTCTACAGATTTCTTCGTTTCTTTTGTATGTTCTCTTCCGGGATTTTGTAACATGCCGGTGCATGGGGCCATTTACGCCGCTAATTAATTCCAAATTAATTGATAATTTGTGACTGGATGAAAGAGAAGTCTTGATATTTTGTGTGTTTGTTTGGATGTATGGTTCATGGATGACTCCGCGCGCTTATATCCCAGTTATTAAGGCCTCGTTTAGGTTTAGAATAATATGGACTATAGTCTAAACCATATGGATAGATATAGATGACATGGTATAGAACTTGGTTTGGCATGGAACTCAGTCATCTAAGTCTGAAAACGTAATCATGAGATCCGAATTAGAATCTATGAGAGAAAATCAAGTTTGGAACTTGATAGATCCGTCTGATGGTGTAACAACCATTGAGTGTAAATGGGTTTTTAAGAAAAAGATAGACATGGATGAAAATGTTCACATCTATAAGGCATGATTAGTGGCGAAAAGTTTTAAGCAAATTCAAGGGGTTGATTATGATGAGACCTTCTCACCTGTCACTATGCTAAAGTCTATACGGATCCTTCTAGCAATTGCCGCATTTTATGATTATGAGATATGGCAAATGGATGTCAAAATGGTTTTCCTTAATGAAAACCTAAGTGAGGATGTGTACATGACACAACCTGAAGGTTTTATCGATCCACAAAATGCTAGGAAGATATGCAAGCTTTAAAAGTCCATTTATGGACTAAAGCAAACATCTCAGAGTTGGAATCTTCGCTTTGATGAGGTAGTCCAAAGGTTTGGCTTCATTAAAAATGAAGAAGAGCCTTGTGTTTACAAAAAGGCTAGTGGGAGCGCGCTTGTTTTTCTGGTCCTTTATGTGGATGACATATTGGTCATCAGTAATGATATTATAATGCTTGAAGCTATTAAGACTTCTTTGAGAAAGAGTTTCTCTATGAAGGACTTAAGAGAGGCAGCTTATATTTTGGGCATTAAGATCTATAGAGATAGATCAAAGAGGCTAATTGGATTAAACCAGGACACGTACATTGACAAGGTACTGAAACGGTTCAATATGCAGGATTCCAAGAAAGGTTTCTTGCCCATGTCACATGGGGTTTCTCTTAGCAAGAATCAGTGTCCCTCGACACCAGATGAGCAAGAGAAAATAAGAGCGATTCCATATGCTTCGGCTGTTGGGTCCATCATGTACGCTATGATAAGTACTCGCCCAGATGTAGCCTACGCTCTTAGTGCTGTGAGCAGATACCAGTCAAATCCAGGAGAAGCTCATTGGGGAGCTAATAAGAATATCCTAAAGTACTTAAGAAGGACTATGGGTATGTTCCTAGTCTATGGAGGTGAGGAAGAGCTCATTGTAGATGGTTACACTGATGCTACCTTCCAAACCGACAAAGACGATTCGAGATCGCAATCTGGATATGAGTTTTGCCTCAATGGAGGCTTGGTGAGCTGAAAGAGTTCCAAGCAAGAAACAGTTGCTGATTCGACGATGGAGGCCGAGTACCTTGTAGCTTCCGAAGCTGCAAAAGAAGTTGTTTGGACCAGAAAATTTGTTTTTGAATTGGGTGTGGTTCCTAGTGCATCCAGTCCAATGGACCTCTATTGTGATAATAGTGGTGCCATTGCGCAAGCCAAGGAGCCTAGAATACATCAAGAGAACAAACACGTACTACGATATTATGACCTCATCCAGGACATCATCGCTCGAGGTGATGTAAAGATATGCAAGGTGCACACGAATTCAAATATTACTGATCCGTGTGGGATACTTGCTTTACAGGTATCCCCAGATATGACTAAGTCGATAGCCAATCGGGTCCTTCATCAACAAGGAAGCCGACCGACTCGGCTTGGAGCGCAAGGCAATTAGAGATAGACTTTCTATGTTAAACCTTGTAGAATACGAGTAGGACTCTTCATGTACCCCCTACCGATCGGATATATAAGACGGCAAGGTACCCCCCTTCAGGGACACTAGATCACAATCAATACAAACCACAGAACACATGATATAGGGTTTTTACTCTCATCGAGAGGGCCCGAACCTGTATAACTCGGCGTATTGTGTTACCATCGTAGTTCTTAGTCTCGACGTAGCCCTATATATTTACTGCCGATCTCAAGCTTCGACAGTTGGCGCGCCAAGAAGGGGACAAGGCTCACCGGGATTCTTCGTCAACTACGATGGCCGAAATTCCCATCATTTAGTACTCTCCGGACTTCAAGATCTCCTTCGGATCGCTCGACTTCACGGTCGGCGACGACGGAGCCCTAGGTCTGGAGAAGCACAGGTCCGACTCGGACGCAGCCGTCTCTATGGCGTGATCACCAAGTTCATCAAATCTGGTCCCCGCATTAGTCCCACTCGGACTCAAAGAAGCAGATCCGTCCTTAGAGAACGACTCAAAGTCGGTCCAATCCTTTGATGAGGGTTCGGTCGGATCAGCCTATTCATATCCCCTTACTGTCAACATGGTTGATTTAGAAGAAAATCCTTCGGGGGACGAGGATGAGGAGGACGAACCAGAAGATCGTCATGAAGAATAAGGCCATATAGATGAACCGGTCGAAGAGAGTCAGCAGAATAATAATCTCCCAGCACAGGATTTATCGGTCGGTCACCACCGTTGACCGAGAGGGTCGTGCGGATCACGCAACGCACGCCGACTGGATTTGGGGCCAGGCATTGAAGTGGATGGCATCAAAGTCTATGACACCCCTCAGAACAACATCACCAGGGCTAAAACATTGCTTGACACCTTAATGGCCGGTGCAAATTATCAGACCCCTACGATGATGAAGGCGGTGGCTATGCTCAAGGTTGCTGCAGCTCAGGACGCTGCCAAGAACAGATCATAGTCTATAACGAGCTCTAGCCACACAACTTTAAGAGGTCGGCATAGGTGTGAATATTTGAGAAATTCTCTCAGTATCCATGATGGACAAGATACCATCAACTCACACTATGAAGAACACGCTCGGGACAACTGGCGCTATGAGGAGGAACACCATGATCGGAGGACTGATGACCGATGGGATGACCGATGGGACAACCAACGAGACGATCGGCGAGAAGACCGGCGAGACCCTCCTTCAAGAAACAACCACGACGACCGACGTGGACGAGATGATCGGGATCGGCACAACAACAATGATGATGGCAATTGACATCATCGCCATGATGATGATGTTGGTCCACGACACAACCATCGCCCAACTCCGTCTCCAGACCGACATAGACGGTCACCAACCCCCACTGACAATGAAATCGATGGCATCAAAGCTTACGTCCCCAAGCTTCGCATAGCTCGATGGCCAAAAGGATTCAAGCCGGTCCCCATAAAAAAGTATGATGGTCAGACCAATCCTCGAGAGTGGCTGCAACTTTATAGCATGGTGATCCGGTCGGCCGGAGGTGATTCCTATGTAATGGTAATTACCTTCCAGTCCGTCTTGATCCAGCTGTTCGAATATGGCTCACATCTCTTCCGGAGAAGTCAATCACGTCTTGGGGAGACCTCAACAAGTAGCTTATTGAGAGCTTCCAAGTTACCTGCAACCGACCGGGCAATCACTGCGACCTCACTCGGATCAAGCAGAAGACTGACGAGCCTCTTCACGACTATATCAAACAATTCTACGGTAAGAAGACTGAGATCCCCAATGTTCCAGACCAACAGATTATTGCTGCCTTCCAAGGAGGAATCCGCAGTGATGACTTGGTCCGGGAAATCGGTCAGAGGAATCATGACCTCAAGTTGACCGCTCAGGAGTGCTTCGAGATTACTGACAAGTTTGCATCTAGTTAGTTAGCATTAGATGACATCCGAGGAAAAGGCAAGGAGAAGTAGTCGGACAAGCCCGAGTCCTCCAAGAAGGACAAGAAGAGAAAGTCTGACAACATGGTTCACACGGTCGACCGATTTCAGAAGAATCCTCGAACAAACCAACCAACCATGGATGATTTGCTGAGTGGCCCGTGCCTCTGGCACCCAAAGGGAAACCACAAAGCAAAGGATTGCTACTGACTGAAGGGTTTTGCGACTGCTGTGCTCAAGGTGGCCAAAGATCCTCCAAAGCGCAATGGCAAAGACAAATCCAAGGACGGTGACAACAAGAACGATACAGGAGAGTTCCAGGAGCCCCGTAAGGAAGTCAATTTCATCTTTGGAGGCCCGGATGCCTATGTGTCCAAGCGTAAATAGAAGCTGGAACTATGGGAGATCAACTCTGTGGAACCAGCTGCACCTCAATTCATGAGGTGGTCTAAAATTTCGATTACTTTTGATCGGTCGGATCATCTCAAACACTTACCCAAACCGGGTCGGTACCCGCTAGTGCTTAAAAAGCAGGATGACTTGTAATGGATAGAAGAAGCACAATCGGCATTGGACGAGTTGAAGGTTCACCTCATCAGCATTCCAGTCTTGGTGCCTCCAGAGCCAGGAGAAAAGCTTCAACTTTACATATCGTCCACAACTCAAGTTGTGAGTACAGTTTTGATAGTCGACCAAGAGGAAGAGGGTCATATACAAAAAGTACAACACCCGGTCTATTTTGTCTGTGAGGTTCTTAGTGCCTCTAAAACAAGATATCACCAGATCTTGAAGTTGTTGTATGCGTTATTGATCACCTCCAGGAAGTTGAAGCATTATTTTCAAGCTCATCCGATCGAAGTCCAGACCTCCTTTGCACTTGGCATGGTGCTTCACAATCGAGAAGCTGAGGGGAAGATTGCCAATTGGGCGGTCGAACTTGGTTAGTATGCCATTACGTTCGCGCCTCGATCGGCAATTAAAGGACAAGCGTTGGTTGACTTTGTTTCCGAGTGGACAGAGATTTAAATCCTCCTGCGACACAAGATGTTGAGTACTGGAAAATGTACTTTGATGGCTCTCTTCAATTGCCAAGAGCTGGTGTGGGAGTCATGTTTATCTCACCCACAGGAGAGAAGCTTCAGTATGTCCTTCAGGTTATGTTTCACGCGTCTAATAACACTGCAAAGTATGAAGCCCTCCTGCATGGTCTGCGCATTGTTGTATCACTCGGCATCAAGCATCTTGACGTCTTTGGTGATTCGGCCTTGGTCATTAATAAGGTCACCAAAGATTTGAACTGTGTAGATGATAATATGAGTGCTAATTGTCAGGAAGTAAGGAAGCTCGAGGACAAATTTGATGGATTAAAATTCACGTAGGTTCTTTGGGATAACAACCAGGTGGCTGATGAATTGGCTAAGATAGGATCATCTCGGTCTGAAGTCTCACCCAGTGTTTTCTTACACACCTTAGACACCCCCACTATCTCTCCCTAGTCAGATGTATTAATGAGCATTGTTGCTGACCTTGTTGGTGATGACAATACGGAGACCGACTGGCGCGACCCACTCATCTAATATTTGGACAAGGGCATGCTGCCTACGGATCCTAATGAACAACAGAGGTTGAAAACCCGATGCCGAGGTTATTTGATGGTGGGAGATCAACTCTATAAAAGAGGAGGTTCAAACATCTTGATGCGATGCATCTCGATACCAGAAGGTCAAAAGTTGGTTGACAAAATTCATTCAGGAATATATGGCAATCATGTAGCTTCTAAGACTTTGGTCGGCAAAGCTTTCCGGCAAGGGTTTTATTGGCCCATGGGGGTCAAAGATGCACACCAAGTCGTTCGGAAGTGTGAAGGTTGTCAATTCTTCGCTCAACAAACGCATGTGCCTTCACAGCAACTTCAGATGATACCTTTGACTTGGCCTTTTACTGTCTGGGGGCTTGATATTGTCGGTCCTTTCAAGAAAACACCAGGAGGGTTCACTTATCTGTTAGTTGCTATTGACAAATTCACCAAGTGGATTGAAGCAAATCCGGATAGCAAGATAACATCGAAGAAGGCGATCGAGTTTGTCAAAGATGTCTTCACTCGGTTTGGGGTTCCTCATGATATCATTACCGATAATGGTACTCAATTCACAAAAGTGGAGTTCCGTGACTTTGCCGATGAGATGGGAATAAATATCCACTTTGCATCAGTGGATCATCCTCAAAGTAATGGGCAGGTCGAACGGGCCAACGATATGATTCTACAAGGATTGAAGCCTCAGGTATTTGACAGACTTAAGCCTTATACCGGTCGGTGGGTTAAAGAGTTGCCTTCAGTTCTTTGGGGGCTTCGCACTAATAGCAGTCGGGCCACTGGTCAGTCACCTTTCTCATTGGTCTACGGCTCCGAGGCTATGTTGTCAACTGAGGTCAATCTAGTTTTGGCACGGGTTCGAGCATATGATGAAAAGCTTTCTGAGGAGAACCGAGAGATTGATTTGATTACAGCAGAGGAGTTGCGTGATCGTGCTCTATTTTGGTCAGCACTATACCAACAAGGCTTGCGGCATTATTATGATAAGAACGTACATAGTCGCCAATTTCAAGTTGGGGATTTAGTGCCGCGCCGAGTGCAGTCAACAAAGAAACAACATAAACTTTCTCCAAGATGGGAAGGACCATATGTTATGAAAGAAGTCACTCGGCCAGGGGCTTACCAACTGATGAATGAAGACGGCAATGATATACCAAACTCCTGGAATATAAATCAACTATGTCGTTTCTGTACTTAGTTACTCTTTTGTATACTTATACATTATTCATGAATGAAACTTCAGTGTTTTTGATGGAAGATTTTTTGATGATTTTCATTCTAATTTGTCTTGATTCTATAATCTATTATATTACACAATTGAGCCAGGGGGCTAGTAATAATGTCCCAACATTATCTAACCTTATAAAATTTTGGTTTTGGACTATTTTTGCGACCGATTTCTCATTCTTTGACACGGTCCTTACTTTTTTGGTCTAACGTCTACACGTCATGGTTATATGCTTTATACTGCACATCAGACTGCCACTACACTAAACCCAGAGCCAAAGTGCGAGAGGTCATGTGTCAATTGGTTGACTCTGCTTGTTACGCGGTTACGAGTTACAACCTAATATGTTAAGACAGACCAAAGTAATTTCTGTCTTTGAATGACAGGAACATGTTTATGATATTTTACATACATGTAACATAATTTCAATACGTAGACACTACTAATGTTATTTGACATTGCAGATTTTTACAACTCCTTTGAAGGAGAGGACGAATCAGCCTGCAGCTCAACTTCTGGAGATGCTGGAGGAGTAGGTGCGATCGGATCAACTTCTATGTTGTCGACCAAGGCTCGGGAGGTTTCCAGCTTGGAAGCAAGAGCAGCTGGCATTGGTCGTCAGTCAAGTCTGGGTTTGTCGATGCTTGAGATCGGCAGTAAATACATAGGGCTACATCGAGACTAAGAACTATGATGGTAACACAAGACGCCGAGTTATACAGGTGCGGGCCCTCTCGATGGGAGTAAAAACCCTACGTCCTGTATTCTGTGGTTTGTATTGATTATAATCTGATGTCCCTTGAGGGGGGTACCCAGCCGCCTTATATATCCCGGTCGGCAGGGGGTACATGAAGAGTCCTACTCGTAGTCTACAAGGTTTACTATAGAAAGTCTATCTCTAATTGCCATGCGCTTCAAGCCGAGTCGGTCGGCTTCCTTATTGATGAAGTATCCAGTCAGCTACCGGCTTAGTCTTGTCTAAGGATACCCGTAGAGCAAGTATCCCATAGCAGTCCCTGAGTGCTTCCTAATTTTGAGCTTTAATTCTCCAAGTGATCTTCAATGTTGATCATCAAATCAGTCGATCAACTCGTAAGATTTCAATCTTGTAGACTAATTATTAAAAAGGCCAAGTGATGTACACTATTATCCGAGTGACTTATCATTCTGAATTCCATGACATCAATCATGTTCAGCCTATATAAAGAAATATGACATCAATCATACAATAGTACTAAGCTAAATGACATCAATCATAACATAGCTTTTCCCTAATAATTTGTCACTCTTTCTATCCATAAGTCCAATTTTGGCAGTTTAATTATTGATTTCAATCAACAACTCAACCTTTGAACTTATGCCCGTATGACCATCAAGTCCTTTGCTACATAGTCATCAAACCATGTAGATACGGCAAGTATTTTAAAGTGGTTTGGCCACTGCTTCTCATCAAAGAAGCCCCCGAGACTTTCTCTTAGGGTTTGATAGCTTTAATCCTTTTTAGAGATCAAAGCTTATGGTTAATTTTTATTAACCCAGAAAATATTTACCACTATACAGCCCACCTGGCCCATGGGACCCTTAGGTCAAATGCAAAGGTATAAAAGACGACGAAGGGTTGACTCTCAATCCACGCCGCCACTTTGCACCCAGACTCTTTGTCTTCCTTGTGCCTCCTCTGCTCCCAGCAACACCTCTGCTTCTCCAGCTAGGGTTAGCACATTTCCTCCATCCATCGCAGATCTCGTCGCCCCTAGCCCCCGAGCTTCGGCAAGGGTTTAGTGCTTGGTCCGCCGCGCCAAAGCATTCACTGTCATGGGTCGCAAGAAGGCTCCCACCGCCGCTGAGTCCTCCTCATCGGAGATCGAGATCCCTGAGCAGCTCAAGGAGTTCTCAAAGAGTAGCCTCTCTGATGCCAATATGACAAAGATGGTGATGGACGGCGTCCTTCCCGAGAAGGCTCGGATCAACTGGAAGGTACCCCGAGAATCTTGCCCCATCCCTATTCATAAGCAGATCATCGTGTTTTGCTTGTTCTTTGAGCATGGTTTCGGAGTCCTCTGCTGCAGCTTCTTACGCGGGCTCCTGTACTTTTACGGGATTGAGCTTGTCGACCTCAATCCCAACTCGATTCTTCACATCGCCATCTTTGTGCATCTGTGCGAAGCGTTCTTAGGCGTTCTTCCCCATTTAAATATGTTCCGCCATCTCTTTGTCCTCCAACCGCTGCCAACAAAGGATAATCAAGTGGCTATAGGCGGCGTTGGCGTTCAGTTGCGCAAGAAGGAGGCATACATCAATGTGCCCCTGAATACTAGGAATAAGAACTGGAGAGACGAGTGGTTCTATTGTGATAACCCTCCCCCTGTTCTTGCTGACTTCACTGGTGCAGGTAATTCCCCTGGCACAATGGACTGAGAAGCCTGATCCGAGCGACCCCCAAGTGGTTGCTCTACTAAAGAAAATTGCAGATCTGAAGAAGGAAGGTGTTGACGGTATTACCGTTGCCAAGAGTTTCATAGTGCACCAAGAGTTTCATAGTGCACCAAGAGTCACCCGGCATGTTACTATGTCACCAATGACGAGACCATGGAGGTGCCTGACCCTCCTAATGGCATTCTTCATTGGTCGCGCTTGTCCAAGATGTTTTAAGGAGATATCCTTCAGGATCATTCCTTAATTGAGAAGGCATACAATATGGGCACTCTGCGGGCCCAAGTAAGCCTCAGTCTACTTTGAGTGGCTTTGTCATCATCTTTTTTTGATATCCTTCTTGATGTCTTGGTGCTTATGCATGTTCTGGATACTTATATATCTCACCCTCCGCTCCCTCCGACCGATTCCGAGGGATCGGATTATGTTGAGAAGCCGCAACAGACCGGTGTTGGAGGCTCGAGCTCATCAGCAGGCGCCCAACCTGAACTCATTGATTGAGTCGTCACCCTGCCTTCCCCAAGACGACTAGTAAAGCAGCCCTTCATGCGTCGAAGGCAGTATGTTGGGGATCAGGGTGATGATGAAGAAGAGTCGTCTGCTGATGCCAGTCAGCCTGCTCCTGCTCCCTCTGACCAACCTTCAAGCCAGCCGGAGCCCCCGAGCAAAACACCGAGTGATACAGGGGTATTGCAGCAAACCGACGAGGCAGGCAAATTTTCCCAGAGAAGGAAGGAGACTGATTCTCAATCAACTTCTTCAAAGAAGAGGATATGCCGAATCAATGTCAAGAAGGCCTCCAGGTTAATCCCTCAACCTTATGATCCTTGTCTCTCTTTGTCAATAATGATAGTGCATCTTAATCACCTCAATCTCTATTTTTGACAGCGGTCGAAAGATTTGTTGATGCTTTGAATGCTGAGAAGGAAATTCTCTCCAAGTAACTTAAGGATCAAAAGGCTGAGATCACCTGGCTGCAGAAGGAGCTGAAGGAGGCCAAATTGAAGATAGAGGATGCCAAAAGCATTCCCAAATCCTTCAAATGTAATCGTGCCAGTAAGCCCATCATTACTTCTTGCATTTGAGTGAATCAATGTTTGATCTTTCTGACCGAAAAACTTTACTCGCAGCTCTATATTACGGCGCTCGAAAGGCTTTGGATTATATTCATCCAATCGAGTGGAGCAGACTGGTCACTCCTTGGAGTACTTGCTGGAGCATGCGTCGAAAACCATTGCTTACAACACTCGACGAGTGGCGACCGAGGCCGGGAGTCAAGTTCTGGCAATTTTCCAATCTTGGTCTCCTGCTCTGCCATTAGACAAGATCAAGGAGGGCTTCAACCCAGACTTGACAGACGACCAATGTCAGTTGCTCTTAGATTCCATGCTGGAAACTTCCTGAGCCTTGGTCGACAACATAGAAGTGGATCCGACCGTTCCTACTCCACCAACAACTCAAGAGGTTGAGCTACGGGCTGATTCTTCTTCTCCTTCTAAGGAACTGTAAATCCTGGAATGTGCAGAAAACTTTAGTAGTATCTATGTATTGAAACAATGTTACTTGTATGTAAATTAATTTCATGCTTAATAGCTTAGTAAACTTATAAAAATATCATAAGCATGTTGCTGTCTTTTAAAGACAAAAATCATATCGGTCTGCCTTAACATATTAGGTTGTAACTCGTAACCACGTAACAAACAGAGTCGACCAATCGACACATGACCTCTTGCACTTTGGCTCTGGATTTAGTGTAGTGGTAGTCTGATGTGCAGTATGAAGTGTATAACCATGATGTTGTAGACGTTAGACCAAAAAAAGTAAAGACCGTATCAAATAATGAGAAATCAGTCAGAAAGTAGTCCAAAACCAATATAAGGTTAGACCATGGTGGGACATTATTACTAGCCCCCTGGCTCGATTGTTTAATAAAATAAATTAAGGAATCGAGACAAATGTAGAATGAAAATCATCAAAAAATCTTTCATTAAAAAGATCAAAGTTTCATTCATGAATAATGCATAAGTATACAAAAGAGTAACTAAGTATAGACACGACGTAGCTGATTTATATTCCACGAGTTTGGTATATCATCGTCGTCTTCATACATCAGTCGGTAAGCCCCCGGCCAAGTGACTTCCTTTACCACATATGGTCCTTCCCACTTTGGGGAAAGTTTATGTTGTTTCTTTGTTGACTGTACTCGGCGCAACACTAAATCTCCAACCTAAAATTGGCGACTGCGTACATTTTTATCATAATATCGATGCAAGCCTTGTTGGTATAGTGCCGACCAAAACAGAGCACGATCATGCGACTCCTCTGCTGCAATCAAATATATCTCTCGGTTCTCCTCAGAAAGCTTTTCATCGTAGGCTTGGACTCGTGCCGAAACAAGACTGACCTCGGTCAACAACATAGCCTCTGAGCCATAGACCAATGAGAAAGGTGACTGGCTAGTAGCACGACCGGTATTTGTGCGAAGCCCCCAAAGAACTGAAGGCAATTGTTTGACCCACCGACCGACATAAGGTTTAAGTCTATCAAATATCCGAGGCTTCAATCCTTGAAGAATCATACCGTTGGCCCATTCGACCTACCCATTGCTTTGAGGATGAGCCACTGGCACAAAGTGGATTTTATTCCCATCTCATCGACAAAGTAATGGAACTCCACTAATGTGAATTGAGTGCCATTATCAGTGATGATATCATGAGGAACCCTAAACCGAGTGAAAACATCTTTGATAAACTCAATCACCTTCTTTGATGTTATCTTGCCGATCGGCTTTGCTTCAATCCACTTGGTGAATTTGTCAGTAGCAACAAACAAATAAGTGAACCCGCCTGACGCTTTCTCCAAAGGACCGACAATATCAAGTCCCCCATACAGCAAAAGGCCAAGTCAAAGGTATCATTTGAAGTTGCTGCGAAGGCACAAGTGTTTGTTGAGCAAAGAATTGACAACCTTCACACTTCCGAACGACTTGGTGTGCATCTTCGACCGCCGTGGGCCAGTAAAATCCTTGTCAGAAAGCCTTGCCGACCAAAGTCTTTGAAGCTGCATGATTGCCACATATTCCTGAATGAATTTCTTTCACCAACTTCTGGCCTTCTGGTATCGAAATACATCACATCAAGATGTTTGATCCTCCTCTTTTGTAGAGTTGATCTCCCACCAACAGATATCCTTGACATCGGGTTTTCAACCGTTGTTTCTCATTAGGATCCGAAGGCAGCGTTCCCTTGTCCAAATATTGGATGAGTGGGTCGTGCCAGTCGGTCTCCATGTTGTCATCACTAACAAGATCAACAAAAATACTCATTAATACATCCGACCGAGGAGAGATAGTGGGGGCATCCAGGGTTTGTAAGAGAACACCGGGTGTGACTTCAGACCAAGATGATCCCATCTTGGCCAATTCATCAACCGCTTGGTTATTATCCCGAAGAATGTGTGTGAACTTCAATCCATCAAATTTGTCTTCGAGCTTCCTTACTTCTTGACTGTAAGCACTCATATTGTCATCTACATAGTTCCAATCCTTAGTGACCTGATTAATGACCCAAGCCGAGTCCCCTAAGACATCAAGACGCTTAATGCCGAGTGATGCAGCAATGCGCAGACCGTGTAGGAGAGCTTCATACTCCGCAGCATTATTAGACGCGCGAAACATCACTTGAAGGACATAGCAAAGCTTCTCTCCTGTGGGTGAGATAAACATGACTCCCGCACCAGCTCCTGGTAATTGAAGAGATCCATCGAAGTACATTTTCCAGTACTCAACATCTTAGGTAGCAGGAGGCATTTGAATCTCTGTCCACTCGGAAACGAAGTCAGCCAACGCTTGCCCTTTAATTACCGACTGAGGCGCGAACATAATGGTATATTGACCAAGTTCGACTGCCCACTTGGCGATCTTTTCTTCGGCTTCTTGATTGTGAAGCACCGTGCCGAGTTCGAAGGAGGTCTGGACTTCAATCGGATGAGCTTGAAAATAATGCTTCAATTTCCTGGAGGTGATCAACAATGCATACAACAACTTCAAGATCTGCTGATATCTTGTTTTAGAAGCACTCAGGACTTCACTAACAAAATAGACCAGATGTTGTACTTTTTTGTATATGACCTTCTTCCTCTCGATCGACTGTCAAAATAGTACTCACAACCTGAGTCGTGTCCGATATGTAAGTTGAAGCTTTTCTCCTGGCTCTGGAGGTACCAAGACTGGAATGCTATTGAGGTGAACCTTCAACTCATCCAATGTCGACTACGCCTCTACTGTCCAAACGAAGTCATCCTACTTTTTAAGCAATCGGAAAAGCGGTAACCCCGTAACCCCCAGTTAGGAGATAAAGTGACTCAAGGATGCCATGCATCCGGTCAGCTTCTGAACATCCCTTTGAGAATTAGGTGGCCCCATATCAAGGATCACGTTGATTTTATCCGGGTTAGCCTCTATTCCTCATTTTGAAACGATATAATTGAGTAGCTTTCCCGAAGGAACCCCAAAAACACACTTCTTAGGATTCAGCTTCATTGAATAATGCCTCATATTAGCGAAGGTTTCTGCCAGGTCAGAAAGAAGTTCTTTGACGTTCTGAGTCTTGACAACAATGTCATCAACATACCCTTCTACATTTCGACCGATCTGAGTAGCAAGGCAGCGTTGAATACCCCGATGGTAAGTCACGCCAGCGTTTTTCAGACCGAAGGGCATTATGATATAACAATAGGCGCCAAAGGGTGTTATAAAGGAAGTTTTAATCTGATCTTCAACTTTTAGTGAGATCTGGTGATAGCCTGAATAGGCATCCAGAAAGCTTAAAAGCTCACACCCGGATGTTGAGTCTACAATCTGATCAATGCGAGGTAGAGCGAAAGGATCTTTAGGACAAACCTTGTTGAGATCAGTATAATCAACGCACATCCTCCACTCTTTATTCTTCTTAGGTACAAGGACTGGATTTGCTAACCAGTCGGGATGGTACACTTCCTTTATAAACTTAGCATCTAATAATCTAACTATCTCCTTCTTCATGGCGTCCTTACGGTTTTGTGCAAATCTTCTAAGCCTCTACCGAACGGGGGTAGCCCCAGGAGGCACCCTTAACTCATGCTCAATCTTTTCCCTAGGAACTCCCGGCATATCAGCTGGCTTCCATGCAAAGATATCCCTATTTTCCTAGAGGAAAAGAGTGAGCGCGAGTTCCTATTTCTCATCGAGGTTGGCCCCTGTATAAGTTACCTTATTAGGTTCTTCTTGATCGAGCACAATCTCCTTGGTCTGGATGTCATCTGTCTGGATCTTGTCCTTAGTGGGCTTCTTCACAGGGGCTGCCACATCAGTCTGCTCCTCTATGCTGACTGCCTTCTAGATCTCCTACCGTACAGACAACATCAACTGCTTAGTGGCCATCTCACAACTTTGCACATCGCAATCAAAAGAATTTTGAAGATCAGTGTGGAGGGAGATTATTCCGTTGGGGCCCGGTATCTTGAGAGTGAGATAGGGATAATGTGGTACTGCCATGAACTTAGCCATTGCCGTAGCATGATATGCTGAGTCGAAATCGGCCACCTGGAAGAGAATACGCTCAGTCCTAAAATTCTCATGGGTCCCAAAAGTAACTGGTAGACTGATCGGTCCAATAGGAACCAAAGTCTTGCCGGGCACTATCCCATGAAATGGTGATGAACTCAACTAAAGGTCATTGACTGACAGACTGAGCTCTTGAAGAGTCTTGGTGAAGATAAAGTCCAAACTGCTTCCTCCATCGATGAGTACTTTGTTGAACTTCACCTCCTTCATTGTGGCAGCAAGTACCAGCGAGTATCGCCCTGGTTTAGGTAAGTGCTTGGGATGATCCGACCGATCAAGTAATCGGAATTTCAGACCACCTCATGAATTGAGGCGTAGTTGGTTCCACAGAATTGATCTCCTGTAGTTCCAATTTCTGCTTGCGCTTGGATACATAGGCATCCAGGCCCCCGAAGATGAAGTTGACTTCCTTGCGAGGCTCCCGGAACTCTCCCATATCGTCCTTCTCATCACTATCCTTGGATTTTTCCTTGCCATTGCGCCTTGGAGGATCTTTTGCCACCTTGAGCGCAGCAGTCGTAAAACTCTTCAGTCGGTAACAATCCTTTGCTTTGTGGTTTCCCTTTGGGTGCTAGAGGCACGGGCCACTCAGCAAATCATCCATAGTTGGCTGGTTCGTCCGAGGATTCTTTTGAAATCGGTCGACCCTGTGAACCATGTTGTCAGACTTTCTTTTCTTGTCCTTCTTGGAGGACTGGGCTTATCCAACCACTTCTCCTTGCCTTTTCCTCGGATGTCGTCTAATGTCGACTCCCCAGATACGAACTTGTCAGCGGTCTCAAAACACTCCTGAGCGGTCAACTTGAGGTCATGATTCCTCTGACCGATCTCTCAGACTAAGTCATACTGCAGATTCCTCCTTGGAAGGCAGCAATAATCTGTTGGTCCGGAACATTGGGGATCTCAGTCTTCTTAGCATAGAATCGCTTGATGTAGTTGCGAAGAGGCTTGTTAGTCTTCTTCTTGATCCGAGTGAGGTCGAAGTGGTTGTCCGGTTGGTTGCAGGTAGCTTGGAAGCTCTCGATAAGCTTCTTGTTGAGGTCTCCCCAAGATGTGATTGATTCCTCTGCAAGAGATGTGAGCCATATTCGAACAGCTGGATCAAGGTAGACCGGAAGGTAGTTAGCCATTATATAGGAATCACCTCTAGCCGACCGGATTGTCGTGCTATAAAGTTGCAGCCACTCCCGAGGATTGGTCTAACCATCATATTTCTTGATGGGGACTGGCTTGAATCCTTTTGGCCATCGAGCTATGTGCAGCCTAGGGACGTAAGCCTTATTGCCATCAATTTCATTGTCAGTAGGGGTCGGTGACCGTCTATACCGGTCTGGAGATGGAGTTGGGTGATGGTTGTGTCGTGGACCCACATCATCATCATGGCGATGACATCGATCGTCGTCATCATTGTTATCGCTTCGATCCTGATCATCTCGTCAATGTCGATCGTCACAGTTATTTCTTGGAGGAGGGTCTCGCCGTTCCTCTCACCGATCATCCTGTCGGTCGTCCCGCCGGTTGTCAGTCTCATGATCGCGGCGTTCCTCTTCGTAGCGCCGGTTGTCCCGAGCGCTTTCTTCATAGTGAGAGTTGATGGTATCTCGTCCATCACGGATACTGAGAGAATTTCTCAAATCTTCACGCCTATGCCGACCTCTTGAAGTTGTGTGGCTAGAGCTTGTTATAGACTATGATCTGTCCCTGGTAGCATCCTGAGCTACAACAGCTTTGAGCATAGCCGCCGCCTTCATCATCACCGGGGTCTGATAATTTGCATCAGCCATTAAGGTGTCGAGCAATGTTTTTGCCCCGCTGATATTGTCCTTAGGGGTGTGATAGACCTTGACACCATCCACTTCAATGTCTGGTCCAAGATTCAGTCGATGCGCATGGCGTGATCTGCGCGACCCTCTCGGTCGACGGCGGTGACCAACCGACAACTCTGGGGCAGGGGGATCTTCCTCCCGTTGACCTTCTTCGGGCGGTGCTTCTGTATGGCCATCTTCTTCCTGACCATCTTCTAAGTCGTCCTCCTCGTCCTCGTCTCATGAAGGATCTTTTACTATATCAACCATGTTGACAGTAAGGGGATATGAATAAGCTGATTCGACTGAGCCCTCATCAAAGGGTCAGACCGACTTTGAGTCATTCTCTAAGGATGGATCTGCTTCTTCGAGTCCAAGTGGGACTAGTACTGGGATCAGATCTGACGAACTTGGTGATCGCGCCGTAGAGATGGTTGTGGCCGAGTCGGATCTATGTTGCTCCAGACCTAGGGCTCCGTTGTCCCTGACCGTGAAGTTGAGCGATCCAAAGGAGATCTTGAAGTCTGGCGAGTATTGAATTGTGGGAATTTTGGCCATCTTAGTCGATGGAGAATCCCGACGAGCCTTGTCCCCTTCTTGGCACGCCAACTGTCGATGCTTGAGATCGGCAGTAAATATATAGGGCTACATCAAGACTAAGAACTACGATGGTAACACAAGACGCCGAGTTATACATATTCGGGCCCTCTCGATGAGAGTAAAAACCCTACGTCCTATGTTCTGTGGTTTGTATTGATTATAATCTGATGTCCCTTGAGGGGGGTACCTTGCCGCCTTATATATCCCGATCGACAGGGGGTACATGAAGAGTCCTACTCGTAGTCTACAAGGTTTAGTATAGAAAGTCTATCTCTAATTGCCTTGCGCTTCAAGCTGAGTCGGTCGGCTTCCTTGTTGATGAAGTACCCGGTCGGCTACCGACTTAGTCTTGTCTAAGGATACCCATAGAGCAAGTATCCCACAGGGTTGAAGCCCTCCTTGATCTTGTCCAATGGTAGTGCAGGAGACCAAGATTGGCAAACAGCCAAAACTTGACTCTCGGCCTCGGTCGCCACTTGTCGAGTGTTATCTACAATAGTTTCCGACACATGCTTCAGCATATAATCCAAGGAGTGGCTGGTCTGCTCCACTTGGTTGGCATGAATATAATTCAATGCCTTCTGAGGGTCGCACGACAGAGCTGCCAGAGATAGCTTTTGGTTAGTAAGATCAAAAATTGATTCAAGTTTACTCAACAAGTTATGGAGGGCTTACTGGTGAGATTACATTTGAAAGATTATTGAGGTGCTTTTGGCAGCCTCTATCTTCAAGTCGGCCTCCTCCAACTTCTTCTGTAGCCGAGTGATCTCAGCCTTTTGATCCTCAACTAACTTGGAGAGAATTTTCTTTTCAGCATTCAGAGCATCAACAAATCTTTGCTGATTGGAAGTCAACTTCTCGAGGTCGGCTATCTTCTGATCACGAGCTAAAGACATATATTGAATCTTTAGTGTTAGAGTGGTTAGTGGATTATTTAAACACAAATGGTATGCAATCTTACCGGCAACATCAGCACGGCCTTGGTCTAAGGCCTTGGACATCTCTCTCTGGTCGGTCTGCAACTTTTTAATCTGCTTCTTGGCCTAGGAGAGCTACTGACTGGTGACTAGCATAATACCAGCAAAAAATTAGTTCTAAACATAAAGAATTAAAGATAAGTGGGACTGGGGCATACCAAAAGTTTCGGCTTCAAGGTATTCCACCCTAGCCTGTTTCCTCTCCACAAGAGCATACATTTTCTGTATGAAGGAGATGGTTTAGCTAAAGATCAAGACTGAGACAAAGTTAAAGCAGGGTATTGATGTACCTTGTTGGCTTCTCGGTGTTGATGCATTATCTCCACATCATCTGCTTCGGATTGACCGAGTGTGTCTGCAGACAATGTCGCCTTACCTTTGTCAAGAGGTGAAGGAACGTTGACTGGAGAAGGTTGGGGTGTTGGCTCTAAAACAGATGCGGGGGCTGTCTTGTCTGAAGACTTCTTCGACTTAGCCGGCGTGCTTGATGGCTTGCTGACTGGTCTAGGCAAGTTAGCCGGACGAGGAGGGGGACTCGATCGAGTATCCTCGGACTCTTGGGTGCTCTGAGCATCACTCGTCCGACCGCTATCACTAATAGAGAATAAGGTGATTAAGCTACATTATGGTTGATGGCCATAAAAAACAAGGATTGAAATGTTTAGAGATTAACCTGGAAGCTTTCTTGACTTTGATTCAGCATGGTCTCTTCTTTGAAGAAGTTGACAGAGAATCAGTCTCCTTCCTCTTTTGGGAAGATTTGCCAGCTTCATTAGTCTTCTGCACAGCTCCTGCATCACTTGACGCTTTGCTCGGGGGCTCCAACAGGCTTGAAGGTCGGTCGGAGTGAGCCGGAGTTGGCTGACTGGCATTTGGAGACAACTCTTCTTCATCATCACCCCGATCTGCAATATACTACCTTCAACACATGAAGGGCTGCTTTACTAGTCGACTGGGGGAAGGCAGGGTGACGACTCGATCAACAAGTTCAGGTCGAGCGCCTGCTGATGAGCTCGAGCCTCCAACACCGGTCTGCTGCGGCTCCTCAACATAATCCGGTCCCTCAGAATCGGTCGGAGGCAGCGGAGGGTGGGATATATAAGTATCCAGAACCTGCATAAGCACCAAGACATCAAGAAGGATATCAAAACAAGATAATGATAAAATCACTCAAAGAAGACTGAGGCTTACTCAGGCCCGCAGAGTGCCCACGTTGTACGCCTTCTCAATTAAAGAGTGATCCTGAAGGATATCTCCTTCAAACATCTTGGACAAGCGCGACCGATGAAGATTGCCATTAGGAGGGTCAGGCACCTCCCTGGTCTCGTCGTTGGTGGCATAATCCCAAGCCGGGTGGCTCTGAAGTTTCAAGGGCTGCACTCGGCACACTATGAAACTCTAGGCAATGCTAATACCGTCGATGCCTTCCTTCTTCAGATTTGCAATTTTCTTCAGTAGAGCACCTGGGGGTCGCTCAGATCAGGCTTCTTAGTCCATTGTGCCAGGGGAATTGCCTTAGCGCCAGAGAAGTTGGCAAGAACAGGGGGAGGGTTATCACAATAGAACCACTCGTCCTTCCAATTCTTGTTCCCGTTCTTGAATGGCACATTGATATTGGCCTCCTTCTTACGCCATTGGACACCGACACCGCCTATAGCCACTTGATTGTCCTTCGTCGGTAGCGGTCAGAGGACAAAGAGATGGCGGAACAAATTGAAATGGGGAAGAACGCCCAAGAATGCTTTGCACAGATGCACGAAGATGGCGATATGAAGAATGGAGTTGGGATTGAGATTAACAAGCTCAATCCGATAAAAGAACAGGAGCCCGTGCAAGAAGCTGCAGTAGGGGACTCCAAAACCATGCTCGAAGAACGAGCAAAACACAACGATTTGCTTATGAATAGGGATGGGGCCGGATTCTTTGGGTACCTTCCAGTTAATCCGAGCTTGCTCGGGAAGGATGCTCTTTGAGAGGTTGCTCTTTGAGAACTCCCGGAGCTGCTTAGGGATCTCGACCTCCAACGAGGAAGACTCGGCGGCGGCAGTGGTGGCGACAGCAGGAGTTGAGATGGAAGCTTTCTTGCGACCCATGACTGGGGATGGCTTGGCGTGGCGGATCAAATGCTAAACCCTAGCTGAAGCTCGGGGGCTAAGGGCGATGAGATCTGCGGCGGCGGGAGAAAATGCGCTAACCCTAGCCGGAGAAACAGAGGCATCGCAAGAAGCAGGGGAGGCATGAGGAAGATGAAGAGTTTGAGCGCAAAGTGACGACGTGGACTAAGAGTCAACCCATCATTGCTTTTTATACCATTCCTTTTGACCTAAGGGTCCCATGAGCCATATTTGGCCGTACAGTGACAAATATTTTCTGGGTTAATAAAAATTAACCATAGGCTTTGGTCTTTAAAAAGGTTTAAGGCTATCAAACCCTAAGAGAAAGTCTCGGGGGCTTCTTTGATGAGAAGCAGTGGCCAATCCACTTAAAAACACTTGCCGTATCCATGTGATTTGATGATCATGTGGCAAAGGACTTGATGGTCATACGGATATAAGTTCAGAGGCTATGTTATAGATTGATGTCAATAGCTAAATTGCCAAATTTGGACTTATGATCAAAAAGAGTGGCAAATTATTAGGGAAGAGCTATGTTATGATTGATGTCATTTAGCTTAGTACTATTGTATGATTGATGTCATATTTCTTTATATGGACTGAACATGATTGATGTCATGAAATTCAGACCGATAAGTCACTCGGACAATAGTGTACATCACTCGGCCTTTTTAATAATCGGTCGGCAAGGTTAAAATCTTGCAAGTTGGCCTACTGGTTTGATGATCAGAGGTGTGTTAGGCTCAAGCTTGATGGTTTGAGTGAATTACATACAACAAAATAATAAGAGCTAATAAATTAGACTCTTGTATTATTTATTAGCCTCCAAATTATACAAGAGTCGGGGGCTACACCTGATTAGGTGCACCTGACCGGTGCACCAGATCTATCAGGAACTTCTATTAAGAGGTCTTCCTAATTTATGATCAATATTAAAGATCACTCGGAGAATAAAGGTCAAAATCAGGAAGCACTCGGGGCTGCTGTAGGATACTTGCTTTACGGGTATCCCCAGATATGACTAAGTCGGTAGCCGACCGAGTACTTCATCAACAAGGAAGCCAACCGACTCGGCTTGGAGCACAAGGCTATTAGATAGCTTTCTATGTTAAACCTTATAGAATACGAGTAGGACTCTTCATGTACCCCTTGCCGATCGGATATATAAGGCGGCAGGGTACCCCTCTCGAGGGACACCAGATCACAATCAATAACAACCACAGAACACAGAACGTAGGGTTTTTACTCTCATCAAGAGGGCCGGAACCTGTATAACTCGGCGTCTTGTATTACCATCGTAGTTCTTAGTCTCGACGTAGCCCTATATATTTACTGCCGATCTCAAGCTTCGACAATCCATTGACAAAACCTCTCCCACATCCTAAGCATGCAGCGCATATGAGATCCATGGGTATTAGATAATTGCATGATCAAGATTGATGTATGTGAGAGATTGTGTTGTGTCTATGTTTATGTGTAATTGAATAAAGTGTATTATGTTTCTTGGATAATTATCATTACATTATTAACAGGTATGTGACTTGTTTGTGAGACTTTTGTTTAATTATGATATTATCCCAAAATGATCCCTAGTTTCTTATCATTATGTGGGACAATAATGATTTATGAACTAGCACATGTATTGATTGATGATCATGTTTCATAGATCATAGATATGGAGATATCGAATCAATAATATGGACACATATTAGAGAACATGGTGTTGGATTGATCCACTAATAGACTCTGCTAAGATGTTATTGTTGTGCCATCAGTTGTTGTCTTGTATGATGTACCTTCGGGATTCTTACACCTGAGATCGTCATTGATTCCCAAAATGTGTAATAGCACACTTAGGGATTACCAAACGCTATTCCGTAACTGGTAGTTATAAAGGTAATTTTCGGATATGCTATGAAACATGTCGTGGGGTGTGAGCGGTCAAGATGGAATTTGCTCCTCCTGATAACAGGAGAGATATCTTTGGGCCCCTCGAGTTAGATGGATTTGGAAGTGCTTGGCCATGCCAATGTGATTAAAAGTTAATCATGATGACTAAGAGTTAGTCATGATAAATCCACTAGACGTTCGAGTGAATGGTCGAGCTTTTACAGGGATGGCACGTATCTCGCCTTGAGCTTAACTGATATCGTGAGGCAAAGAGATCACTGAATGTGTATGCCAAAGGTTCAGCCGATATGATCTTTATATATGTACGAGAATCAGTATGTGCTTCTAGGTGCCATTATTGATTCATAATCTGAAAATGGTTTTTATATCATTGTCGTGTACATGTGAACCTAACGGGTCACACACTTAACGGGTTGGAACATCACTTGCCTATGTGATTGTCTCTAGTGCAAGTGGGAGATTGTTGGAGATATGCCCAAGAGACATTGCGGATTTGATCCGTATGTGAGGGTCATACGGATATTGATTTACGAGTCTAGTGGTAATGATCCATGATCCCCTCTTACAATGTTCCTGGTTGAACGGTAGAAAATATTTATAGCTATTGTTGCTCCCCGTTCCCCAACAGATCCATGCTACAGATCGTTATCGTTTATCTTTAACACCTCCCTTTACAGTTTTTCTTTTCAAATATAGATGAGAAAATGTCGCACTACTAATCTCAGCTGCATAAATATTTTCTCAAACTGTCCCTCCATATGGAGGAAAGGTCGTGCTTCCGGGTAAGGAAAAAGACCCCACGAGGTTTATTAAAAACCACTTTGGGCCACCAATTTTTTTATGTACTCGCTGCCTTGTTCTTTATATAGCTTTCATCATCTGGGCCCTTCTGCAGCTGCCCAACTGTTCAGGTCACACGAGATCGGCGGTTGCGGGGTTATGGCATGGAACTCGGCAGTTCCTTTCTTTCTTTCTCCGTTGTTTTTGTTACAAGGGAGGCTATTGTGATGGCTGACTCCTGCGCTAGGAGGCCATCTTCTGTTGATCATGTGTGTGTGTGGTTCAATCCCCTGCCTTCTTGGTTGGAGGATTTAGCTACTAAAGATTGTAACCTCTCTGTTATACTGTAATACAAACTCCGCTTTGCCCAAAAAAGAAAAAAAAAACTGTTCAGATCACACAAGAAAAATTTTATTCCTAAAAAATAAAGAGGAATGAAATTAGAAATGTTTTTTAAACTTTATGGTCGCAGCAGAGGGGTGATTAATTGTTTGGATCTGAGACACCATTGCGTGTGGGGGGATGGATCTACGATGGGTCTCACACTGTCACATGGGCTTGATCCAGTGTGGTCCTCAAGCTCAGGCGCAACTTATATACTTTTTTTCTCCATTTACTATGTATTTTTGAATTTATCTCTGCTCAATGTTGCAGTGATGCCCATGTAACTTTCCTTCTTAAAAAAATGCTTAATGAGACTCCAAGCATTCTTATTCTCGAGCAAAAAGAAATATTGAGCGAAGTGCCAACTCGAAAGATCATAGCTAGGTCTGATAAATTGTGAAGCTTTAGTAAAATTTATTTCATCCACGTATCGATTATCTTTTCTCACATTAGCAAATAAAATGGAGGATTTAGACTTGAGTAAGGTCTTAAGCCATTAATAAAAGAAGTATTTTTTTGAAGAGTGAATAGTTGGTTCTCTAATATCCTAGGGCATCACTATAGTGCCCCATTCTAATGGTTTTCACATGTTACTATGCAAATGATGTTTTATCATTTCAATATTCCTATGTTATAGTCATTGTCAAAATAGTATCATGTTTAATGTTTTAAATAGCCCGCTATAGCTTCACTATAACTTTTGGAGATAGATGCCAGGACGATACTGCAAGTATTATCACTAATATCGCTAACTCTGCTATAGCGTTAAATCACTTCGCTAACTCCGCCATAAGTGATTTATGAACTTATACACTTGTGATATATGATTCATAAAGCCATGGTGATTAATTTGGTTGTTCATAGTCCATATGATGTTTGCATTCTAGATTTTAAGGGTTATTCGGCCCTAAGAAAATATGGTAAATAGATGCATGGACGATGGTATACTTGGACATGCACTTATAAAATTGGGACTGAAATTGATGAAACTACTGACGTTTTAGTTAAAACTTTGCTTTTCTTTGAAAAACACTATAGGCAATAGTTGCGGTATAGCTCCGGCTAGGAGCACTCCACTATTTTCCATAGCCCGCTATTTAAAACATCGGTCATGTTAGTTCCACCATATATTTAGATGCACTTCAGAAATGGTGTGCAGGCATCATGGTCTGAATCGATTTATCATTTTGCACTAGTTGCACACCCTGACTTTAGGGTCAATGATTAGATATCGCAACATATATTTGAAGTTTGGATTTACTCTGTCTATTTTGGGTATGACCGGAGATCCAATGCCTTAATTGTCTTGTTCAAAGGCCTTCATTGTCTTTATTTACAAAGATTTTATCAGCTTTTAGTTGTATAATAATGTTTATTTTATTTTAATATATTGTGTTATCTTGTTCTGTTCTAAAGTAGGGATATGTTATGGTTTGTTATATCTTGCAATATTGTTGGAGTTTAACCCCATTTCTATGACCATATGTGGCCGGAGATCTATTCATTACGATTGTGATTCACTTGGATTTTAAACCATGAGATCTGTGCTGTGGTGGTAACATACGGTGGGACAAATGAGGCCAGTTGACACGGCAATCGTCCCACGCTTATGTTACGCGGAAGCAAGCCAAGGTGATGATGACACTTGCCGGTTGACGGGGGCTCTGGATTAGCCACACGCCCACACCACACGGTCCTTCTTGCAAAAGCCGTGGTCGGCGCGGTCTGGTCTTGGGTTCCAGCGCCACGCCGCACGCGTCCGTGGTGGAATTGTGCGGGGATTAGGGACGCACAACGCGACTTCCCCGGCCACACCCAATCCCCACCCGGATTAGGGGGGAGGGGGGGCTCCTTTGGGAACTCCAATCCCGACGGGGATCCTGGGGAAGGCCGCCCGCGGGAGAAGCAGCCCGGGGAAATCTATCACGACCTTTGAAAGCCTATCATCACGGAAAAGTATATCCTGGGTTCGGCCCATTTCTCCAGGAAGGAAATAATCTCCGGAGGCAGGGCAACGAAGCCCTCGTCGCTCGCCTCCTCACCCCCGACCTCGCATCGCCGCCGCCTCTCCTCTCTCTTGACCGAGCGTCGCCGTCGTGCCTCGCGTCTCCACTCGCCGAGCGCTGTACAGCAACGCCTCTCCACTCTCCGAGTGCCTCGTGACACTGGCCGCCACCGCTGCTTTTCCTCTCCCTCATCCACTCTGCACGCGCCTCTCCTCTTCTCTTCCCTGCCTGCCGCCACCGCGATCTCCCTACAACTCGTTGGCCTCCTCCGCATCACTGGCCGGCCTCCACCCATGACACACAGCAAGAGATTTTCTTCCACCTTGTGTCACGGGCGACAAGCTGTCTTCTTCCACCTTGACTGGCGAGCGATGACACCGGCCACCTTCGAGTTGCACCTTGTCAGGACCAGAGTAGTCCGACAAGGGAAACAGAGGAATCGATAAGGAAAATTAAGGCAGAAATTGATAATAATTTGGATAGAATTTAACTAGCGCTAGCAAGGGAAAGAAGAACAGAATAGACGAAGATAAGATTTCATTCATATGATAGAAGTGGCATCCGATGCTGCTTATATGGAGTCCGCAGTCGGTGATACAGCTGTGCCTTTTCCGAAAGGCCACCGTACACTTTAGTGGCAGAATTATAAATAATATAGAACTTGATTACAGTGGCACTGTGGCCGTTGGATCAGCATCAACGAGTAGTTCTCTTCTTCAAGTACTAGCATCTTCTATTGGTGCTGACACACCTGCCTGAGCTGTCTCGACATTGTGTTGACTCTCTCTCTCTCTCTGATAGAATCTCACTATTTCTTTTTTTCTCAGATCTGGGGACGAGGACGTATCTTCTTGTACAAGCGCCAACGCTTTCGCCAACGCGGCCGACCCTGACGCGCTGCTCCAGCTGGTGCTTCAGTTCGCGAAGGACGATGCAATTCTGTAGGCTAGAGGAGGACATCATACGGCGCAAGTGCTTCTTGGGAGAGACACCAGACCAGCTGGAGAAAGAATGCCTCCTCAATGCTGCGCTCTAGGTATTGCCATGCTGATTAGTTTCTACATTCCCTTTGTTTGGCACACAAAATAGTTCCGCCGCAGGCCTTGGCATGCAGCAGGCGCAAGGCGATGGATCAACGCAGTTTTTTTCTGATTTTTGGAGCAATTCTTTTCTGATAGATTAATAACGCCGGATGTGATGTATTTCTGCACAAGATGCAGTCATGATCCTTTAGTATTCCGGGATAGTAAATTCTATGAAATCAAGACAATTGGTACTGCCATCATTCTGTTAAAATGATAAAGCATACCCTCTGATTTAGTACATGTCTTGTAGAGTTGTAGCTACTATGGTTTAGGAGCTTGCATGATGTGTTGTTAGTTTAACATAGATCGTTGAAGTGAGAGCCTCTCAAGGGAGAAGTGTGAGATAGTTTGTTGCTCTAATCAATCATGTTGCTTGATTTTTAGATCATTAATTGGGTCTTGTATAGCTCTTGATTCTCATGGCAATTGAGCTGATGCAAATTTATAATGAAATTATCTTAGATTACTGACATTTGTTCAGCCAGTCAGTCAAGAAACTGTATGTTCGCTAGTTAGTAGCCTTCCAATTGTATTATTTTTGATATATCTATCAAGATTTCTGCAATGTAGTCAATGGTATTAAAACTGATATTATAAGTAGAGGCCATAAAAGATTGACCTGCTGTCTTGAGACTTAGAAGCTTGAATATGGTGCTAAATCACATCTACACGTACCAGATTGTAAATTCACTTTTGCATATGGCCTTTGAGCTTTAGTTTTTCATTTATTGCTTCACTACTTATGAATCTGAAAGCGATTCGTTATTGTATACATGGGTCACAATTGATTCCTGCCATTCATGGGCGGACCTACAGGGTAGTCCTGGTAGGCCTAGGCCTACCCTACAATTTGGAGGAAATTTCAAACCCAGCCCAATAGAAATTCAGCAATAGCAATTAAAATGGAGGAAACAAATAAAAAGTCATAAGGCCCACTACCACCACGTTGGCCCAACTAGTCAATTACTATCCAGTCCAGACCAACGAACCCAGCAGCAAGCCAGCAACCATCGTTCATGGAAAATGGCAGTTAATGTTTCTTCTCTTCTCAACCACCGGCGCGACGCACACCAACGAAATCCCCAAAATTTTTCACCGAGCTCCCACCTGCTGCCGCCATCTCCTGCCTCCTTGCGCCTTGCCGGCGTCGCCGCGCGACGAGACGTGACGAGTCACCGGTGACATCTCGTCTGGAAGCTGCAGTTCGAGCTTCGAATCGTAAGCATCCTGCACCTGTTCCTCTATTCGTTTTGATTTGGTAAAAGAGCAAATAGTGAACTCTTGTAATCTTTTGGATAGTTGGATTTAGGGATGAAAAGAAAAGGAGCTATAGCAGAGCTTTTTAGGAAACACGAAGCAAAGGTAAAAAGGATTGCAGCTTCTTCTCCATTGATTGATGAAAGGGAAACCGAAGAACTGCCACCACCTGCAGTTCAGATTGTTGATGAAAGGCAAGATGGCCAAGAAGGTTCACCTTCTGTTCCAATCGTGAGTGAAGGGCAAGCACAAGAAGAACCACCACCTGCAGTTCAGATTGTTGAAGCCGATCATGTTGAATGTGATCCCGGCTTAAGGGCGCCCATTGCTAGCTATGCTGTGAATGAACAGGATGCAGTTCGGAGGAGATATATTTTAAATGGTCCATACCAACCTTATGCTCATGAATATCCAACCAAAAAGATATATGGTAAAGACCGTCGCTTTAGCGTTGTTTGGTTTCATAAGTACTCCTGGCTTGAATATAGTGTTGAAAAGGATGCCGCGTTTTGCATGGTGTGTTTTTTGTTTGGCAAAGGAATGGGTACATTTGTTAAGGGAGGTTGGAAAAATTGGAACATAGGTGCTGATGCACTTGACAAACATGTAGGAAAGGTGAAAAGTGCTCACAGGAAAAATCAAGAGAAATACAACTTATTTGTGCAAGGTAAACCAATTGATAATGTTATTGTGAAGGTGTCACAAGACAATATGTGTCTTTACAAGACTAGGTTGACTTATTCTCTTAGATGCTTGAGGTTTCTCTTGCATCAAGGATTGGCTTGCCGTGGACATGATGAAAGTGAAGAATCTAAAAATAAGGGGAATTTTCTAGAACTTCTCAATTGGCTTGCAGGAAATAATGAAGAGGTCGATAAGGTGGTTCTAAAAAATGCTCCGGCAAATTGCAAGTTGACCTACCCCAAGATACAAAAGCAAATTATTGGATGTTGTTCAGAGGAAACAACTAGGCACATAATTGAAGAACTCGGTGATGGTAACTATGCAATTCTAGCCGATGAGTGTAGTGATGTATCACAAAGAACAACTTGGTGTTTGCTTGTGTTATGTTGATAAACTTGGAAGAGTATGTGAGAGGTTTCTTGGACTAGTTCATGTAGCGGGCACCACTTCCTTATCATTAAAGACAGCCATTCAATCTTTACTTATTAGTCATCACTTGACTCTTACTCAAATTCGTGGACAAGGATATGATGGGGCAAGCAATATGAAAGGAGAGATCAAGGGACTGCAAACTTTGATCATGAAAGAATCGCCTAGTGCCTATTACATCCATTGCTTTGCACATCAACTCCAATTGGTGCTTGTTGCTGTTGCCAAAGGAAATGTTGGTTGTGCAACTTTCTTTGCTCAAGTTTCTCGCTTGTTGAACATTATTGGTGTTTCGTGTAAGCGCTATGACATACTTCGAGATGTTAGAGCAGAAAAGTTGGCCAAATCCCTTGCGTTGGGTGAAATAGAAAGTGGGAGTGGATTAAATCAAGAGATGGGGTTAGCTAGACCCGGTGAAACTAGGTGGGGATCTCACTACAAAACTATTTTGCACATTGTTGACATGTATGCCACAATTCATGAAGTACTCATGATTCTTGGAAAAGACCCATCTCAAAGGAGTGAATGGCCAAACATACATGCTATGGTTGACATATTGGATTCCTTTGAATTTGTTTTCAATGCAAACTTGATGCTCGTTATTCTTGGATACACAAATGAGTTATCTCAATCTTTGCAAAAAAGAGATCAAGATATTGTCAATGCTATGACACTTGTGCATTTGGCAAAAGAAAGAATGCTGCGTATGAGATCTCATGGTTGGGAAGAATTCTTAGGAAAGGTCATATCATTTTGTGTTAAACATGGCATACAAGTTCCTTCATTGAATGATAAATATTTGCCTCATGCAAGATCATGGAGGTTTTACCCAGAACAAACAATTGATGATCATTATAGAAGAGAAGTTTATATATGTATCATTGATAGAGTTCGTCAAGAGCTTGACAATTGGTTTGATGAGGTAAATATGGAGTTGCTTCTTTGCATGTTGGCCTTCAATCCCATCAATTCATTTGCTGCCTATGATGCACAAAAAATTCTTAAACTTGCTACATTTTATCCCAAGGACATTTCAAGCATGGATTTGATAAGGCTTGAACCCCAACTTGCTAATTTTATTGATGATATGAGAATGGATGATAGGTTCAATGGACTAAACAATCTTGGTGAGCTCTCTATTAAGCTTGTTGAAACAAATAAGCATGTTCTTTATGATTTAGTGTACTTGCTTCTTAAATTAGTATTGATCCTTCCGGTGGCAATGGCAAGTGTTGAAAGGGTGTTTTCTGCAATGAGTCTAGTGAAGAACAAGTTGAGAAATAGTATGGGTGATAAATTATTGAATGATTGCTTAGTCACTTTTATCGAGCGGGATGTTTTCTCAAGTGTAAGTGAAGAGAATATCATCTACAAATTCATGGCCAGGAGGAAGCGTAAAATTGAGTGCTAGAGTATTGTAATATTTTATTTTACTTTTAGTTTGAACTCTCTATATTGTAATGTAATATGCACTCTGTTCGTACTTTTAGTAGAGCTATCTACATATTTGTGGTGCAAGGTTGAGAAAAAAAAAATCAAACTGAGCTAGACTCAGAGCCAGGACTACCCTTCCATAAAATCCTGGGTCCGCCACTGCTGCCATTGGGATCCATTCTATCTTTTTTCTTTGTAGAAGTGATCAAATTGCAGTTGTTGGCCCTGTTCAGTGTTCATCTTTTGAATGTTGTCTGATTGTCAGTCCTATTCATGTTGATAGGATATTGTAAAGTAGCTGTAAGTGTTGTCTGTAGAGGGAGGCAATTTATAGTCTTGCTTTTTCAGCATTCTATTGAGGAGGGGTAGTATGACGCTATGCAAATAAGAGCTTTGTTCACTTGTCTGTTGTTGAAATACTGTATGCATTGATAGATCTCATGATATATACATGGATAAAACTTATTTTTTATTATATTTTAATGATTTGTTAAGTTCTGCTAAAATTACGTGAGTTCCATAACGTTTTGGAATTACGTTGGTTATATTTTTGAAATTATGAGCGAACTTTGATTTTTTTCCTGAATTTTTGGAGCAGTTTTTTATTTATCTGATTTTTCAGCATTTTCTCTTTTTTCGAAATTTCTCCTTAGCTGTCAGTCCAAACGCAGCGTGGGAACCGAATCCCCGAGGGGAGCGCTCACCCCGGGCGGCTCCTGTGCAGGGAACTCCCCCGCGGGGAGCGCGGGCCCTGGGCTGCCAGCCCCGTCGTGCCAAACTAAGATTGAAGACAACACAGCAGCGTGGTTTGCGAGGGGCCAGCTGATGACGTGCTAGTAGCTAATACTAATTCATTAATCCATTCGTCCACTTTGAGCTTGGCGAGGAGCCTGGGACCTGCTCGTACGTCGTCCGTTGATTCTGCTGCCGCGCGCGAACGGAGGAGAAATGTTGGTAGCGAGAGTCAAGCAGTGCGCACATCAGGTTCAAGTGGTTACTTGTCACTTGTCAGAGACGATTTAGAAGCTCCTAAAGTAGGGTGTTTTGTCATTGTACTGGAGTAGTATACTGTACATACATCGTGAGACTATGTTGTGGACGCGTTTGTAGGGCGCGCGTACCAGCGCCGGTGCGGCCCAGCAGTTCAGGTGGCTAGATTAGATATTGTTCAGTAGAGAATAATCAGGGAGCAGTTGAGTCCGTTAGAGATAAGGTTGAGTTTGTTAGAAATTGAGAGGGCCACGCCTGGAAGTATAAAGGCACATGCATAACTTGTACTAGGTCATCGAAGAAATATAGACTCCCTTTGTGGACAAGGCTATATTCGGTCACCATGGCGGGGACCTCCTCAGCTCCCAGCGACGATAGTAGCTCCTCACCTCGCTATCCCCTGCGTTCACTTCCCTCTTCCCAAACCCGCCTATTGTCTCCCCTGCGCACCCCTCGCCGACACCATAACAATTTGGTATCAGATTCATCTGGTGCATCGACCGTCATATCCGACACCGTTGGCGACGATCCTGACACCACGACCGACTCCCAGAAGTTGTCCTTCCTCGTTCAGAAGGTCACCACGATCTCCATGGAGCTCGACATGGCGAACTCCCACATCGCAGCGATCACCACCCGCCTAGATGACCATGCCAACCGCATCGCACCCACCAAGCAGTGGCGCGCGGACCTCGATGAGGGCTTGGTGCGGTCTCGCCACCCACCTGACGGCACGACTAGTGGCCAGAGCTCGTCCGATGATTCCCGTCGACTGCCCAAGCTGAACTTCCCCGCGCTTCAACGGGGAGTGTGACCCCCTACCTTGGCTTAGCAAATGCGAGTCATACTTCCGAGGTACGGGCACCCTGGAGGCGGAGAAGGTCTGGCTCACGGCCCTCCACCTCAACGGTGTCACGGCAGAGTGGTTCCTCACCATCGACCGCAACAACGTGCACCTACCATGGGCCGACTTCAACATCTACGTCATCCTGCATTTCGGCCCGGTCCTCTGCCAGAAACCGCTGGCTGATATAAAGGATCTCCGCCATACTGGCTCCGTCGACAAGTACTAGCGCCAATTCCCGCTGTTGGTTGTCCACTGTAATGATCTCACGCCCAAAATGCAGATGCATTTTTTACCGCAGGCTTATACGAGCCGCTAATGACTGACGTTGAGTTACAGAAGCCGATTGATCTTCATAACGCCATGAGCTTGGCACGCACCTATGAGGCACGCAACACGGCTGCTGCGGAGGCATTCAAGCCCCCCCCCCCCCCCCCCCCACACACACCTATAGCGCGTCGCATGCCCTTCTACTGCCGGTTCGGTGGTCCCTGCGGCTCCCGTCGCGTCCCATGCGACCTCCTGCGCGACGTCCAAGCCCTGCTTCCGACATCTCTCACTTGAGGATATGGCAGCCAAGCACGTAACAGGGGAAAACCCGGGGGTTGGCTCAATCTTCACGGCAATAGGTACGATAAAGAGATAACTAGATGAAAACAACCAGCATAACTAGCTTTATACCTGTCAAAGGTTGGGAATGTTGCTAAGTAATATGAGAGAGGCACCAAATCCTTGGACTCGACTCGATCTCACGAACTCAAGAGCGTAATCTAGGAGGCTTTAGACCTGACCAAGGTTGGTTGCGACCAAACGACGGGGAGAGAGGCACCGAAACCTTGAAGGACTTTGACTTGATCTCTGAACTACCGCAGAACCTTAAACCGGGACTGGCAACCATAGAGCACGAACTAGGGGGACCCAGAGGAGCCTTTGCGTATACCAGCAAAAAGGTCTCTCACAAGTCTATGTTGAACAAGCAAGAAATTTAGGGCAAGTCACTCAGCTCTTGACTAGAACACCATGTGATGGATTTCTTAATTCATAATAGTCTGAGTTTGGCTTAGATACAACAGGTATTTATACTAGGAACACCCCTCCTAGGTGTGGACGAGAAGTAACTTATTCATAAAATAAAAAAGCTGAAAGGTGTGAAAACTATCAATCTCGAGAGGTCTCATGTGGCCTTCAGCCTTCCTAACAGTCTTCAGTAAAATGGTCATTACTCCTTAATGGGAAGTCAAAATGACGAGCCATTTGTTGGAGGTGAAAGTAGACTTCAATATCTTTCCATGCATGGGCATCATGAATGGTGGAACTGAAACGTTTCATGCATGTAGGATGAAGTTGGGGCTTGTGTCAGAAGATTGGGTGTTGTTTCAGCTTCGGTGTAACCCATTTCTTTGTTGGTGTAACACATCTCCTCTAGTCCAGTAGTACGTCCTTCATGTGTCAATCTTAACAAGACAAATGTAGAACAGCTCCGTGGACAACACGTAGCAACATGGACAAGGTTTGGTTGACAACTTCAGTTTGTCCGTCCGTCTGTGGGTGGCATATTGTAGAGAAATGTAATTGTGTGCCTAGTTTGCCCCACAATGTCTTCCAAAAGTAGCTCAAAAACTTGGTGTCACGATCATAAACAATGGTCTTTGGTACACCATGTAATCTTACAATTTTCCTAAAAAACAATTCAGCAATGTGTAAAGCATCATCGCTCTTATGACAGGGAATAAAATAAGCCATTTTGTTAAATCGATCAACTACAACAAAAATGAAGTCCCTCCCTCTCTTAGTCTGAGGTAAACCAAGAACAAAATTCATAGATATGTCTTCCCAAGGTGCACTAGGAATAGGAAGAGGAGTATATAAATCATGAGGGTTCAAATGTGACTTAGCTTTGTGGCATGTCGCACATCGAAGAACATGTTGCTCAACATCACGTCACATCTTTGGTCAAAAGAAATGATCAACCAACACTTGTTCTATCTTTTTGGCCCCAAATGGCCCATAAGACCGCCATAATGAGATCCCTACACAAGCATGAAACAGAGGGAACAATCTAGAATGTAAAGTTTGTTTGCTCGAAATAAAAATCCATCATGTATGTGAAACTTTTCCCATCCTTTTCCTGGAGAACATTTGGAGAAGAGTGCAGAAAAATATGAATCTTGAGCATACAAATCTTTTATACTTTATAGCCCAAGAATTTTAGCATCAAGTTGAGCAAGCAAAACATGTCGTGATAGTGCATCAGCTACAACATTATCCTTCCCTTTCTAGTACTTGACAATATAAGGAAAAGATTCAATGAACTCGCTCCACTTTCCATGTCAACAGTTCAGTTTTAGTTGTCCGTTGAGGTGTTTCAAAGGCTCATGATCTGAATGTATCACAAATTCTTTTGGCAAAAGGTAATGCTGCCATGTTTCCAAACTTCTCACAAGAGCAAAAGGTTCCTTGTCATAAACTGAATAATTCAGAGTTGGACCACTTAGCTTTTCACTAAAGTAAGCAATAGGTCATCCTTCTTGCATGAGCACACCGCCAATTCCTACACCACTTGCATCACATTCAGTTTCAAATGTCTTACTGAAATATAGTAATGCAAGGAGAGGGACTGTTGTTAACTTCATTTTTAGCTCTTCAAATGTGCGATCTTGTGTTTCCCCCCATTGGAAAGGCACGTCTTTCTTTGTTAGTTCATTGATTGGAGCAGCGATGGTACTAAAATCTTTCACAAAACACCGGTAGAAATCAGCAAGCCCGATGAAGCTTCGTACTTGGCTCACGTTCTGTGGAGGCAACCATTCTCGTACAGCTTTAATCTTTTCCTCATCAACCTCAACACCTTGACCTGAAACAACAAAGCCAAGAAACACAACCTTTTTGGTGCAAAAGGTACACTTTGCAAGGTTAGCATACAACTTTTCCTCCCTTAGAACAGCATGCACTTGGGCAATATGATCAAGATGTTCAGCAAAATTTCTGCTATAAATCATGATATCATCAAAATAAACAACAACAAACTTTCCCATAAAGGATCGAAGCACATGATTCATCAATCTCATAAATGTACTAGGAGCATTGGTTAGTCCGAAAGACATGACCAACCATTCATACAAGCCAAATTTTGTTTTGAAAGCAGCTTTCCCCTCATCACCCTCTTTCATTCGAATTTGGTGATAGCCACTTCACAAATCAATTTTTGTAAAAATGATAGCACCACTAAGCTCATCAAGCATGTCATCAAGTCAAGATATTGGATGTCTATACCTCACGGTGATATTATTAATAGCATGACAATCAAAACACATACGAAATAAGCCATCTTTCTTTGGTACTAAAAGAACCGGGACAACACAAGGTAAAAGACTCTCTTTTACGTACCCTTTATCAAGTAATTCTTGTACTTGGCGCTGAATTTCTTTTGTTTCTACGAGATTTGTGCAATATGCTGATCGGTTTGGAAGTTGAGCCCCTAGAACACGATCAATTTGATAGTCAATACCTCTTTTTGGTGGCAGCCAAGTGGTACTTCATCGGGGAACACATCTTCATACTCCTACAAAATAGCCAAAACAACACTAGGCAAAGTAGATGGTAAGTCGTTAGTTGTCAAAAGATTGTCTTTGCACAAGAGTACAAAGAATATGGCATTAGGTGCTCTAAAATTTTTCATATCTCCCTTCCTAACCATTGTCACTAAGCCCTGTTTTCCCGTGGGTTGGGTTCTTTGTGGATGTGGGGTTGTATTGGCTTTGGAATCACTTTCTCACTATTTTTAGTGGATGCACTCAAGTGTTTCTTGCTCTCTTGCAGTTTTCTTGTTTGATCAGCCTTCAAAATTTCTTTTGGAGTCAAGGGCAGCAAGGAGATGCACTCTCCTTTGTACATGAGCACAACCTTGTTGGAACAACCACATATTTGAGCATCATTATCATATAACCAAGGTCTGCCCAATAACAGTTGGCATGCTTGAATTGGTACCATGTCACAGTCCACTTGATCATGGTACGTCCTAACTGAAAATTCCACAGTCACCATATTATGTGTCCGTATTGCACCACTATTGGTGAGCCATTGCATTTTGAATGGAGAGGGGTGATGCTGTTGATTCAGTCCCATTCGCTCAACCAATTCTTGACTTACAATGTTGTTGCAGCTGCCATTATCAACAATGATTCGACACAATTTACCTTTGATCATACCTCGAGTGTGAAAAAGATTGTGCCGTTGCCCATTGTCCTCTTTTTCCAACCTCAACACTAAGCACTCGGCAAGAAACAAAGCAATTGTTCTCACTTGATGATTCCCACTCATTATTTTCATTGACCACCATAGTCCTTCGGCTAGGACATTCAGCAGCAACATGTCCACGTCCTTGACACTTGTGGCATTTGATATCTCGGCTATGAGATGTAGATGCAGCCAATGCAGCCCATGTGGCTGCTGCACCACTCTTGTTACCAACACGAGGTGCAGGCGAAGAAGCTGAAGATGGTGCCATTTTAGATGTGGGAGTGAATGGAGAACTCTTTATAGCAGCACCATGAGCACAACCTCTGGAAAAAGAACTAGTGGATTGTTGTTGGCGCCATGGTACAATTGAAAATGATCCAGCACGATTTTCTCGCTGAATTTTCCGTTCCGTTCGTATAGCTTGATCGACAAGTTCCTGCAATGTGTTGTATGGAAACATCTCAACAAATATGAAATTTCAGCATTGAGACCATGAAAAAATATTATCATTTTTTTATTCAACATCCTCTCTAATTCCAAGGCAAACCAAGAGCAGTTCCATGTCTTTAAAATATTCTTCCATAGTTTTTGTTCCTTGCCTCAAATTCTATAGCCTATTGCGAAGATCACGCTGATAGATTGATAGCACAAAACACCCCCTCATTACTTGCTTCATCTCATCCCAAGAATCAATGTGAGTACAACCCAACACAATTTGATTTTCTTGAATTTGGTTCCACCATGTGAGGCCATATCCAGAAAACTCAACGAATGCAAGGTTTACATGCCGTTGATTAGAAAGATTATGCACTCTAAAAATCTGATCACATTGCTCCTCCTATTCAAGATATGCATCCGGGTCTTCATGTCCCGTAAATATAGGCACACACAGCTTGAGTCTTGTAAGATTATCCGGATTATCCCTATGACGATGATGAGGAAATTCATTGGCAGCACCCCTGCGATGATCATTGTGCTGTCCAAACAGCCCTCGGTTTGCAAAGGGATTCTCTTCCTCGTCATACTCATCATAATTATCAAAATTGTCCCAGAAATCATTATCAAAGTGCACACAAGGGCAAAAACCACGCCCATAAGCACCTCCTCCATGCAGTCCCCCACAATCAAATCGACCACCACGACCTCGATGATGGCCAAAGTAGTAATCTTCAGCAACACCTACTAAATTTTTGTCGTCAAACTCACCATGAGGATTAGCATTTTGTTGTGGCACTCGACCATCCGCAGCAGGGAGACACTCATTGAGCAAGGTCTCCATTGCATGCATCATCAACTCTTGGAGTTGCCTTAGTTCAGCATGCACCAGGGATGCTCCATTTTCATCATGGTTGCCCCATGAACACTTGAATCAGATCCTGCCATGTTAAAGCAATGGACAGAAATATGTGGAACAAATATATGTGTGGAAACTCACAACCTTACCTCTTTCTCACCAAAGTTCTTACAAGTTCTGAAAGACTTGTGAGTGTGCTCGTTTAGCAGTACCACTACTGTGATTAAGCGGTTGATCGGTTTACGATTCGAGAGGTCCGGTTTATGGTATATTGTGGATCTTGGATGTCGGACAAAGAAGGCTTGTAGTACTGAAAATTAAGTGTTGTGAACCCACAAAATGATGTGTAAACGTTGCTAACTTGATCACCAAAATATATTCTGAAAATTGCAACAATGATAGCAACCACACAACCCTTGTTCTTTCTCTCTTTTGTTTTTTTCTTTCTTTTGTAACTCTTATCTTGATGTACTTTCTCTTTTTTCTATTTTTTTAAAGACAATACAAGGGTGGGGAGCTATTGAGACTCAAGCTAACAAAAATGGTGATCAACAACACAAAGGAGCAAACAACACAAAACCAGCAGTACTACCAAAGGTTTGGGTTCTTTTCATGGCTTTCTTGTGGACAGTAGGTAGGGGACAAATAACACAAGATGGAGAGAAATAAAATGGTGATAAACTAGGGATAATATAGGAATGGTACTGAGAAACCATGTGGATATGTGCCATGGTTTGAAATATGTGATGAGTAATTGACTTTGGTCAATTCAGTGCTTGAGTTGAAATGCGGGAATCTGGGGATTGCATGAGTTTGTGCGTATCATGGTTTTAACTAACTGGAGTTGGTGGAGGTATTGGTGAAGTTGCAGGAGTTGGGAAATATGTTTGCTTGTCTCATGATGTGTAGGTCACTGGAGTCAACTCGGCGATCAATGACGAGAGGATCGGGCACAAGTAGGGGACTTGGGGCCGGACAATCGGGATGGCGGGTGAAGTCGAGGGTGATCCACATGTACACGTGGAGCGGCAAGAAGCATGAATGGTTTCGCAGTTGAGCCTCAAAACCGTGGTGGTGATGAAGATAACATGTTGACCTAGTCAAGGTGAACAGGAGCCGGTGCAAGTGACAAGGGGACCCGATGGACAGGGACCGGGAAAAACTTCCCGGTGTTAGGATCGCGGGACAAGGTGACACACATCAACATCGAGAAGTCGTGCTTTGAGAAGTGTGCAATGTGGTTTCCTGGTTTGGGCCTCAAAACCGGTGGCGGCGATTGGAGGTGGACGTGGCACCATCGTGGAGCTTGCGTCGAGGCAAAGCAAAGTTGTGAAGGGCCCGATGGCGTTCGGGTGAAGGAAAAAGAGTTGGACGGTTTTGCCCCTAGTGGTAGGTGGAAATGAAATATAGGTCATGGGTAGAAGTGTCCTGGACCCTAGGCCTATATAAGGAAAGGTGTGGCTGGTGGGAGAGGTGTCTCTTCCCATTAGCCTTGTGTTAGGAACTTATTTCAAAGTGATAGGAGAGTTCTTCATGTAATAGAGGAGAGGAGAGGGTGTGTGAGAGACATCTCTTTTTCTTCCAAATAGTGGGAGGAAAAGGGTGACTTCCTAGCCTTGTATCCATGAATCTTGTAAGCATGTTTCAATGATATGAGAGTTATTTTTGTGCTCAAGATCTTCCTCTCTCCCTAAATCTTGAATTTCTCTTTTTCTCTATTTTCGGAGCTATTTTTGTGGGAATTTTTTATCTCACTTTTGGGCAAGTTTTTGGGACGGATTTCATGGGAAACTTGGTGCTATGATGAGCTAGAACAAATCTCCATAGGTCCTTGACCAAATCCATAGCTCTAGCATCTTTGATTTGAAAGTTTCTCAAGTTTTCCCTTTTTGGTGTTCTTGGTACGAGATCTGTAATCATGATGATTCCTTGAGCCAATTGAGTGGATCTTGTTGGAGTAGGGTTCTGATGTGTTGAGGATTATCTGGTCCAGAAATTGCACGTTTAGGAGTTTATTTGATTGAGTTTTGGAGAGATTTTAGGGGAATTCACGATAGTTTTCTGTTCTATCTGGAGTCGATCGGCACTACCAGTGACCAGGACCGACACTGCTGGTCAGTCTGAACTCAGATCAGCACTGCCGATACCACGACCAGTGGTGTGAGTCACTCCTAGGGTTAGCAAATCACAAGTTGGTGTGTGTGGCCTTGGTGATTCTTTCAGATGTTGGTTCGGGTTGTATTTGGGATATCGGCCAAGTTCTTGAGAAGAATTTTAGTTGGCTCCCATTCACCCCCCTCTAGTCATCTTCTCGGTCCTTCAATTGGTATCAGAGCCGGTTTGATCACTAGTTGACCTTCACTGGCTTTGTGATCCGAAGGTGACATGGAGAAGTGTGCGGTCAAGCTATGGATGTTCGATGGAGAAGACTTTCCTTACTGGAAGTCAAGGATCAAGGCTTATCTCCTGAGTCAAGGATGTGCTTTTTGGGACATCGTCGAGCAAGAATACAACATACCTGCCAACCTCGATGCTGCACCTATTGGTGAGTTAATGATAATGATAGAGCTAAGAAACTATTATATTCTCTTGATGAAAATGTTTGGGGGGGGGGGGGTTAAAATTGCTGCTTTAGAGGAAACTGCTGATTTCAATAGCCTGAACTGTGAACAACTGTATAGCAAGCTGAAATCTCATGAACTGTCTAGGAAATCTTGTCCTAATCATGTTAATCCTGCTTCTTGCATGGCTTTGCTTTCTAGCTCCCAAAAGGGTAGTCACAGTGGTGCTTCTTATGGAACTAATCCCTCACTTGACAAGTCTTCCTTAGAGTTTGCTTTGTCTTCTCTTGTTACAGCTTTCGATGAATAGATAGAGTGCATTCTCGACGAGGAGTTGTTCTTGCTCACAAGGGAGTTCAGGAAGGAGAGAAGAGGAGGTGGTTCAAGAACCTGCTTCGAGTGTGGTGACCCGAGACACTTCATTGCTGACTGCCCCAAGAAGAAGAAGAAGGTCGGGTACCACGACAACAACACTGAAGATTTCAAACAGAAGAAGAATCGCTTCTACAAGAAAGGCAAGAACTCCAAGAAGTTCACCAAGGCTATCGCACATGCCTACGTTGCCGCTTTGAGTGATGTCGACCTCCCATCGAAGGCCTTACAAGCTCAGAGGAGGAGGTTGAAATGCCATGAGTCAAGAGGAAGGATGACCTCATTGGGCTTTGCTTCATGGCAAAGAACGATCACGACACGGACTCTGGCTCCGACTTCGACACAAGAGAGGTACCTCCCACTCTTGATGAGCTCTCTTCTAAACTTGATTATTTGCGTGATGTTTTGCTCATGCAAGATGATAAGCTTCGCAACGCTGTTCGTGAGAGTAGAGAGCTTAAGTCTAATTTGGAGAGTGCTGAATATGAGAAACTTCGCTTAGGTCTAAGATTGCTAGAGATAACATTGTTGCATAGTGTGAGTCTTGTCAAGTTGTGATGAGTAATCTTGCACAGAGGGAAAGTGTGCATGCTCAAGTTGCTAGTCATCTTGAGAGTGCCCTTAAAGAGCTTGATGAATTCAAGGCTAGACCAACTCTTTTGGGTGCATGTCAGAAGTGCCCCAAGCTCACCAGTGAGTTGGAAGCTCAAACCCTCAAAGTCAAAGAGCTTGAGTCCAAGCTGCTACATGAGACTCGCTCGAAAGTTCTCCCACCACCATGTGTAGTGTGTGGCTCTCTTAAGTACAAGCTTGCAATCACTAGAGAGGAAAACAATAACCTACCTCAAGAAAATGACTACCTCAACTCTCATTTCCAAAGAACCCTAGTGAGTGAAGAGAAGATTGAGAGTGACTTGGCAAGAGTCAAAGAGAGTGCAAGTAGGTCAATCTACAACTTGGGCTTGGGTTTTGAGAGGTGTAATAAAGAGAGTGAAAATGTGGGTAAGTTTGTGCCTAGCTCTAGCTATAAGGATGAGGAACAATCCATCAAACCCACTGACGCATACTATCCACCTAATACAAAACCCTCATTCAACCCAAAATAAGCTGAGAAATCAAAACCCAAACCTCCTATGCAAGCAAAGCCTAAACATGAGAGTATCTACATTTGCATGTTCTGTGGTCGACAAAGGCCACTTGGATGAGTTCTGCTATAGGCGTAAGAGGATTGAGAGGATGCAAGCTGAGTTGACTAGAAATGTGCATCACGATGATTTTGTTGACTTTCAGTCTCACTCTTTTTCTCGTGCCTATCAAGGACATGGTTATCCCTGATATGGCTTTGATTCACGAAACAGAGGCTTTGCACAGTAGCGCTTTGGCGCCCCACATTTTCCCCATCATGGTGAGCATTGCTCGCATGGATTTGGTTTCACAAAGATGGTTTCTATCCTTACAACCCAAGGTTCGAGTCGAGATGCTTTGACAAGCCACGTTTTCCCCATCGTGCTTCTCTTCCTATGCGTTCGAATGATAATGTGCAAAGAACTATGATGACTACTACTGGTCGCATGATAAAGTGTTGGATTCCCAAAAGCTTTCTGACTAACCCCAGCACTGAGCCATCAATCTTCCCTTCTCATTCTTTGTAGGCAGCAGGTGGAGGCCCGGAGCACAAGTGGCTAATGGACTCCGGGTGTTCGCGCCACATGATCGGAGATGTAAAGTGGTTCTCCAGCCTCACTTTCTTGAAGCGCCAAGAGTATATGACCTTTGGAGATGACAAGAGAGGGAGAGTGAAGGCAAGGGGCGCGGTAAAGGTAAATGAAAAATTCACTCTCAAGGATGTTGGTTTGGTTGAGCATCTCAAGTACAATCTTCTCTCTGTCTCTCAGTTGCTTGATGTTGGTTTGGAAGTGTGCTTTAAGAAAAATGCTTCGTGTGTTCTTGATTCAAATGGCTCTTTGGTTTGTGGGATTTCTAGCATTGGGAAAGTTTTTCAGGCTGATTTTGCTGTCTCTGCTAGTTCTCATAGGTGCTTGATTGCTCAATCTTCTTCTGAGCTCTGGAAATGGCATATTGCTAGGTCACATGAGCTTTGACTTGCTTTGTCGCTTCAGTGTCCTAGGTTTTATCCAAGGATTGCCAAAGGTCAAATTCAATAAGGATTTGGTTTGTGCTCTTTGTTATCATGGGAAAATGATTACCGCTTCTCATCCACCAATCAATTTGGTGATGGCTGAACGCCTAGGAGAGTTGCTTCACATGGACATTGTTGGTCCTTCTCGGGTTCATTCGGTGGGTTGGAAGTGGTATGTTCTTGTGATTGTTGACGACTTCTCTTGCTACTCTTGAGTTTACTTTCTTGAGAGCAAGGATGAAGTGTTTCATCTCTTTAGGAGCATAGCTTTGAGGTTGTTCAAGGAACTCCCTGGTGCATTATGAGTAATCCGCAGATAATGGCACCAAGTTCAAGAACTTCTCCTTTGATGCTTTCTGTCTTGAGCATGGTATTGAGCATTAGTTCTCACCACCTCGTGTTCCCCAACAGAATGGTGTGGTCGAAAAAAAGAACAGAAACTTGGTAGAAATGGCCCGGACGATGCTTGATGAGCATAGGACTCCGAGGCGGTTCTAGGCTGAGGCCATTAGTACTGCTTGCTATGTTTCCAATTGGATTTTCTTGCACTCAATTCTTAATGTGACTTCCTATGAGCTACGTTTTGGGAGGAAGCCATTTGTTTCCCATTTGCATGCTTTTGGTTGCAAGTGCTTTATTCTCAAGCGTGGCAATCTTGATAAGTTTGAGTCGAGATCTTCTGATGGCATCTTTCTTTGCTACAACCTTCATGGTCATTCCTATAGAGTTTTGAATTTGGAAACTAACACCATCATGGAGTCCTGCGATGTAACCTTTGATGAATCAAACTTTTGTCCAAGAAATGTGGTTGAGACTACAGGTAACAAGGAGATGGAGGAGAGCATCTTTGTAGAAGAGGACCTATAGGGCTTTGATGATGATGATGATGATGATGATTCACTTCATCTTTCATCTAAGCTTGTTCCTGCTGCTACCACAACTCTAGCAGAGGGTCTAGAAGCTTCTGCATTGACTTCAGTAGATGTCGAGCCAGCTCCAGCTGTGGTTGAGGGGGAAGTACGCTCTGAGAGAGAGAGAGAGGCTCCTCACCACATTCAGCATCAACATCCACCTCAACAGATGATCGGTAATCTCTATGAGAGGACAACAAGGTCAAGGTCTGCACATCTCGCCTGCTTTACCAATTCTCTATTGATTGCAACCTTTGAACCCTGGGATGTTGGACACACACTATCTGATGAACATTGGGTTAATGCCATGCATGAGGAGTTGGAGAACTTTGAGAGAAACAAAGCATGGACCCTAGTAGAGCCTCCTGTTGGTGTCAATGTCATAGGAACCAAGTGGGTTTTAAAAAACAAGCATAGGAAAGATGGTGAGGTTGTTAGAAACAAGGCTTGGCTTGTTGCCCAGGATTTCAATGAAGTGGAGGGCTTAAACTATAGGGAAAACTTTGCTCCTATTGCACGCATAAAAGCCATTAGGATCTTGCTTGCATTTGCTACCTCTAAGGGCATTAGACTCTACCAAATGGATGTCAAGAGTGATTTCCTAAATGGTTTCATAGAGGAAGAGGTTTATGTGAAACAACCACCTGGCTTTGAGCACCATAAATACCCAAACCATGTGTACAAGCTTCAGAAGGCTTTGTACGGGCCAAAGAAAGCACCTAAGGCATGGTATGCTAGGCTTAAGACCTTCTTGCTAGAGCGCGGGTATGTCATGGGGTGTGTTGATAAAACCTTATTCACTCTAAAGCATGGCAATGACTTTTTAATGGTCAGACATACATGGATAATATCATCTTTGGAGGTTCCTCTCATGCTCTTGTGTCTAGATTTCAGGAAGCTATGGAAAGTGAATTTCAGATGTCAATTATGGATGAGCTCACCTTCTTTCTTGGACTTCAAATCAAGCAGTAAAGAAAGGCACTTTCATACATCAAGCCAAGTACACGAACGATCTCTTGAAGAAGTTCGACATCGTCAATGTGAAGCCATTGTCTACACCGATGTCCACTATAACAGCACTTGACCCGGATGAAGGCTGTGAAGCGGTGAACCAAAGAGAGTACGTGAGCATGATTGGCTCCCTCTTGTACCTAATAGCGACAAGACCCGATATACACTTTGCAGTGTGTCTTTGTGCCCGCTTTCAAGCCTCCCCAAGGGTGACTCACCGCAAGGCTGTCAAGCGCATCTTCAGTTATCTCAAATACACCCTTGAGTTTAGACTTTCGTACTCTGCATCTTCATCTCTTGATCTTATTGGGTATTTGGATGCGGACATTGCTGGGTGTAGAATTGATAGGAAGAGCACTTCTGGTACTTGCCATTTCTTGGGTACTTCTTTGATCTGTTGGTCTTCTCGTAAGCAGTCGAGTGTAGCCTAATCCACCACAGAGGCTAAGTATGTTGCTGCTGCTCACAAATCCTATGGATAGTATCCACCATGAGAGACTATGAGTTAACCTTTAAGAGTGTTCCACTCATGTGTGATAACTCCAGTGCCATATGCTTAGCCAGAAACCCAATCTAACATGGTAAGGTCAAACACATTAATGTGCGATTCCACTTCTTGAGAGACAATGTTGAGAAGGGAGATGTTGAGGTCAAATACATCGACACTAAAAACCAACTGGCTGATATCCTTACCAAGCCCCTAGATGCTTCATGATTCGCCTTTCTTCAGGAGGGGGGGGGGGGGGGGGGAGCTGGGTGTTTGCCATCCCTATGGCATCATTTGAGGGGGAGTTGGTGTTGTCTTGTAGATATGTATCTTATCTTTTTTGCATTGCATCTCATATGTAATATATGCATTGATAGATGAGCTTTGATTCTTATGCCTTCTTGCATTTCTCTTTGCTATGATTGATCTTGAGCTAAGTTTTGTGGATGTGACAGTAATCTCTCATGCTTAGATTTTTTAGATGATCTGTTATAGACTCATTTGAGCAACTTGCTAATCTTAAAGGTAAACTTGGCTTTTCGTGAAGCTTATAAACTAATCCTGCTAAAAATTGCTCACCATGTGTATAATTGCTTTATCCTTATTGAAACTTCTGTTGAGGCTGGTTTAGAGGTTATCATGGCCATGTCACCTTATGTTTGCAAAATGGAAGGCTTTGCAAATGTTTAACTCATGATGAAACATTGTGGGAACATGTGTTCCTTTTGCCGCAAAGGCATGCTCATCTTTATGCTTTTCTTTTGCATATAAGTTGATTGTGCTTTGAAGCCTCGAAGTGTTTGCCGTACCTAGTCGTGTGACCCTCCGCATGGATTAGAAGTAATATAAAAATGCTAAATCCAAAAATTGTACTTTAAAGCCTTGGGGTGTTTGTCGTACCTAGTCATGCGACCCTCCGCACGGATTAAAAGCTACATGAGGATCACATAAGAATAATGTTGTTCTCTTCTCTTATGAGTCTCTGTTGCATATAAGAGCATTTGTAGAGCTTATTTTCTGTGAATGCTTGTTGCCTTGGTTGAGATTGAGACTGGCTAGTTTCCTTTGATTCACTTGATGCTTGTTTTGCCTTGGATGGGAGTACTTACACATGTGGCAACAACTTTTCTCATGATTAGCAAATTTGATTCTATCTAAGCTAGTCAATATTTTTCCTTAGCTTGTATAGCTCTTGGTGTTTATGCCTTGCTATTTATTTTTGATCTTTGTATGATTGTGAGCTATTTCTTTTACACTTCATGGCTCTATGTTTATGATTAGCAAGGTTAAATGCTTGTTTGCATAATTGTTGAAGCTCCTTAGGTTTGCATTTTCATGCATTGCATTCGCTTGTTCTTTTGCTTCTTTGATGAGTTCATTGCCAAAGGGGGAGAAAAAGTGGGTCATGCACAAATAATGCTAAGAAACCTAAGATGACCTCATTTTGCATTACATGTGAATTATCACAAGTTGAGGGGGAGCATATCATGATCTCGAGCGCTTTCTTGCGCCTTTCACACTCTTTGCGTCTCAAGTTGTTTTCTTTGCCAACTCTTGGTTTTGTGATCCCTACTTTGCTAGATGGCTTGTTTTTTCCTTTTCTTTGGGTTTGGCCATTTGGATGTGCTTATTTGGTTTCACATTTCAAATCTCTAATCTTGTGCATTTGATGTGTAAGGACCAAAGGCGCACCGAGAGAGAGAGAGGGGGGGGGGGGGTGAATGGTAAGCCACTCACAAATGCGATTACTTCAATTTCCACTACTTGAGTCTAACAAGAGAAGCAACCTAAACAATTATAGTAGGTCAAGTGCCTACATGTCGAGAGTTATTCTCGATAGTAGTTCTAGATATGCGTATGAGTATGAAAGATCGATGGACACAGGACACAAGGTTTATACAGGTTTGGGCCTCCTGAAGGATAATAACCCTACGTCCTGTTTGGTGTTTCTATATTGCTAGGATACGCACTGGAACTAGGGTTCCAATACGAGTCTCTGTCCTACCGAAGGCCCCCTGCCCCCCTTATATATCCGAACGGTAGGGGTTTACATGGTAATCTTTTAGTCGGTTACAACAGATCCTATCTATCCAACATATCTGCTAACCTATCTTGCTGCTTACTCAAACAAGTATCTAAGTAAATATCTTCTGGGCCGAATACACCATAGCCGAGCCCCCGGCCCAGTCAGCCAGTTAGCCGAGTAGTTAAGTATTCCGGATATATATGTCCCACAGTAGCCCTCAAGCACTTTCCATTTTGAACCATCGTCTTGATTTGCCTCGATATCTTATGAAATTGGGAAGTGCTTTTTCTATTACTTCTGATAACGCCTGAAAAAGACATAGCCTATGAATATAGCCCCCAACTCAGAAGGTTGTTGAGTCTATATCGAAGCAACTTTTGAGTTATTGAAAAATATCCAATAATCAAAATTAATCTTGTCCCTCAACACAAAAGGGCATAAGGACATCTGAATCTTCTGATTTGTCAAACTAAACTAAAAAGCTCCATATTTTGCTAAATTTCCCCCATTGGCCAAGTGATGCATCACCAAATTCATAACGACGGCTACAATGCCGAATCATCCTTAATCCGAGTGATTTACCATGAAATTCAATTGACATAGCCCCCAAGATTGGTGATGTATCAATTGTAGTAATATAGTACAAAATACAGCCCCCAAGACTGGTACCAAGATAATCCGAGTGATTTTATCACAAAATATCAAAAGGTACAATTTCCAAGGTTGAAATTGTAACAATCTGAGTGATTGTTCACGAAATTTGGAAAAGTTCAATTTCCAAGATTGAAACAATAACAGTCCAAGTGATTTATCACTAACATTAATATTGGCAACATCCAAGGTTATCGCTTGAAAATAATCTTGATAGCATAATAAATGCATGTACCAATTAACAGAACTGGACTTAACGGGTTAGGAAAAGCCTCAGCCCACTAGGTTATCTATCCCTTATAAAAGTATTGCCGAACAGTCGCATCCCTTCGTCTTCATTTCACTGCCGCCGCTGTCTTGCGTACACAAACCCTAGATCTCGGGCTTCCATTTCACCGCCGCCTCCATCTTGCGCCCACAAACCCTAGATCCCGAGCCTCCATTTTCATCTAGAAACTCCACGCAACCGCTGTCCACTGTACTAAAACAAGAGCAATGGCCCCGAAGTGCACCCGTCAAAGCGCTAAGTCTCAATCCGAGAGGCTATCTTCTCCTGGAAAGGGCAAGGAAGAAGATACGGTCTTTGACATCCCTGCCGGCATCTAGGAGTTCCCCGCATCAGCCATGGATTCTGAGAAGATCAACAGATTGGTGATTGATGGCGTGCTGCAGGATCAACAGACCGGAGGATGGATCGAGGCCATAGGTCAGAGATTTCCCCAACCTCCCATCGACCAAATCACAGTTTTCTCCTCCTTTTTCTATCGTGGATTTGGGATCCCATGTTGCGACTTCTTTCAGGGACTTCTTTTCTTTTATGGCATCAACCTTGTCAATCTAAATCTAAATTCCATATTACATATCGCCATATTTATTCACCTATGTGAAGTGTTCTTGGGTATCTATCCCCATTTCGATACCTTCAAGGAACTGTTTGTGTTAAAGTCAAACAACAGTAATGTCATAGGAGGTGCTGGATTCCAATTAAGGAATAAATGCAAGTATATTTATGTGCCACTTCCATCAACCAACAAGGGGTGGCATGCGGACTCGTTTTACCATGGAAACCATGCTCCATCTTTGTCAGAAACGACAGCGAATGCCCCCAAGCCACGACCCGAGTGGTCAGCAAAAGCTCATCCAAACAAAAAGTCTCAGGTTGATGATATATTAAAGCATGTTGCCTATCTCAAGTCTAAAGGATATACCGGCGTACACGTTGCCGCAAGCTTCATATATCGCCGCGTGTAGCCTATCAAGAAACGCCATGTTCCAGGATGGAAATTCCAATTAGGCTCAGACCCCACAATGGAAGTGCCAGAAGTATTGTCAGACAGGGAGTTGACATTGCGTCTGGAGAACATATTTGCATCACTGCTTGGTTGGACTCCAGGGAGTGCAAAAACTGGACATCATTCCAAGACTGATAGGAGTGCAGTAAGTTATCCACCTCTCTGCTTGAAAAATTAACACCTCTTTCATTATGTTCTATAACGAATTATACATCACATATGTTGCAAAACCTTGATGTATATGTGTCCAATCCACCACTACCACCGACACCGCGAAAGAAATCTCCCACTCAACCATCATCCTCCAAGCACCGCAAGGCGCACATTGAAGACTCTGATGAAGAAGAATCTCTAGCTAAAATAATAGCTAGACTTCAAGGAGAAGCGAAGAAGAAGACTTTAGAGAAGACCTCCACCACTCGGCAGACCATGAATGCAAGAAAAAAAGAGCAAGCTCGTCCGAGTGAGTCAAGCAAGACCAACCCCGTTAGGGAGGCATCAGACACAACGGACATCCCAAGGCCAACGAGCCCCCCGTCAAAGGTGTCAGGCTTAAAATTTAAGCGCCGCGCCAAGTAAACAAAACAATGTAGCTTGATGTGCAGCTTTTCAATGAACATTTGTGTAATCTCTATTATCTTGGTAGGTCGACCAGGGGAATGTCATTTGAGGAAGTCCCGGCGCAAAGTTCAGTTCCTGAGAAAAATCTGGATACACCGTCTATCAGGTCATCTAGAGATGATGTCCCAGGCCATTCGGCAGAGAAGCCGAGTGATTTAAAGAATGCACCTGAATCCACTCGGCCAGAAGCTAGCCAGGCTGAGTCACCTAATGTCCTAGACTTGAATACGTCTGAGATGGCAACAGGTGCTAATACTCCTGCCTCCACCGAACCTGAAGAGCCATCACTGGTATTTGAAACAATGCCAGAACCAACATATGAGTATCCAATTAGTCCGGAGGAAAATGTCACGCCTACTCCCATTCACCGAGTGGTAAAAGAGGGTGCTCCGGAACAGCCCACGCCGACTAGGTCAATATATCATATTGGCCGATTTGCCATCACCGGATTTGATGAGTCGGCAAAACAAGCGAAGTTAAAAAATTTTGAAGAACATACTGAAAAAGCCTACCATTCCTTCCAGGTATTTCTCCCTTCTTGAAAAATAATGTCAATAATAGTAATCACAAAACCTGGCTGTGAAGTTTCAACCATATAACTCGCCATCAGTACAGGCTCTGAAGACTCATATGGCCAACAAGAGTAAGCTTCTGCAACTTGTCGAGAGGCATTGTGCCAAAGCCGTGGATTTAGAAGATCAGCTTGCGAAAGAGAGACTGGAATTCGGGCGCTTATCAGTCGATCTAAAAGCCCGTTCATCTCAAGTTGATGAACTTCAGTTTGAGCTACAAGGTACGAGATCCACAAAGCCTATACCTCACATGCTATCTCTGGAATATGAATATCTGACCTCTTCCATACAGAGGTATCGCGAACACTGGAATTAAAGCAAAAACAAGATACCCAATCAGCCGCTCAAATTGCAAGTCTAGAAGGCCGTATAAAAGAATTGGAGTCGTCTGCCCAAGCTATTGAAGCTTTGAAATTCGAGAACCAGGGATTAAAAAGGCAGCTCCAGGACTCGGAAGAGATGAAGAATAACTTTGAAAAGCTAAAACACCAAACAGGATTGTAAAAAGAGGGTCAAGGAATGCCCATGATTTTTCCCGAGGTCTCGGAAGGATGGCGCCTTCCCCTAATCCTCATTGGACCACTCCCGTCAGAGTCCTGGTCCCTCCTGCCACCAAGTGGAGTTCTCGCCCACGAGCCCATAATCACTCCTAGAGTGAAGACATGGTGTGCGTCACCACTGCACAAAGCACAAGCTCGCCTCCCTTGAGAACTTGCCGGACTTCCCGAACCGGCATGGGCCCTCACTAGCGATGCCCCTTTCACGACGAGCTCAAACCATGTACCAACGGTTGGTGGCCTTCACAACCGATCATGATAGGCTCGATTATCGACACCTAACCGGTCTAGGTCTCACCATAATCCAAGAGTAACAATCTAGATCACACCCTCAAGGACACCCTAGCCTTAGATGTGCAAGATGCTCAAGTTACTCTCCACTAGAACTCTCAAGATATGCAATATCTCCTCCTAGTGTTCTCCTCTTTTCCTCTTGAACCTTACCAAATGCTCTTAGGTATTCCACTGGCCAAGAGAGGTCTCCAAGACCCTAGCAACAAAGTTATATAGGCTCCCAACCTCAAAGTAGTCGTTGTTCCACGAATTCACCTTTTTGGACGTACTGACCGTATAGTCCGATCTCTCCCAGACCGGACTGTCCGGTCACTCTGGTAACGGTTCTCCTAGCCATTGGCTCCACTGTGTCCAGGTGAATTCCAGTACTGACCGAACTGTCCGGTCAGTAGACCAGATCATCCGGTTGTTTCTCTCTCCAGTCTAGAAACATTTCGGCTGTAGCTTCCTCGCTGCCCAAGTCCCTGCTCCACTGACCGGACCGTTCGGTCAGTAGACCAGACCGTCCAGCGACTAGGACATCCAGACTTGGTAGTTTCCTCGCTTCTCGCTGAAAGTCCCACCCATAATGACCATACAGTCCGGTCTCCACTGACCCCTTTGTCCGGTCTCTGTTGACTTTTGCTAAGCCATATTAATAAATCATTCCCGGCACGGGGCCAGAAACGGTTCACTAATATGTCCCAGAGTCAAGTAGGTAAAATCCGCAAGCGCACGGAGAATACCGCTGTAGCATTTCACCCAGAAGTATTCAGGGTATCGTAAATGTTTACCCCAAAGGAAGGGTATGATCAAGAAGCGTTACTAACATATAAGATCATGTTAACAATTAGCAAGGATATCTTAACCAAGACAGGCGGGTACATGATAATAACCGGGTAGTGTGACACACACAGAAGATTCCTACTAAATAAATAAAGTCTAGTGGAGGAAAGACTAGGCTAAGCTACTCCTACTATACATTCCTATACAGTTGCATAGCCTAAGTAGAATACATACAGACCCACACTCAGGTTCAGCAGTCAATAATATAGCACTTCAGGCACGGACTTACCCCTGCATCCACAGGCGACTTCCGCCAAGAGCCTACGCACTAGCCTAGCGGGGAGGATTTCAAAGGACGGACAGGGCTGTCACCACCTGCCGCCTACCTCAACGAACCAGTAGACTAACGAATAATTGATGCAAATCAGTCACCCAAATACCATACTTGCATGACCAAAGAGCACTCTGCCCCTCCGCGATTACTATTAACGAGGCAGAGCTACCGTACGAATACGATCACCAAACCCATGCTATACTTTATCAGCTAAAACTAAGCATAGAGACTATAACATATAAACTAGACTATAGTGACGGTATATAACTAGCATGACAATAGTAGTATAATAAATATAAACTACTATCACACAAGTAGACTATACTATCACATATATGGATCACAATATCAAACAAGAAACTCATGACCCAAGCACAACTATATAGAAAAGATATATATATTGATAAGAGCAAAGTCTTACAAAAGGGAAAAGATACAAGAGCCATACCAATTCCAAGTGAAGACTTGGGACTAGAGAGCTCTAGACTCAGCCTAACTCCACTAAAACTCCAAGAACTACTACTAGCAAGAGAGAAATGCTTCTTGTGGTGTGTGTTGAGTGTGAAGGCACACCCTCCTATTTATAGCCTCAATAGGTCGGCAAGGGAGAGTAACCGCCACGGAAGGCATCTCAAACCGTCATCAGGAGTCGCGGAGGAGCCAACACGTGGAAGCCCAGGCGGAGAGGGCGCCCGGCCGGGTCGGCCGACCTGACCAGGCCGGCCGACCTGGGGGTGGCCCCTCCTGGCCTGTGCTTTCTCCAGGTGGCTGTCCTGTGGGCCCTGACGTCGATTTGCGCGGTATTACAGGGAGTTACATCGGTTAAGTGCTGAAAATGGGCCCTTCAATCCGTCTGACGTCCATGTGGCACTCTCTGATTGGTCGAAAGTGTGTTTTCTTGCCTTTTGAGGTGTTTCCTTCACATTTCCTCCTGCATGCACAAAGTTCTCCAAGTACAAGTGGAACTATATTATTGTGCTAAAGCATGCGTGTATGAAATGCCAAATTCTCCTTTATTTGAGTATAGTTGACGGTTAAAAATGGTACTTAACAGCCGTCAACAGTCTCTATGTCTAGAAGCTGAAACTTGTTGTCCTCGCTTGACTTTGTTTCCCGGCTTCTTCGAACAGCTCCTTGGTTTCTCCACTATCACCTAGTGCCTGTGATTTCACCGAGTAACCTTGCACATCACTGACTAGAAATGACCTAAGAGAATGACCTAGACCCCCTTGATAGTCCCATTCTTCCTATGGACTCAAAGCCCTAACAGCAAGACAAGTGTTGCAAACACTTGCACCATAGCTTGTTCTCTGCTTCGATCCATCTCCATCAACCCTTGGAGTCCATCAAGTTCACAAGCCTACATGCTTGTGGTCATTGTCATCAATTGCCAAGGCAACCATCATCCATATGATTTGTGTGGAATACTTACCTTCCGGGTATCCATAGCTAAGCATAAGTCGGCAACCGACAGGGGACTACACCAACAAGGAAACCGACCGAGTCGGCTTGGAGCACAAGGAAATAGACTTTCTATGCAAAATCCTTGTAGACTATGAGTAGGACTCTTCATAAACCCCCTGCTGACCGGACATATAAGGCGGCAGGGTACCCCCTCAAGGGACATCAAATTACAAGCAATACAAACCACAAAACATAGGACGTAGGGTTTTTACTCTCATTGAGCGGGCCCAAACCTGTCTAAATCGGCGTCTTGTGTCATTAACATCATAGTTCTTAGTCTCGACGTAGCCCTATAAATATATTGCCAAGATCAAGTCTCGGCAGTTGGCGCGCCAGGTAGGGGGTCAGGCTCACCGAGATTCACCGTCGACTTTGATGGCCAAAATTCCGGTCATCCAGTACTTACCGGACTTCAAGATCTCCTTCGGGTTGCTCGACTTCACCGCCGGCTCCAACAGTGCGTTAGGCCTCGACAAGCGTCAATTCGACTCGGCCATAGCCAATCGCATGGCACGATCACTGAGTCCATCAGATCTGATCCCAGCTCTGGTTCTACTCGGATTCGACGAAACAGATCTACCCACCGGGTATGACTTTAAGTCGGTCTGCTCCTTTGATGAGGACTCAGACAGATCTACATGTCCATATCCTTTAGCCATTAACATGGTTGAGGGTCAGACCCCATTGAATGATGGAGACGATGATGGTCGTGATGATGTTGATGATGATGGACGCGATAAAGAGGGCCAAAGAGATGACAATCCAGAGGAGGTTCCACCTTCGCATGGTCACCGTCGTCAATCGAGAGGATCTCGTGGGTCTTGACTGGCGTGACGGTTAGACCTTGGGGATTTAGAGATTGAAGTGGACGGCGTCAAAGTTTATGACACCCCCAGAACAATATCACCGGAGCAAAGACATTGCTAGATAGCTTGATGGCTGACGCAGCATACCAAACTCCAACGATGCAGAAGGTGGTGGCTATGCTCAAAGCAGCTGCTATACAAGAAAAAGCTAGGAACGAGTCTCAGTCAATGGCAAGTTCTAGCCACACCACTTCTCGTGGTAGAAGGCGCAATGATCAGCGTAGTGATCTGAGGGAATCTATGCAGCCTCATGATGGACGGGATACAATCAATTCCCACACCGAAGAGCGGGTTCGAGATGACCAGTGCCACGAGGAAGTGTGCCGCAATTGGAGGACAGACGACCGATGGGAAGATCACCAGGACGATCACCGTGACAACCGACGGGAAGACCGATGGAACAACCGACGGCACAACACTCCTCTGAGAGATAACCGCAAAGACCGGCATCGAAGAGACGACCGAGACTGGCGCAAAGACCAAGATGAAGACAACTGGCGTCGTCGTCATGATGACGATGTAGGCCCACGCCATAATTGCCACACGCCTTCACCACCTCGGACTTCAGGTCGAGAGCGACGGAGGTCGACCACTCCCAATGAAGATGAATTCGATGGGATCAAGGATTATGTGCCAGAGCTTCATATTGCTCAATGGCCAAAAGGCTTCAAGCTAGTCCCCATCGAGAAGTATGATGGTCAGACCAATCCTAGGGAGTGGCTCCAACTCTACAACATGACAATGCGATCGGTAGGAGGAGATTCCTTTGTGATGGCCAATTATCTTCCGGTCTGCCTAGAGCCTGCCCTTTGGATTTGGCTTACATCACTCCCAGAGGAGTCGATCACATCATGGGGCGACCTCAATAGGAAGTTTATAGAAAGTTTCCAAGCTACCTGCAACCGGCCGAGCAATCACTTCGATCTTACTCGGATCAAGCAAAAGGCCGACGAGCCTTTACGCGACTACATCAAGCAATTCTGCACCAAGAAGACCGAGATCCCCAATGTTCCCGACCAACAAATCATCGCAGATTTCCAAGGGGGAGTTCAGAGTGACGAGCTGGTTTGAGAGATCGGTCGGAGAAATCATGACCTCAAGTTGACCGCTTGGGAATGCTTCAAGATCGGTGACAAGTTCACATCAGGCGAATCAGCCCTATACATATCCGAGGTAAAGGAAAGGAGAAGCGCTCGGACAAGACAGAGTCCTCCAGAAAGGACAAAAAGCGGAAAAATGACAACTTGGTCACAGCGGTAGACCGGTCGAGGAAAACTCCCCGGACAATTTGCTGAGTGGCCTGCCTCTGGCATCCAAAGGGAAACCACAAAGCAAAGGATTGCCACACATTAAAAGGTTTCACAACCGCAGCGTTGAAAGTGGCCAAGGATCCACCAAGGCGTGCGGGTAAAGACAAGCCAGATAACAGTGGTGACAAGGACGAAGATGGATAATTCCAGGAACCCTGGAAGGAAGTTAACTTCATCATCAGAGGCCCAGATGCCTATACGTCCAAATGCAAGCAAAAATTGGAACTATGTGAGATCAACTCCGTAGAACCTGCTGTGCCCGAGTACATGAAGTGGTCCAAAATGCCGATCACCTTCGATCGGTTGGATCACCCTAAGCACCTGCCCAAGCCAGGACAATATCCCCTTGTGCTTGTGACCACAATGAAGGAGGTCAAGTTCAATAGAGTGCTCATTGATGGAGGAAGCAGTCTGGACATGATGTTCACCAAAACTCTCATGGAGTTAGGCCTATCGGTCAATCACTTATAGCTAGGTTCCTCTCCCTTCCATGGGATTGTGCCTGGCAAGACCTCTGTTCCTATTGGACAGATTGCTTTGCCTATCACTTTTGGCACCCGTGAAAATTTCAGGACCGGGCAAATCATCGTCCCGGTGGTAGATTTTGAGTCTATTTACCATGCCATCCTGGGAAGACCAGCAATGGCAAAATTCAAGGCGATCCCGCACTATCCATATCTCACTCAGAAGATACCAGGCCCCAAAGGAATTATCTCCATCCACTCAGATCTTAGGAACTCCTTTGATTGCAATATGCAGAGTTATGAGATGGCCGACCGACAGTTGATGTTGTCCGACTGATTGGAGATCCGACAGGGCATGGGCATTGAGGAGCAGACCGATGTGGAGATCCCCAGGAAAAAGCCCACCAAAGATAAAATCCAGATGGAAGACGTCCCCACTAAGGAAATCCCGCTCGATCCAGAAGACCCCACTAAGGTTACTTATGCTGGGGCCAACCTTGACCAGAAATAGGAACTCACGCTCACTCTTTTCCTCCAGGAAAATAGGAACATATTTGCATGGAAGCCCTCTGACATGCTGGGAGTCCCTAGGGAAAAGATTGAGCATGAGTTAAGGGTGCCTCCTGGGGCCACCCCCATTAAGCGAAGACTTAGAAGATTTGTGCAAGACCACAAGGACGCCATGAAGAAGAAGATAGCTAGACTATTAGAGGCTAAGTTTATAAAGGAAGTGTATCATCCAGATTGGCTGACAAATCCAGTCCTTGTACCTAAGAAGAATAAAGAGTGGGGGATGTGCGTTGATTATACCGATCTGAATAAGGTCTATCCTAAGGACCCTTTCGCTCTACCTCGCATAGATCAGATTGTAGACTCAACAGCTGGGAGCGAGTTTTTAAGCTTTCTGGATACTTATTTAGCTTATCACCAGATCCCACTAAAAGTCGAAGATCAAATTAAAATTTCCTTTATAACTCCCTTCGGCACCAATTGTTATCTTACAATGCTGCTCGGTCTGAAGAACGCTGGTGCGACTTACCAACGTGGCATTCAACGCTGCCTCAAAACACAGATCAGTCAGAATGCAGAGGCATATGTTAACGACATTGTTGTAAAGACCTGAAAAGTTGAAGAACTTCTCTCTGACCTCGCAGAGACGTTTGACAATTTGAGGCGTTACTCGATGAAGTTGAACCCTAAAAAATGCATTTTTGGGGTGACTTCGGGAAAGCTACATGGGTACATCATTTTGAAACGAGGTATAGAGGCTAACCCAGATAAAATCAAGGCAATCCTTGATATGGGACCACCTAACTCTCAAAGGGATGTTCAGAAGCTGACCGGGTGCATGGCATCCTTGAGTTGCTTTATCTCCCGACTGGGGGTCAGGGATCTGCTATTCTTCAAACTGCTCAAAAAGCAAGACGATTTTGTTTGGACGACCGAGGCGCAGTTGGCACTGGAGGAGTTGAAAGATCACCTCAGTAACATCCTCATCTTGGTACCTCCAGAGCCAAAGAGACACTTCAACTCTACATATCGGCCACAACTCAAGTTCTGAGTACTATTTTAATGGTCGACCGAGTAGAGGAGGGTCATATACAAAAAGTACAACACCCGATATATTTTGTTAACAAGGTCCTTAATGCCTCAAAACTCGGTACCAACAGATTTTGAAGCTGTTGTATGCGCTCCTGGTCACTTCGAGGAAGTTGAAGCATTATTTTCAGGCTCATTCAATTGAAGTGTAGACAACCTTTGCACTCGGTCGACCACTCCCGCCGGAGTCCCAGTCCCTCCTACCACCAAGTGGAATTCTCGCCCACGAGCCCGTAATCACTCCTAGAGTGAAGACATGATGTGCATCACCGCTGCATAAAGCATAAGCTCACCTCCCTTGAGAACTTGCTGGACTTCCTGAGCCAGCACGGGCCCTCACTAGCGATGCCCCTTTCAACGGCGGGCTCAAAGCATATACAAACGTGTGATGGTCTTCACAACCAATCATGATAGGCTCGATCACTGACACCTAACCGGTCTAGGTCTCACCATAAACCAAGAGTAACAATCTAGATCATACCCTCAAGGACACCCTAGCCTTAGATGTGCAAGATGCTCAAGTTACTCTCCACAAGCACTCTCAAGATATGCAATATCTCCTCCTAGTGTTCTCCTCTTTTCCTCTTGAACCTTACCAAATGCTCTCAGGTATTCCACTGGTGAAGAGAGGTCTCCAAGACCCTAACAACGAAGTTATATAGGCTCCCAACCTCAAACTAGCCGTTGCTCCACGAATTCACCTTTTTGGACATACTGACCATACAGTATGTTCTCTCCCAGACTAGACCGTCCGGTCACTCTGGTAACGGCTCTCCTAACCATTGGCTCCACTGTGTCCAGGCGAATTCCTGTATTGACCGGACTATCCGGTCAGTAGACCGGATCGTCCGGTCATTTCTCTCTGCAGTCCAGAAACGTTTCGGCTGTAGCTTCCTCGCTACCCAAGTCCCTGCTCCAGTGACCGGACCGTTCGGTCAGTAGATCGGACCGTCCAGTGACTAGGACATCCAGACTTGGCAGTTCCTCGCTTCTCGCTGAAAGTCCCACCCATAGTGATCGTACAGTCTGGTCTCCACTGACCCCTTTGTCCAGTCTCTATGTCCAGCAGCTGAAAATTGTCGTCCTCGCTTGACTTCGTTTCCCGGCTTCTCCAAACAGCTCCTTGGTTTCTCCACTGTCACCTAGTGCCTGTGATTTCATCGAGCAACCTTGCACATCACTGACTAGACATGACCTAAGAGAATGACCTAGACACCCTTGATAGTCCTGTTCTTCCTATGGACTCAAAGCCCTAACAGCTAGACAAGTGTTCCAAACACTTGCACCATAGCTTGTTCTCCACTTTGATCCATCTCTATCAACCCTTGGAGTCCATCAAGTTCACAAGCCTACATGCTTGTGGTCATTGTCATCAATTGCCAAGGCAACCATCATCCGTATGATTTGTGCGGAATACTTACCTTCCGGGTATCCATAGCTAAGCATAAGTCGACAACCAACAGGGTACTACACAAACAAGGAAACCGACCGAGTCGGCTTGGAGCACAAGACAATTAGAGATAGACTTTCTATGCAAAATCCTTGTAGACTATGAGTTGGACTCTTCATAAACCCCCTGCTGACCGGACAATCTCGAGGAGATTCCACCTTCGCATGGTCACCGTCGTCGACCAAGAGTATCTCGTGGGTCCTGACGGGCATGACGGTTAGACCTCGGGGATTTAGAGATTGAAGTGGACGGCGTCAAATTTTATGACACCCCCCAGAACAATATCACCGGAGCAAGGACATTGCTAGATAGCTTGATGGCTGACACGGCATACCAAACTCCGACGATGCAGAAGGTGGTGGCTATGCTCAAAGCAGCTGTTGTACAAGACAAAGCTAGGGACGAGTCTCAGTCAATGGCAAGTTCCAGCCACGCCACTTCTTGTGGTAGAAGGCGCAATGATCGGCGTAGTGACATGAGGGAGTCTATGCAGCCTCGCGATGGATGGAATACAATCAATTCCCACACCGAAGAGCGGGTTCGAGATGACCAGCGCCACGAGGAAGAGCGCCGTAATTGGAGGACAGACGACCGATGGGAAGACCGCTGGGACGACCACCATGACAACCGACGGGAAGACCGACGGAACGACTGACGGCACAACACCCCTCTAAGAGATAACCGCCGCGACGATCGACATCGAAGAGACGACCGGGACCGGTGCGAAGACCAAGATGAAAACAACCGGCATCATCGTCATGATGACGATGGGGCCCATGCCATAATCGCCGCGTGCCTTCACCACCTCGCACTTCAAGTTGAGAGCGACGGAGGTCAACCACTCCCAATGAAGATGAATTTGATAGGATCAAGGATTATGTGCTAGAGCTTCATATTGCTCGATGGCCAAAAGGCTTCAAGCCAGTCCCCATCGAGAAGTATGATGGTCAGACCAATCCTAGGGAGTGGCTCCAACTCTACAGCATGGCAATTCAGTCAGTAGGAGGAGATTCCTTCATGATGGCCAATTATCTTCTGGTCTGCCTAGAGCTTGCCCTTCGGATTTGGCTTACGTCACTCCCAGAGGAGTCGATCACATCATGGGGCAACCTCAACAGGAAGTTTATAGAAAGTTTCCAAGCTACCTGCAACCAGCTGGGCAATCACTTCGATCTTACTCGGATCAAGCAAAAGGCTGATGAGCCTTTACGCAACTACATCAAGCGATTCTGCGCCAAGAAGACCGATATCCCTAACGTTCCCGACCAACAAATCATCATAGCTTTCCAAGGGGGAGTTCAGAGTGACGAGCTGGTTTGAGAGATCGGTCGGAGAAATCATGACCTGAAGTTGACCGCTTAGGAATGCTTTGAGATCACTGACAGGTTCGCATCAGGCGAATCAGCCCTATACGATATCCGAGGTAAAGGGAAGGAGAAGCGCTCAGACAAGCCAGAGTCCTCCAAAAAGGACAAAAAGCGGAAAAATGACAACTTGGTCGCGGCGGTAGATCGGTCAAGGAAAACTCCTCGAACAATTTGCTGAGTGGCCTGCCTTTGGCATCCGAAGGGAAACTAGAAAGCAAATGATTGCTACACGTTAAAAGGCTTCACAACCGCAACCTTGAAAGTGGCCAAGGATCCGCCAAGGCGCGCGGGTAAAGACAAGCGAGATAACAGTGGTGATAAGGACGAAGATGGATAATTCCAGGAACCCCGGAAGAAAGTTAACTTCATCATCGGAGGCCCAGATGCCTATACGTCCAAATGCAAGCAAAAATTGGAACTATGTGAGATCAACTCCGTAGAACCTGCTACGTCCGAGTACATGAAGTTGTCCAAAATTCCGATCACCCTCGATCGGTCGGATCACCCTAAGAACCTACCCAAGCCAGGACGAAATCCCCTTGTGCTCGTGACCACAATGAGGGAGGTCAAGTTCAATAGAGTGCTCATTGATGGAGGAAGCAGTCTGGACCTGTCACCAAGACTCTCTTGGAGTTAGGCCTATCGGTCAATCACTTACAGCCAGGTTCCTCTTGATGAGGACATCACCATGCTGGATACGCGCATATCATGGCCTTCCCCTAGTTACAAGTCGTCACCAACTCGGTCGCCACGTTCGTCTCGGATTCAGCCGACACCCCTTCACGGTTTTGATGATATCTCCCACATCCGATGTCCAAACAAGGCGTTCTGTTTTGCTTTCTAGTTTCCCATGTATCGTGAGTCAGAATATGTGACCATGACAAGGTGCTGTGCCACCTATTTTGGGCCAACTTAGCCATGTATCGTGTCGGGCCTTAAGCCCATGTTGTGGGCGCCCCCCTGGTTGTCCCCAACCCTAGGACGTCTTTGTTTCCTACATAAAGTTAGTAGCCGCCGTCTTTTAGTTTCGGGTTTTGTTTAGTTCAGTTTTCCAGAGAGAAACTTGATCGAATTATTGTAACTGTGGCGACAAGTCCTTTTACAGTAATCCAGGGCCCCTGTTCTTGTTCTACACCACTGTGGCGATTAGTACTTTTGTGTTCAGAGCTTGAACCTTTTCTTGTGATTCGCTTCATCCATATTTGCAATTTCAGATTACGTGTTTATCCTCTCTTGCTTGTGTTCTCGATTTCGCTTGCAGGAACAATCAAGTTGTGCTTGGTGTAACGGTTGCGGGGTTGGATCGTATCTAATTCAAGCCGGGTCGTCGACGCTGAGTTACCCAAATTTGAGTTTATCCCCTTACCTCTCGGAAGATCGGGCCATATCTACATCACCTCTCCCTTCCATGGGATTGTGCCTGGCAAGACCTCTGTTCCTATTGGATAGATCGCTTTGCCTATCACTTTTGGGACCCGGGAAAATTTCAGGACCGGGCGAATCATCTTCCAGGTGGCAGATTTTGAGTCTATTTACCAAGCCATCCTGGGAAGACCGACGATGGCAAAATTCATGGCGGTCCTGCACTATTCATATCTCACTCAGAAGATACCAGGCCCCAAAGGAATTATCTCCATCCACTCAAATCTTAGGAACTCCTTTGATTACAATGTGCAGAGTTGTGAGATGGCCGACTGACAGTTGATGTTGTTCGACCAATTGGAGATCCGACAGGGTGTGGGCATTGAGGAGCAGACCGATACGGAGATCCCCAGGAAAAAGCCCACCAAAGATAAAATCCAAATGGAAGACGTCCCCACTAAGGAAATCCCGCTTGATCTAGAAGACCCCACTAAGGTTACTTATGCTGGGGACAACCTCGATCAGAAATAGAAACTCACGCTCACTCTTTTCCTCCAGGAAAATAGGAACATATTTGCATGGAAGCCCTCTAACATGCCGGGAGTCCCTAGGGAAAAGATTGAGCATGAGTTAAGGGTACCTCCTAGGGCCACCCTCATTAAGCAAGGACTTAGAAGATTTGCGTAAGACCACAAGGACGCCATGAAGAAGGAGATAGCTAGACTATTAGAGGCTAAGTTTATAAAGGAAGTGGATCATCCAGATTGGCTGGCAAATCCAGTCCTTGTACCTAAGAAGAATAAAGAGTGGTGGATGTGCATTGATTATACCGATCTGAATAAGGTTTGTCCTAAGGACCCTTTCGCTCTACCTCGCATAGATCAGATTGTAGACTCAACAGCTGGGAGCGAGTTTTTAAGCTTTCTTGATGCTTATTTAGGCTATCACCAGATCCCACTGAAAGTTGAAGATCAAATTATAACTTTCTTTATAACTCCCTTCGGCACCTATTGTTATCTTACAATGTCGTTCGGTCTAAAGAACGCTGGCGCGACTTACCAACGTGGTATTCAATGCTGCCTCAAAACACAGATCGGTCAGAATGCAGAGGCATATGTTGACAACATCGTTGTAAAGACCTGAAAAGTTGAAGAACTTCTCTCTGACGTTGCAGAGACGTTTGACAATTTGAGGCGTTACTCGATGAAGTTGAACCCTAAAAAATGCATTTTTGGGGTGCCTTCGGGATAGCTACTTGGGTACATCATTTTAAAACAAGGTATAGAGGCTAACCTAGATAAAATCAAGGCAATGCTTGATCTGGGACCACCTAACTCTCAAAGGGATGTTCAGAAGCTGATCGGGTGCATGGCATCCTTGAGTAGCTTTATCTCCCAACTGGGGGTCAGGGGTCTGCTGTTCTTCAAACTGCTCAAAAAGCAAGACGATTTTGTTTGGACGACCAAGGCATAGTTGGCACTGGAGGAGTTGAAATCTCACCTCAGTAACATCCTCGTCTTGGTACCTCCAGAGCCACAAGAGACACTTCAACTCTACATATTGGCCACAACTCAAGTTCTGAGTACTGTTTTAACGGTCGACCGAGTAGAGGAGGGTCATATACAAAAAGTACAACACCCGATATATTTTGTTAGCAAGGTCCTTAATGCCTCAAAACTCGATACCACCAGATTTTGAAGTTGTTGTATGCGCTCCTGGTCACTTCGAGGAAGTTGAAGCATTATTTTCAGGCTCATTCAATTGAAGTGCAGACAACCTTTGCACTCGGTCAAGTCCTTCACAATCGTGAAGCCAAAGGAAAGATTGCTAAGGGGGCACTCGAACTTGGTCAGTATACCATTACGTTCATGCCTTGGTCGGCAATCAAGGGGCAAGCGTTGGCTGACTTTGTTTTCGAGTGGACAGAGATACAAATACCCCCTGCACCACAAGACATAGAGTACTGGAAGATGTATTTTGATGGGTCTCTTCAGTTACCGGGCGCTGGTGCAGGAATTGTACTCATCTCACCACAAGGAGAGAAACTTTGATGTGTCCTTTAGATCATGTTTCACGCATCTAATAATGCTGCGGAATATGAGGCTCTTCTACATGGTCTACGGATTGTTGTGTCACTTGGCATACAACATCTGGACATCTTCGGTGATTCGGCTCTGATCATCAATCTAGTCACCAAGGATTGGAACTGTGTGGATGATAATATGGCTGCTTACTGCCAAGAAATAAGGAAGCTCGAAGACAAATTTGATGGACTAAAGTTCACGCATGTTCTTTGAGATAACAATCAAGCGGCTGATGAATTGGCCAAGATGGGATCGTCTCGATCGATTGTCCCACCAGGTGTTTTCTTACACACCCTGGAATCTCCTACTATTTCTCCTCGACTAGATGTTTTGACGACTGTTGTTGCCGAGTTAGTAGACGATATCAACACGTAGACCGATTGGCGCAACCCAATAGTCAAATTTTTTATTGAGGGTACATTGCCTATGGATTCTAACGAGCAACAAAGGTTGAAAGGTAAATGTCGAGGGTATTTGATGGTGGGCGATCAACTTTTATAAAAGGAGGATCCAATATCTTGATGCGATGCATCTGGATACCTGAAGGTCAAAAGTTGATGGCAGAAATCCATTCAGGAGTATGTGGCAATCATTCGGCTTCCAAGACGTTGGTCGGCAAGGCTTTCTAGCCAGGGTTCTATTGGCCTATGGCGGTCGAGGATGCTCACCAAGTCGTTCGAAAGTGTGAAGGTTGTCAGTTTTTTGCTAAACAAACACATGTGCCTTCACAACAACTTCAGATGATACCTATGACATGGCCTTTCGCAGTCTGGGGGCTTGATATTGTCCGTCCCTTCTAGAAAGCGCTAGGAGGTTTCACTCACTTGTTTTTTGCTATTAACAAATTCACCAAGTGGATCAAAGCGAAGCCGGTCGGCCAGATAACTTCAAAGAAGGCGGTAGAGTTTGTCAGGGAGGTCTTCACACGGTTTGGAGTTCCTCATGATATCATCACCGACAATGGTACTCAGTTCACATCTGAGCAGTTCCGTGACTTTATCGATGAGATGGGAATAAAAATCCACTTTGCATTAGTGGCTCATCCTCAAAGTAATGGGCAGGTCGAACGGGCCAATGGTATGATTCTTCAGGGGTTGAAGCCACGGATATTTGATAGACTCAAGCCGTATGCCGGTCGGTGGGTTCGAGAGCTGCCTTTGGTACTCTGGGGGTTGCATACCAATGTCAATCGAGCTACTGGCCAGTCACCTTTCTCGTTGGTCTATGGTTCCGAGGCTATGCTGCTGACCGAGGTGAACCTCGTATTAGCACGAGTCAAGGGATACCATGAGAAGCTTTCTGAAGATAGCCGGGAAATTGAGTTGATTGCGGCAGAGGAGTTGCGTGATCGTGCTTTGTTCCGGTTGGCGGTATACCAACAAGGCTTGCGATGTTATTATGACAAAAATGTTCATAATTGCCAGTTTCATGTTGGGGATTTGGTACTACGACAAGTTCAATCAACCAAAGGCCGACACAAGTTATCTCCTAAATGGGAAGGACCTTATATGGTCAAAGAAGTCACTCGACCGAGGGCTTATTGACTGATGTATGAAGATGACGACGATGTACCAAACTCATGGAACATCAATCAGCTACGTCGCTTTTATACTTAGTCCATTTTTGTAATTAAATACATTATTATTGAATGAAACTTTGATCTTTTTCATGAATGATTTTTTTTTATGACTTTCATTCATATTTGCCTGGATTACTTAATCCATAGTATTAAATAATTGAGCCAGGGAGCTAGTAATATTGTCCCGCTATTCCTTAACCTTGATAAATTCTAGTTTTGGAATGTTCTGATTGATTTATCATAATATTGGTATGGTCTTATATTTTTTGGTCTAATGCTGGAACATCATAGTTATATAATTTATTCCGCATAACAGACTTCCACTACACTAAACCCAGAGCCAAAGAGTGAGAGGTCATCTATCGATTGGTCGATTCTGTATTGTAACACGGTAATGAATTACAACTTACGATGCTAAGGCAGACTGATGCAGCTTTTGTTTTATCTCTGTTGGTCGTAACTACGCACCCACTTATATACCGCAAGAGAATGGTGTATGATTGTAGCACTTTTTCCCTTGATTTGAGTATTCCAAAATTTATCGTATCCACTGGGACCTTAGGGATTATTAAACAAAGTTAATAGTAGAAGATCTGGTCAAGGCTACTGTCGAGTTCTAGTTGCATGAGAGGAGATTGGCCAGCGCAAAGGTGCGCCAGACAACAAATCTGCCATTTGCGCTAATCGGTGCAGAAGTTGAGCCGATCGGAACATTACCGAATCTGTGATTGCGCCAATCCGCGCTAGAGTTGAGCCGATCAGCACACAAACGAATCTAAGCCAATATGCACCAGACACCTCGTAAGCCTAAGTTGTTAAGTGAGTAGCTAGATATCTACTAGTGAGATCGTAACCAGATAGTCTAATCAAATAGCAACATAATGGTAATTACATGGATCAATGGAAACCTAAAATAAATAAGACCACCCACCTTTCCGAGTATCTCTCGATTTATCGCTACCGAGAGGAGACCCTTAATCGTGTAGGTATCTTACCCTACTCAACTATCCAATAGTGTTGCGTAGGTTTAGTGCTGTCACCGCTAAACCACACTACTAGCATTATCAAGCAACCATAATCAATACAATGTCCGAATACTATCCTGATCACCACGATCAAAATAATATCAACCTACCTAGCCTAGAACTAAGCAATTAGAATAAGCACATGCATGATTACAGAATCAAGATATACAAATCACCAAAACCATCATCAATATATTAGATTATCCTTCAGATACATAGAGTGAGATTCATCACCGTTGAGATGGCCTACCTTGACGGATCAACTCTTACTCCAATGGTTCTTGAAACTCAACTAGAGATCTATTCTAACGGGGTAAACCCCGGTTGCTCTAACTCACGGATCTGTTGTCCCTCTCGCCTCCTCTTTCGTGACCAGGGGTTTACAAGTATTTATAAGGGTTCTACTCGTAAAGGATTCAGTTTCTAGCAAATAAGTCGGTTGCGCCGATTGGCGCAAGCCGTGTCTCCTCTGGTTTCTGCTCCGAGTCGGTTCCTTTGTCCTCCACAGCTGCCATGTGGGCCTTTTCCTTCGAGATAAAGTCTTGTACTGCAAGTCAAGATCTTGAAGTTCCATAAATCTTCTAGGCAAATATCTTCAAGTGTCTTGCATAGATAAACTTCAATAAGCATGTGGAATAGGCCTCGGTCACTTCTGTGGGCCAAAACACCCTTACGCTGATCGGCTCATGGGTTGCGCCGATCAGCGCACTGGGCTTCTTCAGTGCTTTTTGTTGCTTCTAGACTCCTGCCCTCTTCCAGCATTACTTTAATGACCAATTTTACCTGTTTCTGCAACATAGCTCCAAAACACCGCATATACAAATATATAGGCAAAATCATAGGTAAATGGCCTAAATTGGCATCAATTATGCTCTAATTGGGGTCATATTCATATATAAAAGGGGCACTTAGGGAATGCCAACAGTTCCCCCACACTTAAACCTTTGCTCGTCCCGAGTAAAGTAAAAGAAAAAAAATTAAAGAACCTAATCTCTCCATTATAAAAGATATCTCAAATCAGCAAATATTGAGCATTGTTCTATTGTGGTGTATTTTATATTGGTATTCAGCAAAATAGTTCAAATATGGGCATAAAGCTTTAAAGTTTCTCCCCAAATCAAAGGATCATGTCCAACTCGCAAAATACAACTTTTCCACACATGAAAATCACTTAAAAGACTGTTGTGAACATAGAGAATCTATCTTCCAAATAATCCATAGCAACAACTCATCTTTTAAATCATTCAACCTATATCTACATCATAATGATCAAATTATATTTGTGTAAGGCTTATATGAGTAGCTTGGTGAGGTAATTCAAGGATTGCAAACATAAACCAACAATATATTGTAAAGCTAGGAGATTATTCTTTACTGGAATTACAGAAGCTTAACAAGATGGCAATTTTAGAATGAAAAAATTAAGTATGGACTCAAAACTTTGGATATGTGGACATGTGAATAGCAAAAATTTGATCTTGGAAGAAAAAGGAACTCCCATTATCAGATTGCACATGGTTGGAATGATTCATGACTATATTAGAATGAATTTCAAGAATGAGTATGTCATATACCATCCCCCCACACTTAAAATTTTGCTAGTCCCTTAGCAAACAGCAGAGCTTTTCCTCTCTCTCTCTCTCTCTCTCTCTCTCTCTCTCTCTCTCTCTCTCTCTCTCTCTCTCTCTCTCTCTCTTTAACTCTGTTGCGTCGATCGACGCCTGCAGTGCACCGATCAGTTCTCAACCGAACACCAATCACTTGTTGGTATTTGATTCGTTTGGCTTCAACATTTATTCTAGAATTAAATATAGCTAGAAATATAGGATGTGGTCAAGGAATAATATTCAACAAGATATTTTGGGTTTATGGTGGAATACTCAACGGAATTGAATTTTTGCATGAGTAATTCAAGGCTTCAAAAAGATACACAAAGATTTGGCCATCTTAGTAAAGTTCATACTAACAAGAATTAAATCCTAACTGAACTCAACCATCAGTTTAATGTTTATCAATATATCAAAAGGCTCACGAGTATTGCTCAAAATATCGCACTGATAGGTAAGGATCTTGAAAACAATAAATTCTATAGTTCACAACATGAAAATTTATTTATAAAAGGATTGGTACTAAGTTATCATCACAAATTGGACAATGCAAATGAAGCACATGGGTACTCAGAATTGCTCCACATGAAACATATTTGCCGAATAATTGTTAAGTGTAAGTTCGAATTTTATTCAATGCTCAACATTATTTGGTCTTCATCGACATTTTTCAAGAAAGGATAAGTACTTCAATTCTTCTAAAAGAGCATAACCACCACCATTATATTAAGATCGAAACTCGAATACATGGTGATGATTTTTGCACACACTTCCATAAAAATAATTCTACTACTAACACACTTGCATGAAGGTAAACACACTATTAACTACTACTAACACACTTGCATGAAAATAAACACACACATAATCAAATAAAGAAAAAGATTGCAAAAGATAAAAGAAAATGCAAACCGGGAAACCGATACATGTGCCATCTCCTAGGCACTTCTAGTCAAGAGGAGGTGGAGACGGTGGCTGATCGTAGCCATAGCACCGTGCCTTGAGTCGCTCTCCACCATCGCTTCGTGGTTCTTCCTCCATTGGGACACAGCATCCTCCACGTGCTCGATGTGATGCATGTTGTTGTCAAGGTACCCCTGCATGGGCATGAATAAATCTGCACCGAGCACTGGAGGCACCACAGGTACCCATTCTTGGTACCTATAGTCAACGCCTGCACTAAAGTAGGTGGCGCCGAATGGCGCACTGCCTGCAGCGACCGACGCAGACGGCTGGAAACCGCCCGCTACATCGCTCCACCCTGACTGGTACTGTTGAGGCTCTTGGCGTGACTCCCAGGAGCCCCACTCATTGCCGGCTACTGAAAATGTCATCGATTGCTGAACCCGCCCCATGACGGTCCTTGGAAATTCAGCCCCCCTCCAGGAGACCTTCTTCAAGCCAATTTCCTCCCTCTAGCTTGCGAGGGAGAAAATTCCTAGCTTCGCACACGGGAGCCTAAAGTTGGTGCCGCTGACATGGAAGCCGGCGCGGACACTTTCCGTGACAATATTACCACGAGTCATATTCTCGCCGATCTCCATCATGAACTCCCACTTGTCGTCGCGCCCTCCCGACCTGTCACCATCGCAGACGAGGGCTGCTAGGCGCTGAAGATAGGCCCCGAAGGCCAACTTCTTGCTCTTCTTGCCCCTCTTCTCGAACCAACCCCACACCATCACCGTCATAGGGTTGCAGTGAGATGGGCTCACGATGGCATTGGAGAGCCACCGCAAGTCCGTATCGGTGACGTTGCTGGAGTCGACCTTGTTGCATGTGCGTGCCGCCAACCACTGGTGGAAGACTTGGATAGTCGGGTTGTGGATATTGTCGCGCTTCATCTCCTCCACGGGCGAGAGCCGCCTCCCAAAGGAGTCCAACTCCTCACATCCCAATATGCCGGTGACCTTGGCGTTGGCATCGAACCCGAAGGCTTGAGCCGCCGCCTCCATGGTCACCATGTAGCTGACGTCGCGGACGTGGAAGTTGATGGCCTCATCGCCGTAGTCATTGGTGCCAATCCTCATCGTAGAGGCAACCTTGGTGATGATGTCGAGGTTGCAGTCCATGGGAAGTTGGTGGAAGTCCACCCAGCCGAGGTTGCTAAGCATCCTCTTCATGTCCTCCCACATGCCGATCGAGGTGAGGAAGGTCTCATCCAAGTCGAAGTTGGGGATGAACCTTCCCCTCACCGCGAGGTAGTGCCCTTGTTCTTCTGCGCTCAGGAGGGTGAAGCCCTCCTCCACAGTGCGCGGCGTGAATGCTGGCAGTGGTGGTGATCTGGGAACCCCACGGCTTGCCGCCGTTTGGCTCCTTGTAGCATGCCCCGTCAGAAGGGGCGCGCCAGAGATGGAGTGGTGGGCATGGATCACTGCCACCGGGCCGGTGGATGCATCACCCACTAACATGTCATCATGAGTGCCAGAGCTCCCCCTCACCAAGGAGTCGCCACTCGATTCGCTACCACCGCCAGAACCGCTTCCCCGGCGTAGCCTCTTGCCCAACTTGCCGACGGAGGAACGGAAATGATCCATCTGCGAGGAATGCAGAACGTGTGTGAGATTGTGGGTAGTGGGGAAGGTGGAGAGATTACCAGGATGGTGTGCCGAGGTGGGGGCGTCCGGCCTCCCTTTTATAGCATGGGAAACTTCCAGGAGAAGGACTCGCCTTGACATTTCAAAATTTGAGAGCGCGCCGATCGACACAATTCAAATTTTGGATCTTCTGAATTGTGGTTCCTGATTCCCCTCCTTTATGTCATTTCCAGGTACATCATGCCGGTTGGCAGGGGAACAACACGGAATCCCAACATCTTGATTGACTGCGCTGAGCGGCTCAGGCCCGCGCCGATCGGCATGCCATCTCTTTTCCAGCTTTTGGTCAATTCCTTGTCTCCCATGCACTGAACATCTGCATAGAAATCATACCTATTCCTTGAAACCAACACCTGCCGCTTTTGTCACCCATATGGGAACCGTACGTGTACCTGCGCCAGTCGGCGCAGTGGTGCGCCGAACGGCGCCAGTCCCCTGCATCTCGCGTTGGGGTCCAGCGCTGATCCTGATGCCTCATGTTCATCTCCTTCACCTAATTTCCACTTTCCCACTGTTCCTGTAGCATTGACACATGTAGAGGGGCCCATCTGGTAGCCGCGTCGATTGGTGCTGTCTTGCACCGATCAGCGTGTCATCCATTTTTGCTCCTGGCCCCTCGCTTCTTTGCTAGATGTTATCCTTCCTTCTGTGCTGGTTGTCTTCTAGCACCCCTTTCTAGGTGTTGTCAGCCTTCTGTCCTGACCTGGGCAATAGTGCGCCGATCGGCTCCGGAGTGCGCCGATCGGCACGAGCTCTGTTCCTTCCTATTTTTGGTCTTTTTCTTTTTATACTCCTGCGTTGTTAGTCGACAATATGTATATACACAATTTTGCACCCATAAATAGACAACACGAGAGCACAGAAAAATTAAGCACACACTTTTTCTAATTCTTTTGTTCAGGAGATTGTTTTTATTACAAGCAAGCAAATTAATAATACCAGGTTGCCCTCCTGGCCAGCATTAACTAAATAAAGTGGGTTGCCCTCTCATAAGCACTAAGCAACTTCTAAATCCCCCGATCATTGGGTTGCCTCCCAAGAGTGCTCTAGTTATTTAGAGGTCAAAGAGCTTGACCTCCCCGCAAATAATCAATCATTAGTTTCGTGGTGCGGGATGTGAAACCGTGACACTACAAGGTTTTCTCATCTATATGGCTCATATACCTTGGACGTCCCATCCATACATTCCCTCCAATTACTCTTGATGCCACGTTGCCATGGTGTCTTGTATCTTTTCACTTCATCAACAACATGACACTCTTCTCCTTTTGGACGGAATTCGAAAGAGTAGGGAGTCCCACTTATATCAAAGCTTATGTCACCACTTCCAACATCAATACTTGCCTTTGCTATCCTCAAGAAGGGTCTTCCTAAGATCAATGGAGTCCTCGTCCTCTTATCCATATCAAGCACAATAAAATCAACAGGGACGATGTGATCTCCAATTTGAACAGGCACATCCTCAGCAATTCCATCAGGGAAGCGTATCGATTGATCAGCTAACTCCAAACACATACCCGTAGGCTCTAACTCAGGCAAACTGAGACTTGTGAATATATGACAGGGCATAACACTTACACTCGCTCCAAGATCGCACAAACACCTATCAAATATCCTTGTTCCAATCATGCATTTGATGCTTGGTGATTCAGGGTCGGGTTTCTTCTCTAGTGCAACATCATTGATTGCCGCCGTAAGTTCCTTAGTAGCCCTCACAACCTCCTCAGAAACCAGTGATTTCTTGTTTTGAATCATGTCCTTGATGTACTTGGCATAGATAGGCACTTGAATAGCATCAACGAAAGGGATATTGATGTAAAGCTTCTTCATAATATCGACGAACCTTGTGAACTACTCATCGTGTTGCCGCGCTCTTTCTGTCTTTGTCAGCAGTTGAGTATCCAAGAATGTGGCAGGGCCATGCTCCTCTGTTTTCATGCCCTTTTTCAGACCAGAGAGGTCAATATCCTTCTCGCGCCGATCGGCGCTCTCACTGAGCCGATCGGTGTCTTCAGTACCTTCGCGCCGATCGGCACTTGGTGTGAGCCGATCGGCGTGGGTCTTCCTTGCTTCTGTAGAGTGCTCTAGATTTTCTGTTTGCTTTCCTGACCATGTAGCTATTGCCTTCAACTGTTTTGTAGACATCATATTGCCAGAAATAGCCCCCTTATTACTTTGAATGGCTTGTGATAACTGTCCTATCTATTGCTCCATAATCTTGGTATGCTTCAAAATCTGCTCATTGGAGCTCCCAATCTCTATCACCTTGTCATTGATCCCCCCAAGGATACAATCAATCTCCTTGAATTTAGCTTGGTTGTCCTTATTGATCTTCTCTTGAGCTTGGAAGAACTCATGACATTGGAGATGAAGTGGGATAGAGTTTTGCATGGACGAACTAGGAGAGAAAGAACTCCTTTGCTGCTGAAATTGAGGCTTCCATCCACTATTCTTCATATATTCTAGCATCTTCATCTCTTCAGGGCAATCTTTCTGCACATGATCAAGTTCCCCACACTCGCTACAAGTGGAGCGTGATTCCGCTAGCTTGAGCGACTTTTCCTTAGGGATATGATCATTATTGTCCAACCTTATTTGAATAGCATCAAGGCGATCCATAACTAAGTCTTCATGAGTCCTCTCAATCACACTTTTGGCCACTCCTTTTGAAGGTTGTATATTCCTTGAACTTCTCACTATCCCATGATTGATTTTCAACTAACAACGTGATCAATTCCTTAGCTTGGTTGGGAGTCTTTGCCATGAATGAACCCGCAGCTGAGTTCAATCCCATGTAGAATCTCTCAATAATTTCTCCAACCGTTAGACCATGATGAGGACATGCATCAGTATATTCGCTATATCTTTCCAATGCTTCTCCAATGCTCTCATCAACATTCTGCGCAAATCCAAGAATCTTATTCTTCAAAGCTTGTGTCTTACCAGGAGGGAAATATTTTGGCTAAGAATGCAGCTGCAAAAGTGTCCCACACAATTTTTACTGCGTTTTCCAATCCATTGTACCACTGCTTAGGGCATCCAACTAGAGAGAAGGGGAACAGCCGCACACGTGCTTGATCTCCGGTCAATCCATTTATCTTGAATGTACAGCAAACTTCAAGCAAGTGCTGCAAATGGTGATTGGGATCTTCCAAACCTGTGAACGGTTGTTGTGCCACTAATCCAACATATCTCTCTAGTTGATATGGATTCTGATCTTGAGCTTTGTGGAAATTTGTCTTGACAACATTAGTCAGTTGAGGCTTGAAACGACTAACCAAGGGTAATTCTACCATCTCCTCTACTTCTGGATCTGCGATTGTGAATAATACTCGAGGGTTGGCACGGACTGCTTCTCCAGCTAAATCTCCAAGTGACTTGCTTCTCTTCTCCGCTATTCTCTTATTGCATAAGAGCCTTTCTGGATCATCGGTGTAATTAGAGGGTTTGTTTGACTTAGGACCGTCCATACCTGTTAGTTTCACTTAACAAAATACATGTACTAAAGAGACAAGTAAAGCACAATGACTAAACACTAATACATCAAACAATGTTTAAAAATCTGCTACGGTCCCCAGCAACAGCGCTAGAAAAAGGTAGCTTGTTGGTCATAACTATGTACCTAATTATATACCGTAAGAGGACAATGTATGATTGTAGCACTTTTTCCCTTGATTTGAGTATTTCAAGGTTTATCGTATCTACTGGGACCTTAGGGATTATTAAACAAAGTTAACAGTAGAAGATCTAGTCAAGGCTACTGTCGAGTTCTAGTTGCATGAGAGGAGACTGGCCAGCGCAAAGTTGCGCCAGATAGCAAATCTTCCATTTGCGCCGATCGGCACAAAAGTTGAGCCGATTGACACACTACCGAATCTGTGATCGTGCTGATCGGAGTTGAAGTTGAGCCGATCGGCACACAAACGAATCTAAGCCAAAGTGCGCAGACACCTCATAAGCCTAAGCTGTTAAGTGAGTAGCCAGATATCTACTAGTGAGATCGTAACCAGATAGTCTAATCAAATACCATCATAATGGTAATTACATGGATCAATGAAAACCTATAATGAATAAGACCACCCACCTTTCTGAGCGTCTCTCGAATTATCGCTGCCGAGAGGAGACCCTTAATCCCATAGGTATCTTACCCTACTCAACTATCCAATAGTGCCACGCAGGTTTAGTGCTGTCACCGCTAAACCACACTACTAGCATCATCAAGCAACCATAATCAATACAATGTCTGAATACTATCCTGATCACCACGATCAAGATAATATCAACCTACTTAGCCTAGAACTAAGCAGTTGGAATAAGCGCATGCATGATTATAGAATCAAGATAGACAAATCACCAAAACCATCATCAACATATTAGATTATCCTTGAGATACATAGAGTGAGATTCATCACCACCGAGATGGCCTACCTTGACGGATCAACTCTTACCCCAATGGTTCTTGAAACTCAACAAGTGATCTAATCTAACGGGGTGAACCCCGGTGGCTCTAACTCACGGATCTGTTGTCCCTCCAACGCCTCCTCTTTCGCGACCAGGGGTTTATAAGTATTTATAAGGGTTCTACTCATAAAGGACTTGGTTTCTAGCAAATAAGTCAGTTGCGCCGATTGGCGCAGGATTGCGCCAATCGGCACAAGCCGTGTCTCCTCTGGTTTCTGCTCCAAGTCGGTTCCTTTGTCCTCCACATCTGCCATGTAGGCCTTTTCCTTCGAGATAAAGTCTTGTACTGCAAGTCAAGATCTTGAAGTTCCATAAATCTTCTAGGCAAATATCTTCAAGTGTCTTGCGCAGTTAAACTTCCATAAGCATGTGGAATGGGCCTCGGTCACTTCTGTGGGCCATAACACCCTTGCGTCGATTGGCTCATGGGTTGCGCCGATCGGCGCACTGGGCTTTTTCAGTGCTTTTCATTGCTTCTAGACTCCTGCCCTCTTCTAGCATCACTTTAATCATCAATGTTACCTGTTTCTGCAACATAGCTCCAAAACACCATATACAAATATATAGGCAAAATCACAGGTAAATGGCCTAAATTGGCATCAATTATGCTCTAATTGGGGTCATATTCATATATAAAAGGGGCACTTAGGGAGCGCCAATAGTCTCTAGAGACTTAGAGTGAAGAGGTCTAAGTGCTATAGCGCCATTAACGCAGCTCGGTGCTGACTAATTTATTCTAAGTAACAGGAGATTGCTATTTTGACTATTCAGTCACTCTTTCCTGACTTGTTCAAAATTAAGAAAACACAAGAAATATTATTTATATTTAAAATTGAGGCTTAATTGAACTTCTATTTATAGATACTACTAATGTTCATTGAATATTACAGGTTCTAAGACTCCTTTGAAGGAGAAGGAGCTTCAGCTTGATGCGATGGTCCGGGAGAACTTGGAGGAGTTGGCGGAATAGGGTCGACTTTGACATTCTCGACCAAGGTTCGAGACGTCTCTAGCATAGAGTCCATCAGAAGCTAGCACTGGTCGACTGACAGCTTGGGGTTGAAGCCCTCCCTGACTTTGTCCAGGGGCAATGAAGGAGACCAAGACTGACATATTGCCAATACTTGGCTCCAAGCTTCGGTCGCTACCCTTCGGGTGTTGCTGGCGATTACTTCTAATGTGTGCTCCAGCAGATAGTCCAGGGAGTGCCCGGTCTTCTCTACCTGGTTAACATGGATATAATCCAACGCTTTCCAAGCAACATATGTAATAGCTGAAGAAGTTGTGAGAAGTGTTAGATGCTGAAGCATCGACAACACAAGACTGAAGAAAATGGTTTATTGGCAAGATTACATTTGAAGGATTTGGAGGTGCTTTTAGCATCCTCGACTTTCTTCTCGATCTCCATCAGTTTCTTCTTCAAAAGAGCCAGCTTAGCATCCCGCTCACCGAGTGATTTGGAGAGACCATCCTTTTCAGCAGTCAGAGCGTCTAAGAACCTCTGCTGATTGAAAGTTAGTGTCTCCAAATCGGCCACCTTCTTTTCATGAGCTGAAGACAAGTGTCAAAGGCGTTCGAGTGAACAAATGGAGGGCGACTGATGAATTGGTCTACAGGCATACCAACATTATCAAGACGATGGTGTTCATCAGATCCCTTGATATCGGTTAGCAGCCTTTCAATTTGTTTCTTGGCTTGGGGTAGCTACTCGCCGGTCACTACAAAGTTTTGACAAGCAAGTTAGAAACTGGGTAAGCGCATGGAAAACATGTTTAAGACTTACCAAAGGTTTCTGCTTCAAGGTACTCGACTCTGGCCTATTTCTTCTCAATAAGAGAATATAATCTCTGAAAGGAGAGTGGTTCGATCAGACGAAAGAGTGAATCAAAAAGGAGAAAAACTTGGTATTGATGTACCTTGTTGGCCTCTTGATGCTGGTGCAGTACGGCCTTACCGGATATATAAGGTGGCAGGGTACCCCCTATCGAGGGACAAGTAGCAACACAACATCAATATAATACACAGAACACATGACGTAGGGTTTTTACTCTCATCAAGAGGGTCCAAACCTGTATAACTCGGCGTCTTGTGTTACCATCGTAGTTCTTAGTCTCGACGTAGCCCTATATATTTACTGCCGATCTCAAGCTTCGACAGTTGGCGCGCCAGGAAGGGGACAAGGCTCACCGAGATTCTTCGTCGACTCTGATGGCCAAAATTCCCATCATTCAATACTCACCGGACTTCAAGATCTCCTTTGGATTGCTCGACTTCACAGTCAGCGACAACGGAGCCCTAGGTCGGGAAAACCACAGATCCGACTCGGTCGTAGCCGTCTCCATGGTGCGATCATCGAGTTTGTCTAGCATGATCCCCGTATTGGTTCCACTTGGATCTGAGGAAGAAGGTCCTTCCTTCGGGAACGATTTAGAATCAGATCGGTCCTTTGATGAGGACTCGGTTGGATCCGCTTACCCATATCCCCATACTGTCAACATGGCAGATATAGCAGATCCCGCGGATGGAGACCAAGATGGTGACCAAGACAGTGAACAAGAAGATAACCCCATTGATGGCCACTCGAATCAACTAGCCAAAGGAGGTCAACAGGAGGAGAACCCCCCAATTGATGACTTATCGGTCGGTCACCGCCGTCGACCAAGAGGGTCGCACAGTTCACGCAACACACACCGACTGGATCTCAGTCTAGAACACGAAGTGGATGGCGTCAAGGTCTACCACACTCCTCAGAATAACATCACAAGGGCCCAAACTTTGCTCGACACTCTAATGGTCGATGTGAATTATCAGACCCTTGTGATGCAGAAGGCGGTGGCTATGCTTAAGGGTGCTGTGGCTCAAGAGGCCGCAAAATCTCAGTCGATCACAGGCTCTAGTCACGCATCTTCACGAGGTCAGCATAGGCGTGAAGATCTGAGAAATTCTCTCAGCCTCCGTGATGGACGAGATACCATCAACTCTCACTATGAAGAACATGCTCGAGGTAACCGACACCATGAGGAAGAATGCCTGATTGGAGAACAGACGATCGACGAGAGGACCGTCAAGATCCTCCTCCAAGACACAACCGCGACGACCATCATCGACGTGACAATCGGGATCGGCGTGATAACGATGATAATGACCATCGACGATGTCGTCATCACGATGATGTTGGTCCGTGACACGGCCGCCGTCCAACTCCGTCCCCAGACTGGCATAGGCGATCGATGACGCTTACCAACGATGAGATCAATGGCATCAAAGCTTACATCCCTAGGCTTTGCATTGCTCGATGGCCAAAAGGATTCAAGCCGGTCCCCATGGAAAAATAAGATGGTCAGGCCAACCCCCGAGAGTGGCTACAGCTCTACAGCACGACGATTCGGTCGGCTAGAGGTGATTCCTACGTGATGGCTAATTACCTTCCGGTCTTCCTGGATCCAGCTATCCAGATATGGCTCACATCTCTTCCAGAGGAGTCAATCACATCTTGGGGAGACCTCAACAGGAAGCTCATAGAAAGCTTCCAAGCTACCTGCAATTGACCGGGCAACCACTTCAACCTCACTCGGATCAACTAGAAGACTGATGAGCCTCTTCATGACTACATCATGGGATTTTGCGCTAAGAAGACTGAGATCCCCAATGTCTCGGACCAACAAATTATTCCTGCCTTCCAAGGAGGGATCCGCAGCGTTGATTTGGTTTGTGAGATCGATCGGAGGAATCATGACCTCAAGCTGACTTCTCAAGAGTGCTTCAAGATTATTGACAAGTTCGCATCTGGTGAGTCGGCATTAGATGACATCCGGGGAAATGGCAAGGAGAAGCGGTCGGACAAGTCCAAGTCCTCCAAGAAGGACAAGAAGAGGAAGTCTGATAACATGATTCACACGGTGGACCGACTTCAGAAGAACCCTCGAACAAACCAATCATCCACGGATGAGCTGCTGAGTGGCCCGTGCCTTTGGCACCCAAAGGGAAACCACAAAGCGAAGGATTGCTATCGACTGAAGGGTTTTGCAACAGCTGCGCTCAAGGTGGCTAAAGATCCCCCGAGGCGCAATAACAAAGACAAGACCAAGGATGATGGCGACAAGGATGATTCAGGAGAGTTCCAGGAGCACCGCAAGGAAGTCAACTTCATCTTCGGTGGCCCGGATGCCTATGTGTTCAAGCGCAAGCAGAAGCTAGAACTTCGGGAGATCAACTCGGTGGAACCAGCTGCGCCTCAATTCATGTGGTGGTCTGAGATGCCAATCACCTTTGATTGGTCAGATCATCCCAAGCATATCCCGAAGCCGGGTCAATACCCGCTGGTGCTTGCTGCTACAATGAAGGTGGTAAAGTTCAACAAAGTACTCATTGATAGAGGAAGCAGTTTGGACTTAATCTTCACCAAGACTCTCAAAAAGCTCGGTCTGTCAGTCAATGATCTTCAGCCGAGTTCTTCACCTTTCCATGGGATTGTACCTGGCAAGACCTCAGTTCTTATTGGACAGGTCAGTCTGCTGGTCACCTTCGGTACCCGTGAGAACTTCAGGACCGAGCGCATTCTCTTCTAGGTGGCAGATTTCGACTCGACATATCATGCTATCATTGGTCAACCGGCGATGGCTAAATTCATGGTTGTCCCGCATTATCCATATCTCACCCTCAAGATGCTAGGCCCGAACGGATTAATCTCCCTCCACTCTGATCTTTGGAATTCTTTCGATTGCGATGCACAGAGTTGTGAGATGGCAGTTGATGCTATCTGACCAGAAGGAGATCCGGTAGACAGTCGGCATGAAGGAGCAGACTGGAGCGGCGGTTCCAGCAAAGAAGCCTACCAAAGACAAGATTCAGACCGATGACATCCAAACCAAGGAAATCATGCTCGATCCTGAGGACCTCGACGAGAAATAGGAACTCGCACTCACTCTTTTCCTCCAGGGAAATAGGGACATCTTTGCATGGAAACCATCTGACATGCTAGGAGTTCCTAGGGAAAAGATTGAGCATGAGTTAAGGGTACCCCCTGGGCTACCCCCGTTCGGTAGAGGCTTAGAAGATTCACACAAGACCGCAAGGATGCCATGAAGAAGGAGATAGTTAGACTATTAGATGCTAAGTTTATAAAGGAGGTGTATCATCCCGACTAGTTAACAAATCCAGTCCTTGTACCTAAGAAGAATAAAGAATGGAGGTCTATCCTAAAGACCCCTTCGCTGTTCTCATATTGATCAGATTGTAGACTCAACAACCAAGTGTGAGCTCTTAAGCTTTCTGGATGCCTATTCAGGCTATCACCAGATCCCACTGAAGGTCGAAGATCAGATCAAAACTTCCTTTATAACACCCTAGGGCACCTATTGCTATATCACAATGCCTTTCGGTCTGAAGAATGCTAGCGTGACTTACCAACGGGGTATTCAATGCTGCCTTGCTACTCAGATCGGTCGGAACGCAGAAGTGTATGTTGATGAGATCGTTGTCAAGACTCAGAACATCGAAGAACTTATTTCTGACCAGGCAGAAACCTTTGACAATCTGAGGCATTATTTAATGAAGCTGAATCCTAAGAAGTGTGTTTTTGGGGTTCCTTCGGGAAGGCTACTCAGTTACATCATTTTGAAACTCGATTTAGAGGCTAACCAAGATAAAATCAAGGCAATCCTTGGTATGGGGCCACTTAATTCACAAAGGGATGTATAGAAGCTGACCGGATGCATGGCATCCTTGAGTCGCTTTATTTCCTGGCTGGGGGTTAGAGGGTTACCACTTTTCCGACTGCTTAAAAAGCAGGAGGATTTCGTTTGGACCGAAGAGGCGCAGTCGGCATTGGACGAGTTGATGGTTTACCTCAACAACATTCCAGTATTGGTGCCTTCGGAGCCAAGAGAAAAACTTCAACTTTACATATCAGCCACAACTCAAGTTGTGAGTACTGTTTTAACAGTCGACCGAGAAGAAGAGGGACACAAAAAGTACAACACCCAGTTTATTTTGTGAGTGTGGTCCTTGGTGCCTCTAAGGCAAAATATCAATAGATCTTGAAGTTGTTGTATGCACCGTTGATCACCTCCAGGAAGTTGAAGCATTATTTTCAAGCTCATCCAATTGAAGTCCAGACCTCCTTCGCACTCGACATAGTGCTTCACAATCGAGAAGCCGAAGGAAAAATCGTCAAGTGGGCAGTCGAACCTGGTCAATATAACATTATGTTCGCGCCTCGGTCGGCTATAAAGGGACAAGCGTTAGCTGATTTCGTTGCCGAGTGGATAGAGATTCAAAATCCACCTACTGCACAAGATATCGAGTATTGGAAAATGTACTTTGATGGATCTCTTCAACTACAAGGAGCTAGTGCAGGGGTCATGTTTATCTCACCCACCGGAGAGAAGCTTTGATATGTCCTTCAGGTGATGTTTCGTGTGTCCAATAATGTTGTAGAGTATGAAGCCCTTCTACATGGTCTGCGCATTGCCGTGTCACTCGGCATCAAGCGCCTTGACGTCTTTGGTGACTTGGCTTTGGTCATTAATCAGGTCACTAAAGACTGCAACTGTGTGGATGATAATACGAATGCTTATTGTCAAGAAGTAAGGAAGCTCAAAGACAAATTCAATGGATTGAAGTTCACGCATGTTCTTCGAGACAATAACCAAGCGGACGATGAATTGGCTAAGATGGGATCATCCCAGTCTGCGGTCCCGCCAGGTGGTTTCTTACACACTCTGGATTCCCCCACGATTTATCCTCGGTCGGATGTATTAATGAGTGTTGTTACTGATCTTGTTGGTGATGACAACATGGAGACCAATTGGCGCGACCCACTCATCCAATAATTAGACAAAGGAACGCTGCCTTCGGATCCTAATGAGCAACGGAGGTTAGAGACCCGATGCCGAGGATATCTGTTAGTGGGAGACCAACTCTATAAAAGAGGAGGTTCGAACATCTTAATGATATGTATCTCGATACCAGAAGGCTAGAAGTTGGTAGAAGAAATTCATTCCGGGATATGTGACAATCATGCAGCTTCCAAGACTTTGGTCGGCAAGGCTTTCTGGCAAGGGTTTTATTGGCCCACGGCGGTCGAAGATGCACACCAGGTCATTCAAAAGTGTGAAGAAATGCATGTGCCTTCACAACAACTTCAGATGATACCTTTGACTTGGCCCTTTGCTATCTGGCGGCTTGATATTGTCGGTCCTTTCAAGAAAGCGCCAGACGGGTTCACTTATCTGTTCATTGCTATTGATAAATTCACTAAGTGGATCGAAGCAAAGCCGGTCGGCAAGATTACATCAAAGAAGGTGATCGAGTTTGTCAAGGATATCTTCACTCGGTTTGGGGTTCATCATGATATCATCACCGATAATGGCACTCAATTCACATCAGTGGAGTTCCGTGACTTTGCCGTTGAGATGGGACTAAAAATCCACTTTGCATCAGTGGCTCATCCTCAAAGCAATGGGCAGGTCGAACGGGCCAATGGTATGATTCTTCAAGGATTGAAGCCGCAGATATTCGACAGACTTAAGACTTATATCGGTCGGTGGGTCAAAAAATTGCCTTCAGTTCTTTGGGGGCTTCGCACAAACACCAGTCGGGCAACTGGTCAGTCACCTTTCTCATTGGTCTATGGCTCAGAAGCTATGCTACCGACTGAGGTCAGCCTTGTTCAGGCGTATGATGAACAACTTTCTGAGGAGAATCGAGAGATCGATTTGATTGCAGTGGAGGAGTTGCGTGATCACGCTCTATTTCGGTCGGCACTTTACCAATAAGGCTTGCGTCGATATTATGATAAAAATGTGCGTAATCGCCACTTCCAAGTTGGAGATTTAGTGCTTCGCCGAGTGCAATCAACAAAGAATCAACATAAGCTTTCTCTGAAGTGAGAAGGACCAAATGTGGTAAAGGAAGTCACTCGCCCGCGGGCTTACCGACTGATGTTTGAAGACGGCAATGATATACCAAATTCTTGGAACATAAATCAGCTACGTCGTTTCTATACTTGGTTATTCTTTTGTATACTTATACATTATTTCTGAATGAAACTTCGGTCTTTTTGATGAAAGATTTTTTTGATGATTTTCATTCTATATTGTCTCGATTCCTTAATTTATTTTATTAAACAATCGAGCCAGGGGGCTAGTCATAATGTCCCACCTTAGTCTAACCTCATTTTGGTTTTGGACTATTTTTCAACCGATTTCTTCTCTTTGAATACGGTCTTCATTTTCTTGGTCTAATGTCTATACATTATGGTTATACACTTTATACTGCACATCAGACTACCATTACACTAAACCTAGAGCCAAAGTTGCAAGAGGTCATGTGTCGATTGGTCAACTCTACTTGTTACATGGTTACGAGTCGCAATCTAATATGTTAAGGCAAACCAATACAATTTGAGTTTCTCAATGACAGAAACATACTTATGATATTTTTATCAATCTTTTAAAGATGTTAAGCATGAAACTAGTTTACATACAGGTAACATCGTTTGATTACATAGATATTACTAATGTTCTCTAGCATTACAGGATTTACAGCTCCTTTGAAGGAGAGGAAGAGTTAGCTCGTAGCTCCACTTCTGGAGTTGCTGGAGGAGTAGGCACGGTCGGATTGATCTCTATGTTGTCGACGAAGGCTCGGGAAGTCTCCAGCATGGCATCCAAGAGCAGCTGGCATTGGTCGTTGGTCAAGTCTGGGTTGAAGCCCTCCTTGATCTTGTCCAATGGCAGAGCTGGGGACCAAGATTGGCAAATTGCCAGAACCTGACTCCCGGCCTCGGTCGCCACTCGTCGAGTGTTGAGAGTGATAGCTTCTGATGCATGCTCCAGCAAGTACTCCAAGGAGTGGCCAGTTTGCTCCACTCGGTCGGCATGAACATAGTCCATTGCCTTTCGAGCAGCATAAGATAGAGTTGCGAGTGATGATTTTTGGTCAGTATGATCAAAAGAGGATTCAAGCAGATGTGAGAAATAATTAAGGGCTTACTGGCAAGTTTACATTTGAAGGATTTGGAGGTGCTCTTAGTTTCCTCTATCTTGGCGTCAGCTTCCTTCAGCTCCTTCAGCAGCCGAGTGACCTCGGCCTTCTGGTCCTCGACTGACTTGGAGAAGTTTTCCTTCTCAGTATTCAAGGCGTTGACAAACCTTTGCTGATTGAAAGTCAACTTCTCCAGGTCGGCAGTCTTCTGGTCATGAGCTAAAGACAAACATTTGAACTTTTAGCGCTAGAGTGATTAGTTGATTATTTAAATACAGATGGTGAGTGATCTTACCAGCTATATCTTCACGGCCTTGGTCTAAGGCCTTGGTTATCTCTCTTTGGTCGGTCTGCAGCTTTTCAATTTCCTTTTGTGCTTTGGCGAGCTGATGACCGGTGACTAGCATAACACCAGCAATCTGTCAGTCTTAAACTTAAAGACTTGAAGATTGAAGAGTTTAGGGAATACCAAAAGTTTTGGCTTCAAGGTATTCCACCCTAGCCTGTTTCCTTTCTACAAGTGCATACATTTTCTATATACAAAAAGGGGTTAAGCTTAAGGATAAGATTGAGACAAAGCTAAAGCAGAGTATTGAAGTACCTTGTTAGCTTCTCGATGTTGATGCATAATTTCCACATCCTCCACTTTGGGCCGACCAAGTATATATGCAGACAATGTCACCTTACCTTTGTCAAGAGGTGAAGGGATGACGGCTGGAGCAGGTTAGGGTGTAGGCACCGGAAAGAGACAGGAATTATCTTGTCAGACGGCTTATCCACCTCAGTCGTCATGTTTGACAACTTGCCGACCAGTTTGGGCAGATCAGTCAGATGAGGAGGGGGTCCAGACCGAGTAGCTTCGGACTCCTGGGCACTTTGTGAATCACTCGTCCGACTACTGTCAAAATAAAGATGGAGAAAATTAAAATGTGTTATGGATGGCAATAAGAGGCAAGGAGTATAAGGTTAAAGAATAACCTGGGAGCCTTCTTAAGCTTGATTTGGCACAACCTTTTCTTTGAAGAAGTCGACTGAGAATCAATCTCCTTCCTCTTTTGGGCAGATTTGCTAGCCTTGTCAGTCTGTTCCACCACCCCGGCATCACTCTGAGTTTGGCTTGGGGGCTCTGATTGGCTTGAAGGTCGGTTGGTGGGAGTAGGGGTGGGTTGACCGGCATCAGCAGATGGCATTTCTTCATCATCACCCTGATCCCCAATATATTGCCATCGGCGCCCGATAGTTTGCTTCACTAGTCGACTGGGGGGAGGCAGGGTGACAACTGGATCAACACGATTAGGTTGAGCGACGGCAGAAGAGCTTGAGCCTCCAGGGCCGGTCTGCTGCTGCTTCTCAACATAACCCGGTCCCTCGGTATCGGTCAGAGGGAGCAAAGGATGGGATATATAAGTATCCAGAACCTGCACAAGAATCAAGATGAGGACATCAAGACAAGAAAATAAGGGATTGCTCAAAGCAGACTGAGGCTTACGCGGGCTCGCATAGTGCCCTTGTTATACGCCTTTCTGATCAATGAGCCATCTTGAAGGATATCCCCTTCAAACATTTTTGATAGGTGCTTCTTACAAAGTTCACCATTCGGCGGGTCGGGCACCTCCCTGGTTTCATCATTATTAACATAAGTCCACGCTGGGTGACTTAAAGCTTCAGGGGCTGCACTCTGTGTACTACGAAGCTTTTGGCGATGGTGATTTTGTCAATGCCTTCAGCCTTCAAGTCAAATATCTTCTTTAGCAGAGCGACCACCTGAGGGTCGGTCGGATCAGGCTTCTCCCTCCAATGCGCCAGGGGAATTGCCTTGGCACTAGTGAAGTCAGCAAGAACAGGGGGAGGGTTGTCACAATAGAACCACTCATCCTTAGAGTTCTTGTTTCCAGTCTTCAATGGCACAATGATGTAGGCTTCCTTCTTGCGCAACTGGAAGCCAACACCGCCTATAGCTACTTGATTGTCCTTGGTCGGCAGCGGCCGGAGGACGAACAGATGGTGAAATAGGTTGAAGTGGGGGAGAATTCCCAGAAATGCTTCGCACATGTGTACAAAGATGGTGATGTGAAGAATGGAGTTGGGATTGAGTTTGACAAGGTCAATCCCATAAAAGAATAGGAGCCCGCGCATGAAGCTGCAGCAGGGGACTCCAAAACCATGCTCGAAGAACGAGCGGAACACAACAATCTGTTTATGGATGGGGATGGGGCAAGATTCACAGGGTACCTTCCAATCGATCCAAACTTGCTCTGGAAAGATGCCGTCGATCACCATCTAGTTCATATCGACTTGGGAGAGGTTGCTCTTCAAGAACTCCTGAAGCTGCTCCGGGATGTCGATCTCCGACGAAGAGGACATGGCGGCGGCAGTGGAAGTTGCTAGAATCGAGGTGGAAACCTTCTTGCGACCCATGGGATGATTGTTTTGGGCACGGCAAATCAAGTGCTGAACCCTAGCGGAAGTTTGGGGGCTAAGTACGGCAAGATCTGCGATAGCCGAAAGCAAAGGCGCTAACCCTAGCTAGAAAGCGGAGGAGTCGCTAAGAGCAAAGGAGGCGTGAGGAAGACAAAGAGTTCATGCGCAAATGCAGCGTGGACTGAGGGTCAACTTGACGCTGCCCTTTTATACTCCCGCTTTTTGACCTAAGGGTCCCATGGGCCGGGATGGGCCGTACAATGACGAAGGATTTTGATTAATTAGAAGATTAATTAAGGGCCTTAAAACATGATTAGGGTCTAAAACCTTAAGAAGTAAAACTCGAGGGCTTCTTTGACGAGAAGCATTTGAAAAATGTTTAACGATATCTATATGATTTGATGATCATGTAGCAAAGGACTTGATGGTCATATGGATATAAGTTCAAAGGTTATGGTATTGATTGAAGTCAATAACCAAATTGCCAAAATTGGACTCATGAATAGATAGAGTGGCTAATTATTAAATAAAGGCTATATTATGATTGATGCCATTTAGCTTAATACCATTATATGATTGATGTCATATTCGTTCACATGAATTGAATATGATTGATATCATAAAATTCAGACCGACCAGTCACTCGGACATAGTGTATATCACTCGACGTTTTTAATAATCGGTCGGCAAGGTTGAAGCTTTGCAGGTTGGCTTACTGGTTTGATGACCAGAGGTTTGTTAAACTCAGGCTCGATGGTTTGAGTAAAATACATACAAAATAATAAGAGCTAATATAATTAGACTCTTGCAATATTTGTTAGTCTCCAAATTATACAAGAGTCAGGGGCTACACCTGATCAGGTGCACCTGACCGGTGCACCAGATCTATCAGGAACTTCGATAAAGAGGTCTTCCTAATTTATGATTGACATTGAAGATCACTCTGAGAATCAAAAGCTCAAAATCAGGAAGCACTCAGGGGCTGCTGTGGGATACTTGCTTTACAGGTATCCTCATACAAGACTAAGTCGGTAGCCGACCGGGTACTTCATCAACAAGGAAGCAGACCGACTCGGCTTGGAGCACAAGGCATGTAGAGATAGACTTTCTATGTAAATCCTAAAGGGTTACGACTAGGACTCTTCATGTACCCCCCTGCCGACCGGATATATAAGGTGGCAGGGTACCCCCAATCGAGGGACAAGTAGCAACACAACATCAATACAATACATAGAACACAGTACCTAGGTTTTTTACTCTCTTCAAGAGGGCCCGAACCTGTATAACTCAGCGTCTTGTGTTACCATCGTAGTTCTTAGTCTTGATGTAGCCCTATATATTTACTGCCGATCTCAAGCTTCGATAGAGAGTCAACAGCAGTCTGAGGTGTGGGCGCAAGAGTTGGGCCAGGAGCTGGAGTGTCGGGAATCTTTGTTGGCTTGGTCTGAACACTTGAAGGCATACTAGCCGGCCGAGGAGCGTTGGTTGGATGCACTACAGGAGTGGACCGAGTGTCCTGAGACCCGTGGGCGCTCCCAGTAGCCTCCGACCGACCGCTTCAATATACAAGAAATAGAGAAGTTAATAAACATTTAACATGGTGAGGAATCGAAAACGCGAAGAGTTACCTGGAGGCTTGCTTGATCTTGATCTGACAGATTCTCTTTGTTGAAGAAGTGGTCTGAGGATCGGTCTTTTTCCTCTTCAGGGGGGCCTTGGCAGCTTCATCGGTCTTCACCGCCACCTCTGCATCACTCACCGATTTACTTGGGGGCTCCGACTGGCTTGATGGTCAGTCGGAGTGAGCAGAGGTGGTCAGATTTGCATCTTGGGTGAGCTCCTCTTCGTTGTCTTCATCTTGGCCCACATATTGTCAATGGCGATGAGTGGTCTGCTTTTGCCGGTGGCCAGGGGACGGCAAGTTAGGGCGAGGAGGAGCAAGGGAAGCATCACCACCGACCTCTCCAGTTGGTCGAACTCCTGATAAAGACCCTCCACCGCTAGTGCTGGTCTGCGGTGGCTTGTCGACATAGTCTGGTCCTTCCGTATTAGTCGGAGGGAGCGGAGGGTGGGACACATAAGTATCCAAAACCTGCACAAATGCCAAGACATCAAGCAGGACATCAAAACAAGATAATAACAGAATCATTCGAAGTCGACCGAGGCTTACTCGGGCCCACAGAGTGCCCATATTTTATGCCTTCTCGACTAATGAGTGGTCTTGAAGGATATCTGCTTCAAACATCTTTAGTATTTACATAATTCCAGGCCGACAAAGGTTGCCGTTGGGAGAGTCGTGAACTTCCCTGGTCCTGTCGTTGGTCGCATAATTCCAGGCCGGGTGACTCTAAAGTTTCAGGGGCTGCACTCGGCATACTATGAGGCTCTTGGCAATGGTGATACCATCAATGCCTCCCTTCTTTAGACCTGCAATCTTCTTTAGTAGAGCAACCACCTGGGGGACGGATGGGTCGGGCTTCTCGGTCCATTGCGCCTACGGAATCGCCTTCGCGCCAGAAAAATCGGCAAGAACAGGGGGAGTGTTGTCACAGTAAAACCACTCGTCCTTCCAGTTCTTGTTCTCGGTCTTCAATGGCACATTGATGTAGACCTCCTTCTTGCACAACTAGAAGCCGACTCCGCCTATGGCCACTTGGTTGTCCATTGTTGGTAGCGATCGGGGGACGAAGAGATGGTGGAATAGATTGAAATGGGGGAGAATTCCCAAGAAGGCCTTGCACATGTGCACGAAGATGGCGATGTGGAGGATTGAGTTGGGATTGAGGTTGACAAGCTCAATCCCCTAGAAGAAAAGGAGCCCACGCAAGAAGCTGCAGCAGGGAACTCCGAAGCCGTGCTAGAAAAATGAGCGAAACACAACAATCTGCTTATGAATTGGAATGGGGCAAGTTTCCTTGGGTACCTTCCAATTGATCCGAGCCTGCTCGAGAAGAATGCCGTCCACCACCATCTTGGTCAGGTCGGCAGTGGAGACACTGCTCGGGGATGTCGATCTCTGACGAGGAAGACTCAGCGGCGGCGGCGGCCTTTTGAGAAGCCTTGCGACCCCTGGCTATGGGATGAATCGGCACGGTGGATTGAAAGCTCAACCCTAGCTAATGCTCGGGGGCTCAGGGCGATAAGATCTATGGTGGCGGAAAGGAATGTGCTAACCCTTGTTTTGGAAGCATAGGCGTCGCAAGAAACAGGGGAGGTGCAAGGAAGACAAAAGGTTTGTGCGCGAAATGATGGCGTGGACTTAGAGTCAACATGTCGTGCCCTTTTTATACCCTTGCCTTTTGACCTAAGGGTCCCATGGGCCGGTATGGGCCGTATAGTGACAGGTTTTTCCGACTAAACAAAAATTAATTAAAGGCCTTAATCTTTAAAAAGATTAAGAGTTATTAAGCCTTGAGAAATTATCTCGGGGTCTTCTTTGATGAGAGGCAGTGGCCAATCCACTTATAAAAACTTGTCGTATCTATGTGATTTGATGATCATGTAGCAGAGGACTTGATGGTCGTACGGGTATAAGTTCAAAGGTTATGTTATTGATTGATGTCAATAATTGAATTGCCAAAATTGGACTTATGAACAAATAGAGTGACAAATTATTAGGGAAAAGCTATGTTATGATTGATGTCATTTAGCTTAGTACTATTGTATGGTTGATATCATACTCATTTACATGGACTGAACATGATTGATGTCGTAGAATTTAGACCGATAAATCACTCGGAAAATAGTATACATCACTTGGCCTTTTTAACAATTGGTCGGTAAGATTGAAATCTTGCAAATTGACCTACAGGTTTGATGACCAGAGGTTTATTAGGCTCAAGATTGATGGTTTGAGTAAACTACATACAATAAAATGTTAAGAGCTAATATAATTAGACTCTTCAATTATTTAGTCTCCAAATTATACAAGAGTCGGGGGTTACACCTGATCAGGTGCACCTAGTCGGCGCACCAGATCTATCAGGAACTTCAACAAAGAGGTCTTCCTAATTTATGACCAACATTGAAGACCACTCAGAGAGTCAAAGCTCAAAATCAGGAAGCACTCGGGGGCTGCTGTGGGATACTTACCTTCTGGGTACCCATAGCTAAGCATAAGTTGGCAACGGACCGGATAGCACTTTAACAAGGAAATCGATCGAGTCAGCTTGCAGCACAAGGCAATTAGAGATAGACTTTCTATATAAATTCTTGTAGACTACGAGTAGGACTCTTCATAAACCCCCTGTCGACCGGATATATAAGGCGCAGGGTATCCCCGCAAGGGACATAAGAATACAAGCAATACAAACCACAAAACACATGACGTAGGGTTTTTACTCTCATCGAGAGGGCCCGAACCTGTCTAAATCGGCATCTTGTGTCATTAACCATCATAGTTCTTAGTCCCGACGTAGCCCTATAAATATATTGCCGAGATCAAGTCTCGACAATTTGTAATAGAGTTTAGAGATGATTCCTACATAGACAACACTCATGTAGATATTAGCCCACAATTTCATAGTTGTCATCTATCAGCAAAATATCAATACCTTGGGGATCTAATTATCAATGGTCATGAAGCTTACAATCTCCCCCTTTTTGGTGATTGATGACAACCACTACTTAATCAAAAATTGATCAATAAACAATCGGGCTAAACGAAGATCGAGAGGAATCATAACAACAATGAGAGAAACGCATAAGGTCCTACTCAATCATCATCTAGAGATACATGGAAAAGAGACAAAAGCACACTCTAGATGAAATATGCATGCATGTCATGGCAATATATTAAAGGAAAACATAAAGACATCACTACAAGGTTTCAGGGCTAATGCCACGACATTCAGTGCAACAATGTACTTTTCATTGCAATAAGCATGGGTAATTGGAACAAAAGGTCATTTTGGTTGCGATAGATTGGATATATCGCCACGCTTGCATGTGCGTTGTAATAAGGGTGACTTTTTACAATGCTTTCTTGTGATTGTTGCGATAAGGTTATTTCACAACAGAAGAACGAGGTGTTACAATAAGATATAGCAACAAAATTGTTAGTTGTTGCAACAATGCATAGATATAGCAACGAAAAGTTGTGTGGTTGCGACGGGGTCAGTGATAATTCAACTAAATTGTTAGTCGTTACAACAATGCATCGATATAGCAACGAACATTCGTCTGGTTGTGTTTGGTCTTATATATTGCAATGCAAATGTTTGTCGTTGCAACTATACATGGATATAGCAATGATGGAGGGAGTTGCATTATCATGGTATCACAACAAAAATTAAACTAAAGTCACCCACACGGACTTCAAATCAAGCAATATGCCACCAAGTACTTGCCTATTCACCAAGGCAACAAAGGGATGGCTGTGGCATAGAAGACTGACACATTTTGGAATGAATCAACTCAGAAAAGTGGTCAAGAGGAATCTAGTTGAAGGAATCAAGGATATCACCTTTGAGAAGGATAGACTGTGTAGTGCTTGTAAGGCTAGAAAGCAAGTTGCATCATCTCATCCCACCAAGTCATTCATGTCTACATCTCGTCCTCTAGAGCTCTTGCACATGGACTTGTTTGGGCCAACACATTACAAGAGTGTGGAGGGAATCTATATTGCTTGGTGGTAGTGGATGACTTCACAAGATACACTTGGACCTTCTTTCTTGTGGACAAGTCTCAAGCAAGTGAAATCCTCAGAAAATTTGCAAGGAGAGCAAAGAATAATTTCAAGGCTAGCATTCTGAAGATAAGAAGTGACAATGGGACAGAGTTCAAGAACACAACTGTGGAGGAATATTGTGACAAGAAGAGGATCAAGCATAAATTCTCCGCTACATATACTCCTGAGCAGAATGGAGTAGTGGAGAGGAAGAACAAGACACTCATCACCCTTGCTCGTGCCATGTTGGATAAGTATGGAACTCATGAGAGGTTTTGGTCTGAAGCAATCAACACATCATGTTACACATCCAACCGTATCTACCTCGACCGGTTGTTGAAGAAGATAACCTATGAGCTATTGGTTGGACGGAAACTGAATGTTTCCTATTTTTTGAGTCTTTGGCTGCACTTGCTACATTCTCAAGAAGAGGAGGAAGACTAGTAAATTTGAGAGTGAAACTAATGAAGGCATTCTTGTTGGGTATTCAGGGACTTTTAAAGCATATCCGGCCTATTACTCAGCCACAGGATGTGTGGAAGAATCTTATGATGTGCAATTTGATGAGTCAAATGGTTCTTAGAAGGGAGATAAATTCCATGAAGTGAACATTGAGGATGAGCCTATGAGGGAAGCTTTGAGGAACATGCATGTGGGCGAGGTTTTACCCCATGAGGCCAATGATGGTGATATTGATGAGCCCTGTATTCCACCACCTCAACTAACCCCTTCCTCCGACGTGCAATAACCAACACGAAATGCCACAAATACACCTTCTAGTTCCTCCTATGATTCCGTAAGAGGTCACCCACCAAGTGATGAGGAAACCCAAGTGAGAAGTGAGCCACAAGCCTCCCCACATACTTCACCACAAGCCACTTCTCCAAGCTCTTCACAAGATACCCTCCCATCCACCTCAAACTCCAAGTCCAAAACAAGAAAGCATAAGAGTGACTCCTCCACCTCTCTTAGGATCCAAGATGCTCATATATCAAGAGAGCAAACAATCCATTACGCACAAGATATATCACCGAGAGCTCTTCCTAGTCAAGAAGAACATCATCCTAGACCCAAAGCCATAAACAAGGATCATTCTCATGACTTTATCATTAGGAGCCCATCTCAAGGTGTGAGGACAGCAAGAAATCAATACAAGCCCAACTATGTGAATAAAGGAAGTGATGAAGAAAATGATGAGGAGGCAAATGTTGCTATTGAGAACTTCTCTTTTGTCTCCATTATTGAGCCCACAACAATGGAAGAGGCAATGAACAATCACAAGTGGGTTATTGCTATGCAAGAGGAATTGAACAACTTTTAGAGGTGCAAAGTTTGGAAGTTGGTGGAAAGGCCCAAGAATTATAATGTGGTTGACACCAAGTAGGTCTTCAAGAACAAACAAGATGAGAAAGGGGCCATTATCAAGAACAAGGCTCGTCTAGAGGCTAAGGGATATTCTCAAGTGGCGGGCATTGACTTTGAAGAAACATTTGCTCTTGTGGCTTGTCTTGAAGCAATTTGGATCTTGCTTGCTTATGCATCACATAATGGCTTCAAACTCTATCAAATGGATGTGAACAATGCCTTCTTGAATGGGGAGATCAATGAGAAAGTCTATGTTGAACAACCTCCAGGGTTGGAGGATCCTAAGCGTCCAAGACATGTGTACAAGTTGAAGAAATGTCTCTATGGTCTCAAGCAAGCTCTTAGGGCATGGTATGAACACTTGAGAAACTTCATCCTCAAGAATTGATTCACTATTGGAAGCATTGGCAACACCTTGTTCACAAGGCATGTTGGGAAGGACCTCTTTGTGTGCCAAATCTATGTGGATGATATCATCTATGGGTCAACCAATGAGAAGTTCAATGAGGAGTTTCGGGAGATGATGGCTAGCGAATTCCAAAGGTCAATGATTAGAGAGCTCCATGTGTTCCTTGGTTTTCAAGTCAAACAATTGAGAGAAGGGAACTTCGTCTATCAAGAAAAGTATACCACGGACCTTCTCAAGAGATTCAACATGGAAAATTGCAAGCCTTTGCACACACCTATGGCAACAAGCAAACCCTTGGATGATGATGTCAAAGGGAAACCGGTGAACCCCAATCTTTATAGATCTATGATTGGTTCTTTGCTCTATCTCACCGCTTTGAGACCAGACATCATGTTTAGTGTGTGCTTATGTACACGTTACCAAGCAAGTCCAAAAGAGTCACACTTGAAGGTAGTAAAAAGGAAATTGAGATACCTCAAGTATACACCTACCATGGGCTTATGGTATCCTAGAGGGACAAGATTTGAGTTACTTGGGTAGTCGGATTCGAACTTTGTAGGTTGCAAAGTGAATAGGAAGAGCACTTCTGGGGGTTGCTAATTCCTTGGAAGATCTCTAGTATCTTGGAGCTCAAAGAAACAAAACTCGGTGGCGCTATCTACAGCCGAAGCAGAGTACATGGCAGCAAGATGTGTTGTGTCCAACTTCTATATATGCGGCAAACGCTCTTGGATTATGGCCTCAACTACACTCAAATGCCAATATATTGTGATAGTGAGGCGGTAATCAAGATGGCTCTCAAAACTGGAGATCATGGTCATGTAAAGTACATTCAAGTGAAGCATCACTTCATAAGGGATCATGTTGAGAAGAAGGACATCGAGTTAGTGAGTGTGCGAACTCATGAACAATTGGGGGATATCTTTACCAAGTCACTCGACGAGAAGACCTTCAAGAACCTAAGGGGAGAACTCAATGTTCTCGACCTCTCCAACTTCAAATGAGTAACCCTTGAGCTTGTCCTTTGTAAATATGTATAGTGTTTGTTTGTTTGTTTTGTTTTGTTGTTTGTGTCTTTGTTTTGTGCTTGTTCCTCTTCTTTTGTAGGTTGACTTCGGACCTCCTTGAGATAGCAATGGACATGTGTTAAGCTTGGGAAGGTAGTTCATGGTGTGCCCAAGGCTTTGAAGAATGGTCCACTGTGAGCAACCTCAAGAAGGGAACAACTCGTTGTTGACACTTTGGTTTGTAGCGGTTCTCTCTCTTTTCCTTAGCATTGCGTCATGCATTGTATACTTGTTGCATTTGCATTCTTTGCATTCATGTATCCTTGCATTGTGATATCATACATGCTCCCAAGGCTATGTCTAGGGAGAGTTGCTCATTTACAATGTGAGTATATGACTCTATTGATGATCAAATAGTGATAATTGTGCTTCATGCCTATTGATCCATGGTCAACCGAGCTCCGAGGTTAAATCTACTCACTCGGCTGAAAGACAAGTAGCTCATACATTCCCACCTCACAAATGACTAACCCTTGCATATTTGAGAAAATATTTTGTTGAGTCATGTGTGTAGGGGGAGCTATGGTGGAACACCATAATGATCAAGGAGGAGCACCAAAAAGTGGGGAGTTTTTACAACTCTTGCCATTTATTATTTGCTCCTTGGTTGTTTGTGTTGTGGAGTGGTTTTTGGTGATAGGTGACAAAGGGGGAGAGGAAACATGAAGATCCAAAATCCAAGTCAAGATCAATCACCGAGAGGAGGAGAAGAACATGAAGATCAATCACCAAAAGGAGGAGATTAACATGAAGATACAAGGAAGCTATGATGAGACAAAGAAAAGAACATGAAGACCAAATGGAGATGATCAAGACAATGGTGCATGTTCAGTTGACGTACACATGAAGATGAACATGGAGAAAAACAATGACGGTGCATGTCTATGACAACAATGTACATCTACACCGACATGAACATCTACGTCTTTGGTGCGTGCCTACTTCATCAAGATTATCAACCTCGACACCGAGACAGGTGCATGAACATCTATGTGTTTGGTGCGTGCCTACTTCATCAATATTATCAACCATGACACCAAGACGGGCACAAAATTCAACTATATCAAGTGCGCTACGTGATTGGGTAGTTCTCTCTCAACACCTAGCACATTTCAAGGGGGAGACTACTTCCAAGGTGAGGACCAAGGTAATCCTTTCAATTCTTTCTTTTCCTTTGGTTCCTTGTTGCTCGTCCATTTTGGATTATCATAAGTAGTGGTTGTCATCCATCACCAAAAAGGGGGAGATTGTAAGGATCATGACCATTAAGGTCACCCCAAGGTATGATATTTTGGTGATGAATGACAAACATGAAATGTGACTAATGTCTGCACGAGTGTTGATCGTGTAGGAAACCTTTTCTACCGTATGATGATTGTTGATGGTGGTCGTGGCAATTGATGACAATGACCACAAGCATGGAGGCTTGATGAGTTTGATGGAGTCCAAGGGTTGATGAAGATGGGTCAGGGCTAAGGATAAACTATAGAGCAAGTGTTGGGAACACTTGTCTAGTTGTTAGGGCTTTGAGTCCATAGGAAAAACCAGACTATCAAGGGGGTCTAGGTCATTTCTATTAGGTCATGTCTAGTCGGTGATGTGCATGTATGCTCAATGAAATCACAGTCACTAGGTGACAGTGGAGAAGCCAAGGAGTTGTCCGGAGAAGCCAGGAAACGAAGTCAAGTGAGGACGATGAGTTTCAGCATCTGGCCAAAGTGACCAGACTGTATGGTCACAAAGAGGAATTGTTTGGAACTTTCAGCAAGCAGCGAGGAATCTATCTGTGCTGAGGTCCATAGAGACCGAATGGTCCGGTCTGTGTGAGACAACACAGGGCAAAGAGGAAGCGATGCCAAAATGTTTATTTAATGGAGAGAGAAATGGGCCAGACGGTTTGGTCAACTGACCGTACGGTCCGGTCAGTGGAGAAGTCAACAGTGAGCAGAGCCATTGGTGCCAGAGTCTACACTAACCAGACGGTCCGGTCAGGCAGTGACCAGACAGTACGGTCAGTACGCCCGGAAGGCTCATTTTGTGGAGCAACGTCTAGTTGGAGGTTGGAAGACTATATTACTTCATTGCTAGGGTCTTTGATAGGAAAAGAGAGGGGCACTAGGAGGACATATTGCATATCCTGAGAGTCCTAGTGAGAGTAACAAGAGTATCTGGCACATCTAAGGCTAGGGTGTCCTTGGGGGTGTGGTCTAGGTTGTTACTCTTGGTCTATGATGAGACTTAGACCGGTTAGATGTCGATGATTGAGCCTATGGTGATTGGTTGTGAAGGCCGTCACATGTTTGTACACGGTTTGAGCCCACCGGTGAAAGGCGCATCAATACTGAGTGCCCGTGTTGGCTCAGGGAGTCCGGCAAGTTCTCGAGGGAGGCGAGCTTGTGCCTTGGTGGCAGTGGTGACCGGGACTCTATAGGGAGTGGTCCAACAAGGAGTAGGGAAAGGCTCCATCCTTCTAAGACCTCGGGAAAAAATCATGAGCCATCTCTTACTCTACTCCTTACTTTGATGCATTACTTTCTGCATTTACATACCGTGCTATTCATGCTCATGTGCTTACCTTGCTCTAGTTGATTATTTTGTAGTCTTGCATGAATAGACTTCTTTACTTGCTAGTAGTGCTTAGTGATGTAGATATGGCCCGATCTTCCGAGAGGTAAGGGGATAAACTCGAATTTGGAGAACTCAGCGTCGACGACCCGGCTTTAATCAGTCACGATCCAACCCCGCAACCGTTACACCAAGCACAACTTGATTGTTCCTGCAAGCGTAATCAAGAACACAAGCAAGAGAGGATAAACACGCAATTTGAAATTGCAAATATGGATGAAGCAAATCACAAGAAAAGGTTCAAGCTCTGAGCACAAAAGGACTAATCGCCACCGTGGTGTAGAACAAGAACATGGGCCCTGGATTACTGTAAAAGGACTTGTCGCCACAGTTACAATAATTCAATCAAGTTTCTCTCTGGAAAACTGAACTAAACAAAACCCGAAACTAAAAGATGGCGGCTACTTAGTTTATGTAGGAAACAAAGACGTCCTAGGGTTGGGGGCGACCAGGGGGGGCGTCCACAACATGGGCTTAAGGCTCGACATGATACATGGCCAAGTTGGCCCAAAATAGGTGGCACAGCACCTTGTCATGGTCACATATTATGACTCACGACCCTTCTGGAGCTAGGACCAGAACCAAAATGACGGCGTTGTCGTCCCCTTTCCAACGCATCAAAGAACGCCTCGTTTGGACGTCGGATGTGGGAGATATCATCAAAACCGTGAGGGGTGTCGGCTGAATCCGAGACGAACGTGGCGACCGAGTTGGTGACGACTTGTAACTTGGGGAAGGCCATGATATGCGCGTATCCAGCATGGTGATGTCCTCATCACTTAGTTTCCGCATTTGACCACTAGCTTGTGTAGGAGTTGCATTGGCTTGATTGCTCACTATTGTATGTGTTGTGCTACTCATGCTTGTTTGCTCTAGTTCTCTATCTTGTAGCTTTGTATGTGTAGACTCCTTTGCTAGCTTGTTGTGTGCTTCCGTGTTCCTTTATTAATAGCTTGCATAGGATTTGTATTGTCTTATGTGATCCACTAGTATTCTTTGGTATTTGTTCCTTGTATAGGTTCTTTATCTTGCTAGTGTGTTCACCACTAGAATTGTGTAGGAGTTGTTTTGAGTGGTTGGTTTTAGTAATTGTTGAATTTGGTACATAGTGCAAGTTCCCGATTCAACTCCCCCCCCCCACCCTCTCGGTCACTCGGTCCTTTCATCGATGCTCTAGTAGCTTGATGATTAAGTAGTTGCCACTTTGTGAGACATCAAATCCCAAACTTCTTTATCAAAGACATCCCCACATATTCTTTGAAAATCCTATGCAAATTACACCAAACATTCCCTGCTTGTCATATGGTGTTTTTATACCAACATATTCCTTCAAAAATACATGTTGGAACCACCCAAAAATATTCCTTGAAATCCCTGTCAAAGATGGCTCTGGCGATCTGACCGAGGTCTAGTGGTAGTCTGACCACAGCCTGCTGGTGGTCTGACCGGAGACGTCTGGTGGTCTGACCATCCAGGTCCAGGAGGAGTATTTTTTCATGCTTGTGATGGTCTGACCGCCAGGCATGGTCGGTCTGACCGCCAGCCTCCCGTGATCTAACCGCTAGGTGTTTTCGGTCTGACTGTGAGCTGCTCCGAGGTTTGAATTATTGGTCAACCTAGCCGTTGGGCTGATGGCGGTCTGACCGCCAGCTGCATAGGCTTTTTGCAACAGCTAATTTCAGTTGCCAACTCTATAAATACCTCCCCCACTATTGCAAGAACTCTATCTTGACCCTTGGCATTGCATAGCTAAGATATTTGAGCTCTCTCCTCACTCACACAAGGTTCCATTGATCTGTTGCAAGTGTGTGAGAATCTAGTGCGTGTTCTTGAGTGATTCAATCTTTGTGGAACTAATTGTTCATTAAATGAGCGACGTTAGCTTGTTACTCTTGGATGTTGCTGCCTTCTAGTCGTCTTGGTGGCATGGAAAACGTGAGCCCCTCAAGAAGATTGTGAAGGAGGCCCAGTGTTTGTGTAAGAGGTCATGTACTCGCCTCATCCGAGCGGCAAAGGGTAACTCTAGTGAAATTAAGGTTTCGAAAGGTTCAAGGGATTGATTTGGCTTAAGATCAAGTTGCTCTTGTGTGAGCCTTTCTCGTTGGAGAAGTGTACACTTGATAGAGAAGCAAGTCAAAGGCTTGAATCCACCTCAACATGGATTAGGGGTGGTCGGCAAGTCATTGAGACCACATGATAAAATTGTGTCTTTCTCCCTTGTTTATTTACTTGTTTTTACAATCCTAGAGATGACAATGATGCTTATCACCTAGGCTTGCAAACCTTTAGCTCTCAACATAGGTGTTGTCTTTACTTACTGCTAGTATTATTATTGTATTATTTCTGCATTTAATTGTGCAGGTTATAAATTGTCAAAAAAGCACCTATTCACCCCCCCCCCTCTAGTCGGTATTCTAGATCCTACATCCGGCTCTACCCGCATGTTCATCCACACGGGTGCCGTCAAGCACCTCGGCCTGCGTGTGATGCCACAACCCGGCCTCTCCATCAAGCTTGCCAATGGCGATCACATCAGCAATGATGGTGTGTGCCCACACGCCCTCCTCACCATCGGTGATGAGAGCTTCGTTGTAGACCTCTACTCGTTGCCACTCACAGGCTTCAACCTTATCCTCGGGGTGCACTGGCTTTGCACCTTAGGGCTAATCATGTCAGACTTCAGCCGCCTAACTATGCAGTTCTGGTGGAACAGTCACATAGTCACGTGGTCAGACATCCACGACAAGGCGGTGTTTGTCACAACAACCATCTCCATCGACGATAACCTCCTGGAGGTCCTCATCGTGTCCTTCGCCGACCTCTTCTCCGAGCCATGTGGCCTCCCTCTGACATGCCCCCAGGATCATCGCATCCACCTGCTATCGGCTGCACCGCCTATTGCCGTCAAGCCGTACCGCTACCCCGAGTTGTTTAAGGATGACATCAAGCTCTAGTGTGACAACATGTTGTCCCAATGGATCATCTGTGTCGGCACGTCGCTGTTCTCCTTGTCAAGAAATCCAACAACTCATGGCGCTTCTACGTCGACTACAGTGAACTCGATGACCACATCGTCAAGGACAAATTTCCAGTGTCGGTGGTCGACAAACTCCTCGACGAGCTGGCCGACGCTCGCTTCTTCACCAAACTCGACCCTCATATCGGGTTCCACCAGGTTTGCAAGTGCGACGCCAACGTCCACTAAATGGCGTTCTGCACCCACCATGGCCACTACGAGTTCTTGGTGATGCCGCTCGGCCTTACGAATGCTCCTTCGACATTCCAGGCCTTGATTAATGCTGTCTTGAAGTCCTTCATTTGTAGATTTATGCTTGTGTTCTTTGATGACATTCTTGTGTTCAGTTCTTCATGGTCAGAACACATGCAGCATGTCAAACTCATCTTGAGGCACTCCGTGACCACCTGCTCACCCTGAAGCGCACTCGTTTGGCACTCCATCCATGACATACCTTGTCCACATGATCAGCGCTGATGGTGTGGCCATCGATTCGAGCAAGGTCGTGGTTCTAGAGTCATGGTTGCGCCCTCAGAACGACAAGGCGCTGTGGGGTTTCCTGGGCCTCACGGGCTACTACTACAAGTTCATTACAGAATACGGCGTCATTGTGGCGCCTCTCACAGTGGTGCTCAAGAAGGGTGTGTTCACATGGAGCAAGGATGCGGAGCAGGATTTCGTTGACCTTAAGCACGCACTCATGTCCGCCCCAATACTACAGCTCCCGGCATTGGAACGTCGCTTCATCATAGAATGTGATGCCTTTGGCATGGGCTTCGGCACCGTACTCCACCAGGGCGATGGCATTGTGGCCTACTTCAGCAGCGCCGTCGCGCTGCACCATGCTAAGCTACCAGCGTACGAGCGCGAGCTGATCGGGGTCATGAAGGCTATGCGCCATTGGAGTCCCTACCTCTGGGCCCGATCTTTCACCGTCCGCACAGACCTCTTTAGCCTGAAATACATCCTCGACCAGTGCCTCCCAACGATTCTGCAGCACACGTGGGTGAGCAAGCTCTTCGGCTATGACTTCACGGTGGAGTACAAACCCGGGAAGGAGAACACAATGGCAGACGCCTTATCCCGCCACAACTCGGATGATAGCGGCATGGTCTCCAATGTGGTTTCCTCCCCGAGATTCCAGCTCTACGATGACCTTCGCGCTGAGCTCCCTCGTGCCCCCCCCCCCCCCCCCCCGTCGCCTGCGACATCTACGCCAAGCTGGCTACCGGCTACGTGGACAGACATCGATGGTATCTTGTTGTTTCACACCAAGGTATTCGTGCCTGACGCATCTTCACTCTGGTCACAGCTCTTGGCCTCCGTGCATGAGGGTGGCCAAAAGACGTTGCACCAATGGGGGGCGTTGTTCTATAACCCTTCGCGCAGTGGTGTATTCGCGATTTCGTTCAGAGTTGTGTTGTGTGTCAATGCAACAAGACCGACCACGTCCATCCTGCCAGTCTTCTTGAGCCCCTTCCCTTGTCGTCCGGGGTGTGGAAAGACATTTCGATGGACTTCGTTGAGAGGTTCCCCAAAGTTGGTGGCATGTCAGTGATCCTAACCACAGTGGACCGCTTCTCCAAGCTGGCTCACTTTATTCCGTTGAGTCACCTGTATACAACTTCTACGGTTGCTCGTGCCTTCTTTGACAACATCATGTGCCTACATGGGTTTCCGTCCTCAGTTGTGAGTGATCGAGACACCATGTTCACTAGCACGTTCTGGACTGAGCTCTTCAAGTTTGCTTGGGTACAAGTACGGATGAGCTCTGCCTTCCATCTATAGACGGATGGCCAGTTTGAGGTCGTCAACCACGTCATTGTTGGTAGTTGTAAATTCCCTGTTTCGACTACCCATTTACCGTAAAAAGGTAGATCTTAACTAATAATGTAATGAAAATAAACTTTGTACTAATGAGTTCCACAAGTTTTTGTGAAAATGTGATTGCAAGTGCTACAGGGTCAAAATATGCAAAAACATGTGAAAATACCCTGTCGGCCAATCACGGCTATGAAACAGTCGTTTCCTGACAGCCGATAGGGTCGTTAATAGCCAGAATCAGCACCTGGTCAGTTCATCACCAGGTAAAATTGTCAACCGGCCAGATGATAAGCTATCATCACCCGACAGGGTGACTCAAGTGTTCAATCAATTCCCGGTCGTACGAAAACATGACTTAGGACCACCGGTCGATTTGGAACTTCACCCCCTCACCCGGTCGACATGCAAATGCCATCGCCATGAAGTCGTTTCCTAATCCCGGTCCAAAAGATTTTCAAAGAGACAAAGGAAGGAGGTCAACACATGGCCCAACCGGGAGAGGGGAAGGACAACTAGTCCACTTGGCCAAAGGGCTACTGCACAAAAATGGGTCACCGCCCGGCGGACCTTGCCACCGACGATTCATGCCACCTGGTGGACCTTGCCGCCCAGCGGGCTTGCCACCTGACCTACCGGGCCATTCAGCCCATTAAGCCTACTGCCTAGCCTGCCATGCCTATCGACATAAAACAAAAGGAAAACAGCCAACCGACCCTCAAAACCGACCTTAGAACATCATTACAGCCGTCCAGAATGAGTCGGTTGGGAAACTGACCAAATCGGGTGGCCGCTCGGCCTTCCCGGCCGCTCGGCCTCCACGGCTGCCCGGCATACCCGGCCACCGGCCAATGGTTTTCACCATTTTCGGCCAGCGACTTCCCACTGGCCTACAAGTACTGCCCCTCCATCATTTGGGTATAAATACCATGGTTTGGCCACTGGTTTAGACAACAATTGAAGAGGAGAACAACCAGCACCACCCTATAGAAATGTATGAGAATAGGGAGTGAGAGTGAGTGGTAGAAGTCCTTGAGATAAGGTTGAGTTTGTTAGGAATTGACAGGACCATGCCTGGAAGTATAAAGGTGCAGGCATAGCTTGTACTAGGTCATCGAAGAAATATAGATTCCCTTTGTAGGCGAGGCTATCTTTGGTCATCGTGGCAGAGACCTCCTCCGCTCTCGGCGATGATAGTATCTCCGTGCCTCGCTATCCCTTGCGTTCACTTCCCTCTTCCCAAACCCGTCTACCGTCTCCCCTGCGCACCCTTCGCCGACTCCATAGCAGACTACTTCTCTCCATCAAAGATCCAACGACTTGTGCGGAGTGTTAATCCAAACATTATTATTAGCTCATCAAGGGCCAACAATGGCGCCTCTCCCTCTCTCAAACCTAACCCGCCCTTTTTCCTTAATAATTCCTCGGCTAGTTTTAGTGTAGTTGTACATGTCCAGCTATAGTGCATGACACGCGCCTTTGATCCTACTACGGGCTTCTGTAGAGCAGGTGCGCCACTGTCTCCGCTCGAGATCACTGTGTTCTTGTGGCATCCCTTTCCTTTTTGAGAAAATTCCCTCTATACCACTAGAAAATTTCATGTTCCCTTTGTCACACGGCGTGTTAGTCCAGATTTTATTATTAGCATGTCAAGGGGCCAACAATGGTGCCTCTCTCCCTCTCGCACACACTAACTCGCCCTGCGAGTTTCAGTGCAGTTGTACACGTCGTGTCTGGTCATACGTGACACGGTGCCTTAATTTGATCCTACTATGGCAACGGCTGCTGCAGCGCAGGTGCGCGGCCATCTCTGCTCGAGATCACCGTGTTCTTGTCTCGCATACCCTTCCTTTTTTTAGCCTTTTATCTGTATGCCACTAAAAAAGATGGTCCTGACCTGTGTGCTACTAAAAAGTTCGTTCGCACCCTGCTGCCATCCACCTAAACTTCTTTGACCTCTACACCATTCCGTCCATTTTTCACCGTTAGCACTTAGCAGCACTTGACGAGTGGGATCGGGCGTGGAAATGTCCAACATGCCCTTGGCTATTTTTTTGAGTCACACCACATATATAGGCTCCAAATAAAATAACAGGAACCACACAACAAGTAATATGAGTTCATGGGTACCACAAAAAATTCAAATGTCAAATTCAACAAAATTCAAAATTTTAAATCAAATTTCAAATTCAAAATTCGAATTTCAAAAGGAAATCAAATTTCAAATCCGAATTTGAATTTGAAATGCATGTTTGAATTTTTGAATTTGAATTCAAATTTCATGTATGAATTTGGATTCGTATTCGAATTTGAATTTGGATACGAGAAATTCAAATCAAATTTGAAATTTTGCAATTGGATTAGAATTCAAGTTTGTGAAATTTAAACCTAGATTTGAATTTAGGAAATTTGAATTTCATAAATTTGAATAGATTATGTGAAATTCGCAATAGGATTTGAATTTGTCATTTATTGAAATTCTATTAGAATTTGATGGAGGAAAAGAATTTGGAGGGCATTTTTGACTTTTCTAGGCCCAGCCCCACTCGTCTTGTGCTCCTAATGGTGAAAAATGGACGGAATACGAATGGAATGGCATAGAGGTCAAAAAAGTTTAGATAGATGGCACCAGGATGCGAACGAACTTTTTAATGGCACACAAGTCAGAACCACCTTTTTTAATAGCATACAGATAAAAGGCTCTTCCTTTTTCTCTTGCGTCGAAGCAAATAAAGCATGCTCGCGAAAGCCGCGCTGCTAATGGCGTGTGCAGTGCACCGCCCGAGTTGTGACACAAACACACCGGCCGGTCCATGTGAGATGCGAGGGCTGATGGCCTCTTGAAGGAGGTGCATCCCATATCCCTCGTTCTGTCGTGGTGGTTTGAGGCCGCGCGCAAGTCAAAAACCTCTAGTCTCGTGACTCCATAGAAAAAAAACTAGTTGCACAGGTAAGGTGCTCCATTCCACCAATCAGCGCCCGGCCTACTCGTCGGAAAACGCGCGGCTGCGGCCACTGCTCCATCGGCTGACTTGCTCTGCGCCACACAGAGATATGAATTACTACTCCCGGATAACGACACTAGAGTGGAAAAACCACACATGGCCTAGATTGTCTAGGGGAGGGCCTACGTACGGACACATGTTGTGTCGCGCTGTGTTCCAGGTAATAAGGCTACTCTTAATGGGAGTTTCATTTTTATTAAATATAGTGTCACATAAGTAATTTTGATGACATGACAAAAGATTTATAAAGAGAGAGAGGAAAGTGGTTTTATCTAGATGAAATTGGTTATACAAAGTTTCCTAGATTTGAAACATAAAAAAAACTACCATTGGAGGAGAGTTGTTTCATTTCATTATATGAGCAACCAATAAAACTATATAGAATTAAGTGCCATGAAACTTTAAAAGAAAATTTCTCGAATATGCATGAGAACTGCGTATCTTTGTACTAAGAAGAAAAGAACCGGTTCCTTACAAATAACATCCCCCACTCAGAACCGAGCTGTGGGGGGTGGTGCTTACATCAGGTTGTAGTCTAATAAGAAACTAGCAAAGGAACTTGACCCAGGGAGGAACTAGCTAGGTGAAACCTATCCTGCTAGGCCACGACCGAGACCAGCGCTCAAGTAGGAGAGACCCCAAGCTCCAGCCATACACCAAAGATGATGTTCATCCTCGAACGCCTGGAGCATCACCGGCATGGACGGAGTAACACCATCAAAGACACACCCATTTCTATGTTTCCATAACATCCAAGCACCCAACACCACCAGGGAGTTGAATCCCTTCCTTTTCACTTTTTGGACTCTCTTCGCACTCTTCCGCCACCATTCTGAAAAGGATTGAGCATGTAGAGAAGGCACATGGTGCTGCAGACCAAAGCGAGAGAGAATGTTAATCCAAAACTCCCTAGCAAATACACAAGTGGTAAGTATATGCTGTGCATCTTCTGCTTCTTGATCACATATTATGCATGAGGTTGGGTGGGGCATGTTCCGTCTAGCAAGCCGATCCACCGTCCAGCATCTATTGCGCACTGCTAGCCATAAGAAAACCTTACACTTCGGTGGTGCCCAAGTCTTCTAGATTTTGCGCCATGGTTCAAAGTAGATGGCCCCATTGAAAAACGCTCGGTATCCTGACTTGGCCGTATATTATCCAGAAGCATCCAAGCGCCATACATGAGTGTCATCAGTCTCAGTTAAAACCAGCTCTGAGATGATATCAGCCAATTGAAACAATTCATATAGGCCGACCAGTGATAATCCACCCTGAATATTCTGAGTCCAGCTGAGGTCAGTTAGTGCTTCCAAAACCAGACGAGAATTACGAATTTGGTTGGGGACTGCTGCCACCACCAATGGAGCTATATCAGCTACAGAGCTACCATTGAACCATCTATCCTTCCAAAAGAAAGAATTATTACCATTACCCACCACTGACTGCATGGCAATTTCAAACATAGCTACTGCATTGGCGTGCACCGGTATATCCAAACCGAACCAAGGTTTATTTGAATCTGTTTTCCTGAGCCATAACCACCGAATTTGGAGAGCCCATCCCATAACTTGGAGATCAGGAATGCCCAACCCGCCAAGGTCCAGAGGTTGTTGTACCTTATCCCAAGCCACAAGACAGCAACCACCGTTGACTTCTTTCCTTCCTTTCCATAGATAACCCTTTCTGATTTTGTTCATGGCCTTCCACTTTGGGATATTGATAGCAATTAACACAAGCACCGGCAGTGCCGAGAGCACAAATTTTACCCATGTGGCTCGCCCAGCCATGTTCATGAGGCTTGCTTTCCAGCTAGGGAGTTTATCCCCAATTTTCTCAATCCATGAAAGTAGATCAGATTTTCTTAGTTTCTTGTTCGAGATCGGCAGCTCCAGGTAAGTACATGGGAATTCCCAGGCTGTGCAAGCTAGCGACGATGAGATTATCTCAGCTTCAGACTTGGCGCAACTAATAGATATGGCGCAACTTTTCTGAAAATTAGTCCGTAGTCCTGAGGCTTCCCCAAAGGTATCTAGAATTTTGTGTGGTAATATTCATCTCCTCTTCAACGGGTCTAACAAAGAGAGCCACATCATCTGCATATAAGGAGATACGCTGACCCACATTTCCTCTTGCAAGCGGTTGAAGCAGCACCACTTCGCCGGCTTTGATGAAAAGACTGTTAAGGACGTCCATCACCAAAATGAAGAGCATCAGCAAAAGTGGATCACCTTGTCTAAGGCCCCGTTGATGCCGGATCACCTCTCCCGGTTCTCCATTCACAATAATCCTTGTGGAAGCTGTAGCTAAGAGATTGGAGATGAGGCTGCACCAGGAGGCTCCAAACCCCAAGTGTTGCAGTACCTCCAAAAGGAACGACCAGGATACGGAATCAAATGCTTCGGAAATGTCAAGTTTCAGAAAAATACTAGGTACCTTCCTTCTGTGTAGAAGCTTGATTGTGTGTTGGACGAGCATGTAATTGTCATGTATACACCTGCCTTGCACAAAGGCACTCTAAATTCTTTAGCCAGGGAGCAAGTCGATTTGCCATCACCTTAGTTAATAGTTTAGCAAAACTATGGACTAGACTAATGGGTCTGAAGTCCTGAGGTGAGAAGCACTCTTCCTTTTTCGGAATGAGCGTTAAGTATGCTGAGTTCAAAAGCCAAAGTTTCCTCGTGTCTCCCTGCTGCAAGGTGAGAATGGTTGCCATGAAGTCCGACTTGATCAAGTGCCAACAAGCTTTGTAAAATCTGCCGATGTACCCGTCTGCTGGTACGGATTTGATGGTGTTCCACACCTTGTCCTCTGTAATGGGCGCATCTAGCGCTGTGAGGTCGATTCCACCATGATGGAAAAAATCAAAGTTCAAGGTACTGTTTCTTGGTACTGCAGTACCAAGTAGGCCCTCGAAATAATCATAGAATTGTTGGTCATAATTACACATCCACTTATATACCGCAAGAGGATGGTGTACGATTGTAGCACTTTTTCCCTCGAATTGAGTATTCCAAGGTTTATCGAATCCACTAGGACCTTAGGGGTAATTAAACAAAGTTAACAGTAAAAGATCTAATCAAAGCTACTATTGAATTCAGGTTGCATGAGGGGAGACTGGCCAGCGCAAAGGTGCGCCAGATAGTAAATCTGTCGTTGCGCCGATCGGCGCAGGCGTTGAGCCGATCGGCACACTAGTAAATCTAAGCCAAAGTGCGCCAGAAACCTTGTAAGCCTATGCTGTTAAGTGAGTAGCCAAATATCTACTAGTCAGATTGTAACCAAAAGGTCTAATTAAATAGCATCATAATGATTACGTGGATCAATGAAAACCTATAATGAATAAGACCACCCTGCTTTCCGAGCGGCTCCCGATTTATCGCTGCCGAGAAGAAACCCTTAATCGTGTGAGTATTTTACCCTACTCAACTATCCAATAGTGCTACGCTGGCTTAGTGCTGTCACCGCTAAACCACACTACTAGCATCGTCAAGCAACCATAAATAATACAATATCCAAATACTATCCTAATCACCACGATCAAGATAATATCTACTTACTTAGCCTAGAACTAAGCAATTGGAATAAGCACATGCATGATTATAGAATCAAGATAGACAATTCACCAAAACCATCATGAACATATTCAATCGTTCTTGAGATACATAGAGTATGATTCATCGCCGTCGAGATGGCCTACCTTGACGGATCAACTCTTAACACCAATGTTTCTTGAAACTCAACTAGAGATCTATTCTAACGGGGCAAGCCCCGGTTGCTCTAACTCACAGATCTTTTGTCCCTCTGTCACCTCTGTAACCTCTTTGTCCGCGACCAGGGTTTACAAGTATTTATAGTGGTTCTACTCATGAAGGACTTGGTTTCTAGCAACAAGGCGGTTGCGCCGATCGGCACAAGCTGTGTCTTCTCTGGTTTCTTCTCTGTGTCGGTTCCTCTGTCTTCTACAGCTGCCATGTGGGCCTTTTCCTTCGAGATAAAGTCTTGTACTGCATGTCGAGATCTTGAAGTTCCATAAATCTTCTAGTAAAATATCTTCAAGTGTCTTACGCAGGTAAACTTCCATAAACATGTGGAATGGGCCTCGGTCACTTCTGTGGGCCAAAACACCCTTGCACCGACTGGCTCATGGACTGTGCTGATCGACGCACTAGGCTTCTTCAGTGCTTTTTGTTAGTTCTGGATTCCTGTCCTCTCCAGCATCACTTAAATCACCAATTTTACTTGTTTCTGCAATAAAGCTCCAAAACAACGCCTATACAAATATATAGACAATATCATAGGTAAATGGTCTAAATTAGTATCAAAGGGCACTTGGCGAGTGCCAACAAGAACACATCTTGTTTACCTTCCTGAGTTGCGACCACCTCATCACCTTGAACTAGCTTAGAGATGATGTAAGCTTCAAGACCATTGATGATTGGATCCGCAAGGTATGAATGTTTTGGTGATAGATGACAACTATGAAATTGTGGGCTAATATCTACATGAGTGTTGTCTATGTACGAATCATCTCTAAACTCTATTATAAATCATGTGGTTGATGGTTACCTATGCGATTGATGATGATGACCACAAGCATGGAGGCTTGTGAACTTGATGGAGTCCAAGGGTTGATGAAGACGGATCAAAGTGGAGGACAAGCTATGGTGCAAGTTGTTGGGGCTTTGAGTCCATAGGAAAAACCGAACTATCTAGGGGGTTTAGGTCATTCTCTTAGGTCATGTCTAGTCGGTAATGTGCAAGGTTTCTCGGTGAAATCACATGCACTAGGTGACAGTGAAGGAGCCAAGGAGCTATTCGGAGAAGCCGAGAAACGAAGTCAAGCGAGGACGATAAGTTTCAGCTTCTGGACATAGAGACTGGACAGAGGGGTCGAAGCGACCGGACTGTACGGTCACTATAGGGAGTTGTCTAGGACTTTCAGCGAGAAGCAAGGAGTCTGTCTGTGGTAGAGCCTGTACAGACCGGACGGTCTAGTTAGTAGGGCTTGCACAGGGCATAGAGGAAGCTTCAGCGCGAAATGTTTCTGGACTGGAGAGAGAAACGGACCGGATGGTCTGGTCAGGTGACCGTACGGTCCGGTCAGCAGGAGAATCAGCAGGGGTCAGAGTCGTTGGTGCACTGTGCTGCAGTGACCGGACTATCCGGTCAGGCAGTGATCGGATTGTCTGGTTAGTAGGCCCAGGAAGCGGATTTCGTGAAGCAACGGCTAGTTTGAGATTGGGAGCCTATATAACTTCGTTGCGGAGGTCTTTGGGACCTCACTTGGCCAGTTGAATACCTGACAATATTTGGTAAGATCCAAGAGGAAAAGAGGAGAGCACTAGGAGGAGATATTGCATATCTTGAGAGTGCTAGTGGAGAGTAACTTGAGCATCTTGCACATCTAAGGCTAGGGTATCCTTGAGGGTGTGATCTAGATTGTTACTCTTGGTCTATGGTGAGACCTAGACCAGTTAGGTGTCAGTGATCGAGCCTATCATGATCGGTTGTGAAGGCCGTCCCACGTTTGTACACGGTTTGAGCCCGTCATTGAAAGGGGCATCGCTAGTGAGCGCCCGTGTCGGCTCGGGGAGTCCGGTAGATTCTCAAGGGAGGTGAACTTGTGCTTTGTGCAGCGGTGATGCACACCATGTCTTCACTCTAGGAGTGATTGCGGGCTCGTGGGCGAGAACTCCACTTGATGGTAGGAGGGACCGGGACTCTATTGGTCGTTACTACGCACCCACATATATACCGCAAGAGGATGGTGTACGTTTGTAGCACTTTTTCCCTTGAATTGAGTATTCCAAGGTTTATCGAATCCACTGGGACCTTAGGGATAATTAAACAAAGTTAACAGTAAAAGATCTAATCAAAGCTACTGTCGAGTTCAGGTTGCATGAGGTGAGACTGTCTAGTGCAAAGGTGCGCCAGACAGCAAAACTGTTGTTGCGCCGATCAGCGCAGGCATTGAGCCGATCGACACACTGGTGGATCTAAGCCAAAGTGCGCGAGATGCCTTATAAGCCTAAGCTGTTAGGTGAGTAGCCAAGTATCTACTAGTGAGATCGTAACCAGAAAGTCTAATTAAATAGACACATAATGGTAATTACATGAATCAATAAAACCTATAATAAATAAGACCACTCTGCTATCCGAGCGGCTCCTGATTTATCGGTACCGAGAGGAAACCCTTAATTGCGTGAGTATCTTACCCTACTCAACTATCCAATAGTGTTGCGCATGCTTAGTGTTGTTACCGCTAAACCACACTACTAGCATTATCAAGCAACCTTAATCAATACAATGTCCGAATACTATCCTAATCACCACGATCAAGATAATATCTACTCGCTTAGCCTGGAACTAAGCAACTAGAATAAATCACCAAAACCATCATCAACTTATTCAATCATCCTTGAGATACATAGAATAAGATTCATCCCCGTCAAGATGGCCTACCTTGATGGATCAACTCTTAACACCAATGGTTCTTGAAACACAACTAGATATCTATTCTAATGGGGCAAGCCCCGATGGCTCTAACTCATGAATCTGTTGTGCCTCTGTCGCCTCCTTGTGTTTACAAGTATTTATAAGGGTTCTACTCATAAAGGACTCGGTTTCTAGCAAATAAGGCGGTTGTGCTGATCGGCGTAGGATTGCACTGATCGGCGCAAGCCGTGTCTTTTTTGGTTTCTCCTCCGAGTCGATTCCTCTATCTTCCACAGCTGCCATGTGAGCCTTTTCCTTTGAGATAAAGTCTTCCCTTCGAGATAAAGTCTCGTACTGCACGTCGAGATCCTTGAAGTTCCATAAATCTTCTAGGCAAATATCTTCAAGTATCTTGCGCAGATAAACTTCCATAAACATGTGGAATAGGCCTCGGTCACTTCTATGGGCCAAATCACCCTTGCGCCGACCAGCTCATAGACCGCACCGATCGGCACACTTGGCTTTTTCAGTGCTTTTCATCGGTTCTGGATTCCTCTCCTCTCCAACATCACTTAAATCATCAATTTTACATGTTTCTGCAATAAAGCTCCAAAACAACGCATATACAAATATATAGACAATATCATAGGTAAATGGCTTAAATTAGTACCAATTATGCTCTAATTGGGGTAATATTCACATATAAAAGGGGCACTTGGGAAGTGCCAACAGCTCCCCCACACTTAAACCTTTGCTCGTCCTGAGTAAAGTGAAAGAAAGAAAAATCAAAGAACATACCCTTTCTATCATAAAAGATATCTCAAATCAGCAAATGTTGATCATTGTTCTATTGTGGTGTATTTCATATTGGTATTCAGCAAAATAGTTCAAATATGGGCATACTTAAAGTTTCTCCCCAAAGCAATAAATCATGTCCAACTCACAAATTATAACTTTTCCACACATGTAAATCACTTAAAAGATTGTTGTGAACATAAAGAATATATCTTCCAAATAATCCAAGGCAACAACTCATCTTTCAAATCACTCAACCTATATTCTACATCATAATGATCAAATAATATTTGTATAAGGCTTATATATGTAGCTAGGTGAGGTAATTCAAGGATTGCAAACAGAAATCAACAATATATTGTAAAGCTAAGAGATTATTCTTCGTTGGAATTATAGAAACTTATAAAGATGGCCATTAAGAAAGAAAAATATAAGGAAGGACTCACCATTTGGATATGTCGACATGTGCATAGCAAAATTGATCTTGGAAGAAAAAGAACTCCCATTATCAGATTGCACATGGTTGAAATGATTCATGGCTATAGTAGAATGAATTTCGAGAATAAGCATGTCATATACCATCCCCCCCCCCCACACACACACTTAAAATTTTGCTAGTCCCTTAGCAAACAGCACAACTTTGCTTTTTTTTCTTTTTTTTTTCTCTTTTTCTTTTTTTTATTTTGCACCCTGCTGCACCGATCGGCTCAGGGTGAGCCGATCGGCTCTCTACCCAATTCACCAACATTTGTTGGTATTTTGATTTGTTTGGCTTCAACAATTATTCAAGAATTAAATATAGCTAGAAATATAGGATGTGGTCAAGGAATGATATTCAACAAGATATTTAGGCTTATGGTAGGATACTCAGCGAAATTGGATTTTTGCATGAGTAATTCAAGGCTAGAAAAAGATACACAAAGATTTTCCATCTTAGTAAGTTTCATACCAAAAAGTATTAAATCCTAACCAAACTCAACCATCAATTTAATGTTTATCTACAAATCAAAGTTTCATGAGAATTGCTCAAACTATGGCATTGGTAGGTAAGGATCTTGAAAAGAATAAATTCCAAAGTTCACAACATAAAAATTTATTTATGAAAAGATTGGTACTAAGTTATCATCACAAATTGGACAATATAAATGAAGCACATGGGTTCTCAAAATTGCTCCACATTAGACATATTTGCCGAATAGTCGTTAAGTGTAAGTTTGAAATTTTATTCAACGCTCAACATTATTTGGTCTTCATCGGTACTTTTCAAGGAAGAGTAGTTAATACATGGTGATGATTTTTGCACACACTTACATAAAAATAAAACTACTACAAACACACTTGCATGAAAGTAAAATTACTACTAATCATACTTGCATGAAATTAAAACTACTACTAACACACTTGCATGAAAGTAAACACACCCGATACATGGTTTCCCAACCCGCTCACTCACACATAATAAAAAAAAGAAAAATATTGCAAAAATAAGAGAAAATGCAAACCGAGAAACCGATACACGTGTCAATTCCTAGGCACTCTATTCGAACGGAGGTGGAGACGGTGGCTGATCGAAGCCATAGCACCGCGCCTTGAGTCGCTCGAACTCCTCCACCATCGCCTCGTGGTTGTTCCTCAAATAGGACATGGCGTCCTCCATGCGCTTGATGTAATGCATGTTGTTGTCGATGTACCCCTGCATGGGCATGAAAAAGTCTGCACCGGGCACAGGAGGCACCACGGGTACACGTCCTTGGTACCTATAGTCGATACTCGCGCTGAAGTAACCTGCACCGATTGGCGCATCACCTGTGCCGACCTACGAAGTGGGCACATTATGCCGACCACCTGTGCCGATCTACGAAGTGGCGCGTCACCTGTGCCGATCACCTGTGCCGACCTACGGAGGAGCGAAGACAATCCATCTACAAGGAATACGGAACGTGTGCGAGATCGTGGATAGTGGGGAAGGTGGAGAGATTACCGGGATGGTGTGCCGATTTGGGGGCGCCTGGCCTCCCTTTTATAGTGTGGGAAACTTCTAGGAGAAGGACCTGCCTTGAAATTTCAAAATTTTGAGAGCGCGTCGATCGGCGCGGGGGTATGCCGATCGGTGTAGTTCAAATTTTTAATCCTCTGGTAACTGTGGTGCTTGATTCTCCACCTTTATGTCGCTTCCTGGTACATCATGTTGGTTGGCAGGGAAGCAACACGGAATTCTAACATCTTGATTGGTCGCGCCAATTGGTGCAGGCCCATGCCGATCGGCGCACCGTCTATTTTTCAGCTTTTGGTTAATTCTGTGTTCCCTCTACACCGCACACCTGCATAGAAATCATACCTGTTCCTAAAAATTAAAGCCTGCCGCCCTTGTCGCCCATTTGGGAATTGCATGGGTACCTGCGCCGATTGGCGCAGCAGGGCGCCGATCGGCGCAATTACCTTGCACCTTATCTTTTGGTCTGGCGCGGATCCTGATGCCTCGTGTTTATCTTTTTCACCTAATTTCCACTTTTCCCATTGTTCCTGTAGCATTGACATACGTAGCAGGGTCCATCTGGTGACCGCACCGATCGGAGCGGACGAGCACCAATCAGCGCGATGTCCATTCTTGATCCTGGCCCCTCACTTCCTCGTTAGATTTTGCTCTTCATCCTTTCCTACGTCATTTAGCAACCATTTTGAACACATAAATTAATTCAAAAAGATTTTTAATTACCTTGAAAATAGCTCTGTCTCTGAAAAATTGTTGTGCTAGTTGATTTTTAGCACCCCTTCAATTCTGGGCGTCGTCAGCCTTCTGTCCTGACTTGGGCAATAATACGCCGATTGGCACAGAAGTGCATCGATCGGCGCGAGCACTATTCCTTCCTGTTTTTGGTCTTGTTTATTTTATTCCTACATTGTTAGTCTACAATATGTATATGCACAGTTTTGCACAAATAAATAGACAACACAAGAGCACACAAGAATTAAGCACACACTTTTTCTATTTCTTCTATTCAGGAGATTGTTTTTATTAAAAGCAAGCAAGTTAAAACACCGGGTTGCCCTCCCGGCTAGCACTAATTAACTAAATGAAATGGGTTGCCCTCCCGCAAGCACCAAACAACTTCTAAATCTCCCGATCATTGGGTTGCCTCCCAAGAGCGCTCTAGTTATTTAGAGGTCAAAGAGCTTGACCTCCCCGTAAACAGTCAATCCTTAGTGTCGCGGTGCGGGATGTGAGCCCACGACACTACAAGGTTCTCTTATCACCTTGGTCCATATATCTCGGATGACCTATCCATACATCCCCTCCAATTACTCTTGATGCCACGTTGCCACAGTGTCTTGTATCTCTTCACTTCATCAACAATGCGGCACTCTTCTATTTTTGGGCGAAACTTGAAAGAGTAGAGAGTCCCACTTATATCAAAGCTTATCTCACCACTCCCAACATCAATATTTGCCTTTGCTGTCCTCAAGAATGGTCTACCTAAGATCAACGGGGTCCTCGTCCTTTTATCCATATCGAGCACAATAAAATCAACAGGGACGATGTGATCTCCAATTTGAACAGACACATCCTCAGCAACTCCATCAGGGAAGCATACCGATTGATTGGCTAACTCCAAACACATTCCCGTGGACTCCAATTCAGGCAAATTGAGACTTGTGAATATATGATGGGGCATAACACTTACACTCGCTCCAAAATCGCACAAGCACCTATCAAATATCCTTGTTCCAATCACGAATTTGATGCTTGGTGATCTAGGGTCAGATTTCTTCTCGAGTGCAACATCATTGAATGCCGCCGTAAGCTCCTTAGTAACCTTCACAACCTCCTCAGAAACTAGAAACTCCTTATTTTGCATCATGTCCTTAATGTACTTGGTGTAGGTGGGCACTTGAATAGCATCAACAAAAGGGACATTGATGTAAAGCTTCTTCATAATATCGACGAACCTTACACATTGCTCGTCGTGTTGCCGCGCTCTTTCTGTCTTTGTCAGTAATTGAGTACCCAAGAATGTTGTAGGGCCATGCTCCTCTGTTTCCATGCCCATTTTGAGACCAGAGAGGTCAATATCCTCCTCACGCCGATCGGCACTCTCAGGGAGTCGATCGGTGCAGTCGGGACTGTCGCGCCGATCGGCGCCAGGTATGTGCCGATTGGCGCGGGGCTTCTTTGCTCCCATGGGGTGCTCTGGATCTTCTGTTTGTTTTCCTGCAGACTTCGTATTGTCAGGAATAGCCCATTTGTTGCCTTGCATGGCTTGTGATAATTGTCCCATTTGTTGCTCCATAATCTTGGTATGCTTCAAAATTTGCTCATTAGAGCTCCCAATTTCTATCACCTTGTCATTAATTCCCTCAAGGACATGATCAATCTCCTTGAATATAGCTTGAATGTCCTTGTTGATCTTCTCTAGAGCTTGGAAGAACTCATGACATTGGAGACGAAGTGGGATAGAATTTTGCATGGACGAACTAGGAGAGAAAGAACTCCTTTGCTGCTGATATTGGGGCTTCCATCCGCTATTCTTCATATATTCTATCATCTTCATCTCTTCAGGGCAGTCTTTCTGCACATGACCAAATTCTCCACACTCGCCACAGGTGGAGTGTGATTCTGCTAGCTTGAGTGGCTATTACTTTGGGATATGAAGATTACTGTCCAACCTCCTTTGAATAGCGTCGAGGCAATCCATAATCAAGTCTTCTTGTGTCCTCTCAATCACACTCTTCGCCACTCCTTTTGAAGGTTGCAAATTCCTTAAATTTCTCTCTCCATCCCATGATTGATTTTCAACTAGCAACTTGATCAAATCCTTAGCTTGGGTGGGAGTTTTTGACATGAATGAACCTGCAGCTGAAGCATCCAAGTGTTGATGAGAGTGAAGATTCAATCCTGTGTAGAACTTCTCAACAACTTCTCTAACCGTCAGACCATGAATCCTAGAATTTTGGTATCTCTCCTGGTGTCTCTCCCATGCTTCTCCAATGCCTTCATCAACATTCTACGTGAATCCTACAATCTTATTCTTCAAAGCTTGAGTCTTACCAGGAGGGAAGTATTTGACCAAGAATTTAGCTGCTAACGTGTCCCACACTGTCTTTATTGGGTTTTCCAATCCGTTGTACCATCGATTGGGGCGTCCAACTAGAGAGAAGGGGAACAGTCGCACACATGCTTGATCTCCAGTTAATCCTGCTATTTTGAATGTACTGCACACCTCAAAGAAGTGTTGCAAGTGATGATTAGGATCTTTCGAACCTGTGAACGGTTGTTGCGCCACTATTCCAACATATCTCTCCAATTGATACAGAACTTGATCTTGAGCTTCTTGGAAATCTATCTTAACAACATTAGTCAATTGAGGCTTGAGACAATTAACCATAGGTACCTCTGCCATCCCCTCTCCTTGATCTATTGTGAATAATACTCGAGAGGTGACGTTGACTGCTTCTCCAGTTAAATCTCCGAGTGACTTGCTTCTCTTCTCCGATGTTCTCTTCTTGCAAAAGTCTTTCTGGATCATATCGTGCAATTAGAGGGTTTGTTTGACTTCGAACCATCCATACCTATTAGTTTCACTTAATAGAATACAATATTTAAAAACTTGCTATGGTCCCCGGCAACGGCGCCAGAAAAAGGTAGCTTGTTGGTCGTTACTATGCACACACTTATATACCGCAAGAGGATGGTGTATGTTTGTAGCACTTTTTCCCTCGAATTGAATATTCCAAGGTTTATCGAATCCACTGGGACCTTAGGGATAATTAAACAAAGTTAACAGTAAAAGATCTAATCGAAGCTACTATCGAATCCACTGGGACCGGACTGTACGGTCACTATGGGGAGTTGTCTGGGACTCTCAGCGAGAAGCGAGGAGTCTGTCTGTGATAGAGCCTGTACAGACCGGACGGTCCGGTCTGCTGACCAGATGGTCCGGTTAGTAGGGCTTGCACAGGGCATAGAGGAAGCTTCAGTGTGAAATGCTTCTTGACTGGAGAGAGAAACGGACCGGACAGTCTGGTCAGGTGACCGTACGGTCGGGTCTGCTGGAGAATCAGCAGGGGTCAGAGTCATTGGTGCACTGTGCTGTAGTGACCGGACTGTCTGGTCAGGCAGTGACCAGACTATCCGGTCAGTAGGCCCAGAAAGCTGATTTCATGAAGCAACGACTAGTTTGAGGTTGGGAGCCTATATAATTTTGTTGCTGGGGTCTTTGGGACCTTTCTTGGCCAGTGGAATACCTGACAGCATTTGGTAAGGTCCAAGAGGAAAAGAGGAGAGCACTAGGGGGAGATATTGCATATCTTGAGAGTGCTAGTAGAGAGTAACTTGAGCATCTTGCACATCTAAGGCAAGGGTGTCCTTGAGGGTGTGATCTAGATTGTTACTCTTGGTCTATGGTGAGACCTTGACCGATTAGGTGTCGGTGATCGAGCCTATCATGATTGTCGACGGCCTGTATCTGGGGTACCTCACATAGAAGGAAAGTGGAGGTAGACTCCTACTAGGATAAGAGTAGTAGACCGACTAGGACTCCACCATGTAACCATGTCCCCCGGGATATGTAAGGAGGGGCAGGGGTCCTCCTCAAGGGATAAACGGAATTAGATAGATCCCACACTTGACATAGATTAGACACAACTAGACATTGTCGTCTAGGTCTATCCTCATTGTCTAGATCCTTAGATCTACACATATCAATACAAATACCTACAGAACAGAGGACGTAGGGTTATTATCCTTCGGGAGGCCTAAACCTGTATAAATTGGCGTCTTGTGTTACCATCGTCTCTCGATCTCGCGCATACCCCTGTCCTACCTATAATTCCACATAGATAAACTACCCTATGTCTATTGCCTAGATTAAGTCTCGACATTTGGCGCGTTAGGAAGGGGAAGCGCGACAGTCGGCTCGTCAAGATCGGTGGTTTCAATCTACTACTTCAAGATTTCATCGCAAGTAGACCGATGTTGAAGCATTGTGTCATCGCACAAATCATCACGTCTTCATCAAGATGGTGTCCAACAAACTGATGACGACACCTTCAACGAGGATGACTGCTATTCGCTGACATCATCCATTACGATAATGCTTTCGACAACTCGATGCTTCGACAGATTCTGATGACTCGGTGACATCACCGCGACTCGACTGTTCGACCGCTCACGGCCACATGTACATGCCCTGGGGCTACTCCACCTTCACCCGACCACTCGGCTACTCGGCCGCTCGACGACGTCTTCGATGACTCAGTGCATCGGCAATCACCGCGACTCGGTCACTCGGTGACATCGCTACAACACTATGACTCGATGGCTACTCAGCTACTCTGCAACGCCACCAATTACTTGACGCTTTGGGTTTTCATCCACTTGGCGCCTGCGATGACATGGCACTTCGGTCACTCAGCGACACCTTCAATGATTCGGCATCTCGGTCAACCACTCTAAGCCTCAATGTACCGGCGACATCAGGGCTCGACTTCGACTTTCGACCACTCGCCAACAACATCATCATGCTCGAGGGCTCATCCTCAACTCGCTGAATATCAAAGCTAAGTATCTTTATGCTTTCTCGATTTATTTTCAAGTCTTTGGACTCATGTCCTTCATAGTATTTTTTTCCACGGCCATTTATCTCGGTTTTCTAAGCAGAAGGTCGTAGGTTTTTTTATGAGTAAAGTTGGGCTTTTTAATTAGTGCTCTTATTTGTGACTTTATTCATCCTTTTATTGCCTTAGTTTTTTAATCCTTCGTATTAAACAATCGATCTAGGGGGCTATTTGTGTATCTATACACGTGTTCTCCCACTTTTTTGTGAATTTAGCAGTACACATGTCGATCGGTGACCTTTCAGTAGTGCATCAGCCCTAACACCATATGACCCATGTCGTCTGTTCTAGTTTCACTATTTTTGGCTTCTGCCTCGACCGATATATTGCATTTTATTTGCAATTTAGTCTTATTTTTTGGTCTTACGCCGACTAGCGACTAAGTCATAAAACTTTTTTGCTACGCGACAGACTGCCACTACACTAAACCCAGAGCCAAAGTTGCGCGAGGTCATGTGTTGATTGGTTCTAATTGCTACGCAAGAGTAAGTTATGACCGATATTGTTGCGGCAGACTGAGCTCCGAGCTCTTTATATTTTGTTCTAAATATCCTACAGTGGAGCAGTCTGGTTGCTAACACGCGAATACGCTGCTATGCGCTAGTCGGTCTACTTGAAGGAGAAAAATAGATACGTACTTGACTTTTTAGTCAACTGATTTGTTTGGCTTATAAAAATAAGTTTTCAAGCAAACAATGTTAATTATAACTAATTATCCTAATTTTCTTTATTGTCAGGAACATTTTGATGGATAGGCGGATACACCACTCGGCATAGAATGATTTCCTCGCCTCCATCGGTCGGCCTACAACTCCGACCGCTCTCATCAGTCGACCGTGTCAGTTCCGACTGCCTCCATCGATCGGCCTACAACTCCGACCGCTCTCATCGGTCGGCCACGCCAGCTCTGATTGCCTTCATTGGTCGATTTACAGATCTGACCGCTTTCGTCGGTCGGCTACACCAGCTCCGACTGCCACCATCGGTCAGCCACATGTCAGACTGTCGGCTTCACTCGATCATCACGACTTTGAGTGATTCCTACTTCATCAGCGGTCGGCAACTACAACAACCTTGACTGTCTTCTTCACTCGACCTTATCGTCATGAGTTAAGTACCGCTGCCACTCAGACATGATACTCTGAGTTGAGCGCGACCGACACTCAAAATGGCAATTGTCTCGGGGGCTTCTTTGAAGAGAGGCACTTTATGGTTGATGCCATAATATATAAATATATGATTTGATGATCATATAACAGTGACTTGATGGTCACTCTATCAAATGTGCTTCTTTGATGGGAAGTGCATTATCATAAGTGGTTGATGCCATTATCATTTAAAGCATGATTTAATGATCATGTCACTATAACTCGATGGTCATATACGCAAAATATTAAGCATCACTCGGCTGTTTGAAGTCAGTCTATAATAGTGAAAATAAAGCTCAAAGATATGAGTGATTACAATTCTTAAGGAAAGGTTATTTAATCATGATTGAAGTCATGGTAACTTAGTACTTCGCTATGATTGATGTCATAAAGCCTCGTTTATTTGGTTGTGATTGAAGTCATCCATTTAGAACATAATCATTCGGTTGTGATCGAAGTCACCCGTTTGTTTTATAAATCACTCATAGGCCACTCGGCCAAAAACTATGTCATTTGGCTATGATTGATGTCATAAGCTTACGTTCACTCGGATGTGATTGATGTCGCTCGAGTATATCATATAGCACTCGACAATGATTGAAGTCATTGGTTTGAGTCATCTACCACTCAGCGGTGATTGAAGTCACTCGACTAAGTCATTTATCACTCGGTAATGATTGATGTCATTCTACTAAGTTATTTATCACTCAGATTTGATGATTTAAGTGATTTCTCCTTAAAGAGAGCCAACATGACTATTCTTGTTTTGGACTCTTGCATTATTTGCAATTTCCAAATGATACAAGAGTCGGGGGCTACACCTAATTAGGTGCATCTACTCGGTGCACCAGATGAGTTCTCGAAGACATTTTCAGATCTTAGAGATTCTCACAAGTTCGCTGATACAAAGCTGAAGCATTCTATATGGCATAAACCAGTCGGGAAGCTACTAAAGATTATCATCAAGCTTGCCAGACTCTCAGGGCTTCTGTCAATGACCTGTACCCGGGGTACCTCACATAGAAGGAAAGTGGAGGTAGACTCCTACTAGGATAAGAGCAGTAGACCGACTAGGACTCCACCATGTAACCCTGTCCCCCCGGACATATAAGGAGGGGCAGGGGTCCTCCTCAACGGATAAGCGGAATTAGATAGATCCCACATGGGACATAGATTAGACACAACTAGACATCGTCGTCTAGGTCTATCCTCCTTGTCTAGATCTTTAGATCTAGACATATCAATACAAATACCCACAGAACACAGGACGTAGGGTTATTACCCTTCGGGAGGCCCGAACCTCTATAAATCGACGTCTTGTGTTACCGTCGTCTCTCGATCTCGCGCATACCCCTGTCCTACCTATAAATCCACATAGATGAACTACCCTATGTCTATTGCCAATATTAAGTCTCGACAATGATTGGTTATGAAGGCCATCACATGTTTGTACACAGTTTGAGCCCGCCGTTGAAAGGGGCATCGCTAGTGAGCGCCCGTGTGGGCTCAGGGAGTCCGACAAGTTCTCGAGGGAGGGAAGCTTGTGCTTTGTGCAGCGGTGACGCACACCGTGTCTTCAATCTAGGAGTGATTGCAGGCTCATGGGTGAGAAGTCCACTTGGTGGCGGGAGGGACCGGGACTCTGTTGGTCGTTCTTACTCACCCACTTATATACCGCAAGAGGATGGTCTACGTTTGTAGCACTTTTTCCCTTGAATTGAGTATTCCAAGGTTTATTGAATCCATTGGGACCTTAGGGATAATTAAACAAAGTCAACAGTAAAAGATCTAATCAAAGCTACTATCGAGTTTAGGTTGCATGAGGTGAGACTGGCCAACGCAAAGGTGCGCCAGAAAGCAAATCTGTTGTTGTGCTGATCAGTGCAGGCATTGAGCCGATCAGCACACTGGTGGATCTAAGCCGAAGTGCGCCAGATGCCTTGTAAGCCTAAGCTGTTAGGTGAGTAGCCAAGTATCTACTAGTGAGATCGTAAGCAGAAAGTCTAATTTAACAGCATCATAATGGCAATTATATGGATCAATGAAAACCTATAATGAATAAGACCACCCTGCTTTCCGAGTGGCTCTCGATATATCACTACCGAGAGGAAACCCTTAATCGTGCGGGTATCTTACCCTACTCAACTATCCAATAGTGTTGCGCAGGCTTAGTGTTGTCACCGCTAAACCACACTACTAGCATCATCAAGCAACCATAATCAATACAATGTCCGAATACTATCCTAATCACCACGATCAAGATAATATCTACTCACTTAGCCCGGAACTAAGCAATTGGAATAAGCACATGCATGATTACAGAATTGAGATAGACAAATCACCAAAACCATCATCAACATATTCAATCATCCTTGAGATACATAGAGTAAGATTCATCCCCGTCGAGATGGCCTACCTTGACGGATCAACTCTTAACACCAACAGTTCTTGAAACTCAACTAGAGATCTATTCTAGCGGGGCAAGCCCCGGTGGCTCTAACTCACGAATCTGTTGTCCCTCTGTCGCCTCCACTTCTCCTCTGGCTACGACCAAGGTTTACAAGTATTTATAAGGGTTCTACTCATAAAGAACTCAGTTTCTAGCAAATAAGGCAGTTGCGCCGATCGGCGCAGGCAAGCTGTGTCTTCTCTAGTTTCTCCTCCGAGTCGGTTCCTCTATCTTCCACAGCTGCCATGTGGGCCTTTTCCTTCGAGATAAAGTCTTCCCTTGAGATAAAGTCTCGTACTGCACATCGAGATCCTTGAACTTCCATAAATCTTCTAGGAAAATATCTTCAAGTGTCTTGTGCAGATAAACTTCCATAAACATGTGGAATAGGCCTCGGTCACTTCTACGAGCCAAATCACCTTTGCGCCGACCGGCTCATAGACTGTGTTGATCGGCGCACTAGGCTTCTTCAGTGCTTTTCATCGGTTCTGGATTTCTGTCCTCTCCAACATCACTTAAATCACCAATTTTACTTGTTTCTGCAATAAAGCTCCAAAACAACGCATATACAAATATATAGACAATATCATATGTAAATGGCTTAAATTAGTACCAATTATGCTCTAATTGGGGTAATATTCACATATAAAAGGGGCACTTGGGAAGTGCCAACAGACTCCAGCGGGAGTGGTCCAACGAGGATTAGGGGAAGGCGCCATCATTTCGAGACCTTGGAAAAAAAATCATGAGCATTCCGCTAGTGTGTTTGGCTTCCGCGCTTTCTCTTATCATGAACACTAGCATGCGTCGGGTCTTGGCCTACTAGAATTGTTTAGGTTGCTTCTCTTGTTAGACTCAAGTAGTGGAAATTGAAGTACTTGCATTCGTGAGCGGCTTACCGATTCATCCCCCTCCCCTCGGTACGCCTTCGGTCCTTACAAGTGGTATCAGAGCCAAGTGCTCATCTTTGAGGCTTCACCGCCTTGAGTAAGGATGCCAGGACAAGCGGGGAATGTTCCTATATTCAATGGGAAGGACTATGCTTATTGGAAGGCTTGCATGCAAGCCTACCTTCAGTCCCTTGATCCAGATATATGGTCGATCACTCACGAGTCCGATGCGGATGTGAACCTACTTGCTCCTGGTTTTATTAAGTGTAATGCTAAGGCCGAGAATGCTCTGTTTTCTTGTATCTCTAAGGATATTTTTGCTTAGCTGGATGCTAGTCCATAGCACATGGTATCTGGACAAAGATTCAGGGGCTCCATGAGGGCACCAGTGATGTCAAAGAGGAAAGATACTATGTGCTGAAGAACAAGTATGATAACTTCACTAGATTGCCACATGAGAGAGCAAACACTATTTATTCTCATTTTCATGTAATAGTTGGAGGAGATCAATGCTGTTGGGGATGACTTCAAGATGAAGCTTGTTGAGGTGATAAGAAGATTATTGAGGCTATTCAAGGACCCCAAGTATGAGTCCATCATCACCTTCATCTTACAAGGTGACCTCAAGACCAAGACCATAAAGGATGTACTTGGCAAGATCACTGCCTTTGAGAGCTACCAGATGGGGATGGATGATCCTCAACCATCCAACCTTGCTCTACCGGCTAACAAGCAAGAATCTAGCAAGAGCAAGAAAAACAAGAAGAAGGTGATCATTGAGGATGATGATGATGAAGATGATGATGAAGGTAACTTGACTGAGGACTTGGCTCTTCTCATGAAGAAGATGAAGAACATCAAGAACAAGTTTGCTTCCAAGTCAAAGGGCAAGTGCTTCAATTGTGGCTCAAAAAATCACTTTGTCCGAGCGTGCCCAAAGCCCAAGAAAGAAGCATTCAAGTCACAAGATTCAAGTGAAAAAGAAAAAGAAGACCCCAAGGCCAAGCAAAAGAAGAAGAGGTACTTCAACAAGGACAAGAACAAAGGCAAAGGCCCTTATTGGAGAGTGAACAAGTGACAACTCAAGTGATGAGTCCTCTTCCTCAAGTGATGAAGAAGTGGTCGGCCTAGCCATGATCAAGACCACACCTCCAAGAGCTCTTCATCCACCTCCCATGTGCCTCATGGCCACGAGCCAACTTGGGGAGAGTGAGGATGAGAGTAGCGATGATAGTGATGATGAGGGGCACACGTGTGCCGAGTTGTGGAGTATGCTTGAGCAAGCCCGCGACATCACCATCAAAAAACCCAAAATGTTGGATGTGGTAAGAAAAGAGTGTAAGTTAGCTAAGGACCGTGTTGTTGACCTTGAGAGTGAGCTCAAGGACCTTGTCCCATCTCATGAGGCCCTAAACAAGAGTTATGACAAACTTATGGTTGATCATGTAGAGCTTCATGAGAAGTACAAAGCCCTTGAGATCACTTACGAGGCCATCAACGTTGAGAACCTTGCCTCTCCCTCCTCTAGTTAATCTAAGAGTGATGCTTCTACTATGTGTGATGAAATAACAACCTTGGTTGAGGTTTCTTGTCTTGAGCCATTTGTTTTGGAGGAATATCACAAGCTCAAGAAAGAGAGGAAGATGGTGATGGATGGCTTCGAGAGGCTTACACGTGGTAGAGCCATTCACAAGGAGATTCTTGGGAGAAACCTTGTGAACAATGTCTCCCACCGGGGCCTTGGCTCATATCCCGCTGCCATCGACATCATAGGGACGAGTGATTCCATCCCCACATGGATCAAACCCCTTCTCGCCGACGACTACTATTGCGAGATGTGTTGCAAGGATGGCCACGCCACCAAGAATTGTTCCATGGTGAGAAGTTCCATTGTTTTGCCTCACGCTAACTTGTTCCATGAGAACACACATTTCAAGCTTTTTAGGAACAAGGATGGCAAGGTGAAAGCTAAGGCCTTAGGACCACTAAACAAGAAAAGGAAGGTCAAGAGCATATGGGTGCCTAAGTGCGTTGTTGATCTTGAGAGATCGGCTACATACAAGTGGGTGCCCAAGAACAAGACCTAGATGGTGGTGGTGGTGGACCGAGCACTTTCAAGAAGATCATGTATAGTCCACCACAAGTGACATAGACCTCAACGACCTATCTACTCATGAGGGAGGTAACCGTGTTTGTTCTTGGTAGTCATAGTGTGTTTTTCTTCTCTTGCATTGCATGGTAATTAGGACTCCTTTGTGACTAGTATCCTTTGCATACATGCATGTGTAAATAACTAAAAGAAAAACACATAAAAATTAGTCAATGTCTAACCCATCCAAGATAGCTATAAGCAAGGGGGAGTGCTTGAGATGGTGGTTTGACTTCTCTCAAGGCAAGGGTATGGCTTATAGTGAGTAAGCTTGGGAGGGGTTCAAACTTGACATTGTTAGGTTTCCTTTGTGTCTTGTTTTTAATATAGCTTACATTCAAATGGCATGTTTACTTTCGCTGCATATGTAAAATGCTTGTTGCATGCATCATATAGGAAACATGAAGGAGGCTTATCCCACTTGGAGATATTTGTGCTTCATGTTCTATATGAGATTACATCTCCATAAGTATGACCAAAGGAAAGGATTGTGCTTCATACCAATTGAGCAAGCTCTTATGAACTCTGAGGTTAAATCTACTCACGTGGTTCATGGACTAAGGCTCATACATACCCTTTTGGTTCTTATTTGCTCGATCCTTCGTTTGGCATTTGTGAAAATTCTAAGGCCATAGAGTGTCACTATTTGAAAATGAGTGTTTGAGAGTTCCCTCTATATTCCAAGTGCAGTGGTTATTTGGGTGTTTGACGAGGGCACTTGGAAAATGGAGAAATTCCTTGATTCAGCAAATTTCTAGTAGTGACCGTACAGTCCGATCACTGGACCGTACAGTCCGATCAGTGGCACTAAGCACAGTGCCTAGGGGGAGTTTGGTCATAGAGACCGGATAGTCCGATCCTAGAGACTATACCATCCAGTTTGCTCAAAGGCCAGCAAACCCTGAACTGACCGGACAATCCAGACTAGAGACTGTACCATCTGGTCACTATACTTGACCGCGTGATGCGTTCCCGATCTTCTCTTGATGGATCTCGGCCGCTCGTGAGAATTTTGACCTAGGTCAAAATTGCGTCAGAGGCTTTTGGTCTCTTCCCTATTCGACCTACGACGCCGAGACCATGCTCCCGCCTCCCTTCTCACCGATGTCGTCTTCCTGATTCCTAAAGCCGCCGAACCGCGCTGTAGCTCAGCTCCTGCCGCCGCCGCTCACCCTCGCCCACGCGCATGCCCGCCGCTCGCCCGCAACCACAGAGCCGCCGCCAACCATGCCGCCTCCACCGAGCCATAGCAGCCACTGCCTCCGTCCGCGCGCAACCATAGAGCAAGTCGCCAACCGTGCTGCCTCCAACGAGCCGTAGCAGCCTCCGCCTCCGCTCGCCCGCAACCACAGAGCAAGCCGCCATGCACTGTCACCTCGCCTCGCGCCGTGCGCCACCTCACCGCTATGCCGCCCACAGCTCTGGCACCGAGCGCTCCAGCGCCGCCGCCAGTTCCACCCCTTCGCACGCGCTAAGCACAGAGGCTTCACTCCTCGCTCTTCATTGCTATCAAAGTTCAACTCTTGATCTTTTTTGGTGATCAAAGCACGTTCCACGTGTTCATTGTTCTTGGTGCGTCAATTCTCCCCTGGGATATTGCGCTAATCCTTTTTCATCGATTTATGCCCTGATTAGAGAGCAATTTAGTTAATTGATGCAATTAGGTAAATTTCCTATTTTCTAGTTGCATTAGTTAATTAATTGGCTCAACCTACTAGAAATTAATTTATTATTTATCTATTAATTGCATGCCTAGGGTTGTCCCTGTCGAGCGTGAGGGGTAGGAGTTCCTCGACTTGCTGTACTCCTCAAAAGCTTGGAAAAGTCCCTGTGATTCTTTCTCTGCAAGCATAGCATACTGGAAACACTGGGTGAGGGTATAATATTCTTTATAATCAAGGATGTCCTGAATTTATTTTCTTAAACCAGAATAAAACCGATAAATCTGATCCTCTACTTTTTCCACTACAGCACAACGAATCAAACCCTTCTGAAGCTCACTAAAGTACTCCTGAATAGTTTTATCTCCTTGTTGTAAACACTGCAGTTTATTACGAATCTCTCTATAAAAAGAAGGAGGAACAAAACGATCACGCATTGCTACCTTAAGTTCTTCCCAAGTAGTAGGCAAATCAGTTTCAGCAGCTAGACTACTCCACCAAACAATAGCAAAGTCCTTAAACTCACTAGTGGCTGGTCTAACTCTATGTTGTTCAGGAACAAGGTGGGCATTAAATTTTTGTTCTACAGTCATCTCCTAATCAAGATAAACATCACCATCATACTGACCCGAAAACGAAGGAATTGAAAACTTAATTTTAGCATACGGGTCATCTGGAGCATAGTTACCATGTGGACGACGATTATAGTTATGGAAACCACCCATACCTTGAGTATTATGTTGCAAACGACATCGTAATCGTGCGGTCCTTGTAGCTGACATATCCACAGTGCCATCAGCCTTATACACCGTGTCTTCATCATGGACGTCTTCAACGTCATAGTCGTTGTTATTGGTGTTTGTATTGTTGGTTTTGGGAGCGGTCTCCAACACGACAACCTGATCGGTTAACGTAGAGACCCGCTTCTCCAACCGCTCGATGCTTTCTCCAATGTGAAGCTTGCTGACCGCATCAGTAACGGCTCTGGTGATCATCTCTGCCAAATCACTCTGAGCAGCCTGCAAAGCCTTCTGGAGCTGCTCTAGGCTCACGCACTCAGCAAATTGTGAGGGTGAAGCCATCTCTCTGTCGTCACTTCCTGCTATCACAAATACCAAAACAGGAAACAAACAGTGAAGGTTATCCCTATAAAATAGCTAAGCAGTGGTGCCTCTCAACACAGCAAAAGGAAACTCCTTACAAAGCTCTTACAAAGTTCTAAAAAGCAAAGCAAAGGATACCAGAGAGATGTGTTCCACGATTGCAAGGGTCACAAAATAACATATGTGTTATCCAGAAATATGTAGAGCAAGGAAAGGCCAAATATATATATGTGAGTGGCACACAAATCAAAAATAGATAGTAAAGCTGAATAAGTGCCCAAGTAACTTGTCCCTAGTTGCTGGTCTAAGTATGTCCTAGAATAGTAGTGATAGCAAAGTAGAAACAAGGAGACAAAGGCACAACAGGCGATAACAGGGGGCTAAGTGCAAAATAGCCAAATCCAAAAATTTCAGAGGGCTAGATGTAGCACTAGTAGAAATCCCAAAAATTCTTTTTCTTTATTTTTTTGATATTTTTCTCCAACTCACTAACAATGGAGGAGAACCCACAAAAAAATTCAGCTCAAACAAAAGTAGGATGTGGCCTACAGAAAATCTTAAAATTTCAGAAAACGTCGGGTTTCAACTTGAATGAATTTTTTCTTTATCTTCCCAATTTTTTCTGAATTTTTTGACGAGTGCATATAGGGCATAGCCAAGTGTGGGTATGCTCAACTTTGAGTCAAGAATCTCGTGTAAAAATTTCAGCCAAAATGGACAAACAAGCGAAAAGTTATGCCCGTTTTACCGAAGGGGGGTTGGAGTCGGTTTTCCAGAAATCCGAGTCGGGTTTGGGGTCGGGTTTGGAATCGGGTAGGATTTTTTTGGCGGCGTGGAGGCAGCGGAAAGTGGAATTTGTGGGGATTGGTCTAGGGTGTTGATGGTGTGTTTGGGGTGGGATTAGGGTGGGACTAGGCTAGGTGTGTCGATCAATCAACCCTAGCACAAAAAGCCAACAAAACAGAGGATGGTGAAGGGGATGGCGGCTAGGGTTGCAAGGGAAACACTACTGACGATAAAAACACAAACTAAATCAGCGACTAAACAAGAACTAGCGCACAAACTCAATACTACGGACTCTGAAATTGAAATATGCAAAGGCTAAACACGTGGTTATGGGCAGAGGGAAAAATTTTTTGGGCTTTTCTGTGGACGATAGGATGAACACAAAACAAAATTAACTAAGGGTAGTGCGAACTTGATGGTGCACCTGAAGCTCTGATTACCACTTGATGTGGACAAGGGTTCCCGATCTTCCGAAAGGTTCTGGATACGTTTATTTGGTCGAAGGCAATACACAAATCGATCCGGCTTCAGAACAGCACGTTCTAAACCCCGTAATCATAGCACGACATCTCCTCTGGTTATCAACCGTCCTAAAATGATTGACCTCGCCAAGAAGGCTAATCCCTGCCTGCGAATCAAGAACACAAGCAAGAACAAAGAAGAATGAAAAACAATTACAGGTGTATTATGAATCTCACAAAGTTGCGGTCCCACAAACCGTGATGACAGCAAAACTGTTATAAATAGAATAATCTAAGAAAAACCCGAATCCTAATGGTGCGGCGGCGGCTATATATGAAGACCCTAGGATTGTGCAAGACCCTCTGGACACACCCCTAATTGGCTCAACTAGATACAAAGCCCAAAGGCCAAAAACAGGCGACGTAGCACTGAAACAGATTCTGGACCCTCTCTTGTTTCAACGATTACCGATGACTCCGGATGAATCTTGACATGAGACCAGCGGCTTTGGAAAGATCTTCTTCTTATCTTTCCGTTCATATATATATCGTCCAAATCTGAGTCCGTATGCATCCTGGGCATCCGTTTTAGTGCAGACTGGTCCTGAGCCCCGAAATAGACTCGAAGTCGGTTTTGGTTGGGCCTCCACCTTGGCTTCCATGTCCTTGCTGGTCCTCCACGTCTCCAAGTCCTTCTCCCATCATCTCATGGTCCTCTCCATGGTTCCTAATTACAATATAATCATTAGGTAGCAAACCATTCTCAAAAGTGACATATAATGAAGAACGTAGGAACGAGCTCACCTCTAAATTTAGTCGTCGTGCACGAGCTCTAGTCATTGGACCTTGCAATTCTAGAATTGGAGGAGTGTTGCATGTATACTTAGGAGTGATGTCCTCATCAAGGAGTCAGAGGAGGAGCTCGAGGAGAGTGAGCAGACTGTTCCCCAGAGGACAGCTCACCGGGCAGGAGACCAGCAGTGCACCTATGTAGTGTGCATTAGGAGGCTGCAGAGACTGGTACAGGCAGTCGGAGAGCCGGACATACTTAAGGTTCCTACAAAGGACCTTAGGGTGCTACATCTAGTTCCCTTCAAGTAGTGGGTTCCAGTTCCCAGAGACCCCGCTGCTCGAGAGAGGTACTGGACAGTTCTCGAGAAGAGGATTGGAGAGGGTCTAAGACACTACCTTAGCCTGAGGGGCAAGGACAGACTCTTCGTGCCGTAGCAGTACACAACCTACAAGGCCATGAGGAGGGCCACCGACATAGCGATGGAGCAGTACTTCACATACTTGTCAGGGCTAGCAGAGCTAGTTACTGCTCCACACCGGTTCAGAGAGGACGTGGTGCTAGAGTTCGACGCCACATTGTGGGTTGCCAGGGATCGCTCAGAGTTATGGTTTCTATTCAGAGGGCAGCCACAACGTGTCACGAGGTAGGATTCGATAGCTAACCTAGGACTCCTGGCTTTAGACTTCCAGCTTTACAAGAGTGCCTACAGTACACTTACACCACCCTGCAGACCTCAGGGAGGGAAGCTACCTTCAGACGACATGGTGTCGATTGCTTTCCCACCCCCTTACACACCAGTCTTTGAGAGAGGCCCTGCAAGACTCACTGTAGAGGTCAAGGTGGTGAGAGCAATAGTCACTAGGACTATCATCCCTAGGTCTGGCTACAGAGAGGAGTTTACACTTCTGCACCAGTGAGCAGTCGTAGCAATTCTGAGGAGACATCACTTCGACTTGGCAGATCTTCTGATTCGAGAGATGGAGGAGGTCTTTTCTGAGAGAGTAGTAGGACGTCACTTGGTCTACGACCCTTATATTTGCTATCTTTTGAGGAGGATGGGCCTAGTGACGGAGGAGCAGTACAAGGCTTTCCCTGAGGCGACCACCAGCTATGCACCTCGTGTCCTCACGGGATCACAGTCAGCCTCCAGCCAGCAGACAGGGGAGGAGGAGCAGAAGTCACCACCAGTACCTCATGAGCATGCAACTCAGCCAGAGACGGTGGTTCCTGAGTCAGCCAGTATCTAGGTGATGGGTTCACAATCAGACGACGTTGTCACTATGACAGCGCTTGCAGGATACCTAGGTGAGTTCATCCAGAGTATAGCTGAGGATAGACATTAGATGATGGACGTCATCAGAAGCCAGGCAAAGATTCAGAGGCAGCAGATTGCACTTCTTACTGCCCTGATGACACAGATGACGGAGTTGACCCAGAGGCAGGCCGGTCAGCAGCCAGGACCTTCAGTGCTTCCGCAGTACCAGCAGCAGCAGACTCAGCCATTACCCTTCACTGCCTTGATGATAGCTCAGTCAAGCGGACTATCACTTTCAGGGGTCTTACCAACAGGGGGAGCTGGACAGACTTTCTCTTCAGCACAGCTCTCCCCTGTGTCAGCTTTCTCAGTGTCTGCGTTGTTTGTCTCTCCATCATACTCTTCGACATCGTAGATGGCAGGACCCTCCACTACTCAGCACTTACCTGTCGGGAGCTTATTCTCAGAGATTGTTCACACTACTCATGCAGACTCCCAGCCAGCTCCAGAGTCAGTTACAGCTACAGCTCCACCTCTTACTGCCACAATTACCACTCTTACTCCTCAGGCAGTAGAGGATCTTGTTCATGGAGGCTTCTCACAGCAGGACGTGGCAGATCTCATCCTTCTCTAGACTTCAGCTCAGGAGACTGCCACAGTCACATCAGCAGCACAGGACAGAGAGTCTGAGTCGCCTGTAGACCTTGACTTCTTCAAGTAGATGGATGTTGTTGGTCGTAGTTATGCACCCACTTATATACCACAAGAGGATGGTGTACAGTTGTAGCTCTTTTTCCCTTAGAGTATTCCAAGGTTATTGAATCCACAGGGAACAAGTGGAACTATTATATATTAAAGGATTACTAACAGATTGCAGTGATTGGGTTGGTGTGAATGATGATGGTGAGAGAGTAGTGGACGAATGTTATTATAGATGTAACAGGATAATGAAGGATTCTCTCCTTAGAATTGGTTCACTAGCATGCAACCTTATTCTTATCAACTCGAGTGATGACCTTAATATTCTACAAGACATGGTGGTTTCGTTCGCCCCGGCGGTCACTACAGAGGTTATTAGCTCCCCACTGGTTTCTTGCACTATGCAATGGGCAGAAGTGTATTGGCCTATACACTAATGGAAGGGGATAAATAAATGCACAATTAAGTTCATCACATAGATTAAATTCATCAAAAGAGTATCAATGAGTATAAGAGTTACATGACCAGATTCCCGCACCAAAGAAGAGAATATGAGACTACTCGCTTATCCTCCCGCTAAACATAGCAGAGGGATGAGAAATAGCATTGGAACACACACGAGCCGGTTGGCGCAAGCGTCGCGCCGATCAGCGCGACCTCCCTTCTGGTGGTTCTCATCGGTGTTGACCAACCGCCACCACCAATATCCTAGAACCCTAGTTCTAACAACTCAATATCGCGATTGTCGTCTCTCTGTTGCCCCCTTTGCTCTTGATGGTTATCTTCCTTTTATACTCGACGGTATTAGGTCAACTTCCACCGACTTTGACTCATATTGGGCTAGGCCTTCATCTTTGTCGGACTTGGGCTTGTCTTTATCATCTTTTCCTCCTGCGCCGATCGGCGCGGTATTGGAGCCAATCGGCGCGACCAAGTATCTGGCCCATCTCCGTTGCCCTTTGGTTCCTTATCCATAATTGCCCTATTTTACACCTGTTTTCTGCAATTATATCCAAAACAGAACAACTACAAATATATGCAAATATGGGGTTAATTATTAGTCCAAACCACCAAATAACGATATAAAACGTCCCTTTTTGGTAGATAAAATGGGTAGCTAGAAACCACCAACAGTTCCCCCACACTCAAATCATTGCTAGTCCTCGAGCAATACAAAATCAAATATGTAGCAAGAATCTTCACATCATCTCTCATGCAATCAATCTCAATTATCATTTTTTTACTTGCCTCCACAAAGATTTTCTCTCATCTTCTTTTTAACCAATCGGCATTTCATACTTGAACTTAATCGTATCACCACAAAACCTTTTCAAAAACAATTTTAGTTTTCTTCAACTCATCTTTAGCATCAAACATCAAGCATTTGGTCTTCTCTAAATCTCTCAAGTGTATTTCCTTCTTTCTCCTAACTAATCAAGGATTGTATATAGATGAAGGCTATATAACAAAATTAAACCATAAGCTTAACAATGTCAACAATGTAAGTGGTAACCAACTAATTCAAGTACTCAACCAATCAATCATCAAAAAGACAAGATAAATAGTATGGGGCACTTTCAATTTGACAATCGACACTAACTTTATTGAAGATAATGCAATGACTCAAACCTACATAAAAGAATTTGAAGCAACTCTCAACATTACTCATGACTCTCTTAAGCACACACACAAACTTAAATAAACACTAATAAGAAAAACAAGCAAGGAACTAGACTCAAAAACACTTAAAAACTATGACTAATGGCAAAGCCCTTCCCCCACACTCAAAATTTGCAATGTCCTCATTGCAAGAGAAGAAACTCAACACACTAATCATGCAGACCATTCCTGTCCAAGATTCAGAAAATTTGTCTTATATTCCTTATGAGAAAAGTGTAGTCCGCTTCATTCATCTTGATTGTATCCTGGATTCTCCAATCACATCCCTTTGATGCCTGTAGGCATGATCCCTGTCTAGATACAAGCGCTCAATATTCCTTCGGCAGACATAACAGCAAATGGGTGGTTGCAGATTATGATTTTCAACACTATAGGGAGAGACACTGTTTAGACTCCTCTAAGCCGATCGGCGCAGTGACTGAGCTGATCGGCGTGGTGGTGTTCTTTCACCACTGCGACTGCCTCAACTTCCCTCTGCATTACCATTAACTCTTGTTGAAGTTCTTGCTACCCTGTCATCACTGCATGCTGCGGGTGTTCCCCAATTTTCAAACTTAGGACTACCAAAGCTTCTTCGCATATCAAAATCTACACTAAAGTCCCCAGACACACTAGGGTCACCACTTTCCAAAGTTTCCAAATAGTATAATGAATCAAAGTCGCTATCCAACTCAGAATACCTTCAAATTGGCTTACTCGATAGCCTTGCAGATCTGCGAACCTCTGTTGTAGTCTTGCACTTCTTTGTAGCAGGCTCTTCGTCTTCACTTGGCAGAGCAGTTAGATCAATAAACTCAGCCATCTTCAGGTCGTGCTGATCGGCTCCAATGTCGTGCTGATTGGCTCCGCGCCGATCGGCTCCAGAGCTACGCCGATTGGCGCAGTTGACGGCTTCCTTCATATACTCAGCCAACTATTCCAGATTATGCTCATGGTTCGCCTTGCTCTGCTGCCTTTGTAGAATCTCATCGTTAATCTCCTTAGGCGTCTTCCCTCTAGAAATTGCACAATAGCCATCATCATATAAAACATCTCTAGATCTTCTGGCAATTGGAGTTCAACCCTATGTTGAAGATCTTTAGCACAAAAGAAACACTTGCAACCTTCGATGCAACTGTTCCTCTGAATCTTGTTTTCTTGAAAACCCTACCAATCGGTAAGAACCCTGGGAGAGGCTTCATCCTTTCTAGCTTTAAGATCCTTTTCTGTATTCAGCTGGTACATGGCTTCTTCGGCTTCCTCTTGCAGCTTGAGTTCATACTTGGCGGCAATATCATGTTCACTATAAAGCCAGCACTAGTGGATTGTGAGAGCGCTCTCTTCATCTAGTTCCTCCTTCTCTTGCTTAGTCAATGATCTTTCGAATGATAGGAAATCCACATATGACAAAGGTTTAGCAAGATCAAGAAGACCTTCCATGGTGTACCTTTGAGAAACAGCTTCACTCTCAATAGGTGCTATAGATTTTCCCTTGCGCACCAATACTCTTCATCATCTGCCGAAGTTTATTGTCCATCTTCACCTTGTCTGTGTTCCACGCGTCAGCTTTGCTTTTCTTCATGAATTTCTTCCTCAGATTTGACCAAACGACAGGATCATCTTGTGTTGGCGTCAACACCTCGTCTATTTCATCCCAGGGCCAACCGGTGGAGAGCTGTAGAAATCCATCGCCGAGCCGATCGAAGCCAGAGTTGTGTCGATCGGCGCCGCCTTGGTTGCTTCCCGACGCGCCACCTTCCATTGCTTTTGACCTTAGGGTTTTGTTCCAGTGACTACGTAATGCGAGATGATTCGTGGGGTTGCTGCCCTCTCATATTTATATCCCTTGATTTTCAATTGGACTAGGACTCTATCTCTTATTTGCGGAATTCAACGAGTCTTAACAAGGCAAGGTCCGAAACTGACTCAAAAACCAAAAAGACTCTGATGCACCGATCGGTGCAGGACTACGCCGATTGGTGCAGCATCGCGCGATCAGCGTGGTACACTAATTTACCCAATCAAAAATAGAAAAATCATGAAAATCAAAAACACATACAAAGGTATTGTTTTACGTCGTTAAGCTCGACCACACAGGGCACTAAGCAGTGGAGTACACATCAAAAGATTTTAATTCAAATGTGTCGGGTTCTAGATATACCTTTAGACGTTGTCCATTCACCGTGTACTTGTTTCTTTTGCCATCCATTATGATTACAGCTCCCAAAGGTAACACCGTGTCCACAAGATAAGGCCCTTCCCATTTACTTCACAGTTTGCCTTTACCAAATAATCTGAATTGCGAATTAAATAGGAGCACCCGATCTCCTTGCTTGAATTCCTTCTTCAAAAGCTTCTTATCACACCACTTCTTTGTCTTTTTCTTGTATATTGCCGCATTTTCATATGCACGCAATCGCATCTCTTCTAATTCAGTTATTTGTATCTTCCTTTTCACGCCGGCGGCATCAAGATCCAAATTCATTTCCTTTATTGCCCAATAAGCCTTATGTTCCAATTCCACCGGTAGGTGACATGATTTCCCATAGACAAATTGATATGGTGTCATGCCAATTGGTGTCTTGAATGCCGTCCTATATGTCCATAATGCTCCATTAAGCTTTGTGGCCCAATCCTTTCCTTCCTTTGTAACAATCTTCTGCAGAATCCCTTTTAATTGCTTATTTGGCGTTTCTACTTGTCCATTTGTCTAGGGGTGATAGGTTGTTCCAATTCTATGTTCAACCCCAGATTTAGCCAAAAACCTAGTAAATTCTCCTCCTATAAAATGGGATCCTCCATCTGTATTTATTATCCTTGGTACTCCATACCTAGGGAATATCTGCTCTTGAAGTATATTCCTTGATTCTCTTGTAGTATTGGCCTTGCATGCCATTGCTTTGATCCACTTGGAGACATAATTAACGGCAACCAATGTATACTCGCCACCATGAGAATTCACAAATAGTCCCATAAAATCCATACCCCAAACATCAAAGATATCAACTTGAAGATTATACTTAAGAGGCATTGCATTCCTACTATTAACATTCCCTATTCGTTGGCATTGAGCACATGTTGCAACATACCTTTTTGCATCTTCATGCATAGTAGGCCAATAGAAACCTCTTGCCCATACTTTTGCATGTGTTCTAAAGTAGCCATAATGTCCCCCATAATCCGAAGAATGACATTTTGCCAAAATGCTCTCTCTTTCTTCCCTGGGTACACATCTTCGCATTGCTCCGTCCTGGCAATAGCTATACAAGTATGGGTCGGCCCATATAAATTTTCTCATTTGACTCTTAACTCTTCTCCTTGTGTTCTTGTCCATCATATCAGTTTGTCCCTTGAAACCCTTGATAATATCCATCATCCAACTTTCTCTACAATCAAATGTGGCAAACAACTGCTCTTGTTACATTTCATCTTCTATTGGCTTAGTTGATGATGATTCAAGACAAGACAAATGATCTGCTATAGAATTTTCTACTCCTTTCTTATCTCTTATCTCTAAATCAAATTCTTGTAGCATCAGTACCCATCACATTAACCGAGGCTTAGACTCTTTCTTTGAAATCAAGTATCTTATAGCAGCATGATCAGTATATACAATCACCTTAGAGTTGAGAATGTAGGATCTAAACTTCTCAAAAGCAAATATAACAGCTAACATCTCTTTCTCGGTTGTTGTATAATTGATCTGTGCCTCATTCAAAGTTTTGCTAGCGTAATAAATAGCATGCACTTTACCTCCCTTCCGTTGTCCAAGAACAGCTCCAACTACATAATCACTTGCATCACACATAATTTCAAAAGGTAAACTCCAATCAGGTGGCTGCATAATGGGCGCAGAGCACAGAGCTTCTTTTAATGTTCTGAAGGCAAAGAGCCTTTCATCATCCATGACAAATTCTGTATCTTGCTTCAACAATTCTGTTAGGGGCTTAGCAATCTTTGAATAATCCTTAACAAATCTGCAATAGAAGTTGGCATGTCCAAGAAAACTCCTCAAAGTTGTACGATCAGTAGGGGGAGGTAATTTCTCAACTGTAGATACCTTTGCTTTATCCACCTCTATCCCTCTGTTAGATATGACATGACCAAGTACTATCCCTTCTGTTACCATGAAGTGACACTTCTCCCAATTAGGAACTAAATCGCATTCAACATAGCTTTTCAAAACCTTCTCCAAATTCTCCAAGCAACTATCAAACTCAGTACCATGCACGGAGAAGTCAGCCATAAATACCTCCATAATGTCTTCTATGAATTCAGCAAATATTGCATTCATGCATGTTTGAAACGTGGCGGGCGCATTGCAAAGACCAAATGGCATCCTTCTATATGCATATATCCCGAAAGGGCAAGTAAAAGTGGTTTTCTGTTGATCCTCTGGTCTTACCGGTATTTGAAAGAAACCAATATATCCATCCAAATAACAAAAGTATGAATTCCTTGCTAGCCTTTAGAGCATCTCATCAATGAACAGAAGAGGATAGTGATCTTTCTTCTCACCTTGTTCAAACTTCTGTAATCTACGCACATTCTCCATCCAGTTATAGTCCTTTGGGGGATCAACTCATTATTCTCATTAGGCACTACTATCAACCCTCCTTTCTTGGACACACAATGTACTAGACTAACCCATTCACTAACAGCAACAGGGTAGATCATACCTGCATTAAGCAGCTTCCAAATCTTCTTTTTAACCACTGGCTTCATTGATTCCTTCAGCCTTCGCATCCCTTCAACCATTGGTTTAGCATTCTCTTCCAAGTTAATCTTGTGGGTGCAGAATGCGGGGCTGATTCCCTTGATGTCATCCAATGTGTAACCAATAGCCTTCTTATACCTTTTGAGCATAGTAAGCAGCTTCTCTGTTTCTTCCTTTGTTAGTGCATTGTTCACGATAACTAGATATATTTTATTGTTCCCTAGATATTCATAGCATAGCTCCTTCGAAAGTTCCTTCTATTCCACTTCTGGTGCTTCATCTGGATCCAGCTCCCCCAAAGGTTCAAAATCAAGATTTTCCTGGTTGAGCCGATCGGCACAAGAATCGCGCCGATCGGCGCTAGCAGTATCCTTATCAGTTCCGCACATGATGTGGTCAAGTGGGTCTCCCATATCCATCCCTATCTTCTCGTCTTCCTCTAGGTAGAATTCCTGATAGCAAGAAGGGTCTTGATGAGACAAATCATTAAACTGAAATTGCACTTCTTCACCTCGTAGGTGTAGCATAATTTGACCTTTCCCCGCATCCAGAACAGCTTGTACTAATCATAAGAACGGCCTTCCCAGAATAATGTCTTCAACCCCAGTTTCTTCATTATTTAAAATGAAGAAATCCACCGGTATTGTTTTCGAGCTGATCTCAATTTCAACATTTTTTATCACCCCCAGTGGCTTGGTCTTCCTTCCATCCACCATGATGAGCTCAAGTTTAGTCCCTATCAGCTGTTGTTGAGTTCCATAAGGCATGCTCATAAATGCATCGTAAGTTATCAAGCTGACACGGGAACCAAAGTCACACAAAGCCCTTGGAAATTTCTTCCCTAATATCTCGCATGGTATGTATGGTTCTTCTTCTTCATTAGTGACACCTACAGCATACACACCACACAATCCTTCGTAGGGGGATGGCTCAAAGCAACTGTCTAGTAATCTCTTTGCTTGTTTCACCTCTGTTCCATCAAGCTCTATATCATCCATGTAAAGCTTCCCTAAAACTCTACCAATAATCTCTTGATCGAAAACTTCTGACTTAAGGCGATTACTCGAGAAATTATACTCAATTCCGACTTCGGAAGCATCTTGCGGGCTGAAAGATCTTCTCATATTGAGCAACTCTTGCGAAAAATCAATAGGAATCCAGTCCATTGGCTCAAATTCGTCAAGTGGTTTAGCATTCTCCAATGTCCTATCCCCCTTTGGTTTAGCAAAGTTACCTTCAAAGTCCTTCAGGTGACTGTCCAAAATTGCAGCTTCTATCTTGGTATATTCCTTGCAACTTGATGGAGTCGTCAGTGTGATCAGTTCTCCTATTGTTGCAATTGCGCCAATTGGTTCAGCGATTGTGCTGATCAGCACGCATGTCAAATCCATAGAGGCGGGTCTGACAGGCTCTATCTCTTCGAATTCACGCTCTGAAGTGATCATCCCTCTACTATCAGACATAAAGATCTGTTCAACCGGTGACTCTTCCTTCTGCATAACTTCTAGGCATTATCGGTTTGGTTCTAGGTATTCTTCCCAATGCTTGTGCAAAGCTTCATTCTCAGCAATTTTGCCTAACAATTTGATCCCTGGCTTGGCTGTCAATCTCAGAAAACTTCCTCCGGCCGATCCATCTAAATGCATCCTTGATGCCTTGTTTATGGCCATGTAGAAGGTTTGAGCACACATATTCTCATCGATGCCTAGGTCAGGTCCTTGTTTCAACAATGTTTGAAAATGCGTCCAGGCTTTTGCGAGAGATTCTTCATCTTGTTGTAAGAAGTTCACCACTTCTCTTCTCAACTTCTGCACCTTTGGCAAAGGAAAATAGTGGAGATAAAAATTTCTAACTAATTCACTCCACTTACCTTTCGCTTCTCGAGATGCTGCCTTGTGCCACTCTTTGGCTCTTCCTCCCAAAGAGAATGGGAAAAGCAACCATCTGTAAAAATCCCGAGGCACTCCTTCATGATGGAATGTTTGGTAAAGTGCCTCCAAGTCTTGTAAGTGACTATACGGGTTCTCCTCTTTTGCTCCAAAGAACTTGTTTGCTTCAACCATGCTAATGATAATGGGGTTCAACACATACGAGGGGGCTGTGGCTTTCTCATTTGAGGATTGAGGCACTAGCACGTCTGGAGATGGCAAAGAAAGCTCCCTGAGCATCGGAGAAGGTCCTGTCGTACTCATCCTGAAAATTCACACAAAACACAAAAAAAAAACAACTAGAAAAGAAAGGGTTAGATGTTAGTAAAATATTAATAGTAAAAGTATTGGCTTATTCCCCGGCAACATCATCAGGAGCCAGGCAGAGATTCAGAGGAAGCAGACTGCACTTCTTACTGCCCTGATGACACAGATGATAGAGTTGACCCAGAGGCAGGCCAGTCAGTAGCCAGGACCTTTAGTGCTTCCATAGTACTAGCAGCTGCAGACTCAGCCATGACCCTTCACTACCTTGATGATAGCTTAGTCCAGCGGACTATCACTTTCAGGGGTCTTAACAACAGGGGGAGTAGGACAGAGTTTCTCTTCAGCTCAGCTCTCCCCCGTGTCAGCTTTCTCAGTGTCTGCATTGTTTGTCTCTCCATCACACTCTTCGACATCGTAGATGGCAGGACCCTCCACTACTCAGCACTTACCTATCAGGAGCTTATTCTCAGAGATTGTTCACACTACTCATGCAGACTCCCAGCCAGCTCCAGAGTCAGTTATAGCTACAGCTCCACCTCTTACTACCGCAGTTACCACTCTTACTCCTCAGGCAGCAGAGGATCTTGTCCGTGGAGGCTTCTCACAGCAGGACGTGGCAGATCTCATCCTTCTCTAGACTTCAGCTCAGGAGACTGCCACAGTCACACCAGCAGCACAGGACAGAGGGTCTGAGTCGCCTGTAGACCTTGACTTCTTCAAGTAGATGGATGTTGCTGGTCGCAGTTATGCACCCACTTATATACCGCAAGAGGACGGTGTACAGTTGTAGCTCTTTTCCCCTTAGAGTATTCCAAGATTATCGAATCCACAGGGAACAAGCGGAACTATTACTATTAAAGGATTACTAACAAATTACAGTGCTTGGGTTGGTGTGAATGATGACAGTGAGAGAGTAGTGGAAGAATGTTATTGGAGATGTAACAGGATAATGAAGGATTCTCTCCTTAGGATTGGTTCACTAGCATGCAACCTTATTCTTATCAACTCGAGTGATGACCTTAATATTCTACAAGACATGGTGGTTTCGTTCACCCCGGTTGTCACTACAGAGGTTATTAGCTCCCCACTAGTTTCTTGCACTATGCAATGGGCAGAAGTGTATTGGCCTATACACTAATAGAAGGGGATAAATAGATGCGCAATTAAGTTTATCACATAGATTAAATTCATCAAAAGAGTATCAATAAGTATAAGAGTTACATTACCAGATCCCCACACCAGAGAAGAGAATCTGAGACTACTCGCTCATCTTCCTACTAAACATAGCAGAGGGATGAGAAATAGCGCTGGAAGCGCATGAGCTGATCGGCGCAAGTGTCGCGCCGATCGGCGTGACCTCCCTTCTGGTGGTTCTAGTCGGTGTTGACCAACCGCCACCGCCAATATCCTGGAACCCTAGTTCTAACAACTCAATATCGTGATTGTCGTCTCTCTGTTGCCCCCTTTGCTCTTGATGGTTATCTTCCTTTTATACTCGACGAAATTAGGTCAACTTCCACCGACTTTGACTCATATTGGGTTGGGCCTTTGTCTTTACCGGAGTTGGGCTTGTCTTCGTCATCTTTTCCTCCTGCGCTGATCGACGCGGCATCGGAGCCGATAGGCGCGACCAAGTATCTGGCCCATCTCCGTTGCTCTTTGGTTCCTTATCTATAATTGCCCTGTTTTACACCTCTTTTCTGCAATTACATCCAAAATAGAATAACTACAAATATATGCAAATATGGGGTTAATTATTAGTCCAAACCACCAAATAACGATGTAAAATATCCCTTTTTGATAGATAAAATGGGTAGCTAGAAACCACCAATAGATGCTTAGGCGGCACAGGCTCAGGGAGCATAGCAGGATCCAGCATAGGAGCAGCCCGAAGCAGAGCCTTCAGAGGATGTCGCTACACCACCTCCTTCAACCACGAGCACGTAGATGTTCATCTTTTCCACTTTTTGGTGCTTGTTGCCAAAGGGGGAGAAGAGTCCTAGGTCTAGGGGGAGTGAGAGTGGGAGTGTGATCCTGTGCGATCGAGAGTAGTTTGTATCTAGGGGGAGCATACGAGGTTTTTGGGAGTTAGCTACATTTGGATCTTATTTTGATGGAGTTATTCGATGTTTGTGGATTTTTATGAGTCATGTTTTCATTCGCCTGTGTTTCACTCATTTTCATCTCACTTGGTTTTTTTCTCATAAGCAGTGCATTATATTCATTAATTATCTTGTATGCATGTATATGATATCATGATGATGATTGCTTGTTCTTAATTCATATGCATAGTCATGCTAACTTGTTTCATCTCATCATTCATGTCTTACATTGCATGTCTTTATGCTTTCCTTAAATATATTGCCATGACATGCATGCATTTTCATCTAGAGTATGCCTTTCACTCTTTTCCTTGTATCTCTAGATTATGTTTGATTGAGTAGGACCTTATGTGTTTCTCTCATATGTTGTTGTGATTCCTCTCGATCTTTGCGTAGCTCTTTTAGCCCGGTTGTTTCTTGATCAAGTTTTTTGATTCAGTAGTAGTTGTCATAAATCACCAAAAAGGGGAAGAATGTAAGCTTCTTGACCATTGACGATTGGATCCCCAAGGTATGAATGTTTTGGTGATAGATGACAACTATGAAATCGTGGGCTAATATCTACATGAGTGTTGTCTATGTAGGAATCATCTCTAAACTCTATTATAAATTATATGGATGATAGTTGCCTTGGCGATTGATGATGATGACCACAAGCATGGAGGCTTGTTGAGAAACCATGTAGAGATGTGCCATGGTTTGCAATATATGTGATGAGTAATTGACTTGAGCGGATTTGGTATTTGAGTTGAAATGCGGGAATCTGGGGATTGCATGGGTGTGCATATCATGGTTATGACTAACCGGAGTTGGTGGAGGTAATGGTAATGTTGCAAAAGATGGGAAATGTGTTTGCTTGTCTCATGATGTGTAGGTCACTGGAGTCGACTTGGTGGTCAATGGCAAGAGGATCGGGCACAAGTAGGGGACTTAGGACCGGACGATCGGGATGCCGGGTGAAGTCAAGGGTGATCCACACTGTACACGTGGAGAGGCAAGAAGCACGGACGGCTTCACAGTTGAGCCTCAAAACCGTGGTGGTGATGAAGACGGCATGTTGACCAAGTCAAGGCGAGCGGGATGCTGATGCAAGTGACAAGGCGGCCCGTTGGACAGGGACTGGGAGAGACTTGCTGGTGGTCAGGATCGCGGGACAAGGTGATACGCATCGACACCGATAAGTCGCGCTTTGAGAAGCGTGCAAGGTGGTTTCCTGGTTTGGGCCTCAAAACCGGTGGCGGCGATTGGAGGTGCACGTGGCACCATCGCGGAGCTTGCGTCAAAGGCAAGCAAAGTTGTGATGGGCTCGATGGCATTCGGGCAACGAGGAAAAGATGGACGACTATCCATTAGGGCTGATGGAAGAGGTACCTCTCTTTCCATTAGCCTTGTGTTAGGGGTCTATTCAAAGTGCTAGGAGAGGTATTCATGTTTTAGAGTAGTGGGTGTGTGAGAGACATCTCTTGCTCTTCCAAATAGTGGGAGGAAGAGTGTGGCTTCCTAGCCTTGTATCCTTGGATCTTGTAAGCACCTTTCCATGATATGAGAAGTATTTTCGTGCTCAAGATTTCCCTCTTTCCTTGAATCCCGAAATTCCCTTTTTCTCTATTTTTGGAGCTATTTTCGTGGTGATTTTTGATCTCCTTTTTGGACGAGTTTTTGGCTCGGATTTCTTGAGAAACTTGTTGCTAGGATGAGCTAGAACAATCCTCTATGGATCCTTGATCGAATCAATAGCTCTAGCACCTTCAATTTGAAGGATTTCTCAAGTTTTCCCTTTTTGGTGTTCTTGGCACAAGATCTGAAATTCGTGATGATTCCTTGAGCCAATTGAGATGATCTTCTAGGTTTAGGGTCGTGATGTGATGAGGATTCACTGGTCCAAAATCACATCATTTGGAGTTCATTTGATTAGGTTTTGATCAAGATTTTGCAAAATCTCGAAAGTTTCTACTGTTTCGTCGGGGTCGATCGGCACTGCCGGTGGGTCACAGTACCCTGCACCAGCACTACCGATGGATCAGATCGGCACTGCCGATGGAGCCAACCAGCACTGCCAATGGTCTTGATCGACACTGCCGGTGGTGGTCCAGTAAGGTCAGGTTTTTGGTGAGTCTTTTGACTTGTTCGAGTCCTTGCTATTTCTTGTTGTTTCTGCTGTGTTTCTTTTCTATGGTTGATCACTCCTAGGGCTAGTACATCACGAGTTGGTGTGTGTAGTCCTGGCGATCGATTCAGAGGTTGGCTTCGGTTGTTGTTGGGATATAGGCCAAGTTCTCTTGGAGAATTTTAATTGGCTCCCATTCACCCCCCCCCCCCTCTGGTCGCCTTCTCGGTCCTTCCATTGGTATCAGAATAGGTTAGATCACTAGTTGACCTTCACCGGCTTTGTGATCCGAAGGCGACATGGAGAAGCGTGCTGTTAAGCTATGGATGTTTGATGGAGAGGACTTCCCCTACTAGAAGTCACGGACCAAGGCTTTTCAGCTGAGCCAAGGCGTGCTATTTGGGACATCATCGAGCAAGAATACAACATACCTGCCGACCGCACCACCGCTCCAATAGGTGAGTTGAACAGTATGAAAACAACTCCAAAGCTGTAAATATTCTGCTCTCTGTACTTGGTAGGAGTGAACATGATAGAGTTGCACACCTTGACACTGCTCATGCTATTTCAGATAAGCTCTGCACATACCACGAGGGTAGCAATCAAGTCAAGTCTATGCATAAGGATTCTTACAATAGATAGTATCAAACCTTTGCACAAAAACCTAGCGAGTCACTAGATGACACTTTTCGTAGGTTTGAGGCAATTGTGTGCAACTTGCGGGCTTGTGGTAACCTTGTGTACAATGATAATGATAGATCTAAGCAACTGTTGTACTCACTTGATGAAAATGTTTGGGGCGTAAAAATTGTTGCTCTAGAAGAAACTGCTGACTTCAACAACCTAAACTGTGAGCAACTATATAGCAAGCTGAAATCTCATGAACTGTCTAGGAAATCTCATCCTAATCTTCCTATTCCTACTTCTAGCATGGTTTTTCTTTCTAGCTCTCAGAAGGTTAGTCATGGTGATGTTTCTTATGGAACTAACCCCTCACTTGACAAGTCTTCCTTGGAGTTTTCTCTGTCTTCTCTTGTTGCAGCTTCTGGTGAACAGATGGAGTGCATTCCTGACGAGGAGATGTCCTTGCTCACAAGGAAGTTCAGGAAGTTCTACAACAACCGTAAGGAGAGAAGAGGAGGTGGTTCAAGAACCTGCTTCGAGTGCGGTTACCCGGGACACTTCATTGCTGATTGTCCCAAGAAGAAGAAGAAGGTCGGGTACCGCGACAACAACACTGAAGACTTCAAGTAGAAGAAGAACCGCTTCTACAAGAAGGGCAAGAACTCCAAGAAGTTCGCCAAGGCCATTGCACATGCCTGCATTGCCGCCTTGAGCGATGTTGACCTCACATCAAGCGAAAGCCTTACAAGCTCGGAGGAGGAGGTTGAGAAGCCATGAGTCAAGAGGAAGGATGACTTCACCAGGCTTTGCTTCATGGCAAAGAACAACCATGATACCGACTCTGGATCCGACTCTAACACAAGCGAGGTACCTCCCACTCTTGATAAGCTTTCTTCTGAACTTGATCATTTGCGCGATGTTTTGCTCATGCAAGATTATAAGCTTCGTAGTGTTGTTCGTGAGAGTAGAGAACTTAAGTCCAAATTGGAGAGTGCTGAATATGATATCACTTTGCTTAGGTCTAAGCTTGCTAAAGATGACATGGATGTAGAGTGTGGGTCTTGTCAAGTTCTGATGAATGATCTAAGTCAGAGGGAGAGTGTGCATGCTCAAGTTGCTAGTTAGCTTGAGAGTGCCCTCAAGTAGCTTGAGGAATTCAAAGTTAGGCCAACTCTTTTGGGTGCATGTCAAAAGTGCTGCAAGCTCACAGATGAGTTGGAAGCTCAGTCCCTCAAAGTCAAAGAGCTTGAGTCCAAGCTGCTTCATGAGACTCGCTCAAAAGTTCTCCCACCTCCGTGTGAAGTGTGTGTCACCCTCAAGGACAAGCTTGTAATCACTAGGGAGGAAAACAAAGTCCTAGTTCAGGAAAATGACTATCTTGTTTCTAGGCTCCAGAGAACCCTAGTGAGTGAGGAAAAGATTGAGAGTGATTTGGCAAGAGTGAAGGAGAGTGCTTCTAGGTCAACCCATAACTTGGGCTTGGGATTTGAGAGGTGTGACAAAGAGAGTGAAAATGTGGGTAAATTTGTGCCTAGATCTAGCTACAAGGATGAGGAACAATCCAGCAAACCCATTGACACATACTATCCACCAAACCCTACCTTCCTTCAACCCAAAGCAAACAGAGAAGCCAAAACCCAAGCCTACCATGCAAACCAAGTCTAATCCTAAGGGTGTCTACATTTGCATGTCTTGTGGTCGCAAGGGCCACTTGGATGCATTCTATTTTAGGCGTAAGAGGATTGAGAGGAAGCAAGCTGAGTTGACTAGGGATGCTTTTTATGATGATTTTGTTGACTTTCAGCCTCGCTCTTCTTCTCATGCCAATCGAGGACAAGGTCATCCCTCATATGGCTTTGATTCATGAAACAGAGGCTTTGCGCAGTGGTGCTTTGGCGCCCCATGTTTTCCCCATTGTGGTGAGCGTCACTCGTGTGGATTTGGCTTTCACACAGATGATTTCTATCACAACCCAAGGTTCGAGTTGAGACGCTTTGACATGCCACGTTTTCCCCAACGTGGTTCTCATCCCATGCATTCGAATGATAATGTGCAAAGAACTATAATGACTACTACCGGTCGTATAGTTAAGTGCTGGATTCCCAAATGCTTTTTGACTAACCCCAGCACTGAGCCATTGACTTTTCCTTCCCGTTCTTTGTAGGCAGCAGGTGGAGGCCTGGAGAAGAAATGGTTGATGGACTCCGGGTGTTCGCGCCACATGACCGGAGATGCATAGTGGTTCTTCAGCCTCACTCCCTTGAAGCGCAGGGAGTATGTGACCTTTGGAGATGACAAGAGAGGGAGAGTGAAGGCAAAAGCCGCGGTAAAGGTAAATGAAAAATTCACTCTCAAGGATGTTGGTTTGGTTGAGTATCTCAAGTACAATCTCCTCTCTGTCTCTCAGCTTCTTGATGTTGGTTTGGAAGTGCGCTTTAAGTCGAATGCTTCTTGTGTTCTTGATTCGAGTGGTTCCTTGGTTTGTGGGATTTCTCGCATTGGCAGAGTTTTTTAGGCTGATTTTGCTAGTTCTCCTGGTTCTCACAAGTGATTGTTTGCTCAATCTTCTGAGCTCTGGAAATGGCATAGGAGACTAGGTCACATGAGCTTTGACTTGTTATGTCGCTTGAGTGGCCTAAGTTTGATCCGAGGATTGCCTAAGCTCAAATTTGATAAGGATTTGGTTTGTGCTCCTTGTCGTCATGGGAAAATGATTGTCGCTTCTCATCCACCAATTAATTTGGTGATGACTGAATACCCTGGAGAGTTGCTTCACATGGACACTGTTGGTCCTTCTCCGGTTCATTCGGCGGGTGGGAAGTGGTATGTTCTTGTGATTGTTGACGACTACTCTCACTACTCTTGGGTCTACTTTCTTGAAAGCAAGAATGAAGTGTTTCATCACTTTCGGAGCTTAGCCTTGAGGTTGTTCAAGGAACTCCCTGGTGCATTACGAGCAATCCGTAGTGATAATGGCACCGAGTTCAAGAACTCCTCCTTTGATGCTTTCTGTCTTGAGCATGGTATGGAGCATCAGTTTTCAGCACCTCATATTCCCCAGCAGAATGGTATGGTCGAAAGAAAGAACAGAACTTTGGTGGAGATGGCCCGGACGATGCTCGATGAGCATAGGACTCCGAGGCGGTTCTAGGCTGAGGCCATTAGCACTGCTTGCTATGTTTCTAATCTGATTTTCTTACGCTTAATTATTAATGTGACTTCTTATGAGCTATGTTTTGGGAGAAAGCCCTCGGTTTTTCATTTGCGTGCCTTTGGTTGCAAGTCCTTTATTCTCAAGCATGGAAATCTCGATAAGTTTGAGTCGAGATCTTCCGATGGCATCTTTCTTGGTTACTCTCTTCATGGTCATTCCTATAGAGTTCTGAATTTAGAGACTAACACCATCGTAGAATCCTGCGATGTAACCTTTGATGAATCAATCTCTTGTGCAAGGAATGTGATTGAGTCTGCAGGTAACAAGGAGCTGAAGGGAAGCATCTTTGTAGAAGAGGACCTATAGGGTTTTGATGATGATGACGATGATTCACTTCATCTCTCATCTGAGCTTGTTCCTGCTGCTACCACTACTCCAGCAGAGGGTCCAAAAGCTTCTATATCGACTTCAGCGGCTGTTCAGCGAGCTCCAGCTGTTGTTGAGGGGGAGGTACACTCTGAGAGAGAGGCCCCTAGCCACATTCAGCGTCAACATCCACCTCAACAGAAGATTGGTAATCTCTATGAGAGGACAACAAGGTCAAGGTATGCATATCTCGCTTGCTTTACCAACTCTCTCTTTGTTGCAACCTTTGAACCCTGAGATATTGGACATGCACTATCTGATGAACATTGGGTTAATGCCATGCATGAGGAGTTGGAAAACTTTGAGAGAAACAAAGTCTGGACCCTTGTTCAAAAACAAACATGGGGAGGATGGTGAGGTTGTGAGAAACAAGGCTAGGCTAGTTGCTCAGGGCTTTAGCCAAGTAGAGGGCTTAGATTATAGTGAAACCTTTGCTCCTGTTGCTCGCATAGAAGCCATTAGGATCTTGCTTGTATTTGCTACCTCCAAGGGCATTAGACTCTATCAAATGGATGTCAAGAGTGCTTTCCTAAATGGTTTCATAGAGGAAGAAGTGTATGTGAGGCAACCCCCTGGCTTTGAGCACCACAAATACCCAAACCGTGTGTACAAGCTTTAAAAGGCTTTGTACGGGCTAAAGCAAGCACCTAGGGCACCGTATGCTAGGCTTAAGACCTTCTTGCTAGAGCGCGAGTATGTCATGGGGTGTGTTGACAAACCTTGTTCTCTCTCAAGCATGGCAGTGACTTTCTAATGATTTAGATTTACGTGGATGATATCATCTTTGGTGGTTCTTATCATGTTCTTGTGTCCAGATTTCAGGAAGCCATGGAAAGTGAATTTCAGATGTCGATGATGGGCGAGCTCACCTTCTTTCTTGCGCTTCAAATCAAGCAGTGCAAGCAAGGCACTTTCATACATCAAGCCAAGTACACGAAGGATCTCCTGAAGAAGTTCGACATGGTCAATGTGAAGTTGTTGTCTACATCGATGTCCACAACAACGGCTCTTGACCCTGATGAAGACTATGAAGCGATGGACCAAAGGGAGTACAGGAGCATGATTGGCTCCCTCTTGTACCTGACAGCGACAAGACCCAACATACACTTTGCGGTGTGTCTTTGTGCTCGCTTTCAAGCTTCCCCAAGGGTGACTCATCGCAAGGCTATCAAGTGCATCTTCAGGTATCTCAAATACACCCTTGAGTTTGGTCTTTGGTACACTGCATCTTCATCTCTTGATCTTATTAGGTATTCAAATGGGGACTTTGTTGGTTGTAGAATTTATAGGAAGAGCACTTCTGGTACTTGCCATTTCTTGGGTACTTCTTTGATCTGTTGGTCTTCTCGTAAGAAGTCGAGTGTTGATCCACCACAGAGGCTGAGTATGTTGCTGCTGCTAGCTGCTGCTCACAAATCCTGTGGATTGTGTCCACCATGAGAGACTATGGGTTAACCTTGAAGAGTGTTCCACTCATGTGTGATAACTCCAGTGCCATATGCTTAGCCAAAAACCCAATCCAGCATGGTAAGGTCAAACACATCAATGTGCGATTCCACTTCCTGAGAGACAATGTTGAGAAGGGGGATGTTGTGCTCAAATACATCGACACCAGAAACCAACTAGCTGATATCCTCACCAAGCCCCTAGATGCTTCGAGATATGCTTTTCTTCGGGGGGAACTTGGCGTTTGTCATCCTTATGGCATCATTTGAGGGGGAGTTGGTGTTCACTTGTATATTTGTATCTTACCATTTTCGCATTGCATCTCATATGTAATATATGCATTGGTAGATGAACTTTAATTCTTATGCCTTATTGCATTTCTCTTTGCTATGATTGAGCTTGAGCTAAGTTATGTGGATGTGATGGTAATCTCTCATGCTTAGATTTTCTAGATGACCTGTTATAGACTCATGTGAGTAACTTGCTAATCTTAAAGGTAAACTAAGCTTCTTGTGAACCTTATGAACTAATCTTGCAAAACTTGTTCACCATGTGTATAATTGCTTTTATCCTTGTTGAAACTTGCATTAAGGCTAGTCTAGAGGATGTCTTGGTTTTGGCACCTTGTGTTTGTGAAATGAATGGCTTTGCAAATGTTTAGCTCATGATGGAACATTGTGGGAACGTTTATTCCTTTTGCCGCAAAGGCATGCTCATCCTTATGCTTTTACTTTGCAAATAAGTTGATTGTGCTTCGAAGCCTCGGGGTGTTTGCCGTACCCAGTCGTGCGACCCTCTGCATGGATTAGAAGTAACATAAAAATGCTAAATCCAAAAATTGTACTTCGAAGCTTTGGGATATTTGCCGTACCCAGTCGTGCGACCTTCCGCACAGATTAGGAGCTGCATGAGGATAACATAAGAATAATGCTTTTCTCTTTTCTTATGAGTCTCTGTTGCATATGTGAGTGTTTGTAGAGCTTATTTTTTGCGAATACTTGTTGCCCTAGTTGAGATTGAGACTGGCTAGTTTCTCTTGATTCACTTGATGCTTGTTTTGCCTTGGATGGGAGTACTTACACATGTGGTGGCAGATTTTCTCATGATAAGCAAAGTTTGATTTTATCTAAGCTAGTCAATCTTTTTGCTTAGCTTGTATAGCTCTTGGTTTTGGCACCTTGTGTTTGCTGGGAGTTAGATACATTTGGATCTTATTTTGATGGAGTTATTTGATATTCATGGATTTTGATGAGTCATGGTTTTCATTCGCCTGTGTTTGACTCATTTTAATCTCACTTGGTTTTTTCTCATAAGCAGTGCATTATATTCATTAATTATTTTGTATGCATGTGTATGATATCATGATGATGATTGCTTGTTCTTAATTCATATGCATAGTGATGTAGACAAGGGTTCCTAATCTTCCAAAAGAGTCTGGATACGTTGATTTGGTCGGAGGTGACTCACAAATCGATCCGGCTTCAGAACAGCATGTTCTAAACCCCACAATCGCAGCACGACATCTCCTCTGGTTATCAACTGTCCTAAAATGATTGACCTTGCCGAGAAGGCTAATCCCTACCTACGAATCAAGAACACAAGCAAGAACAAAGAAGAATACAACACAATTGTAGATGTATTATGAATCTCACGAAGTTGGGGTCTCACAAACCGTGATGACGGCGAAACTGTTATGAACAGAATAATCTAAGCAAAACCCGAACCCTAATGGTGCGGTGGCGGCTGTATATGAAGACCCTAGGATCGTACAAGACCCTCTAGACGCGCCCCTAATTGGGCTCAACTAGATACAAAGCTCAAAGGCCAAAAATAAGCGACGTAGCACCGAAACAGATTCTAGACTCTCTCTTGTTTCGACGATTCCAGATGACTCCGGATGAATTTTGATATGAGACCAGCGGCATTGGAAATGACTTCTTCTTATCTTTCCGTGCATATGTAGAACGTCCAAATCCGAGTCCGTATGCGTCCTAGGTATTCATTTTAGTGCAGACTGGTCCTGAGCCCCGAAACAGACTCAAAGTCGGTTTTGGTTGGGCCTCCACCTTGGCTTCCACGTCCTTGCTAGTCCTCCACGTCTCCAAGTCCTTCTCCAATCATCTCCTGGTCCTCTCCATGGTTCCTAATTACAATATAATCATTAGGTAGCAAACCATTCTCAAAAGTGACATATAATAAAGAACGTAGGAACGAGCTCACCTCTAAATTTAGTCGTCGTGCACAAGCTCTAGTCATTGGACCTTGCAAGTCCAGAATTGGAGTGTTGCATGTATCCTTAGGAGTGATATCCTCATCACATAGTCATGCTAACTTGTTGCATCTCATCATTCATGTCATGCTAACTTGTTGCATCTCATCATTCATGTCTTGCATTGCATGTCTTTATCCGTAGGACCTTATGTGTTTCTCTCATATGTTGTTATGATTCCTCTCGATCTTTGCGTAGCTCTTTTAGCCCGGTTGTTTATTGATCAAGTTTTTTGATTAAGTAGTGGTTGTCATCAATCACCAAAAAGGGGGAGATTATAAGTTAACCATTGATGATTGGATTCCCATGGTATGAATGTTTTGGTGATAGATGACAACTATGAAAATGTGGGCTAATATCTACTTGAGTGTTGTCTATGTAGGAATCATCTCTAAACTCTATTATAAATCATATGGATAATGGTTGCCTTGGCGATTGATGACAATGACCATAAGCATGGAGGCTTGTTGAGAAACCATGTGGAGATGTGCTATGGTTTGCAATATATGTGATGAGTAATTGACTTGAGCGAATTTGGTGTTTGAGTTGAAATGCTGGAATCTGGGGATTACATGGGTGTGCATATCATGGTTATGACTAACCGGAGTTGGTGGAGGTATTGGTGATGTTGTAGGAGATGGGAAATATGTTTGCTTGTCTCATGATGTGTAGGTCACTAGAGTCGACTTGGCGGTCAATGGCGAGAGGATCGGGCACAAGTAGGGGACTTGGGACAAGACGATCGGGATATCGGGTGAAGTCAAGGGTGATCCACACCATACACGTGGAGAGACAAGAAGCACGGACGGTTTCACGGTTGAGCCTCAAAAGCATGGTGGTAGTGAAGACGGCGTGTTGACCAAGTCAAGGTGAGCGGGATGCCGGTGCAAGTGACAAGGGGGGCCGATGGACAGGGACTGGGAGAGACTTGCCGATGGTCAGGATCGCGGGACAAGGTGACACGCGTCAACATCGAGAAGTCGCGCTTTGAGAAGTGTGCAAGGCGGTTTCCCGGTTTGGGCCTCAAAACCGGTGGTGGCGATTGGAGGTGCACGTGGCACCATCGTGGAGCTTGCGTCGAGGGCAAGAAAAGTTGTGAAGGGCTTGATGGCATTCAGGCGACGAGGAAAAAGATGGACGGCTATGCCCCCGGTGGTAGGTGGGTGTGTTATGTAGGTCAAGGGTAGAGTTGTCATGTGGATAATAGATCCTAGGCCTATATAAGGAGAGGTAGGGCTGGTGGAAGAGGTGCTTCTCTTTCCATTAGCCTTGTGTTAGGGGTCTATTCAAAGTGCTAGGAGAGGTCTTCATGTTTTAGATGAGAGTAGTGGGTGTGTGAGAAACATCTTTTGCTCTTCCAAATAGTGGGAGGAAGAGGGTGGCTTCCTAGCCTTGTATCCTTGGATCTTGTAAGCACCTTTCTATGATATGAGAAGTATTTTCGTACTCAAGATTTCCCTCTTTCCTTGAATTCCGAAATTCCCTTTTTCTCTATTTTTGGAGCTATTTTTGTGGTGATTTTTGATCTCCTTTTTGGACGAGTTTTTGGCTCGGATTTCTTGAGAAACTTGTTGCTAGGATGAGCTAGAACAATCCTTGACTGAATTAATAGCTCTAGCACCTTCGATTTGAAGGATTTCTCAAGTTTCCCCTTTTTGGTGTTCTTGGCACAAGATCTGAAATTCGTGATGATTCCTTGAGCCAATTGAGATGATCTTCTAGGGTTAAGGTCGTGATGTGATGAGGATTCACTGGTTCAAAAATTGCATCATTTGGAGTTTGTTTGATTAGGTTTTGGTCAAGATTTAGCAAAATCCCAAAAGTTTATGTTGTTTCATCGGGGTCGATCGGCACTGCCGACGACCAGGACCGGCACTGCCGGTGGGTCACAGTACCCCGCACCGGCACTACCGATGGGTTAGATCGGCACTGCCAATGGGGCCAACCGGCACTGCCGGTGGTCCTGATTGGCACTGTCGGTGGTGGTCCAGTAAGGTCAGGTTTTTGGTGAGTCTTTTGACTTGTTTGAGTCCTTGCTATTTCTTATTATTTCCACTGTGTTTCTTTGCTATGGTTGATCACTCCTAGGGCTTGTGCATCATGAGTTGGTGTGTGTAGTTTTGGTGATCGATTCAGAGGTTGGCTTCGGTTGTTGTTGGGATATAGGCCAAGTTCTCTTGGAGAATTTTAATTGGCTCCCATTACCCCCCCCCCCCCCCCTCTGGTCGCCTTCTCGGTCCTTCACTTGTGAACTTGATGGAGTCCAAGGATTGATGAAGATGGATCAAAGTGGAGGACAAGCTATAGTGCAAGTGTTGGGGTTTTGAGTCCATAGGAAAAACCGGACTATCAAGGGGGTCTAGGTCATTCTCTTAGGTCATGTCTAGTCAGTGATGTGCAAGGTTGCTCGATGAAATCACATACACTAGGTGACAGTGGAGGAGCCAAGGAGCTGTTCAGAGAAGTCGGGAAACAAAGTCAAGCGAGAACAACAAGTTTCAGCTTCTAGACATAGAGACTGGACAAAGAGGTCAGAGGTGACCAGACTATACGGTAATTATGGGGAGTTGTCTGGGACTTTCAATGAGAAGCGAGAAGTTTGTCTATGACAGAGCCTGTATAGACCGGACGGTCCGGTCTGCTGACCGGATGGTCCGATTAGTAGGGCTTGCACAGGGCAAAGAGGAAGCTTTAGCACGAAATGTTTTTGGACAGGAGAGAGAAATGGACTGGACGGTCCGGTCAGCAGGAGAATCAGTAGGGGTCAGAGCCGTTGGTGCACTGTGCTGCAGTGACCGGACTGTCCGGTCAGTAGGCCCAGAAAGCTGATTTCGTGAAGCAACGGCTAGTTTGAGGTTGGGAGCCTATATAATTTTGTTAATGGGGTCTTTGGGACCTCTCTTGGCCAGTGGAATACCTGAGAGTATTTGGTAAGATCCAAGAGGAAAATAGGAGAGCACTAGGAGATATTGCATATCTTAAGAGTGCTAGTGAAGATTAACTTGAGCATCTTGCACATCTAAGGCTAAGGTGTACTTGAGGGTGTGATCTAGATTGTTACTCTTGTTCTATGGTGAGACCTAGACCGGTTAGATGTCGGTGATCGAGCCTATTGTGATCGGTTGTGAAGGCCGTCACATGTTTGTACACGGTTTGAGCCCGTTGTTGAAAGGGGCATCGCTATTGAGCGCCCGTGTTGGCTCGGGGAGTCCGGTAAGTTCTCGAGGGAGGCGAGTTTGTACTTTGTGCAGTGGTGACGCAAACCGTGTCTTCACTCTAGGAGTGATTGCAGGCTCGTGGGCGAGAACTCCACTTGGTGGCAGGAGGGACCGGGACTCTAGTGGGAGTGGTCCAACAAGGATTAGGGGAAGGCGCCATCCTTCTGAGACCTCGGGAAAAAAATCATGAGCATTCATTGACCCTCTCTTTTCTATTCTGCAATTGTGTTCTCTAGTGACTAGGGTGAATTGTGGCTTGCATAGGCTAGTGTGTTTGGCTTCCGCACTTTCTCTTATCATGAACACTATCATGTGTAGGCTCTTGGCCAATTAGAATTGTTTAGGTTGCTTCTCTTGTTAGACACAAGTAGTGGAAATTGAAGTAATTGGATTCGTGAACGGCTTACCGATTCACATCTCCCCCCCCCCCCTGCCTCTTGGTACGCCTTCGGTGCTTACAAATGAAATTATTTCTTTTCTGAAAGCGCGCCTGGCTGTGGAAAAGAGTTGTATTAGCATCACCATCCTTTAGGAACCGGATACGTGATCTCAATCGGGCCACCATTCGTTCTACCGAAGAAAGAACCAAACAGTGCCGCTTCAGCTCACATCGCAACCAGTTGTCCGCGCAATTTCTAGTCGATGTAAAATCTCTCTAGCAAGGCTCAGTTGTGTTTTTATGTGTCCGACTTGCTTTTGGCTCCACGATTGTAATGCCTTAGTGAGCCTTTTCAATTTCAGTGAGATAAGTTCCATGGGACAGGTAGACTCAATGTGTTGTCCCCAAGATGCTGCCACCACGTCATGAAAACCCGGAAGCTTGGTCCAAAAACTCACAAAATGGAAATGTCGTTTCCCTCTCCTTCCTTCAGTGAGTCCCAAAACCAAAGGACAATGATCGGAGGCTTCTGAAGCTTGGCTTTGCAAAATACAGTCCGGAAACAGTCCTTCCCAAGCGGCCATGCAAAGGACTCGATCGAGCTTGACTAAGGTAGGAGCTTCTCGTTCATTCGACCAGGTGAACCGTTGGCCCAGTAGTGGTATCTCCTTAAGTTCATGACCATTCACAAAACGGCGAAAACAACCCATCATAACATGATTCAGATTATCATTGTTCTTGTCTTCGGCAGAATATATCATATTGAAATCTCCTCCGATTACCCATGGTCCAAGACAGTGATTCCTGACCTCTCGAAGCTCTTCTAGGAAACCATCTTTCTCAGCATCCTGATGTGGCCTGTACACACCGGTAAACCACCACTCAGGTTCATCTTGGAGCCGTCTCATCGCCACGCAACCAGGATGCCCCCGCGCATTCCCTGTGCCGCTAGATATGCAAACTCCTGAAAGTCCTGACCCAAACAAGATATGACATCAATTGCGGAAATCACTGCTAATTTTGTTTCTTGAATACAGACCAGCGCTGGTTTACAAGCATCCACGACCTTCCTAAGAGAATCATGCCATGCACGGTCATTGAGTCCACGAGCATTCCAAATAAGAAAATTAATTGAATCCATTGGAAAAACAGATAGGTTCAAGACCAACAGAAAGGAGGCACTAGACAGCCACAACAATGTCAGCCCCCAGCGGAGGCAGTTCTTCCGACAGCTGTTTGCCCAGCATGGAGGCCAAAACCTTCACATGGTACTTGCTCAAAGGCTCGTCAAAAAACTTCTGATATTTGTCGGACGTTGCTGCTGTCATCTTGTGGTTAGCCTCAGTGAACCCCAACTTGGGGTCCCCAAGCGCCTACATACCGTTGTTGCGGCTTCATTGTTACATGCAGGCGGTAATTTTGCAATCCGGCGGCTGCGACGCGGAGGTTCTGTCAGTACTCTCGCCTGCCGGTGCCGAGGCTTGGGCGTCGGGACAGGTATAACTATAGGTAGTTCTTTGGAAACTTGTGCAATGAACCTGACATTTGGTTGAGGCGGGGAGGTCATCCTTGGCGGGGACGAAGGCGGCGGTGCCGCTGGCTCAACTGACTGCGCCCGCGTTCTCTGACGACGGACATAGACCCTGCTCAAATTCCTGGTGGGTTGCACTGACATGGTAGCAATATCAGCTGACAGTTCAACCGCGAGGACCTCTTCTGCTGGCCTCCAAGTAACCGGCAAGATAGGTGTTGCCGGGAGTGATGTGGTTGAAAGAATAACTTCAGCATCCACGCCTGTAGGAGCAGCTTCCTGATGTGTCTCAGTAGCCGCGTCATTGGTACATGGCGGCATCATATCAAGACCAGAAAAATCCTGTTTGGTTTTCTGCAGCAGCTACAACTCCCTCAGTTACTGGCGCATGGGCTTGGTGGACAGGCTCCTCCCTAACTGGTGCATCCAACACACTCACCAACTCTGGCCTGGTACATAGAGAAGACATTTCAAAGCGTACTAGTGTCGGGGAACTCATGGACGGCAAAATGTCCCTTGTAGACGCTGCCGGGGTTGCAGCTTCCAGAGACAAGTTCTCTCCCAAAATGATCTTAGCTTCACCACTCCTGGGCTCAGCCTGGACCAGTTCCTCAGAAGTTTGGCCCACTGGAGTGTTTGAATATAAGTGTGAAACCAGTGGGTGCACTTCATTGCTTTGACCGGGACTCTGCTGATTCTCCTCGGGTCTTGGTAAAGGCAGCTCAACCATCGGGGCTTCAATGCTTGGATGTTCGAGAGTCATCTCCTGGGGAGAGGAACCATCCGCCTCTACAGGGTGCGCCACGTGGCGGCGTCCCCCGGAGGCGTCCGGTCCCCGCCTCTCCTGGGTCGACGTCCTCGTCGCCAGAGTCACTGCTGGCTCTGGCACCGGCGTGGAGGTTGATGCGCGCCTTCGCTGTCTTCGGGGATGGATATCCCTGTCCTCATCACCGCTTTCCGAAGATGTCCGAGTTGCTCTGGTGATCGCTGGAATCACAACATCTTGAACCGTAATAGAGACTGGATATTTCAGTGTCAGCTTTCCGGGTGGCACCAGGATTTCTCCGATGGGCGGCTCAACGATGTGGAGATCTCGAGCTTGGGAGATCTCGCTCGGCTTGAAGCACCATGCCGATAAGCGGAAAACTGAGTAATCTTCCCGATTTCTTATAGCGGGATGCAACAACTACGGCCACCCGTATGGGCTTAGCAAGCTCTCCGCCGTGGACATTTCCCAGGCGTGCACCGGCACCCCACGAAACTCAATGTCCACCAGAGACGGCAAGGCCACTCCTTCAGCGAACGGCTGTCTGGTCCATGGACGGCAATGGAATCGCAGATCACCAGAACATGGGATCATCTCATCCTTGACAAGCCTTAACACTGGCTTCATCTTCAACAAACATAATGTACGTATGCTCCACGTTGGAGCGGCGGAACTCTGACGGGCTCATGTTCATACCCATCGAGATAAACACCAAAGTCTTGAGATCAACAAAGGACAACCTTGAGCTGTCCCCAATCACTGTGACGAACAAAGCTTTCCGGAGCTGTGCCTCCGCACTCGCCAGTTGGGTGCACCAGTCGATGACGCATGGAGGACCTTGGGCCGGCCGGACACCGTCATCCAGCACGCGAGGCGCCGAAGAGATATCACTGCCATTGCCCTCCTCAATGCTCGGAGCCGGAGCAGAAGTCGCTTCTGCGGGCCGAGCTCGCCGCCGATGATGTCGTGGCTTGCGGCGACGACGACCGCGATGGTCGGATTCCGGCGCTGAAGCGCCAGTCTCCCGCGCGGGGCATGTCGGAGACCTCTGTCACCATCGGAGCGTCTCCCAGAGGCTCCATGGAATGAGATGCAACCGAGCTCTATTCTGCAGCAGGTGCGAAGATGCGCCTCCACACAGGAACGCGCCCTAGCGTCACCGCTGGCGCCTGACCTTTTGGGTCGACGTTTTGCCACCGCCAGGGACAGATGAAAGAGCGGTGGCCGAGGTTGTGGGACTTGAAACAGCGTGTGCGAGAAGTGCACTGCACCGCGCGATGGGAGAAGGAGAAACAATTGAAGCAACGGCCCCTCAAATCCACCGGAACCGGCCTGTGTGGACGCTTCGCAAGAGCCGCCCTTTGCTCACATGAGGCTATGAAGCCTATCGGTGCCCGATCATACAAGAATACATACTGCAGAAAAGGAGGTATATATATCCAGTTTCCAGTCCGAGAAATAAAGCTAGTAGGATTTGGCTGGTACACAAGATGTGCCCGACGATCATAGTTCACACGATGCTCGTCACAAGAAAAATCAGTCATCTGTCTTGGATCCACTCCGATAGGCTTCATAGCCTCATGTGAGCAAGCTCTGCCACCGGGTATTTTTAACTTTAGCCTCATATGCTGTCTCATTCTAGGGGAGTAGGTTTTGTTGTGTCATGACGGGACCAACCGTAGATTTGTTCAAAGATACGGAGGAGAGCCGAGGGACCCTGGGCCTGGTTTTGTGCGCATATGGATTTTTGGCGTCTATTCGTGAGGTCCTCTCTGCGTTGGTCGTAGCACATCCAACAAACAGCAATGTGACAAATGTGGACGAAATTGAGCTTCTTTTCCGGGTCAACTTATTGAACCTGATAATGCGCACAGTAGTTGTTTATGGAGCACTGTTTATTCATCATGCTTTGCTTCATCCTAGAAGCAAACTTCTTGTGTGACGTGCGACTGCCAGTTGGTTCTTGGTGCTCATCAGACAGTAGCATATTCGGACGAGACGTGGCCTGGGATCCTGGAAGCGATCCCTTTGAGATTCCACTTGATACTCCGGGGAGTTGTCCATACGGATAAGCACAACGATCTCACCAGACCTCACGGCATGTTCTTGCAAAAAATATCTCAAGGAAATTTTATTGTTCTTGTATAAATGTTTGAAATCATGTAACTTGAGAAATTTCCTAAAGTATTTGAACTGTCGCGTGACGCCCGCCATTGCCTGCCACGCGTCCCCTGTTCTGACTTTCAAACGTCGTGTCCGCCTGCCGTCGCCTTGCCCGCGTTCGCGCGCTCCCTCTACCTCGCCCGCGAGCTCCCTCCACCATGTCTGCCACACTCCCCCGCCGCCCGCCCGCTCCCACTCGCCGCACCGTCTCCTAACGCCGGTCCGGCCACCAGCCCGCCAAAATCCTTCTATGATTGTCGGAATTGAGTTCACTCCAACAATCCGAACACCTTAAGTCGCCCGCATTAAACCGTTGACCGGTGACGCGGTGGCGCCCTCGCCGCCGCATCGCACCGCCCACCCTCGCTCTGCGCTCCGCTGTCGGGTCCTGTCGACACCGTCATGCTCCAGTGCCCTCACCGCTACTGCCTGCATGAAACCGCCACTAGCGACGCAGCGGCGCTCTCACCGCCACATTGTGCCGCCCGCCCTTACCCGCGCTCCGCCGTTAGCGCTCGGTCTTCTGCGTGACCCGTCGCGCGGTAGACTTTTTGCAACGTCATGTGTGAAAACCAGACGCGAGGAGACGTAAAGGCTTAGGCCTGCTCGCGTTGGTGCGTGTTTATCGAGTTGAACCTGGACGGGCAAGGCTCATGGCCAAAGCAGTTCAGTTCGCTGAAGTTGTTGAACTTGTGGCAGAGATTTACATCTAGGTGTGAGTCACTACTGAAGACAGGGCATCGTCCTCGCTGGAACTATTCTTTTCACAGCCATTGCCATTTTCATTTTTTTTCCTAAGCTTCGTACTTATGTTCGTCAAGCATCAATGGATCGGAAAGAAAACTTGTCAAAAAAAAAATGGATCGTAAAGAAAGTCAGTTGTTGTTCTTTCCAGTCATTATGATTTATGATCAGGAAGTCTTACCTTTTAGGCCAAGTGTTTGATCGATTGGACCTGTACCTGGAGATGTGGTAGATAACCCGATCCAGGTCGCTGATCCAGGCCCGATTATTTTAGTTTATGTCCGCACATTTTCTTTTCCGTTCCTTGAGGCGAGCTGAGCGAGCGCGTCGTCAATGCAATGTAAGCTACCTTATCTGCCAAACGGCTCCAAGTCGCCTTCAGAGCGAGACTCAGGGTGCCCGACAAGCTCTCTGCTAGGAACGCGCTCAGCACATATGCTGGCCGGCCGTCGACGCCGACCGATTGCATCGGCATCCGATGATCCGAATGAATGAAACCGATCGAGAAAGGGAGGACTCAGGATGGAGCAAAAACATACGGTCCGCATGCAGGAGAGACACACTGCGAATCGTCGGAGACCTTGTGCCGGCGAGGAACATGAACAAGGAGGGTCCGGCGGGGGCGACCTGAGAACACATGCCACAGACGCGCGCGGATGGCATGTGTTCTCAGCTCGTCCCTGCCGGAGCGCCCTTGCGTTACTTTCTGCTGCTCTCTCCTGTCCCCGATCCCGTTTCCAGCTCTCTGCTCTCCCGCGTCATATATCATCATCACCATCTGCCAGGAATAATGCAGACTGAAATCATATATATATAGATCTCGCTCGTAACGAACGAAGATCGGCGGCCTCGCACGTGTACTACCACCTCGATTCCTCGCGCTCACTGGAAGCACCAATGCAAGTAGTAGTACGTACTACTGCTAGTGTGGTGGTGGCCGAGAGAGACGGAGCGAGTACAGTTTGTACTGCGCTTTCTGCCCCCTGGCAGTACTGTACTTCGGGCTAAGAAAAGGAAGCCGCTCACCAGGTACTCAATGTGAGCGACTAATTTGTTCCAACATTTTCTTTAGAGTTCTAAATATAAAAATTTTGTATTTACTATCAGTAGTAAAAGATTCATAAGATTGATGAAGTTAAAAGTAAAAAAAAATAGTACTCTAAGATCAACTATTACATTTGATTTTTTTTATTTCAGATAATCTATTTTTAAAGACAAAGTTACAAAAGGCTTGGTTTTGATTCCTTATATTTTGTGACAAGAAAATAAGGAAATACTATTAGTTAATGATATTTTACGAGGTTCTTTCTACATAATAAGATGAATAGATTGGACTGTTGGGCTAGAGCAGGCACTGTTGTCTGGGGAAATATTCTATGCAATAGATTGATTCTATGCAATCTGTGCAATCTTGGCATCCAGCTGCCCGATCAGCATTCAATGATTTGGAGATTAATCACGAGTCTTCACTCAATCCCACCAGATAGCTTTTCTAAATAAACCCTCGCACAAATCTCTTCGCTCCCGAAACTCCCAAAATCCCTCACTCGATAGGCATCGTCCTCCCAATCTCGATCTAACCAGCGAGGACTAAGCTGCCTGCGCACGCCGCCATGAACGCACAGATAGTGCAAGCTTGCCGTCTCCGTCGACCAGAAGGGGTCCATCCACCTGTCACAGAATTGAAGAATCGAACAACCATGATTCCAAGTGTGTTGTCCCCTGAGCGTACAGCCATCTCGCACTCGTTAACGCCCAGGCCAACACCATTTGCGAGCCATGAGTCTGGACCGATGTTCTGTTTCTCAACCACACACAGCCCATTATCTTCATCGATTACGGCCATGTCGTACACTATGCTGCCGTCTATGGCGACACCAGCATCCACAGATGCACCACCTACTTGGACATCTTATACATCCATGCCATATGCTGCTGCACAATACGTGCCGACTTCTACATCTGAATGTGCATCGTCTGTTTGTACGGTATCAAATATTTTGACAGGTAAGTTTAGCCTTTGTATTGCCAATCACGGTCAACTTGTACATAGTAATATGGATATGACATTTTGTAGAAGCCAGTAATTTGTTATCATAATTGTCTATTCTGATTGTTACATGTATGCACTTATGAATTTCATATGCGAATTTTCACCATCTTCAACGCTGTTTCCATTAGGCAGCATTGAGTCGTCGCATAGTAATCCCCCCAGGGACGAATGCACTTCCATCACTGAAACAAATTCGCTCCCATGCAAGGATAACAAATGTACTACTCCGCGGAATAAGCACGTGTTTCCAGTCTTTGTGAGTTTAACTATACCCTCATATTACGGTAAATTAGCAAGTTGGTAGCAATAAAATTAAGGTGAGCCTTGTTGCAGGGAGTGAAATGCACGCCTCAAGTGCCTAGTGACATGTTGCCGGCTATGGGGATGGAATTTGCTGATTTGAACTCAGCCGAGAAGTTTTACTTTGACTATGCACATGAAGCAGGGTTTTCTGTTCGGATTGGTCAGCATACAACTGTAAATGGTGATGTGACAGTGAAACGATTTTATTGTTTGCGGGAAGGCTTTCGGAAGGAAGATGAGGAAAAGATGGAAGAAGCAGCCCCGAAAAAGAAGAAAAGAAAATATGTGCAAAAATTCAGTAGGTGTGGTTGTGAGGCCTTGATTATTATCAAACGTACTTCAGAAAACAGATACAAAATTGAGAAATTCCAAGCAGACCATACACATATACTTGCATCACCTTGTAGCAGGCACTTGCTAAGATCAAATAGACAAGTAAGTGAAAAGGTCAAGACTATATTATTTGATTGCCATAAAGCTAGCATCGGCACCTCATTAGCATACAGGTATCTTCGTGTTAATGAGGGGGGATTTAATAATGTTGGTTGTACAAAGAGAGACCTGCAAAATTATCATGGTAGCTTGAGAGCTTTGATAAAGTCATTGGATGCACAAATGTTTGTTGATAATCTTGCTAAAAAGAACTCCATCAATTCAGGATTTTATTTTGACTATGTTGTTGATGATGAGGGTAAGTTGGTACATGTGTTTTGGGCAGATACAACTTGTAAGAAAAACTACGCACATTTTGGAGAGATGCTCTCTTTTGATTCAACACGTAGTACAAATGAGTATGATATGGTCTTCACACCATTCACAGGAGTGAACCACCATGGAGCTTGTGTACTGTTTGGAGCTGCATTGATTTCTAATGAGAGGATAGATTCGTATGGATGGTTGTTCAATACATTTTTGAAAGCAATGGGAGGCATTTCACCCAGGCTTATAATTACTGATGAAGATGCCAGCATGAAAGCCGCAATCGCCACTGTGTTCCCAACAAGTAGGCATAGACTATGCATGTGGCACATTTTGATAAAATTACCTGAGAAGGTTGGATACCCGGTCAGGGAAGATGAAGAATTTTATAAGTGGGTGAACCATTGTGTATATTCCTCAGAAACTATTGAGGAGTTTGAGTCAGAATGGCATAAAATGATTGCATATTTTAATTTGGAAAAAAATGACTGGTTATCTAACCGGTATGACATCCATAAATCCTGGATACCAGTTTACTTCACAGACATATCCCTATCTGGGATTCTTAGGACAACTTCAAGGTTAGAGAGTGCTAACTCTTTTTTTAAATGTTTCATTGGTTTTAAGCATAGCTTGGCCGAGTTCTGGGTTTGATTTGAAACTGCGGTAGAAGAACAACGAGAAAAAGAGTTGATGGAGGACAATGCAAGCCTTCATACGGATCCTGTGTTGAAGACAGAATGGCCAATTGAGAAGTATGGAAGTTTAGTGTTTACATATGAGATATTTGTGCAGTTTAAAAAGGAGGTGCTTGCTGCCAGGGACCATTGTATAGTTGATAGCATGAAACATGAAGGCAACTTCAAGATGTGCTCCATTACGGATGACAACTCCAAGATTAGAGAAGTCAGTCTTGATACTTGTACCATGGTTGGCCATTGCTCTTGCATGTTATTTGAAACACATGGAATTCCTTGCCGTCATATTATCTATGTGTTACGAGCTGCAAAGCAAAATGAGCTACCCAGACACTATGTACTTAAAAGATGGACAAAAAATTGTAAGAAAGAGGTTGTATATGATGCAGATGAAAATTTACTAGAAGAAAAGGGAAGAACTTCTATGGATACTGGAGTTAAAATGTTAGCTTCAGATATGCGCAAGGAAATGGAAGATATTTTCCAACAAGCTGGAAGTTGCATGCATACCATGAAGATTATAAACAGTAAATTTCAAAAATTTGTGGATGAAGTAAAACTTGAATTTCCTACCAATCAGCCAAGCAGATTTGAAGAGCTTGAACATTTCACAGGTTGTACCATTCCTTCCCAAGTGAACATATGCCGCCAACTGATCATCGCTCTAAGGGTCGAGTCAAAAGAATCAGGGGACACTCAGATAAGGGAGGTAGTGACAAGAAGAAAGAGGAGGCTAAGAAAAAGAAAAATGAAAGGGTTGCACGTTTGTGCGGGTCATGCAAAGAGCTAGTGCTATATGATAAGCGTAACTGCCCCAAGAAAAATACAACTCAGTAAAATCATTATGTATAAGGTATAGAATATCAGTACATATATACTCGTTTGAGTTGTTCATTTTTATCAGAAGAAGCTGATGATGGTGCATATTATATCTCTTTTTTTTAGAAATTCATATCAGAAGCAGGTTACGGAGGAACTTTGTGCTGGCTTCATAGTGACATGGAGGAACTACTGCAATCTGAGCTTCGTTCAGTACACTGCAGTTTATGAATAATTTTTTTTCATAGTTCATCAATAATGAAATGTAAAGGACGACTTGATTGTTCTATTAGATAATAACTAGAGAAATATTTATTCGGATGGAATGCAGGCTATATATTCTATATCATCAAAAGTTTCTCTTCGTCAACAATTTTGTTTTAATTTGTAAACTGCATTTTATATTTGTGGTGTTGGTTGGTCACTAGCAGCAAGCATATTCAGATAATATGAACCGAATGAGAGAGACGACATAGGTCTAGAAGTTTGAGGCCTCCCTATAGTACATCGCTGACCTCCTTGCCATGACTATGTGACTCCATCTACTAACTCACGGCCTTAATGATGGTCTTGGCACGGTGTTGCGTGTCTTGTGCCATCATGTCAGGTTTCCAAACCTTATTGATTACTTCGTTGAAGCAAAACAGCTGCAACCAAACTGTATGTGCTTGGCAGAGCGTCCACATATATGACGGAAAACCATGCCTAAATGACGCCAGCAGGTGATTAGTCTCATGTGGATCAATTGGAAGTTTTCATTGTTATTGACGCCGGCGATGATGAACAACGAGCTATGTCCGGCAAGTTTCAGGGAGGAACACCGGAGGTCCTAACTTAACTGAGGGAGTTTCGGGAGCGAAGAGATTTGTGCGAGGGTTTATTTAGAAAAGCTATCTGGTGGGATTGAGTGAAGACTCGTGATTAATCTCCAAATCATTGGATGCTGATCGGGCGGCTGGATGCCAAGATTGCACAGATTGCATAGAATCAATCTATTGCACAGAATATTTCCCCCTGTTGTCTTAGATGATCCAGTAACATATCTTTTTAGACTATTTAGAAGGTTTGATTTATATCTCTTTTGTACTTGTTCTTGTCTTTTCTCTTATAACCTTATACATCTCATCGGTTTATTTTTTTATTTTCATGTGTCATTACATAGTTATTAATGAAAATATGAATACCGATCTTGGTGTGCCCGTACAAATTTGTGACTTGCTTGATATGTGAATCAATATATAGAAATTGCATGTCCACTAATTATCTAATGCACTTGTGTTGGCAGGTATTAAGATCATTCCATTTTAGCACTTGTAATGGACAGCTCTGATGACCCAAGTGTAGCAGTGTTAAGATTGTTTGCCTCGATCTTCTTTCTTCTCTTGTACCTTTCTTCCTGCTTATGTTGCTCGTTATTAGAGACCATTTATTCAAGAGCTGATGTGATGGTGCAATATTCCTTTGAGAATAAATATATGCAATGGTCACATTAATAAAGCCTGAACTAGTAAAATCGCACCGTACACACGTTGTTCCTGTGTTGGAATTGTAACTAGAGTACATATTCTCTACTTGAGCATGATAATGAAACATCCCCTATGTATTTCTCTAGGCCAAGATATAAATATAGGGGTGAATAAGTCACATGCCTTACATATGTGGATGTTATTTAGAGTATCATTTTTTAAAACATATGATATAATGCAACTGATAAATGTCAATATCTTATTTCTCTTCATACGCCACATATATACTTGTGACTATTTATTACAAGTACAACTCCAATGTCATCCAAAAGTAGGCTTCGCTAGGGACCAATTGTGACCCATAGAAAGCAGAATTTGCCAGAGCTAGTGTGTTAGACACAAATGGCAGCAGTTGTTGTTGTTGCACCTACTATAATATCTGTTGTTATTGCACCTGCTGTAATATCTGTTGTTGTTACACATGCTGTAATTGTTGTTGTTGTTGCACCTGTTGTAATTGATGTTGTTGTTTCACTTGCTGCAAAATTTGTTGTTGTTGCACGTGTTGCACCCACTATTGTTGTTGCACATATTGTAGTTGTTGTTGCTATTGCACCTATTGTAGAATTTGTTGTTGCACTTGCTATAATGTTTGTTGTTGTATCACCTGTTGTATTACTTGTTCCTGAGATTTCTGGTGCAGCCAGTACTGTTGTTGAATGGTAATGGCCAAGACCGGTGAGATGCTTGTCGCTAAATCTTCTGGGAGTAGGTTGTATTGGGTGTAAGGGCTGTTCACACTCACAAAAACAGCCAGGAGAGCAAATATGGCTAGTATCTTGGATGCCATTGTTGCTGATATTTTGCTAATATGTTTCAGTTTCTCAATTCTCTACTTGGTTTGGATGATATGATTGATGGATTCATTTGGTTCCTATTTATATACATGAGCAATCAAGTATATCAAGAAAGACTATTGGCCTTTTGCAAAACAAACTAGATAGAAAGATAAGGATGACATGGCATCAAGTCAGTTTTTATATATTTTATGTGCTGGAAAGATATGTACTATATATACCAACAAAAAATGTTTGTTTTTATTCTGTGAATACATTAATAATAAAGTAAGCACACATTTTACACATGTGAATGTCACGTCAATCTCAAATTGGTTTCTACTTTTTAAGGAAGAATATATTGTTCTATAATATGTTTGGATTTATTTTTTTCTAATTTGTTGCTTTATATGATATGGAATCTAGTCAGCTTTGGCAGTTTTCAACTTATCACTAAATATGACATGGTATCTAGTTAGTTTTTGGCATTTTCTAACTTATCACTATGCTGATGTAAAGTGTCAAGATAGTTTGCACCAAATTTGTGGCAAAATGACTTTTATTCGATTGATATTTTTATTAGTGCTTGAGGGAGAGAGGTGACATGAGCTTAGTTTGGTCCATATATTTAGTCTGAACCATATCAAATTGATTCATACCTTAAATTAAGGGTCAATGGCACCAGCCGCCACTGACTCCATTTTTCTAATCAATTGCACATTTAATCTTGTTTTAGGGTTTGCATATTCATCGATTTTTAAAACCCGAAAACTAAATTGGCCCAATTTCGAAAGGATCATTTAATGGTGCTAATTCATAGTAAAAAGGCATTTGTGCCCTTGCAGGATTCACCCTATCTTCTCTATGCAAGCTGCATGAATGACCCTCCTTAAAACATCAAGTCATTGCAAACAATATGACACATGGTCATGTTGTGTGCTACAGTGGCATTCAGAATTAACAACTAAAAACATAACTATACCTAACATAAAAACACATGAAGTTATTATGTCATTTCACAAGTTTCTTATTGACTAGCTTCTATGCTCCGTTTAGCTACTTTCATCTGATTGCTATCTTGAAGAAAGCAAGGGAGACGGAGCGCATCGGCTAATGCTATCTTGGACAAGGTGAGTAACGACTTGGAGACGAACTTGGAGAAGGCCTCAGTCATAGAGTGAATTAGGCTTCACTAATATGTCTTTAAGCCTATCGTTTAGCTACTTTCAACTAATTGTTACTAGCAGTAGCTTTATTCAAAGAAACAAGCTTGGAGATGGCTGGCAAGCCATCATGGGAGGAGAGTGGGATCGCGAGCTGACATGGATGAATGCAGATGTGTTTTTGACATCTTTGAAATCTGACAACATTCAAAATCAAGGAACATAATTAACTATATCAACCATCAGAAGGCCTTGACCCATTACTTGTTGAAGCAGCGCCCGTGCGCTTGTCATGAGTGTCACCCATATTACGAGACCGCCGCATGCCTTGGTGCTATGATTCGACTAAAGATTGGGTCATGGAGAAACACAAGAACATGTCAAGGGAAAAATAGGGTGTTGAAAGTTCATCTAGGCCCCTAATTTTATTTTGAATGATTGACATTAATAAAATATAATTAGACTAATGTCTTCATAAGAATGTGCATAGATCGAGTCAAAAAAAAATAATGTGCGTAGATGTTTATTAAGACATAAATTTTGGTCAAGCTTCAACAATATGCCTCTCAAGCACACGGCTGCAACAATATTTTCGTGCAGAGCTATAGTTTTCTTTAATGTAACAAGAAGTTAATGAAGAGAGACAAATGGAAACAAACCATATGCACTATTTTCAACATAACTTGTGTCTTGTTTTTGCCTATAAAACAACAATAAAACAATATATGTATGTGTTATTGTACCACCCCAGCCCGTTAGAAGTCTGTAGTAGTGGATGGGGCCTAAGTGGCCCATGACGTGAAGTGGAGGTGAGATTAGTCCCACATTGGAAGTTTAGGTGGGTGAGGACCAGCATATAACCTTCGTTGTTTCAACCATAACACCATTGGGTTAACCCTTTTACACGAAGCGAGGATGAAAGCGTAAGAGTGGTGCTATGCATGAATACGCGTGTCCATCCCTTCGGGAGGGCTAGGCGGTAAGCGGACTTTGGACGTGGGATGTTACAGTGGTATCAGAGCATCAACTCTCGTTTCATCGAGAGGAGATCTTGGGTATCCGCTTGCCGATTATATATATACGGTATGCTGCCGAGAGCATCAGCTCTTAAGAAGGGGGGGTGATTGTAACACCCCAGCCCGTTAGAAGCCTGTAGTAGTGGATGTGGCCAATGAAATGAAGTGGAGGTAGGATTAGTCCCACATTGGAAGTTTATGTGGGTGAGGGTTAGCATATAACCCTCGTTGTTCCAACCATAGCACCACCAGGTTAACCCTTTTACACGAAGCGAGGACGAAAGCGTATGAGTGGTGCTATGCATGAATACGCGTGCCCACCTGTCGAGACTTGATCTTGACAATAAATTTATAGGGCTACATCGAGACTAAGAACTACGATGGTTGCAAAATACACCAAGTTATACAGGTTCGGGCCCTCTCGATGAGAGTAAAAACCCTACGTCCTGTGTTCTATGGATTGTAGTGCTTGTAATATCGTGTGCTCTATGAGGGGGTCCCTGTCGCCTTATATATCCGGTCGACAGGGGGTACATGAAGAGTCCTACTCATATTCTACAAAGATTTATATAGAAAGTCTAACTCTAATTGCCTTGTGTGCTCGAAGCCGACTCGGTCGGTTTCCTTATCAATGAAGTACCCGGTTGGTTACCGACTTAGGCATATCTTCGGATACCCCTAAGGCAAGTATCCCACATCAGCCCCTAAGTGCTTTTTAATTTATGCTTTATTCACTGAGTGACCTTCAATGTTGATGTAAACAGGTCATAAATTAGGAAGACCTCATGACCCAAGTTCCTTATAGATTTGGTGCACCAACTAGGTCACCTGATCAGGTGTAGCCCCCAGCTCTTGTATAATTTGGAGACTAACAAATAATGCAAGAGTCTAATAATATTAGCTCTTAACATTTTGTTATATAATTTCACTCAAATCATCAAATTTGAGCAACTAAATCCCTGATCATCAAACCATGCACTCAGTCTACCCAATATCAATTGTGTCGACCAATTGTATTAAAGGTAGAGTGATCTTCACTCTTAGCCGAGTGACCGATTGACCCCCATGACATCTATCATGTGTCGAATCAAGAAATAATTATGACATCAATCATAACCAAGTACTAAACTATAATGACATCAATCATAATATAGTCTTTCCTAAAATGTCACCCAACACAATGAAAGTTCAATCTTTGAGAATTATTTACTAACATCAATCATAAACTTATCCTTAGAACTTGCTCCTGTACGACCTTCTAGTCCTTTGCTATATGATCATCAAATCATATAGATACGGAACATATTTTTAAGTGACCTTGCCACTGCTTCTCATCAAAGAAGCCCCCGAGATTATCACCCAAGGTTAATAGCTCATGTTCCTTTTAAAGAATAAAGCCTTTTATATTTTAGTTATTATTATCTTTAGGTGGAAAACCTGTCACTGTATGGCCCATACCAGCCTATGGGACCCCAAGATTAGGTCAAAAGGCGAAGGTATAAAAGGGGTAGGGGATTGTTGACTCCAAGTCCACGCCTCCATTTGCACGCAACGCTTCATCTTCCTTGCATCTCCTCTGCTTCTGTGACTCCTCCGCTCCCAGAGCTAGGGTTAGTGTTTTCTTCATCGTCGCCGCAAATCTTCATCGCCCTCAAGCCCCATAGCACTAGCTAGGGTTTAAATCCACCACACTACTTCATTTCCTAAAGATGGGTTGCAAATCCTCCAAGAAAGCGGTCGCCCCCGAGTCGTCTTCCTCGGAGCTAGAGATCCCAGAACAGCTGAGGGAGTTCTCCAAGAGCAGCATCACCACCTCGGATCTGAACACGATGGTGATGGATGGCATCCTCCTGGAAAAAGCTCGCATCGATTGGAAGGTACCAAAAGAGACCTGCCCCCTCCTAATCCATAAGCATATTGTAGCTTTTTGCTTGTTTTTCGAGCATCAATTTGGAGTGCCTTGTTATAGCTTTATGCACGGCTCCTGTTCTTCTATGGGATTGAGCTCGTCAACCTCAATCCCATCTCCATCCTCCATATCACTATCTTCGTACATCTGTGCAAAGCTTTTCTGGGCATTCTACCCTATTTTACCTTGTTTCGCCATCTCTTCGTCCTCTAACCGTTGCTGACCAAGGATAACCAAGTCACCATTGGAGGAGTTGGCTTCCAATTGCGCAAGAAGGAGGCATACATCAATGTACCTCTGAACACCAGGAACAAAAACTAGAGGAACGAGTGGTTCAATTGTGATAACCCTCCCCCTTCTCTTACTGATTTTTCTGGTGCCAAGGACACTCCCCAACTGCGATGGTCAGAGAAACCGGATCCGACCGACCTTCAAGTGGTTACCCTGCTAGAAAAGATCACAGGGCTAAAAAGCAAAGGGGTTGACGGCATCACTATAGAGAAGAGCTTCATAGTTCACCGAGTGCAGCCCCTAAAGCAGCAGAGTCACCCCGCCTGGATGTATGCCACCGACGATGAAACGAGGGAAGTACCTAATCCTCCGTACTCCACTCTATGTTAGTCATGACTATCAAAGATGTTCGAAGGATAAATTACACAGGAACACTTCTTGATAGCGAATACGTACAATGTGGGCAGTCTACGAGCCCGAGTAAGCTTTGGTTGTTTTTAAGTTTCTGATATTCCTTTTAATCAGACTGATTATGTCATAAGATAACTCCTTTTGTGTTCAGGTTCTGGACACCTTTGTGTTGTATCCTCCACTCCCTCCGACCGATTCCGAGGGAGAGGATTATGTTGAGAAGTCGTGGCAGACCGGTGATGGGGGCTCAAGTTCATCAGCAAGCGCACATCCATCAGGGGCCGTTGATAGCGCTGCCACCCTATCTCATGTCAACCTGCCTTCCCCCAGCCAATGAGTGAAGCAGTCTACCCATCATCGCAGGCAATATGTGGGAAACAAAGATGATGATGAGGGAGAGCTCTCCCAAGATGCCGGTCTGCCAACTCCTGCTCACTTTGATCGCCCTTTAAGCCAGTCGGATCTCCCAAGCAAAATGTCGAGTGATGCAGGAGCGGCAAAGAAGTCCAATGAAGTCAGCAAGTCTTCCCAGAAGAGGAAGGAAACTGACTCGTAGAACACTTCTTCAAAGAAGAGAGTCTGCCGAATCAAAATCAAGCAAGCTTCTAGGTATACCTCTTTACATTCCTGATTCTTCATCTCTGTAGTTAATATCACATTTTAGTCTTTATTATTATACTCTTCGATGATCATAGCGGTCGATCGAGTGATGCTCCGAGCACCCAAGGGTCTGAAGACACCCGGTCTGCTCATACTCCTTGTCTGACTGACTTGCCTCGGCCAGTCTGCACTCCATCAAGTATCCCGACCGAGCCGAGGAAGTCTCCCAAAGCTTCAGCTCCTACGTCGATGCCAGCGCCGTCACCTCAAACCGTCAACCCTTCCCCGACCGGCGCTTCTTTCCCTCTCAACAAGGGCAAGGCCGCGCTGGTCAAGGATTCAGCCGGTCAGCCTGAAGTTGAGGATATGGAGATAATTCATCAACACCAAGAGGCCAGTATAGTACATCAATACTAAGCCTTTCTTTTCTTGGATCTACTCCTTCGATTAACCACGCCTTATTTTCCATTTAGAAAATGTATGCTCTTATGGAGCGGAAACAAGCCAGGATTGAGTACCTTGACGCCGAGACTTTTGGTATGCCTCAGATTCTTTTTCGTATTCAATCTTTTCTTCAAGATATTGACTTGTTGTTGGCATAGTTACTAGCGAGCAGCCCTCCTTGGCCAGAAACAAATTGAAAAGCTGCAGACCGACCACAAGGAGACGACCAAGGCTTTGGAGCAGAGCCGTGCTGATGTCATTGGTAAGATCGCATACCAATTTCCATATTCTTTTTGCTCACTCTGTCACTAAAGATTTTATATATGCCTTTAGCTCGTGACCAAAAAGTCGCCGACCTGGAGAAGCTGACTTCCAACCAATGGAGATTCTTAGATGCTCTGAATGCTGAGAAGGATAATCTCTCCTAGTCGGTCGGAGAGCAAAAACCGAGATCACTCGGCTGTAGAAGAAACTGGAGGAGGCTGAAGTGAAGATAGAGGAAGCTAAAAGAATCTCCAAATCCTTCAAATGAAATCTCGCCAGTAAGCTCTTCATTGTATCTTTATTATTCTCGAATCAGCTTTTGATCTTGATGACCAAAAATATCTCTTGCAGCTCTATCTTATGGTGCTAAAAAAGCATTAGATTATATCTATGCTAGCCAAGTAGAGCAGACCGGTCACTCCTTGGAGTATTTGTTGGAGCATGCATCAGAAGTTATTGCAGACAACACTCAGAGAGTAGCGACCGAGGCTGGGAGCAAGGTACTGGCTATTTGCCAATCTTGGTCTCCTGCGTTGCCATTGGATAAAATCAAGGAGGGCTTTAACCCAGACTTGACAGAAGACCAATGCCAATTGCTTATGGACTCCATGCTAGAGACCTCCCAAGCCTTGGTCGACAATGTAGAGATTGATCCGACCGCGCCTACTCCTCCAGCATCTCCGGAAGTTGAACTGCAAGATGATGCCTCTTCTCCTTCAAAGGAGCTGTAATATCTACAGTGTTAGAAAATATTAGTAGTATCTATGTAATAAGACAATATTATCTCTATGTAAATAACAATTTTTATGCTTGTTTGGTTTTAAAAAATTGATAAAGAGATCATAAGCAAATTTCCGTCATTCAAAGATAGAAATTGCATCGGTCTGTCTTAACATATTAGGTTGTAACTCATAACTGCGTAACAAACAGAGTCGACCAGTCGACACATGACCTCTCGTACTTTGGCTCTGGGATTAGTGTAGTGGCAGTCATGATGTTTAGATACTAGACCAAAAAATCTGAAGTCCGTGCAAAAAGATGAGAAATTGGTTGGACAAAATCCAAAACTAGATTTATTAAGGTTAAGGAATAGTGGGACATTATTACTAGCCCCCTGGCTCGATTGTTTAATATAACAGATTAAGGAATCGAGACAATTTAGAATGAAAATCATCAATAAATCTTTCATTAGAAAGACCAAAATTTCATTCACTTAATAATGTATGAGAATACAAAATATAAACTAAGTATAAAAATGATGTAGCTGATTTATATTCCAGGAGTTTGGTATATCATCGCCATCTTCATACATCAGTCAGTAAGCCCCCGATCGAGTGACTTCTTTCACCACATCAGGTCCTTCCCACTTTGGAGAAAGCTTATTTTGATTCCGTTGATTGCACTCAATGCAGCACTAAATCCCCAACTTGAAATTGGCAACTGTGTATGTTCTTATCATAATAATGTCGCAAGCCTTGCTGGTATAGCGCCGACCAAAACAGAGCGTGATCATGCAACTTCTCTGCCGCAATCAAATCGATTACTCGGTTCTCCTCAGAAAGCTTCTCATCATATCCTTTGACCCGCGCTGAAACGAGGTTGACCTCGGTCGACAACATAGCCTCTGAGCCGTATACCAATAAGAAGGGTGACTAGCCAGTAGCCCGACTGATATTAGTACGCAGCCCCCAGAGAACTGAAGGCAACTCTTGAACCCACCTATTGGCATAAGGTTTGAGCCTGTCAAATATCCGGGGCTTCAACCCTTGAAGAATCATACCATTGGCCCGTTCGACCTGCCCATTGCTTTAAGGATGAGCCACTGACACAAAGTGGGTTTTTATTCCCATCTCATCGGCAAAGTCACGGAATTCCACAAATGTGAATTGAGTACCATTATCGATAATGATATCATGAGGGACCCCAAACTGAGTGAAGACATCTTTGACAAACTCAATTGCTTTCTTTGATGTCATCTTGTCGACCGGCTTCGCTTCAATCCACTTGGTGAATTTGTCAATAGCAACAAACAAATGAGTGATCCTGCCTAGCGCATTCTTGAAAGGACCGACAATATCAAGCCCCCAAACGGTAAAAGACCAGGTCAAAGGTATCATCTGAAGTTGCTGCGAAGGCACATGTGTTTGTTGGGAAAAAAAATTGACAACCTTCACACTTCCAAACGACCTGGTGTGCGTCTTGGACCCTCGTGGGCCAATAAAACCCTTGCCGGAAAGCCTTGCCGACCAAAGTCTTAAAAGCTGCATGATTGCCACCTATTCCTAAATGGATTTCCTCCATCAACGCTTTGCCTTCTGGAATCGAGATACATCACATCAGGATGTTCGATCCTCCTCTTCTATAAAGCAGATCATCCACCATCAAATATCCTCGACATCTATATTTCAACCGTTGTTGCTCATTACAATCTGTAGGCAGCATTCCCTTGTTCAAGAATTGGACAACCGGGTCGCGCCAGTCGGTCTCTATGTTGTCATCACTTACAGGTTCAGCAACATCAGTCACTAGAACATCTGACTGAGGAGAAATAGTGGGGGAATATAGGGTGTGTAGGAAAACACCGGGTGTGACAATAGATCGAGATGATCCCATCTTGGCTAATTCACCAGCCGCTTAGTTGTTATCTCGAAGAACATGCGTGAACTTCAATCCATCGAACTTGTCTTTGAGCTTCCTTACTTCTTGGCAATAAGCGCCCATATTGTTATCTACACAGTTCCAATCCTTAGTGACCGGGTTAATGACCAAGGCCAAGTCACCAAAGATACCGAGACGCCAAATGCCAAGTGAAACAGCAATGCGCAGACCGTGTAGAAGGGCTTCATATTCCGCAGTGTTATTAGATGCGTGAAACATGATCTAAAGGACATATCATAGTTTCTCTCCTGTAGGTGAGATGAACACAATTCCCACACCGGCTCCAAGTAATTGGAGGGATCCATCAAAATACATTTTCCAGTACTCGACATCTTGCAATGCGGGAGGCATTTGAATCTCTGTCCACTCGGAAACGAAGTCAACCAACGCATGTCCTTTGATAGCCGACCGGGCCGCGAACGTGATGGTATACTGACCAAGTTCGACCGCCCACTTAGCAATTTTTCCTTCAGCTTCTTGGTTGTGAAGGACTGCGCCGAGGGCAAAGGATGCTTGAACTTCGATAGGATAAGCTTGAAAATAATGCTTCAACTTCCTTGAGGTGATCAGAAGCGCGTATAGCAACATCAAGATCTGATGATATCTCGTTTTAGGGACACTGAGAACCTCACTAACGAACTAGACCGGGTGTTGTACTTTCTATATATGACCCTCTTCCTCTCGGTCGACCACTAAAACGGTACTCACAACTTGAGTTATGGCCGATATGTAGAGTTGAAGCTTTTCTCCTGGCTCTAGAGGCACCAAGACTGGAATATTGCTGAGGTGGACCTTCAACTCATCCAGTGCCGACTGCACCTTATCTGTCCGTACAAAGTCATCCTGCTTCTTAAGCGGTTTAAAAAAGTGGTAGCCCCCTGATCCCGAAACGAGAAATAAAGCGACTCAAGGATGCCATACATCCGGTCAGCTTCTGAACATCCCTTTGAGAATTAGGTGGCCCCATATCAAGGATCACCTTGATTTTATCCGGGTTAGCCTCTATACCTCATTTTGAAATGATTAACCGAGTAGCTTTCCCGAAGGAACAAAAAAAAATGCACTTTTTAGGATTCACCTTCATCAAGTAATGTCTCAGATTGTCAAAAGTTTCTACCAGGTTGGAAAGAAGTTCTTCGATGTTCCGAGTTTTTACAACGATGTCGTCAACGTAGGCTTTTGCATTCCAACCGATCTGAGCAGTGAGGTAATGTTGGATAGCACGTTGGTAAGTCACGCCAGCGTTTTTTAGACTGAAGGGCATAGTAATGTAGCAGTAGGCACCGAAGGGTGTTATAAAGGAAGTTTTGATCTGATCTTTGACTTTCAGTGGGATCTGGTGATAGCATGAATAGGCATCTAGAAAGCTTAAAAGCTCACACCTGGCTGTCGAGTCTATGATCTGATCGATACGTGGTAGAGCGAAAGGGTCTTTAGGATAGACCTTGTTCAAATTGGTATAATCCAAACACATCCACCACTCTTTATTCTTTTTGGGTACAAGGACTGGATTTGCCAGCCAATCAAGATGATACACTTCCTTTATAAACTTAGTATCTAATAACCCAGCTATCTCCTTCTTCATAGCGTCCTTGCGGTCTTGCACAAATCTTCTAAGCCTCTGTCGGGCAGGGGTGGCCCCAGGAAGCACTCTTAGTTCATGCTCAATCTTTTCTCTAGGAACTCCCGGCATGTTAGATGGTTTCCATGCAAAGATGTCCCTATTTTCCTGGAGGAAAAGAGTAAGCACGAGTTCCTATTTCTCATCAAGGTTGGCCCCTGCATAAGTGACCTTAGCAGGGTCTTCTGGGTCGAGCGCCATCTCCTTAATCGGGACGTCGTCTGTCTATATCTTGTCCTTAGTGGGCTTCTTCATGGGGACCATCTGTGACACCCCAGGTGTCTCACCTTAACTTAGCAAAAAGGAGGAGCACAAATCATGGAAATGATGGCCTAAAATGATAGAGCCTATCTATTAATTTAATTCTAGGCAAATAAATACCCTGCAACCAAGTTATTGAAGCAACTTAAGAATTTCAATCCAACTCATGTCAAATAAATTCATCATAAGTTTGTTAATAATAAAATAGAATATTAGGGATTTATTGGGCATTTTATCAGCTTGGCAAAACCCTTAATTAATTAATTGATTCTTAAGTAACTAATTAATGCATTTAATAAATTCTAAAAATATGTTTATGCAAATTTCAAATAAAATTTACCAGAGTGTTTTCCACCATTTAAATAGTCAGTCCACCAATTTTCACCATTTTATAAAATCTCTAGCTATTTTATTTTGAATTATGAAAAACTAGTGTTGACCAGGGACCTATTTGTGAGAAATCTAGAACTCCAGGGGATGCAGCGCAAAATCCTTTTTCTTCTCCCTCCCGTTGGTGCAGCAAGAGCAGAGCTCCATCGCCGGCACACCGCCTAGGCCGCTTTCACCCCACCTCAGGACCCCGCGTGCTACAGCCACTGTTGACCCCTCTCTGCCTCCGCCCTATCCCATCCCTCTGCCATCGGCCGAGCGCTCGCCCAACGGCCTCCACTTTCCCTTCTCCCCTTCTGCACGCCATCGCCATGACCGGCAACCCTCTAATTTCTACCGCGTCTCCCGCTCTCATCCCCCACTCACTATTTCTCCCTCTGCGCAACTAGTAGGTGCACTTGTGAACCCTCAAGCTCACTCATTCTCTCGCTCACCCTGCAGTCTCTTCCATTTCTTCTCCTTCCCTCCCCACTCTGCCATTGCAGAACCAGCCGACCTCGAGCTCGCATCGCCATCGCTCCACTGCTTCCTGAGCCCAGCCGAGAGCACTCATGCAACAGCCCATTTCCTTTCTAGCTCCCAGGCCACTTCTCCGGCAACTCCTTGCGTGAGCTCAATCAATTTGAAGAAAAACCGAAGCAAGCAACTCCGGTGATCCCTCCACCACTGTCCCAAATTCTCGGTCTCTGGTAAGTCTCGTCCCCTTGTTCCACCTCTCACGCATGCGCAACTCGTCCATGCGTTTCTCTGATCCATCAAACTCTTGTTTTTCTCTCGAGATCACCGGCACCACGGTTTTTCCCCTCTGCCGCCGATCACCGAAGCCGCTCCATGATGAGCTCCTACCTCCGGCCCTCCCTGACACAAGCTGAGGTGATGCCGCTCTTCCCTGTGCCCTAGTGAAGCTCTCGGAGAAGTCGGAGTCCGGGTTGCTGCCCCCTAGCTCGAACGTGGCCTCGCCGAAGTTCGTTTTCCGCTGCTCCTCGCCACCGACAGCTTTCTGGTGAGATCTGGTCCTCGCGAACCCCACCCCGCTGTCCGCCCAGATGTGCGCGTCATCCTTCTGCCCCTACGGCGAGCTTTCGCCCCGCGCAGCCGCCGGCAGTGAGCTCTCCAGCCGCGCGCCGCCCAGCTCCGGCGGACTGACTGGCGTCCAACTGGCACCCAATGTGGCACCCACGTGTAGCCGACGTGGAGCTGAGGTGTCGCCCACGTGGCAACTTAAAACTAGGAAAAATGCCAAAAAAATGCTAAAACTTCCAAAATTCATAGTAAATCAAATTCAAATCCAATGGAACTCAAAAAAACATTGTAAGGTTCATCTTGAAGAGCTCTATTTTAGTAAAATGATAAATCATAGCCTCTATACATATATTTTTATCAATATATTAAATTGTCCAGACAATGATTAATTCACCAGAAATTCTAGGAATGAAGTTAAATCCTAATTTTTGGCGTGCTTAGTAACTACATAATTAGATACCACCATAATTTTTGGTTTAGTAAAATATGAATTATTTTAGTCTCTCAAAATTATTTAGTGTGATCACTTAAATTAATTCTAGTAAATATTTTATAATTAATTGGCCCCTGCCACTTGGCACAAAAATCACTCACACAAGTCTCTATGCTCAGTAAATTACACAAGTCCAGAAACCTAAATTTACTTAATTAACTAAATTGATTTGCTCATATCACTATTTTACTTTAATAAATGCTAGTAATTAGAATACTAATATCCAGAGGCTGTAAATTGTTGAAAATGCAATTCATCTATGTCTCTGATCATGATAAATCACTCAAGTCCAGAATCAATTGGTTACTATTTTAATTACTTAATTGTTCTAAAAAACTATAACAACCCTAAATAAACGATTAACACACATAAAATGATGAAACTCTAATTTGTTTCTTTGAAGCATATGGCTTCGAGAATATTGAAGCATATGGTTTCGAGAACATAATAATAACTTATCGATACCAAACCACGATGTGCTTGCATGTATCATATCATTGCATATAACGGTGTTACGACAATACCGTTAACACATTTGTCATCATATAGGCAACGACAACCAGGAGCCCGAAGAGGATCAGAAGGAGACTGAGTCTCAGGAACAAGAGGTTGAAGTCACTAACACTAGTGTCGATCCAGGCAAGCCCCGGTTTTCATTCGCCATTTTATAAAGTTGCTAGTTATCAATATTACTAGTGTCTATGATTATTGATGCATTAGGTCGTAGGAGTTGATTGGAACCCACTTGCATGATACCCAAATGACCTACGCCTCTGTCAGTAGAACTTGGTAGTATCAGTACTGTGTCGCTATGCTTAGTAATTGCTTGACGTGATAGATATCATTACTAAGAATGAACTTGACCACTGGAACGGGACTTATAAAAGAAGTTTATTTTAATGTCATGACCGGGCAGGGATGATGCATGTGTAGGTTTGCAGCAATACATGAGTGTTGACTGCAGTAGCCCTGCCTTGTCGAACCTAGGACCCGTCCGTGGTCAGCCCCTTTGTCAAGTATTGAACAGTACCGAATGCATGCTAGTCTATGGGCACTAGTAAACCGATGTAGCATTGGCACAGCAATGAGGACGGTACCTAGTACAGTGGTCGTTGATCCTTCTGCTACTGGAGAGGGTGGTTCATACCGTGAAGTACTGTTGGCAGGACGATATGCCCACTCGCAGAGACTGGACCCGGACCGAGTTGTTTTTCGTCCTTGCGAAAGGTCGCCATATACGACCTTAATTGGTGCGTATGTGTCGTGTATCTCGGGTTATCCCAGCTGATCTAAATCAATTGCAATTGTTGTCCGTCGCAGTAATGAGTACCACTTGGTCACTGAGTCGTCACGTAGTTGCACACGGTACTTGGGAATTGATTATGATGCTTACTGTTGACAATACTCTTATGGCTCTTATGTTGTACTTACCTTATGTATTACTTTATTATCCTATTGTTGCAACTAAAGTTACATTCTGCTCTACCCAATTAACTTGATGAATAAAACTTGATAGAACTAATAGGTTGCTTAGTGCGAGTCATTTCAAACAAGCCACCTATTAGAGCCATTGCATACCTAGAAGTCCGATGGGTAAGTCTTGCTGAGTAATTAGTACTCAGGCTTTGTGCCACTGTTGTTTTCAGGTAATGAAGAGGTAGAGTTGCCTGAGAATGTGTTGCCCTGGGACATGCAAGTCCCTGAGAGTTGGACTACCCACTGGGAGTCCGAGTCGCCGCTGTAGTACTGATGTGTGATGCTAGAGTGATGGTTCTTCGGGCAGGAATCATTGCTATATTGTATCATCGGGCTTGTAGCTCCTTATCGTTAATCGCTTCCGCTATGTTTTCAAAAACATCAAGAACTTGTAATATTCCGCTACACTCTGAGGACTTATTGATGTAATATTTAACTTAAATTCGAACCAATGTTGTATTATCAAGTGTCTGCGTTATCAACACCGTCGGGACCTCGATCCTCCGGGAAGGGGCACCACAGCTGGTATCAGAGCCGAGGTCCATGATAATACAACAAATAAATCGTATGTTTGAAAACCACAATGTTTCAAGTGAGGATACGTTAGTATTGCCCCTAGTAGATAATAGGGTGGTGACAAAGCTAACCTGGGTTATGTTTGTTTACATTATTGCATCTACGGCTTCTTCAAATGAAGGTACGTGCGTGCTTAACCGACACACGTGATATCAGTGTCTGTGCTCGCAGGCGGATACGAGAAACTGTCGGCTCGTGACTTATCATGGGGCGATCTTTTTCCATGGATCGTTACAAGTAGAACTGTGCTTCTTTTCGTAGTTTCTTTTGAATTTGATGTATTGTTTCTACAATGGATCTTCTGCAGGTATGCTAACGCCATTAGTATAACACTTAGAATGACTTACGTGTTGAGTGCAGGTCATCACCACATATTCATGCCGCTAAGTATCGGCAATGATAGGCGTTGTGTTGTGAGGAACAATAGGTTAATAAAATGAAGGTTTTGCATCATGCATCCCATTATAACTAAACTAAAATTTGATTCTCTTCTTGCTCACCAACCTCTGAATAAAAATTTTCTACACCTAATAAGTATAAAATTCTGAATAACAAGGTAATGAGAATCTGTCCTGTTTTTAGCTGCTAAATTCAAAAATTCATAACTAAAGTTATACTTTGGATTTTTAGGTGTTTAAATACAATCTGGAAAGCCCTAGAAGTCTATTTCCATCTCCAATAGGTTTCATCATCTTCCTAGTTTCCCTCTATCCAGTAGAGCCAAAACATTAAGCCTCTGTCAATCTAAAATAGAATTTGTTTTAAAACTCATTATCGTATTATTGACCCTTGAGGTTGGAAAAATGTGAACTAAAACTTTGTTTCTGTATTTGATAGCACTATATATGAAATGCATTGTTACTCATGGAACATTGTACTCACCATTGGGTTTATGTTCCAGATGGGTGACCACGGTTTTGAGGAGCTTTCACACGACGGGTGGCGCTACACCATTGGTCTCCACCACCGTGGCTTTCCTACACTATTGTGGGACCTCCTACGCTTATTGGGCTACGATGAGCTGCCCTCTTACAAGGGCCGCGAGGTCCGTCATCATGGCATGACTCTTGCTGAGGTGCACATCAGCGTGCCCACACACCTGCACAACCTCGACATGGCGGGTATGGAGAGCACGGCGACTTGTGGGAGCCTCCGTGAGGGCTTGGAGAGAGTCGCCCACAGGGCTCTCACCCACTTCTGTGGGCGCCACACAGCAGCGCTCTCTGGGACTCCGTTTGAGATGATCCTCATCTGGCACCAGACCAATCCGGTCTGGCAGAGGCGCGTGAGGCACATCGGCCGCGACGACTACCCGACGTACCACGCAGGGTACCACCGTGTGTCCTATTACTCCGAGTACCTCCTCAACTTGGATGAGGAGGCTAGCAGCCACAGCAAGATCATACTGGTTGAGGCTGAGCAGGTCTAGGTACAGAGGAATGACCTACAGACATAGACCGACGCACAACAGAGAGAGATTCAGCGACTGACCGCTGCTCTTGAGGCGAGTGAGACTCGTGTTACTAAGATGACTGGACAGCATGACACCCTCACGTAGGAGGTTGACAGACGTGGCATGATTATGCAGCAGCACGCCAACCACAACGAGCACCTGTAGCATCAGTTGACGGCTGCACAGCACGAGATGGAGCTTATGGGAGAGGATTTAGAGACCCTGGCTCAGGAGAACCAGGGCCTATAGCAGCAGCTTGAGGCAGCCCTTGCACCACCGGCAACACCGAAGGAGGAGGACCCGCAGGAGGATATGGACGAGGAGTCTGACATAGACTACGAGGCACCAGCTCGAGGCAGGACCTAGAAGGATAGTGATAGACTAGATTAGTCTCGGTAGTCAGGATCAGTTGGGTAGGTAACTTTTGTCGAACCCAGCGAGGTTGTTGTATTTTGGGGTTGATGCATGAGATGCTTTTGTAACTCGAGGGCTACATATTCCGAGTCATGTATTGAAACTATGATGATTTGCCCTATGCATTGGGTGTACCCTTAGTAGCTAGTATTGTTGCAACAAACTTAATTTTACTCATTGACTCAATCAAAGTACTTTCTTTGTAGATGGCTGAAAACAATGAACAACCACCACAGAGTTGGGAAATTACCGATGGCCTGGAGTTCACAGGGATGATTCACCTGTTTTAGAGAGTTCTCCGGAGATTTGGATACTCCATTCCTCCCACGAATGTTGGCAAGGAATTCCGGGAGCATGGAGTCCCCTCATGTGTCATCCATGTGGCGGTTCCCGCCAATTACTCCATCATCCCCGCATGGGAATCTTGGACCCTTAGCGTCACCGGGACAGATCTGCCTTCCACCTGGAATGTAGCTACATTCAAGGCACTTACTCGGTTCTGTGAAGACCACAAGCATGATGTTGCTAGAACACCCGTTGCCTTGCTACCCATTAATGATGTGACGGATTTCAAGTGGATGAGGCATGTGGATTTCATCTCTGATCCAAACCATTGCCACCTTGATTCTATGCTGCCCATAATAGAGTATTATGGTTTGTCCACGTTCGCTTTGTGCACAAACTCGAGCCGGCATTTGGATGTATTCCATTCTGCACTTCGACTTTCAGAGATCGAAAAACAAGCTAAGGATGAAGAAATTGCAGAACTGAACCAGCAAATCCAAGCCAAGAATGAAGACATGGATGCGATCCTAGAAGAACGTGACCAAGCCTTGCAGGATGCAGCAGATTTTGAGCATGACATGATTGAGGCTCAAGATGACTTGAACGCATTTAAGGCTGCCCATCTTCCTATTGAAGGGAATTGGGATGAGATCTTAATAGAGTATGGAGAACAAGACGATGTGGAAATGGCACCTACTGGTGTTGATGACGAGGAAATGATAGATCTGGAGGAACTAGGAGAGCCTATGGAACAGGAAGAACCAGAAGAGCCAGAAGACTTAGGCTAGGAGTAGTATATGTATCCCTAGTTCGATGTAGGAGTGTGAATCTTACATATTGTGTCCGCAATATCATAACTAGGCGTCGGCACATATATGTAAGGAACCGTGTGATGATGTTCTTTAACCACCATGTAGACTGAATTGAATCAATGGAGATGGTTGTCATTCTGAGATTTTACCGTGCCACTTGCAAATTTATATTCTTGCGCATGTGATTTTATGGAATATTATGAGAAACAACTAATGTGCAACCGTATAAACTGCAGCATGGTGCGTACTCGGAACCAGGAAGATCCTGAGAGCTCTCAGCAAGGAGCAAATTCTGAGCCTTCATTAGCTGAAGTCCTGGCCACTGCACTCAATAGGCAGCAGAATGGCTCCGACCTGCTCCGTTGGCTGGTCGACATCACGACCCATCTGGCTGGACGTGGAGATAACCACAACAACCGCAACCACCAGCCTCGTCAGAGCACTTACTCAGATTTCCTGGGTACCCACCCACCCACCTTCGAGTGTGCCAGAGAGCCGCTGGACGCCGACCACTAGTTGCGTCAGACCGAGTCTAAATTCGGTCTATTGGAATGCACCGAGCACCAGAAGGTGTTGTTCGCCGCCCAACAACTCCATGGCTCTGCTAGCGCCTGGTGGGCCAACTATGAAGCTTCTCTGCCCGCTAGACACCGCATGGAATGGAATGACTTCAAAGCTGCTTTCCGTGCTCATTTCATCCCCGCTGGTCTCATGCAGAGAAAGTTCTAGGAATTTATGGATCTAAAACAAGGAGGGAGAAATGTTCTCCAATATTCTAAAGCTTTCAATCATCTTGCTCAGTACGCCACTGAGTATGTTAATACTGAGGAAAAGAAGAGATACACATTCTTGCGTGGGATGAATGCCACGCTCAAGGAACGTCTGACTTGGCAGACGACTGGCATATACAACGATCTGGTCAATGCTGCTATTGTCCAGGAAGGCGCTATGCGCCAAGTTGAAGAAGAAGACCGCAAGAGAAAGGCCCCTACTACTGCCTCTGCTGCCCCACAGGCGAAGCATCGCCTGATATATACTTCACCTACCGGACAACGTTTCCGGGCAGCACCGCAGCAACAGCTTCAACGACGGTTTGGCCCGAACTACTCAAGGTCATCAGAGCAGCAGAACGTCCCACCTCGTGCACCGTACCAATAGCAGAACAACCAGTACCGTGCATCGTATCAGCAACAAGGGAACCCGAGTGCTCCTGCCCCACTGCCTGCTGATTGTGGAGGCAACTACCCTTGCTACAATTGTGGTCGTACCGGCCACTTTGCAAAGAACTGCACTGCACCAAGGTGCAACAACAACAACAACAACAACCAGCGTCAGAACCAGAGCAGGAATGCGAATGCACCATCACGTGGTGCCCAAGTGAACTACACCAATGCGCAAGATATTCCTCAGGGCGAACCCATGCTGACCGGTACGCTCTCGCTCTATCGCCAGCCTGTCCTTGCACTTTTTGATTCTGGTGCTACGCATAATTTCATTAGCCAAGCATGTGTGCAAAAACTTAATCTTCAACCCTAGAATATAGAAAGATGCTACACAATTCGTTCCCCTGCTAGGCAAATTAGTGCCAATCAAATAGTATGCAAAGCCCCTTTGGAAATAAACAAGAAAATCTACCCCACGAATTTTATCATGCTTAACCACCAAGGAATTGATTTGATTTTGGGCATGTTCTGGATGAAAACCCATAGAGCCATGCTAGACATCGAGCCCCGCATCGTTCACATCAACTCCCCTTTGCATGGAAAAGACACATTTTCTCTAAACATCAATTCATCGAAAGCCTTGATTGTCCATCACTTGGAAGGGCAATCGCTCGAGAACATCCCTGTTGTTTGCGAATATCCGGACGTATTCCCCGAAGATATCTCTGGCCTACCACCTGACCGTGAAGTGGAATTCAAGATAGAGCTACAGCCAGGAACTTCTCCGATATCTCGTCGACCTTATAAGATGGCCCCGAATGAGTTGGCCGAACAGAAAAAGCAATTGAATGAGTTATTGGAAAAGGGATTCATTCACCCAAGCACTTCACCTTGGGGCTGCCCTGCTATTTTTGTGAAGAAGAAGGACAAATCGCTGCGTCTTGTTGTTGATTATCAACCTCTCAACGAAGTTACCATCAAGAATAAATACCCATTACCACGAATTGATATCCTTTTTGATCAATTAGTTGGTGCTAAGGTATTTTCAAAAATTGACCTCCGTTCGGGTTATCATCAAATCAAAATCAGAGCAGAAGATATTCCGAAGACCGCCTTTTCTACTAGATACGGATTATTCGAGTATCTAGTAATGTCATTCGGATTGACAAACGCTCCAGCTCATTTCATGTATCTCATGAATTCAGTATTCATGCCAGAGTTGGACAAATTTGTGGTAGTATTCATTGACGACATCCTCGTCTATTCTAAGTCCAAGGAAGAGCATGATGAACATCTTCGCATTGTTCTTCAACGTCTACGAGATCACAAGTTGTATGCAAAATTCAGCAAGTGTGAATTTTGGTTGGACCGTGTGCCATTCCTTGGTCACATAGTCTCTGTAGAAGGAATCTCGGTAGACCCTAGCAAGGTTTAAGACGTGCTATATTGGAAGCCACCAAAAACAATTCACCAGGTGCGCAGTTTCCTCAGGCTAGCCGGATATTATCGTAGCTTCATACCAAATTTTTCTCGGCTGACCAAACCCATCACGGAGCTGCTGAAAAAGGAGAAAAGGTTTAATTGGAACAACAATTGTGAAGAAGCATTTCAAGCATTAAAGAAATTATTGACAACTGCCCTCAACCCGACATCACCAAGCCATTCGACGTATATGATGATGCGTCTGGGACAGGACTTGGATGTGTACTCATGCAAGAAGGTCGTGTCATAGCCTATACATCTCGACAGTTAGACCATAAGAGCTCGAAATATATTTTCACCCCGACTGATCTAAACATGAGACAACGTCGGTGGCTAGAACTGATTACGGATTATAACCTGGAGATTCATTATCATCTAGGCAAGGCTAATGTAGTCACCGATGCATTAAGCAAAAAGGTCCACTGCAACAACTTAGAGCTGGAAGTTCAGGATAGAAATGACCGCGAAACTAATTTAGAACCCAGCCTTCATGTTTTACCTGCTGCGGTGATTAGCAACCTAAGTGTGCAGTCTACCCTTCATGAAGAAATCATTAATGCACAGAAAAATGACGTTGGTATGAATCATATCCAACAAAACCTTAAAGATGGTAAAGCAAAATGCTTTATCCAAGACTCGGACGGTACTCTATGGTTCAATAACCGTTTAGTAGTACCAAAAGACTTTGAACTTCGACGGAAAATCTTGGATGAAGTGCATCACTCCAAGTACTCCATCCATCCGGGTAGTAACAAAATGTACCAAGACTTCAAGAAGAATTTCTGGTGGATAAGGATGAAGCGGGAAATTGCTCGGTATGTCGTAGAATGTGATACTTGTCAGAGAGTTAAAGCTGATCATTTGAAACAAGCCGGATTACTTCAACCATTGAGTATTCCTGCTTGGAAATGGGAAGACAACAGCATGGATTTTATTGTTGGTCTCCCTCTCACCTCTCGAAAGCATGATTCTATTTGGGTCGTTGTGGACCGACTCACGAAATCTGCCCACTTCCTACCGATCAATAACACCTACAAGATAAAGCAATATGCAGAATTATACATAGCAAGAATTCTATGTCTTCATGGAGTACCCAAGACCATTGTTATAGATCGAGGCTCGCAGTTTGTCGCTCGTTTTTGGGAACAACTGCATGCATCACTGGGTACCAAGCTGATTCGGAGTTCCGCTTACCATGCCACCACTGACGGACAAACAGAGCGTGTCAACCAGATTTTGGAAGATATGCTTAGAGCATGTGTTTTAACACATGGTGGCAATTGGGATGAGTATTTGCCTTATACGGGATTCTCGTACAACAATAGTTATCAAGAGAGTCTAAAATGTCACCATTTGAAGCACTCTATGGTCGCAATTGTAGAACACCGCTAAACTGGTCTGAATCTGGAGAAAGGGTAACCTTTGGTCCCGACCTTGTCAAGGACGCCGAAGAAAAGGTTCGTATCATTCAAGCCAATCTTAAAGTCGCTAAATGCCGGCAAGAGAAGTATGCAAGCAGACGACATAGGCCACTGTATTTCAACAAGGGTGACTACGTTTACCTCAGAGTGTCACCTATGAAGGGTATCCAACGGTTTGGACTCAAGGGAAAGTTAGCTCCCCGTTATATTGGACCATTCCAAATTCTAGAACGATGTGGAAACGTGGCCTGTAAGCTAGAGTTACCCGCTAATCTATCTGGAGTTCATCACACCTTCCATGTGTCTCAGCTTAAGCGATGTCTCAAGCCACCCATCAACAAAAACCAACTCCAACCCGACCTCACATACTCCGAACAACCAATCAAGATCCTCGACGAGAAAGAGCACACAACCCATAATAGAACCCTCAAATTCTACAAAGTTCAATGGAGTACTCACTACCCGAAGTTTTGGTCGTCATACATAGGTATACTATAACCACAGTACTTCCCTCTAGTTGCCTGTTCATAATCTCAGGACGAGATTTCTTTAAGGAGAGAGGGCTGTGACACCCCAGGTGTCTCACCTTAACTTAGCAAAAAGGAGGAGCACAAATCATGGAAATGATGGCCTAAAATGATAGAGCCTATCTATTAATTTAATTCTAGGCAAATAAATACCCTGCAACCAAGTTATTGAAGCAACATAAGAATTTCAATACAACTCATGTCAAATAAATTCATCATCAGTTTGGTAATAATAAAATAGAATATTAGGAATTTATTGGGCATTTTATCTGCTTGGCAAAACCCTTAATTAATTAATTGACTCTTAAGTAACTAATTAATGCATTTAATAAATTCTAAAAATATGTTCATGCAAATTTCAAATAAAATTTACCAGAGTGTTTCCCACCATTTAAATAGTCAGTCCACCAACTTACACCATTTTAGGAAATCTCTAGCTATTTTATTTTGAATTATGAAAGACTAGTGTTGACCAGGGACCTGTTTGTGAGAAATCTAGAACTCTAGGGGGTCGGCGCAAAATCCTTTTTCTTCTCCCTCCCATTGGCACAGCAGGAGCAGAGCTCCGTCACTGGCGCACCGCCCGGGCCGCTTTCACCCCACCTCAGGACCCCACGTGCTATAGCCGCCGTTGACCCCTCTCTGTCTCCGCCCTGTCCCATCCCTCTGCCATCGGCCGTGCACTCGCCCAACGGCCACCACTTTCCCTTCTCCCCTGCTGCACGCCATCGCCATGACCGGCAACCCTCTAATTTCTGCCGTGTCTCCCGCTCTCATCCCCCACTCACTATTTCTCCCTCTACGCAACTAGTAGGCGCACTCGCGAACCCTCAAGCTCACTCATTCTCTTGCTTACACTGCACTCTCTTCCATTTATTCTCCTTCCCTCCCCACTCTGCCGTTGCAGAACCAGCCGACCTCGAGCTCACATCGTCGTCACTCCACTGCTTCCTGAGCCCAGCCGAGAGCACTCACGCAACCGCCCATTTCCTTTCTAGCTCCCAGGCCACTTCTCCGGCAACTCCTTGCGTGAGCTCAATCAATTTGAAGAAAAACCAAAGCAAGCAACTCCAGTGATCCCTCCGCTGCTGTCCCAAATTCTCAGTCTCTGGTAAGCCTCGTCCCCTTGTTCCACCTCTCACACGTCCGCAACTCGTCCACGCGTTTCTCTGATCCTTCAAACTCTTGTTTTTCTCTCGAGATCGTTGGCACCACGGTTTTTCCCCTCCGCCGCCGATCACCGAAGCCGCTCCACGATGAGCTCCTACCTCCGGCCCTCCTCGACGCAAGCTGAGGTGATGCCGCTCTTCCTTGTGCCCCAATGAAGCTCTCGGAGGAAGTCGGAGTCCGGGTTGCTGCCCCCTAACTCGAACGCGGCCTCGCTGAAATTTGTTTTCCGCCGCTCCTCGCCGCCGACAGCTTTCCGGTGAGATCTCGTCCTCGCGAACCCCACCCTGCTGTCCGCCCAGACGTGCGCGTCATCCTTCTGCCCCCGCGGCGAGCTTTCGTCCCGCGCAGCCGCCGGTAGTGAGCTCTCCGGCCGCGCGCCGCTCAGCTCCGGCGGGCTGACTGGCGTCCCACTGGCATCCAACGTAGCACCCACATGTAGCCGACGTGGAGCTGAGGTGTCGCCCACGTGGCAACTTAAAACCAGGAAAAATGCCAGAAAAATACTAAAACTTCCAAAATTCATAGTAAATCAAATTCAAATCCAATGGAACTCAAACAAACTTTGTAAGGTTCATCTTAAAGAGCTCTATTTTAGTAAAATGATAAATCATAGCCTCTATATATATATTTTTATCAATATATTAAATTGTCCAGACAATAATTAATTCACCAGAAATTCTAGGAATGAAATTGAATCCTGATTTTTGGCATGCTTAGTAAATACATAATTAGCAACCACCACAATTTTTGGTTTAGTAAAATATGAATTATTATAGGCTTTGGAAATTATTTAGTGTGATCACTTAAATTAATTCTAGTAAATATTTTATAATTAATTGGCTCCTGCCACTTGGTATAAAAATCACTCACACAAGTCTCTATGCTCAGTAAATTATACAACTCTAGAAACCTAAATTTACTTAATTAACTAAATTGATTTGCTCATATCACTATTTTACTTTAATAAATGCTAGTAATTAGAATACTAATATCCAGAGAGGCTGTAAATTGGTGAAAATACAATTCATCTATATCTCTGATCATGATAAATTACTCAAGTCCAGAATCAATTAGTTAATCTTTTAATTACTTAATTATTCTAAAAAAACTATAACAACCCTAAATAAATGATAAACAACATAAAATGATGAAACTCTAATTTGTTTCTTTGAAGCATATGGCTTCAAGAACATTGAAGCATATGGCTTTGAGAACATAATAATAACTTATCAATACCAAACCACGATGTGCTTGCATGTATCGTATCATTGCATATAACGGTGTTTGGACAATACCGTTAACACCTTTGTCATCATATAGGCAACGACAACCAGGAGCCCGAAGAGGATCAGAAGGAGACTGAGTCTCAGGAACAAGAGGTTGAAGTCACTAACACTAGTGTCGATCCAGGCAAGCCTCGGTTTTCATTCGCCATTTTATAAAGTTGCTAGTTATCAATATTACTAGTGTCATAGGAGTTGATTGGAACCCACTTGCATGATATCCAAACGACCTACGCCTCTGTCAGTAGAACTTGGTAGTATCGGTACTATGTCGCTATGCTTAGTAATTGCTAGACGTGATAGATATCATTACTAAGAATGAACTTGACCACTGGAACGGGACTTATAAAAGAAGTTTATTTTAATGTCATGACCGGGCAGGGACGATGCATGTGTAGGTTTGCAGCAATACATGGGTGTTGACTGCTGTAGCCCTGCCTTGTCGAACCTAGGACCCGTCCGTGGTCCGCCCCTTGGTCAAGTATTGGACAGTACCGAATGCATGCTAGTCTATGGGCACTAGTAAACCGATGTAGCATTGATGTGGCAATGAGGACGGTACCTAGTACAGTGGTCATTGACCCTTCTGCTGCTGGAGTGGGCGGTTCATACCGCAAAGTACTGTTGGCAGGACGGCATGCCCACTCGCTGAGACTGGACCCAGACTGAGTTGTTTTTCGTCCTTGCGAAAGGTCGCCATATACGACCTTAATTGGTGCGTATGTGTCGTGTATCTCGGGTTATCCCAGCTGGTGTAAATCAATTGCAATTGCTGTCCCTCGCAGTAATGAGTACCACTTGGTCACTGAGTCGTCACGTAGTTGCACATGGTACTTGAGAATTGATTATGATGCTTACTGTTGACAATACTCTTATGGCTCTTATGTTGTACTTACCTTATGTATTGCTTTATTATCCTATTGTTGCAACTAAAGTTATATTTTGCTCTACCCAATTAACTTGATAGAACTAATAGGTTGCTTAGTGCGAGTCTTTTCAAACAAGCCACCTATTAGAGCCATTGCATACCTAGAAGTCCGGCGGGTAAGTCTTGCTGAGTAATTAGTACTTAGGCTTTGTGCCACTGTTGTTTTCAAGTAATGAAGAGGTAGAATTGCCTGAGAATGTGCTGTCTTGGGACATGCAAGTCCCTGAGGGTTAGACTGCCCACTGGGAGTCCGACTCGTCGCCGCAGTACTGATGTGTGATGCTAGAGTGATGGTTCTTCGGGCGGGAATCATTGCTATGCTGTATCGTCAGGCTCGTAGCTCCTTATCGTTAATTGCTTCCGCTGTGTTTTCAAAAACATCAAGAACTTGTAATATTCCATAGCACTCTGAGGACTTATTGATGTAACATTCAACTTAAATTCGACCCAATGTTGTATTATCAAGTGTCTGTGTTATCAGCACCGTCGGGACCTCGATCCTCCGAGAAGGGGTGCCACACCATCGCATCGGTTTGCTCCTCTTTGCCGACTGCCTTCTGGATCTCCTACCGGTCGGATAGCATCAACTGTTTATCGGCTGTCTCATAACTCTACACATCACAGTCAAAAGAGTTCCGAAGATCAGAGTGGAGGGAGATTATTCCATTAGGGCCTGACATCTTGAGGGTGAGATATGGATAATGCAGAACGGCCATGAACTTTGCCATCATTGGTCTACCGATGATAGAATGATAAGCTCACTCAAAGTCGGCCACCTGGAAGAGAATGCGCTCGGTCTTGAAATTCTCACGAGTCCCAAAAGTGATAGGCAGAGCGATTTGTCCAATGGGAACCAAAGTCTTGCTAGGCACAATCCCGTGAAAAGGGTGAGGAACTTGGTTGGAGCTCATTGACCAACAAACCTAGCTCCAAGAGGGTCTTGGTGAAAATCAAGTCCAGGCTGCTTCCTCCATTGATGTGTACTTTGTTGAACTTGACTTCCTTCACCGTAGCTGCAAGCACCGGCAGGTAGCAAGCTGGCTTGGGCAGGTGCTTGGGGTGATTCGACCGATCAAATGTAATCGGTACTTTAGACCACCTCATGAATTGGGGCGTGGCTGGCTCTACCGAATTGATCTCACGCAGCTCCAGCTTTTGCTTGCGCTTGGACACGTAGGCATCCGGTCCTCCGAAGATGGAGTTGACTTCCTTCCCGCTTCGTCCTTGTTGTCACCGTCCTTAGCTTTGTCTTTGCCATTGTGGCTCGGCGGATCCTTAACCACCTTGAGCATAGCAGTTGTGAAGCCTTTCAGTCGGTAACAATCTTTTGCTTTGTGGTTCCCCTTGGGATGCCATAAACATGGGCCACTTAACAAGTCATCCATGGTCGGTTGGTTCGTCTGAGGATTCTTCTGTGATCGGTCTACCGCAGCAACCATGTTGTTAGACTTCCTCTTCTTGTCCTTTTTAGAGGACTCCGGCTTATCTGACCGCTTCTCCTTGCCTTTTTCGCGAATGTCATCTAGCGCCGACTCGCCCGATGCAAACTTATCAGCGATCTCGAAGCACTCCCGAGCGGTCAACTTGAGTTCATGATTCCTCCGACCAATTTCCAGAACCAAGTCATTGCTGTGAATGCCTCCTTGGAAGGGAGCAATGATCTGCTGATCTGGGATATTGGGGATCTCGATCTTCTTAGCACAGAATCGCTTGATGTAGTTGTAGAGGGGCTCAGCAGACTTTTGCTTGATCCGAGTGAGGTCAAAGTGATTTCCCAGTCGGTTGCAAGTAGCTTGGAAACTTTCTATGAGTTTCCTATTGAGGTCTCCCCAAGAGGTGATTGATTTCTCTAGAAGAGACGTAAGCCATATTCGAACGGCCGAATCAAGATAGACCGACAGGTAATTGGCCATTACATAGGTATCACCTCCGGCTGACCGAATCACCGTACTGTAGAGCTGAAGCCACTCTCAGGGATTGGTCTGACCATAGTTCTTTTCAAAGGTGAAAGGACCTTGATGACGCCTAGAGGTGGGGTGAATAGGCGTTCCTGAAATTTATTCCAAAACTCGCAGCGGAATTAGTACTGCAAAAAAACTGGACCCTCCGGTTTGGCAAACTGGACACTCCGGTTTTTGTCAGGGAGACGGAATAAACTAAGCAAAAAGGAACTAGTGGGAACTATAAGCATGCACCCTACCATAAATACAACAAGGCTATAGCAAGGTGATTTCACACAGAAATCACCAAGATAGAACACTGTCCAAAACCGGACACTCCAGTTTTCTCGGGATAGAAAACAGAGGCAAGGGAAAAACAGCTCGCAGAGGAGATCTAGCACAATCCAAGCTATCAGAGGTTGCACACAAGCAAGAGCAAGTTTATCCACTTAGGAAACAAGAGCAACTACTCATGCAACCTATGAGAAATTAAAGCAAGCTAGAACTTAAACAACAACAAGGAACAAGGGAGCACACGGGGATTTATTTACCGGAGTTCGACCAACTTGCAATCAAGTTGTCTACCTCTCCGTTGAGGAGCTCGATCACATTTGAGCCGGATCTCTTTCAACCCTTTTACCTCGCCAAGCAATCACCGAGATCAAGCTTGGATGACCAATTAATCACCAAGATACAGCCCGGTACTGCACTAAGCTTGCTTGTTCCCTTACGGAGGTGAAGCCGACTTTTACAAACTTTCCCAATGCTCACCACAAACTTGGGAGCTCTAGGGCGACGCCTAGCCGTCTAGGAATCTTCAATTCCAAGAGTAACAAATGTGTCACGGAATCTTGCTATGCAACAATGCTCAAGTGCTCAAACTTTCTCACAAAGAGTATCTCTCTCAACCCAATTCTCACATAGAGATCAAAGCTCACAAAGAGGAGTTGGGGAGAGTGCTAGAGGGCTTTGGATATGTTATTTTCATGAATGGAGTCAGCAGCTACCGAAGGAGGGGTTGGATGACTATAAATACTCACCCCTCCAAAAGTAGCCGTTAGGAACTAGCCAGTGAAAACTGGACACTCCGGTTTCCGAAACCGGACCATCTGGTTTTGGCTGAACTAGCCGTTGACCAGCCCAAAACCGGACACTCTGGTTTTCCTGGGACAGTGAGAGGATAGCGTGTGTTTGGCTATTGTGTGTCACTCTTCTCACTTGGTATTTTCTTTTGAGCATTGAGACTTAGCATATCATCCATGTAACATCCCTCTTGATAGAGCGGCATGCCTAAACTCAAGATTAAAAATAAAAGGAGATTTTCTTCAACTTGAGCTTGCATAATTTGAATCTTGTCACTTCTTCATCTTTAGCTTTATGAGAGATGCAACATGTGCTTTTCATTTTTGACGTCATCACCTAGAGCTTGTGACTTAGAATATTTGAAACCATACAATCATCTTCTACAATTGATTCACAAGTCACTTCATTTCTTCACTTTCATCGTCAATTGATACTTGGCAACATATGACACCTTGTAGCATGATTGGTCCACGATTATGCTATACTCACCCTTCACCATTGAATTTGGTCCCTCGGCGCCAAGACTCATCTTGCCCTTCTCCTTGCATGGTCCGTCGCGGTCAAGTCAAGCCAATCACTTATCATCCTGCTAACTTGAGCCATACATTACTTTGCATCACCCACATGAATTCTTTTGTCATTGTCTAGATATTTGTGATTGCTTTGCTTTTAATAGAATATCCAATTATTAATCCGTAAGCAATTGATCATCATCCTTTTTCATACATTCTTTGATCCTTGTGAACAAGCCTTTCAAGTAAATTCTCAATCATACAATGAATATCCATATCGCATAATTTGAGTTGATGTACACTTTCAACAATAATATCCACATTGATACATACAAGGTAATTTGTTAATTATGTCCTATTAAAATATTCACAAGAATCATTAGTCCTTTAATCACATTGTCATTCAATACACCAAAACCCACTAGGGAACTAGATGCACTTTTAGATGGGGACCGACTGGAATCCTTTCGGCCATCGGGCTATGCGAAGCTCAGGTATATAAGCCTTGATGCCATCGAACTCTTCATCATTCATAGTAGGTGACCGTCAACATCAGTCAGGAGATGGAGTCAGACGATGATTATGTCATGTACCGACATCATCATCATGGCGACGATGCCGATTGTCATCATCATGATTGTCGCGCCGGTCCCGATCGTCTTGTCGATGTCAATCATCACGATTGTTTCTTGGAGGGGGGTCACGTCGGTCTTCCCGCTGGTTGTCCTGTCGGTCATCCCGTCGATCGTCAGTTCTCCGATCGTGGCGCTCCTCCTCGTAGTTTAGGTTGTCCTGAGCTTGCTCCTCATAGTGGGAGTTAATTGTATCCCGACCTTGCGGATACCGAGGGAATTTCTCAGATCTTCACGTCTTCGTTGACCGCGTGAAGTCGCGTGACTAGAGCTCGTCACCGACTATGATTTGTCCCTGACCGCATCTTGGGCTGCAACAGCCTTGAGCATAGCCACCGCCTTCTGTATCGTGGGGGTCTGATATGTTGCGTCGGCCATCAAGGTATCAAGTAACGTTTTAGCTCCGGTGATGTTGTTCTGCGGGGTGTCATAGACCTTGAGGCCGTCCACTTCGATATCTGGTTCAAGGTCCAATCGGCATGGGAGGCGAGACCCGCGCAACCCTCTCGGTCGGCGGTGGTGTCCTGCCAACAGATTGTTGTCTAGAGGGTTATCCTCCTCCTGGCCTTCTTCTCCATGCTCTTCTGCACAACCATCTTCTTTGTGACCTTCTTGTCGGTCACCCTCCTCATCGTTGTCCTCTAATAGATTCTCCTCTATATGGACCATGTTAACGGTCAAAGGGTAAAACAGGCAGATCCGACCGAGTCCTCATCAAAGGATCGGACCGACTTTGAGTCGTATCTAGAAGACGGGTCTATTTCTTCGAATCCAAGTGGGACCAATGCTGGGATCAGATCTGGCAAGCTCGGTGATCGTGCCATAGAGACGGCCATGGCCGAGTCAGAACGGTGATTCTCCAATCCTAACTCTCCATCGGTATTGACGGTGAAGTCGAGCAATCCGAAGGAGATCTTGAAGTCTGGCAATGCTGGGATCAGATCTGGCAAGCTCGGTGATCCTGGCGAGCCTTGTTCCCTACCTGGCGCGCCAACTATTGAGACTTGATCTCGACAATAAATTTATAGGGCTACGTCGAGACTAAGAACTATGATGGTTGCAAAACATATCGAGTTATATAGGTTCGAACCCTCTCGATGAGAGTAAAAACCCTACGTCTTATGTATCCGGTCGGTAGGGGTACATGAAGAGTTCTACTCGTATTCTACAAGGATTTACATAGAAAGTCTATCTCTAATTGCCTTGTACTCCAAACCGACTCGGTCGGTTTCCTTATCAATAAAGTACCCAGTTGGTTACCGACTTAGGTATATCTTCGGATACCCGTAAGGCAAGTATCCCATACCGCCCCTATGAGAGGGCTGGGCAGTAAGCAGACTTTGGACTCAGGACGTTCTGGTAGTATCAGAGCATCAACTCTCGTTTCATCAGGGGGGGGGGGGGGTCTTGGATATCCACTTGCCGATTGTATATATGGTATGCTGCCGAGGGCGTCAGCTCTTAGGGCAGAGGGGGGGGGGTGACTGTAACACCCCAGCCCGTTAGAAGCCTGTAGTAGTGGATGGAGCCCAAGTGGCCCATGAAGTAAAGTGGAGATGAGATTAGTCCCACATTGGAAGTTTAGGTGGGTGAGGGCGAGCATATAACCTTCGTTGTTCCAACCATAGCACTATCGAGTTAACCATTTTACATGAAGCGAGGATGAAAACATAAGAGTGGTGTAATGCATAAATATACGTGTCCGCCCCTACGGGAGGGCTAGGCGGTAAGCGGACTTTGTATGCGCGTTACAGTTATTCTTTTTTTTCAGTAAGTTGTATGGATTATTCATCTATGAAATAATTGTTTGTTAAATATATAGCACCTTTGCAAACTATAAAATAAATGAGTTACTCAAGCATCTTTTTTCTATTACAATTTTGCTTAGTTTATTTGGAGAATTATAGAGGTTAGATACTTGTTAGGTATATGGCTGAATGGAGTAATTTGTAAATTTTAGAATCTAATCCTCATTGGAGCCAACGTCATTGTAGGCCATCTACATGGCACTCATTTCGACCAAGTTTTGTCCTTGCTTCAGAACTTTAGATGGAGAAGGAACGGAGTTTCATGCAACAACCATGAAACCTTTTGGAGACAATAATAATGAATAGGTTCAAGTTTAATAATAGGTTAAGTGAAATAATCTATTTGTTGATTTTTCGTCCTTTTATTTGTGTCTCTTATGTGCTAGTAGTCAGAATATTTAAATCATCAAATTCATCTTCGAATGTAGAATCTTGGATGGTTTGATATAAACTTTTCTTTATCTAAATATTAAACGGACAATATGCAATATTTCAGGTCTCCTCTTTCACTTGTCTAAAATTTTACATATCTCTTAGTAGTTCTTTTTTTCTTTATGTTGCAAAGGTTATTTTTTTATGTTGCAAAAAAGTATCTTTTATGGTCCATATGTTTCAATATGTGTTATCTAGGCCGCATCAGTTATTTTCTATATTTAGCGCCAACATTGTTATAATGTTATAATAATCTGTGTATGTTGTAATTATTATATCTAGTTGTTACTTTTTTTTTACAGATTCTTTGACCCTAGTATATTGGAATAAGTATTTTGGTTTGCTGCGTAGTGATTTGTAAATGGTGCAACGGTAAAATATGTAACTGATATAACATTTTTTTGACACAAATGTAACTGATACAACTAAATATAACAAATGCCACAACTAGTCCTCTCCAAAGAAACCGGGCGAGTAGGTCGGCACGAGTGAAGCACGTAAAAAAAAGCACGGTTCGAACATGACCAGATCTGTTAAATTTTATTTAATTATAACTATATTTATATTATAGTTAAGAAAAAAATTTCTAGTGTGCTGATATGTTATCTTATTACTATAATTGAGGTTTTAAATTTAAATTCCACCATCCACTTTATTTCTATTTATTTTTTATAACTATCAGTGTTAATGGGCTATAATTGAATTATTAAACCATGTGTGTGCTCACATACCTAGCATGCCGACCCAACATGATTTCAGCTGAGCCCGAAGACTGCCTCGACATGGTCCAAAAAGATTGTGTGCCGTGCCGGTCCGGTAATAAACATGCCAGGCTATTTATTGCTCGGGCCATACCAGGCCGGATCGCTCGTTTTGTGTTTGGACAGGTCTATCACAATTGTATAAAATAAATCTAAGACGGATCTAAAGTGACGTTTATATCTTGCTTAATTTCACCGTTCTCGGGCCGTATGCGGTAGGTATTAAACCAACCCAAATCTCTATAATCTATTAATTAAGCTACGGTCGTCCACTTCGTGTGCACAAAGTTAGAGATTGAATCCAAATCGGTTTCGTACCTTTCATATCAAGTACCAAATTTCAAAAAACATAACTCCCTCATCCGAAACTCAAATTAAGTAAACTTGGACTCTATATTATAGCTCTCGAAAAGTTCTACAACTTTGATATTCAATGTAAGTACAGATCCTGCCGTTTAGTTTTTCAAATATGCGATGCAAAAGTATTTATTCTAATTTGGACTTCTCTGCGCAGGTTTCTGTACGGGTCCATATCTTCTAGCTCTGAAGTTTAAATAATATGATCCACATATGTTTCGAAAAGGTCTCGACGAGATTTACAACTTTTGTATTTTAACGTTTTCCATTGGAGTAAGGTTTCAAATTCAAAATCGCGTTGCAATATAGTGCTATTTTTGCAGACTGCGTAAATTAATTTTTTCTTTCAGATAACACTAAAATAGTAAAAAAATATTATTTTTAACATATAAAATGATATACTAAGAAGCACCAACAATAATATAAATATGATCTTTTATGTAAAAAATATAAATAATATTATATATATTTAATAATTTTATTATATAAATAATTTATATTTAAATTATAAAAAATATTTTATTTTTTAAGTCCATAGCAAGATACTTTAAATATTCGAGGAGAGCTCTTAAATCCTACGGCTTTCCAAAAAGGGGCCCGGGTTTTAAAAAAAAAAAAACACGGCACGGCACACATTCCCACTCCCTCGCCGTTCCATGCGGCCGCTCCCGGCGTCCGTGTCGACCCGGCTGGCCGCCGTCGCGGCGGACCCCGGCGGCGTCCCGCTACCGGTCTTCAACTCCCTCTTCTCTGCGCTTGCCTTCGCTTCCGACCCCTCCCACGCGCACCTCCCGCTCCACCTCTTCCGCCGCCTCCTCCTCCCGCGCCGCCGCCCAGACGCCTTCACCCTCTCCGCCCTCGCCTCATCTTTCCCCGCCGGCGCGGACGTCCTCCACGCCTTCGCCATCCGCCTCGGTCTCCTCCGCGCCGATCCCGTTCTCGCAAACTCGCTCCTCCTCCTCTACTTTCGCCGCAATTGCCGCCCCGACCTCGCGCGCCGCCTGTTCGACGAAATGCCCGCTCGCACCGCGTCCTCCTACAACACGCTCATCACCCACGCGACACCCGGCGATGCCGTGTGGGGCCTCGTGCAGTGCATGGTTGCGGACGGATGCGCACCAGACAGGTTCACTGTCTCGGCCGTCCTGCCCGCGTGCACGTCCTTTTCCTGGGGCAGGGAGCTGCATGGCTTCGCCATGAGGATGGGTATGTGCGGGGCAGATGATTTTCATGTCAACTGCAGGCTCATGTCGATGTACTGTAGGGTTGGCCAGCCGGACCTTGCGCGGTGTGTCTTTGACAGAATGGTGCAGAGGAACGTTGTCTGTTGGACCACGATGGTGGGAGGGTACACCGAGAATGGCATGTTTGAGGATGCTGTTGCTGTTTTTCAGAAAATGTGGACAACTGATGGTGTTTTGCCAAATAAGATTGCATTGATTAGCGTGCTCTCGGCTGTTGAGGCGCTCTCAGGTTTGGTGGAGGCGAAGCAGGTGCATGGTTTCGCTATGAGGATGGGGATGCACGTGGAGGTGTCTCTGAACAATGCTTTGATTGATACGTATGCAAAATGCGGGGCTTTGCATTATGCAAGGCGGATTTTTTATGATGTCCGTTGGCATAAAGATGTGATCTCATGGGGTGCTTTGATCTTGGGCTATGGCATTCATGGAATGGGCATAGAAGCGGTTGCTTTGTTTGATCAGATGCTTGCTTCTGGAGTTCAACCTGACAGCATAGTTGGGCTTGGTGTTCTTTCAGCTTGCTGCCGTGCAGGTTTGGTGTTGAAGGGCCTTGACATATATAACTCCATGGTAAAGGATCATGGGGTTCATCCAACTGAGGCGATGTGTGCTTGCATGGTTGATTTACTTGGTCGATCCGGGCATGTTGACCATGCCTTGGACTTTATAAAATCAATGAGTGTAAAGCCAGGATCTAGTGTTTGGGGAGCACTTCTGGATGCCTCTATTGCTCATAGCAACACAGAAATTCAAGATTTAGCCTCAAAGTCTCTTCTTAGATTGGACAAAGGGAAACCGTCAAATCTTGTCGCTGTGTCTAACTTGAATGCTTCTTCTGAAAAATGGATTGTTGTCGAAAAAGTTAGAACAGCGATTAATCAGGGATTATTGAAGAAGAAACCTGGTCGCAGTTGGGTAAATCCAACATAGCCAATCAATGGCTTGTACATGGTTCTTTTACACTTCTGATTTGTTGTACTTTAGCTGCCTCTGCTCTGGAAGTAATTGCACTGGAAAAGGGTGTCTTGGAGCTACAGCTACAGAGCAGCAATTCTTCTTCTTGTCTAATGATCGATGATACATCCACTATTGTTGGTTGGCTTTTTAAACAACAAAGTGCTGTCCATAATGTTGGAGACGGCACCCACTCTTTCCTCATTCTACAGGTAAGTTTTGTTTCTTTTAGGCCCATATTTCGAGATCTTCAAATATTTGATTGCTTGAGAATCTGATGTTTTGCTTTATCATTCAGAATTTGGTGTTTTGCTTAATCCATAAAACTACATTATACATGTATACTAGAAATTTAGAATAAGAATCTTAGTATTAACTCAAACTATGGTGATAATTATCTTCTATCTGGAGTCATGTTCCTTGATCAATCTACCATGCATGCATCCACATAGGCTGCAACATCGCTTTCACTTAGTTTCTCTCTTTATGTCTACATTTCAAACATGTGTCCTATATTCCTTACTGAAAAAAAAATCAAAAAAATTCTATGTCTTGCAAAATACATATCCACAAACCATGGCCTATGGAAGTTGAAACTAGGGTTGATCACTGATATCACTCTATGTAACACCGATACGGCAGGGAACCACCGTATCCGTGTCTGAAACGTCAACTGACACTGATACGGCGATGATACAGCAGCGATACGTATCCCTGAAGTATTAAAATAAAAGAGGAAAACTAAAATCCGGACACGGTGCTGGAGACGTCCTGGACATATCTGATGCTTCCCCAGCATTTTCTGCTGGTCCAAACAGCCCATTACGGACACATAATCTAGCGTTCCATTCTGAACCGTACACTGCTTGCTTCGACGCTGCTGTCTCCCCTGCACGAACCAGACGAGGTCGCCGCCGCCGCCTTGATGTGCTTGACGAGGTCCACGATCAACATCACCACCTGCAAACGGGACGAAGTTGATGTGGCCACCGCCACGAATCGCAACCCATAGGAAGCCATGAACTGAAAGAAAAAGCTCGGCGGTAGATGCTGAAGCGTGCAGTAACCAAGTCTGCCGCTGCCGTCGAGCAATCCTGAGCAGGCCACCAACGATTCCTTTGGTCCATTTATCTCTTTTATGAATTATAGTTTAGCATTTTCTGAATTTAAGAAGCAATTCCCTTGGTCCATTTCTCTTTTATGAATTATAGTTTAGCATTCTCTGAATTTGAGACTATGTTATTATGTTTCAACAAAAAGTAAATATTTTCTTAGATACTCTTTAGATCTGTATATGTGTTTTTGGTACTTTTTAATTTTTACAAAATGTATCCGTATCGGTTGTTTTTGAAAAATGACATATCAACATATCCATATCGGTCCGATACTAATGCACGTATCCGTATTGGTGCCGCATAGATATCACTGATATTGACTTAGTTTTTAGGAAATAGACGAATTAGAGCAGCAGGAAACGACAAGGATTTATGCCCAATGGAAAATTTAGTGACAATCAACTGTACTTTATGTATCAGGCCAACTGGGTTTTGATTTGATTGCTTTCAAAGCCATTACATGACCTAGGAGCCTTTATACTGTTATCTTTCCAGCAGAATCGACTTACATATCTTATATAAAGGCTCATGTTAGTTTTCCATCGAATATAGTATTCTTCCAAACTCATGAATGTGGCATGGTGTGCTCGCTTCGCACAACTAGCACAACATATGACTGAGATTTATTGGTTCCTGTAACAACGGTGTATGGGATTGGGTGATGCTTACAAGGTATTCGATCATGGATTCATGAAAAAAGTCAAATCGTATCATTAATGCTCGTGTTGCCTTTGCAGTTGCATCCTACTAGTATAACATTCCTGGGTAGCGATTAGCTGGCACATGGATCTTGCTTTGTTGTGAATCTACATTTAGTTACATAATTAACAGAAAAGCAGGATAATTCAGTGATTCAGTCAAAGTAGGTACAAAGTTTAAATAAAATCCACAGAAAAAGAAAAATATGATGGCCATAGCTGTGTTTTTTTAACTATCTTCATCTACATACAGACCTACTAGTAGGCCATTTCTGGGTACGATTAGTTGACATGGCTCCTGGTCCTTGTTTTGCTTCTTTTTTTTTTTTTTGTGGTTCATATCTAGATTGCACAATTAATGGAAAAGCAGGATAATTTGAGTCGGGATAGCTACAATGTTTAAATGAAACCACAAAGAAAACAATAATAAAGCAAAATCGGATGCTCATAGTCTGTATTTTAATTGTTTGCATCTGCATACAGAACACTACAAGCACATGCTCATAGTGTTTTATTTTTATGTTCTACCCACAAATATGTAATAGCAACTATTTTAAAAACAATACATATGGAGTTAGTATCACAAAACTACACTTCAGTGCACACATTTCTCAGAAACATGTGCACATGATCTTTTGTATTTTGCCATAGTAAAAACATGTGTAGTTCATTTATAATTACTAGTCATAGAACAATTGGTACAATCCAAGTATCGTTGCATCTCCACCTAGTTCCCCACTTCAGTGCATCTACAAGAGGGATTATGAAGTAATCATGCAGGCACCAGGTTCAACAGAAGTTGTAGAATTGCATTTCAAACTAAATAAACCATGATTGGATACTCTAGAATAAACTATTTCCCTCCCCTCCCTCCCTCTTACGCCGCTGCTTTGGCCGACACCGCCCCCACCACCGCAGCCCCCGCCACCGCTGCTGCCACCGCCGGAGCCCCCACGGGCGCATGCGCCACCGCCGCCGCTGCCCAGGCCCTCGCATGATGTATGGTATAAACTATATTTTTTTGAAAGGGGTATAAACTATATTGACCCTGAGAATAAAGCATTGTGCGACATGCCAAGAAAAATGACATCTCATCTACTAGGCTTGTGGACTGCTCAGTTGGTTGGTGACATTTATTTTGGTGCATATCTTGCAATCAACTCTTATCTTATTAATGAAGACACTCCATTGGAGGTAAAATGTTGGATTCTGAAGATAAGAAACTGGGTACTACACATTGAATGCAACAAACTGGATTGTGAAAACACCCTGTCTAATTTAAATGCCATCAAACATTTTTTTCTTCCACATTATACTTAATATTTTAATCTATGCAGCAAGAACCTATAACCTTAAATTTAAGTTGGACTGGCCAACAAACTGCTCAGGCTCCTGGTTCACAGTTCTTTTGGTCAAACCAGTGTCCAGTGATTTGCCGGTTTTATTGTTGGCTGAGAAAATTGCAAAAGGACATTAAGTCTGTGCATCTCCATCATGAATCCTTTGTGAATGATGCCTTTTTATTTATATTAAGTGTTTGTACACAATAAGCAATTTATAGTTTGGAAGTTTTGACATTGGCTGGAGCATCTCAGCTGCAAGGCCTACTGCTACGGTAGCTCAATGATTAGTGTGTGTGTTCTTTGTTGTCAGGTGGCTTGCCTAGTACATGACGCTTTGTAATTCCTTTGGGCAGGCCCTGTAAGGGGGCTTACCCACTTGTACTATACTCTTCTTAATGAAATAGCATGCAGTTCTCCTGCGCGTTCGAGAAAAAAAGAAATCTATCGCAAAGTAAGGTCATTCAGCCGGTTTTGAGAAATATATGATTTATTCTTTGGCTTCTGATTACTCAGTTGTTGAATTTTTTTATAGTTCTTGGCTTGATATCAGTCTCTGTACTAATTCAGGTGCCGTAGTAGGTTATACCTTTATCAGCTTTTGTTCATTTTTATCTGAGTAGTAGTTTTTGTTCATCCTTGTTAACTAAGAACTCATATAATCTGCCAATCTTGTGGAATGTAGACATCTTCAGCAACTGTAATTTTCAATTAGTGTATTAAGAAATCCTGTTCACAGTCTATGATTTAAATTCAGACGTGCATTGTGAAACATGTTGTATTAATTGAATAAAAAAGCTTTGCTCCCTCAATTTGTCGAGGCTTCTGCGTGGACTGAAGAAAAGCTAGCTGTATTGAAGTGGAAAAATCAAGAGACAGGGATACTTGGTAGCCATTTTTAGCGGTTCCTTAAAATAAGGCCTCCATTTTAGTGAAGTTTTAGCAGTAGTGGCTGGTAATGGCTTGATCTCTACCGGTGTTTTTATCTGGAGGAATTCAGGCCTTGACTATGTGGCATTCAAAACATATCCAAGATCTTCTGTTTGTCACCTGAACCTACATTCCGTAAAGCAAGCTGTAGTTTAAAATCCTCTGGTTCAAGTGGTAGCAGCTTCTTCAACTCCTGGCAAGATCTTACAAATTATCAGATCTGAAACCCTTCCCCAGACCCCGCACAGTGCGGGAGCTCTCAGCACTGGGTACGGCCTTTTTTGATAGTTTTACCTTCAGAGCTTTCATTATGTGACAGAAAATTGGGTCACTGCTGCTGTCTTGTGAAGGCACATAAATCTGTGCATTCATTCAGCTTGATTGCAAATCTGAAGAAACAAGTTCTTCCATGTGGAGTCTTTTCCATATTATCTTGCTGCAAAGCCTGACCGGTTTCCTATGTTTGAAACTCTTGTTCTATGGTCTATTTGGGTCAGTTATGAAGGATGACACAAAAGATTTATAACCTTTTTCTAGTAGGTTTCTGTCTAAAGCTTTGTTCATGTTTATAATTTTCTCAGTTAGCTGTTATAATCATATACCTGTTGTTCTAGGAGGCTACTTGTGCTTGTGAAGGATAGGAAATTTCTGCGAATGGCTATTGTCCATATATCTTCTATGTACAAAATCTATTTTAATGTTTTCGGTCCCCACTGCCCTAGCAATTCTTCCAGTTCTGTCCTTTCAGACATGTACGATGAATTGAGACCATGGAGGGGAGGGCATTCCCTATGGAATGTCACTAAATAGAGGTGCGGACATGGGCCTGTGACCTCCAAAATCCATGATAGTCCTCGCAGATGTCACATGAGTTCTTGTATTTGATAGTGGAATTAGACAATTAGTGCAATCTGTAGTCATCTTGTACATGTGCTGTTTATGATGAATTTGGTGCTCTGTTGGGAGTTCTACAATCATTTTTGGGTGGGTTTATAGTTGGGATTTCGTTTACACCTGCAGAAATGGAAGACAACTAGAATAGCCTGCATTTCTAGTTGGCAATTAACTGGATCATGATACAACATGCTTTTATAAGAAACAGAATTAGACCACATTTATTTTTGTTAATTTTCCTGGATATTGGTTTGAGTCTTTGTTCAGAGCTCTCCAAAGACCGCTGTGATAAAAAGTCAGAATTTTAAATGTGACAGCGCATTCAGTTCTATTTAAGTTGCCGTCACACATCTTTGACATCTAAGTGTATTTTAAGATGTGATAGTCAAATGATAACTAGCCATTCGGTATTTTATATTATGAACTATGCATATGACCCATACTGTACCCATATTGAGGGTTGTAGCAGCCTAACACTTGTTGTAATCAAAATGTTTACAGATGCATTGAGTTTATTTACTTATTGGATTAAGCATTAAACATACTGACTGTCGGCATAGGGGAAACAGGGGTTCCCCCAACCGCCTATGGGCGGACTCGCCGGCCCAACAGGGGGACAAGGCCTCCCCGGCTTCCATCCATCTTGGGCTGGGCCAGCCGGAGCAGCCGGGCACTGCACGTGTCTCCGACGCTCAACCGCCTGCCGCCCGAGTTAATACGGGCGCTCGAGTGCCCGGATTCAAGAGGGTGGTGGAGGAAAATAGGAGCCAGTCCAGGGCCCTCCCTGTGCCGCCTGACACGTTGCTTGGGGAAGGCGCGAGGCACATGAAGGCCGAAGCACGCGGTCATTTACACCGACCCTACCACTCGGGCAGGTCTGGACGCCAAGAACGAGGCCGATAGAATGAGATTTGGGGGAGATCCTGTCTGCCGAAGCTCGACGCCCGACTGACCGTGTTGTCCGGGTCCGGGTCCTGTACCGCTCTCCCCTTGGTCTATAAAAGGGGAGAGCACCGTGTAAGAAAGGGGACCGAGAGAGAATACAAACACTGTTTTTCGCTCTTAGCGGCATGAACCTGTATAAATCGTGTGTGCGCTACCTTTCTTGAATCATCTTCTTCGACGCACTTGATCCGATCTCCCCGCGACCTATCTCAAGGGCGGCTCGCCAGGCCCCCATTTGGAGGTGCCCGCACGCACTGACACCTGGCAATCGAGGGACGCGTTAGAGCGGAAGACCGAGGCCGGCAGTAGATCGGCGGCTCTCCCTTCCCTCGCCGCGGAGGCCGGGCGAGAGCCTACGCCACGGTGGGCAGCGACCGAATCCCTACTCAGAGGGGAGGTTTGAGCCTCAGCTACAGCGGTTGCCTGCCTCGGAATTGAGGCGCCCGTCGATGCACGGTGCCAAAAGTGGGGCTTGGCGGTGGCGGAGACGGGAGCGGCAACACGTGGCCACGAAAGGGAGAGCAAAAGATGGAGCACAACAGCGGAGGAAGAACGAAGCACGAAGAAAGGGAACTATCGTCGTCTCTTCCCCACTTAAAGATTTGAAGGAAGGCCAAGAGGTAGGCGCGGTTACCGAAGCGCTCGTGGCACGACCCTTCACGTCCCGGCCAGGCCACGAACAGCCCGAGGGCCGATGACAGGTGGCCCTAGCCTCAGGATCGACACACATGCCAGAGACTGGGCTGGGGGCTCTTGTCGGTGTAGTGGAAACGGGGGTTTCCCCAACCACCCATGGGCTGACTTGCCGGCCCAACAGGGGGACAAGGCCTCCCCGGCTTCCATCCATCTTGGGCTGGGCCTGCTGGAGCAGTCGGGCGTCGTGTGTGTCCCGACGCTCAACCGCTCGCCGCCCGAGTTAATGCGGGCGCTCGAGTGCCCACATTCAAGAGGGCGGCGGAGGAAAACAGGAGCCTGTCCGGACCCTCCCCATGCCGTATGATATGTTGCCTGGGGAAGGCACGAGGTGCATGAAGGCCGAAGCATGCGGTCATTTACATCGACCCTACCACTCGGGCAGGCCTGGACGCCAAGAACGAGGGTGGCAGAATGAGATTTGGGGGAGATCTTGTCTCCCGAAGCCCGGCGCCCGACTGACCGTGTTGTCCGGGGCCCGGGTCTTGTACTGCTCTCCCCTTGGTCTATAAAAGGGGAGAGCACCATGTAAGAAAGGGGACCGAGAGAGAATACAAACACTCATAGGACGTATGGTTTTTCGCTCTTAGCGGCCCGAACTTGTATAAATCATGTGTGCGCTAACTTTCCTGAATCATCTTCTCCTACGCGCTCGATCCGATCTCCCCGCGACCTATCTCAAGGGCGGCTCAACAGGCTCCCATTTGGAGGTGCCACCGACACTGACATCTAGGATCATAACTTGTAGGACACTTTTAGAGTTCTGTATAGGTCACTGTTGCCTGTCCTGATCTCCGGGGAAAAACTGTTATTTTTTGGCATTTTGCAACTGTCTTTTGCATGTGTCATTTTCAGACTAGAACGAGTAGGAATCATTTCAAGGAAATGGATCTGTTCTGTTAAGTTCCCTTCCCCTTTTCCTCTTCCAAGGAAAGCGACACGATGCAATCACTGTTTGAACAAAATATACTGCAGCAACTAACCTTTACATGGATAACATCCACTTACACTATACATGTATTTCTGATAGTGCGGAAGCAAACAGCCTAATTTTTTTTTGCTGACTGCATGAAGTATCATTTTTATCCTTACATTTATGTGGATTAGTAAAAATTTTCATTGTTTGTATCTCATTCTAGTTCCTTTGGTTATGATATTCCATTAGCGTTGTTCTCACTGACATGTTTGATTGTGATTCCAGTGATCTTCAACAACCAGAGACGACGTGAATGTGGAAACAAGAAGCCAGATGGCTTGAGAGTGAATCAATTGCCAATTCGGGTTCGTATCTCATTGGCGTCGTTCGCAATTGTTGCATCTGCTGTAAAGAGTAGTTCTTTGCTTTCGTTAGGTCTATGAACAGTGTGCCATCTCTGGACCTGTCAGGCAATTTCCTTATTGGATCGCGGGGCTTGTTCACTTTCAAAGATGACAGCAGGTTTGGTCTTATGACCCTTTCCAGAATATCATGACTCATGGATTGAGATTCTGCGAGGCAATACTGTTCAGCGTGCACTCCCATGTTGTTAGTTAGGTGCTCGCGATCACATGCGTGCACAAGAGTGTCATCTCAGATTTAAGCAAGCCCTTGACTGGAACAGGTCGAGGAGCAGTAGCCTTTCATCCAAATCATTGTTGGTGCCGTGTCATAATTGTTCCGGTCTAAGCATGCTTTGTGTAGGCCGCTAAATCCTTTTTGTAGGCAGTTCCCCCCGCCTTAAAAGATGGCCTCATGCTAATAACGTCTCGAGCCACATTTAATATGATTGTAAGCTCCAACCGCACCACAATATTGTTCTCTGAGGCACATTATGTTGTTCATCCATACTATGTACGTTTCTGCTTCAGTTTGACCTGTGACTGAACAGCCCCTAATGTGGACTCTTTTTGCTCTTTTGAAACAGGTAACAAAAGTTTTCAGGAGGAGTGTTTCTTAAAAAACAACAGGATGCCTGCATCTGCATCGCGGCATCAGGTACGCGCTTTGTTTTTGCTAGCCTTCTGTTTTTACTACGAAAGCATCAGTCAGTCCATGACGAACGTGATCTTGATTTATATATACTGCAGCGGCGCCTGTGCTGATCTTCATCCTGCTGGCTGCCATGTGGTGTTCCGGTCTTGCGCGTTGCTCTCGGCGGAGTAATTGCGATGTGGGACTTGACAGGGCACTGATAACCAGCCAATCATGGACTCAGTTGTACCTCGCGCCATCAAGCTTCGCCCATGAAGGTCTCACGTGGATGGGATCCACCTCTTGGGTCCCGAGGTACGCTTGCCCCTGGACCAGTCGTTCATCAGAGCAGCGGTCCGGACGCACGGCCGGTCCGGTCGTCTCGTCCGGCTGGCCGACCGACGGTGCGCTGTGGATTTTTTTTTTTTACCCTGCTATATTTATGCTGCTATGCGCGGCCGCCACGGTTCGCCGTCGAGCGGCAGGCCGAGCGCTGCGTGTTTGAGCTCGGTGGTCATGTGGCAGTCACGTGGGCCGCCGGGGTGCGTCGGCGCCGTCGCTCTCCCTCTCGTTGGGCCGAGACTGACGGTGACGCCGTATTCACTCCCCGGCCGGTCGCTGTCACGGCCAGCGAGATGGGTGCGTGTGCCTCGATAGCTCGCTGGGCACTGGCTGGAGGATACGGGTGCAGTGCCGAGCGGAGGCTGCCCGGAGTGGGACGGGGCCGTATCCGGACTGTCATTCAGTCTCGCGGCAGGGGATGGCGCCAACCTCACCATCATTGCGCGCCGTGCTGGCTGCTGTCCGTACGCGTTTGGCAGCCGTATATCCGTATATGGCTATAGCCACTTCCCAAGGCTGCTCACCATCTCTGTTTCAACTTTCAAGGCTCAGTGGTTTGTTATACGTGCTTGGTGTTTTCATATGGTTCATTGCTTGTGCTGTGTCAATTTATGGCGCTCTGTTTGTGTCACTGTGTGTAGGATCGTAACGTTCTTCTGATGTTCCAGGTGTCGACGAAGCCGCATGGCACGTTCTCGGAGCCGAGCGTCACCATATAGCCTCGTGGCAACAGGCACGCGACGCAGCTTCATGTTTGATGGATGACAAGCACCCAAGGTCAGAATTTAGGGGCGTGCATGAACCTTGGATCAGTGAAAAGGAATGTCTTGGAAATTCTGGATCCATTGCTGTTGAAGCACCTGCAATGTGTCCCTCCTGCACTGCACTGCTTGATGTGAGAGAGGTGAGGTGGTACCCTTCCATCTGGACCACTTGCGGGGCAGTGAGTGATATGATGCTTGGCACAGTGAAAGTCGGATCCAGGTGGATGCAAGGCTCTTCTTTACCCGTAGTGCGCGTCACGAGTTATTGTGGTCACGTGACATGTTGGATCATCGGAGACGAGGTATCTTCGTATGATAAAATTTGATACGACGTAGGAGTAACATCGTCCCATCATCAGTCGACGGATGGGTTCCTATCCGTGTACGGACAGATGCACGTGACCCTCCCTCTCATGTTCCAAGAACAGTACATGGGCTGGCAATGGTAGGGCTTTGTCGTCGTGACAGTGGGTGAGGAACCTTCCCAAGCTGACTTCGGAATGGGCACGTATAACAAGAGTGGGACGTTTCTGTTATATTGAATCGAACCATATCTCCCTCGTCGAGGTAGGCGGCGACTTAAGAGAGGAGAGGTTGTGTGGCAGAGCAGATGTCGAACCGAGCCACTTGACGCCATTGGCAGAACACAATTTTGTTAAGCAACCTCTGTTTGACATGGAACATACCTTGTTCTCTTTTTGAGGCTAGCCGCCACTTGTGCTACTGTGCATTGTACGTGCCACTCCTGCGACAGTATGGTCGATAGAGGTACGTATGTATATCCACTATCCAGCCGCGGAATTGGAGCTTGCCGGAGTCGCCGAATTGAATTGCTACAGCTAAGGTGTTGATGGTCGGAAAATGACGCCACTCCCCGTGAACCAGCGACCCTTCTTCCCCGTGGCCACGGAGAGCGACCCACCGAGAGATGGGAGAAGGGGCGCCTCCGCACGTCTGGTTTGAATGCTCCGGACAGATCGTTTTCCTGTGAACGTTCCCGCAAGGTCGACTGCCATAATGTCGTTGATAGATGGCTTCAGGCTTGATGGGTGATCTGCTCGCCCGTCAGGCTCGCGCAATTCAATTCTTTAAGTATACATCACAATATGCCCAAACCGGGACCGTTACAACAAGAGCAGCAGCGGTTATTCGGCACTCGGTTACCAGTACGGTATACTTCGTTTCGTATGAGAAAATTAACAAAGTTTTCTTCAAGCTAAGACAGATTTTCAAGAGAAGGTCATGACTTTAACTAGTAGATGGAAATTTGCTGTGGATTTCATGATGCTACTATGGAGGTTGCGACAGTGACCAGCTGGATGAGTGGACCCGTGGTTCAGCTGGACCAAGAAAGAAGCAGTAATCGCTGGAGGCGACTAAGGAAGGTGGTGCGGGGGAGTGAGGGATCACTGGAATGTGACGAAGGAATGGCAGCTACTAGTGGATGGGGAGAAGGTAAAATGATTAGGATAGTGATTTGGGAGGAGAGTGGAATTTTCGTATAGATGTATACTGTAGGACTGATCAACTGTTCGACCCAAGATAACTATGCCTCTGGATTTAAATTGGTGATACAATTGACTTTTTTAGTTATGTTTGACCATTCGTCTTATTTAAAAAATTTAAAAATTTATTGGATATTTAATTATAATTTATTTTATCACTAAATAAAGTTAAAATCAACCATATAATTTTGTATATTTAAATAAATATTTTGAATAAGACGAATAATTAAACATAGATAAAAAATCATCTATGTCAACAATTTAAATCCGGAGGGAGTCCAATTTTAGGATGGAGTCAAAAGCTGCAATCCAAGGATTCCACCGCAATGATGCCACAGATGTTCCTTCACCGTGACAAAGATAGGGGTAAGTTCATGCATTATTTCGACGGCATATATTAATGAATCTATTTGGGACCGGATGTTGCAATATGTAAATTTTTTTATTAGTGGAAGAGGCAGGACTGCCAACCGTTTAAATAATCTACAAAATAAAGAAAAAGCTTACCGGCTCCATTTCCAATGGAGAAACACTGATTGTTAGTTTTACAGTACGCCCAAATATCATTTGAAATTCTTGTAGAACCTATGCTCTATAACTCGGTGGTCTCTTTTCTCCAAAAGTAGTGATTTTCACATTAATATCTAAAAGAAATCTAAATATGCCAAACATGTAAAGGTTTTGTACAAACAGAAGTTAGGAATCGTGTTAGTTACATATATGCTTTTGATGCTCAACATATTACAAGATAATGTATTTTTGGGCCACTTCATGTCGCGCTAATGAACATTAGCGAAAAAGGTGCTGATTTTCGGATTTATTTAAGTATTTAGGTTGTTTTGCTTTGCAATAAAAAAGGTTGTGTTACTTCTTTTTTATCGCAAAAAAGGTTTCTTTTCTTTGTGAACAAGCTAACGGCTCGGCATCTGAGTTGACTATAATTATGGACTCATAAGACTACAGTGATTAAATGCAATTTGTACATGTATATATTTTTATGGGGCATCCAAAATCAAGATGCATTTCTGTTTCAGCGGAGTAAAGGGGGCATATTCCCAGTACTGTAGAAAGAGCACGAGTTAATACAAAGTTCATTAATAGAATAAGTCAAAGTACAGTAATCATAATCAACTCCGTGCATAAATAACATCATGAAAGTACACATGCATGTCAACTCTAACACTTTATACCAACCATTAGAAGTACTATACACAACATAACTACATAGCAGTATGTACATATGTAAGGGCCCATGGGTACAGCAAAATCTGGGCTCTACTTGATGCACACAATCTGGCCTCCTCGCCCTCTGAAGCATCCATGACACTTAAATTTTGGAGCACAGCTGGGATCTCCCGATTTCTGATGTTCCTCCTCTGTTTCTTTGGACCCAGGGAATCATCTCCAAGAATTTCCCATTTCTTTTTCTCTGGCTCGGTCTGTCACGCTTCAGCAATTGTTGGCCAAATCGTATCAAGTGTTATTGTACATGCACCGATTCGATGACAAGGTATGCCAAGTTAGCAACTCCATCATCGTCAGAGGTTAATGATCTTGAGCAAGTTAAAAATCAGAGTTGTTCAGTTGCATGAATCGATCATCTTGAGGAGGTCTGCTGTTCCCATGCCATGGCAATGTCCTGCGCAACCTTGACTGCATCAGAGGAGACGCCGGAGAGTCCCCTCCTTGTGAAGCCAGCAGAGTAGAGCCCTGACTCTCCCTTCCAGCCGTCTGGGAATGGCACCCTTGGGTAGCCTTCCTGGGTGAAGAAGTCATTTCCCTGCACATTAGAAAAATTAAAGACTTAGATAACAAGCTTTTAATTAATCAGAATAGAAAACACGGGGGAATGGGGATGACACTTTTAGTGCTACCTAACAACTTTCGAACTGTCAAATTAAACGTTAGAAACGCCCTACTTTGTTAGGCACCATTATCCGACCTTTTTCAGAGAGGCCTTTTTCGGCACAATACACCGTTCTTTGTCCTCTTATCTCAAGTGTGACCATAAAAAAGTCAGGCTTTCAAGTCACTTAGCTAGCTAGTTAAATTTATTTTCTTCATCAGAATTTTCCTTTTTCAGCACCTTTTTTGAGTTCGGTTTTTATTAACTACTATACTGCATGGCCCGAAAAAAAAAAAAGCGAGAGGCACTATATGGAGATGATGGAACCGCAATATATATTTTGAAAGTTGTATATGTCGTACCTTGAGCCACTGAGGGACGTTGCTGTGGTACCCGGTCGCCATGATGACCGCGTCAGCGGCAACCCGGCGGCCGTCGACGAGCTCGGCGCCACCGCGGAAGAACCTTTTGATCCCGGGCACGACCTCGATGTCGCCGGACCGGATCCTTGCAAGCGCGCCGATGTCGAGCACCGGCGTCCTTCCCCTGGAGTTCTTGAGCTCCAGCGGGCCCCTGGACGGCCTCCTGATGCCAATCTTCTCGAGGTCGCCGAGGAAGACCCTGGCCAGGAGGACGAGGATCCTGTCCACGAGCCACTGTGGCAGGAACCGGAGGAGGAAGACGGCCACCGAGAAGGTCGCGACGCCGAGCATCTCCCGCGGAAGGACGTGCACCTTCTTGTCGAGAACGAGAGAAAGATCAAGTCAGCACGCGCACGAATTATTGAAGGAAACGTCGTCGTCGCCGTTTATATATGGCCGGCGATCGATCGAGAAATATATATATATATATATATATATATATATATATATACATATATGGTGTTGTGTGCTCACCGAGTCCCTGACGACCATGGCGGGGAGGGCATTGTGGTCGCAGAGGTCGAGGCAGACCTCCATCCCCGAGTTGCCGCACCCGACGACGAGCACGCGCTTGCCACGGTACGCCTCGCCGGACTTGTACTCTGAGACGTGCGACACCGGGCCGGCGAATTCATCCATACCTTCGAAGTCCGGCACGATACGCTCCGCGTTCTCACCTGTGGCCACGACGAGCCACCGGCCGATGTACTCGGTCACGACGTCCTCATCCCCCGCTGAGGCTGTGCTAGTAGCGGAGACGTCCTCGGCGCACACGCGCCACAGGCCCGCCGCCTTGTCGTAGCGGGCCGACGTGACGGCCTGATTGAACCTGGGCTCGACGCCGGACTGGGCCGCGTAGGCCTCGAGGTAGTCGACGAACTGCCGCTTGGTCGGGTACTCCGGGTAGTCGTCGGGGAAGGGCATCCCGGGGAGCTCGCAGAAGTGGCGAGGCAGGTGGAGGCGGAGGCGGTCATAGGTGCGGCGCTGCCACAGCGAGGCCACGCAGTCGGCCCGGTCCAGCACCACCGACGGCACGCCGCGGGCCTTCAGGCAGGCCGCCACGGACAGGCCCGCCGGACCGGCGCCCACCACGATCGGCCCGTTCACCCACACCACCTTGCTGATGGCCGCCGATGCCATGGCCGACTGGAGCGCTTATTGCTTGATTGCTTTGCTTTACTTGCACAGTCAGTTAACAAGTTCTCTCTCTCTCGCTCTCTCTGTCTATGAGAGCCGTCTATGAGACAGACAGAGAGGGAGAGAGATAGGCGGCGTGAGGGAGATAGAGAGGAGAGGAGAGAAGATGGTGTGTAGCTATGGAGGAGGAGGGGTTGCACTCACTGGGTTTAAATAGGCTTTCCAAGGACGAAGTTGACATGCGCATCGTGTGTATTGGTTCGGGATTTTGTTATTTCCCGCCGCGGCAAAAAAGCCGAATCTGGTTCTGATGGCAAGAGCTTATTACTATACTGACTGCTTCATCATGCTTTCGACATATGAACCATGATAACCAGCACACAGCAACATTATATTACCTAACATGGTTACAATAGTAGGCACGGACCTGCCGACCCGTACGGCAGATTTGTCTTTGTGCGGGACAAATCTTGTGCTATGCATTTGAGGATTTGATCTTTCTGCGTGTGAGCAATGCTACTATAAGATGATAAATCTTCAAAGAATAAGGTGCTGTTTGGACCCCTTTGTTTTTTTTTTTTAGAAAAACTGGTTTATAGAAAATAGAGGGAACTAGAGGCTCTCTCTAAACAGAGTAACTTTTATGTCAGTTTCTACAAACCTCATTTCAATGCATTAAGTATGAAAAACTAGTTTATAGATAATAAAAATCAGGATCCAAACGTCACCATCTAATTTTTGTTTAGAAACCAATTTCTAGAAACTGAAAATAAAAACTACTCCATTCCTGAGGCATTTTCTGTCTTCTTTTAGCGACTGGTTAAATATCCACTTGAAAGGAGGTCTATATAAATATTCATTTTTAACATATTAATGAACATTAACGACCGATCGATGCATCTGACTTTGATCTGGAAATTTTGCCAAGATCGAGCTAGGCTCACTTATAATATATATATTCACGTTGATTTTACAAAAATGCTAATTTCTTCCTCTGAATTAACTCCGTTAATTACCAGCGAACCTAATCATAACTAAAACCGAGTTATGAAGTGTGGCATGGAGCGTGTATAAGCAGTCTATAAAGCGATTGCAAGGGCGGCCATGCATGGGTGGTGGTGGTGCATAGCATTCCTTCCTGACCTGACCGGCGGATCGGAAATCGGGAGGAAAGACACCTCCCTCCCAACATGTTAATTCATATTCCCCATCTCTTGGAGAGAACACGCGTTGCCATGCATGCTTACACTGTTACACACTTGTTTCCTCAAGACGCTGCGATTAGCGTGTGTTGTATCGCTTTATTATTAGCTTTCTCTCTAATTAATTATCATCATTGATAGCGATGTACCTAGGAAATGTTTTTTTTTTACCGTGAGTCAGTTTTAGCACACAATAAATCTTTTACCGTGTGCTCGAAAAAAGACACACAAAAAAGCCCTCTTTACTGACGAATATTTTACCATGAAAACTTTGCCGTGTGCATTATGTCTTTTGTCGTGTGTGTTTGGCACACGACAACACCCCATCTTCCCGTAGTGCCAGGGCCGGAGCTAGGATTTTGGGGGCCCAGGGCCAACAAAAAATTTGTTATATATATAAATATAGTCTTTTTTACTTATTCCATATACATAAAATCAGTTAAATAATCTTTAATCGTGTAAGTATGTCATCAAGTTATTAAAATTATTAGTAGTTGTATATACATATGGCATGGAAAGGGGCCCTTAGGATCTGGGGGCCCAGGGCCGCCGCTCTAGTTGCCTCCCTCCAAATCCGGCCCTGCGTAGTGCTGATGGCTATGCATGCAATATGACGTTCCACCGCGAGATCAACAGTCGTTGCGTACCACATATATTAGAAGCTTTGCCTGTGTCGGTGATATATTTACCACTGACGCACACACGCACAACACATACGTAGTGAGTAGTGACCCGGGCCAGGGATAGACACCAAGCGGCATATGGCCGATCACTACTAGCTCATCTTCTCTCTTTTGTCGTAACCTGCAGGTGCATGGATGGAAGTTTCCAAAAGTTGTATTGCAAGTGGATGGTCTCTCTTAGTATATAAAACTTGATCCATTTTTGCAAAGTGGATGTTTTTCATTCGCCCATCATCGCCAATTCCGGTCGGTCACTGTTCATCCTCAATTACTGTTTACCCATACTGTTGCCATTTGTGCCAAACAGTTTCTTCATTTAGCCTTTAGGTCGTGTCTCCAAAACTTTGTCTAGAATTCAAGTGGCCTAACATTAACAAACGATTTAGTCGCCTATCAAACACTATAGAGGCTGTTGTCACTTGAGAATATGTGATGTTGATGTGGCAATCTCTTAATAAGTGCATATATGATCCTGGTTATGAACTTTGGCAGAACAAAAGGATGATTTCTCCAATTTTTAAGGTTTCAGCAAACTTTTACGCACATGCCGTCGCTTCACACACACGTACAAAAACACGTCGTTAAGCGAACTTTTTTGCACAGAACAAATTAGGTATCTGAGCAACACGGGAGAGAAGCAATAGTTAAATCGAGGGAATATGAGCTTTAGGATGAACTGGAAAGCTAATGCTGCATGCATGCCACATCAAGGCCTCACAGGGTATCGATTCAAAGAACTAAGCGAGGCTGATTCTGTTGGAAATAACAGCAGTTTAGTGATGATATATCTAATTCCAGTAAATACAAATACTAGATATACTACACGTAATTTAGGCATACAAACCAACAAGTAAGCCCCTATCACAATTACGTCTACTATTAATTTATGAGACATAAACAAAGAACAGATGCTACTCATAGCGAGTAGCAACCACCTAGGAACAAAGCCTAGATCACTCGATCTAATTATCAAGAGAGGTAAGAAGATGTCTTATAGGAAAGCGCTCCGACGATGGTTATAGTAGAGTCTGATCCATCGATGAAGAAGGCGATGCAGGTGTAGACGATCGGTCGATGAAGAGGGTGCGGATCAGATCACCAGCGAGTAGTCACGACGGCGCTTCCCAAAAACCTGATACGTCCCCTACCCCGTGCAAGGACACGAGAAGACGTAGGCTTCGGAGACCTGCTCTCCTGGCACCGATGGCACGTCGGCGGCGGGATGGGGAAGACTATGTGACAGCACAGTAGAGAATGGCGAGAGGTGAAAATTCGTGTATGGGGAGAGGCGACGTCTTGCCATATATATACACACAACGATAACATACTTATGGTAATTAATTAGCAATTAAGCAGGTGCATTAATCATAATTAAGAGAGATTAATTGCTTACCATATTTGGTCAGCGTAATTATCTCTTGCATAACAAAAAATCTGAATAGCAAAAGGAAGCTGCGACCCCACACACGCAAGGCTCGGATTTTGCCGGACCATTCACGCGCATGTCGTGCGCCCGTGCCCTTCGTCCCGCCCCGCCCGGCCCGGCGAGGCGAGCGAGCGCGCGCGTGTGTTCTTTCTCTTCTCTCCTACTAGCTCAACTAGGTAGAGATAAATCATGTATATAAGTTGTTCTTCTCCTTCCTAGACTAGCAATATGGGACTAAAGTCCCCCACCATGTCATACATGTGCACATGGGACTTTGGGATTTATTGGAATTATTAATTTAGGCCAAAGCCCAAAACTTCTAACAATCCCCCACCAGATCCCAGAGGCTCATGTCGTTTTGCCCATCGTACCATGTTACTGTTGATATACTAGCTTTTCGGTAGAGACACACCATTCAATGGACTATGTCTTGAATTGATAGTTTGGTGAACACGTTTTACTTGTAGCCTTGACTAATACTTGGCTGCCAAAAGTTTGCCCCGTGGGTGGAGCATATAAGTCATACTCCTGTCTCACTTCATGAGCTTGTTAAAGAATTCCCAATTCTTGTAGACCACGACTAAAGATCAAGCTCACATAGGTGTGTTCTTGCAAGAATACTTTGTAGGGCAGTATCTTGCTCATGAAAGAGCCTCAGAACACATTAAGACAAAGTCATCCTTCCTTACAGATATGAGAGGACTGCATCTCCAACGGGGTGGGTTAAGTATATTGATTGTACTCTCCAGTTAACTAACAGCTTGTTCTTCCCAGGTCCTAATTCACGGGATCTCCGATCACATAGGTTGAGTTGCTACTGTAGTGTAACTCATGTGGGTCTCAATCCCATCTCCTTTGATGTATTATCTATCACAATGCATGATAATCCCTTAGTAAAGGGATCTGCCAGGTTTTTAGCTGTTTCAATGTATTCCACAACTATGACTCCGGAGCTCCTTTGTTTCCTGACAGACTTCAATCTACGCTTCACATGTTTGCTGGACTTCATATTATCCTGACTGCTAGTCACCTTCCTGATAACTGTTTGATTATCACAGTTCATGAGAATAGCAGAGATTGGTTTTTCAACCATTGGCAAGTCCATTAAAAGTTCTCTTAACCATTCTGCCTCAGTGGCAGCTGTTTCCAAAGCAGTGAGCTCTGCCTCCATGGTTGACTTAGTCAAAATCATTTGCTTACACGATCTCCATGAGACAACACCGCCACCAAGCGTGAATAGGTATCCACTAGTGGCCTTCAGCTCATCAACATCTGTTATCTAGTTTGAATCACTATATCCTTCAAGCACACCAGGGTACCCTGAATATTGAATTCCATAACTCATTGTGTCTTTAAGATAGCGCAAGACTCGATCAATACCACGCCAATGATCATCTCCCGGATTAGAATTAAACCAGCTCAATTTGCTAACAGCAAATGAGATGTCAGGGCGGGTTGCACTAGCTAGGTACATCAGTGAGCCAACAATTTGAGAGTATCGTAGTTGATCCTTTCCTAGTTCTTTACTCTTTCAAAGTATTAGACTAGGATCATATGGGGTTTGAGAAGGTTTGCTTTCTAAGTAGCCGAAACTACTCAACACCTTCTCAACATAATGAGATTGTATAAGTGTAATCACATCCTCACCCTTCTTAAGTTTAATGTTAAGGATCACATCCGCTTCTCCCAAATCCTTTATGTCAAAATTTTAGGATAAGAATGATTTTACATCATTTATCTCATCGATGCTAGTCCCAAAAATTAGTATGTCATCGACATACAAACACAGTATAACTCCTTTACCCCCACCATAGCGGTAGTACACGCAGGTGTCAGCCTCATTTACAGCAAACCCAGCAGATGTTAAAGTTTTGTCAAACTTCTCATGCCATTGCTTGGGTGCTTGCTTTAGACCATACAAGAACTTAATTAACCTACACACCTTGCCCTCTTATCCAGGTACTACAAATCCATCTGGCTGATCCATGTAGATTTCCTCATCCAACTCTCCATTAAGGAAAGCTGTCTTCACATCCATCTGATGGACTAGAAGACCATGTGAGGCAGCCAATGATAGTAATACCCGGATAGTGGTTAATCTGGCAACGGGTGAGTAGGTATCAAAATAATCCTCGCCTTCTTTTTGCGTATATCCCTTAGCTACAAGCCTTGCCTTGTACTTTTCAATGGTACCATCAGGCCTGAGCTTTTTCTTGAATACCCACTTGCAACCAACTGGTTTGTAGCCAACTGGTCGATCAATTACTTCCCATGTTCCATTGGAGATGATGGAGTCCATCTCACTATGAACTGCATCCTTCCGGTATTCTGCATCAGGCAATGCATACGCCTCCATGATGGACGTGGGAGTATCATCAACAAGGTACACAGGGAAGTCATCACCAAAGGATTTTGCAACCCTTTGTCTCTTGCCCCTTCGAGGAGCTACTTCACTATCGTCCTTGTCGCTCTCATGTGGATGTTCAAGTAGAGTTGAGGGTTCTAGGATTAAATCAGTAGAGGAACTAGGTACAGAGTATGTATCTTTCATAGGAAAAATATTCTCAAAGAAAGTTACATCACGAGACTCTAAAAGTGAATCAACTAAGACATCAGGCGTTTCAGATCTTATCACAAAAAATTTATATGCTGTGCTGTGGTACATGTATCCTAGAAAAACACAATCAACTGTTTTAGGTCCAAGTTTACGTTTCTTATTTACTGGTATGCTAACCATGGCCAAACAGCCCCATGTACGCAAATATGAGAGTGAGGGTTTTCTTCCTTTCCATCCTTCATACGGAGTGATATCACTATTCTTAGTGGGAACTCTATTCAGAACATGACATGCTGTCAAAACAGCCTTCCCGCACCATACTTTAGGTAGACCGGATTTTCCTAATATGGCATTCACCAGGTCCATCAATGTTCGGTTCTTTCTTTCAGCAACACCATTAGATTGTGGTGAGTAGGAAGGTGTTCGTTCATGAATAATTCCATTCTCCATACAGAAAAGATCGAACTCATTGGAAAAATACTCTCCTCCATGATTAGACCTAACATATTTTATTTTTCTTTCTAGTTAATTTTCTACCTCAGCCTTGTAGGTCTTAAAACATTCAAATGCCTCATCTTTAATTTTTAGTAGAAACACATAATAGTACCTAGTTGCATCATCGATTAATGTCATAAAGTATCTTTTCCCTCCTTTTGTCAACACACCATTCATCTCACATAGATCAGAATGTATGAGTTCTAATAGTGTCGAGTTTCTCTCATCTATAGCTTTGTGAGGCTTACGAGGTTGCTTTGCTTGCACACAAACTTGAGACTTAGAACCTTTGACAACAGAGAACTTAGGAATTAAACTCATACTGGATAGCCGATTCATACAATCAAAATTTATGTGACACAAACGAGAATGCCAAACATCAGTCTCAGAATTGTTTGAATCACATGCATGGTTCACAACCTTGTTACAAAAATCAGAAAGGGAGAAGCGAAACAAGCCTCCGCTATCATAGCCTTTGCCAATGAATTGGCCGAACCTCAAAATGACTACTTTATTTGACTCAAAGACCATCTTGAATCCATCTCGACAGAGAAGGGATCCACTAACGAGGTTCTTGTTTATTGAGGGGGCATGCTGCACGTTCTTCAGCCGCACAATATTTCCCGAAGTGAACTTCAGATCGACCGAACCAACACCAAGAACAGTAGCATACGAGCCATTTCCTATCATGATGGATGAACCTCGTGCGACCTGGTAAGAAGAAAACATAGAGATATTAGCACAAACATGAATATTGGCTCCTGTATCTATCCACCAATCATTAGATTGATATACAGAAAATATATTAGGTAGATTACCATATCCAGATGCTCCACCGGAGTCACCAATAGTCACGTTGGCAGCCTTCTACCCTTGCTGAATTTTCTTGCCTTTGCGATTGCGACATTTCTTGGCAAAATGCCCATTTTCGCCACACAAAGTAGACAATCTCATCCATATTCATCTTCTTCTTCTTGAATTGAGTATTCTGAATAGCCTTTCCTTTTCCCTTCTGGTTCTTCTTTCTAACGTGTTGCATCACATTGGCGCTGGACTGACCTTCGGGTGCTCTCGGATGCGCATCTTTTTCCTGAGCCTTCTCTTCAACATCAAGACCTGCCAGCAAATCCTCAACGGAGATGTTTTGTCTTTTATATTTCATAGATGTGGTATAGCTCCTTCAAGATGAAGGTAACTTGGCAATAATGCCCCCAGCCATAAACTTGTCTGGCAATTTGCAACCAAGCTGATCGAGCTCCCTTACAATGAGTTGAAGTCCATGGGCCTGCTCGACTACAGAACGGTTATTAGCCATTCTGAAGTCGTGGTACTGCTCCATTACATACAACTCATGCCCAGTATCCGAGACCGAAAACTTGTGTTCAAGTGCCTCCCAAAGTTCAGCAGCACTCTTGATGTGCATATACACATCGCACAACTGGTCAGAGAGAACGCTAAGGACGCATCCAACAAAAATCATCGTGGCCGCAGAGAACTCCTGCATCTCTTTCTCGGAACTGAGAGGTAATGCAAGAGGGTTCTCCACGACCCAAAACATACCCATAGCCGAGAGCCACAACTGGACTCTCGTCTGCCATCTCTTGAAGTTCACTCCAGTGAACTTCTCAGGTTTCATAGCATCAGTAAAACCAGCCATCACTAAACGCCTATCAGGTTTTTGGAATGTTGGAAATAACAATAGTTTAGTGATGATATATCTAATTCCAGTAGATATAAATACTAGATATACTACATGTAATCTAGGCATGCAAACCAACAAGTAAGACCCTATTACAATTACGTGTACTATTAAGTCATGAGACATAAACAAAGAACAGATGCTACTCATAGCGAGTAGCAACCATCTAGGAACAAAGCCTAGATCACTCGATCTAATCATCAAGAGAGGTAAGAAGATGTCTTACAGGGAAGTGCTTCGACGATGGTTGTAGTAGAGTCTGATCCGTCGATAAAGAAGGTGATGCAGGTATAGACGATCGGTCGATGAAGAGGGTGCGGATCAGATCACCAGCGAGCAGTCGTGATGGTGCTTCCCAAAAACCTGATACGTCCCCTACACCGTGTAAGAACACGAGAAGACGTAGGCTTCGGAGACCTGCTCTCCCGGCACCGATGGCACGTCGGCGGCGAGATGGGGAAGACTATACGGCAGCACAATAGAGAATAGCGAGAGGCGAAAATTCGTGTATGGGGAGAGGCGATGTCTCGCCATATATATACACACAGCGATAGTACACTTATAGTAATTAAGTAGGTACATTAATCACCATTAAGAGAGATTAATTGCTTACCATATTTGATCAGCGCAATTATCTCTTGCATAACAAAAAATCTGAGTAGCAAAAGGAAGCTGCAATCCCACATACGCAAGGCTCGGATTTTGCCGGACCATTCACGCGCATGTCGTGCGTCCCTCGCCGAGGCGAGGCGAGCGAGCGCGCGCGTGTGTTCTTCCTCTTCTCTCCTAGTAGCTCAACTAGGTGGAAACAACTCAAGTATATAAGTTGTTCTTCTCCTCCCTAGACTAGCAATATGAGACTAAAGTCCCCCACCATGTCATGCATGTGCACATGGGTCTTTGGGATTTATTGGAATTATTAATTTGAGCAAAGGCCAAAACTTCTAACAGATTCTCTCAAGTGGAGAGCAGTTCAGATCGGATAGTAATAAATTATCTTGCATTATCCAAATTTAGGAGTAACTCCTACTCCCCTATTGTACACATCTCGTGAATTAGTACTTGTTAATGACTTTCTCAATAAAATCACCTTTTCTTGCGTGGCACTGAATAAAAACATTGCAGCACTATCTGTTCACATATTTATTGTTGGAGCAGTTTTATTATGCATATTACCTCCAGTAATTACTGGAGATAATGCTTATGAGTAATAATATAATTTACTCATATATTTATTTAATTACCCATATTACCATTAGGGGTATAGGGGTAATTTATTATCATCTTCACTTTATCTGCACAGTGCGTTCTCATTCATCTGCTCACAGGCCCGCAGGCGTCATCGTCACCGCACGTAGGCCCGATTGAAGTCGCCGGTATTTTTATCTTTCTAGTAATACCTAGTAAAATCATTACTGTTTCAAATTACTGACACTAATAGTGATGGGATAAAAAATAATCTTAACCGTTAGATTACAATTACTGGAGATAATATGCATAGTAAAACTGCTCTGTTGTAAAGCCCTTGCAAAAAAAAAAAAGAAGATTTATTGATGAAGCCTTTGAGAATGAAGTGAGGCTGAATACTGACTTGAAGCCATGAACGCAACGCAGTTTAGCATCTCTAGCAACTTGTTAGGAGATTCTTGCCGGTTGGTAGGGTTTGATGTTTGAACTCATTCCTCCAATTTTCATATTGTGTCTCCCCAATTTGGCCAGGTTTGAATGCCCGTTGGCAAAAGCAGTCCTACACACGCCGTGCTAATAGTTTGAACTTCTCCTTTTACAATTGTTATGATGGATTATATTGCAGTAACAGACGACTATGTATGATGCTTCTAGAAGTCTGATAGTAGCTATCCTTTGTTTTTGTCGAGCTACTTGGTTTTAAGCGCGTAGCCGTTTAAGTGAAAGACAAGCTTTTTACTGAAGCATGCGAAAGCATCCCATAATTAAGCATCCCATAATTTCTGAGCACTAGTATTGGCATACATTTGGCTGGATTTACCCTATAGCTAGTTAAAAAAAGGTGAAGCATGCTAAGTACTGGTAATAGGGTACTAGTTTATGGGTGAGTGAGAGCCTTACTTTTGGAAAGGAGAGCAGCACTAGCAATAGATTATGGTTGACGGCGGCCGTACTGGCGCCGTCGCGTTTTCTTTGCAGAGAAGAGATGGGATCCATGGTGTTAATTGGAAAGAGATGCGCCTACCAGCAACTGCAAATTTGTAGGTGGTATATAGAAAATTCAAGCTACGATTTTCCAGGTAATATATGGGCAGCCCAAAGTACAACCAAGCATGGAACTCCAACTTTTATGGGGAGTTAGATTATGAAAACGTAGTGGAGGAAAGGTGAGATTTAGAATTGGGTCTGCTTTTAAACTTTTGGTTGTGACAAATTTTACGGTTGGCTTTTCTTACCGTTGTTGCTTCTTTAGATTATGATCATTAGTGCACAAGCCATGGGGGCGGTGCGTGGTAGCGCCGAGTGGCGGTGATGATATAGGCACTGATCATTTGTTCTATTTATCAGAAATGCACGACCTCGTGAGAGATGAAAATCAGACAAAGCGGCTGTCCAACAAATACAGCTTCATGGATAGCAAAAAGCCGGGGTGAGAGATAGAAGAGTGGGAGTAGCAAAAAGGGAGGTGACATTATCATCCAACAGTTAAGAAAATTGCTCAAATGATATGCTCCCTCCCTTCCAAAATTATTGTCAATTTTTTTCGCTACCTTTGACCGTTCATCTTATTTAAAAAATTTTAAAAATATTCATGTATTTTATTTTGATTTATTTTATCAGTAGACAAAATTTAAATATAACTTATAATTTTTCATATTTAAATAAATATTTTAAATAAGACAAATGGTTAAAGATAACGAAAAAAATCAATAATGATAATAATTTTGGAACAGAGAGAGTAATAATTTAGTCTCCTCTCCAAAATCTGGTAGTCATTCAATTTTACTATGAGGAAAGCCATACATATAATTTCTTGAAAATATAAATAGTGCCAAATGCCCAAATAACAAATAGAATCATGAACATGTGTAAGCGAGGAAGCTGCCGGGCGTGACCAGTGTCCGATTGCGCCGGTGCGGCCTTTTCCGCTGGGTCACCATGCCCAATGATGATCCCCCACCCATGTTTCGTAACATGATGCACCTACAGTCAACACCTTGGAAGCAAACCAATGGACGCACCCCCAAAACACAAACATGGTTTTGATCATTGCACCCATGAACCAACGAGAACGAACTGCTGCAATAGTTCGTCACTCATGCTCATGAACATGCATGGCAGAAAAACGTCAAGGAAGAATGAAAACTCTGCTGGATCCATTTGATTTGATGTCGAGATGTGCTGCCAATATGCAAGCGGCAAATGTGTGCGAGTTAATTAGTAGCTAGGTGCCACAAAGCATTTTAGGAACGGATGATATATAAGATATTTTTATTGCTATTTAGCCACCGCTTTTTACCACGATCGCGCTTGTGTCATATATAGATGGGCAGACACCTATCTCTTAAAATGCATGTCTAAAGGCAGGCGCATAAGAGCAACTCCAACCCTTTCCCTATAATCCCATCACCTAAAAGAGGTTAAAGGGGATTTCTTCAACCCAATTTTTAAATTATAGGTAATGATATTATACCAGTTTACCTATTCCATCACCTAAAAGGGTAGGGTCCACTATTTAAGTGAGGGAAGGTGATCCTCTTTATAAAGAAAACGGTGGAATAGATTTAGGTGATCACCTAACTAAGGGGATGGGAAAAGGAAACTGATAAAGAAGTTTTCTTCATCCCCATTTCCTATATGATAGATTTTTGTGTTTAGGTGATAGGAAAGGGAAAGAGTTGGAGTTACTCTAAGTGGATTATCTCTAAATCACATTACTAGCTTGGGGGAGGTCCTCTGGCGGTGGTCCTCCTTATTTCCTCCCTACTACGCAGGTGGTTAGCCTTATGGACCGCCTATACACACTGCCTCACAGTAGGATAGAATAGGTGTCTCGAAAAAATCGATTTTTTTGCTGGTAATGTCATTTAGTCTCCGACCCACGCGGTTGAGGGATGGAGCTGCTGCAGAATGATTGATGGCTCACAGGTCAATTGAACCGACGTGTCATTTTCGGATCTCAGAGGGGCAATTGGAATTATCGTCGATCTGTTTCTGATGAAACGACAGTGATACCTTCGCATTGCGTAAGCCAAATGAATATTGTAAGGGAATATGTACACAGCAGCCGGATGTTGACCGCTGGAGCGGGAAATCTGATCATTGTTGTCAAAAACACTATGCGCATGCTGACTGTATGTACCAGTTTATGCAGATGTGTTGTTGAATACGAATGAATGTGGTATTTTGACAGCATGATCGACCGTGTGCACTGTTGTATGAAGGATGACATGTAAAAGAGATTGTCACTCTCGCTGTCACATAACTCTATAACTTTGTCATAGGACATTGGGATTAATTCTTGTCCGAAAAAAATATAGTGCCAGACAGTTTGCTAGCGTGTAAGATCTCTCCAACGCTCCTAGCTAGGTGCTCAGTGTACTATCATGCGTCGTCGGTGCAACAGTGGCCAAATTGGAAAAATGGCAGCCTGGAGGGCACTTTATACTAAGTATAGGATAGGATATGAATCCATTTCACCCTGTGTTCTTTCAAGATAGTTTTACGGTATATATTATCACTAGTAAATTATTAGTTATAATATAATTATTACTAATTTTACAACCAGTATTTACTGATGGTATTAGTAATTATTGGTTGTATAACTAGTAATTACTGCTCCTATAAGCAGTAATTATTGATGATAATATGTCCCGTAAAGATCAGCTTCAGATAACATCTTCTGAATCTTGACTATGGAAGCACTACTTCAATAGGATAACTTGTCTAATCCCATACAAGGACCTAGAGCTATACACAATTACCTAGTAGTTGCAGTCCTCTCGAGCTGGGTCAATTGCACATATGCCAGCGTGGACGGAAGTTGACCCAATTGCGCAAAGACACCTGCCAGTACGGCAGTATGTGTGCGTCCAGTGGCGATCACCGGTTATGCACGAAATGGCAACTGGTACACGCCATGAGCAGCGCAGCATTCAGTCTGGTTTGAATACGATGGAGGTGCGAGCCGATCGATCTGACTGGTCATTTTCAGATCGTTGTGGGCAGTTGTTCATCTGTTTTGCATCGTTGTGGGCAATTGATCCGGGGCATTGTACTAACTGAATGTACCTTCAACTCGATTCAGGCGACTCCAGAAAAATATATGTATTGTATGCACTTCTTGCTTAAATGCGCAGATACAAAAGTTTTCCTACATTTTATTTGATCTTTAATTAACAACAAGCCAGATTATAATTTTTGTAATATAAATATTGAGTCACAGTTAGCAGAACTAGAGCGGTTTTATTATGCATATTACCTCCAGTAATTATTGGTGGTAATACTTAGGGATAATAATATAATTTACTCACATATATATTATTTATCTATGTTATCATTAGGGGTAAAGAGGTTATTTTTAAGTATCATGAACCCATCCGCCGATCCAAAATTCAGCTTCGTCATAGTAAAAAATAAAAAAAGATATTTAAACCTAAATAACAAAATAAATTATAAGTTTACTATTTTTATCTTTCCAAAAATACCCCAGTAAAACTATTACTTCTTTTAATTACTGCTAGTAGTAATTACTGCTCTACCACCAGTAATTATTACATTATCACCAGTAACTACTGGAGGTAATATATATAGTAAAACTGCTCCAGAACTAACTAGAAAATTTGATTTTCATCAAGTCCGAAAAACCAGATATAATCATTCTAAGTTCCAATTTGAATTTGTTGGCCCGTTTTAGATTTTTTTTCTTCTTTTGGATCAAAGATATGACATCTGCGGAGGTGCCGCCGCCTTCACGCTATAGCTTTCAACTTCACTGTAGTAGTGCACAGAGCCACGACCAAGGATACAAATTGTTGAACCATAAGTGAATTGCCTACCCTTTTCCATCAGTTTAATCTTTTGAATATAACCGGTTGGTGCATAGTAACTTAACACAAATTATAAGTGACATTCTCTCCTCCATCTCATCCAAATTGCAAGCGACATTCTCTCCTCCATCTCATCAGGGCCGGTCCTTGGGGAGGGCAAAAGGGGCGGGCGCCCTGGGCCCCTGATCCTAAGGGGCCCCTACCGATGACATGTACAATATAGATTAATATGGTGTGAGTTCATAGTTACGATTAGTGTAACTCAAAATTATAACTCAATTAAACTAACAATTTTAGACGCAATAAATTTTACTCTTAGGATACTTAGCACATGCACATGTTAGGACACCAGATCTTATCCATCGTGCTTGTCTACCTCTTTGTTGCCCAAACATAATATAGTAAGTCATTAATTCATGTTTTTCATCAAACGCGAACACATCATAAATTTATTGAGACCATAGTTTGATGTAGAGTTCTAGGATAAAAATATTAGGATTTTGCTGCTATGATGTTGAGATCTTAGCTTGTGTTTTTGATCTAGTCCACTCCTAAGTTATTAATGCATCACCAACAATGATGAATTGAATTTTTAGTTCAACTTCTTTCATTTATCCTCTTGGTCATTTCGTACAATGTTTGCATCTAACCATGATAATAGAAGAAGACGAGTAAATATACTGATCAAATCATAGAATAAAACCTTCGATATTTTTTTGAGTTATAAAAATAATTATAGCAAAGTCATAAAAATAACTGAAATTCTATATAGCAAGGGATATATATACTACTAATTTTCATATAATAGGAAAAGGCCATGATTTTTAGATTCGCCCCAGGCCACTATATACTCAGGACCGGCCCTGCATCTCATCATCGGTATTATCCACCAACACAAACATACACTCGGACTAATTGTTTTTTTTATTTGATTTTGTTTTGTGGCTGCTCTCACGCGTCCTGCACACTTGGCTGTCCATGTCCACCGCCGTCCTTGTCAAGCCCACAACAACAAGCTAACCCGGTGGACGGTGGTTAGGGGGGAAGTTATGTTGCTCTGCTGCTTGGAAAGCGACGTATTCCAACATATTCAAAATTTCCATTTGAAAAACATCTTTTTTTTCGAGTTTTCAAATTATATATTGTAATACCGTTAGTATATTCTAGTTGTGTGTCTATAGATAAATTATTTTGGAGTGTGCTATAGGAAATGTTTACCAGCTACAATAATACTTGATTTTAGTGAAGTAATCAAACTCTTGGAGGACTAACCAAGATTTCTAACATTCATAGGTGGAAAAAGGCTGCGATTGAAGAGTTGTAAACTTGAGATGATCTGCAATGATTTCGATACCAGTAATAGATACTTTCAGGACTCATGAAGCTTTTTGAAGCACAGAGATCCTCATCTGAAAATGCAGGGAGTGGCAGCATGCCACCAACGAAAGCAGAGTGCAAACTTGGACGTAACATAGTTTATAAACTTTTGTCATCATGGTATGCTGTGCTTCTAATCAAGCGATTGCCAACTTTGATCACTGATCATGCGTGTTAATAAAGTTGGCACGGAAGTCATGCATATTGTAAACTTGGCACCTAAAGCATACTTCCTCCATTCTTAAATTGTTATCACCATTGACTTTTTTAGTTAACTTTAACCATTCGTCATATTCAAATTATTTTTAAAAATATCATATATGTTGTCATAGTTTATTTTACCAAAAAAAAATTAAAATATAACTTAAAAATTTTCATATTTAAAATAATATTTTGAATAAGACAAATGGTTAAAGTTGAATAAAAAAAAATCAACAATGACAACTATTTAAGAACGAAGAGAGTAACTTCCATCAATAGAAAATCCTATAGCTATTCAAAATGATGAAGAATAAATCATGGCCGGCAAGGCCTTTTGTGTGTTGATTGCAAGTCACAGCCAACGACTTTCATTGCCATTGTAAAAAAAAATTACTTTCATTGCCTCTCGTAAGTGAATTGATTTATATTAGAGGAGTTTTACTATCTAAAATATTAGCCATTAGTTTTGAAAATTATTGGCCAACAGTATAATCAAATGGTTTAGATTTGATAATCTAAACATATAACTACTAGCCAATAGTCTATCAGTTTGAGGGTAATATAAAAAAAATAATATTTGTAGATTTATAATAATTATTTTATATTATCATAAATAAAAATAAATTAGTAATATGATTAATAACTGTCGTTTTATTGTTTAAAGAGCAACTGGCGAAGACAATTTTTGTCTAGTGCTAGAAAAAAAAACACTCGATAAAGAACTTGTTTTGTACATGTTTTCTATTCTTGGTCCAAATGAACTGATTATTTTTTGTACAATTTTAAGAAAATACAATCTATCACTTTGTTCCATTTTTATGATTATACATTATTTCTAATTTGAATTTATAAAGTCATGTCATTTTTTCATTTTCTTAATTGATTTTTCTTTTAACAACATTAATGATTTTTGTGGTGTAAATTGGTGTGTATGCACACATATGAGTATATTTTTTGGTTAAAATTTAAAAGAACTTATTCTTGTTTAGGTTCATTACACATAAACTGTGGCTATATGTTTTCATAACATAGTAGTTATGTAGTCTCATTTCAAACCATATTTTTGTGAAATCATAAAAAAGGAAACAAAATATAAATGGGTTGGAATTATCATTAAATAGTGACATGTCAATTTTGAGTTCAAAATTCAACATATTTTTAATTTAGAAATGATCAAAATAATTGAAAAATAATCTTTGCCAAGTGATTGAGGAATATACTCGGCAAAGACCTTCCTTTGCCGATTCCTTTGCCGAGTGTCAAACACTCATGAAAAAACAATCGACAAAGACCTTTCTTTACCAGTGCCAGCCAAAAATATATTTTTTTATACTCGGCAAAGAGCTGGTTTGGATGCACTCGGTAAACCACAAACGACCGGTTTCCAGTAATGGATCCGGGGTCCACATGATATTGATAGTCGGATAGTATTTTGCAGCTTGGTGATTTTTGAGATGGTTACTGAGCATTATTACCCTGGCCATATAAAAATGACATTTTAACACATATTCTTTGCCGCAAAGTTAATCAATAAGAATGGTGTGTGAAATAAATTTCATGACCACAACTGCCTCAGACAGAATGCTGGAGCAAAACGTCATGCAGCTGCCTGCCTCCAGCTTTCCCGCCTAAAATTGTATATTGAATTCACGACAGCAAAGTAAAAGATGGCCTGCTAAGATCAGCTTCAGCTCCCAAGCAAGTCAAATGAAGCTCGTGGTTCAGGATGTTGACCAGATATGGGCAACACTTTACTTTCGATGCTTCTGGCGCTTCATATATTGAAATGTCACAGTCCTGCGTTCTTCTTGTCTTCGGTCCATAACAAGTGTTTGGCTGAGAACGTGTTGACTGCTACAGTTCAAGTAGGAGAGAGATCGAAATGACAACACTCAAGCTAATATGACAAACAAAAACACAGAAATACGCGTGTCACATGCTACATTATCTCTTCGAGGTTTCTGCCATCCACAGAAAAATAATGTAGCTTTAAATGTTGTGACACGCTGTTTCTTTCGTTTTACGTCATGTACTCGTTATTACTCTCTAGGTCTTAATAAAATAATACTGTTGAAAACATCGGAAAATGAGTTGATTTTTGGAAAAATTGATAATAACGGAACAGGTCGGCCTCTCTGAGATCTAGAACACAATTCCTGATTTCCTAATAATAGATGAGATGGCCATTCTAGATCGATGGATAAAGATTGTAGAAGAGTAATTTTCTACCATTAAATGGAATTCCAATCTTGATGTGTTGCTATAGCTATCTCGATAGCGTCAACTCAGAGATCCGGGAAAACCAGTGGAGACAGGAGGCCTTTCAAGGTCAAGTTCGACTGCTAAGCTCAAGAGACGGCTATTTATAGGGTATAAACCGTGACTCAGTTGTGGTGATGACCATACTGCTTTAATGTTTGTCCATGTGACCGAAACAGTGACTCAAGGTGTTGTCAACATTTGAGGCTTTCCTTCTTGAGAATTTATTCGAGAGATATGCATGAAAATAGCAATTTTAAGGAATTCTGTTTCAGGCCAGAGACTTATTAATCATAGAAGAAAAAAAAAAAACAATTCAGCAATGGCTTTTGACATTGTGGACTTCTGCTTCTGACGGGACTGGAGCGGATATGAATTCCACTTGTACACATGCACTAGCTCCTCGCTTTCCTCCATCTAGCTAAATAAATAATGTCAAGTTAGTAGGAGTATGTCTACTTGTGAATGTAGCTCTCTTGATAGGCATTTTATTTGAATTGCAGGAATCACAACTGAAATGTGAGGTAAAATTGATACACGCACTGCTGTACTGCCAATGTTTCTAGCTTAAACATCAGTAAAAAAAGTTATTAATAACACAACCTTCATGTTACTCTAGTGGAACTTTTATGAACAAAGTGCAAACTGCTTGCACATTTTAAACTGTAGTTTGTACAAGTTGTTTATGTATATACACTAAAAGACTAAATATAACACGTGTGTACATTTTATAATCTTTTTTTTATCATTTATAGATGAAAGTATATTTTCTGTATGATGTTATATTTGAAAATTGAAAGATCTACAATTTGCTAGATTCATTGGAGTAAACACCTTCCCAGTATCAGAATATCCTTGTGTCTTAACTAAAAGTAAGTACGGTGCCTTAAAATCTGATGAACCGCCTTCTGCTTTTTGACTCTAATATTCGAGATGTAACATCCAATAAGTTAGTCTTGGCATCATTAAAAAAAAAGGGTAAGCGTAGGGACAGCCTTTTGCTGTGGGAGAGCATGTTCGAACAATCATTTCAGTGATCTCCCTCAATCGTACTTCTAAACCCATGCGGCCATGCACGATCGGAGATGCACGTAATCATTTGTACTGATAAAGGTGATGCGAAAAAAAGCTATGTAGTGCCATTAGGCCGCATCATCAGAATAATCTTAGCTATTTGAAGTAGCTAATTACCTTTAAGTTTTCTTAGCGTAGTCTAAAAAATACGCATGCTCTTTAACGAAAGTAAGAACAGTGCGTGGTTGCTTCTTTAACAATTAATGCCAGGTCAAACAGGAAGGAAAATGCTAGGTTTTGAAGCTCGACTTTAAACAAATATGACTGCTCTTTATCACAAGTTAAACTTTTTTTTAGGTGATATCACAAATTAAACTAACTACGTAAAAGAGAGGCGCCATTGCAAACACCCCCTGACCCCGTAGCTGCCACTATATTAGTGAAACAGGTGAGCGCCACCTATCATTGAGACACCGATGGTGGATAGAGGATTCAAAATTCTTCCATGTTAAATATTAAACTGTTTCATATATAAACTGTTGGGGGAACGGGGAGTTACGATAGTATAAAACAATTTTTACCGTTCAACCATTAAACCTTGCAAGAGGGGATCATAGATTGTTACCACTAGACGCGCAGACGAAGCGGAAGCGAGGTTGGAGAAGCAACATCCAATGTAGGCGCGCGTCAATGTAGAGGATGTAGTCGTTCATAACAACCGTCTCCTCCTGGTCCAGCCGAAGCACCACAGCTGCAGCGCCTCCTTGCGGTATCCACACGTACAGGCCAGAAGACCGTGCACGATGTGCTAGCACCGACGATACGATTTAGGGTGACGTGGGAGAGAGAGAAGAGCGTGGCGGCTAGGGTTATTGACTGCTGGTGTATCGTACCCCTTGTCTCGCCTCCACTTATATAGATCTCTCTAATGGGTTTCAACTAGTTGGCCTATTAGTGGACTAATCCCTTATGGATCAATATCTGTATGACTCTCATATACGGATCAAATCCGTATTATCTCTTGGGCATATCTCCAACAATCTCTCATTTGCACTAGAGAAAATCACGTAGGCAAGCAATATTCCAACCCGTTAAGTATGTGACCCGTTAGGTTCACATGTACACGACAATGATGTGAAAATCATTTTTCAAATCATAAATCAATAGTGACACCTAGCAACACATATTGATTCTTGTGCACATATAAAGATCATATCGACTGAACCTTTAACATAAGTAATCACCGATCACTTTGCCTCATGATATTAGTCAAGCTCAAGGCGAGATACGTGCCATCCCTGTAATAGCTCTTAGTCATGACTAACTCTTAGTCATCGTGATTAACTTTTAATCATATTGGCATGACCATGCACTTCCAAATCCATCTAACTCGAGGGGTCAGAGATATCTCTCCTGTTATCAGGAGGGGCAAATTCCATCTTGATCGCTCACACCCTACGACATATTTCATAGCATACCTGAAAGTTACCTTTATGACTACCCAGTTACGGAATAACATTTGGTAACCCCTAAGTGTGCTATTACACATTCTAGGAATCAATAACGATCTCAGGTCTAAGGATCATAAAGGTACATCATACAAGACAATAACTGATGGCACAACAATAACATCTCAGTAGAGTCTATTAGTGGGTCGATCCAACACCATGTTTGCCAACATATGTCCACATTATTGATTTGATATCTCCATATCTATGATCTATGAAATATGATCATCAACCAATACATGTGCTAGTCCATGAATCATCATTGTTCCACATAATAATAAGGCATTAGGGATCATTTAGGATAATATTATGAAAGAACAATGAGTTTCACAAACAAGTCACGTACTTTCCAATCAATAAAATAATTATTATCCAAGAAACAAAATAACACTTTATTCAATCACACATAAACATAGACATTACACAATCTCTCATACATTAATCATATAGATATCTAATACCCATGGATTTCATATGTGCGTCATCCCTGGGCTGAGAGAGAGGTTTTGTCAATGGATCAGCAATGTTTGAATCCGTGTGCACCTTGCATATCTTCACGTCACCTTGATGAACAATGTCCCGGATGAAATGAAAACGCCGTAGTATGTGTTTGTTCTTTTGATATGCTCTAGGCTCATTGGCTTGCGTAATGACACCACTATTATCAGAATAGGGGTCCATTGCCTGGACATACTAGGAACCACACCCAACTCAGAAACAAATTTTCTGATCCAAACAACTTCCTTTGTAGCTTCTAAAGCAGCAAAGTACTCGGTCTCCATTGTTGAGTCAGCAACCGTGTCTTGCTTGTAACTCTTCCATCTCACCGCGCCTCCATTGAGGCAAAATACATATCCAGATTGCAATCTTGAATCGTCCTTAATCGGTTTGGAAACTAGCTTTGGTGTAACCATTTACAACGAGCTCTTCCTTACCTCCATAAACTAGGAACATACCCATAGTTCTTCTCAGGTACTTTAGGATATTCTTACTAGCCACCCAGTGAGCTTCTCCTGGGTTTGATTGGAATCTGCTTGTTGCACTTAGAGCAAAAGCTACATCTGGGCGCGTACATATCATGTCATACATGATGGATCCGATAGCCGAAGCATACAAGATCGCTCTCATCTTCTCTACCTCATCAGGTGTCGAAGGACACTGAGTCTTGCTAAGAGTAATGCCATGCGACATGGGCAAGAAACCTTTCTTAGAATCTTGCATATTGAACTATTTCAATACCTTGTCGATATACGTGTCTTGGCTTAATCCAATTAGCCTTTTTGATCTATCTCTATAAATCTTAATGCCCAAAATGTATGATGCCTCTCCCAAGTCCTTCATTGAGAAACTTTTTCTTAATGAAGACTTAACATCTTTAAGCATTGGAATATTATTTCCAATCAACAATATGTCATCCACATAAAGGACTAGAAATACGAGTGCACTCCCACTAGCCTTTTTGTAAACACAAGGGTCTTCTTCATTCTTGATGAAGCTAAACCTTTTGACTTCCTCATCAAAATGAAGATTCCAACTCCGATATGCTTGCTTTAGTCCATAAATGGACTTCTGAAGTTTGCATATTTTCCCAGCATTTTATGGATCAACAAAACCTTCAGGCTGTGTCATGTACACATCCTCACTTAGGTTTCCATTGAGGAAAGCCGTTTTGACGTCCATTTGCCATATCTCATAATCATAGTATACGACAATTGCTAGGAGGATCCGAATAGACTTTAGCATAACGACGAGCGAGAAGGTCTCATCATAATCAACAACTTGAATTTGTTTAAAACCTTTCGCCACCAATCGTGCTTTATAGATGTGAACATTTCTATCCTTGTCTATCTTTTTCTTAAAAACCCATTTACACTGAATGGTTTTAACATCATCTAGTGGATTAATCAAGTTCCAAACTTGATTTTCTCTCATGGATTCTAATTCGGATCTCATGGCTCCAAGCCATTTCTCAGAGTCTGGTCCCATCATTGCTTCCATGTATGTCTTAGGCTCATCATTGTCCAACAATAATATGTCACGCTGCCCTGTCGCAAGGAGCGTGAACTTTTCAGGTGCGTGACGTGCCCGTTCAAATCTACGTGGGGCTTGTGTCTCAACAATAGGTTTTACAACATCTTGTGCAACCTGTTCCAATTTAGGTTCAGTGGGAGAAGAAACATTTTCCAGTGTTTCTTGAACTTCTTCAAGTTGCACTATCCTCCCACTTATCTTTCGTGAGAGAAACTCTTTCTCTAGAAAGACACCATTTTGAGCGACAAACACTTTGCCCTTCTCCCGGTTGTAGAAATAATACCCTTTGGTTTCCCTAGGATATCCTACAAAGAAACATTTATCTGACTTGGGATAAAGCTTATCAGATGTCATATGTTTTACATAAGCCTCACAACCCCAAATCTTAAGAAAAGACAACACGGGACGCTTCCTGGTCCATATCTCATATGGCGTCTTCTCTACAGATTTAGATGGAACCCTATTTAAAGTGAAAGCAGCAGTTTCTAGAGCGTATCCCCAAAAGGACAATGGAAGATCACTTTGGCTCATCATTGACCTAACCATGTCCAACAAGGTTTGGTTCCTTCGCTCGGAGACACCATTTAATTGAGGTGTTCCGGGTGGCGTCCATTGTGGAACAATTCCACATTGTCTTAAATGATCACCAAACTCATGGCTCAAGTACTCACCTCCATGATCAGATCATAGAGTTTTAATTGTTTTGCCCAATTGATTTTGTACTTCATTCTAAAATTCTTTGAACTTTTCAAATGATTCAGACTTGTGCTTCATTAAGTAGATGTAACCGTATCTACTAAAGTCATCAGTGAAAGTAATGAATTACTGAAAACTACCTCTAGCCACACAACTCATTGGTCCACATACATCTGTATGTATAAGAGGCAATAGGTCATTTTCCCTTTCACTATGTCCTGTGAAAGGTGACTTAGTCATCTTGCCAAGCAAACAAGATTCACATGTCTCAATTGATTCAAAATCGAATAAGTGTAAAAGACCATCTTTATGGAGCTTCTCCATGCGCCTCTCATTTATATGGCCTAAACGACAATGCCAAGTGTAAGTGAGATTCAAATCATTCGGGCGGAGCCTCTTTGCATTAATGTTATAAATTGGCCTATTCTCCATATCAAGACAATACAATCGATTCACTAATGGACAATTTGCATAGAGAATATCATTCAAATAAATGGAGCAACATTTGTTCCTTATTATGACTTCATAACCATCTACTTCCTCTAAACATGAGAAGGATATAATGTTTTTTTTTCCTAAGGTAGGAATGTAATAATAATTATTTAATTCCAAAACTAATCCCAATAATGAGAGTGGATAAGTCCCGACAGCCAACATAGCAACTTTTGCACCATTGCCAACACGAGCATCCACCTCGCTTGCACACTTCCTTGTCCCTTTAAGACCCTGCAATGATTTGCAAGTATGAATCATCGATCCGGTATCAAATACCCATGAATTATCAGGATGAGTAGCAAGATTAATTTCAATAACATTGATACCTGAAGTAGAAGGATCATCAACCTTCTTCTTCTTGAGTTTTTCCAAGTAAAGCTTGCAGTTTGTCTTCCAGTGCCTAGTCTTCTTGCAATAATGGCAAGGATTGCCTGGATGCACTCTTGGTCTTGGAGGAGCTGCTACAACCTTAGGCTTTGAGCTTGAGATCTCATCTGCACTCTTAGCCTTTGGCTTGTGCTTTCTCTTCCTATCCTTCTACACCATCATCACATGATTTGCCCCGGTTTTGTTGATGCTCTCCTCGGCAATCTTTAGCATCCCATGCAATTCAGCCATAGTCTTCTCCAGGCTATTCATATGAAAGTTTATTATAAATGGCTCATAACTCGTCGGGCGCGACTGGAGAACGACATTCGTAGCCAAATCTAAGGGGAGAACCAAGCTTCTCCAGGCTATCAATGTAACCAATCATCTTGATTACATGATGACTGACAGGACTACCTTCAGCTAGCCTGCACGCAAACAAGGCCTTTGAGATGTTATAGCTCTTAGTCCTTGCTTGGTTCTCAAACATGCCACGAAGCCCAACAATCATATTGTGGGCATCGGTGTTCTTATATTGCTTCTGAAGCTCAGAGGACATAGTAGCAAGCATGAGACAACCAACATCAAGTGCATCATTAGTGTGCTTATCATACTCCCTCTTCTGGGCAGCACTAGCAGTTTCAAACAGGTCATCAGGATAAGGAAGCTCTAGAACATATTCCTTTTTCTCTTACTTGAGAATAGTTCTCAAGTTGCGATACCAATCCATAAAGTTTGTTCTATTAAGTTTTTCTTTCTCAAGGATCGAATGCAAATTAAAACTAGAAGCATTATTAGCGGGCGACATGATCTACAACAGAAACACATGCAAGTGTATAAGCACTATGAGTGTGTTCGTTTCTTGGGGTCTAAATTTTAGTGGGGTCACATTAATCATTAAAATGCTACATAAGATTATCAAATATATATTAAAATAAAACTAATTACAAAGTTGAATGCACATCAGCGTGATAAATTCATTAAGCTTAATTATGTCATCATTAAGATATGTTTACTACAGCATCACATTCTCTAATCATGACCTAATTAGTCTTAATAGATTTGTCTTGTTATTCAGAGGAAGGGTTATGGACTGGGTTTTGTCAGTAATCTATATTTAATACTCCTAATTAGTATCATAATATTTGATGGGACAGATCTGAAAATCAGAGGGGTGGAAACGAACACACCTTATGTAAATGTAAAACTCCTATTAAACCATTTTAAAAGAGTTTCTTCACTATATGCTTGGAATCGTTTCCCTCAAAATGATATATAGTGGTCCAAGATTCTTATTCAACTAGTTCCTAATGAGCTTTGGCATCACTGCTAGAAATGTAGTATCCTAGGTAAGCAACATTTGCTAATCACATCATATGTGACTCTTGTTTCTTGGGAGGCATCATATGCCACGACGCCCAACACCATGCCCCAAAGCTCAAAACCGTTTTGATAGCTTCGTCAAGCAAACCAATACTATGCTTGTGAATGTCCGACATTCACCCTACTTGTTAAGATAGTTGGGTCACTCTACTTTGGTAGACCTACCACACAACAATCAAAATTATAGTATGGTGCAGCTATTGGAAGGGCATCAATTTTAATCTCAATTTTTCTGAGGGAACCTATACTAGCATGATTATCATATCCAATATATAATACATGAAAGATTAGGATGACAGGAACATCATCACAGGCAATCATACTAACTGTGAAATAGTATGGCCCTTCCACATGGTGATCTCCATCTCCATTGTTGCAGGCCTCCTCTTGTCCATGTGTCCACCATGCTCCAAAACCGACCTCCATGAATAAGTACTAAGCTACTATATCTAATATCTAGTAGTGAATTACATGAAGATCAAGCATCACAAGTCGACACACATTCCATTATACAATAATATGACAACCTCAACCTAGCTATTTTAAAACATGACTTGCAGGACATGAGAGAACACAAACATGCATCACATACACATTTTGGGCCATACCATTGACAACATTCTCTATGAAAACAAGTTAGGCGAGAAAGGATTCTAACGTGTGAAACAAAAGGGGTGCTTGAGCACGGACCTCTCCATCGAGCATGAACCAACGAGGTACACGCCCGTTAAGGACGACATGGTGGAGGATGAGCCACACGTTCTTCTAGCCAACAGTGACCTCAAGCTATTGGATGAACAGGAGAAACGAGTTTACACCCACCTACGTAATTGTAGTTTTGTCGACACCAAGACGTATGACAATGACCTACTCTCCATTATAGGTATGGACATTGAGTTCCTCTCTATTTGGAAAGCTTTAGTGATGTAAGTGAGGCCCGATCTTCCGAGAGATAGGGGGATAAACTCAAATTTAGGAACTCGGCGTTGGCGATCCGGCTTGAATCAGACACGATCCAACCCCGCAACTGTTACACCAAGCACAAATTAATTGTTCCTGCAAGCGAAATCGAGAACACAAGCAAGAAAGGATAAACACGCAATCTGAAATTGCAAATATGGATGAAGTGAATCATAAGAAAAGGTTCAAGCTCTGAACACAAAAGGACTAATCACCACAGTGGTGTAGAATAAGAACAGGGGTCTTGGATTACTGTAAAAGGACTTGTCGCCACAGTTACAATAATTCGATCAAGTTTCTCTCTAGAAAACTGAACTAAACAAAACCCGAGACTAAAAGACAGTGGCTACTAAGTTTATGAAGGAACTAGGGCGTCCTAGGGTTGGTGGCGACCCGGGGGGTGGGGGGGGGGGGGCGCCCACAACATGGGCTTAAGGCCCGACACGATATAAAGCCAAGTTGGCCCAAAATAGGTGGCATAACACCTTGTCATAGTCACACAGCATGAGTCACGACCCTTCTGGAGCTAGGACCAGAAGCAAAATGACGGCGTCATTGTCCTGTTTCCAACGCATCAAAGAACGCCTCGTTTGGATGTCGGATGTGGGAGATATCATTAAAACCGTGAAGGGGTGTCGCCTGAATCCAAGATGAATGCGACGACCGAGTTGGTGATGACTTGTAACTTGGAGAAGGCCATGATATGTGCGTATCAAGCATGGTGATGTCCTCATGATCCTCCCCTTCTTCAATTGGAGTCATCCTTGACTCCATCTCATCATCAATCTCCTGCAAAAGATTAGTACTAGCAGAATGTAAAGTGCAAGACACATGATCATTGATAGAAGATATATCACGACAAAGCATAGTATAGCAAGGTGCATCATGATTATCACAAAGTTCAGCAACAGTAGATGTCATAGCAAGAAAAACACTGTCCTTTAACTGAATAGCCTTATGTTTAACATTAGAAAGTTTTTTGTTATCGTGTTTATTCTCAGTATTTTCAGTAAGCAGTTTAAAATGATTCCTAATATCAGCAGGCAATAACAGACGCAAAGTAATATTCCTGTCCTTATGCATGAAAATATAGTTCTACCATGGTGGGCAGCATCCGTATTATATTCCCATGGGTGGCCCAATAAAAGCAAACATGCTTGCATAGGTACAACATGAAAATCAGCATAGTCTTGATAAGAACCGACTGAAATATGTATGCGTGCTAATCGAGTTACCTGTGCCATACCACTATTGTTGAACCAGTTGATGTGGTAGGGCTGATGTAGTGCATGCGTGATCAAGCCAAGCTTGCTGACCAACTTACCAAGTTGTTACAGCTCCCAGTATCAATGATGGTAAGAACATGGCGGTCCGCGACAATGAGGTACATGTAGAATAAATTGTGGCATTGATGTTCTTCCTCTTGCCCCACCTGAGAAGTCAATACACGTTGTACAATGAGGCTAGGAAAGCCCGAGGTGACAACAATGGAATCAATGGCGATAGTCTTCTACTCCTCTGTCGAATCTGCAACAAGATTAGGCATACGAGCAAATTCATCTTCAACATCACTACAACTTTCATTCCCATCAGCAGTAGCGATGAAAGCACGACGACTAGGGCAATCCTTCATGATATGTCCCATGCCCTTGCAGCGGTGGCAAATAATGGTGGTGGGGGAGACACTCCTAGCACCGGAAGTAGCAGCCTTCTTCTGGTGTTGGTGCTGTACACTAGACGATTGCGCTTCAGAAGCAGGTGCAAGTGTAAAAGGTGTTGCTGGTGGCTTAGCAACATGACTCTTCGAGTTCTCTACTCTAGAACGGTGCTGGATAGATTGCTCAGTGCTGGACTTGCAAGATTATTATGGATGGCATCCCTGTACTTCTCGTTCAACCTTAAGAGCAATATGATACAATTGGTTGAACCTATTCTACTCTTTATAGTCAACAATAGTCTGGATATCACAGTTCAATCCTCCAAAGAATCTGGCACTAGTTTCAACATCATCTTCATGTATATCACAACGTGTTAAACCAATAAGCAATTCTTGATACTATTCCTCTACTGTTTTATTACCTTGTGTTAAAGATTGTAAGTTCAAACGTAAATCATGTTGGTAGTAAGGAGGAACAAAATGAGATTTCATGCGTTGTTTCAAAAAAGGCCAAGCGGTAGGTACAACAACATTAGTATTGCAAAGATCATTCTACCAAAAGAAGGCAAAACCTGTAAACTCACTAGTAGCAAGTCTAACTCTATGCTCAGCAGGAACTAAATGAGAATTAAATTTTTGTTCAACAGTAAGTTCCCAATCTAAGTATGCTTCAGGATCAGCACTACCAGCAAAACGAGGTATGTTAAATTTGGGCTTAACAAAAGTATCAGTATTGCCATGATTGTTATTACCTCCTCCCACACCATGTCGATTACGGCGAAGTCTGCATCACGGTCAAAATCATCATCATCATCAGCTCATCTCTCATGCTGAGGTGGAGGTCGTCATTCAATATCCTCAATTCGGTTGGCAACAATGTTGATATGGCACATCTACTCGGCAAACTTTGTTTCCATGAATGTACGCTGGTCCGCAAGAAGCTTCGTTAGCTCGACCTTGGACACGCAATCATTGGAGTCTGTAGGGGACTCCGACTCTCCATTTATCCCTTTCCCTTTCTCTGACATGGTTAAAAGCAAAAAATAAGACTACACAAATGGATTAGCCCTATCAACTAGCAGCTATCAGAGGGTGTTGAATGTGGGAAATAATATCAGGAGCAATGTATCACAATGTTGCAAGTGTTCTTACCAAAGCCAACAGGATGACACAATCTGTTGTCGAGCTTGGGTGTAACAGTAGCAAGGAAGAAACCTATGCTGCAAGTATGTATAGCTTGGAATGCTAATATGTATGTCAGTGGAACACAATTCAATAATAGATAGTAGCACTGAATAAATGTCTAAAGCAGTGTCCTAATTGCTGGCAAAAGAATCATGTTCAAAAACAGTTGTGACAGCAAGAACAATGGCAAAGACAACAAGGAGAAAAGTAGTGGCAGGTAGACTCCACAAACTTAGAATTTTCAGGCCGCGTGTGTGTGTGTGTGTGGGGGGGGGGGGGGGGGGGGGGGTTGCAAATCAGAATCTTGTTTTTTTTGTATGATTTTTCCACTATTTTTTTGTGATAGAGGAACACAAAGGAAGGAACCACAAGAAGTTTCAACTCAAACAGAGGGAAAACAAAGCGTAGGCAAAATCTCAAAGTTTCACCAAAAATGCTATTTTTGACTTTACAATTTTTTTCTATTTTTTCCCATTTTTTTGAATTTTTTGATGAGGGCACACAAGGCGGAGCCGAGTGTGGGTCACCTCAACTTTGAGTCAAGAACTACTGTAAAACTTTCAGCCCAATCGGAGCAACGAGCAAAAAGTTATGCCTGTTTTACCGAAGGTTGGTCAAGATAGGGTTTGGGGGCGGGGGGTGAGTGGGGAACAGAAACAAAATTAGGTGGGATTTTTCTTTGGCAATGGATTGTGGGTGTGGTTTGTGGGTAACACAATGGTAAATCAAAGGGAAAATACGATGGTGATGGTGGTCGAAACGGATGGGGAAAACGGTGGCGTGCAGCGTAGATCAAAACACAAACCGAATCAAAACACAAATTCAAACCAACAACTGAACTCGACTAGGACACAAACTCAACACCATGAACTCTGAAATTAAATTATGCAATGGTTAAACAATGTCTGGGATGGTGGGGGAAATTTTTTTTGTTCTAAAGGGGAGAACATGATAATACCTCACGGGGAACCTAATAATCTGATACCACTTGATGTAAGTGAGGCCTGATCTTCGGAGAGGTAGGGGGATAAACTCGAATTTGGGAACTCGGTGTCGACGAGCCGGCTTGAATCAGACATGATCCAACCCCGGAACCATTACACCAAGCACAACTTGATTGTTCTTGCAAGCGAAATTGAGAACACAAGCAAGAAAGGATAAACACACAATCTGAAATTGCAAATATGGATGAAGCGAATCATAAGAAAAGGTTCAAGCTCTAAACACAAAAGGACTAATCGCCACAATGGTGTAGAACAAGAACAGGGGCCCTACATTACTGTAAAAGGACTTGTCACCATAGTTACAATAATTCGATCAAGTTTTTCTCTCTCTAGAAAACTGAACTAAACAAAACCCGAGACTAAAAGATGGTGGCTACTAAGTTTATGAAGATACCAGGGGCGTCCTAGGGTTGGGTGTCACCAGGGGGGGCCCACAACATGGGCTTAAGGCCTGACACGATACAAAGCCAAGTTGGCCCAAAATAGGTGGTGCAGCACCTTGTCATGGTCACACAACATGACTCATGTCCCTTCTGGAGCTAGGACCAGAAACAAAACGATAGCATCATCGTCCCCTTTCCAATGCATCAAAGAATGCCTCGTTTGAACGTCAAATATGGGAGATATCATCAAAACCGTGAAGAGGTGTCGACTGAATCCGAGACGAATACGGCGACCGAGTTGGTGATGACTTATAACTTGGGGAAGACCATGATATGTGCGTATCCAGCATGGTGATGTCCTCATCATTTAGGTTGGACCAAATTTGCACACATCACTGAGGGAGGTTCATGCCTCCTCACTATCTAGTTTTTGTGCACCTTGCTAAAAGATAACGAGAGGGTACTTTTCCTCTTGTTCAGTGAATGACCGAGAAGGCGACTAGAGGTGGGATGAATGGGAGCCAATTAAAATTGTTCTCAAGAACTTGGCCTATATCACAATTACAACCCGAACCAACCTCTGAAAGAATCACCAAGGCCACACACACCAACTTGTGATATACTAACCCTAGGAATGACTCACACCAGTGGAAGAACTAGAGAGAAGCAAAAAAAAAACACCCAAGACTTGAAACTAGGAAAGAAACACAAAACAGGCAACTCAGACTGACCATCGGCAGTGCCGGTCAGGAGCATCGGCAGTGCCGATTGGTTCTACCGGCAGTGCCGGTCATATCATCGGTAGTATCGATTGAGTTTAGAAAGAAGACAAAAAACCAGAGCAGGTCATCGGCAGCGCCAATCTAGATTTTCATCCCCGCATTGTCAGTGTCGGTGCAAAGATCGGCAGTGCCGATCGACCCCCGATAGTACAGGATTTGGCTCGAGATTAGACAAAAACTTGGCCAAAACCTAATCAAACGAACTCCAAACCATGCGATTTATGGACCAGCCAATCCTCAACACATCACAACCCTAATTCTAGAAGATCCACTCAGTTGGCTCAAGGAATCATCGTGAATTTCAGATCTTATACCAAGAACATCAAAAAGGGGAAACTTGAGAAATATTTCAAATCGAAGGTGCTAGAGCTTATGATTCTGTCAAGGATCCATATAGGATTGTTCTAGCTCTTTATAGCACCAAGATCCTCCAAGAAATCCACCCAAAAATTGCCAAAAAATGAGATCGAAAATTCCCACAAAAATAGCTCCAAAAATAGAGATAAAGACAAATTTGGGATTTAGGGAGAGAGGAAGAACTTGAGCACGAATTTGAATCTCATATTATTGACTCATCAAGTCAAGATAAATGAATACATGGCTAGGAATCCACCCTCTTCCTCCCATTATTTAGAAGAGAAAGAGATGTCTCTCACACACCCTCTCCTCTCCTCTATTACATCAAGACCTCTCCAAGCACTTTGTAAGGACCAAAAGTGTAGCAAGAGGGGGGGGGGGGGGTGAATCGGTAAGCCGCTCATGGATCCAAATACTTCAATTCACACTACTAGAAACTAACAATTGTTGCAACCTAAACAATTCTAGTAGGCCAAGACCCTACACATGCTAGTGTTCATAATGATAGCAAGCGTGGAAGCCAAACACACTAGCCTATGCAAGCCACAATCCAACCTAGTTACTAGAGCACACAATTATGGAATAGTAAAGAGGGGGTCAAGAAATGCTCATGATTTTTTCCTGAGGTCTTGGAAGGATGACACTCCCTACTCCTCGTTGGACCACTCCCGCTGGAGTCCCCGTCCCTCCCACCACCAATGTGGAGTTCTCGCCCATGAGCCCGCAATCACACCCGGAGTGAAGACATGGTGTGCATCACTGCTGCCATCATGGCACAAGCTTGCCTCCCTTGAGAACTTGCCGGACTCCCCAAGCCGACACTGGCGCTCACTATTGATGCCCCTTTCACCGGCGGGCTCAAACCGTGTACAAACGTGTGACAGCCTTCACAACCAATCACAATAGGCTCGATCACCGACACCTAACCCGTCTAGGTCTCACCATAGACCAAGAGTAACAACCTAGCCTTATATGTGCATCGCTCAAGTTACTCTCACTAGCACTCTCAAGATATGCAATATCTCCTCCTAGTGCTCTCCACTTTTCCTCTTGGCTCTCACCAAATGCTCCAAGCAATTCCACTAGCCAAAAGAGATCTCCAAGACCCCAGCAACGAAGTTATATAGGCTTCCAACCTCCAACTAGCCGTTGCTACATGAAATCAGCTTTCTGGGCCTACTGACCGGACTGTTCGGTCACTGCCTTACCGGACCGTCCGGTCACTGCAGAATTTCAGTTCCAACGGCTCTGCCCCCTCTACTGACTTCCACTGACTAGACCGTACGGTCCGTTTCTCTGTCCAGTCCAGAAACATTTCCAGCGCTGCTTCCTTGCTGTCGAAGTCCCAGTCCTACTGACCGTCCTCGTCCTCGCTTGACTTTGTTTCCCGACTTCTTCAAACAGCTCGTAGCTTCTCCACTTTCACCTAGTGCCTGTGATTTCACCAATAATTCATGCACATCACCAACTAGACATGACCTAAGAGAAATGATCTAGACCCCCTTGATAGTCTGGTTTTTTCCTATGGACTCAAAGCCCTAACAACTAGACAAGTATTCCCAACACTTACTCCATAGCTTGTTCTTAGCTTTGATCCATCTCCATCAACCCTTGGACTCCATCAAGCTCACAAGCCTCCATGCTTGCGGTCATTGTCATCAATCGCCAAGGGAACCATCATCCATATGATTTGTACTAGAGTTTAGAGATGATTCCTACATAGACAACACTCATGTAGATATTAGCCCATAATTTCATAGTTGTCATCTATCACAAAAAAAAATTCAAACCTTAGGTATCCCATCAATGGTCATGAAGCATAGGAGAGAAACACACAAGGTCCTACTCAAACAAGCATCATCAAGTGCTAAGAAGAATAAGAAAGAAAAGCACACTCTAGATGATATGCATGCATGTCATGTGAAGATATTAATAAAAGCATAACGACATGCAATGTAAGACATGAATGATGATATGCAACAGGTTACTATGGCAAAGCATAAGAATTAAGAACAAGCACTCATCATCATGGCATCATACACAGGCATACAGGATAAAGAAGAGAAGCACTGTGTATGAAAATAAACTAAGATCGATCAAGATGAGTCAAACACAAGCGAATGAAAAACCGTGACCCATTAAAATCCACGAACATCGAATAACTCCATCAAAATAAGATCCAAATGTATCTAACTCCCAAAAATCAATATACACGAACGCTCCCCCTAGATACAAGCTACTCTCGATCGCACAGGATCACACTCCAATTCCCCCTAGACCTATGACATACTTCTCCCCCTTTGGGAAGAAGCACCAAAAAGTGGGAAAAGAGAACATCTACGCACTCGTGGTTGAAGGAAGTGGTGCAGCAACGTCCTCTGAAGGCTCTGCTCCTGGCTGCTCCTGTGTTGGATCCTGCTGCGCTCCCTAAGCCTGTGCCACCTAAGCATCCATTTGCTCAAAGAAGTCAAGGTCTACAAGCAACTTAGACCCTCTGTCCTATCCTTATGGTGGGACTATGGATGTCTCCTCGGGAACAGTCGCTTGAAGAAGAGCAAGATCATCCACATCCTCCTAAGTGAAGCCTTGGAGGACTAGATCCTCTGCTACCTGTGGTGTGAGAGTGCTGACTGTAGCAGTGGAAGGTGGAGCTGTAGCTGACTCTAAGGCTGGCTAGGAGTCTGCACGAGTGGTGTGCACTATCTCTAAGAATAGCCTCATGACCGGTGGCTACTGCTGGGAGGTGGTAGGTGATGTCCTCTACGAAGCTGTAGACTGTGCAGGTGAAGAGAAGAACGCAGAGACTGAGAAACCTGACAAGGGGGAGAGCTGAGTCACTGGAGAGAAAGTCTGTCCTACTCCCCCTATCGGTAACACCCCTGAGTGTGACAACCCGCTGGACTGAGCTATCATCATAGTAGTGAAGAGGCCTGCCTGGGTCGGAAGCTCCTAGAACTGTGGTAGTACGGGGACTCCTGCCTGCTGGCCAATCTATCCTCTGGTGAGCTCCGCCATCTAAGTCATCAGGGTGGTCACTAGTGCCATCTACTGTCTCTAAAGCTCTGCCTATCCCCTGATAACCTCCATCATCTGACATCTATCCTCTGCTGCGCTCTGGATGAACTCACCCAGGCATCCTGCAAGTGCCGCTACAGTGATCGCGTCCTCTGACTGTGTACCCGTAGACTGGGGAGGTGCTCCTGTACTGGCTGACTCAGGAACCACCGTCTCTGGATGAGCTACCTGCTCATGAGTGACTGGCGGTAACTCCTGCTCCTCCTCTCCCGTCTGCTCACTAGAGGCTGACTGTGAACCCTTGGGGACTCTAGGTGAGTAGCTGGTGGTCACCTCAGGGAACGAGTTGTACTACTCCTCCGTCACTAGTCCCATCCTCCTCAGTAGATAGCAAATATAGGGAGCATAGACCAAGTGACCTCCTCCTACTCTCTCAGAAATAACCTCCTCCATCTCACCAATCAACAAATCAGCCAAGTCAAACGGTTGTCTCCTCAGAATAGCTGCCACTGGCCACTGGTGAAGTAGAGTGACCTCCTCTCTGTAGCCAGACCTAGGAATGATAGTCCTGGTTACTGTCGCTCTAACCACCTTGGCCTCTATGGTGAGTCTCGCAGGGCCTCTCTCAAATCCTAGGGTGTGCGGTGGTAGGCAGGCGATCGACACCATGTCATTCGAAGGTAACTTCCCTCCCTGTGGTCTGCGGGGTGGAGCAAGGGTCAGGTAGGCACTCATGTACAACTAGAAATCTGCAACAAGGAGTCCACAGCTGGCCATCAGGTCTCCCTGCTCACATGCTGTGGCTACCCTCTAAACAAGAACCAGATATCTGAGTGGTCTCTTGCAACCCACAGTGTCACATAGAACTCTAGCAAAATGTCCTCTCTATACCTGTATGGCTCCGTGACCAACTCTGCAAGTCCAGGAAAGTATGTGAAATACTGCTCCATGTCTGTCCCGGTGGCCCTCATCATGGCCTAGTAAGATAGTGTCTCAGACCCTCTCCTATCCTCGTCTAGATGCCTGTCCAGTACCTCTCTCCTGCAACAAGGTCCCTGGGGACTGGAACCCACTGCTCGAACAAGACTAGATGAAGCGTCTTAAGGTACTGGATAGGTCCTTTATAGGAACCTTAAGAATATCTGTCTCCCTGATTGCCTGTACCAGTCTCTGTAGCCTCCTCGTGCACACTGCATAGGTGCATGCGGGTCTCCTACCCTGTGAGCAGTCCTTTGCTGCTATGGCTGTGCTAGCTGCTCGGTCTCCTCCTCAACCTCCTCTGACTCTGAGCTCTCCTCTGAGTCTGACTCCTCCTCTAACTCCTCCTGTTGCATGGAGGGTCACTTCTCTGCAGGTCTCGATGACCTCTCCCGACGAGAAGTCGGAGTACCCTACAACCATGGTGGTAACCCGATCCCTGTGTACAGCTCTGGCCCTGTGATCCTCTTCTTGGTGCTCCTCCTATGACCCTGGTTGTTTGTCTGAGTACCTGTGATTAGCAGTGATTCAGGTATCCTACAGGATGCCTCCATGGCCTCTATGTGCTGAGCTAACCTCCTAGACCTCTCTGACTCTGGGTCCAGCCATGTCCTCTTCTTGCTCTTGGGCTTCTTAGGCAACTTACCCTTGCCCTTGTCCTGACCAGATCCTGCCATCTCTGACTCTGCTGATAGTTGTCACTGCACACACGCAGGTATAGACAGGATAAGCATAGAATCCTATATAAATCTACAAGCAAAGGACCTCTAGGAAAACATGCGCAATAGAAATCCTAGCACTGAATGAAGGACATGATCACTAGGCAAATATGCAAAGTAACAACAGTGATCATTGACTATATGTGGCTGGTGCAAGTCATCTAGTGTGCAGGCAAATAATGAGCAATAAATCTAACTGCAGACTAAATAAGAGACAAACCCTAGACATGCAATTTACAGATAGGCATGGAATTAATTGCATCTAGGTTGAGCCAATTAATCCTAATTAATGCAACTAAACATGGGCTATTAATCTAATTGCATCAATTAAGAACAAATGCTCAAAATTGAGGGTATGATCGATGAATGGAGGATAGGCACAATACCCTGGGAGGATACTCAAAGTCAAACACCGAGGGGGACACGATTGATCATCGGGAACGCTGATGAACAGTAAAGGGGACAACTTTCTCTCAATTGGTGGAACGGCGAGGAGATGTGCGGGGGCCAGCTGCTTAGGTGTTGCGCATGCGCGAGGAGGGGGAAGTAGTGGTGGTTCTTGGTGGCGCGTGACACGATGGCAAGTGACAGCGGCGCTGGTTGTCTGTGGTGGCGGCTTGGTGCTTTGGCAAAGGCGTGGCACGCGCGGTAGCACTGCTAGGGTTCACAAGCGTGACACGACTATGCGTGTGCGAGGGGCAAGGAGACAGGGCGGCACAACGGCAAGACAACAAAGGGCGTGGCATCGGCGAGGAGGCAGAGGTGGCACTCTCGGCGTGCGTGAACTCGGCGTCCGGGGTGAATTAGGAAGAAACCAAATCATCTGGCTATTTTTGACCTAGGTCAAAATAGAACGGATGGCTGAGATCGCGCTAGGAATTGATCGACGGCTCAAATTTTAAGTTGCATCACACGATCAGCTGAACTCATCGGACCGTCCGCTCCTTACACCGGACAGTCCGGTCATCTCGGGAAAACTAGAAACCAAGGTTCTGGATGAACAAAACTAGTATAGACCGGATGATCCAATCTCCAGAGAGAGTTTCATCCGGTCTCTATTTCCAGTCTCCAGAAGCACTATGCTCTGGGCACAGACTGGACTGTACGGTCTAATGACCGGACCGTACGGTCACTACCAGGAATTTACTGAGTCAAGGAAATTCTCCATTTTCCAAGTGTCCTCGCTAAACACTCAAATAAACACTGCACTTGGAATATGAAGGGAACTCTCAAACACTCCTTTTCAAATAGTGGCACTCTATGGGCATATAATTTTCACAAATGCCAAATGTAAGATCGAGCAAATAAGAACCAAGGCAATAAAGAACCAAATGGGTATGTATGAGCCTTAGTCCATGAACCGCGCGAGTAGATTTAACCTGTAAGTTCATAAGAGCTTGCTCAATGGGCACGAAGCACAATCCTTTCCTTTAGTCACACTTGTGGAGATGTAATCTCATATAGAGCATGAGGCACAAATATCTCCAAGTGAGACAAGCCTCCTTTGCGTTTCCTATATGATGCATGCAACAAGCATTTTACATATGCAATGAAAGTAAACATGCCATGTGAATGCAAGCAAAGTTAAACAAGACACAAAGGAGACCTAACAATGTCAAGTTTGGACCACTCCCAAGCTTACTCACTATAAGCCATATCCTTGCCTTGAGAGAAACCAAACCACCATCTCAAGCAGTCCCCCTTTCTTATAGCTATCTTGAGTGAGTTAGACATTGACTAATTTTTATGTGTTTTTCTTTTAGTTATTTACACATGCATGGATGCAAAGCATACTAGTCACAAAGGAGTTCTAATTACCATGCAATGCAAGAGAAAGAAAAACACACTACAACTACTAAAAACTAACACGGTTACCTCCCTGATGAGTAGATAGGTCATTGAGGTCCATGTCACTTGTGGTGGATGTTGACTCTTCTTAACGTCGTATCAAGAATATCACTATTCCTGGTATGGCGCCAGAAGTGATTGTTGGCGTTTGTTATGCTTTAAAAATAAAATGAATTAATCCACAAGTGCACGGAACACCTTTGTAGCATTTCACCCGGGAGTATTCCAAGGTATTGTATTTATTTTCCTCAGGGAAGCTAGGCATAAGATTATCTTGGATTAACAAAGATATAACTACAAGAGTTGTACCAATTGACCAAAGATGGGGGTAAGGATGTTCAATAATAAAAGTGGGGGTAGCAACACAAGAGAAATCAACACTAAGATAAATAAAGAGATCGGTTAAGCTAGCCGGGAGGATAGCAAGTCTAAGCCTAAAATTCCTCAAAATATATCTTTCCAATATATATCTAAGTCAAGTGTCAAATGTTCATTACTCAGGTTGAGTGCTTACATCAATTTCTTGGTACAGCCTCGAGTCTTTCACCTGTTAGCTCACTTTGGGGCACAAAAATGTTCCACTAATATGGGTCGTTAACTAACCTCTGTACTAGTGATTATGCTATCACTAGACAACCCTGCTTGAGACTTCTTGAACATGGTGGATTATTATTGGGACGGACAGGGCTGTCACCACCTGCCACCTATCACACAGCCTGTGGGGACGAATGCAAATCCAGGTTGCGTTAACTTAGGCACCGTGCCTACGCCTTCACTAGATATTCTTCCGTTGTCCTAGCGGAAGAATAGCTAGGAAATAACCAAGTCTAAGCTCAGAAGGAACTTAACTTAATTAAATCCTAGCTGGGAAACCCGAGAACTACGCAACATAGTTTCTTCCCAATAATTGTAACTTAAGGAAAATGACTAAGTTAAGATAAATACTTGAGAAGATATAAAAGAAAAGATATTTATATTGATAAAGGATAAGTCTTACATAAAGAGAAAAGATACAAGAGAGCTTATACCAAAACTCCAAGACAATTCCAGAATCCCGAGCGATGCTCTCAACTAGACTCTAACTCCCGACTAAGTAACCGACTCTACTAAGTAGCACAAGTAGTGGGATATGGACTCCTTGATGTGTTTCTTGCTTGATGTTTCTTTTCTACCAAATTCCCCCTCTATTTATAGGTGGCGATGGTCCGGGGGATATTTGTAGGTCAAGGAGGGTCGGTTGGCCAAAGTCGGTGCGCCGGGCGGCTGGGCATACCGAGCGCCATAGGATCATGTTGGTTCACGACCGAATTCTTTTGGTTGGCTCGGATCTTGTCCCAATGGTGGTTATTCAGTCGGTTTGTACTGACTTCTCTGTTTTAGGGATGGTAGGCCTACTGGGCCTCATGGACTGGCAACCCTGGGTGACCAACCCAGGCTGGGAAGCAACCTAGGCCGGGCGGCAAGCCAGGCCGAGCAGCGGGCCATGCCGGGTGCCGACCCCCTCAGGGTCGCCCCTTGACTTCTCCCAATTAGGCCACTTGTTTGGCCTTCTTTTCCTTAGCTATATTTCATCTTTCTTAATCCGACAGAAGAAAACAACATCACGGTGAAGTGTTTTTGCAAAACCGGCCGGGTTGGATGATCATCCTGAAAAACGACTCCGGTTAATCAGTCGGGTGGCTGATTTCAGCCGTATATGACCCTGTCGGCCCGTTCCTGATTTCAGCCTGAAAACGGCCCTGTCGGCCGGTGAAAACAGCTGTTTCACAGTCGTGATCGGCCGATTCGGGGTTTCTTCATGTTTTTGCATATATTGGCTCTCTTATGCCTACAAACACATATTCACCAAAACCCGTGGAACTTTATTAGTTTAAACAAATATTTATTAAACTTTGATCTTTACCTTGTATTTCCTGACCGGTTTGTGGCCAATTTTGGGTTTTATCGGCCAACAACAGTGGACTTCACATGATCTTCATGAAAGCGCTCGGTCCACCACCACCACCATTTAGGTCTTGTTCTTGGGCACCCACTTGTACGCGGTCGACCTCTCAAGATCAACTATGCACTTAAGCACCCATATGCTCTTGACCATTCTCTTACTATTTGGTGGTCCCAAGGCCTCTGCTTTCACCTTGCCATCCTTGTTCCTAAAAATCTTGAAATGGGTATTCTCATGGAACAAGTTAGCGTTTGGTAAAACAATGGAACCATAGAGCAAGCCTTGATGGTATGGCCATCCTTGCAACACCTCTCACAATAGTAGTTGTCGGCGAGTAGGGATTTGACCCATTTGGGAATGGAGTCACTCGTCCCGATGATGTCGATGGTGATGGGATATGAGCCAAGTCCCAAGTGGGAGACATTGTTCACAAGATTCTTCCCAAGGATCTCCTTGTGGATGGCTCTACCGCGTGCAAGTCTCTTGAAGCCATCCATCACCATTATCCTCTCTTCCTTGAGATTGTGATATTCCTTCAAAACATATGGCTCAAGAGAAGAAACCTCATTCGTGGTGGTTAGTTTATCACACATAGTAGAAGCATCGCTTATTGTTGAACTAGAGGAGGGAGAGGCAAGGTTCTCAACATTGATGGCCTCATAAGTAATCTCAAGGACCTTGTACTTCACATGAAGATCCACATGATCACCCTTGAGTTTGTCATAACTCTTGTTTAGGGACTCATGAGATGTGACAAGGTCCATGAGCTCACTCTCAAGGTCAACAACATGGTCCTTAGCCAACTTACACTCTTTTCTTACCACATCCAATATTTTGGATTTCTTGACGGTGATGTCGCAGGCTTGCTCAAGCATACACCATAGCTCGACATAGGAGAGCTCCTCATCAACGCTGTCGTCGCTGCTCTCATCCTCACTCTCCCCAAGGTGGCTTGCGGCCTTGAGGCACATGGGAGGTGGAGGAAGAGCTCATGGACGTGTGGTCTTGATCATGGCTAGGTCGGCCACTTCTTCAGCATTGCTTGAGGAAGAGGATGTGTCACTTGAGTTGTCACTTGTACACTCTCCAACAAGGGCCTTGCGAGAGAACTTCTTCTTGTAGTTTTGAGCTTTGCCTTTGCCTTTTCTCTTGTCCTTGTTGAAGTTCTTCTCCTTCTTCTTCTTCTTCTTCTTGAGTATTGGGACTTGAAAGCTTCTTTCTTTGGCTTGGGGCAATCTCGAACAAAGTGGTTCTTGGATCCATAGTTGAAGCACTTGCCCTTGGACTTGGAGGCAAACTTGTTCTTGAAGGTCTTCATCTTCTTCATGAGAAGAGCCAAGTCCTCAGTCAAGTCATCTTCTTCATCATCATCTTCATCTTCTTCAATGACTGCCTTCTTCTTGTTTTTCTTTCTCTTGCTTGATTCTTGCTTGTTAGCCTGAAGAGCAAGGGTGGATGGTTGTGGATCATCCATCCCCAACTATTGATGCCCCTTTCACCGACGGGCTCAAACCGTATACAAACGTGTGACGGCCTTCACAACCAATCATGATAGGCTCGATCACCGACACCTAACCGATCTACATCTCACCATAGACTAAGAGTAACAACCTAGATCACACCCTCAAGGACACTCTAGTCTTATATGTGCATCAATGCTCAAGTTACTCTCACTAGCACTCTCAAGATATACAATATCTCCTCCTAGTGCTCTCCTCTTTTCCTCTTAGCTCTCACCAAATGCTCAAAGCAATTCCACTGGCCAAGAGAGGTCTCCAAGACCCCAGTGACGAAGTTATATATGCTTCCAACCTCCAACTCGCCATTGCCCCACAAAATCAGCTTTCCGGGCCTACTGATCGGACTGTCCGGTAACTGCCTGACCGGACCATCCGGTCACTGCAGACTTCAGCTCCAATGGCTCTGCCCCCTCTGCGGACCAGGTCGTCTGGTCCTTTTCTCTCTCCAGTCTAGAAACATTTTCAGCGTTGCTTCCTCGCTACCCAAGTCCTAGAACTACTGACCGAACCGTCCAGTCACTAGACCGGACTTTCCAGTCTATAGGTCTTCCAAACTTGGTAGTTTCCTCGCTACTCACTGTAGGCTTCGGACAAAACCTATTAGTGATCATACAATCCAGTCACCACTGACCTCTCTGTCTGGTCACTTCGTCTAGAAGCTAAAACTCCTTGTCCTCGCTTGACTTCATTTCCTGGCTTCTCTGAATAGCTCCTTGGCTTCTCCACTGTCACCTAGTGCCTGTGATTTCACCGAGCATTCATGCACATCACTGACTAGGTATGACCTAAGAGAAATGACCTAGACCCCCTTAATAGTTCGGTATTTCCTATGGACTCAAAGCCCTAACAACTAGACAAGTGTTCCCAACACTAGCTCCATAGCTTGTCCTTAGCTTTGATCCATCTCCATCAACCCTTGGACTCCATCAAGCTTACAAGCCTCCATGCTTACGGTTATTATCATCCATCACCTAGGCAACCATCATCCATATGATTTGTAGTAGAGTTTAGAGATGATTCCTACATAGACAACACTCGTGTAGATATTAGCCCACAATTTCATAGTTGTCATCTATCACAAAAACATTCATACTTTACGAATCCCATCAATGGTCATGAAGCTTACACACTTTGAATGAAGACCTAAGGCAAGGCTAAGGGAAAGAGAGGCACCACTTCCACCAGCCCTACCTCTCCTTATATAGGCCTAGGGGTTGCCCTAAAGACCATCCTACCGCTCACCTATAATACACTGCCACCTACCACTAGGGGCATAACCACCCATCTTTTTCCTTGTCGCTCGAACACTATCGAGCCCTTCACGACTTTGCTTCGCCTCGATGCAAGATCTGCGATGGTGCCACGTTAACCGCCACTCGCCGCCACCAGTTTTGAGGCCCAAACCGGGAAACTACCTTGCATACTTCTCAAAGCGCGACTTCTTGATCTTGATGTGTGTCACCTCGTCCCATGATCCTCCTCGTCAGCAAATCTCTCCCACCTCCAGTCCATTGGAAGCCTCTACTTGCACCGACGCCCAATCACCTTTGACTTAGTCAACTCCACCATCTTGATCACCACCCATGGTTTTGAGGCTCAACCGCGAAATCGTCCGTGCTTCTTGCCTCCTCACGTGTACAGCGTGGATCACCCTTGACTTCACCCGGCCTCCCGATCGTCTGGCCCCAAGTCTCCTACTTGTGCTTGATCCTCTCGCCGTTGACCGCCAAGTTGACTCCAGTGACCTATACATCATGAGACAAGCAAACACATTTCCCCTCTCCTGCAAACTCTCCAACATCTTCACCAACTCCGGTTAGTGAAAAGACATGACATGCACAAACTCATGCAATCACAAAATTTCCACATTTCAACTCAAACACCGAATCAACCAAAGTCAATTACTAAAGGACCAAGAAGGCGACCAGGGAGGGGGGGGGGGGTGAATGGGAGCCTATTAAAATTCTTTTCACGAACTTGGCCTATATCCCAATTATGACCCAAGCCAACTCCAAAATCAATCACCAAGACTACACACACCAACTTGTGATGTGGTACCCTTAGGAGTGATCAACAACAACAGTGGAACACAATAGAAACAAAAGAGAACTGAAAAGACTCGAAATAGTCAAGAAACGCACACAAGTCAGAACTCCCTCTGGACTCCCATGGGCAGTGCCGGTTAGGCCCATCGACAGTGCCAGTTAGGTCCATCGGCAGTGCCGATTGAGATCATCGGCAGTGCCGGTCACACCAATCGGTAGTGTCGGTGCGGGGTTCTCAAGACTCAGAAAAGGACCGCATCGGCAGTGCCAGTTGTTCCCATTGGCAATGCCGGTGCGGGGTTCAGATTGGAGTCACTGGAGTGTTGCTGTGAGTTCAAGCTACCGGCAGTGCCGGTCTAGCCATCGGTAGTGCCGATCAACACTTTCTAGAACCAAAACTGTGCTCTATACTTGGCAAGGAAATTACCAAGACATATCCAAACAAACTCCAAAAATCACGAAACTTTGGACAGCAGATGTCTCATGGTAGGACGTTCCTTCTCCAAGTGGAATCACATAAAAAGCTCAAGAATTCATCACGAATTTGAGGTTTTACCGAAAGCTCTAGGGTTTGAATGTTCTTGAGGAAATCCATGAAATCAAAGGTGGTCTTGCCTAGGAATCAATCAAGGATCCATTGAGGAATGTTTATGTATGTCCTAGCACCAAGATCCCTGAAGAAATTCATACCAAAACCCACTCAAAAATGAGATCGAAAATCTCCATGAAAATAACTCCAAAAATAGAGAAAAAGAGAAATTCAGGATTTAGGGAGAGAGGAAGATCTTGAGCATGAAAATAAATCTCATATCGTGGAAACATGCTTACAAGATCCATAGGTACAAGGCATGGAAGCCACCCTCTTCCTCCCACTAATTGGAAGAGCAAGAGAAGTCTCTCACACACACTCTCCTCTCCTGTAAAACATGAAGATCTCTCCTAGCACTTTTTGAATGAAGACCTAAGGTAAGGTTAAAGGAAAGAGAGGCTCATCTTCCACCAACCCTACCTCTCCTTATATAGGCCCAAGGTCTATTGTCCATATGACAACACTACCCTTGACCTACATAACACACCCACCTACCACTAGGGGCATAATCGTCCATCTTTCTCGTCGCCCGAATGCCATCGGACCCTTCACAACTTTGCTTGGCCTCGACTCAAGCTCTGTGATGGCACCAAGTGCACCTCCAATCGCCGCCACTGGTTTTGAGGCCCAAACCAGGAAACCGCCTTGCACGCTTCTTAAAGCATGACTTCTCGATGTCAACGCGTGTCACCCTGTCCTGCGATCCTGACCACCGGCAAGTCTCTCCCGATCCCTGTCCATCGGGCCCCCCTGTCACTTGCACCGGCATCCCGCTCGCCTTGACTTGGTTAACATGCCGTCTTCATCACCAGCACAGTTTTGAGGCTCATCCGCGAAACCGGTTATGCTTCTTGCCTCTCCACGTGTACGGTGTGGATCACCCTTGACTTCACCCGGTATCCCGATCGTGGGCCCCAAGTTCCCTACTTGTGCCTGATCCTCTCGCTATTGACCGCCAAGTCGACTCCAGTGACCTACACATCATGAGACAAGAAAACACATTTCCCATCTCCTGCAACTTCACCAATACTTCCACCAACTCCGGTTAGTAAAAACCATGAGATGCACAAACTCATGCAATCCCAAGATTCCCGTATTTCAACTCAAACACCAAATCCGCTCAAGTCAATTACTTATCACATATATTGCAAACCATGGGACATATCCACATGGTTTCTCAATGTCCCCCTTGATGAGTACATTGACAACCTCAAATGCACAAAGATTAGAGAGTGAAATGCGAAACCGAATAAACACATCCAAATGGCCAAACCCAAAGAAAAGGTGAAAACAAGCCATCTAGCAAAGTCGAGATCATAAAACAGGAGTTGGCAAGAAAGCAACTTGAGACGTAAAGAATGTGAAAAGCGCAAGAAAACGCTTGAGATCATGATATGCTCCCCGTCAACTTGTGGTAGGTCTCATGTAGTGCAAAATGGAACATTTTAAGTTTCTTAATATTATTTGTGCATGACCCATATTTTTGCCCCCTTTGGCAATGAACTCATCAGAGAGGCAAAAGAACTAGAAAACATGCACTGCATGAAAATGCAAACCTAAGGAGCTCCAACAATTATGCAAACAAGCATTTAACTGTACTAATCATAAGCATAGAGCTATGAAGTGTAAAAGCAATGGTGCACAACCATTCAAAGATAAAAAATAGATAGAAAGGCATAACACCAAGAGCTATACAAGCTAAGTAGAAAGATTGACCAGCTTAGATAGAATCAAATTTTAATTATCATGAGAAAATCTGCCACCACATGTATAAGTACTCCCATCCAAGGCAAAACAAGCATCAAGTGAATCATAAGAATCTAGCTAGTCTCAATCTAAACCAAGGCAACAAGCATTCATAGAAAATAAGCTCTACAAATGCTCACATATGATACAGAGACTCGTAAGAAAAGAGAAAACATTATTCTATGTGATCCTCATGTATCTTCTAATCCATGCGGAGGGTCACACAACTGGGTACGACAAACACCCCGAGGCTTCAAAGTACAATGTTTGGATTTAGCATTTTATATTACTTCTAATGCATGCGGAGGGTCGCACGACTGGGTACGAAAAACACCCCGAGGCTTTGAAGCACAATCAACTTGTTTTGCAACTTAAAAGCATAAGGATGAGCATGCCTTTGCGGCGAAAGGAACAACCGTTCCCACAATATTGCATCATGAGCTAAACATTCATAAAGCCATAGTTTGCAAGCACAAGGTGCCATGGCCAAGATATCCTCTAAACTAGCCTCAACACAAGTTTCAACAAGGATAAAAGCAATTATACACATGGTGAGCAATTTTTAGCAGGATTAGTTCAAAAGCTTCACAAAAAGCCAAGTTTACCTTTAAGATTAGCAAGTTGCTCAAATGAGTTTATAACATGCCAACTAGAAAATCTAAGCATGAGAGATTACTATCACATCCAGACAACTTAGCTCAAGATCAATCATAGCAAAGAGAAATGCAAGAAAGCATAAGAATCAAAGCTCATCTACCAATGCATATATTACATATGAGATGCAATGAAAAAATGGTAAGATACATATATACAAGAGAACACCAACTCCCCCCCAAATGATGCCATAAGGATGACAAACACCAAGTCCCCCCCCCCCCCCCGAAGGAATGCATGTCTCGAAGCATCTAGGGGCTTGGTGAGGATATCAGCTAGTTGGTTGCTGGTGTCAATGTATTTGAGCTCAACATCTTCCTTCTCAATATTGTCTCTCAGGAAGTGGAATCGCACATTGATGTGTTTGACCTTGCCATGCTGGACTGGGTTTTTATCTAAGCATATGGCACTGGAGTTGCCACACATGAGTGGAACACTCTTAAAAGTTAACCCATAATCTCTCATGGTGGATATAATCCATAGGATTTGTGAGCAGCAGCTAGCAGCAGCAACATATTCAGCCTCTGTGGTGGGCTACACTCGACTGCTTACGAGAAGACCAACAGATCAAAGAAGTACCCAAGAAATGGCAAGTACCAGAGGTGCTCTTCCTATCAATTCTACACCCAGCAAAGTCCGCATCCGAATACCCAATGAGATCAAGAGATAAAGATGCAGAGTACCAAAGACCAAACTCAAGGGTCTATTTGAGATACCTGAAGATGCGCTTGACAACCTTGCGATGAGTCACCCTTGGGGAGGCTTGAAAGGGAGCACAAAGACACACCACAACGTGTATGTCGGGTCTTGTCGCTATCAGGTACAAGAGGGAGCCAATCATGATCCTGTACTCCCTTTGGTTCACTACTTCACTGTCTTCATCGGGGTCAAGTGTCGTTGTAGTGGACATTGGTGTAGACAATGGCTTCACATTGACCATGTCTTCATTTGCACTTGGTTTGATGTATGAAAGTGCCTTGCTTGCACTGCTTCATTTGAAGCCTAAGAAAGAAGGTGAGCTCGCCCATCATCAACATCTAAAATTCACTTTCTATAGCTTCCTGAAATCTGGACACAAGAGCATGAGAGGAACCACCAAAGATGATATCATCCACATAAATCTGAACCATTAAAAAGTCATTGCCATGCTTGAGAGTGAAGAAGGTTTTGTCAACACACCCCATGACATACCCGCGCTCTAGCAGGAAGGTCTTAAGCCTAGCATACCATGCCCTAGGTGCTTACTTTAGCCCGTACAAAGCCTTCTGATGCTTGTATACACGGTTTGGATATTTGTGGTGCTCAAAGCCAGGTGGTTGTTTTACATAAACCTCTTCCTCTATGAAACTGAGAAACCATGTGGATATGTGCCATGGTTTGTAATATATGTGATGAGTAATTGACTTGAGCGGATTTGGTGTTTGAGTTGAAATGTGGGAATCTGGGGTTTGGATGAGTTTGTGCATGTCATGGTTATGACTAACCGGAGTTGGTGGAAGTATTGGCGATGTTGCAGGAATTGGGAAATATGTTTGCTTGTCTCATGATATATAGGTCACTGGAATCAACTTGGTGGTCAACGGTGAGAGGATCGGGCACAAGTAGGGGACTTGGGGCTGGATGATCAGGATGCTGGGTAAAGTCAAGGGTGATCCACACTATACACGTGGAGAGGCAAGAAGCACAGACGGTTTCGCGGTTGAGCCTCAAAACCGTGGTGGTGATGAAGACGGCGTGTTGACGAAGTCAAGGCGAGCGGGATGCTGGTGCAAGTGACAAGGGGGCCCGATGGACAGGGACTGGGAGAGACTTGCTGGTGGTCAGGATTGTGGGATAAGGTGACACGCATCAACATCAAGAAGTCGCACTTTGAGAAGCATGCAAGGCGGTTTCCCGGTTTGGGCCTCAAAACCGGTGGCGGTGATTGGAGGTGCACATGGCACCATCGCATAGCTTGTGTCGAGGGCAAGCAAAGTTGTGAAGGGCTCGATGGCATTCGGGCGACGAGGAAAAAGATGGACGGTTATACCCCCGATGGTAGGTGGGTGTGTTATGTAGGTCAAGGGTAGAGTAGTCATGTGGACAATAGACCCTAGGCCTATATAAGAAGAGGTAGGACTGGTGGAAGATGTGCCTCTCTTTCTATTAGCCTTGTGTTAGGGTTCTATTCAAAGTGCTAGGAGAGGTCTTCATGTTTTAGTGGAGAGAAGTGGGTGTGTAAGAGACATCTCTTGCTCTTCCAAATAGTGGGAGGAAGAGGGTGGCTTCCTAGCCTTGTATCCTTGGATCTTGTAAGCACCTTTCTATGATATAAGAAGTATTTTTGTGCTCAAGATTTCCCTCTTTCCTTGAATCCCGAAATTTCCTTTTTCTCTACTTTTGGTGCTATTTTTGTGGTGATTTTCTATCTCATTTTTGGACAAGTTTTTAGCTCGAATTTCTTCAGAAACTCGTTGCTAGGATGAGCTAGAACATTCCTCTATGGATCCTTGACCGAATCAATAGCTCTAGCACCTTCGATTTGAAGGATTTCTCAAGTTTCCTCATTTTTGGTGTTCTTGGCATAAGATCTAATATTCGTGATGATTCCTTGAGCCAATTGAGTTGATTTTCTAGGATTAGGGTCGTGATGTGATGAGGATCCACTGGTGCAAAAATCGCATCATTTGGAGTATGTTTGATTAGGTTTTTGTTAAGATCTTGCAAAATCCCAAAAGTTTCTGTTGTTTCGTCGAGGTCGATCGGCACTGCCAATGACCAGGACCAGCACTGCTGGTGGGTCATGGCATCCACACTGGCACTGCCGATGGGTTAGATCGGCACTGCCGATAGGGCCAACCAGCACTGCCGATGGCCCTGATCGGCACTGCCAGTGGTGGTCCAGTAAGGTCAGGTTTTTGAGTCTCTTGACTATTTCGAGTCCTTGTTGTTTCTTGTTATTTCCACTGTGTTTCTTTGCTGTGGTTAATCACTCCTAGGACTAGTACACCACGAGTTAGTGTGTGTAGTCTTGGTGATCGATTCGGAGGTTGGCTTGGGTTGTTTTTGGGATATAGGCCAAGTTCTCTTGGAGAATTTTAATTGGCTCCCATTCACCCCCCCCTCTGGTCGCCTTCTCGATCCTTGAATTGGTATTAGAACCGGTTTGATCACTAGTTGACCTTCACCGGCTTTGTGATTCGAAGGCGACATAGAGAAGCGTGCTGTTAAGCTGTGGATGTTCGATGGAGAGGACTTCTCCTACTGGAAGTTGCAGACCAAGGCTTTTCTACTGAGTCAAGGATGTGCTATCTGGGACATCGTCGAGCAGGAATACAACATACTTGCCGACCTCAACACCGCTCCAGTAGGTGAGTTAAACAGGTATGAGAAGAACTCCAAAGCTGTCAATATTCTGCTCTCTGCACTTGGTAGGAGTGAACATGATATAGTTGCACACCTTGACACAGCTCATGCTATTTGGGATAAGCTTTACATGTACCATGAGGGTACCAATCAAGTCAAGTCTATGCGTAAGGATTCTTGTAATAGACAGTACCAAACCTTTGCACAAAAACCTGGCGAGTCACTAGATGACACTTTTCGTAGGTTTGAGGCAATTGTGTGCAACTTGCGGGCTTGTGGTAACTTTGTGTACAATGACAATGATAGAGCTAAGCAACTGCTGTACTCACTTGATGAAAATGTTTGGGGGGTTAAAATTGCTGCTCTAGAAGAAACTGCTGACTTCAACACCTTAAACTATGAGCAACTATATAGCAAGCTGAAATCTCATGAACTGTCTTGGAAATCTCATCCTAATCTTGCTATTCCTGCTTCTAGCATGGCTTTGCTTTCTAGCTCTTAGAAAGGTAGTCACAGTGATGCTTCTTATGGAACTAACCCCTCACTTGACAAGTATTCCTTGGAGTTTGCTCTATCTTCTCTTGTTGTAGCTTCCGATGAACCGATGGAGTGCATTCCTGAGGAGGAGCTGTCCTTGCTCATGAGAAAGTTTAGGAAGTTCTACAACAACCGGAAGGAGAGAAGATGAGGTGGTCCAAGAACCTGCTTCGAGTACAGTGACTCGGGACACTTCATCATTGATTGTCCCGAGATGAAGAAGAAGGCTGGGTACCACAACAGCAACACTGAAGACTTCAAGCAGAAGAAGAACCGCTTCTACAAGAAGGGCAAGAACTCCAAGAATTTCACCAAGGCCATTGCATGCGCCTGCGTAGCCGCCTTGAGCGATGTTGACCTCACCTCAAGCGAAGGCCTTACAAGCTCGGAGGAGGAGGTTGAGAAGCCACGAGTCAAGAGGAAGGATGACTTCACCGGGCTTTGCTTCATGGCAAAGAACGATCATGACACCGACTCTAGATCCAACTGACACAAGCGAGGTACCTCCCACTCTTGATGAGCTCTCTTCTGAACTTGATCATTTGCGCGATGTTTTGCTCATGCAAGATGATAAGCTTCGCAGTGTTGTTCGTGAGAGTAGAGAGCTTAAGTCTAAGTTGGAGAGTGCTGATTTTGAAATTCCTTCGCTTAGGTCTAAGCTTGCTTGCGTTAATATTGCTGCTGAGTGTGAGTCTTGTCAAGTTGTGATGAATGATCTGAGTCAGAGGGAGAGTGTGCATGCTCAAGTTGCCAGTCAGCTTGAGAGTGCCCTCAGGGAGCTTGAGGAACTCAAAGCTAGGCCAACTCTTTTGGGTGCATGTCAGAAGTGCCCCAAGCTCACAGATGAGTTGGAAGCTCAGTCCCTCAAAGTCAAAGAGCTTGAGTCCAAGCTGCTTCATGAGACTCGCTCGAAAGTTCTCCCACCTCCGTGTGAAGTGTGTTTCACCCTCAAGGACAAGCTAGTAATCACTAGGGAGAAAAACAAAGTCCTGGTTCTAAAAAATGACTATCTTGTTTCTAGGCTCTAGAGAACCCTAGTGAGTGAGGAAAAGATTGAGAGTGATTTGGCAAGAGTGAAGGAGAGTGCTTATAGGTCAACCTATAACTTGGGCTTGGGATTTGAGAGGTGTGACAAAGAGAGTGAAAATGTGGGTAAGTTTGTGCCTAGCTCTAGCTACAAGGATGAGGAACAATCCATCAAACCCACTGACACATACTATCCACCAAACCCCAAACCATCCTTCAACCCAAAGCAAACAGAGAAGCCAAAACCCAAGCCTGCCATGCAAACCAAGACTAATCCTAAGGGTGTCTACATTTGCATGTTTTGTGGTCACAAGGGCCACTTGGATGAATTCTGTTATAGGCGTAAGAGGATTGAAAGGAAGCAAGCTGAGTTGACTAGGAATGCTTTTTATGATGATTTTGTTGACTTTCAGCCTCGCTCTTTTTCTCGTGCCTATCATGGACAGGGTCATCCCTCATATGGCTTTTGATGTGGACAAGGATTCCCATCTTCCAAAAGGTTCTGGATATGTTGGTTTGGTCAGAGACGACACACAAATCGATCCGGCTTTAGAACAACACGTTCTAAATCCCGCAATCGCAGCACGACGTCTCCTCTGGTTATCAACCGTCCTAAAATGATTGACCTCGCCAAGAAGGCTAATCTCTGCCTGCGAATCAAGAACACAAGCAAGAACAAAGAAGAAGGCAACACAATTGCAGATGTATTATGAATCTCACGAAGTTGGGATCTCACAAACCATGATGACGGCGAAACTGTTATGAACAGAATAATCTAAGCAAAACCCAAACCCTAATGGTGCGGCGATGGCTGTATATGAAGACCCTAGGGTCGTGCAAGACCCTCTGGATGCACCCCTAATTGGGCTCAACTAGATACAAAGCCCAAAGGCCAAAAATAGGCGACGCAACACCGAAACAGATTCTGGACCCTCTCTTGTTTCAACGATTCCCGATGACTCCAGATGAATTTTGATATGAGACCGACGGAATTGGAAAGGTCTTCTTCTTATCTTTTCGTGCATATGTAGAACGTCCAAATCCGAGTCCGTATGTGTCCTGGGCCTTCGTTTTAGTGCAGACTGGTCCTGAGCCCCGAAACAGACTCGAAGTCGGTTTTGGTTGGGCCTCCACCTTGGCTTCCACGTCCTTGCTGGTCCTCCATGTCTCCAAGTCCTTCTCCCATAATCTCGTGGTCCTCTCCATGGTTCCTAATTACAATATAATTATTAGGTAGCAAACCATTCTCAAAAGTGACATATAATGAAGAATGTAGGAACGAGCTGACCTCTAAATTTAGTCGTCATGCACGAGCTCTAGTCATTGGATCTTGCAAGTCTAGAATTGGAAGAGTGTTGCATGTATCCTTAGGAGTGATGTCCTCATCAGCTTTGATTCGTGAAATAGAGGCTTTGCGCAGCAGCACTTTGGCGCCCCACGTTTTCCCCATCATGGTGTGACACCCCAGTGTGACTACATGCTTTTGATCACATAAGTTGCACCTAGTTCTGATTCATCAAGTCATAATTCAATTTTGGTTGCATTTCAAATTTAATTGAATTTGAATTTGAACCCAAGTATGGTTAAGTTATGAAGCAACTTTTAAATTTGGCATACAACCTGGTGCTGCCAAAAATCTATGTGATAGGGTTTGCCATAAAAGAATTTTAGGAATTTTCTCAGAATTTAACTCAAAGAGGAAATACCCAATTAAATTCCTAGAAGTTTGAATTTTGTTCATATTCAAATATTTGGCAAATTCAAACTCTTTGATTTTGAAACTGGACACCTGTCACATTATGACCTACACATTTCAAACTTTCTGTACAAATTTTCCCAGATTAAATTAGAGTGAGCAACTATTTTATTTGCATTTTTAAATTCTGGCCGAGTTAAATCCTGGTAGTGGGACCCAGCTGTCAGCCTCTCTCTTCCTTCCTCTTCTCTCTCTCGCTGGCACCCGACGCCATGCGCGCCGACACGAGAGCACCACGTGTCACCACCCCTTTGCCGGCTCCAGAGCACAAAAACCTAGCCTCGAAACCCGTCGCCAGATCCTCATCGTACGCACCTCGCTCCCTGACCTCGTTTCTTCCTCTCTGTTCTCCCGCAATTGCCGCACCTCCTCAGTTTGATGCAAGCAGCCGTTCTGCTGCTTTGCACTTGAATCAAAGTGCGAGATGAGTGCGTTGTGAGGTTTAACATCGTCCAGAGCAAAAGCTAGCCTCAATCCAGAACCGAGCTGAGAGTATTTGAAGAAAATTCGAGCTCCCTATTCATGGCGCCCGATCCATGAATTCGTGAAATTCATCTTATCTGGTGTTGCTTGATATCAACCCTTTTCTCATGGATGCACGACTCCCTAACGCACATCCTGTAGATCACTCATGTACAGTAGCATATTTTTATGTTACTAAATGAATTAATTTCATATAATGTTTAAATACCCATATGTAAAGGCAATAGAAAAAACTTTATGTGTAACTTCCTATTTTTAGACTTGCTAGCTTTGAAGCATATGGCTTCGAGAATAATGTTGAGTAACAAATTTTACTGTTATGCTCATTCTTCATGTTCATCACATTTTGTTACATTATCTATGCATTCACCTCGTTGACATATCGGTATTGTGATAGGGAACGTTGACGTGCCAGGGGATAATATTCAGAAGGCCTCCTTGGATTTCTCGGCACAAGAAGATCCTAACTTCAGTACTAACTCCGTGGTTGTAGCCCAAGGCAAGCCCCAGAACATTCCTATGTATTAATTTGATTAATTCCAGTAATTAAATTACTAGATGTGCATAGGTTGTTTGTGCATTAAGTTTAGAAGTTGGATGAAAACCCACCTACATTTCCTGGAAATATCCTATTTTATTTTAGACATGGTATACAGGTACCAGTAGTTAATAGAGGAATTATTATGCTTAGTTGTAGTATGAGCACTATTATGGTACTTGAAATATTAGTAACATGATGGTAGTGACAATGTGAATTAAGAATGATAAAATTTGGACTAAACGGGTCTGTATGGGAAAGGGCGAAGGCAAAGTACCTATGGTGGTTTTAGTCTCGCAAGGTGGCAGTCCGTTTGGGTCAGCAACTAAAATTTGAGACATGGATAGGCCCCGTAGATGAAAGGGAAAATATCATGTGCCTTCAGAGAACATGGCTTGCAAGTTTTAGCCCTATCTGTGTGGACCTAGGATCCGTCCGTTGTCGGCCCTGTTGAGCAAGCATTGAACTGTACCGAATGCATGCTAGTATATGAGAACTAGTAAACTGATGTAGCATTGTCATATGCATGCTTGGACGATAACTTAAAATTCTTGGTCATGTGATCCAGTAGGAGTGGACAGATTCCCGACGTTACCGTGGAATGGCTGCCCACTCGGGACTTTTAGATTCGGATCGACATGTATTATGACTTTGTGAAAAGTTGTCATACGTGTTCTTAAATGATGCGTATGCCGTGTTTTTCGGGTTTTCCCAGCTGGTGTAAAATGATTGCAATCGCTGTCCCTCGCAGTAATGAGCACCGCTTGTTCACTGCGTCACATCGTAGCTTAATAACCTCACTAATAATAATTAATGGAATGTTGGGATGAAGAATATTGAATTTTAGTGAATCTGAACTGAAGTTCTTTGTTACTCAATTAAATTTTCAGATTGCTTGTTGTACTTATTACTTTGACATGCAAGTTATCTTACATTATTATAGTTATTAGAAGGTTCACTAAATTTACTATTACCCATCTCTGAGCCTTTGCATGTCTAGATTTAATTACTTGTCGGGTGACTCGTTAAGCTTAGTAGCTCAGGCTTTGCCATGTTGTTGTTTTCATTATTTCAGGTAATAACACTGATGCTTATGATCTACCTATGGGTGTTCTTTCTTGGGACATGTCTATCCCTGAGGGATGGTCTGCCCATTGGGAGATTGAGTAGCCGCTGTTGTGTGTTGCTAGGTGATAATCCGTATGGGCTCGGATTTATCACACTTGCTACTATCGTCGAGTTGTAAATTATAGATGTTTAATCACGTTATCTTCCGCTGCTTTTAAAACTGAACTTTGTAATATTTCCGCTGCACTTAAGTACTTAACTCTAATGTATAATAAATAACACTCTTTTTACGTAATTTGAACTTGGTCGGTTGTTATATTATCTTGTGTCTGCTTAATCAGCACCTCGGGAACTTTGGTCCAAGGGGATTGTGACAGCTGGTATCAGAGGTATGTTTTGAGATAATACAACAATTTAGACATATTTTGAAAATACAGCGTATACGGTGAGGATACGTTAGTATATGCCCAACTATTTAGTAAAGGTTAGAATGGTGACAAGCTAACATGTTATGTTTGAGTTGGTTTGCTATTTGGATTTCCATTTGATATTTATAGTCCGCTCGCAAGGACTGTGGCTTTGAGACGATTCTTTTTCATGAATCATTGCCAACATATTTTCTTTTCTGCTCCTTGAACAAGTGTTGGAGCGTAGAGTTCACTCACGAGGGTTATGGTTTCATGAGACGGTTTCTTCCATAAACCATGCCAACTTTTTCTTGTAGAGGATGCTCATCATGGTAGCTTTATGAGCATGGGTCCGCTTGCGAGGACCGTGGTTTCGCAAGGCGGTTCGTTTCATGAACTGTTACCAAGTAGTATATAAACTGCTTATTTTCGTAGTTTCTTTTGAATTTGATGTAATGTTTCTGAAATGATCTCTTGCAGGTACACTAACCACGTTAGAGTGTGTGTGTGTGTCGAAAACCTAGAATGTTTGCTCGTGAGTACAGGTCGTCACCAAAAATTACGAATACCGCAATGTGTCGGTATATATGTCTATATATTTTCTTTTGAGTGAGGAACGGTTAGGATCAAAAACAATTCACTTGCATTCATGGCATGGGCATTCTAATCCATTGAACTAAAATTTGATCTTACATATGTTTCAACTTCTCATTTGTATGATTAAAAATCTGAGCAAAAAGAATTTGTAAAGCTTGAAACCAATCTACCAAACCAAAACTAGTTTGTTCACACTAAACTAATCTGTCCTGTTTTTCAAAAATTCATAGATTATTGGTCCTTTAGGATTTTGGAGCATATGAATACTTTCTGGAAAGAGCTGGAAATCCTCTTGATGTTCTAATTCTTGTCGAAATTTAATTCGGTGGAGAAATGCTCCAGAACTGAAGATTTTGTAAAACTGTTCTCTGTTGATCAAAACCTGACAGATCAGAGGAAAAGTTTCATATCTCCTGACATATTTATCCTAAATTTCTCTATGAGTAACCGTTGGAAAGATCCTTTGACGAGCTACAACTTTGTAGTTATGAGTTTTTCCTGATTCTGGACGCAATTTGGTCATAACCATCGAAGAAGTTCAGTCTGATATTCTGTTTTGTACTCAAGCTGACAGAATAATGGGCTGATTGCAAAATTCATAACTCCAGTTTTACTTTGGATAAATTGTGGAGAAAATATGGGTTGGAAAGATATGGAAGTTATCTTCGATTCACAACAATTGTAAATTTAAATCTTTTCAACCCAGCTCCTGAATGCCAAAATTTACACCCTACTCAGTCCAGATTTTTAAGTTCCAGCACCAACTTGAGAATTTCACATCTTTATTTTTGTTGATGTGGTGAACATGTATGAGTACATTCTAGAAAGCTTATGAAATCCTATATGTAAAGATGCTATGCATAATTTTTAACTTGACTCTAAAATTTCCAGAATTGTGAAAACTTTGACACCTTGTTCAATGTAAAGTAAAATTCTGTTCTTGTGCTAGTGACAAATTAATCGTTAGCACTCACCATAATTTTTGCCTTAAAAGTTTTTGGTTTTGTCATTCTAATAATGTGACTGAACCATTCCTTTGTGTAGATGGATCCTCATGTACACATTTTACATGATGGTTGGAATTACACCGAGGCTCTCCACCGTCCCGGTTTGCCGGTATTCTTAAGGGGAATGTTGCAAGCTTTTGGATACACTGAGCCACCTACATATGTTGGTAGGGAGTACACGGATTTGCCTGGAGGTTCATGTATGGTGCATGTGTGCATTCCTCCTAAGCTCACCTATCCCTACCATGATGGCTGATTTGTGACAGCAGAGGGATCCCATTTCTTTGGGACTTGGGAGATGGCTGCTCTTAAAGCCATCACCACTTTCTATGAGAACAACACCGGCGTTGCTGGAACGGTGTATTCTCTTTTGCCTGTAACAGACCCGGCCAATAACCACTTATGGCGTCTCCGTATGTCTCTTGTTCAGGACATGTCAACTATGACTTACAACCCATATGTGGCGATGCCTTGTTACTATGCCACCGAGCTCTATGCTGGTTGGCAGCGTCGTGAGTCTGAAGTACGCCTATAGGTAGAGGGACTTCAGCTTACTATTGAGCATGAGAGGGAGCATGTTGATGAGCAACTCCAGCTTAACGCTACTCAGGCTGCACGTATCACTGAGCTTGAGCAGCAGTTAGTTGCTAGAGAGGAGCAGCTAGATGAGGTTCAAGAACAACTAGGACTTGCCCAAGAGGCTAATCATGACTTGCAAATTGATTTGGAGGATGCTCAGCATAATTTTGAGGAGTTACACCACTTAGGTACAACATCAGCTCCAGCATCACCCTCAGGTTGTCCCTCCAGATGAGCTGATTTTGGGTAACCTTGCTGCGGATTCTACTACTCTTCCTCCCGCTATGGATGAGGACGATGACATGGATGTTGTTAGCAGCACCCTCACTCTTTAGATGAGGAACTAGATGGTTTTATGAGCTGTACTAGTATTGATGTAATTATGTGTATATCTTGTAGTAACCATGTAGTGTTGTTTGAACTCATCCTTGTATCATATCATGAAGAGTGGTGAATGTACGATATCTAGCCTAACTTTGTAATGCTACAACCATGTATTTCCTTTTGAGAGCTGAATGAAAAGTGGTTGTAGTTGTTTTAACTATTGGACCAGTTCTAAAAATTTATTCTTGCTCATGTCAAGTTATGATTTATTCATTCATTCATGTATTCAATATGAATTAATGTATGATCTGAAATTTCAGAATGGTTACCACCCGCCGTGGTGAGACCGAGAGCTCACAACAAGGAGCTCAAAATGATGATCTTCCACCTCTGCCAACAAATCCATGGGCTCAAGTTATGTCCATGGTGTTTGAATCAAGACAGGAAGATACTGAGCTACTCAGGCAAATAGCTCAACTCCTGAGCCGTAATGGCGGGCGCCGTGATGATCAGCCACGACAAAGCACTTATCAAGACTTCTTGTCTACACATCCCCCAACCTTTGAGAATGCTAAAGAACCACTAGATGCGGTTAATTTTATACGCATCATCGAATCTAAGTTCAGGCTGCTGCAGTGCACCAATGCCCAGAAGCTGCTATTCGCTGCACAACAACTGTTGGGGTCAGCAAATGTATGGTGGGCAAATTATATGGCCTCACTTCTAGAAGGCCATATTGTGCTATGGGACGAGTTCAAAAATGCATTTCGTTCCCATTTTATACCTGCTGGAATTATGGAGAGAAAGCTCCAGGAATTTCTATATTTAAAGCAAGGAGGGAGGACCGTGCTAGAATATTCTCAGAAGTTTAATCATCTGGCATAGTATGCTCCTCTGTATGTGGATTCAGAAGCTAAGAAGCGTGCTGCATTTTGGCGTGGTATGAACCCCGCACTCAAGGAAAAGTTGACTTGGCAGACGACAAGAACCTTTAATGATCTAGTCAATGCTGCCATTGTTCAAGAAGATGCTTATCGCGAGGTGCAGAATGATGAACGTAAAAGGAAGGCTCCACCTACTGGGAACACTGCTGCACCGCCACCTAAACATCGTTTGGTGTACACCTCTCCCACCGGACAATGATTTCAGGCGGCACCACAGCAGCAATTTTATCGTCCGGGACCTTAGAACTTTAATCGTCCACAACAGTCTCGTATTCTAGCACCACCACAACAGCCCCAAGTGTCGCGTGCACCCTCACAACAACAAAATCAGAATGCACGCAATGCACCAACAATGGGACAGTACAGCCCTTATCCCTGTTACAATTGTGGCCGTGTCAGTCATTTCTCGAAGGAATGCACTTATCCCCGAAGTGAAGCTGGAAAACAAGCTCATGACCGTGCTACAAATCAGCAGCGGGGACAAGGGAATAAATCTGGACACGTCAACTACACTAATGTTGATGACATACCTCAGGGCGAGCCAGTGCTTGCGGGTACGTTCACGCTTAATGATTCACCTATCATCATATTGTTTGATTCCGGTGCATCGCATAACTTTGTTAGTAAAGCTTGTATACAAAGGCTTGGATTATCAACCTATGCTACCACTACACCCTATAATATTAAATCTCCGGGTGGACAAATTTGTGCTAATCAAATTCTGCCCAAAGCTTCAATTAGCTTGAATCACAAGGTCTACTCTACAAATTTTATAATGTTGGAACAACAAGGCATAGATTTAATTTTGGGCATGCAATGGATGGCATTTCATAAGGTCATGTTAGATATTGCGCCTCGTATTGTCCACATAAATTCTCCAGTTCATGGCATTGACTCAATTCCTTTGCATCTATCTCCGGTCACTGCCATTACTATCCATCATCTTGAGGAAAAGTCTATGGATAAAATTCCAATTGTCTGTGAGTACTCAGATGTTTTTCCGGATGATCTTCATGGTCTACCCCCTAACCGTGAGGTTGAATTCAGAATTGATTTACAACCAGAAACTTCTCCAATTTCTCGACAACCATATAAAATGGCAAAGAATGAATTGGGGGAACTCAAGAATCAAATTAAGGAGTTGCTGGACAAAGGTTATATACGCCCAAGTTCATCACCTTGGGGCTGTCCGACAATGATTGTAAAGAAGAAAGATGATAGCCTGTGATTAGTGGTTGACTATCGACCATTAAATGAAGTCACCATCAAGAATAAATATCCTTTGCCTAGGATTGATATTTTATTCGATCAATTGATTGGTGCCAAAGTCTTTTCAAAGATTGATCTCCGATCAGGCTACCATCAAATAAAAATCAGAGAAGAGGATATTCCAAAGACCGCATTCTCCACGAGATACGGACTTTATGAATATTTGGTTATGTCATTTGGATTGACCAACGCTCCCGCATACTTTATGTACTTGATGAATTCAGTATTTATGCCGGAGTTAGACAAGTTTGTGGTGATCTTCATTAAAGATATTCTTATCTATTCCAAATCTGAAGAGGAACATGCGGAACATCTTTGCATCGTGCTTCAACGCTTGCGAGATCATAAGTTATATGCTAAGTTCAGCAAATGTGAATTTTGGTTGACACAAGTACCATTTCTTGGTCATGTGGTTTCAGCAGAGGGCATCTTTGTCGACTCAGGAAAAGTACAAGAAGTGTTAAATTGGAAACCTCCTCGAACCGTCACTCAAGTCCGCAGTTTCCTTGGGTTAGCTGGATACTATCGACGGTTTATTCCAAATTTCTCTCAAAATTGCTAAACCTATTACTAAGTTGCTGCAAAACAACATGACTTTTGCGTGGACAACGCAATGTGAAGAAGCTTTTCAGAACATGAAGAAATTACTTACCACTGCACCCGTTCTAGCTCAACCAGATATCACTAAATCCTTTGATGTTTATTGTGATGCCTCTGGAACGGGATTGGGTTGTGTTTTAATGCAAGGAGGTCGAGTGATTACTTATGCATCTCGGCAATTACGCAAGCATGAAAGACATTATCCAACTCATGACTTGGAATTAGCAGCGGTGGTTCTTACACTAAAGATTTGGCGACATTATTTGTTGGGAAATTTAGTGCATATATATACCGATCATAAGAGCCTCAAATATATATTCACTCAATCAGATCTGAATATACGTCAGCATAGATGGCTTGAACTGATTAAGGATTATGACTTGGAGATCCATTACCATCCCGGTAAGGCCAATGTTGTAGCCGATGCTTTAAGCCGAAAAGAACACTGCAACGATCTGAATTTATTGACTTGGGACAGCAGCAAGGACATTTCGTCTACTGAACCAAGCGTTCGTGTTTTACCTGTGGTTGCTATACATAATTTAGCAATACATTCTACCATCAGAGATGAAGTAATTGTTGCTCAGAAAAATGATAAAGGCATGGCACACATCAGGAAAAATATTAAGGATGGAAAGGCTACGTGTTTCCGCCAAGATGAAAATGGTGTGTTATGGTTTAACAATCGCCTTGTTGTCCCGAAAAATTTTAAATTATGTCGCAAGATTTTAGATGAAGCCCATCAATCCAAGTACTCCGTTCATCCTGGTAGCAACAAAATGTATCAAGGAGTGAAGGAAAATTTTTGGTGGACACGAATGAAACAAAAAGTTGCCCGTTATGTCGCGGAATGTGATACTTGTCAACGTATCAAAGCTGATCACTTAAAGAAAGCTGGTTTATTACAGTCACTAAGCATTCCAGCTTGGAAATGGGATGATATTAGTTTGGATTTTATAGTGGGTCTTCCATTAACTACCCGCAAACATGATTCTATTTGGGTAATTGTGGACCGACTTACTAAATCAGCACATTTCATTCCAGTTAATACTCGATATGATATCAAGAAGTATGCTGAAACATACATCTGTCGAATTTTATGTTTACATGGAGTTCCAAAAACCATTATTTCAGATCAAGGTACTCAATTTGTAGCAAGATTTTGGGAGCAAATTCATGCATCTCTGGGTACCCAGTTAATCCGAGGCTCTGCATATCACCCTACCACTGATAGACAAACTGAGCGTGTGAACCAAATATTGGAGGACATGCTTAGAGCTTGTGTTTTAGCACATGGTGGTAATTGGGATGATTATTTATCTCTCTCAGAATTTTCTTAGAACAACAGTTATCAAGAAAGTATAGGTATGACTCCATTTGAAGCATTATATGGCCGTAGTTGTAGAACTCCTTTAAACTGGTCTGAAACGGGAGAAAGGGTTAACTTCGGGCCTGATCTTGTGCAAAAAGCTGAAGAAAAGGTTTGAATTATTCAGGCTAATCTAAAGGCTGCAAAGCAACGACAAGAGATGTATGCTAATAAAAGACGTCGGCCTTTGATCTTTGAAAAGGGCGACCATATATATTTGAAGGTATCACCTATGAAAGGTATTCAATGATTTGGAGTCAAAGGAAAATTAGCTCCCCGTTATATTGGTCCATTCCAAGTAATGGAACGATGTGGAAATGTGGCATATAAGTTGAAGTTGCCCAAAAATCTTTTCGGTGTGCATGATACATTTCATGTCTCTCAATTGAAGAAATGCCTTAAGCCACCCGTAGATGTTATTTTGGATGATTATGAACATCTCCAATCTGATTTGACTTATTCTGAACATCCAATAAAAATATTGGATGAAAAAGAACGAGTTACTCGAAAAAGAACAATCAAGTTCTATAAAGTTCAATGGAACCATCATTCCGAGGATGAAGCAACTTGGGAATCTACAGAGTTCTTAAATACTCATTACCCGGAATTTTTGCAGCAAATCTCAGGTAACTACTTTGGTATTTTCCTACCTCTAGCTCGCTTTAAATCTCGAGACGAGATTTTCTTAAGGAGGGAGGGCTGTGACACCCCAGTGTCACTACATACTTTTGATCACATAAGTTGCACCTAGTTCTGATTCATCAAGTCATAATTCAATTTTGGTTGCATTTAAAATTTAATTGAATTTGAATTTAAACCCAAGTATGGTTAAATTATGAAGCAACTTTTAAATTTGGCATACAACCTGGTGCTGCCAAAAATCTATGTGATAGGGTTTGCCATAAAAGAATTTTAGGAATTTTCTCAGAATTTTACTCAAAGAGGAAATACCCAATTAAATTCCTAGAAGTTTGAATTTTGTTCATATTCAAATATTTGGCAAATTTGAACTCTTTGATTTTGAAACTGGACACCTATCACATTGTGACCTACACATTTCAAACCTTGTACAAATTTTCCCGGATTAAATTGGAGTGAGCAACTATTTTATTTGCATTTTTAAATTGTGGCTGAGTTAAATCGTGGAAAATGTTAAATCCTGGTAGTGGGACCCAGCCGTCAGCCTCTCTCTTCCTTCCTCTCCTCTCTCTTGAGGGGCACCCGACGCCATGCGCGCCGACACGAGAGCACCGCGTGTCACCACCCCTCTGCCGGCTCCAGAGCACAAAAACCTAGCCTCAAAACCCGTCGCCAGACCCTCCTCGGCCTCCCCGTTCTTTTCCCTCGGCTTCTCCGCACACACCTCGCTCCCTGACCTCGTTTCTTCCTCTTTGTTCTCCCGCCATTGCCGCACCTCCTCAGTTTGATGCAAGCAGCCGTTCTGCTGCTTTGCACTTGAATCAAAGTGCAAGATGAGTGTGTTGAGAGGTTTAACATCGTCCAGAGCAAAACCTAGCCTCAATCCAGAACCAAGCTGAGAGTATTTGAAGAAAATTCGAGCTCCCTGTTCATGGCGCCCGATCCATGAATTCGTGAAATTCATCTTATCTGGTGAGTTGCTTGATATCAACCCTTTTCTCATGGATGCGCGACTCCCTAACGCACGTCCTGACCAGGTTGTGGTGAAGGTTTTAGATTGGAGATCGTCGCTGTTCAAGCTTTTCCCCTTCTGCCGCCGTCGGCCGCCATGGGAGCTCCACGGTGACAGCTTCACCCGGCCATCCTCCGCTCCCTCGGTGACTCCGTCAACATTCGCCTGGGTCCGCCGGTGCTCGTTGACCACTCCACTCCTCTCCTTGGCCTCCCCGTCGAGCTCTTATCGTTGCCGACTCCCTCTGTTCTGCCGCCGCTCGCCGCCGAGCATCTCCGGTGAGTCCCTCTCCTCCCGAACCCAGCCAAAGTGCTCACTGTGTCATGCTCTACGCTCGAGTGAGCACGGAGTCCAACTCCCGTGATCCCAGAGCCCGATGACGAGCCCCCAAGCCGCTCCGGCAGCCGCGCCGCCACGCGAACGCGAGCGCGCGCTCAGTTCAGTTCAAAAAATGAACTGATGGCATTTTCGTAATTACTTCGAAGTTTAAATAAAAATCCAGAAAAATGCTTTAACCTTGTAAAATCCATATCTGGAGATTTATAGCTCCAAAAATTGCAAAATAAATTTTGTTGGATTCCTTGTGATGAGTACTATGCATTTAACAGGTTACTTTGCATGTTTTCTATAAAACGTTTTGATGTATTAATTAATTAGCTTAAAGCTTAATAAATTCATATCTTTAGTTGTAGATTGGATAAAATAGTAAATTAAATTGTTCTGGTATTCCCTTGACTTTCTTAGATTGTATGATAAATTGATGACCCTAGTTTCTGGACATAAAATTAAATATGGTTTTATCCTTGAAATGCTTAGAATTGCATTAAAGTAATTTCTGTAAATATTTAGGGTTTACACTTGTGCACAAAAATCATGCTTGTCATATTGCATCACCATGAATTTTTGTAGGAATTTATCTGCTGTTCATATTTTACTAGAATTTATTTACTCTTATATCTTACTAAATGTATTATTAATTAATGGTTCAGTATATATTAATGAAACTTGGCAAATTTGCTAATCATACATATATCAATCACCTGTAGATCACTCATGTACAGTAGCATATTTTTATGTTACAAATGAATTATTTTCATATAATGTTTAAATACCCATATGTAAAGGCAATAGGAAAAACTTTATGTGTAACTTCCTATTTTTAGACTTGCTAGCTTTGAAGCATATGGCTTCAAGAACAATGTTGAGTAACAAATTTTACAGTTATGCTCATTCTTCATGTGCATCATATTTTGTTGCATTATCTATGCATTCACCTCGTTGACATATCGGTATTGTGATAGGGAACGTTGACGTGCCAGGGGATAATATTCAGAAGGCCTCCTCAGATTTCTCGGCACAAGAAGATCCTAACTTCAGTACTAACTCCGTGGTTGTAGCCCAAGGCAAGCCCTGGAACATTCCCATGTATTAATTTGATTAATTCCAGTAATTAAATTGCTAGATGTGCATAGGTTGTTTGTGCATTAAGTTTAGAAGTTGGATGAAAACCCACCTGCATTTCCTGGAAATATCCTATTTTATTTTAGAAATGGTATACAGGTACCGGTAGTTAATAGAGTAATTATTATGCTTAGTTGTAGTATGGGCACTATTATGGTACTTGAAATATTAGTAACATGGTGGTAGTGATAATGTGAAGTAAGAATGATAAAATTTGGACTAAACGGGTCTGTATGGGAAAGGGCGAAGGCAAAGTACCTGTGGTGGTTTTTTTCTCGCAAGGTGGCAGTCCGTTTGGGTCAGCAACTAAAATTTGAGACATGGACAGGCCCCGTAGGTGAAAGGGCAAAGATCATGTGCCTTCAGAGGACATGGCTTGTAAGGTTGTAGCCCTATCTGTGTCGACCTAGGACCCGTCCGTTGTCGGCCTTGTTGAGCAAGCATTGAACTGTACTGAATGCATGCTAGTATATGGGAACTAGTAAACTGATGTAGCATTGTCATATGCATGCTTGGACGACAACTTAAAATTCTTGGTCATATGATCCAGTAGGAGTGGACAGATTCCTGATGTTACCGTGGAATGGCTGCCCACTCGGGACTTTTAGATTCGGATCGACATGTATTATGACTTTGCGAAAAGTTGTCATACGTGTTCTTAAATGATGCGTATGCCATGTATTTCGGGTTTTCCCAGCTGGTGTAAAATGATTGCAATCGCTGTCCCTCGCAGTAATGAGTACTGCTTGTTCACTGCATCACATCATACCTTAATAACCTCACTAATAATAATTAATGGAATGTTGGGATGAAGAATATTGAATTTTAGTGAATCTGAACTGAAGTTCTTTGTTACTCAATTAAGTTTTCAGATTGCTTGTTGTACTTATTACTTTGACATGCAAGTTATCTTACATTATTATAGTTATTAGAAGGTTCACTAAATTTACTATTATCCATTTCTGAGCCTTTGCATGTCTAGATTTAATTACTTGTCGGGTAAGACTTGTTGAGCTTAGTAGCTCAGGCTTTGCCATGTTGTTGTTTTCTTTATTTCAGGTAATAACACTGATGCTTATGATCTACCTATGGGTGTTCTTCCTTGGGACATGTCTATCCCTGAGGGATGGTCTGCCTATTGGGAGACTGAGTAGCCTAGGTGATAATCCATATGGGCTCGATATACACTTGCTACTATCGTCGAGTTGTAAATTGTAGACGTTTAATCACGTTATCTTCCGCTGCTTTTAAAACTGAACTTTGTAATATTTCCGCTGCACTTAAGTACTTAACTCTGATGTATAATAAATAACACTCTTTTTACGTAATTTGAACTTGGTCGGTTGTTGTATTATCTTGTGTCTGCTTAATCAGCACCTCAGGAACTTTGGTCCAAGGGGAGCATCAATCATGTGGATTTGGTTTTCTCACAGATGATTTCTATCGGCACAATCCAAGGTTTGAGTCTAGACGCTTTGACAGGCCATGTTTTCCCCATCGTGGTTCTCGTCCCATGCGTTTGAATGATAATATGCAAAGAACTATGATGACTACTACAGTCATATGGTTAAGTGCTGGATTCCCAAATGCTTTTTGACTAACCCCAGCACTGAGCCATCGACTTTTCCTTCTTGTTCTTTGTAGGTAGCAGGTGGAGGCCTCGAGAACAAATGGTTGATGGACTCCGGGTGTTCGCGCAACATGACCAGAGATGCAAAGTGTTTCTCTAGCCTCACTCCCTTGAAGCGCAGGGAATATGTGACCTTTGGAGATGACAAGAGAGGGAGAGTGAAGGCAAGAGGCGCAGTAAAGGTAAATGAAAAATTCACTCTCAAGGATGTTAGTTTGGTTGAGTATCTCAAGTACAATCTCCTCTCTATCTCTCAGCTTCTTGATGTTGGTTTGGAAGTGCGCTTTAAGTTGAATGCTTCTTGTGTTCTTGATTCGAGTGGTTCCTTAGTTTGTGGGATTTCTCACATTGGCAGAGTTTTTTAGGCTAATTTTGCTGGTTCTCACAAGTGCTTGTTTGCTCAATCTTCTTCTGAGCTCTGGAAATGGCATAGGAGACTAGGTCACATGAGCTTTGACTTGTTATGTCGCTTGAGTGGCCTAGGTTTGATCCGAGGATTGCCTAAGCTCAAATTTGATAGGGATTTGGTTTGTGCTCCTTGTCATCATGGGAAAATGATTGCCGCTTCTCATCCACCAATCAATTTGGTGATGACTGAACGCACTAGAGAGTTGCTTCACATGGACACTATTGGTCCTCCTCGGGTTTGTTCGGCGGGTGGGAAGTGGTATGTTCTTGTGATTGTTGATGACTACTCTCGCTACTCTTGGGTTTACTTTCTTGAGAGCAAGGATGAAGTGTTCCATCACTTTCGTGATTAGCTTTGAGGTTATTCAAGGAACTCCTTGGTGCATTATGAGCAATCCACAGTGATAATGGCACCAAGTTCAAGAACTCCTCCTTTGATGCTTTCTGTCTTGAGCATTAGTTTTCAGCACCTCATGTTCCCTAGCAGAATGGTGTGGTCAAAAGAAAGAACAGAATCATGGTGGAGATGGCCCGGATGATGCTCGATGAGCATAGGACTCCGAGGCGGTTCTGGGCTGAGGCCATTAGCACTGCTTGCTATGTTTCCAATCGGATTTTCTTGTGCTCAATTCTTAATGTGACTTCCTATGAGCAACATTTTGGGAGGAAGCCATCTGTTTCTCATTTGCGTGCCTTTGGTTGCAAGTGCTTCATTCTCAAGCGTGACAATCTTGATAAGTTTGAGTCTAGATCTTCTGATGGCATCTTTCTTGGCTACACCCCTCATGGTCATTCCTATAGAATTTGAATTTGGATACTAACACCATCGTAGAGTCTTGCGATGTAACCTTTGATGAATCAAACTCTTGTGCAAGCAATGTGATTGAGACTGCACGTACCAAAGAGATGGAGGAGAGCATCTTTGTAGAAGAGGACCTACAGGGCTTGGATGATGATGATGATGAGTCATTCCATATCACATCCGAGCTTGTTCCTGCTGCTACCACCACTCCAGCAGAGGGTCCAGAAGCTTCTACATCTACTTCAGCAGCTGTCGAGTGAGCTCCAGCTGTGGTTGAGGGGGAGGTGCACTCTGAGAGAGAGGCTCCTCACCACATTCAGCGTCAACATCCACCTCAACAGATGATCGATAATCTCTATGAGAGGACAACAAGGTCAAGGTTTGCACATCTCGCTTGCTTTACCAATTCTTTCTTTGTTGCAACCTTTAAACCCCGAGATGTTGGACACGCACTATCTGATGAACATTGGTTTAATGCCATGCATGAGGAGTTGGAAAACTTTGAGAGAAACAAAGTCTGGACCCTTATAGAGCCTCCCAAAAATGTCAATGTCATAGGAACCAAGTGGGTGTTCAAAAACAAATATGGGGAGGATGGTGAGGTTGTGAGAAACAAGGCTAGGCTAGTTGCTCAAGGTTTTAGCCAAGTGGAGGGCTTAGATTATGGTGAAACCTTTGCTCCTGTTGCTCGCATAGAAGCCATTAGGATCTTGCTTGCATTTGCTGCCTCCAAGGGCATTGGAGTCTATCAAATGGATGTCAAGAGTGCTTTCCTAAATGGTTTCATAGAGGAAGAAGTGTACATGAGGCAACCCCCTGGCTTTGAGCACCACAAATACCCAAATCGTGTGTACAAGCTTCAGAAGGCTTTGTACGGGCTAAAGCAAGCACCTAGCGCATGATATGCTAGGCTTAACACCTTCTTGCTAGAGCGCGGGTATGTCATGGGGTGTGTTGACAAAACCTTGTTCACTCTCAAGCATGGCAGTGAATTTCTAATGGTTTAGATTTACGTGGATGATATCATCTTTGGTGGTTCTTATCATGTTCTTGTGTCCAGATTTCAGGAAGCCATAGAAAGTGAATTTCAGATGTCGATGATGGGCGAGCTCACCTTCTTTCTTGGGATTCAAATCAAGCAGTGCAAGCAAGGCACTTTCATACATCAAGCCAAGTACACGAAGGATCTCCTGAAGAAGTTCGACATAGTCAATGTGAAGCCATTGTCTACACCAATGTCCACAACAACGGCTCTTGACCCTGATAAAGACTGTGAAGCAGTGGACCAAAGGGAGTACATGAGCATGATTGGCTTCCTCTTGAACCTGACGATGACAAGGCCTGACATACACTTTGCGGTATATCTTTGTGCTCGCTTTCAAGCTTCCCTAAAGGTGACTCATCGCAAGGCTATCAAGCGCATCTTCAGGTATCTCAAATACACCCTTGAGTTTGGTCTTTGGTACTCTGCATCTTCATCTCTTGGTCTTATTGGGTATTCGGATGCGGACTTTGCTGGGTGTAGAATTTATAGGAAGTGCACTTCTGGTATTGCCATTTCTTGGGTACTTCTTTGATCTGTTGGTCTTCTCGTAAGCAGTCGAGTGTTGCCCAATCCACCACAGAGGCCGAGTATGTTGCTTCTTACAAATCGTATGGATTGTGTAAGGACCGAAGGCCTACCGAGAGGGGGGGGGGGTGAATCAGTAGCCGACCATGAAGGATGGCGCCTTCCCCTACTCCTTGTTGGACCACTCCCGCCGGAGTCCCGGTCCCTCTCGCCACTAAGGTAAGTTCTCACCCACGAGCCCGCAATCACTCATCAAGTGAAGACACGGTGTGTGTCACCGCTGCACAAAGCACAAGCTCGCCTCCCTCGAGAACTTGCTGTACTCCCCGAGTCGGCATGGGCGCTCACTATTGATGCCCCTTCTAACGGCGGGCTCAAACCATGTACAAACTTGTGACGACCTTCACAACCAATCATGATAGGCTCGATCACCGACACCTAACCAGTCTAGGTCTCACCATAGACCAAGAGTAACAACCTAGATCACACCCTCAAGGACACCCTAGCCTTAGATGTGCAAGTAGCTCCTTGTTACTCTCACTAGCACTCTCAATATATCCAATATCCTCGCCTAGTGCTCTCCTCTTTTCCTCTTGGACCTTACCAAATGCTCTCAGGTATTCCACTGGCCAAGAGAGGTCTCTAAGACCCCAGCAATGAAGTTATATAGGCTCCCAACCTCAAACTAGTCGTTGCTCCATGAAACAGCCTCTCTGGACGTACTGACTGGACAGTCTGGTCACTATCCAGACCAGACAGTCCGGTCTCCACCGGACGGCTCCTCCAGAGCCGGTTCTCTCTGTCTGATGCTTCCTCCTGTAGTGACCGGACTGTCCGATCACTGGACCGGACCGTCTGGTCTACTTTCTCTCTCCATTTCAGGAAGGTCCGCAAATTGCAACCTCTCTATCGTCCCTGCACTTGTACTGACCGGACCGTCCGGTCAGTAGACCGGACCATCCGGTTTGTACAGACTTACCTGTTGACAGACTCCTGCTTCTTTGCGCTAAGTCCTGGACAATCTCCACATAGTGACCGTACAGTCCGGTCTCCCCTGACCCATCTGTCTGGTCTCTATGTCCAGAAGCTGAAACTCGTCATCCTTGCTTGACTTGGTTTCCCGGCTGCTCCGAACAGGTCCTTGGCTTCTCCACTGTAACCTAGTGCTTGTGATTTCACCGAGCAACCTTGCACATCACCGACTAGACATGACCTAAGAGAATGACCTAGACCCCCTTGATAGTCCGGTTTTTCCTATGGACTCAAAGCCCTAACAACTACTCAAGTGTACCAAACACTTGCACCATAGCTTGTTCTCCGCTTTGATCCATCTCCATCAACCCTTGGACTCCATCAAGTTCATAAGCCTCCATGCTTGCGGTCATTGTCATCAATCGCCAAGGGCACCATCATCCATATGATTTGTAATAGAGTTAAGAGATGATTCCTACATAGACAACACTCGTGTAGATGTTAGCCCACAATTTCATAGTTGTCATCTATCACCAAAACATCCATATCACGGGGATCCAATCATCAATGGCCATGAAGCTTACAATCTCCCCCTTTTTGGTGATTGATGACAACCACTACTTAATTAAAAAAAACTTCAATGAATAACCGGACTAAACAAGCTAGACAAAGATCGAGAGGAACCATAACAACATAAGAGAGAAAACGCATAAGGTCCTGCTCAATCAAGTATCATCTAGAGACATAAGGAAAAGAGAGAGGAGCATACTCTAGATGAAAATGCATGCATGTCATGGCAATATATTGAATGAAAGCATAAGGACATACAATGCATGACATAAATGATGAGATGCAACAAGATAGCATGGCAATGCATAAGAATTAAAAACAAGCATCCATCATCATGATATCATACACAGGCATACAAAATAATCAATAAATACAAGCACTACATATGAAAAGAAAATAAATCAAGTGAGATCAAAATGAGTCAAACACAAGCGAATGAAAACCATGACTCATCATAATCCATGAACAACGAGTAACACCAACGAATAACATCCAAATGAATCTAACTCCCAAAACCAATGAACACGTATGCTCCCCCTAGATACAAAGCTACTCTCGATCGCACAGGATCACACTCCGACTCCCCCTAGACCTGTGACTACTTCTCCCCCTTTGGCAACAAGCTCCAAAAAGTGGAAAAGAAGAACATCTACTCGTGGTCGAAGGAAGCGGTGCAGCGACGTCCTCCATGGGCTCTGCTCTGGGCTGCTCCTGAGCTGTGTCCTGCTACTGTCCCTGAGTCTGAGCCTCCTAAGCGTCTGGCTGCTCAAAGAAGTCAAGGTCCTCTGAGGACTCAGACCCTCTGTCCTGTGCTACTAGTGTGACCGTGGTAGTCTCCTGAGTTGAGGTCTAGAGAAGTACGAGATCTACCACGTCCTGCTACGAGAAGCCTCCACGGACAAGATCCTCTGCTACCTGAGGTGTAATCGTGCTGACCGTAGTAGTAGGAAGGGGCACTGTAGCTGTCTCTGGGGTGGTCTGAGAGTCTGCACGAGTAGTTTGGACTATGTCTGAGAATAGACACCTGACTGGTACGTGCTAGGAACTGGAGGGTCCTGCCATCTGTGAGCTAGAAGAGTGTGAGGGTGAGACAAACAACGCACACACAGAGAAGGCTGACACGGGAGAGAGCTGTACTGAAGAGAAAGTCTGTCCTGCTCCCCCTATCGGTAAGACCCTTGAGAGTGACAGTCCGCTGGACTGTGCTATCATCAGTGCAGTGAAGGGTCCTGGCTGAGTCTACAGCTGCTGAAACTAGGGAATCACTAAAGGTCCTGGCTGCTGACCGGCCTACCTCTGTGTAAGCTCCGTCATCTGACTCATTAGAGCGGAGACAAGGGCCATCTGCTGACGCTGAAGCTCTGCCTGTCCTCTGATCAGCTCCATCATCTGACATTTGTCCTCTGACACACTCTTTATAAACTCACCCAACCATCCTGCAAGTGCTGTCACTGTGACAGTGTCCTCAAACTGTGAACCTGTCTGCTGGGGAGGCACTCCTATACTGGCTGACTCAGTAATCACCGTCTCTGGCTAAGCTGCCTGCTCATGTAGTATCGATGACTTTTGCTCCTCCTCTCCTGTGTGCTAGCTAGAGGTAGACTGGGATTGTCGATGCTCGAGACCGGCAGTAAATATATAGGGCTACGTCGAGACCAAGAACTACGATGGTTACACAAGACGCCGAATTATACAGGTTCGGACCCTCTCAATGAGAGTAAAAACCCTACGTCCTCTGTTCTGTATTGTATTGATTGTCACGAGATGTTAAGCCTAAATTGCCTCTAACTATCTCTCCCCCCCTATGGGGGTTACCCTGCCGCCTTATATAACCGGTCGGCAGGGGGGTACAAGCAGAGTCCTAGTCGTACTCTACAATGATTCTATATAGCAAGTCCAATCGTTTTTGTCTTGCACTCCAAGCTGAGTCGGTCGGCTTCCTTGTTGATGAAGTACCAGGTCGGCCACCGACTTTAGCCTTGTATGAGGATACCCATAAAGCAAGTATCCCACAACAGCCCCCGAGTGCTTTTTGATTTTGAGCTTTAATTCTCCAAATGATCTAAAGATCATAAATTAGGAAGACCTCATTATTGAAGTTTTTGATAGATCTGGTGCATCGGGCAGGTGCACCTGATCAGGTGTAGCCCCCGACTCTTGTATAATTTGGAGACTAGCAAATAATGCAGGAGTCTAATTGTATTAGCTCTTATTAGTTTGAATCTTTTAGGCCTCTGGTTATCAAACCTTTGGGTCCTATTGCTAAGTGACCGCTTTGCCGACCGATCATTAGACCGACCGGGTGGCACATATTATTCCCGAGTCATAGGTCGGTCGGAATTTCATGACTCTAGTCATATTCAATATTTAGCTAAATGACTTTTGTCAAAATAGTTCTTCCCTAATTCCAATCACCCGTTCAAGTCCAAATTTGGTAATTCTGGTTATTTGACTTTAGTCAATACCATAACCTTTGAACTTGTACCATATGACCATCAAGTCCTTTGCCACATGATCATCAAATCACATAGATATTGCAAAATAATTCTCGGATACTTCTCATCAAAGACGCCCCCGAGTCTCATTTTTCTGGGTTTATAACCCTAATGGGCTTAAGCCCTTAATTAACCTCAAAGTTAATATTAGGGTTGCACTACAGTACGGCCCACCCCGGCCCATGGGACCCTTAGGTCAAAAAAGCAAGGGTATAAAAGGCTGCACCAGGTTGACCTTCAGTCCACGCCGTATTTGCCCTCTTCGTCTTCCTTGCGCCTTCTCTGCTCTCATGACTCCTCTGTTTTTCCGGCTAGGGTTAGCTTTGTCGCTTTCGGCTGCCACAGATCCCGCCGCGTTTAGCCCCCGAGCTTTGGCGAATTTTTCAAACTCCTTCACCGCGTTCAATCCTGTTCGCGATGGGTCGCAAGAGGGCTTCCATTTCAATCCCAGCTTCTTCCGCCGCCGCCACCGCCGTGTCGTCCTCGTCGGAGGTCTCAAAGAGCAGCCTTTCATAGGCTGACATGAACAAGATGGTGTTGGATGGTGTCCTTTTAGAACAGGCTCGGATCGACTGGAAGGTACCCTGCGAATCCTGCCCCATTCCCATTCACCAGCAGATAGTAGTGTTTCGCTCATTCTTTGAACATGGCTTTGGAGTTCCCTGCTGCAGTTTTTTGCACGGGCTCCTTTTTTTCTTTGGGATTGAGCTTGTCAACCTCAATCCCAACTCCATTATTCATATTACCATCTTCGTACATTTGTGCGAAGCTTTTCTTGGCGTTCTCCCCTATTTCGATCTCTTCCACCATCTGTTTGTCCTCCGACCGCTGCCACCAAGGAAAACCAAGTGGCCATAGGCGGCGTGGGCGTCTAGTTATGCAAGAAGGAGGTCTACATCAATGTCCCATTGAAGACTGGAAACAAGAATTGGAAGGACGAGTGTTCTATTGTGACAACCCTCCCCCTATTCTTGCTGACTTCACTGGTGCAAAGGCTATTCCCTAAGTGCATTGGATAGAGAGGCCCAATCCGACCGATCCTCAAGTGGTCGCCCTGCTCAAGAAAATTGCCGATCTGAAGGCTGAAGGCGTCGATGGCATCACAGAGGCCAAAAGCTTTATCATCCGACGAGTTCAGCCCCTGAAGCTTCAATGTCACCCGGCATGGGACTATGTTAATGAGGATGAGACCAGGGAGGTGCCGGATCCACCAAATGGCGAACTCCGCCGAAGACGCTTGGTGAAGATGTTTGAAGGGGAAATCCTTCTGGACCATTCTTTGGTCTCAAAGGTGTATAACAAGGGCACAATGCGAGCCCGAGTAAGCCTCAGTCTGCCTTTAGCTAGCCCTTGTTAACCTATCTTGAGATTGTACTCATTGTTTTGATCTTTATGCAGGTGCTGGATACTTATGTATCTCATCCCCCGCTCCCTCAGACCGATACTGAGGGACCTGATTATGTCAAGAAGACACCGTTAACCGGCGCTGGGGGTTCAAGTTCCTCCGCAGGCGCTCGGCCAGTCAGCGTCACTCCCATCGTTACTCTGGCCTCCCCTGACAAGCTCTAGAAGCGGACCATCGCACGCCGTCGCCAATATGTGGGGGACCAGGATGATGATGAAGAAATAACTGCCATAGATGCTGGTCAACCTGCTCCTACAACCTCCAGCCGACCTTCAGACCGACCGGAGCCCCCGAGCCAAACTCAGAGGTCAACGGAAGAGGTAGTGCAGACTGGCAAGACTGACCATCCCTCTCAAAAGAGGAAGGAGACTGATTTTCAGTCAACTTCTTCAAAGAAGAGGCTATGCCGGATCAAGCTCAAGAAGGCTCCCAGGTTTATTCTTTAAACCCTATACTCCTTATCTCTTATTGTTGATCTCAACATCTCCTGATCTCTTTCTTTTATTTATTTATTTATTCTTGGCAGTCGGACAAGTTATTCTCAGAGTGCTCAAGGATCTGAGGATACTCGGTCTACGCTCCCACTTCGTCCAACTGGTGTGTCCCATTCGGTTGGCAATTCTTCAAACACGCCGACCGAAGTGGATAAACTATTTGAATAGACAGTTTCTGCCTCCACTCCTGAGCCTCTGTCTCAGACTACTCCGACTAATATCTCTTTGCCTCTTGACATAGGTAAAAGAACTCTTCCTAAAGATATGCCTGGTCGGCCTGAGGTAGAGGATGCGGAGATTTTGCACCAACACCGGGAGTCCAGCAAGGTAACTCAACATTATGCTTTTACCTTGCTTCGCTCTCATCTTTTAGCTCATTTATCTTCTGCATATCAGAAAGTGTATGCTCTTGTGGAGCGAAAGCAGGCTAGAGTGGAATATCTTGAAGCCGAAACTTTCGGTATGTCCTTGGTTGCCTAATCTTCTTGTCTTTATGTTTTAGACTAACTTCTTAATTGTCTTGCTAGTCACCGGTCAGCAGCTCTCCAAGGCCCTAGAGGAAAACAAGAAGCTGTTGGCCGACCGACAAGAGATAAACATGGTCTTAGACCAAGTTCGTGCAGATCTGGCTGGTAAGTTTTCCTTCCATCCAAATTTAAGCAATCTGCTAACCACTCTAACGCTAAAAGCTTTACTTTTAGCTCGCGATCAAAAAATCACCGATCTGGAGAAGTTGACTTCCAACCAACAGAGGTTCATTGACGCCTTGAAGGTTGAGAAGGAAAGCCTCTCCAAATTGGTTGAAGACCAGAAGACCGTGATTACTCGGCTGCAGGAGGAGCTGAAGGGGTCTGACGTGAAGATAGAGGAGGCTAAGGCTGTCTCCAAATCTTTCAAATATAAACTTGCCAGTAAGCCTTCGACTTCTTCCTTCTTCTTGATTCTTCTGTTGATCATACTGACTAATAATTATTATTTGCAGCTCTATCTTACGCTGCTCGGAAAGCAATGAACTATGTTCATGTTAACCGAGTAGAGCAAACCGGTCACTCTCTGGACTACTTGTCGGAGCATGCTTCGGAAGCCATTGCTCATAACACTCGGCGAGTGGCGACCGAAGCCAGGAGTCAAGTGCTGGTGACTTGCCAATCCTGGTCTCCTGCTCTGCCATTGCCAATCCTGGTCTCCTGCTCTACCAATGTCAGCTGCTCCTGGATTCCATGCTAGAGACTTCCCAGGCCTTGGTTGAAAATATAGAAATCAATCCGACCGTGCCGACTCCCCCAGCAACTCCAGAGGTCGAACTTCGGGCTGACTCTTCTTCTCCTTCAAAGGAGATATAATCCTGTAATATTATAAAACATTAGTAATATTTTTGTAATTATACTTGTGTATAAACTAATCTTATGCTTTTATAGCTTTAGAAGTTTGACAAAGATATCATTGACATGTTTCTATCAAGAGAAACAAAGATTGCATAGGTCTGCCATAACATATTAGGTTGTAACCCGTAACCGCGTAACAAACAGAATCAACCAATCGACACATGACCTCTCACCCTTTTGGCTCTGGGTTTTGTGTAGTGGTAGTCTGATGTGGGGCACAAAGTGTTTAACTATGATGTATAAGCGTAAGACCAAAATAATAAAGACCAAAACTCAAGATTTCATGATAATAAGTCAGTCAAAAAATAGGCCAAAACCAAAATATGGTTAGACCAAGATAGGACATTATTGCTAGCCCCCTGGCTCGATTGTTTAATAGTATATATTAAGGAATCAAGACAGATATAAAATGAAAATCATTAGAAAATCTTTCATTAAAAAAGACTGAAGTTTCATTCATAAATAATGTATAAATACACAAAATAATAGCTAAGTATAGAAATAACGTAGCTGATTTATGTTCCAGGAGTTTGGAATATCATCGTCGTCTTCATACATCAGTCGGTAAGCCCCCGGGCGAGTGACTTCCTTCACTACGTACGGTCCTTCCCACTTCAGAGAGAGCTTATGTTGATTCTTTGTTGATTGCACTCGGCGAAGCACTAGGTCTCCAACATGAAAATGGTGACTGTGGACATTCTTATCATAATAACGATGCAACCCTTGTTGGTAGAGTGCCGACCGAAATAGAGCGCGATCATGCAACTCCTCTGCCGCAATCAAATCAATCTCTTGGTTCTCCTTAGAAAGCTTTTCATCGTACGCTTGAACTCGTGCCGAGACAAGACTGACCTCAGTCGGTAACATAGCTTCTGAGCCATAGACCAATGAAAAAGGTGACTGTCCGGTAGCCCGACTGGTGTTTGTTCGAAGCCCCCAAAGGACTGAAGGCAACTCCTTGACCCACCGACCGGCATAAGGTTTGAGTCTGTCAAATATCCGTGGCTTTAATCCTTGAAGAATCATACCATTGGCCCGTTCGACCTGCCCGTTGCTTTTCGGATGAGCCACTGATGCAAAGTGGATCTTTATTCCCATCTCATCGGCAAAGTCCCGGAACTCCACTGAAATGAATTGAGTGGCATTATCAGTAATGATATCATGTGGAACTCCAAACTGAGTGAATATATCTTTGACAAACTCGATCGCCTTCTTGGATGTAATCTTGCTGACCGACTTCGCTTCAATCACTTGGTGAATTTGTCGATAGCAACAAACAAATGAGTGAACCCACCTGGCGCTTTCTTGAAAGGACCCACAATATCAAGCCCCCAAATAGCAAAAGGCCAAGTCAATGGTATCATATCAAGTTGCTGTGAAGGCACATGTGTTTGTTGAGCGAAGAATTGACAACCCTCACACTTCCGAACAACTTGGTGTGCATCTTCGACTGCCGTGGGCCAATAAAACCCTTGCCGGAAAGCTTTGCCGACCAAAGTCCTGGAAGCTACATGATTGCCGCATATTCCCGAATGAATCTCTTCTACCAACTTCTGGCCTTCAGGAATTGAGATGCATCGCATCAAAATGTTGGAACCACCCCTTTTATAAAGTTGGTCCCCCACCAACAAGTATCCTCGAGATCGGATCTCCAATCTTTGCTGCTCATCAGGATCCGAGGGCAGCGTTCCCTTATCCAAATACTGAATGAGTGGGTCGCGCCAGTCAGTCTTGGAGACGTCATCGTCAACAAGATCAGCAACAATACTCATCAACACGTCCGACCAGGGAGAAATTGTTGGGGAATCCAGGACATGTAGGAAAACACCCGGTGGTACTGCAGACCAAGATGATCCTATCTTGGCTAACTCATCAACCGCCTGGTTATTATCTCGAAGAACAAGTGTGAACTTCAATCCATAAAACTTGTCTTCGAGTTTTCTCACTTCTTGGCAATAAGCACTCATGTTGTCATCTACACAATTCCAATCCTTGGTGACCTGATTAACGACCAAGGCCGAATCTCCAAATATATCGATGTGCTTAATGCCGAGTGACACAGCAATGCGCAGACCGTGTAGGAGAGCTTCATATTCCGCAACATTATTAGACGCACGAAACATGATTTGAAGAACATATCAAAGCCTTTCTCCAGTACGCGAGATAAATACAACTCCCGCACCTGCCCCTTGTAATTGAAGGGAACCATCAAAGTACATTTTCTAGTATTCGATATCTTGGGCAGCAGGAAGATTTTGAATCTCTGTCCACTCGGCAATGAATTCAGTTAACGCTTGTCCCTTTATAGCCGACCGAGGCGCGAACATAATAGTATACTGACCAAGTTCGACTGCCCACTTGGCTATTTTTCCTTCAGCTTCTCGGTTATGTAACACCGTCCCGAGTGCAAAAGATGTTTGAACTTCAATTGGATGAGCTTGGAAATAGTGCTTCAACTTCCTCGAGGTGATCAATAATGCATATAACAACTTCAAGATCTGCTGGTACCTTGTCTTAGAGGCGCTGAGAACCTCACTCACAAAGTAGACTGGATGTTGTACTTTTTGCACATGTCCCTCTTCTTCTCGGTCGACTGTCAAAACAGTACTCACAACCTGGGTTGTGGCTAAGATGTAAAGCTGAAGTTTTTCTCCTGGCTCTGGAGGCACCAACACTAGAATACTGCTGAGATGAATCTTTAATTCGTCTAGTGCCAACTACGCCTCCTCAGTCCAAACAAAGTCGTCCTGCTTTTTAAGCAACCGGAAGAGTGGTAACCCCCTAACCCCCAATCGGGAAATAAAGCGACTCAAAGATGCCATGCATCCGGTCAGCTTCTGAACGTCCCTTTGAGAATTAGGCGGCTTCATATCAAGGATTGCCTTGATTTTATCTGGGTTAGCCTCTATACCTCGTTTCGAAATGATGTAACTGAGTAACTTCCCCGATGGAACCCCAAACACACACTTTTTAGGATTCAGCTTCATTGAATAATGTCTCAGATTGTCAAAGGTTTCTGCCAGGTCAGAGAGAAGTTCTTCGACTTTCCGAGTCTTGACAACGATGTCGTCAACATACGCTTCAGCGTTTTGACCGATCTAAGTGGCAAGGCAGCGTTGAATACCCCGTTGGTAAGTCGCGCCAACATTTTTTAGACCGAATGGCATAGTGATATAGCAATAGGCGCCAAAGGGGGTTATAAAGGAAGTCTTGATCTGATCTTCGACTCTCAGTGGGATCTAGTGATAGCCTGAATAGGTATCCAGAAAGCTTAAAAGCTCACACCCGGCTGTCAAATCTATAATCTGATCAATACGAGGAAGAGCGAAGGGGTCTTTTGGGAAGACCTTGTTGAGATCGGTATAATCAACACACATCCTCCACTCTTTATTCTTTTTAGGTACATGGACTGGATTTGCTAACCAGTCGGGATGATACACCTCCTTTATAAACTTAGCTTATAACAATCTAACTATCTCCTTCTTCATAGCGTCCTTGCGATCTTGCGCAAATCTTCTAAGCCTTTGGCGAACGGGGGTAGCCCCTAGAGGTACCCTTAACACGTGCTCAATCTTTTCCCTAGGAACTCCCGGCATGTCAGATGGTTTCCATGCAAAGATATCCCTATTTTCCTGAAGGAAAAGAGTGAATGCGAGTTCCTATTTTTCATCAAGGTTGACCCCAGCATAAGTCACCTTATCGGGGTCCTCAGGATCGAGCGAAATCTCCGTGGTTTGGATGTCATCGGTCTGGATCTTGTCCTTGGTGGGTTTCTTTATAGGAACCTCCGTTCCAGTCTGCTCCTCTATATCGACTGCCTTCTAGATCTCCTTTTGGTCTAATAGCATCAACTGTTTGGTAGCCATCTCACAACTCTATATATCGCAATCAAAAGAATTCCAAAGATCATAGTGGAGGGAGATTATTCCGTTCGGGCCTGGCATCTTGAGGGTGAGATACGGATAGTGCGGAACAGCCATAAACGTGGCCATCACCGGTCGACCGATGATAGCATGGTATGTTGACTCGAAGTCTGCCACCTGGAAGAGGATACGCTCTGTCCTAAAATTATCACGGGTGCCAAAGGTGACTGGCAGAGTGATTTGTCCAATTGGCACTGAAGTCTTGCCAGGCACAATCCCATGGAAGGGTGAAGAACTCGGTTGGAGGTCATTGATTGACAGACCGAGCTCTTGAAGGGTCCTGGTGAAGATTAGGTCCAAACTGCTTCCTCCATCGATAAGTACTCTGTTGAACTTCACTTCCTTCATTGTCGGAGCAAGTACCAATGGGTAGCGACCTGGTTTTGGTAGATGTTTTGGATGGTCCGACTGATCAAAGGTGATTGGCATCTCAGACCACCTCATGTACTGTGGCGTAGCTGGCTCCACCGAGTTAATCTCAGTTTTCTTAGCACAAAACCGCTTGATGTAGTCACGAAGAGGCTCGTCTCCTTTCTGCTTGATCTGTGTGAGGTTGAAGTGGTAGCCCGGTCGGTTGCAAGTCGCTTGGAAACTTTCTATGAGTTTCCGGTTGAGGTCTCCCCAGGATGTGACTGAGTCCTCAGGTAGAGATGTGAGCCATATCCGAACGACAGGATCTAAGCAGACCGGAAGGTAATTAGCCATTACCTAGGAATCACCTCCAGCCGATCGGATCGCCGTGCTATAGAGTTGTAACCACTCTCGGGGATTGGTTTGTCCATCATATTTTTTGATGGGAACCGGCTTGAATCCTTTCAGCCATCGAGCAATGCGAAGCCGAGCGACGTAAGCCTTGATGCCATCGATCTTGTCATCAGTTAGCGTTGGTGACCATCTTTGTCGGTCTGGGGACGTGGTTGGGCTACGACGATGGCGTGGGCCAACATCCTCATCATGACGACATCGTCGATTGCCATCATTATCATGCCGATCCTGATCGTCATGTCAATGTTGGTCGTCGTGGTTCTCTCTTGGAGGAGGATTCTGACGATCATCCCGTTGGTTGTCCCGTTGGTCTTCTCGTCGGTTGTCCCACCGGTCTTCCCATTGGGCGTCCATCCTTCGTTCACGCCGCTCTTCCTCATAGCGTCGGTTGTCCCGAGCGTGCTCGTCATGGTGAGAGTTGATGGTGTCTCATCCATCACGGAGGCTGAGAGAATTTCTCAGATCTTCGCGCCTTCGCCGACCCTGAGGAGATACATGGCTGGAACTTGCGACAGACTGAGACTTTGCAGCATCTTGTGCTGCTGCGGCTTTCAGCATAACCACCGCCTTCTGCATAGCAGGAGTTTGATAGTGGGCATCAACCATTAAGGTGTCAAGCAATGTCTTGGCCCCGGTGATGTTGTTCTGTGGGGTGTGGTAGACCTTAACACCATCCACTTCAAGGTCAGGGCCAAGATCCAGTCAGCATGCGTTACACGATCCGCGCGACCCTCTTGGTCGATGGTGGTGACCGACCGATAATTCATGAGCTGGCGGGTTATCATCCTGTCAGCCTCTTTCGACCGGCTAGTTTTGGAGACCACTGGCTGGATTCCCTTCTTCTTCGGTATCTGGATCCTCATCCTGGTTTCCAGCAGCAGGATCTACTATATCCACCATGTTGACTATATGGGGATACGAGTAGGTCAATCTGACCGTGTCCTCATCAAAAGACCGATCTAACATCGAGTCGTATCCGAAGTCGGAGTCTTCCTGCTCAGATCTGAGTGGGATCAATGCAGGGATAATGTCAGACAGACACAGTGATCGCGCCATGGGGCTGGCTGCGGTCGAGTCTGATCTATATTTGTTCAGACCTAGGGCTCCATTGTCGCCAACCGTGAAGTCGAGCGATCCAAAGGAGATCTTGAAGTCCGGAGAGTATTGAATGATGGGAATTTCGGCCATCGTAGTCGACGGAGAATCCCGACGAGCCTTGTCCCCTTCCTGGCGTGCCAACTGTCGATGCTCGAGACCGGCAATAAATATATAGGGCTACGTCGAGACCAAGAACTATGATGGTTACACAAGACGCCAAATTATACAGGTTCGGGCCCTCTCAATGAGAGTAAAAACCCTACGTCTTGTATTCTGTATTGTATTGATTGTCACGAGATGTTAAGCCTAAATTGCCTCTAACTATCTCTCCCCCCCTATGGGGGTTACCCTGCCGCCTTATATATCCAGCCGGCAGGGGGGTACAAGAAGAGTCCTAGTCGTACTCTACAATGATTCTATATAGCAAGTCCAATCTTTCTTGTCTTGCACTCCAAGCCGAGTCGGTCGGCTTCCTTGTTGATGAAGTACCAGGTCGGCCACCGACTTTAGCCTTGTATGAGGATACCCATAAAGCAAATATCCCACGGGGATCCCCTGGGGACTCTAGGTGAGTAGCTGGTGGTCACCTTAGGGAAAGCGTCGTACTGCTCCTCCGTCAGTAGGCCCATCCACCTCAAGAGATAGCAAATGTAGGGCCCGTAGACCAAGTGACGTCCTCCAACCCTATCAGAGATCACCTCCTCCATCTCTGCAATCAGAAGGTCTGCCAAGTCAAACGGCTGCCTCCTCAGAATAGCTGCTACAGCCCACTAATGGAGAAGTGTGAACTCTTCTCTGTATCCTGACCTAGGGATGATAGTCCTGGTGACTATCGCTCTCACCACCTTAGCCTCTACAGTGAGTCTCACAGGGCTTGTGTCAAAGCCTGGTGTGTGAGGTGGTGGAAAGGCAATCGACACCATCTCGTCTGTCGGCATCTTCCCTCCCTGAGGTCTGCGGGGTGGTGCAAGTGTATCATAGGCACTCCTGTATAGTAAGAAGTCTGTCGAAAGAAGTTCTAGGTTATGGATCAGATCCTGTCTAGTCACACGTTGTGGCTGCCCTCTGAACAAGAACCAGAACTCTGAGCAATCACTGGCAACCCATAGTATGGCATAGAACTCTAGCACCACGTCCTCTCTGAACCTATGAAGCAGTAACTAGATCTGCTAGCCCTGGCAAGTGCTCCATCTCTGTTCTGGTGGTACTCCTCATGGCCTCGTACGTCGTGTACTGCTACGGCACGAAGAGTCTGTCCTTGCCTCTTAGGCCAAGGTAACATCTCAGACTCTCACCAATCCTCCTCTAGGGGCCAGTCCAGTAACTCTCTCCAGCAGCGGGGTCTCTGGGAACTGGAACCCACTGCTCGAAGGGTGCCAAGCAAAGCGCCTTAAGGTCCTTGGCAGTAACCTTAAGGATATCTCGCTCTCCGGCTACCAATACAAGCCTCTGTAGCCTCCTCGTGCACACTGCACAGGTGCACCTCGAGTCTCCTACCCGGTGAGCTGTCCTCTGGGGAACAGTCTGCTCAGCCTCCTCCTCTGACTCCTCCTCCTCAACCAGCTCCTCAGACTCTGACTCTAAGGTCTCCTCTCTAGTCTCCTCCTCCTCGGACTCCTCCTCCTGCTACCTGGAGGATCCCTGATCCGCAGTTCTTGACGATCTCCCCTGACGGGAAACGGGAGTACGCTGCGGCCACGGCGGTGGCACAACTCCAACTGCTAGAGGTGCAGTCCTATGCTTGGTGCTCCTCCTCAAGCCCTGGTCCTTAGCTGGTTGGCTGATCCTCAGACAGGAGCCAGGTATCCTGCGTGACTGCTCCATGGCGTCCAAGTGCTGAGCCAACCTCCTGGCTCTCTCTAACTCTGGATCCAGTCTCGGTCTCTTCTTGCTCTTAGGCTTCTCTGGCATCTTCCCCTTGCCCTTATCCTGTCCTGACCCTGCCATCTGACTGCTGCTGCTATCACTGCACGCACGTAGGTAAAGGTAGGATAAGCATAGAGTCCTAATACATCTATAAGCAAAGCACCGCTAGGAAAGAATGCGCAATAGAAATCCTAGCACTGAGTGAAGGACATGATCACAAGGCAATTGTGCAAGGTAACAACAGTGATCATTGACTATATGTGGCTGGTGCAAGTCATCTAGTGTACAGTCAAATAATGGCAATAAATCTAACTGTAGACTAGACAAAAGACAAACTCTAGAATTGCAATTAACAGATAAGCATGTAATTAATTGCATCTAGATTGAGCCAATTAATTAATTAATGCAACTAAAGATAGGAATTATGTATAATTGCATTGATTAAGAAAATTGCTCAAATTTAGGGCATGAATTGATGAAAGGAGTGAATGGCACAATACCCTGGAAGAAATCGACACACCAAGATCAAAGGAACGCCGAGTGAACTCTCCGATCACCGAAAAAGCTCGGACTTTTGGCTTGCCCTAGCAATCAGTGGAAGGAGTGGGGTGGAGCCCGGCTGGCACACGCGAGAGGTGGCAGTGCTAAGCGGAGGCGGCAACTCCTGGTGGCACACGGTGGAGAGGCGACGGCTCGCGGCGGCTCTGTGCGAGGTGGCGCAGGGCAAGCGGCAACGCGAGGCTAGCAGCGGCGCGGGCACATGGAAAAGCACGGGCGTGCATGAGTGTGCACAGGCGGAGCAAGCAGTGGAGGCGCAGGCAAGGCGGGGCTTCGGCTGTTGGTAGCGACGGCGAGGGAGAGGGAGAGCTCGGCGGAAAAAGGGCGGCATCGGCGAGGTCACATTCTCGGCTTCGGGAGCGAACGAGGAAGAAACAATCCTCTTCTGACAGATTTTGACCTAGGTCAAAAGAATACGGATGACCAAGATCTAAACAAGGAGTTGATCAACGGTCACCAATCTAAAGATGCTTCTCGCGATCAACCATAGTGACCAGACGGTACGGTCTCTAGACCGGACTGTCCGGTCAGGTCCTGAGTCTGCTGGCGACCCACACAGATCGGATGGTCCGGTCTCTAGGACCGTTCTGTCCGGTCTCTATGACCAGACTAACTCGGACTGTACGATCACTACTAGACGAATGCTGAGTTAAGGATTTTCTCAATTTTCTAAGTACCCTCGCCAAACACACAATAAAACGCTGCACTTGAAATATAGAGGGAACTCTCAAACACTCATTTTCAAATAGTGGCACTCTATGGCCTTTATAATTTTCGCAAATGCCAAATGAAAGATCGAGCAAATAAGAACCAAGGCAAAAGAACCAAACGGGTATGTATGAGCCTTAGTCCATGAACTGCACGAGTACATTTAACCTCGGAGTTCATAAGAGCATGCTCAATGGGCATGAAGCACAATCCTTTCCTTTGGTCACACTTGTGGAGATGTAATCTCATATAGAGCATGAGGCACAAATATCTCCTAATATGACAAGCCTCCTTTGTGTTTCCTACATGATGCATGCAACAAGCATTTTACATATGTAATGAAAAAAAACATGCCATGTGAATGCAAGCAATATTAAACAAGACACAAAGGAAACCTAAAAATGTCAAGTTTGAACCCCTCTCAAGCTTACTCACTATAAGCCATACCCTTGCCTTGAGAGAAGCCAAACCACCATCTCAAGCACTCCCCCTTGCTTATAGATATCTTGAGTGGGTTAGACATTGACTAATTTTTATGTGTTTTTCTTTTAGTTATTTACACATGCATGGATGCAAAGCATACTAGTCACAAAGGAGTCCTAATTACCATGCAATGCAAGAGGAAGAAAAAACACACTACAACCACCAAAATAAAAAAAAACACAGTTACCTCCCTCATGAGTAGATAGGTCGTTGAGGTCCATGTCACTTGTGGTGGACTTCACATGATCTTCATGAATGCGCTTGGTCCACCACCACCACCATCTAGGTCTTGTTCTTGGCCACCCACTTGTACGTAGCTGATCTCTCAAGATCAACAATGCACTTACACACCCATATGCTCTTGACCTTTCTTCTCTTGTTTGGTGGGCCTAAAGCCTTGGCTTTCACCTTGCCATCCTTGTTCCTAAAAAGCTTGAAATGGGTGTTCTCATGGAACAAGTTAGCATTAGGTAAAGCAATGGAACTTCTCACGCTAGGACAATCCTTGGCGCCGTGGCCATCCTTGCAACACCTCTCGCAATAGTAGTCATTGGCGAGTAGGGGCTTGATCCATTCGGGAATGGAGTCACTTGTCCCGATGATGTCAATGGTAGTGGGATATGAGCCATGTCCTCAGTGGGAGACGTTGTTCACAAGGTTTCTTCCAAGAATCTCCTTGTGAATGGCTCTACCACGTGTGAGCCTCTCGAAGCCGTCCATCACCATCTTCCTCTCTTCCTTGAGCTTGTGATATTTCTTCAATACAAATGGCTCAGGAGAAGAAACCTCAACCGAGGTGATTAGTTCATCACACATAGTAGAAGCATCGCTCTTTGAAGAACTAGAGGAGGGAGAGGCAAGGTCCTCAACATTGATGGCCTCAAAAGTAATCTCAAGGGCCTTGTACTTCTCATGAAGCTCTACATGATCACCCTTGAGTTTGTCATGACTCTTGTTTAGGGCATCATGAGATGTGACAAGGTCCTTGAGCTCACTCTCAAGCTCACCAAACACGGTCCTTAGCCAACTAACACTCTTTTCTTACCACATCTAACATTTTGGATTTCTTGACGGTGATGTCATGGGCTTGCTCAAGCATACTCCACAACTCGGCACAAGTGCGCTCCTCATCATCGCTGTCATCACTACTCTCATCCTCACTCTCTCCAAGTTGGCTCGAAGCCATGAGGCATGTGGGAGGAGGAAGGAGAGCACATGGTGATGTGGTCTTGATCATGGCTAGGCCGGCCACTTCTTCATCACTTGAGGAGGTGGACTCATCACTTGAGTTGTCGCTTGTCCACTCCCCTACAAGGGCCTTGCGAGAGAACTTCTTCTTGTAGTCTTGGGCTTTGCCTTTGCCCTTGGACTTGTCTTTGTTGAAGACTCTCTTCTTCTTTTGCTTGGCTTTGGGGTCTTCTTCTTCTTCTTCACTTGAATCTTGTAACTTGAATGCTTCTTTCTTGGGCTTTGGGCACTCACAAACAAAGTGATTCTTTGACCCACAATTGTAACATTTGCCCCGGGACTTGGAAGCAAACTTGTTTTTGAATGTCTTCATCTTCTTCATGAGAAGGGCCAAGTCCTCGGTCAAGTCACCCTCATCATCATCTTCTTCTTCATCATCGGTGTCCGCCTTCTTCTTGCCTTTCTTGCTCTTGCTTGATTCTTGCTTATCAGCTTGTAGAGCAAGATTGGATGGTTGAGGAACATCCATCCCTAGCTGGTAGCTCTCGAAGGCGGTGATCTTGCCAAGCACATCCTTCATGGTCTTGGTCTTGAGGTCACTCTGCAAGGTGTATGTGATGATGGACTCATACTTGGGGTCTTTGAAAAGCCTCAAGAATCTTCTGATGACTTCCACGGGCTTGAGCTTGAAATCATCCTCAAGTGCATTGATCTCCTCCACTAGCACATGAAAGCGAGAATAAATAACATTAGCTCTCTCATGTGGTGATCTAGCAAAGTTATCATACTTGTTCTTCAGCACATAGTATCTTTTCTCTTTGACATCACTAGTACCCTCGTGGATATTCTGAATTTTGGTCTAGATACCGTGTGCTATCAAACTAGCATCCAATCTAGCAAACACATCCTTGGAAATGCATGAAAACAAAGCATTCTTGGCCTTAGCGTTGTTCTTAACAAAGTCAGGCTGAAGAAGGTTAGCATTCACATCAGACTCATGGGTTACTGTCCATATCTCTCGATCAAGGGACTCAAGGTAGGCATGCATACGAGCCTTCCAATACGTGTAGTCCTCCCCATCGAATATGGGTACACTCCCCACCTTTCCCGGCATCCTTACTCAAGGCGGTGAAGCCTCAAATTGAGCACTTGGCTCTGATACCAATTGTAAAGACCGAAGGCCTACCGAGAGGGGGGAGGGGGTATAATCAGTAACCGACCACGAATCCGAAAACTTCAGTTTCACGCTGTTCAAACCTAATGGATCATTGCAACCTAAATAATTCTAGTAGGCCAAGACCCTACACATGCTAGTGTTCATGATGCAAAGCAATATGCGGAAGCTATTCACACTAGCATATGCAAGCCACAAGTTACCATATCACTAGAGCACACAATTGTGGAATAGTAAAGAGAGGGTCAAGGAATGCTCATGATTTTTTCTTTAGGTCTCGGAAGGATGGCGCCTTACCCTACTCCTCGTTGGACCACTCCCGCCGGAGTCCCGGTCCCTCCCGCCACCAAGTGGAGTTCTCGCCCACGAGCCCGCAATCACTCCTCGAGTGAAGACACGATGTGCATCACCACTACACAAAGCACAAGCTCGCCTCCCTCAAAACTTGCCGTACTCCCCGAGTCGGCACGGGCGCTCACTATTGATGCCCCTTCCAACGGTGGGCTCAAACCGTGTACAAACTTGTGACGGCCTTCACGACCAATCACGATAGGCTCGATCACCAACACCTAACCGGTCTAGGTCTCACCATAGACCAAGAGTAACAACCTAGATCACACCCTCAAGGACACCCTAGCCTTAGATGTGCAAGGTAGCTCCTTGTTACTCTCACTAGCACTCTCAAGGTATCCAATATCCTCTCCTAGTGCTCTCCTCTTTTCCTCTTGGACCTTACCAAATGCTCTCAAGTATTCCACTAGCCAAGAGAGGACTCTAAGACCCCAGCAATGAAGTTATATAGGCTCCCAACCTCAAACTAGTCGTTGCTCCATGAAACAGCCTCTCTGGATGTACTGACTGGACAGTCCGGTCACTGTCTAGACCAGACAGTCCGGTCTCCACTGGACGGCTCCTCCAGAGCCGTTGCTCTCTGTCCACTGCTTCCTCCTGTAGTGATCGGACTGTCCGGTCACTGGACCAGACCGTCCGGTCCACTTTCTCTCTCCGTTCCAGGAAGGTCCATAAATTGCAACCTCTCTGTTGTCCCTGCACTTGTACTGACCGGACCGTCCAGTCAGTAGACCGGATTGTCCGATCTATACAGACTTACCTGTCGATGGACTCCTGCTTCTTCGCTCTAAGTCCCGGACAATCTCCACATAGTGACCGTACAGTCCGGTCTCCACTGACCCATCTGTCCGGTCTCTATGTCCAGAAGCTGAAACTCGTCATCCTTGCTTGACTTGGTTTCCCGGCTCAAGTTTTTCCTATGGACTCAAAGCCCTAACAACTACTCAAGTGTACCAAACACTTGCACCATAGCTTGTTCTCCGCTTTGATCAATCTCCATCTACCCTTGGACTCCATCAAGTTCACAAGACTCCATGCTTGCGGTCATTGTCATCAATCGCCAAGGGCACCATCATCCATATGATTTGTAATAGAGTTAAGAGATGATTCCTACATAGACAACACTCGTGTAGATGTTAGCCAACAATTTCACAGTTGTCATCTATCGCCAAAGCATCCATACCACGGGGATCCAATCATCAATGGTCATGAAGCTTACAGATTGTGTCCACCATGAGAGACTATGGGTTAACTTTTAAGGGTGTTCCACTCATGTGTGATAACTCCAGTGCTATATGCTTAGCCAAAAACCCAATTCAACATGGTAAGGTCAAACACATCAATGTGTGATTCCACTTCTTGAGAGACAATGTTGAGAAAGGGGCCGTTGAGCTCAAATACATCGACACCAGAAACCAACTAGCTGATATCCTCACCAAGCCCCTAGATGCTTCGAGACATGCATTTCTTCGGGGGGGGGGGGGGGGGGGGGACTTGGTGTTTGTGATCCTTATGGCATCATTTGAGGGGGAGTTGGTGTTCTCATGTATATATGTATCTTACCTTTAATGCATTGCATCTCATTTGTAATATATGCATTGGTAGTTGAGCTTTGATTCTTATGCTTGCCTGTATTTCTCATTGCTATGATTGAGCTTGAGCTAGGTTGTGTGGATGTGATGGTAATCTCTCATGCTTAGATTTCCTAGATGGCCTGTTGTAGACTCATGTGAGCAACTTGCTAACCTTAAAGGTAAACTAAGCTTCTTGTGAACTTTATGAACTAATTTTGCCAAAACTTGCTCACCATGTGTATAATTGCTTTTATCCGTGTTGAAACTTGCATTAAGGCTAGTCTAGAGGATGTCTTGGCTATGGCACCTTGTGTTTGCAAAATCTGGCTTTGCAAATGTTTAGCTCATGATGGAACAGTGTGGGAACATTTGTTCCTTTTGCCGCAAAGGCATGCTCATCCTTATGCTTTTAAGTTGCAAGATAAGTTGATTGTTCTTCAAAGTCTCGGGGTGTTTGCCATACCCAGTTGTGCGACCCTCCGCATGGATTAGAAGTAACATAAAAATGCTAAATCCAAACATTCTACTTCGAAGCCTTGGGGTGTTTGCCGTACCCTGTCATGCGACCATTCGCACGGATTAGGAGCTATATGAGGATAACATAATAATGATGCTTTTCTCTTTTCTTATGAGTCTCTATTGAATATGTGAGCGTTTGTAGAGCTTATTTTTGGCGAATGCTTGTTGCCCTAGTTGAGATTGAAACTGGCAAGATTCTTATGATTCACTTGATGCTTGTTTTGTCTTGGATGGGAGTACTTACACATGTGGTGTTAGCTTTGCTCATGATAAGCATATTTGATTTTATCTAAGCTAGTCAATCTTTCTGCTTAGCTTGTATAGCTCTTCGTGTTTATGCCATGCTATCTATTTTTGATCTTTGTATGGTTGTGCGCCATTGCTTTTACACTTCATAGCTCTATGCATGTGATTAGCACTGTTAAATGCTTGTTTGCATAATTGTTGAAGCTCCTTAGGTTTGCATTTTCATGCATTGCATGTTTCCTTGTTGTTTTGCCTCTTTGATGAGTTCATTGCTAAAGGGGGAGAAAATACTGGGTCATGCACAAACAATGTTAAGAAACTTAAAATGATCCATTTTGCACTACATGAGACCTACCACAAGTTGAGGGGGAGCATATCATGATCTTGAGCGTTTTATTGCGCTTTTCACACACTTTGTGTCTCAAGTCACTTTCCTTGCCAACTCTTTGCTTTGTGATCCCTACTTTGCTAGATGGCTTGTTTTCACCTTTTCTTTGGGTTTGAGCCATTTGGATGTGCTTGTTCGTCTTCGCATTTCAATCCTTAATTCTTGTGCATTTGGTGTTTTCAATGTACTCATCAAGGGGGAGATTGAGAACCCATGTGGGTATGTGCCATGGTTTGCAATATATGTGATGAGTAATTGACTTGAGCAGATTTGGTGTTTCAGTTGAAATGCAGGAATCTAGGGTTTGCATGAGTTTGTGTATGTCATGGTTATGACTAACCAGAGTTGGTGGAAGTATTGGTGATGTTGCAAGAGTTGGGAAATGTGTTTGCTTTTCTCTTGATGTGTAGGTCACTAGAGTCAACTTGGCGGTCAACGGTGAGAGGATCAGGCACAAATAGGGGACTTGGGGCCGGACGATCGGGATGCCGGGTGAAGTCAAGGTGATGTAGATATGGCCCGATCTTCTGAGAGGTAAGAGGATAAACTCGAATTTGGGGAACTAGGCGTCGACGACCCGGCCTGAATCAGACACGATCCAACCCCGCAACCGTTACACCAAGCACAACTTGATTGTTCCTGCAAGCGAAATCGAGAACACAAGCAAGACAGGATAAACACGCAATCTAAAATTGCAAATATGGATGAGCGAATCACAAGAAAAGGTTCAAGCTCTGAACACAAAAGGACTAATCGCCACAGTGGTGTAGAACAAGAACAGGGGCCCTGGATTACTGTAAAAGGACTTGTCGCCACAGTTATAATAATTCGATCAAGTTTCTCTCTGGAAAACAGAACTAAACAAAATCCAAAACTAAAATACGGCGGCTACTGAGTTTATGTAGGAAACAAAGACGTCCTAGGGTTGGGGCAACCAGGGGGGGGGCGCCCACAACACGGGCTTAAGGCCCGACACGATACATGGGTGGCACAACACCTTGTCATGGTCACATATTATGACTCACGACCCTTCTGGAGGTAGGACAAAAACCAAAACGACGGCGTCGTTGTCCCCTTTCCAACGCATCAAAGAACGCCTCGTTTGGACATCGGATGTGGGAGATATCATCAAAACCATGAAGGGGTGTCAGCTGAATCCGAGACGAACGTGGCGACCGAGTTGGTGATGACTTGTAACTTGGAGAAGGCCATGATATGCACGTATCCAACATGGTGATGTCCTCATCACATGGGTGATCCACACCATACACATGGAGAGGCAAGAAGCATGGACGGTTTCACAGTCTAGCCTCAAAACCGTGGTGGTGATGAAGATGGCGTGTTGACCAAATCAAGGCGAGCGGGATGCCAGTGCAAGTGACAAGGGGGCCCGAAGGACAAGGACTGGGAGAGACTTGCCGGTGGTCAGGATCACGGGACAAGGTGACACGCGTTAACATCAAGAAGTCACGTTTTGAGAAGCGTGCAAGGCGGTTTCTGGGTTTGGGCCTCAAAACCGGTGGCGGCAATTGAAGGTGCATGCGGCACCATCGCGGAGCTTGCATCGAGGGCAAGCAAAGTTGTGAAAGGCTCGATGGCATTCGGGGGACAAGGAAAAAGATGGATGGTTATGCCCCCGGTGGTAGGTGGGTGTGTTATGTAGGTCAAGTATAGAGTAGTCATATGGACAATAGACCCTAGGCCAATATAAGAAGAGATAGGGCTGGTGGAAGAGGTGCCTCTCTTTCTATATGCTTGTGTTAGGGTTCTATTCAAAGTGCTAGGAGAGGTCTTCATATTTTAGTGGAGAGAAGTGGGTGTGTGAGAGACATCTCTTGCTCTTCCAAATAGTGGGAGGAAGAGGGTGGCTTCCTAGCCTTGTATCCTTGGATCTTGTAAGCGCCTCTCTATGATATGAGAAGTATTTTCGTGCTCAAGATTTTCCTCTTTCCTTGAATCCCGAAATTCCCTTTTTTCTATTTTCGGAGCTATTTTCATGGTGATTTTCGATCTCATTTTTGGATGAGTTTTTGGCTTGGAATTCTTGAGAAACTTGTTGCTAGGATGAGCTAGAACAATCCTCTATGGATCCTTGACCGAATCTATTTGAAGGATTTCTCAAGTTTCCTCATTTTGGTGTTCTTGGCACAAGATCTGAAATTCATGATGATTCCTTTAGCCAATTGAGTTGATCTTCTAGGATTAGGGTCGTGATGTGATGAGGATCCACTGGTCCAAAAATTGCATCATTTGGAGTTCGTTTGATTAGGTTTTGGTTAAGATCTTGCAAAATCCCGAAAGTTTCTGTTGTTTCATCGGGGTCGATCGGCACTGCTGATGACCAGGACCGGCACTGCCGGTGGGTCACAGCACCCTGCATCGACACTGCCGATGGGTCAGATCAGCACTGCCAATGGGGCCAACCGGCACAGCCGATGGCGCTGATCGGCACTGCCGATGGTGGTCCAGTAAGGTCAGGTTTTTGAGTCTCTTGACTATTTTGAGTCCTTGCTATTTCTTGTTGTTTCCACTGTGTTTCTTTGCTGTGGTTGATCACTCCTAGGGCTAGTACACCACGAGTTGGTGTGTGTAGTATTGATGATCGATTTGGAGGTTGGCTTAGGTTGTTTTTGGGATATAGACCAAGTTATCTTGGAGAATTTTAATTGGCTCCCATTCACCCCCTCCCCCCCCCCCCCCCTGTCGCCTTCTCAGTCCTTCAGAAACCATTTAGGAAAGCACTCTTGACATCCATTTGATAAAGTCTAATGCCCTTAGAGGCAGCAAATGCAAGCAAGATCCTAATGGCTTCTATGCGTGCAACAGGAGCAAAGGTTTCCCCATACTCTAAGCCCTCCACTTGACTGAAACCCTGGGCAACAAGCCTAGACTTGTTTCTTCACAACCTCACCATCTTCCCCATGCTTGATTTTGAACACCCATTTAGTTCCTATGACATTGACACCAACAGGAGGCTCTATTGGGGTCCACACTTTGTTCCTCTCAAAGTTTTCCAACTCTTCATGCATGGCAATAACCCAATGTTCATTAGATAGTGCGTCCCCAACATGCTAAGGTTCAAAGGTGGCAACAAATAGAGAGTTGGTAAAGAAGGTGAGATGTGTAGACCTTGACCTTGTTGTCCTCTCATAGAGATTACTGATCATCTGTTGAGATTGATGTTGAAGCTGAATATCATGAGCAGCCTCCCTCTCAGAGCATACCTCCCCCTCAACCATAGCTGGAGCTGGATCGACAGCTGCTGAGGTTGATATAGAAGCTTCTAGACCCTCTGCTCGAGTGGTGGAAGCAGCAGGAACATGCTCAGATGTGAAGCCCTGTAGGTCCTCTCTTATTTTGACGATTCCTGATGACTCCGGATGAATTTTGATATGAGACTGGCGACATTGGAAAGGTCTTCTTCTTATCTTTCCGTGCATATGTAGAACGTCCAAATCTGAGTCCGTATGCGTCCCGGGCTTCCGTTTTAATGCAGACTGGTCCTAAGCCCCGAAATAGACTCGAAGTCGGTTTTGGTTGGGCCTCCACCTTGGCTTCCACGTCCTTGCTGGTCCTCCACGTCTCCAAGTCCTTCTCCCATCATCTCCTGGTCCTCTCCATGGTTCCTAATTACAATATAATCATTAGTTAGCAAACCATTCTCAAAAGTGACATATAATAAAGAATGTAGGAACGAGCTCACCTCTAAATTTAGTCGTCGTGCATGAGCTCTAGTCATTGGTCCTTGTAAGTCCAGGATTGGAGGAGTGTTGCATGTATCCTTAGGAGTAATGTCCTCATCATTCTCCCCCTCTTGAGGTGGAGTCGTCCGCGACTCAAGCTCATTCTCTTCTCCCAAGTATGGTTTCAAATCTGAAATGTTAAAAGTAGGACTAACCTCGAACTCGGGAGGCAACTCAAGTTTGTATGCATTATCATTAATCTTCTTAATTATTTTGAAAGGACCATCAACTCTAGGCATTAATTTAGACTTTCTCAAATCTGGAAATCTATCCTTTCTCAAGTGTAACCATACTAAATCTCCTACATCAAGTTTTACTTCTTTTCTACCTTTACTACCAGCAATTTTATACTTTTCATTCATCTTTTCAATGCTAAGTCTAGTGGTCTCATGCATTTTCAAAATAAATTCAGCACGCTCCTTAGCATCAACATGAACTCTCTCATGAATAGGTAAAGGAAGTATATCAAGTGGAGTACGGGGATCAAAACCATACACTACCTTGAAAGGACTTACCTTGGTAGTAGAATGTGTTGCCCGATTATATGCAAACTCAACATGAGGCAAACATTCTTCCCATTGCTTCAAATTTTTCTTCAAAATAGGTCTCAATATAGTACCCAAAGTGTAGTTCACCACCTCAGTTTGTCCATCAGTTTGTGGGTGATAAGTTGTAGAAAACAGCAACTTTGTACCCAACTTATTCCAAAGTGTGCGCCAAAAGTGACTCAAGAATTTTGCATCACGATCTGAAACAATAGTAGAAGGCATACCATGCAAACGTACAATTTCTTTGAAAAATAGGTCAGCAATATAACTAGCATCATCAGTCTTATGACATGGTATAAAGTGTGCCATCTTAGAAAATCTATCCACAACAACAAAGATACTATCACTCCCCCTCTTAGTCCTAGACAGTCCTAAAACAAAGTCCATAGAAATATCCGCCCAAGGAATAGAAGGAATAGGAAGTGGCATGTATAAACCATGTGGATTCAAGCGAGACTTAGCTTTTTGACATGTAGTGCAGCGAGCAACAAAGCGCTCAACATCTTTCCTCATCCTTGGCCAAAAGAAGTGTGTGGCCAAAATATCCTCCGTCTTCTTGGCACCAAAATGACCCATCAATCCACCTCCATGCGCCTCCTGTAACAACAAAAGATGAACGGAACCAACTGGAATGCATAGGCGGTTAGCTCTAAACAAGAAGCCATCAGTCAACACAAATTTGTTCCATGCACGACCTTCTTTACAATGCAGCAATACATCTTTAAAATCAACATCAGCAGCATATTGTTCTTTAATTGCCTCAAGTCCAAAAATTCTACAATCAAGTTGGGACAATAAAGTATAGCGCCTAGATAAAGCATCAGCGATCATATTATCCTTCCCTTTCTTATGTTTAATAATGTAAGGAAAAGACTCAATAAACTCAATCCATTTAGTATGTCTACGGTTCAAATTACATTGAGAACGAATATACTTAAGTGATTCATGATCAGAATGAATAATAAATTCTTTGGGCAACAAATAATGACGCCACGTCTCTAAACAACGTACAAGTGCATACAATTCCTTATCATACGTGGAGTAATTCAAAACAGGCCCAGCAATTTTCTCACTAAAGTATGCAACAGGTTTACTATCTTGCATCAAAACACCACCAATGCCTATACCACTAGCATCACATTCAAGCTCAAAAATCTTATCAAAATTAGGTAATTGCAGCAATGGTGCATGTGTAAGTTTATCCTTCAAAGCATCAAAAGTCTCATGATGTACCTTACCCCAATGGAAATCAATGCCCTTCTTTGTCAACTCATGCAAAGGTGCAGCAATGGTGCTGAAATATTTGACAAAGCAGCGGTAGAAACCTGCAAGACTAAGAAAACTCCTCAGTTGTGTGATAGTTTTTGGTACAGGCCAGCTCTTTATGGCTTCAATCTTCGCCTCATCCACCTTAATTCCCTGTGGAGTCACAACATAGTGAAGAAAAGAGACTCAATCCGTGCAAAAGGTGCACTTCTCAAGGTTACCAAATAAAGTGCATCTCGTAAAGCATCAAAAACAGCATGCAAATGATTCATATGTTCATCTATGCATTTGCTATAAATCAATATATCATCAAAGTAAACTACCACAAATTTGCCAATGAAAGCTGTTAAAACCTCATTCATCAAGCGCATGAAAGTACTAGGTGCATTAGTTAAACCAAAAGGCATTACTAACCACTCATATAATCCAAATTTGGTTTTGAAAGCTGTTTTCCATTCGTCTCCAAGTTTCATTCTAATTTGATGGTAGCCACTACGCAAATCAATTTTAGTGAAAATTATAGCACCACATAACTCATCAAGCATGTCATCTAGCCTAGGAATAGGATGACGATACCTAATAGTAATATTATTAATGGCTCTGCAATCTACACACATACGCCACGTACCATCTTTCTTAGGAACCAAAAGTACAGGAACAGCACAAGGACTAAGTGATTGACGAACATACCCACGATCCAAAAGGTCTTGAACTTGTTGGTGTATCTCCTTAGTCTCCTCAGGGTTGGTCCTATAAGCAGCACGGTTTGGCAAAGTAGCACCCGGAATCAAATCAATTTGATGCTCAATCCCGCTCAAAGGTGGCAATCCCGGGGGTATCTCAGCTGGAAAAACATCCTCATACTCCTGCAAAAGGTTAGTGACAGCAGGAGACAAAGCACTAGAAGCAATATCATCAAGCGAAAACAAAGCTTCTTTGCATATCAAAGCATAGCAAATATCATCATTATCAGAAATTTCAGCAAGCTCAGATTTTGTTGCAAGACATGAACGACCTTATAATTTAATTCCAGCACCCTTAGAACTTGAAGAATCATTAATATTACTAGATGTAGAATTAGAATTAACAGGTTGTTGAATTTCAGGACCTTTATTTTTCAAACTAGCAGCTCTTTCTCAATCAGCTTGTACAATTTCAGCAAGGGTCATTGGTAATAAAGTAATTTTAGTTCCTTTATGCATAAAAGTGTACTTATTACTTCTACCATGGTGTACAACATCATTATCAAATTCCCAAGGTCTACCCAATAAAAGTGAACATGCTTGCATGGGTACGACATCACAATTAATAGAATCCACATATGAACCAATGGAAAAAAGAACTGTACAAGTTTGTATTACCTTAGCTTTTCCAGAGTCGTTTAACCACTGAATGTAGTACGGATGTGGATGTGGGCATGTGGTCAAAGCAAGCTTGTTGACCACATCAGAACTCACCAAGTTATTGCAGCTCCCTCCATCAATGATGACATGTGCTCGGTGGTTCTTGATGACGAAGAAAATCTGGAACAAATTATGGCGCTGCATCGTCTCGAGCTGATGAACTTGTGTGCTAAGGACACATTGAACAATAATGTTCATGTATCTCGTGGTGTCTCCGCCTCCAAGGACGAGGTCACTGCTGGTGGCAGCAACGTCCTCCTCCTCATCCTCCACATCAGAGGTGCTCATATAACCGCCATCGTCTATCGCCACATATGCCCGCTTACTTGGACAATCTTTTTGGACATGACCAAGTCCATGGCAGCGGTGGCACTGAATCCCTGTAGTGCGCCCCGTTGAATCAACAGAGGAGGCACTACTAGCTGGTACCTGCACAGAAGTTTTACCTGAGCGCATAGAAGGTGCAGGGCTGATCTTGGGGCTGCAGAAACAATACTGGTTCCCTTGGTAGCTGCTGGTGGGGGCAGCCGGAAAGATGGCCTGGGCAGCCCCAAAGCCCCGAAGTTCCTTGACTTGCTGTACTCCTCAAAAGCCTGGAAAAGTCCCTGTGATTCTTCCTCTGCAAGCATAGCATACTAGAAACACTGGGTGAGGGTATAATATTCTTTATAATCAAGGATGTCCTGAATATCTTTTCTTAAACTAGAATAAAAGCGACAAATCTGATCCTCTACTTTTTCAACTACAGCACAACAAATCAAACCCTTCTGAAGCTCACTAAAGTACTCCTGAACAGTTTTATCTCCTTGTTCTAAACGCTGCAGTTTATTACGAATCTCTCTATAAAAAGAAGGAGGAACAAAATGATCACACATTGCTACCTTAAGTTCTTCCCAAGTAGTAGGCAAATCAGTTTCAACAGCTAGACCACTCCACCAAACAATAGCAAAGTCCTTAAACTCACTAGTAGCTTGTCTAACTCTATGTTGTTCAGGAACAAGGTGGGCATTAAATTTTTGTTCTACAGTCATCTCCCAATCAAGATAAACATCACCATCATACTGACCTAAAAATGAAGGAATTGAAAACTTAATTTTAGCATACGGGTCATCTGTAGCATAGTTACCATGTGGATGACGCTTGTAGTTATGGAAACCACCCATACCTTAAGTATTATGGTGCAAACAACGTCATAATCTTGCGGTCCTTGTAGCTTACCTATCCACGGTGCCATCAGCCTTATACACCGTGTCTTCATCATGGACATCGTCAACGTCGTGGTTATTAGTGTTCGTATCATTGGTCTTGGGGGCGGTCTCCAATGCGACAACCTGATCGGTTAACTTAGAGACCCGCTTCTCCATCCGCTCGATGCTTTCTCCGATGTGAAGCTTGCTGACCGCATCAGTAACGGCTCTGGTGATCGTCTCTGCCAAATCACTCTGAGCAGCTTGCAAAGCCTTCTGGAGCTGCTCTTGGCTCACGCACTCAGCAAATTGTGAGGGGGAAGCCATCTCTCCATCATCACTTCCTACCATCACAAACACCAAAACAGGAAACAAACAGTGAAGGTTATCCCTACAAAACAGCTAAGGAGTGGTGACTCTCAACACAGCAAAAGGAAACTCCTTACAAAGCTCTTGCAAAGTTCTGAAAAACAAAGCAAGGGATACCAGGGAGGTGTGTTCCATGATTGCAAGGGTCACAAAAGAACCTATGTGCTGTCCAGAAGAAATATGTAGAGCTAGGAAGGCCAAATATATATATGTGAGTGGGACACAAATGAAAAACAGATAGTAAAGTTGAATAAGTGCCCAAGTAACTTGTCCCTAGCTGTTGGTCTAAGTTTGTTCTAGAACAGTAGTGATAGCAAAGTAGAAACAAGGAGACAAAGGCACACAGGCGATAATAGGGGGCTAAGTGCAAAATAGCCAAATCCAGAAATTTCAGGGGGCTAGATGTAGCACTAGTAGAAATCCAAAATTTATTTTTTTTTATTTTATTTTTTTTTGATATTTTTATCCAACTCAATAACAATGGGGGAGAATCCACAAAAAATTTCAGCTCAAACAGAGGTAGGATGTGGCCTACAGAAAATCTTGAAGTTGCAGAAAACGTCGGGTTTAAACTTAAATCAATTTTTTCTTTATCTTCCCGATTTTTTTTGAATTTTTTGACGAGGGCACACAGGGCATAGCCGAGTGTGGGTATGCTCAACTTTGAATCAAAAATCTCCTGTAAAAATTTCAGCCAAAATGGACAACCGAGCAAAAAGTTATGCTCGTTTTACCGAAGGGGGGTTGGAGTCGGTTTTCCAGTAACCCGAGTTGGGTTAGGGGTCGGGTTTGGAATCGGGTAAGATTTTTTTTGGCGGCGTGGATGCAGTGGAAAGTGGAATTTGTGGGGATTGATCTGAGGTGTTTTAGGGTGGGTTTAGGGTGGGATTAGGGTGGGTGTATCGATCAATCAACCCTAGCAAACAAAGCCGATAGAACAGAGGATGGTGAAGGGGATGGCGGCTAGGGTTGCAAGGGAAACACTACTGATGACAAAAACACAAACTAAACCAGCGACTGAACAAGAACTAGGGCACAAACTCAACACTATGGACTCTAAAATTGAAATATGCAAAGGCTAAGCACGTGGTTATGGGCGGAGGGGAATTTTTTTTTTTTTTTTTTGCTTTTCTGTGGATGATAGGATGGACACAAAACAAAATTCACTAAGGATAGTGCGAACCTGATGATGCACCTGAAGCTCTGATTACCACTTGATGTGGACAAGGGTTTCTGATCTTTCGAAAGGTTCTGGATACGTTGATTTGGTCGGAGGCAACACACAAATCGATCCGGCTTCAGAACAACACGTTCTAAACCCCGCAATCGCAGCACGACGTCTCCTCTGGTTATCAACCATCCTAAAACGATTGACCTCACTGAGAAGGCTAATCCTCCTGCGAATCAAGAACACAAGCAAGAACAAAGAAGACGGCAACACAATTGCAGATGTATTATGAATCTCACGAAGTTGGTATCTCACAAACCGTGATGACGGTGAAACTGTTATGAACAGAATAATCTAAGCAAAACCCGAACCCTAATGGTGCAGTGGCAGCTGTATATGAAGGCCCTAGGGTCGTGCAAGACCCTCTGAATGCGCCCCTAATTGGGCTCAACAAGATACAAAGCCCAAAGGCCAAAAATAGGCAATGCAGCACCGAAACAGATTCTGGACCCTCTCTTGTTTCAACGATTCCTGATGACTCCGGATGAATTTTGATATGAGACTGGCAGTATTGTAAAAGTCTTCTTCTTATCTTTCCGTGCATATGTAGAACGTCCAAATCCGAGTCCGTATGCGTCCTGGGCCTCCGTTTTAGTGCAGACTGGTCCTGAGCCCCGAAATAGACTCGAAGTCGGTTTTGGTTGGGCCTCCACCTTGGCTTCCACGTCCTTGCTGGTCCTCCACGTCTCCAAGTCCTTCTTCCATCATCTTCTAGTCCTCTCTATGGTTCCTAATTGTTCCTAATTACAATATAATTATTAGGTAGCAAACCATTCTCAAAAGTGACATATAATGAAGAATGTAGGAACGAGCTCACCTCTAAATTTAGTTGTCGTGCACGAGCTCTAGTCATTGGACCTTGCAAGTCCAGAATTGGAGGAGTGTTGCATGTATTCTTAGGAGTGATGTCCTCATCAAAGGGTGTAGCCAAGAAAGATGTCATTAAAAGATCTTGACTCAAACTTATCAAGATTGCCACGCTTGAGAATGAAGAACTTGCAACCAAAGGCACATAAATGAGAAACATATGGCTTCCTCCCAAAACATAGCTCATAAAAAGTTACATTAAGAATTGAGCGCAAGAAAACCCAATTGGAAACATAGGAAGCAGTGCTGATGGCCTCAACCTAGAACTGCCTTGGAGTCCTATGCTCATCGAGCATCGTCTAGGCCATTTCCACCAAGGTTCTGCTCTTTCTTTCAACCACACCATTGTGCTAAGGGACATGTGGTTCTGAAAACTAATGCTCAATACCATGCTCAAGGTAGAAAGCATCAAAGGAGGAGTTCTTGAACTCGGTGCCATTATAACTACGGATTGCTCGTAATGCACCAGAGAGTTCCTTGAACAACCTCAAAGCTAAGCTCCAAAAGTGATGAAGCACTTCATCCTTGCTCTCAAGAAAGTAAACTGAAGAGTAGCGAGAGTAGTCATCAACAATCACAAGAACATACCACTTCCCACCCATCGAACGAACCTGAGAAGGACCAACAGTGTCCATGTGAAGAAACTCTCCAAGGCGATCAGTCATCACCAAATTAATTGGTGGATGAGAAGCGGCAATCATTTTCCCATGACAACAAGGAGCACAAACCAAATCCTTATCAAATTTGAGCTTAGGCAATCCTCGGATCAAATCTAGGCCACTCAAGCGACAAAGCAAGTTAAAGCTCATGTGACCTAGTCTCCTATGCCATTTCCAGAGCTCAAAAGAAGATTTAGCAAACAAGCACTTGTGAGAACCAGGAGACACAACAAAATCAGCCTGAAAACCTTTCCCAATGCTAGAAATCCCACAAACCAAGGAGTCATTCAAATCAAGAACACAAGAAGCATTTTTCTTAAAGCGCACTTCCAAACCAACATCAAGCAACTGAGAGATAGAGAGAAGATTGTACTCCCGGCCTTGGGCGTGAATTTTTCATTTACCTTTACCATGCCCCTTGCCTTCACTCTCCCTCTCTTGTCATCTCCAAAGGTCACATACTCCCGGCGCTTCAAGGGAGTGAGGCTGGAGAACCACTTTGCATCTCCAGTCATGTGGCGCGAACACCCGGAGTCCATTAGCCACTTGTTCTCCAGGCCTCCACCTGCTACCTACAAAGAACAAGAAGGGAAGATCGATGGCTCAGTGCTGGGGTTAGTCAAAAAAGCATTTAGGAATCTAACACTTCACCATATGACTGGTAGTAGTCATAACAATTCTTTGTACATTATCATTCGAATGCATGGGTCGAGAACCACGATGGGGAAAACGTGGCCTGTCAAAGCATCTCGACTCAAACCTTGGGTTGTGGGGATAGAAATCATCTGTGTGAAAACCAAATCTACATGAGCGACGCTCACCACAATGGGGAAAACATGAGGCGCCAAAGTGCTGCTACGCAAAGCCTCTGTTCCGTGAATCAAAGCCATATGAGGGATGATCCTGTCCATGATAGGCACGAGAAAAAGAGCGAGACTAAAAGTCAACAAAATCATTATGACACACATTTCTAGTTAACTCAGCTTGCATCCTCTAAATTCTCTTACGCCTATAACAATACTCATCCAAGTGACCCTTATGACCACAGAACATGCAAATGTAGACATTCTCATGTTTAAACTTGGTTTGCCCAGGAGGTTTGGGTTTTGGCTTCTCTGTTTGCTTTGGGTTGAAGGAAGGTTTGAGTTTTGGTGGATAGCATGTGTCAGTGGGTTTGATGAATTGTTCCTCATCCTTGTAGCTAGATCTAGGCACAAACTTACCCATATTTTCACTCTCTTTATCACACCTCTCAAATCCCAAGCCCAAGTTGTAGGTTGACCTACTATCACTCTTTCTAACTCTTGCCAAGTCACTCTACATCTTCTCCTCACTCACTAGGGTTCTTTGGAGACGAGAGATCAGGTAGTCATTTTTTTGAACTAGGTTCTTGTCCTTAAGAGAGCCACACACTACACATGGTGGTGGGACAACCTTAGAGCGAGCCTCATTTAACAGCTTGGACTCGAGCTCTTTGACTTTGAGGGTTTGAGCTTCCAACTCACTAGTGAGCTTGGGGCACTTCTGACATGCACCCAAAAGAGTTGGCCTAGCCTTGAATTCATTAAGCTCTTTTAGGGCACTCTCAAGCTGACTCACAACTTGAGCATGCATACTTTCCCTCTGTGAAAGATCATTCATCACAACTTGACAAAACTCATACTCAGCAACAATGTCATCTCTAGCAAGCTTAGACCTAAGCGAAGTGATCTCATACTCAGCACTCTCCAATTTAGACTTAAGCTCTCTACTCTCATGTACAACACTATGAAGCTTATCATCTTGCATGAGCAAAACATCGTGCAAATGATCAAGTTCAGAAGAGAACTCATCAAGAGTGGGAGGAACTCGTTTGTGTCAGAGTTAGATGTGACACCCCAGGTGTCTCAATTCAATTTAACAAACATGAAAGAGCACAAGTCATGAATAATATAGCATGAAATGATAGAGCCTAATTAATGAATTAATTCCAGGTAATTAAAAACCCTGCAAACCAATTCGTGAGCCAAATAAAAAAAATTTATAATATAACATATGCCAACTAAATTCATAATCATATTGGTAATAATAAAATAGAATTTTATGAATTGAATGAGCATTTTACCATATTTGGAAATGCCCGAAATAATTAATTAAAACATAGAAACCTTTCATAATGGGGAGTTAATTATAAATAATTATAAAACTTTTGACCAAATGGGTCCCACCAGAGCACCAAGAATATCTCTAAGGGCCTATGTGCAAAATCCCAAATCATTTGGAGGTCCCTAGCTACTTGTTTTGAGTGTACCTTTGACCAGGGACCTTTTTGTGAGGATCTTGAAAGATCGAGGGGTCCAGTGCAAAATCTCCCTTCCCTCTCCTTCCACTGGCGCAGAGCTCCTCCTCCTGCCGATGCCAGCGCCCTGCTCGCCCCTTCCCCGCACGCCAACTCCCCACCTTGGGACTCCACGTGCTACAACGCCGCTGACCTCCCCCTCTGCACCCAGTGCCGTCCCATCCTTCAGCTCTGCCGCGAACGTTGCCTAACGGCTGCCATCCCCGCCCCTGCATGCCAACAATGGCGATCAACAAACTTCAATGCCGAGCGCTATTCCCACTCTCGTCCCCCACTTGCTCCTCTCTCCTCTGCGCAATTCAAAGCACACCCGCCAGCCCCAAACCCACTCCCCATCCCATTCCCTCTGCTCTCCCCCTCTCTCGCCCATTCTTTCTGCTCCTCCCCGCCATCACCGAGCGCAAGCTCGAGCTTGAGCTCCCTGCTCCCCTGCCTCCTGAACCCGATCGAGAACGCAAAGTGCTACGCACAAACCCACTCCCCCTCCCAACATTCTCCTCCAGGTGAAACCGCGCGCGTATTTGGTCAATTCGAAGAAAATCCAAGACAAGCCCCTCCGCTAAGCTCCTCCGTCGCCGGCCAAATTTGGCCTCTCCCGGTGAGCCTCGTCACCCATTCTTTACCCCTCACGCGCGCAACCTCCTGACTCACCTCCCTGACCTACTTCCTCTTTATTTTCCATCATGGAGTCGATGGCATCACGATTTTCCCCGGTCGCCACCTCTGCTCCGCCGGAAATCGAAGCCACCCCACGACGAGCTCCCACCTCCGACCTTCCCCGACTCATGCCGACGTGATGCCGACCGCCGTATCATCTTCGTGAAGCTATAGGAGAAGACGGAGTCCAATTTGGTACTCCCAACCATTCCCGCGACACTGCCAAAGACCCTTTTCTGCCGCCACTCGCCACCGACAACCTCCCGGTGAGCCTCCGTCCTTGCGAACCTCCTAGACGTGTCTCCCTCGTCATGCGTATCGAATCTTTGCTTCCGCGGCGAGCTTTCCTCGCGTGCAGCCGCCATCGTCGAGTTTGACCAAGCTCCAGCAAGTCCCTGGCAGCCGCTGACTGGTGCCTACTGGCAGCTGAGTTGGCTCCTGCGTGACACTGAGTTGGCGCCCATGTGTCGCCTACGTGGCAGCCCATAAAATCAGAAATACCAGGAAAAAGCCAGAAAATACTTAAAACTTCCAAAACTCATAGTAAATCAAATATAAACCCAATGTGGCCCAAAAAAATTTTGTTAGGTTCATCTTGAGGTGCTCGATGTTAGTAAAATGATAAATCACTATCTCTGTACATGTAATTTTAATAATACATTAAATTGTGAAAACACTAATTAATTCACCAGAAATTCTAGGATTAAAATTAAGTCTTGATTTTTGGCATGCTTAGCAAAAACTTGATTATCTACCACCCCAAATTTTGGTTTTGTAAAATATGAATTATGTTACTCTCTAGAATTTATTTAATGTGTATGCTTAAATTAATTCTAGTAATTATTCTATAAATAATTTGCCTTTGCCACTTGGCATAAAAATCACTCATATAAGCCTCTATTCATAGTAAATCACACATGTCCACAAACATAAATTTAATTTATTAATTAATTTAATTGCTCATATCACTCATTTACTCTAATTAATTGCATCAAGAATATATCTACTACAAATTTAAATTACAACCCCACTTCTCTGAAGCATATGGCTTCGAGAACATAATAATAATTTTAATCGACATTAAAACTATGGGATACTCGTGTTATGGGTATCCTCATACAAGACTAAGTCGGTAGCCGACCGGGTACTTCATTTACAAGGAAACCGACCGACTTAACTTGGAGCACAAGGCATGTAGAGATAGACTTTCTATGTAAATCCTAAGGGGTTACGACTAGGACTCTTCATGTACCCCCCCTGCCGACCGGATATATAAGGCGGTGGGGTATCCCTCATTGGGGGACAAGTTTTTTCCACAACATCAATACAATACACAGAACATAGGACGTAGGGTTTTTACTCTCATCGAGAGGGACCAAACCTGTATAACTCGGCGTTTTGTGTTACCATCGTAGTTCTTAGTCTCGATGTAGCCCTATACATTTTACTGCCGATCTCAAGCTTCGACAGTTGGCGCGCCAGGAAGGGGACAAGGCTCGCCAGGATTCTCCGTCGACTACGATGGCCGAAATTCCCATCATCCAGTACTCATCGGACTTCAAGATCTCCTTTGGATCACTCGACTTCATAGTCGGTGACTACGGAGCCCTTGGTCTGGAGAACCATAGATCCGACTTGACCACAACCATTTCTATGGCGCGATCACCGAGTTCGTCTGGCATTATCCCCGTATTGAGTCCACTTTGATCTGAGGAAGAAGATCCTTCCTTCGGGAATGATTTGAAATCGGATCGTTCTTTTGATGAGGACTCGGTCGGATCCACTTCCCCGTATCCCATACTGTCAACATGGTGGATATAGCAGATCCCGTGGATGGAGACCAAGATGGTGACCATGGACACCCGAAACAACTAGCCAAAGGAGGTGAACAGGAGGAGGACCCTCCAGCTAATGACTTATCGGTCGGACACCGCCGTCGACCAAGAGGGTCGCGCGGTTCACGCAATGCACACCGACTGGATCTTGGTCCAGAACTCGAAGTGGAGGCGTCAAGGTCTACCACACTCCTTAGAATAACATCACAGGGGCCAAAACCTTGCTCGACACTCTAACGATCGACGTGAATTATCAGACCCCTGCGATGCAGAAGGCGGTGGCTATGCTTAAGGCCGCTACATCTCAGGAGGCCGCAAAATCTCAGTCGGTCACAAGCTCTTGTCACGTATCTTCGCGAGGTTGGCATAGGCGTGAAGATCTGAGAAATTCTTTCAGCCTCCGTGATGGACGAGATACCATCAACTCTCACTATGAAGAACATGCTCGAGATAACCGACACTACAAGGAAGAACGCCATGATTGGAGAATGGACGACCGACGGGACGACCGATGGGACAAACGACGGGAGGACCATCAAGATCCTCCTCCAAGGCACAACTGTGATGACCGACGTTGACGTGATGATCGGGATCAGCGCGAGAATGATGATAACGACCATCGGCGTTGTTGTCATGATGACGATGTTGGTCCGCGACATGGCCGTCGTGCAACTCCGTCCCCAGACTGGCTTAGGTGGTCGATGACGCCGACCGACGATGAGATCGATGGCATCAAAGCTTACATCCCTAGGCTTCGCATAGCTCGATAGCCAAAAGGATTCAAGCCGGTACCCATCAAAAAATACGATGGTCAGACCAATCCTCGAGCGTGGCAGCAGCTTTACAGCATGGCGATTCGGTCGGCTGGAGGTGATTCCTATGTAATGGCTAATTACCTCTCGGTCTGCCTAGATCCAGCTGTTCGGATATGGCTCACGTCTCTTCCAGAGGAGTCAATCACATCTTGGGGAGACCTCAACAAGAAGCTCATAGAATGTTTCCAAGCTACCTACAATCGATCGAGCAACCACTTCGACCTCACTCGGATCAAGCAGAAGACCGACGAACCTCTTCGTGACTACATCAAGCGATTTTGCACTAAGAAGACTGAGATCCCTAATGTCCCGGACCAACAAATCATTGTCGCCTTCCAAGGAGGGATCCGTAGCAATGATTTTGGTTTGTGAGATCGGTCGAAGGAGTCATGAGATCAAGCTGACCGCTCAAGAATGCTTCAAGATCGCTGACAAGTTCATGTCTGGTGAGTCAGCATTGGATGACATCCGGGGAAAAGGAAAAGAGAAGCAGTCGGACAAGCCTGAGTCCTCCAAGAAGGACAAGAGGAGGAGGCCTGATAACGTGGTTCACACGGTGGACTGACTAAAGAAAAACCCTCGAACAAGCCAACCATCCACAGACGAGCTGCTGAGTGGTCCATGCCTTTAGCACCCAAAGGGGAACCACAAAGCAAAGGATTGCTATCGACTGAAGGGTTTTGCAACGGCTGTGCTCAAGGTGGCTAAAGATCCCTCGAGGCGCAATAGCAAAGACAAGACCAATGACGATGGCGACAAGGACAACTCAGGAGAGTTCCAGGAGCCCCGCAAGGAAGTCAACTTCATCTTCGGTGGCCCAGATGCCTACGTGTCTAAGCGCAAGCAGAAGCTGGAACTTCAGGAGATCAACTCGATGGAACCGGCTACGCCTCAATTCATGAGGTGGTCTGAGATGCCAATCACCTTTGATCGGTCGGATCATCCCAAGCACATCCCAAAGCCAGGTCGATACCCGCTGGTGCTTGCTGCTACAATGAAGGAGGTAAAGTTCAACAAAGTACTCATTGATGGAGGAAGCAGTTTGGACTTAATCTTTACCAAGACTCTCAAATTGCTCGGTTTGTCAATCAATGATCTTCAGCCCAGTTCTTCACCTTTCCACGGGATTGTACCTAGCAAGACTTTAGTTCCTATTGGATAGATCAGTCTGCTGGTCACCTTCGGGACCCGTGAGAATTTTAGGACCGAGCGCATTCTCTTCCAGGTGGCGGATTTTGACTCAACATATCATGTTGTCATCGGTCGACCGGCTATGGCTAAATTCATGGCTAACCCGCATTACCCATATCTCACCCTCAAGATGCCAGGCCCAAACGAAATAATCTTCCTCCACTCTGATCTTCAGAATTCTTTCAATTGTGATGTACGGAATTGTGAGATGGCCAATAAACAGTTGATGTTGTATGACCAGAAGTTGATCCAGCAGGCAGTCGGCATTGAGGAGCGGACTGGAGCGATGGTTCCAACTAAGAAGCCTACAAAAGACAAGATTCTGACCGATGACATCCAAACCAAGGAAATCATGCTCGATCCTGAGGACCCCGATAAGGTAACTTATGCTGGGGCCAACCTCGATGAGAAATATGAACTCACGCTCACTCTTTTCCTCCAGGAAAATAGGGACATGTTTGCATGGAAACCATCTGACATACCGGGAGTTCCTAGGGAAAAGATTGAGCACAAGTTAAGGGTACACCCTGGGGCTACCCCATTTGGCAAAGGCTTAGAAGATTTGCACAAGATCGCAAGGACACCATGAAGAAGGAGATAGTTAGACTATAAGATGCTAAGTTTATAAAGGAGGTGTATCATCCCGACTGGTTAGCAAATCCAGTCCTTGTACCCAAGAAGAATAAAGAATGGAGGATGTGTGTTGATTATACTGATCTCAACAAGGTCTGTCCTAAAGACTCCTTCGCTCTTCCTCGTATTGATCAGATTATAGACTCGACAGCCGGGTGTGAGCTATTGAGCTTTCTGGATGCCTATTCAGGCTATCACCAGATCCCACTGAAGGTCGAAGATCAGATTAAAACTTTCTTTATAAAACCCTTCGGCGCCTATTGCTATACCATAATGCCTTTCGGTCTGAAGAACGCTGGTGTGACTTACCAACGAGGTATTCAACACTGCCTTGCTACTCAGATCGGTCGAAACGCAGAAGCATATGCCAATGACATCATCATCAAGACCCAGAATGTCAAAGGACAGAAACCTTTGACAATCTGAGGCATTATTCAATAAAGCTGAATCCTAAGAAGTGTGTTTTTGGGGTTCCTTCGGGAACGCTACTCGGTTACATCATTTCGAAACGAGGTATAGAGGCCAACCCGGATAAAATCAAGGCGATCCTTGGTATGGGGCCACCTATTTCTCAAAGGGACATTCAGAAGCTGACCGGATGCATGGCATCCTTGAGTCGCTTTATTTCCCGACTGGGGGTTAGAGGGTTACCACTTTTCAGACTTCTTAAAAAGCAGGAAGACTTCGTGTGGACCGAAGAGGCGCAGTCGGCATTGGACAAGTTGAAGGTTTACCTTAGCAACATTCCAGTATTGGTGCCTCCAGAGCCACGAGAAAAACTTCAACTTTACATATCGGCCACAACACAGGTTATGAGTATTGTTTTAACAGTCGACCAAGAAGAAGAGGGACATATACAAAAAGTGCAACACCCAGTCTATTTTGTGAGTGAGGTCCTTAGCGCCTCTAAAGTAAAATACCAACAGATCTTGAAATTGTTGTATGCATTGTTGGTCACCTCCAGGAAGTTGAAGCATTATTTTCAAGCTCATCCAATTGAAGTCCAGACCTCACGCGCGGTGAGCTCCTCTGTCACCGGCCAAATTTAGCCACTCTCGATGAGCCTCGTCGCTCATTCTTTTCCCCTCATGCGCGCAACCTCCTGACTCACCTCCCTGACTCGCTTCCTCTTTGTTTTCCATCGTGGAGTCGATGGCATCACGATTTCCCCGGTCGTCGCCTCCGCTCCGTCGGGAACCGAAGCCGCCCCACGACGAGCTCCCACCTCTGGCCTCCCCCGACTCAAGCCGACGTGATGTCGACCACCGCCTCATCTCCATGGAGCTATAGGAGAAGACGGAGTCCAATTTGGTGCTCCCTACCATTCCTGCAACACCGCCGAAGACCCTTTTCCGCCGCCGCTCGCCGCCGATAACCTCCCAATGAGCCTCCGTCCTTGCGAACCCCCTAGACGTGTCTGCCTCGTCGTGCGCATCAGATCTTTCTTTCCGCGGCGAGCTTTCCTCGTGCGCAGTCGCCGGCGTCGAGTTTGACCAAGCTCCAGCGAGTCCCCGACAGCCGCTGACTGGCGCCTACTGGTAGCTGAGTTGGCTCCTGCATGACGCTGAGTTGGCGCCCATGTGTCGCCTACGTGGCAGCCCATAAAACCAGAAATACCAGGAAAAAGCCAGAAAATACTTAAAACTTAAAAAACTCATAGTAATCAAATATAAACCCAATGTGGCCCAAACAAATTTTGTTAGGTTCATCTTGAGGTGCTCTATTTTAGTAAAATGATAAATCAATGTCTCTGTACATGTAATTTTAATAATACATTAAATTGTGAAAACACTAATTAATTCACCAGAAACTCTAGGGTTGAAATTAAATCTTGATTTTTGGCATGCTTAGCAAAAACATGATTATCTACCACCCCAAATGTTGGTTTGGTAAAATATGAATTATGCTAGGCTCTGGAATTTATTTAGTGTGTATGCTTAAATTAATTCTAGTAATTATTCTGTAAGTAATTTGCCTATGCCACTTGGCATAAAAATCTCTCATATAAGCCTCTGTTCACAGTAAATCAGACATGTCGAGAAACATAAATTTAATTTACTAATTAATTTAATTGCTCATATCACTCATTTACTCTAATTAATCGCATCAAGAATATATCTACTACAAATTTAAATGACAACACCACTTCTCTGAAGCATATAGCTTCGAGAACATAATAATAATTTTAATTGACATTAAAACACAATATGCTCGCATGCATCATATCATTACATGTTATGGTGTTATTTTAATACCGTGAACGCATTCTCCATCATATAGGTAACGACCATCAGGAGCAAGAGGAAGATTTTCAGAAGGACATTGACCCTCAAGAGCAAGAAGTTGTAGTTGCTAGCACTAACATTGATCCAGGCAAAGCCCTGGTTTGCATTCGCCTTTTTGTTAAAGTTGCTAGTTTATAACATTACTAGTGTCTATGATTATTGTTGTATTAGGTCATAGGAGTTGATTGAAACCCACCTCGCATGATATCCAAATGACCTATGCTATTGTCTTTAGAACCTTGGTAGAATCAGTACTGTGATGCTATGCTTAGTAATTACTAGTCTCGCTAGATATTACTATTACTAAGGAATGAACTTGACCACTGGAACGGGAACTAATAAAAGAAGTTTATTTTGATGTTATGACCGGGCAGGGATGATGCATATGTAGGTTTGTAGCAACACATGGGTGTTGACTGCGGTAGTCCTGCCTTGTCGAACCTAGGACCCGTCCGTGGTCGGCCCCTTGATCAAGTATTGAACAGTACCGAATGCATGCTAATTTATGGGCACTAGTAAACTGATGTAGCATTAAAGGTCACTTGCATTGAGGTCTGTCAAGGTGCATTGGTCTTTGACCCTCCTACTGTTGGAGTGGGCGGTTCATACCATGAAGTACTGTTGGCAGAACGGCATGCCCACTCGACATCACCACACCCGGTCCGAGGTGTGGGTGGTTTTTCTTGTGAAAGGTTGCCATATACGACCCTAATTGGTGCGTATGTGTCGTGTATCTCGGGTTTTCCCAATTGGTGTAAATCAGTTGCAATTGCTATCCCTCGCAGTAATGATTACCGCTTGGTCACTGAGTCATCACGTAGTTGCACATGATACTCAGAATTATTATTATCGCTCGTTGTTGATTATTATTATTATTGCTCTTATGTTGAACTTACTTTATGTATTGTTTTATTACCCTATTGTTGTCACTAAAGTTACATTTCAGTTCAACTCATTTAAATTGTCAAATAAAACTTGAGAGACTAATAGGTTGCTTAGTGCGAGTCCCTTCAAACAAGCCACCTATTAGAGCCTTTGCATGTCTAGGTGTCCGACAGGTAAGACTTGCTGAGTAATTAGTACTCAGGTTTTGTGCCACTGTTGTTTTTCAGGTAATGAAGAAATAGAGTTGCCTGTAGATGTAATGCCTTGGGACATGCAAGTCCCTGAGGGTTGGACTGCCCACTGGGAGTCCGACTTGCCGCCGCAGTGATGTTGCGTGTTGCTAGAGTGATGGTTCTTTGGGCATGAATCACAACTATGTTGTATCGTCAGGCTCGTAGCTTCTCTATGTTATTTGCTTCCATTGTTTTCAAAACATTATGAACTTGTATTATATACCTGCACTTTGATCACTTAATGATGTAATATTCAACTTAAATTTGAACCAATGTTGTATTATCAAGTGTCTGTGTTATCAGCACCTTCGGGACCTCAATCCTCGGGGAAGGACCCCACATCAGATACAGAATCAGTGTCATGGTCATTCTTTGCCATGAAGCAAAGTCTGGTGAAGTTGTCCTTTCTCTTGACTCGTGGCTTCTCAACCTCCTCCTCAGAGCTTGTAAGGCCATCGCTTGATGTGAGGTCGACATCGCTCAATGTAGCAATGCAGGCGCGTGCAATGGCCTTGGCGAACTTCTTAGAGTTCTTGCCTTTCTTGTAGAAGTGGTTCTTCTTCTTCTACTTGAAGTGTTTAGTGTTGTTGTTGTGGTATCCAACCTTCTTCTTTTTCTTGGGACAGTCAGCAATGAAGTGTCCAGGGTCACCACACTCGAAGCAGGTTCTCGAACCACCACCTCTTCTCTCCTTCCGTTTATTGTAGAACTTCCTGAACTTCCTTGTGAGCAAAGACAACTCCTCATCAGGAATACACTCCATCTGTTAATCAGAAGCTACAACAACAGAAGACAGAGCAAACTCCAAGAAAGACTTGTAAAATGACGGGTTAGTGTAAGAAGCACCACCGTGGCTACCCTTTTCAGAGCTAGAAATAAAAGCTATTCTAGAAGCAGGATTAGCAAGATTAGGATGAGATTTCCTAGAAAGTTCATGAGATTTCAGCTTGCTAAACAGTTGGTCACAGTTCAGGGTATTGAAGTCAGCAGTTTCTTCTAGAGAAGCAATTTTAAGCTCCCAAACATTTTCATCAAGTGAGTACAACAGTTGCTTAGCTCTATCATTATCATTGTACACAAGGTTACCACTAGCCCTCAAGTTGCAGACAATTGCCTCAGACCTACGAAAAGTTTCATCTAGTGACTCGTAAGGTTTTTGTGCAAAGGTTTAGTACTGTCTATTATAAGAATCCTTACGCATAGACTTTACTTGATTGGTACCCTCATGGTACGTGCAAAGCTTATCCCGAATTGCATCAGTAGTTTCAAGATGTGCAACACGATCAAGTTCACTCCTACCAAGAGCAGAGAGCAGAATGTTGACAGCTTTGGAATTGTTTTCATACCTGGTTAACTCAACTACAGCTGCAGTGTTGAGGTCTTCTAGTATGACATACTCCTACTCAATGATCTCCCAAATTGCACGTCCTAAGCTTAAGAGATAAGCCTTGGTCCATGACTTCCAGTAGGGAAAGTCGCCTAACATCCAAAGCTTGATCGCACGCTTCTCCATGTCACCTTCGGATCACAAAGCTGGTGAAGGTCAACCGGTGATCAAATTGGCTCAGATACTAATTGAAGGACTGAGAAGGCAATCAGAGGGAGGGGGGTGAATGGGAGCCAAATAAAATTCTTCTCAAGAACTTGGCCTATATCCCAATTACAACCCGAAGCAACCTCTGAAAGAATCACCAAGGCCACACACACCAACTAGTGATGTGCTAACCCTAGGAATGACTCACACCAGCAGAAGAACTAGGGAGAAGCAAAAGGAACACCCAAGACTTGAAACTAGGAAAGAAAACACAGAATACGCAACTCAGACTGACCATCGGCAGTGTCGATCAGGAGCATGGGCAGTGCCAATTGGTTCTACCGGTAGTGTCGGTCATATCATCGGCAGCGTCAATTGAGTTCAGAAAGAAGATGAAAAACCAGAGCAGGTCATCGGTAGTGCCAATCTGGATTTTTCATCCCCGTATCGGCAGTGCCCGTGCAAAGATCGGTAGTGCCGATCGATCACCAAAACCTAATCAAATGAACTTCAAATCGTGTGATTTTTGGACCAGCCAATCCTCAATACATCACAATCCTAATCCTAGAAGATCCACTCAATTGGCTCAATGAATCATCCCAAATTTCAGATCTTGTACCGAGAACACCAAAAAGGCAAAACTTGAGAAATCTTTCAAATCGAAGGTACTAGAGCTTATGATTTTGTCAAGGACCCATATAGGATTGTTCTGGCTCATCATAGCACCAATATCCCCCAAGAAATCCGCCCAAAAAGTTGCCCAAAAATGAAATCTAAAATTCCCATGAAAATAGCTTCGAAAATAGAGAAAAATACAAATTCGGGATTTAGGGAGAAAGGAAGAACTTGTGCACGAATTTGAATCTCATATCATTGATTCATCAAGTCAGGATACATGGATACATGGTGAGAAGGCCACCCTCTTCCTCCCACTAGTTGGAAGAGAAAGAGATGTCTCTCACATACCTTCTCCTCTCCTCTATTACATGAAGACCTCTCCTAGCACTTTGAATGAAGACCTATGGCAAGGCTAATGGAAAGAGAGGCACCTCTTCCACCAGCCCTACCTCTCCTTATATAGGCCTAAGGGTTGTCCTAAAGATCATCCTACCCCTCACTTACAATAAACTACCACCTACCACTAGGGGCATAACCATCCATCTTTTTCCTCATCGCCCAAACGCCACCGAGCCCTTCACGACCTTGCTTCGCCTCGATGCAAGCTTCACGATGGTGCCACGTGCAGCTCCACATGCTGCCACCGGTTTTGAGTCCTGAACCGGGAAACCGCCTCTCACGCTTCTCAAAGCATGACTTCTTGATCTTGACGCGTGTCACCTCGTCCCGTGATCCTCCTCGTCGGCAAGTATCTCCCGTCTTCGGTCCATTGGAAGCGTTTACTTGCACTGATGCCCCATCACCTTTGACTTGGTCGACCCCACCGTATTGATCACCACCCATGGTTTTGAGGCTCAACTGCGAAACTGTCCATGCTTCTTGCCTCTGCACGTGTACGGTGTGGGTCACCCTTGACTTCACCCGACCTTCCAATCGTTTGGCCCCAAGTCTCCTACTTCTGCCCAATCCTCTCGCTGTTGACCGCCAAGTTGACTCCAGTGACCTACACATCATAAGACAAGCAAACATATTTCCCCTCTCCTGCAAACTCAACAACATCTTTACCAACTCCAGTTAGTGGCACATATCCACATGGTTTCTCATTCTGTAAACAATACCGTCTCACTTGAAAAGACCTTAGCATGATTCTTAAGTTTAGAAGTTATTGCAACACTAACTTAGAAGGTGCAACCACCGGTTTTGAAAAGGATTCTTTTTGGCAAAGGATTTCGGTAGAGTTTTCTTGTGAACGTCTTAGGACTGGTGACATTCACAATCCAACTCTACCAATGTGGCATAGGTGGCTTGCTATGACTTGTTTGCCTAGATAAGACACTAGATCTATCCGTAAGGATGAATTGTGTGTCTTGTCTGCTGCTATTGCTAAAATTCCTATTGCTCCTATTGAAGCTATGATTAGTCAATGGTTAGATTATATTAATGGATCAGGACCCATTGAATGCACTTCTTTAGTGACCCTTATTGCTACATAGGTCAGGGGTTTATCTAATGCTAGATTTGATTATCTTTCAGAGCTTGTCCTAGGGTAGATTATAAATTTTGTGAGTAGAGTCACACTTTAAAGAAGGGTTCCGATGGTTCTATTATCTTTTATTACCCTGGCTATAAAAATGAAATACCGCTTCATAACCCGGGGTATCATTTGCAGAGAGAAGGAATGCCTAGCAGGTCCGCTAATCGACGCACAAGACAAAAGACGAAGCATGCCACCTCTAGTGCAGCTAGAACTACATCACCATTCCATGATTACATTGTAGGCTCAGAACATTTCAGTGACCCCTCTTGGATGTTCACGTTGCAGGAGTATGAGACTGGGTGTTTGTCTTGGCAGCAAGCTAGTAGTGCACAATGGGGACATGGCCCTGACTCGATCGAGACGCCTCCGCATCACAACGGACGCCACTCCTTTTCGGGCTCTGGTCATCATGACTATGGACTGGAATTGAGGGATCTTACAAGGAGGATGGACGATATGGACGTAAGAACAGGGGAAATGCAAAACAACCATGTTGCTCACACCCAGACCACCAGAGAGTGGCAGCAGCACAATGACAGCCAATTTCGTCACCTCCAGGACTAGCTACGAGAGCCTGACGACTATACGATGGCTTACTACCGTTGGAGAGGATTCGATCCCAAACCAACAACCATTAGCAGAAGCAAGCTTGGGGAGCATCCCCACCAAGGTGAATTGTATCTTTCCTTTCTTTCTTTTTTCTTTGTCAGACTTACCCTCAAAACCAAATAAAAATCTGCAAAACTAAAAAGAACAAAAATAGTAGGTTGTCATGCATGCTAGGGATGTTCGTGCCTTCATGTTGAGATGATGAATAGTTGTTATGTTTTAAATCTTTATATAGTCCCTCGTATACTTTTGGGTTGCAAAGTGCATGATCTAAGTCTAGGTTGTTGTGAGACATGATATGGTTACAATAGAATTGCTATGATCTTTGTCCTGAAGTGAAGTTTAACATCCGAGGATTTTGTTTTTCAAAATGATAAAATTGAGAAGTTCTTCAATGATGAAAATTCCTACCAAAGCCATATGTTGTACTTCAATGCAAAACCTCCTACATATGCTTCTTGTTTTCACATTGAGCTTTATCAAAATGTTTGCAACCTGTGTGAGATCCATTGCATGCTTTCATGATCAAGATTCAAGTACACATCCACCGTCACTTGCTAATACTCCTACACCGAGAGCTAGAAATTCTATTTCATCCACGACCATATGCTCAACTTCTATTCCGGAAGTTGGCCAAATAAATACTCCATGCTTATCATGTTATGATTCTCTCTCAATTGGTTGCATGGAAGGTATGGCTATCAAAAAAAATAGATAAACACTTGCTCCCAATCATGGGCATGATGAAAAAAAAGAGAGAAAAGAAAAGAAATAGCCATGCCCAATTGCTTGCTCAAGAAAGAGAGAATCTACACAAAAAGGTGTATCCACCATTCCATCATCATTCCACCACAGTCCACACACATGATCAGATGGTATGACTTGTTTTTCCGTGGATCTAGCCTTTTGGTTTATCAATATTTGTGTTATGTCTCAATTGTTACCTACCTAGAGCTCCACATAAACCTTATTTAGAGGTAGAAACAAAAATAGGCAACTTCATTGCCTTGGTAAGGATTTATACACATTCAGTGATCGAGAGAACCATTGGAGGAATTTAAGTTTTATTTGCAAAATCTTTTGAAAAACATTGGATGAAAAGTGGAAAACGGAGATGAGAGAATGGTGTTCTACAAAAAACTGTTCTATCTTTCAACCACCCAAGATAAAGAGAAGCCAAAAGCCCCACTAGGACTAAGGTATAAAGGGTGAGTTACCAAATACCAACTTATTCAATTAAAGCAGAGTATTTTGTTGTGCACTTGGTACTATTGAGGGAATGTAAAACATTGTAGCAACTCCTGATCAACAACCTAAAGTTCTATCTTTGCATCAGGACGAGCAAAGGTTCAGTTCGGGGGAGTTTGTTGATGGCCGTTAAATGCCATTTTTTGACCATCAATATTACTCACAATAAAGGAGGATTCAACATTCCCACTGTTGGTGTTATGAAGCATGAGCTCCGAAACTCCGAATAGAAAAAAGGAAACGGAAATGGGGTACTCGAAGGGTTCTGGGTGGTGTAACAGGTGTTCTTCACACATCCTAAAAAAGATTCGTCCCTTTACAAGTAAGTAGGGGTGCTCTATTTATAGACCCGTACTTAGGTCATATGCAAATGACCATTTCACCCCTAATTCCCTACTATATTCTCTGAATATTCGGTAAAAAATGGTCATAAAGGGTAAACTAGTCATCCGAGCTTTTCCTGTACCCTTCCATGATCAGCACGCCACCAAATATGCTGGTGCCATGTGTTGTCTGCTGCATGCCTCACCTGCCTTCGGCTTTGGGCGCAACCTTCAACCCTCGAAGGTGTCGTAGTCCCCTTTGAAGGGGTTTGCAATCCTTTGAGCACTCTTGGCCGCTCTCTTCCGAAGTCAAGGGGCCCTGCTCCCTTCAGAACCCTCCAAAGGATGTGTATCCCTCGGGGGGTTCTGATTCTTCTAAAGCCTTCGAGGGGTACCTGTCCTTGAAAATTATGGTTAATAGAGAAGATAGCGATGGTTAGCCTTGGTTTTTGCTTAAAGCCCGACTTTGACTGTCCTCGAAGGGTGGCCCATGATGTGATCCCCCAATAGTAGCCCCTTGAGGGGTCGGTCCAACTTTGATAGGCCAAAACCCTCGCTCTAACAGGATCTTCTGCCAAAATGCCACCCTTTGGGCATCAAAGTTGAGCATCCAAGTTAGGGTTTTGGATGATTTTTTGGAGCTGCTGCCTATAAAAAGAGGGTGACTGCGGTAAAAAAAATTGTTTTACTGCTCATCCAATATTTGAGCCATGCGGAGATGCCCACCATTATGATTCAGACCCGAAGGGTGACCGTGTTTGCGAGCGGATCCACCTCTAGAAGTTTGCCCAGTTCCTTCGAAGGTAATTTTTGACTTGGCTTAAGGTGCCGCGGCTGTTCGTATTTCATTTATTTAATTGAATTACTATGTTCTTGGTTCTCGAGCCTCCACAGTAAATGCTGGTTTGTGATAAGCTTTGCTTGCTTTCTTTTGCCTTCACTTTGTTGAGGCTTTGCGCTCTACGCTCATGCTAGATAGAGTTGCACCTGCCTCAAAGTGTAACTCAAGGTATGCTTTGCGATAGTAGAGTTGTGCGCGCTTTCCTGGCTATTCGCGTGTATGTTTGTTTTGTTTATTGTTCTTACTACTTGGTTCTATTTTAGGATCTCAAGACATGGCTCGAGTCATGCAAACCGCTCGACCTGATGAAGTTTTGTCAGTGGATCACCTCCCTTTGAACCTTGAAGGAGCTGTTGCGGAGGCTGAGACGAATCATGCCTTTGCACAAAGCTTGGAAGAAACCCTAATTATTGGTCATGGCGACGAAGCTCAGGATCCTTCTTAGGGCTTAAATGAGGATACCGATGATGAGGGGGAAGATGACGATGAAGGAATTGAAGAAGAAGGTGATGACGAAGAGGAGGAAGACGACGATGAGGAGTTTCACCCTCGAGGCGAGGACAAGCTTGCTGCTGATGCTCAAGCTCAAGGCTCGAGCCGTGCTTGAGGCTCCGATCCCCTTGAGAAAGACTTGGAGGATGTTGAGGCTAATGTCAATGAACTCCTTCTCGTTGGTGACCCAGATCAACGTAAGGGTCGAAAAGGGGAAAATAAGGAAGGCGAGGAGGGGCCTCAAACTTTTGCATTTGGCCGAATTTGTGTAAAACGTCCCGTGGTTTTGTGCCTCGTTGATCTGGGGTGCTTCGCCACTGCTGATGCTCGGTTTCCTGGCAAAAAGGAGACTCCCAATCCTTGGCGAGACGAAGTTGTGGTCTTCGAGGAGCATTTTACCGTTGGGCTGCACTTTCCTTGCTTATCTTTTGTGAGGGAAGTGTTGGACAGGTTTGATGTGCAGCTGCATCATGTGAGCCCCAGCGGCATAGCGATGCTTAGCAAGTTTGCTTGGGGGATGCTAAGCTATCAAGGCAAACCTGATATTGAAGTATTTTGCAAGTACTATTGTGCTCACTATCAGCCGAAGCTCATCAAGATTGACGGTGTGACACATGAGGCGGAATTCGGCTGCGTTACTTTCGTGCCTCGCTTTCGAGGAACCGATCAATTCGTTAAGTGGCACGAAAGTTGGCTATTTGTCAGGGTTCCCTTGGAGACTGTTACTACAGATGGGAAAGAGGCTGAAGTCTTTCCTCTAGCCTCTCAACTTGTCTCCTGCAGGCCCCGATCCATGGACGGGCGAGTGCCTCGGGGTTGTAAGAACAACTCCGTATTTCGCGTCACCACTTATAACTCCAGTGGCCTCAACCTTGTGGAAGAGTTCATTGCTGCTAATAAGTGGCCTTTGAGTAAGAGTTGCAAGATACCAGGCTTTATTGAAAAGAGGATTCCCTCGAGGCCTGAAATTAAGGTTACCTTTCCTGAAGTCTCTGTGGACAAGCGGGGCTTCGACAATGATGCCTTTTTGGAATTTTTGGTTGCCACTGGTGAATCAGTGGTGGGTCCATATACTCGTGAGGAAGACAAACACACACGCAAGAGGATTTCGCACAGCGGGCGACTCAACCGCGTGCTGAGTTTGGCTGGTATCGCTTATCCTGATCCGGTGGCGCCTGGTCCTAAATGGAACAGGGCTCCTGGTGAAGTTGGGTGCAAAACTGCTGTAACAAAGAAAAGCAGGAAAGGGAAAGCCCCTGCGATGAGCCAAATCCAGAGCAAGGCCCCCAAGAGAAAAAGGGAGGAAACCTCTATGGCAGAACCCTCGAAGTGCGCAAATGTTGTCGTGCCTTGTCGCGATTCTTCGGGGTCCTCGGCTCCGGGTTTTCATGCCGTAGGGACCCGGGTAACGGCCGGAGCTATGGTAGATGCCTTTGGCAGTGATGATGATAGGGAGAGAGGTGCTAATGTGGTTGTGGTCCTCCTCTTGCGAAGAGCACCGACGCTGTACCTCCTCCTTCGAGCCCCCGACTTGCGGTCTCGAAAGATCACAGTGCTCACGCGGATGTTGCTGGCACCCTGGTTGGGCTGAAGAAGCGGGTTGCTGCTCGGGCCAAAGTGGGGACTTCTTTGAGGCACTTGACTTTGGAGGGTGCTGGCAAAAGGTCCGCGGGCGTGGGGTCGTTGTTTTCTACAAGGGCTGAAGACTTTGCCAACCCCGTGGCATGGGCTGAACTGTGCTCTGCTTCGGACGATCTGATTGCCTCTAGGGACGAAGAGTTTGAGACCCAAGATCTAAGAGTTAATCTTGCTCATATTTTGAGACATGTAAGGCAATTCTTGCTTGTTTTCGACTTCGGTTGTGTCAACTCTTCCTTTTGTTTTTTTTATTTTTCTTTGTGTTCCAGGCCTACACGTTTGCGCGTGATGCTGCTGAATGATCCGACCAGGAATTTTCATCTCTTAAAGACGTGAAAGATTCATACGCGATGGAGAATGTCACGTTGAAAGAAAATGCTGCCTCTCTTAAGGAAGCAAAAGATTAGGCTGACCTCACTGTGGCTCAGGCTAAGAACGAGATCAAAATCTTGCAGGTTGAGGTGGCTAAATTGAAAGATAGTACGATTCACCTCGAAGCTGCCGACGCTAAAGTCGCGTCACTTGCGGAAGAGAACAAAGCCTTGATCCACGCTGCTTCCACTCGCAACTATGGCTTTGCGGCTTAGGCAATGGCTGCCCATCACAGGTATCGCGAGGCATTAGGTTATGTCAGCATGGAGCCTATGTCTTTAACCGATGGGTCAGCAGTTACCGAAGAGTCTTTCTTTAAGTGGCTAGAGGTTGAGTTCGCCGCACTCACTGGGGTCATGGATAAGCGCAGCAATTTGGGCTCGCTTCATACTGCGGAGGCTGCCTTCGGACTGTTGGAATGTAAAGGTTGCGATCATTTTCAGGACTTAGGCAAGCGAGACTTTCCAATCAAGGCTGACGCTCGGGATAACTTGTCAAGCGACGCTTCTGCTGCTACGAAGCGTCTTGCTATCAGGTTTTGGCGCGATCATGGCCGCGAGGCTGCTCGGTTGGTTGCGATCGAGAGGCTTGCTCAGGTGCGCAACTTGTTTTTAATTAATTACTTTCATTTGATTTGGAGGCTACAAAGGTGATTTTTTGCTTGTTGACGTGTTTAGGCTCGCAAGGCTGCTCAAGCTGCTGCGTCCATTGTAGTGGACGATGAAACTTCAACTCAAGAGCAGGCGCGGGACAGCAGCACACAATCCCTTCACAAGGTTTAGAGTCTGGTCTGGCTTGATACCTGCTTTTTGGGTGATATTTCTGAGCCGAGTGTGGGAAGGCTGATTTTGTAATAGGCAATTTTTGTACAAAACCAATGCAGGTGCCTGATGAGCCGCCTACGCAGGGTGCCAAAGATGCTTCTTCAAGTGAATGTTCTACGATGCGTATTCTTGGTTACTTGGATGACTCTTTGCCTTCGAATGTGGTTGATGAATGTATTATGGTTATTACCGTTGCTAGCTCTGAAGCCAGTTTGAGCGGCTTCGAAGCAATGGACATAGCTGATGCTGCTGAAGAGGTGCAAAGTCGGAACCGATCCGATGCTCGAGAAGGGGGCATCGTTGCGTTAGACGCTGGCGTGGTGTGCATAGGGGATTATTCTCGTTTGTTCGGGCGTCGATCCCGATCTTTGGGGTCAATCAAGGGGCGCCGCTGTATTGATTCTTGTTCGAGTAGTCAGCGTAAGCCTTGGGACATTGGTTTGGGTGTAACACGCAATCCTCCCGGGAGTAGTTGTTTGCCTAGCCCTCGTGATTTGGGTGTTTCCAAATCCTCGCCTTTATGTGGAGAGGGTTCTGCCGTACCGCGAGTTGCACCACAGGCTGAGGCTGTACCCGATGTTCGACCGCCTCGGCGCCATGGCTAAACGGTCCATTAGTGCAGTGCTGAATGCTAGACGGGCCGAATCTCTCTCGAAGACTCGATGCGACTTAGCGGGGGGTTCCGGTGTTGCCGGGATCAGAAATCCAGGAAATGACTTGGGCCCTCCTCCGCCCGGCTACAGTGTAGATGAGTGGTGTATTTTGTTTCCCCAGTTATTGGCGTCTGGGGTTGTTGTAAAGAAGGAACCTATGGATTATGATTTCTGAGTGTATAGATCTATTATCATGATTATGAGGAGCTTCAAGATTATCTTGTCGTTGGCTTTTTGCTTTGTTTAAGTTATGAACAAACCTATTAGTTTTTGAAGAACGCCGCCCTCCCCCTCGAAGTGTTAGGGGGTGAGGTTTTTGCGTGAACCCTTCGACGGGTTTGGGCTGCAACGAGGCCGTTAGCATTTTTCTGCTAAGTTTTTTTTTAAAACGCCACCCTCCCCCTCGAAGTGCTAGCGGGCCAGGTTTTTATGTGAACCCTTCGATGGGTTTGGGCTGCAACGAGCCCCTAAGCATTTTTTCGCTAAGTTTTTTGAAAAATGCCACCCTCCCCCTCGAAGTGCTCGGGGGCGAGGTTTTTGCGTGAACCCTTTGATGGGTTTGGGCTGCAACGAGCCCCTTAGCATTTTTTTGCTAAGTTTTTTGAAAAACACCACCCTCCCCCTCGAAGTGCTAGGGGCGAGGTTTTTGCGTGAACCCTTCGATGAGTTTGGGCTGCAATGAGCCCCTTAGCATTTTTTCACTAAGTTTTTTGAAAAACGCCACCCTCCCCCTCGAAGTGCTAGGGGGCGAGGTTTTTGCGTGAACCCTTCGACGGGTTTGGGCTGTAATGAGCCCCTTAGCATTTTTTTGCTAAGTTTTTTAAAAAATGCCACCCTCCCCCTTGAAGTGCTAGGGGCGAGGTTTTTGCGTGAACCCTTTAACGGGTTTGGGCTGCAACAAGCCCCTTAGCATTTTTTCTCTATGTTTTTTTGAAAAATGCCACCCTCTCCCTCGAAGTGCTAGGGGGCGAGGTTTTTGCATGAACCCTTCAACGGGTTTGGGTTGCAACGAGCCCCTTAGCATTTTTCTGCTAAGTTTTTTGAAAAATGTCACCCTCCCCCTCGAAGTGCTAGGGGCGAGGTTTTTGCGTGAACCCTTCGACGGGTTTGGGCTGCAACGAGCCCCTTAGCATTTTCTAGCTAAGTTAGCTGACTATGGTTTTTAGCTCTTTGGGCTTAATCCGTGCAGTATCTATGTCCTAAGAGCTTTTGCACTATATCGAATATCACAATCTCTGCAATGGGGAGTTGTTTCGACATGTTCTGCTGAGCGAGGCTTTCCACTTTGGGGAAGGTAGCTTTATAGATTTAGTTGGGGTTTACATAGGATCCGCCTCTTTAAAAATCTCACCCCTGCGAAGGGTTCCCCTTGTGAGGAAAAGAGTATGGTCCTTTTTACAACTTGAGGAAGGAAAAACTTGGAAAGTAAAGCTAACAACTAAGCTCAAGGTAGCACTTATAGTTTTGTGCTATGCTTGGCTGTTTACATGCGTTGGGTGTTACTTCCTTAGATGTAGAACTTTTGAAGGTTGTCCGCGTTCCAGGAATGCGGCAACTCTTCTCCTTGAGAATTTTGGAGTCTGTATGATCCGGGTCTACTTGACTTTGCCACGATATATGGGCCTTCCCATTTGGGTTCTAGTTTGCCTTTGCTCTGTTTTCGGACTTCAGAGTAGGACTAAATCTCCTATTGCATATGTTCGAGGTAGGACCTTCTTGTCTCTCCATTTTCATGTTTCCATTTAATACTTGTCGAGATTGGCAACTACGTCTAGTCTGTGGACCTCCATGAGATCCTTTGATTCTGCCTCTGAGGGCTGTGGTGGCTTCATGCTTATTCTTCTTGGGCTTTGGTGGGCGATTTCTTCAGGGGTGACCGCTTCCTCCCCATAAAGTATCATGAACAGTGAATAGTTGGTTGCCCTGGTTTCAGTTGTGTTATGTGACCATACAACCCTCGGTAATTCCTCTGCCCACTTTCCTTTCTTGTCGTCGAGGAGTATCTTTTTAATTGCTTTGAATATGAGACTGTTCACCCACTCGATGGCTCCGTTTGACTGGGGTGATATACCGATGCAAAATCGATCTTAGTTCTGATGGAATGACAAAATTCTTTGAACATATCATTTTCGAACTATTTTCCATTGTCCACCATTATGTCTCTTGGGACTACGAAACGGCAGATGACATTTTTCCAAAAGAAATTTTTTATTGTTGTGGCTGATATGTTTGTGATTGGCTTTGCTTCAATCCACTTTGTGAAGTATTCGAGGGCTACAACTGCCCGTCTGTAATTCCCCGGGTGTTGTGGGTAGAGGTCCAACTATGTCTATCCCCCAACGTTGGAGAGGCCATGTTGGCACTACGAGTTGTGTTGGCTACGAACGTGTTGATTGTTTGTTTGATATCATTTGGCAGGCTTCAGATTTGGTTACCACTTCTGCAGCGTCTTTGATCATTGATGGCGAAAAGAAACCTTGCCTTACTGCTTTTGCAGCTAGGGGGCAAGACCCGATGTGTGCCCCGCATACACCTTCATGGATCTCCCTGAGCAGTTCTACACCCTCCGTTAGGCTAATGCATTTAAGCAATGGGGTACATACTCTAGATTTGTAGAGCATTCCCTCGATGATTCTGTAATTCCTAGCTCTCTGCTGCATTCTCTTTGCCTCTGACTCGGTGTCTGGCTCGTATAACCCCCAAAGGTATGGAATGATTTGGGATCTCCAATCCTCGCTTGTCACTGTGTGGATTTGTTTAGGGTCTTGGAGGGCTGATTTGATCGAAGGTTCAGTGATTGTCTGAAAGAACATGTCTTGCGGCATCGAATCTTGCCTTGCAACCATTTTTGCGAGCTCATCTGCCTCTGTGTTGAATTTTCTTTCAATGTACTGTATGTCAAAGCCTTTGAAATATCTTTCCATGCCCTGTACAATGCTATGTTATTTCTCGAGCTGAGAATCCCCGATTGTGAATTCCTTATCATGCTGGCTAGCGATGATTTTGGAATCAGTTTTGACTTTGCACGTCTGAATTCTGAGTGCTCTAAGTTTCTTGAGTGCTAGCAATACTGCCTCATATTCTGCTATGTTGTTGGTGCATTTTTCCATTTCCTTACTGAACTTGAGCCTTGCGGCGTATCTCATTTTCACGCCTTCAGGCGAGGTTATTATGGCTGATATGCCTGCTCCCGTTAGTCCCCAGGCTCCATCTCAATGAGCTGTCCACACTGGCTCCGAGAATGTTTGGTTTCTGGTGTGCTGTGTAGCCGTCCAATCTACTATGAAATCAGCGAGTACTTGAGACTTGATTGCACTTCGTTTCTCAAAGTCCACTACATGCTCCGAGAGCTCCATGGCCCATTTGTCGATTGTTCCCGAAGCCTCTCGATTGCTGAATATCTCATTGAGCGGTTGATTAGTGAGCACTTTGATGTGGTGAGCTTCAAAGTAATGCCTCAACTTTCTGGAAGCCATGACCACTGCGTATGCAATTTTCTCCATCTCGGAGTAGAGCCTTTTGGAGCCAGATAGCGCTTCGCTAACATAGTATACTAGGAGTTGTGCTAAGAGCTCTTTGGGCTCTCCCTTGACTACTTTGACTATCTTTTTCTCTTGCACAAGAATTACACTGACTGTCGAATGAGATGTGACGACGTATAACAGTAGCACAACCCCCGGCTCTGGGTTGGTTAGCTTCGATTGCCTCTGAAGGTAAGTTTTCAGGTATGCCAAAGCTTTTTGCTGCTCTGGACCCCACTCGAAGGGTTGAGCCCCTCGAAGTGTTTGGAAAAATGGCAAGCTTCACTTAGCCGATCTGGATATGAATCAATTCAAAGCTACCATTCTGCCTGTAAGTTTCTGTACATCTTTTCTGCTCTTGGGCTCTTGCATTTGGGTGATTGCCTTGATTTTGTCGGGATTAGCTTCTATGCCCTTGGCTGATACAAGGCAGCGAAGCACTTTTCCTTTCCGGATTCCGAACACACACTTTTCTGAGTTTAGCTTTAGCCTCGCTGCTCGGAGGTTTGCAAATGTTTTTGCCAGGTCTGAGATATGATTACCCTTTTTCTTACTTGCTACTGTGATGTCAAATTGTGACTCGAAGGCTTTTTGAGTCATACGGCAGAATGTAGGGCCAGCATTCTTCAGTCCTTCAGCCATCCTTACAAACTAGTAAGTGCCGAAGGTTGTGATGAAACTTGTTTTTCCCTCATCCTCCTTTCTCAGTCAGATTTGGTGATAGCCTGAGAAACAGTCCAGCAGTGACAACAGCTCACTTCCGGCTGCCGCGTCCACGATCATGTCAATTCGGGGTAGCGGGAAATCGTCCTTGGGGCAAGCTTTGTTGTGATCTGTGAAATCTATACACATTATCCACTTCCCATTTTTTTCCTCACCATGACACAGTTTGCTAGCCAACATGGGTACTTGACTTCGTGAATAACAGAGGCGTCGAGGAGTTGCTGCACTTCTGCTTTGATGGCTTCGGTTTTTTCATTGGACATCTTTTGGAGCCTTTACTTCTTTGGTTTGGCAGTTGCATCAATCTCTAACTTGTGCTCTATGATGCTTCTATCCACTCCTTCGAGGTATGCCGAGGACCAGGCGAATACATATTTGTTTTTGCCGAGGAATGCTAGTAACTCTTTCTCTTCTTTGGGGTTTAGTCCTGAACCCATTGTGATGAATTGCCCCAAGACTTGTTTGTCGAGGAGTACTTTTTTGGTTTCTTCATCTGGTTGGACTACGATTCTTTCTTTATCGAGGCAGTGTGCCTCTTCTTTTGCGTTGATCTTATGTTGCTCCCGAGCCTTTCTGGCTCTTTCTTCTTCTTCCAGCTGCTCCTGGCTAAAAACTTGTATGTTATTGCAATTTCTTTCTCCTGGTGCGTAACCTTTTTCTATTACTCTTGCCATTTGTTGATTTCCTTTGACTGTGATGACTCCCCCAGCGGCTGGAATCTTCATGCATAGGTATGCGCCGTGGATAACTACGTCGAATGTATTGATTGTGCCTCGGACGAATATGACATTGAATGGGTGGCAAAGGTCTACAACATCAAATGTTACATACTCTGTCCGAGGGTTTTGAGTGTTTCCAAATGACAGTGGGAGAGAAACTGTGCCCATGGGTGTGATTCTTTTCCCTCCGAAGCCTATGAGTGGTATATTTGATGGTTGCAAGGAACTTTTGCTGAGGCCCATTTGCTCGAAGGCGTTTATGAACAATATGTCTGCCTGACTGCCATTGTCTATGAGAACTTTGCTAACCATCCAGGTGTGAATGTGAGCTTTGATTACAAATGCATCGACATACGGGTAAGCTTTGAGGTTGAGGTCGGCTTCGGTGAATGTGATGGGAACGTGGGACCACTTTGATTTGATAATTGGTCCCTCAGTGAAGACACTGTTTACCATTCAAAAATGGTCTCTTCTTCTTCTTTTGTTTTCAAAGTCTGAGAATGATTCCTCGTATATCATTCCAATGAATCCTTGCACCGGGAATGATGTGACTTGGTTTGGGTTGGGCTCTGGCTTGGGTTGTGATAGTTGTGATAGGTATTGTTTTTGCCCCTGCTGCTCTTGATTTGCCAGTGGTTGCTGGGTTGATTGTCTTGGTTGCATATAATAGTTTGGGGGTTGTATTGGATGGGTAGTGTTGAAGTATGGGTATGGTGTATATGGCTGGTGGTGAGTGTTTGGGTAATGATAGTTTATTTGTGCGGGTTGCGGGTATGATTGCTAGGGCCATGGATTGGGCAATATGTAGTTGATAGCTTTTGGTTGTGCTGGTACTTTCTTCTCTGCTTCCATTCTTTCTTGTATCTCCTTTGCTTTGAGGCAAGTGGAAGTTTTGTGCCCCTTATCCTCTCCGCAATAGAGGCAATATGGTTTCTGGCTGGGTGATTTTGGCTTGGTGAGCCTCGGCCTCTGTCGCGACCTTGATAGTTGCTTTCTCTGTAATCATTGTTGCGCCTATCTTTGATGTTATGATCTTGTTTCTCCTCTTTGATGTGCCCTACGAACGATGGTGTTTGTTCGGCGGGCAGCTTTGGTTTTCTATGTTGCCTCTCTTGATAAGTGCCCTCGATGTGTGTTTGGTTGCGATTTTTGCTCTCGCTTTGTTTGCGCCTTTTGTAATCCACATTTGATCTGCTGTACTCTTTGAACTTTGTGGACAGTGTTTGCATTGTGCGCTGGGGTACTCGCGCGTAGTAGGATGACATTTGGCATGCTCGCATGCCTTGAAGTACTGAACTTATTGCGGCCTCGTCCGTTACGCTTGGCGCTTGGGCTCGAAGCGAGGAATCTTCTGTAGTAGTCATGCAATAGCTTGTTTTCTTGCTGAGCGATGTTCAGAAGCTCGTGCAATGGTTCCATAATGGTGCGGAACCCTCGAAAGCTTGAGATAACCTTGTTGCCTCATCTCCCCCAGCTGATACAATCGCCACCTCATAGCTCATGAGGAATTGCCTTGGGTCGGAACTTCCCTTCAACTTAGCTAGTGGTAACATTCTGAAATGCGGAGGGTATGGCGCCCTCTGCAATCCTTCGGAGAGGGGTGAATCTTTGTTGATTATGGCTGCCCTCTGTATTGGTAGCACATCTGTGGGTAATGATGGCTCTCTTTGCTCAATGTATGGATGGCGTGACACCCAGGTGTCTCATTTTTGAGTAACAATCTTGAAGAGCACAAATTATAGTTAAGGTAGCATGAAATAATAAAAACCTCACTCAAATTTGAATTTATTCTAGGCAATTCAAAAACCCTACAACAAAATATAGGAGTAACTTAAAAATTTCAATATAACTTATGCCAAATAATTTCATAATCAGATTGGCAATAATAGAATATAATTTTATGAACTTAATGAGCATTTTACCAATTGTGGAAATACCCTAATTAATTAATTAAAGCATAGAAACCTTTCATAGTGGGGAATTAATTATAAAATAATTATAAATATTCTGAACATTTGGGTCCCACCAGAGCACCACAAATATCCCAAAGGACCTATGTGCAAAATCTCAAACCATTTGGAGGTCCCTAGCTATTTTATTTGGAATTACCATTGACCAGGGCCTTTTTGTTAAGATCCTAAAAGTTCAGGGGGCACAGTGCAAGATCTTCTTCTTCCTTCTCCATTGGGCCGGCGCAGCACTGTTCTTCCCCTACCGACGCCAGCACCTCTGCTCGCCTCTCCCACACACGCCACTCTCCACCTCGGGACTTCACGTTGCTACTGGGCCGCCTGCCCCTCTGCTCTCTCCCGTGCCGTCCTGCCTGCCCCCTCTACGTGACTTGAAGGCGCACCCACGAGTCCCAAACACACTCCATCTATGCCCACTGCTCCCTACTCTCTCCCATTTCTCATTTCTCACCACCTCTTTGCCATTACAGAGCACCATCTCGAGCTGAGTCCCGCCTTTTTTGCTAACTCTCCTCACAAGCAGAACCCCAAAACCCCTGCGTCTCACTCTCCTACACCTCCCTAGGCCACTCACTCGGCCAAATCCGCCCGCGCATTGGATGATTTGAAAAGAGTCAGAGGCGGCCATCTCCGGTGACCCCCACCACCGCGGGCCAAATTCCTAGCCTCTGGTGGGTCCTGTTCTCCCTTTCCTCCTTGTTCCTATGCGCAATTCACTGCTTCAAACTCCTAAACATCTCTCCCTTGTCTCCCAGCGCGAGATCGACGATATTTCCCGGACTATTCTCCCTCTGCTCCGTTGATCCGAGCCAGCTCGCTGCTGAACCACTACTTGCGGCCCTCCTAGACGCTCACCATAGTGATGCCGAGCATCCCCAAGTCACCGTGAAGCTGTAGGAGCAAGCGGAGATCACTTTGGTGCTCACTACTCATGGGAAACCGCCGCCGAAGACCTCCGTTCCACCGCCTCTCATCAACGGCCATCTTCTAGTGAGCCACTATCCTCGCGACCCCCTCCAGTTGTTCCGCCTCATCGCCCTCATCACTCGAACGCACTTGCGACGAGCTCCAATCGCGCGCAGCCACCAACGGCGGGATCTCTGACGAGCTGCCCAGTTCTGTGGCGGCGCTAACTGGCGCCTACTGGCAGCCGAGCTGGCATCCGACGTAGCGCTTATGTGTCCCCTACGTGGCAGCTTTTAAACCAGAAATACCAGGAAAAGCCAGAAAATGCTTAATACTTTGAAAACTCATAGTAAATCAAATTTAATTCCAATGAGACCCAAACAAATTTTGTTAGATTCATTTTGAAATGCTCTATTTTAGTAAAATAATAAATAGATGTCTCCATACATGTATTTATACGAATACATTAAATTGTCAAAACACCAAATAACTCATGAGAAATTTTAGGAATAAAATTAAATCCTAGTTTTTGGCATGCTTAGTAAACACATTATTGCCTACCTCCACAAATTTAGTTTTGGGAAAATATAAATTATTTTAGGCTCTGGAATTTATTTAGTGTGTTTGCTTAGATTAATTCTAGTAATTAATTTATAAATAAATTGCCCATGCCACTTGGCATAAAAATCACTCATATATGCCTCTTCACAGTAAATCACACATGTCCAGAAACATAAATTTACTATACTAATTAATTTAATTGCCCATATCACTCATATACTCTATTTAATTGTATAAAGAATATCTATACTTAAATCTTAAATAACAACTTCACTTCTCTAAAGCATATGGCTTCGAGAACATAATGATAATTTTTTTTTAACATTAAAACATTAATGAGCTTGCATGCACCATATCATTACATGTTATGATGTTATTTTAATGTCGTTAATGCATTCTTCATCATATAGGTAACGACAACCAGGATCAAGAAGAGGATATTCAGAAGGATCGTGACCCTCAAGAGCAAGAAGTTGTAGTTGCTAGCACAAACATTGATCCAGGCAAGCCCCGGTTTGCATTCGCCTTTGATAAAGTTTTGCTAGTTTATGTCATTACTAGTGTCTATGATTATTGTTGCATTAGGTCATAGGAGTTTATTGAAACCCACCTTGCATGATACCCAAATGACCTATGCTGCTGTTTTTAGAACATTGGTAGTATCGGTACTGTGTTGCTATGCTCAGTAATATTAGTCTCGATAGATATTATTACTAAGAAAAGACTTGACCACTGGAACAGGACATAATAAAAGAAGTTTACTTTTGATTCTATGACCGGGCAGGGATAATATATGTGTAGGTTTGTAGCAACACATTTGTGTTGATTGCGGTAGCCCTACCTTGTCAAACCTAGGACCCGTCCGTGGTCGGCCCCTTGATCAAGTATTGAACAATACCGAATGCATGCTAGTTTATGGGCACTAGTAAACCGATGTAGCACTAAAGGTCACTCGCATTGGGGACGGTTAAGGTGCGTTGGTCATTGACCCTCCTGTTGCTGGAGTGGGCGGTTCATACCATGAAGTACTATTGGCAGAACGATATGCCCACTCGACGTCACCGCACCCAGTCTAAGGTGTGGGTGCTTTTCTTGCGAAAGGTTGCCATATACGACCTTAATTGGTGCGTATATGTTGTGTATCTCGGGTTTTCCCAACTGTTGTAAATCGATTGCAATTGCTCTCCCTCGCAGTAATGAGTACCACTTGGTCACCGCGTCAATCACGTAGTCGCACATGATACTTGGAAATTCGTTATGATGCTTATTGTTGATATTACTGTTATTGCTCTTATGTTGTACTTACTTTATGCACTGCTTATGTCCTCATGATGTCTCATTAAAGTTACTCTTCTGCTCTACCCAATTAAATTGAGATAACAAAACTTGATAGAACTAATAGGTTGCTTAGTGCGAGTCCTTTCAAACAAGCCACCTATTAGAGTCATTGCATGTCTAGGTGTTCGATGGGTAAGTCTTGATGAGTAATTAGTACTCAGGCTTTGTGCCATTGTTGTTTTTTAGGTAATAAAGACATAGAATTGCCTGTAGATGTGCTGCCTTGGGGCATGCAAGTCCCCGAGGGTTGGACTGCCCACTGGGAGTCCGACTTGCCGCCGCAGTGATGTTGTGTGCTGCTAGAGTGATGGTTCTTCGAGCATGAATCATTACTACGCTGTATCGTCGAGCTCGTAGTTTATCATCGTTACTTGCTTCCGCTGTTTTCAAAACATTCAAGAACTTGTAATATTCCATTGCACTTTGATCACCTTGATGATGTAATATTCAACTTAAATTTGCACCAATGTTGTATTATCAAGTGTATGCATTATCAGCACCTTCGGGACCTCGGTCCTCTGAGAAGGGATGCCATGGCTGGTATCAGAGTCATGGTCCATGATAATATAACAAATAAATCGTATTTTCAAAAACTATGACGTTACGTGTGAGGATACGTTAGTATTGCCTATATAGATAATAGGGTAGTGACAAAGCTAACCTGGGTTATGTTTCTTTACATTAGTTGCATCTACGGATTCTTCAAACGAAGGTATGTGCGTGCTTAACCAACACGTGTGATATCGGTGTCTGTGCTTGCAGACGGATACGAGACACTGTTGGCTCGTGACTTATTACGGGGCGATCCTTTTTCATGGATCATTACTAGTAGAATTGTGCTTATTTTTGTAGTTTCTTTTGAATTTGATGTAGTTTCTAAAATGGATCTTCTGTAGGTACACTAAGGCCATTAGTATGACACTTAGAATGACTTACGTGTTGAGTGCGGGTCGTCATCAAATAATCGTGCCGCTAAGCATCGGCAAAATATGTGTTGTGTTGTGAGGAACGATAGGTTAATAAAATGAAAATTTTGCATCATGCATCCCCGTATAACTGAACTAAAATTTTGTTCTCATCTTGCTCACCAACCTCTGGATACAAATTTTCTAAGCTTGATTGAGCATACAAATTTCAAAATACAAGTCTCACTGTCAAGTTAACAAGAATCTGTCTTGTTTTTAGCTGCCAACTTCAAAAATTCATAGGTATTAATTTACCCAACCAAATAAGGCATACAAATACTTTTTAGAAAGGTATAAACATCCTATGTCCCCCAATGTTTAATTTAATTAGTGATCATAAGAGTAACAAACTCAGAAACAAGGAGAAAATATAATCTGCCAACACACTGTTTTCAGCATAACCCTGAACTTAAAAATTTCATAACTGGAGTTGTACTTCGAAATTTTAGGTGTTTGAACCCAATCTGGAAAGCCCTTGAAGTCTAATTTCACCTCCAATAGGTTTCATAATTTTACTAGTTTCTGTCTGTCCAGTAGAACCAAAACACTAAGACCCTGTCATTCAGAAACAGAATCTGCCATCCTGAACTTGCAAAATTCATAAGTCCAGATTTACTTGGAATTTTTGAGAGAATAAATACAATCTGGAAAGCTGTGAAAGTCTACTGTAACATTGTTCCAAGACCCAATTTTGAAGACTTTGTCTTCTTGTCGAAATACCCACTTTTCTGACTGCTGTACAGTTAAGATAGAATCTGTTTTAAAACCCGTTGCCATATTATTGCCCCTTGAGACTGGAAAATGTAAACTAAAACTTCATCTCTGTATTTCATAGCACTTTATGTGAAATGCATCTTTACTGTAAGGAAGGTTTGACTCAATCAAAAATACTTTCCTTGTAGATGGCTGAAAACAAAGAACAAGCCCCACCGGGTTGGGATATAACCAACGGTCTGGAATTCACTGGGATGGTTCATCTGTTTTGGAGAGTTCTCTAGAGTTTCGGATATCACATTCCTCCCACTTATGTTGGCAAGGAATTTTAGGAGCATGGAGTCCCCTCTTGTGTCATCCATGTGACAGTTCCCACCAACTACTCGGTCACTCCCGCATGGGAATCCTGGACCATTAGCATCACTGGGACAGATTTGCCTTCCACTTGGAATGTCATTGCTTTCAAGGCCCTCACTCAATTATGCGAAGACCGCAAGCATGATGTTGCTGGAACACCCATCGCCTTGCTGCCCATCAATGATGTGACAGATTTTGAGTGGATTAGGCGTGTGGATTTCATCTTTGATCCAAACCATCGCCACCATGATCCTATGCTGCCCATAATAGAGTATTATGGCTTGTCCACTTTTGCCTTGTGCACAAACTTGTGCCGGCATCTGGATGTGTTTCATGCTGCACAGAAGAATGACATTGGTATGAATTATATCCATCAAAACATTAAAAATGGTAAAGCAAAATGTTTCACACAAGACTCGGACGGTACCCTATGGTTCAATAACCGTCTAGTGGTACCAACGGACTTTGAACTTTGACAGAAAATCTTGGATGAAGCACATCACTCCAAATACTGTCCATCCGAGTAGTAATAAAATGTACCAAGACTTGAAGAAGAATTTTTGGTGGACAAGAATGAAGTGAGAAGTTGCCCGATATGTTGCAGAGCGTGATACTTGTCAGAGAGTGAAGGCTGACCATTTGAAACAGGACGGATTACTTCAACCATCGAGTATCCCCGCCTAGAAATGCGAAGACATCAGCACAGACTTTATTGTTGGTCTCCCTCTCACCTCTCAGAAGCATGATTTGATTTGGGTCATCGTGGACAGACTCACAAATCTGCACACTTCCTACCCGTCAACAGTAGATATAGCATATGGCAATATGCAGAGCTATACATCACAAGAATTTTGTGTCGTCATAGAGTACCCAAGACCATCATCTCAGATCGTGGTTTGTAGTTTGTCACCCGTTTGTGGGAACAGTTGCATGCATCTTTGGGTACAGGTTTAATTCATAGTTCTCCTTACCATCCCGCTACCGATGGACAAACAGAGCATGTCAACCAAATTTTGGTAGATATGCTTAGAGCATGTGTTTTAGCACATGGTGGTAACTGGAATGAGTACTTACCATATGCGGAATTCTCATACAACAATTGTTACCAAGAAAGTCTAAAAATGTTCCCATTTGAAGCACTCTACGGTCAAAATTGTAGAACACCGTTAAACTGGTCTGAATCTAGAGAAAGAGTAACCTTTGGTCCTGACCTTGTCAAGGATGCAGAAGAAAAAGTTCGTACCATTCAGGCAAATCTTAAAGCTGCTAAATGCTGTTAGGAGAAATATGCAAATAGATGACGTAGACCACTATATTTCAATAAAGGTGACTATGTCTATCTCCGAGTGTCGCCTATGAAGGGTATCCAACGGTTTGGAGTCAAGGGAAAGTTAGCTCCCCGTTATATTGGACCATTCCAAATCCTGGAACGATGTGGAAACGTAGCCTACAAGCTGGAGTTACCTGCTAACTTATCTGGAGTTCATAACACCTTTCATGTCTCTCAACTAAAGCGGTGTCTCAAACCACCCATTGCCAAAATCTTGGAAGACTATGACTAACTTCAACCCGATCTCGCATACTTCAAACAACCAATAAAGATCATCGATGAGAAAGAGCGCACAACCCGTAAAAGAACCATCAAATTTTATAAAGTTTAGTGGAGTAATCACTCAGAGGAAGAATCCACTTAGGAATCCGAAGAAATCCTAAGTACACATTACCCGAAATTTTGGTCGTCATACACAGGTACATTTGACCACCGTACTTCCCTCTAGTTTGCCTTGTTCTTAATCTCGGGATGAGATTACTTTAAGGAGGGAGGGCTGTGACACCCAGGTGTCTCGTTTTTGCCTAACAATCCTGAAGAGCACAAATTATAGTTAAGGGTACCATGAAATAATAAAAACCTCACTCAAATTTGAATTTATTCTAGGCAATTCAAAAACCCTGCAACCAAATATAGGAGTAACTTAAAAATTTCAATATAACATATGCCAAATAATTTCATAATCTGATTGGCAATAATAAAATATAATTTTATGAATTTAATGAGCATTTTATCAATTGTGGAAATACCCCAATTAATTAATTAAAGCATAGAAACCTTTCACAATGGGGAATTAATTATAAAATAATTATAAATATTCTAAATTGGGTCCCACCAGAGCACCACAAATATCCCAAAGAACCTATATGCAAAATCTCAAATCATTTGGAGGTCCCTAGCTATTTTATTTGGAATTACCATTAACTAGGGACCTTTTTGTGAAGATATTAAAAGTTCAGGTTTCACAATGCAAGATCTTCTTCTTCCTTCTCCATTGGGTCGGTGCAGCACTGTTCTTCCCCTACCAACTCCAGCACCTCTGCTTGCCTCTCCCCCACACGCCACCATCCACCTCGGGACTTCACGTCGCTACAGGGCCTCCTGCCCCTCTGCTCTCTCCCGTGCCGTCCCGTCCCGCCGATCGGGCGCGCCAACGAGCTTTCTCCTCTCCTCTGCACGCCACCAAGTGGCACGACAACCTTCAATTCCTCCCCCCTCATCGCCCCTGGCCGCCAACCACTCCTGCCCCCTCTGCGCGACTTGAAGGCGCACCCGCGAGTCCCAAACACACTCCATCTCTGCCGACTGCTCCCTACTCTCTCCCATTTCTCATTTCTCACCACATCTTCGCCATTACAGAGCACCATTCTCCCTCTGCTCCATCAATCCGAGCCACCTCGCTGATGAACCACTACTTCCGGCCCTCCTAGACACTCACCATCATGATGCTGAGCATCCCCAAGTCACCGTGAAGCTGTAGGAGCAAGCGGAGACCGCATTGCTGCTCACTACTCTTAGGAAATCGTCGTCGAAGACCTCCATTCCACTGCCTCTCATCGACGGCCATCTTCCGGTGAGCCACTATTCTCACGACCCCCTCCAGTCGTTCCGCCTCATCACCCTCGTCACTCGGACGCACTCGCAACGAGCTTCCATCGCGCGCAGCCACCAGCGGCGGGATCTCCGGTGAGCTGCCCAGTTCCGCGGTGGTGCTGACTGGCGCCCACTGGCAGCCGACCTGGCATCCGACGTAGCGCTTACGTGTCACCTACGTGGCAGCTTTTAAACCAGAAATACCAGGAAAAGCCAGAAAATGCTTAAAACTTGGAAAACTCATAATAAATCGAATTTAAACCCAATGAGGCCCAAACAAATTTTGTTAGATTCTTCTTGAAATGCTCTATTTTAGTAAAATAATAAATAGATGTCTCTGTACATGTATTTTTACTAATACATTAAATTGTAAAACACCAAATAACTCAGCAGAAATTTTAGGAATAAAATTAAATCCAGATTTTTGGCATGCTTAGTAAACACATTATTGTCTACCTCCATAAATTTTGGTTTGGTAAAATATGAATTATTTTAGGCTCTGGAATTTATTTAGTGTGTTTTCTTAGATTAATTCTAGTAATTAATTTATAAATAAATTGCCCATGCCACTTGGCATAAAAATCACTCATATATGCCTCTATTCACAGTAAATCACACATGTCCAGAAACATAAATTTGCTATACTAATTAATTTAATTGCCTATATTACTCATATACTCTATTTAATTGTATAAAGAATATATATACTTAAAATCTTAAATAATAACTTCACTTCTCTGAAGCATATGGCTTCGAGAATATAATGATAATTTTTGTTAACATGAAAACATTAATGAGCTTGCATGCGCCATATTATTACATGTTATGGTGTTATTTTAATGTCATTAGCGCATTCTTCATCATATAGGTAACGACAACCAGGAAGGATCTTGACCCTCAAGAGAAAGAAGTTGTAGTTGCTAGAACTAACATTGAACCAGGGAGGCCCCAGTTTGCATTCGCTTTTGATAAAGTTTTGCTAGTTTGTGTCATTACTAGTGTCTATAATTATTGTTGCATTTGATCATAGGAGTTGATTGAAACCCACTTTGCGTGATACCCAACTGACCTATGCTACTGTTTTTAGAACATTGGTAGTATTGGTACTGTGTTGCTATGCTTAGTAATATTAGTCTCGGTAGATATTATTACTAAGAAAAGACTTGACCACTGGAACGGGACTTAATAAAAGAAGTTTACTTTTGATGCTATGACCGGGCAGGGATGATGCATATATAGGTTTGCAGCAACACATGGGTGTTTACTGTGGTAGCCCCGCCTTGTCAAACCTAGGACCTGTTCGTGGTCGGCCCCTTGATCAAGTGTTGAACAATGCCGAATGCATGCTAGTTTACGGGCACTAGTGAACCAATGTAGCACTCAAGGTCACTCGCATTGAGGACGGTTAAGGTGCATTGGTCATTGACCCTCCTGCTGCTGGAGTGGGCGGTTCATACCATAAAGTACTGTTGGCAGAACGGCATGCCCGGTCTGAGGCGTGGGTGCTTTTCTTGCGAAAGGTTGCCATATACGACCTTAATTGGTGCGTATGTGTCATGTATCTCGTGTTTTCCCAGCTGTTGTAAATCAATTGCAGTTGCTGTCCATCACAGTAATGAGTACCACTTGGTCACCGCGCCAATCACGTAGTCGCACATGATACTTGGAAATTTGTTATGATGCCTATTGTTGATATTACTATTATTGCTCTTATGTTGTACTTACTTTATGCACTGCTTATGTCCTCATGATGTCTCACTAAAGTTACTCTTCTGCTCTACCCAGTTAAATTGAGATAACAAAACTTGATAGAACTAATAGGTTGCTTAGTGCGAGTCCTTTCAAACAAGCTACCTATTAGAGCCTTTGCATGTCTAGGTGTTTGACGGGTAATTCTTGCTGAGTAATTAGTACTTAGGCTTTGTGCCATTGTTGTTTTTCAGGTAATGAAGAAATAGAATTGCCTGTAGATGTGTTGCCTTGGGACATGCAAGTTCTTGAGGGTTGGACTGCCCGCTGGGAGTCCGACTTGCCACCACAGTGATGTTGTGTACTGCTAGAGTGATGATTCTTCGGGCATGAATCATTACTATGTTGTATTGTCAAGCTCATAGTTTATCATCGTTATTTGCTTTTGCTATTTTGAAAACATTCAAGAACTTATATTATTCTGCTGCACTCTAATCACCTTGATGATGTAATATTCAACTTAAATTTGGATCAATGTTGTATTATCAAGTGTCTGCATTATCAACACCTTTGGGACCTCGATCCTCCAGGAAGGAGCGCCACAGATGGGCTTCGGGCATTGGGCTTGGTTCTTGACGGCTTGTTCTTGTATGGTTTTTTCTGTTTCTGCTAGTGCTTTGCTTCTTAACTCCTGCTCTTGCAGCAGTTGCTGCTTGAGCTGTTCGAGGTGCTCAGCTCTTTGGGCTAGCAGTTCCATCTCCTGCAGTGTTGTCAATGAGGTTGGGGTACAGCTTCCAGGGGGTTTGAGCTCGATGGTTGCTCGGGGCGCTGCGCTGGGTCTTTTGGGTCGACGGGCGCAACTGGCTGTGATGGTCGTGCTTCGGGGGTGTTCTCTTTTGTTACTTGCGAAGTGGATTGGTCATCGGTCAGTTGTAGGTCTCCTGGGATGTTACTTCGGGCTGGTGCAACTCCGCTCGAAGGTAACGATCCAGGGAGTTGAGTCATCGTGAGCTGGTATACGAGCTCACAACACGGTGCGCGCCACCGTTGGTGTTATGAAGCGTGAGCTCCAAAACACTGATAAAAAAAAGGAAACGGAAATGGGGTACTCGAAGGATTCTGGGTGGTGTAACAGGTGTTCTTCACACATCCCAAAAAAGATTCGTCCCTTTACAAGTAAGTAGGGGTGCTCTATTTATAGACCCGTACTTAGGTCATATGCAAATGACCATATTGCCCCTAATTACCTACTATATTCTCTGAATATTTGGTACAAAATAGTCATAAAGGGTAAACTAGTCATCCGAGCTTTTCCTGTACCCTTCCTTGATCAGCACGCCACCAAATATGCTGGCGCCACATGTCGTCTTCCGCATGCCCCACCCGCCTTCAGCTTTGGGCGCAACCTTCGACCCTCGAAGGTGTCATAGTCCCCATCGAAGGGGTTTGCAATCCTTTGAGCGCTCTTGGCCACTCTCTTCTGAAGTCAAGGGGCTCTGCTCCCTTCAGAACCCTCCGAAGGATGTGTATCCCTCAGGGGGTTCTGATTCTTCTGAAGCCTTCGAGGGGTACCTGTCCTAAAAAATTATGGTTAACGAAGAAGATAGCGATGATTAACCTCGGTTTTTGCTTAAAGCCCAACTTTGACTATCCTCGAAGGGTGGCTCATGATGTGATCCCCCAACACCCACCATGCATGTTAGTTAGAAATAATAGATATCCACTAGTGCTTGGAGAAATACGCACATGCAGGAGAAATAACAAAATGGAGGAGGAAACACACCTAGTTGGTGAAGAAACACAACTTCCACCAATCAGAGCTCACCAACAGGGACTCCCACGGATTGTATGACCCACTTATAGAAGCAAACCACCTTGACAACCAAACTTACAACATCATTGGGCAATGGGACCCACTTGCCAAGGCACCAGAGGCGGTAGTACCCGGGGGGACTCCCCCCATGTTCGGTCGAATAGGGGTGCTCGATCGGATAGAGGGTGGACCCCCTCATTCATGGCTGCCACGTGTTGGCTCCTAGTGCTTCCTAAATGTCGGTTGAACAGGTTTGGAGGTGGTTACCGACTCCAAGAATCGACTTTGGGCCCTATAAATAGAAGGGAGAGGCCTCACTCCAAAACGCACACAAAGAAGCATCACTCTCTTTGTATTTCAAGTTTCTCTCTAGTTTTAGTGGAGTTAGGCTTAGAATAAGTCTTCTTCAGTTCCCAAGTCTTCCTCAGAGTTGTTGTATGGCTCTTGTATCTCTCTCCTTTTGTAAAACTTTATTCTATTTAATATATTTGGTCTTTCTATATAGTTATGTTTAGGTCATGTGTTTCTTGTGTGATTATATGATTCATTCATGTATGTGGTTGTCATGCTTGCATGTTAGTAATGTAGTTATACATATTACCATGTTAGACATATGCCCTTACTATGGTCTTCATATCATTATAGTGATGCATGACTAATGTTTGACTTAGATCATTTCCACGTACTTAATGGTCACTACCATGTGACTACTTTTTTGATCCATCGCTAGGGGATTAGGGGTATTGTTCTAGAGATGTAAACATGGTGCATAGATCAATAGAATGCATTATTTGTCATGTAGCCCACGGATTGGTAAGGGTAGGCAGTAGATGGTGACAACCCTATCTGTCCATTGAAACCCCTCATCTTGGGCTATGCAATAGGCTCTTGGATGGAATCATACTATGGATGCAGGGGAAAACCGGATGCCTAGGGTGTGATGATGTGATTGTCTTGCATTGCTTATGTATCTATATAATAGTATATAATGTAGACTATATAACTAAATAAAAGCAACATATGAACTTTGCTCTTTCTTTGTCCTTCTCCACTAGACTAGTATTTATTTATCTTGAATATGTAGTTTGTGTGTCCACTACCCATGATTATCTTTATCCTTACCCTTGTGATGAATTTGTCTCATAATCCATTTTGCTTGATTAAGAACATGATAATTACTTCGATCAATCCCCACCTTCCTTTGGGATAAAATAAATATGATACTCTGAATACTTTCGGGTGAAATGCTACAATGGTATTCTCCGTGCGCTTACGGACTCCCTGCATTTGTTAAAGATTACCAATACACATTTTTGGCTTTGTTGCTAAGGCAACTTAGTAAGAACATTAAGAAATGTCAACACCTGTGAAAGTTGCCTAAAGGGGGGGAGGGGGTGAATAGGCAATTTAATAATTAAACCTAAAAAAGCACTAACCTTTTTAATCAAATCAACAATGATAGAGCTTCTGTCAGGAATGACGGAACTTTCATCACCATGGAAGTTCTGTCAAATGATAGAACTTCACCAATTCTTTCTCTAAAACTTATTGAAATGCGGATAACTTAAGAGATAGAGATACAATACTTGATAGTGGTGAAATTAGTGCAATGAGTGACTAGAGATCTTCGCTAGATAGCTTATAACACAACAACAAGTAAATCGAGCACAATAATACATAAGAAATACACAAGCACAATAATGAAATGTGGGAAAAGTAAAGAGAGACACAAGAAATTAATCCAAGGTTCAGAAACCACACAATGTAGTTCCTACATCCTCATTGAGGAGTCACGCAAAGTGACCGGGTCTCTCTCAACCCATTTCTCCGCCAAGCAATCACAAAGATCGTGCTTGCGTTTCTTTCTCCACTTGATTCTTTTCCTTCAGAGGTGAATCACACCTTCACACGTCCCTGCCTCACCACAACACGTTGGGAGCTCAAGGGCGACACCTAGCCGTCTAGGAGACCAAGTATCTGCTCAAGCTTTTGAGTGGATGGATTCAATAGTAACAAGCAAAACAAATCTTGAAGGGGAGGGAAAGATGTTCTCAAGCTTTTGAGTGGATGGATTCAATCTTCTTGTGGTTGGATCTTCTCTCATTTTTCTTGGGTTATCAAGAACAGATGGGATGTGGGAGAGGAGAGCTCTATTTGAAATGTGAGTGAAATGTCAATGAGTCCAACCCCTCCCACAAAGGAAGGGGGAGGCTATTTATAGAGCTCTCTCAAAAACTAGCCGTTACTCAGCTTTTCTGGGTCTGACGGAACTTCCGTGGTTCCCCACAGATATTCTGTCACTTCAAAAAGAGTTGTTTCACGGTAGCATTTCAACTGAACCAGAGAGGATGATACTTCCGTGATGGCCACCATGAAACTTCTGTCGCTCTCGGGTTTGCACCAAAGGGAAACCAGGGAAAGATAGAACTTACGTAGCTTTCGAGTTTGCTGGACATGAAGCTAGATAATGATGGGACTTCCGTGAAGAGACACATGGAACTTCCATCACTCTCTGTTTGGCTCAGAATTAGATGGTTCTTTTTGGCTTTTGTTGGCTAAACTTCTCTCAAAGATTTTTGGTTGGCTTGAGCACATAAATTTCCCTTCTTAGCGAGATTGGTTTAACCCCTTGATAGTTTAGCAAACCTATGACTCAATTAAAATAAAAAAACTATACTTTGAAGCACTTGAGTCCTTTTTTCTTTTCTTTTTTTGGGAGTAAAAACCCTCTTGCAAATGTGGGATTTAATAATAATTTGATTATCTGCACATTTACTTCATTAACATGTTAGCACAATTTTAATCTTCTGTCCTCGTACACCAAAACCCACTAGGGGATCCTAGATGCATCTTCAATCTCCCCCTTTTTGGTGATTGATGAAAATAGATTAAAAAGGGATATAAAAGAGATAATCAAACGGTACAAAGGGCAAAGTATAGCGGAACTCCCCCTAAAGATATGCATGAGTCAAAAAAACATGTGAAGGAGCTCCCCCTATATTTTGCAAAGAGTGGGGTGCCTAATAGGTGTACAAGTGTGCAACATGGTGATAAAGCAATAGATCAACAACACACTTAGCACAATCAATGCATCAAAGCACTAGGCAATAAAACAAGCACCACACAATACCATAAAGCATAAGAGAGTTATTACAATAAAGGTTCACAAATAGTTTTCACACACAAAGCAAATAAGGGAGACACTTGTCCATAGGTTTATCACTATCCTATTACACGAGAGAAGAAATACATAAAACACCCTCCTTTTTTATCGCCTTTCTCCCCCCTTTGGCATCAATGCACCAAAAAGAAGGAGAGAGAGAGAGAGAGAGAGAGAGAGAGAGAGATTCAAGTGAAGAAATCACTCGTTGTCTTCCTCAGATTCCGTATCTTCATCTTCATGCGCCGGATGTGAGGAGCGGTAGACGATCCAGTGGAGAGATCACTCCAGTCATAGCTGGCAAAAAGGGTCCTCAAAAACCGGCGGCTCATCATCGGGCTCACACTTAGAACCATCAGGAGACACCTCATGGCCTTGGGCCGTCTGGTCCCTCTTGTAGCGTCTCACTTGCTTCTTGATTCTCCTCTTGTTCTCCCAGTTCTCTTTAGCTTTGAAGCAACAAGTATTAAAGATGCCTTTAAGAAAGGCGAGAACTAGAGAAGATGGACGGCGCTGTCTATCTTGAGGTGTTTGGGCTGAGGAAGAAGCCCTTGCTATTGCATCTCTCTCAGCTGCTATCTCGGCATGAGCACAGGCGAGACTCGCTCTCTTGGAGGAAGACAGTCTAGGGGGAGTTGGATCAACTGGGCGAAGCTCATGTTGCACTATTGGTCGAAGAGGAAGATGCTTGCATTCCTTCTCAAATATAAGCCTAGTTTCAGCTTCAATCATCCTCATGAGATAGGGAGCATAGGGAAGAGATCTTCTTGTGTCAATAGATGACATGTGGATGTCATTTGTGATGAAGTCCATCACACAAAACAGAGTGGCATCCTGAGCAAATCTTGTAAGGATGTTCCTGGAGAACTCCACTATACCTGTAGCATACCCACCCTTAGGTGCAATAGTAACTTGCAACATTCAGTTGAGTGTGAAGTAGAAATTGTGAAGACCATTAGTTGTCCCAAACACATTTGGACACCTCTCATAGTACATGAAAGCCATGTCCTTCTCCTTCATCACAGGCTCATTTGAGATAATCTCTCTAGTGCGATCTGCACTTCCTTGAAAGAAATAGCTTGCAAAACGACTTGCCGAGACAGAATACTCCACACCTTGAGTTCTCCAATGAAGAATGCCCATGCAATCAAGGAAGAGAGTGGAGTAGAATTGGCAAATTACCTCCTTATTCCAATCATAGTTGAATCCCATCAAATCATAAACTCCTCTATCCTTGCACACTTGGATGATATCCTTGAACACTTGATTTTCCTTTGACTCCATGTAGGACCAATCAATCCTTTGGTGGGAGGCTAGCTGGTTCTTCGGGTTCATGTCTATGAGCATAGACATATAGTAGTCTTGCTGAAACCATGTGTAGAACCGATAGTCGGTGGCTTCTTGTTCTCCCACTAGCACGGGATTTTGCTTCCTTCCTTTAATGGGAGCATCAAGATCTTTCTTGTAGTCCTTGTAGATGTACCCCTCAGGATAAACAAGTTCATGGACTTTAAGTCCCTCTACCATATCCACATGATCTACCCTTGCAGCTCTTGAAGACTTAGAGGTCTTTTCCTTTGCGGGTCTCTTGTCTTTCATTGGCCTATTGCCCTTATCTTGAGATCTCCTAGGAGGAAGAGATCCTAACGGCTGGAATGCATGGTCTGGGCATCCCTACTGGAGCCTTAGCCACTCGACCCTTGTCCTCGAACTGCAACAACCTTTCTTTTCTTAGAAACGGGCACTAGTTCCTCACTTGTACAAGAGGAGGAAGAGTCTTCATCACTTGGCTCGCTCGTAGCATTGGATGCGTACTTAATTCTTACCATCTTTGAGCTGCCAATAGCATGAAGATGGATCAAGGAATGAGTCAAATGTTAAGAAAGGAATCCAAGAGATGATAAAAAACAATTCACTAAACTGCAGACGATAGAAGTTTTGTGATAGATCATGGAAGTTCTGTCATGATGGAAGTTCTGGCGGAACGTCCGCCACTTGTAGTTTGCACCAAAATTGACACTACTCCTAGATCCTACCATAACATCACAAATGCTTCAAAACAGATGATAGACTTGCCCTAGAGGAGTTAATCTATCCAAAGGAAATGAAGACATTTGAGCTTTTGACCTAAAAATGAAATTTAGGTCAAAGACTCATACCTAGGTCAAAAACCGAAGGAAATCAATGGAGATTGCAGAACATCCGTGGGGGAGGAGCCAAATCTCCACCTTTTTGATCAACTTTGCTAGTTGAATCTTCAAATCACCTAAAATTGCGGTCTGGTTTGTGGAGAGGAGAGAGAAACAAGAAAGAGATAATGGTCAGTTGGTTTTAGAAGACAGAGGTCGTTGGCCCCTTTAATCCTGGGAGTGACCGAAGTTCTGTCATTCGGTGACGGAAGTTCCGTTGCTCTTGGGTTTGGGAAGTCAGGCAGTTGAAAATTCATGGAAGTTCCCATGGAACTTACATGAACCTCGGGTTTGACAGACCGAGGATGACTGAAGTTCCATCATTGAGTGATGGAAGTTTCATCGTTCTCTCTTTGAAACAGAAAACTCATCTCCCAATTTGAACTTTTGGACATGTTAAGTGGGGATTATAAAGGCTTGTCTCAACTTGTGAATAGCAACATCAACCACTCAAAACTATATTCACAAGTGTCAACAATATGATCTATTGACCAAAACTTTTGTTTGAAATCAAGGACATTATGGAATTTTGAAGAATTTTTTTTATTTTCAAAGCATTTTCCAAGAGCATTACATCAAACAAAGTACAGGGTTCTACTCCAAGTTGGATGAGTCAAGAATATTTAGTTCATTTCTAAGTTCACAAAACCGCTTCTCATCTAGGGGTTTGGTAAATATATCGGCTAGTTGTTTATCGGTTCTAACATAGCTAATCTAAATATCCCCTTTGACTGAATGATCTCTCAAGAAGTGGTGTCGGATATCTATATGCCTAGTTCTATTATGATCAATGGGGTTATATGAAATCATGATGGCACTCTCATTGTCAAGAAGGAGAGGAACTTTGGTCATAGTGTATCCAAAGTCCTTCAGAGTTTGTCGCATCCAAAGTAGTTGAGCACAACAACTTTTGGCTGCAACATACTCTACTTCGGCTGTGGATAGGGCAATGGAATTTTGTTTCTTGGATGACCATGACACAAGGGACCTACCCAAGAATTGGCACGTCCTAGAGGTACTCTTCCTATCCACCTTACATCTGGCATAGTTGGCATCGGAATAACCGATTAACTTGAACTTGGAACCCTTTGGATACCATAATCCTAAGTTTGGTGTGTGAACTAAATATCTCAAGATTCTTTTTACAGCCACCAAGTGGCTTTCCTTAGGAGCACTTTGAAACCTTGCACACATGCACACACTAAGCATGATAACGGGTCTAGATGTACAAAGATAAAGCAAAGAACCAATCATGGATCGATATACCTATTGATCCACAGTCTTACCGTTTACATCTAATACGAGGTGTCCATTTGTCTTCATGGGAGTCTTGTTTGGCTTTTCATGCTCCATGTCAAACTTCTTGAGTATGTCTTGGGTGTACTTGGTTTGACTTATGAAGGTTCCTTCTTCAAGTTGCTTGACTTGAAAACCTAGAAAGAACTTCAACTCCCCTGTCATGGACATTTCAAATTTCCTAGTCATAGTCTTGGCAAACTCATCACAAAAAGATTGATTAGGAGAACCAAATTTCCTAGTCATAGTCTTGGCCAACCCAATGTGGCCCATGAGGCATGCCGGCCCCAAAATGAAGGAAGCAGTGGGAACCGACCAAACAACTGACTTCAAGATGAAATCCAAGCCGTCCGAGAAGAGTCGGTCATGAACCGACGTGATCTAAGGGATGCGCAGCCTGGGCTACCGCCCAACGGTACATGCCACCCGGCATACCCGGCCGCCCAGTGTAGCGCGCCGCCTGGTGGACCAACTTCGACCTACCGACTGCTCATCGCCTATAGATACTTGCTGGCTCATTGCCACGGGGGTGTGTGTAAGAATTTAGGAAGTAGAACGTTTTTCTAAAGATTTTACCCAAGTATAGAGTTAAGGTGTAGGACAGGGAGTTTAGGATGCCTCGGGGATGAAGCTCCTGCGAGAGTAGTCTTTTTCATCTTCGGGGCTGGGTAACATGTAACTTAACTCTTGTTCAAGTAATAAAGTGAGTTTTACTATTCCTCTTATCTGCAGGGTCCCCATGCATAACTATTTATTACTTTACTAGCACTAATTTGTTATGCTTATCAATACTAGAGCTGGTATGAAAGTCTAAGTGTAAACGTGGTGTTTAGACTTAGTTTTCCTGAGATTGCATTTGTCCCCATGGGCTGTGTGGTAGGCGGCAGGTGGTGACAGACCTGCTCGCCCAATATTGTATTCCACCATGTTCGGGAAGTCTCAAGAAGGGTTGTCTAGCGTTAGCGTACCCACTAGTATAGAGGTTAGTTACCGACCCATATTAGTGGAACGTTTTCATGCCCCGAAGTAGATAAAGAGAAATAGCACTGTTGATGGCCCTTAAATGCCAAATCTGACCGTCAAATCCTTGCAAAAACAACATAAAAGGAATAACCATTTCTACGAGTTTTGGTGAGACATGTGTTTGCAGGTATAAAAGAGCCAAAGTATGCAAAAACATGAAGAAACACCCCGTCGGCCGATTCTGCCTTAAAACAGCAGGCCGACAGGGTCATATGAGGCTGAAATCAGGGCCCGGCAGGGTCATGATGGCTGAAATCAGAACTCAGCCGACATTGTCATATCAGGCTGAAATCAGCCATCCGGCGGGTTAAAATAGAGTCTCATCAGGCTGAACCATCCGACCCAGCCGGCCCTAAAAAACACTCCAAAACAAGGTTGTTTTCCATTCTCGGACTAAGGAGGGTAATAGTGGAGAAATAAAGGAGGAATTCACGTGGCACAACATGGACAAGTCAAGACGTGACCCGGGGGGGGGGGGGGGGGGGTCGGCACCAAAGATGGGCCACCGCCCGGCCTGGCTTGCTGCCTGGCCTGGGTTAGCCACCCAGGGTTGCCAGCCCATGAGGCCCACAACTTCTACCGACCCCAAAATGGAAATTTTGGTGGAAACCGACCAAGTAACCACCATCGGGACAAGATCTGAGCCGTCCAAAGAAAGTCAGTTGGAAACCGACCAAATCCAGTGGCTGCCCGGCTTGGCCTGCCGCCCGGCTGTGCATGCCGCCCGGCATGCACGGCCGCCCGGCACACGTGGCCTCCCGATGGAGGAATTTTTTCCCACCGACTATCCACCTTGAAGTACCCGCCAAGTCTCCGCCACCTATAAATAGAGGGGAAATTCGGTAGAAAAGACAACACACAAGAAGAGAGTTTAGACCTCCATTTCAAAGGCTTTAGCACTGCCAAAGTGCTTAGAAAATAGGGAGAGAGTGAGGGAGAGTTCGGGGAAGCGCCGGGCTTGTCGGCAATCTTCCCCACACTTGTACCTCGGCGGATGCTTTCCTTTTCAAGTAAGTGTTCATGATTTCTCTGTGGTATTTAAGTTTCCTATTTAAGTAAGTTCTTTCTTTTATTACTTACGGGATCATTGCTCTATTTAGTTACAGTATCTTAATCTTCTATAAGCGTGGTACCGAGACTAGGGTAGTAATTAATAGCGTCGATGTGGTGTCTAGGCTAGAGGCTATCTTTCTTTGCCGCGTGCCCCACGGTTTGTAGAGGTAGTCGTAGGTGGTGACAGCCCTATCCGGCCTTTGTAATCCTCCACGTTCGGGTACGTCGTAGAGCTGTTGGCCGGAGTCGCCTGTGGATGCAGGGGTAAGCCGGTGCCCAAAGTAAGTAGTAAAAGACCGAACCTATCTTATTATAGGATCCTTGACCATAGGAATCCTCTCTACCCTCTACCTACCATATTCTTGTTGTCCTTGGACAGATTAGTTTAGAAGAATAGTACACAAATGTTCCCTATGATTCGATAACCTGGAGTACTCCTATGTGAAGTGCTACATTGGTATCCGTGCGCTTACGGATTTATCTGTGAACGTAGGAAATACCAACAAGCATTTCTGGCACCGTTGCCGGGGATAGTAATATTTCTGGTGCGACGCTAAGAAGTGTCAACAAGCATTTCTGGCACCGTTGCCGGAGAACGGTTGTTGTACCATCTTGGAACCTTGTTTGTCCTCGTATCTTTTCCATTTTTTTAATTTTCTTTTATTTCTTTCCTTTTTCCACAATGGAGCAACCCGCCATCCTACATTTTTCTGCTTTGAAGGGTGAGTACTTTGAGCCACCGCCATCTGTGGACCCAATTTGCACATCCGGTTATGAACTCCGCTTTGGCTTTATAGCCATGGTTCAGGAGCAATCCTTCTCTGGTCTAGATTTTGAAAATCCTTACCATCATTTGTGAGAATTTGAGTGTTTGTGTTCATGTATGTTCATTGACGGTATGACACATGAAACATTAAAGTGGAAATTGTTTCCCTTCTTCGTGATGAAGAGGGCGAAACAACGGTACACTGGTACTGGCGGGAGTCTAAACGGTATTGGGAAGGACTTCGAGATAAATTTTGTCTTGCTTTCTTCCCTCCGTCCCGTATTGTCTCCCTTCGTATGGAAATCCTTGATTTTTGCCAGAATGAGAAGGAATCCATTGGAGTAGCTTTGGCTAGGGTCTTTTGCTACTACAATCTGGCCCAGACTCGTCGATACCCGATGAAATGTTGCTTCAACACTTTTACTCGGGTCTAAACAAAGAGTCTGCCCAATTCCTCGACATTGCCTCTGGAGGATCATTTGAGCATAGGACTACGATGGAAGGAAGGGAACTCCTTGAGCGAATATTAGAAAATACATCCTTCTTAGCCGACCTTAGTGAGCCCCTACAGGAGGAAGCTACGTCGAGCCGCACGGACCCCTCAATAGCCAAATCCGAGCCCATACCATGCCTATCCCTAGATTTGACTTTTGAGCCATCCCCTGAACCTCGAACACTAGAGGAAGAAGAAATTCAACCTCTAAAGTTCTTATTTGAATTCGAGGAAGGTCTTTTTAAAGACTTTGGGAATGCCTCAAATTATTGTTCCAAAAAGAATCCACCAGTTCCCGTCTGTCCTCCTCGTTCTTGAGAGGATGGAAATCCAACCCACGAGGGTCACTCAATAGCTCAATTCGAACCCACAGCTCTCTCATCTCTAAAGTTTGCTGTTGATACTCTCTCGGAAGGAAGAAGAAACTCTACCTCCAGGGTTGCTAGTTGAATTCAAGAAAAACTTAGTTGATGATCATAGAAAAACCTCGAATTATATCTGTCATAACAAGCCTACGGTATCTTCTTTGCCTCCTGGTCCTTTCCAACAAGCAATTCTAAAGGAGGCCACGAAGAAGCAGCGGTTGAAGGAAGAAAAGCGCTATTTCAAAGCTATTCCAAATGCATTTGCCTTCCACAACCATTCCTTGTCTTATACAAGGAAATGTCGTAGAGGCCCTTTATGATCCCACCATATGAGTTAATATCATCCCCGAATACATAGCTTTACAACTTGTGGATGATATACACCTAGAGCCGATTGAGTTAATCTACTAGGATGCATTGGGAGTAACCTTTCCATGTCAGGGGATTGCAAGGGCTATACCGATCGAGATAGGCAGAGTTGAGCTTCACCTAGACTTTCATGTCTTTCCTATTATCGATTTTGAACTCCTCCTTGGTTACCCACTAGAAAAACTCCACCTACTAGGAGCATCACAAGGGAGCCTTACTAAAACGCTTAGAGAAATTGCTTTCGCCACAAAGATCTCTTGCTTAGAAAATACATTGGTGAGGCCTCATCTTGAGCATCCCCCGCTTGAGAAAGTAATGCTTGTTTCTCAACTTGCATCATTGAAGCCTATCCTTTGTGAGAGCACGAAGCTTTTCACCCAAGAAGATGACGATAAGGGAAAAACTCCAAATCCTTTTGAAACTGAACCGTCACCTGACTTGCCTAAGCCGTTTTCCTCTTGCCCTCATTACTATGTTCTCAATGGTGATCAAGAATCGACTATGACCCTTATCGATGGATTCCGTGAGAAGGAGAAACTTTGGGCCATTGGATTTGTGGAGCCATTGACTCTAGAAATCGAAGGTGAAGATTCAATAGATGAGCATGAGAGCTTCTTTCTTGAAACCACATATGATACATGCTCATTTAATGAATCTCTAGAGTCAATCAACCTTTGTGCCATGCACACCTACAAGAACTACAATCGCCTCAAGAGCCTCATTAGCAAAATATTTGTTAGGATGGTTGTAGATGTTTTTGTTTACCATAAATTTTGCAAATCTCGTAGATTGCACTTTGGCACTAACCTTGCAGCTAGAGCTTCAATGCCACATCAAGAATTGGTGGTGGCCTGGGAACTACATCTCCAATGATGGCTGCAATATGAAGTCCCCGTGGTCAAGTTTCTGACCGTAAACAAAGCACTACCGGGAGATGGCCCGGATTATCATTTCTCTTTTCCTAAATAAAAGCAAGAATATGTTTTAAGGTTATGTTTGCCTTCGTGTATTTTTGGTCGCTAACAATTTTAGGTTGAGATAAAAAAGAACGATGGTTATTCTGGACCTATCAACATAGGAGTTGCATCAACTTTAACCCCATGAAATAAAGCAACCAGGTACAAGATCAAGTGTGGGGGAGGCCTTCAAGATTTTCAACGCACAAACAATGCAAGGCCTCCCACCGACACATTGCATATTGTCGCTTAAGCCAACGCATCAAAAGTCGAGGTGACCGGTCTCCAAGCAACATCGACCAACCTACAAGGACAATCGACACAAGGCTAGTGTTCCTAAGCTTCCACACCTTCCATAGAGATGGTTTGCACACTCTATCCCTTTCCTCCAAGTTTCCAAGTCAAATCAATCTTATCTTGAATCAATCATAAAAATTTAACTAGAAAACTAAAATGAACCTTGTGGAAGCCTCATGTTATTTCATGCTTCTATTTGGTTGGTTTGCATGCTCCTTATTCCTAGTTCATAGACTTGTTGCTTATGAACTACATCTTTAGGAAAGCATGCCACCTAGGTAGTTGATGCATGAGATATGGTTTGACAAAATGAATATTTCTCTTATGCTTGATGTGCTTGGGAATTTTTCTTACAAAACAAAATAAATAAGAAAATAAAATCAATATCTTGACTCCTTAATGATTATATCTTCCTACCAAAGCCATATGATGAACTCATCGAAAATCTTATGCATATGCTACTTGTTGTTTCATTGAACTTTGTCAAATTGTTGTGACCCTTGTGAGTTACTATTTATGACTTTTTGATCAAGATTTTGTGCACACCACTTTGCTAATACTTCTTCACTGGAAGTTAACACCACCATATCCATCATCCATGTGCTATTTCTTCTACACTGGAAGAGATTTCCATGTCATCTTCCATCCATTAAATAAAGTGCTCCATCATATTCTGATAGACTCCTACTCCAAATATCCTTGTAAAAGTGACATGGGCTATTCATGATTCAAATAAAAAAAAGAGTGAAAAAAAATAGAGAAAGAATTAGCCCATGTTCTAAAACGCCTATCCAATAGAAGGGAGGGAGCATCTTAAAAGAAAAGGGAGTATTCACATTCAGTCATTTTCCATTCACATATCCACATGTGCACATGCTTGATCAAAAGTTCATGAATTGTTCTCCATGGATCCATTTTTTGACTTAGTAATATATGAGACATAAGTATGCCTCCCTTTTATCCCTACCTTGAGCTCCACATAAAGCCATATTCAGAAGTAGGATGAAAAGAGGCAATGTCCTGGTGAGGAACCATACACAATGAGGGATTTGAGAGAATCATTTGAGGGGTACAACTATGATTTGTTTTGAAAACCTTTTCAAAAACCCAAGCTACATAGCAAAATGAGTGAAGATGATTAGAGTCAGGACCATTCCATCCTTCAACCACCCAAGGTAACATGATAGACACTTTAAAAGTTCATAGGTATAGGTATGACTTGGAATAATTTGCATGCTACCGTCATACCAATTGGAGTTATGATTCACCTTAGTCTGTATTCCTTTACTCGAGGACGAGCAAAGACTAAGTGTGGGGGTGTTGTTGATGGTCCTTAAATGCCAAATCTGGCCGTCAAATCCTTGCATAAACAACATAAAAGGAATAAACAAAATAGTGATAGCAGTTTATTATTAACTATTTCCATGAGGTTTGGTGAGACATGTGTTTGTAGGTATAAAAGAGCCAAATATGCAAAAACATGAAGAAACACCCCGTCGGCCAATTATGCCTTAAAACAGCAGGCCGATAGGGTCATATGAGGCTGAAATTAGGGCCCGGCAGGGTCGTGATGGCTGAAATCAGAACTCAGCCGACACGGTCATATCAGGCTAAAATCAGCCACCCGGTGGGTTAAAATAGAGTCTCATCAGGCTGAACCATCCGACCCAGCCGACCCTGAAAAACACTCCAAAACAAGGTTGTTTTCCATTCCCAGACTAAGGAGGGTAAAAAGTGGAGAAATAAAGGAGGAATTCACGTGGCACAACATGGACAAGTCAAGATGTGACCCGGGGGGGGGGGGGGGGGGGGGGGGGGAGGGGGGTCGGCACCAAAGATGGGCCGCCGCCTGACCTGGCTTGCCACCCGGCCAAGGTTGGCAACCCCATGAGGCCCACAACTTCTATCGACCCCAAATTAGAGATTTCGATGGAAACCAACCAAGTAACCGCCATCGGGAAAAGATCTGAGCCGTCAAAAGAAAGTCGGTTGGAAACTGACCAAATCCAGTGGTCGTCGGGCCTGCTGCCCAGCGGTGCATGCCGCACGGCATGCCCGTCCGCCCGGCACATGTGGCCGCCCGGCGGGGGAATTTTCGCCCATCGTCTCTCCTCCACCTTGAAGTACCTGCCAAGTCTCCGCCACCTATAAATAGAGGGGAAATTCGGTAGAAAAGACAACACACAAGAAAAGAGTTTAGACCTCCATTTCAAAGGCTTTAGCACTGCCAAAGTGCTTCGAAAATAGGGAGAGAGTGAGGGAGAGTGAGGGGAAGCGCCGGGCTTGTCGGCGATCTTCCCCACACTTGTACCTCGGCGGATGCTTTGCTTTTCAAGTAAGTGTTCATGATTTCTCTATGGTATTTAAGTTTCCTGTTTAAGTAAGTTCTTTCTTTTATTACTTACGGGATCATCGCTCTATTTAGTTAGAGTATTTTAGTCTTCTATAAGCGTGGTACCGAGACTAGGGTAGTAATTAATAGCGTAGACGTGGTGTCTAGGCTAGAGGTTACCTTTGTTTGCCGCGTGCCCCATGGTTTGTCGAGGTAGTCGTAGGTGCTGACAGCCCTATCCGGCCTTTCTAATCCTCCATGTTCTGGTACGTCATAGAGCTATTGACCGGAGTCGCCTTTGGATGCAGGGGTAAGCCGGTGCCCAAAGTAAGTAGTAAAAGACCGAACCTATCTTATTATAGGATCCTTGACCATAGGAATCCTCTCTACCCTATGCCTACCATATTCTTGTTGTCGTTGGACGGATTAGTTTACAAGAATAGTACACACACGTTCCCTGTGATTCGATAACCTAGAATACTCCTAGGTGAAGTGCTACATCGGTATCCGTGTGCTTGTGGATTTATCTGTGACCGTAGGAAATACCAACAAGTATTTCTGGCGCCGTTGCCGGGGATAGTAATATTTTTGGTGCGATGCTAAGAAGTATCAACAAGTATTTCTGGCGCTGTTGCCAAGGATAGTAATATTTCTGGTGCGACACTAAGAAGTGTCAATGAGGACCTCATTAGATTACTTGGTAAGAGTTTGTTATATAGATTACCCGACCCGAGGACCTCTTCTCCCTATAGAAATTATCCTCTTCCACTTTTATGCCACCCGGACTTGATAGATTATGAGTGATGCACTTCTCGTTCCCCATGGAAATTGATACTCTGGAATATGCCTGGGTGAAGGCTATGTTGGCATCTATACGCTTGTAGAATTTCCTGTTAGACATAAGAACCGTCAACAAGCTTTCTGGCGCCATTGTCGGGAAACGGTAGCTGTGCCACTCTAAATCCCATCTCGTCCGCTATTTTCCTTCTTTATTTCTCACTCAGTTCCCTTTTATGGAACCACTCTCCATCAGCTAGTTCTTGGCCCCCAAGGCTGAGAACTTGGAACCTCTAGTCCCTGCCCTGCCAATAGAGACCCAAAATTATGAGATCCATCTAGAACTCATACTCTTGATTCAGTCGACAACTTTTCCAGGAGAATGCTTCAAAAATCCATACACTCACCTTCAGTAGTTCGAATTGGTCTGCTCCATCGTAAACATCCTTGGTGTCCATAAAGACACTTTGAGGTGGAAACTCTTCCTGTTCTCAATAAAGGATGCAACAAAAACCTGGTATACCCATCATGTCAAGGATGCTGAAGGAAGTTGGCCTTCCCTGAGAGAAATTTTCTACAAGAAATTCTTTCCGCTCTCAAAAAACTGCTGAATTACGAAGGAAGCTAATAAACTTCAAGCAAAAAGATCAGGAACCACTTGGAGCTGCGTGGGCAAGGTTGCTATCTTACACCACAGTTGGCCTGGATTTAGGACTACCCAAATGTATGCTCGTGCAACATTTCATTTGGAGGCTTAAGCCTGAGAATGCAAGGTTTCTAGATATAGCCATCGGAGGTGCATTAGTGTACACCACGCCTGTTGAAGGGAAGAGAATTCTAGCTAAGATCCTTCATAACCTTGAGAATTATCAGCCCACACCCTCAGAAAACCATCTAGAGGGCGTACAATTAATCGATCTCCCCTCGGTAGACACCAAGTCAATCTCCCCAATCATAAAAGAGGTCAATAGTACTCCAATGTTTGACACTCTGGACCCATACCTTTTTCATCACGAAACACCTTTCTATCTACTAGAAGCAAAAATTAATGTGTTACCTCTATCCGAAACCTTTGAGGAAACAAGGATTTCACAATGATTGGAAATGTCCGAACAACGCCTGTAGAAAGAAGGATGGATTTTACTCTAGTGGAACCAGAGGAACCTAATGAGAGAGAGAAAGATATTCAGAAAGAACAACTCTTTAGCCTCTCTTCAATTTTGAGTCAAGAATGGCCCGAGGAATCTCGAGCTGAACCGATCTAGTTATTTTTAGAGCACAAGCTCCAAAAGTTTCATCTAAAAATGGAAGATTTCAGCACGCAGAAACCTATTATGATCTCAAGGCCAAAATTAACTTTATGACAAAATCAATTGCGGCCACCCTATCCCCCTCCTAAATATTGAATGAGTCTTCAAAGATTCTTCGCTTTGGAGAAGGAGCCTACTCATGCGAAGGGGTCATCTCAACCATTGAAGTAAATGTCAATGACAAGCCCTTCGCCCAAGATTTCCATATCTTCGATGTGCTGAGGGAAACTTTTGTAGTAATAGGGATGCCCATAATGCATCTGGCAAGTTCCTAGGGAGAAGATCTTTCACTTGGGGAATCATCGTATATAATGGATATCAAGAGATCATTGAATTCAGCCTCTGAACCATCTCATGAGCCAAACATCAAGGAAGAAATCCTGTCAACTAACATTGCAAATGCCTCCCAATTTAATGAGCTAGACGAAGCAGCCCAGCACTTTACGAAGGAGGAGCAAGAGGATAGCTTTGTTGAGATTGACAAAAATGAAGCAATAGCACCCCCAACAATTGAACCCAAGCCGCTCTCCTCTGGTTTCAAATATGCCTTCTTACACAATGACTAAAACACACCTGTCCTAGTGAGTGATCAGCTCTCCCCCGATGAAGTAGCCAAGCTAGTCACTATCCTAGAAAAGTATAGGTCAGTCATCGGGTACTCCCTAGCTGACATTAAAGGAATAGACCCCAGCTTCTGCACCCATCATATTCCCATGGAACTAGATAGTAAGCCTATAAGAGAGCATCAAAGACGGCTTAACAATCCAACACGGGAAGTGGTTAAGAAGGAGATTTTAAAGCTTCTCAACGCCAGAATCATTTACCCAATCTAGGATAGCCAATGGGTCAGCCCTGTCCAAGTCATCCCCAAAAAGGGAGGAATGACAGTTGTCCAAAATGAGAGGAATCAACTGATTCCTCAACATACAATTACGGGTTGGCGAAAGTGCATTGATTATAGAAAGCTTAATAAAGCAACCCATAGAGATCATTATCCACTCCCCTTCATAGATGAGATGCTAGAACGCTTAGCGAAGCATTCATTCTTCTGCTTCTTGGATGGTTTCTCTGGGTTTCACCAAATTCCTATCCACCCGAATGACCAAGTAAAGACAACTTTTACTTGTCCCTATGGCACCTTCGCGTATAGACGTATGCCTTTTGGGCTTTGCAATGCACCTGCCTCTTTCCAAAGATGCATGATGGCCATCTTCTCAGACCTGATAGAAAAAGTCATGGAAGTCTTCATGGATGACTTTTCTGTCTATGGAATGACCTTTGAAACATGACTTAAAAATTTGGAGAAGGTCTTAACAAGATGCAAAGAGAAAGACCTCATGCTTAACTGGGAGAAGTGCCATTTTATGGTCAGAGAATGAATAGTTCTAGAACACAAGATCTCATCAAAGGGAATAGAGGTGGATAAAGCAAAAATAGAGGTGATAGACTCCTTGCCACCACCCACAAACGTCAAGGGATTCCGGAGTTTCCTTGGCCATGCCGGATTCTACCGAAGGTTTATCAAGAATTTCTCCCAAATATCTAGATCCTTGATGAATCTCCTAGCCAAGGATGCCCCATTTAACTTTGATGACTGTATGGTGGCTTTCAAGACGCTTAAAAAAGCATTAGTCACCGCCCCTATCATCTAGCCACCAGATTGGAATCTACCCTTTGAGATCATGTGTGAAGCAAGTGACTATGCCGTTGGGGCCGTCCTAGGACAATGCAAAGACAAAAAGAACTATGCAATCTCTTATGCAAGTAAGACCATAACAGGCCCTCAGCTCAACTATGCCACCACTGAGAAAGAGTTATTAGCAGTCGTCTTTGCCATAGATAAATTCAGATCTTATCTGGTTGGGTCGAAAGTCATCATATACTCAGATCATGCGGCCCTAAAATATCTTTTGACAAAGAAACACGTCAAGCCCTGACTCATTCATTGGATCCTTCTTCTCCATGAATTCGACATAGAAATCTGAGATAAGAGAGGGCTTGAGAATTCAGTAGCAGATCACCTCTCTTGCCTGCAAGTGTCCAAAACAAATGATTTGCCCATAGACGACTACCTCAAAGATGATACACTTCTAAAAGTCTCACTAGTGGACCCATGGTATGCAAACATTTTTAACTACATTGTAGTCAGATACATACCCCCTGGGGCAGACCACGAGTAGATCATAAAATACAGTCAGATACACCTATGGGATGATCCCTACCTCTTCCGAGTATGCTCAGATGGCTTGCTAAGAAGATGTGTACCCATACAAGATACTTTAAAAATTCTAGAAAGATGTCACTCATCCCCTATGGAGGGCATTATGAAGCATTCCGTACAAATGCTAACATATGGTAGAGTAGATTCTTCTGGCCTACCATGTATCAAGATGCAAAAGATTTTGTGCAGCAATGTCCCAAGTGCCAAAAACATGGAAATATCAACTCAAGAGATGCTATGTCTCTCACTAACAATCGACAAGTGGATATTTTTTATGTTTGGGGAATTGACTACATGGGACCCTTTCCAAACTCAGAAGGATATGAATACATCTTAGTGGCTGTGGACTATATCTCGAAATGGGTAGAAGCAATGCCATGCAGATCGACAGACTCGAAGCATGCTTCCAAGATGTTCAATGAGATTATTTTCCCACGGTACGGGGTACCAAGAGTAATGATAAGTGATGGAGGCTCCCACTTTATTGACCGCACCTTCAGAAAGGCCTTGAGTAGGCTAGGGGTGGATCACAGAGTTGCCACGCCATATCATCATCAAACTAGTGGCCAAGTGGAAACCTCCTACAAGCAGATTAAGAACATCTTACAAAAGACGGTCAATGAAATGGGAAAAGCCTGGGCACCCAAACTCCATGAAGCACTCTGGGCTTATAGGACAGCCTACAAAACTCCCATAGGGATGACACCGTATCAACTGGTTTACGGCAAAACATGTCATCTACCAGTGGAGATGGAATTTAAAGCACATTGGTCTATAAGGAAATGGAACATGGATCTAACTGCAGCAGGAATTAAGAGGAAATTTCAGTTGGCAGAATTAGATGAATGGAGAGAAAAAGCCTACCATAGCATCAAACTTTACAAAGAAAGGACCAAGTGGTGGCATGATAAATGAATCTGCTCCAAAGAGTTCAGGGAAGGAGATAAGGTATTATCATTCAACTCTCGTGTTAAACTATTTGGTCATGGTAAACTTAGAGATAAGTGGGAAGGCCACGGTACTCAACGCTTCTTCCCATGGAGCCATTACCTTGCAAAGTGATGATGGAAATATCTTCAAGGTAAATGGACATAGACTTAAAATCTTTCTAGAGCCAAAGAAACCTGAGTTCGAGGAAATAGATGTCCTCGAATTCAGCCCTACTTAACTAACCCTTTGCATCCTTGGTCTAGCCCTGACCTTAAAGGGGCCTCATTTTTTATTTTTTAAAAAATCCGGAGACTTGGATTGCTTCGGCCTAACCCGGCCGGGCGGCATGACCCGCCAGGCGGCCAGCCCCGCTGGGCGGCCTACCATCTCCCTCGGCCTCAAAGGCCCGAACCCTATCATAGGGTTTTGCCAGCCCCGCTGGGCGGCGTGACGTATCGGGCAGCGGCAACAAACTTTCAAATTTCCACCCCGCCTTCACGGCAAACCCGGAGGAGCCTCTGCCGGCTTCATCCCTATCCATACATAGGTTTAGATGTTCTTTCCCTTTAAAAAGACCCCGAGGCTATGATCTCTTCACATTCAATGAAACCCATGGCTGAATCCCCTGAGATGGACAAAAACAGAGCCTCCTTGGCCATGCCTGGAGCACCTCAATCCAAGTCCAGCCAAAAAAACATGGCTTCTCCTAGCTACCGTCTTGCCCGGTGCCTCATTCTGGATGAAATTTCGTACGATGAGCCTCCCCAGTCCCTGACCAAAATCAGGCCGATCGAGCCGTCTTCTGCACCGCCGAGCGCCAGCACCCGCCAGGCGGCGGCGCCTGCTAGGTCGGGTGGCAGCTCCCGTCGGGCGACCACGCCTCCTCGGAGAGGCAGTGGCCAGCGCCGGCCACCATCACCTGGGCAGCCGGGTGGCGGATCCCATCGGGCGACATCATCCGCCAGGGCGGGCGGCGGCTATGCACCCCGGCTCTCTCCCTCTTGCGCGCGATCGGGAAGGGGAAGCAGTTTTGTCCTACAACCCCATCCCGCATGACTACGGGCCAGCTCATGCCCCATAAAGCCACCGGACCCAAACCTAGCTCTCCAAATCTCCCTACTCCTACTCCTCCGTGTTGTATGAGGGTTACGCACCGGGCTGCCATTCATATGGAGGAAGGGATGGCCTTCGTCCGCTATGAGTAGATCGGCAAGCAAGTGGTGTCTAGCATGGAGGAAACCTCTAGAAACTGTAGCCCCCCTCCATATGTCATTCGTGGTCACAAAATGACCACCGGCTATGGAAAGGTGCTGTACAAAAGGGTTCCGCCGGGGGTGATCACTGAGTCCATTGATTCCACACCTCCTAGGCTTAGGCGCCACCCTTCTCCACCACCAATCCGTAGGCCGCCTGGACGAATGGAATTCAGTCACCCAAGTGATGATGAGTCAGGCGCTCTATGGAAGGCAGTAAAGGGGCTACAACAGCGGGTGGACAAAGTTGAAGATCAGATGGGGGAAGAGCACCTAAGGCGAGAGGTGCTTGAAGATGATGTGGAGTGGCTATGCAAAGGATTAGGGTCTAAGATTAAGCGCGTAGCCACGACGGCCGGGCACCCAGACGCGTATTATATCCCTCGCCCATAGGGTCCTTTTAGATTTACTTTGGCGCCTAGTTTATTTCTTGCATTTCCATTCTTTTGTCATCATTTGTTCTAGTTAAATTCCTTCGCTTTGTTTTTAACTCTATCAATGCAATGCGCCAGGATCCTATGAATAAAATTTAGACTTGTTTGTGTGTTCAACTCAAAGTAAATCCTCCAATCTATGTGGAAGCACATAGGTCGGATTTATTATCTCACAAACAGTCCAGTATCATGAGGAAACAGAAAACAGAATGAACTAGCAGCACAACGGGCTGCATGTCCTGCCGGGCGGCAAGTCCTATCGGGCAGCAAGGCCCGCCTGGTGGCATGTCCCGTCGGGCGGCAAGGCACATCGGGTAGCCTAACCCGCCGGCCGACAGAGCATGCCAGGTAGCAAACCCCCTAATGCGGCAGCATATGCCGAAGCCCCGGTGACCTAACCTCGCGACATGACTAAACCGCCACCCGCCACGGTAAACATCATCTATGCTTATGTCTTGCAAAGACCTAAGCTTGGGAAGGTACCCAAAACAAGGTGCAAATCGCTATACCTTTTTGCCCCTTTTTGTAGTTGAGTCATTTTAATTTCCCATTCTCAACCAAGATTAAAAGCTTAGTCTCTACCTGGCCTATGGAAATGATGAATAGTTGCTCTATTCGCTCCCTTTGAATTTCAAGTATACAACTTCTACTCTTCATCTTTCGTGGATAATGGTAGACCATCATAACAATAACACTAGTCCCTCTTTGTTTTAGTGGGTGCAAAATAGCTAATAAACACCAAGTCTAGTTGTTGGAGTTTATGATATTGCATGTTTTAGATGAGTCTGTGATTTCCTTATGATTAGAGTCCAATGATTTCTTTCAAAACTATGCTGCAACAAAACTCCCTACTTGGTGCACATCTTCCCTATGAAAGACAATTTCCTACCATGGCTAAATATTAAATAGCAAAACCATGATTACACCACTTATGCATGCATTGAGTTTAGTTAGCATTTAATCCTTACAAGGGACTTGGACTTCCAAAGTGAATCATTTTTCTTCGCATTATCTTTGAGTTCTCAAATTAATCATGCTTGGTTATGCGGTTTCCACGTTGGAATCATGCATCCACTTCACCCAGCATGCTAACCAAAAATCTTTCTTTTTGCGAGCCTTTGATCCTATTAAAATATTATGGTCATCCTAATTGCTCTGCAAACATATTTGAACCATTGAATTAGCCTATTTACACCATGAGAGCTAGAAGAAAGAAAGAAAGAAAGAAAGAAAGAAAGAAAGAAAGAAAAGAAAGAAAAATTTATCAGCTTTCATGGATGTGACATATCAAAAATCTTCAAGGTTCATACAAAATTAAAGTAGTTCTTTGAGAAAAAATAAAGGACCATCTTTTGTCTCTAGCATGGTTTGAAAAACCGTTGAAAACCGGCTGGTTTTCATGGTTTTCAGCAAAACCGTTCTGGCTCAGTTTCACCGGATGTCCGGTTTATCAGAAAAACTGAACCTAGGCACTATAGCAAAAATGGGTTTTGGTCAGTTTTCCCGGTTTATCGATCAGTTTTCGTTGAGAAAAAAACTGCTACTATAGCGGTTTTCGAATCCCTGGTCTCTAGCACAAAAATTCTAGTCTTTGGGATAAATCTGCACCCAAAACATTTGCAATTGTGCTAGCCCACTCCTTCGCATGAATTTATTCTCTCCCTCTCCCCTGGACATTATTTCTAAATGATTGGAATGAGGAAGTCCAATGTCCATTCGTTAGGATCATCTCTTAGCTTAACAATATATGCATGCTAAATGCGACATCCTACCAAGCTCCATATTTTCAAGCCAAATTTTTAGAAAGTAGGAGGATCACTTAGTAAGGAAATACACCCTTTGAGAGATGAGAGCCATAGTGAGAGATTGCACCAAGAGGGAAGATTTTTCAAATCTTATGTAGCATTACAAAACCCTTGGACTCATAATTGAGAAGGAGATTGCATGATAAAGTCTAAACTAGTCGTTCTAGACTTCAACCGCTTATGACAAGGTTATAAAATGCCAATAAGCCCTGTTCTACAATGAGAATGAATTAGTGACACAGTTGTGCTAGTTTACACTTACCCATATTGTGTTTGAGTATGTGTTTGTGCACTTGATACCTGCAGGTTGCTAATATCAAAGCAACTCCTGATCCATCACCTCTAAAGTTTTAATTTGCTCAGGACGAGCAAAGGTTTAAGCTTGGGGAGGTGTTGGCGGACAATAAAACCCATAATTGGCCGCCAACCGGTCAAGAAATGCAACATAAAGACCAACCGGTCAAAAAAAGTTTGCAAAAATATTTGAACCATTGAATTAGCCTCTTTACACCATGAGAGCTAGAAGAAAGAAAGGAAAAATTTATTAGCTCTCATGGATGTGCTAATTCACAAAAATCTTCAAGGTTCATACAAAAAAATAAAATATTTCTTTGAGCAAAAATAAAGGACCAATCTTTTTCTCTAGCACAAAATTTTAGTCTTTGGGATAAATCTGCACCCAAGACCATTGCAATTGTGCTAGCCTAATCCTTTGCGTGAGTCCATTCTCTCCCTCTCCCCTCGACATTCTTTCTAAATGATTGGGAAGAGGAAGTGCAATGTCCTTTCGCTAGGATCATCTCTTAGCTTAACAATATATGCATGCTAAATGTGACATCCTACCAAGCTCCACATTTTCAAGCCAAATTTTTAGAATGTAGGAGGATCACTTAGTAAGGAAATACACCCTTTAAGAGATGAGAGCCATAGTGGGAGATTGCACCAAGAGGGAAGATTTTCAATCTTATGCAGCATTATAAAAACTTTGGACTCATGATCGAATAGGAGATTACATGATAAAGTCTGTACTAGCCATTCTAGACTTCAACCGCTCATGAGAAGGTTGCAAAATGCCAATAAGCCCCATTGTACAATGAGAATGACTTAGTAACACAGTTGTGCTGGGTTACACTTACCCATATTGTGTTGGAGTATGTGTTTGTGCCCTTGATACTTACAGGACGCTAATATTGAAGCAACTCTGGATCCATCATCTGTAAGTTTTAATTTCCTCGGGACGAGCAAAGGTTTAAGCTTGGGGAGGTGTTGGCGGCCGATAATACCCAAAATCGGCCATCAACCGATCGGGAAATGCAATGTAAAGACCTAAGTTTAATAAATATTTGTTTAAACTGATAAAGTTCCACGAGTTTTGGTGAAATGTGTGTTTGCAGGTATAAGAGAGTCGAAATATGCAATAACATGAAGAAACACCCCGCCGGCCGATCACGACTGTAAAACAACCATTTTCACCAGCTGACAGGGTCATTTTCAAGCTAAAATCAGAAACCGGCAGATAGGATCATAAACGGCTCAAATCAGCCACCGGGCTAGTTAACCGGGGTCATTTTTTAGGCTGATTATCCAACCTGGCCGGTTCTACAAAAACACTTCACTGTGATGTTGTTTTCTTTTCCCGGATTAAAAATGATGAGATATGGCTAAGGAAAAGGAGGCCAACAAGTGGCCTTACCGGGAGATGTCAAGGACCAACCCATAGGGGGTTGGCACCCAGCCTGGGTCGCCGCCCGGCCTGGCTTGTCGCCTAGCCTGGGTTGGCCACCCGGAGTTTCCAGCCCAATGAGGCCTATCGGCCCTAAAATGAAGGAAGCAGTAGGAACCTACCAAACAACCGACATCGAGACGAAATCCACGTCCGAGAAGAGTCTATCATGAACTGAAGCGATCCAATGGATGCCCGGCCTAGGTTGCCACCTGGTGGTGCATGCCACCGGCATACCCAGCCGCCCGCCACACGCGGCCGCCTGGCATACCGACTCCTCATAGCCTATAAATACTTGTCGTCTCATTGCCACGGGGGTGTGTGGAAGAATTTAGGAAGTAGAACGTTTTTCCAAAGATTTTACCCAAGTATAGAGTGAAGGTGTAGGAGAGGGAGTTCAGAATGCTGGCTCCTTCATCCTGTGCCTCAGGGATGAAGCTCCTGCGAGAGTAGTCTTCTTCATCTTCAGGGCCAGGTAACATGTAACTTAACTCTTGTTCAAGTAATAAAGTGAGTTTTACTATTCCTCTTATCTACGGGGTCCCCATGCATAACTATTTATTGCTTTACTAGCATTAATTTGTTATGCTTACCAGCTGGTATGAAAGTCTAAGTGTAAATGCGGTTTTTAGACTTAGTTTTCCTGGGATTGCATTTGTCCCCACGGGCTATGTGGTAGGCGGTTGGTGGTGACAACCCTATCTGTCCAATATTGTATTCCACCATATTCGGCAAGTCTCAAGCAGGGTTGTCTAGTGTTAGCATACCCACTAGTACAGAGGTTAGTTACCAACCCATATTAGTGGAACGTTCTCGTGCCCCAAAACAGATAAAATGAAATAGGACCTCATTAGATTACTTGGTAAGAGTTTGTTATATAGAGTTACCCGGCCCGAGGACCTTTTCTCCCTATAGAAATTATCCTCTTCCACTTTTACACCACCCAGACTTGATAGATTAGGAGTGATACCCTTCTCGTTCCCTGTGGAAATTGATACTCTAGAATACTCCCGGGTGAAGGTTATGTCTGCATCTATACGGTTGCAGATTTCCCTGTTAGGCATAAGAACCGTCAACACATACCAAGCTCGAGGAGCTTGCTTGAGGCCATAGGGAGCTTTGTGAAACTTGTACACATGGTTTGGTTTCTTTGGGTCTTTAATTCCCGGAGGTTGTTGTACATATACCTCTTCTTGAATGGGGACATTAAGAAATGCACTTTTCACGTCCATTCGAAAAAGCTTAAAGCCATGGTGAGAAGCATAGGTGTAAGCTTTATGACCATCGATGATTGGATCCCCAAGGTATGAATGTTTTTGTGATAGATGGCAACTATGAAATTGTGGGCTAATATCTACATGAGTGTTGTCTATGCAGGAATCATCTCTAAACGCTATCAAATCATATGGATGATGGTTGCCTTGGCGATTGATGACAATGACCACAAGCATGGAGGCATGTGAACTTGATGGAGTCCAAGGGTTGATGAAGATGGATCAAAGCAGAGAACAAACTATGGTGCAAATGTTGGGTACACATGTCTAGTTGTTAAGGCTTTGAGTCCATAGGAAAAACAGGATTATCAAGGGGGTCTAGGTCATTCTCTTAGGTCATGTCTAGTCGGTGATGTGAAAGGTTTCTCGGTGAAATCACAGGCACTAGGTGACAGTGGAGGAGCCAAGGAACTGTTCGGAGAAGCCAAAAAACGAAGTCAAGCGAGGACGACAAGTTTTAGCTTCTGTACATAGAGACCGGACAGAGGGGTCAATAGTGACTGGACTGTATGGTCACTATGGGGAGTTGTCTGCGAATTTCAGCAAGGAACGAGGAATATGTCTGTGCGAGAGCCTATGCAGACCAGACGGTCTGGTCTATTCACCGGACAGTCCGGTCAGTAGGGCTTGCACATGGCAGAGAGGAAGCCAGCACCGAAATGTCTCTGGACTGGAGAGAGAAACGGACCGGACGGTCTGGTCAGGTGACCGTACGCTTCGATCAGCACAAGAATCAGCAGTGGTCAGAGCCGTTGGTGCACTGTTGCAGTGACCGGACGGTTTGGTCAGACAGTGACTGGTCTGTATGGTTAGTAGGCCCAGAAAGCTGATTTCGTGGAGCAACGGCTAGTTTGAGGTTGGGAGCCTATATAATTTTGTTGCTGGGGTCTGTGTGTCCTCTCTTGGCCAGTGGACTACCTGAGAGCATTTGGTAAGGTCCAAAAGGAAAAGAGGAGAGCACTAGGAGGAGATATTGCATATCTTGAGAGTGCTAGTAGAGAGTAACTTGAGCATCTTGCACATCTAAGGATGGGGTGTCCTTGAGGGTGTGATCTAGATTGTTACTCTTGGTCTATGGTGAGACCAGACCGTTTAGGTGTCGGTGATCGAGCCTATCGTGATTGGTTGTGAAGGCAGTCACATGTTTGTACACGGTTTTAGCCCGCCGTTGAAAGGGGCATCGCTAGTGAGTGCTAGTAGAGAGTAACTTGAGCATCTTGCACATGTTTGTACACGGTTTTAGCCCGCCGTTGAAAGGGGCATCGCTAGTGAGCGCAAGTTCTTGAGGGAGGTGAGCTTGTGCTTTGTGCAGTGGTGATGCACATCGTGTCTTCACTCTTCAAGTGATTGCGGGCTCGTGGGCGAGAACTCCACTTGGTGGTGGGAGGGACCGGAACTCTGGTGGGAGTGGTCCAACGAGGAGTAGGGGAAGGCGCTATCCTTCCGGACCTCGAGAAAAATCATGAGCATTCCTTGACCCTCTCTTTACTATTCCGCAATTGTGTGCTCTAGTAACTAGGTTGAATTGTGGCTTGCATAGGCTAGTGTGTTTGGCTTCCGCGCTTTCTTTTATCATGAACACTAGCATGTGTAGGGTCTTGGCCTACTAGAATTGTTTAGGTTGCTTCTCTTGTTAGACTTAAGTAGTGTAAATTGAAGTATTTGGATTTGTCAGTGTCTTACCGATTCACCCCCCCCCCCTCTCAGTACGCCTTCGGTCCTTACAAGTGGTATCAGAGCCAAGTGCTCATCTTTGAGGCTTCATCGCCTTGAGTAAGGATGCCGGGACAGGCGGGGAATGTTCCCATATTCAATGGGGAGGACTATGCTTATTGGAAGGATCGCATGCAAGCCTACCTGCAGTCCCTTGATCCAGAGATATGGATGGTCACTCACGAGTCCGATGCGGATGTGAACCTACTTGGCCTAATTTTATTAGGTGCAATGTTAAGGCCATGAATGCTCTATTTGCTTGCCTCTCTAAGGATGTTTTTGCTCAGGTGGATGTTAGTTCCACAACACATGGTATCTGGACTGAGATTCAGGGTCTCCATGAGGGCACCAGTGATGTCAAAGAGGAAAGATACTATGTGCTGAAGAACAAGTATGATAACTTCACTAGATTGCCACATGAGAGAGTTAACTCTGTCTATTCTCGTTTTCATGTACTAGTGGAGGAGATCAATGCACTTGGGGATGATTTTAAGATGAAACCCGTTGAGGTGATAAGAAGATTCTTGAGGCTATTCAAGGACCCCAAGTATGAGTCCATCAACACCTTCATCTTGCAAGGTGACTTCAAGACCAAGACCATGAAAGATGTACTTGGCACGACCAGTGCAGCCAAGAGCTATCAGTTGGGGATGGATGATCATCAACCATCCAACCTTGCTCTACCGGCTAACAAGCAAGAATCTAGCAATAGCAAGAAAAACAAGAAGAAGGTGATCATTGAGGATGATGATGAAGAAGATGATGATGAAGTGACTTGACCGAGGACTTGGCTCTTCTCATGAAGAAGATGAAGACCTTCAGGAACAAGTTTGCTTCCAAGTCAAGGGGCAAGTGCTACAATTGTGGGTCAAAGAATCACTTTGTTTGAGAGTGCCCAAAGCCCAAGAAAGAAGCATTCAAGTCACAAGATTCTAGTGAAGAAGAAGAAGAAGAAGACCCCAAGGCCAAGCAAAAGAAGAAGAGACATTTCAACAAGGACAAGAGCAAAGGCAAAGGCAAAGCTGAAGACTACAAGAAGAAGTTCTCTCGCAAGGCCCTTGATGGAGAGTGGACAAGTGACAGCTCAAGTGATGAGTCCTCTTCCTCAAGTGATGAAGAAGTGGCCGGCCTAGCCATGATCAAGACCACGTTTCCACAAGCTCTTCCTCCACCTCCCACGTGCCTCATGGCCACGAGTCAACTTGGGGAGAAAGAGGATGAGAGCAGCAAGGACAACGATGATCAGGAGCTCTCATGTGCCGAGCTTTGGAGTATGCTTGAGCAAGCCCACAACATCGCCGTTAAGAAATCCAAAATGTTGGAGGTGGTAAGAAAAGAGTGTAAGTTGGCTAAGGACCGTGTTGTTGACCTTGAGAGTGAGCTCAAGAACCTTGTCACATCTCATGAGGCCCTAAACAAGTGTTATGACAAACTCAAGGGTGAACATGTAGAGCATCATGAGAAGTACAAGGCTCTTGAGATTGCTTATGAGGCCATCAATGTTGAGAACCTTGTCTCTCCCTCCTCTAGTTCATCTAAGAGTGATGCTTCTATCATATGTGATGAACTAACCACCTCGGTCAAGATTTCTTATCTTGAGCCATTTGTTTTGGAGGAATACCACAAGCTCAAGGAAGAGAGGAAGATGGTGATGGATGGCTTCGAGAGGCTCACACGTGGTAGAGCCATCCACAAGGAGATTCTTGGGAGGAACCTTGTGAACAATGTCTCCCAACAAGGACTTGGCTCATATCCCCCCGCCGTCGACATCATAGGGACGAGTGATTCCATCCCCATATGGATCAAACCCATTCTCGCCGATGACTACTATTGCGAGAGGTGTTGCAAGGATGGACACGCCACCAAGGATTGTCCTATGGTGAGAAGTTCCATTGTTTTGCCTAACTCTAACTTGTTCCATGAGAACACCCATTTTAAGCTTTTTAGGAACAAAGATGGCAAGGTGAAAGCTAAGGCCTTGGGACCACCAAACAAGAAGAGGAAGGTCAAGAGCATATAGGTGCCTAAGTGCATTGTCGATCTTGAAAGGTCGGCTACATACAAGTGGGTGCCCAAGAATAAGACCTAGATGGTGGTGGTGGTGGACCGAGCGCTTTCATGAAGATCATGTGAAGTCCACCACAAGTGACATGGACCTTTACGATCTATCTACTCATGAGGGAGGTAACCGTTTTTGTTCTTGGTAGTTGTAGTGTGTTTTTCCTTCTCTTGCATTGCATGGTAATTAGGACTCCTTTGTGACTAGTATGCTTTGCATCCATGCATGTGTAAATAACTAAAAGAAAAACACATAAAAATTAGTCAATGTCTAACCCACTCAAGACTATTATTTGACTGCACACTGTAAATAACTAATAGAAAAACACATAAAATTAGTCAATGTCTAATCCAAGCATGGGGGAGTGCTTGAGATGGTGGTTTGGCTTCTCTCAAGGTAAGGGTATGGCTTATAGTGAGTAAGCTTGAGAGGGGTTCAAACTTGACATTGTTAGGTTTCCTTTGTGTCTTGTTTTAACATTGCTTGCATTCTCATGGCATGTTTACTTTCATTGCATATGTAAAATGCTTGTTGCATGCATCATATAGGAAACACAAAGGAGGCTTGTCCCACTTGGAGATTTTTGTGCCTCATGCTCTATATGAGATTACATCTCCATAAGTGTGACCAAAGGAAAGGATTGTGCTTCATGCCCATTGAGCAAGCTCTTGTGAATGCCGAGGTTAAATCTACTCGCGCGGTTCATGGACTAAGGCTTATACATACCCATTTGGTTCTTAATTGCCTTGGTTCTTATTTGCTCGTTCTACATTGGCATTTGCAAAAATTATAAGGCCATAAAGTGCCACTATTTGAAAAACAGTGATAGAGAGTTCCCTCTATATTCCAAGTGCAGTGTTTAATTGAGTGTTTGGCGAGGGCACTTGGAAAATAGAGAAATTCCTTGATTCAGGAAAATCCTGGCAGTGACCATACGTTCCGGTCATCAGATCGTACAATTCAGTATGTGCAGTGATGCACAGTGCTTCGGGGAGATGGAAATGGAGATCGGACAAAACCTTTTCTAAAGATCAGACAGTCCGGTCTATGCAAGTTCTATCAAAATAGAATCCTGAATTTCAGAATCCCCAAAGTGACCGGACAGTCCGATAAAGTGAGCGGATGGTCTGATCACTACGGTTGATCGCACGATACAGTTCTAAATCTTGACCATTGATCAAACCCTTTTTGGATCTCGGTCATGCATCAGGTTTTTGACCTAGGTAAAAATCAAATTAGCTATTTTGGTCGGTTCCTCGTTCATCTTCGAAGTCGAGTCCTCGCCCCCACCTTGCTGACCTCGCCGACGCTGTCGCCTTCTTGGCTGTTGTGCACCTCCACCGATCCAATCTGCCGCACGACCTCGCCTGTGCCTCCACCGCTCGCCCCACACGCGCACCGCCCTAGCCGCTGCATATGACACCTCTAGCACTGCCGCGAGCCGCGCCGCCGCTGCCGCCTCCACCAAAAGTGTGGTTGCAGCCGCCGCTTGCTGCTCACCTCTGCTCCACCGAGCTCGCCGACGACTTCCAGAGCGCACACATCTAGTGCCACCTCGCCGAGCTTCACCAATTGTTAGGGCAAGGATTACCACACCCTCCACCTTCATTGCCGGGAAGCAAAAATCCAAGCTTTTAGGCGATCAGTTGTGTTCTTTGCACTCGGCACGTCGACATTCCTCCCAGGGTATTGCTACTATCCTCTTTTCATTGATTGATGCCCTAATTTCGAGCAATTCAGTTAATTGATGCAATTAGTACTAATTCCCATCATTAGTTGCATTAATTAATTGGCTCAACCTAGATGAAATTGATTCATTGATTATCTGTTAGTTCCATGTCTAGGGATGTGTCCTGTTTAGTCTACAGTTAGACTAATTGCCTATTATTTGACTGCACACTAGATGACTCGCACCAGCCACATATAGTCGATGATCACTGTTGTTGCTTTGCATATTTACCTAGTGATCATGTCCGTCATTTAGTGCTAGGATTTCTATTGCGCATTCTTTCCTAGCGGTGCTTTGCTTGTAGATGTACTAGGATTCTTTGCTTATCCTGTCTATACCTACGTGCGTGCAGTGACAGTAGTCAGCAGTGATGGTAGGGTCAGGACAGGACAAGAGCAAGTTGTACCACTGCCGTGGCCATAGCGTACTCTGACTTCTCTCAGGAGAGGTCGTCGAGAAATGTGTTGGCGATTCGTAAGCCTAATAGTGAATATCTACAAGCATACAGATGCCAACGTAGCCTTCACCCGGGAGTATTCGAGAGTATCAATTTCTACAAGGAACGAGTAAAGTGTCACTCCTAATTTATCAAGTCCTAGTGATGAGGGGGCAGAACAAAGTGTACCCTATAGGAAGAAGAAGTCACCAGGCCAGGAAATCTAATGCAGTGAACCTTCTCCAAGTAACTTAGTGAGAATTCTATTTCCAAATATCTGCTTTGGGGCATGATAACGATCCACAGGTAAGGGTCGGTTACTAACCACATGTACTAGTGGGCACGTTAACGCTAGACAACCCTGCTTGAGACTTCCCAAATGTGGTGGAGTTCAATATTGGATGTACATGGCTGTCACCACCTGCTGCCTACCACACAACCCGTGGGGACGAATGCAATCCCAGGAAAGCTAAGTCTAAATACCACATCTAAATATGGACTTTCATACCAGTTCTAGAATTGGTAAACACAACAAGATAATGCTGTGAAGCAATAAGAAGTTATGCACTAGGATCCCGTAGAATAAAAGGATAGAAATACTCACTTTATTACTTGGACAAGAATTCTACTATATGTTACCCGGCCCCGAAGACGAGGGAGATTACTCACGCAGGAGCTTCATCCCCGAGGCACAAGTTGAAGGAGCCAGCATCCTGAACTCCTCCTCCTACACCTCTATTCTTCTACTTGGGTAAAACTTGGGACTAATGCATATTTCTTCTGAAATCCTTCACACCCTCCCGTGGCGATGGGCTGGTATGCATTTATATGTGATGGAGAGTCGGTAGGAAAAAGTCGGTCCGTCAGGCGGTGGGCTACGCCGGGCGGCCATATGTGCCGGGCGGTCAGGTATGCTGGGCGGCAAGCTAGGCCGGGCGGTGGCCCAAGCCGGGCGACCCTTGGATTATGTCGGTTTCCTGACCGACTCCCCCCGGATGGCTCAGATTTCACCCCAATGTCGGTTGTTGGGTCGGTGGCTACCGACTTCTTCATTTTAGGGCCAGTAGGTCTCATGGGCCTCATGGGCTGGCCACCCTGGGTGGCACACACAGGCCGGGAGGCAGGCCAAGCCGGGCAGCATGCCAGGTCGGGCGGCATGGAAGGCCGAGCGACAAGGGAAGCCGAGCGGCAGGTCAGGCCGGGCGGCAGCTTGGGTCGGGTGCCGACCCCCTCCGGGCCACCCCGTGACTTCTCCCGGTTAGGCCACATGTGGACCTCTTTTCCTTAGCCATATTTCATTACTTTTGGTCCGAGAGGAGAAAATAGCTTCATGGTGGAGTGTTTTGCAGAATCGGTCGGATCGGATGATCAGCCTGATGACGACTTTGTTTTGACCAATCAGTTGGCTGATTTCAGCTTGATATGACCCTGTCAGCTGGGTTCTGATTTCAGCCATCATGACCCTGTCAGCCAGTGCAAATTGGCTATTTCACAGTCATGATCGGCCGACGGGGCATTTCTTCATGTTTTTGCATATTTTGGGCCCTTTTGACCCTGCAACCACATATCTCACCAAAACTCATGGAACTCATTAGTTCTATTAAGGATCAGGGTTCTTTCCAAGAGTTTCATGCTTGCCAAAGTTTATTTGGTAGGCTTAAAAAGGAAAATAAAGACTACCAACACCCCCCTCCCCCACGCTTAGGACTTTGTTGTCTCGAGCAAAGTGGAAATGAGGAAAAAGGAAAGGGCGAGGTAGTTCTCATCATGCTTCGCATATATAAAGACTATCCATGACTCCCCATGCCCAAGGGGTTTTAGGTGGCTAAAAACCTTGTCTTCAAAAATTGAGAGATGGAACAACAAAGGGAAATCAAATCTTTCTATTTCCCAAGGAACTTAAATTTTGTTTGTTCTTTCAATAAAAACAGAGCTCCAGATCACAAGTTATTCTCAATTGATGCTCTCAAATCACTCAAGGTGGTTTTGATCCCTCTCAATGGCCAGTGGCCAAAATTTTCCCATATATTAAGGCTTATGTGGGGCTCAAGGCGGGGAATTTTAAGGCCACATACTTGTACTTCATTTATCACTAAGTCAATCAACGGATCCACGGAGAAAACAAGTCATCAGTTATGATCAAGTCATGTGCATGATGATAGAGTGTATGGATGAATGAAGGGTGGTGGATGCTCCTTTTGAAGTGATTTCTCTCTCTCTTTTGTATTTAATGTTTAAAGGAGATCATGGGCTATTCATGATTCGAATATATTTTTCTTTTCTTTTTTTTGGTATATCCCATAGCTCTTTTTTTTGCAAATGATTTTTGGAGAGAGATCAACATATGTGGTGGAGCATGTCATTTAATGAATGGTTATGGGGACACTTGAAGCGAACTTCTAGTGTAGAAGTTTCGACATACGGAGTGGTATGAGTGTGAACATGGACTTGATCAAGAACACATAACAAGCATCTCACAAGGGTCATGATAGTAATTTGACGAAGTTCAATGAAGATAAAAGTAGCAAAAGTAATAGGTTTTTATTAAAAGCTTCATCTGGCTTTGGTAGGAATAAAATCATCATTGAGAAGATTGTGAGTCTGGAGTTCTTATTTGTAAGAATTTGAAAAAAAAGAAGAATGTTCACTTGGTCTTGAGAAAGATTAAACTCTTCTATTGTTGTATCACATTTATCAACAATTTAGACAAGATTTTCCTATGCAATGAGTGTTTCCCAAGGGCAATGAGAGAATGCAAGGAGCTATCTTTATACAACAAGCATGGTTGGCAAGATAGGTTCATATTACCAAGGTAAACATTATTAATTGTGATGGGAGTTTGGGTTAAAATTAGAATAACTAGCTATGCCCATACCTCCTGAAGTGGCCAGGTGGCCTAGGCCGTGGCACTTCATGCCGCCCGGCAGGGTGTGCCGCCCGGCGGACTCCGTCACCCAATGAGATTGGCCGCCTGGCGGGCACCGCCGCCCAACGTGCTTTACTTCACCATGAGGTGTGTTGGTATGTCATTTGTTGAAATTTTTGACCCGTTTCCTGATTCGTCATAAGACTCGATCGTTTGTGAGATACAAAGTCTAACCTATGTGTCGCCACATAGATCGGAGAAATAAATTGAAGTAAACACACACAAACAATCATTAAATTTTATTCATAGAGCCCTGGTGCATTATATTGATGGAATAAAAACAAAGACCTAGAAGATTTAACTAAGACGAAGATGATATAAAGGAAAAAGCAGGAAATAAACTAAGCGCCAAGAGAAATCTAAAAGGACTCTATGGGCGAGGGAGATAGTAGGCGTCCGGATGCCCGGCCGCCATGGCTACGTGCTTAATCTTAGATCCTAAACCATTGCGTAGCCACTCCACGTCATCTTCAAGCACCTCTTGCCTTAGGTGCTCTTCCCCCATCCGATCTTCAACCTTGTCCACCCACTGCCGAAGCCCCTTCACTGCCTTCCATAGGGCGCCTGTCTCATCATCTCTTGGATCACTAAATTCCATTCTTCCAGGCGGTCCATGGATCGGTGGAGGAGAGGGGCGGCGCCTAGGCCTAGGAGGCGTGGAGTCAGTGGACTCAGCGATCACCCCCGGCGGAACCCTTTGGTACAGCACCTTTCCATAAATGGTGGCCGTTTTATGGCCATGAACGACATAAGGAGGGGGGCTACTATTTCTAGAGGTTTCCTCCGAGCTAGACACCACTTGCTTGCCGATCTGTTCATAGTGGACCAAGGCCATCCCTTCCTCCATCTGAATGGCGGCTCAGTGCGTAACTCCCGTACTGACTGTAGGGGTCAGGGTAGGGAGGTTTGGAGAGCTAGGCCTAGCACCGGTTACTTTTCGGGGCGTGAGCTGCCCCGTGGTTGCGCAGGTTGCGGTTGCAGGGCAAAACTACTTCCCGTACCCGATCGCGCGAAAGGGGGAGAGTCCTCGGGGTGCACTACCACCACCCGGCCTGGCAGGCGACGCCGGCCAGCAGGAGATGCCGCCCGGCCTAGCGGGTGATGCCGGCCGGTGGGATCCGCTCCCAGCCCGCAGGGGCGTGGCCGCCCGGCCTGGCTGGGGATGCCGCCTGGCGGACCTTGTCGCCCGGCGGCATGAAAGATGGCCCGATCGGCCAGGTCTTGGCTAAAGATTGGGGAGGCTCGTCGTCGGAGATTTCTTCGAGAATGAGGTGCCGGGCAAGACGGTCACTAGGAGGGGCCATGTTCTTCCGGTTGGACTTGGCCTGAGGTGCCACTGGTGTGGCTGAGAACTCTCTATTTTTGTTCATTTCAGGGGAATTGGCCATGGGTTTCATTGAGTGTGAAGAGATCAAAGCCTTGGGGTCTTTTTAAGGAAAAAAACTCACCTAAACTATGGGACGGATAGGGATGGAGCCGGTGGAGGCCTCTCCGGGTTTGAGTGAAGGCGTGGCATAAATTTGAAAGTTTGTTGCCGCCGTCCGGCATGTCCTGCCGCCCGGTGGGGTAGACCGGCCGGCAGGGTTTCAAAACCCTATGTCGTTGACTGGGCCTCAGAGGCCGAGGGTGGCAGGCCAGACCGCCCGGCAGTGTTGGCCACCCGGCAGGTGCTGCCGCCCAACCGGGCTTGGCCGTGCCAAGCCGAGGCCCGGGTCGGATATGACCTCAAAATATATTGTTATTATAATTATTATTATTTTGAATTGGGAAGGGAAAAAAAATAAAGCCCTATTAAGGTCGGGGTCAGACCATAGATGCAAAGGGGTTTGCTTAAGTAGGACTGAATTTGAGGACATCTATTTCCTCGAACTCTGGTTTCCTTGGTTCGAAAAAGATTTTTGATTCTATGACCATTTACCTTGAAAATATTACCGTCGTCACTTTGCAAAGTGACAGCCCCATGCGAGGAGGCATTGAGCACCATGTACGGGCCTTCCCATTTACTCCTAAGTTTACCATGACTAAAAAGTTTAACGCGGGAGTTAAAAAGTAGTACCTTATCTGCCTCTCTGAACTCTTTATGGCGAATCCGTTTATCATGCCACCTCTTAGTCCTTTCTTTGTATAGTTTGGAGCTGTGGTAAGCTTTCTATCTCCATTCATCTAATTCTGCCAATTGGATTTGCCTCTTAATCCCTGCCACGGTTAGGTCCATATTCCATTTTCTTATGGCCCAATGTGCTTTGAATTCCATTTCCACCGGCAGATGACATGTTTTACTGTAAACCAAATGATATGGTGTCATCCCTATGGGGGTATTATAGATAGTCCTATAGGCCCAGAGTGCTTCATGGAGTTTGGGTGCCCAGGCCTTTCCCATTTCGTTTACTGTCTTTTGTAAGATATTCTTAATCTACTTGTTGGAGGTTTCCACTTGGCCACTAGTCTAAGGATGGTATGGTTGTGGCAACTCTATGATCCACCCCTAGTTTGCTCAAGGCTTTTCTAAAAGTGCAGTCAATGAAGTGGGAGCCTCCATCACTTACCATTACTTGCGGTACCCCGTACCATGGGAAAATGATCTCATTGAATATCTTGGTAGCATGCTTTGAGTCTGCTAACCTGCATGGCATTGCTTCTACCCATTTCGAGATGTAGTCCACAGCCACTAAGATATACTCGAATCCTTTAGAGTTTGGGAAGGGTCCCATATAATCAATTCCCCAAACATCAAAAATATCAACTTGCAGATTGCTAGTGAGAGGCATAACATCTCTTGAGTTGATATTTCCATGTTTTTGGCACCTGGACATCGCCGCACAAAATCTTTTACAACTTGGTACATGGTAGGCCAGAAAAATTCACTTTGCCACACCTTAGCATTTGGACGAAATGCTCCGTAGTGTCCTCCATAAGGGGATGAGTGACATCTTTCCAAGATTTTTAGAGTGTCTTGTATGGGAACTCATCTTCTTAGCAGACCATCTGAGCATACTCAAAAGAGGTAGGGGTCATCCCAAAGGTGTATCCGACTGTCTCTTATGATCTACTTTTGATCTACCCCTAGTGGTATGTACCGTGCTACGAGGTAGTTAACAATATTTGCGTACCAGGGGTCTACGAATGAGACTTTTAAAAGGTATCATCCCTGAGATAGTCATCTATAGGTAGCTCATCTTGACTGGAATTTTGTAAGCAGGAAAGATGATCTGCCAATGAATTCTCGACTCCTCTCTTATCCCGGATTTCTATGTAAAATTCTTGAAGGAGAAGGATCCAACGAATGAGTCAGGGATTAGCGTCTTTCTTTGTCAAAAGGTACTTAAGGGTTGCGTCGTTTGTGTATATGATGACCTTCGATCCAACCAAATAGGATCTGAATTTGTCTATGGCAAAGATGACTGCTAATAACTCCTTTTCTGTGGTGGCATAGTTGAGCTGGGGGCATGTTAGAGTCTTACTTGCATAGGAGATTGCATAATGCTTTTTGTCCTTGCATTGTCCTAAGACAGCTCCAACGGCGTAGTCACTCGCGTCACACATGATCTCGAAGGGTAGCTCCCAATCTGGTGGCTGGATAATAGGGGTTGTGACTAATGCCTTCTTTAGCCTTTCAAATGCTGCCATGCATTCTTCATCAAAGTTGAACAGAGTGTCCTTGGCTAGGAGGTTTGTCAAGGGTCTGGATATTTGAGAGAAATTCTTAATTAATCTCCTATAGAAGCCGGCATGACCGAGGAAACTTCGGATTCCCTTGACGTTAGATGGTGGTGGCAAGGAGTCGATCACCTCTATTTTCGCTTTATCCACCTCTATCCCTTTTGATGAGATCTTGTGTCCTAGGACAATTCCTTCTTTCACCATGAAATGCCACTTCTCCCAGTTGAGAACAAGGTCTTTCTCTTTACATCTTGTTAGGACTTTCTCTAAATTGTTCAGACATGCCTCAAAGGTTGTACCATAGACAGAAAAGTCATCCACGAAAACTTTCATGACCTTTTCTATCAAGTCTGAGAAGATGGCCATCCTGCATCTTTGGAAGGAGGCTGGTGCATTGCAAAGTCCAAACGGCATCCGTCGGTACGCAAAAGTGCCGTAGGGGCAAGTAAAAGTTGTCTTTTCTTGATCCTCTGGGTGGATGGGAATCTGGTGGAAGCCCAAGAAACCATCCAAGAAGTAGAAGAATGAATGCTTTGCTAAGCGCTCAAGCATCTCGTCTATGAAGGGGAGTGGGTAATGATCTTTACGGGTTGCTTTGTTGAGTTTCTGTAATCTATGCACATGCACCAACCTGTAACTGTATGTTGGGGGATCAATTCATTCCTCTCATTTTTGACAACTATCATTCCTCCCTTCTTGGGGACAACTTGAACTGGGCTAACCCACTGGCTATCTTGGATTGGGTAGAAAATTCCAGCCTTCAAGAGCTTTAGAATTTCCTTCTTGACGACTTCTCGCATTGCGTTATTCAGTCGTCTCTAATGCTCTCTTGTGGGCTTACTATCTGGCTCCATGGCGATGGGTGCAGAAACTGGGGCTTATTCCCTTAATGTCAGCTAAGGAATACCCAATGATTGACTTGTACTCTTCCAACAAAACAACTAATTTAGCTTCTTCCTTGGGAGAGAGCTGGTCACTGACAATGACGGGTGTGTTCTGGTTGCCGTGCAGGAAGACATATTTGAGGCCGGAGGGAAGTGGCTTAAGCTCAATGGTTGGAGGGGTTGTTGGCTCATTTTTGTCAAGTTCAACAAAACCTCCTTCTTGCTCCTCCTTTGTAAAGTGTTGGGCCACTTCCTCTACCTCATTGGTTTAGGAGGCAATTGCAATGTCGGCTGACAGAATTTCCTCCATGACATTTGGTTTGGTTGATGGCTGTTGGTCGTAGTTACGCACCCACTTATATACCGCAAGAGGACGGTGTACAGTTGTACCTCTTTTTCCCTTAGAGTATTCCAAGGTTATCGAATCCACAAGGAACGAGCAGAACTATTACTATTAAAGGACTACTAACAGATTGCAATGGTTGGGTTGGTGTGAATGGTGACGGTGAGAGAGTTGTGGATGAATGTTATTGGAGATGTAACAGGATAATGAAGGATTCTCTCCTTCGAATTTGTTTACTGGCATGCAACCTTATTCTTATCACCTCAAGTGATGACTCTAATATTCTACAAGACATGGTGGTTTTGTTCACCCCGGTTGTCACTACAGAGGCTATTAGCTCCCCACTGGTTTCTTGCACTATGCAATGGGCAGAAGTGTATTGGCCTATACACTAATGGAAATAGATGTGCAATTAAGTTCATCACATAGATTAAATTTATCAAGAGAGTATCAATAAGTATGAGAGTTATATGACCAGATCCCCACACCAGAGAAGAGAATATGAGACTACTCACTCATCCTTCCGCTAGACATAGCAGAGGGGCGAAAAATAGCGCTGGAACGTGCACGAGCCGATCGGCGCAAGCGTTGCGCCAATCAGCACGACCTCCCTTCTGGTGGTTCTTGTCGGTGTTGACCAACCGTCAAATCATTGCTAGTCCTCGAGCAATACAAAATAAAATATGTAGCAAGAATCTTCACATCATCTCTCATGCAATCAATCTCAATCATCATTTTTACTTGTTATTCCACCACAAAGATTTTTCTCTCATCTTCTTTTTAACCAATCAGCATTTCATACTTAAACTTAATCAAATTACCACAAAACCTTTTCAAAACCAATTTTAGTTCTCCTCAACTCATCTTTAGCATCAAACATCAAGAATTTGGTCTTCTCTATATCTCTCAAGTGTACTTCCTTCCCTCTCCTATCTAATAAAGGATTATATGTGGATCTTGGAGGGCTATATAACTATATTAAACCATAAGATTAACCATGTCAACAATGTGCTCAATCATGCTTACTAAGAAAGGATTTTCTTGGAAAAGAATTTTAATGGAGAAGAGAAATCAAAGGAAAATGTTTCAATGAGAACAATGGCAAAGAATTAGAAATAATCCGAAAGCTGCTCTCTTTGATGACCTTATTGCCTCTCAGGGATTACTTTTTCTCTTTATCTCTTTTTGCATCGGCACCAATCGGCGCAACACTGCGCCAGTCGGTGCGGTCTTCTTTTCTTTCATGCTTTTTTTTCTTTCTTCTTTTCTTTCACTCTTTTTCTATTCCTAAAATAATCAGCAATTTCTGTCTTGTACGAGAAGCGGAAATTTTCTGAATTCCCTTTTATAGAGAATATAGGTTGTATCAAGGAGGAGGGAGAAACAAAGATGTATGGGCTCCATGATAGCAAGGAATTTAAATGGATGAGAATGGCTAGAAATACAGAGATAAACAAATAGATCATCCTTTCCTAATTTGGTCAAAATCATGAGCAACAAGTGGACAAAGTTACTTACAATCCAATTAGTTCAAATGTGTAGCTTGCTCTCATTCACTCGGCTATGTAGGCATATTTAAACCTTGCTTTTGCTTTTAGCCTATGATGAGTTAAAAGAAATTTTCACAAATACAAAGCTTAAAAGTTAAGTGGTAACCAACTAATTCAAGTAATCAACCAATCAATCATCAAAAAGACAAGATAAATAGTATGGGGCACTTTCAATTTGACAATCAACACTAACTTTATTGAAGACAATGCAATGATTCAAACTACATAAAAGACATTGAAGCAACTCTCAATTACTCATGACTCTCTCAAGCACACACACAAACTTAATTAAACACTAATAAGAAAAACAAGCAAGAAACTAGACTCAAAAACACTTAAAAACTATGACTAATGGCAAAGCCCTTCCCCCCCCACTCAAAATTTGCAATGTCCTCATTGCAAGAGAAGAAACTCAACACACTAATCATGCAGACCATGCCTGTTCAAGACTCGGAAAATTCGTGTTATATTCCTTATGAGAAAAAGTGTAGTCCGCTTCATTCATCTCGATTGCATATTGGATTCTCTGATCCACGTCCCTTTGATGCCTGTAGGCACGATCCCTATCTAGATACAAGCGCTAAATATTCCTTCGGCAGACAGGACAACAAATGGGTGGTCGCAAATTATGATTTTCAACACTGTAGGGAGAGACACTGTTCAAACTCCTCTGAGCCGAATGGCATAGTAGCTGAGCCGATTGGCGCGGTGGTGTTCTTTCATCACTGCGACTGCCTCCACTTCTCTCTGCATTACCATTAACTCCTGTTGAAATTCCTGCTGCCTTGTCATTGTTACATTCTGCAGGTGTTCCCCAATTCTCAATCTTAGGACTACCAAAGCTTCTTCGCATATTAGAATCATCCCCCAAATATCCAGACATACTAGGGTCACCACTTTCCAAACTTTCCAAACAATATAATGAATGAAAGTCGCTATCCCATTCAGAATACTTTTGAATTGGCTTACCCAATAGTCTAGCGGATCTTCGAACCTCTGGTGTAGTCTTACAATTCTTTATAGTAGGCTCTTCGTCGTCACTTGGCAAAGCTGTTAGATCAATAAATTCAGCCATCTTCAGATCGCACCGATCGGCCTCTGTGTCACGCCGATCGGCTCTGATGTCGCGCCGATCAGCTCCAATGTTGCGCCGATCGACACAGCCGGTGGCTTCCTCCATATACGCAGCCAACTATTCCAGATTATGCTCATGCATCGCCTTGTTCTGCTGCCTTCGTAAAATCTCTTTATTAATTTCCTTAGGCATCTTGCCTCCAGGAATTGTGTGATAGCCATCATCATATAAAACATCTCTAGGTATGAAGGTTGGGTCTTCCGCCAATTGGAGTTCAATCTTACGTTGTAGATCTTTAGCACAAAAGAAACACTTGCAGCCTTCGATGCAACTGTTCCTATGAATCTTGTTTTCTTGAAAACCCTCCCAATCAAAAAGAGCCCTGGGAGAGGCCCCATCCTTTCTAGCATGAAGATCCTTTTCCGCATCCAGTTGGTTCATTGCTTCTTTGGCCTCCTCTTGTAGCTTGAGTTCATACTTGGCGGCAATATCATGTTCACTATAAAGCCGGCACTAATGGATTGTGAGAGCGCTCTCTTCATCTAGTTCCTCCTTCTCTTGCTCAATCAATGAATTTTTGAAAGAAAGGAAATCTTCATATGACAAGGGCTTAGCAAGATCAAGAAGGTCTTCCATGGTGTACCTTTGAGAAACAACTTCACTTTCAATAGGTGCTATAGATTTTCCCTTGCGCACCAATACTCTCTTCATCATCTGCCGAAGTTCGTTGTCCATCTTCACCTTTTCTGCATTCCATGCATCATCTTCACTTTTCCTCATGAATCTCTTCCTCAGATTTGACCATACGACAGGATCATCTCGTGTTGGTGTCAACACCTCGTCTACTTTGTCCCAGGACCAAACGGCAGAGATTTGTGGAAATCCGTGTCCGAGCCGATCGGCTCCAGAGTCACGCCGATCGGTGCTAGTGTCGCGCCGATCGATGCTAGTGTCGCGCCGATCAGCGCCGCGTTGGTTGCTTCTCGACGCGCCGCCTTCCATTGCTTCTACCCTTAGGTTTTGTTCTGGTGACTACTTGATGTGAGATGATCCATGGTATTGCCGCCTTCTCATATTTATATCCCTTGATTTCCAATTGGACTAGGACTCTATCTCTTATTTGCGAAATTCAACGAGTCTCAATAAGGCAAGGTCTGAAACCGACTCAAAAACAAAAAAAGACCCTACCGCGCCGATCGGTGCAAGACTACGCCGAACGGCACAACACCACGCCGATCGGCACAATACACTAATTTACCCAAATCAGAAATAGAAAAATCACGAAAATCAAACACACATACAGAGCTTTTGTTTAACGTTGTTAAGCTCGACCACACATGGCACTAAGCAGTGAAGTACACATCGAAAGATTTTAATTCAAATGTGTCGGGTTCTAGATGTACCTTCAGACGTTGTCCATTAACCGTGTACTTGTTTTTTTTTTTGCCATCCCTTATGATTACAGCTCCCGAAGGTAACACCGTGTTCACAAGATAAGGCCCTTCCCATTTACTTCGCAAATTGTCTTTACTAAATAATCTGAATCACGAATTAAATAGGAGTACTCGATCTCCTTCCTTGAATTCCTTCTTCAAAAGCTTCTTATCATACCACTTCTTTTTCTTTTCCTTGTATATTGCTGCATTTTCATATGCACGCAATCGTATCTCTTCTAATTCACTTATTTGTATCTTTCTTTTCACGCTGGCGGCATCAATATCCAAATTCATTTCCTTTATTGCCCAATAAGCCTTATGTTACAATTCCACCGGTAGGTGACATGATTTCCCATAGACAAATTGATATGGTGTCATGCCAATTGGTGTCTGGAATGCCATCCTATATGCCCATAATGCTCCGTTAAGCTTTGTGGCCCAATCTTATCCTTCCTTTGTAACAATCTTCTACAGAATCCCTTTTAATTGCTTATATGATGTTTCTGCTTGTCCATTTGTTTGGGGATGATAGGTTGTCCCAATTCTATGTTCAACCCCAGATTTAGCCAAAAACCTAGTAAAGTCTCCTCCTGTTAAATGGGATCCTCCATCTGTAATTATTATCCTTGGTACTCCATACCTAGGGAATATCTGCTCTTGAAGTATACTCCTTGATTCTCTTGTCGTATTGGCCTTGCATGCCATTGCTTCGACCCACTTGGAGACATAATCAACGGCAACCAATATATATTCGCAACCATGAGAATTCACAAATGGTCCCATAAAGTCCATACCCCAAACATCAAAGATATCAACTTGAAGATTATGCTTAAGAGGCATTGCATTCCTACTGTTAACATTCCCTATTCGTTGGCATTGAGCATATGTTGCAACATACCTTTTTGCATCTTCATGCATTGTGGACCACTAGAAACCACTCGCCCATACCTTTGCCTGTGTTCTGAAGTAGCCATAATGACAACATAATTCAAAGAGTGACATTTTGCCAAAATGCTCGCTCTTTCTTCTCTGGGTACACATCTTCGCACTGCTCCATCCTAGCAATGCATATACAGGTATGGGTCGGCCCATATAAATTTTCTCATTTCACTCCTAACTCTTTTCTTTGTGTTGTTCATCATGTCAGTTTGTCCCTTGAAACCTTTGATAATATCCATCATCCAACTCTCTCTATGATCAAATGTGGCAAAAAACTACTCTTGTTGCATTTCATCTTTTGTTGGCTCAGTTGATGATGATCTGCTACAGAATTTTCTACCCCTTTCTTATCTCTTAACTCCAAATCAAATTCTTGCAGCATCAATACCCATCGCATTAATCGAGGCTTACACTCTTTCTTTGTAATCAAGTATCTTATAGCAGCATGACCAGTATATACAATAACCTTAGAATTTAGAATGTAGGATCCAAATTTCTCAAAAGCAAATATAACAGTTAACATCTCTTTCTCAGTTGTTGTATAATTGATCTGCGCCTCATTCCAAGTTTTGCTAGCGTAATAAATAGCATGCACTTTACCTCTCTTTCGTTGTCCAAGAGCAGCTCCAACTGCATAGTCACTTGCATCACCCATAATTTCAAAAGGTAAACTCCAATCAGGTGGTTGCATAATGGGTGCAGAGTATAAAGCTTCCTTTAATCTTCTGAAGGCAAAGAGTCTTTCATCATCCATGACAAATTATGTACCTTGTTTCAACAATTCTGTCAGGGGCTTAGCAATATTTGAATAATTCTTAACAAACCTGCGATACAAGTTGGCATCTCCAAGAAAACTCCTCAAGGTTGTAAGATCAGTAGGGGGAGGTAATTTCTCAACTGTAAATACCTTTACTTTATCAACTTCTATCCCTCTGTTAGATATGAAATGACCAAGTAATATCCCTTCTGTTACCATGAAATGGCACTTCTCCCAATTAAGAACTAAGTCGCATTCAACACACCTTTTCAAAACCTTCTCTAAACTCTCCAAGAAACTATCAAAATCAGCACCGCGAACTAAGAAGTCATCCATAAATACCTCCATAATGTCTTCTATGAATTTAGCGAATATTGCATTCATGCATCTTTGAAATGTGGCGGGTGCATTGCAAAGACCAAATGGCATCCTTCTATATGCATATGTCCCGAAAGGGCAAGTAAAAGTAGTTTTTCTGCTGATCCTCTGGTCTTACCGGTATTTGAAAGAAACCACTTAATCCATCCAAATAACAAAAGTATGAATTCCTTGCTAGACTTTCAAGCATCTCTTCAATGAACCAAAGAGAATAGTGATCTTTCTTCGTCACCTTGTTCAAACTTCTGTAATCTATGCACATTCTCCATCTAGTTATAATCCTTTGAGGGATCAACTCATTGTTCTCATTAGGCACTACTGTCAACCCTCCTTTCTTGGGCACACAATGTACTGGACTAACCCATTCACTATCAGCAACAGGATAGATCATACCTGCATTAAGCGGCTTTAGAATCTCCTTTTTAACCACTGGTTTCATTGACTCCTTCAACCTTCACATCCCTTCAACCACTGGTTTAGCATTCTCTTCCAAGTTAATCTTGTGGGTGCAGAATGCGGGGCTAATTCCCTTGATGTCATCCAGTGTGTAACCAATAGCCTTCTTATACCTTTTGAGCACAGTAAGCAACTTCTCTATCTCTTCCTTTGTTAGGGCGTTGTTCACCATAACTGGATATGTTTTATTCTTCCCTAGATATTCATAGCGTAGCTCCTTTGGAAGTTCCTTTTGTTCCACTTCTGGTGCTTCATCTGGATCCATCTCCCCTAGAGGTTCAAAATCAGGATTTTCCTGGTTGAGCCGATCAGTGCAAGCATCGCGCCGATCGGCGCCAGCAGTATCCTTGTCCGTTTCATGAATGATGTGGTCAAGTGGGTCTCCCATATCCATCCCTATCTTGTCGTCTTCCTCTGGGTAGAATTCCTGATAGCAAGAAGGGTCTTGATGGGACGGATCGTTAAATTGAAATTGCACTTCTTCACCTCCTAGTTGCATCGTAATTTGACCTTTCCCAGCATCCAGAACAACTTGTACTAATCTTAAGAACGACCTTCCAAGAATGATGTCTTCAACCCCAGTTTCTTCATTACTTAGAACGAAGAAATCCACCGGTATTGTTTTCGAGCTGATCTCAACTTCAACATTTTTTATCATCCCCAGTGGCTTGGTCTTCCTTCTATCCGCCATGATGAGTTCAAGTTCAGTCCCTATCAGCTACTATTGAGTTCCATAAGGCATGCTCATAAATGCATCGTAAGTCATCAAGCTGACATGGGAACTAAAGTCACACAAAGCTTTTGGAAATTTCTTCCCTGATATCTCACATAGTATGTATGGTTCTTCTTCTTCTTCGTCGGTGACTCCTACAGCATACACACCACACAATCCTTCATAGGGGGATGGCTCAAAGCAACTGTCTAGTAATATCTTTGCTTGTTTCACCTCTGTTCCATCAAGCTCCATATCATCCTTGTAAATCTTCCCTAAAACTCTCCCAGTAATCTCTTGATCGAAAACTTCTGACTTAAGGCGATTACTCAGGAAATTGTATTCAATTCCAGCTTCGGAAGCATCTTCCAGGCTGAAGGATCTTCTCATATTGATCAACTCTTGCGAAAAATCAATAGGAATCCAGTCCATTGGTTCAAATTTGTTGAGTGGTTTAGCATTCACCAATGTCCTGTCCCCCTTTGGTTTAGCAAAGTTACCTTCAAATTCCTTCAGGTGACTATCCAGAATTATAGCTTCTATCTTGGTATATTCCTTGCAACCTGACGGAGTCGTTAGGGTGATCCGTTCTCCTGTTGTTGCAACTGCGCCGATTGGCACAAAGACCACGCCGATCGGCACGCACATCAGATCCATAGAGGCGTGTCTGATGGGCTCTATCTCTTTGAATTTATGCTTTGAAGTAATCATTGCTCTACTCTCGGACATAAAGATCTATTCAGTCGGCGACTCTTCCTTTTGCATAACTTCTAGGCATTGCCGGCTTGGTTCTAGGTATTCTTCCCAATGCTTGTGCAAAGCTTCATTCTCGACAATTTTGCCTAACAATTTGATCCCTGCCTTGGCTGTCAATCTCAGAAAACTTCCTCCAGCTGATCCATCCAAATGCATCCTTGATGCCTTGTTTATGGCCATGTAGAAGGTTTGAGCACACATATTCTCATCAATGCCAAGGTCAGGTCCTTGTTTCAACAATGTTTGAAAATGCGTCCAGGCTTCCGCAAGAGATTCTTCATCTTCTTGTAAGAAGTTAACCACTTCTCTTCTCAACTTACGCACCTTTGGCAAAGGAAAATAGTGGAGATAAAAATTTCTAACTAATTCACTCCACTTACCTTTCGCTTCTCAAGATGCTGCCTTGTGCCACTCTTTGGCTTTCCCTCCCAAAGAGAATGGGAAAAGCAGCCATCTATAAAGATCCTGAGGCACTCCTTCATGATGGAATGTTTGGCAAAATGCCTCCAAGTCTTGTAAGTGAGTATATGGGTTCTCCTCTTTTGCTCGAAAGAACTTATTTGCTTCAGCCATGCTAATGATAATGGGGTTCAACACATACGAAGGGGTCGTGGCCTTCTCGTCTAAGGATTAAGGCACCAGCACGTCTGGAGATGGCAAAGAAAGCTCCCTGAGCGTCAGAGAAGGTCCTGTCGTACTCATTCTAAAAATTCACACAAAACACAAAAACAAAATCAACTAGAAAAGAAAGGATTAGACGTTAGTAAAATATTAATAGTAAAAGAACTGGCTTGTTCCCCAGCAATGGCGTCAGAAAATTGAGCTTGTTGGTCGTAGTTACGCACCCACTTATATACCGCAAGAGAACATTGTACAATTGTACCTCTTTTTCCCTCAGAGGATTCCAAGGTTATCGAATCCATAAGGAATGAGCAGAACTATTACTATTAAAGGATTACTAACAGATTGCAATGGTTGGGTTGGTGTGAATGGTGACTGTGAGGGAGTGGTGGATGAATGTTATTGGAGATGTAACAGGCTAATGAAGGATTCTCTCCTTCAGATTGGTTTACTAGCATGCAACCTTATTCTTATTGCCTCAAGTGATGACTCTCATATTCTACAAGACATGGTGGTTTCGTTCACCCCAGTTGTCACTACAGAGGCTATTAGCTCCCCATTGGTTTCTTGCACTATGCAATAGGCAGAAGTGTATTGGCCTATACACTAATGGAAATAGATGCGCAATTAAGTTCATCACATAGATTAAATTTATCAAGAGAGTACCAGTAAGTATGAGAGTTACATGACCAGATCCCCACACCAGAGAAGAGAATATGAGACTACTCACTCATCCTTCCGCTAGACATAGCAGAGGGGTGAGAAATAGCACTGGAACACACACCAGCCGGTCGGCGCAAGTGTCACGCCGATCAGCGCGACCTCCCTTCTGGTGGTTCTCGTCGGTGTTGACCAACCGCCAACACCAATATCCTAGAACCCTAGTTCTAACAACTCAATCTCGCGATTGTCATCTCTCTATTGCCCCCTTTGCTCTTGATGGTTGTCTTCCTTTTATACTCAACGGGATTAGGTCAACTTCCACCGACTCTGACTCATCTTGGGTTGGGCCTTTGTTTTTGCCGGACTTTGGCTCGTCTTCGACATCTTTTCCTCTTGCGCCCATCGGCGAGGCATTGGAGCCGATCAACGCGACCCTGCATCTAGCCCAACTTCATTGCTCTGTGGTTCCATATCCATAATTGCCCTGTTTTACACCTGTTTTCTGCAATTACATCCAAAATAGGACAACTACAAATATATGCAAATATGGGGTTAATTGTTAGTCTAAACCACCAAATAATGATGTAAAACATCCCTTTTTGGTAGATAAAATGGGTAGCTAGAAACCACCAACAATGGCTCAGAAGATGAGTTCATTGATCTCGTGATGTCCATTGTTAATGAAGATTCACCAATTGAGAATGATAACTCGTCTCCTTTGGATTTTGTGAGGTGCATGATGGGCATGCCAATGATGGCAAAGGTTTTATCCAGCACATCGAAGATATGGAAATCCAAAGCAAAGGAGTTGTCATTGATGTTTACTTCAATATTTGGAACAACCCCTTTGCATGGATAGACTCCCTTCTTTAACTGAAGGATCTTCGGGGATTTATGGTGGTCACAGCTGATTTTGTCATAAAATTTATCTTGGCCCAGAGATCATAGCAAGTATCCATGTGCAAGAATTGCTTGTTTTCTATTGAGATCTTGGGGGCTTTTGGCCTAAAAATGACTAGATCTGGATCAGCTCGAGATTCATATGTCCACTTTTGATTCAAAATGGAAGAGAGGTTAAAAAGTTGTTCCTTCTGAATCTCCCTCTCTTCCGAATCGGGTTCCTCTGGCTCCACAGGTGTAAACTCCATTCTCCTTTCTACTAGCATTGTTTGGACATTTCCGATATTTGAGAGATCATCGTCATCCTCCCATATTTTAGGAAGAGGAAACGGTTCAACCTCGGCTTCTTGTAGAGAGAAGGGTGATTCATGGAAAAATAGGTATGGGTCCAGAGTGTTAAATGTTGGAGAACAATCGACCTCTTCTATGATTTGGGGATCTAGTGTGGTGATGACAGGGGAGAGGTCGGCTAATTGTGCATCCTCTGAGTGGTCCTCTAAAGGTGTGGGCTGATAATCTTCGAGGTTATGAAGAATTTTGGCTAGAATCCTCTTTCCTTCAACAGGTGTGGTATACACAAATGCACCACCAGCGGCTATGTCTAGGAATTTGGCGCTCCCAGGCTTAAGTCCCCAGACAAAATGTTGCAAGAGCATACATTCGGGTAGTCCTAAGTCTAGGCCAACTATGATGTATGAAAGCAATCTCTCCCAAGAAGCTCCTAGTGATTCATGATCCTTTTGCTCGAAATTTATTAACTTCCTCCGTAATTCAATTATCTTTGAGAGCAGAAAGAAATTCTTGCAGAAAAATTCTCTCAAGGAGGGCCAACTTCCTTCAGCATCCTCAACATCATGAATGTACCATGTTTTTGCTGCATCTTTTAGTGAAAACAAAAAGAGTTTTCACCTTAAAGTGTCTTTATGGACACCAGGTATGTTCACAGTAGAGCAGACTAACTCGAAGTGCTGAAGGTGTGCGTAAGGGTTTTCTGAGCATTCCCCTAAAAAGGGCATCGACTGAACCAAAAGTATGAGTTCTGGGTGGATCTCATAATTTTGGGTCTCGATTGGTAAGGCGGAGCTTGGGGGCTCCATGTTTTCAGCCTTGGGGGCTGAGAACTGGCTAATGGAGGGTAATTTTATAAAGGTAGCTAGGGTGAAAAATAAAGAAAAACTAGCAAACGAGACGGAGTTTGGAATGGCATTGCTATCGTTACCTGGCAACACCGCCAAAAAACTTGTTGGCGGATCTTAAGCCTAACAGAGAATAGCTGCAAGTGTACAGATGCCGACGTAGCCTTCACCCGAGAGTATTCTAGAGTATCGATTTCCACAGGGAACGAGTAAAATGTCACTCCTAATTTATCAAGTCCTAGTGATGAGGGGGCAGAACAAAGTGTACTCTATAGGAAGAAGAAGTGCCCGGGCCAGGTAATCTAACGCAGTGAACCTTCTCCAAGTAACTTAGTGAGAATTCTATTTCCAAATATCTGCTTCGGGGCATGATAACAATCCACAAGTAAGGGTCGGTAACTAACCACATGTACTAGTGGGCACGTTAATGCTAGACAACCCTGCTTGAGACTTCCCGAACATGGTGGAGTTCAATATTGGACGGACAGGGCTGTCACCACCTGCTGCCTACCACATAGCCCATGGGGACGAATGCAATCCCAGGAAAGCTAAGTCTAAACACCACGTCTAAACATAGACTTTCATACCAGTTCCAGAATTGGTAAACACAACAAAATAATGCTGTGAAGCAATAAGAAGTTATGCACTAGTATCCCGTAGAATAAAAGGATAGAAATACTCACTTTATTACTTGGACAAGAATTCTACTACATGGTACCCGGCCCCGAAGACGAGGGAGATTACTCACGCAGGAGCTTCATCCCCGAGGCACAAGCTGAAGGAGCCAGCATCCTGAACTCCTCCTCCTACACCTCTTTTCTTCTACTTGGGAAAAACATGGGACTAATGCTTAATCCTTCACACCCTCCCGTGGCAATAGGTTGGCATGCACTTATAGGTCATGGAGAGTCGGTAGGCAAAAGTTGGTCCGCCGGGCGACGGGCTACGCCGGGCGTCCACGTGTGCCGGGCGGTAGGCTAGGCCGGGCGACCCTTGGATTATGTCGGTTTCCTGACCGACTCTCCCCCGGATGGCTCATATTTCCCCCCAATGTCAGTTGTTGGGTCGGTGGCTACCGACTTCATTTTGGGGCTGGTAGGTCTCATGGGCCTCATGGGCTGGCAACACTGGGTGGCACACACAGATCGGGCGGCAGGCCAAGCCGGCCGGCCTGCCAGGACAGGCAGCATGGGAAGCCGGGTGGTATGTCAGGCCGGGCGGTGGCTTGGGCCGGGTGCCGACCCCCTCCGGGTCGCCCCGTGACTTCTCCCGGTTAGGCCACTTGTGGACCTCTTTTCCTTAGCCACATTTCATTACTTTTAGTCTGGGAGGAGAAAATAGCTTCATGGTGGAGTGTTTTACAGAATCGTCCAGGTCAGATGATCAGCCTAATCACGACTTTGTTTTGACCAGCCGGGTGGCTGATTTTAGCCTGATATGACCCTATCAGCTAGGTTCTGATTTCAACCATCACGACCCTGTTGGCCAGTGGAAATTGGCTGTTTCATAGTCGTGATCAGCCGACGGGGCATTTCTTCATGTTTTTGCATATTTTTTGCCCTTTTGAGCCTGCAAGCACATATCTTACCAAAACTCGTGGAACTCGTTAGTTCTATTAAGGATCAGGGTTCTTTCCAAGAGTTTCATGCTTGTCAAAGTTTATTTGGTAGGCTAATAAAGGAAAATAAAGACTACCAACAAACTACGATGCAGAGATCCTCCAGGCAGCAGCAGGAGGAGTCAGAGGAGGACAGTTCAAAGGAGGAGACCTCAGAGTCAGGATCGGAGGAATCAGAGTCTGAGGAGGAGCTTGAGGAGACTGAGTAGACAGTTCCTCAGAGGACAGCTCACCGGGTAGGAGACCCGCAGTGCACCTATGCACTGTGCACCAGGATGCTGCAGAGACTGGTACAAGCAGCCGGAGAGCCGGGAATACTTAAGGTTCTTGCAAAGGACCTTAAGGTGCTACGTCTGGTTCCCTTTGAGCAGTGGGTTCCAGTCCCGAGAGACCCCGCTACTAGAGAGAGGTACTAGACTGTCCTCAAGAGGAGGATTGGAGAGGGAGTGAGACGTTGTCTGGCCGTGAGGGGCAGAGATAAGATGTTCGTGCTGCAGCAGTACACGACCTAACAGGCCATGAGGAGGGCCACCGGCACTGACGTTGAGCAGTACTTGACATACTTGCCAGGGCTAGCAGAGCTAGTTACTGCTCCATTTAGGTTCAGAGAGGACATAGTGCTTGAGTTCTATGCTATGCTATGGATAGCCAGAGACCACTCAAAGTTTTGGTTCTTGTTTAGAGGGCAGCTATAGCGTGTGACTAGAGAGGATCTAATTGCTAGTTTTGGGTTCCTTGCTTCAGATCTCCAGCTCTACAGAAGTGCTTACCCTTCACTAGAGCCACCTCGTAGACCATAGGGAGGGAGATTACCTACAGACAACATGGTGTCGACTGCCTTTCCACCACCACACACCCCAGGCATTGAGAGAGGTCCTACAAGGCTCACCGCAGAGGCTAAGGTGGCGAGAGCGATAGTCACCAAGACTATCATCCCCAGTTCAGGCTATAGAAAGGAGTTCACTCTACTCCACTAGTGGGCAGTTGCAGCGATTCTGAGAAGACAACACTTTGACTTGGCAGATCTTTTGATAGGAGAGATGGAGGAGGTTATCTCTGAGAGAGTGGGAGGATGTCACTTGGTCTACGGTCCGTATATTTGCTATCTCTTGAGGAGGATGGGCCTAGTGACGGAGGAGCAGTACGAGGCATTCCCTGAGGTGACCACCAGCTACGCACCTCGCGTCCCCATGGGATTGCAGTCCACCTTGAGTCAGCACACGGGAGAGGAGGAGCTAGAGTCACCTTCAGTTCCTCACGAGGAGGCAGCTCACCCTGAGACGGTGGTTCCTGAGTCAGCTAGTAGAGGAGAACCTCCCCAGCCTACAGGTTCACAGTCAGGCGACACCACCACTGTAGCAACACTTGCAGGACGCATGAGTGAGTTCATTCAGAGCACAGCTAAGGATAGGCGTGAGATGATGGAGGTCATTAGGGGACAGGTAGAGCTTCAGAGACAGCAGATGATGATGATGACCACCCTGATGGCTCAGATCGCAGAGATGACTCAGAGGCAGGCAGGTCAGCAGCCAGGACACGCAGTGTTTTCATAGTTTCAGCAGCTATCGACTCAGCCAGTACCTTGATGTCAGCTACCTTGATGTCAGCTCAGTCCAGTGGACTGTACTTTCAGGGGTCCTAAAGATGGGGGGAGCAGGATAGACTCTTTCTTCAGCTCAGCTCTCCCCCGTGTCAGCTTTCTCTGTGTCTGTGTTGTTTGTTTCCTTCACACTCTTTGACTTCCCAGATGGCATGACCCTCTACTTCTCAGCACTTACTAGTCAGGAGCCTGTTCTCAGAGATAGTTCACACCACTCGTGCAGACTCCCACCCAGCTCTAGAGTCAGTTACAGCTACAACTCCAACTCTTACTACCACAGTCAGCACTCTTACTCCTCAGGCAGCAGAGGATCTTGTCTGTGGAGGTTTCTTGCACCAAGACATGGCGGATCTCATTCTTCTCTAGACTTCATCTCAGGAGACTGCCACAGTCACACTAGCAGAATAGGACAGAGGGTCTAAGTCGCCTGTGGACATTGACTTCTTCAAGCAGATGGATGCTCAGGCGGCACAGGCTCAGGGAGCACAGCAGGATCCAGCATAGGAGCTGCCCGGAGTAGAGCCTTCAGAGGATGTCGCTGCACCATTTCCTTCGACCACGAGTGTTTAGATGTTCATCTTTTCCCACTTTTTGGTGCTTGTTGCCAAAGGGGGAGAAGAGTCCTAGGTCCAGGGGGAGTGGGAGTGTGATCCAACGTGATCGAGAGTAGCGTGTATCTAGGGGGAGCGTACGTGTACATCGGTTTTGGGAGATAGATACATTTGGATCTTCTTTTGATGGAGTTATTCAATGTTCATGGATTTTGATGAATCATGGTTTTCATTCGCTTGTGTTTGACTCATTTTAATCTCACTTGGTTTATTATCATATGCAATGCCTTGTATTCATTAATTATCTTGTATGGATGTGTATGATTTCATGATGATGATTGCTTGCTCTGATTTCATATGCATTGCCATGCTTACCTGTTGCATTTCATCATTCATGTCTTGTATTGCATGTCTTTATGCGTTCTTTAATATCTTATCAAGACATGCATGCATTATCATCTAAAGTGTGATTTTCTCTTTTTGTCTTTGTATCCCTAGATGATGTTTGATTGAGTAGGACCTTGTGCGTTTCTCTCTTATGTCGTTATGGTTCCTCTCGATCTTTGTGTAGATCTTTTAGCTCGGTTGTTTCTTGTTAAGATTACGATAAGTATTGGTTGTCGTCAATCACCAAAAAGGGGGAGATTATAAGCTTCATGGCCATTGATGATTGGATCCCCAAGGTATGAATATTTTGGTGATAGATGACAACAATGAAATTGTGGGCTAATATCTACATAAGTGTTGTCTATGCAGGAATCATCTCTAAATCCTATTAAATCATATGGATGATGGTTGCCTTGGCGATTGATGATAATGACCACAAGCATGGAGGCTTGTGAACTTGATGGAGTCCAAGGGTTGATGAAGATGGATCAAAGCGGAGAACAAGCTACGGTGCAAGTGTTGGGTACACTTGTCTAGTTGTTAGGGCTTTGAGTCCATAGGAAAAACTGGACTATCAAGAGGGTCTAGGTCATTCTCTTAGGTCATGTCCAGTCGGTGATGTGCAAGGTTGCTGTCACACCCAGTTCCAATGATTGAAACCGAATGCATTTGTATGCATGCCCATGATCAAGTTTTCACGCACACAAGACAATAATTGTGATAAAACAACAATATCTTTATTAAATCAATAACATTATTACAAAGGAGACCCGTAGGTCAAGAGAAAAAGATTACATTGCAGCAGAATAACTAAGCGTTGTCATCCTTTAGCTCCCACAGGAAGTCGACCAGAAGACCGCATGCCTAGACTCCTCCATCGTCTTCATCGTTGTACCATCCTTCTCCTGTAGCTAAGAAGCAATGTGGTATATAGCAAGGGTGAGTACATGTCGTACTCAGCAAGTGGGGGAAAAGATAACATAGGGCTAAAGACAAGGAAGGCTTATAGGGGTTTATTGCAGGAGCTTTTAATTAACCTAGGCAACCTATTTACTAAGTGGGGTCATCCCAACAATCAATCCACAGGGTGCTATCAAACAAGTCTAATCCCATCCACCAACCAACCATTCCCAACCTTCACCATCCATACCCAAACTAATCTTGTGAGGACTCCAGGCCGCTCTTGACCGTGAGCATGGCTATCATGATAGTTTGATACTCTGCAAAGTTTGCACCACTTTACCCACAAGTCGTGATTCACTTTGTGCCCGTGGATGCGACCCACATTACACACTTCCTTTGGTGTGTGGCAGGGTTTCACGACAAGACATTTCCAAAGGGTCTCCTAGTACATGCTATCCACAAAGGTTCCACTCCTGTCCATAAGTGATAGCTCATCACTAAGGAGCCCATCACCCCAGGAGCCCCCTCTTGAGCCATTCGGATCCAAGGACAGTCCTCTTGACTTCGGTTCCCCGCTCCACCAAAATTCTGCACCAACACTGGGACAACACCTAATTACTAGGCCAAGCCTTACCCATATCGGTCTTGTGATGGCACTGTTTTCCTAGGACGTCGCTCCAAGAACTGGTTCCTAGGATCTACAACAAGCCTACCACCACCAACCATGTGCCCATGGCACCACATCCATTCCATCGAACTTGCATAGATCCCTAAGTCCATGTTGCTAACATCATGTATCATTCCACCCATGAAGAGACATAGTTCATTAATCAAGATTTATATCAACCCCAACACCCCACAAGCAACCTAAGCATCATCTACCCACAACTAACCAACTAGTTCAAGGTGACAAGGAAAAGGATAAAGCAATACTAGGAAACCCTAACAATAGGTACCCCTTCAATTGACACAAGCATGCATTTCTACAATAAACATTATAATAGGTACAAGATGTTCCAAGGACACTTGCCTTCATCCTGTGCGGGTGGCTGCTCTAACACTTCAAATTCTTGCTCCTGGATATCCTCCTTGTGTATGCTCGTCTTTACACATAACAATTACCAACACAAGCAATGCACACAAAATCAAAACACAGTCATGCAACAATGGAAGAACAATATGATAGTTACATGAATGAAGGTTATGTCACCACGAGAATTTTGGTGCAAGAATCACTTAAATCAGGGTTATGGATTGTGACAACCCTACTTCGAAAAGTAGAGTGTGTCGCATAGGAACATCTCGGGAGATGGTTAGCAAAGTAACCATGCATAGCATTCATACATGAACATTCATCATTTACAAAGTTACATTACTGAATGCAGAAGGTTACAAGTTCAAGCTTTTCAGCGGAAGGAAGTTCAGATTACAACACAATACATATGTTCTTAGTACATTTTACATAAATGAGCGGAAGCGGTAGAATAATAAAACACGATGTCGATTCCTACATGAACCATGCCAGCCCTATGATGATGGCTCACTCATCACGGTTAGGAGAGCTAGGGACCCATTCGATGGTCCAATTCTGAGGCTCCTCACCTTCCCACACAACCTTGTTACAACAATCACAATATGTGACCTGAGGGAAACCTGAAAAACAACATAATCGCAAAACCTGAGTATCTAACATACTCCGCAAGACTTACCCGTTAATAGGTTTACTAAAACCGACTCCTAGTATACAGGGGGCTGACCGGGTTTATTTGACAGTTGCATAAAAAAGCTCCTATTAGTTTTATGCTGCACTTGCATTCCCTTAATCAAGATTTTACTTTGCTTATTGTATAAAACAGCTACGGTTAGTCTAGCTAGCTGCTAAGACTTGAACATAAGTAAAGAGCAATACATCATAGCAATATGTAGCCATAGCATAAGTAAATCTCAGAAACATAACCACAACTTTACTACTTAACATATCATTGCCGCTGCTCGAACAAGAGGTACTCATAACTGCGAGGGACAGCAATTCGAATTGATTTACATCCTACAGGGAAAACCCAAATACACGACATACGCATCACTTAAGAACACATATGGCCACCGTTCACAAGATTGCTATAAAGTCGATCCGGGGCCATTGATCCCGAGTACACGTCCTCCCCACGATACAGTACTTCGTATCCGAGGCTTAACCCATGCACTCTCGAGTTATTGAATTTTAATTTTTATCGAAGTTCACTGCTGTTTACAAAATTGCCACTTGCCAATTCAAATTTCCCCCGTGTGCGGTGGCGCTGCGGCTCTGCTGGCTCGCCAGCGGCAATCGGTGGCGGGACTTGGAACTCGGTGCTGCCCTACGTGATCAGTGACTCACAACAGTCACGTGGGTCGTGGTGGCCGGAGTGGGGGCTACCGGAGCACTGTCGGCGACGAGCGATGGCGATGCTCGATGGCGGCCGACGGCGACAGGTCCACGCAGAGGCGAAATCGGCAAGGGAGAGGGTCCAGGAGCATTACCTTGGTGCCGTGGTGCTCGTCGACGTGTTGGCTGGAGTCGGGGTGGCCGGGAAATGGGTCGTCACCGTGAGCCCCCCTCCGCGCGGTGGACGACGGCGGCTCGGTCTTCTCCAAATTCTGGTGAGAGGGCTGCAATCCAGTGGTAGCACGTCCGAGGGAAGTGAGAGGGGTTAAACACGCGCCGACTTGCAAAAGAATCAGTGACGGGGAAGTTACTTGGATGGAGCTTGACGCGGCGGCGTTCAGGCGGCTCAGAGCAGGGGAACTCCGGCGGCGCTCGCTGGAGAGGAGGAAGGAAGGGGAAGCAGAGTGCTTGGATGCGCTGGAGAGACTTGGGGAGTTGAGCGGAGCAGGTGCGAATGAAGGGAGAGGAGAAGGGGCAGTTCCGGGCTGCTTTTAACGCCGATTGATCGGGAGAGCAAGAGAGAGAGAGAGAGACGACAAGCTGTCGACAGGGAAGTGGAGGGAGGGAGCGCTGCCTTCAGGTTCCGGCCGGTGGCACAGGAGGGTTTGGTGGAGCAGTGGCTGGTGTGGAGCTGCAGTGGCCGTCCTGGTGCTCCAGTGATTGACGGTGGCGCGGTACGGTGGCGTCGGTGTCGAGCAGTGACTGGCCAGAGAGAAAAGGAGGGGATTGACTCGGCTTGACTTGAATAGGGCTCGGGTTTGGCCAAAATTCACCATATTCCTATGCTCCAAACTTCACACAGATTTTTTCGCATGCCCAGGCAAACATGTTCTCCAACTTTTCTTTTGGGTGCATGCGCTGAATCGGCTTAGATTAATTTTAAAAATTCCAGGACAGAAATGCTCTCTTCTGACTTTAGAGGAATTTTTAAGGACACTAAATGGTTTTCATAAATTCTGGTAAAATTCTCAAAATTCTCTTTTAATATGGCCATTCGGAATATGCAAAAACATTGGGGTACTTCCATGGGTTTTTGTGATGGTTGAGAAAGGCCGTCATTTGGATATTCTGGATTTTAATTATTTACTTTCTTCGATTATTCTTGGGCACCTTGATTAATTATAATTTTAATTAACCTTTAACTAACATTGGGTTTAATTAAGTTTCATTTTGTGACATGGGATGTCACAGCACACCCCCCTTAATGGAAATCTCGCCCCGAGATTTGCAAAAGAATGAACAAAAGGGAGGGGCGCGGGTGGTTACCGGTTTTGTGAGGCCAAGAATTCTGGAAAGTTGGTTTTCAGAAACTCTTCTTGTTCCCATGTAGCTTCATCTTCAGTATGGTTACTCCATTGCACTTTGTAGAAGGTGATGGTGTGGCTGCGAGTTACCCAGTCTTTTTGATCGATGATTCGGACGGGGTATTCGGGGTAGGAGAGATCTTCTTCCAATTGCTCGCTGTCGGAGATAACCACGTCGATCGGAGGCTTTATACACTTCTTGAGTTGGGAGACATGCAAGACGTTGTGCACCCGCTCAAGATTTACTGGTAGTTGCAACCAATAAGCAACGACGCTATGCTTTTCCGTGATCGGAAAAGGTCCGATGTAGCGGGGTGCTAATTTTCCTTTGATTCCAAAACGAGACACACCTTTGTTGGGAGAAACCCGGAGATAGACATGATCTCCCTTTTTGAACTCCAATGGACGTCTTCTTTTATTGGAATAACTTATTTGGCGGGATTGGGCGGCCTTCATGTTAGCTTGAATTTGCCTCACCTTCTCTTCGGCTTGTGTGACCAGATCGGGACCAAAAGTAATTGTTTCTCTCGATTCCGACCAATTCAGCGGGGTTCAACACAAGTGACCATACAAGGCTTCAAATGGAGACATTCCCAAACTCTCTTGGTAGCTATTGTTGTAGGAGAATTCGGTGAACGGGAGACAATATTCCTGAGAAACCATGTGGAAATGTGCCATGGTTTGCTATACTTGTGATGAGTAATTGACTTGAGCGGTTTTGGTGTTTGAGTTGAAATGCGGGAATCCAGGGATTGCATGGGTTTGCATATCATGGTTATGACTAACCAGAGTTGGTGGACATATTGGTGATGTTGCAGGAGATGGGAAATGTGTTTGCTTGTCTCATGGTGTGTAGGTCACTGGAGTCAACTTGGCAGTCAACGACGAGAGGATCAGGCACAACTAGGGGACTTGGGGCCAGACGATCGGGATGCTGGGTGAAGTCAAGGGTGATCAACACCATACACGTGGAGAGGCAAGAAGCATGGACGGTTTCGCGGTTGAGCCTCAAAACCGTGGTGGTGATGAAGACGGCGTGTTGACCAAGTCAAGGCGAACGGGATGCAGGCGCAAGTGACAAGGGGGCCTGATGGACAGGGACTGGGAGAGACTTGCCGGTGGTTAGGATCGCGGGACAAGGTGACACGCGTCGACATCGAGAAGTCATGCTTTGAGAAGCGTGCAAGGCGGTTTCCCGGTTTGGGCCTCAAAACCGGTGGTGGTGGTTGGTGGTGCACATGGCACCATCACGGAGCTTGCTTCGAGTTGAAGCAAAGACGTGAAGCGTCCGATGGCATTCGGTAATGAGGAAAAAGATGGACGGTTATGCCCCTGGTGGTAGGTGGGTGTGTTATGTAGGTCAAGGGTAGAGTGGTCATGTGGACAATAGACCCTAGGCCTATATAAGGAGAGGTGTGGCTAGTGGGAGAGGTGCCTCTCTTCCCATTAGCCTTGTGTTAGGACTCTATTCAAAGTGCTAGGAGAGAACTTCATGTTTGAGAGGAGAGTAGTGGGTGTGTGAGAGACATCTCTTGCTCTTCCAAATAGTGGGAGGAAGAGGGTGGCTTCCTAGCCTTGTACCTATGAATCTTGTAAGCACCTTTCTAAGATATGAGAAGTATTTTCGTGCTCAAGATTTCCCTCTTCACTTGAATCCCGAAATTTCCTTTTTCCTATTTTCGGAAGCATTTTCATGGTGATTTTCGATCTCACTTTTGGACGGATTTTTGGCCCGGGATTCTTGAGAAACTTGTTGCTAGGATGAGCTAGGATAATCCTTTATGGATCCTTGATAGAATTATTGGCTCTATCACCTTCGATTTGAAGGATTTCTCAAGTTTCCCCTTTTTGGTGTTCTTGGCACAAGATCTGAAATTTGTGATGATTCCTTGAGCCAATTGAGTTGATCTCCTAGGATTAGGGTCGTGATGTGATGAGGATTCACTGTTCCAAAAATTGCATCATTTGGAGTTTGTTTGATTGAGTTTTGGAGAAGTTTTGAGAAGATCCCAAGAGATTTTCTATTCTGTCGGGGGTCAACCAGCACTGCCAATGACCAGGACCGTCACTGCCGATCGGTCTGGTCTGTAGGCTCCAGTGCGACAGCATCCCAAACCGGCACTGCCGATAGGTGGGACCAGCACCACCGCTGACTCACACCGGCACTGCCGATGGCAGGGATTGGCACTGCCGATGGGAGTTCAGTTCTGAACTGTTGAGGGTTGCTTCCTCCCTTTTTGTTTCCGCTGTGTTTCTTTGGTGTGGTTGATCACTCCTAGGGCTAGTACGCCACAAGTTGGTGTGTGTAGTCTTGGTGATCGATTTGGAGGTTGGCTTGGGTTGTTTTTGGGATATAGGCCAAGTTCTCTTAGAGAATTATATTTGGCTCCCATTCACCCCCCCCCACTGGTCGCCTTCTCAGTCCTTGAATTGGTATCAGAGCCGGTTTGATCACTAGTTGACCTTCACTGGCTTTGTGATCTGAAGGCGACATGGAGAAGCGCGCTGTCAAGCTGTGGATGTTCGATGGAGAGGACTTCCCCTACTGGAAGTCACGGACTAAGGCATATCTGCTGAGTCAAGGACGTGCAATTTGGGGGATTGTTGATTAGGAGTATGCTATACCACAAGACCTGAACACTGCATCTGTAGGTGAGTTACTCAAGTATGAGAACAACTCCAAAGCTGTCAATATTCTGCTTTCTGCACTTGGTAGGAGCGAACATGACAGGGTTGCATACCTTGACACTGCTCATGCTATTTGGGATAAGCTCTGCACTTACCATGAGGGTACAAACCAGGTCAAGTCTATGCGTAATGATTCATACAATAGACAGTACCAAACCTTAGCACAGAAACCGGGCGAGTCACTAGATGACACCTTTCGTAGGTTGGAGGCAGTTGTGTGCAACTTGCGGGCTTGTGGTACCCTTGTGTACAATGACAATGATAGAGCTAAGCAACTGCTGTACTCACTTGATGAAAATGTTTGGGGGGTTAAAATTGCTGCTCTAGAAGAAACTGCTGAATTCAATACCTTGAACTGTGAGCAACTGTATAGCAAGCTGAAATCTTATGAACTGTCTAGGAAATCTCGTCCTAATCTTGCTATTCCTGCTTCTAGCATGGCTTTGCTTTCTAGTTCTCAGAAGGGTGATCATTGTTATGCTTCTCATGGAACTAACCCCTCACTTGACATGTCTTCCTTGGAGTTTGCTTTGTCTTCTCTTGTTGCTGCTTCCGATGAACAGATGGAGTGCATTCCTGACGAGGAGCTGTCCTTGCTCACAAGGAAGTTCAGGAAGTTCTACAACAACTGGAAGGAGAGAAGAGGAGGTGGTTCAAGAACCTGCTTCGAGTGCGGTGACCTAAGAGACTTCATCGCTGATTGCCCTAAGAAGAAGAAGAAGGTCTTATACCGTGACAACAACACTGAATACTTCAAGCAGAAGAAGAACCGCTTCTATAAGAAGGGCAAGAACTGTAAGAAGTTTGCCAAGGCCATTGCACACGCCTGTGTTGCCGCCTTGAGCGATGTCGACCTCACATCAAGCGAAGGCCTTTCAAGCTCGGAGGAGGAGGTTGAAAAGCCACGAGTCAAGAGGAAGGATGACTTCACCGGGCTTTTCTTCATGGCAAAGAACGACCACGACACCGACTCTGGATCCGACTCCGACACAAGCGAGGTACCTCCCACTCTCGATGAGCTCTCTTCATAACTTGATCATTTGCGCGATGTTCTGCTCATGCAAGATGATAAGCTTCGTAGTGCTGTTCGTGAGGGTAGAGAGCTTAAGTCTAAGTTGAAGAGTGCTGATTTTGAAATTGCTTCGCTTAGGTCCAAGCTTGCTCGTGAGGACATTATTATTGAGTGTGAGTCATGTCAAGTTGTGATGAGTGATCTTGCACAGAGGGAGAGTGTGCTTGCTCATGTTGCCAGCCAGCTTGAGAGGGCCCTCAACGAGCTTGATGAGTTCAAAGCTAGACCAACTCTTTTGGGTGCATGTCAGAAGTGCCCCTTGCTCACAGATGAGTTGGAAGCTCAGTCCCTCAAAGTCAAAGAGCTTGAGTCCAAGTTGCTTCATGAGACTCGCTCTAAGGTCCTTCCACCACCTTGTGAGGTGTGTCTCTCTCTTAAGGACAAGCTTGTAATCACTAGGGAGGAAAACAAAGCCCTAGTTCAGGAAAATGACTATCTTGTGTCTAGTCTCCAGAGAACCCTAGTGAGTGAAGAGAAGATTGAGAGTGATTTGGCAAGAGTGAAGGAGAGTGCTTCTAGATCAACCTATAACTTGGGTTTGGGATTTGAGAGGTGTGACAAGGAGAGTGAGAATGTGGGTAAGTTTGTACCTAGCTCCAGCTACAAGGATGAGGAAAACACCATCAAACCCACTGACACATACTATCCACCCAATCCAAACCCCTCCTTCAACCCAAAGCAAACAGAGAAGCCAAAACCCAAACCTGCAATGCAAACCAAGCCTAATCCTAAGGGTGTCTATATTTGCATGTTCTGTGGTCGCAAGGGCCACATGGATGAATTCTGTTATAGGCATAAGAGGACTGAGAGGAAGCAAGCTGAGTTGACTAGGGATGCTTTTTATGATGATTTTGTTGACTTTCAGCCTCGCTCTTTTTCTCGTGCCTTTCGTGGACAGGGTCATTCCTCATATGGCTTTGATTCACGAGACAGATGCTTTGCATAGCAGCGCTTTGGCGCCCCATATTTTCCCCATCGTGGTGAGCGTCACTCGCGTGGATTTGGCTTTCACACAGATGATTTCTATCCTCACAACTCAAGGTTTGAGTCGAGACGCTATGATAGGCCACGTTTTCCCCATCGTGGTTCTCGTCCCATGCGTTCGAATGATAAAGTGCAAAGAACTATGATGACTACTACCGGTCATATGGTTAAGTGCTGGATTCCCAAATGCTTTTTGACTAACCCCAGCACTGAGCCATCGACTTTCACTTCTTGTTCTTTGTAGGCAGCAGGTGGAGGCTTGGAGAACAAGTGGTTGATGGATTCTGGGTGTTCGCGCCACATGACCGAAAATGCAAAGTGGTTCTCCAGCCTCACTCCCTTGAAGCGTCAGGAGTATGTGACCTTTGGAGATGACAAGAGAGGAAGAGTGAAGGGAAGGGGCGCGGTAAAGGTAAATGAGAACTTCACTCTCAATGATGTTGGTTTGGTTGAGTTTCTCAAGTACAATCTCCTCTCTGTCTCTCAGCTTCTTGATGTTGGATTGGAAGTGCGCTTTAAGTCGAATGCTTCTTGTGTTCTTGATTCGAGTGGTTCCTTGGTTTGTGGGATTTCTCTCATTGGCAGAGTTTTTCAGGCTGATTTTGCTGGTTCTCCTGGTTCTCACAAGTGCTTGTTTGCTCAATTTTCTTCTGAGCTCTGGAAATGGCATAGGAGACTGGGTCACAAGAGCTTTGACTTGTTATGTCGCTTGAGTGGCCTAGGTTTGATCCGAGGATTGCCTAAGCTCAAATTTGATAAGGATTTGGTTTGTGCTCCTTGTCGTCATGGGAAAATGATTGCCGCTTCTCATCCACCAATCAATTTGGTGATGACTGAACGCCTTGGAGAGTTGCTTCATATGGACACTGTTGGTCCTTCTCGGGTTTGTTCGGCGGGTGGGAAGTGGTATGTTCTTGTGATTGTTGACAACTACTCTCGCTACTCTTGGGTCTACTTTCTTGAGAGCAAGGATGAAGTGTTTCATCACTTTTGGAGCTTAGCTTTGAGGTTCTTCAAGGAACTCCCTGGTGCATTATGAGCAATTCGCAGTGATAATGGCACCGAGTTCAAGAACTCCTCCTTTGATGCTTTCTGTCTTGAGTATGGTATTGAGCATCAGTTTTCAGCACCTCAGGTTCCCCAGCAGAACGGTGTGGTTGAAAGAAAGAACAAAACCTTAGTGGAGATGGCCTGGACGATGCTCAATGACCATAGGACTCCGAGGCGGTTCTAGGCTGAGGCCATTAGAACTACTTGTTATGTTTCCAATCGGATTTTCTTGCGCTCAATTCTTAATGTGACTTCTTATGAGCTGCGTTTTGGGAGAAAGCCCCCCGTTTCTCATTTGCGTGCCTTTGGTTGCAAGTGCTTTATTCTCAAGCGTGGCAATCTTGATTATTTTGAGTTGAGATCTTCCGATGGAATCTTTCTTGGTTACTCTCTTCATGTAACCTTTGTTGAATCAAATTCTTGTGCAAGGAATGTGATTGAGTCTGCAGGTGACAAGGAGATGAAGGAGAGCATCTTTATAGAAGAGGACCTACAGGGCTTGAATGATGATGATGATGAGTCATTCCATCCCACATCCGAGCTTGTTCCTGCTGCTACCACTACACCAGCAGAGGGTCCAAAAGCTTCTACATCGACTTCAGCAGCTATAGAGCAAGCTCCAGCTGTGGTTGTGGGGGAGGTACACTCTGAGAGAAAGGCTCCTCACCACATTTAGCGTCAACACCCACCTCAATAGATGATCGGTAATCTCTTTGAGAGGACAACAAGGTCAAAGTCTGCACATCTAGCTTGCTTTACCAATTCTCTCTTTGTTGCAACCTTTGAACCCCGGGATGTTGGACACGCACTATCTGATGAACATTGGGTTAATGCCATGCATGAGGAGTTGGAAAACTTTGAGAGAAACAAACAAAGTCTGGACCCTTGTAGAGCCTCCCAAAAATATCAATGTCATAGGAACCAAGTGGGTGTTCAAAAACAAACATGGGGAGGATGGTGAGGTTGTGAGAAACAAGGCTAGGCTAGTTGCTCAAGGTTTGAGCCATGTGGAGGGCTTAGATTATGGTGAAACATTTGCTCCTGTTGCTCGCATAGAAGCCATTAGGATCTTGCTTGCATTTGCTGCCTCCAAGGGCATTAGACTCTATCAAATGGATGTCAAGAGTGCTTTCCTAAATGGTTTCATAGAGGAAGAAGTGTATGTTGAGGCAACCCCTTGGCTTTGAGCACCACAAATACCCAAACCGTGTGTACAAGCTTCAGACGGCTTTGTACGGGCTAAAGCAAGCACCTAGGGCATGGTATGCTAGGCTTAAGACCTTCTTGCTAGAGCGTGGGTATGTCATGGGGTGTGTTGATAAAACCTTGTTCACTCTCAAGCATGGCAATGACTTTCTAATGGTTCAGATTTATGTGGATGATATCATCTTTGGTGGTTCCTCTCATGCTCTTGTGTCCAGGTTTCTGGAAGCTATGGAGAGTGAATTTCAGATGTCGATGATGGGAGAGCTCACCTTCTTTCTTGGGCTTCAAATCAAGCAGTGCAAGCAAGGCACTTTCATACATCAAGCCAAGTACACGAATGATCTCCTGAAGAATTTCGACATGGTCAATGTGAAGTCGTTGTCTACACCAATGTCCACTACAACGCTCTTGACCCTGATGAAGACTGTGAAGCCGTGGATCAAAGGGAGTACAGGAGCATGATTGGCTCCCTGTTGTACCTGACAGCAACAAGACCCGACATACACTTTGCGGTGTCTTTGTGCTCGCTTTCAAGCTTCACCAAGGGTGACTCATCGCAAGGCTGTCAAGTGTATCTTTAGGTATCTCAAATACACCCTTAAGTTCAGGTATCTCAAATACACCCTTAAGCGTATCTTCAAGCATCTTCATCTCTTGATCTCATTGGGTATTCGGATGCGGATTTTGCTGGGTGTAGAATTGATAGGAAGAGCACTTCTGGTACTTGCCATTTCTTGGGTACTTCTTTGATTTGTTGGTCTTCTCATAAGCAGTCGAGTGTTGCCCAATCCACCATAGAGGCTAAGTATGTAGCTGCTGCTCACAAATCCTATGGATTGTATCTACCATGAGAGACTATGGGTTGACTTTTAAGGGTGTTCCACTCATGTGTGATAACTCCAGTGTCATATGCTTAGCCAAAAACCCAGTCCAACATGGTAAGGTCAAACACATCAATGTGCGATTCCACTTCCTGAGAGACAATGTTGAGAAGGGGGATGTTGAGCTCTAATACATTGACACCAAAAACCAACTAGCTGATATCCTCACCAAGCCCCTAGATGCTTCGAGACATGCTTTTCTTCGGGGGGAACTTGGTGTTTGTCATCCCTATGGCATCATTTGAGGGGGAGTTGGTTTTCTCTTGTATATATGTATCTTACCATTTTCGCATTGCATCTCATATGTAATATATGCATTGGTAGATGAGCTTTGATTCTTATGCCTTCTTGCATTTCTCTTTGCTATGATTGAGCTTGAGCTAAGCTGTGTAATGTGATGGTAATCTCTTATGCTTAGATTTTCTAGATGTCCTGTTATAAACTCATGTGAGCAACTTGCTAATCTTAAAGGTAAACTGGGCTTCTTGTGAACCTTATGATCTAATCTTGCTAAAACTTGCTCACCATGTGTATAATTGCTTTTTTCCTTGTTGAAACTTGCAGTAAGACTAGTATAGAAGATGTCTTGGCTTTGGCACCTTGTGTTTGCGAAATGGAAGGCTTTGCAAATGTTTAGCTCATGATGAAACATTGTGGGAACGTGTGTTCCTTTTGCCGCAAAGGCATGCTCTTTTGTCTTGTGCATAATCTTGAAAAATCTGCTAAGTGCTTTGATCAAGAACTACTCAATAACGCTAAATCCAAACATTGTGACTTGAAGCCTCGGGGTGTTTGCCGTACCCAGTCGTGCGACCCTCCGCATGGATAAGAGGACACATGAGGATAAACTATAATCACTTGATCAACAAAGTCTCTGTTTCATATTGAGCGTTTGTAGAGCTCATTTTCTGCGAGTGCCTGTTGCCCTTGTTGAGATTGAAACTGGCTAGATTCTTATGATTCACTTGGTGCCTGTTTTGCCTTGGATGAGAGTACTTACACATGTGATGGCAGATTTTCTCATGATAAGCAAAATTTGATTCTATCTAAGCTAGTCAATCTTTCTGCTTAGCCTGTCTAGCTCATGGTGTTTATGCCTTGCTATCTATTTTTTTATCTTTGCATGATTGGGAGCTATTGCCTTTACACTTCATGGCACTATGGTTATGGTTAGCAAAGTTAAATTCTTGTTTGCATAATTGTTGAAGCTCCTTAGGTTTGCATTTTCATTTTCTTTTGCCTCTTTGATGAGTTCATTGCCAAAGGGGGAGAAAATTTTGGGGTCAAGCATAAATAATGCTAAGAAACTCATATGATCCATTTTGCACTACATGAGACCTACCACAACATGAGGGGGAGCATATCATGATCTTGAGCGGTTTCTTGCGCTTTTCACATTCTTTGCGTCTCAAGTCGCTTTCTTTGCCGACTCTTGGTTTTGTGATCCCTACTTACTAGATGGCATGTTTTCACCTTTGCTTTGGGTTTGGCCATTTGGATGTGCTTATTTGGCTTCACATTTCAATCTCTAATCTTTGTGTATTTGGTGTTGTCAATGTACTCATCAAGGGGGAGATTGAGAAACCATGTGGAAATGTGCCATGGTTTGCTATACTTGTGATGAGTAATTGACTTGAGCGGATTTGGTGTTTGAGTTGAAATGCGGGAATCCAGGGATTGCATGGGTTTCCATATCATGGTTATGACTAACCAGAGTTGGTGGAGATATTGGTGATGTTGCAGGAGATGGGAAATGTGTTTGCTTGTCTCATGATGTGTAGGTCACGGGAGTCAACTTGGCGGTCAATGGCGAGAGGATCGGGCACAAGTAGGGGACTTGGGGCCAGACGATCGGGATGCCGGGTGAAGTCAAGGGTGATCCACACCGTACACGTGGAGAGGCAAGAAGCACGGACGATTTCACGGTTAAGCCTTAAAACCGGTGTGGTGATGAATTCGGTGTGTTGACCAAGTCAAGGCGAACAAGATGCCGGTGCAAGTGACAAGGGGGCCCGATGGACAGGGACTGGGAGAGACTTGCCGGTGGTCAGGATCGCGGGACAAGGTGACACGCCTCAACATCGAGAAGCCGCGCTTTGAGAAGCGTGCAAGACGGTTTCCCGGTTTGGGCCTCAAAACTGGTGGCGGTGGTTGGTGGTGCACGTGGCACCATCACAGAGCTTGCTTCGAGATGAAGCAAAGACGTGAAGCCTCCGATGGCATTCGGGCGAAGAGGAAAAAGATGGACAGTTATGCCCCCGGTGGTAGGTGGGTGTGTTATGTAGGTCAAGGGTAGAGTGGTCATGTGGACAATAGACCCTAGGCCTATATAAGGAGAGGTGTGGCTAGTGGGAGAGGTGCCTCTCTTCCCATTAGCCTTGTGTTAGGACTCTATTCAAAGTGCTAGGAGAGGACTTCATGTTTGAGAGGAGAGTAGTGGGTGTGTGAGAGATATCTCTTGCTCTTCCAAATAGTGGGAGGAAGAGGGTGGCTTCCTAGCCTTGTACCTATGAATCTTGTAAGCACCTTTCTATGATATGAGAAGTATTTTCGTGCTCAAGATTTCCCTCTTCACTTGAATCCCAAAATTTCCTTTTTCCTATTTTTGGAAGCATTTTTGTGGTGATTTTCGATCTCACTTTTGGACGGATTTTTGGCCTAGATTTCTTGAGAAACTTGTTGCTAGGATGAGCTAGGATAATCCTCTATGGATCCATGATAGAATTATTGGCTCTAGCATCTTCGATTTGAAGGATTTCTCAAGTTTCCCCTTTTTTGTGTTCTTGGCACAAGATCTGAAATTTGTGATGATTCCTTGAGCCAATTGAGTTGATCTCCTAGGATTAGGGTCGTGATGTGATGAGGATTCAATGGTCCAAAAATCGCATCATTTGGAGTTCGTTTGATTGAGTTTTGGAGAAGTTTTGAGAAGATCCCAAGAGATTTTCTATTCTGTCGGGGGTCGACCGGCACTGCCGATGACTAGGACCGGCACTGCCGATCGGTCTGGTCTGTAGGCTCCAGTGCGACAGCATCCCGCACCGGCACTGCCAATAGGTGGGACCGGCACTGCCGATGATGTGCACCAGCACTGCCGATAGGCGTGATCGGCACTGCCGATAGCAAGGATCGGCACTGCCGATGGGAGTTCAGTTCTGAACTGTAGAGGGTTGCTTCCTCCCTTTTTGTTTTCGCTGTGTTTCTTTGGTGTGGTTGATCACTCCTAGGGCTAGTACGCCACAAGTTGGTGTGTGTAGCCTTGGTGATTGATTTGGAGGTTGGCTTAGGTTGTTTTTGGGATATAGGCCAAGTTCTCTTGGAGAATTTTATTTGGCTCCCATTCACCCCCCTCTGATCGCCTTCTCGGTCCTTCAATTCCCAATTACCATGATTATCCAGAACACAAGCTCTCAATAAATCCTCTAAATATTGATTTAGCCTCTCGGTTTGACCATCGGTTTGTGGATCATAAGTGGAACTTCGAATGAGAGTGGTGCCAAGAAAAGCATGCAATTGCTCCCAAAAATGAGCAATAAATTGGGGGCCTTGATCGGAGATGATTGTCTTGGGCATCGTGCAAGCATAGAATCTGCACAATGTAGAGCTCGGCATATTGCTTAGTAGAGTAGGTTGTATGGATGGGAATAAAATGAGCAGATTTGGTCAACCTATCCACAATAACCCATATTGAATCGTGCTTCTTGGGTGTGAGGGGTAATCCAACGATGAAATCCATAGCAATGTCCTCCCATTTCCAAGCGGGGAGTTTTAATGGGTGCAAAAGACCAGCTGTTCTCAAGTGATCGGCCTTCACATGTTGACAAGTATCGCATTTGGAGACATACTGAGCAACCTCTCGTTTCATACGCGTCCAGCAAAACTTTTCCCTTAACCCGTGATACATTTAGTTGCAGCCGGGGTGTATGGAGTATTTGGACAAGTGAGCCCCATCCAAAATTTTCTTTCTTAGCTCCTCATTCTTCGGAACAACAAGGCGATTGTTGAACCATAGTACTCCATCTTCATCTTGTCAGAAACACGTCGCTTCCTTCTTCCCCATTTTTTGGCGAATATATTCCATTTCCTTGTCCTTCTTTTGGGCTTCCACAATTTCTTCGCAAAGGGTAGGAATGAGCGCCAAATTATACAAGGATCCATATGGGATGACATGAAGACTTGGTTCGCTAGGATCTGAAATCGTACAAGCTTCCATCAAGCAAACGATGGCATGATTGCATTGGTCCCTTCGACTCAAGGCGTCGACAACCACGTTGGCCTTCCCAGGGTGATAATGAATTTCCAATTCATAATCCTTGATTAATTCCAACCATCTACGCTACCTCATGTTCAGTTCTTGTTGAGTGAAGATATATTTGAGACTCTTGTGGTTGGTGTAGAGGTTAACAAGATTACCGAGCAAGTAATGGCACCAGGTTTTCAAGGCTAGGACGACTGAGGCCAATTCCAAATTGTGAGCGGGATAATTTTGCTCATGCTTCCGGAGCTGTCGTGATGTATAGGCAACGACACGGCCTTCTTGCATAAGCACACAACCCAATCCGGTGTCGGAGGCATCACAGTAAACATCGAATGGTTTTGTGATGTCGGGTTGAGCCAAAACTGGAGCGGTTGTCAAATGCTTCTTGAGCGACTGAAAAGCTTCTTCACATGAACTACTCCACTTGAACTTAGCACCCTTTTCCAGCAACTTGGTCATAGGCTTGGCAATGCTTGAGAAGTTGGGAATGAATTTCTGATAATAACCGGCAAGACCAAGGAAACTACAAATTTGCTTGACCGATTTTGGAGCCTTCCAATTCAGCACTTCCTCTACTTTGCTAGGGTCCACGGCTACTCCTTCTGCTGATATGATGTGACCCAAGAATGGAACTTGCTTTAGCCAAAATTCACATTTTCTAAACTTGGCGTAAAGTTGATGATCTCAGAGTCGTTGTAGAACAATACGGAGGTGTTCAGCGTGTTCTTCTTCGGACTTGGAGTACATCAGAATATCATCGATGAATACCACTACGAACTTATCCAACTTGGGCATGAATACGGAATTCATCAAATACATGAAGTGGGCTAGAGCATTGGTGAGACCAAAAGACATGACAAGATATTCGAAAAGACCATATCGGGTGGAGAAGGCTGTTTTTGGAATATCTTCGGCTCGTATTTTTACTTGATGGTGACCGGATCGGAGATCAATCTTAGAGAAGACTTTAGCACCCACTAATTGATCAAAGAGGATATCAATTCAAGGTAGAGGGTACTTGTTCTTGATGGTTACAGCGTTTAACGGCCTATAGTTGACACATAGGCGTAGGGTCTTGTCTTTCTTCTTCACAAATAGAGCGGGACAGCCCCAGGGAGATGAACTTGGTCGGATATAACCCTTGTCCATAAGCTCTTGTAAATGTTCTTTCAACTCTGCTAACTCATTCAGAGCCATCTTGTATGGCCTATGAGAGATAGGCGCTGTACCGGGCATGAGTTCAATCTTAAACTCAACATCCCTGTCCGGAGGCATTCCCGGTAAATCATCTGGAAATACGTCGGGAAAGTCATAGACCACTGGAATATTTGCTAGCTCCCTTCCTTCAACATGACACACTTGAGAAGTGGACAGCTTGGGATACGGCAATCGGAGAATAGAGGGGCCGTGCAAGGGTGAGTTCAAATGGATTTCCCAGTCCTCAATGTGCAATACGGCTTTGTGACTAGTCATCCATTTCATACCAAGAATGATGTCGATGCGTTGGCCATCTAAGATGATTAGGGAAGTGGGGTATATGTTGTTTGCTAGCTTAAGTGGCACTTTCCTTAGCTCAAGATGAGCTCTTATTTTTCCACTAGGAGACGTGATGATGTACGGTGTTCCCATAGTGGTGGGAGTAATTTTCAAATGATTTTCACATGCTTGACTAATGAAATCATGCGTTGCTCCTGAATCAAAAAGAACCATGGCAGCATGTTGGTTGATCGAGAACGTACCCGCGAGAACGGGTTCTCCAGCTTGGGTCTCTTCGATCGTGGTATGGTTGACTCGGCCATTCTTGTGAGTGGGGGTAGACAACTGAGGACGACTCCAATTGCTGCCATTGTTGTTGCCGCTGTTGTGGTTGTTGTTGTTGTTGTTCCCGGAAGTGTTGGAGTTGTTGTTGTTGCTCGGGTTGCGCTTCAGGAACCGACACTCCTTAGCAAAATGACCGGTGCGGCCGCAGTTGTAGCATGGCTGTGCGGAGTTGGTCTTCACCACTTGGTTATTCTGCTGCGGTGGGCGAGAACCAGAAGATTATTGCTGGTTTCCCCCATGGAATCGCGAGTGCTGCTGCGAGAACGACGGGCGAGGTCCTCCTCCCGACGGTACCGCAGCCCGAAATTTCTGTCCGGTCGGGGAGGTGATTGCTAGCTTGTACTTGGGCGGTGCAGAGCCGGATGAACTTCCCATAGCATGTTTCCTCTTCTTGTCCTCTTGATTGGCACGGATGGCATCTTCTTGCACATTGGCGGCACTCATCAAGTCATTGAACGTGCCGACAGTGACTTGCGCCAAACAGTCTTACAGCTTCGGGGTAAGACCCGAACGGAAACAGTTCTTCTTCTTCTCGTTCGTGTCAGCGTGATACGACGTGTACTGAGCCAGGTAATTAAATTTCCATGCATACTCTTGCACGGTTCCGGAGCCTTGCTTCAAGTGGAGGAACTCCTGCAACTTGTGCTTCATGAGTCCAGCGGGGATGTGGTGTGCATGGAAAGCTGTGCAGAATTCCGCCCATGTGACTTGGTGACCAGCGGCGAGAGCGGCGGTGAAACTGGCCCACCAAGCACTTGCGGAGCCACGGAGCTGCTGCGCGGTGAAGAGGCGCTTCTGCTGCTCGGTGCAGTGGAGGAGAGCGAACTTCGACTCCATAGTGCAAATAAAGTTATCCGCTTCTAGAGGATCACCGGCTTCTCCGAAGGTGGGCGGGTGAGTCGCCCAGAAGTCGGCGTAGGAGGATTCCCGCTGCTGCAGTGGTGGTGGTCCAGGAGCTCCTTGACGGTTCATGTTCTCCATGAACATGCGGAACATCTCGTTCTGGTTGTGGATGAGCTGCTCCATAGCCGTCATGGGCGGCGCATTGGGCAGCGGCCCATTTCCACCAATGTTCGAGGTGCCGGGAGCATCACCAACGTTTTCTCCACCGTGGCGAGTTTGCACCATCTGACATATGAACAAAGCATGTTAGCCTGATCATCACATGACACAATATGATAACAAGGCTACGACATGTCGACGAAATAAAATTTCAGATTGCTCATAAATGAAATGCTTGACAAGTAAACGGTGCGGACATAAGAGATAACTTAAATTCCATAATTTCCAACACCATAAGCAACATACTCATGATAAAAACCATAGATACATGTGATGCAACTTTTGATACATAGCAAGTCTTCGGTTACATCACTCGGAACACTACACCACACGATCTCGGAGAGCTTAGGTTACAACTTAGTTTAGCATTACTAACACTATGCACACACGACTACGATGTCTCATGAGATTTTCACCCTACGTACATAATGCTACTCGGTCACCCGACGTGGCTGTCACCATCGGAATCCACGTCCATATCACCCGGTCCAGGGGGTGCTTCGAAGTCGACGCCGGAATCGCTGTTCTCACTCAGATTGGCGTCATTGGGGGGAATCACTGCGAGTGGAATGGGTGGCTTATCATTAAGGATGGCGTTCAGCTGGCCATTGGCAGCTTGGAGATGTCCGATGAGCTGCTCTTGCTGTGCGATGATTGCGTCCGCGTCGTTGAGGTTCCCTTCCATGACATCACGCGCATCTTGAGCTTCTTTACGCTGAGCCTATAGCTCACTTCGCTCCTCCAAGAGAGCGGTAACCTGACCATAAAGAGAGTAAATCTCCTCTTGGGCAGCGGTGAGCTGGGTGTTGCGTTGGTTCAGTTGCTCCTGCAACTGATCGCTTGCATCGCCCTCAATGATGAGCTGCGCATCATGGAGTTGCTCGAAAAGATCGGCCTGCTACAACTCGCTAGTGCGCAGCTTGTCCTCAAGGTATGAAACCTTAGCGTCATGCTCCACGAGCTGGGCATCACGGGCATTGAGCGTGGACTGCAACGCCTCGCGCTCTCGTTCCAACTCGAGAATGTGAGCGGCAAGGTACACGGGGTCCTTCATGAGCTTGCCAACATCCATCTGCCGGAATAAAGTTTTGCAAGGGTGAGTCAAAACTTAACATCCCACTAAGAACACATGCTTAAAATGGCATAAGGAATGATTGGTAAAAGAAACGACATGGGGTTCCCAATCCGTTCAACGACCGGTAACGACGAATTTCTGCGGTCGACGGAGTGAACCGAAGAAACGGGCAAAAACGCTTAGTTTTTGGACAAAACTAAAATTTTTGTGTTTTACAACTGTTGTGGATAATTTCATCATCTTTCCAACGCATACTCGCACATCTCTATCCAATAAAGTCTCTGGGAGTTATGATCATCCAAAGACAGGGGACAGAAATGGGGCAATTACTGAACTTCCAGAAAAAGCTATTGTTGTTGCAAAATTCGACCCTGTTCTATGTTTTTCCAAGACAAACTTCTTAAACCAAACTTGTAGAGCAAAACATCAGCTTTCCAACTAGTACTTATTTGCCTTCATTGAAATAAAATTGAGGAAGTTATGCTTGTTTTAGTGAAACTGACTTTCCTGGCAGAAATTGATTTCTTTATCGGTGACTTCAAGTTTTTAGTTTAGGTGCCATAGGGATTTAAATTAGCTCAAATCTGAGTCATTTCACATGTTTGCAATTTTAGTGACCTTTTTACATGATTTGTTAAGGATGAATGCATATGGTGTGCATGAATATCGATGCTCAATATGACGGTTTCCTACATCCTCACAAAAAGAAAACTTGCCCGAATATATAAATCGATCCTTTTGGTGGCACACACACCTCTCACACGTTTGTCTAATGAACTACACGTGGTTAGTGTACCTGCAAGAGATCCATTTCAGAAACAATACATCAAATTCAAAAGAAACAAGCCAAAATAACAATGATAGTTTATGCCCAGATATTCGCCCACCCGGAAGGCAGCCGACGTTTAAACGCATTCGGTCCGCGCATCAATCAAAGCCCAGATCTTTGCCCACCCGGAAGGCATTCGGTATTTACAGCGCAACCGATCCGGGCACAAAGACATACCTTCGTTGAAGAATCCGTAGTTGCAAGTAAGTTAAACAATCATAACCCAGGGTTAGCTTTGCCACCTACAAGACTCTTATATGGGCACTACTAGTTCGCACCTCACCGTAAGGCGTAGAAACGGCTTGTTTACGTTTTAAAATGCTCATTTGTGTGTAGCTTATCCTGAGACGGCTCTGATACCAGCTGTGACAACCCTACTCCGAAAAGTAGAGTGTGTCACACAGGATCGTCTCGGGAGATGGTTAGCGAAGTAATCATACACAGCATTCGCACATGAACATTCATCATTTACAAAGTTATATTACTGAATGCAGAAGGTTACAAGTTCAAGAGTTTCAGCGGAAGCAAGTTCAGATTACAATACAATACATATGTCCTTAGTACATTTTACATAAATGAGCAGAAGCGGTAGAATAACAAAACACGATGTCAATTCCTACGTGAACCATGCCAGTCGTATGGCGATGGCTCACTCATCACGGTTAGGAGAGCTAGGGACCCATTCGATGGTCCAATTCTGAGGCTCCTCACCTTCCCACACAACCTTGTTACAACAATCACAATATGTGGCCTCAGGGAAACCTGAAAAACAACATAATAGCAAAGCCTGAGTATCTAACATACTCTGCAAGACTTACCCGTCAATAGGTTTACTAAAACCGACTCCTAGTATGCAGGGGGCTAACTGGGTTTATTTGACAATTGCATAAAAAAGCTCCTATTAGTTCTATGCTGCACTTGCATTTTCTTAATCAAGATTTTACTTTGCTTATTGTATAAAACAGCTACGATGAGTCTAGCTAGCTGCTAAGACTTGAACATAAGTAAAGAGCAATACATCATAGCAATATGTAGCCATAGCATAAGTAAATCTCAGAAACATAACCACAACTTTACTACTTAACATATCATTGCCGCTGCTCGAACAAGAGGTACTCATAACCGCGAGGGATGGCAATTCGAATTGATTTACATCCTGCAGGGAAAACCCAAATACACGACATACGCATCACTTAAGAACATGTATGGCCACCGTTCACAAGATTGCTATAAAGTCGATCCGGGGCCATCGATCCCGAGTACACGTCCTCCCTGCGATACAGTACTTCGTATCCGAGGCTTAACCCATGCACTCTCTAGCGGTCCTCAAACCCGTGCAACCACCGTGCTATTCACATCACCTCTAGATCGATGAGTATGGTCGTCCAACAATACAGCGTCCAAGTTACTAGGTTTACCAATTCCCATATTAAAGGTATGTACTTGGTACTGTTAAATACTTGTCCGCGGAGTTGCAACGATAGGTGCTCCATTTTATCAAGTTCATTAATCAAGTGAACCATAGTTGAATCTATAACCTACCATTGACTCCACTAGTTTAAGCATAGCAATTACTAACGGAAAGGCTTACTAACATAAACTACTTATAGGTCATTGCCGGAGTATGCAAGTGGGTTTCATCCACGTCCTATACTTAATGCACAATAAAAATATTCCTAACTTGTGACAAAGAAAAAGGACTCGAAAATTAAATGGGTTATGCACCGGGACTTGCCTTGGGAGTGATCGTAGTTAGTGCTTTCACCAAAACTCAGTTCAGATCCCTACTGATCCGGTGTGATCTCCTCGGTCTCGATCCCTATATGAAATGAGCATGCATAAATACGAAGGAATACACAAGGTTTCATGGAGTTCCTTAACTAAAGATGAAATGGATGGCATGATGATTCATGGCACTTCCTCAGCAAATAAAATTACTGAACTAATGCTCATTCATGAATATGTGTGCATACCTAAGTAGGACATGGCAGCCACTGAATTTGAACGGGACAAACTTCTAATTAGAGAATGTAGTTTTCAATCATCACGAACTTAGTGTATGTCTACTCTAAACATGAGCATGGCATAGATAAGGATTACATGGCACTACATGATGATGATGACATGAAAACATAGTACTAAGGCCTAAATTTCAGAAATTTTATTTTAAGTAACTTAGCTAAAGTGGCCAGATGTAAAGGCTAGCACTATACATACAATGACAAAATTAATCATATAATTAGCTCTAGGTACATATAGTTAATTAGGAACCAAGAGCATATAAATGGAGATAATAATTTCTACTGTAAGGTTAAGATGAATTATTCTTCATGAATATTCCAGAAATGAATTTTATTCTTACTTTTACTAAAATGCACACAAAAAGCAAGATTCATATGGAAAATTCCTAATTTAACTATCAAATGATCAACTCGACAGCAAAAGTATACTTAAGTTGCTTCAAATTTTTCATGGAATTTTACAGGCGTGTACAAATGCATAAGAAACAGGAATACCAAATTTCATAATTAAATTCCTAGCCAATAATTTACATAAATTCAATTATTGAAAATGAAGATTATGCAATAATACTAAAAATATGCCTAAACATGGAAATGTGATTTTGCAGAAAGTTTAGAGATGCCATGAAATGACCACTGAGCAAGTTTCATGAATTTACCATTTATAGATAATTACTTATGAATTTATTAAGCAATTTAGGGTTGTAACTTTAGGGAATTAAATAAATTAATTTACTGAATAACCTTGGACTTCAACTTGTTTGTCTGGTAGAGGAGGATTTTAGGAGTCGAACAAAATTGGTTTCATCATTTTTGGACTTTTATTTCTTGAGTTATTGAATTTTAAAGTTTAATCAAAGTTTACTACTATTTACAAAATTGCCACTGGCCAATTCAAATTTCCCCCACGCGCGCGGGGGCGCTACGGCTCTGCTGGCTCACTGGCGATGATCGGCTGCGGGACTTGGAACTTGGTGCTGTCCTACGTGATCAGTGACTCACAATGGTCACGTGGGTGGTGGTGGCCGGAGTGGGGGCTGCCGGAGCACTGTCGACGATGAGCGGCGGCGATGCTCGACGGCGGCCGACGGTGGCAGGCGCGCGCAGAGGTGAAATCAAAAAGGGAGAGGGTCCAGGAGCATCACCTTGGTGCTGTGGTTCTCATCAACGTGTTGGCTGGAGTCAGGGTGGCCGGGAAATGGGTCGTCACCGTGAGCCCCCCTCCGCGCGGTGGACGGCGGCGGCTCGGTCTTCTCCAAATTCCGGTGAGAGGGCTGTGATTCAGGGGTAGCATGTCCGGGGGAAGTGAGAGGGGTTAAATGCATGCCGACTTGCAAAAGAACCAGTGACGGGGAAGTTAGCTGGACGGAGCTTGACGTGGCGGCGTTCAGGCGGCTCAGAGCAGGGGAACTCCAGCGGCGCTCGCTGGAGAGGAGGAAGGAAGGGGAAGCAGAGTGCTTGGATGCGCTAGAGAGACTTGGGGAGCTGAGCGGAGCAAGTGCGAATGAAGGGAGAGGAGAAGGGGCAGTTCTGGGCTGCTTTTAACGCCGATCGACCGGGAGAGCGAGAGAGAGAGAGAGAGAGAGACGGCGAGCTGTCGGCAGGGAAGTGGAGGGAGGGAGCGCTGCCTTCAAGTTCTGGCCAGTGGCACAGGAGGGTTTGGCGGAGCAGTGGCCGGCGTGGAGCTGCAATAGCCGTCCTGGTGCTCTAGTGATCAACGGTGGCGCGGTACGGCGGCGTCTGTGTCGAGCGGTGACTAGCCAGAGAGAAAAGGAGGGGATTGACTCGGCTTGACTTGAACAGGTCTTGGGTTTGGCTAACATTCACCATGTTCCAGTGCTTCATACTTCACACAGATTTTTGTGCATGCCCAGGCAAACATGTTCTCCAACTTTTCTTTTGGGTGCATGAGCTGAATCGGCTTAGATTAATTTTAAAAATTCCAGGACAGAAATGCTCTCTTCTGACTTTAGAGGAATTTTTAAGCGTATTAAATGGTTACCAACAATTTTGGTAAAATTCTCAAAGTTCTCCTTTAATATGGCCATTCAGAATATGCAAAAACATTGGGGTACTTCCATGGGTTTTTGTGATGTTCGAGAAAGGCCCTCATTTGGATATTCTGGATTTTAATTATTTATTTTCTTCCTTTATTCTTGGGCACCTTGATTAATTATATTTTTAATTAGAATTTAACTAACATTGGGTTTAGTTAAGTTCCATTTTGTGACATGGGATGTCACATGGATCAACAGATATGCAAGATTCAAGCTACAAGGACTGCGGCTGCACACAAACAGTGCAAAATATATGTGCATGTTGCCAATGATTGACTCTAGATCTCAAGGAATCATTTGAACAGAAAGCTTCTTACTGATGTGGGACATGTGAAACGCAAGGTGAATTGGATCAGAAATCACCTCTATTGGAGATCCATTGGCTTCATCATAGTGAGGTAGTCTAGAGGCAGATCGAGCATGGATTGCGTTCCTCATTGCATTAAGTCCGTTCTAGGAGACCCTATGGTGGAGATAATCACAAGACTCTGGAACACAATTAGGAGTGGTGGTGGTATCAGGAACATCTCTGGATTGGGAGAAAAGGTGATGGTTTCACCGTCTTGCGTGCTAGATTCGCCCAGATCAGGGAACAACTGCCATTGCGATGCAGATCCCGTAGGCATACAACATCCAATGATGCTGAATTTTGGATATGTTGTAGAGAACATCTGGGCGCACCTCCATGGAAAATTTGGCAGGGTTTGGATGGGTGGATCACCGGAAATGCCAAAGCCAACTGACAGAACTATTGCTGGACGCGAGGGCAGGGTGGCGTGGCGGCAGCCTGGCGGTGTGGTGAGGGTTTGTGGGGGTGAGATTTCGTGGGAGGGGGGCTGGTATTTATAGGACGGGTGGGACAGGTGGGGGAAGAGTATGAAAAGACAATTAAGGGGGAATAAATGCATTTATTGGACAATTTATTCTCTTGTTCTTTCCATAGAAATGTTTATGAAAGGTGGGGCAAACATGGAAGGTATGTAGTCTAGGTACGTTCATACGGTGGGTAAGATGAGTGAGGATGAAAATGAGTCTGGATACATCACCGGCGTGTAGGGTGAAATATGTGATGAAACAAGTTTGGAAGATAGTGTTCGACAATACATTCACGTGAGTCACGGAGACAATGATAGTTGAGCCCCTTTTTAAAACAGAATATACATTCATACAATTTGATTGAAATGATTTGAATTTTTTCAAATTAACATGGAATCAAAAAATAACAAAATATTGAAATCAAATAAAATAAAATGATTTTTGTTGAAAACTAAAAACATTTATGACATAGAGCAATTACTTCAACTCAACAAAATCCTTGCTAATTTACAAATTTTCTTATAAATAGTTTCAAAATTTGAGGAATCTACCTCTATTGTGTGAAAGCGGTTCACATTCCAAAATGGGAAATTTTGGGATGTGACAATTGCTCGGTGAAATCACATGCACTATTTGATAGTGGAGGAGCCAAGGAACTGTTCGGAGAAGCCGGCAAACGAAGTCAAGCGAGGATGACAAGTTTGAGCTTCTAGACATAGAGACCGGCCAGAGGGGTCAATGGTGACCGGACTGTACGGTCGCTATGGGGAGTTGTCTAGGACTTTCAGCAAGGAGCGAGGAATCTATCTATGTCAGAGCCTATACAGACCGGACGGTCTGGTCTACTGACCAGACGGTGCGGTCAGTAGAGCTTGCACATGGCAGAGAGGAAGCCAGCGCCAAAATGTTTCTAGGCTGGAGAGAGAAACGGACCAGACGGTCCGGTCAGCAGAGGAATCTGCAGTGGTCAGAACCGTTGGTGCACTGTGTTGTAGTGACCGGATGGTCCGGTCAGACAATGACCAGACTGTACGGTCAGTAGGCCTACAAAGCTGATTTCATGGAGCAACGGCTAGTTTGAAGTTGGGAGCCAATATAACTTCGTTGCTGGGGCCTTTATGACCTCTCTTGGCCAGTGGAATACCTAAGAGGATTTTGTAAGGTCCAAGAGGAAAAGAGGAGAGCACTAGGAGGAGATATTGTATATCTTGAGAGTGCTAGTAGAGAGTAACTTGAGTATCTTGCACATCTAAGGCTAGGGTGTCCTTGAGGGTGTGATCTACATTGTTACTCTTGGTCTATTGTGAGACCTAGATCGGTTAGGTGTCGGTGATCGAGCCTATCATGATTGGTTATGAAGGCCATCACATGTTTGTACACGGTTTAAGCTCTCCATTGAAAAGGGCATCGCTAGTGAGCGCCCGTGTTGGCTCGAGGAATCTGGCAAGTTCTCGAGGGAGGCAAGCTTGTGCTTTGTGCAGCGGTGACGCACACCGTGTCTTCAATCTAGGAGTGATTGCGGGTTCATGGGCGAGAACTCCACTTGGTGGCGGGAGGGACCAAAACTCCTGCGGGAGTGGTCCAACGAGGAGTAGGGGAAGGCGCCATCCTTCCGAGACCTCGGGAAAAATCATGAGCATTCCTTGACCCTCTCTTTACTATTCCGCAATTGTGTGCTCTAGTAACTAGGTTGAATTATGGCTTGCATAGGCTAGTGTGTTTGGCTTCCGTGCTTTCTTTTATCATGAACACTAGCATGTGTAGGGTCTTGGCCTACTAGAATTGTTTAGGTTGCTTCTCTTGTTAGACTTAAGTAGTGTAAATTGAAGTATTTGGGTTTGTGAGTGGCTTACCGATTCAAACCCCCCCCCCCCTCCTCTCGGTACGCCTTCGGTCCTTACAATAGGCAAGTAAAATACAAATTGACTCAAGCCTAGCTACCGGTGCATAAGTTTCACCAAAGTCCAAACCTTCAACTTGTGAGTAGCCTTTAGCAACAAGTCTTGCTTTCTTCCTCGCCACCACACCATATTCATCTTTCTTGTTGTGGAACACCCATCTTGTACCTACAATATTTTGCTTTGGTCTTTCCACCAATGACCACACCTTGTTTCTTTCGAAGTTGTTCAACTTTTCTTCCATGATCATCACCCAATCCGAGTCTAGGAGTGCTTGTTCCACCCTAAGAGGTTCCATAGAGGAAACAAATGAGTAATGATGACAAAATGTAGCCATTCAGGATCTAGTGGTTACTCCCTTTTGGATATGACCAAGAATGTTGTCAACCGGGTGATCCTTTTGAATGCTTTGTCGGACTTGTCGGTGAATTTGCCTAGATGCATCTTCTTCTTCTTCTTGAGCTTGATCTTGGCTAGATTGCTGTCATCTTGAGTGTCTCTATCCCCACCATCTTGAGCTTGATCTTGGTTGTTGCCTTGACCATGATCGTCACCATGATCTTGGCTACCTCCTTGATCTTGTTCATCTTATGGCTCTTGTGGAGATGAGTCATCTTCACTTGAAGAAGATGGTTCATCTTGACTTGAGTTTGAGTCTTGTGGTCTTATCTCACCTATTGCCTTGTTCCTTACGGCATCACAAGGAGCTTCATCACCTACATCACTTGGATTAACTTGCTCTACTTGAGAGCCATTAGATTCATCAAATTGCACATCCTGGGTGATTTCAACAACTCCGGTGTCTTTGTTAAAGACTCGATATGTATAGACGTTAGTTCCATATCCAAGTAGGAAACCTTCATGTGTCTTAGGAGCAAACTTAGAGGATTCGGGTTTCTTGTTAAGAATAAAACACTTGCTCGCAAAAACACAAAAATATGAAACATTTGGAAGGTTATCGGTGAGGAACTCATATGGTGTCTTCTTCAATATCTTGTGAAGGTACAATCTATTTGTTGCATGGCATGCGGTGTTGTTGGATTTGGCCAAAAAGGTGTCCGTTGTCTTGTACTCATAAAGCATTATTCTTGCCATCTCTATGAGTGTGCGGTTCTTCCTCTTGGCTACTCCATTTTGCTGTGGAGTGTATGGAGCTGAGAATTCATGTTTGATGCCTTCTTCATCAAGATATTCTTCAACTTGTGTGTTTTTGAACTTGGTTCCATCGTCACTCCTTATCTTCTTGATCTTCACTTTATACTCGTTTTGGGCTCGTCTCAAAAACCTCTTTAAGATTGCTTGTGTTTCACTATTGTCCTTCAAAAAGAATACCCAAGTGAAACAAGAATAATCATCAATAATTATAAGGCCATACTTGTTACCACCAATACTTATGTAGATGACCGGTCCAAATAGGTCCATGTGTAGCATCTCCAATGTTCTTGTCGTTGTCATCATTGTCTTAGATGGATGTGCCACTCCAACTTGCTTTCCGGCTTGACATGCGCTACATATTTTGTCCTCCTCAAAAGCAACATCCTTTAGTCCAATGACATGACCACCCTTTAGAAGTTTGGAAAGATTCCTCATCCCAACATAAGCTAGCCGGTGGTGCCATAGCCAACCCAAGGTGGTTTTAGCAGCCAAACAAGTATTTAGGTTAGATCCCTCTTTGTTGGTTAAATCAACAAGATTGATCTTCTCCTCTAAATATCCTTTGAAAGCTATTGAGGAATCCTTTTTCCTAAAAATGATCATGCCATCGTCGTCAAAGAGACAACTATAGCCCATCTCACAAAGTTGTGATACGGACATCAAGTTGTATCCTAGACCATTCACAAGATAAGCATTACTAATTGAAAGGTCATGGGCGACATCAATCCAATCACAACCAATTACCTTTCCTTTGTTATCATTTCCAAATGATATGTCTCCACTTGGTAGATTGTCATGATCAAGCATGGAGACATTAATCTCTCTCCGGTCATATGATTTGACCATCCACTATCAAGCACCCATATTGCACCACCGGAGGAGTATTCCTACAAAGGAAATCAAGCATGTGCTTTAGGCACCCAAGTTGGTTTGGGTCCCTTAACACTAGATACAAGAAATTTGGGCACCCACACACAAGGCTTCCACCTTGCATCATGTGGCCCAACAAACTTAGCAACCACTCTACCATAAGCATTACGAGTTAGCACATAAGAGCCATCAAAATCATATAATGATACGGTAGAGATCCTATTGTTCTTGGTGAGTTGAGGGGCATTGTTCTTTGGCTTGTTTTATCATCTCTTGTGCCTCTTGCTTGCCCTTGCCTTCGTGCACAAAGTTGGTTCTCTTGTTGTAGCCCTTCTTAGGTACATTCTTATTGTACCCTAATTCTCTCTTGTCATGTGATGCTCTTGGCTCACCAACAATCTTTCTTGTGGTTTCTATTTGAGCCTTCTTCTCAAGTTCCTTGACTTGGTTGGATAGCCTTTCACTGATTCCATCTTGCTTGGCTATCATCTCAATATTTATGTTGTGGCACCTTCCATAACCTTTGCTAGGTTAAGCTTGAGAGGATTCAAGCGTCTTCAACAATGAGCGGGAGCTTGTCTTGAGATCTTTAATAGCCTTCACTAAGGCTTTGTTCTCTTCTATTAAAGAGTTGCACCTTTCTTGAAGCTTCTTGTTTGTTGAGGTGCATGATTCACTTGACTCATTGACCATTGCAAGGTCCTTAGTCAAGTTTTTATTCTTTTCCTTCTATTGCTCAAGTTGCTTGGTGAGCTCAAGGTTCTTGCTTCTTTCTTCATCAAGCAACTCTTCTTGTCTATCAATGATTCTTTCTTGATTGTCCAACTCCCCTTGTAGCTTATCTAGCATTTTAACCATTTCATGCATAGAGGGGACCAAGTCCTCCTCTTCATCACTACAATAAGAGGGACTGAAATTAGAACAAGGAGATACCTTGGTTTCCTTAGACATGAAGCACCAAGGAGCATCATCCTCATCATCGGTAAGGTTGTTGAAAAGTGACTTCTTGACCAGTGGAAGACCAATGGCAATGTTAGCAATGCCATCCTCGTCATCATCATCTTTATCATCATCGGAGATATACTCTTGGCCAATCTGAGCTTGTACCTTGTTGTATGGCTTCTTGTTGAGCTTGTTCTTGATGTTGTACTTCTTGCTCTTCTTCCCCTTGTCGTTTAGTCTTGGACAATCGGCAATCATGTGTCCTTGCTCATGACACTCATAGCATATTCTATTTGTTCTTCTAGCTTTAGCCTTGTCAAAGCTTCTCTTGGTGCTGCCATTCTTGATCATGTATTTTCCAAACTTCTTGACAAATAAGGCAAACTCTTCATTGTCTTCTTCTTCATCATCATCATTGTTATCTTGAGTCTTCTTGGCTTTGAGTGCCAAGACCTTTTTCGCTTGTCCTCTCATCACCAATGAGCACATTCACTCTTTTTCCCTCATCATCACGACTCTTGTGGGCATTGATTCTTCCAATAACTTCGTCCGATGTAAAGCTCTCAAATCCATCCTTCTCTTAAATGATGGTGTAAAGAGTAGGATTCCACATCCTAAGGGTCATGAGAAGCTTGTAGTTGACTTCTTCATCTTTGATATTATCTCCATAGGATCTTCTCTCATTAACAATATCCATGAGCCTATCTTGTGTTTGTTGAGGCTCTTCTCCCTTGTTCATTACGAAGAAGTTAAATTGATTCTTGAGAACTTGAAGTCTCGACTTCTTCACAACATAAACTCCTTCATGAGCACATACAAGCTTCTTCCACATTCTTCGTGCATTCTCAATTCTGGCAACTCTTGAATATTCCTCGGGATTCAAGGAAGAGAAAATGGCCGACACCACTTGATCATCGTAATGTATGTTAAGTTGATCAATGGTTGTGGGATTTTCCTCATTCTCCAAAGTATACCCTTTCTCCATAATTTCCCAAATTGCTGGACCAATTTGTGACAACCCTACTATGAAAAGTAGAGTATGTCGTACAGGATCGTCTCGGGAGATGGTTAACGAAGTAACCATACACAGCATTCACACATGAACATTCATCATTTACAACATTACATCACTTAAGTGCATAACATTACTAGTCCAGAGGTGAAATATAATTAAGTTCAGATCTGAATACATATGTCCTTAGTACATATTACACAAATTTGCGGAAGCGGCGAAACGACAAAACATGACGTTTAGTCCTACGTGAACCATGCCGGCCCTATGGCGATGGCTCACCCATCCAGATTAGGAGAACTGGGGACCCACTCAATGGTCCAGTTCTGAGGCTCCTCGTCTTCCCACACAACCTTATTACAACAATCACAATTGGTCGCTTGAGGAAGACCTAAAACAACATCAACGCAAAGCCTGAGTATCTAACATACTCCGCAAGACTTACCCGTCAACCGGTTTGCTAAAACCGACTCCTAGTATGCTCGGGGCTGACCGGTTTTAATTGATAATTGCATAAAAAGCTCCTATTAGTTCTATGCTGCACTTTCAATTTCTTTAAACAAGATTTTACTTTGCTTATTGTAGAACACAGCTACGGTGAGTTTAGCTAGCTGCTAAGACACGAATATAGCTAAAGAGCAATACACCATAGCAATAGGTATCCATAGCATAAGTAAAATTTCAGAAACTTAACCACAACTTTACTACTTAACATATCATTGCCGCTGCTCGAACAAGAGGTACTCATAACCGCGAGGGATGGCAATTCGAATTGATTTACATCCTGCAGGGAAAACCCAAATACACGACATACGCATCATTTAAGAACACGTATGGCCACGGTTCACAAGATTGCTATAAAGTCGGTCCGGGGCCATCGATCCCGAGTACACGTCCTCCCCGCGATACAGTACTTCGTATCCGAGGCTTAACCCATGCACTCTCCAGCGGTCCTCAAACCTGTGCAGCCACCGTGCTGTTCACATCACATCTGGATCGATGAGTATGGCCGTCCAACAATACGGCGCCCAAGTTACTAGGTTTACCAATTCCCATATTAAAGGTATGCACTTGGTACAGTTCAATACTTGTTCGCGGAGTTGCAACGATAGGTGCTCCAATTTTATCAAGTTCATCAACCAATCGAACCATAGTTGAATCTCTAACCTACCGTTGACTCCACTAGTTTAAGCATAGCATTTGCTAATGGAAAAGCTTACTAACATACTAATCATGGGTCATTGCTGGAGTATGCAAGTGTGTTCCATCCAAATCCTACACTTAATGCACAATACAATATTCCTAACTTGTGATAAAGAAAAAGGACTCAAGTGATAAAATGGGTTATGCACCGGGGCTTGCCTTGGGTGTGATCGTAACTAGCGTCGTCACCAAAGTGCACTTCAGCTCCTTGCTGGTCCGGTGTGATCTCCTGGGTCTCGATCCCTATATGGAATGGATATGCATTACTGCCAAGGAATGCACGAGGTTTCATGGAGTTTTCTTAATTAAAGATGGAATGCATGGCATGGCAATTCATGGCACTTCCTCAGCAAATAAACATTAATGACTAATCATTTATTTATGAATGTGTGTACACCTAAGTATGACATGGTAGCTACTGAATTTTTGAAGGGACAAACTTCTAGCTACTAGAATGCAATTTCTTAATCATCACACTCTTGGTGTATGTCCACTTTAACATCAGCATGGCCTAAATGCTGATTAATTGGCATCATGGTTGATGATGACATGACAATGTAGTACTTAGGGTTAAATTTCAGAAAGTTCAATTTTTGAGCCAGTTAGCTAAAGTGACCATATGTAAACTAATACTATACCTAAAATGGCTCTTTAGTTGCATTACTAGTTCTAGTTCATATAATTAATCAAGAACCAAAGCATATAACTGCACAATGAGAAATCCTACTGTAATGTGAAGATGAGTTATTTTCCATGGATTTCCAGAAATTAATTTATTCTTACTTTCCTTAAATACACACATAAAGTAATATTTATATGAAGAATTTCTTAGTTACTTAACAATTGATCAATTTCGACAGGGAATTTATACCTAGGTAACTTCAAATTTTTCATGAGATTTTACACAAGTGTACAAGTGCATAAAGAACAGGAATGCCAAATTTCATAATTAGATTCCTAGCCAATAATTTATACAAATTCAATTCCTGAAAATGAGGATTATTCAATAATACTAAAAATATGCATAAAAATGGAAATGTGCTTTTGCAGAAAGTTTAGATATGCCATGAAATGCTTACTGAGAAAATTTCATGAATTTACCATTTACACATAATTACTTATGAATTTATTAAGCAAATTAGGGTTGTGACTTTGATGGAATAAATAAATTAATTTACTGAATAACCTTGGACTTGATCCTGTTTTTCTGGTAGAGAAAGATTTTAGGAGTTGAACAAAATTAATTTCACAATTTTTGGCCTTGTATTTCTCGATATATTGAATTTTTCAAGTTTAATCGAAGTTCACCCTTATTTACAAATCTGCCACTGGCCATTTTCAAATTCCCCCGCGCGCGCGGCGGCGTGGCTCTGCTGGCTCGCCGGCAGCGATCGGTGGCGAGGCTCAGGACTTGGTGCTGCTCTACGTGATCAGTGACCCAAGGCGGTCACGTGGGTGGTGGTGGCCGGAGCGGGTGCTGTCGGAGCTCTGCCGGCGACGAGCGACGGCAGGCACGCCCAGAGATGGAATCGGCAAGGGGGAAGGTCCAGAAGCATCACCTGGGTGCCGTGGTGCTCGTCGACGCGTTGGCTGGAGTTGGGGTGGCCAGGAGGGTGGTCGTCGCCGTGAGCCCTCTCCGCGCGGTGGCCGACGGCGGCTCGGGTTCTCCAAATTCCGGCGACGTCTCTGCACGAGGGAGGGAGAGGATCAGTAGGCGGCGAGAGGACTCCTTAGTGCGTTGATTTGCGAAAGAAAGAAGAAAGGAGGGGCTGCCTGGTCAGGGCTGGACGCGTCGGCGCTCAGGCGACCCGGAGCAGGGGAGCTCGCTGGGTTTCCTTGCGGCAGAGGAGGAGCAAGGCGGTAGCAGCGCTGCGCAGCCTTGCAGGAGTGCCTGGGGCATGCGGGAGTGTTGGCGAGCAGAGCAGGAGGGGAATGGGGGGTGGGTGTGCCGCTGCTGCCCTTTTGTTGTGGCCACTGGAAGAGAGAGCCGAGAGAGGGAAGCAGAGAGGACGGCGAGCTGTCGGGCAGGGAGTGGCTCCTCCGGTGGAGCTTTAATGCCGGCCGGTGGCACAGGCGCGATTTGGCAGAGCAGTGACAGTGACGGGGCTACAGCAATCGATGGTGGCTCGTACGGGCGCGTCGGTGTCGGGCGGAGACTGGCCGGAGAGAAAGGAAGAGGGAAGGGGCGGTTGACCCGGCTTGATCCAGAACTTGGACTCGGGTTTGGTAAATTTAGACACGTTCCTATGCTCCGAATTGGACACCAATTTTTGTGTGGATTCAGTGAAACGAGTGCTCCAACTTTGCTTTTGGGTGTACCTGCTAGTTTTGCTTTGATAAATTAGGAAAATTCCAAACCCGAAATACACTCTTCTGACTTTAGGGGAATTTTTAAGGGTATTAAATGGTTACCAAAATTTCTGGAAAAATTCTCAAAATTCTATTTTATTATGGCCATTCATAATATGCAAAAATATTGGGGTACTTCCATGGGTTTTGGTAATGTTTGTGAATGACCCCTACTTGAATATTTTGAAACTTAATTAACTAGGTTTCTTTTCTTTATCCTTTGGCCCATGGATTAATCATACTCTTGCTTAGTCCTTAATTGAGGTTAGGCTTAGTTAACTTCATTTTGTGACATGGGATGTCACAGCACACCCCCCTTAAGGAAATCTCGTCCCAAGATTTGCAAAAGAACGAACGAGAGGGAGGGTTGCGGGTGGTTACCGGTTTTGGGAGGCCAAGAATTCCGGAAAATTGGTCCTCAGGAACTCTTCTTGTTCCCACGTAGCTTCATCTTCAGTATGGTTACTCCATTGCACCTTGTAGAAGGTGATAGTGCGGCTGCGAGTTACCTGGTCCTTTTGATCGAGGATGCGAACGGGGTATTCGGGGTAGGAGAGATCTTCTTCCAATTGCTCGGTGTCGGAGATAACCACGTCGATCGGAGGCTTCAAACATCTCTTGAGTTGGGAGACATGGAAGACGTTGTGCACCCGCTCAAGATTTTCCGGTAGTTGCAACCGATAAGCAACGGCGCTATGCTTTTCCGTGATCGGAAAAGGTCCGATATAGCGGGGTGCTAATTTCGCTTTGATTCCGAAACGAGATACACCTTTGTTGGGAGAAACCCGAAGATAGACATGATCTCCCTTTTCGAACTCCAATGGACGTCTCCTTTTATTAGAGTAACTTATTTGGTGGGATTGTGCGGCCTTCATGTTAGCTTGGATTTGTCGTACCTTCTCTTCGGCTTGCGTGACCAGATCGGGACCGAAAGTAATTCTTTCTCCCGACTCTGACCAATTCAGCGGGGTTCGACACGAGTGACCATACAAAGCTTTAAATGGCGACATTCCCAAACTTTGTTGATAACTATTGTTGTAGGAGAATTCAGCGAATGGGAGGCAAGATTCCCAATTTCCACGATTGTCTAGAACACAAGCTCTTAATAAATCCTCCAAATATTGATTTAATCTCTCGGTTTGTCCATCGGTTTGTGGATGATAAGCGGAACTACGAATGAGAGTGGTGCCAAGACAAGCGTGCAATTGCTCCCAAAAACGAGCAATAAATTGGGGGCCTCGATCAGAGATGATCGTTTTGGGCACATCGTGCGAGCATAGAATCTGCACAATGTAGAGCTCAGCATATTGCTTAGTAGAGTAGGTTGTATGGACGGGGATAAAATGAGCAGATTTGGTCAACCTATCCACAATAACCCATATGGAATCGTGCTTCTTGGGTGTGAGGGGTAGTCCAACGATGAAGTCCATAGCAATGTCTTCCCATTTCCAAGAGGGGATTTTTAATGGGTGTAAAAGACCGGCTGTTCTCAAATGATCAGCCTTCACCCGTTGGCAAGTGTCACATTCGGAGACATAAGGAGCAACCTCTCGTTTCATGCGTGTCCACCAAAACTTTTCCCTTAACCCACGATACATCTTGTTGCTACCAGGGTGTATGGAGTATTTGGACAAGTGAGCCTCATCCAAAATCTTCTTTCTTAACTCCTCATTCTTCGGAACAACAAGGCGATTGTTGAACCAAAGTACTCCATCTTCATCTTGTCGGAAACATGTAGCTTCTTCCTTTCCGATTTTTTGACGGATATACTCCATTCCTTTGTCCTGCTTCTAGGCTTCCATGATTTCTTCCCGAAGAGTAGGAATGAGAGCCAAATTATATAAGGATCCGTGTGGAATGACACGAAGACTTGGTTTGCTTGGATCTGAAATCAGGCGAGCTTCCATAGAGCAAGCAATCGCGTGATTGCATTGGTCCCTTCGACTCAAGGCGTCGGCAACCACGTTTGCTTTTCCGGGGTGATAATGAATTTCCAATTCATAATCCTTGATCAGTTCCAACCATCTACGTTGCCGCATATTCAGTTCTTGTTGAGTGAAGATATATTTGAGACTTTTGTGGTCGGTGTAGAGGTTGACAAGATTACCGAGTAGGTAGTGGCGCCAAGTTTTTAAGGCTAAAACCACGGAGGCCAATTCTAAGTCATGAGTGGGATAATTTTGCTCGTGCTTCCGGAGCTGTCGTGAGGCATAGGCAATGACACGACCTTCTTGCATAAGCACACAACCCAATCCGGTGCCGGAGGCATCGCAATAAACATCGAATGGTTTAGTGATGTCGGGTTGAGTTAAAATCGGAGCGGTTGTTAAATGCTTCTTGAGCGACTGAAAAGCTCCTTCACATGCACTACACCACTTGAACTTAGAATCCTTTTCCAGCAGCTTGGTCATAGGCTTGGTAATACTTGAGAAGTTGGGAATGAATTTCCGATAATAACCGGCAAGACCAAGGAAACTGCGAATTTGTCTGACCAATTTCGGAGCCTTCCAATTCAGCACATCCTCTACTTTGCTAGGGTCCACGGCTACTCCTCTACTTCACCACGGAAGTTCTGTCAAATGATCACCAATTATATCTCTAAAACTTATTGAAATGTGGATAACTTAAGAGATAGAGATACAATATTTGATAGTGGTGAAGTTAGTGCAATGAGTGACTAGAGATCTTCGCTAGATAGCTTATAACACAACAACAAGTAAATCAAGCACAATAATATGAAAGAAATACACAAGCATAATAATGAAATGCGGGAAAAGTAAAGAGAGACACAAGAAATTATCTAAGATTTGATAACCACACAAAGTAGTTCCTACGTCCTCGTTGAGGAGTCACACAAAGTGACCAGGTCTCTCTCAACCCGTTTCCCCGCCAAGCAATCATAAAGATCATGCTTGGGTTTCTTTCTCCACTTGATTCTGAGAAACCATGTGGATATGTGTCATGGTTTGCAATATATGTGATGAATAATTGACTTGAGGGGATTTGATGTTTGAGTAGAAATGCGGGAATCCAGGGATCGCATGGGTTTCATATCATGGTTATGACTAACCGGAGTTGGTGGAGATATTGGTGATATTGCAGGAGATAGGAAATGTGTTTGCTTGTCTCATGATGTGTAGGTCACTAGAGTCGACTTTGCGGTCAACGACGAGAGGATCGGGCACAAGTAGGGGACTTGGGGCCAGACGATCGGGATCCCGGGTGATCCACACCGTACACGTGGAGAGGCAAGAAGCACGGACAGTTTCGTGGTTGAGCCTCAAAACCGTGGTGGTGATGAAGACGGCATGTTGACCAAGTCAAGGTGAACGGGATGCTGGTGCAAGTGACAAGGGGGCTCGATGGACAGGGACTAGGAGAGACTTGCCGGTGGTCAGGATCGTGGGACAAGGTGACACGCGTCAACATCGAGAAGTTGCACCTTGAGAAGCGTGCAAGGCGGTTTCCCAGTTTGGGCCTCAAAACCGGTGGCGGTGGTTGGTGGTGCACGTGGCACCATCACGAAGCTTGCTTCGAGATGAAACAAAGACATGAAGCGTCCGTTGGCATTCGGGCGATGAGGAAAAAGATGGACGGTTATGCCCCCGGTGGTAGGTGGGTTTGTTATGTAGGTCAAGGGTAGAGTGGTCATGTGGACAATAGACCCTAGGCCTATATAAGGAGAGGTGTGGCTAGTGGGAGAGGTGCCTCTCTTTCCATTAGCCTTGTGTTAGGACTCTATTCAAAGTGCTAGGAGAGGACTTCATGTTATAGAGGAGAGGAAAGGGTGTGTGAGAGACATCTCTTGCTCTTCCAAATAGTAGGAGGAAGAGGGTGGCTTCCTAGCCTTGTACCTATGGATCTTGTAAGCACCTTTCTATGATATGAGAAGTATTTTCGTGCTCAAGATTTTCCTCTTCACTTGAATCCCGAAATTCCCTTTTTCTTATTTTTTGAACTATTTTTGTGGTTATTTTCGATCTCATTTTTGGACGAGTTTTTGGCTCAGATTTCTTGAGAAACTTGTTGCTAGGATGAGCTAGAACAATCCTCTATGGATCCTTGACCGCATCAATAGCTCTAGCACCTTCAATTTGAAGGATTTCTCAAGTTTCCCCTTTTTGGTGTTCTTGGCACAAGATCTGATTTGTGATGATTCCTTAAGCCAATTGAGATGATTTTCTAGGATTAGGGTCGTGACGTGATGAGGATTCACTGGTCCAAAAATCACATCATTTGGAGTTTGTTTAGTTAGGTTTTGGAGAAGATTTGACAAATTCCCGAAAGTTTCTACTGTTCTATCAGGGTCGATTGGAACTGCCGATGACCAGGACTGGCACTGCCGATGGGGTACAAGACACTGCACCAGCACTGCCGATAGTATCGACCGGCACTGCTGATCTGTCGTGTTTAGTGGCTTCAGAGTCTTTTTGCCCACACCAGCACTGCCGATGGAAGTGACCGGCACTGCCGATGGTGCCAACCGGCACTGCCGGTGGCTATGGTCGGCATTGCCGATGAGAGTCCAGAATTGATCTATCTTGAGCGCTTCTTATCCCTTTTTGTTTTCCTGTGTTTCTTTGTTGTGGTTGATCACTCCTAGGGCTAGTACACCACTAGTTGGTGTGTGTAGTCTTGGTGATTGGTTCGGAGGTTGGCTTGGGGTGTTTTTAGGATATAGGCCAAGTTCTCTTTGAGAATTTTGATTGGCTCCCATTCACCCCCCCCCCCCCTCTGGTCGCCTTCTCGGTCTTTCAATTAGTATCAGAGCCAGTTTGATCACTAGTTGACCTTCACCGGCTTTGTCATCCGAAGGCAACATGGAGAAGCGTGCTGTCAAGCTGTGGATGTTCGATGGAGAGGACTTCCCCTACTGGAAGTCATGGACCAAGGCGTATCTGATGAGTCAAGGGCGTGCAATTTGGGAGATTGTTGATGAGGAGTATGCTATACCACAAGACCTGAACACTGCTTCTGCAGTTGAGTTAGTCAGGTATGAGAACAACTCCAAAGCTGTCAATATTCTACTCTCTGCACTTGGTAGGAGTGAACATGATAGGGTTGCACACCTTGACACTGCTCATGCTATTTGGGTTAAGCTCTGCACTTACCATGAGGGTACCAACTAGGTCAAGTCTATGCGTAAGGATTCTTACAATAGACAGTACCAAACCTTTGCTTAAAAACTGGGCGAGTCACTAGATGACACTTTTCGTAGGTTTGAGGCAATTGTGTGCAACTTGCGGGCTTGTGGTACCCTTGTGTACAATGACAATGATAGAGCTAAGCAACTGCTGTATTCACTTGATGAAAATGTTTGGGGGGTTAAAATTGCTGCTCTAGAAGAAACTGCTGACTTCAACACCTTAAACTGTGAGCAACTATATAGCAAGCTGAAATCTCATGAACTGTCTGGGAAATCTCGTACTAATCTTGCTATTCCTGCTTCTAGCATGGCTTTGCTTTCTAGCTCTCAGAAGGTTAGTCACAGTGATGCTTCTTATGGAACTAACCTCTCACTTGACAAGTCTTCCTTGGAGTTTGCTTTGTCTTCTCTTGTTGTAGCTTCCGATGAACAAATGGAGTGCATTCCTGACGAGGAGCTGTCCTTGCTCACAAGGAAGTTCAGGAAGTTCTACAACAACCGCAAGGAGAGAAGAGGAGGTGGTTCAAGAACCTGCTTCAAGTGTGGTGACCCGGGAGACTTCATCGCTTATTGTCCCAAGAAAAAGAAGGCCGGGTACCGCAACAACACTGAAGACTTCAAGCAGAAGAAGAACCGCTTCTACAAGAAGGGCAAAAACTCCAAGAAGTTCGCCAAGGCCATTGCACGCGCCTACGTTGCTGCCTTGAGCGATGTTGACCTCACATCAAGCGATTGCTTTACAAGCTCGGAGGAGGAGGTTGAGAAGCCACGAGTCAAGCGGAAGGATGACTTCACCGGGCTTTGCTTCATGGCAAAGAACGACCATGACACCAACTCTGGATCCGACTCCGACACAAGCGAGGTACCTCCCACTCTTGATGAGCTGCCCCCTAAACTTGATCATCTGCGCGATGTTCTGCTCATGCAAGATGATAAGCTTCGCAGTGCTATGCGTGAGAGTAGATAGATTAAGTCTAAGTTAGAGAGTACTGATTTTGAGATTGCTTCGCTTAGGTCTAATCTTGCTTGTGTTGATACTACTGCTGAGTGTGAGTCTTGTCAAGTTATGATGAGTGATCTTGCACAAAGAGAGAGTGTGCATGCTCAAGTTGCTAGTCAGCTTGAGAGTGCCCTCAAGGAGCTTGATGAGTTCAAAGCTAGACCAACTCTTTTGCATGCATGTCAGAAGTGCTCCAAGCTCACAGATGAGTTGGAAGCTCAGTCCCTCAAAATCAAAGAGCTTGAGTCCAAGCTTCTACATGAGACTCGCTCGAAAGTTCTCCCACATCCATGTGAAGTGTGTGTCACCCTCAAGGACAAGTTAGTAATCACTAGGGAAGAAAACAAAGTCCTAGTTCAGGAAAATGACTATCTTGTTTCTAGGCTCCAGAGAACCCTAGTGAGTGAGGAAAAGATTGCGAGTGATTTGGCAAGAGTGAAGAAGAGTGCTTCTCGGTCAACCTATAACTTGGGCTTGGGATTTGAGAGGTGTGACAAGGAGAGTGAGAGTGTGGGTAAGTTTGTACCTAGCTCCAGCTACAAGGATGAGGAAAACACCATCAAACCCACTGACACATACTATCCACCCAATCCCAAACCCTCCTTCAACCCAAAGCAAACAGAGAAGCCAAAACCCTAACCTACAATGCAAACCAAGCCTAATCCTAAGGGTGTCTATATTTTCATGTTTTATGGTCGCAAGGGCCACTTGGATGAATTCTGTTATAGGCGTAGGAGGATTGAGAGGAAGCAAGCTGAGTTGACTAGGGATGCTTTTTATGATGATTTTGTTGACTTTCAACCTCACTCTTTTTCTCGTGCCTATCGTGGACAGGGTCATTCCTCATATGGCTTTGATTCATGAAACAGAGGCTTTACGCAGTAGTGCTTTGGTGCCCCACGTTTTCCCCATCGTGGTGAGCGTCATTCGCATGGATTTGGCTTTCACATTGATGATTTCTATCCTCACAACCCAAGGTTTGAGTTGAGACGCTTTGATAGGCCATGTTTTCCCCGTCGTGGTTCTCATCCTATGCGTTCAAATGATAATGTGCAAAGAACTATGATGACTACTACTGGTTGTATGGTTAAGTGCTGGACTCCCAAATCTCTTTTGACTAACCACATCACTAAGCCATCGACTTTTCCTTCTCGTTCTTTATAGGCAGCAGGTGGAGGTTTGGAGAACAAATGGTTGATGGACTCCGGGTGTTCGCGCCACATGATTGGAGATGCGGAGTGGTTCTCCAGCCTCACTCCCCTGAAGCGGCGGGAGTATGTGACCTTTGGAGATGACAAGAGAGGGAGAGTAAAGGCAAGAGGTGCGGTAAAGGTAAATGAAAAATTCACTCTCAAGGATGTTGGTTTGGTTGAGTATCTCAAGTACAATCTCCTCTCTGTCTCTCAGCTTCTTGATGTTGCTTTGGAAGTGCGCTTTAAGTCAAATGCTTCTTGTGTTCTTGATTCAAGTGGTTCCTTGGTTTGTGGGATTTCTCATATTGGCAGAGTTTTTCAGGCTGATTTCGCTGGTTCTCCTGGTTCTCACAAGTGCTTGTTTGTTCAATCTTCTTCTGAGCTCTGGAAATGGCATAGGAGACTGGATCACATGAGCTTTGACTTGCTATGTCGCTTGAGTGGCCTAGGACTGATCCGAGGATTGCCTAAACTCAAATTTGATAAGGATTTGGTTTGTGCTCCGTGTCGTCATAGGAAAATGATTGCCGCTTCTCATCCACCAATCAATTTGGTGATGACTGAACGCCCTGGAGAGTTGCTTCATATGGACACTGTTGGTCCTTCTCGGGTTTGTTCGACGGGTGGGAAGTGGTATGTTCTTGTGATTGTTGATGACTATTCTCACTACTCTTGGGTCTACTTTCTTGAGAGCAAGGATAAAGTGTTTCATCACTTTCGGAGCTTAGCTTTAAGGTTGTTCAAGGAACTCCCTGGTGCATTATGAGCAATTCATAGTGATAATGGCACCGAGTTTAAGAACTCCTCTTTTGATGCTTTCTGTCTTGAGCATGGTATTGAGCATCAGTTTTCAGCACCTCGTGTTCCCCAGCAGAACGGTGTGGTTGAAACAAAGAACAGAACCTTAGTGGAGATGGCCCGAACGATGCTCTATGAGCATAGGACTCCGAGGCGGTTCTGGGCTGAGGCCATTCACACTGCTTGCTATGTTTCTTGCGCTCAATTCATAATGTGACTTCTTATGAGCTGCGTTTTGGGAGAAAGTCCTTGGTTTCTCATTTGCGTGCCTTTGGTTGCAAGTGCTTTATTCTCAAGCGTGGTAATCTTGATAAGTTTGAGTCAAGGTCTTCCGATGGAATCTTTCTTGGTTACTCTCTTCATGGTCATTCCTACAGAGTTTTGAATTTGGAGACTAACACCATCATAGAATTCTGTGATGTAACCTTAGATGAATCAAACTCTTGTGCAAGGAATGTGATTGAGTCTGCAGGTGACAAGGAGATGAAGGAGAGCATCTTTGTAGAAGAGGACCTACAGGGCTTTGATGATGATGATGATGATTCACTTCATCTCTCATCTGAGCTTGTTCCTGCTGCTACCACTACTCCAGCAGAGGGTCCAGAAGCTTCTATATCGACTTCAGCGGTTGTTGAGCAAGCTCCAGCTGTGGTTGAGGGGGAGGTACACTCTGAGAGAGAGGCTCCTCACCACATTCAGCATCAACATCCACCCCAACAGATTATCGGTAATCTCTATGAGAGGACAACAAGGTCAAGGTCTGCACATCTTGCTTGCTTTACTAATTCTCTCTTTGTTGCAACCTTTGAACCCCGAGATGTTGGACACGCACTATCTGATGAACATTGGGTTAATGCCATGCATGAGAAGTTGGAAAACTTTGAGAGAAACAATGTCTGGACCCTTGTAGAGCCTCCCAAAAATGTCAATGTCATAGGAACCAAGTGGGTGTTCAAAAACAAACATGGGAGGATGGTGAGGTTGTGAGAAACAAGGCTAGGCTAGTTGCTCAAGGTTTTAGCCAAGTGGAGGGCTTAGATTATGGTGAAACCTTTGCTCCTGTTGCTCACATAGAAGCCATTAGGATCTTGCTTGCATTTGCTGCCTCCAAGGGCATTAGACTTTACCAAATGGATGTCAAGAGTGCTTTCCTAAATGCTTTCATAGAGGAAGAAGTGTATGTGAGGCAACCCCCTGGCTTTGAGCACCACAAATACCCAAACCGTGTGTATAAGCTTCAGAAGGCTTTGTACGGGCTAAAGCAAGCACCTAGGGCATGGTATGCTAGGCTTAAGACCTTCTTGCTAGACCGTGGGTATGTCATGGGGTGTGTTGATAAAACCTTGTTCACTCTAAATCATGGCAATGACTTTCTAATGGTTTAGATTTACATGGATGATATCATCTTTGGTGGTTCCTCTCATGCTCTTGTGTCCAGATTTCAGGAAGCTATGGAAAGTGAATTTTAGATGTCGATGATGGGAGAGCTCACCTTATTTCTTGGGCTTCAAATCAAGCAGTGCAAGCAAGGCACTTTCATACATCAAGCCAAGTACATGAAGTTGTTGTCTACACCAATGTCCACTACAACGGTTCTTGACCCCGATGAAGACTGTGAAGCGGTGGATCAAAGAGAGTACAGGAGCATGATTGGCTCCCTCTTGTACCTGACAGCGACAAGACCCAACATACACTTTGCAGTGTGTCTTTGTGCTTGTTTTCAATCTTCCCCAAGGGTGACTCATCGCATGGCTATCAAGCGCATCTTCAGGTATCTCAAATACACCCTTCAGTTCGGTCTTTGGTACTCTGCATCTTCATCTCTTGATCTCATTGGGTATTCGGATGCGGACTTTGCTGGGTGTAGAATTGATAGGAAGAGCACTTCTAGTACTTGCCATTTCATGGGTACTTCTTTGATCTATTGGTCTTCCTGTAAGCAGTCGAGTGTTGCCCAATCCACCACAGAGGCTGAGTATGTAGCTGCTGCTCACAATTCCTATGGATTGTGTCTACCATGAGAGACTATGGGTTGATTTTTAAGGGTGTTCCACTCATGTACGATAACTCCTGTTCCATATGCTTAGCCAAAAACCCAGTCCATCATGGTAAGGTCAAACCCATCAATATGCGATTCCACTTCCTGAGAGACAATGTTGAGAAGGGGGATGTTGAGCTCATATACATTGATACCAAAAACCAACTAGCTGATATCCTCACCAATCCCCTAGATGCTTCGAGACATGCTTTTCTTCGGGGGGAACTTGGTGTTTGTCATCCGTATGGAATCATTTGAGGGGGAGTTGGTGTTCACTTGTATAAATGTATCTTACCATTTTTGCTTTGCATCTCATATGTAATATATGCATTGGTAGATGAGCTTTGAGTCTTATGTTTTCTTGCATTTCTCTTTGCTATGATTGAGCTTGAGCTAAGTTGTGTGGATGTGATGGTAATCTCTCATGCTTAGATTTTCTAGATGGTCTGTTATAGACTCATGTGAGCAACTTGCTAATCTTAAAGGTAAACTGAGCTTCTTGTGAACCTTATGATCTAATCTTGTCAAAACTTGCTCACCATGTGTATAATTGCTCTTATCTTTGTTGAAACTTGCATTAAGGCTGGTCTAGAGGATGTCTTGGCTTTGGCACCTTGTGTTTGCGAAATGGAAGGCTTTGCAAATGTTTAGCTCATGATGTAACATTGTGGGAACATGTGTTCCTTTTGCCGCAAAGGCATGCTCTTTTGTCTTGTGCATAATCTTGAAAAATCTGCTAAGTGCTTTGATCAAGAATTACTCATAATGCTAAATCCAAACATTATGACTTGAAGCCTTGGGGTGTTTTCCGTACCCAGTCGTGTGACCCTCCATATGGATGAGAGGACACATGAGGATAAACAATAGTCACTTGATCAACTGAGTCTTTGTTGCATATGTGAGCGTTTCTAGAGCTCATTTTCTGTGAATGCTTGTTGCCCTGGTTGAGATTGAAACTGGCTAGATTCTTATGATTCACTTGGTGCTTGTTTTGCCTTGGATGAGAGTACTTACATATATGGTGGCAGTTTTGCTCATGATAAGCAACTTTGATTCTGTCTAAGCTAGTCAATCTTTCTGCTTAGCTTGTATAGCTCATGGTGTTTCTGCCTTGCTATCTATTTTTGATCTTTGCATGATTGGGAGCTCCTGCTTTTACACTTCATGGCACTATGGTTATGGTTAGCAATGTTAAATACTTGTTTGCATAATTGTTGAAGCTCCTTAGGTTTGCATTTTCATGCATTGCATGTTTGCTTGTTCTTTTGCTTCTTTGATGAGTTCATTGCCAAAGGAGGAGAAAATTTTGGGGTCATACACAAATAATGCTAAGAAACTTATATGATCCATTTTGCACTACATGAGACCTACCACAACTTAAGGGGGAGCATATCATGACCTTGAGCATTTTCTTGCGCTTTTCACATTCTTTGCGTCCCAAGTCGCTTTCTTTGCTAACTCTTGGCTTTCTTTGCCAACTCTTGGTTTTGTAATCCTTACTTTGCTAGATGGCTTGGTTTCACCTTTTCTTTGGGTTTGGCCATTTGGATGTGCTTATTCGGCTTCGCATTTTAATCTCTAATCTTTATGCAGTTGGTGTTGTCAATGTACTCATCAAGGGGGAGATTGAGAAACCATGTGGATATGTGCCATGGTTTGCAATATATGTGATGAATAATTGACTTGAGGGGATTTGATGTTTGAGTTGAAATACGGGAATCCAGGGATTGCATGGGTTTGCATATCATGGTTATGACTAACCGAAGTTGGTGGAGATATTGGTGATATTGCAAGAGATGGGAAATGTGTTTGCTTGTCTCATGATGTGTAGGTCACTGGAGTCGACTTGGCGCTCAATGGCGAGAGGATCGGGCACAAGTAGGGGACTTGGGGCCAGACGATCAGGATGCCGGGTGAAGTCAAGGGTGATCCACACCGTACACATGGAGAGGCAAAAAGCACGGATGGTTTCGCGGTTGAGCCTAAAAACCATGGTGGTGATGAAGACAGTGTGTTGACCAAGTCAAGGCGAACGGGATGCCGGTGCAAGTGACAAGGAGATCCGATGGACAGGGACTAGGAGAGACTTGTCGGTGGTCAGGATCGCGGGACAAGGTGACACGCGTCGACATCGAGAAGTCGCGCTTTGAGAAGCGTGCAAGGTGGTTTCCCAATTTGGGCCTCAAAACCGGTGGCGGTGGTTGGTGGTGCACGTGGCACCACCACAGAGCTTGTCTCGAGATGAAGCAAAGACATGAACCGTCCAATGGCATTCTGGCGATGAGGAAAAAGATGGACGGTTATGCCCCCGATGGTAGGTAGGTTTGTTATGTAGGTCAAGGGTAGAGTGGTCATGTGGATAATAGACCCTAGGCCTATATAAGGAGAGGTGTGGCTAGTGGGAGAGGTGCCTCTCTTTCCATTAGCCTTGTGTTAGGACTCTATTCAAAGTGCTAGGAGAGGACTTCATGTTTAGAGGAGAGGAAAGGGTGTGTGAGAGACATCTCTTACTCTTCCAAATAGTGGGAGGAAGAGGGTGGCTTCCTAGCCTTGTACCTATGGATCCTGTAAGCACCTTTCTATGATATGGGAAGTATTTTCGTGCTCAAGATTTCCCTCTTCACTTAAATCCCAAAATTCCCTTTTTCTTATTTTTGGAACTATTTTCGTGGTGATTTTCGATCTCATTTTTGGACGAGTTTTTGGCTTGGATTTCTTGAGAAGCTTGTTTCTAGGATGAGCTAGAACAATCCTCTATGGATCCTTCACCGAATCAATAGCTCTAGCACCTTTGATTTGAAGGATTTCTCAAGTTTCCCCTTTTTGGTGTTCTTGGCACAAGATCTGAAATTCGTGATGATTCCTTGAGCCAATTGAGATGATTTTCTAGGATTAGGGTCGTGATGTAATGAGGATTCACTGGTCCAAAAATCGCATCATTTGGAGTTTGTTTGGTTAGGTTTTGGAGAAGATTTGCCAAATTCCCAAAAGTTTCTACTGTTCTATCAGGGTCAATCGGAACTGCCGATGACCAGGACCGGCACTGCCGATGGGGTACATGACACCGCACCGGCACTGCCGATAGTATTGACCGGCACTTTCGATCTATCATGTCTAGTGGCTTCAGAGTCTTTTTGCCCGCACCGGCACTGGCGATGGAAGTGACCGGCACTACCGATGGTGCCAACCGGCACTGCCGATGGCTATGGTCGGCACTGCCGATGGGAGTCTAGAATTGATCTGCTTGAGCGCTTCTTGTCCCTTTTTGTTTCCACTATGTTTCTTTGCTGTGGTTGATCACTCCTAGGGCTAGTACACCACTAGTTGGTGTGTGTAGTGTTGGTGATCGGTTCGGAGGTTGGCTTGGGTTGTTTTTAGGATATAGGCCAAGTTCTCTTGGAGAATTTTCATTGGCTCCCATTCACCCCCCCCCCCTCTGGTCGCCTTCTCGGTCCTTCAGATTCTTTTCCTTCGGAGGCGAATCACACCTTCACAAACGTCCCCGTCTCACCACAATACGTTAGGAGCTCAAGGGCGATGCCTAGCCGTCTAGGAGACCAAGTCTCCAAGAGTAACAGGCAAAACAAATCTTGATGGGGAGGGAAAGATGTGCTCAAAAGCTTTTGAGTGGATGGATTCAATCTTCTTGTGGTTGGATCTTCTCTCACTTTGCTTGGGTTATCAAGAACAAATGGGAGTGTGAGAACGGAAAGATCTATTTGAAATGTGAGTGAAATGTCAATGAGTCCAACCCCTCCCACGGGGGAAGGTGGAGGCTATTTACAGAGATCTCTCAAAAACTAGCCGTTACTCAACTTTTCTGGGTCTGATGGAACTTCCGTGGTTCCCCACGGTAATTCTATCAATTCAAAAAGAGCCGTTGTGCGGTAGGATTTCAACTGAGCCAGAGACGACGGTACTTCTATGATGACCACCGCAGAACTTCCATCGCTCTCGAGTTTGCAATAAAGGGGAACCAGGGAAAGATGGAACTTCCATGGCAAAGGCCACGGAACTTCCGTAGCTCTCGGGTTTGCTGGAGTTGAAGCTGGGCACTAACGGAACTTCCGTGAAGAGACTCATGCAACTTCCATCACTCTCTGTTTGGCTCAGAATGGAATGGTTCTTTTTGGCTTTTGTTGGCTAAACTTATCTCAAAGATTTTTGGTTGGCTTGAGCACATAAATTTCCCTTCTTAGCAAGATTGGTTTACCCCCATTGATAGTTCGGCAAACCTTTGAATCAATTAAAATAAAAAGCTACACTTTGAAGCACTTGAGTCCATTTTTCTTTTCTTCTTTTTGGGAGTAAAAACCATCTTGCAAATGTGGGACTGAAAAATAATTTGATTATCTCAACATTTACTTCATGAACATGTTAGCACAATTTTAATCTTTTATTATCGTACACCAAAACCCACTAGGGATCCTAGATGCATCTTCAACCTGTCCAATAGTTTGGGAACTACATCTCCTCCAGGGTTGTATTATCAAACCTTTCTCTCCTCAGCTGCCTCTGTAGGTCTCAAAGCTCTCTCGTCCTTTGGGTCAGCTAACTTGAAAGGACCGAGTGACCGAGAGGGGGGTGGGGTGAATTGGGAACTCACACTATGTACCAAATTTGACAATTCCAAAAACCAACCACTCAAAACAACTCCTACACAATCCTAGCGGTGATGACACTAGCAAGATAATGAACCTATGAAAGGAACAACAACCTAAGCATACTAGCGGATCACACAAACGCAATACAACTCCTATGCAATCCTAGTGGTGATCACACTAGCAACATAATAGTCTTATGGAAGGAACAACAAGCTAAGCATACTAGTGGATCACACAAAGGCAATACAACTCCTATGCAAGCTAGTTACCAAAGATACGCGGAAGCAAACAACTAGCTAGCAAGGAGTCCTACTCAAACAAAGCTACTAGATCAACAAGCACACAAGCATGAGTAGCACAATACATACTAGGGTGATCAATCAAGCCAAAGCAACTCTTATACATGCTAGTAATCAAGTATGAAGACTAAGCACTACTAGCAAGTAAAGAAGCCTATTCATGCAAGTCTACAAGGTAGTCAACTAGAGCAAGGTAAGCACACAAGCATGAATAGCATGGTATGTAAATGCAGAAACTAAAGCATCATAGTAAGGAGTAGAGTAAGAGATGGCTCATGATTTTTTCCTGAGGTCTCAGAAGGATGGCGCCCAACTCCTCGTTGGACCACTCCTGCCGGAGTTCCGGTCCCTCCTGCCACCAAGGGGAGTTCTCGCCCACGAGCCCGTAATCACTCCTAGAGTGAAGACATGGTGTGCGTCACTGCTGCACAAAGCACAAGCTCGTCTCCCTCGAGAATTTGCCGGACTCCCCGAGCCGACACGGGCGCTCACTATTGATGCCCCTTTCACCGATGGGCTCAAACCGTGTACAAACGTGTGATGGCCTTCACAACCAATCACGATAGGCTCGATCACCGACACCTAACTGGTCTAGGTCTCACCATAGACCTAGAGTAACAATCTAGATCGCACCCTCAAGGACACCCTAGCCTTAGATGTGCACGATGCTCAAGTTACTCTACACTAGCACTCTCAAGATATCCAATATCCTCTCCTAGTGCTCCTCTCTTGGCCCTTTGGCTCCCAATAGATGCTCCCAGCAATCCCAATGGCCAAAGGCAGTCTTCAAGACCCCAGCAACGAGTCTATATAGGCTTCCAATATCAAACTAGCCGTTGCTCCACGAAATGGCTCTCTGGACATACTGAGCGGAAGGTCCGGTCACTGTCCAGACTGGACAGTCCGGTCTCCACCGAACGGCTCCTCCAGAACCATTGCTCTCTGTCCGCAGCTGCCTCCACACTGATCGTACAGTCCAGTCTATAGACCGTACAGTCCGGTCTTCATCGCTGAAACTCCAAACAGAGCCGTTGCAACCACTTCCTCATCTGTTCCAAAGTTGTCTCTACTAACCGTATAGTTCGGTTCACTGACCATACAGTCCGGTCTCTACAACTTTGCACCAACAGATTTCCTCGCGGCCAACTTCTCCTCTGTTCTGAATTTCCTCCTGATGATTGGACCGTCCGGTCTCTAGCACCTCTTTGTCTGGTCCATTTCTCTCTCCAGTCCAGAAACATTTCGCGCACTGCTTCCTCGCTGCCCATGTCCTACTTCTACTGGCCGGACCGTCCGGTCACTAGACCGGACCATCCTGTCACTAGAACTTTCCAGACTTGGCAGTTTCCTCACTGCTCACTGTAGGCTCCGGACTAAACCACTTAGTAACCATACAGTCCGGTCACCTCTGACCCCTCTGTCCGGTCACTTCATCCAAAAGTTGAAACTTGTCATCCTCGCTTGACTGCATTTCCCGGCTTCTCCGAACAGCTCCTTGGCTTCTCCACTATCACCTAGTGCTTGTGATTTCATCGAGGAACCTTGCACATCACCGACTAGACATGATCTAAGAGAATGACCTAGACCCCCTTGATAGTCCAGTTTTTCCTATAGACTCAAATCCCTAACAACTAGATAAGTGTTCCCAACACTTGCTCCATAGCTTGTGCTTAGCTTTGATCCATCTCCATCAACCCGTGGACTCCATCCAGCTCACAAGCCTCCATGCTTGCGGTCATTGTCATCAATCGCCAAGGCAACCATCAATGATCATCATAAGATAGATAAGGTTTCCTACACGCACAACACTCATGTAGACATTAGTCACATTTCATGTTTGTCATTCATCACCAAAACAATCATACCTTGGGGTGGCTTCAATGGTCATGAATCTTACAATCTCCCCTGTTTTGGTGATGGATGACAACCACTACTAATGATGATCCAAAATGAAAGAGCCCCAAAAGAATAAGAAGGAAGGGACAAAAGACTTGAACGAAAACAAGGAACCAAGAGGAAAGATAGGTTTGAATGGATTACCTTGGTCCTTACCTTAGAAGTAGTCTCCCCCTTGGAATGTGCTAGGTGTGGAGGGAGGACTACCCAAATATGTAGCGCACTAGATATTGAGCTTGAGTTGAATTTTGCGCCCATCATGGTGTCGTGGTAGTCGATCTTGTTGATGTTGACACGCACCATGGACGTAGATGTTTATGCCGGTGTAGATGTTCATTGTTGTTGTAGACATGCAGTTGTTCTTCTCCATGTTGGTGTAGATGTTTGTCTTGTCATAATCTTCATATGTACTCCAAGTGAACATGCACCATTGTCTTGATCATCTTCATGTTCTCCATATTCATCTTCTCTTGATCTTCATGTTCTTCTCCCCTTTTTGTTATCCTCAATCTTGACTTGGCTTTTGGATCTTCATATTCTTCTCCCCCATTGTGTTATTGATCTAGACTTGGCTTTTGGATCTTCATGTTCTTCTCCCCCTTTGTGTTATTGATCTAGACTTGGCTTTTGGATCTTCATGTTCCTTCTCCCCCTTTGTCACCTATCACCAAAAACCACAAGCCAAAGAATAGAACCAAGGAGCAAATAATAAATGGCAAGAGTTAGGAAACTCCCCCTTTCATGGTGCTCCTCTTTGGTCACGTTGGTGTTCCACCATAGCTCCCCCTACACACATGACTCAACAAAATATTTCTTCAAGAAAGCAATGGTTAGTCATTAGTGTGTTGGGAATGTATGAGTCACTCGTCTTTAAGCCGCACGAGTGGATTTAACTTCGGAGCTCGTCTGTACATGACTCAATGGGCATGAAGCACAATTCTTTCCTTTGGTCACACTTGTGGAGATGTAATCTCATATAGATCATGAGGCACAAATATCTCCAAGTGGGATAAGCCTCCTTTGTGTTTCCGATATGATGCATGCTACATGCATTTTACATATGCAAAGAAAGTAAACATGCCATGTGAATGCAAGCAATATTAAAAACATGACACAAAGGAAACCTAACAATGTCAAGTTTGAACTCCTCCCAAGCTTACTCACTATAAGCCATGCCCTTGCCTTGAGAGAAGTCAAACCACCATCTCAAGCACTCCCCCTTGCTTATAGCTATCTTGGATGGGTTAGACATGGACAAATTTTTATGTGTTTTTCCTATAGTTATTTACACATGCATGGATGCAAAACATACTAGTCACAAAGGAGTCTTAAATACCATGCAATGCAAAAGAGAAAAAACGCACTACAACTACCAAGAACAAACACGATTACCTCCCTCATGAGTAGATAGGGCGTTAAGGTCCATGTCACTTGTGGTGGACTTCACATGATGTTCATGAAAGCGCTCAGTCCACCACCACCACCATCTAGGTCTTGTTCTTGGGCACCCACTTGTATGTAGCCGATCTCTCAAGATCAATAATGCACTTAGGCACCCATATGCTCTTGACCTTCCTCTTCTTGTTTGGTGGTCCCAAAGCCTTAGCTTTCACCTTGCCATCCTTGTTCCTAAAAATCTCGAAATGGGTGTTTTCATGGAACAAGTTAGGGTTAGGCAAAACAAAGGAACTCCTTACTATAGGACAATCCTTGGTGAGGTGACCATCCTTGCAACACCTCTCGTAATAGTAGTCGTTGGTGAGAAGGGGTTTGATTCATGTGGGGATGGAATCACTCGTCCCTATGATGTCGATGGTGATAGTGTCGAGACTTAATCTCGGCAATAGACATAGGGTAGTTCATCTATGTGGATTTATAGGTAGGATAGGGGTATGCGCGAGATCGAGAGACGATGGTAACACAAGACGCCGATTTAGATAGGTTCGGGCCTCCCGGAGGATAATAACCCTACGTCCTATATTCTGTGGTATTTGTATTGATATGTCTAGATCTAAAGATCTAGATGAGAAGGGTAGATCTAGACGATGATGTCTAGTTGTGTCTATTCTATGTCCCGTGTGGGATCTATCTAATTGAACTTGTCTAATTGAACTTGTCCAATGCTCTGGCTTGTTCCTTGAGGAGGACCCCTGCCCCTCCTTATCTATCCGGAGGGACACGGTTACATGGCGGAGTCCTAGTCGGTCTACTGATCTTATCCTAGTAGGAGTCTACCTCCACTTTCCTTATCTATGAGGTACCCCGATGGTAAGTATCATCGACAGATAAGATATGAGCCAAGTCCCTGGTAGGAGACATTGTTCACAAGGTTTCTCCCAAGAGTCTCCTTGTGAATGGCTCTACCACGTGTGAGCCTCTCGAAGCCATCCATCACGATCTTCCTCTCTTCCTTGAGCATGTGATATTCCTCCAAAACAAATGGCTCAAGAGAAGAAACCTCAACTGAGGTTGTTATTTCATCACACATAGTAGAAGCATCGCTCTTAGATGAACTAGAGGAGGGAGAGGGAAGGTCCTCAATGTTAGTGGCCTCATAAATGATTTCAATGGCCTTGTACTTTTCATGAAGCTCTACATGATCACCCTTGAGTTTGTCATAACTCTTGTTTAGGGCCTCATGAGATGTGACAAGGTCCTTGAGCTCACTCTCAAGGTCAACTACACGGTCCTTAGCCAACTTACATTCTTTTCTTACCACATCCAACATTTTGGATTTCTTGACGTCGATGTCACGGGCTTGCTCAAGCATACTCCAAAGCTCGGCGCAGGCAAGCTCCTCATCATCGCTATCATAGCTGCTCTCATCCTCACTCTCCCCAAGTTGGCTCGTGGCCATGAGGCACATGGGAGGTGGAGGAAGAGCGCGTGGAAGTGTGGTCTTTATCATGGCTAGGCCGACCACTTCATCATCATCCCTTGAAGAGGAGGATGCTTCACTTGAGTTGTCGCTTGTCCACTCCCCAACAAGAGCCTTATGTGAGAACTTCTTCTTGAGGTCTTTTCCTTTGCCCTTTTCTTTGTTGAAGTACCTCTTCTTCTTGTACTTGGCTTTAGGGTCTCCTTCTTCTTGAGTGGGAGGACCTCTAGGTGAGGCATCTAGTGCATCATGGATTGCTTGCTCTCTTGGGATATGAGTGTCTTGAATTTGCAATGAGGTGGGGAAATCAGTCATATGATTTCTTGTCTTGGAACTAGAGATTGGAGTGGATGTGGGGATGTTATGTGAAGAGTCTTGGGAAGTAGCTTGAGGTGAAGTATGTGGAGAGGGTTGTGGCTCACTTCTCTCTTCATTTTCCTCATGGTTAGGTGGATGCACTCTCATAGAATCAATATCATCATCATGGGGTAAGACCTCGCCCACAGGCATGTTCCTCAAAGCTTCACTCGTTGGTTCATCTCTAATGTTCACTTTATTGAATAGTAGCCCTTCCTTTGCATTCTCAATCATTGCACCATCCTCATCAAATGTGCATTTGAATCCCATGTTACAAAGTTGACCATTGGTGAACATAGTTGGCTTCCTAGTCATATGTCGGGTGCACCCACTGTCAAGAGTCCAATGAGTACGTCCACTCTTGTAGTTGACACTGGTGGTAGCCATAAGACAAGCACTAGAGGAAGAAGGGTTAGTATCCAAAGCATTGCTCAATTGACTTGCACTAACCTCATCATGACGAGCCATGAAACCATCCTCATAATTAGGGATCTTGGCAATCCCTTCCGGAAGTCTTCTCCTTATAGGATGGTGGGGAGCACGATACCTCCATTGTCCATGACCATCCCCTATGTGCACATTGTCAAGGTCGATGAAGTAATGGGGAGGATCATAGAGGTTGGTGACATGCTCAAGCACGTGTCCCACTTGTGAGTGGAGCACAAGTATCATCTCCATTGCTCTCTCAATTGAGAGCTCATGCCTTCTATTGATTACCCCCTCAACCAAGAAACCCCTCTCATGAGTTGTGATTTGCATGAGGAACTTGTCAATCACTTCATGTGGTGCAATCCTCCGTAGGCCCCTAAAAGATTTCATCCGACACACAAGATCATAAATGCATAAGAGAGTCTCACAAAGGTCTTCATTCGGATTTCTCACAAATTCATCAAATTGGAAGAAGTAATCCTGTTGGTGAGCTCGATGAAGATGCCAATGTCGATCTTGTGGTGGAGGAGATGGAGGCGCCGGAGCCGTAGTGGTGAGATCGATCATCTTAAATGATCGTGTGAGCATTGTGGTCAGCGCTCCCCCTACACCAATGCGTGGTCCACCCGAAGTGCTTGGAGTAGAACTTGATGGCACTTGAGGGAGAGCTTGATGATGCACTTGATGAAGAGCTTGGTGTATGATGAGGACATCACTCCTAAGGATACATGCAACACTCCTCCAATTCTGGACTTGCAAGGTCCAATGACTAGAGCTCGTGCACGATGAGTAAATTTAGAGGTGAGCTCGTTCCTATGTTCTTTATTATATGTCACTTTTGAGAATGGTTTGCTACCTAATGATTATATTGTAATTAGGAACCATGGAGAGGACCAGGAGATGGTAAGAGAAGGACTTGGAGACGTGGAGGACCAGCAAGGACGTGGAAGCCAAGGTGGAGGCCCAACCAAAATCGACTTCGAGTCCGTTTTGGGGTTCAGGACCAGTCTGTACTAAAACGGATGCCCAGGACGCATACGGACTCGGATTTGGACGTTCTACATATGCACAGAAAGATAAGAAGAAGACCTTTCCAATGCCGCTGGTTTCATATCAAAATTCATCCGGAGTCATCGGGAATCATCGAAACAAGAGAGGGTCCAGAATCTGTTTCGGTGTTATGTCGCCTGTTTTTGGCCTTTGGGCTTTGTATCTAGTTGAGTCCAATTAGGGGTGCGTCCAGAGGGTCTTGCATGATCCTAGGGTCTTCATATACAGCCGCCACCACACCAATAGGGTTTGGGTTTTGCTTAGATTATTCTGTTCATAATAGTTTTGCCGTCATCACGGTTTGTGAGACCCCAACTTCATGAGAATCATAATACATCTACAATTGTGTTGCCTTCTTCTTTGTTCTTGCTTGTGTTCTTGATTCACAGGCAGGGATTAGCCTTCTCGGCGAGGTCAATCATTTTAGGACGGTTGATAACCAGAGGAGATGTTGTGCTGCGATTGCGGGGTTTAGAATGTGTTGTTCTGAAGCCGGATCGATTTGTGTGTCGCCTCCGACCAAATCAACGTATCCAGAACCTTTCGGAAGATCGGAAACCCTTGTCCACATCAGTGTAGGTCTTGATCCGAAGGGCTTGTAGAAGTTGCTGCAAGACAATCTTGTGGAGGGATCAAAGAAGTTTGAGCTCAAAGCTACTTCTTTCCCTTTGCTTGAAGATGCTTCATTGTTTGTCTTGAATGTCTTCTTCCCCGTCAAGCTTGCGGTGATCTCCTCATCCTTGAAGTATATCCCGATCACATCATCAATAGAAAGATTCTTGTCCATGATGAGATCAAGGGTGATGTAGAGGAGCTTGTTGCTAGGGAGCAAGGTGAAGATCTTGTCGATAATCAATATTTTTGAAAGCTTGGAAGGTTCTTCAGTTGCTTCAATTCGGTCCACAATACCTCGAAAGCAAATGAGAGAGTCAAGTAAGTCCTCATTATCATTATCATGAAAAGAAAAGAACTCCTCAATAAGTGAGTCACTAGCATGATCAATAAAAAGCTCATAATCATCATCAATCCTAGTCATGCTAGTGGAGCAAACAAGATCAAGAGACACATCATCAATCATCACATTAGGCACACTAGTAGAGCAACCTACCAAGTTAACACTAAAAGAATCTAGGCACTCACTAGTACTAGGCACATCCACACAATCATCACAATCATCATACACATGATTATCGGTGAAGGTATTGGTGATGTCCACAAGAGTGTCCATCAACTCATCCGGGATCATGACATTTAGGTAGCTTTTAAAGCAATCCTTCCATGAGCCATGACCCGACCCCGGATGGGATGACATCCCAACTCAATACGGTCAATACTCAAGGCAGTTAAGCCTTATGATGAGCACTTGGCTCTGATACCACTTCAAAGCACCGAGTGACTGAGAGCGGGGTGGTGAATCGGGAACTCGCACTATGTACCAAATTCGCCAATTCCTAAAACCGACCACTCAAAACAACTCCTACACAATCTTAGTGGTGATGACACTAGCAAGATAATGAACCTATGAAAGGAACAACAACCTAAGCATACTAGTGGATCACACAAAGGCAATACAACTCCTATGCAATCCTAGTGGTGATCACAGTAGCAAGATAATAGTCCTATGGAAGGAACAACAAGCTAAGCATACTAGTGGATCACACAAAGGCAATACAACTCCTATACATGCTAGTTACCAAAGATACGCGGAAGTAAACAACTAGCTGGCAAGAAGTCCTACTCAAGCAAAGCTACTAGATCAACAAGCACACAAGCATGAGTAGCACAATACATACTAGGGTGATCAATCAAGCCAAAGCAACTCCTATACATGCTAGTAATCAAGTATGAAGACTAAGCACTACTAGCAAGTAAAAAGGCCTATTCATGCAAGTCTACAAGATAGTCAACTAGAGCAAGGTAAGCACACAAGCATGAATAGCACGGTACGTAAATGCGTAAACTAAAGCATCATAGTAAGGAGTAGAGTAAGAGATGGCTCATGATTTTTTCCCGAGGTCTCGGAAGGATGGTGCCTTCCCCTACTCCTCGTTGGACCACTCCTGCCGGAGTTCCGATCCCTCCTGCCACCAAGTGGAGTTCTTACCCACGAGCCCACAATCACTCCTAGAGTAAAGACACGGTCTGCATCACCACTGCACAAAGCACAAGCTCACCTCCCTCGAGAACTTGCCGGACTCCCCAAGCCGACACGGGCGCTCACTATTGATGCCCCTTTCACTAGTGGGCTCAAACCGTGTACAAACGTGTGACGGCCTTCACAACCAATCATGTTAGGCTCGATCACCGACACCTAACCGGTCTAGGTCTTACCATATACCAAGAGTAATAATCTAGATCATACCCTCAAAGACACCCTAGCCTTAGATGTGCCAGATGCTCAAGTTACTCTCTAGTAGCACTCTCAAAATATCCAATATCCTCTCCTAGTGCTCCTCTCTTGGCCCTTTGGCTCCTAATAGATGCTCCCAGCAATCCCAATGGCCAAAGGTAGTCTCTAAGACCCTAGCAACGAGTTTATATAGGATTCCAACCTCAAGCTAGCCGTTGCTCCACAAAACGGCTCTCTGGACATACTGACCGGACGGTCCGGTCATTGTCCAGACCGGACAATCCAGTCTCCACCGGACGGCTCCTCTAGAGCCATTGCTCTCTGTCCGCAGCTACCTCCATACTGACCGTACAATCCAGTCTATAGACAGTGCAGTCCGGTCTTCATCGCTGAAACTCCAAACAAAGCCGTTGCAACCACTTCCTCGTCTGTTCCAAAGTTGTCTCTACTGACCGTATAGTCCGGTCCACTGACTGTACAGTTCGGTCTCTACAACTCTGCACCAACAGATTTCCTCGCGGCCAACTTCTCCTCTGTTCTGAATTTCCTCCTGATGATTGGACCGTTCGGTCTCTAGCACCTCTTTGCCCGGTCCATTTATCTCTCCAGTCCAGAAACATTTCACGCGCTGCTTTCTCACTGCCCAAGTCCCAGTTCTACTGACCGGACTGTCCGGTCACTAGAACTTTCTAGACTTGGCAATTTCCTCACTGCTCAGTGTAGGCTCCAGACAAAACCACTTAGTTACTGTACAGTCCGGTCACCTATGACCCCTTTGTCCGGTCACTTCGTCCAGAAGCTGAAACTTATCATTCTCGCTTGACTTCGTTTCTCGGCTTCTCCGAACAGCTCCTTGGCTTCTCTACTGTCGCCTAGTGCTTGTGATTTCATCGAGCAACCTTGCACATCACCAACTAGACATGACCTAAGAGAATAACCTAGACCCCCTTGATAGTCCGGTTTTTCCTATGGACTCAATGCCCTAACAACTAGACAAGTGTTTCCAACACTTGCTCCATAGCTTGTGCTTAGCTTTGATCCATCTCCATCAACCCTTGGACTCCATCAAGCTCACAAGCATCCATGCTTGCGGTCATTGTCATTAATCGCCAAGGCAACCATCATTGATCATCATAAGATAGATAAGGTTTCCTACACACATAACACTCGTGTAGACATTTGTCATATTTCATATTTGTCATTCATCACCAAAACAATCATACCTTGGGGTGGCCTCAATGGTCATGAACCTTACATAACTGTTGACGCTTCTTAGTGTACCATTTTATATGCCAAAAGAAATTATTTTCTCACTATTTTCCATCATATTTTCATCATAATTATGTGTTATTACCCCTAATATTGACGATTTTCACATATAGTGTCGTTTGAGTGCTATGTTATAGAATTAGGTGAAATGATGATAAAAAGTCTCAAATATGAGAAGTAGCGATATGAAGTCCAACTCACCATGCAAGTAGCGATATGAAGACCAAGACGCCTACAAGACACATATGCCCATCCATGGAGCCCAATATGCAAGCCAAGGGACGTGACCCAATGCCTAAGGATTTTTAGAAGATTTATGCAGAATGAAAGATCAATTCGCGTAGTTCAGAAACAACAGTGAATTGCAACACGGTTTTGGAGTTCAAGACGTGCTCAAATGGGAAATGTTTGACTACCAAAGTTGTAGATCTCGTAGAGAGAATTTCAAAACATATATAGATCATATTATTTGGACTCCGAAGCTATAAGATATGGTCCTCGTAAGGAAACCTACGCGGAAGAGTCTTAATCAAAATAGATATTCTTGCGTCGTATATTTAGGAACCAATACAGCCGAATCTGGATTTTAAATGAATACCAAAACTATAGATATTTTTTAGGGCTACTAGATAGAGTCCAGACTTGCCTTATTTGGACTATGTTCGCGAGAGTTATGATTTTTGACATTTAGTACTTGATATGTAGGGTACGAAACCGACTTGGATTCTATCTCTAGGAGCTAACTTTGTGGCCAAACAAAGGAGGGCATGTCCAGAGGCTATATATACATCATATGACGCCTAACGGAGGGGGAGTTGGACATTGGAAGACCTAGGAGGCACGTCACAAACCCAAGACGCCATCCGGAGTTGAGAGCCACCATATAGAACAATGTAGTCTAGGCTATTTAGCTTGCCGGCATAGTCTGCTTGGTGTTCGTCAAGATATATAATTGATGGTGAGCATCATATCAGTGTTAGAATTCTTCATTTTTTTATCGGATTACTTTGGTCTATGTGATTGTGCTTGTTCTTTAGTTTTAGACACTTAGTAAGAATAGACTTGTGACAAAACGTTTATTCTTATGTATCTAATCATATAGTGCAAAAAATCAGTAGGGAACTATTAGGCTCTGTCATGACAGGGTCAGGGTGAGCAGAACCACCGTGTCTTGTAGAATATCCAAGTAGTTTGTGTAAGCTAAGTCCTTGCTTTGACATGATTTTCCCTTATAACTGGAACTACTAGACTCATAAGATTAAACTCTTGGATTCGATCTTGGTGCATATCAATTTACCCTTTTGCAACTCACGGCGCTGATTGATACGACCTCTATGCCGATCGGCACAATCTTTATTCTCCTCATACCTCATGTATGTGTAATAGTACTTAATGCTAGAATCATTTTGTTAGATGAAATAGTAATCATAATCATGTTCTCTTATTGATCCTTGTGGATTTGATATTAAAGCTTCGAATACTCTAAGAGAAAAGGTACAATATATACTATCCACTTGTGATATATAAATGTGTGCGTAAAAATGACCAACACTAACCTTGCCCTTCTAGGACGCTGCTCTGTCTCCTGAACAACTATCTTGCCCTTCCTCCTGCCAATATCTCTGTCCTTGACCATAGTTACTCACTGCCTAATGATCAACTACGCACATATGGGTAAAAGACATATAAGGTGTAGAATAATCTAGTGTAATATATGAAGAAAGCACCGTTAGATAAGAAAACACATGTAGAAATCCTAGTCGGAGACAAGGACATGATCACTAACAACATAAACAATATAAGCAATGGTGAATTGGTGATCATCGACTTTAGATGTGGAATTATTCTAATATCACATATAAAGATTGAATTTTAACGATATTGGACTAAAAAAATATTAATATACATTTTCAGTTCTAAAAAATATGGACTAAGAACAATAGAGATGAGTCAGATGAGTGAGCAAAATAAGATGATTTCATCGAGGCAATCAACATGTCATTTCTATTTTAAGCCGAAGTACGGGCACGGGCCTAACCGGAGGAATTCGAGCCCAACTCGTGATTCGAGTATTCTGCTCAGACTTGTATTTTTTTTTCTTTGATAGAAAACAATAAACAAGTTTTCCTTTGAGAATTGAGATACGTGAACTTTGTCGATTAAGGCGGAAAAGGACGCTGCTACATCAGAGACGAAGACGATGCCAAATATTACCAAAGGTAGGTCGTGGACCCCAAGACGCTATCCTACAAACGAACGAGCACCACCATCCAAAACACCTGCGAAAAACCCTCCCACAGAAACAGAAATCCATTCACTGATCCACTGAATCACATTCCCTCTCTCCTCGCCTCCGCCTCACCATCCAATACCGTCGGCCCGCTGCTGCTGCCTGCTGCAGAATCATCCGCCATATGTAAGTGCCTCATCTCCATCTCCTTCGTGCACCTAGTTCTTTGTCGCTCTGTTCTCTGTTTTTCTTGATTTCTTGATTTTGTCGGGGATGTGGGCCAGGGACGGGAGCAAGGCCAACAGGAGCGACGGAGCCGGCGACTGGTCCCTGCGACCGATGGACGCGGAGCAGCTACGGGAGTGTGGACACCGGATGGTGGATTTCATCGCCGACTACTACAAATCCATCGAGGCCTTCCCCGTCCTTAGCCAAGTCCAGGCAAGTCACTCCCCCCTTTACACTCCATCACCTGCCCTGTAGTAGACATCAACTGCCTCGACGATGAATGCTAGTCAGACACCCTTGAATTTTGCGTATTGCCTATTGTAGGATATGATGTGGATGCACTGCGTGGTGCAGTCCTGCATTTCCTAGTTAGTGAAACGAAGGAACCTTTGGTGGTTGCTGCAGATCACCGATGTGTGTACAGTCTGTTATTACTCCAAAGTGCTTGTGTGCTGCAATGAATCACACAGAAAAAGTGAAGTCCGAAATATTAGCCATCGATTCACTTATCATGCACTGAAATAATCCAAAAAAATATTATCATGCAGTAACAGTTGTGCTTAAAAATAGCAAATTCGTGTCATGGGCCATATAGGAATACCATGTTACATTAATCCATCCTCCATAGTGCACAATAGCGGGGGCGGGGCTAGTATTGGTGATCAATGAGTACGAAGCCTCTTGCTTTACAAATGTACATGTCAAAGAAATAAGGGAAGAAAATGGACTGGAAGGTCATGCACACAATGCTGAGTCATGCTTGGGCTTCCTTGGTTTGGGGATACTGGGGTGGCTTGGCTGGCTTCATTCAGGCAAGCAGTCAGACGGTCAAGGGACTGCTTCCCCATCCTCCAGCTTTTGATGCCTACATTTTCTGTAGAAATCCACAAATAACTCATATACATGACAGTTCTGACTAAAAAAATACTTTTATGTATTATAAGAGTTTTGGTTCCTTCACGAGTCATAGGAAAATAGATAATAACTTGACTTATATACTAATAATTGAAGGATAGAAGTAATTTGACTGATGCGCTTTTCTCCCATCAAGGTTAATGTCCTCGTTTCCTCCTTAATCATGGAGATTGCCATGTGTTGTACCGGGTGAACATTTCAGTACTACTTCTTCAAACTATGGAAAGATCGGTCTTTTATTGGGCATCATGATCACCCCAGATTGCTTTGTTTTTAACTGAAAAAAAAGGCATACTAGGATGGCCATGATGCTCAATATGCTTCCATAGTCATTGATCTTCTGAATTCTTCACAGCCAGGATATCTAAAGGAGCTTCTTCCAGATACAGCTCCAAATAAATCTGATACTTTGGAAGATGTTTTTCACGGTAATGATTGCTTACATTCTGAATTAATGTAGAATGTTTTCTTTGTCCCTTCATGGCTTGTCAGATCAGTGTTAGTGTGGATTGGTATTTTTACTAACTGGAATGAAACTATAGCAGCTATATGTTAAGCTCAAGGACTAAAAACAATCTATAGTTTTTTATAAAAATATAGATTGTTTTTAGTCCTTGAGCTTAACATATAGCTTGTGATGAAATAATATGAATCATGTGTCAGCTAAAAAATTATCCACTCCTTTATGGCATTGAACTTTCTCATCCATCGGTACCGTCACTGATTTTGCAAATCATATCAACCTCTGGTACTCATGTTGAAGGGAAATGGCCTCAGCTGCACTCCTTAAATACATTGTAGAGATACAAATCTTCATTTTTCAAAGATCATAGACCTATGTGAGAGTTTAGAAAATGTTTGAGGACTCAGGGTTTATTTCACTCTTGATGGTTAATAAGTTCATCACTGATCTTCAGCAAACAGAATCCTATGTGTCATCTCTTTTGATTCCTTATACATGCTGTAATGCACAGATATTTGAGAGAAGATAGTACCGGGAGTAACGCATTGGCAAAGTCCAAATTATTTTGCCTATTATCCTTCCAATAGCAGCACCGCCGGCTTTCTTGGAGAGATGCTTAGTGCTGCCTTTAACATTGTCGGATTCAGTTGGATAACCTCTCCAGCTGCGACTGAGTTAGAGGTTATTGTCTTGGACTGGTTTGCAAAAATGCTTAAGCTTCCAAGCCAATTCCTGTCGACTGGTAAGTAAATTAAGCACTTTGTTGCATGATGCTTTGATATGTTGGGTGATCTCAACAAGCAATATATTTCTGTGAACGATATTTATACATGATTTTAGTTAGTTAAGAAAAAGAGGAAGTAGTTGTCTCTTTACCATTGGAGCACATCGGTTCAAAAAAAAACTAGGCAAAGGGGAGAGATGTCCCCTGGCATTTTTTTAAGTGGATGCCGTACTCGAAACCAGGTCAGCTGGGAAACTCACTTCCTCTGCGAGTTGCTAGCCAGCCGGTCCGCGAGAGCTTGGCGAGCCCATCTATTAGAGTATATAGAGTCACTTATAATCAGCCCATCTAGAGCCCCATGTCATTTCTATATATACCCACTCTTATAGGGTTTGGAGGAATACAACAATCATTTTCTCCAACATGGTATCAGACTAGGGTTAGGGTTTCTCTCCTCCCTCCCTCGTCCAACCCGCCGCCGTCGCCATTGCCATGGTCGTCGGCCGGCCGGCGGCCACCCCTCCCCTCTCCTCCTTCCCTTCCCTCCCCTCCCCTGCTCTTCCTCCCGCGCGCCCGCGCCGGCCGCCACCACGGCCGTCGCCGGACAACTTCGCGTGTGGACCGCCGTTACCGCCGCCGACACCGTAGATCCGGCCGTCGGTGGCCTGGATCTACCCGCCGCCGTGCCGGATCTCGCCGCCGCCCTGTCCGCCACCCCCGTGGTCACCCATCCGGCCGCAGCTGCTGCCGCCATCGCGCGCGCAGCCGCAGCGGGCCCCGTTGCCGCGCAGGCCGCCGCTGCCGCGGTCGCCCCTGCCCTTGCCGCGCAGGCGACCACTGCCACCACCACGGGCCCCGTCGGCGCATAGGCCGCTGCCGCGTAGGCCGCCACCGCAGGCCCTGTCACTGCGCAGGCCGCCGTCGGGCCCCCTCCTCTTCTCCCCGCCACCGCGGGCCATGTCGCGTGCACCGCGGGTGTGGGCCCCGCAGGTGCCGCTTTGCTGCTATCCCATGGGCCCTACCTCGTCGCCGCCGGTGGCCTACCCCCCGTGCCCTACACTGGCCTGGGCATGCCCCCGTCACTATTTCCCGTTGCCGCCTCTCCTGCCGTGGGCAGGCTAGTCATCACCGACGGGCCCGTCTCGACCGACGCTATCCTTCACGCTGCCCAACGTGGGATGGATTCCGCCTGCGCTGTCCAGCCAGCCTCCGACCTGGGGGGGGGGGTAGTACCAAACGGCTGTAGCTCAGTTCTTCAGCACCATGGGGCTGACCCCGCCAGTCAACACAGAATGGGTCGCCGACTCGAGCGCCTCGTACCACACCACGCCTGATACTGGTATTTTATCCTCCGTCAACTCTCATCCTCCCCCGTGTCTGTTCTCCATCCTGGTTAGCAATGGCACTTGTCTTCCTGTCACCTCTATGGGGTCTGCTTCTGGTTCTTTTCGTCTTCCGAATGTTCTTGTTGCCCCACAGATGGTTCATACCCTTCTCTCCATTCATCAATTTACTGCTGATAATTTATGCTCTCTTCTAGTCTTACTGTGAAGGATTTGGTTTCCCAGAACCCGCTCCTCTGTTGTGCCAGCACGGGTCCCCTTTACACCGTTCGCCTTCCTGCTTCCCCTTCTTCATTATCGCCTCCTACTTCAGCTGCTTTTGCGACCACCACATCTTCCATGACTTAGCACCGTCGGCTTGGGCACCCTAGCCGCGACGTTTTGATTCGTCTCAGTCGTAGTACAAATCTTCATTGTACTCAGGCTCCTGATGGGCACCCTTGTCTTGTGTGTCAGTTAGGTCATCATGTTAGACTTTCTTTTTCTTCATCTTCTTCATATGCGGGTCATGCCTTTGATCTTATTCACTGTGACTTGTGGACTTCTCCTGCCATCGATATGTCTGGCTATAAGTATTACTTGGTGATTGTGGATAATTTCTCCCATTACTCTTAGACTTTTCCGCTGCGTGCCAAGCCTGACACCTTCACCACCCTCCTCCACTTCTTTGCCTGGGTTTTCACTCAGTTCGGCCTCACCATCAAGGTCGTACAGTGTGACAATGGTCATGAGTTCAACAATCATGCCTCTCGTGACTTCTTCCTCTCCCACGGTGTTCACCTACGCATGTCATGCCCGTATACCTCGCCTCAGAATGGCAAGGCTGAGCGGATGATTCGCACCACGAATGATGTCGTGCACACCCTTCTCCTCCAGGCCTTCCTTCCGGCCCGCTTCTAGGCCGAGGGACTACACATAGCTACCTACCTTCTCAACCGCCTTCCTTCCACTGCCTCACCTGCTCCCACTCCTCAACATGCCCTTTTCCACACCCCACCTCAGTATGATCACCTTCGTGTCTTCGGGTGCGCCTGCTACCCTAACACCTCCGCCACTGCTCCTCACAAGTTGGCGCCTCGATCGACTCAGTGTGTGTTCCTTGGCTACTCCCCTGACCACAAGGGGTATCGTTGCTTCGATCTCACCTCCCGCCGAACCCTCATCTCCCGGCATGTCGTGTTTGACGAGTCAGATTTCCCGTTCTCCACCTCCACTACACCCTCTCCTGATTCTGATCTCGAGTCTGTTTTTCTGACTAACCCAGTGGTTCAGCCCCCTGTGTTTGTTTACCCCCTTTCCAGCAGGTTCCCCGACGATTTCTGTTGCGCCACGTGCGATCCCGGAGTCCTCAACCGTGCCACGCGCAGCACCAGAGTCTTCGCCTGTGCACGCGCGGCACCAGAGTCTTCACCTACGCCATGCGCGGCCCCGTCGCCCCTTCCTGCGCCGCGCGAGCCACCGGGCTTCGCTGGCCGCTTCACCGAGCTAGTGCAGGTCTACCGGCGTCATGCGGCGCCGATCCCGGAGCCGGTGGTCTCTCCGCCACCACCGCCTCTGCCTGAGCCAGCGGTTCGCCCGTGAGCTCTCTCTCGGCTCAACAAGTCCCTTTACGGTCTAAAGCAGGATCCTCATGCGTGGTACTCTCAGTTTGCCACGTTCCTGACCTCGTTGGGCTTCACTGAGTGCAAGTCCGATACTTCTTTGTTTGTCTACTGTCGGGGCTCTGAGGTGGCATACCTGCTACTCTATGTTGATGATATCATCCTCACCACCTCTAGTTCGACCTTGCTTCATAGTATCATTCAGTCACTGCAACATGAGTTTGCCACAAAGGATATGGGTGTGCTCCACCACTTTCTGGGTGTCACTGTGGAGCCTCGTCCCTCTGGCCTCTTTCTTCACCAACGGTAGTATGCTCTTGATATCCTGGAACGGGCTGGGATGACTGACTGTAAGCCCTGCTCCACTCCGGTTGACACTCAGGGGAAGCTGTCTGCGGACGTGGGTGCCGTATTAGCTGACCCGACTGCTTACCGCAGTGTAAGGACCGAAGGCGTACCGAGAGGGGGGGGGGGGTTGAATCGGTAAGCCGCTCACGAATCCAAATACTTCAATTTCGCTACTCAAGTCTAACAAGATAAGGAAACCTAAACAATTCCAGTAGGCCAAAACCCTACACATGCTAGTGTTCATGATAAGATAAAATACGGAAGCCAATCACACTAACCTATGCAAGCCACAAGTCATCCTACTCACTAGAGCACACAAATGCGGAATAGTAAAGAGAGGGTCAAGGAATGCTTATGATTTTTCCCGAGGTCTCGGAAGGATGGCGCCTTCCCCTAATCCTCGTTGGACCACTCCTACCGGAGTCCTGGTCCCTCCCGCCACCAAGTGGAGTTCTCGCCCAAAAGCCCGCAATCATTCCTCGAGTGAAGACACGGTGTGCGTCACCGCTGCACAAAGCATAAGCTCGCCTCCCTCGAGAACTTGCCGGACTCCCCGAGCCAGCACTGGCACTCACTAGCGATGCCCTTTCCAACGATGGGCTTAAACCGTGTACAAACGTGTGACGGCCTTCACAACCGATCACGATAGGCTCGATCACCGACACCTAACCGGTCTAGGTCTCACAATAGACCAAGAGTAACAATCTAGATCACACCCTTAAGTACACCCTAGCCTTAGATGTGCAAGATGCTCAAGCTACTCTTCTCTAGCACTCTCAAGATATGCAATATCTCCTCCTAGTGCTCTCCTCTTTTCCTCTTGGACGTTACCAAATGCTCTCAGGTATTCCACTGGCCAAGCGGGGTCTCTAAGACCCCAGCAACGAAGTTATATAGGCTTCCAACCTCAAACTAGCCATTGCTCCACGAAATTACCTTTTTGGACACACTGACTGAACTATCCGGTCACTCTGGTAACGGCTCTCCCAGCCGTTGGCTCCCCTGTCCAGGCAAGATCCTGTACTGACCGGACTGTTCGGTCACTCGATCGTACCGTCCGGTCCACTTTCTCTCTCTATTCCAAGAAGGTCTGCAAACTGCATCCTCCCTGCCGTTCCTGCACTCCTACTGACCGGACCGTCCAGTCAGCAGACCGGACCGTTCGGTCTATATGGACTCTCCTGCAGACAGAGTTCTTGCTCCTTGCGCTAAGTCCTTGAAAACTCCCATAGTGATCGTACAGTCCGGTCTCTACTGACCCCTCTATCCGGTCTCTATGTCCAGAAGCTGAAACTTGTCATCCTCGCTAGACTTGGTTTCCCGGCTTCTCCGAACAGCTTCTTGGCTTCTCCACTGTCACCTAGTGCCTGTGATTTCATCGAGCAACCTTGCACATCACCGACTAGACATGACCTAAGAGAATGACCTAGACCCCCTTGATAGTCCGGTTTTTTCTATGGACTCAAAGCTCTAACAACTACTCAAGTGTTCCAAACACTTGCACCATAGCTTGTTCTCCGCTTTGATTCATCTCCATCAACCCTTGAACTCCATCAAGTTCACAAGCCTCCATGCTTGCGGTCATTGTCATCAATCGTCAAGGACAGTATCATCCATATGATTTGCAATAGAGTTAAGAGATGATTCCTACAAATACAACACTCGTGTAGATGTTAGCCCACAATTTCATAGTTGTCATCTATCACCAAAACATCCATACCATGGGGATCCAATCATCAATGGTCATGAAGCTTACACGCAGCCTTGCTGGAGCTCTTTAGTACCTCACCTTCATCAGGCCGGACATCACATATGCCATCCAGCAGATCTGCCTTCATATGCATGATCCTTGAGAGTCACATCCCGCTGCTCTGAAGCATCTGTTGCGCTACGTTCGAGGTACTGTTGACTACGGCTTGCTTCTACACCGGGCTCCCTCCACCGAGCTCGTCAACTACACCAACGCTGACTGGGCTGGGTGTCCTGACCCTCGTCGGTCGACTTTCGGCTACGCCGTCTTCTTTGGCGGCAACCTGGTCTCTTGGTCGTCCAAGCAGCAGCCGGTGGTCTCCTGCTCCAGTACCGAGGCGGAGTACCGGGTGGTTGTCAACAGCGTGGCTGAGGCGCCCTGGCTATGACAGCTCTTGGCGGAGCTTCATAGCCCGCTAACCAAGAGCACGCTCATCTACTGCAACAATGTCTGCGCTGTCTACCTCTTCACCAACCCGATTCAGCATCAGAGGACGAAGCATGTGGAGATCAACCTTCACTTCGTTCATGATCGGGTCACTATCGGCCATGCTCGGGTGCTCCATGTGCCGACCATCTCCCAGTTCGCCGACATCTTCACCAAAGGTCTCCCCTCCTCGACATTCTTGGAGTTTCGATCCAGTCTCAACATTGTCAGTGGCTAGTTGTGACTGGGGGGGGGGAGGGGGGAGGGGGGTGTAGACTTTGTGTGTATTTATTTCTTGTCCAGTCTTGAACTCCGCTACGCCGGTAGTTCCGACTGCGGGAGGAGGGGGGGTGCTAGAGTATACAGAGGCCCTTATAATCAGCCCATCTAGAGGCCCATGTAATGTGTATATATACCCACCCTTATAGGGTTTGGAGGAATACAACAATCATTTTCTCCAACACCATCGGTTCAAGCACAAATAATCTTGATGTGGTATCGTTATATACTTATTTTGTTAATCACAAATAATTGTGTACCTGTATTGCTTGCTAACAAGTCATATTTCTACCTTTATTCACTGTTTTGCCTCCACAGCACTTGGTGGAGGGGTAATCCAGGGTACTGCCAGTGAAGCAGTTCTTGTTGTACTCTTGGCTGCCCGAGACAGAGCTTTAAGGAAGCATGGAAAGACCTCGCTTGACAAACTAGTTGTTTATGCATCAGATCAAACGCATTCTGCTCTGCAAAAGGCATGCCAGGTATGCACACAAAACAGAATGCATCTCAGCTTTGTAGAGAGAGACCCGCGAGGCTGTATGTCATAGAAATGGAGATGCCCATTGCTGGAAGCCTGGAATGATTTCTGGTTGTCTTCATATATGACTGAACAGATAGTGATCACTATTTTAGCAAAACATATGGAATGGAAAATAAACGTGAATATAACACTGTGAATTCCTTGTTTCCTGAGCTGCCATGTATTACAGATTGCAGGGATTTTACCAGAAAACATGAGAGTTGTAATGGCTGACTGCGATAGAAACTACGCTGTTGCACCTGAAGCAGTTAGCAAGGCCATTTCCACAGATTTGCCATCTGGCTTGATACCTTTTTTCGTGTGTGCAACAGTAAGTGTTAAGCCATATTTTCTGCTAGGAAACTTCCTGCAGAAACCATGTAATTCTTGTTTGTGTTTGAAACACAGCTTAAAGAACACTAGTAATATTTTTCTCCAAATGCAGGTTGGCACGACATCTTCAGCTGCTGTGGACCCCTTGCCTGAACTAGGACAAATAGCAAAGGTGGCTAGACATGATGGATTATGATAGTTAGGGATGATTATGGCTTAATATATAATGACATGGATTTTTTGTTTGGTAGTTCCTAAATCTCCTTAGCGAATTGACATGTTGTATTATTACAAAAAAACCATCAATGAATCATGTATGTATCACACATAAAGTTAATCACATCTGCATAAAGTTAAGTTCAGCACACAATTCATCATAGATATCAAGATAAAAATAGACAAGAATTAGTCTAACCTTATACACCATATTCTAACAGTATAACTTGTGTTTTTTGATCTCGACATCAAAAATGAATTTAAAAGATGATGTTTGATTTTAAAAAAAAGTTTTGCGAGTTTATTATAATCTATGATGCTACGTGCAGGATTTATTTTGTTAAATTTTGGACTCATTGCTACACGTCGAATTTTCAAGTTCTCGATCACATTTGATGTTTTTTAATCTCAATATATATTGTTTTTTATTAATAAAATGTATGCTTGAATTTGATCAAGCAAAAGGCATTGTAGTTCTCCTGTGATGTACTATGCACTTTTTATCAAATGTTTTTTCCATTTAATCTTTTAGGCCCATAACATGTGGTTTCACATCGATGCTGCATACGCTGGAAGTTCCTGTATATGTCCAGAATACCAACATCACCTTGATGGCGTAGAAGAAGCTGATTCATTTAATATGAATGCACATAAATGGTTCCTCACAAACTTCGACTGTTCTTTGCTATGGGTGAAGGTAGGCTATGTGATAATCCCAATTTGCATTTCACATTCTCCCGTATCGATGCATTTCCTAAGTATCACTTGATATATCTGATTACTACTAATGAGCAAATTGATATCACGCATAACAGGACAGGAGTTATCTCATACAATCATTGTCCACAAACCCTGAGTTTCTCAAGAACAAGGTTACAATTGTTTCCATCTCTAAATTTGTATCATTTGCTTTCCATGCCAATGACAACTACTGGCAAGCTTACATAGTGTTTGATAAAAAGGTGTGGAACACACATCCAAATTAACACTGTGAAAGGAAATATACAAGTTCTGCCCTAGCTAATGTAATGATGCCGTAAGAAACAGTTTATCCATGCAAAAATGGTAACAAATGCATTGTTGTTTGATAAAAATAGGACTTCCGTTCCGTGTCAAACCTGCTCTGATAGAGATTTGCAAGAAATTTTTTTAGTTTTTATAAAAGTCTATAACCTTGTTGACAATAGTATCTCCCCCAGATAGAATCATGGCTACACTGACACCAACTGTAATTTTTCTATTTGTATCATGTACACTTCATCAATAATTATTTTAATATTATCGTTAGTAGTTTGCCCCTGCTGTTGCATAAAAACATATTAACAATCTAGTGATTTTAGGCTTCTGAAGCAAATTCTGTTGTTGATTTCAAAGATTGGCAAATTCCACTTGGACGCCGTTTCAGGTCAGACCCATTTGACAATTTATGTCACTATTATTCATATGTATTATTTATCTTTCAGTAGTTCTTACTGGTAACTACTACAAACTGTTTTTCAGCATGTTTCTTAGAAAAAAAAAGCAAGTTGCCATGTGAGTAGCATCTTTTTTTGTTGCTGCTTAAAGCCCTAGACCTTGGAATTCAATTGATATGTTTCTAATATGGATACTATCATACATACAATGCACATCCTAATTTACGTAAATGGTTTTTGTGTAGTTTGTAGTCCATTTACCATACTTATTATGCAAATAAATAGACAAACCTGCATGGTTGTAAGTGTCATCTCTATATAGACAAACTAGAGTAATAATAAAAAAAGAAGCAGCCTTTTGTCCCAAGCAATTTAGATATCAAATTTGCTTCATTCTGGACAAATTCCCACTAATAATTTGAATCGAACAACAAAAAAGAAGCAGCCTTTTGTCCCAAACAATTTGGGGTAGACTAAAGATTAAAACGAACATAGACAAACGATCATTGATTTTCATTTATATAGAATAATAGAAGTGACTTTGTAACTTTGATCACTGCCCACCATTTCTGTTATATTTAATGTTGTCTAGCTCATTTTATGTACTTACTCCTATTCAAATAGAGAATATCCTATTGTCCTATATGCATTCTTTTGCCTCATTGAAGCCTTTAGGTATCATTATTGCAAAATGCATTTATTTCTCTTAAGTGGAGCTTTGTTTCAGATCACTTAAACTATGGATGGTCATGAGGCTTTATGGCGTAGAGAACCTGCAAAGTTATATTACGAAACACATTGACTTGGCCAAAATATTTGAAGAATTCGTAATCTCAGATTCAAGATTTGAGGTATGATTGAAACAATACGACATATATCCTCTTTTTGAGAATAGCTAATTAGAAAGTTCTTTCCACTTGTCTAAGAAACATCATCATTTTCTGAAGTATGATTGAAAACATCATCTGAGAAAAATCCAATTTGCTAACAATTTAGGTAGTTACTCCAAGAAACTTTTCACTTGTTTGTTTCCGCCTTCTGCCCCCACCATCTGATGAAGATAATGGTCACAAACTCAACTACGATCTGATGGATTCTGCTAACTCAAGTGGGAAGATCTTCATTTCTCATACGGTGTGTCACTCATAAATCCTTCAGAACTCGTGGTATCTAGCTGTGGAACGATTTGTCCACTGATAATGCTTATTGTCTCTTTGCCCCTTTCTTGATAGGTTCTTTCTGGCAAGCTCGTCTTGCGATTTGTAGTAGGCGCACCGCTTACAGAGGAGCACCATATCATCGCGGCTTGGAAGCTTTTACAAGACGAGGCCACCAAACTATTAGGAAGTTTGTCTATTATATAGACACAAGTTCTCATTTATTCGCCCCAACTTTCATGGCCCTGATCAAATGACTAGATATGCTGCTGCCATCACAGTTTAGCTACAGGCTAATAAGAAACTCTTAAGAGATTTCAGAATCTTGGTGTTCTACTTTTAGCCAGGCAGCACCATATATTGCTGCGTGAAAACTACACATGCACAGCGCCTTAGTTGGGTTCAAAACACTCCAGGGTGCAGTGCAATCTAGGGGATTGAGATCCTCTGCAGTCGACTGCACCCTTGCTGACATGTGGGCCCGCAGCAGAGGATGGCCCCACATGTCAGCAACTGTGCAGTCATCCAGTCGACTGTAGAGGAATTGAATCCAAATCTAGGAGTATTGAGATTCTTAGAAGATCTCCAGCCGGTGCTAGAACAGGGTGCAGGGTGGAGATTGTCGGCGTGGCCCGCCATTCAACGGACGGCTTTCACGGAGACGGGACAGCAGAATGGCATCAAATAGGTTATTAGCTCATTTTCACTGCATGGTTTTATTTCGTGATTTTTAAGAGTGTCATGTCATCTCATAGTTTTGAAATGGATGAATAAAACTAGATTTCTCAATGCAAAGTTTTATTTCACAGTTTTATATATTAGTGTAGCATTTAAATATTTTATCTAAATGATCAATAAGAGTTGTTAAAAGAGTAGAGATGAAACTCAAACACTCTCAATGGAGTTTTATTGTAGTTTCAAAATTTTAGTAATTGTGTACATGGAGTTTCATTAGGATGAAACTCAAATCTCTTCCTCCTCATAAATTGTATGTCATATTATCAGTTTTATCTATATGGCATGTTATTTATTGAGATCAAACTTTTATGAAACTACCATTAAAATTAGCCTTATGTCATCTCTGTGCACTACCTTGGCCGGACTCTCTCCGCCAGCAACTTGGTCTGGTGTTTGACGTGTTGCCAATGAGTAGGCGAACATGGGCCAAAAGTGAGGAAACAGGCCAGGGAAGTGAAAATGGCCCATGGTTCTGTTTTTTATTTTTTAGCTAATACAATCAACTTTGACTTTTTTTTCTATACTATAAAGGCTAAACATTGACTCTAAAACACATAACTTTTTTTATATCCAATCTAAATCTATTAGTTATTGATTAATACTAATTTATGGGCCTGCTTTTTATATCAGTCGTGCTCAAGATTAAACATATGATATGATTTATGGACCCAGATGATAAAGAGCGTAACATCTCATGGTGTTAACACAAAATGTCGTTCGATAACACAAAGTGTCATTCGATTTTGCTGACCTTTTTTCACCGACGTCCGCGCCTACCCGCCTGCATGTATGCACCCGCAAATCATGTTGCGCCTCCCTCCATCTTTCCTCTTTCCATCGCCCAACGGATTTTGCTCCCGTGAATTCCTCAACCCTAGGCCAAAATGCTCTGTATCCCTCTTCCATTCCAACTCAATCCCGTCTCCGCTGGAGCTACCGGTGATCGACGGCGTCACCACAAGCGCGCGCTTACCCCGTCGGCCTCCATCTCTCTACCGCCACTGCCCCTCATCTCTCTCTCTTCAGTTGAGATCCACCACCCTCCACCCCCATCTCTACTCCCTTCCTCCAAGCAATGGTAGCCATGGCGATCCCTCTCGCTGGCGCGCTTGTGCGACATGGTCGTACGTGGCTCCGTTGAGGGGATCCTCCGTGGTGCCTTGATGGTGACAAAGACGGTGTGATCCAGGCGGGCTCCAATCAACGTGGCGCTCGGACCATGGGCGATATGAGTCGTGCATGCAGGCGTGGCGGCGGCGACAACGGGATGATGGAATTAGGGCGGAGCGGCAACTGGCAGCTATGATGATGACCTCAGGGCTGCGGCCCTTTTCCTCCCATCGACATGAGGGGGCCTTCATCCCCTCTGTGTGTAGGCGTGTGTAGTTCTCGTCCTCCTCTCCGGCACGGCAAATACGTGTGGCTCTGCGTCGGCTCCAGGCAGGATCCATTTTGCGTCGACAAGATCTCAAAGGTACATAATGACTTCTTGTTTTGTTGTACGCTGCTGCAGGCGTGCAATGTGATCTTAGTGCTTATGTATTTCAGAAAAGATATGATGTGAAATTTCAGAGAGAGATTTTAGTGCTTATGTTTTGCACACGCTGTTGTCCTGCCATTTGATTGTAGTGCTTATGTTTTTCGGAGAGATGAGTTCTTAATGTGAAGCCACCCCAAAGGTACAAAATTAGTTCTTGATTTTGTATGCTGCTGTCATACAAAATCACCTATTTGAGATAGATTAGATCAATGATCATTTATTTTCATAGTTTATTGTTTCTAAAATCCGTGATTAAAAATTTTGTGTGTGTGACTGTAGCACATGGAACAGCACGGCCTCTACGTATTGCAGGTGCTCCATTTAACTTTCAGTCTTTATCCTTCTATTATATCCAATTTTACCTTGATCATGTGCTCCATGCAACTATCAGTCTTAATCCTTCTACTTTCTCAAATTTTTTTTGCATTTGCATGTTCAGTTAAAATAGCTGGTCCACATGCTTCTTTCTCATCACAGGATGTTCCTATTAAGAAATGCATGATGTTCCAGGTGCACCACCTCCATTTGGCTTATCCATCATGCATTGAGGTACAATCTTTTGCTACACCTATTCCTTGTTTTGCTCACCAATAATTTTGCTTTCTGTGAACTAGCATGGAAAATAATTTTGCAACATGATGTTTACAATTTTAATTTGGTTGACATCTAAATTCCTCAGTCAGTTCAGCTATATATAGGAGCAATATCATATTAGTTGGAATTAGATGTTTATAATTTTGATTTGGTCGACATCTAAATTCTTCAGTCAATTCAGCTATATATAGGAGCAATATCATATTAGGTTGATTAGCAAATAGTTTGTAAAATGTTGCAGACTAGGGAAGAGGGAACAACTTCAGAATTGTTTTTCCACAATTGTTCTGCATGACTTCAACCCCATGATGAAGGTGTTCACTACTAAGCCCCTGACAACAGGATGTTCCTATTAAGAAATGCATGATGTTCCAGGTGCACCACCTCCATTTGGCTTATCCATCATGCATTGAGGTACAATCTTTTGCTACACCTATTCCTTGTTTTGCTCACCAATAATTTTGCTTTCTGTGAACTAGCATGGAAAATAATTTTGCAACATGATGTTTACAATTTTAATTTGGTTGACATCTAAATTCCTCAGTCAGTTCAGCTATATATAGGAGCAATATCATATTAGTTGGAATTAGATGTGAACTAGCATGGAAAATAATTTTGCAACATGATGTTTACAATTTTAATTTGGTTGACATCTAAATTCCTCAGTCAGTTCAGCTATATATAGGAGCAATATCATATTAGTTGGAATTAGATGTTTATAATTTTGATTTGGTCGACATCTAAATTCTTCAGTCAATTCAGCTATATATAGGAGCAATATCATATTAGGTTGATTAGCAAATAGTTTGTAAAATGTTGCAGACTAGGGAAGAGGGAACAACTTCAGAATTGTTTTTCCACAATTGTTCTGCATGACTTCAACCCCATGATGAAGGTGTTCACTACTAAGCCCCTGACAACATTGATCCCCGACCCAACTGTCTTAATTTCCATGTGTATTGGATTAAATATTGCACAATAATTGTTTATGTTAGTAACGGTTATGATATCTAAAATTAAATTATTCAATTTGATTTCAGTTTTAATAATAACACGTATTTTTATCAAATATTCATAGTGCGAGGATAGCACGTGTGTGTCCCACGTGCAAAGAACTAGTGGAACGTAATCGCTAAACGTTAAAAGCTCATCCTGTTTCAGTCAAATTTCAAACATTCTTCACGAATCGCATTGAAAATGGTACACAATATAGTATATGAGTATATGGGGTTAAAATTGTTTAATTAATTCATTTTTTCAAAGAATTCAACAAGCTATGCATATAAAAACAAGCTTCTGTTTGTATAAAAGCAGAGGAAAACCTCAAGAGTCTGGCAAAATCGAAGAATGCCAGTTAAAACTAACCACAGGGATTCTTCTGAACATGGAAAATTAAATCTGAAAAATTCATGTTATGCATGGCGGAATTAAAAAAAAAAAACTCGGCCCACCAAAGAAGAAGCCACTCCAATAGCATTATCTAAGTAGAAGAGCCTTCTCCGAGAAAATCACCGAGCTCCCTCTCCATATACAGTGACTTAGCTGGTTGTATGAGCAATAGAACTGACTTTAGGGTTAAGAGTTGACTGTATATTGAGGATAAACCAAATCATGCAAACTCTCCAATGGAACATCACCAAAACAAAAGTAAAATCAACTTTACACACACTCAAACAAATTCAAGCAAAGACAAGCATAAGAAAAATGGAACACATAACATGTCAATTTATGAGGCATATCATGCATCATACATATCCGTTGTATCTTTACTTATCAAACAAGATTTTTCATTGTGAAACTTTAACAAAATCTGTTTCATGTAAGCCAAAAATATTACGCGCCATGAACAGAGCTAGCGCACCAGGACCAAATGGTTTTGGGCCGAGTTTCTACCAAGCCGTGTGGGGGACAGTAGGACCGCAGGTCATAAACTTCCTCGCTGAGCTACAGTCCGGAATGGCACAACAGGAGAGAGTAAATAGAGCATACGTCGTCCTTCTGCCCAAGCACAGCGCAGTGGTCATGGCCGACGCACACCGTCCAATCTGCCTCCAAAACTGTAGTTTGAAAATAGGGTCCAAAATACTAACGACAAGACTGCAAAGGGAGATCAGCACACTCATCCACCTAGACCAAACCTGCTTCATCAAAGGGCTCAATCTTAGAAAACTTTGTGATGGCAGTCGAACTTGTCCAGTGCTGCTTCAAAAGGAAAGTGCCCACACTTGTGCTCAAGCTTGATTTTGCAAAAGCCTTTGACTCGGTGAACTGGGACAACCTCTTACACATCATGGACATATGAGGCTTCTCGACAGAATAGTGCCGCCTAATCAACTCCCTCCTCACCACCTCCAGGTCAGCAGTCCTGGTGAACGGGTGCTCGGGACCGTGGTTTAACTACAAATGCGGGCTAAGACAGGGAAACCCGCTGTTTGTCGTACTTTGAAAGTGCATCTAGGTCCCTAGTGGGTTTTGGTGAGTTGATTGACAAAATTATTAAAGGTCTAATCTATTTGGTGAGATGATTAGCATGAATTATATTGTAATACTATTATGGACAATCATTCAAAAACAATCTTACGGATATTATTTATATAAGATCGCATGTTCCATAAGACAAAGATTTGTGATGTACAACAAACAAATAAGCATGAATGAGAAAGAGACATAGTTGTATGATCGTATCTTGAGATGTCTCTCTCATGATTATTGTTAAATGAAGATGGACATCACTTACCAAGGAAATATTAATCAAAATTCAACAAGACAAAAGAAGTTAGTCAAAAGTGGACATATTGTAGGGCACAAGGATATGTGTGGATAAGAATGGCAAGTTGATGAAAGAGTAACATAACTTGGTTGCGATAGACCATACATTAGAGAAGGGCAAGCAAGAGGCTTGGCGCCGAAGGAACTATGTGATGGAGAAGAGCAAGTAGAGTTGATTCCGATGGATCGAACTAGCCATCAAGAGCCATATATTTCTAAGTGTCAATCATTTGTTGAAATAAAAGACAAGGCGATCTATGGATAAGAAGTCTAATATTGACCAAATGAATTCATTAACCATAGTCATCAACTCAAGGTGGATATGCTCAAGTGATAAGTGTCACACCCGGTTTTAAGGACAAAACCACGTGCTTATCATATGTGTGCCCAAAAACAAGTTTCACACATATCGACAGTAAAGTGAATAACAGTATAACCAATATCATTAATAAAGCATACCATTATTACATAAATAGTTGTCTTTAAAGACTGAAACGACTCTCAAACTAAATGGCAACGGAAAAAACCATAACACCACAGGCAATCGACCGGGGGCACGCTCGCCTAGTAGTAGTCTTCATCAATGTATTCTATATCACAATCTTCTGAGCAGCAGTTTATAGTACAACAACAAAGGGAAATAGCAAGGGTGAGCACATGCCGTACTCAGCAAGTGGGGGAAAATATAACATGCAAGCTTAATAAAAGAAAGGCTAACACAATGGTTCATTTACATAAATGAGCACCTATACCTAATAGAAAAGCTATCCTATTATTAGGTGAAAAATTCCCACCAGTTATCTCATATGTCCAACACTACAGGTTAAATCACATGTAACCAACCATGGGTTAAACCATCCATATGAAACCACACTACAGGTTACACCGCCTGTAGCAAACCATGGGTTAAACCGCCCATATGAAACCACACTACAGGTTACACCGCCTGTATCAAACCAAGGGTTACACCACCCAAACCAAACTTGGCTACCCACCAAGTCCACCCATAAACCACCTTCCTAAATATGTGAGGATCCAGGCCGCTCATGACCGTGAGCACGACTGTTATAACAGTTTGACACTCTGTAGAGGTTGCACAACTTTACCCACAGGTTGGTGATTCCGTCACCCGTCAGTGACTAAAGTCTCCCTGTTGCCCAAATCACATTACCGTAGGTGTGACGCCAAAAGATCACCACAAGGAGGTTCAGAGCGCTTCCCAGCTTGCAAACAATCCACGCTAAGGTTTCACTGTTGCGGAATTAAAACGTTCCTACAGAAGCCCCCTCTGGCACCGTGGCTAGGAGTAAACCATCCATCGCCTGAGTCCGAGATTAAACCGTCCCGTCCTCCTTCCTTGACTGCTCACAGAACTGGGAAGACATCTCGATACTAAACCAAGCCTACCCATATCAGCCCTGTGCTTTGCGCTGTTTTCCTGGGTGACCACTCGACAAACTACTCTTGTGATCCCAAGCAGGTACCACCACAATCCCACAGTACTATACCAAGTACACGTGCATACCCGCACCATCCTTGCCATCCTCCTGCTTGGATCACCTAGGTTCCATGTTGCTACGAAGGATTACCAATCCCTCATGATCATTATTTTAAAGTGAATCATTAGTCAAAATTAACAATAGACACTTCCATTCTTGACATAGCAAACTAAGCATGACGTACCCATACTAATAAGCTACACCAGAACCCAGGCGACAAGGAATAATATGGAACAGGATATGACACATGGGATTCAATATTAACAAGCATGCATAGAGATAGAGAGAAATGTAAAACATAGGTTCAGAATGCATCAAGGACACTTGTCTAGTTCCCTTTGCTGCTGCTCAAAGTCTTCAAGATAGAGATCCCGGAAGTTCTCTAACAGCGGTTCGTCTACTCAATGTCACACCAGAAACACAAGCATACAAACACACTAAGAAACAACACACCATACAGTAACAAACAACAAGGGAAACAATACTATGAAAAAGTACGTGTTGCTACGATCACGTGAGTGCAAGAATCGTCTCAATCCGAGTTACAAGTAAAAAGTTACAAAGGTCTAAAGGTTTAGGGTTAAAATAGTAAAAATAACAAATTAAATGGCCTAAAAGTAATTTTAGAAAAATAAAAGGGCTAAAGTGTAAAATGTACATGCAAAATATAATTTATAAAAAATTTTAAGGACCAAAATGTAATTTATAAAAAGTATAGGGACTAACTTGTAAAATATCATGGTGAAAATATATTTTGTGTAAGATTTAGGGACTAGAAAGTAATTTTGGAAAAGTTCAGGGGTTTAACTGTAAAATTCACAGGGCCAAAAATATAATTATTTAGAAGTTCATGGGCCTAGGTGTAAAATGACCAGCCTAAATATTACTTACAAAAATTTAGGGCTAAAATAAAATTACTTGAAGGTATAGGGTTGTTTTTGTAAAATAACAAGATTAAAATATAATTAAAAATATGTACAGGGGTGTTCTTATAAAATTTAGGGGCTAAAATATAATTTAGGAAAAAAAACTAGGGGTTTTTCTGCAAAATCACAGTGCTGAAAATAATTATGTAAAAAGTCAGGATTATAAACATAATTTTATCAAGGTTTTACAAAATTTTCAGGATTAAACTGTGATTGGAATAAATAGTAGGGGCCTCATTGCAAAAATCGCATTAATCCTGAATTAATCAGAAAAAAAAAACCTTAAAATCCTCGTGGACTGGGTCCACGGGGTCCGTGGACAGGGGAGGTGCACTGGTCCACGGTGGACCGGGACCTTAGCCCCTCGCAATTTCTAATCTGGGCCGTTGGCCCAGATCGGACAGTCCAGGAGGGGGCTCAGCGGGGTGGTGGCCGCCCACGGCCTAAGAGGCGGCGGCGCCATGAGGGCCGCGTCGAAGCCGCCGCGAGGGCGCTCCAGCGTGCGGGAACAGCGGGGAAGGGAGCACGGTACGCGGCGGGGCCAGAGGAGCTCACCGGGAAGGGTCGCGTCACGGCGGGGAGACCGTGGCGTCGGCGCGAGGCGGCGGCGGCTTTCGGCCATGACGGCGATCGACGGTGGCTAGCGGGCAAAGTGCGGAAGGCGGCGGGGAAAGGGAGCATGGGCGCGGGTCCCGCCCTATTTATAGGGGCGTTGGTCCCTAGGTGCCTTCGCACGCACGCCAAGAACGGCGGCGACGGCTGGGGCTGGCGGCGCGTTAGGGTTTCCAGGGGTGAGGGCGCGGGGGCTGCAGGGCGAGATGGGCCGGGGCGCGGCGTGGGCTAGGGTGCTGCGCACGCGCAGGTGGGCCGAGCGGGGTGTTCTGGCCCAAGGCGGGAGGGGGAGAGGAGGAGGGGAAGGGGAGAGGGGAGCCGCTGGGCCGCGGGGCTGTTTCAGCCCAGGCCAGGAGAGGGGGAGGAAAAGAGAGGAAAGAGGGGAGATGGGCTTCGATGGGGGTTGAGGCCCAAGCCGAAAAGAGAGGGGGACAGAAGGGCCTTGGCCCAACAGGCTGAAGGGGTTTTTCTTTTCTTCTTCCCATTCTATTTCTATTTCCAAAACAAATCCGAAACAATTTCTAATTGAATTTTAAAATAGGTTTTTTTTACACACAATAAAATCCAACAACTATTAATCAATATAACTGCAACAAATAGAATTAAAATTAAATTAAAATAAAATAAACCTATATGTAGTTATTTTCTTTAGAATATAGTTCTTTTTCTTAGCAAAATATTAATAACTTAATTACTTATAGAAAATTTTAAAAAATTCCAAATTTTGAAAAATCAGGGTGTTACAAACCTACCCCCCTTAAAAGGAATCTCGTCCCGAGATTTGGACAGGATCGGAAAGAAAAGAAGAAAACTAGGCTCTCACTTTGTTGGGTGCATCCTTGTCCAACCTTTCCTTGTCGTGTGGCAATGCTGTTGTCACATATTCCACCTCTGCTCCATTAGGATGTATCAACTTGACAGCCTTTCTAGCACAGTCTATGATTCCCTTATGCTTGGTTAACCAATCCATCCCGAGTATCACATCTATACCCTTGGAATCCAAAACGATGAAACTCATAGTAAAGTCTACCCCTAGGTGACATCCATGTTCTGCTTTCAATTCCCCCTAGGTGAACTAACTATCATCTTATTCCTGAGCAAGGTGATGGGAATGTTGTACTTGGCCACATATTTGGACGATATGAATGAATGTGATGCTCCAGAATCAAATAAAACTACAGCGGGGTTTGAGTTTATGAGCAACATACCAAGAACAACGTCTGGAGATTCCTGAGCATCTTTAAGAGCAACCTGGTTGACTCGACCTCTCGCATAGTTCTGTCGGCTGCTGTCGAGGCAGAGTTTCCATTGCGGTTGGGTGTTGGGGTAACATCTTGGGTTGGAGGTTGGCGCATCTGCGGATTGGGGCATTGGTTAGCAAAGTGACCCTTTTCTCCACACCTGTAGCAGTTCCTATTGGTTGTTGGGGTCTGATTGCCATTAGCCCTCTGCTGAGTTTGAGCTGACGGGGGAGGCGTCTGAGAGTTAGGACGTTGAAACTGACGTTGAGGGGTGACAAAACCCTGACCTGTAGGTTGAGTTCCTTCCTGTCCACATCGCTGTCCAGAGCGGAACACATGTCCACCAAAAGATGATCCAATGCGAGGTCTAGTGTTTCTGCCTCCTTGCTGACCTTGATGCTCTCGCTTGCGCTTGCCATCCATCCTTGACCTTCTGTTCTCCAGGACTAGAGCTTTATCCACCATCTCTTGAAAGTTCATATAGTTACGAGCCTCAAGTGCATAGGCGAGACCATCATTCAACCCATCAAGAAAACACTCACACTTCTTCTCATCCGTGTCCACTTCTCCTGGGGCATACCTTGACAACTGGGTGAAACGAGCAACATACTCACGGTCATGGATCCCTGCTTCAGATCCTGGAACTCCTTCTTTTTCAGCCTTATTACCCCCTGAGGCACATGGTGAGACCTAAAGCTGTTCTGGAACTCATGCCAGTTGATACTACCAAGCTCCTCATGGGCTGCAACATAAGCATCCCACCAATCAGCAGCGGGTCCAACAAGCTGATGTGCGGCAAACAACACCTTCTCCCTGTTGTTGCACTGAGTGACTTGCAGCTTCTTGTCAATAGTCTTTATCCAGTCATCTGCATCCATGGGCTCCACAGAGTGAGAGAAAGTTGGGGGCTTGGTCCGTTGGAAATCTCCAAGCTTGTCTCTAGGCTGGGGAGCAGCTCCTGTGACATTGTTGGGTTGTGGTTGCACCAGGGTCTGGTGCATGTTCTGGAGAAGTTGTGTCTGCATGGCCATGAGTTGTTCCATGGAGATCTGTGGGGGTGGCTGCTCCTGTTCCTCATGGTTGTTGTTCATGTTGCGGTTCCCACCTCTCACCATCTGATGTAGGTCGGGATACAGTAAGCAAAAATAGGTGGAAGATATAGGTAAAGTGCAAGGATATGATAAGGTCAAGTAGGAAAAGAGGTGTGAAATAAAAAGATAGATAAAGAGATACCCCAATTAATTAATCTCTAATACAGTAGGATTAAAAGTATAGTATAGGGATGTGGTTGCAAGACAGGCCTGGCATCACATCGGCACTCATTACAAAAGATTCAAATCACACTCATCACACCAATCAAACTAGCAAACCAACCAAAGGATGTGCAAACACTAAAATTCTCTCTCGCTACGCTATTACATTTATTCGACTCGATATAACTACTCATCCCTATGAAGCCACTCTAGGGTAAACTTCCTAATCCTCGTCCTGGTTGGGAATGACGTAAGCTGGTGGGGCACGACTAGCCATTCTGCGAGGTGGTGAGGAAGGAGTCACATCCTTTAGCTCATCCTGCGAAGGTAGGTCCACATCATCTGGCAAACGTCGGTTGAGCTGGCGAACTGTCTTCATTGCCTCCTTATATTTCTCCTGCCAAAACCCTAGTTCCTACATGGTTGAATCCAAGTCCCTAGAAATCACCGTGGTAAGAGTGACTTGCTTCTTAAACTTCGCGTGTACTTGTCCAGGTACAGGCTCTGCGTGAATGTAGGTGGATCCACTTGGGCGCTGAGGGAAATAAGCATACTCTGTATCTTCAAAATACTTGGCAATAACGGGAGCGAATGACCATGCAAGCTTGACAAGCAATTGATGTATTCTCTTGATGAAAATGTTTGGGGGAAAAATTGCTGCTCTAGAGGAAACTGCTGGTTTCAATGCCTTGAACTGTGAGCAACTATATAGCTGAAATCTCACGAACTATCTAGAAAATCTCATCCTAATCATGTTTCTAGCATGACTTTACTTTATAGCTCTCAAAAGGTCAGTCACAGTGGTGCTTCTTATGGAACTAACCCCTTACTTGACAAGTCTTACTTGGAGTTTGCTTTGTCTTCTCTTGTTGCAGCTTCCGATGAACAGATGGAGTGCATTCCTGACGAGGAGTTGTCCTTGCTCACAAGGAAGTTCAGGAAGTTCTACAACAACCAAAAGGAGAGAAGAGGCGGTGGTTCAAGAACCTGCTTCGAGTGTGGTGACCCTAGGCACTTCATTGTTGATTGCCCCAACAAGAAGAAGAAGGTCGGGTACCACAACAACAACTCTAAAGAATTCAAGAAGAAGAAGAACCGCTTCTTCAAGAAAGGAAAGAACTCCAAGAAGTTCATGAAGGCAGTCGCACGCGCCTGCGTTGCCATTTTGAGCGTCATCGACCTCACATCAAGCGTGTTGGCACTACCTAAGTGCCCCTTTTATATGTGAATATAACCCCAATTAGAGCGTAATTGATGCCAATTTAGGCCATTTACCTGTGATTTTGCCTATATATTTGTATATGCGTTGTTTGAAGCTATATTATAGAAACAGGTGAAATTGGTGATTAAAGTGATGCTGGAAGAGGACAGGAGTCCAGAAGCAACAAAAAGCACTGAAGAAGTCTAGTGTGCCGATCGACGCAACCCATGAGCCGATCGGGGCAAGGGTGTTTTAGCCCACAGAAGTGACCGAGACCCATTCCACATACTTATGGAAGTTTATCTGCGCAAGATACTTGAAGATATTTGCCTGGAAGATTTATGGAACTTCAAGATCTTGACTTGCAGCACAAGACATTATCTCGAAGGAAAATGCCCACATGGTAGCTGTGGAAGACTAAGGGACTGACTCGGAAGAGAAACCAGAGAAGACACGGCTTGCGCCGATCGGCGCAACCGACTTATTGGCTAGAAACCGAGTTCTTTACGAGTAGAACCCTTATAAATACTTGTAAACCCCTGTTTGCGACAACAAGGAGGCGTCGGAGGGACAACAGATCCATGAGTTAGAGCCACCGGGGTTCGCCCCGGTAGAATAGATCTCTAGTTGAGTTTCAAGAACCATTGGAGTAGGAGTTGATCCGTCAAGGTAGGCCATCTCGGCGGTGATGAATCTCACTCTATGTATCTCAAGGATAATTGAATATATTGATGATGGTTTTGGTAATTTGTCTATCTTGATTCTGTAATCATGCATGTGCTTATTCCAATTCCTTAGTTCTAGGCTAAGTAGGTTGATATTATCTTGATCTTGGTGATCAGGATAGTATTCAGACATTGTATTGATTATGGTTGCTTGATGATGCTAGTAGTGTGGTTTAGCGGTGACAGCACTAAACCTACGTAGCACTATTGGATAGTTGAGTAGGGTGAGATACTTACGCGATTAAGGGTTTCCTCTCGGCAATGATATATCGGTAGACGCTCGAAAAGGTGGGTGGTCTTATTCATTATAGGTTTTCATTGATCCATGTAATTACCATCATGATGCTATTTGATTAGACTATCTGGTTACGATCTCAGTAGTAGATATCTGGATACTCACTTAACAGCCTAGGCTCACAAGGTATCTGGCGCACTTTGGCTTAGATTTGTTCGTGTGCTGATCAGCTCAACACTAGCGCTGATCGGCGCAATCATAGATTCGATAGTGTGTCGATCGGCTCAACCCCGCGCCGATCGGCGCAATGACAGATTTGCTATCTAGCGCACCTTTGTGCTGGCTAGTCTCCCCTCATGCAAGTCGAACTCGATAGTAGCCTTGACTAGATCTTTTACTGTAAATTCTGTTTAATAATCCCTAATGTCCTAGTGGATACGATAAACCTTGGAATACTCAATTCAAGGGAAAAAAGTGCTACAATCGTACACCGTCCTCTTGAGGTATATAAGTGGGTGCGTAGTTACGACCAACAAGCCCTATTTTCTGGCGCCATTGCCGGGGACCATAGTGGGTTTTTAAACATTGATTGATTTATTAGTGTTTAGTCATTGTGCTTTACTCGTCTCGTTAGTACATATATTCTGTTAAGTGAAACTAACAGGTATGGACGGTACTAAGTCAAACAAACCCTCTAATTACACCGATGATATAGAAAAGCTCTTTCGCAAGAAGAGAGTAGCGGAGAAGAGGAGCAAGTCACTTGGAGATTTAGCTGGAGAAATAGTCCGTGCCAATCCTCGAGTATTATTCACAATTGCAGATCCAGAAGGAGAGGAGATGACAGAGTTACCCTTGGTTAATCGTTTCAAGCCTCAATTGACTGATATTGTCAAGACAGATTTCCAAGAAGCTCAAGATCAGCATCCATATCAACTGGAGAGATATGTTGGATTAGTGGCGCAACACCCATTCACAGGTTCGGAAGATCCCAATCACCATTTGAAGCACTTCCTTGAAGGTTACAGTACATTCAAGATAGCAGGATTGACCGGAGATCAAGCACGTGTGCGGCTGTTCCCCTTCCCTCTAGTTGGACGCCCCAAGCAATGGTACAATGGATTGGAAAACGTAGTAAAAACTATGTGGGACACTTTAGCAGCTGTATTCTTAGCCAAATACTTCCCTCCTAGTAAGACTCAAGCTCTAAAGAATAAGATTCTTGGATTTATGCAGAATGTTGATGAGAGCATTGGAGAAGCATGGGAAAGATACAATGAATATACTGATGCATGCCCTCATCATGGTCTAACGTTTAGAGAAATTGTTGAGAGATTCTACATGGGATTGAATATTCTATCTCGTCAACACTTAGATGCTTCAGCTGCGGGTTCATTTATGTCGAATACTCCCACCCAAGCTAAGGACTTGATCAAGTTGCTAGATGAAAATCAATCATGGGATATTTACAACCATCAAAAGGAGTGGCAAAGAGTGTGAATGAGAGGACTCATGAAGACTTGGTTATGGATCGCCTCGATGCTATTCAAAAAAGGTTGGACAATAATCATCATATCCCTAAGGAAGAGCCACTCAAGCTAGCTAAATCACACTCCACTTGTAGCAAGTGTGGAGAATTTGGTTATGTGTAGAAAGATTGCCTTGAAGAGATGAAGATGCTAGAATATATGAAGAATAGTGGATGGAAGCCCCAATTTCAGTAGCAAAGGAGTTCTTTCTCTCCTAGTTCGTCCATGCAAAATTCGATCCCACTTCGTCTCCAATGTCATGAGTTCTTCCAAGCTCAAGATAGGATCAATAAGGACAACCAAGCTAAATTCAAGGAGATTGATCGTATCCTTGGGGGAATTAATGACAAGGTAATAGAGATTGGAAGCTCCAATAAGCAGATTTTGAAGCATACTAAGATTATGGAGCAATAGATGGGACAGTTATCGCAAGCCATTCAAGTTAACAAGGGGGTTATTCCTGGCAATACGATGTATGCAGAACAGTTGAAGGCAATAGCTACACGGTCAGGAAAGCAAACAGAAGATCCAGAGCACTCTACGGGAGCAAGGAAAACCCGTGCCGATCGGCTCACACCTAGTGCCGATCGACGCGACGGTACTATAGGCACGGATCGGCTCAACGTTGATCAGCGTGAGGAGGATATTGACCTCTCTGGTCTGAAAAAGGGCATAGAAACAGAGGAGCATGGCCCTGCCACATTCTTGGATACTCAACTGTTGACCAAGACAGAAAGAGTGCAGCAACATGATGAGCAATTCGCAAGGTTCATCGATATTATGAAGAAGTTTTATATCAATGTCCCTTTTGTTGATGCTATTCAAGTACCTATCTATGCCAAGTACATCAAGTACATGATGCAAAACAAGAAATCACTGGTTTCTGAGGAGGTTGTGAAGGCTACTAAGGAACTTACGACAGCAATCAATGATGTTGTACTAGAGAAGAAACCCGACTCAGAATCACCAAGCATCAAATGCATGATTGAAACAAGGATATTTGATAGGTGTTTGTGCGATCTTGGAGCGAGTGTAGGTGTTATGCCCCCTCATATATTCACAAGTCTCAACTTGCCTGAATTGGAGCCCACGGGTATGTGTTTGGAGTTAGTCGATCAATCGGTACGCTTCCCTGATGGAATTGCTAAGGATGTGCCTGTTCAAATTGGAGATCACATCGTCCCCGTTGATTTTATTGTGCTTGATATGGATAAGAGGATGAGGACCCTGTTGATCTTAGGGAGACCTTTCTTAAGGACGGCAAAGGCAAGTATTGATGTTGGAAGTGGTGAGATGAGCTTTGATATAAGTGGGACTCCCTACTCTTTCAAATTCCGCCCAAAAGGAGAAGAGTGTCGTGTTGTTGATGAAGTGAAAAGATACAAGACACCGTGGCAACGTGGCATCGAGAGTAATTAGAGGGAATGTATGGATGGGACGTCCGAGGTATATGAGCCATAGAGATGAGAAAACCTTGTAGTGTCGCGGCTTCACGTCCCGCACCGTGACACTAAGGATTGATTGTTTGTGGGGAGGTCAAGCTCTTTGACCTCTAAATAACTAGAGCGCTCTTGGGAGGCAACCCAATGATCGGAGGATTTAGAAGTTGCTTAGTGCTTATGGGAGGGCAACCCATTTTTATTTAGTTAATGCTGGCCGGGAGGGCAACCAGGTATTTTTAATTTTCTTGCTTGTAATAAAAACAATCTCCCGAATAAAAGAATTTGAAAAAGTGTGTGCTTAATTTTTATGTGCCCTGGCATTGTTTGTTTATTGGTGCAAAATTGTATATGTACATATTGTAGACAAACAATGCAGGAGTATAGAAAGAAAATGACCAAAAACAGGAAGGAACAGAGCACACGTCGATAGGCGCACTTCTGAGCCGATCGGCGCAGTATGGCCCAAGACAGGACAAAATGCTGACGACACCCACAATTGAAGGGGTGTTAAGAATCAACCAGCACAGTATTTTTTAGAGACAGAGCTATTTTCAAGGTAATTAAAAATATTTTTGAAATAATTTTTATGTGCAAAATGGTTGCTAAATGATGCAGGAAGGGATGAAGAGAAATATCTAGCAGAGAAGTGAGGGGCCAGGAGCAAAAATGGACATCGTGTCGTTCGGCGCGCTCTAGGCGCCGATCAGCGTGGCTACAAGATGGGCCCCTTTACGTGTGTCAATGCTACAGGAATATTGGGAAAGTGGAAATTAGGTGAAGGAGATGAACACGAGACATCAGAATCAGCGCCGGAACCCAAGACAAGGCGCAGGTACTCGTACAATTCCCAAATGGATGACAAAAGCGACAGGCGTTGATTTCAAGGAATAGGTATGATTTCTATGCAGGTGTTCAGTGCAGAGGAAACAAGGAATTGACCAAAAGCTGGAAAAGAGACGGTGCGCCGATCAGTGCAGGCCTGAGCCGATCGGCACTGTCATTCGAGATGTCTAGATTCCTTACTGTTCCCTGCCAACCGACATGATGTACCGGGAAACGACATCCGTGAGCCGATCGGCGCATCCGTGAGCCGATCGGCGCGCTCTCAAATTTTGAAATTTCAAGGCGGGTCCTTCTCCTAGAAGTTTCCCAGGCTATAAAAGGGAGGCCAGGCGCCCCTAGTTCGACACACCATCCCGGTAATCTCTCCACCTTCTCCACTATCCACAATCTCGCACACATTCCACATTCCTCGCAGATGGATCATATCGGCTCCTCCGTCGGCAAGTTGGGCAAGAGGCTGCGCCGGGGAAGCAGTTCCGGCGGCAACAGCGAGTCAAGTGGTGACTCCTCGATGAGGGGGGGGGGGGGGGCTCTGGCGCTCATGATGACATGTCGGTGGGTGATGCATCAACCGGATCGGTGGTGGCAATCCACGCCCGCCACTCCGTCTCCGGCGCGCTCCTTCCAATAGGGCGTGCTATGAGGAGCCAAACGGCAGCAAGTCATGGGGTTCCCAGATCACCACCACCGCCGGCATTCACGCTACGCATGGTGGAGGAGGGCTTCACCCTCCTGAGTGCAGAGGAACAATAGCACTACCTCGCGGTGAGGGGAAGGTTTGTCCCCAACTTCAACTTGGACGAGACCTTCCTCACCTCGATCGATATGTGGGAGGACATAAGGAGGATGCTCAGCAATCTCGGCTGGGTGGACTTCCACCAACTTCCCATGGACTACAACCTCGACATCATCACCGAGGTTGCCTCTACGATGAGGATCGGCACCAACGACTATGGCGACGAGGCCATCAACTTCCGCATCCGCGATGTCAGCTACACGGTGACCATGGAGGCGGCGGCGCAAGCCTTCGGCTTCGACGCCGACGCCGATGTCGCCGACATCTTGGGACGTGAGCAGTTGGACTCCTTTTGGAGGCGGCTCTCATTCATGGAGGAGATGAACCGCGGCAACATCCGCAACCCGACCATTCAAGTCTTCCATCGGTGGTTGGTGGCACGTATAGGCGACAAGATCGACTCCAGCAACATCACCGATGCGGACTTGCGGTGGCTCTTCAACGCCATCGTGAGCCCATCTCACTGCAATCCCATGACGGTGATAGTGTGGGGTTGGTTTGAGAAGAGGGGGAAGAAGAGCAAGAAGTTGGCCTTCACGGCCTATCTTCAACGCCTAGCAGCCCACGTTTGCGGCGACGATGGACCGGGAGGACATGGCAACAAGTGGGAGTGCGCGACGGAGATCGGCGAGAATATGACTCGTGGCAATATTGTCATGGGAAGTGTTCGCACCAGCTTCCATGTCGACGGCACCAATGTAAGGCTCTCGTGTGCGGAGCTAGGAGATTCTCTCCCTCGCAAGCTGGAGGGAGGAAACTGGCTTGAAGAAGGTCTCCTGGAGGGGGGCCAAATTTCCAAGGACCGCCATGGGTGGGTTTGACAACCGATGACATTTGCAGGGGCCGGCAGCAAGTGGGGCTCTTGGGGGTCACACCAAGAGCCTCAACAGTACCAGTCAGGGTGGAGCGACGCAACGAGCGGTTCACAGCCCTCTGCGCCAGTCGGCGCAGGCAACGCGCCTTTCGGTGCCACCTACTTCAGTACATGCGTTGACTACACGTACCAAGGATGAGTACCTGTGGTGCCTCCGGTGCCCGGTGCAGACTTCTTCGTGCCCATACAGGGGTACCTCGACAACAACATGCATCACATCGAGCATGTGGAGAACGGCACGTCCTAATGGAGGAACAACCATGACGTGATGGTGGAGAAGTTCAAGCGACTCAAGGCGCGGTGCTATGGCTTCGATCAGCCACCTTCTCCACCTCTGCTTGACTAGAAGTGCCTAGGAATTGGCACATATATTGGTTTCCCAATTTGTGTTTTCTTTTATCTTTTGCAATCTTTTTCTTTATTTGCTTATGTGTGTGTGAGCGGGTAGGGAAACCATGTATCGGGTATGTTTATTTTCATGCAAGTGTGTTAGTAGTTGTTAATAGTGTGTTTATTTTATGCAAGTGTGTTAGTAGTAGTTTTATTTTCATGCAAGTGTGTGCAAAAATCATCACCATGTATTCGATTTTCAATCTTAATATAATGGTGACGGTTATGCTCTTTTAGGAGAATTGAAGTACTTATCTTTTCTTGAAAAATATTAATGAAGACCAAATAATGTTGAGCATTGAATAAAATTTGAACTTACACTTAACAATTATTCGGCAAATATGTCTTATGTGGAGCAATTCTGAGTACCCATGTGCTTCATTTGCATTGTCCAATTCATGATGATAACTTAGTACCAATCTTTTTATAAATAAATTTTCATGTTGTGAACTATGGAATTTATTGTTTTCAAGATCCTTACCTATCAATGCCATGTTTTGAGTAATACTCATGAGCCTTTGATATGTAGATAAACATTAAACTTATGGTTGAGTTCGGTTAGGATTTAATTCTTGTTGGCATGAACTTTACTAAGATGGCCAAATCTTTGTGTATCTTTTTGAAACCTTGAATTACTCATGTAAAAATTCAATTCCGCTGAGTATTCCACCATAAACCCAAATATCTTGTTGAATATCATTCCTTGACCACATCCTATATTTTTGGCTATATTTAATTCTTGAATCAAATACCAACAAGTGATTGGTAAATTCGGGTTGAGAACCGATCGGTGCAACCCATGAGCCGATCGGCACAGCAGAGAGCAAAAAAAAAAAAAAGAAAAAAGGAAAAAAAGAAAAAGAGGAAAAGCTCTGTTGTTTGCTAAGGGACTAGAAAAATTTAAGTGTGGGGGATGGTATATGACATGCTTATTCTCGAAATTCATTTTAATATAGCCATGAATCATTTCAACCATATGCAATCTGCTATGCACATGTCCACATATCCAAAGTTTGAATCTTTTCCTAAATTTTTCTTTCTGAAATGGCCATCTTGTTAAGCTTCTGTAATTCCAGTAAAGAATAATCTCCTAGCTTTACAATATATTGTTGATTTATGTTTGCAATCCTTGAATTAACTCACCAAGCTACTCATATAAGCTTTACACAAATATTATTTGATCATTATGATGTAGATATAGGTTGAGTGATTTGAAAGATGAGTTGTTGCTTTGGATTATTTGGAAAATAGATTCTTTATGTTCACAACAATCTTTTAAGTGATTTTCATTATGGAAAAGTTATAATTTGTGAGTTGGATATGATCCTTCACTTTGGGGAAAAACTTTAAAGCTTTATGCCCATATTTGATCTATTTTGCTGAATACCAATATGAAATACACCACAATAGCACAATGCTCAACATTTGCTGATTTGAGATATCTTTTATGATAGAGAGAGTATGTTCTTTAATTTTTCTTTCTTTTACATTACTCGGGACGAGCAAAGGTTTAAGAGTGGGGGAACTGTTGGCACTACCTAGGTGCCCCTTTTATATGTGAATATAACCCCAATTACAACATAATTGATGCTAATTTAGGCCATTTACCTGTGATTTTGCCTATATATTTGTATATGCGTTGTTTGGAGATATATTACAAAAACATGTGAAATTGATGATTAAAGTGATGCTGGAAGAGGACAGGAGTCCAGAAGCAACAAAAAACACTGAAGAAGCCCAGTGCACCGATCGGCGCAACCCATGAGCCGATCAGTGCAAGGGTGTTTTAGTCCACAGAAGTGACCGAGGCCCATTCCACATGCTTATGGAAGTTTATCTGCGCAAGATACTTGAAGATATTTGCGTGGAAGATCTATGGAACTTCAAGATCTTAGACTTGCAGCATAAGACTTTATCTCGAAGGAAAAGGCCCACATGGCAGTTGTGGAAGACAAAGGAACCGACTCAGAAGAGAAACCAGAGAAGACACGGCTTGCACCGATCGACGCAACCGACTTATTTGCTAGAAATCGAGTCCTTTACGAGTAGAACCCTTATAAATATTTGTAAACCCCTGTTCACAACAACAAGGAGGCGTCGGAGGGACTACAGATCCGTGAGTCAGAGCCACCAGGGTTTGCCCCGTTAGAATAGATCTCTAGTTGAGTTTCAAAAACGATTGGAGTAAGCGTTGATCCATCAAGGTAGTCCATCTCGGTGGTGATGAATCTCACTCTATGTATCTCAAGGATAATCGAATAAGTTGATGATAGTTTTGGTGATTGTCTATCTTGATTCTATAATCATGCATGTGCTTATTCCATTTGCTTAGTTCTAGGCTAAGTAGGTTGATATTATCTTGATCGTGGTGATCAGGATAGTATTCAGACATTGTATTGATTATGGTTGCTTGATGATGCTAGTAGCGTGATTTAGTGATGACAGCACTAAACCAGTGCAGCACTATTGGATAGTTGATGTGGACAAGGGTTTTCGATCTTCCGAAAGGTTCTGGATACGTTGATTTGGTCAGAGGCGACACACAAATCGATCCGGCTTCAGAACAGCACGTTCTAAACCCCGCAATCATAGCACGACGTCTCTTCTGCTTATCAACCGTCCTAAAATGATTGACCTCATCGAGAAGGCTAATCCCTGCCTGCGAATCAAGAACACAAGTAAAAACAAAGAAGAATGCAACACAATTGCAGATGTATTATGAATCTCACGAAGTTGGGGTCTCACAAACCATGATGACGGCGAAACTGTTATAAATAGAATAATCTAAGCAAAACCTGAACCCTAATGGTACGGCAGCGGCTCTATATGAAGACCCTAGGGTCATGCAAGACCCTCTGAATGTGCTCCTAATTAGGCTCAACTAGATACAAAGCCCAAAGGCCAAAAACAGGCAATGCAACACCAAAACAGATTCTGGACCCTCTATTGTTTTGACGATTACTGATGACTCCGGACGAATTTTGATATGAGACTGGCGGCATTGGAAAGGTCTTATTCTTATCTTTCCTTGCATATATAGAACGTCCAAATCCGAGTCCGTATGCGTCCTGGGCATCCATTTTAGTGCAGACTGGTCCGGAGCCCCGAAACAGACTCGAAGTCAGTTTTGGTTGGGCCTCCACCTTGGCTTCCATATCCTTGCTAGTCCTCCACGTCTCCAAGTCCTTCTCCCATCATCTCCTGGTCCTCTCCATGGTTTCTGAGTACAATATAATCATTAGGTAGCAAACCATTCTCAAAAGTGACATGTGATGAAGAACGTAGGAACGAGCTCACCTCTAAATTTAGTCGTCGTGCACGAGCTCTAGTCATTGGACCTTGCAAGTCCAGAATTGGAGGAGTGTTGTATGTATCCTTAGGAGTGATGTCCTCATCATCCTCCCCCTCTTAATGTGGAGTTGTCCTCGACTCAAGCTCATCCTCTTCTCCCAAGTATGGTTTCAAATCTGAAATATTAAAAGTAGGACTAACCCCGAACTCGGGAGGCAACTCAAGTTTGTATGCATTATCATTAATCTTCTCAATTATTTTGAAAGGACCATCAGCTCTAGGCATTAATTTAGACTTTCTCAAATCTGGAAATCTATCCTTTCTCAAGTGTAACCATACTAAATCTCCTACATCAAGTTTTACTTCTTTTCTACCTTTACTACCAGCAATTTTATACTTGTCATTCATCTTTTCAATGCTAAGTCTAGTGGTCTCATGCATTTGCAAAATAATTTCAGCACGCTCCTTAGCATCAACATGAACTCTCTCATTAATAGGTAGAGGAAGTATATCAAGTGGAGTACAGGGATCAAAACCATACACTACCTTGAAAGGACTTATCTTAGTAGTAGAATGTGTTGCCCGATTATATGCAAACTCAACATGAGGCAAACATTCTTCCCATAGCTTCAAATTTTTCTTCAAAACAGCTCTCAACATAGTACCCAAACTGCGGTTCACCACCTCAGTTTGTCCATCAGTTTGTGGGTGACAAGTTGTAGAAAACAACAACTTTGTACCCAACTTATTCCAAAGCGTGCGCCAAAAGTGACTCAAGAATTTTGCATCATGATCTGAAATAATAGTGGAAGACATACCACGCAAACATACAATTTCTTTGAAAAATAGATCAGCAATATAACTAGCATCATCAGCCATCTTAGAAAATCTATCCACAACAACAAAAATACTATCACTCCCCCTCTTAGTCCTAGGCAGTCCTAAAACAAAGTCCATAGAAATATCCGCCCAAGGAATAGAAGGAACAGGAAGTGGCATGTATAAACCATGTGGATACAAGCGAGACTTAGCTTTTTGACATGCAGTACAGCGAGCAACAAAGCGCTCAACATCTTTTTGGCACCAAAATGACCCATTAATCCACCTCCATGCGCCTCCTGTAACAACAAAAGACGAACGGAACCAACTGGAATGCATAGGCGGTTAGCTCTAAACAAGAATCCATCATTCAACACAAATTCATTCCATGCACGACCTTCTTTACAATGCAGCAATACATCCTTAAAATCAACATCAGCACATATTGTTCTTTAATTGCCTCAAGTTCAAAAATTCTACAATCAAGTTGAGACAATAAAGTATAGCGCCTAGATAAAGCATCAGCGATCACATTATCCTTCCCTTTCTTATGTTTAATAATCTAAGGAAAAGACTCAATAAACGCAATCCATTTAGCATGCCTACGGTTCAAATTACATTGAGAACGAATATACTTAAGTGATTCATGATCAGAATGAATAACAAATTCTTTAGGAAACAAATAATGACGCCACGTCTCTAAACAACGTACAAGTGCATACAATTCCTTATCATACATGGAGTAATTCAAAACAGGCCCAGTAATTTTCTCACTAAAGTATGCAACAGGTTTACTATCTTGCATCAAAACACCACCAATGCCTATACCACTAGCATCACATTCAAGCTCAAAAATCTTATCAAAATTAGATAATTGTAGGAATGGTGCATGTGTAAGTTTATCCTTCAAAGCATCAAAAGACTTATGATGTACCTTACCCCAATGGAAATCAACGCCCTTATTTGTCAACTCATGCAAAGGTGCATCAATGGTGCTAAAATCTTTGACAAAGCGGTGGTAGAAACCTGCAAGACCAAGAAAACTCCTCACCTATGTGATAGTTTTTTGTACAGGCCAGCTCTTTATGGCTTCAATCTTTGCCTCATCCACCTCAATTCCCTGTGGAGTCACAACATAGCCAAGAAAAGAGACTCGATCCGTGCAAAAGGTGCACTTCTCAAGGTTACCAAATAAACGTGCATCTCGTAAAGCATCAAAAACAGCACGCAAATGATTCATATGTTCATCTATGGATTTGCTATAAATCAAGATATCATCAAAGTAAACTACCATAAATTTGCCAACGAAAGCTCTTAAAACCTCATTCATCAAGCGCATGAAAGTACTAGGTGCATTAGTTAAACCGAAAGGCATTACTAACCACTCATATAATCCGAATTTGGTTTTGAAAGCTGTTTTCCATTCATCTCTAAGTTTCATTCTAATTTGATGGTAGGCACTACGCAAATCAATTTTAGTGAAAATTATAGCACCACATAACTCATCAAGCATGTCGTCTAGCCTAGGAATAGGATGACGATACCTAATAGTAATATTATTAATGGCTCTACAATCTACACACATATGTCAAGTACTATCTTTGTTAGGACCAAAAGTACAGGAACAACACAAGGACTATGTGATTGATGAACATACCCACGATCCAAAAGGTCTTGAACTTGTCATTGTATCTCCTTAGTCTCCTTAGGATTGGTCCTATAAGCAGCACGGTTTGGCAAAGTAGCACCCGGAATCAAATCAATTTGATGCTCAATCCCTCTCAAAGGTGGTAATCCCGGGGGTATCTCAGCTAGAAAAATATCCTCATACTCCTACAAAAGATTAGTGACAGCAGTAGGCAAAGCACTAGAAGCAATATCATCAAGCGAAAACAAAGCTTATTTGCATAGCAAATATCATCCTTATCAGAAATTTCTGCAAGCTCAGATTTTGTTGCAAGACATGAACGACCTTGTAATTTAATTTCAGCACCCTTAGAACATGAAGAATCATTAACATTACTAGGTGTAGAATTAGAATTAACAAGTTGTTGAATTTTAGGACCTTTATTTTTCAAACTAGCAGCTCTTTCTAAATCAGCTTATACAATTTTAGCAGGGGTCATTGGTAACAAAGTAATTTTAGTTCCTTTTTGCATAAAAGTATACTTATTACTTCTACCATGGTGTACAAAATCATTAACAAATTCCCAAGGTCTACCCAAGAAAAGTGAATATGCTTGCATGGGGACGACATCACAATCAACAGAATCCACATAAGAACCAATGGAAAAAGGAACTCTGCAAGTTTGTATTACCTTAGCTTTTCCAGAGTCGTTTAACCACTGAATGTAGTACGGATGTGGATGTGGGTGTGTGGTCAAAGCAAGCTTGTTGACCACATCAGAACTCACTAAGTTATTGCAGCTCCCTCCATCAATGATGACACGTGCTCGGTGGTTCTTGATGACGAAGAAAATCTAGAACAAGTTGTGGCGCTGCATCGTCTCAGGCTGATAAACTTGTGTGCTAAGGACACGCTGAACAATAATGTTCATGTATCCCGTGGTGTCTCCGCCTCCAAGGATGAGGTCACTGCTGGTGGCAGCGACGTCCTCTTCCTCATCCTCCACATCGGAGGTGCTCATGTAACCGCCATCGTCTGTCGCCACATATGCCCGCCTACTAGGACAATCTTTCTGCACATGACCAAGTCCATGGCAGCGGTGGCAATGAATCCCTGTAGTGCGCCCCATCGAAGCAACAAAGGAGGCACTACTAGCTGGTACCTGCATAGAAGTTTTACCTGAGCGCATAGAAGGTGCAGGGGCTGATCTTGGGGTTGTAGAAACAACACTGGTTCTTGGTAGCTGCTGGTGGGGGCGTACGGAAAGATGGCCTGGGCAGCCCCAAAGTCCCCGTCAAGCGTGGGGGGTAGGAGTTCCTCGACTTGCTGTACTCCTCAAAAGCCTGGAAAAGTCCATGTGATTCTTTCTCTGCAAGCATAGCATACTGGAATCACTGGGTGAGGGTATAATATTCTTTATAATCAAGGATGTCCTAAATTTCTTTTCTTAAACCAGAATAAAAGCGACAAATCTGATCCTCTACTTTTTCAACTACAGCACAACGAATCAAACCCTTTTGAAGCTCACTAAAGTACTCCTGAACAGTTTTATCTCCTTGTTCTAAATGCTGCAGTTTATTATGAATCTCTCTATAAAAAGGAGGAACAAAAGGATCACGCATTGCTACCTTAAGTTCTTCCCAAGTAGTAGGCAAATCAGTTTCAGCAGCTAGACCACTCCACCAAACAATAACAAAGTCCTTAAACTCACTAGTAGCTTGTCTAACTCTATGTTGTTTAGGAACAAGATGGGCATTAAATTTTTGTTCTACAGTTATCTCCCAATCAAGATAAATATCACCATCATACTGACCCGAAAACGAAGGAATTGAAAACTTAATTTTAGGATACGGGTCATCTGGAGCATAGTTACCGTGTGGACGATGATTGTAGTTATGGAAACCACCCATACCTTGAGTATTACGGTGCAAACAACATCATAATCTTATGGTCCTTGTAGCTGACGTATCCACGGTGCCATCAGCCTTATACACCGTGTCTTCATCATGGATGTCTTCAACGTCATTGTTGTTGTTATTGGTGTTCGTATCATTGGTCTTGGGAGCGGTCTCCAACGCGACAACCTGATCAATTAACTTAGAGACCAAATTCTCCAACCACTCGATGCTTTCTCCAATGCGAAGCTTGTTGACCCCATCAGTAACGGCTCTGGTGATCGTCTCTGCCAAATCACTCTGAGCAGCCTGCAAAGCCTTCTGGAGTTGCTCTTGGCTCATGTACTCAGCAAATTGTGAGGGTGAAGCCATTTCTCCGTCGTCACTTCCTATCATCACAAACACCAAAACAGGAAACAAACAGTGAAGGTTATCCCTACAAAATAGCTAAGTAATGGTGCCTCTCAACACAGCAAAAGGAAACTCCTTACAAAGCTCTTACAAAGTTCTGAAAAGCAAAGGAAAGGATACCAGGGAGATATGTTCCATGATTGCAAGGGTCACAAAATAACCTATCTATGTGATGTCCAGAAGAAATATGTAGAGCTAGGAAAGGCCAAATATATATATATGTGAGTGGCACACAAATCAAAAATAGATAGTAAAGCTGAATAAGTGCCCAAGTAACTTGTCCCTAGTTGCTGGTCTAAGTATGTCCTAGAACAGTAGTGATAGCAAAGTAGAAACAAGGAGACAAAGGCACATAGGCGATAACAGGGGGCTAAGTGCAAAACAGCCAAATCCAGAAATTTCAGGGGCTAGATGTAGCACTAGTAGAAATCCCAAATTTCTTTTTATTTTATTTTATTTTTTTATATTTTTCTCCAACTCACTAACAATTGGGGAGAATCCATAGAAAATTTCAGCTCAAACAGAGGTAGGATGTGGCCTACAGAAAATCATGAAGTTTCTGAAAACGTCGGGTTTCAACTTGAATGAATTTTTTCTTTATATTCCCGATTTTTTTTGAATTTTTTGACAAGGGCACACAGGGCATAGCCGATTGTGGGTATGGTCAACTTTGAGTCAAGAATCTCCTGGAAAAATTTCAATCAAAATGGACAACCGAGCGAAAAGTTATGCCCATTTTACCGAAGGAGGGTCGGAGTCGGTTTTCCAGAAACCCGAGTCGGGTTTGGGGTCGGGTTTGGAATCAGGTAGTATTTTTTTTGGTGGCGTGGAGGCAGCAGAAAGTGGAATTTGTGGGGATTGGTCCAGGGTGTTGATGGTGTGTTTAGGGTGGGATTAGGGTGGGACTAGGCTAGGTGTGTCAATCAATCAACCCTAGCACAAAAAGCCAACAAAACAGAGGATGGTGAAGGGGATGGCGGCTAGGGTTGCCAGGGAAATACTACTGACGACAAAAACATAAACTAAACCAGTGACTAAACAAGAACTAGGGCACAAACTCAACACTACGGACTCTAAAATTGAAATATGCAAAGGCTAAACACGTGGTTGTGGGTGGAGGGGAAATTTTTTTTGGGGGCTTTTCTGTGTATGATAGGATGAACACAAAATAAAATTAACTAAGGTAGTGTGAACCTGACGGTGCACCTGAAGCTCTGATTACCACTTGATGTGGACAAGGGTTCCCGATCTTCCGAAAGGTTCTGGATACGTTGATTTGGTCGGAGGCGACACACAAATCGATTCGGCTTCAGAACAGCACATCCTAAACCCTGCAATCGCAGCACGACGTCTCCTCTAGTTATCAACCGTCCTAATACGATTGACCTCACCGAGAAGGCTAATCCCTGCCTGCGAATCAAGAACACAAGCATGAACAAAAAAGAATGCAACACAATTGTAGATGTATTATGGGTCTCACGAAGTTGGGGTCTCACAAACTGTGATAACGGTGAAACTGTTATGAACAAAATAATCTAAGAAAAACTCAAACCCTAATGGTGCGGCGGCAGCTGTATATGAAGACCCTAGGATCGTGCAAGACCCTCTGGACGCGCCCCTAATTGGGCTCAACTAGATACAAAGCCCAAAGGCCAAAAACATGCGACACAACACCAAAACAGATTCTGGACCCTCTATTGCTTTAATGATTCCGGATGAATTTTGATATGAGACCGGCAGCATTAGAAAGGTATTTTTCTTATCTTTCCGTACATATATAGAACATCCAAATCTGAATCTGTATGCGTCCTGGGCATCCGTTTTAGTGCTGACTGGTCGTGAGCCCCGAAACAGACTCAAAGTCAGTTTTGGTTGGGCCTCCACCTTGGCTTCCACGTCCTTGCTGGTCCTCCACGTCTCCAAGTCCTTCTCCCATCATCTCCTGGTCCTCTCTGTGGTTCCTAAGTACAATATAATCATTAGGTAGCAAACTATTCTCAAAAGTGACATATGATGAAGAACGTAGGAACGAGCTCACCTCTAAATTTAGTCGTCGTGCACGAGCTCTAGTCATTGGACCTTGCAAGTCCAGAATTGGAGGAGTGTTGCATGTATCCTTAGGAGTAAGATACTTACGCGATTAAGGGTTTCCTCTTGGCAGAGATAAATCGGGAGACGCTCGGAAAGGTGGGTGGTCTTATTCATTATAGATTTTCATTGATCCATGTAATTACCATCATGATGCTATTTAATTAGACTATCTAGTTATGATCTCACTAGTAGATATCTGGCTACTCACTTAACATCTTACGCTCACAAGGTATCTGGCACACTTTGGCTTAGATTCGTTCATGTGCCGATCGGCTCGACACCAGCACCAATCAGCGCAATCATAGATTCGGTAGTGTGCCGATCGGTGCAACAACGGATTTGTTGTCTAGTGCACCTTTGCGCTGGCCAGTCTCCTCTCATGCAACTCGAATTCGACAGTAGCCTTGACTAGATCTTTTACTGTTAACTCTATTTAATAATCCCTAAGGTCCCAGTGGATACGATAAACCTTGGAATACTCAATTCAAGGGAAAAAAGTGCTACAATCATGCACCGTCCTCTTGCGGTATATAAGTGGGTGCGTAGTTACGACGAATAAAGCGACGACCTTACAAGCTCTGAGGAGGAGGTTGAGAAGCCACGAGTCAAGAGGAACGGCGACTTCACCGGGCTTTGCTTCATGGCAAAGAATGATCACGACACCGACTGTGGCTTCGACATTGACACAAGTGAGGTACCTCCCACTCTTGATGATCTCTCTTCTGAACTTGATCATTTGCGCGATGTTTTGCTCATGCAAGATGATAAGCTTCACAACGCTATTCGTGAGAGTAGAGAGCTTAAGTCTAAGTTGGAGAGTGCTGAGTATGAAATCACTGTGCTTAGTTCTATGCTTGTCAAAGATACATTGTTGAGTGTGAGTCTTGTCAAGTTGTGATGAATGATCTTGCACAGAGGGAAACTGTGCATGCTCAAGTTGCCAGTCAGCTTGAGAGTGCCCTCAAAGAGCTTGATGAATTTAAGGCTAGACCAACTCTTTTGGGTGCATGTCAGAAGTGTCCCAAGCTCACTAGTGAGTTGGAAGCTCAAACCCTCAAAGTCAAAGATCTCGAGTCCAAGCTGCTAAATGAGACTCGCTCTAAGGTTCTCCCACCACCATGTGTAGTGTGTGGCCCTCTTAAGGATAATCTTGCAATAACTAGAGAGGAAAATAAGAACCTAGTTCAAGAAAAGGACTACTTGATCTTTCGTCTACAAAAAACCCTGGTGAGTCAGGAGAAGATTGAGAGTGACATAGCAAGAGTCAAAAAGAGTGCTAGTAGGTCAACCTACAACTTGAGCTTGGGATTTGAGATGTGTGACAAAGAGAGTGAAAATGTTGGTAAGTTTGCGCCTAGCTCTAGCTACAAGGATGAGGAACAATCCATCAAACCCACTGACATATACTATCCACCAAACCCCAAAACTTCGTTCACTCCAAAGCAAACAGAAAAGCCAAAACCCAAACCTCTTCTGAGCTCTGGAAATGGCATAGGAGACTAGGTCACATGAGCTTTGACTTGCTTTGTCGCTTGAGTGGCCTAGTGTTGATCCGAGGATTGCCTAAGATCAAATTTGATAAGGATTTGGTTTGTGCTCCTTGTCATCATGGGAAAATGATTATCGCTTATCATCCACATTTTGCTGATGACTAAACGACCTGGAGAGCTGCTTCACATAGATACTGTTGGTCCTTCTTGGGTTCGTTCGACGGGTGGGAAGTGGTATGTTCTTGTGATTGTTGATGACTTTTCTCGCTACTCTTGGGTTTACTTTCTTGAGAGCGAGGATGAAGTGTTTCATCACTTTCAGAGCTTAGCTTTGAGGTTGTTCAAGGAACTCCCTGGTGCATTACGAGCAATCCGAAGTGATAATAGCACCGAGTTCAAGAACTCCTCCTTTGACGCTTTCTGCCTTGAGCATGATATTGAGCATCAGTTTTTAGCACCTCGTGTCCCTCAGCAGAATGGTGTGGTCGAAAGAAAGAACATAACCTGGGTGGAAATGGCCCGAACGATGCTCGATGAGCATAGGACTCCGAAGTGGTTCTTGGCTGAGGCCATCAACACTGCTTGCTATGTTTCCAATCGGGTTCTCTTGCGCTCAATTCGTAATGTGACTTCCTATGAGCTACATTTTGAGAGGACGCCATCTGTTTCTCATCTGCATGCTTTTGGTTGCAAGTGCTTTATTCTCAAGCATGGCAATCTTGATAAGTTTGCGTCGAGATCCTCCGATGGCATCTTTCTTGGCTACACCCTTCATGGCCATTCATACAGAGATTTGAATTTGGAAATTAACACCATTGTAGAGTCCTGCAATGTAACCTTTGATGAATCAAACTCTTGTGCAAGCAATGTGGTTGAGACTGTAGGTAGCAGGGAAATGGAGGAAAGCATCTTTATAGAAGAGGACCTACAGGTCTTTGATGATGATGATGATGATGATGATGATGATTCACCTCATCTCTCATCCGAGCTTGCTCCTGCTGCTTCCACCATTCCAGTAGAAGGTCTAGAAGGTTCTACATCGACCTCAGTAGCTGTTGAGCCAGCTCCAGCTGTGGTTGAGGGGGAGGTACACTCTGAGATAGAGGCCCCTCTTCGCATTCAACATCAACATCCTCCCCAACAGATAATTGGTAATCTCTATAAGAGAACAACAAGGTCAAGGTCTGCACATCTTGCCCGCTTTATCAATTCTCTATTTGTTGCCACCTTTGAATCTCGGGATGTTGGACACGCACTATCTGATAAATATTGGGTTAATACCATGCATGAAGAGTTGGAAAACTTTGAGAGAAACAAAGTGTAGACCCTAGTAGAGCCTCCTGTTGGTGTCAATGTCATAGGAACCATGTAGGTGTTCAAAAATAAGCATGGGGAAGATGGTGATGTTGTGAGAAATAAGGCTAGTCTTGTTGCTCAGGGGTTTAGCCAAGTTGAGGGCTTAGACTATGGGGAAACCTTTTGCTCCTGTTGCATGCATAGAAGCCATTAGGATCTTGCTTGCATTTGCTACCTCTAAGGGCATTAGACTCTACCAAATGGGTGTGAAGAGTGCTTTCCTAAATGGTTTTATAGAGGAAGAGGTTTATGTGAGACAACCCCCTGGCTTTGAGCACCACAAATACCCAAAACGTGTGTAGAAGCTTCAGAAGGCTTTGTACGGGCTAAAGCAAGCTCCTAGGGCATGGTATGCTAGGCTTAAGACCTTCTTGCTAGAGCGCGGGTATGTAAAAGGGTGTGTTGACAAAACCTTGTTCACTCTAAAGCATGACAATGACTTTTTAATGGTTCAGATATACGTTGATGATATCATCTTTGGAGGTTCCTCTCATGCTCTTGTGTCTAGATTTAGGAAGCTATGGAAAGTGAATTTCAGATGTTGATGATCGGCGACTTCTCCTTCTTTCTTGGACTTCAAATCAAGCAGTGCAAGAAAGGCACTTTCATACATCAAGCCATGTAAATGAAGGATCTCCTGAAGAAGTTCGACATGGTTAATGTGAAGCCGTTGTCAATACCAATGTCTACTACAACGGCACTTGACCAAGATGAAGACTATGAAGAGGTGGACCAAAGGGAGTACAGGAGCATGATTGGCTCTCTCTTGTATCTAACGGCGACAAGACCTGACATACACTTTGCAGTGTGTCTTTATGCTCACTTTCAAGCTTCCCCAAGGGTGACTCATCGTAAGTTTGTCAAGCGCATCTTCAGGTATCTCATATACACCCTTGCGTTTGATCTTTGGTACTCTGCATCTTCATCTCTTGATCTCATTGGGTATTTGCATGCGGACTTTGCTGTGTGTAGAATTGATAGGAAGAGCACTTCTGGTACTTGTCATTTCTTGGGTACTTCTTTGATCTGTTGGTCTTCTCGTAAGCAGTCGAGTGTAGCTGCCAATCCACCATAGAGGCTGAGTATGTTGTTGCTGCTAGCTGCTGCAAACAAATCCTATGGATAGAATCCACCATGAGAGATTATGGGTTAACCTTTAAGAGTGTTCCCCTCTTGTGTGATAACTCCAGTGCCATATGCTTAGCCAAGAACCCAATCCAACATGGTAAGGTCAAACACATTAATGTGCGACTCCACTTCCTGAGAGATAATGTTGAGAAGGGAGATGTTGAGCTCAAATACATCGACACCAAAAACCAATTGGCTGATATACATACCAAGCCCCTAGATGCTTTGTGATTCGCTTTTCTTCCGGGGGGAGCTTGGTGTTTGCCATCCTTATGACATCATTTGAGGGGAGTTGATGTTCTCTTGTATATATGTATCTTATCTTTTTGCATTGCATCTCATATGTAATCTATGCATTGGTAGATGAGCTTTCATTCTTATGCTTCCTTGCATTTCTCTTTGCTATGATTGAGCTTGAGCTAAGTTGTGTGGATGTGATTGTAATCTTTCATGCTTAGATTTTTTAGATGACTTGTTATAGACTCTTTTGAGCAACTTTCTAACCTTAAAGGTAAACTTAGCTTCTTGTGAACCTTATGAATTAATCTTACTAAAATTTTCTCACCATGTGTATAATTGCTTTTATCCTTGTTGAAACTTGCATTGAGGCTAGTCTAGAGGATATCTTGGCCATGGCACGTTGTGTTTGCGAAATGTGGCTTTGCAAATGTTTAGCTCATGATGGAACATTGTGGGAACGTTTGTTCCTTTTGCCGCAAAGGCATGCTCATCCTTATGCTTTTAATTTACAAAATAAGTTGACTGTGCTTTGAAGCCTCGGGGTGTTTGCCGTACCCAATCGTGCGACCTCCGCATGGATTAGAAGTAACATAAAAATGCTAAATCCAAACATTGTACTTCGAAGTCTTCGATTAGAAGATACATGAGGATCACATAAGAATAATGCTTTTCTCTTTTCTTATGAGTCTATGTTGCATATGTGAGCGTTTGTAGAGCATATTTTCTGTGAATGTTTGTTACCTTGGTTGAGATTGAGACTGGCTAGATTCTTATGTTTCACCTGATGCTTGTTTTGCCTTGGATGGGAGTACTTACACATGTGGTGGCATCTTTTCTCATTAGGAGAAAATTTGATTCTATCTAAGCTAGTCAATCTTTTTGCTTAGCCTGTATAGCTCTTGGTGTTTATGCCTTGTTATCTATTTTTGATCTTTGTGTGAGTGTGAGCTACTGCTTTTACACTTCATAGCTCTATACTTGTGATTAGCAAGGTTAAATGTTTGTTTGTATAATTGTTGAAGCTCCTTAGGTTTGCATCTTCATGCATTGCATGTTTGCTTGTTCTTTTGCTTCTTTGATGAGTTCATTGCCAATGGGAGAAATATTGGGTCATGCACAAATACTGCTAATAAACTTAAAATGTTCCCTTTTGCATTACATGGGACCTACCACAAGTTGAGGGGGAGCATATCATGTCCTTGAGCGTTTTTCATGCGCTTTTCACATTCTTTGCATTCTCGAGTGGCTTTCTGTGTCAACTCTTGGATTTGTGGTCCCTCTTATGCTAGATGTCTACTTTTTACCTTTTTTGGGTTTGGCCATGTCGATGATACATACCATCGGGGTACCTCATATATAAGGAAAGCAAAGTAGACTCCTACTAGGATAAGAACAGTAGACCGACTAGGACTCCGCCATGTAACCCTGTCCCCCCGGATATATAAGGAGGGGTAGGGGTCCTCCTCAAGGGACAAGTCCTCAATTAGATAGATCCCACAATGGGACATAGATTAGACAAGCACAATTAGACACAACTAGACATCCTCGTCTAGGTCTACCCTCGTCTAGATCTATGATCTAGACATATCAATACAAATACCACAGAACACAGGACGTAGGATTATTATCCTTCGGGAGGCCCGAACCTGTATAAATCGGCGTCTTGTGTTACCATCGTCTCTCGATCTCGTGCATACCCCTGTCCTACATATAAATCCTCATAGATGAACTACCCTATGTCTATTGCTGAGATTAAGTCTTGACATTTGGCGCGCCAGGAAGGGGCGCAGCACGACGGTCGGCTTGTCAAGTTCGATGGTCTCAATCTACTACTTCAAGATTTCATCGCGAGCAGACTGGCATTGAAGCGCACTAGTCACCGCGTTTTCAATAGATTTCTTCTTCAAGATCTAATCGCGAGCAGACCGATGTTGAAGCATTGTGTCATCGCACAAATCATCACGTCTTCATCAAGACGACACCTTCAACGAGGACGACCGCTATTTGGCGACATCATCCATTACGACGATGCTTCCAACAACTTGATACTTCGGCGGATAACGATGACTTGGCGACATCGCCGTGACTTGATGGTTCGACTGCTCACGGCCACATGTACATGCCCCGGGACTACTCTGCCTTCACCTGGCCACTCGGCCGCTCGAAGATGTCTTCAGCGACTCAGCGCATCGGCAATCACCATGACTCGGTCACTTGACGATATCGCTTGACTCGGTCACTCAGTGACATCGCCTCGACTCGGTCATTCGGCAACATCACCATGACTCGGTCACTCGGCGACATCGTTGCAACACTACGACTCGACGGCTACTCAACTACTCAACAACACCGCCAATTACTTGACGCTTTGGGTTTTCATCCACTAGGCTACTCGACGACGCCTGCAATGACATGGCGCTTCGGTCACTCGACCACTCGGCCACACTTTCAACGATTCGGTGTCTCGGTCAACCGCTCCAAGCTTTGATGATTCGGCAACATGATGGCTCGACTTCGACATTCGACCACTCGCCAACAACATCAGCACACTCGGGGGCTCATCTTCAACTCGCCGAATTGCAAAGCTAAGTATCTTTATGCTTTCTTGATTTATTTTTTGAGATTTTGGGCTCATGTCCTTCATTCTTTTTCCCTACGATTGTTTATCTCTGTTTTCTAAGCAGAAGGTCATAGATTTTTTATGAGTACAGTCGGGCTTTTAAATCAGTGCTCTTATTTATGGCTTTATTCATCTTTATATTGTCTCGGTTCTTTAATTCTTTGCATTAAACAATCGAGCCAGGGGGCTATTGTGTATCTATATACGTGTTCCTCCACTTTTTTGTGAATCTAGCAGTACACATGTCGGTCGGTGACGTTTCAGTAGTGCCTTGGCCCTGACACCACCCATGTCGGTCGGTGACCTTTCAGTAGTGCATCAGCCCTGACACCATATGACCCATGTCGTTTGTTCTAGTTTCACCTTTTTCTCTTCTGCCTCGACCGATATGTTACATTTTATTCACAATTTGGTCTTATTTTTGGTCTTACGCCGACTAGCGACTAAGTCATAAAACTTTTTTGCTACGCGACAGACTGCCACTACACTAAACCCAGAGCCAAAGTTGCGAGAGGTCATATGTTGATTGGTTCTGATTGCTACGCAAGAGTAAATTATGACCAATATTATAGTGGCAGACCGAGCTCCAAGCTCTTTATATTTGTCCTAAGTATCCTACGGTAGATCGATCCGGTTGCTAACGCGCGAATACGTTGCTATGCGCTAGTCGGTTTACCTACAGGAGAAAAATGGATACACACTTGACTTTTCAGTCGACTGATTTGTTTGGCTTATAAAAATAAGTTTTCAAGCAAACAATGTTAATTATAACTAATTATTCTAATTTCCTTTATTGTCAGGAACATCGATAACGGATAAGCAGATACACCACTCGACACAGAGTGATTTTTCTCGCTCTCATCGGTCGGCCATGATAGTTCCGACTGCCTTCATCAGTCGACCGTGCCTATTCCAACTACCTCCATCAGTCGTCTTACAACTCTGACCACTCTCATCGGTCGGCCACGCCAGCTCCGATCACCTTCATCGGTCGGTTTATAGCTCTGACCGCTTTCATCGGTCAGCTACACCAGCTCCGACTACCGCCATCGGTCTGCCACATCATATCTGACCGCCACCATCGGTCGGCCACAGGTCAGACTGTCAGCTTCACTCGGTCATCACGACTTTGAGTGATTCCTACTTCATCAGCGGTCGGCAGCTACAACAACCTTGACTGCTTTCTTCACTCAACCTTATCATCATGAGTTAAGTACCGCTGCCACTCGGACAATATTCTGAGTTGAGCACAACTGTCACTCATAACTGCGATTGTCTCGGGGGCTTCTTTGAAGACAAGCACTCTCCATCAAATTTATGGTTGATGCCATAATATATAAAAATATATGATTTGATGATCATATAACCATGACTAGATGGTCACTCGGTCAACATATGCTTCTTTAAAAAGAAGTGCATTATCAAAAATGGTTGATGCCATAATCATTCAAAGCATGATTTGATGATCATGTTGTTGTGACTTGATGGTCATATATGGGAGATAACGAGCATCACTCAGCTAATTGAAGTCAGTCTATAATAGTGAAAATAAAGCTCATAAATATGAATGATTAATATTTTTAAGGAAAGGTTACTTAATCATAATTGAAGTCATGGTAACTTAGTACTTGGCTATGATTGATGTCATAAGGTCTTGTTCACTCGGTTGTAATTGATGTCACCCGTGAACCTAATATTACTCGGCTGTGATTGATGTCACCTGAGTATATTATATAGCACTCGACAATGATTGAAGTCATTGGTTTGAGTCATCCACCAGTCAGCGGTGATTGAAGTCACTCGTTTGAATCATTTATCACTCGGTAGTGATTGATGTCACTCTATGAGTTATTTATCACTCGGATTTGATGATTTGAGCAATTTTTCCTTAAAGAGAGCCAACACGACTATTCTTGTTTTGGACTCTTGCATTATTTGCAGTTTCCAAATGATACAAGAGTCGGGGGCTACACCTAATTAGGTGCACCTACTCGGTGCACCAGTTGATTTCTCGAGAACATTTTCACATCTTTGAGATTCTTACAAGCTCACTGATATAAAGCTGAAGCATTATATATGGCATGAACCAGTCGAAGCTACTGAAGATTATCATCTAGCTTGCAAGACTCTTGGGGGCTTATCGATGATACATACCATCTGGGTACCTCATAGATAAGGAAAGCAAAGTAGACTCCTACTAGGATAAGAACAGTAGACCGACAAGAACTCCGCCATGTAACCCTGTCCCCCCGGATATATAAGGAGGGGTAGGGGTCCTCCTCAAGGGACAAGTCCTCAATTAGATTGATCCCACAACAGGACATAGATTAAACAAGCACAATTAGACACAACTAGACATCCTCGTCTAGGTCTACCCTCGTCTAGATCTATGATCTAGACAGATCAATACATATACCATAGAACATAGGCCATAGGGTTATTATCCTTCGGGAGGCCCGAACCTGTATAAATCGACGTCTTGTGTTACCATTGTCTCTTGATCTCATGCATACCCCCGTCCTACATATAAATCCTCATAGATGAACTATCCTATGTCTATTGCCGAGATTAAGTCTCGACAGGCCATTTGAATGTGCTTATTCGGTTTCACATTTCAAATATCTAACCTTTGTGCATTTGATGTTGTCAATGTACTCATCAAGGGGGAGATTGAGAAACCATGTGGATATGTGCCATGGTATGCAATATGTGATGAGTAATTGACATTGGTTGAGTTTGATGTTTGAGTTGAAATGTCAGAATTTGTGGATTGCATGAGTTTGTGCATGTCATGGTTATGACTAACCGGAGTTGGTGAAGATGTTGGAGAGTTGTAGGAGATGGGAAATGTGTCTGCTTGTCTCATGATGTGTAGGTCACTGGAGTTAACTTGGCGATCAACGACGAGAGGATCGGGCATAAGTTGGAGACTTGGGGCTGGACGATCGGGAGGCCGGGTGAAGTCAAGGGTGATCCATACCATACACGTGGAGAGACAAGAAGTACGAACGGTTTCGTGGTTGAGCCTCAAAATCATGGGCTGTGATCAAGACAGCGGGGTTGACCAAGTGAAAGGATCGTAGTGACCGAGAGGGGGGGGGGGTGAATCGGGAGCTACCACTATGTACCAATTTTGCCAATCACTAAAATCACCGATAGCACTCAAAGCAACTCCTACACAAATCTAGTGGTGATCACACTAATAATATAATCCTATGAAAGGAAAGGCACCTTATGCATACTAGTGGATCACACAAGTCAGTACAACTCCTAATGCACTTCTAGTGATCAAGCACACCAATGCAACTCCTACTCATGCTAGTCATCAAATACGGAAGCTTAAGCACTACTAGCAAGCAAGGAGCCTAAACATGCAAGTCTATAAGATAGTCAACTAGAACTAAGAGAACACACGAGCATGAATAGCATGGTATGTAAATGCGAAAAGTAGTGCATCAAAGTAAGGAGTAGAGTAGGAGATGGCTCATGATTTTTTCCCAAGGTCTCGGAAGGATGACACCTTCCCCTACTCCTCGTTAGCACACTCCTGCCGGAGTCCCGGTCCCTCCTGCCACCAAGTGGAGTTCTTTCCCATAAACCCGCAATCACTCCTAGAGTGAAGACACGATGTGCATCACCACTACACAAAGCACAAGCTCGCCTCCCTCGAGAACTTGCCGGACTCCCTGAACTGACACGGGTGCTCACTAGCGATGCCTCTTTCACCGGCAGGCTTAAACCATGTATAAACGTGTGACGACCTTTATAACTGATCACGATAGGCTCGATCACCGACACCTAACCGGTCTAGGTCTCACCATAGACCAAGAGTGACAATCTAGATCACACCCTCAAGGACACCCTAGCCTTAGATGTGCAAGATGCTCAAGTTATTCTCCACTAGCACTCTCAAGATATCCAATATCCTCTCCTAGTGCTCTCCTCTTTTCCTCTTGGACCTTACCAAATGCTCTCAGGTATTCCACTAGCCAAGAGAGGTCTCCAAGACCCCAGCAACGAAGTTATATAGGCTCCCAACATCAAACTAGTTGTTGCTCCACGAAGTTGCCTTTCTGGACCCAATGACCGGACTGTCCAGTCACTCCCAGATCGGACCATCCAGTCTCTCTGGAACGGTTCCCAGAATCATTGGCCGCACTATCCAGACAACTTTCCTGAGCCGACCGGACCATCCGGTCAGCTGACCGGACCATCCGGTCAGTTTCTCTCTCCAGTTCAGAAACTTTCTCGGCTGAAGCTTTCTTGCTACCCTATGCAAGTCCTACTGACCGGACCATCCGGTCAGTTGACTAGACCATCTGGTCTGTACGACCTCTAGCACAGGCAGACTCCTTGCTCCTTGCTAGAAGTCCTAGACAACTCCCCATAGTGATCGTACAGTCCTGTCACCTCTGACCCTCTATCCGGTCTCTATGTCCATAAGCTGAAACTTGTCGTCCTTGCTTGACTTCATTTTCCGGCTTCTCCGAACAGCTCCTTGGCTTCTCCACTGTCACCTAGCACTTGTGATTTCATCGAGCAACCTTGTACATCACCGACTAGACATGACCTAAGAGAATGACCTAGACCCCCTTGATAGTCCGGTTTTTCCTATGGACTCAAAACCCTAACAACTAGTCAAGTGTACCAAACACTTGCACCATAGCTTGTTCTTAGCTTTGATCCATCTCCATCAACCCTTGGACTTCATCAAGCTCATTAAGCCTTCATGCTTGTGGTCATTGTCATCAATTGCCAAGGCCGCCGTGAACAATCATCATAGAGTAGAAAGGGTTTCCTACACGGGCAACACTCGTGTAGACATTAGTCACATTTCATGTTCATCATTCATCACCAAAACATCATACCTTGGGGTGACCTCAATGGTCATGATCCTTACAATCTCCCCCTTTTTGGTGATGGATGACAACCACTACTTATGATGATCCAAAATAGACAAACATGAAAGAACCAAAGAAAAAGAAAAGATTGGAAGGCATACCATGGTCCTTACCTTGGAAGTAGTCTCCCCCTTGAAATGTGCTAGATGTTGAAGGAGAACTACCCGCTCATGTCGGTGAAGATGTACATGTTCACTGTAGACATGCACCATCGTTGTTCTTCTCCATGTTGAACATCTTGATGTGATCTTCATTATCCATCTCCCCAAATATTCACGTTCCTTCTTCATGTTCTCCTCTCCCTCTTGGATCTAGACTTGGCTTTTGGATCTTCATGTTTCATTTTATCAAGACTTGGCTTTTGGATCTTAATGTTTCCTATCCTCCTTTGTCACCTATCACCAAAAACCACACAAAAACATAACGAAACCAAGAGGCATAAAATAGTTGGCAAGAGTTTGGATAACTCCCCCTTCCATGGTGCTCCTCCTTGGTCGTAGTAGTGTTCCATCATAGCTCCCCCTTGGTCAGCAGACCGGACCGTCCGGTCTGTATGGAGTCTCCTGTAGACAGAGTCCTTGCTCCTTGCGCTAAGTCCTGGAAAACTCCCATAGTGACCGTACAGTCCGGTCTCCACTGACCCCTCTGTCCGGTCTCTATGTCGAAAAGCTGAAACTTGTCATCCTCGCTTGACTTGGTTTTCCAGCTTCTCCAAACAGCTCATTGGCTTCTCCACTGTCACCTAGTGCCTGTGATTTCACCGAGCAACCTTGCACATCACCGACTAGACATGACCTAAGAGAATGACCTAGACCCCCTTGATAGTCTGGTTTTTCCTATGGACTCAAAGCCCTAACAACTACTCAATGTATTCCTTGTTTCCTGAGCTGCCATGTATTACAGATTGCAGGGATTTTACCAGAAAACATGAGAGTTGTAATGGCTGACTGCGATAGAAACTACGCTGTTGCACCTGAAGCAGTTAGCAAGGCCATTTCCACAGATTTGTCATCTGGCTTGATACCTTTTTTCGTGTGTGCAACAGTAAGTGTTAAGCCATATTTTCTGCTAGGAAACTTCCTGCAGAAACCATGTAATTCTTGTTTGTGTTTGAAACACAGCTTAAAGAACACTAGTAATATTTTTCTCCAAATGCAGGTTGGCACGACATCTTCAGCTGCTGTGGACCCCTTGCCTGAACTAGGACAAATAGCAAAGGTGGCTAGACATGATGGATTATGATAGTTAGGGATGATTATGGCTTAATATATAATGACATGGATTTTTTGTTTGGTAGTTCCTAAATCTCCTTAGCGAATTGACATGTTGTATTATTACAAAAAAAACCATCAATGAATCATGTATGTATCACACATAAAGTTAATCACATCTGCATAAAGTTTTGTTCAGCACACAATTCATCATAGATATCAAGATAAAAATAGACAAGAATTAGTCTAACCTTATACACCATATTCTAACAGTATAACTTGTGTTTTTTGATCTCGACATCAAAAATGAATTTAAAAGATGATGTTTGATTTTAAAAAAAAGTTTTGCGAGTTTATTATAATCTATGATGCTACGTGCAGGATTTATTTTGTTAAATTTTGGACTCATTGCTACACGTCGAATTTTCAAGTTCTCGATCACATTTGATGTTTTTTAATCTCAATATATATTGTTTTTTATTAATAAAATGTATGCTTGAATTTGATCAAGCAAAAGGCATTGTAGTTCTCCTGTGATGTACTATGCACTTTTTATCAAATGTTTTTTCCATTTAATCTTTTAGGCCCATAACATGTGGTTTCACATCGATGCTGCATACGCTGGAAGTTCCTGTATATGTCCAGAATACCAACATCACCTTGATGGCGTAGAAGAAGCTGATTCATTTAATATGAATGCACATAAATGGTTCCTCACAAACTTCGACTGTTCTTTGCTATGGGTGAAGGTAGGCTATGTGATAATCCCAATTTGCATTTCACATTCTCCCGTATCGATGCATTTCCTAAGTATCACTTGATATATCTGATTACTACTAATGAGCAAATTGATATCACGCATAACAGGACAGGAGTTATCTCATACAATCATTGTCCACAAACCCTGAGTTTCTCAAGAACAAGGTTACAATTGTTTCCATCTCTAAATTTGTATCATTTGCTTTCCATGCCAATGACAACTACTGGCAAGCTTACATAGTGTTTGATAAAAAGGTGTGGAACACACATCCAAATTAACACTGTGAAAGGAAATATACAAGTTCTGCCCTAGCTAATGTAATGATGCCGTAAGAAACAGTTTATCCATGCAAAAATGGTAACAAATGCATTGTTGTTTGATAAAAATAGGACTTCCGTTCCGTGTCAAACCTGCTCTGATAGAGATTTGCAAGAAATTTTTTTAGTTTTTATAAAAGTCTATAACCTTGTTGACAATAGTATCTCCCCCAGATAGAATCATGGCTACACTGACACCAACTGTAATTTTTCTATTTGTATCATGTACACTTCATCAATAATTATTTTAATATTATCGTTAGTAGTTTGCCCCTGCTGTTGCATAAAAACATATTAACAATCTAGTGATTTTAGGCTTCTGAAGCAAATTCTGTTGTTGATTTCAAAGATTGGCAAATTCCACTTGGACGATTGGCAAATTCCACTTGGACGCCGTTTCAGGTCAGACCCATTTGACAATTTATGTCATTATTATTCATATGTATTATTTATCTTTCAGTAGTTCTTACTGGTAACTACTACAAACTGTTTTTCAGCATGTTTCTTAGAAAAAAAAGCAAGTTGCCATGTGAGTAGCATCTTTTTTTGTTGCTGCTTAAAGCCCTAGACGTTGGAATTCAATTAATATGTTTCTAATATGGATACTATCATACATACAATGCACATCCTAATTTACGTAAATGGTTTTTGTGTAGTTTGTAGTCCATTTACCATACTTATTATGCAAATAAATCGACAAACCTGCATGGTTGTAAGTGTCATCTCTATATAGACATGCAAACTAGAGTAATAATAAAAAAAGAAGCAGCCTTTTGTCCCAAGCAATTTAGGAATCAAATTTGCTTCATTCTGGACAATTTCCCACTAATAATTTGAATCAAACAACAAAAAAGAAGCAGCCTTTTGTCCCAAACAATTTGGGGTAGACTAAAGATTAAAACGAACATGAGCAAATGAATCATTGATTTTCATGTATATAGAATAATAGAAGTGACTGTTTGTAACTTTGATCACTGCCCACCATTTCTGTTATATTTAATGTTGTCTAGCTCATTTTATGTACTTACTCCTATTCAAATAGAGAATATCCTATTGTCCTATATGCATTCTTTTGCCTCATTGAAGCCTTTAGGTATCATTATTGCAAAATGCATTTATTTCTCTTAAGTGGAGCTTTGTTTCAGATCACTTAAACTATGGATGGTCATGAGGCTTTATGGCGTAGAGAACCTGCAAAGTTATATTACAAAACACATTGACTTGGCCAAAATATTTGAAGAATTCGTAATCTCAGATTCAAGATTTGAGGTATGATTGATACAATACGACATATATCCTCTTTTTGAGAATAGCTAATTAGAAAGTTCTTTCCACTTGTCTGAGAAACATCATCATTTTCTGAAGTATGATTGAAAACATCATCTAAGAAAAATCCAATTTGCTAACAATTTAGGTAGTTACTCCAAGAAACTTTTCACTTGTTTGTTTCCGCCTTCTGCCCCCACCCTCTGATGAAGATAATGGTCACAAACTCAACTACGATCTGATGGATTATGCTAACTCAAGTGGGAAGATCTTCATTTGTCATACGGTGTGTCACTCATAAATCCTTCAGAACTCGTGGTATCTAGCTGTGGAACGATTTGTTCACTGATAATGCTTATTGTCTCTTCGCCCCTTTCTTGATAGGTTCTTTCTGGCAAGCTCGTCCTGTGATTTGTAGTAGGCGCACCGCTTACAGAGGAGCACCATATCATCGCGGCTTGGAAGCTTTTACAAGACGAGGCCACCAAACTATTAGGAAATTTGTCTATTATATAGACAAAAGTTCTCATTTATTCGCCCCAACTTTCATGGCCCTGATCAAATGACTAGATATGCTGCTGCCATCACAGTTTAACTACAGGCTAATAAGAAACTCTTAAGAGATTTCAGAATCTTGGTGTTCTACTTTTAGCCAGGCAGCACCATATATTGCTGCATGAAAACTACACATGCGCAGCGCCTTAGTTGGGTTCAAAACACTCCAGGGTGCAGTGAAATCTAGGGAGTACTGAGATTCTTAGAAGATCACCAGCCGGTGCTAGAACAGGGTGCAGGGTGGAGATTGTCGGCGTGGCCCGCCATTCAACGGACGGCTTTCCCGGAGACGGGACAGCGGAATGGCATCAAATAGGTTATTAGCTCATTCTCACTGCATGGTTTTATTTCGTTATTTTTAAGAGTGTCATGTCATCTCATAGTTTTGAAATAGATGAATAAAACTAGATTTCTCAATGTAAAGTTTTATTTCACAGTTTCATATATTAGTGTAGCATTTAAATATTTTATCTAAATGATCAATAAGAGTTGTTAAAAGAGTTAAGATGAAACTCAAACACTCTCAATGGAGTTTCATTCTAGTTTCAAAATTTTAGTAATTATGTACATGGAGTTTCATTAGGATGAAACTCAAATCTCTTCCTCCTCATAAATTATATGTCATATCATCAGTTTTATCTATATATCATGTTATTTATTGAGATGAAACTTTTATGAAACTACCATTAAAATTAGCCTTATGTCATCTCTGTGCACTACCTTGGCCGGACTCTCTCCGCCAGCAACTTGGTCTGGTGTTTGACGTGTTGCCAATGAGTAGGCGAACATGGGCCAAAAGTGAGGAAACAGGCCAGGGAACTGAAAATGGCCCACGGTTCTATTTTTTATTTTTTAGCTAATACAATCAACTTTGACTTTTTTCTATACTATAAAGGCTAAACATTGACTCTAAAACACATAACTTTTTATATCCAATCTAAATCTATTAGTTATTGATTAATACTAATTTATGGGCCTGTTTTTTATATCAGTCGCGCTCAAGATTAAACATCTGATATGATTCATGGACCCAGATGATAAAGAGTATAACATCTTATGGTGTTAACACGAAGTGTCGTTCGATTTTGCTGATCTTTTTTCACCGACGTCCGCGCCTACCCGCCCGCACGTATGCACCTGCAAATCGTGTTGCACCTCCCCCATCTATCCTCTTTCCATGGCCCAATGGATTTTGCTCCCGTGAATCGCTCAACCCTAGGCCAAAATGCTCTGTATCCCTCTTCCATTCCAACTCAATCCCGTCTCCGCTGGAGCTACCGGTGATCAGCGGCGTCACCACAGGCGTGCGCCTACCCCGTCGGCCCCCATCTCTATACCGCCATTGCCCCTCATCTCTCTCTCTTCAGTCGAGATCCACCACCCTCCACCCCCATCTCTACTCCCTTCCTCCAAGCAATGGTAGCCATGGAGATCCCTCTCGCTGGCGCGCTCGTGCGACGTGGTCGTACGCGGCTCCGCTGAGGGGATCCTCCATGGTGCCTTGATGGTGACCTAGACGGTGTGATACAGGCGGGCTCCGATCAACGTGGCGCTCGGACCATGGGCGATATGAGTCGTGCGTGCAGGCGTGGCGGCGGCGATCACGGGATGATGGAATTAGGGCGGAGCGGCAACTGGCAGCTATGATGATGACCTCGGGGCTGCGACCCTTTTCCTTCCATCGACATGAGGGGGGCCTTCATCCCCTCTGCGTGCGGGCGTGTGTAGTCCTCGTCCTCCCCTCCGGCACGGCAATATGTGTGGCTCTGCGCTGGCTCCAGGCAGGATCCATTTATGCGTCGACAACATCTCAAAGGTACATAATGACTTCTTGTTTTGTTGTACGCTGCCGGCGTGCAATTTGATCTTAGTGCTTATGTATTTCAGAAAAAGATATGATGTGAAATTTCAGAGAGAGATTTTAGTGCTTATGTTTTGCACACGCTGTTGTCCTGCCATTTGATTGTAGTGCTTATGTTTTTTGGAGAGATGAGTTCTTAATGTGAAGCCATCCCAAAGGTACAAAATTAGTTCTTGATTTTGTATGCTGCTGCCATACAAAATCACCATATCCTGAATACCTTATTAAAACACAGATATCAGTTACTTTATTTGAGTTAGATTAGATCCATGATCATTTATTTTCATAGTTTATTGTTTCTAAAATCCATGAGTAAAAATTTTGTGTGTGACTGTAGCACATGGAACAGCACGGCCTCTACGTATTGCAGGTGCTCCATTTAACTTTCAGTCTTTATCCTTCTATTATATCCAGTTTTACCTTGATCATGTGCTCCATGCAACTATCAGTCTTTATCCTTCTACTTTCTCAAAAAAATTTTGCATTTGCAAGTTCAGTTAAAATAGCTGGTCGCCAGGTCATTGATAGTTTCTCAATTTCTTTTGCATTTGCATGTTCAGTTAAAATAGCTGGTCGACATGCTTCTTTCTCATCACAGGATGTTCCTATTAAGAAACGCATGATGTTCCAGGTGCACCACCTCCATTTGGCTTATCCATCATGCATTGAGGTACAATCTTTTGCTACACCTATTCCTTGTTTTGCTCACCAATAATTTTGCTTTCTGTGAACTAGCATGGAAAATAATTTTGCAACATGATGTTTACAATTTTAATTTGGTTGACATCTAAATTCCTCAGTCAGTTCAGCTATATATAGGAGCAATATCATATTAGTTGGAATTAGATGTGAACTAGCATGGAAAATAATTTTGCAACATGATGTTTACAATTTTAATTTGGTTGACATCTAAATTCCTCAGTCAGTTCAGCTATATATAGGAGCAATATCATATTAGTTGGAATTAGATGTTTATAATTTTGATTTGGTCGACATCTAAATTCTTCAGTCAATTCAGCTATATATAGGAGCAATATCATATTAGGTTGATTAGCAAATAGTTTGTAAAATGTTGCAGACTAGGGAAGAGGGAACAACTTCAGAATTGTTTTTCCACAATTGTTCTGCATGACTTCAACCCCATGATGAAGGTGTTCGCTACTAAGCCCCTGACAACGTTGATCCCCAACCCAACTGTCTTAATTTCCATGTGTATTGTATTAAATATTGCGCAATAATTGTTTATGTTAGTAACGGTTAGTGATGAGGACATCACTCCTATGGATACACACAACACTCCTCCAAATCTGGACTTGCAAGGTCCAATGACTAGAGCTCGTGCACGACAACTAAATTTAGAGGTGAGCTCGTTCCTACGTTCTTCGCTATATGTTTCTTTTGAGAATGGTTTGCTACCTAATGATTATTTTATGATTAGAAACCATGGAGAGGACCAGGAGATGATGGGAGAAGGATTTGGAAACGTGGAGGGCCAGCAAGGGCTTGGAAGCCAAAGTGGAGGCCCAATCAAAACCGACTTCGAGTCTGTTTCGGGGCCCAGTACCAGTCTGTATTAAAACGGTCGCCCAGGACGCATACGGACTCGGATTTGGACGTTCTACATATGCACGGAAAGATAAGGAGAAGACCTTTCCAATGCCGCCGGCCTCATGTCAAAATTCATCCGGAGTCATCGGGAATCGTCAAAACAATAGAGAGTCCAGAATCTGTGTCGGTGCTGCGTCGCTTATTTTTTTATCTTTGGGCCTTGTATCTAGTTGAGCCCAATTCAAGGCGCGTCCAGAGGGTCTTGCACGACCCTAGGGTCTTTATATACAGCCACCGCCGCACCATTAGGGTTCGGGTTTTGCTTAGATCAATTCTATTCATAAACAGTTTCGCCGTTCATCGGTTTGTGAGACCCCAACTTCGAGAGTTTAATCATACATCTGCAATTGTGTTGCATTCTTCGTTGTTCTTGCTTGTGTTCTTGATTCGCAGGCAGGGATTAGCCTTCTCGGCGAGGTCAATCGTCTTTTGGACGGTTGGTAACCAGAGGAGACGTCGTGCTGCGATTGCGGGGTTTAGAACGTGCTGTTCTGAAGCCGGATCGATTTGTGTGTCGCCTCCGACCAAATCAACTTACCAAGAACCTTTCGGAAGATCAGGAACCCTTGTCCACATCAGTTAGGATATCTAAAAATTAAATTATTCAATTTGATTTCAGTTTTAATAATAACACGTATTTTTATCAAATATTCATAGTGCGACGATAGCACATGCGTCGCACGTGCAAAGAACTAGTGGAACGTAATCGCTAAACGCTAAAAAAGCTCATCCTGTTTCAGTCAAATTTCAAACATTCTTCAGGAATCGCATTGAAAATGGTACACAATATAGTGTATGAGTATATGGGGTTAAAATTGTTTAATTAATTCATTTTTTCAAAGAATTCAACAAGCTATGCATATAAAAACAAGCTTCTGTTTGTATAAAAGCAGAGGAAAACCTCAAGAGTCTGGCAAGATCGAAGAATGCTAGTTAAAACTAACCACAGGGATTCTTCTGAACGTGAAAAATTAAATCAGGAAAATTCATGTTATGCATGGCGGAATTAAAAAAAACTCGGCCTACCAAGGAAGAAGCCACTCCAATAGCATTATCTAAGTAGAAGAGCCTTCTCCGAGAAAATCACCGAGCTCCCTCTCCAACCATATACAGTGACTTAGCTGGTTGTATGAGCAATCGAACTGGCTTTAGGGTTAAGAGTTGACTGTATATTAAGGATAAACCAAATCATGCAAACTCTCCAATCGAACATCACCAAAACAAAAGTAAAATCAACTTTACACGCACTCAAACAAATTCAAGCAAAGACAACCATAAGAAAAATGGAACACATAACACGTCAATTTATGAGGCATATCATGCCTCATACATTATCCTATGTATCTTTACTTATCAAATAAGATTTTTCATTGTGAAACTTTAACAAAAACTGTTTCATGTAAGCCAAAAATAATACGCGCCATGAACAGAGCTAGCACACCAGGACCAAATGGTTTTGGGCCGAGTTTCTACCAAGCCGCATGGGGGACAGTAGGACCACAGGTCATGAACTTCCTCGCTGAGCTACAGTCCGGAATGGCACAACTGGAGAGAGTAAACAGAGCATACGTCGTCCTTCTGCCCAAGCACAGCGCAGTGGTCATGGCCAACGCACACCGTCCAATCTGCCTCCAAAACTGTAGTTTGAAAATAGGATCCAAAATACTAACGACAAGACTGCAAAGGGAGATCAGCAAACTCATCGACATAGACCAAACCTGCTTCACCAAAGGGTGATCAATCTTAGAAAACTTTGTGATGGCAGTCGAACTTGTCCAGTGCTGCTTCAAAAGGAAAGTGCCCACACTTGTGCTCAAGCTTGACTTTGCAAAAGCCTTTGACTCGGTGAACTGGGACAACCTCTTGCACATCATGGGCATATGAGGCTTCTCGACAGAATGGTGCCGCCTAATCAACTCCCTCCTCACCACCTCCAGGTCAGCAGTCCTGGTGAACGGGTGCTCGGGACCGTGGTTTAACTACAAACGCGGGCTAAGGCAGGGAAACCCGCTGTTTGTCGTACTTTGAAAGTGCATCTAGGTCACTAGTGGGTTTTGGTGAGTTGATTGACAAAATGATTAAAGGTCTAACCTATTTGGTGAGATGATGAGCATGAATTATATTGTAATACTATTGTGGACAATCATTCAAAAACAATCTTATGGATATTATTTATATAAGATGGCATGTTCCATAAGACAAAGATTTGTGATGTACAACAAACAAGTAAGCATGAATGAGAAAGAGACATAGTTGTATGATCGTATTTTGAGATGTCTCTCTCATGATTATTGTTAAATGAAGATGGACATCACTTACCAAGGAAATATTAATCAAAATTTAACAAGACAAAAGAAGTTAGTCAAAAGTGGACATATTGTAGGGCACAAGGATATGTGTGGATAAGAATGGCAAGTTGATGAAAGAGTAACATAACTTGGTTGCGATGGACCATACATTGGGGAAGGGCAAGCAAGAGGCTTGACACCGAAGGACCTATGTGATGGAGAAGAGCAAGTAGAGTTGATTCCGATGGATCGAACTAGCCATCAAGAGCCATATATTTCTAAGTGTCAATCATTTGTTGAAATAAAAGACAAGGTGATCTATGGATAAGAAGTCTAATATTGACCAAATGAATTCATTAACCATAGTCATCAGCTCAAGGTGGATATGCTCAAGTGATAAACATGTTGACAACCTCGATAAAGTGATAAAAGAGAAAAAGGCAAGTATGAAGACTAAAGCTCAAGAAACTTGAAATGTACTTTTGTTTTTATCTTGAGTATAGATTTACCACTCTATCAAGGGGGATGCAACATAGGTGTTTTGACAAAGTCTAAAGTGCTCATTTCCTATGATAGAAGCCATGAGAGAAAAAACCTTGATACCTACCCCTATCAGTGTGTTATTCTAGCGTTTGACCGGTTTGGCAAACAGGTCAAACCAATTTTGGGCTTCTAGGGTTTTGGGTTTGCCTTGAGTGTGGTAGCGTTGTAGACTTTGTTTAAAACCCTTTTGTTAAGTTTTGGTGAGCTGAGATCAAATAGGTTGGAGTGGTGTGCTTTGTATAGCTGTGTTGGTGTGTTGGTCAGAAACAGGTCAGACCGGTTTATGAAACTGGTCAGACCGGTTTTGTCTGACAGACCCAACAACTAGTTTTTTGGAATGGGTTTAAATACCCTTCTCCCCCTTCGTGTGTTGCTGATTCCAAACCATCTCAGAACATACCAACGGCCATATTGAGCTCTCTCCAACACCTCTTTTTGGGACTTGAGTGATTTTGTGAAAATCTTTGAGTTGGGTTGAGAGATTTGAACTAAGTGAGCATTAGTGAGTAAATCCAAGCATTGAGAACTTTGTGGCTTCGTCGAGCATTTCGTGAAGCATTTGTTACTCTAGGAGGTGAAGCCTCCTAGACGGCTAGGCGTTAACCACAAGCTCCCAAGTTGTGGTGAGCCATGGGTTAGTTTGTGAGGGCTACGATCTTGCCTCTGTAAGGAAAAAGATCAAGCTAGTGGATCGGGGAAAGTGGTTGAAAGAGACCGAGCTTGGAGTGGGCTTTTGAGCGGCTCAAGCTTTCTCAACGGAGATGTAGGATTCACGGGGTGAATCTGAACATCGAGAAACAAACACTTGTGTTTCCTTGTTCGGTTTGCTTTTCTTATTTGTTTTCTAACACATTGTGCTTCCGCTTCGATCTACTTGGGTTAGCTTATTTGTGTTGTGCAGAGGCTTAGTGCATCTGCGAGGAACATCTACTGGAGCACCACTTCGAGTATTGGTTTGAGTTAGAGTCAACAATTTGCACTTTTGCATTCCCTGTCAAAATAGTTCTGACCAGTTTGCCTAACCGGTCTGACTAGTTTTGTGCTAATTTCTATTTCAAGTTTTAAAACTACAGGTTTCGCCTATTTAACCCCCCGCCCTAGATGACACCAAGGTCCTTTCATACTTGTTCCTCATCGTCGCCGACGTCTTGCAGCGACTGATCGAGCAAGATGGGTGAGTTTGACACCCCTTTGCAGTAGATCGCACATGCCATGTCCTCCAATACGCCAACGACACACTTATAGTGCTGAGGGCCGACGTCAAAGAAGTGAGCCACCTCAAGGAACTGTTGGATGCGTTCTCTGCTACAATTTGACTAAGAATAAACTTCAATAAGAGCATGGTGGTTTCAATGCATGTTTAGGCCGACACTCTCCCACAATGTGTTGAAACCTTGGGTTCCAAATAGGAAGGCTTTCTATAGACTATAGGTGCACGTGGCACCATCGCGGACCTTGCGTCGAGGCAAAGCAAAGTCGTGAAGGCTCGATGGCGTTCCAGCGATGAGGAAAAAGATGGACGGTTGTGCCCCTGGTGGTAGGTGGTAGTGTATTGTAGGTGAGGGGTAGGATGGTCTTTAGGACTACCCCTAGGCCTATATAAGGAGATGTAGGGCTGGTGGAAGAGGGACCTCTCTTTCCCTTAGCTTTTCTAGGTCGTTATTTCAAAGTGCTAGGAGAGGTCATCATGTTTTAGTGGAGAGGAGAGGGTGTGTGAGAAACATCTCTTTCTCTTCCAAATAGTGGGAGGAAGAGGGTGACTTCCTAGTCATGTATCAATGTGTCTTGACTTGATGAATCAATGATATGAGATTCAAATTCGTGCTCAAGTTCTTCCTCTCACCCTAAATCCGGAATTTGTCTTTTTCTCTATTTTCAGAGCTATTTTTGTGGGAATTTTCAATCTCACCTTTGATTGACTTTTGGGGTGGATTTCTTGGGGATCTAGGTGTTGTGATGAGCTAGAACAATCCTATATGGGTCCTTGACCAAATCAAAAGCTCTAGCACTTTCAATTTTGTAGATTTCCCATGTTTCCCCTTTTTGGTGTTCTTGGCACAAGATCTAAAATTCATGATGATTTCTTGAGCCAATTAAATGGATCTTGTTGGAGGAAGGTTATAATGACCTGATCCAAAAATTACATGATTTGGAGTTCATTTGATTAGATTTTGATCAAGTTTTTGCCTAATCTCGAGCTATTTCAGTTTTGTCTCAGGGCGTGTTGCGTTTTCTTAGGGTGTGTTACTTTTTACTCTAGGAGTATTCCTTTTTCAGTTCGACCTTGTCCGATCTGAATGTTTGTTACGTTTTCTTAGAGAGTGTTACATTTTACTCCGGAAGTGTTCCTTTTCAGTTGGGAGTTGTTCGATCTGAACATGTGTTGCGTTTTCTTAGGGTGTGTTACTTTTTTTCTAGGAAGTGTTCCATTTATCAGTTCGAGCTTGTCCAATCTGAACAGCATGTTACTTCTTCTCAGGGCATGTTACTTTTTCCTAGGAAGTGTTCCTTTTATCAGTTCGTACTTGTCTTATCTAAACATCATGTTACTTTTTCTCAGGGCGTGTTCCTTTTTCCCTAGGAAGTGTTCCTTTAATCAGTTCGGACTTGTCCGATCTGAACATCGTGTTACTTTTTCTCAAGGCATGTTACTTTTTCTTAGAAAGTGTTCCTTTTATTAGTTTGGACTTGTCCAATCTGAACAACGTGTTACTTTTGGCTCAGGGTATGTTACGTTTGCTCAGGAAGTGTCTCTTTTAGTTGCCTGTGTTGCTACAGGTCCATGAAACTTCCATTTGGTTGTTCTCTCTTGTCCCTTCTGCTGGTGTTAGTCATTCCTAGGGTTAGCACATCACAAGTTGGTGTGTGTAACCTTGGTGACTTGCTTTAGGTGTTGGGTTCGGTGCAAATTGGGATATAGGCCAAGTTCTTATGAAAGAATTTTTATTGGCTCCCATTCACCCTCCTCTGGTCGCTTTCTCAGTCCTTCAATTGGTATCAGAGCTAGTTTGGTCACTAGTTGACCTTCATCGGCTTTGTGATCCGAAGGCGACATGGAGAATCGTGCGGTCAAGCTTGTGATGTTCAACGGGGAAGATTTTCCCTATTGGAAATCACAAACCAAGGCTTATCTCCTGAGTCAAGGACGTGCTATCTGGGACATCGTCGAGCAAGAATACAACATACCCTGCCAACCTCGATGCTGCTCCCATTGGTGAGGTAAAAAGGTATGACAACAATTCCAAAGCTATTAACATCTTGCTCTCTGCACTTGGTAGGAGTGAATTTAATCGTGTTTCACATCTTGACACTGCTCATGCAATTTAGGAAAAGCTTTGCATGTACCATGAGGGCACCAATCAAGTCAAGTCTATGTGTAAGGATTCTTATAATCGATAGTACCAAACCTTTGCACAAAAACCTGGCGAATCACTAGATGACACTTTTCGTAGATTTGAGGAAATTGTGTGCAACTCGAGAGCTTGTGGTAACCTTGTGTACAATGATAATGATAGAGCTAAGCAATTGATGCGTTCTCTTGATAAAAATGTTTGGGGGGTTAAAATTGCTGCTCTAGAGGAAACTGCTGGTTTCAATGCCTTGAACTGTGAGCAACTGTATAGCTGAAATCTCATGAACTATCTAGAAAATCTTGTCCTAATCATGTTAATCCTGCTTTTAGCATGACTTTACTTTGTAGCTCTCAAAAGGGTAGTCACAGTGGTGCTTCTTATAGAACTAACCCCTTAATTGATAAGTCTTACTTGGAGTTTGTTCTGTGTTCTCTTGTTACAGCATCTGATGAATAGATGGAGTGCATTCCTGACGAGGAGTTGTCCTTGCTCATAAGGAAGTTCAGGAAGTTCTACAACAACCAAAAGGGAGGCGGTGGTTCAAGAACCTGCTTTGAGTGTGGTGACCCTGGGCACTTCATTGTTGATTGCCCCAACAACAAGAAGAAGAAGGTCGGGTACCACGACAACAACTCAGAAGAATTCAAGAAGAAGAAGAACCGCTTCTTCAAGAAAGGAAAGAACTCCACAAAGTTCGTGAAGGCAGTCACACGCGCCTGCCTTGACACTTTGAGCGACATCGACCTCACATCAAGCGTGTTGGCACTACCTAAGTGCCCCTTTTATATGTGAATATAACCCTAATTAGAGCGTAATTGATGCCAATTTAGGCCATTTACCTGTGATTTTGCCTATATATTTGTGTATGCATTGTTTGAAGCTATATTACAGAAATAGGTGAAATTGGTGATTAAAGTGATGCTGGAAGAGGACAGGAGTCCAGAAGCAACGAAAAGCACTAAAGAAGTCTAGTGCGTCGATCAGCGCAACCCATGAGCCGATCGGGGCAAGGGTGTTTTAGTCCACAGAAGTGACCGAGGCCCATTCCACATGCTTATGGAAGTTTATCTGCGCAAGATACTTGAAGATATTTGCCTGGAAGATTTATGGAACTTCAGAATCTTGACTTGTAGCGCAAGACTTTATCTTGAAGGAAAAGACCCACATGGCCGCTGTGGAAAACAATGGAACTGACTTATTTGCTGAAACCGAGTTCTTTACAAGTAGAATCCTTCTAAATACTTGTAAACCCCTGTTCGCGACAACAGGGAGGCATCGGAGGGACAACAGATCCGTGAGTTAGAGCCACCAGGGTTCGCCCCGTTAGAATAGATCTCTAGTTGAGTTTCAAGAACCATTCAAGTAAGAGTTGATCCATCAAGGTAGGCCATCTCAGTGGTAATGAATCTCACTCTATGTATCTCAAGGATAATCGAATATGTTGATGATGGTTTTGGTAATTTGTCTATCTTGATTTAGTAATCATGCATGTGCTTATTCCAATTGCTTAGTTCTAGGCTAAGTAGGTTGATATTATCTTGATCATGGTGATCAGGATAGTATTCAGATATTGTATTGATTATCGTTGCTTGATGATGCTAGCAGTGTGGTTTAGCGGTGATAGCACTAAACCTACGTAGCACTATTGGATAGTTGAGTAGGGTAAGATACTTACGCGATTAAGGGTTTCCTCTCGGCAGCGATAAATCGGTAGACGCTCGGAAAGGTGGGTGGTCTTATTCATTATAGGTTTTAATTGATCCATGTAATTACCATCATGATGCTATTTGATTAGACTATCTGGTTACGATCTCACTAGTAGATATCTGGCTACTCACTTAACAACTTAGGCTCACAAGGTATCTGGCGCACTTTGGCTTAGATCTGTTCGTGTGGCGATCGACTCAACACCAGCACTGATCGGCGCAATCACAGATTCGGTGGTGTGCCGATCGGCTCAACCCCACGCTGATCGGCGCAATGACAGATTTGCTGTCTAGGGCACCTTTGCGCTGGACAGTCTCCCCTCACGCAACTCGAACTCGATAGTAGCCTTGACTAGATCTTTTACTGTTAACTCTATTTAATAATCCCTAAGGTCCCAGTGGATACGATAAACCTTGGAATACTCAATCAAGGGAAAAAAGTGCTATAATCGTACATCGTCCTCTTGCGGTATATAAGTGGGTGCATAGTTACGACCAACAAGCCCTATTTTCTGGCTCCGTTGCCGGGGACCATAGCAGGTTTTTAAACATTGTTTGATGTTTTAGTGTTTAGTCATTGTGCTTTACTCGTCTCTTTAGTACATATATTCTGTTAAGTGAAACTAACTGGTATGGACGGTACTAAGTCAAACAAACCCTCTAATTACACCGATGATCCAGAAAAGCTCTTTCGCAAGAAGAGAATAGCGGAGAAGAGGAGCAAGTCACTTGGAGATTTAGCTGGAGAAATAGTCCATGCCAACCCTCGAGTATTATTCACAATTGCAGATCCAGAAGGAGAGGAGATGGCAGAGTTACCCTTGGTTAATCGTTTCAAGCCTCAATTGACTGATATTGTCAAGATAGATTTGCAAGAAGCTCAAGATCAGCATCCATATCAACTGGAGAGATATGTTGGATTAGTGGCGCAACACCCGTTCATAGGTTCAGAAGATCCCAATCACCATTTGAAGCACTTCCTTGAAGTTTGCAGTACATTCAAGATAGCGAGATTGACCAGAGATCAAGCACGTGTGTGGCTATTCCCCTTCTCTCTCGTTGGACGCCCCAAGCAATGGTACAATGGATTGGAAAACGCAGTAAAAATTATGTGGGACACTTTAGCAGCTGCATTGTTAGCCAAATACTTCCCTCCTGGTAAGACTCAAGCTCTGAAGAATAAGATTCTTGGATTTACGCAGAATGTTGATGAGAGCATTGGAGAAGCATGGGAAAGATACAGTGAATATACTGATGCATGCCCTCATCATGGTCTAACGGTTGGAGAAATTGTTGAGAGATTCTATATGGGATTGAATATTCTATCTCGTCAACACTTAGATGCTTCAGCTGCGGGTTCATTCATGTCAAAGACTCCCACCCAAGCTAAGGACTTGACCAAGTTGCTACTTGAAAATCAATCATGGGATAGTGAGAGAAGTTCAAGTAATTTACAATCGTCAAAAGGAGTGGCAAAGAGTGTGATTGAGAGGACTCATGAAGACTTGGTTATGGATCACCTTGATGCTATTCAAAGAAGGTTGGACAATAATCATCATATCCCTAAGGAAGAGCCGCTCAAGCTAGCGGAATCACGCTCCACTTGTAGCAAGTGTGGAGAATTTGGTTATGTGCAGAAAAATTGCCCTGAAGAGATGAAAATGCTAGAATATATGAAGAATAGTGGATGGAAGCCTCAATTTCAGCAGCAAAGGAGTTCTTTCTCTCCTAGTTCGTCCATGCAAAATTCGATCCCAGTTCGTCTCCAATGTCACGAGTTCTTCCAAGCTCAAGATAAGATCAATAAGGACAACCAAGCTAAATTCAAGGAGATTGATCGTATGCTTGGAGGAATTAATGACAAGGTGATAGAGATTGGGAGCTCCAATGAGCAGATTTTGAAGCATACTAAGATTATGGAGTAACAGATGGGACAGTTATTGCAAGCCATTCAAGGTAACAAGGGGGCTATTCCTGGCAATACGATGTCTGCAGAACTATTGAAGGCAATAGCTACATGGTCAGGAAAGCAAACAGAAGATCCAGAGCACTCTGCGGGAGCAAGGAAGACCCACGTCGATCAGCTCACACCTAGCGCCGATCGGCGCAATGGTACTATAGGCACTGATCGGCGCGAGGAGGATATTGACCTCTCTGGTCTGAAAAAGGGCATGGAAACAGAGGAGCATGGCCCTGCCACGTTCTTGGATACTCAACTGCTGACCAAGACAGAAAGAGCACGGCAACACGATGAGCAATTCACAAGGTTCATCAATATTATGAAGAAGTTTTACATCAGTGTCCCTTTTGTTGATGCTATTCAAGTACCTATCTATGCCAAGTACATCAAGGACGTGATGCAAAACAAGAAATCACTGGTTTCTGAGGAGATTGTGAAGGCTACTAAGGAACTTATGGCGACAATCAATGATGTTGCACTAGAGAAAAAATCCGACCCTGAATCACGAAGCATCAAATGCATGATTGGAACAAGGATATTTGATAGGTGTTTGTGCGATCTTGGAGCAAGTGTAAGTGTTATACCCCATCATATATTCACAAGTCTCAACTTGCCTGAATTGGAGCCCACGGGTATGTGTTTGGAGTTAGCCGATCAATCGGTACGCTTCCCTGATGGAATTGCTAAGGATGTGCCTGTTCAAATTGGAGATCACATCGTCCCCGTTGATTTTATTGTGCTTCATATGGATAAGAGGATGAGGACCCCATTGATCTTAGGGAGACCTTTCTTAAGGACGGCAAAGGCAAGTATTGATGTTGGAAGTGGTGAGATAAGCTTTGATATAAGTGGGACTCCCTACTCTTCAAATTCCGCCCAAAAGGAGAAGAGTGTCATGTTGTTGATGAAGTGAAAAGATACAAGACACCATGGCAATGTGGCATCGAGAGTAATTGGAGGGAATGTATGGATGGGACGTCCGAGGTATATGAGCCATAGAGATGAGAAAACCTTGTAGTGTCACGGCTTCATATCCCGCACCATGACACTAAGGATGGATTGTTTACGGGGAGGTCAAGCTCTTTGACCTCTAAATAACTAGAGCGCTCTTGGGAGGCAACCCAATGATACGGGGATTTAGAAGTTGCTTAGTGCTTATGTGAGGGTAACCCATTTTTATTTAGTTAATGCTGGCCGGGAGAGCAACCCGGTATTTTTAATTTGCTTGCTTGTAATAAAAACAATCTCCCGAATAAAAGAATTAGAAAAAGTGTGTGCTTAATTTTTATGTGCCCTTCCGTTGTCTGTTTATTGGTGCAAAATTGTATATATACATATTGTAGACAAACAACACAGGAGTATAAAAAGAAAAAGACCAAAAACAGGAAGGAATAGAGCGCACGCCGATCGACGCACTTCTTAGCCAATCGGCGCAGTATGGCCCAAGACAGGACAGAATGCTGACGACACCCACAATTGAAGGGGTGCTAAGAATCAACCAGCACAGTAATTTTTAGAGATGGAGCTATTTTCAAGGTAATTAAAAATATTTTTGAAATAATTTTTGTATGCAAAATGGTTGCTAAATGACGTAGGAAGGGATGAAGAGAAATATCTAGCAGAGAAGCAAGGGGCCAGGAGCAAAAATGGACGTCGTGCCGTTCGGCACGCTTCAGGCGCCGATCGGCGTGGCTACCAGATGGGCCCCTTTATGTGTGTCAATGCTACAGAAATATTGGGAAAGTGGAAATTAGGTGAAGGAGATGAACATGAGACATCATAATCATCGCCGGACCCCAAGACAAGGCGCAGGTACCCGTAGGGTTCCCAAATGGACGACAAAAGCGGCAGGCGTTGATTTCAAGGAATAGGTATGATTTCTATGCAGGTGTTCAGTGCAGAGGAAACAAGGAATTGACCAAAAGCTAGAAAAGAGACGGCGTGCCGATCGGTGCAGGCCTGAGCCGATCGGCATAGTCAATCAAGATGTCAGGATTCCTTGTTGTTCCCCTGCCAACCGACATGATGTATCAGGAAACGACATAAAGGAGGGGAATCACCAGCCACAAATGTTAGAGGATTCAAAATTTCAATTGTGCCGATCGGCGCATCCCTGAGCCGATCGGCACGCTCTCAAATTTTGAAATTTCAAGGCAGGTCCTTCTCCTAGAAGTTTCCCACGCTATAAAAGGGAGGCCATGCGCCCCCAGTTTGGCGCACCATCCCAATAATCTCTCCACCTTCTTCACTACCCATGATCTCGCACACATTCCGCATTCCTCGCACATGGATCGTATCGGCTCCTCCGTTGGCAAGTTGGGCAAGAGGCTGCGTCGGGGAAGCAGTTCCGGCTGTAGCAGCGAGTCAAGCGATGACTCCTCGGTGAGGGGGAGCTCCGGCGCTCATGATGACATGTTGGTCGGTGATGCATCCACTGGCTCGGCGGCGGCAATCCACGCCCGCCACTCCGTCTCTGGCACGCTCCTTCCAACGGGGCGTGCTACGAGGAGCCAAACGGCGGCAAGTCGTGGGGTTCCCAGATCACCACCACCGCTGGCATTCACGCCACGCACGGTGGAGGAGGGCTTCACCCTCCTGCATGCAGAGGAACAACAACACTACCTCGCGGTGAGGGGAAGGTTTGTCCCCAACTTCTACTTGGACGAGACCTTCCTCACCTCGATCGGTATGTAGGACATAAGGAGGATGCTCAGCAATCTCGGCTGGGTGGACTTCCACCAACTTCCCATGGACTACAACCTCGACATCAACACCGAGGCTGCCTCTACGATGAGGATCAGCACCAACGACTACGGCGACGAGGCCATCAACTTCCGTGTCCGCGATGTCAGCTACACGGTGACCATGGAGGCGGCAGTGCAAGCCTTCGGCTTCGACACCGACGCCAACGTTGCTGGCATCTTGGGACATGAGGAGTTGGACTCCTTTTGGAGGCGGCTCTTTTTCAAGGAGGAGATGAAGCGCGGCAACATCCGCAACCCGATCATTCAAGTCTTCCATCGGTGGTTGGCGGCGTGCATAGGCGACAAGATTGACTCTAGCAACATCACCGATGCGGACTTGCGGTGGCTCTTCAACGCCATCGTGAGCCCGTCTCACTGCAATCCCATGATGGTGATGGTGCGGGGTTGGTTTGAGAAGAGGGGCAAGAAGAGCAAGAAGTTGGCCTTCGGGGCCTATCTTCAGCGCCTAGCAGCCCTTGTCTGCAGCGACGATGGACCGAGAGGACGCAATGACAAATGGGAGTGCGCAATAGAGATCGTCGAGAATATGACTCGTGGCAATATTGTCATGGAAAGTGTTCGCGCCAGCTTCCATATCGGTGGCACCAATGTAAATCTCCCATGTGCGGAGCTAGGAGTTTTTCTCCCTCGCAAGCTGGAGAGAGGAAACTGGCTTGAAGAAGGCCTCCTGGAGGGGGGCCGAATTTCCAAGGACCGTCATGGGCGGGTTCGACAACCGTTGACATTTGCAAGGGCCGGCAGCGAGTGGGTCAACAATACCAGTCAGGGTGGAGCGACATAGCGGGCGGTTCATAGCCCTCTTCACCGGTCGGCGTAGGCAGTGCACCGTTCGGTGCCACCTACTTCGGTACATGCGTTGACTACAGGTACCAAGGATGAGTGCCTGTGGTGCCTCCGGTGCCCGGTGCAGACTTCTTCGTGCCGATACAGGGGTACCTCAACAACAACATGCATCACATCGAGCACATGGAGGACGCCACGTCCCAATGGAGGAACAACCACGACGCGATGGTGGAGGAGTTCGAGCGACTCAAGGCACGGTGCTATGGCTTCGATCAGCCACCGTCTCCACCCCCGCTTGACTAGAAGTGCCTAGGAGTTGGCACATATATCCGTTTTCTGGTTTGCATTTTCTTTTATCTTTTTCAATCTTTTTCTTTATTTGCTTATGTGTGTGTGAGCGGGTTGGGAAACTATGTATCAGGTATGTTTAATTTTTTGCAAGTGTGTTAGTAGTAGTTAATAGTGTGTTTATTTTCATGCAAGTATGTTAGTAGTAGTTTTATTTTCATGCAAGTGTGTGCAAAAATCATCACCATGTATTCGAGTTTCGATCTTAATATAATGGTGACGGTTATGCTCTTTTAGGAGAATTGAAGTACTTATCCTTTCTTGAAAAATATCAATGAAGACCAAATAATGTTGAGCATTGAATAAAATTCAAACTTACACTTAACAATTATTCGGCAAATATGTCTTATGTAGAGCAATTCTGAGTACCCATGTGCTTCATTTGCATTGTCCAATTCATGATGATAACTTAGTACCAATATTTTTATAAATAAATTTTCATGTTGTGAACTGTGACTTTTATTGTTTTCAAGAGCCTTACCTATCAATGCCAAATTTTGAGCAATACTCATGAGCCTTTGATATGTAGATAAACATTAAACTGATGGTTGAGTTCGGTTAGGATTTAATTCTTGTTGGTATGAACTTTACTAAGATGGCCAAATCTTTGTGTATCTTTTTGAAACCTTGAATTACTCATGCAAAAATTCAATTCCGTTGAGTATTCCACCATAAACCCAAATATCTTGTTAAATATTATTCCTTGACCACATCCTATATTTCTGGCTATATTTAATTCTTGAATCAAATACCAACAAGTGATTGGTGAATTCGGGTTGAGAACCGATCGGCGCAACCCATGAGCCAATCGGCGTAGCAAAGAGCAAAGAAAAAAAGAAAACAGAAAAAAAAGAGGAAAAGCTCTGTTGTTTGCTAAGGGACTAGCAAAATTTTAAGTGTGGGGGATGGTATATGACATGCTTATTTTAGAAATTCATTTTAATATATCCATGAATCATTCCAACCATGTGCAATCTGCTATGCACATGTCCACATATCTAAAGTTTGAGTCCTTTCTTAAATTTTTCTTTCTGAAATGGCCATCTTATTAAGCTTCTGTAATTCCAGTAAAGAATAATCTCCTAGCTTTACAATATATTGTTGATTTATATTTGCAATCCTTGAATTAACTCACCAAGCTACTCATATAAGCTTTACACAAATATTATTTGATCATTATGATGTAGATATAGGTTGAGTGATTTGAAAGATGAGTTGTTGCTTTGGATTATTTGGAAAACAGATTCTTTATGTTCACAACAATCTTTTAAGTGATTTTCATTGTGGAAAAGTTATAATTTGTGAGTTAGACATGATCCTTTGCTTTGGGGTGAAAATTTAAAGCTTTATGCCCATATTTTATCTATTTTGCTGAATACCAATATGAAATACACCACAATAGCACAATGCTCAACATTTGCTGATTTGAGATATATTTTATGATAGAGAGAGTATGTTCTTTAATTTTTCTTTCTTTTACTTTACTCGAGACGAGCAAAGGTTTAAGGGTGGGGAAACTGTTGGCACTACCTAAGTGTCCCTTTTATATGTGAATATAACCCCAATTAGAGCGTAATTGATGACAATTTAGGCCATTTACCTATGATTTTGCCTATATATTTGTATATGCGTTGTTTGGAGCTATATTACAGAAATAGGAGAAATTGGTGATTAAAGTGATGCTGGAAGAAGACAGGAGTCCAGATGCAACAAAAAACACTGAAGAAGCCCAGTGCACCGATCGGCGCAACCCATGAGCCGATCGGCGTAAGGGTGTTTTAGCCCACAGAAGTGACCGAGGCCCATTCCACATGCTTATGGAAGTTTATCTGCGCAAGATACTTGAAGATATTTGCCTGGAAGATTTATGGAACTTCAAGATCTTAGACTTGTAGTGCGAGACTTTATCTCGAACGAAAAAGCCCACATGGCAGCTATGGAAGACAAAGGAACCGACTCGGAAGAGAAACAAGAGAAGACACGGCTTGCACCGACCGGCGCAACCAACTTATTTGCTAGAAGCCGAGTCCTTTATGAGTAGAACCCTTATAAATACTTGTAAACCCCTGTTTGCAACAACAAGGAGGCGTCGGAGGGACAACAGATCTGTGAGTTAGAGCCACCGGGGCTCGCCCCGTTAGAATAGATCTCTAGTTGAGTTTCAAAAACCATTGGAGTAAGCGTTGATCCGTCAAGGTAGTCCATCTCGGTGGTGATGAATCTCACTCTATGTATCTCAAGGATAATCAAATATGTTGATGATGATTTTGGTGATTTCTCTATCTTGATTCTGTAATCATGCATGTGCTTATTCCAATTGCTTAGTTCTAGGCTAAGTAGGTTGATATTATCTTGATCGTGGTGATCAGGATAGTATTCAGACATTGTATTGATTATGGTTGCTTGATGATGCTAGTAGCGTGGTTTAGCGATGATAGCACTAAACCTGCGCAGCACTATTGGATAGTTGAGTAGGGTAAGATACTTACGCGATTAAGGGTTTTCTCTCGGTAGCGGTAAATCGGGAGACGCTCGGAAAGGTGGGTGGTCTTATTCATTATAGATTTTCATTGATCCATGTAATTACCATCATGATGCTATTTGATTAGACTATCTGGTTATGATCTCACTAGTAGATATCTGGCTACTCACTTAACAGCTTAGGCTCACAAGGTATCTGGCGCACTTTGGCTTAGATTCGTTCGTGTGCCGATCGGCTCGACACCAGCGCCAATCGGCGCAATCACAGATTTGGTAGTGTGCCGATAGGCTCAACCCCGCGCCGATTGGCGCAACAATGGGTTTGTTGTTTAGCGCACCTTTGCGTTGGCTAGTCTCCCCTCATGCAACTCGAACTCGATAGTAGCCTTGACTAGATCTTTTACTGTTAACTCTATTTAATGATCCCTACGGTCCCAGTGGATACGATAAACCTTGGAATACTCAATTCAAGGGAAAAAAGTGCTACAATCGTATACCATACTCTTGCGGTATATAAGTGGGTGCGTAGTTACAATGAACAAAGCAACGGCCTTACAAGCTCTGAGGAGGAGGTTGAGAATCCACGAGTCAAGAGGAAGGGCGACTTCACCGGGCTTTGCTTCATGGCAAAGAATGATCAGGACACCGACTCTAGCTTCAACTCCGACACAAGTGAGGTACCTCCCACTCTTGATGAGCTCTCTTCTGAACTTGATCATTTGCACGATGTTTTGCTCATGCAAGATGATAAGCTTCGCAGCGTTGTTCGTGAGAGTAGAGAGCTTAAGTCTAAGTTGGAGAGTGCTGAGTATGAAATCACTATGCTTAGGTTTAAGCTTGTCAAAGATACATTGTTAAATGTGAGTCTTTTCAAGTTGTGATGAATGATCTTGCACAGAGGGAAACTATGCATGCTCAAGTTGCCAGTCAGCTTGAGAGTGCCCTTAAAGAGCTTGATGAATTTAAGGCTAGACCAACTCTTTTGGGTGCATGTCAGAAGTGCTCCAAGCTCACTAGTGAGTTGGAAGCTCAAACCCTCAAAATCAAAGAGCTCGAGTCCAAGCTACTAAATGAGACTCGCTCTAAGGTTCTCCCACAACCATGTGTAGTGCGTGGCTCTCTTAAGGATATGCTTGCAATAACTAGAGAGGAAAACAAGAACCTAGTTCAAGAATATGACTACTTGATCTCTCGTCTGCAAAAAACCCTAGTGAGTGAGGAGAAGATTGAGAGTGACATAGCAAGAGTCAAAAAGAGTGCTAGTAGGTCAACCTACTATTTGGGCTTGGGATTTGAGAGGTGTGACAAAGAGAGTCAAAAAGAGTGCTAGCTACAAGGATGAGGAACAATCCATCAAACCCACTGACACATACTATCCACCAAACCCCAAACCTTCGTTCACTCCAAAGCAAACAGAAAAGCCAAAACAAAAACCTCTTGTGCAAACAAAGCATAAATATGAGAGTGTCTACATTTGCATGTTTTGTGATCGTAAGGGTCACTTGGATTAATTCTGTTATAAGCATAAAAGGATTAAGAAGATGTAAGTTGAGTTAACTAGAAATGTGTGTCATGATGATTTTGTTGACTTTCAGTCTCGCTCTTTTTCTTGTGCCTATCGTGGACAGGGTCATCCCTCATATGGCTTTGATTCATGAAACAAAGGCTTTGCGTAGCAGCGCTTTGGCACCCCATGTTTTTCCCATCGTGGTGAGCATCGCTTGCGTGGATTTGGTCTTCACACAGATGATTTATGTCCTCACAACCCAAAGTTTGAGTCGAGACACTTTGACAGGCCACGTTTTCCCCATCATGGTTCTCGTTCCATACATTCGAATGATAATTTGCAAAGAACTATGATGGCTACTACTAGCCATATGGTGAGGTGCTGGATTCCCAAAAGCTTTCTGACTAACCCTAGCACTGAGCCATCGATCATTCCTTCTCATTCTTTGTAGGCAGCAGGTGGAGGCCTGGAGAACAAGTGGCTAATGGACTCCGGGTGGTTGTGCCACATGACTGGAGATGCAAAGTGGTTCTCCAGCCTCACTCCCTTGAAGCACAGGGAGTATGTGACCTTTAGGGATGACAGGAGAGGGAGAGTGAAGGTACATGAAAACTTCACTATCAGGGATGTTGGTTTGGTTGAACATCGCAAGTACAATCTTCTCTCTGTCTCTTAGTTGCTTGATGTTGGTTTGGAAGTGCGCTTTAAGAAAAATGTTTCTTGTGTTCTTGATTCAAATGACTCTTTGGTTTTGTGGGACGTCTAGCATTGGGAGAGTGTTTCAGGCTGACTTTGCTATTTCTCCTGGTTTTCACAAGTTCTTGTTTGCTCTATCTTCTTCTGAGCTCTGGAGATGGCATAGGAGACTACGTCACATGAGCTTTGACTTGCTTTGTCATTTGAGTGGCCTAGTGTTGATCCGAGGATTGCCTAAGATCAAATTTGATAAGGATTTGCTTTGTGCTCCTTGTCATCATGGGAAAATGATTGTCGCTTATCATCCACCAATTATTTTGTTGATGATTGAATGACCTGGAGAGCTGCTTCACATAGATACTGTTGGTCCTTCTTGGGTTCGTTCGGCGGGTGGGAAGCGGTATGTTCTTGTGATTGTTGATGACTTTTCTTGCTACTCTTGGGTTTACTTTCTTGAGATCAAGGATGAAGTGTTTCATCACTTTTAGAGTTTAGCTTTGAGGTTATTCAAGGAACTCCCTGGTGCATTACGAGCAATCTGAAGTGATAATAGCACCGAGTTCAAGAACTCCTCCTTTGACGCTTTCTGCCTTGAGCATGGTATTGAGCATCAGTTTTCAGCACCTCGTATCCCTCAGCAAAATGGTGTGGTCGAAAGAAAGAACATAACCTGGGTGGAAATGGCCTGAATGATGCTCGATGAGCATTGGACTCTGAAGTGGTTCTGGGCTGAGGCCATCAACACTGCTTGCTATGTTTCCAATCAGGTTTTCTTGCGCTCAATTCGTAATGTGGCTTCCTATGAGCTACGTTTTGAGAGGAAGACATATGTTTCTCATCTGCGTGCTTTTGGTTGCAAGTGCTTTATCCTCAAGCATGGCAATCTTGATAAGTTTGCGTCGAGATCCTCCGATGGCATCTTTCTAGGCTACACCCTTTATGGCCATTCATACAGAGTTTTGAATTTAGAAATTAACACCATCGTAGAGTCCTGCAATGTAACCTTTGATGAATCAAACTCTTGTGCAAGCAATGTGGTTGAGACTGTAGGTAGCAGGGAAATGGAGGAAACCATCTTTGTAGAAGAGGACCTATAGGGCTTTGATAATGATGATGATGATGATTCACCGCATCTCTCATCCGAGCTTGCTCCTGCTGCTTCCACCACTCCAGCAGAGGGTCTAGAAGCTTCTACATCGACCTCAGCAGCTGTTGAGCCAGCTCCAGCTGTGGTTGAGGGGGAGGTACACTCTGAGATAGAGGCCCCTCTTCACATTCAACATCAACATCCTCCCCAACAGATAATTGGTAATCTCTATGAGAGAACAACAAGGTCAAGGTCTGCACATCTTGCCTGCTTTATCAATTCTCTATTTGTTGCCACCTTTGAACCTCAAGATTTGGACACGCACTATCTGATGAACATTGGATTAATGCGATGCATGAAGAGTTGGAAAACTTTGAGAGAAACAAAGTGTAGACCCTAGTAGAGCCTCCTGTTGGTGTCAATGTCATAGGAACCATGTGGGTGTTCAAAAATAAGCATGGGGAAGATGGTGATGTTGTGAGAAATAAGGCTAGTCTTGTTGCTCAGGGGTTTAGCCAAGTTGAGGGCTTAGACTATGGGGAAACCTTTTGCTCCTATTGCACGCATAGAAGCCATTAGGATCTTGCTTGCATTTGCTGCCTCTAAGGGCATTAGACTCTACCAAATGGGTGTCAAGAGTGCTTTCCTAAATGGTTTTACAGAGGAAGAGGTTTATGTGAGACAACCCCCCAGCTTTGAGCACCACAAATACCCAAATCATGTGTACAAGCTTCATAAGGCTTTGTACGGGCTAAAGCAAGCTCCTAGGGCATGGTATGCTAGTCTTAAGACCTTCTTGCTAGAGTGCGGGTATGTCAAAGGGTGTGTTGACAAAACCTTGTTCACTCTAAAGCATGACAATGACTTTTTAATGGTTTAGATATACGTTGATGATATCATCTTTGGAGGTTCCTCTCATGCTCTTGTGTCTAGATTTTAGGAAGCTATGGAAAGTGAATTTCAGTTGTTGATGATCGACGACCTCACCTTCTTTCATGGACTTCAAATCAAGCAGTGCAAGCAAGGCACTTTCATACATCAAGCCATGTAAACGAACAATCTCCTGAAGAAGTTTGACATGGTTAATGTGGAGTCGTTGTCAATACCAATGTCTACTACAACGGCACTTGACCCAGATGAAGACTGTGAAGAGGTGGACCAAAGGGAGTACAGGAGCATGATTGGCTCTCTCTTGTACCTAACAGCAACAAGACCTGACATACACTTTGCGGTGTGTCTTTATGCTCACTTTCAAGCTTCCCCAAGGGTGACTCATCGTAAGTTTGTCAAGCGCATCTTCAGGTATCTCATATACACCCTTGAGTTTGATCTTTGGTACTCTGCATCTTCATCTCTTGATCTCATTGGGTATTTGGATGCGGACTTTGCTATGTGTAGAATTGATAGGAAGAGCACTTCTGGTACTTATCATTTCTTGGGTACTTCTTTGATCTGTTGGTCTTCTCGTAAGCAGTCGAGTGTAGCTGCCAATCCACCACAGAGGCTAAGTATGTTGCTGCTGCTAGCTGTTGCAAACAAATCCTATGGATAGGATCCACCGTGAGAGATTATGGGTTAACCTTTAAGAGTGTTCTCCTCTTGTGTGATAACTCCAGTGCCATATACTTAGCCAAGAACCCAATCCAACATGGTAAGGTCAAACACATTAATAGGCGACTCCACTTCCTGAGAGATAATGTTGAGAAGGGAGATGTTGAGCTCAAATACATCGACACCAAAAACCAATTGGCTAATATCCTTACCAAGCCCCTAGATGCTTTGTGATTCGCTTTTCTTCCGGGGGGAGCTTGGTGTTTGCCATCCTTATGACATCATTTGAGGGGAGTTGGTGTTCTCTTGTATATATGTATCTTATCTTTTTGCATTGTATCTCATATGTAATATATGCATTGGTAGATGAGATTTCATTCTTATCCTTCCTTGAATTTCTCTTTGCTATGATTGAGCTTGAGCTAAGTTGTGTGGATGTGATTGTAATCTTTCATGCTTAGATTTTTTAGATGACTTATTATAGACTCTTTTCAGCTTCTTGTGAACCTTATGAATTAATCTTGCTAAATTTTTCTCACCATATGTATAATTGCTTTTATCCTTGTTGAAACTTGCATTGAGGCTAGTCGAGAGGATATCTTGGCCACGGCACGTTGTGTTTGCAAAATGTGGCTTTGCAAATGTTTAGCTCATGATGAAACATTGTGGGAAGGTTTGTTGCTTTTGCCGCAAAGGCATGCTCATCCTTATGCTTTTAATTTACAAAATAAGTTGACTGTGCTTCGAAGCCTCGGGGTGTTTGCCGTACCCAATCGTGCGACCCTCTGCATGGATTAGAAGTAACATAAAAATGCTAAATCCAAACATTGTACTTCGAAGCCTTGGAGTGTTTGTTGTACCCAGTCGTGCGACCCTCCGCGCGGATTAGAAGATACATGAGGATCATATAAGAACAATTCTTTTCTCTTTTCTTATGAGTCTATGTTGCATATGTGAGCGTTTATAGAGCTTATTTTCTGTGAATGTTTGTTGCCTTGGTTGAGATTGAGACTGGCTAGATTCTTATGTTTCACTTGATGCTTGTTTTGCCTTGGATGGGAGTACTTACACATGTGGTGGCATCTTTTCTCATTAGGAGTAAATTTGATTCTATCTAAGCTAGTCAATCTTTTTGCTTAGCCTGTATAGCTCTTGGTGTTTATGCCTTGTTATCTATTTTTGATCTTTGTGTGAGTGTGAGCTACTGCTTTAACACTTCATAGCTCTATACTTGTGATTAGCAAGGTTAAATGCTTGTTTGCATAATTGTTGAAGCTCCTTAGGTTTGCATCTTCATGCATTGCATGTTTGCTTGTTCTTTTGCTTCTTTGATAAGTTCATTGCCAATGGGAGAAATATTGGGTCATGCACAAATAATGCTAATAAACTTAAAATGTTCCCTTTTGCATTACATGGGACCTACCACAAGTTGAGGGGGAGCATATCATGTCCTTGAGCATTTTGCATGCGCTTTTCACATTCTTTGCGTTCTCGAGTGGCTTTCTGTGTCAACTCTTGGATTTGTGGTCCCTCTTATGCTAGATGTCTACTTTTTACCTTTTTTGGGTTTGGCCATTTGAATGTGCTTATTCGGTTTCACATTTCAAATATCTAAGCTTTGTGCATTTGATGTTGTCAATGTACTCATCAAGGGGGAGATTGAGAAACCATGTGGATATGTGCCATGGTTTGCAATATGTGATGAGTAATTGACATTGGTTGAGTTTGATGTTTGAGTTGAAATGCGAGAATTTGTGGATTGCATGAGTTTGTGCATGTCATGGTTATGACTAACAGGAGTTGCTGAAGATGTTGGAGAGTTGTAGGAGATGGGAAATGTGTCTGCTTGTCTTATGATGTGTAGGTCACTGGAGTTAACTTGGCGATCAACAACGAGAGGATCGGGCATAAGTATGAGACTTGGGGCTGGATGATCGGGAGGCCGGGTGAAGTCAAGGGCGATCCATACCATACACGTGGAGAGACAAGAAGTATGGATGGTTTCACGATTGAGCCTCAAAATCATGGGATGTGATCAAGATAGCGGGGTTGACCAAGTGAAAGGATTGTAGTGACCGAGAGGGGGGGGGTGAATCGGGAACTACCACTATGTACCAATTTTGCCAATCACTAAAATCACTGATAGCACTCAAAGCAACTCCTACACAAATCTAGCGGTGATCACACTAATAATATAATCCTATGAAAGGAAAGGCACCCTATGCATACTAGTGGATCACACAAGTCAATACAACTCCTATGCATTTCTAGTGATCAAGCACACCAATGCAACTCCTACTCATGCTAGTCATCAAATGCGGAAGCTTAAGCACTACTAGCAAGCAAGGAGCCTAAACATGCAAGTCTATAAGATAGTCAACTAGAACTAAGAGAACACACGAGCATGAATAGCATGGTATGTAAATGCGAAAAGTAGTGCATCAAAGTAAGGAGTAGAGTAGGAGATGGCTCATGATTTCTTCCCGAGGTCTCGGAAGGATGGCGCCTTCCCCTACTCCTCGTTGGACCACTCCTGCCGGATCCTGGTCCCTCCCACCACCAAGTGGAGTTCTCGCCCATAAGCCCGTAATCACTCCTAGAGTGAAGACACGGTGTGCGTCACCACTGCACAAAGCACAAGCTCGCCTCCCTCAAGAACTTGCCGGACTCCCCGAACCGACACTGGCGCTCACTTGCGATGCCTCTTTCACCGGCGGGCTCAAACCATGTACAAACGTGTGACAGCCTTCACAACCGATCACGATAGGCTCGATCACCGACACCTAACCGGTCTAGGTCTCACCATAGACCAAGAGTAACAATCTAGATCACACCCTCAAGGAAAACCAAGCCTTAGATGTGCAAGATGCTCAAGTTATTCTCCACTAGCACTCTGAAGATATCCAATATGCTCTCCTAGTGCTCTCCTCTTTTCCTCTTGGACCTTACCAAATGCTCTCAGGTATTCCACTGGCCAAGAGAGGTCTCCAAGACCCCAGCAACGAGGTTATATAGGCTCCCAACCACAAACTAGTCGTTGCTCCACGAAGTTGCCTTTCTAGACCCAATGACCGGACTGTCCGAATACTCCTAGACCGGACTGTGCGGTCTCTCTGGAACGGTTCCTAGACCCATTGGCTGCACTATCCAGACAACTTTCCTGAGCTGACCGGACCGTCCAATCAATTTCTCTCTCCAGTTCAGAAACTTTCTCGGCTGAAGCCTCCTTGCTACCCTATGAAAGTCCTACTGATCGGACCATCCAATCAGTACACTAGACTGTCCGGTCTGTACAACCTCTGGCACAGGCAGACTCCTCGCTCCTCGTTTGAAGTCCCAGACAACTCTCCATAGTGACCTTATAGTCCGGCCACCTCAGACCCTCTGTCCGGTCTCTATGTCTAGAAGCTGAAACTTGTTGTCATCGCTTGACTTTGTTTCCCGGCTTCTCCGAACAGCTCTTGGCTTCTCCACTGTCATCTAGCGCCTGTGATTTCACCGAGCAACCTTGCACATCACCGACTATACATGACCTAAGAGAATGACAGAGACCCCCTTGATAGTCTGGTTTTTCCTATGGACTCAAAGCCCTAACAACTAGTCAAATGTACCAAACACTTGAACCATAGCTTGTTCTCAGCTTTGATCCATCTCCATCAACCCTTGGACTCCATCAAGCTCATTAAGCCTCCATGCTTGTGGTCATTGTCATCAATTGCCAAGGCCGCCGTGAACAATCATCATAGAGTAGAAAGAGAAGTTCTAGAGTGAAGACACGGTGTGCATCACCGCTGCACAAAGCACAAGCTCGCCTCCCTCGAGAACTTGCCGGACTCCCTGAGCCGACACGGGCGCTCACTAGAGATGCCCCTTTCACCGGCGGGCTCAAACCATGTACAAACATGTGACGGCCTTCACAACCGATCATGATAGGTTCAATCACCGACACCTAACCGATCTAGGTCTCACCATAGACCAAGAGTAACAATCTAGATCACACCCTCAAGGACACCCTAGCCTTAGATGTGCAAGATGCTCAAGTTACTCTCCACTAGCACTCTCAAGATATCTAATATCCTCTCCTAGTGCTCTCCTCTTTTCCTCTTGAACCTTCCCAAATTCTCTCAGGTATTCCACTGGCCAAGAGAGGTCTCCAAGACGCCAACAACAAAGTTATATAGGATCCCAACCTCAAACTAGTTGTTGCTCCATGAAGTTGCCTTTCTAGACCCAATGACTAGACTATCCAGTCACTCCCAGACCGGACCGTCCGGTCTCTCTAGAATGGTTCCCAGAACCGTTGGCTGCACTGTCCAGACAAATTTCCTAAACTAACCGGACCATCCGATCAGCTGACCGGACCGTCCGGTCAGTTTCTCTCTCCAGCCCAGAAACTTTCTCGACTGAAGCTTCCTTGCTGCCTTGTGCAAGTCCTACTGACCGGACCGTCCGGTCTACTCACCAGACCATCCGATCTGTACAACCTCTAGCACAGGCAGACTCCTCGCTCCTTGCTGGAAGTCCCAGACAACTCCCCATAGTGACCGTACAGTCCAGTCACCTCTGACCCCTCTGTCCGGTCTCTATGTCCAGAAGCTGAAACTTGTCGTCCTCACTTGACTTCGTTTCCCGACTTCTCCGAACAGCTCCATGGCTTCTCCACTATCACCTAGTGCCTATGATTTCACCGGGCAACCTTGCACATCACCGACTAGACATGACCTAAGAGAATGACCTAGACCCCCTTGATAGTCTGGTTTTTCCTATGGACTCAAAGCCCTAACAACTAGTCAAGTGTACCAAACACTTGCACCATAGCTTGTTCTCAGCTTTGATCCATCTCCATCAACACTTGGACTCCATCAAGCTCATAAAGCCTCCATGCTTGTGGTCATTGTCATCAATCGCCAAGGCCGCCGTGAACAATCATCATAGAGTAGAAAGGTGTTGAGAGATATTCTCGATAGTAGATCTAGGTATGTGTATGAGTATGAAAGATCGATGGACACACGAGATGCAAGGTTTAGACAGGTACGGGCCTCCCGAAGGATAGCAACCCTACATCCTGTGTTCTGTGGCGTATATTCTGGGTATCAACAAGAGAGCCCCTGCCCCTCCTTATATATTCGGGGGGGGGGGGGGCAGGGTTACATGGTAAGTGTCCTAGTCGGTTACAACATGATTTTCGACTAGGACTCTATCTCTAGTATTGACTTGTCGTGTACTCCAAGTAACAATCCGAGTAGTTATCTTCATGGGTCTTTATCTTTATTGGACCCCGACCCACTCGGCAATATATCCGAGTGGCGAGGTATGCCTGGAATATATATACCATAGTAGCCCCCAAGCACTTCCCGTATTGAATTGTCGTCTTGGTTTGCCTTGACATCTTATAAAATTGGGAAGTGCTATTTCTTCTAATAACTCTTATTCATAAATCCCTGAAAAAGACATATCCTATGAATATAACCCCCAACTTAGAAGGGTGTTGAGTCTATACCAAAGCAACTTTTGAGTTATGTGAAAAGTATTCAATTAATCTTGTCCCCTAACAGAAAAGGACATAACGTCATCTGAATCTTCCAATTTGTCTAAACAAGCTCCATATTTCCTCACTCATTGACTGATGCATCACCAAATTAATATTTATATCCATAATGCTAGAGTGCCCTTAATCCGAATGATTAACAACGAAATTCAATTGTCCTAGCCCCCAAGATTGGTGATGTATCAATAGTAATAATGTAACACGGAAACATAGCCCCCAAGATTGGTGCCAAAATAATCCGAGTGATTTATCACGGAATCTTGGATGGTACAATATCCAAGGTTGAAACCACCACAACAAGCCAAGTGATTTATCACAAAATTTTGAAAAGCACAATTTCCAAAACTGAAACTGCAACCATCTGAGTGACTTATCACAAAATCTTGAAAGGTACAATTTCCAAGGTTAAAACCATAACAATCCGAGTGATTTATCATCGAATCTCGAAAGGTACAATTTCCAAGGTTGAAACCACAATAATCCGAGTGATTTATCACTTATTGTAAGACCCTCAACATCCATGGTTAATGCTTAAAAATAATCTTGATATCATAATAAATGTGCGTACCAAGAAACAGAACTAGACTTAACATGTTACAAAAAGCCTCAGCCCACCAGGTCATTTACCCTTATAAAAGGACCTCCAAACAGTCGCATCCCTTCGTCTTCATTTTGCCTCCACCACCATCTTGCGCACACAAACCCTAGGTCTCGAGCTTCCATTTCCCCGCCGCCTCCATCTTGCGCCTAGAAACCCTAGATCTCGAGCCTCCATTTCCTTCCAGAAGCTCCACGCAACCGCTGTCCACTGTGCTGAAACAAGAGCGATGGGCCCAAAGCGCACCCGTCAAAGTGCTAAGTCTCAATCCGAGACGAAATCTTCTCTCGAAAACGGCAAGGAAGAAGATATAGTCTTTGACATTCCTGCCGGCATCAAGGAGTTCCCCGCGTCAGCCATGGATTCTGAGAAGATCAATATATTGGTGATTGATGGCGTGTTGCAGGATCATCAGACCAGACGGTGGATTGAAGCCATAGGTCAGAGATTTCCCCAACCTCCCATCGACCAAATCACGATTTTCTCCTCCTTTTTCTATCGTGGATTTGGGATTCCATGTTATGACTTCTTTTGGGGACTCCTTTTCTTTTATGGCATCAACCTTGTCAATCTAAATCCAAATTCCATATTACATATCTCCATATTTATTTACTTATGTGAAGTGTTCTTGGGTATCTATCCTCATTTCGATACCTTCAAGGAATTGTTTGTGTTGAAGTCGAATAGCAATAATGTCATAGGAGGTGCTGGATTCCAATTAAGGAATAAATCCAAGTATATTGATGTCCCACTGCCATCAACCAACAAGGGGTGGCACGCGGACTGGTTTTACCATGGAAACTATGCTCCCTCCTTGTCAGAAACCACAGCCAATACCCCCAAGTCACGACCCGAGTGGTCGGCAAAGGCTCATCCAAACAAGAAGTCACAAGTTGATGCTATATTAAAGCATATTGCTTATCTCAAAGAAAAAGGATATACCGGCATACATGTTGCAGCAAGCTTCATATATCGTCGCGTACAGCCTATCAAGAAACGCCATGTTCCAGGATGGAAATTTCAATTAGGCTCAGACCCCACAATGGAAGTGACAGAGATATTGTCGGAAAGGCAATTGACAGTGCGGCTAGAGAACATATTTGCATCACTTCTTGATTGGACTCCAGGGAGTGCAAAATCTGGACATCATTCCTTGACTGATAGGAATATAGTAAGTTATCCACCATGCTGCTTGAAAAAGTAACATCTCTTCCATTATGTTTAGTCACAAATTATACATCACATATGTTGCAGAACCTTCACGTATATGTGTCTAATCCACCATTGCCGCCGATGCCACCAAAGAACTCTCCCACACAACCATCAGCCTCCAAGCGCCGCAAGGTGCATATTGAAGATTCTGACAAAGAAGAGTCGCTAGCTGAAAGATTAGCTAGACTTCAAGAAGAGGCGAAGAAAAAGAGTTCAGAAAAAGCCTCCACCACTCAACGGACCATAGATGAAAAAGAGCAAGATCGTCCGAGTGAACCAAGCAAGGCAAGCACCCATGAGGCAGAGCCAGACACAACAGGTGCCCCAAGGCCAACCAGCCCCCCACCAAGAGTGTCAGGCCTAAGATTCAAACGCCACTCAAGGTAAATAGAACAATGTATCTTGAAGCTTAACTCTTCATTTGAATAAATATGTAAACTCTATCTAATTGATAGGTCATCCGGGCAGTCATCTTTTGAAGAAGTCCCGATGCAAAGTCCAATTTCTGAAAAAGAACAGGAGACACCACATGGCGGGTCATCCAAAGATAATGTCCCAGGCCACTCGGCAGAGAAACCGAGTGATTTAAAGAGTGCACCCGAATCCACTCGGCTGGAAGATAACCAGACTAAATCACCCAATATTCCGGACCTAAATAAATCTGAGATGGCAACGGGTGTTGATACTCCTGCCTCCGCGAAGCCTGAAGAACCATCACTAGTTTTTGAGTCTATGCCAGAACCAACATATGAGTATCCAATTGGTCTGGAGGAAAACGTCACGCCGACTCCTATTCACTGAGTGGTAAAAGAAAGTGCCTCGAAACAGCCAACACCGACTCGGTCAATATATCATATTGGCCGATTTGCCATCATTGATTTTGATGAGTCGGCAGAGCAGGCGGAATTGAAAAATTTTGAAGAACATACTAAAAAAGCCTATTATTCCTTCCAGGTATTCCACCCTTCTTGTCAATAATAATCACCATTCCTGGCTATGAAGTTTCAAACGTATAATTCACCATCATTGCAGGCTCTAAAAAACCATATGACCAACAAGAGTAAGCTGCTGCAACTTGTCGACAGGCATTGTGCAAAAGCCGTTGATTTAGAAGATCAGCTTGCCAAAGAGAGACTGGAAGTCGGGCACTTATCAGTTGCTCTAAAAGCCCGTTCATCCCAAGTTGATGAACTTCAATTTGAGCTACAAGGTATGAGATTAATAAAGCATGTACCTCATATGCTATCTATGGAATATGAATATTTGACCTCGTCCATACAGAGGCATCGTGAATGCTGGAATTAAAAAAAAAATAAGATGCCCAGTCGGTCGCTCAAATTGCAAGCCTCGAAGGCCGTATAAAAGAACTAGAGTCGTCTGCCCAAGCTGTTGAAACTTTGAAGTCCGAGAATCAAGGGTTAAAGAAGCAGATCTAGGACTCAGTAGAGATTAAGAAAAATCTGGAAAAGCTGAAAAACGACTTCCAGATAATGCAAGAATCACAAAATTCATGGAAGAAAAGGGCTGAAGGTAAAAATGAACGTACGTATCCATACAAAAATATATATATATGTACTAAAATGTTTGTTACCGACAGGTGCTGAAGAAAAAATAAAAAGCCAAGAGGAGAGAAGCACAAAGCTGGAAACTGAACTAATCAAGGCTGAAAAGATCTTCAGATAGGCTGTGGGTGAGCCAAACCAATTCCAGAAAGCATTCAAAGAAGTTGAAAAGCTGAAAGAAGAATATAAGGAAAAGGTTGCCACCCTTGAAGCTGAAAAGGGAGAAGCCGAGAAACGCCTAAGAGGTAAGTGTATATTCATCTAATACCTTTATATCGAAGTTCATTGTACTGGACATATATGATTATTGTACTCCTGTTGGATCAAAAAGGTCCTATGAGCTTTTGTAGAAGAAATTTATAGATGGTGATGAAAACCTTCGATGGTCTCTTGCAGCTCTTCAAAAGGATGCAGAGGTGGTCACCCAATACATATATCCTGAAGAAAAGCCACCTCGATGTAGAGACCTGATGACAAGGCTACAAGGGGCACCCGGCCGACTGAAAGAACATGCTCGACATGTTGCAGAGCTAGCCGGCGCACAAGTCCTGGCGATTGCAAATTCACACATCCCCAGCATAGAGTTAGACGTGGTAGCCGAAGGTTTCCATGAAGATTTCTCGGACGAGCAATGTGAAGCCCTCGTAGCTGAGGCGCAAAAAACAGCGCATATATTAGCCAACCAGATAGAGCTAGATCCCTTACCCAAAGTGTAAGGAATTGTAAAGCTGAAAGTACTGTATTACAGCTCCATTACTGTAATATAACTAACGTTCGATAGACCGCTAAGGTCTAAATTCATTATCAATATTATAATGAATTCTTGGGTCGCACTGCTTTGCATATGTATTATATGAACTCGTGTTAAACACTCACAACCAATACACAACTCATATCAGTCCTCTAAACAACGCTCCCAATAACCGATATGAACCATGGAGACTAAGAACTCACTCGGTCAAGCATATGCGAATTAGGAGAATTGCCTTGATCCCTAACAGACGGCAAGGACCCTGGGGACTAAGTAACCCGCTTGGTCGACATGCACGAGTTAGGGTGATACCAAGTATCAGAATTTGAGCCATGATGTAAACAATAAAAACAATTATTCACAGAAATCATAAATTGCAAAATCAGACATCATGACCACTATGTATATATATTCAATAATAGAAATATAATAAACTATAATTACTAAGCATAAAAACAACATAGCAGTGAAACGTTCTAGGAACTTTGAAGGTCCGACCCGTCCACATTCATCAATCGATAGGCGCCTGGCCGAGTGATTTCCTTTATAATAAAAGGTCCTTCCCAGGGAGCCGACAGCTTGTGCTTACCGACCTTAGACTGAACTTGCTTCAAAACCAAGTCGCCGACAGAAAAACCTCGTGTTTAAATGTTTTTGTCATAGTAATGTCGCAAACTTTGCTAATACTTTGCCGACCGAATGACAGTGGCATCTTGTTGCTCCTCTAACAACAACAAGTCGTCACACCTATGGTCGTTGGAAGTGTTTTCTTCATACGCTACCACACGTGGGGAGGCAAAAAGAATCTCGGTTGGTAACATGGCATCCGAGCCATAAACCAGAGAAAAAGGGGAGTGCCCGGTGGCACGACTTACGTTGGTTCTAAGCCCCCACAACACAGATGGTAATTCTCGAACCCACCGTCGAGCGTACTTTTCCAGTCGATCAAATATACAAGGCTTAATTCTAGAGAGCAGGAGGTCGTTTGCCCTTTCAACCTGGCCATTGCTCTATGGATGGGCGGCCATGGCATAGCCAATCTTAAAGCCGACTCGGCCCGCAAACTCTTTAAACTCCTCTGCTGTGAATTGAGTACCGTTGTCGGTGATTATCTTATGTGGGGCACCGAACTGAGTGACTATTTCGGTCATAAACTCGATGGCCTTCTTTACCGAGATCTTACCGACTGGCTTTGCCTCGATCCATTTAGAGAACTTGTCCACTGCTACGAAAAGGTGAGCAAAACCCCCCTTGAGCTTTCATGAAAGGACCGACAATGTCTAAACCCCATACTGAAAACGGCCAAGTTATTGGGATATTCTGGAGCTCTGTGGCAGGTATGTGCATCTGGCGGGTGAAGAACTGACAACCCTCACACTTTCGGACAATTTCCTTAGCATCAGCACCAGCGGTCGGCCAATAAAACCCTTGCCTCATAGCTTTGGCCGTGATTGTGGATGGGCCTGCGTGATTCCCACAAATGCCAGCGTGGATGTTTCCTAATATAGCTATGCCTTCATCTTGCGACAAGCATTTCATCAGTATCCCATGTGGGCTTTGCTTGTACACATGATGGTCAACTATACAATATGAACGTGACTTACGAATAATCAGAAGGGCTTCGTCTTTGTCGGTCGGTAGTGTATCACGATCCAAATACTCAATGAAGGGAGTGCGGCAATCTACCTCAATGACAGCTACATGCGGTGCTGCCCCCGCCTTTAGTGCCGACTGCTCTATAGTTTGCTGGGTTAGTAATACTCCATCAGGTGTTTTAGATCTGCTAGACCCAAGTTTGGCTAGTTCGTCCGCCTCTTTGTTATATTTGCGCAGTTAATGTTTATACTCAATGCCATCAAACTTGTCTTCGAGCTTCCGAACATTGCTGCAATAGGCTATCATGCTTTCGTGAGAAGAACACCACTCCTTCGTTACTTGGTTTATAACTAGCGCCGAGTCGCCAGAGACACTTATCCTTTGGACGTGGAGTAAGATAGCTGTTCGAAGTCCATGTAACAGCGCCTCATACTCTGTGGCATATTTAGAGACACGGAAGTGCATTCGAAGAACGTACCGCAACTTGGCTCCGTCAGGAGCTATCAGTATGACTCCTGCTCTGGCACCTTCTAGTTGTAAGGAGCCATCAAACACCATTCTCCCATAGCATAATTCTTGTAAGTCGGGAGGTAACTCACATTCTGTCCACTCGGCGATGAAGTCTGACAGAGCTTGACCTTTTATCGAGTCGCATGACTTAAAGGTGATATCATATGATCCGAGCTCGACGGCCCATTTGGCAATTTTCCCAGTGGCCTCTCTGTTGTTCAGCAATTCGCCTAGGCCGAACGAGGTGTGGATCTCAATTGGATGATCCTCAAAGTAGTGCTTCAACTTCCTAGATGTCATCAAAAATGCATAAACTAATTTCTGAAGCTGGAAATATTGTACCTTGGATTCCGATAAGACCTCACTGATGTAATATACTGGTCGTTGCACCTTTTGAGCCTTGCCATCTTCCACTCGTTCCACCGCCAGCACAGTACTGACAACATGTTTGGTTGCGTAAATGTACAACTGCAAAGGTTCCTTTGGCTCTAGGGGAGTTAAGACTAGAGGACCACTAATATAAGCCTTAAAATCATCCAAGGCTTTCTGTGCGTCATCATTCCAGGTGAATGATTCTTGCTTCTTGAGTAATCAAAAAAAGGGTAACCCTCGAACGCCGAGTCGCGATACAAACTGACTGAGCGCAGCCATACAATCAGTGAGCTTTTGAATGTCTTTTTGCGAATGTGGAGGTCCCATTCATAATATGGCATTTACCTTTTCTAGATTAGCTTCAATCCCTCTGTGTGATACTAGAAAACCGAGTAATTTTCTTGAAGGGACCCCAAAGACGCATTTTTCCGGATTTAGCTTCATGTTGTATTTTCAAAGGTTGTCGAATGTTTCATCTAGGTCGGATATTAAGTCGATGGAGAGCCGAGTCTTGACTACCACATCATCGACGTAAGCCTCGACATTCCTTCCTATCTGGTTGTCAAAACATCACTGCATAGTCCGCTGGTAGGTGGCGCCAGCGTTTTTCAGACCAAAGGGCATTGTTGTATAACAGAAGGCTCCGAACGGCGTGATGAACGAGGTTTTGAGCCAATCAGATTGGTTTAAGGAAATCTGATGGTACCCTGAATAGGCATCTAAGAAGCACAACAGAGTGCATCTAGCTATCGAATCGACCACTTGATCAATACGTGGGAGAGTGAACGAATCTTTCGGACAAGCTTGGTTAAGGCCAGTGTAATCCACACACATCCGCCACTCCTTATTCTTCTTCCACACCAGAACTGGGTTAGCCAACCAGTCAGGGTGGAAAACTTCTTTAATAAAACCAGCTACTAGCAGTCGACCGATTTCTTTCCTAATCGCATCCTTTCGGTCTTGCGAGAATCGTCTAAGTCGTTGCCTTACCGGCCTGGTGTTTTCACGAATGTGAAGTTTGTGCTCAGCCTTTTCCCTTGGAACACCTAACATGTCAGAAGGTTTCCATGCAAATATATCTTTATTATTTCTAAGAAAAAGGATGAGCGCGCTTTCCTATTTATCTCCTAAATTGACCCCAATATTAGTGGTCTTGGATACATCATTGTCATCTAGGCTAATCTTCTTGGACTCCACGGTGTCCGCCTGTACTGCAGTCTTCAGCGCTTTCCTTGGAGCAGGGTCAAGCATGGCCTCCTCCACCATTGCGACCACTTGCTTCAGCTCGGCCAGCTCCGATGCTGCTACTATCTTCTCAGTCAACTCACAACTGCCGTTGTCGCAGTCGTATGAGGTCTGCACATCCGAGTGGATTGAGATGATGCCGTTTGGTCCTGGCAGCTTCATCATCATATAAGGATAATGAGGTACCGCCATCAATTTAGCGATGGCTGGCCGCCCTCCTATAATGGCGTGATACATAGAGTCGAGGTCGGCGACCTCGAAGGTAATTTGCTCTGTCCTGTAGTTTTCCTGAGTGCCAAAAGTCACAGGCAGAGTGATTTGTCCTAGAGGGACTGTTTGCATAACCGGGATCACACCATGAAACGGCGATCGACTTGGCTTGAGGTCCGTCAAGGGTATGCCAAGCTCCTTGAAGGTTTTCACAAAAAGGATGTCCAGACTGCTACCACCATCTACCAATACCTGATTTAGCCGGACTCGGTTAACAGTCGGTGTTAGCACTAAGGGATATTTCCCAGGCCTGGGGATGTGATCCGGATGGTCGAACTGATCAAAAGTAATTGGAACCTCTGACCATTGCAGATATTGAGGTACCGCTGGTGAGATAGAGTGGACCTCTTTGTAGAGGATCTTCTACTGATGCTTCGAGTCGGCCGTAGACCGGCCACAAATGTAATTGACCTCGCGTTCGGGGTCTTGGAAGTCATCTTATCCTCATCTTGGTTATCCTTATTCGAATCCTTTCTGCCACCCTTGGGGATCCAGGGGCATTCTTTGCAGACCTTCAAGGCGTGATGTGCGAAATTTTTCAGCTTGAAGCATTCCCTGGCTTTGTGAGCTCCATCATGTAGCAGGCAAGGGCCATCGAGCATCTTGTTGAAGTCATCGTAAGTGACTGGTTTCCTCCTGGTCGGGCGCTCGGTGTTGGCCACCATTCGGTCTTGCTTGCGCTTCCTATCGCCATCCTTGCTGTAATCGGATGGACCCGACTGGTTCCTTGGGGTCGCCTCCTTGTACTGGCGAACTTGGAATAGTGCCAAATTGCCAGTAGCATATTTGTCGGCCATAGTGAATAATTCTTTGGCTAACAGTCTACCGGCAACATCCAACCTTCCAATTTTCTTTATTAGGTCATCGTCACGGAGTCCTCCCTGGAAGGCGGCGACAACTTGAGCATCCGAGATGTTAGGGATGGTATTTTTCACTCGGCAGAAGTGTTGGATGTACTCTCGAAGTGGCTCCTGATCCCGCTGCTTGATCCGGCCGAGTTCCCAGTGATTCCCTGGCCTGTTGAAGGTTGCTTGAAAATTGGCCATGAACTACCGACAGAGATCTGCCCAGGAGGTGATAGAGTTGTCGAGCAGATTAGTGAGCCAGGTTCTTGCTGCTGGGGCTAAGCAAACATGCAAGTAGTTGGCCATGACAAAGCTATCGCCGCCGAGAACTCATATGGCTGTCGAATAGACGTGAAGCCAGTCGCGTAGGTCCGTCTTGCCATCATACTTCTCAATGCCGACTGGCATGAAGCCGACCAGCCAGCTGATGGTTCAAAGTTCCCGAGTGAAGGCTTGGATGCCAGCCTCCTCGTCATAATCATCGGCGGCCGGAGTCCGTTCTCGTTCGTGGCCGGCTTCTCGGTAAGATCTATCATCGCGGCGGCCCTCGTCCCATTGATCATGGTAATGATCGTCTCTATGTGGCTGCCGCCTGTTATCACGCTCATAGTTGACATAACCGCGCTGGCGCCGTTCATCTTCATACTCTCGATGGGCCGCATCGTCGCGCTCCTGGTATCTGTTGTCCAATCAGACCCACGCATCACGTGGTGGTATGCCATTGCGCAGGTCAGCGCTTGGATGTCGATCATGGTACTCTATAATGGGCCTGTGCCTGGGGATAGTAGGTGGGGTTGCCTCCCAGTTGGAGCGCTGTCGGTCTCTTCTATCCTCCCCGGGCACCGAACTAGCGGCCCCAGAAACTGATTTAGTCGGCATTGATCATGCCGCATGCATCCCCAGTATAGCCGCGGCCCTGATGGTTGACCTGAGGTGTCAACTCTGGGGAGACTTGGAGCAGGGGCTCTATTGTTTGCAGGAGGGTCGCCGCAGCCATGATGTTATGCTATGGGGTCTTGAAGACGTCTTCACCATCAAGCTTTAAGGTGAGGTCTCCCATATCTAGTGATGTAGATATGGCCCGATCTTCCGAGAGGTAAGGGGATAAACTCGGCGTCGACGACCGGGCTTGAATCAGACACGATCCAACCCAGCAACCGTTACACCAAGCACAACTTGATTGTTCCTGCAAGGGAAATCGAGAACACAAGCAAGAGAGGATAAATATGCAATCTGAAATTGCAAATATGGATGAAGCAAATCACAAGAAAAGGTTCAAGCTCTGAACACAAAAGGACTAATCGCCACAGTGGTGTAGAACAAGAAATGGGACCCTCGATTACTGTAAAAGGACTTGTCGCCACAGTTACAATAATTCGATCAAGTTTCTCTCTGGAAAACAAAACTAAACAAAACCCGAAACTAAAATATGGTGGCTACTAAGTTTATGTAGGAAACAAATACGTCCTAGGGTTGGGGGCGACCAGGGGGGGCGCCCACAACATGGGCTTAAGGCCCGACACGATACATGGCCAAGTTGGCCCAAAATAGGTGGCACAGCACCTTGTCATGGTCACATATTATGACTCACGACCCTTCTGGATCTAGGACCAGAACCAAAACAATGGTGTCATCGTCCCCTTTCCAACGCATCAAAGAACGCCTCGTTTGGACGTCGGATGTGGGAGATATCATCAAAACCGTGAAGGGGTGTCGGCTGAATCTGAGACGAACGCGGCGACCAAGTTGGTGATGACTTGTAACTTATGAAAGGTCATGATATGCGCGTATCCAGCATGGTGATGTCCTCATCATCCTCCCCTTCTTGAATTGGAGTCGCCCTCGACTCCATCTCAGCATCAATCTCCTGCAAAAGGTTAGTACTAGCAGAATGCAAAGAACAAGATACATGATCATCGATAGAAGATATATCATGACAAAGCATAGTATAGCAAGGTGCATCATGATTATCACAAAGATCAGTAATAGTAGATGTCATAGCAAGAAACGCACCTCCCTTTAACTGAATAGCCTTATGTTTAACATCAGAAAGTTGTTTGTAATCATGTTTATTCTCAGTATTTTCAGCAAGCAGTTTAAAATGATTTCTAATATCAGCAGGCAATAACAGACGTAAAGTAATATTTCTGTCCTTATGCATGAATGTATATGTATTTGTTCTACCATTGTGGGCAGCATCCGTATCATATTCCCATGGACGGCCTAATAAAAGCGAACATGCTTGCATAGGTACAACATGAAAATCAGCAAAGTCTTGATAAGAACCTACTAAAAAGTGTATGCGTGCTCACCGAGTTACCTGTGTTGTACCATTATTGTTGAACCATTTGATGTGGTAGGGATGATGTTGTGCATGCGTGGTCAAGCCAAGTTTGCTTACCAAATCAGAACTTACCAAGTTGTTACAGCTCCCAGTATCAATGATGGTGAGAACACGGCGGTCTGCAACAATAAGGTACATGTAGAATAAATTGTTGCGTTGTTGTTCTTCCTCTTGTCCCACCCAAGTGGTCAACACACGCTGTACAATGAGGCTAGGAAAGCCCGCGGTGGCAGCAATAGAATCAATGGCAATAGTCTCCTGCTCCTCCGTCGAATCTGCAACAAGGTTAGGCATACAAGCAAATTCATCTTCAACATCACTAGAACTTTCATACCCATCAGCGGAAGCGATGAAAGCACGACGACTAGGGCAATCCTTCATGATATGTCCCATGAACTTGCAGCGGTGGCAAATAATGGTGGTGGAGGAGCCACTCCTAGTACCGGAAGTAGTAACCTTCTTCTAGTGTTGGTGCTGCACACTAGACGATTGCGTTGCAGAAGTAGGCGCAAGTGGAAAAGTTATTGCTGGTATCTTAGCAACATGATTCTTCAAGTTCTCTACTCCAGTGCGTTGTTGGAGATATTGCTCAATGTTGGACCTGCAAGATTGTTGTGGAAGGCGTCCCTGTACTTCTCGTTCAGCCCTAAGAGCAATATGATACAATTGGCTGAACCTATTCCACTCTTTATAGTCATCAATATTCTGGATATCATGGTTCAAACCACCAAAAAATCTACCACTAGTTTCAACATCATCTTCATGTATATCACAACATGCTAAACTAATAAGCAATTCTTGATAATATTCCTCTACTGTTTTACTACCTTGTGTTAAAGATTGTAATTTCAAACATAAATCACGTTGGTAATAAGGAGGAACAAAACGAGATTTCATGCGTTGTTTCAAAACAGGCCAAGTGGCAGGTATAGCAGCATTAGTATTGCAAAGATCATTCCACCAAAAGAGAGCAAAACCTGTAAACTCACTAGTAGCAAGTCTAACTCTATGCTCAGCAGGAACTAAATGAGAATTAAATTTCTGTTCAACAGCAAGTTCCCAATCTAAGTATGCTTCAGGATCGGCACTACCGGCAAAAGGTGGTATGTTAAATTTGGGCTTAACAAAAGTATCAGTATTACCACAATTGTTATTACCTCCCATACCGTGTTGATTACGGTGAAGACGGTCTGCATCACGGTCAAAATCATCATCAGCAGCAGCTCGTTGAGGTGGAGGTCGTCGTTCAACATCCTCAATACGGTGGACAACATTGTTGATGTGACCCATCAACTCGGCAAACTTCGTTTCCATGAATGTACGCTGGTCCGCAAGAAGCTTCATGAGCTCGGCCTTGGAGATGCAATCATTAAAGTCTGTAGGGGACTCCAACTCTCCAGGTGTCCCTTTCCCTTTCTCTGACATGGTTAAAAGCAAAAGACAACACTAAACAAAAAGATTAGCCCTATCAACTAGCAGGCAGCAGAGGGTGTAGAAAGTGGAAAACAATATCAGAAGCAATGTATCACAATCTTGCAAGTGTTCTTACCAAAGCCAAACAGGTCGACACAATCTGTAGTTGAGCTTGGGTGTAACAGTTGCAAGGAAGAAACCTGTGCTGCAATATGTATAGCTTGGAAGGCTAATATGTATGTCAATGGAACATAATTCAATAACAGATAGTAGCACTGAATAAATGTCCAAAGCAGTGTCCTAATTGCTGGCAAAAGAATCGTGTTCAAAAACAGTTGTGACAACAAGAACAATGGTAAAGAACAATGGTAAAGGCAGCAAGGATCAAAACAGACTCCACAGACTTAGAATTTTCAGGGTGGGGAGGGGGTGCAAATCAAAATGTTGATTTTTTTGTATGATTTTTCCACTATTTTTCTATGATAGAGGAACACAAAGGAAGGAACCACAAGAAGTTTCAACTCAAACAAAGGGAAAACAAAGGGTAGGCAAAATCTCAAAGTTTCATCGAAAGCGCTATTTTTGACTTCACAATTTTTTTTCTATTTTTCCTTTTTTGTTGAATTTTTTGACGAGGGCACACAGGTCACCTCAACTTTGAGTCAAGAATCTGCTGTAAATATTTCAGCCCAATCAGAGCAACGAGCGAAAAGTTATGCCTGTTTTACCGAAGGTATGTCAAGATAGGGTTTGAGGGGTGAGGGGGGGGGGACCGAATCGGGTAGGGTTTTTTTGTTGGCAACAGATTGTGGGTGTGGTGGGTGGGTGACACGATGGTGAATCCAATGGAAAACACGATGGTGATGGTGGTGTGCAGTAGAGATCAAAACACAAACCGAATTGAAACACAAATTCAAACCAGCAACTGAACTCGACTAGGACACAAACTCAACACTACGGACTCTGAAATTAAATTATGCAAAAGCTAAAAAATGTCTGGGATGGTGGAGAAATATTTTTTTATAGGCTTTTTCATGGACAAAAGGTGATGAACACAAATGAATCTAAAGGGATGAACACGATAATACCTCACGGGGAACCTAGGAATCTGATACCACTTGCTGTATATATGGCCCGATCTTCCGAGAGGTAAGGGGATAAACTCGAATTTGGGAAACTCGGCGTCGATGACGGGCTTGAATCAGACACGATCCAACCCTGCAACCGTTACACCAAGCACAACTTGATTGTTCCTGCAAGCGAAATCGAGAACACAAGCAAGAGAGGATAAATATGCAATCTGAAATTGCAAATATGGATGAAGCAAATCACAAAAAAAGGTTCAAGCTCTGAACACAAAAGAACTAATTGCCACAGTGGTGTAGAACAAGAACAGGGGCCCTGGATTACTATAAAAGGACTTGTCGCCACAGTTACAATAATTTGATCAAGTTTCTCTCTGGAAAACTGAACTAAACAAAACCCAAAACTAAAAGACGGCGGCTACTGAGTTTATGTAGGAAACAAAGACGTCCTAGGGTTGGGGGCGACCAGGGGGGCACCCAGAACATGGGCTTCAGGCCCGACACGATACATGGCCAAGTTGGCCCAAAATAGGTGGCACAGCACCTTGTCATGGTCACATATTATGACTCACGACCCTTCTGGAGCTAGGACCAGAACCAAAATAATAGTGTCGTCGTCCCCTTTCCAACGCATCAAAGAACGCCTCGTTTGGACGTCGGATGTGGGAGATATCATCAAAACCGTGAAGGGGTGTCGGCTGAATCTGAGACAAACGCGGTGACCGAGTTGGTGACGACTTGTAACTTGGGGAAGGCCATGATATGTGCATATACAGCATGGAATTGTCCTCATCATCTAGGTTTTGCATGACTCGGGGTCTCTACTGAGCATCCAGTCTTCGAAGCGGACGAGTGGTGGCGTCTGGATCACCGTCTTTGAGGTCGGTTTCATATCCGTCTACACGCGGCGTAGTACCGCGCGTGGTAGTATCCGCCGATGTTTCACCATCTGCTTGCCCCTGAGCAGCAGGTGCTACCATGAATACCTCGTGGAAATCTGAGGAACAACTCTCTGAATCACTCGGCTCTTCAATCAAGTCCAGGAGTGACTCGCCTTCAAGGCCAATTGCTGCAACGAATCTTGATTCGTCGAAGAATTTGGGATCTTCGTCCGACTGATTCATGTGATGAGCCGGGAGATCAACCGTATTGTAACCCGAATTGACCAAGGTTGTCAATCGGGGCGTTGCGGACAACATTGAGTTGCCGCCCGAGAGGGTTTCCGCCTGGAGAGCTGTCACCGCGTTGTTGAGGCCAAGCGGGAATCGGCCGGCCGAATTGCTCTGATCGGCCATGGCAGCGACTGAGTGGGCCACGCATTCATGCTTGACGAGGTTTCCGTGCTGATCGGCGACGAGGCTGATGGCGCCAAAGCAGATCTTGTCTCCCGGGCAAAACTTGATGTTGATGAAAGCCATCAATTTCGATGAAGCTACACTCAATGCTACCCCTTCATGGCACGCCAACTGTTGAGAGATATTCTTGATAGTAGATCTAGGTATGCGTATGAGTATGAAAATCAATGAACACACGAGATGTAAGGTTTAGACAGGTTCGGGCCTCCCGAAGGATGACAACCCTACATCCTGTGTTCTGTGGCGTATATTCTGGGTATCAATAAGAGAGCCCCTGCCCCTCCTTATATATCCGGAGGGGGGGCAGGGTTACATGGTAAGTGTCCTAGTCGGTTACAACATGATTTCCGACTAGGACTCTATCTCTAGTATTGACTTGTCGTGTACTCCAAGTAACAATTTAAGTACTTATCTTCATGGGTCTTTATCTTTATTGGACCCCGGCCTACTCGGCAATATATCCGAGTGGTGAGGTATCCCTGGTATATATATACCACAAAAGGGTTTCCTACACAGGCAACACTCGTGTAGACATTAGTCACATTTTATGTTCGTTATTCATCACCAAAACATCATACCTTGGGGTGACCTCAATGGTCATGATCCTTACATCAAGTCAAAGGTGATCGGACGTGGGTGCAATTAGATGCTTCCAATGGATCAGAAGTGGGAGAGACTTGCCGACGAGGAGGATCACGAAACAAGGTGACACGCGTCAAGATTAAGAAGTCGCGCTTTGAGAAGCGTGCAAGGTGGTTTCCCGGTTTGGTCCTCAAAACCGTGGCGGCGATTGGAGGTGCACATGGCGCCATCGTGAAGCTTGCGTCTAGGCAAAGCAAAGTCATGAAGGGCACGATGGCATTCGAGCGACGAGGAAAAAGATGAACGGTTATGCCCCTGGTGGTAGGTGGTAGTGTATTGTAGGTGAGGGGTAGGATGGTCTTTAGGACTACCCCTAGGCCTATATAAGGAGAGGTAGGGCTGGTGGAAGAGGGACCTCTCTTTCCCTTAGATTTTCTAGGTCTTTATTTCAAAGTGCTAGGAGAGGTCTCCATGTTTTAGTGGAGAGGAGAGGGTGTGTGAGAGACATCTCTTTCTCGTCCAAATAGTGGGAGTAAGAGGGTGGGTTCCTAGCCATGTATCCATGTATCTTGACTTGATGAATCAATGATATGAGATTCAAATTCATGCTCATGTTTTTCCTCTCACCCTAAATCCCGAATTTGTCTTTTTCTCTATTTTCGGAGCTATTTTTGTGGGAATATTTTATCTCACCTTTGATTGAGGTTTTGGGGTGGATTTCTTGGGGATCTTGTTGCTATGATGAGCAATAACAATCCTATATGGGTCCTTGACCGAATCAAAAGCTCTAGCACTTTCAATTTTGTAGATTTCCCATGTTTCCCCTTTTTGGTGTTCTTGGCATAAGATCTACAATTCATGATGATTTCTTGAGCCAATTGAGTGGATCTTGTTGGAGGAAGGTTATAATGACCTGAGGATTACCTGATCCAAAAATCGCATGATTTGGAGTTCGTTTGATTAGGTTTTCATCAAGATTTTGCCTAATCCCGAGCTATTTCAGTTCTGTCTCAGGGCGTGTTGCGTTTTCTCAGGGTGTGTTACTTTTTACTCCAGGAGTGTTCCTTTTTCAGTTCGGACTTGTCCGATCTGAACATGAGTTGCGTTTTCTTAGGGTGTATTACTTTTTACTCCATGAGTGTTCCATTTTCAGTTTGGACTTGTCTGATCTAAACATGTGTTACGTTTTCTTAGAGAGTGTTACGTTTTACTTTGGAAGTGTTCCTTTTTCAGTTCGGACTTGTCCAATCTGAACATGTGTTGCATTTTCTCACAGTGTGTTACTTTTTCCTAGGAACTGTTCCTTTTATCAGTTTGGACTTGTCCGATCTGAATAATGTGTTACTTATTCTCAGGGTGTGTTAGTTTTTTCTAGAAAGTGTTCCTTTTATTAGTTCGGACTTGTCCGATCTAAACATCGTGTTACTTTTTCCTTAGGGCGTGTTCCTCTTTTTCCTAGAAATTGTTCTTTTTATCAGTTTGGACTTGTCCGATCTGAACATCATGTTACTTTTTTGTACTACGCAACAAGAAAAGAGTAGTTCCGATCTTCAGTCTGTCAAAGAGTCAGTAAGTAGGCCGACCATTCTATCAATTACCAATTCGTGGAATTCTCATGTTCGAATCAATAAGTGTGTCTACTTAAAAGTCAATTCAACTTGTTGTGTTAAGCTTTGCTCGAACTTTCTTACTTGAGCTATTGACTTTACTGGTAAGCTACGAGCTTAATTGCCAAGCTTCTTTCCTACTTAAAATCTTATAGCTTACTTTCAACCTTATCAGTGACTTGGTACAACAAACACGGTCAACTAGAGAGTGAGCAACGAAAGCTATAGCTTCAAATCCTATTATCCTACTTGCAATTTGACAAACCACTTTATCGATACGAGCACCACTCTTTGTATTCCTCTTTATGAGTTGAAACCTAGCAGGGCATGTTACCTTTTCTTAGGAAGTTCCTTTTATTAGTTCGGACTTGTCCGATCTGAATAGCGTGTTACTTTTGGTTTAGGGCATGTAACTTTTGCTCAGGAAGTGTTCTTTTAGTTGTTTGTGTTGCTACAGGTCCATGAAACTTCCATTTGGTTGTTCTCTCTTGTCTCTTCCACTGGTGTTAGTCATTCCTAGGGTTAGCACATCACAAGTTGATGTGTGTAACCTTGGTGACTTGTTTTAGATGTTGGGTTTGGTGCAAATTGGGACATAGGCCAAGTTCTTGTGAATGAATTTTTATTGGCTCCCATTTACCCTCCTCTGTTCGCCTTCTCGGTGATGTGGACAAGGGTTCCCGATCTTCCAAAAGGTTCTGTATATGTTGATTTGGTCGGAGGCGAAACACAAATCGATCCGGCTTCAAAACAGCACGTTCTAAACCCCGCAATCGCAGCATGATGTCTCCTCTGGTTATCAACCGTCCTAAAATGATTGACCTCGCTGAGAAGGCTAATCCCTGCCTGCGAATCAAGAACACAAGCAAGAACAAAGAAGAAAGCAACACAATTGCAGATGTATTATGAATCTCATGAAGTTGGGGTCTCACAAACCGTGCTGACGACAAAACTGTTATGAACAGAATAATCTAAGCAAAACCCGAACCCTAATAGTGCGGCAGCGGCTGTATATGAAGACCCTAGGATCGTCCAAGACCCTCTGGACGCACCCCTACTTGGGCTCAACTAAATACAAAGCCCAAAGGCCAAAAATAGGCGACGCAGCACCGAAACAGATTCTAGACTCTCTCTTGTTTCGATGATTCCAGATGACTCCAGATGAATTTTGATATGAGACCGGCGGCATTGGAAAGGTCCTCTTCTTATCTTTCCGTGCATATATAGAACGTCCAAATCCGAGTCCGTATGTGTCTTCGGCATCCATTTTAGTGCAGACTGGTCCTGAGGCCCGAAACAGACTCGAAGTCGGTTTTGGTTGGGCCTCCACCTTGGCTTCCACGTCCTTGCTGGTCCTCCACGTCTCCAAGTCCTTTTTCCATCATCTCCTGGTCCTCTCCATGGTTCCTAATTACAATATAATCATTAGGTAGTAAACCATTCTCAAAAGTGACATATAATGAAGAACGTAGGAACGAGCTCACCTCTAAATTTAGTCGTCGTGCACGACCTCTAGTCATTGGACCTTGCAAGTCCAGAATTGGAGGAGTGTTGCATGTATCCGTAGGAGTTATGTCCTCATCATCCTCCCCCTCTTGAAGTAGAGTCGTCCTCGACTCAAGCTCATTCTCTTCTCCCAAGTATGGTTTCAAATCTGAAATGTTAAAAGTAGGACTAACCCCGAACTCGGGAGGCAACTCAAGTTTGTATGCATTATCATTAATCTTCTCAATTATTTTGAAAGGACCATCAGCTCTAGGCATTAATTTAGACTTTCTCAAATCTGGAAATCTATCTTTTCGCAAGTTTAATCATACTAAATCTCCTACATCAAGTTTTACTTCTTTTCTACCTTTACTACCAGCAATTTTATACTTGTCATTCATCTTTTCAATGCTAAGTCTAGTGGTCTCATGCATTTTCAAAATAAATTCAGCATGTTCCTTAGCATCAACATGAACTCTCTCATGAATAGGTAGAGGAAGTATATCAAGTGGAGTACGGGGATCAAAACCATACACTACTTTGAAAGGACTTACCTTGGTAGTAGAATGTGTTGCCCGATTTTATGCAAACTCAACATGAGGCAAACATTCTTCCCATTGCTTCAAATTTTTTTTTAAAATAGCTCTCAACATAGTACCCAAAGTGCGGTTCACCACCTCAGTTTGTCCATCAGTTTGTGGATGACAAGTTGTAGAAAACAACAACTTTGTACCCACCTTATTCCAAAGCGTGCACCAAAAGTGACTCAAGAATTTTGCATCACGATCTGAAACAATAGTAGAAGGCATGCCATGCAAACAAACAATTTCTTTGAAAAAGAGATCAGCAATATAACTAGCATCATCAGTCTTATGACATGGTATAAAGTGTACCATCTTAGAAAATCTATCCACAACAACAAAAATACTATCACTCCCCCTCTTAGTCCTAGGCAGTCCTAAAACAAAGTCCATAGAAATATCCACCCAAGAAATAGAAGGAACAGGAAGTGGCATGTATAAACCATGTGAATTCAAGCGAGACTTAGCTTTTTGACATGTAGTACAGCGAGCAACAAAGCGCTCAACATCTTTCCTCATCCTTGGCCAAAAGAAGTGTGTGGCCAAAATATCCTCCGTCATCTTGGCACCAAAATGACCCATCAATCCACCTCCATGCGCCTCCTGTAACAACAAAAGACGAACGGAACAAACTAGAATGCATAGGCGGTTAGCTCTAAACAAGAATCCATCATTCAACACAAATTTATTCCATGCACGACCTTCTTTACAATGCAGCAATACATCCTTAAAATCAACATCAGCAGCATATTGTTCTTTAATTGCCTCAAGTCCAAAAATTCTACAATCAAGTTGAGACAATAAAGTATAGCGCCTAGATAAAGCATCAGTGATCACATTATCCTTCCCTTTCTTATGTTTAATAATGTAAGGAAAAGACTCAATAAACTCAATCCATTTAGCATGTCTACGGTTCAAATTACATTGAGAACGAATATACTTAAGTGATTCATGATCAGAATGAATAACAAATTCTTTGGGCAACAAATAATGACGCCACGTCTCTAAACAACGTACAAGTGCATACAATTCCTTATCATACGTGGAGTAATTCAAAACAGGCCCAGTAATTTTCTCACTAAAGTATGCAACAGGTTTACTATCTTGCATCAAAACACCACCAATGCCTATACCACTAGCATCACATTCAAGCTCAAAAATCTTATCAAAATTAGGTAATTGCAGCAATGGTACATATGTAAGTTTATCCTTCAAAGCATCAAAAGACTCATGATGTACCTTACCCCAATAGAAATCAATGTCCTTCTTTGTCAACTCATGCAAAGGTGCAGCAATGGTGCTGAAATCTTTGACAAAGCAGCGGTAGAAACCTGCAAGACCAAGAAAACTCCTCACCTGTGTGATAGTTTTTGGTACATGCCAGCTCTTTATAGCTTCAATCTTCGCCTCATCCACCTCAATTCCCTGTGGAGTCACAACATAACCAAGAAAAGAGACTCGATCCATGCAAAAGGTGCACTTCTCAAGGTTACCAAATAAACGTGCATCTCATAAAGCATCAAAAACAGCATGCAAATGAGTCATATGTTTATCTATGGATTTGCTATAAATCAAGATATCATCAAAGTAAACTTCCACAAATTTGCCAATGAAAGCTCTTAAAACCTCATTCATCAAGCGCATGAAAGTACTAGGTGCATTAGTTAAACCGAAAGGCATTACTAACCACTCATATAATCCAAATTTGGTTTTGAAAGCTGTTTTCCATTCGCCTCCAAGTTTCATTCTAATTTGATGGTAGCCACTACGCAAATCAATTTTAGTGAAAATTATAGCACCACATAACTCATCAAGCATGTCGTCTAGCCTAGGAATAGGATGACGATACCTAAGAGTAATATTATTAATGGCTCTACAATCTACACACATATGCCAAGTACCATCTCTCTTAGGAACCAAAAGTACAGGAACAACACAAGGACTAAGTGATTGACGAACATACCCACGATCCAAAAGGTCTTGAACTTGTCGTTGTATCTCCTTAGTCTCCTCAGGGTTGGTCCCATAAGCAGCACGGTTTGGCAAAGTAGCACCCGGAATCAAATCAATTTGATGCTCAATCCCTCTCAAAGGTGGCAATCCCGGGGGTATCTCAGCTGGAAAAACATCCTCATACTCCTGCAAAAGGTTAGTGACAGCAGGAGACACAGCACTAGAAGCAATATCATCAAGCAAAAACAAAGCTTCTTTGCATATCAAAGCATAGCAAATATCATCATTATCAGAAATTTCAGCAAGCTCAGATTTTGTTGCAAGACATGAACGACCTTGTAATTTAATTCCAGCACCCTTAGAACTTGAAGAATCATTAACATTACTAGTTGTAGAATTAGAATTAACAGGTTGTTGAATTTCAGGACCTTTATTTTTCAAACTAGCAGCTCTTTCTAAATCAGCTTGTATAATTTTAGCAGGGGTCATTGGTAACAAAGTAATTTTAGTTCCTTTATGCATAAAAGTGTACTTATTACTTCTACCATGGTGTACAGCATCATTATCAAATTCCCAAGGTCTACCCAATAAAAGTGAACATGCTTGCATGGGTACGACATCACAATCAACACAATCCACATAAGAACCAATGGAAAAAGGAACTCTACAAGTTTGTATTATCTTAGCTTTGCCAGAGTCGTTTAACCACTGAATGTAGTACAGATGTGGATGTGGATGTGTGGTCAAAGCAAGCTTGTTGACCACATCAGAACTCACCAAGTTATTGCAGCTCCCTCCATCAATGATGACACGTGCTCGGCGGTTCTTGATGACGAAGAAAATCTAGAACAAGTTGTGATGCTGCATCGTCTCGGGCTGATGAACTTGTGTGCTAAGGACATGTTGAACAATAATGTTCATGTATCCTGTGGTGTCTCCGCCTCCAAGGACGAGGTCACTGCCGGTGGCAGCGATGTCCTCCTCCTCATCCTCCACATCGGAGGTGCTCATGTAACCGCCATCGTCTGTCGCCACATATGCCCGCCTACTTGGACAATCTTTCTGCACATGACCAAGTCCATGGCAGTGGTGGCACTGAATCCCTGTAGTGCGCCCTGTCGAAGCAACAGAGGAGGCACTACTAGCTGGTACCTGCACAGAAAGTTTACCTGAGCGCGTAAAAGGTGCAGGGGCTGATCTTGGGGCTGTAGAAACAACACTGGTTCCCTTGGTAGCTGCTGGTGGGGGCGGCCAGAAAGATGGCCTGGGCAGCCCCGAAGTTCCCGTCGAGCGTGGGGGGTAGGAGTTCCTTGACTTGCTGTACTCCTCAAAAGCCTGGAAAAGTCCCTGTGATTCTTTCTCTGCAAGCATAACATACTGGAAACACTGGGTGAGGGTATAATATTCTTTATAATCAAGGATGTCCTGAATTTCTTTTCTTAAACTAGAATAAAAGCGACAAATCTGATCCTCTACTTTTTTAACTACAGCACAACGAATCAAACCCTTCTGAAGCTCACTAAAATACTCCTGAATAGTTTTATCTCCTTGTTCTAAACGCTGCAGTTTATTATGAATCTCTCTATAAAAAGAAGGGGGAACAAAACGATCACGCATTGCTACCTTAAGTTCTTCCCAAGTAGTAGGCAAATCAGTTTCAGCAGCTAGACCACTCCACCAAACAATACCAAAGTCCTTAAACTCACTAGTAGCTTGTCTAACGCTATGTTGTTCAGGAACAAGGTGGGCATTAAATTTTTGTTCTACAGTCATCTCCCAATCAAGATAAACATCACCATCATACTGACCCGAAAATAAAGGAATTGAAAACTTAATTTTAGCATACGGGTCATCTGGAGCATAGTTACCGTGTGGACGACAATTGTAGTTATGGAAACCACCCATACCTTGAGTATTATGTTGCAAACGACGTCGTAATCGAGCGGTCCTTGTAGCTGACCTATCCACGGTGCATCAGCCTTATACACCGTGTCTTCATCATGGACGTCTTCAACGTCATTGTTGTTATATTGGTGTTCGTATTGTTGGTTTTAGGAGTGGTCTCCAATGCGACAACCTGATCGGTTAACTTAGAGACCCGCTTCTCTAACCGCTCGATGCTTTCTCCAATGTGAAGCTTGCTGACCGCATCAGTAACGGCTCTGGTGATCGTCTCTGCCAAATCACTCTGAGCAGCCTGCAAAGCCTTCTGGAGCTGCTCTTAGCTCACGCACTCAGCAAATTGTGAGGGTGAAGCCATCTCTCCGTCGTCACTTCCTGCCATCACAAACACCAAAACAGGAAACAAACAGTGAAGATTATCCCTACAAAACAGCTAAGTAGTGGTGCCTCTTAACACAACAAAAGGAGGCTCCTTACAAAGCTCTTACAAAGTTCTGAAAAGCAAAGCAAAGGATACCAGAGAGATGTGTTCCACGATTGCAAGGGTCACAAAATAACCTGTGTGCTGTTCAGAAGAAATATGTAGAGCTAGGAAGGCCAAATATATATATGTGAGTGGTACACAAATCAAAAACAGATAGTAAAGCTGAATAAGTACCCAAGTAACTTGTCCCTAGTTGCTGGTCTAAGTATGTCCTAGAACAGTAGTGATAGCAAAGTAGAAGCAAGGAGACAGAGGCACAACAGGCGATAACAGGGGGCTAAGTGCAAAATAGCCAAATCCAGAAATTTCAGGGGGCTAGATGTAGCACTAGTAGAAATCCCAAATTTCTTTTTGTTGATTTTATTTTTTTTTTTTGATATTTTTATCCAACTCACTAACAATGGAGGAGAATCCACAAAAAATTTCAGCTCAAACAGAGGTAGGATGTGGCCTACAGAAAATCTTGAAGTTGCAGAAAATGTCGGGTTTAAACTTAAATCAATTTTTTCTTTATCTTCCCGATTATTTTTGAATTTTTTGACAAGGGCATACAGGGTGTAGCCTAGTGTGTGTATGCTCAACTTTGAGTCAAGAATTTCCTGTAAAAATTTCAGCCAAAACGGACAACCGAGCGAAAAGTTATGCCCATTTTACCAAAGGGGGGTCGGAGTCGGTTTTCCAGAAACCCGAGTCGGGTTAGGGGTCGAGTTTGGATTCGGGTAAGATTTTTTTTGGCGGCGTGGATGCAGCGAAAAGTGGAATTTGTGGGGATTGGTTCGAGATGTTTGAGGGCGGGATTAGGGTGGGTGTATCGATCAATCAACCCTAGCACACAAAGCCGATAGAACAGAGGATGGTGAAGGGGATGGCGGCTAGGGTTGTAAGGGAAACACTACTGATGATAAAAACACAAACTAAACCAGCGACTAAACAAAAACTAGGGCACAAAATCAACACTACGGACTCTGAAATTGAAATATGCAAAGGCTAAACACGTGGTTATGGGCGGAGGGGAAATTTTTTTTTTTGGCTTTTCTATGGATGATAGGATGAACACAAAACGAAATTAACTAAGGGTAGTGCGAACCTGACGGTGCACCTGAAGCTCTGATTATCACTTGATGTGGACAAGGGTTCCTAATCTTCCGAAAGGTTCTGGATACGTTGATTTGGTCGGAGGCGACACACCAATCGATCTGGCTTCAGAACAGCACGTTCAAAACCACGCAATCGCAGCACGATGTCTCCTCTGGTTATCAACCGTCCTAAAATGATTGACCTCGCCAAGAAGGCTAATCCCTGCCTGCGAATCAAGAACACAAGCAAGAACAAAGAAGAAAGCATTGGAAAGGTCTTCTTCTTTCCAGTTCTAGATTCTCTCTTGTTTCGACGATTCCCAATGACTCCGGATGAATTTTGATATGAGACCGGCTGCATTGGAAAGGTCTTCTTCTTATCTTTCTGTGCATATGTAGAACGTCTAAATCCGAGTCCGTATGCGTCTTGGGCATCCGTTTTAGTGCAGACTGGTCCTGAGGCCCGAAACAGACTCGAAGTCGGTTTTGGTTGGGCCTCCACCTTGGCTTCCACGTCCTTGCTGGTCCTCCACGTCTCCAAGTCCTTTTTCCATCATCTCCTGGTCCTCTCCATGGTTCCTAATTATAATATAATCATTAGGTAGCAAACCATTCTCAAAAGTGACATATAATAAAGAACGTAGAAACGAGCTCACCTCTAAATTTAGTCGTTGTGCACGAGCTCTAGTCATTGGACCTTGCAAGTCCATAATTGGAGGAGTGTTGCATGTATCCGTAGGAGTGATGTCCTCATCACTCAGTCCTTCACAGACTTAACTGGGGCGACCACTGTCCAATGAGAAGCTTCGGCTCAACGCATTTACGCCCCTCATCGCCAACCAGAGTGGTACCTCGCTGGCAAGCCGCCTTGCTGAACCATAAAGGACGCACTGTGTGGGTGAACTCCGTGCTGGACAATCTACCCACTTATGCTATGTGCGTAATTGACCTTTATGGTTGAGCAGTAGCGTGCGTTCTTCTAGAAAAGAGACTCCAAGACATCGGGAGCCAAGTGCCTCGTTGCTTGGGACGAGTGCACCCAACCTTAGCCGTAAAGAGGGCCTGGCATTCGCGTACTCAACGTCCAAAATGACTGCCTATTGGTAAAGCTCATTCATCGCCTCCACACGGCCACCGACTCGTCCTGGGCAACCTGGGTACGTGAACAAGCTGACATTGCTTCCATGATGGGCAACATGGCTGTGGGATACTTGCTTTATGGGTATCCTCATACAAGACTAAGTTGGTAGCCGACCGGGTACTTCATCAACAAGGAAGCCGACCGACTCGACTTGGAGCACAAGGCATGTAGAGATAGACTTTCTATGTAAATCCTAAAGGGTTACGACTAGGACTCTTCATGTACCCCACCTACCGACCGGATATATAAGGCGGCAGGGTACCCCTCATCGAGGGACAAGTTCACAAGTAGCGACAAGAGACGACAGAAGTTTCACAACATCAATACAATACACATAACACAGGACGTAGGGTTTTTACTCTCATCAAGAGGGCCTGAACCTGTATAACTCAGCGTCTTGTGTTACCATCGTAGTTTTTAGTCTCGATGTAGCCCTATATATTTTACTGCTGATCTCAAGCTTTGACAGTTGGCGCGCCAGGTAGGGGACAAGGCTCGTCGGGATTCTCCGTCAACTACGATGGCCGAAATTCCCATCATCCAGTACTCGCCGGACTTCAAGATCTCCTTTGGATCGCTCGACTTCACAGTCAGCGACAACAGAGCCCTAGGTCTGGAGAACCACAGATTTGACTCGGCCGCAGCCATTTCCATGGCGCGATCACCGAGTTCATCTGGCATGATCCCCGTATTGGTTCCACTCGGATCTGAGGAAGAAGATCCTTTCTTCGGGAATGATTCAAAATTGGATCGGTCTTTTGATGAGGACTCGGTCGGATCCACTTACCCATATCCCCATACTCTCAACATGGTGGATATAGCAGATCCCGCGGATGGAGACCAAGATGGTGACCAAGACGATGAACAAGAAGGTAACCCCGTTGATGGCCACCCGAATCAACTAGCCGAAGAAGGTCAATAGGAGGAGGACCCCCCAGTTGATGACTTATCAGTCGGTCACCACCGTCGACCAAGAGGGTCGTGTAGTTCACACAACGCATGCCAACTGGATCCCGGTCCAGAACTCAAAGTGGATGGCGTCAAGGTCTACCACACTCCTCATAATAACATCATAGGGGCCAAAACTTTGCTCGACACTCTAATGGTTGATGCGAATTATTAGACCCCTGCGATGCAGAAGACGGTGGCTATGCTTAAGGCTGCTATAGCTCAAGAGGCCGCAAAATCTCAGTCGGTCACAAGCTCTAGTCACGCATCTTTGCGAGGTCGGCATAGGCGTGAAGATCTAAGAAATTCTCTCAGCCTCCATGATGGACAAGATACCATCAACTCTCACTATGAAGAACGCGCTCGGGATAACCGACACTATGAGCCGTGATTGGAGAACGGACGACCGACGGGACAACCGACGAGAGGACCATCAAGATCCTCCTCCAAGGCACAACCGCGATGACTGTCGTCGATGTGATGATCGGGATCGATGTGATAACGATGATAATGACCATCGGTGTCATCGTCATGATGATGATGTTGGTCCGCAACACAGCCACCATGCAACTCCGTCCCCAGACTGGCATAGGCGGTCGATGACACTGACCGATGATGAGATCGATGGCATCAAAGCTTATATCCCTAGGCTTTGCATAGCTCGATGGCCAAAAGGATTCAAGTCGGTACCCATCAAAAAATACGATGGTCAGACCAATCCCTGAGAGTAGCTGCAGCTCTACAGCATGGCGATTCGATCGGCTGGAGGTGATTCCTATGTAATGGCTAATTACCTTCCGGTCTGCCTGGATCCAGCCGTTCGGATATGGCTCACACCTCTTCTAGAGGAGTCAAGCACGTCTTGGGGAGACCTCAACAGGAAGCTCATGGAAAGTTTCCAAGCTACCTGCAATCGACCGGGCAACCACTTCGACCTCACTCGGATCAAGCAGAAGACCGATGAACCTCTTCGTGACTACATCAAGTGATTTTGCGCTAAGAAGACTGAGATCCCCAATGTCTCGGACCAACAAATCATTGCCGCCTTCCAAGGAGGGATCCGTAGCGATGATTTGGTTCATGAGATCGGTCGGAGGAATCATGACCCCAAGCTGACCGCTCAAGGATGCTTCGAGATCGCTGACAAGTTCGCGTCTGGTGAGTCAGCATTGGATGACATCCGGGGAAAAGGCAAAGAGAAGCGGTTGGACAAGCCCAAGTCCTCCAAGAAGGACAAGAAGAGGAAGCCTGATAACGTGGTTCACACGGTGGACCGACTTCAGAAGAACCCTCGAACGAATCAACCATCCACAGACAAGCTACTGAGTGGCCCGTGCCTTTGGCACCCAAAGGGAAACCACAAAGCAAAAGATTGCTATCGACTGAAGGGTTTTGCAACGGCTGCGCTCAAGGTGGCTAAAGATCCCCCGAGGCGCAACAACAAAGACAAGACCAATGATGATGGCGACAAGGATGAATCAGGAGAGTTCCAGGAGCCCTGCAAGGAAGTCAACTTCATCTTCGGTGGCCCGGATGCCTACGTGTCCAAGCGCAAGCAGAAGCTGGAACTTTGAGAGATCAATTCGGTGGAACCGGTTGCGCCTCAATTCATGAGGTGGTCTGAGATGCCAATCACCTTTGATCGGTCGGATCATTCCAAGCATATCCCGAAGCCGGGTCGATACCCGCCGGTGCTTGCTGCTACGATGAAGGAGGTAAAGTTCAACAAAGTACTTATTGACGGAGGAAGCAGTTTGGACTTAATCTTCACCAAGACTCTCAAAGAGCTCGGTATGTCGATCAATGATCTTTAGCCAAGTTCTTCACCTTTCCATGAGATTGTACCTGGCAAGACTTCAGTTCCTATTGGACAGATCAGTCTGCCGGTCACCTTCGGGACCATGAGAACTTCAGGACCGAGCGTATTCTCTTCCAGGTGGCAGATTTTGACTCAGCATATCATGCTATCATCGGTTGACCAGCGGTGGCTAAATTCATGGCTATCCCGCATTATCCATATCTCACCCTCAAGATGCCAGGCCCGAACGGAATAATCTCCCTCCACTCTGATCTTTGGAATTCTTTCGATTGCGATGTACAGAGTTGTGAGATGGCCAATAAATAGTTGATGTTGTCCGACCAGAAGGAGATCCAGTAGGCAGTCAGCATGGAGGAGCAGACTGGAGCGATGGTTCCAGCAAAGAAGCCTACCAAAGACAAAATTCAGACCGATGACATCCAAACCAAGGAAATCATGCTCGATCCTGGGGACCCCGATAAGTTAACTTATGCTGGGGCCAACCTCGATGAGAAATAGGAACATGCGCTCACTCTTTTCCTCCAGGAAAATAGGGACATCTTTGCATGGAAACCATCTGACATGTTGGGAGTTCCTAGGGAAAAGATTGAGCATGAGTTAAGGGTACCCCCTAGGGCTACCCCCATTCGACAGAGGCTTAGGAGATTTGCACAAGGCCGCAAGGACGCCATGAAGAAGAAGATAGTTAGACTATTAGATGCAAAGTTTATAAAGGAGGTGTATCATCCCAACTGGTTAGCAAATCCAGTCCTTGTACCCAAGAAGAATAAAGAATGGAGGATGTGTGTTGATTATACTGATCTCAACAAGGTCTGTCCTAAAGACCCCTTCGCTCTTCCTCGTATTGATCAAATTGTAGACTCGACAGCCGGGTGTGAGCAATTGAGCTTTTTGGATGCCTATCCAGGCTATCACCAGATCTCACTGAAGGTCGAAGATTAGATTAAAACTTCCTTTATAACACCCTTCGGTGCCTATTGCTATATCACAATGCCTTTCGGTCTGAAGAATACTGGCGCGACTTAACAACGAGGTATTCAATGCTGCCTTGCTACTCAGATCGGTCAGAACGCAGAAGCGTGTGTTGATGACATCGTTGTTAAAACTCGGAACGTCAAAGAACTTATTTCTAACATGGCAGAAACCTTTGATAATCTGAGGCATTATTCAATGAAGCTGAATCCTAAGAAGTGTGTTTTTGGGGTTCCTTCGGGAAGGCTACTCGATTACATCATTTTGAAACGGGGTATAGAGGCTAACCCGGATAAAATCAAGGCGATCCTTGGTATGGGGCCACCTAATTCTCAAAGGGACGTACAGAAGCTGACCGGATGCATGGCGTCCTTGAGTCGTTTTATTTCCCGATTGGGGGTTAGAGGGTTACCACTTTTCCGACTGCTTAAAAAGTAGGAAGACTTCGTTTGGACCAAAGAGGCGCAGTCGGTATTGGACGAGTTGAAGGTTTATCTCAGCAGCATTCCAGTATTGGTGCCTCCGAAGCCAGGAGAAAAACTTCAACTTTATATATCGGCCACAACTCAGGTTGTGAGTACTGTTTTAATAGTCGACCGAGTAGAAGAGGAACACATACAGAAGGTGCAACACCCAGTCTATTTTGTGAGTGAGGTCCTTGGAGCCTCTAAGGCAAAATATCAACGGATCTTGAAGTTGTTATATGCATTATTGATCACCTCCAAGAAGTTGAAGCATTATTTTCAAGCTCATCCAATCGAAGTCCAGACCTCCTTCGCACTCGGAACAGTGTTGCATAATCGAGAAGCCGAAGGAAAAATCGCCAAGTGGGCAGTCAAACTTGGTCAATATGCCATCACGTCTGTGCCTCCGTCGGCTATAACGGGACAAGCGCTAGTTGATTTCGTTGCTGAGTGGACAGAGATTCAAAACCCACCTACTGCACAAGATATCGAGTACTGGAAAATGTACTTTGATGGTTCTCTTCAATTACAAAGAGCCGGTGTAGGAGTCGTGTTTATCTCACCTACTGGAGAGAAGCTTCGATATGTCCTTCAAGTGATGTTTCACGCGTCCAATAACGCTGCGAAGTATGAAACCCTTCTACACGGTCTTCGCATTGCCGCATCACTTGACATCAAGCGCCTTGACGTCTTTGGTGACTCGGCTTTGGTTATTAATCAGGTCACTAAGGATTGGAACTGTGTGGATGATAATATGAGTGCTTACTGTCAAGAAGTAAGGAAGCTCGAAGATAAATTTGATGGATTGAAGTTCACACATGTTCTTTGAGACAATAACCAAGCGACCGATGAATTGGCCAAGATGGGATCATCCCAGTCTACGGTCTCGCCAGGTGTTTTCTTACACACTCTAGATTGCCCCACGATTTCTCCTCGGTCGGATGTATTAATGAGTGTTGTTACTGATCTCGTTGGTGATGACAACATGGAGACCGATTGGTGCGACCCGCTCATCCAATATTTGGACAAGGGAACGCTGCCTTTGGATCCTAATGAGCAACGGAGGTTGGAGACCCGATGCCAAGGATATTTGTTGGTGGGAGACCAACTCTATAAAAGAGGAGGTTCAAACATCTTGATACCAGAAGGCCAGAAGTGGGTAGAAGAAATTCATTATGGGATATGCGGCAATCATGCAGCTTCCAAGACTTTGGTCAGCAAAGCTTTCTAGCAAGGGTTTTATTGGCCCACGCCGGTTGAAAATGCACACCAGGTCGTTCGGACGTGTGAAGGTTGTCAATTCTTCACTCAACAAATGCATGTGCCTTCACAGCAACTTCAGATGATACCTTTGACTTGGCCCTTTGCTGTCTGGGGGCTCGATATTGTCGGTCCTTTCAAGAAAGCGCCAGGAGGGTTCAGTTATCTGTTCGTTGCTATTGATAAATTCACCAAGTGAATTGAAGCAAAGTCGGTCGGCAAGATTACATCGAAGAAGGCAATCAAGTTTGTCAAGGATATCTTTATTCGGTTTGGGGTTCCTCATAATATCATCACCGATAATGGCACTCAATTCACATCAGTGGAGTTCCATGACTTTGCCGATGAGATGGGAATAAAAATCCACTTTGCATCAGCGGCTCATCCTCAAAGCAATGGGCAGATTGAACGGGCCAATGGTATGATTCTTCAAGGATTGAAACCGCGGATATTCGACAGGCTTAAGCCTTATGCCGATCGATGGGTCAAAGAATTGCCTTCAGTTCTTTGGGGGCTTCACACAAACACCAGTCGGGCAACTGGTCAGTCACCTTTCTCATTGGTCTATGGCTTAGTGGCTATGCTGCCGACCAAGGTCAGCCTTGTTTCGGCACGGGTTCAGGTATATGATGAACAGCTTTCTGAGGAGAATCGAGAGATTGATTTGATTGCAGCAGAGGAGTTGCGTGATCGTGCTCTGTTTCGGTCGGCACTTTACCAACAAGGCTTGTGTCGATATTATGATAAAAACGTACGTAATCGCCACTTCCAAGTTGAAGATTTAGTGCTTCGCTGAGTGCAGTCAATGAAGAACCAGCATAAGCTTTCTCCAAAATGGGAAGGACCATATGTGGTAAAGGAAGTCACTCGCTCGGGGGCTTACCGACTGATGTACGAAGACGGCGATGATGTACCAAATTCCTAGAATATAAATCAGCTACGTCGTTTCTATACTTAATTATTCATTTGTATACTTATACATTATTCATGAATGAAACTTCGGTCTTTTTGATGAAAGATTTTTTGATGATTTTCATTCTATATTGTCTCGATTCCTTAATTCATTTTATTAAACAATCGAGCCAGGGGGCTAGTAATAATGTCCCACCTCAGTCTAACCTCATTTTGGTTTTGGACTATTTTTCGACCGATTTCTTCTCTTTGAATACGGTCTTCATTTTCTTGGTCTAACGTCTATACATTATGGTTATACACTTTATACTGCACATCAGACTACCACTACACTAAACCCAGAGCCAAAGTGCGAGAGGTCATGTGTCGATTGGTCGACTCTGCTTGTTACGCGGTTACGAGTCACAACCTAATATGTTAAGGCAGACCGATACAATTTGAGTTTCTCAATGACAGAAACATACTTATGACATTTTTATCAATCTTTTAAAGATGATAAGCATGAACTAGTTTACATACAGGTAATATTGTTTCATTACATAGATATTTCTAATGATCTCTAATATTACAGGATTTACAACTCCTTTGAAGGAGAGGAAGAATCAGCTCGTAGCTCAACCTCAGGAGTTGCTGAGGAGTAGGCACGGTCGGATTGATCTCTATGTTGTCGACCAAAGCTCGGGAAGTCTCCAGCATGGAATCCAAGAGCAGCTAGCATTGGTCATCAGTCAAGTACAGGTTGAAGCCCTCCTTGATCTTGTCCAATGGTAGAGCAGGAGACCAAGATTGGCAAATCGCCAGAACCTGACTCCCGGCCTCGGTCGTCACTCGTTGAGTGTTATGAGCAATAGCCTCCGATGCATGCTCCAGCAATTACTCCAAGGAATGGCCAGACTGCTCCACTCGGTCGGCATGAACATAGTCCATTGCCTTTCGAGCGGTGTAAGATAGAGCTGCGAGTGATGATTTTTGGTCAGTATAATCAAAAGAGGAATCAAGCAGATGTGAGAAATAATGAAGGGCTTACTAGCAAGTTTACATTTGAAGGATTTGGAGGTGCTCTTAGCTTCCTCTATCTTGGCATCAGCTTCCTTCAACTCCTTCTGCAGCCGAGTGATTTTGGCCTACTGGTCCTCGGCCAACTTGGAGAGGTTTTCCTTCTCAGTATTTAAGGCATTGACAAACCTTTGTTGATTGGAAGTCAACTTCTCCAGGTCGATAACCTTCTGGTCACGAGCTAAAGACAAACATTTAAACCTTTAGCTCTAGAGTGATTGGTTGGTTATTTAAACACGATGGTGAGTGATCTTACCAGCTAAATCTGCACGGCCTTGGTCTAAGACCTTGGTCATCTCTCTTTGGTCGGTCTGCAACTTTTCAATCTCCTTTTGTGCTTTGGCGAGCTGCTGACCGGTGACTAGCATAACACCAACAAGGTGTCAGTTTTAAACTTAAAGGCATGAAGACCGAAGAGTTTTAAGGCATACCAAAAATTTTGGCTTCAAGGTATTCCACCCTAGCCTGCTTCCTTTCTACAAGAGCATACATTCTCTGTATACAAAAAGGGGGTTAAGCTTAAGGATAAAATTGAGGCAAAGCTAAAGCAGAGTATTGAAGTACCTTGCTAGCCTCTCGGTGTTGATGTATAATTTCCACGTCCTCCACTTCGGACCGATCGAGTATATCTGCAGACAATGTCGCCTTACCTTTATCAAGAGGTGAAGGGATGACGACTGGAGCAGGTTGGGGTATAGGCTCTGGAATGGAGGTAGGATTGTCTTGTCAGATGGCTTATCCACCTCGGTCGGCGTGTTTGATGACTTGCCGACCGATTTAGGCAGATCAATCAGACAAGGAGGAGGTCCTGACCGAGTGGCTTCGGACTCTTGGGCACTTTGAGAATCACTCGTCCGACTACTGTCAAAATAAAGATGGAGGAGATTAGAGTGTGTAATAGATGGCCATAAGAAGCAAGGAGTAAAAGGTTAAAGAATTAACCTGGGAGCCTTCTTAAGCTTAATTTGGCACAAATCGACTGAGAATCAGTATCCTTCCTCTTTTGGGCAGATTTTCCTGCCTTGTCGGTCTGATCCACCACCCCAGCATCACTCTGAGTTTGGCTTGGGGGCTCCGACTGGCTTGAAGGTCGGTCGGGGGGAGTAGGGTGGGTTGACTGGCATCAATAGATGGCAATTCTTCATCATCACCCTGATCCCCAATATATTGCCGTCGACGCCCGATAGTCTGCTTCACTAGTCGATTGGGGGAGGCAGGGTGATAGTTGGATCAGCATGTTTCGGTTGAGGGCTTGCGGAAGAGCTTGAGCCTCCAGCGCCAGTCTGCTGTGGCTTCTCAACATAATCCAGTCCCTCGGTATTGGTCGGAGGGAGCGGAGGATGTGATATATAAGTATCCAGAACCTACACAAGGATCAAGATATCAAGCAGGACATCAAAACAAGAAAATCAGGAATTGCTCAAAGCAGATTGAGGCTTACTCGGGCTCGCATAGTGCCCTTGTTATACGCCTTCCTAATCAGCGAGTCATCCCGAAGGATATCCCCTTCAAACATTTTCGAGAGGCGTTTGTTACGAAGTTCACCATTTGGTGGGTCGGGTACCTCCCTGGTTTCGTCATTATTGACATAGTTCCAAGCCGGGTGACTCTGCAGCTTCAGGGGCTGCATTCTGCGTACTACGAAGCTTTTGGCGACGGTAATTCTGTCAATGCCTTCAGCCTTCAAGTCGTCTATCTTCTTCAACAAAGTGACCACCTGAGGGTCGGTCGGATCGGGCTTTTCCGTCCATTATGCTAGAGGAATTGCCTTGGCACCGGTGAAGTCGGCAAGAACAAGGGGAGGGTTGTCACAGTAGAACCACTCATCCTTCCAGTTCTTGTTTCCGGTTTTCAACGGCACATTGATATAGGCCTCCTTCTTGCGCAGCTGGAAGCCAACACCGCCTATAGCTACTTGATGGTACTTGGTCGATAGGAGTCGGAGGACGAACAGATGGCGGAATAAATTAAAGTGGGGAAGGATGCCCAGAAATGCTTCGCACATGTGTACGAAGATGGTGATGTGAAGAATAGAGTTGGGATTGAGGTTGACAAGTTCAATCCCATAAAAGAAAAGGAGCTCACATAAGAAGCTGCAACAGGGGACTCCAAAACCATGCTCAAAGAATGAGCAGAACACAACTATCTGTTTATGAATGGGGATGGGGCAAGATTCACGGGGTACCTTCCAGTCGATCCGCACTTGCTCTGGAAGGATGTCGTCGATCACCATCTGGTTCATATTGACTTGGGAGAGGTTGCTCTTTGAGAACTTCCGAAGCTGCTCTGAAATGTCGATCTCCGACGAGGAAGACGCGGCGGCGGCAGTGGAAGTTGCTGGAATCGAGGTGGGAACCTTCTTGTGACCCATGGTGATGATTGTTTTGGGCATGGCGGATCAAGTGCTGAACCCTAGCGGAAGCTTGGGGGCTAAGTGCGGCAAGATCTGTGGTGGCCGGAAGCAAAGACGCTAACCCTAGCTGGAAAGCTGAGGAGTCGCTAAGAACAGAGGAGACGCGAGGAAGACGAAGAGTTCGTGCGCGAATGCGGCGTGGACTAGAGTCAACTTGACGCTGCCCTTTTTATACTACACCGGCTATTTAACCTTTGATAAGAAGTATTTAAAAATATTTAAATATATCTATATGATTTGATGATCATGTAGCAAAGAACTTGATGGTCGTATGGAAATAAGTTCAAAGGTTATGGTATTGATTGAAGTCAATAACCAAATTGCCAAAATTGGACTCATGAACAGATAGAGTAACTAATTATTAGAGAAATGTTATATTATGATTGATGTCATTTAGCTTAATACCATTATATGATTGATGTCATAAAATTCAGACCGACCAGTCACTCGGACTTAGTATATATCGCTCGGCCTTTTTGATAATTGGTCGGCAAGGTTGAAACCTTGCAAAGTGAGCCACTGGTTTAATGATCAGAGGTCTGTTAGATTCAGACTTGATGGTTTGAGTAAAATACCTATAAAATAATAAGAGCTAATATGACTAGACTCTTACATTATTTGTTAGTCTCCAAATTATACAAGAGTCGGGGGCTACACCTGATCAGGTGCACCTGACCGATGCACCAGATCTATCAAGAACTTTGATAAAGAGGTCTTCCTAATTTATGATCAATATTGAAGATCACTCTGAGAATCAAAACTCAAAATCAGGAAGCACTCGGGGGCTGTTGTGGGATACTTGCTTTATGGGTATCCTCATACAAGACTAAGTCGGTAGCCGACCGGGTACTTCATTAACAAGAAAGCCGACCGACTCGACTTGGAACACAAGGCATATAGAGATAGATTTTCTATGTAAATCCTAAAGGGTTACGACTAGGACTCTTCATGTACCCCCTGCCGACCGGATATATAAGGCGGCAGGGTACCCCTCATCGAGGGACAAGTTCACAAGTAGTGACAAGAGACAACAGAAGTTTCATAACATCAATACAATACACAGAACACAGGACGTAGGGTTTTTACTCTCACCAAGAGGGCCCGAACCTATATAACTCGACGTCTTGTGTTATCATTGTAGTTCTTAGTCTCGATGTAGCCCTATATATTTTATATTTTACTGCCGATCTCAAGTTTCCACAATGGCGGGAACATATTGGAGCACGCTTGAAGGATTGCCCCGGTCTACCAATCCATAGCAATAGTGACCACTGGCGACGGTAACACTACATCCTTCTGGAATGACCAGTGGCCGGGGATAGGGAGGCTTGGAGATGTATACCCGACGCTAGCCAGCCATGCAATGACTACAAGCAGTTCTGTCGCCCTGGTTATGGCAACGGGTCTGCATGTGCGACTTGTCCTGCGCCTTTCCCTTCTAGCTTTGGACGAGGTCGAAGAAGTATCAAGCCTGCTCCAAAACATTCACCTCAGTGCCAACCCGGATGTGAGGTGCAGTGAACTCTTCCGGCCAGATGGCACGCTCAATACTGTCGCGCTCTACAACTTTGTCATGACGCCAACGGACCTGGGTTGCAATTTTGCCAAATTCGTGTGGCGGAACAGAGCTCTCCCGAAAGTGCAGTTCTTCGGCTGGCTCATGGTGCGAGAACAGGTGGAGTGCAAAACCAATCTTCTCATCAAAAACATTGTTGCCGACGACACCTGTGAGGTCTGCCACTCCACGCCGGAAGATACAAATCACATCTTCTTCCATTGTGCCTTCGTCCAGGACTTCTAGAACACACTCGGTGTCAACACAGGTGAAGCGTCCGCCGTGCCATGGGAGCTGAAGTGGCCGACATCGAGGCTACCAAACCACCGTAACACATTGACACTCTTATGCTACTGGCAGGTCTCGAAGCATTGCAATGGTGTTGTTTTCCGCGAAAAACAACCATTGCTGACGAGGCTGCTGGCGGCCTGCCGAGAAGATGCAAGTGCATGACGCTGTTGTTTCAAGCGATCGGAGGAAGATGTATGTACTGCTTAGTGCAATCGTTTGTCCCCATGTAGACTAGCACTTAACCCAACCTTGTTCAAAAGACAAAATGTTGTAAACTCACTGAATTGGAGGGCCATGATGCAATGAAATTAACACCATCGCAACAACCGTAAAAGCACCTTTTATACTATATCGCCACTTTACCTATACTTATCAAACATGATATATTCCCTTGTCAGCGGTCAAATTTGAACAGAATGTGTTGCGACAATTTTGCAAAAGGAATGTTTATAACAAAGGAAAAAAGGTTTAATTGCAAAAATCACCCCATAAGCTACATAGAGTTTGAGATTTTCACCCATAAGTCATTTAGATACAAATCCCCACCCACTTAGTAATTTTTGTTGCAAGAACCACCCTAATATGCACATACTTAATTAATTTAACATGTTTTTGTTTATTTATAATAGCCAATAATATTTTATGAAATATATAAAATTATGAAAATGTAATCTTCATATTTTTCCTATAGGGAGTATGCAACAAAAATATCAATTAAAGTTCGAACGGTGTTCCATAAAATTTAAAATTTTAGATACATTTTTATGAAAATAAGAGAAATTAAACTCACTAAAAATCTTTAACAATGTTAAACTTATTTATTTTAAGTTATTTTTAAATTTATGTCAATAAAAATATATAAAATTAATTAAACATGTGTCAACTGGAGTGGTTTTTGTAACAAAACTTATTGGTTGAGTGAAGATTTATAATAAAAAAATTTATAGGTGAGAATCTCAAACTCTAAGTAGTGATTTATATAATTAAGTAAAAAAAAAGACAAAATGCTCAAACAGAGCCTTTGGGGAAAAAAGAAGGCACACACATCGCCACTAACAAAAAAGGCACATCTTTTTATCCTACACCGCTCTGGAAACGGATGAATGAAATCAGGGAAAATGCGCAACAAACCGAGCTCTCAAACAAATCAAAATCGGAGAAAAGCATAACAAAGCCAGAGGAAAACGTACACGCAGCGACCGTAACGCTTTGCTTTGCTTGCCTTGCCGGCTGCCGCCGCGCTCTACCACCAACTCTACTCGTATATCCTCGATGGCAGGGCAGGTTTTCCTTCCAGATAAGCACCCCCACCCCACCCTACGCGAAACACAGAAACACATCATCATTTGGCTCGCAGCGCGGTGCGGTACTGTCCTGTGGGCCCCAGCAGCGCCTGAAGTCAGCAGACAGCACCTCTCCTTTCCTTTCCTTTTCCCTTCCTCCCTCTTCCCCCACTTCCTTCTTCCTCCTCCCCTTCCAAAACCATTCCCTCCTACCTGCAGCTTTGCTTGAATCGAAACCCTAACCCCTCCGTTCCCCGCTCGAAATCCAGAATTCGCCGCCACTGCCCTCTCAGGCGCTTGTGAGGGGAGTAGCTTCACCATCCGCCTGGTGCCCACCCGTCTTGTTCGTTGGAGACGCATCCATCCGGTGTACTAGTTTCGCTGCCGTCGGTGAGTTCTGTCAGGCTTTTTTCTTATATTTTTTTTTCTGTTATGGTGCGGCCTTGAATGGTTAGTAGGTTCCTTGTGCGGGATTGCACGTACTGCTCCTGTCGTGTAGATTGGTTGCAAGTCAGTTCCGTGGCTGCAGTCGGTTGTCAATCGAACTTCAGGACTGTCTGATCGGCACTGCAAGTATTAAGCGAAATAATTAATATAATTTATCATCGGTGGCAAGAAGAATTCCTTTTGGAAGGTTAAATTTCATGATTGGTGCATATATTAGGTCGATGATTAGGACTGGTTTGGGGTGCGTGGACCCTGGTAGTGGCAGTTGGCTTACAAGTACAGAGCTCTTTTGTTTTAAACTGGACTTACTGATGTGGCTCTGCCATGTGCTGCGGGATGCCACATCATCTGCACTTGTTGTGGCTGCCTACAGTACAACTTTTATTTTTTCAATATGACCTATTTTACTACTTGAGACAGTTTTATCTGCATGAGCATTTCGTTTGTAACATGGTCTGCCTCCACAACTTCAGTAGCCTGCTGTATGATTTGCGCATTTGTTAATGCAGTTTCTTAGTTCTGTCAATGTTCGCTTAAGTTTAATCAGAGAATGTCTGTGGCAGCATCTCAAGACGCAATAAGGAGTCATTGTATTGTGGTCCACCTTCCTTCCGCTGCGAGAGACGAAGTCGTGGTGGTTTTGCTTCTGGCCGGTGAGTCATGCTATCTTGCTTCAGCTGTGTCTTTTCTTTGATACCTTGAGTGGAGCTGTAGATTTTTTATGTGGAAGTGAATTGGTTCGGTGCATAGGGTAGACAGTCATTAATCTCTCCTGTTGAGCATTAATCGGGTTACCTCTCTGTTAGACGTCATGTGGAGAGTTTCTTGTAAAGATTTAAGTACATTTGGTTGGGGGGTTGCAGAAATGAGAGTTGTCATGGTGATTACGAGTTGTTGCTCTGTGTGAGGGGAGGTTGTACCAGAATATAGAACCCTATACTTGTGGGTCTCATCTTGCACTTCCTGATGCACCACTTGTGGTACTTCATTGAAATGCACATTTCGTTAGTAGCATAAGTTCTGTAGCCAGATGTGTGATCTACTCGTTTGCTACTGCATTTTTTAAGTGTTCTGTGATCTAGTGTTAATTTTCTTTGTACAACATCTGTTTATACTATAATCGTTACCTAAGAGAGCAAGTAAACTCATGCAATTTGTCACTTTGAGTATACCATTTGTTATCATATTTGCGCAATTATACTTATACTGAGTATGAACTTATTTCTTTTTTGTTTTTGTTTTGTGAGTGGTTGGACATATTACATTGTTTTTTATGTATGTATATTGGCCTTAGTTTTTAATATTGTAGAATGATTTTTGAGCTCTGATTTGTTCTTTTTTTCTGACGTTGTCTTGAATGCAACTCTTGCTAAAACCGTGTTGTACCATCACAAAATGATCTAAAAAATATATTGTTTCCTTAATTTTGATATAGACTTATTAGTATTTAGATCAGGCATTCAGTATTTTAGATTGGATGTGCTCTAATGTTTCGTGCTTGTTATCCATTGCAGTTGTTCTCCTTAAATTTTATCTAGGTGCTTGGTATTTCCGTTTATATGCACTATTATTGCATTATTGTTTACCATTGGCGTTGTGTGTTTCTGCTTCTTTGCTGTAGGTTAAGTTACTGTTTACTTCTTGTTCCCCAATTGATATAAGAAGGATACATTGCAATGGACTATTATCGGCTCACAGGAGAAGATAACAATGAATTATAGATCCTGTTTGATTACTATATTTTAGCCAAGATAGCATCATGGAACCGAGAAAAGATGTTCGCTCTGCAGCTCAAAGTGCTATGCGTGAATCCTCAGCATATGCCAGTTCTGGAGTTCCAGAATACCCTACTGGAGGCACAGTTAAGCCTGTCCTCAATTATTCCATTCAAACTGGGGAGGAGTTTGCTCTTGAATTCATGAGAGATCGAGCTATACCCAAGAAACATGTTGTTCCTGGCATGTCTCAGGATCAGCATGCTACACCTGGTGCTGCTCACAAAGATTCTAGAGGAAACCTTGGTGCTCATCGCACAAGGGCAGAAACTAGGTTTGATGGAGCAATCTTTTTGACCTCAGAACATCAGGAAACAGATATGGTTGAAAGGAAACCTTCCGTTGAAAATGAAAACAGAAGTAGATACATGTCAACTATATCAGTTCCACGAGCTCCGTCTGGTGTTGGAAGTAGTCAGGCACTGTCTGTTGGATATGCCTCTTCTGAGGCTTCAGATACTTCCAGAAGGTTAAAAATTCTCTGTAGCTTTGGGGGCAAAATATTGCCCCGACCAAGCGATGGGAAGCTTAGGTATGTTGGTGGTGAGACACGTATAATTCGAATAAGTAGGAACATTTCTTGGCAGGAGCTTAAACTGAAGACAACAGCCGTCTATAATCAACCTCATGTTATCAAGTATCAATTACCTGGTGAAGATCTTGATGCTTTGATCTCAGTTTCTAATGATGAGGACTTAAGAAACATGATGGATGAATGTGGTTTCCTTGAAAGTGGGGATGGGTCCCAAAAGCTCAGGATCTTCCTTGTTTCCTCCATTGAGTTTGATGACATGAGCTTTAGCCTGGGTAGCATGGATAGTGATTCTGGAATTCAGTATGTTGCTGCCATAAATGGCATGGATGGGGGAGTTGCGAAGCCTTCAAGTGGGCATGGTTTAGCAAACCCATCTATCAATGAATTCGAACAGTTCATTAATCTCAATGTTGATAGTGGACAGGCAAGCTTAAGTAGGGACAGTTCAAGTTTGCATCCAGTGAATGCATCTAATTTCATGTCTCCTGCTGTGCTCCCAAGACCAATTGCACCAGATCTATCTGGTGGTATAACTGGGAATTTGCATTCGTATGCTAGCCACGGGATGCAGCATCTGGGTTCTGATCACTCTTTCCCAACTTCCAGTGAAAGATTGCATGTCATTGGGGGTCAGATTTCTATCCCTCTATCTGCACCTTCTGATTATAGATATGCTACCCAATATGCTCCTTACTCAGGAACTGCTTCTCTGCGGTCATTTGATCAGCAGTCTTATCAGGAGGGTATAGCAGAAGGATCATCAAAGGAGGGAAAAAGGGCTCCTGCTAAAGTCCCTGATCAAAATAACGAATTAGATTATTTCCAATCACTTGAGAATCTGAGTGCTCCTATGACCCATCATGACACCTCTACTTTGAATTATATGCATTCAGGAGGCCCCACTATTGTGTCAGGTGAAGAAGGTTTGATGTCTTCTCTACAACCAAGTGACAGTGCAAAAAGCCTAGAGACTTATTCAGCATCACGAGCTAGGTCTGCAACGCAGGGTTCAGAAATTAGTGAAGATGATCACCAATCCAGTGAAGCCTTTGTATCTGGCTGTTCTGATTTTCAGGTAGATATGATGGAACACAGTTATAAGAACCCACCACCTCACCCTGGACGAGTTTTTTATTCAGAGCGTATTCCAAGGGAGCAGGCAGGATTTCTGAATCGGTTATCAAAATCCGATGACTCACTAAATCCTCAATTTCTAATTCTTCAATCGCAGTCTGGTGGTGCAAATGAATACACTGCCGACCCTGCATTTAATGGAACTGAAAAATCAAATTTAATGTCCCAGGAAATAAATTTGAACAATCCAGCTGTTGATGATAGTCTGATAGAATTTGGGAAAGAATCTGTTAATTCTGCACCACAGATATCTGCATTTAGTGAACTAGTAACTGGCGAACAGAGGTCCTCAAATGATATTAATAGAAATCAAGAAAAGGTTGCAGCTAAAGGCAAACTGAATGTGGAATCTTCTCATGATTTACAAACAACTAATACTGAGCCTTGTTCTACGGTGCCACATCATGTTGGTTGGGATGCTCCAACACCTGCACTCAGAAAGGATATTGAACGTGAACCTATTGTGCCATCTTCCACCAGCTCTGTGGATGGTTCTCACAAGGAACCTATTATCCCTAACACACAGAATAAAGATATATCTGCTGCTACTGATGAGAGGACCTCGCCTGATATTCTTTCTGATTTCTTTGCCAATTCTGCCGTACAATCATCCGGCCCTTTCATTGATCCTGTTCATAGCCTGAACATGCCTAATTATGAACCACAGCGTTGGTCGTTCTTCAGAAATCTTGCACAAAATGAGTTTCCACATAAAGATAAGGATCAAGACCTGGCCAAGATTGACGAGGGAGTCTACCCGCTTGCACAGTTGGAAAATGATTCAACCAGCATGAAGAATTTGGCTCCTCAGAACGATGTTCATATGGAATCACATTCAGTACCTTCTCAAACCAATGTTGATTCTAGTATTTCACCTCCACCTCCAAGTTTTATCTCCACTCAGACCGACAATCCACCAATTATGAAGAACGTTGAAGGGTTTCAGGTTGACAATCCTTATACAAATATGCATGAGATGATGCCATCCCTTCCTGAGTTTGAGGTATGCATGTCTACAAAGAAGTTTGAAGTTTTTTTTTTGTGTAATATTGTTGGTTATGAAATTGTTTACTTGATCTCAGGAACCAAAGGCTGAAGAAAGCAGGCCTGTTGGACCTGTCATGGATGCATCCTTTAGAGATAATAATTTTGAATACTTGCAGGTATAAATGGCTTTTTGTTGGAGATGTTCATGCACTTTTTCTAATAGTGTTGTCGTTTTATATATTACTAGTGCTTGTTTATACATTATTATAAGTATTATCACCATGAACTGTTTCATGCTTCTGTGTACACTGGTTATGCATGTTATTTCCTGGGTGCTGAGGCTTGAGTAAACTTTAAAACATCTGAAAAGTTAGCAAGAAAAATTTTATAAAGTGTAGCTAAATTAAACTATTTGAAATACCCACTGATCACTTTTTTTTACCATTTAATGCGCTGCAGTTGGCTAAAAAAAATGAAAACCACTTGCGTTTTTATTGGTTCCAATTTGTTTGTCAAATAATATATTTTTTTTAAATTTTGAGTTTTTAATTGTGCTTTTTTTGATTAAACATGCTGACTCCATACAAAGTTGTCCATACAAACTGAATCATTCAAAAATGTTAAATCTTGTCAGCTATTTGGCTTTGCTTGTTATCACATTTCGAAATCATGTCCGAAACTAAGGCAACATGAACATTCATTCAAGTTCAGTGTTTAGTTCCTTGCAACAGCCTGCTTGTTGACTCAAAGGATTTCGTATTATAACAAAATACTTTGGACTATTATTAGGCCTCGAGAATCTTGGCATGGTTTTAGGTTTAGCGTATAGCTTTCTTTATAGATTTGTTTGTTAGTATATGTGCTCTCTTGCATTATGTCATTGGAAAATTCTTGCTGCACATATGGGAACGTGTATTATCCTTAATTAGCAAGCGAAAAACTGATATTTAAAAGAATAGTTCCATATGGTCACTATGGCAATCAGACCTTTGTGTCAGTGTGGGCGACCATTTAGCAACGCACTCTTGTTTGACGTTTTGAGAGTTCTCAGCACCATCGTTCCTTTACTGCCTTTTAGCTAGACTATTTACCCAAACCCTTTATAGTCTTTTAGCTCAGGACGACTTTGTGAGAATTTCTTTATACCGCCAAACTTTTTGGCTTCCTTATTGTTGCTCCCTTTGCTGTACCTAGAAGCACAGCTGCTGCCTTTATAGGTTACATAGGCCTTCACCTCATATACCGTAATTGGAAATTGTTACCTCATTCACAATTCAATAAGTGGGAATTCCTATTTTTTCTTAATCTTGCCATTGAAACATGTGCGCCGACGTACCTTGGTGACTTGTTCGAGACAAGGATGTCGAGAAGCATAGGGTGGCAGAGGGGGCTTGCTTGCTCCAGTGTAAATCCATAATTGATGTCCTCACTTCTTGTTGATGAGCAGAATGTTGGCCTACTAAAAGGCGGCATGTCCAATAGTTAGGTGTAGTAGAGGTGCGAATGTTACGAAAGTGTTGTGGGCACACGAAGAGTTTGTGTCCAAAATGATGCCATATGAGTGAGTTAGGAGTGACACCAACTGAGGGGCAACTTCTGTAACATCATTTGAGATGGTTTGGACATATCTAATGGAGGCCTTAAGAGGCAGTGTTACATAACGAGATAATAAGATGATTCGATAATGTGAAGAGAGGTAGAGTAACACCAAACTTGGCATGGAGGAGTTTGTGAAGAGAGATGAAAGATTTGAATATTGTCAAGGAGACAACCATAGATAGGAGAGCGTGGAAGCTAGCAATTCACGTGCCTGAACCTTGATCTTTGGTTTCCCCCTCTTTACGCTTTTTTATTGCCCTTTTATCCCTTAGTTTCTTTTTTATGTTGTTTGTCCTTGTCTTTTGGCTTTTGTGGGTTTCATCTCTAACCTTTCCAACTTGCTTGCTTAACTGAAGGGCTTTGTTGTTGTTTGGACAGATTATGCCATGAGTCACTGAGTTGCCATATTTTAAAGTATTCCCTTGTTTGCCTCGACATGTTTTGGTGTTTATAGTGTGGAATTGAGGACCACAATATGTGTCATCTTGGCATTGGAGAATGCAACCATGTTGATTGTATGATAATGCGTGGCATATCATATTAGAAATTGTTAGAGGGAAACTGTCTGTATTGCCCTCTAAACTCTAGAAGGGTGGAAACATATATCCCTATACATGGGCCTCTATGGGCCAAATATGCACAGCCCTATGGGCTTAATACATTACTCTCACACCCCCCCCCCCCCCCCCCTAGTCGAAACTACCGGCGCAGCCCCCCCCCCCCTGCAGTCACAACTAGCCACTAGCATTGTTGAGGCTGGACCGAAACTCCGAGAATGTCGAGGAGGGGAGACCCTTGGTGAAGATGTTGGCGAACTGGGAAGTGGTCGGGACATGGAGAACCCGAACCTGACCAATGGCGACCCGGTCCCGAACAAAGTGAAGGTCGATCTCCACATGCTTCGTCCGCTGATGCTGAACTGGGTTGGTGGAGAGGTAGATGGCGCTGACGTTGTCGCAGTAGACAAGCGTGCTCCGGGTGAGCGGGCTGTGAAGCTCCGCCAAGAGTTGTCGTAGCCAGGATGCCTCAGCCACGCCGTTGGCAACCGCCCGGTACTCCGCCTCGGCACTGGAGTGGGAGACCACCGGCTGCCGCTTGGACGACCAGGAAACCAGGTTGCCGCCGAGGAAGACGGCGTAGCCGGAAGTGGACCGACGAGTGTCAGGACACTCGGCCCAGTCAGCGTCGGTGTAGACGACGAGCTCGGTGGAGGGAGCCCGGTGAAGAACCAAACCGTAGTCAACAGTGCCGCAGACATAGCGCAACAGACGCTTCAGAGCAGTGAGATGTGACTCGAGGATCATGCATGTGAAGACAGATCAGCTGGATGGCATAAGTGATGTCCGGCCTGGTGAAGGTGAGGTACTGAAGAGCCCCGGCAAGGCTCCGATAAGCAGTCGGGTCAGTGACCGAAGCGCCCGCGTCCGCAGAGAGTTTCCCCTAAGTGTCGATCGGAGTGGAGCAGGGCTTGTAGTCAGTCATCCCAGCCCGCTCCAGGATATCAAGAGCATACTGCCGCTGGTGAAGAAAGAGGCCAGAGGGACGAGGCTCCATAGTGACACCCAGAAAGTGGTGGAGCACACCCAGATCCTTCATGGCAAACTCACGCTGCAGTGACTGAATGATACTCTGAAGTAAGACCTGGCTGGAAGCAGTGAGGATGATGTCATCAACATAGAGCAGCAGGTACGCAGCCTCAGAGCCCCGGCGGTAGACAAACAGAGAAGTGTCAGACTTGCACTCGGCGAAGCCCAACGTGTCCAAGAACGTGGTAAACCAAGAGTACCACGCCCGAGGCGTCTGCTTCAAGCCATATAGTGACTTGTTGAGGCGACAAATGAGATCCGGACGGCTGGAATCCACAAACCCTGTGGGCTGGCTGCAGTAGACTGTCTCGGTTAGAGTGCCGTGCAGAAAGGCATTCTTCATGTCAAGTTGATGCACGGGCCAGGAGCGGGAGAGAGCCAGTGAGAGAATCGTGCGCACTGTAGCCGGCTTCATCACCGGACTGAAAGTCTCGTCGTAGTCCACTCCAGGCCGCTGGGTGAAGCCCTGAGCAACCCAGCGAGCCTTGTAGCGCTCCAGGGATCCATCAGCCCGGCGCTTATGCGTCCAGATCCACTTGTCGGTGACCACATTGCATCCAGACGAACGTGGTACGAGGTCCCACGTCTGGTTGGCAAGAAGAGCCGCGTACTCCTCCATAGCCCGACGCCAGTGAGGATCCGTCAGGGCATCGTGGACGGAGGAGGGCACGGTGAGACGCCCGGCTCCGCCCCGACGGTAGAGAGGACACCAGCCGCCTGCCGTGTCACCATAGGATGAGTGTGCCCGGGATCCCGTTGGACGACAGACGGGTGGTACACCGTCGGGTCGAGCTGAGGGCGAGCCCGAGAGCCGCTGTCGATTCAGGCGGAGGCAGTGGTGGCGGAGAGACCACTGGCTCCGGGACCGGCGCTGCCCGTCGCCTGTAGACCTGCACCGGCTCGGCGAAGTGGGCAGCGAAACCCGGGGGCTCCCGCGACGCAGGGAGTGGAAACGTGGCCGCGCGTGGCGCAGGCGTAGACTCTGGTGCCGTGCGTAGCGCAGGCGAAAACTCCGGTGCCGTGCGTGGCGTGGTAGAAGGCTCCGGGGCCGCGCGTGGCGCAGGCGAAGATGTCGGTGGCGCGGTAGTGGGCTCTGTGGCCGCGCGTGGCGCAGCAGAGATCGTCGGGGAACCTGCCGGAAACGGGTAAACAGAAACAGGAGGCTGGACCACCGGGTCAGTCGGAAACTGTCTGTATTGCCCTCCAAACCCTAGAAGGGTGGAAACATATATCCTTATACATGGGCTTTATGGGCCAAATATGCACAGCCCTATGGGCTTAATACATTACTCTAACAGAAATAACTCCCTTGCTTCCAAGCTAGTTTCATGCTCAAGTTGCATCTTTCTTAGTATAAAAAAATGTTGTACCAAGCATGAGATCCTTTGACCCCATCTTGGAGGTACCAACATCCCTATCGTGCTTGATTGTAATTGTTCTACCTCTAGTGATATAATCCGTGATTGTAGGACATCATAGGAGATGTGGCATTTCATTTAATGTGCTAAGTAGGGTATGGGACAAGGGCAATCATGACAACACAGATAAAGTTGCTATGCCAATTTGATCTGCTTAAAAGTGCTTTATGGTGGTAGGTTAAGTTTAGGATGATTGGTTCTATTTCCAAATATAACTTTACTAGCAAAATACCCGTGCGTTGCTATAGATCTTTGTTAAAAAAAATTATGGTTAGAATAAGTAAAAGTTTTCAATTAATCAATTTTTTTGCTTGAGCATTTGCTCTATTTTTATTTTGCTTTATCTTTTCGAGTTAAAAAAATATTCATTATAATAATTTTGGAGTGAGTTATTATTGGAATTCTTGTTATTAGTTTCCATCCAAAATATGATGTTAAAGTAATAGATGATTAATTATTTGTTGAAATCGGAGTCCAATTCAACAAAGGATTCGAAAATGGTTCAAAAACGACTTAAATTGATTGGTGAATCATTGTAGGATACAAACTGAATATGATAATGTTACAGACACATCTGGACACGAAAAAAGTGGTCTAGACGACCTCACCTCAATTAATATATTGTATGTAGATACAAACTGAATATGATAATGTTACAGACACATCAGGACACGAAAAAAGTGGTCTAGACGACCTCACCTCAATTAATATATTGTAGAGATTATAAGTTCGGTAGGCCGATTTGTATCCCAAACATTCAAATGGTGCCAATCATGTGTTGAATAGAATAAAGCGAGAAATTGGTTCATATTCCCCAAGTTGGTAAAGTTAACCACATACCATGGTAAGGAGCTAGTTTTCCTATGGCCTAAAGGATGGTAGATCACTTCAACCACATCCTATTCTTGGCGTTGTAATCTAGAAATCCCATCATCGATGTGTGTGCATGCCAACGGCTATCGTGCTAACGGTAAGGTGGACGGCTTGGTACTGAAAGACAACAAGGTTGCGTCAAGGGTGTTCTCTTCTTGACCATAACTCTACGAGCAGGGTTCTCAACAAGTTGAGTTTGAGCAAACTTGTTGCCTCAAGCTCGAGGTCAATAGAATCTCAAGCACAAGCTTGGCTCAAGCAGGTTTGTTTATGAGACATTTGTCAAAAAGAAGAGGCAAATTCTTTGTGTCATCAATTCTTCTTCGTAGAGTTTTGGGTATTGGACTTTATGGTAGAGAATGGTAGCCACATATATCTAAAGCTATGGTCTTCGACATTGCTTAGGAGGCTAACTAGCAGCAACGTGTTGATTAGCACAAGTTCTTCAATGGCGATCAAGCAACAACTAGCAAGGTCTAGTGGAGTAATGGCAATAGATGGCCCTTGTGATCAAGTTTTGGCAACGACAAGCTCCTTGACAATGCTGCTAGCATCGGCGTAAGGACCAAATTAAATAACACGAGACTTGTGTGTAAGTTAATCGAGCTATTCAAGCTTGTCACGGGGCCGAGCTTGGATCTAATTTTTGTGGAGTCCAATTATAGTATCTCACAAGTCCAACTTTTGTTAATTTTGGTAGGCCAATTTGTGGAGCTAGACCTTCAATGGCTGCCTATCATGTGCATAGGAGAACTAAGCAAAACATAAACTCATTCCTCTAATTGACAAAAATTAGAGCCTTCTACACAATAAGGATCAAAATATGCAAGAGGCTAGGATATCAAGCGGAGGGGAGTGATTTATGTTGTATAATAACAAGGTTACAAACCATACGCCTCACGGTGGCCACAACTCCTTGTGTGGCGCGCGTCACAATGATTGAAGGCATGTGGACTCTCCTCGATTATATCGTCCTCTTACAACCATCAAGCTTAGGACAAGGCTATACATGTTTTAACGTGATAAGAGAAGACACCACTCTAGCTACCTTCTCCAACAACTAGAACTCCCATTGTTTGCTTGGTAGGAAGGTGGAGGCATCCCTCTCGGACGTCTTTTCAATTGTTTGTCTAGAGGTATATGTCTTTTAATGCCTAAAAATGACACTTGCGACCATCTACAACCATTGGAACTCGTCATTTGGTAGGAAGGAGACATCCCTCTCGACCGTCTTTTCAGTTGTCCACATGCTTATGTAGAATTGCCCATGTTTTTGTTGTGTTGTGGGGTTTGGTGGCATTTCTACCCTCCTCACCTAGGCATCTAGATAGGGATTGAAGAAGTAGTGGAGGCTGCGGCTGAGGCACCACGGCTCAGGCTTGGATGGGAGAGGCGATAACCTAGGTTGGGTTGACGCTGGTCTCGCAGCGGCTCACCAGTTTCTCTTTCTCTCTCTTCCCTAAAATGGTGGAACGTTGCGCTGTAGAGCTACGTCTCATAGGTCATGCTAGCAACTGCACACACACCAACCTCCCTTGCCAATCGAGTCGATTTCCTGCCACCCCCGCTGAAACTCCCATCTCCTTGCGGTGTCGCTGGTACGACGTCTGCATCAAGCCGGTGTGTAGTGCGTCGAGCTGGTGTAGCCTCCTTGGTGTCCATCCAACGCCAAATTGACACAACAGTCCGATATGGAGGACATAGTACCAGCATGGGCGTGGCGACCTTGGCGTGACAACCCTGACCCCGACGCCACACCCATGTGATCGCATTGTTGCCTAGGCACGCCACAAAAACGAATCACAACTTCATTTCTGCGGCACCCTATACTGTGAATTCTTGTCCGAGTCTCTTTGAAACAAACTTGCACCATGTCATGGTCTCCCTTACTTCATTGTGAGGTATTGTAATTTGGTTTACATGTAACATTTTGGGAAAGGATTTATGTTCTGCCGCTATCAAGCTTCTCTTGTTTTCTTTCTCGTCTCCAGTCTTATGAACAATCTGGGTAGTTGGATTTCTTTTGTTCTAAGCTTCAGTCAACACACATTGCTTCTTTGGATTGGCAATCCATAAATAAAGCTGAGTTTTACTTCAAAAATGAAGAGGCGACCTCTGCAAAATGAGGAATATATGCAGTAGCAACATTGACATGGCTTTTGTCACGGGATACATTTTTGAACCTTAGTTCATTTTCTATGGTTCTAAATATAATTTTGTTAATTTAGGTAGGTCAGTTAGTGGCACCTAACCCTATGAAGGCGGCCTATTCCTGTTTCTAGGAAAAGAACAAAGAATTTATTCCCAGTATTGTGTTCCTAGGAGAATAAAAAAAAAATTCTTCGCACGAAATCGACAGTTAATCATCTCCTTCCTTTACTAATCTGACCAAGTTCCATTATGGACAGAGGGTGATCAATTACCTCTCATCTGATGTTACCCTTTGACATTTTAAACCCATGACTTACCCTGTTTCCCTTCACTATGCCACATTAGCAGCAGAAGTTGTAATGGGTCATGTGAAAACTGCTGTCTAGAACATTCCTTGAATGGGTATGTAGGATCTTGTTTTGTTGAGGGACCTTGTCATGTATGGAGATTTATTTTTAATACTGCCATGGCAACGTGATTGTCTCAACTTATATAATTCTGTTTCAGCATTACAAGCAGTTCTCTTAGCTTGGAACCTCTTTAATACCTTCCATTTTAAGAGAAAGGATATTTACAAAGATATTATTACTGTAGCGAGAACCCTGAAGGATCGAATTTTTTGAGATGGACTTGAGATGGGAGAAGAGACTTTTCTTCGTTGTTGCTTATTTCAGTTACTTTGATGTTGTAGCATACCATAACTGTGGCTGCAGGTGCTACAACATTATTTTCCCTTTCTTTTTTGTCTTCAATGTTGGGCTAGTACTGTGGCAAACACAACTGCTGGACAAGAAACAAATTGGATATGACTATGCTATTTTGTAAGATAATTCATACTTATGAATTTGAACAAACTGGATAAAACCTACTAAGTCTGTAATCAAGCCTTTTCATCTGTTGTATTGAAACACCTTCCATTTTGATCTTTATTTTACTTATACAGAGAATATTTTTTTATTAATCTTTGTTATTTATTTGGAACTAAAGACATATGATATAGTACCAAGGAAGAATGTAACTATGCATAGCTAGTTAAAAAATAGTGCATCAGATCAGGCTTGGTTTTGCTGAAAAATTATTTTTCTGTCATGCTAATCTCGTGCGGTGGTATTGTGATCCATTTTAGGTTTCACAGCTTCTAGACAAATATGCATGGGTTTTAGTATGACCTTATATTCATAATTTATGAATTATTTTGCCAAATTAAACCAGAAAGAATGTCATGTCCTGTGTTTCGAAGGTCTACTAGTTGTGCCTGGAAAGGGCCAATGTTGTACTCATTTGATTGTTTATTTGTGAATTACGTTGCTCGAATATTGAACTCGACATTTTTTTACAGATTATCAAGAATGAAGACCTTGAAGAGCTTAGAGAACTTGGTTCTGGCACATTTGGGACTGTATACCATGGAAAATGGAGGGGAAGTGATGTAGCCATTAAAAGAATAAAGAAAAGCTGTTTTACAGGGCGGTCTTCAGAGCTAGAAAGATTAGTAAGCTCTAAAACACCACTGTTGTAGATTTGCATTTCAAATGTTTTTTTAAAGGGAAATTTGCGTTTCAGATGTTATTGTCATTTACTTTTGGATCATGCAAAGGCAGTAGACCATGATATTAAGATCACAGCACTATTGCTTTATCGCAATCTCTGGACCATAATGGGGATTTAGGGATAGTGTTGTCCAGTTGTCTCATGGATTAACAATAGTTACATGCTTCAAATGTTAATTAGAATGTCCTCTGACAATAGTTCATCTTAATCCAGTAACACAACTAAATAACATTTGGTGCATATCTGTTATGTCAAATTTTTTTACATACTTGTTTTTTCAGGCACACGAGTTCTGGAGGGAAGCTGAAATCCTCTCGAAGCTTCATCATCCAAATGTTGTGGCCTTTTATGGCGTTGTGAGAGACGGGCCTGGTGGTACATTGGCGACCGTGACTGAGTTCATGGTTAATGGTTCTCTTCGACATGTCTTGCAGCGCAAGGACAAGTAATTGTTTTATGTGATTTTTAGGGTTTTTATTTTTGTAGAGGATGTGATTTTTTTCATTTAAGTTGTTCTTTTACTCTAAATAACAAATTATTTACTTGACAGGTATCTTGACCGCCGTAAACGTCTTATCATAGCAATGGATGCAGCTTTTGGTCTGGAGTATTTGCACTCGAAAAACATAGTACACTTTGATTTGAAGTGTGATAACTTGCTTGTCAACCTTAAAGACCAATCACGCCCTATATGTAAAGTGAGAAGTGTTCTATTTATAATGATAATTATTGATTTTGTACATTTCGCCTATATTGACTTGCATTTCTACTCATGATGTGTCATTTCTGTACAGGTTGGTGACTTTGGCTTATCCAAAATAAAAAGGAATACTCTGGTTTCAGGTGGTGTAAGGGGGACTCTCCCATGGATGGCCCCAGAATTACTCAATGGAAGCAGCAATAAAGTGTCTGAGAAGGTAAAGAAATAGTTCTTGGGTTTTTTCCAGTACATTATCAGAGTCATCATGCTATCCTTTCGTTGTAACCTCCTTGTTGTAGATCTATGTTAATTCAGTATAGTTCGGGAATTGTACATGCCTGTATTTGCTTAGTTTCTTTCTGTGTATGAAAAAATAATTATTAGGGCACTAAGTATTGTTTCCACTCGCACAGGTTGATGTATTTTCCTTCGGAATTGTTTTGTGGGAAATCCTCACTGGGGAAGAACCTTATGCCAATATGCATTATGGTGCAATTATAGGTATGTTTAATTCATACACTGTCTACAGGTCTTTTTAACTGGAGAATACTATTGGCATTTTGTTTCTTTTAGAGGTTTCCTTTTAACTGGAGAATGTTGTTGGCATTTTGTTTCTTTTAGAGGTTTGAGAAAATGTTCTTCCCCTATGTCATCTACCCTTCCCTGTTTTACAAATTTCTTTTAGAGCGGATCCTTCTTTCCGGACACTTCCTGATTCCTATGATCTAGAGTAAACCTTGTCTGATGATACCTTTAATCTTTAATCTGTGAGTAATGATTTTCTAGAGCATGAAATAACAAAATTCGAATTAAATTGTTCTGAAAGCTTCTCATCATGATGATACTGCTACTTGACTCATTTTCGTTTTGGAACCTTCCAAATTGCTTTGTCAAGAATCATGGAGAAAATAGTATAAAAAGGCATGCATAACTATTTTGAATTTTTGACATCATTTAGCCCATAATCAGTTTCAGTTACCATTAGCCAAATAGGTGAGCTTGATGGATTTCCGATGGGAGGGAGTAGGCAGGGGAGTCAAGAATCATGGAGAAAATAGTATAAAAAGGCATGCATAACTATTTTGAATTTTTGACATCATTTAGCCCATAATCAATTTCAGTTACCATTAGCCAAATAGGTGAGCTTGATGGATTTCCGATGGGAGGGAGTAGGCAGGGGAGTCACAAGCAGGGAAGTAGATTCAAAATGGGAGCGAAGGGGATATCTCGGGCGAATTGGAGAGGAACTGATCTCGTCACCGGTCTGGGACATGTTCCCAGCCATGGCGATTGAAGATAAGTCCCGCCACAGGGAGACTATTTCTTTGATGAAAACTTACAACTCAATCTCGGCTGCCTTTGTAGTACAGGCACCTTCTTACTGAACTAACTGAATAATGCTAAATATCTAAACAAACTCTAAGCAAACTTTCCCTGATTATTAGCTAACTGAACGACGCCTGTGCTTAGCCACTTTGGTTGCCCTTCGTGGCCTGTTGTGCATGGCGTGGGCATTGGTACTTGCGATCCTCAAGGGAGTCTATAACACTTCCCACCTCCCCAACAAATAGCTCGTCTGCGAGCTGCACTGCTGGATAGCGCTGCTTGAAATCCTCCAGCTGTTCTCTGAAGTATCAGCAGCCGATCGACCCACGCACTGCACCAACAACTCCCAAACACGGTGATACGCGCGCGGACCACCTTCTCTGGTGTAGGGACAACACGACCGTGCAGCAGCTCCAGGAGCGGTACAACCTCTGCAGGCGGTGTGCCCTCAAATTTCTTCAGCAGGGAGACATGGAATACATCATGAATGTGAGCCTTGGGAGGAAGCTGGAGGTGATAAGAAACAGCATCTATGCAAGCCAACACTTGAAGCGGCCCGAAGAAACATGGCCCCAACTTGGAATGATCTGCGGCTGTGACTGGTGGTAGCGCGCTGGCGCAACTGAAGCCACGCCCAATCACCTACTCCATCCGATACCTCACGCTTGAACTGATCCTGGTAATTCTTCATGGTCGCTTGAGCCTGCACCAGACGTTCCTTGATTTCTTCCAGGAACTCATCACGATCATAGAGCTGATGATCCACAGCAGCCATGCGAGCCATGCCTGACCGGTAAGACAGCAGTGCCGGCGGATCACGGCCGTAGACAATACAGAATGGCAAGCACTTGGCTGCTGTCTGGAAGGAGGCATTATAGCAGTACTCTGGCCAGGAAAGTCACTGCAGCCATGTCAGGTGGGCGATCTTCGGCGAGGTAGCGCAGGTACATGGTGATGATGTGATTGACAACCTCCGACTGTCCATCGGTCTGGGGGTGGAAGGATGAGCTCATATGGAGTTTGATGCCCGCCAGATGGAAGAACTCTGTCCAGAACGTGCTGGTGAAAATGATGTCACGGTCACTGACACCAAATTGATGGGTTTCCGACGGGAGGGAGTATGCAGGGGAGACAAACAGGGAATTAGATTCAGAATGGGAGCAAAGGAGATATCTGGGACAAATTAGCAAGGAACTGATCTCGTCGCCAGCCAGGGACATGTTCCCAGCCACAGTGACCGAATATAAGTCCCGCTTAAGGGAGACTATATTTCTTGGATGAAAACTTTACAACTCAATCTTGACTGCTTTTATAGTACAGACGCCTCCTATCTGAACTCTCTGAATAATGCTAAATATCTAAACAATCTCTCTCTGATTATTAGCCAACCGAACGACGCCTGTGCTTAGCCGCTTTGGTTGCCCTTCGTGGCCTGTTGTGCACGGCATCAGTGCTGGTACTTGCGACCCACAAAGGAGTCTATAACAGATCTGCTATACAAAAGCTGCTTACACATCAGCCCCTTCAAACCAAATTAGCAGTGACCTATATGTTATGTGCTAGTCTTGACATCATCCAATTATAGAAAATGATATTCAAGACTCTCTATGCAAATATGCAATGCAGGTTACCTTATATCTCTACTAGCTAATGCATCATATTGATATCTGATGAAAGTTTGTTTGTGCTTGTTTGTATGTACCTATCTCTGATCAAAATTTGGTTGTGCTGATGTATTACATTGATATCTGATTTGTGCTGGTGTGATTTTAGTTCTATATGCAAGATCCTGGCATTTATTTCTTCTTTTCCTCAACTAGCATATGATGTGGCACTACTGATTCTCCTGTTGCAGGGGGGATTGTAAACAACACACTGAGGCCTCCTGTGCCCGCATCATGTGACCCGGAGTGGAGGCGACTGATGGAGCAATGTTGGGCCCCGGATCCAGCACAGCGCCCAGCGTTCACAGAAATTGCTGGAAGACTTCGCGCGATGTCTGTTGCTGCAAATCAGGCCAAGGGGACCAAATAAAAAATGCAGGTGCGGGACTCCGTTTTAGGTATCAATTCATAGTTTTTCGTTATTTCTGGGAGTTATACATACATGTATGTTATTATATAGTGGTATAAGAGTTAGTTTTGGTTTATACTCTTGGGCTGGGCAGTGTGAACTTTATATACCGGAATCTGTTTGGAGGTTGTTTGATGGTCATTGACAGCTGGTCCTGCGTAGACAGAAAAGTGTGTTGTATATTTGAAACTGTGAATAATAAATTCCGTACTGCATGTGGATTTTTTATACTCCCTCCATTCTTTTTTTTTCTTGTCGTTGTTAGATACAGATTTGCACTAAAAAGTTTGTCCTATCGGCAAGAAAAAAAAAGGAATGGAGGGAGTATTTTTGTCAAACTATGCACTTCACGCGCACACACAAAACACAACAACAACGCGCGCTCGCACACACGCACAAGCATAAGCTCCTAACGGAAACGCAGATAATGGTAATATAATTGACTGGTTCTTATATAAAGTTATGAATAGATTGATCCTATTTTGGATTCTTCAAAAATAAATTGTATTCTGCAGGCTGTGGGAAGTCGATGTTGACCAGCACATGAGCCGAGATACTTTTTAAACGATGGATCATGATCTACCTATTCTGTGCAAGAACATGTGCTTGCAATTTATACCAGCAGCTCATTAACGTTAAATATTCTTTTGAGCAAAATCAACGTTATATCTTTAGAATGTTTCTTTTTCATGTGCAAAGAATGTTGTAGTGGATAATACATTTTGTGCCTTGGGCACATGCGTGCCGAACAAAGCCTAGGTGCACGTGCGACTCAATCTTGTAGGGTTGGCCGTGCAAAACAGAAGAGGACAACTAGTGCTCCAATCTATGCGTCTAGGAAGAGACGAAATGGTGAAATCTATTTTAGATGGTTTAATTGATATTAGGCAAACTGTACAATTATTTGTCCTGTTATGCAGTTATTCGAAGGATCGCTGTCACTCACCGAACAATGTTCTGCTCACATGGGTGATTGCTTTCTTCGGAGGGCTCCATGAGTTATCGCCTAACTTGTAAGAGCATCTCCAAAGCTTCTAAAAACTTTCTCTAAATCAAATTAATAGGGTTTAGTCTAAAAAATTATTTTCAATAGCTCTTCTAAATAACTTACAGATTTATTCTCTCTCTAAATTCTCCTCATTTGTAGTTAGAATTGAGGGAGAAATTAGGGATCATAACATTTGTATTTAGAAGGAAATTAATATTGTTGTGGTCCCAAATGTTAACGTCCAATCAAAAGTTTTTCTGATCTATTTTTAAGGAGAACTGTTTTGGGCTACTCTTAAAAACACTTTTTTAGGATTAATTTTTTGGAGAGCTTTTAGAGATGCCCTAATATCAGAAATTACAGAAACTCAGGGGACCCTATAGCAATATGATCACAAAAATAACTCCGGTAGTATGTAATGTAGCAAGTCTTAAACTGGCCACTACGGCAACACACCGTGTGCCTCGTGAAACTTTACCGTCAACCTGTTGAGAGAGAGAGAGAGAGAGAGAGAAGCAAGTTGCCTCCATTTCATTCCATACTGATGGCACAAAGAGTGCCATCTGTTTTGGACCGCGTGCTATGCACGTGTTTTCATTAATAGGGAAGAACATGTCATTTTGGAGCTTGTCTTAGCGCTCTGTTTTGGACAAAGGTAAAGCACCCCCGGGAAACACATGCTGCCGGCTATATAAAGCCGCCACTAGCTCCATGGCTTGCTTCCCGCCACAACAAGCACACCACCACCAAGGCTCTCAATCGACTTGGGCACGATGAAACGCCCGTGCGCCGCGGCCTTCTTCCTCCTCGCGGCCATTGCCGCCTGCTCGGCCGCCGGCCAGGGCAAGCGCTCCGCCTGCGTGTACATCGTGACAGTGAGGCCCCCGGCCACCGGCGTCAACAGCGAGTGGTACCAGATGCATATCCTCGCCACCGCGCTCGGCAGGTACGTGGCAGCAGAGCACGGCATGAAACAAAACCTTTCCTTTTGTTTTCTTCACTGACGAGTCCTTTTCTTGCCTTTGCAAACCGCAAGCGAGGAGAGGGCGAGGCAGGCGCTGCTCTACAGCTACAAGACGGTGATGAGCGGGTTCGCCGCGAAGCTCACGCCGGCGCAGCTCGCCGCGTTGAAGAGTGAGTTCATTCGACGTGCTCCCTGATGCTTTCGTTGCTAAAATCTGCGCGATTCTTTTCCTTGTCGGCGATGAGTGAGCCTCGGATAGCGTGTGATAGAATCTTCTGCCACTGGTTATGCATTAATTCGTCTTGCTAGTTTGCATCGCTTTATTATTACCGGTAAACTCCCACATGGTCCTCACATGACCGTGTCAAATCCTTGGTTTATGGTTTACCACTGCGACAAAGATAAAAAAAGTATAATTAAGACCAATTTGCAGAGTTTAGTCAGTAGGACGGGAAGAATCCTTTTGGCAAATCCCGAGGTCAATGCAAGACGTGACCTGCTTTAGTCGTCGGTATACCTCTGGTGAAGATGAGTATAAACTTGGCCAATCGTATACTTCCATGCATACTGGTTCTCATGGTTTCAACTGATGGAACGGATTTTTCTTAACAATTTTATTAGAATTTCAGCGCATTTAGAAGTGTTATTAAGGAGAGTACAACGTGATTCCAGTGATATTGTCCTTCCAAGTCCACTTTTCCTTAGACACTTCCTTACCCAAAAATAAATAAATAAAAGAGACTAGTCAAGTAGACTTTCTGTTTTCAACTCTGTCAAGGAAAAAATCAATAAATAAAAGGAGGGCTTGCCGTAATATCCTCCCGTCTTGGGCTTGGAGATGCTAGAGCCTTGTTTGTAATACATAGAATTCTTTTATGATGCCTTTATAAATTTGAAGAGTTTCTTGTTTTCCTGTAAAATTAATCTTAGTTTTACACCTACAACTTTTCCCCCGTTTTCTCGCCAGAGCATCCTGACGTTCTCCAGGCGCTGCCTGAAGTGAAGTACTCCCTTCACGGTGACAACAACATCAATATCAACAACTAATCAGAGCTTCAAGGACTTCACGAACGAAGATGCATAGTTCAGCATTGCTATCTTCTCACGTGTTATGATTCTTATGCGTGCGAGTGTGTACTTCGTGTGCACACCGGTGTCTGACGGTAGAACAAGTTACACTATCAGAATTTAGCATCATTCTTCTTTGTGTTCTCTCTCTATATACCCAAAAGTATATATCTAGGGCCAAAAAAAAAAAAAGACCAACATATACTCTAATGGTGAATGTGGCGTGTCCAACCATTATCAAGCCCTTCGCATACACAATTGGCTGGTGGCTAAAAGGTCACTATACTAACATAAGTCTACTGTTACTACGGAACAATTGATTGTGATGAATTGAAAAGATTTCAGCACATGTTGTACAAAAATATTGCACGTGCTATTTGCCTTTCCGGAATATTAACATTTTCCGTATCATTCTCGCCAGCCCCTCGAAAATGGAATGATTCGCCCTAAATGTTCATGTGTATTCAATGCTGACATAATTACCTTTTCCTTTTTTTTCTTCATCGTTGTTATATTCTAAAAATGCAGTTGAAAGGGAGAAAAGTCCCTACCAACAAATTTGTAAGAGAGGAAGAGTTGAACCTGGTTTTTTTTTTTTTTTACAAACGAACCTGGGTTCGTTGGCTCACAACTCATCATGCCAACCAACTCAACCCACGAGTCCCCTTGCACTATTGTTATATGAGGGATTAAAAAACCGCGAATTCAGAAACTGTAAACGGATCATTATAAAGGAAGAAGGAAACAATTCTACATCAAACAGAAATATTGCATTCACATTAAACACATTATCTCCTTCCCGCTGTTTCTTCTGCACATCTTGATGATGTACGACAGTACGAGTACATATCAGATGAAAGTAGGTCGGTAAAAAATGAAAATGAAGATATAATAAAAAATCATACTTAGAGGCTCTCAAAAGTTTTGAAAAAAATTCATCATTTGTAGTTGAACTAATATTCAGGTGTGATGATGTACACTTCCCCACTGATGATCGCAGCAGTGCAAAGAACAAGCCTTATGCACTACACTTTAGGATTAGCAGAACAAAGGCATGCTCAAGCTGCTGCTAGTTTATATAACTGATACGGCGTGTGCATCGGTTGAACCGATCCACTTTCCCGCGGTCCACCAACTGCAACGGCAAACATACTGTGTGTGGCCATGAGCAACAAGGCGGCCTGCCAAATGCAAGAATGTCAGAGCTGTTGCTATGCTTATTCCCGCTCCTCTGTTCTTGTTAGGAGTCTGCCAGTCATCCTATCTTTTCTTATGGATTTGTTTGTTTTTTCTTGGACGGAAAAGCATGGTGTTCTTGAAATGAAATTGCTCTCTTTATTAGTCCATAACGGGTCATATATAAACTATAAGTTTAGTGGCGGAGCAGAGGCAAGAGCAAGATAACATATTTCATTCATGATTTGGAGTTTAGGGCAGAGTAGCCGACCATGTGGTCTCTTCTTCTTTCGAGAATAAACTCAAACTATGTAACCTGGAACTAACACACCACTCAAACCGACAGAGTAATAACTATATATATATATTTAGCACAACAGCCCAGTTCTGCCAAGTATTCCAGCTCAGTTGTTAGTGGACTTACAAAGAATGCAACATGGTTTCGAGTTATTGCTTGCCATAATAACAAGAAAAATTCTTTGGACAGAACTAATAGGTACGGACACAGTTATCCAAATAGTACATTTCTTTTAATTCGATCCAGATGATACATCGTACACATTGAAATGATGATCAAATGAGCGCATCTACCCCAAGTTGAAGAAAAATTGTTGAATACATAAACACCATGGCAAGGAATATATCCATTACCAATCTTCAATAAAAATTCTAAACATCGATCACTAGGTAAATACTATAACAACTGATATGTTTAGTACAACACAACAGCCATGATTAGTATGTTTCTATCAGAAAAGGTTCCTCTCTTTATTTTTGAACTGAGAATTCCAATATTTTTAAGTCACCTATTTAAGAAGAGACTTGTTACGGTGTTTGAGAGGAACCCCAGGTTCCTCCCCTTTGATTATTGTCAACCGTTGATCTAATTGCTTTTATTCACCGTCCATAGCAATGTAACGTCAGCATGGGTACTAAAGTAAATTCTTATACGATAAATTAAACTCCTCCATTAGCCGGTTAGCCTGGAGGGTCGTTGCGTCGCCCTGGACTGCCCAGCCACCAGCAGTCTGAATTTGCTTTCTTGCGATTAATCAAACTGGCTGTTCATTTTTTTTTTTTTGCCATACATCTAATAGAGTCATGGAAAATTAAGCCTAATTGTCAGAGGCAAGCCGAATACGAGCGAACAGTTTGAGCCAGCCATCGAGGAGAAGGATAGATGAGGCAAACATCACAGGCAGAGACGACCATCACATGCATAGGGAGGGTCGGTGGCGGCAAGGAAGCAAAAGGCAGCGGAGGCAGCTATGGAGACCGTAGCGGGGGTGCGAGCATCGAAGAGGCAGAACAGAGGAGTGCATGAGGGAGGCAGCGACCCGCATTGGTGGTGGCGGTGGCGGAGGACAAAGCCGCTGCCATGATCGTCGATCGATTCGACTAACTAAAACTAAAAAACTAAAGTACCCCTCGTTAAATAAAAAAAAGAAAATCATTGGTACCTGGCTCACCAATTTTTAGTATCGGTCCACAACTTAAAGTATCTTTTAGTAGGTACCTTCCTATTTTGAACCGTTAGATCTAACCAAATAAATGGTTCTTATTAATTTCAACCACCATAACAAATCTCATTTAAGAATTACAACAGGGTCAGTTGAGGCACACAACAATATTAGAATTAAGTGACAACTTAATGACACTATTTGTCCCAAATAATACCTATCTTCTCAAAACCATCAATATGAAAGTTTGGTTCACCAGCAGCATGGCATGTGGGCGGCGAGAAGCTCATCCAACAAAGGTGCCAAATTGTCGACACCCTCATGATGCCCCGCTTAATTTCTCAGTTCACGTGATTCTGTAAATTGTCTATCCATTGAAAATAATGTGTATTATTTGAGGAAACTATATCCACATTCAATGAACTTATAATAAAAACTAGTATTCAATAGGATAATTAATCCACAGGTGCTCCTATATCGGACATGCAACCCACCAAAATGTATATGATGCAACTACATTAAATATAGAGATTACATAATTTAGCATGGTTCTCAAAATAGTAACGATGCCCTTTTGACTTTGATCATCTCTCACCTACTGAAATGCAAGGCTAAAGAATGCGCTCGTGCTTCCCTTCAAACCGAGCAAGGCTGATCTATGCAATCTAGTAGTTGGTCGACTCGAGCTAGTGAGCTGTGAAGCTACAATACTCCACAGTAAAGAATGGTGTCCCATCATCCACTACCATTGTTGCCTTCTGTAGGGCTTTCATTATCACCATGGGCATGTGTCATTAGAGGCTTTCCCCTCTTCATTGCTTCCATAGTGCACAAAAGCCGCCTAGAAGGTCACTCACATGCTCGTCCTCGTAGCTATTGCCTCCAGATCCATGCACAAGGTTGGATGACTTGTGCAACAGTGGTGGCGACAGGGACACCTTCGCCAACTTCTACAATGGTGGCTTCTTCCCTGCCAGGGTGATATTGCTGTTCCTAAAGATGCCAGACACGTTCCTGCCGGCCTAGAAAGAAGGAGCACACCTCAAATTAACAGGTCTAGAGTCAAATTAACATAATCCTATTGAAACCCTACCGGGGCAGTGGCACAATCTTGATGGACTTGGCCATCCTAGCTATAGTCACCTTTGTTGTGACCATGATGGACTTGCCCATCCTTGCTGTGGTCACCTTTTGCGATCCTGATGGACTTGGCGCGGTCGCCACAACCTCAAACATGGTGAGGACTATCGATAGTATTACTCAGGCAGTAGATCGTAGGTAGATGATCTGAGATCTTTATTTATCGATGTAGGCATGCGTGAAACCGAGGGTTAATGGTAACACAAGACACACGATTTAGACAGGTTCAGACCTCCCAGAGGATAACAACCCTACGTCCTGTGTTTTATGGTGTATATTGTATTGACTGAGTTGTGAGATATGAGATGCAATGGGGATCTGGTGTCTATGAGAGAGCCTTTGCCCACCTTATATATCAGGGGGAGCTGAAAGTTGCCTAGAGGGGGGGTGAATAGGCAATCTAAAAATAATCCTGAAAAAGCACTAAAGGATAATCAAATAACCAGGAATGACGGAACTTCCGTCGGGATCGACGGAACTTCCGTCGCCATGGTGACAGAACTTCTCACTGCCCTTCCTCTAAACAATGAACAACGCGGATAATAAGGAGAAGCAAACACTAGCTTGATAGAAGTGAAGCTAATATAATGTAAGCCTAGAATTCTTGAATGAAGACTAGCTACACAATCAATAAATGATACAGGCACAATAATATGAAAGAAATAAGCAAGCACAAATATAAGAGCGGGAAAGTAAAGAGAGACACAAGAATTAACCTGAGGTTCGGCAACCACACTAGGTAGTTCCTACGTCCTTGTTGAGGAATCACACAAAGTGGTCGGGTCTCTCTCAACCCTTTTCCCCGCCAAGCAATCACAAAGATCATGCTTGGATTTCTTTCTCCACTTGATTTTTTTCCTCCGGAGGTGAATCACACCTTCACAAACGTTCCCGACTCACCACACAAAGTTGGGAGCTCAAGAGCGACGCCTAGCCGTCTAGGAGACCAAGTCTTCAAGAGTAACAAGCAAATCAAATCTTGATGGGGAGGGAAAGATGTGCTCAAGCTTTTGAGTGGATGGTTTCAATGTTTTTGTGGTTGGATCTCTCTCACTTTGATTTGAATCTCAAGAACAAGCCAAGGAGTGAGAGGGGAGAGCTCTAGCTGAAGAGTGAGTGAAATGGCAAAGACTCCAACCCTTCCCACGGGGGAAGGGGTACTCTATTTATAGAGGGAGCTCAAAAACTAGCCGTTATAGTGTTTTCTGGGTTTGATAGAACTTCCGTGGTTACCCACGGAACTTCCATCAATTCAAACTTAGCCGTTGCACGCGCCTGGGAGAGAAGCCAGATGTTGTGACGGAACTTCCATCAAGGGGTGACGGAACTTCCGTCACTCTCGGTTTAACAAGGATTGAGCTCACAGAACTTCCGTGAGAGCCACAGAAATTCTGATGACGGAACTTCCGTTAGAGACTGGCAGAACTTCCGTCACTCTCGGGAAGACAGCAGGTAGGAGCCCGACGCTGACGGAACTTCCGTCAGGAGGTGACGGAACTTCCGTCACCCTCGGGTAGGTAGGGAGAGGGAACCCGACGCTGATGGAACTTCCATGAGAGGGCTCATGGAACTTCCATCACTCTCTATTTGGCTTATAAAAGAACTGGTTTTAAGGCTTGTTGGCTATACTTCTCACAAAAACTATTTAGAGGCTTGAGCACACACAATCCCCTTCTTAACAAGTTTGTTTTACCCCCCTTTATAGTTCGGCATACCTATGACTCAAAAAGATAAATAAAAGAACTAATCATTGAAGAGCTTTTGAGTCCATATCCTTTCCTTTCCTTTTTGGGAGTAAACAACAAATTGTAAATGACTAGTTTTGATTATCTGCACATGTACTTCATAAACAAGTTAGCACACTTTTAATCTTTTGTCATTGTACACCAAAACTCACTAGGGGATCCTAGATGCATCTTCAATCTGCCCCTTTTTGGTGATTGATGACAATAGATTAAAAAGGATATAAAGAGAATAATCAAAAGAGACAAAGAGCAACATATTGTGGAGCTCCCCCTAAAGATATGCATGGATCACAAAAACATGTGAGAAAGCTCCCTCTATATTTTGCAATGAGTGGGGTACCTAAAAGTGTGCAAGAGTGAAGCAAAGTGATAAGGCAATAACCAAGAGACAATACAACTTACAAAACTAATAGAAACAAGCACCACACATATTAGAAGAACAATAGAGTTATTACAAAAGGTTCACAAATATGTTTCACACACAAAGCAAATAGGAGGGGAATTAGTCCATAGGTTCATCACTATCCTATTACAAAACCTCTGAAACAAATATCCTTTTCACTCACCTCTCCCCCTTTGGCATCAAGGCACCAAAAAGAATGAAAGGAGGAGGAGATAAGAGAAAGGTACTACTCATCATCATCGGTGCTTTCATCATTGTCCTCGTCATCCTCTTCATCACCCTCTTCTTCTTCGTGGCCTTCTTCTTCCTCGCCTTCTTGTTTGTCTTGTGCAGCTTGTTCTTCATGAGCGGGAGCGGGTTGAGGAGCAAGATCATCCCAATCATAGCCGGCAAGTGGATCCTCAAAGACCGATGGCTCACCATCGGGCTCACACTCGGAGCCATCCGGAGACACCTCATGGCATTGAGCTCTTTGGTCTTTCTTGTAGCGCCGCACTTGCTTCTTAATGCGCCTCTTGTTCTCCTAGGTTTCTTTAGCATTGAAGCAACAAACATTCAAGATGCTCTTGAGCATAGCGGCAATGGGTGATGATGGATGGTAGCGAGGGGCCTCGGGTGGAGGAGCGGAGGATGATGCACGAGGTGCTGCTGCTTCTGCCCTAGCTGCCTTTTTTGCTGCTAACTCCCTCCTCATAGTCTCATAATGAGGTCGAGTGAGCCTGGGCACACGAGGTCTCAAGGGCTGATGCTTGCACTCCTTCTCAAAAATCAAGCCATCTCAGTCTCGATCATCCTCATAAGATATGGAGCAAAGGGTAGCACCTTCCTTGTGTCCAAAGAGGCAGAGTAGATCTCCTGAACAATGAAGTCCATCACACTAAAGTCTACAGCTCCATCTCTGAACCTAGCAAGAATGTTCCTGGAGTGCTCGACAAGTGAAGTGGCATACCCAGCCTAAGGAGCAATAGTCACCCGGAGCATCCTGTTGAGGGTGAAGTAGAAGTTGTGCATTCCATGAGTGGTTCCCAGATATTTTGGTTGAAGATCCTCATACATGAATCTCAGCTCAGAATCCTTCAACACTGAATCACAAGAGAGCTGGTCCTTATCAGCATCATCATCATCCGGGAAAAAGAAGAAGGCCAGTCGAGAGGGGGACACCACATACTGCACACCTTATGTCATCCAATGAACAAAGCCTCGCCCATCAATGTACAAGGTGGAGTAGAATTGATAGATGACCTCCTCATTCCAATCATAGCTGAACCCCATGAGGTCATACACATGCCGTGCCTTGCAAGCTCCCACTATCTCATTGAAGGTTGACTCATCCTTGTCCTCCATGTACTTCCAGTCAATCCACTGATGAGTGGCCAACCGGTTCTTCCGGTTCATGTCAATGAGCATAGACATGTAGTCTTGGTGAAACCAAGTGAGGAACCGGGGGTCACTTGCTTCTTTATCAGTCACATGATATTGATTCTGCCTCCTTGCAGCACTCAGGCCTTTGGCATCCTTCTTGTAGTCCTTGAAGACATAATGAGGTGGGTAGATGGGAGCATGAACTCGAAGGTCCCTCACAATGTTCAAAGACTCATCTCTCTTTGACTTGCTCTTGCATGGTTTGGGGCGTGGTTTGGGGTGGGTTTCCTTGACTGGCTTCTTCCCTTTATCAAGTGCCCTTCTAGAAGGAAGGGTGCCTCCTTGACCAACCGAAACTATTTGAGCACCTGAACTGCTTCCCTGTCCTATCCTTCTCTTAATCACGGCTTTTCTTCTCTTGGCCAGGGGTACGATATCCTCGTGGGAGGAGGGGGACTTGTTGGGTGAAGCTTGATGGTCCTCTTCACTTGAGTCCTCATGAATGGAGGGAGCATTGGACGTATTCTTGACGAGAACCAGCATCACAAGCCTATAATGCACCATGAAGGAGACAATGGGTCAGGCAAAGGCAACGGAAAGGACCAATGAACATGTAGAAGTAAGTGCACTGAACTGCAGATGATGGAAGTTCCGTGAGGATCCATGGAAGTTCCGTCACGATGGAAGTTCCGTAAGAAAGTCACGGAAGTTCCGTCGCTTGCAGTTTGCATCTAAACCTACACATATTTTGGATCCCGCTACAACTACTCAAATGCAATTAGAGAAAGATACTCTAGATACAAAGGAACCTATCTACCCAAGGGAAATCGAGACATTTGAGCATATTGACCAAGAACTCAAGAATGAGAGACAAGTTCATACCTAGGTCAAGAAGAAGGAAAAGTGATGGGGATTGAAGGGGATCCCGGAAGTTCCGTAGGGGAGGAATGGAGTTCCTCCCAAGTTGATGATTTCTTTTGGTGGGATCTCCAACAACCTTCAAATCGCCCTTGAAGTTGCCCTAGGGTTTGAGAGGAAGAGAGAGAGGAGAATAGAGAGAATGACCGGTTGGAGGAAGAAGAGAGAGGGGTCGTGCGACTTAACCAGGGGCTGCCAAAAGTTCCGTCGATGGGCGATAGAAGTTCTGTTAGTCTCGGGTTGAGACGCACCGTAGGAGGGAGTCACGGAAGGTCTCACAGAACTTCCATGGATGATGGAAGTTCCGTGAAAGGGTCACGGAAGTTCCGTCGTTCTCGGGTTGGAACCAGAGAGAACACGGAAGGTCTCACAGAACTTTCGTGGACGATGGAAGTTCCATGAAAGGGTCACGGAAGTTCCGTCGTTCTCGGGTTGGAACCAAAGAGAACACCTCTTCAACTAGAAGACTTTGAAGGTGACAGAAGTTCTGTGAATGGGTCACAGAAGTTCCATCAGTTCCTGGAGAGAGGGCATGAGTAGCTACAAGTTTGAACTTATGGACAAGTTGCCTAAGGAGTATAAAGCTTGTCTCAACTTGTGAATAGTAACAAATCAACAGTCAAAACTATATTCACAAGTATCGACAATATGATCTAGTGATCAAAAAAATTTGTTTCAAATCAAGGTCAATATGAAATTTTGAAAAGATTTTGCTTTTACGACATTTTACAAGATCAATACACCAACCAAAGCACAAGATTCTACTCCAGGTTGGTTGAGTCAAGAATATTTAGTTCACTCCTAAGTTCACAAAACTGTTTCTCATCTAGGGGTTTGGTAAAAATATCGGCTAGTTGTTTGTCGGTTCTAACATAGCTAATATCAATATCCCTCTTTATAGAATGATCTCTCAAGAAGTGGTGCCGGATATCTATATGCTTGGTTCTATTGTGATCAATGGGGTTATATGCAATCATGATGGCACTCTCATTGTCACAGAGGAGTGGAACTTTGGTCATAGTGTACCCAAAATCCTTTAGAGTTTATCGCATCCAAAGTAATTGTGCACAGCAACTTCCGGCTACAACATACTTTGCTTCGGCCATGGATAAGGCAACGGAATTTTGTTTCTTGGATGACCATGACACAAGGGATCTACCTAAGAATTGGCACATCCCGGAGGTACTTTTCCTATCCACCTTACATCCGGCATAGTCGGCATCGGAATAACCGACTAACTTGAACTTGGAGCCCTTGGGATACCACAATCCTAAGTTTGGGGTGTGAACTAAATATCTTAAGATTCTTTTTACCGCCACGAGGTGACTTTCCTTTGGAGCACTTTGGAATCTTGCACACATGCACACACTAAGCATGATATCGGGCCTAGATGCACAAAGATAAAGCAAGGAGCCAATCATGGAGCGATATACATTTTGATCCACGGGTTTACCGTTTACATCTAGCCCAAGGTGTCCATTTGTCTTCATGGGAGTCTTGTTAGGCTTAGCATTCTCCATGTCAAACTTCTTGAGTATGTCTTGAGTATACTTGGTTTGACTTATGAATGTTCCTTCTTCAAGTTGCTTGACTTGAAAACCTAGAAATAACTTCAACTCTCCCATCATGGACATCTCAAATTTCCTAGTCATAATCTTGGCAAACTCATCACAAAAAGATAATGTCATCAACATATATTTGGCACACAAATAAATCATTATCAACTTTTCTTGTGAAGAGAGTAGGATCGGCCTTGCCAATTGTGAAGCCTTTGTTGATCAATTACCCCTTGAGGTGTTCATACCAAGCTCTAGGAGCTTGCTTGAGGCCGTAGAGAGCTTTGTGAAGCTTGTACACATGGTTTGGTTTCTTTGGGTTTTCAAACCCCGGAGGTTGTTGTACATACACATCTTCTTGAATAGGGCCATTAAGAAATGCACTTTTCACATCCATTTGAAAAAGCTTAAAGCCATGGTGAGTAGCATAGGCAAGTAAAATACGAATTGATCCAAGCCTAGCTACGGGTGCATAAGTTTCACCAAAGTCCAAACCTTCTACTTGTGAGTAGCCTTTTGCAACAAGTCTTGCCTTGTTTCTCACCACTACACCATACTCATCTTGCTTGTTGCGAAAACCCCATTTTGTACCTACAACATTTTGCTTGGGTCTCTCCACTAATGACCACACCTTGTTTCTTTCAAAGTTGTTTAACTCTTCTTGCATAGCCATCACCCAATCCGAGTCTTGAAGGGTTTGTTCCACTCTAAGAGGTTCCATAGAGGAAACAAACGAGTAATGATGACAAAATGTAGCCATTTGGAATCTAGTAGTTACCCCTTTTTGGATGTCTCCTAGAATGTTGTCAACGGGATGATCCTTTTGAATGCTTTGTCATACTCGTGGATGAATTGGCCTAGATGCATCTTCTTCTTCTTGAATGATATCATCTTGAATGTCTCTATCCCCACCATCTTGAGCTTGATCTTGGTTGTTACCTTGACCATGATCATCACCATGATCTTGGTCTCTCCCTTGATCTTGTTCATCATGTGGCTCTTGTGGAGACGGATCATCTTGTCTTGAAGAAGATGGTTCATTTTGACTTGACTTTGGGTCTTGTGGTCTTATCTCTCCTATTGCCATGTTTGTTATTGCATCACAAGGAGCTTCATCGCCTACATCACTTGGATTTACTTGCTCTACTTGAGAACCATTAGATTCATCAAATTGCACATCCCGGGTGATTTAAACAACACCGGTGTCTTTGTTAAAGAATCAATATGCATAGACGTTAGTTCCATATCCAAGGAGAAAACCTTCATGTGTCTTAGGAAAAAACTTGGAGAATTTTGGTTTCTTATTTAGAATAAAACATTTGCTCCCAAAGACACGAAAGTATGAAACATTTGGAAGGTTACCGGTGAGAAGCTCATATGGTGTTTTCTTCAAGATCTTGTGAAGATATAATCTGTTTGATGCATGGCATGTGGTGTTGATGGCTTCGGCCCAAAAGGTGTCTGGTGTCTTGTACTCATCAAGCATTGTTCATGCCATCTCTATGAGTGTGCGGTTCTTCCTTTCGGCTATCCCATTTTGTTGTGGAGTGTATGGAGCTGAGAATTCATGCTTGATGCCTTCTTCATCAAGATATTCTTCAACTTGTGTATTCTTGAACTCGGTTCCATTGTCACTCCTTATTTTCTTGATCTTCACTTCATACTCATTTTGGGCTCTCCTCAAGAACCTCTTTAGGGTACCTTGTGTTTCACTTTTGTCCTTCAAAAAGAATACTCAAGTGAAATGAGAATAATCATCAACAATTACAAGGCCATATTTTTTACCACCAATGCTTATGTAGGTGACCGGTCCAAATAAGTCCATGTGGAGCATTTCCAATGGTCTTGTCGTTGTCATCATTGTCTTGGATGGATGTGCCGCTCCTACTTGCTTTCTGGCTTGACATGCGCTACATATTTTGTCCTTCTCAAAAGCAACATCCTTTAGTTCAACAACGTGGCCACCTTTAAGGAGTTTAGAAAGATTTCTCATCCCAACATAAGCTAGCCAGCGATGCCATAGCCAACCCAAGGTAGTTTTAGTGACCAAGAAAGTACTTAGGTTAGGTCCTTCTTTGTTGGTGAAATCAACAAGATAGATCTTGTCCTCAAGATACCCTTTGAAAGCTATTGAGGAATCTTTCTTCTTAAAGACGGTCACACCATCATCGTCAAAGAGACAACTATAGCCCATCTCACAAAGTTGTGATACGGACATTAAGTTGTATCCTAGACCATTTACAAGATAAGCATTACCAATTGAAAGGTCATGGATGACATCAATCCATCCACGACCAATTACCTTTCCCTTGTTATCATTTCCAAATGATATGCCTCCACTTGGTAGATTGTCATGATCAAGTGTGGAGAACATTGATCTCTCTCCGGTCATATGATTTGAGCATCCACTATCGAGTACCCATATTGCACCACCGGAGGAGTATTCCTATAAGGGAGATCAAGCACGTGTTTTAGGCACCCAAGTTGGTTTGGGTCCCTTGACACTAGATACAAGAACTTTGGGCACCCACACACAAGGTTTCCACCTTGTATCATGTGGCCCAACAAACTTGGCAACTACTCTACCATAGTGATTACAGGTTAGAACATAAGAGGCATCAAAATCATCAAAGGATATGGTAGAGTTCTTGATGTTCTTGTTGACTTGGGAAGCATTCTTGGGCTTGATGATGCTTTCTTGTGCCACTTGCTTTCCCTTGCTCTCATGCATAAAGTTGATTCTCTTGTCGTGCCTTCATTTGGGTGCATTCTTGTTGTACCCCAATCCTCTCTTGTCATGAGAGGCTCTTGGCTCACCAACTATTCTTGTTGTAGTCTCCATTTGAGCTTTCTTCTTGAGCTCATTGACTTGGTCGGTTAGCTTCTCAATGATTGCATCTTGCTTGGCAATCATATCAACATCAATGTTGTGGCACCTTCCACAACCCTTGCTTGTTGAAGCTTGTAAGGATTCAAGCTTCTTCAACAATGATTGTGATTTTGTATTGAGGTCTTCAATGGCCTTTGTTAAGGCCTTGTTCTCCTCTTGCAAGGAGTTGCACCTTTTTTGATACTTCTTGGTTATTGAGGTGCATGATTCACTTGTCTCATTGACCTTTGTAAGGTCCTTGGTTAGAGTCTTGTTCTTTTCCTTCTCTTACTCAAGTTGCTTGGTGAGCTCAAGGTTCTTGCTTCTTTCTTCATCAAGCAACTCTTCTTGTCTATCAACGATTCTTTCTTGATTGTCCAACTCCCTTTGTAGCTTATCTAGCATTTTTACCATTTCATGCATAGAGGGGACCAAATCCTCCTCTTCATCGCTACAATAAGAAGGATTGAAATTGGTGTGAGGATCTACCTTACTTTCCTTGGCCATGAAGCATTGAGGGGCATCATCTTCATCATCGGTGAGGTTGTTGAAGAGTAACTTTTTGGCCGGGGGCAGGCCAATGACGATATTAGCAATACCACCTTCATCATCTTCATCATCATCATCATCGGAGATGTATTCTTGGCCAATATGAGCATGTCCCTTGTTGTGTGGCTTCTTGTAGGGCTTTGTCTTGTTGTTGTACTTTTCATTTTTCTTGCCCTTGCCATTTAATCTTGGACAATCGGCAATCATGTGTCCTTGTTCATGACACTCATAGCATATTCTATTTGTTCTTCTAGCTTTTGCCTTGTCAAAGCCTCTTTTGGTGAAACTATTCTTGATCATGTATTTACCAAATTTCTTGACAAATAAGGCAAATTCTTCATCATCTTCTTCTTCATGATCATTCTCTTCATCTTTATCATCATCATCATGAGTCTTCTTGGCTTTGAACGCCAAGTCCTTCTTGCTTGTGCTCTCATCCCCTATGAGCACATTCACTCTCTTGCCCTCGTCATCACGACTCTTGTGGGCATTTATTCTTCCAATGACTTCATCCATTGTGAAGCTCTCAAAACCATCCTTCTCTTCAATGATGGTGCAAAGTGTGGAGTTCCATATCCTAAGAGCCATGAGGAGCTTATAGTTGACTTCCTCATCTTTGATATTGTCACCATAGGATCTTCTCTCATTTACAATGTCCATGAGCCTATCATGAGTTTGTTGAGGCTCTTCTTCCTTATTCATCACGAAGAAGTTGAATTGATTCTTGAGAACTTGAAGTCTTGACTTCTTAACAACATCCACTCCCTCATGGGCACATATAAGCTTCTTTCATATTTTTTGGGCATTCTCAATTCCGGCAACTCTTGAATATTCCTTAGGATTCAAGGAAGACAGAATGGCCGACACCACTTGAGCATTGCGATGTATGTTGAGTTGGTCCATAGTTGTAGGATTGTCCTTGTCTTCCAAGGTGTATCCTTTCTCCACAATTTCCCAAATTGGTGGACCAATTGATATGAGGTACATCTTTATGCGATGCTTGTACCAACTAAAATCCTTACCTTCAAAGTAAGGCAATCTTCCACTTCCACTTCCATGGATATTTGCCACATCGGCATAGTTGAAGGGGATGGATGCATGCAACTCATTTCCCTTACTTGTTGAAGTAAGATCTTAAGGCTTGTCACCTTCTCCCGACTTCGACATCTTTTAATCTTTAAGCTTTCAAGCCTTGTAGAAGATTCCTGCTCTGATACCAATTAAAAGTTGCCTAGAGGGGGGGTGAATAGGCAATCTAAAAATAATCCTGAAAAAGTACTAAAGGATAATCAAATAACCAGGAATGACTGAACTTCTGTCGCCATGGTGACAGAACTTCTCACTACCCTTCCTCTAAACAATGAACAACGCAGATAATAAGGAGAAGCAAACACTAGCTTGGTAGAAGTGAAGCTAATATAATGTAAGCCTAGAATTCTTGAATGAAGACTAGCTACACAATCAACAAATGATACAGGCACAATAATATGAAAGAAATAAACAAGTACAAATATAAGAGCGGGAAAATAAAGAGAGACAAGAATTAACCTGAGGTTCGGCAACCACACTAGGTAGTTCCTACGTCCTTGTTGAGGAATCACATAAAGTGGTCGGGTCTCTCTCAACTCTTTTCCCCGCCAAGCAATCACAAAGATCATGCTTGGATTTCTTTCTCCACTTGATTCTTTTCCTCTGGAGGCGAATCACACCTTCACAAACATCCCCGACTCACCACACAAAGTTGGGAGCTCAAGGGCGACGCCTAGCCATCTAGGAGACCAAGTCTCCAAGAGTAACAAGCAAATCAAATCTTGATGGGGAGGGAAAGATGTGCTCAAGCTTTTGAGTGGATGGTTTCAATGTTTTTGTGGTTGGATCTCTCTCACTTTGATTTGAATCTCAAGAATAAGCCTAAGAGTGAGAGGGGAGAGCTCTAGCTGAAGAGTGAGTGAAATGGCAAAAAATCCAACCCTTCCCACGGGGGACGGGGTACTCTATTTATAGAGGGAGCTCAAAAACTAGCTGTTATAGTGTTTTCTAGGTCTGACGAAACTTCCGTGGTTACCCACAGAACTTTCGTCAATTCAAACTTAGTCGTTGCATACTCCTAGGAGAGAAGCCAGATGTTGTGACGGAACTTCCGTCAAGGGGTGACGGAACTTCCGTCACTCTCGGTTTAATAAGGATTGAGCTCATAGAACTTCCGTGAGAGCCATAGAAATTCTGATGATGGAACTTCCGTCAGAGACTGGCGAAACTTCCATCACTCTCGGGAAGACAACAGGTAGGAGCCCAACGCTGACGGAACTTCCGTCCGTCACCCTCGGGTAGGCAGGGAGAGGGAACCTGACGCTGACGGAACTTCCATGAGAGGGCTCACGGAACTTTCGTTACTCTCTATTTGGCTTAGAAAAGAACTGGTTTTAAGGCTTCTTGGCTATACTTCTCACAAAAACTATTTGGAGGCTTGAGCACACACAATTCCCTTCTTAACAAGTTTGTTTTACCCCCCTTTATAGTTCGGCATACCTATGACTCAAAAAGATAAATAAAAGAACTAATCATTGAAGAGCTTTTGAGTCCATATCCTTTTCTTTCCTTTTTGGGAGTAAACAACAAATTGTAAATGACTAGTTTTGATTATCTGCACATGTACTTCATAAACAAGTTAGCACACTTTTAATCTTTTATCATCGTATACCAAAACTCACTAGGGGATCCTAGATGCATCTTCAGGAGGGGGGGGGGTCTATAACCTTCCTTGTATCTTCTTTCTTGTATGACAAGTCTTGTCTCATGAGGAATCCTGAGTACATACTATCCACAAGGATGGCCTAAGTCCATAAATGCCATGATAGACAAATCCAATGCCGCTCTGCAACCCCTATAGGGTTTTGTTGGGATTCTGTTAATTTGACTACAAATATATTAATTTGAGGTGTGCTCCTTTCTAGACAATCATGGCATGCATCTGGCATCTTCAAGAGCAGAAATACCACCCTGGAAGAGAAGAAACCATTGTTGCAAAAGCTTGCGAAGGTCTCCCCGTCGTAGTAGTTGCACAAGCATCCAAGCATATGGGTAAGCCCTCCGAAGAAAAACATCATGTGCACGGATGAGTGAAAGCTACAATGACAAGCATGCTGAGTGATTTTCAAGCTAGCTGTTGTGCACTCGAGAAGCAGCGACAAGGGAGAAGTCTTTGATGACGACATGACTAATCACACGCCAAGAGTGGCAATGAAAGCCGCAAAGAAGGCAACAACGGTTGTGGCTGATGAAACTTTTATTAAAGAGTATTGCAACTTCGCACACCTCATCAGCTGAAGTCAACCAACTACTAGCACGAGGTTGTTGCTGCATTCTTTAGCCTTGCATTTCAGTCCGAAGCTCACGTGAGAGATTATCAAAGTCCAAAGGGCATCATTACTATTTTGGGAGTCATGCTAAATTATTCAATTGCTAGAATTATACTAGCTTCACATATACATGTTTGGTGTGTTGCATGTAGGAGATAGGAACACTTGTGGATTAATTATCCTATTGTTTAATACTACTTTTTATTACAAATTCATGCGTCTTGAGGGTGCCAACAATTTGACCCTTTTGTCCTATGAGCTTCTCGCCGCCCATGGTATGCTGCTGGTGAACCCGCCAAACTTTGATAGGATGGTTTCGAGAAGTTAGGTATATTGATGGGTTGGACATATTTGAGGCAAATAGTAACTGAACTCATTTGTTGTCACTTAATTCTAATACTGTTGTGTGCGTCAACTTCCCTTGTTGTAATTCTTAAATAGGAACCTTAGAATTGGAATTCTTAGTTCAAAAATAAAAAGAATAAACCTTTGCTATAGAAACATACTAATCATGGCTGTTGTGCTAAATATATAGTTACTATGTCGGTTTGAGTAGTGTGTTAGTTCCAGGTTTGAGCACACTTAATGATTATTTGGGTAAGAAATGAAAAAAATCATTTGAAAAGTGATTTACCTGCTCAACTTTGCTTGCTTCCGGTGCTTCACAGGTGTTTTTTTTCTATTTTGTTTTGATGCTCCACAATATATAAGAAAAAATACATCATTTGAAAAGTAATTTACCTGCTCAACTTTGCTTGTTTGCGATGCATCATTGGTGTTTTTCTATTTTGTTTTGATGCTCCACAATATATAAATCCTTTGATGTAATTTTCTCCGTTATATTTTCCATCTGTTTTTGAGCATCAGTTAACTCCGTCCGAGGTCCATTGTGCTGAAGATAAGTTATTGAATAATTTAGCATGACTCCCAAAATAGTAATGATACTGTATCAACAATGTCAATACGTCAATAAAGGGTTATAGTTGTACTCTGAGTATATGACACGGTAGTTTCAGGTGGGATGACAAGAAGTTATTTTTTAGCCGAATAAAGCCAGGGATGGGAAGAAGTTAATACATATAGGAATTGAAGACTTCACTTGTGATCATATATGTCCTACAATGCCAATTTGGAAAGCTAAGTGGCTTATACAATATGAGAAGGTTATTTACGGATACAATCATTTTTGTTTTTGTTCCATTCAATGAAATAAGGGGTATGAAACGGCTATACCTTAATTTTGTGTCATTAACTCTTTCTCAGCAGATGCAAGATCTATCTTTCCTTTATGCTCAATAATTTGTTTCTCCATGGTTCCACTTCAGTTCTTACTTGAGTAAGTTCAGCACGAAGTCTTCAATCTCTTCTGCAATTACATGCATAACGGAAAAGCTTGGTTATCAGCCAGAGTATAACTTAACGAACAGGTAACAAGTAGTCCAAATTCACCTTGAGAGGTTTCTTTAATCTGCTCTAACACCTTCTCTTCTTCATTAAATAGCTTCTGCAGTTTGGGTATGGCTCCCTCAAGATCTGGTATAAGTTCTGATGATTCTTCCATCTCTTTTATTCATTCATCAATTTTTTGCCTTATCTTATACAAAGACAGAGGTGAAACCAAAGCAATTCTTGCTTCAACCATATGAACTAAATCTGAAACCACAAAGTAACTGAACCTTTTCGGCTTTGTCCTCCAGCTATCTTCTGTTTATGATGCTTTAAACCCTCCCTATGTTTTACATCCATCCTTCCAAACTCTTTAAATTCATCTTTGCACGTCTTCATCCTGTTTTCAAGGTCCTAAAGATACACAAGAAGAAAATAAGACCCAAATGTGGAGAGGGGGGGGGGGGGGGGGGGGGGGATTAATTAATCATGCACAAACCATATGTTCTGCTAAAAAAATGATGTGTGTTTCTAGGAATAAATGAACTTTTATCTATGATGATTTAGATAAGAGGTGTAAATTAAGATAGCACCTCTTGCCGTATGACATGTTTATTGTTTACTCAACCTCACCCTGTATAGTGCCCCCGCCTCAGAAGTTAATTGTAAAAGCAGAAAATGTAGCTGAAACTGCCTAATATATTACACGTAGGCTCAAACAAAGAAGCCTTGCAACAAAATTGAAAATATAGGAAGGATGATAGAATTGCAACAACAACAACAATTACTAAGCCTTTAATCCCAAGCAAGTTGGAGTAGCTAGAGATAAAACCCCGAAGAACCAAAGTACTAGAACAAACAAACAAAGATAGATAGAAAAGGAGAGGTGAGAAAAGATCCATATAAAAAACTAAACAAAAAATAGAGAAAATGAGGAAATGAAAGTGAATATGAATAAGTAGAAAAGAGGTGGGAAAAGGAGGAGGATAGAATTGTATCCAACAATAATCGAGATTCATAAGGTCCTCCATGGTTCCTTGTTCGTTTATTTGTTTTATACACATACATATGTGTATGTCTTTGCATTGGATTCTAAACTCCATATCATATAGGGCCTAGAGTGCCATTTTAAAACACACTTTTTTGTTAATTTTCATAAAAAAAACCATAAAAAAATACATGTGTTGGAAAGGTTATGGAACAGTGTCACATCAAGTTTGAGTTCAAAACTCAATATATATTGAGAGATAAAAATAGTCAAAGAAAATGATAAAAATAAGGGTTTTAGTAAGAAGCAATGGACTGACAGGCTCGACGGAGGGAGATCTGGACAAAAACTATAGCCTGTATAGTCGGCCCACGATCGTCTAAAAAAACCGAAATTGGCCAATGACGCTCACAGCAAAAGGGCAGACCCCACCAGTCAGGACAAGTGTGGCCTCTATTTCTCTCCATTTCTTGAGGCAGATACTAATTTTTTCTTTTGATTCCAGTAAAACCTTTAAACGTATGTATTCCTCATATATTGGCCGAATATGATGTTTTTTTTTTCTCATAATCATATAAAATTAATTTCTATCAGCTCCCATGTATAGGCGTGTGGGGGCATGGATGAGTCTAAACGGCGACGTTACTATCAAATGAAAAGGACAACCATGTCGTAAGGTATAGATCCAATACCATGCGAATAAAATACTAACAGGTGCAAAACGAGATTCATAAGTACACGTATTCACGTCGGCTTAGGAGACTCCAAAACAATTACACATGCCATATTAGGCACAAACCAACAAGGAATAAAATACTATCTTCCGCCTCCGCAGCTCACGTGAACCCTAAAGCACGCAGACGTTGGGGAGTTGTTCTGTTTTGCCGCAGCTGGTATTTTTCCTCATCCAGTCATCACGGTGAATCCATGGAAGATCATCATCAGTTCCAAAACATGAAGACAGGAACCACATCGCCGAATTATCATCCGCCTCAACGTCGCAAGAAGTCATCTGACACCCAAAAACTGGTAAGATGCAGTTCGACAGTTACATGTCTTAGATTGGTAATGCGCAAGCAATTAACATTTACAAAAATCATGGTTCTTAAAACATCTGTGAATCAGAGGAGAAAAAACTGCACACTCGACTAACTTTTGTGACAAGAATCTAGTAATCAACATTCATGTTACACCAACAAATCATGAATTTTTCCAGCAACTTATAAATATCTTACCGCCTGTTCATCAATTCTTGTTATGTGCCTGCTTGTATGTCAGCACCGTAATAATTTTCTTCATACAACCTACGTTTTTTCCAGGGAACTGTTAGATGTTCACCACGCGACCTGCGTGATATTGTGAGTAGGTTTTCTGGTAAACAAAAGGAAGTTATTGAACTAGTAGGTTTTGGACCACTTTTGAACATTGAAGCTATGGACATTCGGAGAAGAACATGTAAGGAGATCGCTAACAAATATAATGAAATCACAGGGCTATTTAAAATTGGCGGACATGAAATCAAACTTCGCTTTGAGGATGTCGACCATATACTTGGCTTGCCTTCAAGTGGTCCAGTACTAACAGGACCACCTCTAACAAAAACACCTGAGATGTTCAAAGAGTTAGGCTGGGGAAAAAAAAGGAGTTACAATAAATCCTTCCTGAAGGATTACTTGGAAAAAACAGAAAGCTCAGACAGAAACTTTGTAAGGGTGTTTATATTGTACTGCATTGGTTTCTATTTGTGCCCAACTCATGAGAACGCCGTAAAAGCAGAGTATTTAACTCTCCTGGAAAATTATGAAGATATTCCTAGGCTAAACTGGACAAGCCTTGTGCACAATAACTTGCTTGAGAACCTTCGCAAGTACAAAACAGAAGGCCAGTGTAATCTGGCTGGTAACTTGGCTTTGTTACAGGTAAATACTGCACTACTTCCTACAATCATATGCTATTTCAGATTAACCACTACATTTGCTATACTTGTGCAGGTTTGGTACTGGGAGAAAATCTCCATCACTCACATACATCCGACATTAAATAACATTGGACAGAAGAAACCAATAATGCAGTACTGGGACAACAAAAGAGCAACGAAAAGATGTGAAGGAGTGCAATTCGGAGAAGGAAGGGTAACACGTACTACAACTAGTGTCTCAGTTTATTTCAGCTGTTTGGTGGAATAACATAACCATTATTTATGTATCTTAAATAGATTATCGAGGACATTACAAGCTCCGTAACTGAAGCTACTCACACATCAGAGGAAAAATGCAACAATTCTGATGCAGGGGAAAAATGCAATAGCCTAACATATGAAGAGGAAGACAGCGACGATGAAGCACATGCAAAGCCTGACACATCGTCTCCGCTATTCAGCAATTCTAGTACAGATGCAGGTAGACATGAATCAGAACCACCAAACATTGATGAAACGGCCCAGGCGTACATGAAGGTAATAACCCAAAACCAGAATTTTTCAATAAAACAGAAATTGGCTATAGTCTAACCTATATATTTTTCCAGGCAGTAGTACAACAAGAAATGAAAACGATGAGGAAATTTATCATCAAACAATTGACACCGTTATTTGATGCGGTTGATAGTGTCAAAAGAAATGTGACGTAACTACCAAACGAATAGATGCCCTTGCAAAAAATATGCATGTAATATTATCTTAGCTTCGGAGCATACCAGATAACAAAGAAGGAAGTTGATTGTCTCTAACTGTGTATAAATCTGTAGATTCCATGCCCAAAGTACATCTCCATTCCAGAAAACCTAGGAAACTGTCACAAAACAGGGAATAATGAGAACCAGGAGAAGAAACAGACAAAGGGAACAAAGGAAAAGAAACCAAAGGGCCCAAAGTGCTCATTTATTCCCGACTACCAGCAAGAGACATGCAAGTTGAGGAATGATGAAAATCAGAAAATTGTAGACAAAGTGAAAGAGGCATCTGGACCACAGGTGTCAACTATGCACTCAAACTTTGCATTCATTATTTATATGCAATCTTTTATTTTTAACATTACGAAACCCCTCATAGGTTACTGAGAAGAGACGAGCATCTGGAAGGAAGTCAAAACCTATACAAAACAAGAATGCACATTTCGCTCCATTGGAAAGTATGTGCACATCTAAACCTATACATTATGTCTATATGCAATGCTTTCAACCCCTAAAGCAAAAAAAATTCAGGTTATATTTGCACGGAAGAAGACATTCCAACAATCACTTACATAGAAAAAGCAAAGTTAGATACAATATTGGTCCATATCGATGATATTGAATTAAACAAAAGAAAAATGCAATGCATCGCACACAAAGATGGTTGGTTGGATGATGATGTAAGTACATCTACCCAAATGTTATCATAAATTTATTTGATCAAGGAAAAAGGTTTAAAATTGTAACCATATAGGTTATAAATGCATATATCCATTGCATACAAGACAGGATGTTTCCTGATGAAAGGGATGGAGGTCGAACTTTATTAGAAAAATCTGTATATATCAACCACATATCACAATTTAGTTCAAGACCTCAATGGCTGTACGAAAAAATAGCCGACCATTTCAATCACGATATGGTAAGATCCGCCACAACCCAACTATTTATTCTCAAATTATATTGTCATTATAAGAGTTCATAAACTGCTTTGCATAGGTCTTCTTACCAATAAACAGGGACAATGTTCATTGGTACCTCGTAGTCCTAAATGTTAATCAACGCCAAGTGCAGATCCTAGATTCAATGGGACCTACCAAACATGAAAGGGGAGAGCTCACCAAAGTGGTAACTGATTTCTACTTTCAAACTCTAACGACTAATGCATTTTTATACTTCTTTACCTAACTGATCACCAACACAGCTAGAGAAACTTGTGGAATACTATGATAAAATAAAAAAGCCTACGGGCTGCAAGTGGAAGGACCACCTTGTTGCAGACTGGGAACACATCGAAGAAGTTAAAGAACAGATTCGTATGTCACCTTCACTGACTTGAGTTATAACATACTACTAATTGTTATAGGCTAATATTTTGCCATTATGTAGATCATCATGTGGTTTATTCTTACTAAAGTTCATGGAGCATTGGACTGGAAAGAAGCTAACTCACGCTTTCACACATGTATTTAGTACAAACAAGTCACCCTATTGATCTTATGCATTGACCACAAAAACTAAATTTGTTCACTACTGTGCAGGATGATATGTCAAAACTCAGGTTTAAACTACCTGTCTTACTTGTTGAGTCAAAGCTAAATAAATTGAAAAGAGGAACAGAAGCAAACACCATGCCACAAGATGAAGCAGATTTCAAATCAAATGCTCAACCGGAGGAAAAAGGAGACAAAGAAGCAGACTAATGCTTAAATATTTTACCATTATGTTACATTGTTCAGCAGTTATGTTAGACACCCATCATAGTGTTGCAAACCATAATCATTTGAAACATTCATAAGTGTCAAATCATCATTCAATTACTACTAGCTTCCATATGTATTTTGTGCTAAAGATTTTTGGTACTAATCAAATATATGCTAAAGCATCAGGCAAGCACTGAACAGAACAATAGATACACTTCATATCAGTTAATATGTATGACGAAAATAAACAAAACCTTAACATAAATTAGTTGCGAATAACTCCTCAGTAGGAAGCAAAACTTAGTATGGAACTCATACTCACCCTGTGTTTCTCTTTCTGAGCTGCATTTCGTCCAGCGTGTTGAAGCATTCTCCACCGACAATGCCATGCTAAAAGCACGTTCACACTGTAGCTTTTCATGTGTCATGATGACATCAGGATATTAGATCATCGCGGAATAACATAATGTTTCACCATCTGCCAATAAAGGGAGCATTACATTGGGAGAAAAGGACTATTACATGTCACTTGATTGAATACAGATAAGTCCATGGATAAATAATATGAATCTCAGCACCTATTATGATCAGGAGCTAGCCTGTGGTTCTTCGGACCAATCAACTGGCCATTCCCCTTAACCATTGTAATCAGAAAAATCTTCAGTACGATGACACAATGGCCTACATATACATCAAACGTGCAGTTCAAACAATCGTGTACTGGAGCTGGCTCCAAGAACCAAGAACCAAGGTGGATGAAAAATCTACAGCTCAATTCCATGGACTCGTAACCAATAACATTTCAAAAATCTACAGCCCAACAACTTTGCAATTTGTTCTGCAAATTCTCCACTCCGTACCTATGGTGCAGGGGCGGCGTGGACGCAGAGGGAACAATACCGCTCCTGATGAAGAACACCACGGCGATGGCTACCCAGCTCCATTCCAACGCGGATAGACCTCCGAGAACGCCTGCGCCGCCCTCCGCCCGTGACACGTCCCCAGCTGTTGCGACACAGGGAGGCGTCGGGTTCCTCCTCCCCGCCTGCGCATCCGCCCAGCGTCACCGCTTCTGGAGGAGGCGCTCGGTGGGCGACGGATCCACGCCAACACATCTCTGCCGCAAACGTGGCGGCTCGGCTGACCTCGGACATGGCGGCCGGTGCGGGTGACCACGGATCTGGTGGCCGGCGCGGGCGATGGCGGGTCTGCTGGGCCAGCACGGTCGGCGGCGGCTGGATGCGGCAAGACGCCTGCTGCTGAAATGGTGGCGGGCGCCCACACCGGGACGTGAGGAGAGAGGCGGCGCAGCCGGGATAAGGGGAGGACGTGGGGGCCGGGATGCGGGGAGGGCCGACGACGGCGTTGCCGGAATTCGAGGAGGGAAGCGGCGCTGGGTGACCTCGGATCTGGTGGGCGGCGCGGTCGACGGCTGCTGGATGCCGGGAGGCGCCTGCTGCAGGATGCGGGGAGAGCAGCGGCACCTGGACGCGAGAAGAAAGGTGGCTCTAGGATACGGGGACAACGTCGATGCCGGGATGCGGGGAGGGGCAATGACGGCGTCGGCGGACTGCGAGGAGGGAGGCGCCGCCGGATGAACCCTACGCCGCCGCCGGGACGAATGAAATGGACTGACGAATTAGAAGAGAACCAGACTTTTTCAAATTATTGAAACATTACTCTAATGAAAATAAAACAATTACATATCCGCCAAATTTATTGTTTCCAATATTGCCCTGATAAAATTATTACTACTCAAATTTACTGATAGTAGTGGTATAATATAGATAAATAATCTGAACCGTTAGATTATTTTTACTTTTCAATTACTACTAGTAATTACTAGTAGTAAAATATACTGTAAAAGTCACCTTTCATGATCTTTGGGTCTATGTGAATTATAAATAAATTATTAAGCATTGCAAAGAACACATGCTACTTGGCAACCAAAGGAATAGTTAATATTGAAGTATCAATGTATGGAACTCTGTTGTAGAAACGAATCCTTCAGGGAAAATACTGTTGAAGATACTTTTAATCTTTAATAAAAACCCATGCATGGAACTCTCAATCTTCAAATTAATGTAGTAACTTAGATGGACATACTGAATCCAGCATCTACCCGTAGGATGAACCATAACAAATGAGACTCCATGAGATATATGCATGGCGCGAAATCCACCAGTGAGAGTAAATGAATTATTGTATCGAGAATCATCACATAAGAACATCAATGTGGAACAATAATGAGAACCTGCTTTGCATGCTTCCCAAACACAAAGAGCATTGCATCAATTGACATTACTCTCTCCACTGCCATTTGGCCCAATAACGGCTGTGAAGCCGGTGCTGTCCTGCAGAAATTCGGAGATTTCTAGTACTATGTGTTGATCAGCAAATTCAGAACAAGAAATACTGCAGACAAATTACGTAAATCTGGAACTGGACCAGAACAACAAAACAAAAGCAATAACTAAAGTATAGCTAATTAAGGTTTTAACAGGCAGAAATACTTGTGATTTTTTCTTATAATAAAAACGCTACAAATTCCGCGGTGCCTGCTGCCCTGCTCTAATTTAACCAGTGTAGACTTTATGGTGGCAAACACATCTAAGATATAACGTCTCGTCAGGCAAGTTAAAATTCCCTATGGAAAATTGGTCACGCGGATACCTACTCCATCGCAGTCTCAAATGTATTCCTTTGAGCATCTCCTAGTGAAATCCAACAAAAAAATCCGTAACTAAAAGAATAAAAAAAAGTTTTTATTGAGTTATCTAAGTTATAGTTAGTTTGATTCTTTGTAGAAACTACCCGTAATAACGAGATTGCAAAATGGATCTATTTAGATCAACCATGGCCTCGCCTCACTCTGTGGCGACTGCGGCGGGAGGTCTCGATGGCCATCTCACTCTTCCAAAATGCTGCAGCGGGCATGGGATCGCATGGGGCCAGCGCGCGGCGAGGTCGAGTTCACCCGCCCAGCCGTCCACGCCCCGCAACACTCCGCCACCCTTCCTCGGCAAGATATGGAGGCGACGAAGAGGCCACGAGAACGATGGTGGTGGGGGGGGGGGATCAGGAGGCGCAAGGGTTTTCCAATTCAAAGGTAATAACTAACAGATCCTTAAAAAGGAGAAAATATATGGAATTGGGTTGAGAATCTCTAACAGACTACCGAAATATATGGAAGAGGCCACGAGCCAGACGATGGTGGAGAGGGGATCAGCATGCGAAAGGGTTTCCAATTCGAAGGTAACAATTGATCCTTAAAAAGGGGAAAATATATGAAATTGGGCTGTGAATCTCCAACTGACTAACGAAATATATGGAAGAGGTCACTAGCAAGACGATGGTGGAGAGGGGATCAGGAGGAAAGTTTTACGTGGGAAAACCGAAACTCTTTGCACGATGGTTTTCCTATATATTCAAAAGGTAACAACAGATATTTAAAGAGGGAAAACTGCTTTTTTTAAAAACTAGCAAAATACCCATGCATTAAACATTTATTAAAAAAATTATGGTTAAAATGTTTTTTAACTGTAAATTTTTTTTAATTAATCAATTTTTTTTGCCCTAAGCATTTGCTCTATTTTTATTTTACTTTACCTTTGAATATTTATTATAACAATTTTAAAATGAGTTATTATTAGAATTCTTGTTATTAGTTTCCATTTAAAATATTATGTAATATAAATCATAAAGCAATAGATGATTAATTATTGTTAGTATAAAATATCGAATTAAAATCAGAGTCCAGTTCAATAAAGGATTAAAAAATAATTAAAAAACGATTCAAACTATTTGGTGAATCATTGTAGAATACAAACTGATTACGACAATATTACGGACACATTTGAATATAAAAAAAGTGGTCTAGACGTCCTTACCTCAATTAATATATTATAGAGAAACTAAAGGAAAACTGCTTACACAAAGCAAAAGCTAACATTTGAAAATAATAATGCATGCATTGCGAGTGCCATGCCGGCAAGGTCCTATTTGTTTCAGCTTATAATTTACTAGATTAATTAATCTAGCTTAAATAAACTAGTAAGCAAATAAATATGACAGATTAAAAGGACAGATTAATTAATCCAGATGATAGATTATTATAATCCAATAATCTTCTCAATAGGTGCTTATTTTTATTTTTTTTGATAAAAAACTCTTACAACTCATGTCATGGGCTAATCCTTTCCCTATAACTACTTGATCCAGCTTAAATAATCTAGGCAACAAACATCACAATCAGATTAATTAATTTAACTTAAATAATCTAGATTAAATAATCTAGTACTATAATCTAAATTAATTAATTCGGTGAGGAAACAAACAGGCCCTAAAGCAAGCTACGACTTTCCCTAGCACCCCGCACAACAATTCAGCCCGAGCACCACGGGAAATGCGGAAAGTCTGGAATAGTGCCTTAATTAGCATGCCGCACATAAAAGACAGCCTATCCAAAACAAGCCAAACCGTTCTGCCACAGCGCCAAGCTCGTGAACATTCTTCCTGATACTTGCATTCTTCTCCCCTGGACTGCAGGACGACCAACGAAGATGGCTCACAACCGCCGGCGTCGCATTGGTGTTATTACGGGAAAATCAATCTTCGTTGTATGTCTAAAATTTTATTATGTGTTTTATTTTGAATACATTATAAAGATAACATTTATTATATACTAAATTAAAACACGTAGTAAAATCTTTGCCGTATATAAAAACAAACTGACACACGATAAAGATGGGTGTTTGCCATGTATTTTTTTAACACATGACAAACACGCTTTTTGTCGAGTATTTTTTCCATACACTTGACGAAATATAAATATAAATTATATTTAAAACTGTAAATTAATTTAAATCAAAAAATTTTGAACTATAAAATTGTATAATTTTTAAAGACTTACAACTTTTTTTTATCATTTGTTCATTACTTAATTTAATCAAAAATATTGTTCACAAAATCTAATAGTCTCATATAGTTTTATGAAACATTCAATGACGCATAAAGATTCGGGAACAATGTTACTACCACTTTATCAAATTAACAAATGAGCAAAACAAAAATTATAGAACTTTATAAGTTATACAACTTTGTAGTTTAATATTTTTTATTTAAATTAATTTAATCAATAAAAAATACATTAAAAAATTTATAAATAGATTTTTGTTGATATAAGACACACGATAAACATGGTCTTTACTGTGTGTAAGAAATAAGGCACATGACAAACATGTTCTTTACCATGTGTCATATATAAAGCACACGACAAAATCGGTTTTGCCAATAATTTTTTTTACCGTGTGGACTATACCGTGTATAGCCCATAGTAAAAACTTTGCCATGGATAAACTTAACGTTTCAAGTGTGTACACGAACTAGATTGCACGTCGAGCTTCATGTCGTCGATATGGTGCAGCTAGTGGGTCGGAGAAGAGGTGCCGGTCCATGAGGACTTCCCGGCGGCGTTTGCTAGCTTCTCTACACGATTCTTTCTGTGATTAGTTGTTAGAGATAAACATGGCATATGTATTGTTTTAGTTTCCTTGCTAATCACGCCACCCGTACATGCATGTATTTGTATACCGGTTTGGTACGGGTCAATGTATCGTGAACTTAATTTGCCCGCCATATATAACAGCAAAAGTTAGTGTCACTACAACAATAAAGCACTGTAGAGAAGGTCTAAGAGCATTTGATAACATAGCTAAAAATAAAAATTTGTAGCAATGGGTCAATGTTGTCTGCCGCTATAGTTTTAAGAGAAAAAAATGGGACCATGAGCGCTCTACTGCACTGCAAGCCACTCGTCAGATCCGCCCCATGCATTATCGCCCATCCCACCCCGCTGTCAGATCCGCCCACCGCCATCTGCACCGCCCCATCCACACACCCACTAGATCCGTCCGCCACCATCTGCGCCTCAACTAGATCTGCTGCCGCCTTGAGCGAATATGGCCTTGTTAGCGCCGGCTGGATCCACGCCAAGGGAGAGTGCGACTGGAGGAGGGGAGAACCGGGGTGGCTAGAGGAGGGGAGGGCACGCCACGCCTCACTGGGGCTGCACTTGCTGCGTGGACGCGTCCTCACGGACGAAGGAACACGGTCTAGTAAAGTGGAGGTTGTGGGCGACGGACTTATGTTGAGAGAGAGAGAGAGAGAGAGAGAGAGACGGCGGTTGTTAGGAGAGGAATGGAAGAGGCTGACTGATTAGGCTTGAGTCTTTTATATGGGCTATGGATCGTGGGTTGCAGTGGGTCTTTAACAATGGGTGATGTTTTGAGCCGCCGTTATTATTGGTTTTTACCGGCAGGAGGTATTAGGCTATCGTTACAAATATCTGTTTATTTGTTATGGTGGAGTATTTTTGACCCACTTTTATAGTAAATTGGGTTGCGCTGTTACAACACATATCGTTTGGCAATGAACTTTATAGAATTGTTAAAAAAATGGAATTATAAAGGAGTAGTTATTATTAATTTAAAAACTATTATTAGGGTTTAATCAACACCGAGATTGGCGGATCTTTTAATCTGGACACGGTTATTGGGCTTCGGCCACATATTTTGTTCCACGTGTAATCCACATCAGCCGTGCAGACTTTTCCGTAGATTCTATACGGACTTATTCGGCAGACATGTTTTAATTACCAGCATGGTTTGTTTACATGTATGGTTTAGGTGAACATACGTGTGTCACTCTAAACCACTCAATACCAGCATGTTTTCAAAACCTCTCATGTGTTAAAAACATGTATATATCATTTGTTACTGGATAATGCAACATATCAAAACTAAACCATTTTTTAAAACAAAAGCCAACCATTCGTTGCTGGATGATGCAACATAGCAGTACCAAATCATTATTTAAAACAAAAGCCAGTCATTCGTTGCTACGGCATATCAAGACCAAAAATATGAAAATAGATGAATTGCTAGTTACGCCATATAGGTCTAGTAACTCTGTTTGACAAAAACATTATAATTCTAAGTTACATATTATTCTCTTGAAGCAAATAACCACTAAAGTCAAACTTATATTTATAATGGCAGCTCTGTATCCCTCTGCATAGAAACAAGAACTAGAAGATTCAACAGTGAAAGCAAGACAATCTAAGACAACATGAATGTCGATCGGAGAACTTGATCATGTACACCACCTACAAAATTAAAGGATATCCAATCAAAGTTGGGCAAATAAAAAAGCTTCCAGAATTAAGAAGAGAGCATTTCCTACATTTAAAATGATCTCATTCAGATCAATCAAGATGATCTAAAACACAATAATGATCTCATTTCCTGACATTTAATCAAACTGTAATAGGGTTGAATTAGCCATGGTAGCGAATGACAATGATGATTGCAAATTTGCATTATTTGTTAAACAAGGGTGATGGAAAAATAAACAATTGAAGCAAGATGGTCAGCCTACATTTCCATACACTCATCAATCTAAGAAATAGGCACTATCATCAACAACCAGAGTAGGGCCAATAATGAAGTTTCAGAACAACCACAGGACAGTAAGCCTATATTTTCATGCACTCATTAGTCTAAAAAATAGACAACACAGGACACAAATTAGTCAACTAGAACATAGTTAAACAATGAACTAGCATAAATGAGTATGCTGCTTGTACTATATCAAAGAAGATCTAGGATCATCTGGGATAGCTGAGCTAGGAGTTGTAGACGATCTTAAAAAAACATAGAGGTATGAGACCTTTATTAGATAAAAGTTTACAAGAATGAAGTAAAAAGAATATAGTTTCAGGATAGATACAAAAAAGAAGCTAGTAAAGTCAGCAATAGTTTTAGAATACAAAACAGTACCATGGCAAAATGAACAACTAGCTGTTATCAAACATTCAAGACAAATAATAGCCTATTGTGAATTGGGGAATACTTTCTAGTACTGCTATGACACCAAAATAAAATAAAAAAATATATCTGACCAAAATTGAACACTCTGAACAAAATGAACATGCTAATTATCATGTACAAGCAATGCAATCCAGCGATATTTGGCTGAGACCTTTGTCAAACATGCCCATGCAAACTATCACGCACAAGAAATCATCACTTGATGACAAACCACAACTAAACTGCAATAAGATAATATTCTGTCTATTTATTTCTGTGACAAGATTATATCAAGATAAAATTATGTCCTATTTATTTTTGCTGAAAACTTTCACATCTACACACGCAGGGCAGGAATGAGATGCTCATAAACATGGGTGAATAGGGCTAAATCTTGGGAAGGGGAAAGGGAGTATTTTCTTCTTCTTTTTTAGGAGCATAAAAGACATGCATCATTGAGTGCAGTAGCGAATACTCCTACATCTACATGTTGTTCATGCATGTGGCCTTGAGTGAATGATGAGCTAAAGGGGATCAAAGGGGCCGTGCTCCACTATTTTGTTTTGCCTTGCGATGATGCTTGGCTGTGAGGCTCGGGAGCGCATTGGATGATGGTCGAAAAGGTCAGCTGATGCGCTCAAGAACGCGTATGTGCCGTACCCAGTCAGTGTCGCCGCCATGTCCGAGAAATCACAAGATCTATCCATACCTAGCAATGTTCGGAGAGAAGGAAGTGGGGAAGGGGCAACAATCTTACAGGAGAGAAGCAGGCAGCCGGCGAGTATTGGTGTCGTTGCGAGAAGCTTCGCGTCGCCGTTGTCGACCGACGCGCCGCCACGCCTCCACGTCGAGTCATGCCTGCGCCTACTGCCGCCACCACTTGTGTCGCCCATTGGCACCGTCGTTGTGACTGCTCGCGTCGTTGCTGACGAGGCCGACTCGCGCCGCTGCCTTGGCTCCCCGTCCTCTCTTGCCCCAACTGCTCACCTCCCTTCTACCATCGTCGCCGCCGCTGCCGCCACTCGTCTTTGTGGGTTCGTTCCAAGGGTTGAGAGCTGTGGTTTGGTTACAAGGGTGGGAGAGCTGAGAATGGCTGGGTTGGGCCGGTGATGAAAAACACATTGGGCCTAACCGAATGGCCATTTTTCATTGAACTAGTTTTTATTAGGAAGAAGTCCGATTTTGGTCCCTCAATTATTGGAGTAGTGCCGTTTTAGTCCCTCATTTATGAAACCGGTCACTCAGAGTCCCTTAACTCGTAAATCCGTTCAGTTTTCGTCCCTCCATGGTTTTGAAGGCGGTTTCGACTGACGTGGCATGTGGGGCTCTGGATGACACATTATCTTTTTTTTTCTTATTTTCTTTTTCCCCCTCCCTCTTCTTCTTCTCATGGCACCGCCGCCGCCATCGCCTCCCTCGCGCCGCCGCCTGTCCGCCTGTCAATCCTCGCCACGCGCTCGCCACCTCCTCCTCCGGTACATGGGACGACCCGCTCTCCTCTGTCGTGATGGCTGTTGAGGCCCACTTCTAGGCACACTGGTCCGCGCTCTCGATGTCGCAGCGCGGCAGGACCGGGCGCAATTCATCGCCGCGGGAGACTGATGCTCACTGCTCGAGCTCCCCTTTCTGTGGCTCGGCGACGTCCACCCGTCCTTCCTCACCTCCCTCCTCCGGACGGTCTCGCCCTCTCCGCGTCAACCGCCGGATCCGCGCCAACAACCCCGTCATCGCCGACCACCTCCGCTAGGCCCAAGAGGCCTTCGCGGAGGTCGCTGGCGGGGCTAACATGAAGGCGTTCTTAGAAGTTCTCAACTCCGTGGCTCTCGTGGCCAACCGACGGACGGACGGCGGCACTAGGGAGGTGATGGCGGCGACGTGCGGGGAGGAGAAGGGGAGAGAGGGGAAAAAGAAAAAAAGAAAAAAATTAAAAAGGGTGACATGTCACATAGACAGATGGACCCACATGCCATATCAGCCGAAACCGTGTTCAAAACCATGGAAGGATGAAAACCGAACGGATTTACGAGTTGAGCGACTCTGAGTGGCCGGTTTTGTAAATGAGGGACTAAAACCGCACAACCCCAATAGTTAAGGGACCAAAATCGGACTTCTTCTTTTTTATTACGGCTCAAACCATTCCAGCCCATTACACTTTGTTCCCAGCCCATTACACGCCAAAATGAACGAGGCCTACGTAGGTTTAGCACTACTCAGCTCGCCAACAACGTCAAAACAATCCTTTTGTTTCTTTGGTTATGCTACCTATCCGGTTAGCCCACCGTCTTCTCCCTAGAACGAGAAGAAGACGTGCATCCGGACGAGCATGATTATGTTACCTATCCGGTTACCTAACGAAGCTCATCGGACGGTAACACGAGCGAGCCACATTTGACTTTCCTTTTTTGGCTGAGGAAGAAAGGAAAGATGGCCAGTGTTAGGGTTAGGGGGGTTCGGGTTTCTGGGGTGGAGATCTTCCATGGCCACCAGACACAGAAAGCTTTGGGGGGAGGTGGACGGACCGACGGTGGTGGCGGTCAGTGGGCGGGATGGCGCGGCGGCCATAGTGGCGGTGACGTGCGGTTGGGCCGGCGATGGCAGGTGGTTAGGCCGGCGATGGAAGGCGGTTGGGCTGGCGATGGTCACGAGGGCGTCGGAGTTGGACGAGTTAGCGTGGAGGCAGTGGTGGGCAGCGGATCCGATGGTGGGAGCCGCCGGAGATGGGGGCGGAGGTTGGCGGCGGGGGCGTCGAGGTTGGACCAGTAAGCGTGAAGGCGGTGGTGGGTGGCGGATCCGACGACGGGAGCCGCCAGAGACGGGGCAGAGGTCGGCGGCGGGGGCGAAGGTCGCCGGAGAAGATGGAGAGGAAGAAGATGAGGAGACGGGCTACTCTATTTTGAGGGCGTCGAAGAGGAATGAGAGGAAGGAGATGAAGTTGCCTTACATGATTAAGTTGACCGTAACTTTCGGAAGTTATGGTCGATCGGAGGGTAGACAGTCCCGCCCCACAGCCGCGAAGAGGTTTTGGGGCATGATTGGCTGCCCAGCTGAAGGCTGTCTAGACCCGCTGCATGCGAGATCCGCGTGATTGGATGGCTGCTCCTGCTCTTCTACTAGATCTAGGCTCAACGCATGCAAATTGCCCCAGCGGCCAGGCTCCGCGGAAACGAGATAGCCCGGCTCACGCGACGTCTAGCCTTTTTCGTCTCCACACACGGAATAGAGCTCACACGCATGTCAACCAACCATCAGCTCAAATCAACTTGGCCCGTATGACACAAGTAACCAATCACATGGCATAAATGCCTGAGCCTGTCTCACCTTAGCCAGGCTCCCAGATGCGAGCCAAGCTCCCATGGGAAGCAAACCAATCACTCTCTCACTACGGAAAATCTCTCTTGGCACTCCGTAAAGGATCTAAAACACTTGATAAAGTATTTGTTGAGTATAACACTCGGTAATAAAACTGCCGGTAAAGTGCTCTTTGTCCAGTGTTTTTCATCGCGCACTCAGCAAAGGCTTTGTCGAATGCTAAAAAACACTCGGCAAAGTCTAGCACTCGGTAAAATATAAATCACGAAAAAACTTAATAAAATAGGAAAAAATATTTTTTTTGCTCCTAGAACCCCTGCCCTAGTGTTTTTTTTCCAAGTCTCAATGATTTTTTTGCGCGCTACACGCAAAGTGCGCCCGGTGGGATTCAATCCTGCGATCTCTCCTTCGCGCGAGTAGTCCCTACCACTGCACCATACTGTCACTTGAGTCTAGACCCTGCTTTGAATATTTTTATATTTACCTCTTTGCTGAGTGTTTTATAAAATGCACTTCGCAAGGATCTTCTTTACTGAGTCTTTTATAATATACACTCGGCAAAAAAATTTCTCTGCCGAGTGCTGAGTTAGATACTAGGCAAATAATTTTTTCTACAAAATTCCAAAAATAAAATAAAATATGAAACAACTTTTAAAAAAACTCAAATTTTGAAATGATACAATTTATATAATATATGACCTATACAAAATAATTTTGAGTCAAATTCAAATTTTATTTTCAATATGAATTCATATCTTGACCACTAATTCTCAACTCTAAGGTTATTCTTTGGAGATTCTCCGTCTAGTAAGCAAATAATATAACAACTTGTGTGAAACTTTTTCTATTTTTTATCGTAAATTCTACTTATGATACCATAACATTGTGACAAATCTCATGATTTGTAGACTTTATTTGAGTTTTTTAGAATTTAAAAATCATTTGGATATATGTTATTGTGGTCAGGATTTTCAGACTTTATGACAAATTTCTTTTTATTTCATGGGTAAGGTCTCTAGTTGGACTAAATAATATGAATATAATTTTTATACTTATTGAATTCTTATATTTGAGTCACTTGTAGTTCAAATTTGACTTTATTCAATAAATTGCTTCAAATATAATTAATTGACTAAATATAGCAAACAATAACAAAAATTACCAAATTTTAATATAGAGTCATACATGTTGTATGTGTAGAGTATAAAAAAGTTTGAGAGTAGAAGAGGAAAAAAATTGACAAAGACTAGCTTTGTCGAGTGTCAAGAAAAAAACACTAGAAAAAAATTAGCTTTGCCGAATGTCAAGGAAAAACACTTGGCAAAACATTTTTTGGCCGAGAGTATTTTTATTGACACTGTGCAAAGTATTTTTTTTAACTGAGTGTTTCTATTTTACCGAGTGTTTTCTAATTAATACTTGGCAAATACTATATTTGCCGAGTGACCGAGAAAAAACACTGAGTAAAAAATGATTTTCCCGTAGTGCCTTGATGTCCGCACCTGATCGTCTGTCATCTGATCTCTACATGACACGATTTTTTTCGCACGTGCAATAAGGCACAATGCGTGTGTGACCACCATAGAGTGCCGTAGTCTGGGAGTTCTGTAGACCTGGGAGTTTTGTGGTCTATACTGTGCCATGATTTTTCTTTCGTACCTACGATCGTTGGTGCCATGCCGCAAATACAGATTCTTGTGGTTAGTTGCTCATAACTGCTGTTGGACTGCAGACAAATTGTCAAGGAGAGGTTTTCCACATCCAGAGCACTGCCCCCTCTGTGACCAGAAGGCCGAAACCATTGATCACCTCCTAGTTGGCTGCTTGTTTGCACAACAGTTTTGGCACATAATCCTGTAGCGAGTCGCCCTAGCAACCCTCTCCCCTCTCTCGGATGTTGTCTTTTAGGAGTGGTGGAGCAAGATCAACGCCTACGCGAGCAGCACAACGCGCAAAGTGTTCAATACAGTCATCATTCTTGGAGCTCGGGCCTTCTGGCGGCACCGGAACGAGTGTGTGTTCGAGGGTCCTCCTCCAAACCTTGCTAAAGTCTTGATCATGGTAGGGGTGGACAGTATCAGATGGAGCATGTGGCTGGGTGCAAGAACTTTCCCTTGCTGTCCGGTCATGCTCAGTAAAGTGGTGGTTAGATCACCACGGGGTTAGTGCTTGGTTGGATTGTCTTTATTTTTTTTAAAAAAAAAGACACAAATATAATCAACTAACTTTGTACTCTCTTCTTCTATTAATGTAATAATCCACAAAGCTGAGAGAAAAAAAGGTTTTATCAAGTCAAATCACTGCAATAGGTTTTGTTTGAGTGTCACATCTTCCTTCAAGGCTTCAAACATCACGTTTCATGTCATGATAGGCTTGATTCGGGCGCCATGCATCATCGTCGTTTTCACATGAGTTTTGCCCACCGAGGACTAAGATCCTGACCGTGTACAAGTTGAGGTATATCTGACACAGTGGTACCTAGGAGGCGCCGCTGTGGAGGTAGTCAAATGGCAACCGATCTCGTTATCGAGAAGTCGCAGCAAGAACTTGATCTCTAAGGGTTGCCATTCGTGTCAGGAGTTTATTCTTGTATAGTCTGCCAGTCATCCTATCCTTTCTTACGGATTTCATTGTTTTTTTCCTTTGACGGAAAAGCATGGTATTCTTTATTAGTCCATAACAGGGCATAATAATAATAAACTATAAGTTAAGTGGCGGAGCAGAGGCAAGAGCAAGATAACATATTCCACTAGATGGATACCCCGTGCATTGCTATGGGGATTCAAACTAAGTTCTGAAAGATTATCTGAAAATATTAAATAAATATTAAAATTGTGTTTATTACTAAAATATTTTTTAAATATGGCTCTAATGTAAAAAATAGTTTGACACTCTTCATTAATAACGTAAATTGTAATGGTTGACCTTTAAAATTCAAAACTGGTGGAAGATCTTAGGCATGATGAACTATATCTGTACATGAAAATGAACTATATCTAACGTTGAAATGAAAAGTTGGATAGAAATGCAAAATAGAATCTCTTGTTTGTGTTCCAAATAAAATATTAGACACATTTCCATATAACATATGTAAAGTAACATAGATCTGAGATACAAATTACGGTCAATGCATTCTGGTTATGAAACCTAGAATATATATGAGGACAAATAAAATCCAAACAACAGAAAAAAAGTCCCGTACATACAGAAATGATCGATTAATCACCTACATGACCTGCAAATGATGGGAAGAAATGAGTAATCCGCAACAAAAATAACAGAAGAAATAATAAAATGATGCACAAAATATAATGTTAGTGCTTGTAGCAACCACGGGTTAATGGGAATCCTGCCATAATAGAGAGAGAGAGAGAGAGAGAGAGAGAGAGAGAGAGATCTTATATGCATCACGGATTGATGGGAGGAAATGAGTATGCGTTTTGGTTGAGGATGTTGGAGATTCCTGCCACATTTATATATGCAAGTGTGTGGGATTTGGAAAAAAATAATATATGAAAGCAGAATAGATAATAGACTACAGTTACAGAGGTCGAGAAAAATGACAGAGGTAAATGTAGTTAACACTACATTTTGGTGCATTAGCGTTTGCTAGATAAGGGAGTTTATGAGGCAACAATTTCTGGTAGACGTGAGGTGGTGGAGTGCTTGTTAGTTAACGGAGTTTATGAGGCAACTGTTTCTATTAGACATGAGGTGGTGGAGGGAAGGCAGCAAGCGGTCATGCATGCTATGTTATCTCAATGGCTCATGGCTAATGAGATCCGACAGTCTAAGGGTGTGTGTTTGATTGGATTTTTTTCTGTCTTTGGCTTTTCAGAAAAATAAAAAAGCCAACTAAAGGGGTTGGCTGTTAGAAAAAGCCAAAGTTAAAAGCAGCTTTTGACTAGTTCATTTCTGAAAGTAAGATAGGAGGTGCTTTTTGTGGCTTTGGCTTCCACAAGTTTAAAGAAATTACTCTCATACATATATACGTACACACAGAAATATATATATATATATATATATATATATATTACAAATATTATATATATTATATTATATAATATATATAATATTTACATACATATATGAATATTATATATAATATATATATATATATATATGTATGAATATATTATATATGTATTATTTATAATGTTATATATATATTATAAATAATAAATATATATTAAAAAAGTTTTCCATTATTTTTTTAATTAAAATCTTTTTGAATTTGTAAAAACATTTTGAAAGTTTAAATAACTTTTAAAGAAAATTTTTAACTTTAAAAAAACTTTTTACATTTTAATTTTTTTTTAAAATTTTGAAAAAACTTTTTAAGTTTAAAAAATATGTAGTAGAATGAAAATTTTAAACAAATTAAGATTAAGCTTTCAAATTGCATGTAAATTTGAATGAATAACACATTATTTTACAGTTATCAGCTCACAGTCATTTTTTCACAGTCGTTTTCATCAAACGGCTTTTACCTTTTCACACCTCATATCTCACAGCAGTTTTTTCTACAGCCCACAACAACTTTTTTCACAGCCATAGCCCAACCAAACACACCCTAAGACCCTGTTTGGTTGGGCTTCCAAACCTACTTTTGCTTTCAAAAATCCAAAAGTCCATCCAAAGACCACAACTTTTGTCTACCTTCTATTGGAAAAACAGCTTTGGGCATGTTCAATTTTCACAGCATGGGGCAGGTTGCTTCTTATGGCTGTGGCTTCATAGACTTCCCCGAAATTACCCGCCTTGTCATTGTTAAGTGAAATACCAGTTTGTTCTTTTCCGAATCGACGTGTTCTGTCCTCTCTCTCTCTCCCGTTCCCGAGCAGGCAAGCAGGGCGCCGCCGCTCCCCTCTCCGCCCTAAGCTCAGCAGGGCGAGCAGGCGAGTCGGGGCGGCCGACGACGCCGGATCTGCCCGTCTCTGCTCCCCCTCGTCTTGTAGTCGCAGGCATAAGCGACGGCGTGGCCGCGATCCCATTTGACGATGCCAGCGCGAATCGGGCGTGACGGCCTAAAATCGATCCTGGGTGGCCCTAAATCGATGAAGCAGCAGCTGTCCGAGGTCCCAAATCTTGGATTTAGGGACCCAGATGATCACTTTAAGAGTTTGTGGACCTATATGATCATTACTAAATAGTTTAGGGACTTGTGATGCATTTCACTCAAATTAAAATTTTCCTTTGGTACCTCTTGAGGGGGTCACTTTGACAATGGATAATCTTGCGAAAAGGAATTGGAAGGGTGCTCTTAAGTGTTGTTACTGCAGCTCATTGAAACCATTCAACACCTTTTTTTCGATTGTCAATTTGCTTGCTTTGTTTGGAACAATATTTTTGTCACTTTCAGAATTCAACCATCTTTGAGTATCTCAGATTTATTTAGTTCTTGGATTTATGGTTTCGACCAACTCGATAACTTAATTCTAGTTTGAGCAGCGGCTCTACTATGGGCAATGTGGTGGAATAGAAATAACATGGTATTTCACAAAGCTAAACCAAACACTTTTTTACAGGTAATTTTCAGGATGACTTATTGGATCCACAGCTGGTCCTTGCTACTTAAACATGTAGAAGACTAGGAAATGCTCAAGGATGGGTGTTGTATCCTAGAGACCATCACCATCCAGATTTATGTCAAGTTTGGATGGAGATTCACAAACCGAATTTAAGATTAGCTCTTAGTTTTCGGCTCTTGCTGTGACGTAAATTTCTTTATGTGTGGTTTGATGCTTCTTTTGGAGTGAACAAAGTATTAGTACTCACCTTGTATGATTGATACAGATGTGTACACTTCCAGGGTGTAGAGGTTGGGACAAATGTTCCATTCACAACAACAAAAAAGGCCTGTAGCGGCGGTTTGAAAAGCCCTGTAGCGGTGGACAGGCCACCCGCCGCTATGCAAATGCAGCTACAAATAAGCTTTTGTAGCGACGAGTGGTCTTGTGAAGAAACAAACCACCGCTACAAAGCCCTTTATAGCGGCGGTTGAAGGTGTCAACCGTCGCTACTGCACGAGCTCAGTAGCGGCGGTTGAAGATATCAACCGCCGCTATTTTGCTCCAGCAGTAGCGGCGGTTGACATCTTCAACCACGCTACATATTGTTTTTTGTTTAAAAAATGCTACATAAAACACATAAATCACAAAATTTGTACATATAATATTTACATCATAGAATATACCAACATCTCATCATAGAAATTTATAACATGTCATCACATAGTATATACAACATCTTAAAATGTTAATGCATTATAAAATGTCTCGTAATGCATAGTCATCATCTTTCTTCGATACATTGGGCTCATATGGTGGTCTTGAACTAGCCCACTCACAAAGTGGCCTATGTTCTTTTGCTAGTACACCATTTGAATCAAACAATATCCCTTCTGAACTAATGACCTCTCTCAAAAAAAAACGACAAAGAGAAGCTAAAACTAGATACATGAAATTTGTACTCAAATGAACGTGTTCTTGAGGAATCATACCCTTTCCTATCTCATCATTCTTGTTCATCTTTGCTTTCCATGATACCCTTTCCCTTATGGCTCTCTGTATCATATAAGTAGAGTATGTTAATATAAGATCTTAAAAAACCACTATAGAATAAAGTAAAATGGACATAAACAAAATCAACTTACCTCTTCATCGGACTCATCAATGATATGGTCCAGGTAAGCTGATAAACTAGACGCGAACACACACGTGTATTAGCCATAATGCACACTTCCTCTTACTTGCTTATAGCACTATGTAGTAGAGAACACAAGTTAGTTATACTTTATATGATGGATACTAAGATAAAGACATGTATGTGATGCTTATAAATCTTACCCAAAAGTTATGATGGAAGTACATCTTCTTTTTCCATCTTGGATGACATTTCTCTCCCGCTTTGATATATTTCTCGTAAGCACTAAATTATCGACAAAAGTGTATCATTACATGATATTAACATTATCAAATCACTAGCAAAGTGCCCCTGCGTTGCTACGGGCTTTAGAAAAATACAAGAATCTATAGACATACTATTTTCTATATAGGTAGATTATTTGTATTATACGGTTTAGTTAGTAATATCCCAAATACACCAATTTAACGTATGATGAAGAAAAAATTAGTAACTTTGACTTTTGACATAGAGGGTGTGTTTTTTCTTTGATTGATATATTGCCTCTAGGTTTGAACGTACTGGGCATGTTTTTTGGCTTTCGTGTTTTGCCTCTATGTGGATATGGCATGCTTCTGTCTCTAAAAGAAGAGTATGATTGCGATAACAAAAAACTTTGTGAGTCTGATTCTGATAGTGAATTAGAGTCCTATCTACGTGTGAAAGAATTAGAGTACTGCATGTTTTTTTTGTTAAGAAACAGATCCTTTCAAGACAAAACAAGCTAACACTAAACCAAGACCAATGGCGACCTCACCTAAATTAATAAGTTGCAGAGATATACACATAGACTAATTTGTTACCTATCTATGAGTTCCACAATGTCGCTGTACAACTTCTTGTCGTAGTCCAGACTATCCAGCACCAGAAGGTACCCATTTTTGGGAATTATCATAAAACAGATCCAATGATCACTACAACAATGTTGACAACAAGTTACTTACGATTGGATTTAACTTTAACATATGATACATGACGAAGGCAGTAGTGGTCCAACTTACTTGAAGTTGTAGGGGGCCAAGATGCATTCTCTATCTTGCCACTTGAGATAACACTCACATAAATAATTTATAATCCGAGTCCTTGCTTTATTTGTCACGATCGCCTTCATTGCAGCTATCTGTGTTGGTGTCTTATCCGGGTAGTTATCCGGATTTACCACTGGGTTCATGCTTTGGTTGATGCGGTTCGGGTTGACGCAGGCCACCTTCCAATCTTTCCTATCGATCCTCTTTCTTTGGAAAAAACAGTTCATGCTACAAAGAAAAAAGACATAAGAGAATATATTGAATTGTGCTTGAAATACGAAGTAGATCGAATACGAAACTTACATGCACCACAAGGTGATGAAGGTGATGTCCATTTTGCCTAGGCGAAACAATTCGTAAACATCATCCTAAAATAGGCCTAAGATTTGTTCATCGTCTTCTTCATTGAACACCTCATTTGGAATCCTACAAGTGATTATGGTGACCCCTTCCTTCGACGCCATCATGTACCAGTCGTGCAACTTCCGCATCTCACATGGGAGGTTCTTGTACATGTTCTTTGATATAAGGGGTTTACCGAATATGAATTTCGGGTAGTCCACATTGTTCGTAGGATTGTCCAAAATTTGATCATCGTACGACAATCTATCCCGAGGATCTTGTTCTTGCAGGACGAGCTTACCGGTGTTTGCTAGACGTTTTTTTTCAATCCAGCCAAGTACTTATCAACATCACTTTTTGCTTTTGGGTCCTTTGGCTCTTTGTCAGAACCGGTAATCGTCTTTGGGATTACCAGAGCCTTGATGACAACTGGCGCAGGCTGGACTTGGATTACTGGAGCCTGAATTTCAACCGCCACAATAGCTGTTGACGGAGGATAGACTTGAATTGCCATAGACTGGACTTGAATTGGCGGAGCCTTGACGACAACAGGAGAAGGCTCAAGTTGAACATTCTACGGAAGAGGCTCATTGTCACTATAAATTATAGGACTATGATTCGAGTTGGCTTCCGCATGAGAAAATTGGGGCTTGTTTCCCGAGGCTGTCATAGACATAGGAGATGGCTGTCCACCTGTATTGATTGGCTGGCTCGCATGAAAGGACCCGTGCCCAGACAACAGGGGTGGAGAAACTCATGGTGAGAGGACAGCATCGCGGTGTTTCCAAATAATGAAAGAGCCGAGGGCATCTTGGAGAGTTTCTATACCCGCCTCAGGTATCGGGCATTCGATCTCGTTGTCCTTATAGCCAGATACTATTTTCAATATGGTGACACACATGTAACCTGGGGGGATATCCCTGCTATGGAGCGTCTCTCCTGGAAATGCCATGCTAGGTGCAAACTTCATCGTCTTCCCCTTGTAACCAAATGGCACATGCAACTCGCAAGGAGTATCCTCAGTGATGTCCTCTGTTTCTGATTGCATGGAGACGGATGGTTGACCGGAAACTGATGGTTGCGTGGAGACGGATGGCTGAGTGGATGTGGACAAATCACGTAAGAAGGCATCCATCGCACCCTATAGGTTGGGGTCCAAACGACTGCTTTCTTTGTCAATAGCGAACATAAGAAGTTGCCGCCTCCAATCCTCCTTGGCTTTATCTTCTTGCTCTTTCTTGTGAATTGTATGCTCCTTGTACAGGTGTGAGGATATTTTAGAGAAACCTTCTTTCCATGTTGTCGATGATGAAACTCCTCGTACCAGACCACCATGTTCTTTGGTCCCTATATTTTTTGCTAGCTCATCCTTGTGATACTCCGGTGTAAACATACCAGCCTCCGTCTACATCACAATGGGACTTTTCAAGGCTTGCACGGCTCCAACTGTCGTGGGATCCTTCACAATAATATCTCCTTCATTGGTTAACTCAGAGCGACCATATACCCAATTCTTGGTACGCTCATTGGTGTTTGGCAAAGGATCAGGTTTTACTTCCGCAAGGAGCTTGGCTTTCCTCTTTCTCCAAATCAGAATCTTCTTTTTGTATCCGCCCGGACCTAACTACGACTTGTACTTGTTCTACTTGTTCATCTCAACCATCTTTTCACTGAGCTCCTTCGAAGCACTGCTCGTCTTGTGCTCAACAAACTCATTCCATTCCTGATGACCGATATTTTCATGCTTGTCGAATGGGGTTCAATTTTTCTTGACGTATTAGAAGTTGAGCTTGGACTTGTAATCTCAAAAGATGTGATTGAGAGTGGACATTGTGGCCTTCTTGGATCTCTCAAGATCTGCTGGCTGGAACCGGATGGTTGCCGTGACGTTAGCCCACATATCGTCTTTTCTGCCATCCCAGACTTGGCGCCAATCTTGCCACGTGATTTTGCAATGGTCCCTCACCACTTTGCCGCAACGGTTCCGCGATTTGGTGTTGACACCAGCGGGTTCAATCGGTTCTCTATCTTTGGGGTCAAGTGTACTAACCTCGTAGATGCCCTCTGCCATGTTCGCGGAGCGCTGACCGCGCTTGCATTTGTGTGTGGACACTTGGGCAAGCACCTCTTCCACTTGCTGCTCGAGGGTCTCATCTATTGCAGCCTCTACTGCAAATAGCCGACGGGCACTTCGTCGAGGGCCCTAGTATATAAGTAGTAGATTTTAGTTTACAAATTAGTTGATCAAATGAGGAAATTATCTTTGACAAGATACCTTATGTTGAGGCATGAAATTAGGTTCCGGGCTCCCCAATCGTCATTTCTTTGGTAGTGGAGGATGCGGATCTTCTGGTTCTTCCTAGTGTTCACTTGATCCTTCATCGTCTGAAGACGACCTCGCTTGTGAGTGCACCTTGAGGGCATCTTCCTCTTGAGAGGGCATATTGTCCGCCACGATGAGAAGACTATGACACCTAATGTCAGATATGATGACTAGTTTAGAAAATAAGGAGTATACACCTTTCATCATTGAGCATAGAGACAAGGAAAACAAAAGAAAATAATAGAAAAATCAAAATTTTCTCTCAGTGCGGGTTGCCGAATCAACGTCCTTCCAACGCTCTAAGACCCTTGACTTGTACAACAACATATATCTGATATCCTAGGATATGGTCTATGTCACCACACTAGCCTCACTTAGCCCGCTTTTATCATTGAGCATGTGGTCGATTGCCTATGTAGAATAGATATGTAGTACAAAGAGACAAGGAGAAGAATAGAAAAGTTAAAATTGGCTCTCAGTGCGGGTTGCCGAATCAACGACCTTCCAACGCTCTAAGATCCTTGACCTGTACAACAGCGTGTATCCAATATCCTAGGATATGGTCCATGTCGCCACACTAGCCTCACTTAGCCCGCTTTCATCATTGAGCATGGGTCGATCAACTATATGTATCATTCGTTCATAGGAACATCACATAGGTATCATAAGCAAATATATTATAGGCTGCAAGTATATGGCATATATATGGCCACAAATAAATAATACTACGGATATTTTAGAGATGCACTAGTATCGATCAAAGCCAGTCATGAGAAAATGAGCCATATGTAAACTACAACAGTTACTAGATGCACCATGAGCTAAACAGAAACATAGTGAATACTACTACAGATATTTCAGAAATGGCAGCAAATAAGTAACTATAGTGAGCATGATGTGAACCTCATAGTCACAAGGGACATACAAAACATAGGAAGCGAGATAGAATGAATAGATGCTAACTCAAGAGAGTAACAGAAAACAGCGAAGATAATCGAGATGCACTAGTATCGATCAAAGTCAGTCATGACAAAATGAGCACACCCGATGATAATAGCAAGCATAACAGCAGTAAGCATAATAACAACAAGCATAATACTCAATGATGAAACACACCCGATGCAGATTATAACAGCCAATACTATCTCGTAGTAGTAATCAATATTCACCTTGAGCATACATACAAGCCAACAGCTGCTATAGAAACTAAATTACTGCAAGCAATTATGAAAGTAGTACTTGTAAACTACAACAATTTTTTGATCTTATCACTTAGTCCTAATGCAAAAAGAACTGAACTGTAGTTAGACAAGAACAATAATAAAAGATCCAAGTTTTTAATAGAGCATATCATTTCATTTCATTACTATACAATCTGTAGAAATCCAGTTTCATAGAATTATTATTGATATCATGATATCAGTTAGAGCACAGAGCACATGACCACAAGAGCACATAGCATAAGGGGTGACTGATATCATATTAGAGCACAGAGCATAACGGTTCGGCTCAAGCCACTCGACGTGGTTCAGCACATAGCACAGAGCACAAAGCACATGAGCATAGAGCACATAGCACATAGCACATAGCACATGGCACAAGAAAAACAGTGAGCTAGTAAATGTATGCTATTGAATGACAATGCAAAATTTTCACACACATGACTCACTACAAAGTCACACGCATGACTAAAATAGAGTAGACAAGCATTGCCGCATTTCATCAAACAAGAGGAGGATGCAGTACGCACCAAGCGAGCCAGGCCCTCACAGTGAGCGAGAAAACAAGAACAGAGGGCGAGATAGGGAGGGAGGAGGGTTGAGGAAAAGGGCGCACCTGATTGTCAACGGGCAGGAGGGCGTCGAATAGGAGGGGAGAGGGGAGGAAGAAGAGGGTGCGGTGCTTACTAGAGAGAAGGCAGAAGCCGTCGAGGAGGGGGAGTCCCTCGCGGCAATGGTCGGCGAGTTCAAGGAGGGGGAGGACGCCGACACACGCGTCGTCGATGAGGAGGGAGCGCACGTCGGCACGAGAATAAGGAGGGGAGCCCGACATGGCGGGGCTCTGGGAGGAGGGGACCCGTGCCTGCGGCAGCGGAGCTCGGGGAGGAGGGCTGCCCGATGTGGCGGGGCTTGGGGATGAGGAGGGGGCCCGCGATGGTGATGCTCGGGAACGAACGAGGGGGCCCACGTGGCGAATGTTGAGGTGGAGCTTGGGGGACGAGGAGGGTGCCCATGGCGGCGATGCTCAGGGAAGGACGAGGGGGCCCGTGCGGTGATCATCGAGGCGCTCAGGTATGGAGGAGGGGGCCGGCGGCGGTGGTGGATGAGGAGGGGCCCCGATGCGGCAATGCTCAAGGACAAGGAGGGGGCCTACAACGGCGGTGCTCAGGGACAGATGAGGGGGCCCGCGGCAGCGGTGCTCAGGGAGGCATTGGAGAGGGCACGAGGAGACGGAGGGCGGCAACGGAATTCGGCAGCCTCACGGCGTACAAAAGCAAACTCCGGGATTAGGGTCAGGGGCCCGCCACGTCGTTGCTTTTATAGGGGACGCCTTTTTAGCGGTGGTTCACAAAGCAAACCGCTGCTAAAAAGGAATTTTTAGCGGCGGGTGGCTATGAGCACCGCCGCTAAAAAGTCATGGTGTTTTTTATATTGTATTATTTATTCTCTAAAATTGTATTTAAATTGTATTATTTATTTTAAAAAATTACCAGAGACTTTTTTTTTGCAGAAAAACCCCTGAGTTTTAGTCCTGTCTTTTTATACTTAGTCCCCTGTACTAAATAAAAATTAATGTTAGGTCCTAATATTTTGTAGAAACAACCCTATACTTTTTATTAATTACATTTTAGTCGTAATATTTTTACACTTTAACTCTTGTCATTTTATAAAATTACAAATAGGTCCCTAAACTCTTTTATTTTTACCTTTTAGCCCCTAAAACTTCAAACTACATGATGCTTAACAAAATAAGTTACACAATATTTATATTCAAATAAACATAAAATGCATCAAACATAATACAAGGTTTGAATAATAAAAGATACTTAACAAAATGAAATTACATGATGCTTGAGTTAGCCTTGAACGACTTTTCCTTGGCAGTGATCGGTGCGCATGTAGGGCATTCCGCCGGCAAAGCAGAGTCTTGCTTCTAAGACTTTAAAATTTTTTGATCTATGAAACATGGCACCTCATCATATTGATTGTAGTCATCTCATTCTTCCACATTCTCCACTCCAACGTTTCTTTGTTTACCTGGAACAACGATGTATTTTTTTTCATCCTTTGGATCAAGTACATAAAATACCTGTTCCACGGTCTTGGCAAGTATCCAAGGCTCATCTTTGTGACCAATATTGTTAAGATCAACAATTGTGAAACCATATTCATCCACCTCGATGCTATTAGGGTGCTTCACCCATTTGTATTTAAATATGGGAACCTGTAAATTTACACCGTAGTCTAGTTCCCATATTTCCGTAATGTACCCATAATACAAGGTCCCTCTTGGTTAATGGCTTCTACTCGAACACCGTTGTTTTGACACTTGCTCTTCTTATCCTTCTATTGGATGTAGAAGGTAAAACCATTGATATCGTATGCCCTAAAGGTAACCACGGTTCTTCTCGGGCGGTTAGCTAACTTTCTCAATATTTTCTCTTCCACGGACTCGCCACTTGGAAGGTCTAGGGAGCTAAACTATGATGTGAAAGAGCGCTTGTGCTCATCTATGATCTATTTATCCGTTGCATCCTTGTAGTTCCGGCGGAGCTCTAACAGATATTTCTCAAAGTACGGTCCCACAATCTACGTCTATTGCAATACGCTAAAATGTGCTTGGTCCACTCGTTTGAAGTCACGGTCGATGAATGATCTACGTCCTTTCATACCTTTTCCATATAACCTACGCTCATGACGAGACACGGGGAGACCAATTGATCTGCTACCATCATTAATGTAATCTGGGCAACATTCGATGATCTCCTCGGTTGTGTAGCCCTCGATCATAGAACCCTCTGTATGTGAACGAGTACGTGCATAGCATTTCAATACATACATGAATCTCTCAAATAGAAACATCTGATGCAGGTAGACGGGGCCTAATACAGAGATCTGGTCAACAATATGAATCATGAAGTGTTCCATCGTATTGAAAAAGGATGGAGGGATGACCATCTCAAGTATGCACATTGTTTCCTTCATGTGGGTCCGTAGGTCATTTAACTCGTCTTCAGTTATCACCTTCTTCGATACTGTGTTAAAGAAGTAGCTAAGGTGAGTTACAACCAACTTCAGTCGTGGCGAGTTAACAACTCTGATAGCAATAGGGAGAAACACCGAAAGCATTATGTGGCAATCGTGAGTGTTGTACCCACTTATCTTTAACTCTTCCATGTTTACAAGATTTTTGATATTCGATGAGAAACCCGTCGGTACTTAATCCCATTGAGACACTTACAGAATGCTATTTTCTCCTTAATCGTAAGCATGTAGGATACCGGGGGGAGAAAGCACTTTCCATTTGCTCTTTCTTGCGGATGGAGCTCTGGTCTTATTCCCATCACTATAAGATCTCTACCTGCACTGAGTCCATCCTTTGTCTTACTAGGTTGGTTGAGTATAAGTCCGCTACTACTGTCAAATACACCCTTCCTAATATGCATCCAGCCGAAGGCATGATTCACTTCCAGTTCTTTCCAATAATTGAAATATACGAAGAAAATAGATTTCTTCTTAAATAGCATGAGACCTTTTGCCTTTTTGACTCCCTTCACTGGCTTTCCAAAAATAACATTGATGTTTTTAACAAGGTCAAACATGACACTGCCAGTCCAATGTCGAGGTTCTATGTCGTTCTTCAACTTTGCCATCAAAGTATGTAGCCATCACGCGATACCTATGTTTTGCTGGTAAGAATCAGCGGTTTCGCGTATACACTAGCTTCTGGGATGTTGGAAGGTACACATGAGATGTATCATCAACACATACAAAACATGTCGTCTTTCCTTTGACCTGCTCCGATAGCGCCCTTAGTGCCGGGGAATCACTTACCGTGCAAAAAATAATTACTCTGAGCATGAAGTACTCTCTTAGATACTCATCCCATATTCGAACCCCCTCCAACCATAGTTTCTGCAGGTCTTTGAATAGTGGTACTAAGAACATGTCTATGTCATTACTAGTTTCTTTGGGCCCAGATATAAGAGTGGTCAGCAGTAGGTACTTACGCTTATGGCATAACCATGGTGGAATGTTGTACATTGCTAGTATCACTGGCCAAGTGCTATTCGAATTCCTCATTTGACCGAATGGGTTCATCCTGTTTGTACTCAATGCAAACCGTAGGTTTCTTTTCTCATTAGAGAAGTCTTAATGATCCTAATCGAACTTTTTCCACTGTGTTCCATCTGCCGTATGCCTGAGCTTACCGTCTCCCTCGCGTGCATGCCATGTTATCATTGTCGCATCCCTAAGGTTGGTGAATAAGCGTCTGATGTGATCGACCACGGGTAAGTACCACATGACTAAGGCAGGAACCTTACTATCATCACAGTCATCGACGATAGAACTTTTTTTTTTCTTTCTCCCCTTAGTTGTATTCTTCACTCCATCATCGTCGTCACAATCGTTGTTCCTCTTGTAACGACTGTGTTTACACCTTGGGCATCCCATAGCGTCCTGATGCTTATTTTGATACAATATGCAATGATTTGGACAGTTGGAATTTTTTGCACGCCTAACAAAAATGGGGAAATCAGCTTCTTAGTAAGGTATATTGTCCTTGGCAACAAATTGGGCTTCGGCAGCACATCAGAAATAAGTTCCATCAAATCTGTAAAACTAGCGTCCAACTAGCCATGCATTGCCTTCAGCTTCATCAACTCAAGTACAGTACGCAGCACGGTGAACTCTTTACCACATCCCTTAGATTCATCATATAATGGATTCTTTGATGCCTTCTTTATTCTATGAAAATTATCAAGCCCTTTAGTTGTACCGGCATTGATAACCACCTGCGGCTCAATGTGACATAACAACTCCTCAATATCAAAATCAGCTTCACCAGAAGATTCCATCACATCTGCACCAGGCGAATTGATAGTCTTGACTTCAACTTCGATATGCTCATCAAATTCCATATCGACCACACTGTTCTCACCATGTTTTGTCCATCTCGTGTACCCCTCAACAAAACCCCTCCGCACCAAATGTGACTTGTTTGCTTCTATATCATTCCACAACTTCTGATTCTTGCAATCAAAATATGGACAATATACATCCGTCGTCTGTTCACGTCGAGCATGTTGTGCAAACCCTTCGATGAATTTGGAGACTTCGCGTAAAAATATTGGACCTGATCTTGGTGCCTCGTACATCCAAGATCTATCTATCGCGAACGACCTTGAACGTGAACAAAAAAATATTCAAATTAATTAATTAATTATATATAACAAAAATATTAAGCATTTATTATATATATAGTAAAAAATAAATTACATAGAACGAGAAATATTATACAAGCTAAAATAAAATAAACATCAAATTTTTCTATTATAATATTTATTTTTTATTAAAAAATAATAAAAATGAATATACCTTTTGCCTTAACACTTTCTCTCTTCTAGTAACCAAATTAGATCTAGATTGTCATTGATATAAAAGAGGATAGATATAGTATTTTTTTTATGTAGTGATAGAAATAGATATTGTATGCCTTCATAAAGTTCAACTATAACCCAATAGAATCAGACAAATCAAACAAATTTAGCTAAAATCTGATGAAAATCTAACAAATTTAAAATGCAAAATTCAACTTGATTTCAAAACAATAGCATAAAATGTATGGGATGAGTTCCCCTTACCTCAGAGAGCAAATTTTTGTAAAAAAAAATGACCATGGATGGTTGTTGCGGCTATTGGGTGTCCTATTGCGACAGTTTAGTTAGGGAAGTGCTCATTGACTCTGTAGTGGCGGCCAGACTTTGGTTTGCGCCGCTACGGCGGTTTGCCAACCGCCGCTATAGGCCCTATTTATGGTAGTGATTATTTAAAAACAATTTATAGACTTCAAAGATGGGACACCTCTAATTTTTTTGGCTGACACAATTTAATTCAAACTGTTACTTAATTCGACTTTGAAACGTTGCATATGGAAAATGAAGGTGATTCTCTCTCGGATGTTTTTCTCTGTTTCTGAAATTTAAGCTAAACCGATCAGAGTCGAAATAAAAAAGGCTATAAGCAGATCAGAAGGAAACGAGCGTCGTCTTTTTGTTTTTTTTGAGGAAGCCATCTGGCGTACTTTATTAATTTTGGAACAGAGTTAGGAGCTGTTTGGCCGTGCTCCAGCTTTGGCTCCATTGACAGCTTCACAAAACAAATCGCCAAACGCGCTGCTCTTCTAGGCGCTTCTCCGGAACAGACGGGCGAAGCCCAGGCCAGAAACATGCTGAAGCCGGAAGCACCTCTAGGGTAGCTTCAGCTGCTCCTCCCTGCTGGTCCCACCAAAAATCTAGGCACCCTTTTATCAATGTTACATGATTGCCAGTCAACCACTATTTCTTTTCTTCTCTGATGCATCCACTGCTACTAATACTTTATTAATTTATATGCTATTGATTAATGTTGTTAAATGATCTAAATTATTTTTGTAACTAATACTTTATTAATTTATATGTTACTAATTAATATCAAAATCTATTTTCTATTATAAAATAAGAAATGCATGTATATAGTATATTCATATGTCTATGGACAATATAGATATTTGTATCTTTCTTCCATGAAGCTGTCAGAGAAGCTGTAAAAAAAGCTATTTAAGAAGCTGTAGAATAAGTTGTTTTTGCAAATGATTTTAGCCACAGCCACAGCCACAACCAGAAAAGCTAAGTTTTTAGAGAAGCCATAGCCATAGCCGAAGCCGGCACAGCCAGAGCCCTACCAAATAAAATCTTATATCGTTTACCAGGACCTCAAACACAAACCTAGGGGTTCATCGACCCAGATACAAGAAAAATTATTTCTACTAGAATACTTAGTTAGCTCGTGGGCCACCTGGTCAGCTTCCCTATTACAATGTTCAAAAGAAATTGAAATGTAAAGCTCAGGTTACTGCAATCTTCGAAGATTGACGACCCCGCTGAAGCAGAGTATCCTCCATTTGCCATGGTCTCCACTACTTCGGCATTATCCGCTTGTATAATCAGATGATTGCACCCTATCTGTCCAGCCAAGTCCAGACCTTCTTTTACTGCATAAGCTTCTGCCATCGTTGCATCTGTCACAAAGGGCAGGTGTTTGGATGACACCGCAATGAAACTTCCCGTTGAATCTCTGATCACCACTCCTGTACTCCCTGTCCCTATTTCAGATAGAAAGCTTGCATCAACATTAATCATCTGCTTACCCTGAGGCGGTTTCCTCCATCTGGTTTCTTTCTTAGCAGTTTTCTTTGTACTTCTCCCATAATTTGTGGTCAAGGTTGCGATTGACAGGGCCGCCCGAGCCAATAGTTGGATTCCTTCTCCATGGACAAGCTGACGTCTCTCCCACCATATATACCATCCGCCTGTTAGAATCAATTCTGCAAACCCGATATCATTCAAATTTGTCAACGTGCCTCCGAGTCTGATTACTTCCTCCAGCAGTATCGAACCTGATCTATCCACATTCATAATTCTGTGTAATCTTTCCCCTACTCCCAAGTGATCCCAAATTTCACTTGATCTACTGCATGTGAATAGCAAATGTTTTAGGTCTTCGCACCCCATTGAGCATACCGGACATGAGCTAGAACCTGGGATATGTTTATTTGCTAAAATGCCTTTGCACAGTATGAAGCCATTTACAAATCTCCAGCCAAAAATCTTTATTTTACTTGGGACATTCAGCTTCCATAGTTGAGGCCACACAGGTCTAGGGCCTGCTCCACCCGCATTAACCATAGCTGCATTACTTCCGAACTTATGTTTCCACTGACAGTGCTAAGCTGATCTTACTGTGAACAGTCCTGACCGATTGTAGTGCCATGCGACAAGATCCTCTCTGCCATCAAGTAGTGGAATTTGGAGGATACTGTTGACATCTATGCCCAGAATAGCTCACGAATTAAATCTGCGTCCTATTGACCAGTGACTGGATTAATCAATTCCTCAATAGTAGTTACTAACTTGTTTCCTCGGGGTGTCTGGATCTTCAAGTTATGACTGGCCGGTATCCAATTGTCCTTCCATATATTTATCTGTTTGCCATCGCCGACTCTCCACATATAGCCTCGCTTAAAACATTCTAAACCTGCTAAGACACTCTGCCATGTGTATGAGCTCCCGCTCTTCATTGTTGCATTCAATAATTTCCCATCAGGGTAGTACTTTGCTCTGAGTACCCTTGCACAGAGTGATTCAGGTTCGCATAATAGTCTCCACACCTGTTTTATCAGCATAGCAATATTGAAACTATGTAAATCTCTGAATCCCATACCTCCCTTGTCTTTAGGGAAACACATCTTCCACCATGCTTGCCAGTGCATTTTCTTCTGATCAACCTCGTCACCCCACCAGAACTGTGATATGGCATCAGTCATCCCTTTGCAAACATTCTTCGGGATTTTGAAAACCATTATCGCATATACTGGTACAGCTTGGGCTATGGATTTAATAAGCACTTCCTTACCCCCAGACTTAGCATCTTCTCCTTCCAGCCTTTTGTTTTTGATAGCACTCTATCAATCAGGTGTTTGAAACAGTCACTCCTATCTACTCCTACCAAGGCCGGGATACCAAGGTATTTATCACTCAGAGATCCAGTCATGATATTAAGAATTTCACAAACATCACCCTTCTCTTGCACTCCTGTATTGCCACTGAAAAAAATGCTGGACTTTGCCGCGCTCACTTGTTGCCCTGAATTTTGACAGTAGCGATCAAGAATGCTCTTCAGCGTCTCTGCATTTTGCCTATCCGCATGCATTAGCATCAATGAGTCATCAGCGAACAGTAGGTGAGACACTACTGGTGCTGAACGACACACTCTAACTCCCTCAAGCTCCTTTCTTTCTTCTGCACCCTGTAACATACTCGATAAACCCTCTGCTACTAGCAGAAATAGATAGGGAGAGAGGGGATCTCCCTGTCGGATTCCTCTAGTAGGGGTACCTTACTGAGGATACACATGTCATGGTCATGTCAATCCATTTTTGTGCGAATCCCATTTTCTGCATAATTCTTCTCAAGTAAGACCATTCGACTCTGTCATATGCTTTATGCATATCTAGCTTTACTGCACATATTCCTCTTTTCCCCTGCTTCCTCTTTATAGCATGAATGCTTTCGTAGGCAATCAGAATATTATCAGTGATGAGGCGCCCGGAATAAACGCACTCTGATGGTCGCTGATAATATCAGGCAAGATAATCTTCAGTCTATTTGCAATCATTTTTGAAATCACTTTAGACACCACATTACATAAGCTGATCAGCCTGAATTGTGTGATATGGTTTGGATTTTTAATCTTTGGAATTAACACTATAGTAGTGTCATTCCACCCCTGAGGTATAACATCACTACTGACTGCCTGTAAAACTTCATATATTAGGTCCTCCCCCAGCAGTTCCCAGAATCTTTTGTAGAAAATTGCATGCATTCCATCTGGGCCTGGTGCTTTTAGGTCACCAATACTATACAAAGCCTTTTTCACTTCCTCGCTTTTGAACGGCGCTAAAAGGTCTAAATTCATAGTTGTTGTTACCTTTGTTTTGATGTCAGCAAAAACTTGTTGGTCAGGTTCCACCACTTCCGAGGTAAAGAGACCAGTAAAATAATCATGAACCATCTCACACATCGCCCTACTGTCTTCTTCCAGGATCCCATTCTGATTCAACAGCCCCTTAATTGAATTCTTGCGCTTTCTATTCTTAGCATAACTCTGAAAAAAGCCTGTGTTCCTATCACCATATCTCAGCCAATTTGCGTGGGCTCGCTGCACCCAATATATCTCTTCTTGTTCCAGTAGGAGCTCAATTCGCAACATGATTTCCTTCTGCTCTTGTGTTTCGGCGTCAGTCGCCGGGCTTCGTCTCGTTCGATATCGCCCTTGAGCTCTTCCAGTCATTTCTTCGGTGCCTTCAGCACTCTCTTATCCCATTTGTGCAGATCCTCATGGACATCCTTCACCTTTTTTTGTAGAGATGGATGATCTCCTCTAGCCGCAGCGTGAGCCCAAGCTGATTTGACAATTTCTTCCACAGTCTCCTCCTGCAGCCACCGTGCTTCAAACTGCTTCCTTCGGTGATCTATATGTACTCCAGTGAAGTATTCTGTGTCAACCATTAGGGGCCTATGGTCATACCTTGTCATCTCCCCGTTAATCAGCTTCACGTTAGGGAACATGTTATTCCATTGCATATTTGTCACCCCACGATCCAACCTTTCTTTCAATCGTCCTCTTTGCCATGTGAACTGTTTACCTATATAACCCATGTCAGCTAAATTGCATGACGACAAGAAATCATGAAAAGCCTATAGATGTGCTTGTGATCTCGGCCTAGCCCCTTCCTTTTCGTAATTGAATAGGATCTCATGAAAATCACCCATGACAAGCCACGGTAAGCTCGCTCCATGGAATGATCTGATCACGTCCCACGTTGCATGCTTTTGGTCCCATTTTGGCTCCCCATATATGCCCGTGAGTCACCATTTACCACCATCACCATTAATCTCAACATCGATAAAGTTCTTGGACACTCCAACTGTTGGTGGTTCTTAAGCCTAACAGGTAATATCTGCAAGCGTACAGATGCCAACGTAGCCTTCACCCGGGAGTATTCCAGAGTATCGATTTCCACAGGGAACGAGTAGAGTGTCACTCCTAATCTTTTATAGCTCTCATAGTGTAGGGAAGCTAGTTCAATGGTTCAAATATTTTTGCAAACTTCTTTTTGAGCATTTATTTTGGGAGAACCAAAATCTTTCTTGTAGGAGAGATTTTTGGCTAACATACTTGGAGAATTCAATATTGGACGGACATGACTGTCACCACCTGGCGCCTACCACACAGGCCGTGGGGACGAATGCAATCCCAGGAAAGCTAAGTCTAAACACCACATCTAAACATAGACTTTCATACCAGTTCTAGAATTGGTAAGCATAACAAGATAATGCTACGAAGCAATAAAAAGTTATGCACGAGGATCCCGTAGAATAAAAGAATAGAAATACTCACTTTATTACTTGGGCAATAATTCTACTACATGTTACCCGGCCCCGAAGATGAGGAAGATTACTCACGTAGGAGCTTCAATCCCTGAGGCACAAGTTGAAGGAGCCAGCATTCTGAACTCCTCCTCCTACACCTCTATTCTTCTACTTGGGTAAAACTTGGGACTAATGCTTATTTCCTCTCTATCTTTCCACTTCTGCGAATTCCCCCTCTATTTATAGGTGGCGAAGACTTGGCGGGTACTTCAAGGTGGAGGAGAGTCGGTGGGCAAAATTTCCCCTGCCGGGCGGCAAGCCACGTCGGACGGCCGGGCATGCCGGGCGGCATGCACCGTCGGGTGGCAGGCGAGGCCGGGCGGCCATTGGATGAAGTCGGTTCCCGACCGCCTTCCCTCGGACGGCTCAGATTTGGTCCGGATGATGGTTTTGGGTCGGTTTTCAACCGCCTTATCCACTTGGCGTCGGTTGACATGATGGGCCAAGTGGGCTGGACACCCCAGGAAGAAATTCCCAGGCCGGGCGGTGGGGTAGGCCGGGCGGCCTGGCATGCCGGCCGGCGACCTAGGTCGGGCAGCGGCCTGTGACGGGCGGTGGCCCCTTTTTGGTGTCGACCCCCTCCGGGTCATGTCTTCACTTGTCCAAGTTGTGCCACGTGGATGCCTCTTTTACTTCTTAACTTTTTACCCTCCTTAGTTCGGGGATGGATAACGGCCTCATGATGGAGTGTTTTGCAGGGTCGGCTGGGTTGGATTGGTTCAGCTTGATGAGACTCCGTTTTGACTAGCCGGGTGGCCGATTTCAGCCTGATATGACCTTGTCGGCTAGGTCCTGATTTCAGCTGTCACGACCCTGCCCGGGCCCTGATTTCAGCCTCATACGACCCTGTCGGCCGGTTGTTTTATGGCAGTATCGGCCAACGGGGCGTTTCTTCATGTTTTTACATAATTTTGGCCCTTTTGAATTTGCAAACACATATATCACCAAAACTTGTGGAACTTTATGAGTTTAAATAAATATTCATGAAACTTTGGTCTTTACCTTGTATTTCCCGATCAGTTGGTGACCGATATTGGGTTTTAAGGGCCACCAACACCAACCTCTATCACGTTCACATTATCCTTCCACAATAGCAACAGACCCCCACTCCGACCATCACTTTCATGAATGATTGTGTGATCGTAGTTCATTCTCCTCCTAACTTTCTCTGCCTTAACTTTATCCAGATGCATTTCAGACAGGAAAAACACATCTGGGTTGTATTGCTTCTGGACCTCCAGAAGCGCTCGAACTGCCCGGGCTTGGCCAAGCCCATGGCAGTTCCATGCTATGATTTTCATTGCTCCCGGCGACCCTCCTCGAAGGAGGACACCGATACATCCAGTTGTTACTTAATGCTCCTCTCCCCATCTTCTTTATGTTGCCTCTTCTTTTCTTCTATTTTCTCAAGGCTTTCTGTGGCCTTATTATTTTCTAGCATCAGCACTATACCCGCCACTTGACCTAGCGGTGGATCCTTTAAGTTTGCATTAAGATCCTCTTGCTCAAACTCCATGTCTTCTCCTTCCTGGTCCTCAGTTTCGGGGCCTCTCCCTCACCTCTACCGCGCCTGAATCGCCCTGCTCCTCTCATTCCACCTCCTCTACCTCCACGCCCAAAAGAGGGTGTACCAAAATTGACTAATAGCCAATCTCCTCAGCCACATTTCTCCTTACTATGAATTCCATCGCCGCATTCAGTGTACTCATGACCAATCAATCCGCAGACCTCACAAAACACCGGCAATTTCTCATATTGGACTAGAAATTTCTATCGCTCCTTCAACGTTATTGAAACTACCCTGATTAGTGGTTTATTGATATCCAGAAAAACCCTATCCCGTAGATATGGGGTAGGTTAATCCGCCCTTCATTGACTATCACCAAAATTGGAGGGTTGCCCACCTTACTCGCCACCTTCTCAGCTAATTCCTTCTTTTTCATTAAACCTTCAGGAACTCCCCGGATGCGAGTCCATACCAGAACCTTGGTCAGCTTGTAATCATGGATGTTGCTAAACCCATCATACTCTTCCATCACCATCGCTGCTCCACGGAATAGCCATGGTCCTCCTTCCATCACTCTGTTCCAATCCCCATGACAATGGAATTGGGCGAGGAACAAATTTTCCCCCTTTACTTTAAAGGTGACTTCCTTTACCACAGACCATGCTATACGCATCGCATTGAGGAGAGCCGAGTGACTAAACGGTTTTGAGGTAAGGACCCTAAAGACCGCTAGCCACCGAACCTCCTTCATGAGTTCTTCGATCTCTTCAGAAAAATCCAGATCCTCCTCTTCTTCTTCCACCAGTTATAATCCAGCTAACCTCTCCTCGAGGCTTGGATCCACCGGTCCATCCTCCTCCTCCCTGATACCCTTGCCCTTCTCTGTATCCATGCCTCCCTGAAGACCTGTCATGCAGCCAGTGCACGTGGTTGGGAGGAGAGAACTACTCCGATCTACACCCAAAGGAGAGAATGGGAGTAGGAACCGAACGACGGGATCGTCGTATATTGGTGGCAACGTGGGTATACTGTAGTGGCATCGCTACCAGAGGAAAGAGAAACCCTAAAAGAGGGGAAATATCAGCATCATCCTTTGTTGCACTCGATTGTTAATAACTCTGTCGAAGATTGTAAACTTTTAAACGAGCGTCGTCTTCTGAAGATGCATCTAGGTCCCCTAGTGGGTTTTGGTGATTAATGACAAAAGATTAAAATTGTACTAACATGCTTATAAAGAAAATGTGCAGATCATCAAGAGAAAAGATAATTACCCACTAATGTGAGAAAGTTGATCCCTCAATAAAAGTGAAAAGAAAATGGCTCATAGCGGTTCAAGTTTAGCTTTTATGCTTTTTGTTTTGAGTCATAGGTATGCCGAACTATCAAGAGGGGTAAAACTTATCTTGCTAGTAAGGGAAACATTGTGCTCAAGCTCTAAATCAATTCGTTTGAAAACCTAGCCAACAAAGCCTAAGAATCAACCTTTTACTTAGCAAGACAGAGAGTGATGGAAGTTCCGTGAATCCTCTCATGGAAGTTCCGTCAGCGTCGGGTCTGGCCTTGATGTTAACCCGAGAGATGGAAGTTCCGTCACCTAGTGATGGAAGTTCCGTCAGCCTCGGGTTTCTACCTTCTGCACACCCGAATGATGGAAGTTTTGTCACCCCACGACAGAAGTTCCGTCTCCAAGAACCTCCGTGGCTCTAACGGAAGTTCTGTGAGCCTCCTTCTAGTCTAACTGAGAGTGGCGGAAGTTCCGTCACCCCACGACGGAAGTTCTATCTCCAAGAACCTCCGTGGTTCTCACGGAACTTCTGAGAGTCTCCTTTCCTTCTTGTCAAACCGAGAGTGACGGAAGTTCCATCACCTTTTGACGGAAGTTCCGTCACAGCATCTTTTGCTCTCTGCCAGTGCTTTACAATGGCTAAATTTGAATTGATGGAAGTTCCGTGTCCGTCAGACCCAGAAAATACACTAACGGCTAGTTTTTGAGCTCTCACTATAAATAGAGTACCCCTTCCCCCGTGGGAAGGGTTGGATTCTTTGCCATTTCACTCACTCTTCCGCTAGAGCTCTCCTCTCTTGCTCCTAGACTTGTTCTTGAGATTCCAATCCAAGTGAGAGAGATCTAAACACAAAACGATTGAATCCATCCACTCAAAAGTTTAAGCACATCTTTCCCTCCCTATCAAGATTTGATTTGCTTGTTACTCTTGGAGACTTGGTCTCCTAGACGGCTAGGCGTCGCTCTTGAACTCCCAACTTTGTGTGGTGAGTCGGGAACGTTTGTGAAGGTGTGATTCGCCTCCGGAGGAAAAGAATCAAGTGGAGAAAGAAATCCAAGCACGATCTTTGTGATTGCTTGACGGGAAAAAGGTTTGAGAGAGACCCGACCACTTTGTATGGCTCCTCAACGAGAACGTAGAAACTACTTAGTCTGGATGCCGAACCTCGGATTAATTATTGTGTCTCTCTTTACTTTTCCGCTCTTATATTTGTGCTTGTTTATTTCTTTCATATTATTGTGCTTGTATCATTTGTTAATTGTGTAGCTAGTCTTCATTCAAGAATTCTAGGCTTACATTATATTAGCTTCACTTCTACCAAGCTAGTGTTTTCTTCTCCTTGATATCCGCGTTGTTCATTGCTTAGAGGAAGGGTAGTAAGACTTCCATGGCGACGGAAGTTCCGTCAATCCTGACGGAAGTTCCGTCACTTCTAGTTATTTGATTATCATTTAGTGTTTTTTTAGAATTATTTTTAGATTGCCTATTCACCCCCCTGCCTGCTCGCCCGCCTGCTCGCCGACTCCCCACCCTCCCCCGCGGCCGCCGCAGCTGCCCCCGTCAAGGCGCCGCAGGTGAGATCCGCCTTCCCGACCCCTTGCCCGGTGCCGCTCACTCTCGCATTGTGTCGGCCCGATCTCTGTACCTATTTTACTTTCCCATATAATCCCATTGCTGTTTGAATTCCGTGGTTAGTGTGACGGATCCCGCGGTTGCCCTGCCTGCCAAATGCCCCGCGTTCCAGTAGGCAGAAGCTGCGGGCAACCGGAAAAAAGTGGAATCGTGGCGGGCTCGCGCCGACCGACCCCGGCGATCCGGATGATAGGATCGATTGTTTCTTCTTCATTAGGATCGCGTGTGGTGACGGCAATTTAAGTTTTGGGCGTTCGATGTCCTGGCCCTGTCTCGGATCTGTCTTCGGGTTTCCTTGGCAAAACAATGGTGCTTGGTCCTGGGTACGGACGCCTGTAGGATACCACGGAGGGGTAGCATTGATGGGGCTGCCATATTTTTGTTGATCCCAACGCGATTATCATGTGGTGCATTGGGCTCTGTAATAGTGTGTTTCTGAAGAGGGTGGTGATTGAGTTCTTCAAGATTTGACTCTTCATATCGGCGTTTTTATGGTTATTGCCGGCCCTTGCTTGTGCCGAGTTGTGAATTGTGAGAAACAACTGGATAGGTGTATTGTATTGATATATGCATTGCCTTGTATCTATTTCGATGACTGAGAGCTCGCACTCATGCACAGCCATGTTAAGTTTCATGTAATGGCTGTTGTATGTCAGTTCTAACCATATATACAATGATGAATATTTGTAGGTAATGTAAGTTTCAGCCTTACCATAGACATTGCACTTACCAGCTGTATACATTGTATATGTCACACAATAATCTGTGCCCTATTAACTTGTTCAGTGACAACCTCGGAACTAAGAATTAGATTGAAATCAGGCCTTAGATTTATGTTTGTTTAACCAAACACATCTGATAATTTATTGTTTAAATCAATTTTGTTATATGTGCCCCTATATTTTACACTATACCTTTTTCTATTGGACGGTGGAAATCGTTCTGGCCTTTTCCATTTATTAGACATAATAAAATTGTTATACACTATAATTGAACAATAAGAAAAAAAGTTTCCCGAGGAATGAAAAATCCAGGTTTTATTGACTTAAGTAGTAAACATATGTTGTATCATTGTTTTTTTCTTTTTTGACAATTTATGTTGTATCATTGTTAATTATGATTTCTCCAAACACATCATTTCATTCCATACTAAATGAAAAAGACTTGGTTAAATTATTTATCACTTCAAAATACCTTCTGGCCTTTATTCAGCAATGACTTTCCAGGGCCAGATTCTGCTTCCATCTATAGTTTGGTGGCTTATTAAACAGCCCTTTGTGGCCTACAGAAAAAAGAAAATATCAGGTCAGCCATAGAGTAATTGCTCATTCTACTTGTCAATGTGAGTACGACTAATGACACACATGCATGGAGATCTCTAACTTTTTATTAAGCAGGGAACAAACCAGACATTTGTGTTCACGACAATTTATGGCGAATCTAGACTTTTCAGACCAACTGGTGAGTATTATTTATGAAAATATTGTTGAAGTATAAATATATTGCCCTCCTTTCCCATCAGTTTAGGCTTTTGGGTTCAACTGGTTGGTGCATACAAACTTAATATGGTATCAAAGCCAGAGGTCTCGAGTTTGAGTCCTGACAAGCGCAATTTATTAAATAAAATTGTGGCCTGTGGCATTCTCATTATTATTGTCGACTCCTACTTTCCACGTTTGTGGCCTGCGGCAGCTTTTCACGTGAGGTGGAGTATTATTACTCTTATTTCCATATTTGCGGCCTTTGAGACCTTTCCCGTGAAGGGGAGTGTTGAAATATAAATGTATTGCCCATCCTTTCCCATCAGCTTATTAGACTTTTGGGTTCAACTGGTTGGTGTGCGTGGGGTGAGTCGGAACCATGAGAAAAAGGAAAAGGCAGACTTCATTTTTTTTACGAAGCGATGAAGAGCTAGCCGAGCCGGCAAGACCAGCCGAGCCAACAAAGAACGAATCGAGCCAGCGAGTGATGAGCCGAGCCGACGAAGAGTGAGCCGAGCCAGCGAGTGACGAGTCGAGCCGACGAAGAGCGAGCCGAGCCAGCGAGTGACGAGTTGAGCCGACGAAGAGCGAGCCGAGCCGGGGAGACCCAGCCCAGCCTAGCCGACAGCAGTTGAGCCGACCCTCAGCTGAGCTGGCCTTGAATGAGCCGATAGCCGGTTCAAGACCAAATCGAGCCGACAGGCTAAAAATTAGACGACAGCAGCGGCGCCAGAAACTGTGGCGACTGCCGGCGACGATTCATACCGGGCAGCAGCGACGAACTTCTGATTGAAGTGGGCACCGACGCTTGAGATCAATTTGAGGCAGCGGTAGCGTCAATCGAAGACGGCGACACTCAGGATCAATGGCGGCAACAAAGTCAATCGAATAGGACACCCGTCCTTGCTAGCGGTATCCGATGCAAAAGAGCTCAAGTGAGCGACGGATCGAGAACAAAGCCACGCAATGAAGATGAGGAAGAGAGCTGACACCGGACTTCGGAGTAAGAAAAAGGCACAACGGAGATATTGGTGGGAGTTCACACAAGTGCAACATGAAGAACGACGGCTGAAAAAAAATCCTAACCTAGCTCTAATACCATGTTATGAATAGCACTTGTATTCATAATGAGAGCACTAGGCCCAAATATATACATGTACAGGTGTGGGTAAATATGCACAAAACCCCTTATACAATGGGGAAACTACAAGAATACATATACATCTAACAAATATAGTATTTGAAATGAATGGATGATAGATTTATGGTCATTATGAAAAAATGTTTGATAAATTGTAATCAATATCGTATAATTGTTTACATTGTTTTACAGTTTCCTACGAATTTTGAGTTATGTCCGATTTGTTTTCCAATATTAGTTTTATTTAGCCGGTTCCCTCAAAAAACATAAGTTTTGTTTTACCGGTTCGTAAACATTTTGCCCCATACCAGTGTAGACTACACTGGTTTCTGGGACAGGAGTGTCTGCTAACATGGTCTTTGACATGATTGAAGCATTTTTTTCTTAGCAGGATAAATGAGACATGTTGGTGGATTGTTGTATATAAAAATCTAGCAAATACACTGTTTTATAATATGTGAACTTGAACTTACTGTTTCACAAAATTACCTATATGCCTTTGTGCATTTTCATTCTTGTTCTCAACTGTTTATTGATAAGAAAATTTGAATTTATGTTTGTTGGTTAAAAAAGAACTTACTTAGAAGTATATCCAGGTGCCAACAGATACTATTATTTGTGCATGAATGATGCTTTGGCATTTGGAGGTGGCGGAAACTTTGCACTGCGAGTTGATGAAGATTTGTAAGTTGTCTATGCCCCATGCACATTTCCTCATTTTGTGAAGAACAGTATCAATATGGTATATACATTCTGTTGAATATAGGTTACATGGAAGCAGTGGATCATGTGAGACATTTGGAAACTCATGCTTGGCCCATAGTCCAGAGTTTGAACTAAAAAATGTTGAGGTAATATGTTTTTCAGTACCATATAAAGCTTTGTTGGTGATAGAATGCATGGAACTTAGATCTTATGGATATAAAATATAACAATAAGATGCCATTATTGGCTAAATTTGCATTTTGATGCCCAACTGTTGGGTGTTAACTGATATTTCCTTTTGTACAGCTGTGGAGTTTCACCCATTCTTGGAGTCGTTCGCATAGCTGATCATTCCCACATTATTTACCCGTGGATGCCCAACTGCTGGGTGTTAACTGATATTTCCTTTTGTACAGCTGTGGAGTTTCACCCATTCTTGGAGTTGTTCGCATAGCTGATCATTCCCACATTATTTACCTGTGCTTATTTATTTGGCATTCCTATTCTTTGTAATCTCATTATTATTTCCCTCATTACTTTATTTCCTTTGTATAAATGATTCCTGCCCAGAAAGCAGTTCTGAATCAGAGATATCAGTACTAGGATTCCCGCAGCATTTTCACTTTTTTTTTATACTCAAGCCTATGTGCCTGAAGTGCGTGAAAATTAAGATAAAGGTCAGATCTTGAACCAAAGGATTTTGAGGTTAGATTTTTGTTTATGTAACATAGAGATTTGTTTGTGATAAATCATATTAGTTCGTAGTCTAGAATATTAACATGACATGTAACAAACATATGAGACAATGAAGGGTCTGACTTGCTATAGTATTCACAAGATGGATTCTGACAAAAAGGTCCTGTTATCATGATGTATGTATACAATCTTTCAGTAAGAAAATATATAGTGAAAATGTCCTGTTATACTGTTAATATTTTCTTTTTTCTTACTATATATAATAGTAATTGAGTTTGATACTTGATCTACATGTTGAAGCAAGCAGGTTGAATAGTGTTAGACAACATAACGTTTCTATTTTACAGTTAATAATTCAAGTTCATAGCCACTCAGGTTTAGGAATGCTTCATATAGAGATGGAACTAATATACCAAATTAATATAGTGAGATAGAAACAGGCTATAAATTTGTGTATGCGCTAGCAATAAAGTATTGTAATTTGAACAAATAAGTGGTAAAGATGCAATCCCGCTATATATTGAAAGAAGTTTCAAATTTGTTAAAACTTGTAGTGACGAATCAAATATATTCTGAATGTTTGAAATTGGAAAATGGATTGCACGGCGGTTTGAATGAAAATCTATTGCTATATTTTTACATCCGTATCGCTTATGTTTAGTGCAAATTTGAAATTCCGCATGCTCTAAAACACACTAGTTACTAACACGCACGTGCGACTATTTATGCATATTCATAACAACCAGTGATACTTGACAAGAAGGAAATTTTAGAACCCTTCTTAATGCAGATACAAGGAATAAAAAAAATAATGAAGTCTGCCAATTCTATTGCATTATAACTCGAAATACTTATGCGTAATATAATATAACACCCGTCTATTTGAACTTAATAGTAAAAGTTATTGTTTTCTTAGAGGTCAAAAGCAAGGATTTTTATATTTCATCTTGAAATCAAAATCACAAGCCATCATTACTTAGTATTATATGTTTCGTCTAAACAAAGTAATAGTCCAACAAAAATGCCACATAAAGCTTTTATCATTTTTATTTTGAGCTAAATGTCAAAATTATCTATCAGTTGGTATATTTGACAAGTGTCTTTTATTTGGAGGAAAAATGCAGTTATATCGAGCTATATTCTCGATAGTAGTTCTAGGTATGCGTATGAGCTCTAGAAGTCGATGGAAACAAGACACAAGGTTTAGGGCCAATTTCGTAGGTGCCACTGCAAATTTCAACAATCCCAAATTCGCCATTGCAAAACCACTTATCCCACACACATCATTGTGTTGTAAAATTTATCCCGTTGATGCCATTCATATCATTAAATTGCTAAACTTTTTTAAAAATAACTAATCTACCCTTGCCCTCCTAATTAAGTCTACACACTAATTATCGCAAAACAGTAGATGAGCTGGGGCGGGCACGGCCGGCCGGCGGAGGCAGGTGCAGCCGGCCGACGGAGGCGGAGGCGGGCGCAGGCCCGGGCATGGCTGCCAGCGCGGCGGGCGGGGGCGGGCGGCGGAGGCGAGCGCGGGCACGGCAACCGGCGGAGGCGGACGCGGCTGTCGGCGGGCGTGGGTCCGAGCACGGCTACCGGTGGAGGCGAGCACGGCTGGTCGGAGATGAAGGAGATGGCGGCGCCTGCCATGGCGGCCGAGGCGGAGCTCTTCAGCGCCTAAGGAGGCCGAGGCAGAGCTCACCCGCGCCTCTGGCGGCTGAGGCAGAGCTCGCCCGAGCATTTGGAGGCCGGGGCGGCGCGTGCATGGGGCGACGCGTGCGTGGGGGGAGCTCAACGCGGCAGCCATTGGTGGAGCTCGCCCACCGTATGGGCAGAGGAGGAAGAAAGGAAGGGGCATTTTAGTCTTTTCCCATGTGTAATGGCATATTTGGGGAAAAAATTGTAACCTAATGGCATCTCCGGGAATAGCTGTTTTGTATTGACTTATTTGAGATTTGAGTGTTTTGCAATGGCATGTGCGGGATTATCTCCAAGGTTTATACAGGTTCGGGCATCCGCAAGGATAACAAGTTTCATGTATTGTATTGATGTTGTCTCACGTTAGGGTTAGGGTTTCCTAAGGCGAGTTCTAATGATCCTTCGAAAGACCCTTATATATCCGAAAGGCAGAGTTTACATGGTGAATCTCCTAATCGGTTATAATAGTTTCTATATTTAGCCTATATCTCTAATACTATCTTGCCACCTACTTCAAGTTATGATCTGAGTAGTAGTCTTCATGAGCTTTTATCTCCATAGCTTAGTTAATAGACCCTGACCTACTTGGCAATATATCTGAGTGATGAGATATCCATGATGCATATATCTTCTTATGGTTGATGGCACACAATAGATGCTGGATAGCGGATCGTCTAGTCAACCTGAACATTGCCCGTTGTGCGACCAAGAACAGGAAAGCATCAACCATCTTCTTGTTTCTTGTTTTGCACGTCATTTCTGATTCCTTTGGCTCGGACAGGTCAGCCTTTAGGATGTTTCACCACACTTTCTGTTCATGGAATGGTGGAGGAGCGCGAATGAGGCTGCGGCAGGACAGGCAACAAGAGGTGAGGCTGCGGCAGGACAGGCAACAAGAGGTCTAAATTCTCTTATCATTTTGGGTGCTGGGTTATTTGGGCACATAGAAATAGATGTGTCTTTGATAAAATCCCTCCCAGTTTGGCTACCTCTTTAGTCCAAGGTGGAGAGGATCGGAGGCTTTGGGAGTTAGCTAAAGCAAAAGGAATCACCTTCCTACTTCCTAACAACTCCCCCCCCCCCCCACCTAGTTGTCTATGGTCATTTTCTTTTCCAAACTGTAAAAGGCATGAAAAATAGGGGTGTGGGATGTGTTGTACGGACTCTGCCTTAATATAATGATACACAACTCTCCTGCGTGTTCAAGAAAAAAAAAGATACACATATCTCACAAGTTATAATTCATATTCTCGATATATTTCTGAACCTTAAGAAAAATATCTCTAAAGATACCAGCGTCCATCAGAGCGTTAACTTTTTGGTATGTTACGAAACATTGAAGGTGCTATAAGCATTGGATTGTTCACAAATGATTAAACAAAATGCATACAGGTTCGTGTGATGTGGGAGAAAAATAAAAGTTGTTGCTACTGTTTTGTTCTGGCAAAAGGTCCTCACTCCTGAAGAGTACTAGGTAAGACACACACAACTCAATTTAAATTGAGAACTATACATAAACATTTTTGTTACTTTTTCTCATTTACATAATTCATTTTATATCTAATGATGTCTGCATTTCTCATTTACATAATACATAAACACGTCCTCTTAATTGCGAATCCGTCAATCTTCCTCTACTTTTCTCCTTTCAAATTTCGATATGCCCAGCTGACACCCTTCTATATCTTTTGCACATATCATCTAAGGAAAGTCTAACACCTTAGAATGGAGAGAGAAGGTTTGTCCGAGATCTGGGTATATGACAAATCCGTATCCTAAATGCAAGTGTCACAAAAATCACCCATATGCATTTGTTTTTCTCGAACACGCAGGAGAGCTGCGTATCATTTTATTAATAGAAGGAGAAAAAAGAAGTATAACATACCACACCCACCCACCAATATCTAGATTACACTCGTGCCTGTTTACATATGAAACGACTACCCGACCTAGCTCCTAACCTGTAGGGTCATGTCTGGTCACAAGGGACAATCCCTTCGCCCCAGCCATGCTCCATAGTCTAGCTTCATCCCCTGCCATCAGCAAGGCTGTAGGAAGACTAGGAGAAGCGCCGTTAAAGACGCAGTCATTTCTATGCCGCCAGATTACCCAAGCTCCCAAGATGATGAGGGAGTTGAGTCCACTTTCTTGAGAGGTGCCCACTGAAGAAGAGATGTTCCACCACCATTGTTCGAAATTGTCGTTCGATGGCTGTGGCGCAAGGGATCCCAAACCAATGCGCTGCAGCAAGTAGAACCAAAATTGTCTAGTGAACACGCAAGAGGAGAGCAGATGGTTGATCGTCTCTTCCTCTTGATCACACAAAGGACAGAGGTTTGGGTGCGGCATATTTCTCCTTGCGAGCCTATCCGCCATCCAACAGCGATTATGAGCCACCAACCATAAGAAAAAACGACATTTGCCGGGTGCCCATGATCGCCAGATTCGTTCCCACGGATCAAAACTGGTTGAGCCTTGGAAGAGAGCTCGATAAGCCGACTGCGCCGTGTACTGACCTGAAGGGGATAACCTCCAAGTGTGTGTGTCCTGCACCCCAAGCTGCAGGTGTATGTCCAACATGATATTGCACAGCTGGAGGACCTGGCCGATCATAGCGGGGGTGGCTTCACCGTGGATATCTCTCGTCCACCTGAAATTATCCAAAGCTTCCGCGACTGTCCGCTTATTCGCTATTCTCTTTGGTACCATATGGAAAATCAGCGGGGCGAGGTCCTCAATACGCTGGCCGAGTAGCCACCTATCCTTCCAAAATAGAGTATTTGTGCCATCTCCCACCTCTGTAGTGACTGCCATGGAGAAGAGAGCTTCTACACAAGTGTTCATCTGCAAGGCAAAAGAGGCCCATGGCTTACCTGGCTCAGTCTTCTGTAACCATACCCATCTTACCCGCAGTGCCCATCCGAGTCTCTTGAGATCAGCAATGCCCAAACCACCCAATTCCTTTGGGCGGGTCATCTTAGGCCATGCTATCATGCAGTGCCCTCCATTGGCTTCTTTCCTTCCCCTCCATAAGTAATTTCGCATGATTTTTTCCATTGCTTTGATTGCCCACGGGGTTATGTCCAGCGCCATAGCATGATAGATGACAGTGGCAACCATGACGAACTGCACTTGGACAGCACGGCCGGCTTTTGTCATCAAATCGGCTTTCCATCCCGGGAGGAGATCGGCCAGCCGGTCAATAAGGGGCTGCAACTGCGCCTTGGTAAGTTTTTTGATGGAAAGTGGCAGCCCAAGATACTTCACCGGGAAGTTGTCGATCTGACAAGGAAGGCGCTCCTGGACTTCTTCAAGCTCGCCCTCTGAGCATTGTATTGGGGTGACGCTGCTTTTTCGGATGTTGGTTCGCAACCCCGTTGCTTCCCCAAAGAGCTCAAGTATGCTTGTCGTTACGTCAATGTCACTAGCTGCCGGACGAAGAAAGAGAACAACATCATCAGCATAGAGGGACAACCGATGTTGGATGGACCGAGATGAAAGAGGCTGGAGGAGGCCTTCTTCTGTTGCTTGAGAAATGAGCAAGTTTAATGTGTCCATTACGAGGATGAATAGCATGGGTGACAAGGGGTCTCCTTGTCGAAGCCCACACCGGTGTGTGATGGACTCCCCCGGAATTCCATTCAAGAGTATTCGAGTCGATGATGTAGCCAGCAGCCCACTCAGCACCCGCCACACTCGACCAAAACCAAGTTTCTCAAGCACCTCCATAAGAAAAGGCCAAGACACAGAGTCGAAGGCCTTTGATATATCCAACTTGAGCATGATCCGGGGCTGTTTTTGTGCATGAAGGAACCTTGCAGTCTGCTGCACCATCATGAAATTATCTTGTATGAATCGACCCTTGATAAAAGCACTTTGGTTATTAGAGACCATAGCATCCAGCCGGCCCGCGAGTCTGTTTGCTAATATCTTCATGATGAGTTTGGCAAAGCTGTGAATGAGACTTATAGGTCTGAAATCCTTGGCTTGCTCGGCACCATTCTTCTTTGGCAGCAATGTGATAAAGGCTGTGTTCAAGAGACAAAAATTCCTAAAATCTCGCCTCCAAACTGCTGAGACAGCTCGCATTATATCATCCTTGATGGTTGGCCAGCACGTTTTATAGACACGATCCGTAAAACCATCCGGGTCTGGGGCTTTATCAGAAGGGAGTTGTTTGATTGTGTTCCATACCTCTTCCTCTGAAATTGGGGCGTCTAGCATGTCGAGGTTGTGCTGCTGAAATCAATTGTGTGCTCCCGTTGTTCTCTTGAACCAATCAAGTTTGAGAAGAAGTCCAGCAGCACATCGGCTTTGTCATCATGGGACGTGGCAATATGCTCCTCCGTGCATAACCGTGCTATAAAGTTTTTTCGCTTGCGATGTCGGGCATGGAGGTGAAAGAGCCCTGTATTGGCGTTCCCTTCTTTCAGCCACCCAATCCTTGATCTGAGCCTAGCCACCGTTCTAATGAGAGAGGCCAAGGCAAGTGAGTGTTTCTTCAGACTGTTCCGCAGCCACACTTCATTCTGTGACAATGGCCTGCTATCTTGGGCAATTTCAAGCTGATGCAAAATTTCCTTTGCCAATGCAAGCTGAGAATTGAGGTGCCCAATCCTTTTGTCACTCCAACTCTGTAGTCCCCGGGCTGTGGCTCTAAACTTGAGAGCGAGAGTTTCCAGGGGGCAATGCTTGACCGGTACCGAATGCCAAGCCTGCTGGACCGCCTCTTGAAACCCATTAAAAGGACTCAAAACGAAATCTTCGTTTCCCTTGCTGAGTATCATTAAGCCCCAGGATGTCAAAATCAGAGCCTAGCATAGAAAGAATGAGCCGCCGTGAGACTACTTCCATTTTTGTCTCTTGTAAACACACGATGTCAGTAGCAGCAGAGTTCACTAAAACTCGAACGGAGTCCTGACGTGCAGCAGAATTAAGTCCGCGCACGTTCCATATAAGAATGTGAGAAGGATCCATTGATTAGAGTTAAAAAAAGGTGCGACCACAGTACACACAGACACCTCAGCATGCAGGCTGCACACCACTTTCCGCCTCAGGAGGTGCTAGCTCGAACAGAGCAGCCAGTGCTTTGATATGAAGCTCCGAGAGCGGTTCATGGAAGAGTTTGCCATAAGCTTCAAAGTCTTGCTGCTGGAGTCCTTCCCGGGGAGCATTCAATCCCAGTGAGCGCATGACATTCTTCTTTGCCTGTGCTTGGGCGGGGCATATTTTTTCCACGCTAAGTCCGGCCAGCCTTCTACTCCGCCGCGATGAAGTGCTTGGTGGCGGGTTCTTCTGTCTTCTCTTGTTGATTTTTGGAGCCGGTAAGACAGTGCCAACTGCCTTCGAGACCTTGCTGAGGAACAGGTCTCTAGGTGTCATTGGATTTGGCGATGACACCGGCTGCGTCAGCTCTTGCTCTGTTATCCCTTGTCTTGCCATTGCAGTACTCCGCCTTCGGGAATATACCTGAAGCACCGGCATTTGGATGGTGACCGGCACAATCTCTGGGGCTTGAATCAGCAAGGGTGATGGCTCTTCTGTTGGCACGAACTCCTCTGCCCCTTCTGGTTGATCGGCAATAGGAGCCGCGCACTCAACGTTAGTGCGCCCCTGGTGTATCGCCGGCAATGCGTCCAGTACTGATGACACCCTTGCAGACGCAGTCTCTTTTTCCCCTATATGTTGATCACCAACATGAACAACCTCCTCAACAGGAGAGAAGCCGCCCAGGTTCAGCGCAGAGGGGGTGTCGAGTGGTGTTTGAGGAGCTGCCGTATCGCCGCCTATTGTGACTTTGGGAGCTGTCACCAGCTCAGCCAAGTTCTTCAAGGCTGCCTGAGGTGGGATGTCCCCCTGAATCGCATGGGCTGCTTCATTACCGGTTCCATCTGGATTGGCCACTTGCGATGGACATTTGGAAGCTTGAGGGGGCGGCCCATTTGTGAAGCCCGGCCCAGAAGGTTGCGGCCCCGTTGTTGTCAATGTTGGAGTAGCCAAGAAGACCCCTGAATCTTCCTCGGTCGCTGCGAGTTCAATGGCCGCCGGCTGAAATGAATCCCCTGTCGCCTGGGGAGCTGGTGTGGACTCGGGCGCCCCAACAGGCTGGGGGTTGCCCAAAGTACGCGGTTCTCCCAGGGCGGCTGCAGTAATTGCTGGTGACGCCTCGCTAGCTTCAGGGGTGTCGTCGAGCACCACGTGTCCACTGTTGGAAGGGAGAGGCCCTAGTCTTGAATGCACCGGCTGCCGAGGACTCGTGACCGTTGAGCTGGGTGCGGGGCCCGAGGGCGGAGGCCTAGGCGACGGTGATCGCCGGCGGCGCCTCCGTCGCTCCGGCCTATCATTTGGCGGAGATGGGGAAGGGGGAGCTCCACTGGTCGTTCCCATCTCCGCAAAGGTCAGGCGGACAGGATAGATGAGACAACGCTTCTGTGGCGGCGCCTCAGCCTGTGCTCCAATCGGCTCCGGAATGATCAGATCGACATCGGAGGGGATGAGCTCTGGCCTGAGGCACCATGCCGCGAGCCTGAACGCGGACAGGTTGCGCCTTTCCTCCGTATCAGGATGCAGACCTTGCACCCAACATGAATCCTTGAGTAATTGTTGCGCGGTGGCCTTCTCCCACGCATGAGCCGGAATGCCCTGGAGGACGACCTCCACAGCGGTCGGAAGCACCGCCGCCTCTGCATGTGCAAGCCTGGACCAACGCTTGAAGATGAGGATGAATCCCGGGCCATGGAATGGAAGGCCGCCGTTGTAGACCCGCTCTGCTACCCCCCAATCGGGAAGCACAAGCAGGAAGTCTTCTGGTGCAAAAGGCACGATTTGCATGGAGCCAATGCTGATGTCGAACGATCTTGCTACCTCCTGTAGCACCTGATCGGCACTTAGGCTAGGACGATTGCCCCCAATGGTGATGACTAGGATCCGCCGGAGATCCGCTTCGGCTCTGTCCACGCTGGTAGTGCGATCGATGATGCAAACAGTCTTGTCGGTAGCTTTTGGAGGGCTGCTGGGAGCCGTGTCGATAGAAACTTCCGGCTCGTGGTCACCCGACTCCTCAGGAGGGAGGGAGCCATCCCCATCGCCACCGCCTCGCCGCTTACGGCGACGGCGGGAAGGCTCACCTTTATCTTCAACAGCCGCGCGTGGGGTGTCGGCGACGGTCTTCACTGGCCGCCACTGCATCTTGGCCTTCCTGGTAGTACGATGCTGTCTCGACGCCGCAGAAGTACGTAGGCAATTGTATGAACGATGCCCATATGTATTTGCATCTAATGCTGTCAGCATTTGGATCCTATTTTAAATAATATTAAAGTTATTGTCCTATTTTGTTTAGTTTGAATCTTGCCTAAATCTACCCACTCCACACAAAAACATCATGACCTTCTCATGATTTCTTCTCACTTGCTATTGTCCCCATCATCATTGTGTTACAACTCCGATAAGAGGGTGACCATGGTTGCCATTTCCTGGGAGACTCCCTGGTACAACACAGTACCACTCCTGAAAAATACCTTGTCAGCTTAGTACTCCATATCAGATTCATTCAGAACTGTTTATTTCAAAAAATTGTGCTTCAAACAATCCATAGAGCAACTTGAAATGTATAAGATACAGTGCCTGAACCAGAATCTTAGCAACATCATGCAGGTATCATTGTATCTTATCAAAGGATGTGGTCTTTCATTAATATTTATAGGCAGAGACACTTTGCTGCCACTGAGAATGCTACCTAGGGCTTTTGTGATTAAAACAATGTTTATAGGTGCTTATAGAATGCACCATCATCAGATCATTTTCGCACTACATGTAGGCACAATATGGTGTTATGGAGCACTTGTATTCATTATGAGGGCACTAGCCCGAATATATACATGCGCATGTGCGGGTAAATATGCACAAAATCACTTATACAATGGAGAAACTACAAGAATATATATATATATAACACTGAGTTTGGAGAGATAGAACCTGTGTCTAGCTTCAGTCTATGCCTTGGTAAACAAATCAGTCAACTGAATTTCTGAAGGCACATACTGAGGAGCAACAATACCATCCTATACCTGTGCTCGTGTAAAAAAAGCATCGATGCCAACATGCTTATTGTGTTCATGCTTCACAAGATCACGAGTCATGCTGATAGCACCTATACTATCAAACAAAACAAGAGTTGGCATAGAAACAGAAACACCAAAATCTTTGAACAACCACCGTAACCAAGGAACCTCGGCTGTCACAAGAGACATAGCACACAACTTGGCCTCTGTACTCAAATGTGAAACTATTTTATGCTCCTTAGTTTTCCAAGCAATTGGAGAACAACAAAGAAACACATAAAAAACAAAAAGAGAGGGATGATCAGAGGAATCACTAGCCCAGGTAGCATCACAATATGCCCATAGCTGTAAAGAGATGGAGCACGGAAAGAACAAGCGATGAGATACAATCTTACGAAGATAACACATGACTCGAAGAAGCTGGGTGGGAGCGGAAACAAACTGACTCAGAATATGCACAGAATGCGAGATATCATAATGAGTAACACCAAGATAAACAAGACTCCCCATGATATAACGATAGAGAGTAGGATCAGGAAAAGGCTCACCATTAATCGCACGAAGGTGCACATTGAGCTCCATAGGAGTGTCAACTATGCGATGACCGGTGAGAGAAGCATGGTCAAGAAGGTCATGAATGTACTTTTCTTGGGACAAATAGAACTTCTTAGGTGTGGAGGAAATCTCAATCCCAAGAAAGTAACAAATAGGACCAAGATCAGACATAAAAAATTGCTCACTAAAATGCGCCTTCACAAAAAGATATATACTCGGAATCATCTCTAATAATGATCCTATCATCAACATAAAGAAGGAGAAAAGTCCGACCATGAGCAGAAGTACGAACAAAAAGCACTAGATCATGATTACTGGCAGAAAAAGCAGTACCAGTGACCATAGAAGTGAAACGCTAAAACCAAGCACACAGATCTTGCTTTAGGCCATAAAGTGAGCGACGGAGATGACAAACCATACCCTGAAGAATAAAATACCCATGTGGTGGACGCATATACACCTCCTCATGAAACTCACCCTTAAGAAAGACATTCTTAGTATTGAGCTAAGGGATGGACCACTCACGAACAGGGGCCACAACAAGAAGGGTGTGAATAGTAGTCATGTGAGGTACACGCGCAAAGGTCTCATCATAGTCATGACCATACTCCTACTGAAAACTGTGAGCTACAAGATGAGTCTTGTAGCGCTCAGGAGAACCATCAAAGCGGGTCTTCACCTTATAGACCCACTTACAAGTAATAGGACAAACACGTGCAAGAAGTAGAACATGATCCCCACGTACTAATACGCTCAAGGGCAGCAATCTGCTCAGCCATAGCATGTTGCCATTCTTGATGAAGAACAATATCACGATAAGAGGTGGGTTCAGAAAGAACCATAGTAGAATAGGCAGAAGGAGAATAAAAATCAAGACATCGACATGTACGATCACCATGTCTGATAAACTGCTCGAGCAAACAAACCTCCAAACAAGATGCATCATTCAAAAAAGATGCCTCATTGGAAGAGCATGACACATCCAGAGAAGACGGCTCAACACAGGATGGATAAGCCCACCGATGTGTCACTAGTGGCTTATTAGAATAGTTCGGGTCCATAGAAGGACCTAAAGAAGACTCTCTAGAAGAAGACACTAGTAAAGAAGGCATCTCACGAGAAATGTCGCCACTAGTGAGGAAGGCACCATGGATGAGGGTACCAGCACTAATGAAGAAGGCTACAGGCTTAACTGATAATAGAGGCATCAGGTAAAGTGAAGAATGAAAGTGGGTCAACCAAAGATGTAGTGGAGGTGTCCGAAGATAGACGAGGATAGTTAGGATGTGACTCATAAAAAACAACATCCCGAGAAACCCGCATCTGATGACCAACAAGATTCCAACAAAGATGTCCATTATGATCAACACTATAACCTAGAAAAAACACACACAACAAACTAAGCAGTCAACTTAGTGTGCTCGCGAGGGGCAAGAAGCACATAGCACACACAACCAAAAAGACAAAAGCAACTACTGGTGACAAAGATGCTCATAAGAAATCCCTCCATAAAGGGATGATGAAGGTTGAATATTAACCAATTAGTTGGTAGTAGAAATAGCCTCAACTAAAAAATTAGGGGGGGGGGGGGGGGTTGGGGGACACAAGAAGCAAGCATAAGAGTGCGAGCAATTTCAAGAAAATGATGATGCTTGTGCTCAGCGACACCATTCTGGGCATGGGCACCAGGACATGAAAATTGAGCAAGAGAGTCATGCTCACAAAGAACCTGATGAAGAGTTATAGAAATATACTCTCCTGCAGAGTCAACATGAAAAACTAAAATGGACATGTCAAAATGAGTGCAAATCATAGCAACAAATGTTTTATAAATGGATAAAGCCTCACTACTTTGTTTAATAAAATAAATCCATGTGTGGTGAGAAATATCATTTATAAAAAGTATATAATATCAATGCCCCCCCTACAGAAACACAGGGAGCTAGACCCCATACATCATAATGAACAAGATCAAAAAGATGCTGAGCACCGACTCACTAGAATGATAGGGATGCTGTATCTTCTTGGCTGACCTACATCCCTGACACTGATTTAAAGACTCATGACCTAAAACAGACACTAAAAGACCATGATGAATCATAGTGGACAAGCGAGAGCCACAAATATGGCCCAAATGATTGTGCCACTGAGAAAAAGACAAGGTCAACGATGTAGCAAAGCTGGAGCCAACAAGAGTGACAGACACAACAAAAGGAAGATGAAGCCAGTCCAGCTACCAAAGATGCAGTGAATCATGGTGGCGGGGGCCAGAGCAAACCACCTAACCTGTGCAACAATCCTGAATATATATATAAAAAAATCAAGATGAAGAATCACACGACAATCATGATCAAAAAGTTGACCGACTGTAAGCTTGATGACCATTGATGATTGGATCCCCAAGGTATGAATATTTTAGTGATAGATGACAACTATGAAATTGTGGGCTAATATCTACACGAGTGTTGTCTATGCAGAAATCATCTCTCAACTCTACCACAAATCATGATGATGGTTGCCTTGATGACTGATGTTGATGACCACAAGCATGGAGGCTTGGTGAGCTTGATGGAGTCCAAGGGTTGATAGAGATGGATCAAAGATAAGGACAAGCTATAGAGTAAGTGTTGGGAACACTTGTCTAGTTGTTAGAGCTTTGAGTCCATAGGAACAACGGGACTATCAAGGGGGTCTAGGTCATTTCTCTTAGGTCATGTCTACTCGGTGATGTGCATGGATGCTCAGGGAAATCACAAGCACTAGATGACAGTGGAGAAGCCAGGGAGCTGTTCGGAGAAGCCAGTTAACAAAGTCAAGTAAGGACAAGGAGTTTTAGCTTCTGGACGAAGTGACCGGACAGAGGGGTTAGTGGAGACCGGACTGTACGGTCACTAGGAGAAGTTGTCTAGGACTTTCAGCAAGGAGCGAGGAATCTGTCTGTGCTGAGAGCTATAGTGACAAGAGGGTCTGGTCTGCTGACCGGACGGTCCGGTCTGTTTGGTTTTACACAGGACAGAGAGGAAGCCACGCTGAAATGTTTCTGGACTGGAGAGAGAATTAAACCATATGGTCCGGTCAACTGACTATATGGTTCGGTCAGTAGGAGTCAGCAGAGGGGCAGAGCCATTGATGCTGAAGACTGCAGTGACCGGATTGTCCGGTGAGTTGGCCCAGAAAGCTGATTTCGTGGAGCAATGACTAGTTGGAGGTTGGAAGCCTATATAACTTCGTTGCTGGGATCTTGGAGACCATACTTGGCCAATGGAATTGCTTTGAACATTTGGTGAGAGCCAAGAGGAAAAGAGGAGAGCACTAGGAGGAGATATTGCATATCTTGAGAGTGCTAGTGAGAGTAACTTGAGCATTGATGCACATCTAAGGCTAGGGTGTCCTTGAGGGTGTGATCTAGGTTGTTACTCTTGGTTTATTGTGAGACCTAAACCGGTTAGGTGTTGGTGATCAAGCCTATCGTGATCCTTTGTGAAGGGCGTCACACATTTGTACACGGTTTGAGCCCGCCAGTGTAAAAGGCATCACTAGTGAGCGCCCGTGTCGGCTCGGGGAGTCCAACAAGTTCTCGAGGGAGGCAAGCTTGTGCCTTGGTGGCAGCGGTGACGCGACCTTGTCTTCACTCCGAGAGTGATTGCGGGCTCATAGGCGAGAACTCCACATTGGTGGTGGGAGGGACCGGGACTCCGGCGGGAGTGGTACAATGAGGATTAGGGGAAGGCACCATTCTTCCGAGACCTTGAGAAAAAAATCATGAGCTTTCCTTGACCTCTCTTTACTATTCCACATTCAGGTGCTATAGTTGATAGGGTGACTTGTGGCTTGCATAGTCTAGTGTGATTAGCTTCTACGCTTGCTTTCATCACGAACATTAGCATGTGTAGGGTCTTGATATCCTAGAATTGTTAGGTTGTAATGATTGCTAGGTTCAAGTAGTGTTAACTAGTATTATTCGGATTTGTGGCCGGCTTACTGATTCACCCCCCTCGGTACGCCTTCAGTCCTTACAAGTGGTATCAGAGCCAAGTGCTCATCTTTGAGGCTTCACCGCCTTGAGTAAGGATGCCGGAACAGGTGGGGAGTGTTCCCATATTCGATAGGGAGGACTACGGGTATTGGAAGGCTTGTATGTAAGCCTACCTAGAGTCCCTTGATCCACAGATATGGATGGTGACCCATGAGTCTGATGCGGACGTGAACCTACTTGAACCTGATTTCATTAAGAACAACACTAAGGCCAAGAATGCTCTATTTGCATGTATATCTAAGGATGTTTTTGCTAGATTGGATGCAAGTTCGACAACACAAGGTATCTGGATTAAGATTCAGGGTCTCCATGAGGGTACTAGTGATGTCAAAGAGGAAAGATACTATGTGCTCAAGAACATGTATGATAACTTCACTAGATTTCCACATGAGAGAGCTAACACTGTTTATTCTTGCTTTCATGTACTTGTGGAGGAGATCAATGCTCTTGGGAATGATTTCAAGCTCAAGCCTATTGAGGTGATAAGAAGATTCTTGAGGCTTTTCAAAGATCCCAAGTATGAGTCCATCATCACCTTCACCTTGCAAGGTGACCTCAAGACCAAGACTATGAAGGATGCACTTGGCAAGATCACAACCTTCAAGAGCTACCAACTGGGTTTGGATAATCCTCAACCATCCAACCTTGCTCTTTAGGCCAAGAAGCAAGAGCCTATCAAGAGCAAGAAGAAAGTTGTGAATGAAGAAGAAGAAGAAGAAGATGATGATGAAGATGACTTGAGTGAGGACTTGGCTCTTCTCATGAAGAAGACGAGGACCTTCAAGAACAAGTTTGCCTCCAAGTCTAAGGGCAAGTGCTTCAACTGTGGATCCAAGAACTATTTTGTTCGAGATTGCCCCAAGCCAAAGAAAGAAGCTTCAAAGTCCCAAGACTCAAGTGATGAAGAAGAAGAAGAGGAGGACCCCAAAGCTAGGCAAAAGAAGAAGAAATACTTCAACAAGGACAAGAGCAAAGGCAAAGGAAAAGCTCAGGACTACAAGAAGAAGTTCTCACGCAAGGCATTTGTTGGAGAGTGGACAAGTGACAACTCAAGTGACACATCCTCTTCCTCAAGCGATGATGAAGAAGTGGCCGGTCTAGCCATGATCAAGACCACACTTCCACGAGCTCTTCCTCCACCTCCCACGTGCCACATGGCCATGAGCCAACCTGGGGAGAGTGAGGATGAGAGCAGTGATGACAACAATTGATGAGAACATCACTCTTATGGATTGTAAGGACCGAAGGCGTATCGAGAGGGGGGGGGGGGGGGGTGAATTGGTAAGCCGCTGACGAAACCAAATACTTCAATTCACAATACTTGAATCTAACAAGCATTGCAACCTAAACAATTCTAGTAGGGCAAGACCCTACACATGCTAGTGTTCATGATAAAAGAAAGCGTGAAAGCCAAACACACTAGCCTATGCAAGCCACAATTCAACCTAGTTACTAGAGCACACAATTGTGGAATAGTAAAGAGAGGGTAAAGGAATGCTCATGATTTTTTTTCGAGGTCTAAGAAGGATGGCGCCTTCCCCTACTCCTCGTTGGACCACTCCCGTCGGAGTTCCGGTCCCTCCCGCCACCAAGTGGAGTTCTCGCCAATGAGCTCGCAATCACTCCCGGAGTGAAGACATGGTGTGTGTCACTGCTGCTACCAAAGCACAAGCTCACCTCCCTTGAGAACTTGTCGGACTCCCCGAGCCCACAAAGGCGCTCACTAGCGATGCCCCTTTCAACGGTGGGCTCAAACCGTGTACAAACATGTGACAGCCTTCATAACCAATCATGATCGGCTTGATCACCGACACCTAACCGGTCTAGGTCTCACCATAGACCAAGAGTAACAATCTAGATCACACCCGCAAGGACACCCTAGCCTTAGATGTACAAGATGCTCAAGTTACTCTCCACTAGCACTCTCAAGATATGCAATATCTCCTCCTACTGCTCTCCTCTTTTCCTCTTGGACCTTACCAAATGCTCTTAGGTATTCCACTGCCAAGAGAGGTCAAAAAGACCCTAGCAATAAAGTTATATAGGCTCCCAACCTCAAACTAGCCGTTGCTCCACAAAATTAGCTTTCTGGGCCTATTGACTGTACAGTCTAGTCACTCCCTGACTGGACAGTCCGGTCACTACAACTCTGTGCACCAACAGCTCTGACCACTGCTGATTCCTCTACTGACCGGACCGTACGGTCACCTGATCGGACCATCCGGTCTGTTTCTCTCTCCAGTCTAGAAACATTTTGGCGCTGGCTTCCTCTCTACCCTGTGCAAGCCGTACTGACCGGACCGTCCGGTCTATATAGACTCTGGCACAGACAGATTCCTCGCTGAGTCGCTGTAGCCTCCGAACAAAACCTCTGAGTGACCGTACAGTCTAGTAACCACTGACCCCTCTGTCCGGTCACTTCACCCTGAAGCTGAAAATCCTCGTCCTCGCTTGAATTCATTTCTCGGCTTCTCCAAACAGCTCCTTGGCTTCTCCATTGTCAACTAGTGTCTATGATTTCATCGAGCAACCTTGCACATCACCGACTAGACATGACCTAAGAGAATGACCGAGACCTCCTTGATAGTCTAGTTTTTCCTATGTACTCAAAGCCTAACAACTAGGCAAGTGTACCCAACACTTGCTCCATAGCTTGTCCTTAGCCTTGATCCATCTTCATCAACCCTTGGACTCCGTCAAGTTCACAAGCCTCCATGCATGTGGTCATTGTCATCAATCGCCAAGGAAACCATCATCCTTATGATTTGTAATAGGGTTTACAGATGATTCCTACATAGACAACACTCGTGTAGATATTAGCCCACAATTTCATAGTTGTCATCTATCACCAAAACATTCATATCTTGGGGATCCAATCATCAATGAAGCTTACAATCTCTCCCTTTTTGGTGATTGATGACAACCACTACTTATCATAATCTTAACAAGAAACAACCAGGCTAAAAGAGCTACAATACAATCAAGAGGAACCACGATAGCATAAGAGAGAAATGCAGAAGGTCCTACTCAATCAAACATCATGTAGAGATACAAGGAAAAGAGAGAAAAGCACACTCTAGACAATAATGCATGCATCTCATGATAGGATATTAAAGAACACATACAGACATGCAATGCAAGACATGAATGATGACATGCAATAGATTAGCATGGCAATGCATAGGAATTACTAGCAAGCAATCATCATCATGAAATCATATGCAGACATATAAGATAATTAAGAAAAAGGACACTGCATATGAAAATAAACCAAGTGAGATCCGAATGAGTCAAGCACAAGCGAATAAAAACTATGACTCATCAAAATCCATGAACATCGAATAACTCCATCAAAGAAAAAGATCCGAATGTATCTAACTCCTAAAACCAATGTACACGTATGCTCCCCCTAGATACATGCTACTCTTGATCACACAGGATCACACTCTCACTCCCCCTAGACCTAGGACTACTTATCCCCCTTTGGCAACAAGCACCAAAAAGAGCGGGAAAAGTGAACATCTAAGCCCTCGTGGTCGAAGGAAGTGATGCAGCAACGTCCTCTGTGGGCTCTGCTCCTGGCTGCTGCTGTGCTGGATCCTGCTGTGCTCCCTGAGCCTGTGTCGACTGAGCGTCCATCTGCTCGAAGAAGTCAAGGTTCACAGGTGACTCAGACCCTCTGTCCTGCTCTACTGGAGTGACTGTGGCAATCTCTTGAGCTGAAGTCTGGAGAAGGATGAGATCCGCCACATCCTGCTGTGAAAAGCCTCAACGGACTACTCTGCTACCTGAGGTGTGAGCGTGCTGACTGTGGTGTTGGCTGGGAGTCTATACGAGTGATGTGCACTATGTCTGAGAACAGACTCCTGACTGGTAGGTGCTGGGAGATGGAAGGTCCTACCATCTGTGAAGTCAAAGAGTGTGAAGGAGAAACAAACAACACAGACATAGAGAAAGCTGACACGGGGGAGAGCTGAGCTGAAGAGAGTGCCTGTCCTGCTCCCCTGTCGGTCTAAACCATGAGAGTGATAGTCCGCTGGACTGAGCTGTCATCAAAGTAGTGAAGGGTCCTGGCTGAGTCGGCAGCTGCTAGAACTGTGGAAACACTATGGATCCTGGCTGCTGACCTGCTTGCTTCTGAGTCATCTCTGCCATCTGAGCCATCAGGGTGGACATCACCATCAACTGCTGTCTCTGAAGCTCTGCCTGTCCCATGATGACCTCTGTCATCTAACGCATGGCCTCAGCTGTGCTCTAAATGAACTCATTCAGGCGTCCTGCAACAGCTGCTATAGTGACAGTGTCCTCTGACTGTGTACCCATCGGTTGGGGAGGTGCTCCTGTACTAGCTGACTCAGGAATCACCGTCTCTGGCTGAGTTGCCTGCTCATGAGGGACTAGCGGTGACTCCTGCTCCTCCTCCCCTGTTTGCTGGCTGGAGGCTGACTGTGATCCCCTGGGGACATGAGGTGCGTAGCTGGTGGTCACCTCAGGGAACCCCTCATACTGCTCCTCTGTCACTAGTCCCATCCTCCTCAGAAGATAGCAAATATATGGACTGTGGACCAAGTGACATCCTCCCACTCTCTCAGAGATAACCTCCTCCATCTCTCCTATTAGAAGATCTGCCAAGTCAAAGTGATGTCTCCTTAGTATCACTGCAACTGTCCACTGGTGGAGTAGTGTGAACTCCTCTCTGTATCTAAACCTGGGAATGATAGTCCTGGTGACTATCGCTCTCACCACCTTAGCCTCTGCAGTGAGTCTCGCAGGACCTCTCTCAAAGCCTGGTGTGTGTGGTGGTGGGAAAGCAATCAACACCATGTCGTCTGAAGGAAGCTTTCCTCCCTGAGGTCTGCGGGGTGGAGCAAGGGTCCCGTAGGCACTCCTGTAAAGATGAAAGTCTGAAGCCAGGAGTCCTAGGTTAGCTATCAGAACCTGTCTCATCACTCACTGTGGCTGCCCTCTGAACAGGAACCAAAACTCTGAGCAGTCTCTAGCAACCCACAGTGTGGCGTAGAACTCAAGCACCACATCCTCCCTGTACATGTGTGGAGCAGTAACTAGCTCTGCTAGCCCTAGCAAGTACGTGAAGTACTGCTCCATCTCAGTGCCGGTGGCCCTCCTTATGGCCTCGTAGGTCGTGTACTACTACGGCACAAAAAGTCTATCCTTGCCCTTCAGGGTAAGGTAGTGTCTCACACCCTCTCTAATCCTCTTCTGGAGGCCTGTCCAGTACCTATCTCCTGCAGCGGGATCCCTGGGTTCTAGAACCCACTGCTCGAAGGAGACCAGACGTAGCGCCTTAAGGTCCTTTGCAGGAACCTTAAGTATGTCCGGCTCTCCGGCTGCCTGTACTAGTCTCTGCAGCCTTCTGGTGCACACTGCACAGGTGCACTATGGGTCTCCTACCCGGTGAGCTATCCTTTGGGGAACTGTCTGCTCCGTCTCCTTAGCCTCCTCCTCAGACTCCTCCTGCTGCTACCGGGAGGATCCCTACTCCGCAGTTCTTGAAGACATCTCCTGACGAGAAGTCGGAGTACGCTGCGACCACTCTGGCAGAACTACTCCTGTAGCCAAGGGTGCTGTCCTCTGCCTAGTGCTCCTCCGAAGACCCTGTGACTAAGCTAGCTGGCTGATGATCAAACATGAGTCAGGTGTCCTGTGTGACTGCTCCATGGTATCCAGGTGCCGTGCTAGCTGTCTGGCTCTCTCTGACTCTAGGTCCAGTCTCTATCCCTTCTTGCTCTTAAGCTTTTTTGGCATCTTGCCCTTGCCCTTATCTTGACCCGATCCTGCCATCTCTGCTACTGCTGTCACTGCATGCACGTAGGTATAGATAGGATAAGCATAGAACCTATATAAATCTACAAGCAGAGCACCGCTAGGAAAGAATACACAATAGAAATCCTAGCACTGAATGAAGGACATGATCACTAGACAAATAAAGCAATATGACAACAGTGATCATCGTCTATATGTGGCCGGTGCGAGTCGTCTAGTGTGCAGTCAAATAATAGGCAATTAATCTAACTACAGACTAAACAGGAGACAAACCCTAGATATGCAATTAACAGATAATCAATGAATTAATTGCATCTAGGTTGAGCCAATTAATTAATTAATGTAGCTAATGATGGGCAGTTAATCCTAATTGCATCAATTAGAGCTAATTGCTCAGAATTAGGGCATAAATGATGAAATTGAGGAAGTGGCACAATACCCTAGGGATGGAGATGATGAGCACCGAGAATGATACAAGCGATCGCCAAAAAAGTTTGGAACTTTCGCTTGCCGACAATGGGGGAAGGAGGTAAAAGGATCACCCTTGCCCTAGGATTGATGGAGCTCGGCTATGGGGGACCCTGGGCGCACGCGCGTGCGAGGTGGAGGGCAAGGTGACACTATGGTCGGCGGTGGCGCTAGAACGACGGCGGCGGCGCTGCTGAAGAGGGCGAGGCACCACGGCGACTACTCGGATGCGGCGCTACGGCTAGCTGCTGCGCGCGAGAGTGAGAGCGAGTACGCAGGCGAGCGGTGACATGACAGCTCGAGGTGCGCGGCGGCGGGGCCGGAGGCGACGGCGGCGACGGGAGGGGGCAAGGCGGCGCTCTCGGCGTGCTCTGGGTGATGAGCTCGAACAAGGAAGACAACAACTTTTCTCTAACAAATTTTGACCTTAGTCGAAAGATTGATGGCCAAGTTCCAAAGAAGGATAGATCAACGGTCTGGACTTGGATTTGCATCGTGCGATCAAGCGAACTGACTAGATGGTCCGCTCTCTACACCAGACAATCCAGTCACTTCGGGAAAACTAGAAATTAAGGTTTTGGACAATAGAACGACATGCAGATCGGACAATATGGTCTCTAGAAGAGATTCCGTGCAGTCTGTATTTCCGACCCCGAAGCACTATGCATCGCTGCACAGACCCGACAGTATGGTCCATTGACCGGACTGTACGGTCACTTCCAGAATTTTGCTGAAACAAGAAAATTCTCCATTTTCCAAGTGTCCTCGCCAACCACTCAATTAAACAGTGCACTTGGAGTATAGAGGGAACTCTCAAACACTCCTTTTCAAATAGTGGCACTTTATGGCCATATAATTTTTGCAAATGCCAAATGAAGAATCGAGCAAATAAGAACCAAGACAATTAAGAACCAAATGGGTATGTATGAGCCTTAGTCCATGAACCGCATGAGTAAATTTAACCTCGGAGTTCATAAGAGTTTGCTCAATGGGCATGAAGCACAATCCTTTCCTTCAGTCACACTTATGGAGATGTAATCTCATATAGAGCATGAGGCACAAGTATCTCCAAGTGGGTCATGCCTCCTTTGTGTTTCCTATATGATGCATGCAACAAGCATTTTACATATGCAAAGAAAGTAAACATGCCATTTGAGTGCAAGCAATGTTAAACAAGACACAAAAGGAAACCTAACAATGTCAAGTTTGAATCCCAAGCTTACTCACTATAAGCCATACCCTTGCCTTGAGAGAAGCCAACCACCATCTCAAGCACTCCCCCTTGCTTATAGCTATCTTGGATGGGTTAGACACTGACTAATTTTTATGTGTTTTTCTTTTAGTTATTAACACATGCATGGATGCAAAGCATACTAGTCACAAAGGAGTCCTAATTACCATGCAATACAAGAGAAGAAAAACATACTACAACTACCAAGAACAAACAAGAGTAGACATGACATTGAGGTCCTTGTCACTTGTGCTAGGCTTCACATAATCTTTGTGAAAGCGCTCGGTCCACCACCACCACCATCTAGGTCTTGTTCTTGGGCACCTACTTATACATAGCTGATCTCTCAAGATCAATAATGCACTTAGGCACCCATATGCTCTTGACCTTCATCTTCTTGTTTGGTGGTCCCAAAGCCTTGGCTTTCACCTTGCCATCCTTGTTCCTAAAAAGCTTGAAATGGGTGTTCTCATGGAACAAGTTAGCATTAGGAAAAACAATGGGACTTCTCACCATAGGACAATCCTTAGTGGTGTGGCCATCCTTGCAACACCTCTCACAATAGTAGTCATTAGCGAGAAGGGGTTTGATTCATGCGAGGATGGAATCACTCGTCCCTATGGTGTCGATGACGGCGGGATATGAGCCAAGTCCCCATTGGGAGACATTGTTCACAAGGTTCCTCCCTAGAATCTCCTTGTGGATGGCTCTACCACGTGTGAGCCTCTCGAGAGAAGAAACCTCTGGGATTCCTCCAAAACAAATGGCTCAAGAGAAGAAACCTCGACCGAGGTGGTTAGTTCATCACATATGGTAGAAGCATCACTCTTAGATGAACTAGAGGAGGGAGAGGCAAGGTTCTCAACATTGATGGCCTCATAAGCAATCTCAAGGGCCTTGTACTTCTCATGAAGCTCTACATGTTCACCCTTGAGTTTGTCATAACTCTTGTTTAGGGCCTCATGAGATGTGACAAGGTTCTTGAGCTCACTCTCAAGGTCAACAACACGGTCCGTAGCCAACTTACACTCTTTTCTTACCACATCCAACATTTTGGATTTCTTGAGGCGATGTCACGGGCTTGCTCAAGTATACTCCAAAGCTCCACACATAAGAGCCCTTCATCATCACTGTCGTCACTACTCTCATCCTCACTCTCCCCATGTTGGCTCACGACCATGAGGCATGTGGGAGGTGGAGGAAGAGCTCATGGAAGTGTGGTCTTGATCATGGCTAGGCCGTCCACTTCTTCATCACATGAGGAAGAGGACTCATCACTTGAGTTGTCAATTGTCCATTCTCCAATAGGAGCCTTGCGAGAGAACTTCTTCTTGTAATCTTGAGCTTTGACTTTGCCTTTGATCTTGTCCTTGTTGAAGTGTCTTTTCTTCTTTTGCTTGGCCTTGGGGCCTTCTTCTTCTTCTTCACTTGAATCTTGTGACTTGAAAGTTTCTTTCTTGGGCTTTGGACACTCTCGGACAAAGTGATTTTTTGAGCTATAATTGTAGCACTTGCCCCTGGACTTAGAAGCAAACTTGTTCCTGAAGGTCTTCATCTTCTTCATGAGAAGAGCGAAGTCCTCGGTCAAATCACATTCATCATCATCTTCTTCATCATCATCCTCAATGACTGCCTTCTTCTTGTTTTTCTTGCTCTTGCTTGTCAGTCGGTAGAGCAAGGTTGGATGGTTGAGGATCATCTATCCCCAACTGGTAGCTCTCAAAGGCAGTAATCTTGCCAAGTACATCCTTCATGCTCTTGGTCTTGAGGTCACCTTGCAAGATGAAGGTGATGATGGACTCATACTTGGGGTCTTTGTATAGCCTCAAGAATCTTCTTATCACCTCAACGGGCCTCATCTTAAAGTCATCCCCAAGAGCATTGATCTCCTCCACTAGTACATGAAAACAAGAATAGATAGTGTCAGCTCTCTCATGTGACAATCTAGTGAAGTTATCATACTTGTTCTTCAACACATAGTATCTTTCCTCTTTGACATCACTGGTGCCCTCATAAAGCCCCTGAATCTCAGTCCAGATACCATGTGCTGTGGAACTAGTATCCAACTAAGCAAAAACATCCTTAGATATGCAAGAAAACAAAGCATTCTTGGCCTTAGCATTGCACTTAATAAAATCAGGCTCAAGTAGGTTCACATCCGCATCGGACTCGTGAGTGACCATCCATATCTTTGGATCAAGGGACTGCATGTAGGCTTGCATGCGAGCCTTCCAATATGCATAGTCTTCCCCATTGAATATGGGAACACTCCCCACCTATTCTGGCATCCTTACTCAAGGCGGTGAAGCCTGAAAGATGAGCACTTGGCTGTGATACCACTTATAAGGACCGAAGGCATACCGAGAGGGAGGGGGGGGGGGGGGGGAGGGGAACCGGTAAGCCGCTCATGAAACCAAATACTTCAATTCACACTACTTGAGTCTAACAAGCATTGCAACCTAAACAATTCTAGTATGCCAAGACCCTACACGTGCTAGTGTTTATGATAAAAGAAAGCGCGAAAGCCAAACACACTAGCCTATGCAAGCCACAATTCAACCTAGTTACTAGAGCACACAATTGCGGAATAGTAAAGAGAGGGTAAAGGAATGCTCATGATTTTTTTTCGAGGTCATGGAAGGATGGCGCCTTCCCCTACTCCTCGTTGGACCACTTTCGCCGGAGTTCCGGTCCCTCCCGCCACCAAGTGGAGTTCTCGCCAACGAGCCCACAATCACTCCCGGATTAAAGACACGATGTGCGTCACTGCTGTTACCAAAGCACAAGCTCGCCAGCCTCGAGAACTTGCTGGACTCCCTGAGTCGACACGGGCGCTCACTAGCGATGCCCCTTTCAACGGCAGGCTCAAACCGTGTACAAACGTGTGATGACCTTTACAACCAATCACGATAGGCTCGATCACCGACACTTAACCGATCTAGGTTTCACCATAGACCAAGAGTAACAATCTAGATCACACCCTCATGGACACCCTAGCCTTAGATGTGCAAGATGCTCTTGTTACTCTCCACTAGCCCTCTCAAGATATGCAATATCTCCTCCTAGTGCTCTCCTCTTTTCCTCTTGGATCTTACCAAATGCTCTCAGGTATTCCACTAGCCAAGAGAGGTCATAAAGATCCCAGGAACGAAGTTATATAGGCTCTCAACCTCAAACTAGCCGTTGCTCCATGAAATCAGCTTTCTGGGCCTACTGACTATACAGTTTGGTCACTCCCTGATGTTGATGGCTGTTAAGTACCATTTTTAACCGTCAACTATACTCAAATAAAGGAGAATTTGGCATTTCATACACGCATGCTTTAGCACAATAATATAGTTCCACTTGTACTTGGAGAACTTTGTGCATGCAGGAGGAAATGTGAAGGAAACACCTCAAAAGGCAAGAAAACACACTTTCGACCAATCAGAGAGTGCCACATGGACGTCACACGGATTGAAGGGCCCATTTTCAGCACTTAACCGACGTAACTCCCTATAATACCGCGCAACCCGACGTCAGGGCCCACGGGACAGCCACCTGGAGAAAGCACAGGCCAGGAGGGGCCACCCCCAGGTCGGCCGACCTGGTCAGGTCGGCCGACCCGGCCGGGCGCCCTCTCCGCCTGGGCTTCCACGTGTTGGCTCCTCCGCGACTCCTGATGACGGTTTGAGATGCCTTCCGTGGCGGTTACTCTCCCTTGCCGACCTATTGAGGCTATAAATAGGAGGGTGTGCCTTCACACTCAACACACACCACAAGAAGCATTTCTCTCTTGCTAGTAGTAGTTCTTGGAGTTTTAGTGGAGTTAGGCTGAGTCTAGAGCTCTCTAGTCCCAAGTCTTCACTTGGAATTGGTATGGCTCTTGTATCTTTTCCCTTTTGTAAGACTTTGCTCTTATCAATATATATATCTTTTCTATATAGTTGTGCTTGGGTCATGAGTTTCTTGTTTGATATTGTGATCCATATATGTGATAGTATAGTCTACTTGTGTGATAGTAGTTTATATTTATTATACTACTATTGTCATGCTAGTTATATACCGTCACTATAGTCTAGTTTATATGTTATAGTCTCTATGCTTAGTTTTAGCTGATAAAGTATAGCATGGGTTTGGTGATCGTATTCGTACGGTAGCTCTGCCTCGTTAATAGTAATCGCGGAGGGGCAGAGTGCTCTTTGGTCATGCAAGTATGGTATTTGGGTGACTGATTTGCATCAATTATTCGTTAGTCTACTGGTTCGTTGAGGTAGGCGGCAGGTGGTGACAGCCCTGTCCGTCCTTTGAAATCCTCCCCGCTAGGCTAGTGCGTAGGCTCTTGGCGGAAGTCGCCTGTGGATGCAGGGGTAAGTCCGTGCCTGAAGTGCTATATTATTGACTGCTGAACCTGAGTGTGGGTCTGTATGTATTCTACTTAGGCTATGCAACTGTATAGGAATGTATAGTAGGAGTAGCTTAGCCTAGTGTTTCCTCCACTAGACTTTATTTATTTAGTAGAAATCTTCTGTGTGTGTCACACTACCCGGTTATTATCATGTACCCGCCTGTCTTGGTTAGATATCCTTGCTAATTGTTAACATGATCTTATATGTTAGTAACGCTTCTTGATCATACCCTTCCTTTGGGATAAACAAATACGATACCCTGAATACTTCCGGGTGAAATGCTACAGCGGTATTCTCCGTGCGCTTGCGGATTTTACCTACTTGACTCTGGGACATATTAGTGAACCGTTTCTGGCCCCGTGCCGGGAATGATTTATTAATATGGCTTAGCAAAAGTCAACAAGCATTTCTGGCACCGTTGCCGGGGAAGGCGTATGATTCAAGAAAAATTACTAATGTATATAGTAGTGTTGCAATTATTAAGGCTATCTCCTAGGCAGGCTAACCTTGCTTTGTTTTCTGCATTTTGTATGAAAATAGGGTAGTGTATGACTGGTTTCGACTTGCCGACAAACTTCACTGAAGATCCTGAGTCACTCCTGAGAAGGACACGAGCTAGGCTCACCCCTCCTCGTAAGGAGACTTAGCCAATTGAACCTGTCATTCCCGCACCATCAAGCTCTGAGCAAATGGCCGACAAGACCCTCCGCGAGTTCTCCGCTCCCTCCGCTGCCAACATCCCTACGGGACCAGCTGGCAATGTGGGAGATGCGAACTTCGAGATCAAGACCGGTCTCATCACCATGGTGCAGGCTAGCCCATTCTGTGGGAAAGCCAATGAGGACGCTAGTGCTCATCTCCAGCAATTCCTGGAGATTTGCAACACGTTCAAAATGAAGGACGTCACCCCCGACGCTGTTCGCCTTCGACTGTTCCCGTTCTCTCTCCTTGGGAGAGCGAGACAGTGGTTCTACGCAAACCCTGAAGCTGTGAACACTTGGGAGAAGTGTTCAGCTGCGTTCCTTGCAAAGTTCTTCCCGCTGGGCAAGACCAATGCCCTCCGCGGAAAGATCTCAAGCTTCCAGCAGGAGTCGAAGGAGTCGATTCCTGAGGCATGGGAGAGGCTCCAGGAGTACATCCTGGCATGTCCCCACCACGGGATGGATGATTGGCTGATCATCCAGAACTTCTACAACGGGCTTACTCCGTCGGCCCGCGACCACCTCGACGCTGCTGCTGGTGGAGCCTTCTTCTCGCTCACTGTGAGCAAGGCAAAAGATTTGATCGAGAAGATGGTGTCCAACCAAGGTTGGAATGAAGAGCGCCTCCAACCTCGCCAGCAAGGCATGCACTCCGTCAAGGAGGTTGACATGCTCGCCGCCAAGATTGACCTTCTCATGAAGAAGATGGACGACCAAGCCAATGGAGAAGTGAAAGCCCTAGACGCTCATATGACTTGCGAGGTCTGTGGCAATACGGGACACTCGGGCAATGACTGCCCTGAGACCCGTGAGGACGCAATGTTCATGGGCAACAACAACAACAACGGCTACCGTCCACAAGGAGGTCAAAGTTGGGGTCCACCACGTCCCAACTACCAAGGAGGTAACTCTGGCAACTTCTCTGGTTTTAATTCTGGTTATAATCAGCCCTCCTTGAAAGATCTTGTGCTTGGTCAAACTAAGGTTAATGATAACAGCAGTAAAAAGCTTGCCACCACTGATAGGACTCTTGAGAGCATCCACACTAAGATAGAGGGTGTTTCCTCTGCTCTCAAGAATCAGCTGAGCTTTAATAAAATGATAGAAACCCAATTAGCTCAGTTAGCTGCTGCTGTTCCTACTGCTGAGTCGGGGAAAATCCCGGGGCAACCCGAGACCCCCTTAGAAAATGTTAATGCGGTTACCACGAGAGGAGGTAAGTCCACTCGGGATCCGCCATACCCTAACCATGCAGGAAAGGACACATCGGCTGAGAAGCCGGCAGAAGAAGAAAAACTGCCACCCAGGAAATCGGCCCCACATGAGTTCTATGACACGAACCTCATGCCGTTTCCTGAAAGAAGAAGGAAGCCCACCGTGGACGCGCAGTTCACACGCTTCGTTGAGGTGATCCAGAAGCTGCACATCAACGTGCCCTTGCTGGATGCGATGCAAGTACCCACGTACGCTCGCTACCTCAAGGATCTTATCAGCAACAAGCGCCCACTACCGACCACAGAAATTGTCAAGCTGACAGAAGAGTGTAGCGCTGCTATACTCAACCGGCTTCCTGAGAAGAAGAAAGATCCAGGGTGTCCCACGATCACCTGCTCGATCGAGACACAGAACTTCGACCATGCCTTATGTGATCTTGGGGCAAGTGTGAGCGTCATGCCGAAGGATGTCTTCGACAAGCTCAACTACACCACACTATCCCCCACGCCGATGCAGCTGCAGCTGGCCGATTCAACGGTCCGCTATCCGGCAGGGATCGCCGAAGATATTCTGGTGAAAATCCGGGATTGCTTCATCCCCGTCGACTTCGTAGTGCTTGACATGGACGTCGGGAAGAGCACACCGCTCATCCTGGGACGCCCATTTCTCAGCACTGCGGATGCTCACATCGATGTAGGAGCCGGAGAAATCCGCTTCCACATCAATGGCAAGGAGGAGAAGTTTGACTTTCGGTCACGGAAAGAACAGTGCAACGTGATCCGTATCAAGTACGGGCCGAACCCAAGCAACATCAAGGAAGTGGAGGTCACTCCGCCAAGGAAGGATAGCCTCATCACATTCATGAAGAACTTCCTTGAGAAGGAAAAGGTTGCACAGCAACAACTGATGAAGGCAAGGGGGCAAAGGTCACACATTAAGCAACAGCCTCCGAAGTCCACAAGGCAGCAACCTCCGAGGTCTGCAAAGAAACAGGCTGTGAAGCCTGCAAAACCGCAGCCTCCGAAGCCCGAGAAGCCACCGGCCGCAACAAAGACCAAGAAGGTGTGGCGAGTGAAACAAGAAGCATCATCCGTGTCTTCATCTCCGGGACCGGACAACGCTTCATCGAGCTGAACGCCGGAGAAAAGTCCCGCTCGTCGGACTTTAAAAGGTGAGTCCTCGCCGGGAGGTTAAACCGGTAGTTATCCATATTTGCTCTTTTAATTGCATATTTGCTTTCCACCACATTTTGATTTTTTCCGACCACTGCATTTCTGCATTTTTGAATTTTTCCAGCCACCTTGAAATTTTTCAAAACTCATTTGCATTTCTGAAAATTTAGAAAATAGGTTTTTGGGCTTTCCATTTTGAAAAGATTTTTTGTCGAGCTTTTTGAGCAAAAAGGCAGCAGGGGACAAATCCCCTAGCCGTTGGGGAACACATAGGAAAAAGGGGGCTGCCAGGAGGCCCACCTGCCAGGTCGGCCGACCTGGTGAGGTCGGCCGACCCCCTGGCCCCACCTTTTCCTGTGCTCCTTTCTCCAAACGGCTATATGGCCGTTGCTCTGTCCCTTTCTAACGGCCATCTTGCTATAAAAACCGCCCAGGAGGAGGAGCTTCACCATTCCAAGCTCATCTTTGACTCCCCTCCTTTGCTCACTTGTTGCTCTCCCAAAATTTCGTGTTCTTCAACTTTACTACAGCCCCAAAAACCCAAAAAAATATTTCCCCTCTATTTTAGTGCATTTGCAAGTTGTTGTGAGAAGAAAACCAATTTCGGAGAAGCTCGGGTTTGTCGTTTTCACTAACGCTCACCCGAACACTTGTTCGATCTTGTTTTTGTTCTTGTCTTGTGTTTGTTCTTGTGTGCAGCCATGTTCAAACGAATGAAGCAAGTCGCCGGAATCAAGCGGAGAAAAAGCACTCGTGCAAGCACGAGTCAAGCATCCTCCGTCGAGCTCACACCAAGTCCGGGGCATGGTGACCCCGAAGCTGAAATTCCGGAGGAAAGGCCGGCCTTGCTCATCACCGATGAGCATCTCGACATCAAGGATGACCGCGAGGGCCAAGCCATCGCGCTCATGAGAGAACGGCCATTCGCCCACACCCGACGCTTCGATCCAGACTTCCTTGAGAAAATAGGTATGAGAGAAGAATTTGCCTCTATTTTTCGCACTATGGGTTGGCTAAATTTCGTAGAAGTAGATGAGCCGGGTTCTCGTTTGCTTACTATGCAGTTTTTATGCACCCTTAGAAAGTATGATGAAGGCATTTCTTTTCGCTTGTTTGGGCAAGAGCGCTTGGTCACATGGGGTGATCTTCATGCTATGCTAGGTCTAAATCCTAAATGTAGGCTAGACTTAGATAAAGCGCTAAAGGGGTTCCATAAAGAAAGTTTTTGGAAAAAGATTTCCGGAAACGAGTGGGGTCCCAAGCCTAGAACAAGTGCCATCCATAATCCTACACTTATATTTATGCATGTGTGGTTGGCTATGACCTTGTTTCCTCGAGGTGACATTAGGGTTGTCCGGCAAGATGAATTGAAAATACTTTATGCCATGGTTAAGAAAATTAGGGTGTCACCCGCGGAATGCATGATTGATCAATGGTTAGACAATATAAAGTTGACAGGACCAATTGAGTGCACCTCTTTAGTTACTCGCATTGCGCAGAAGTGTGGTCTGCTTGAGAATGTTCATGTTGAATATTTGACGGTAGATAGAGAATTTCTAGGCGAGGACTATTTTGTGCAAGGACATACTTTGAAACATGGTCCAAATAATACCTTGATCTATCACTTTCCCGGGTATACAAATGAATTCCCGTTACCTAACCCGGGTCTTCGTTTGTATCACTATCGGGCACTAACCCTCCCACTTGAGCCAGTGGGAGAAGTTCGCAGGCATAGTGTTTCAGGGCGACCGACACGTTCCCGTAGGCATATGGAGCCTACACCGGAGTTTCACACTCCGACCGGAGATCCGGTATGGGAGCAGCCCCCGCCACAGGACGAGGCGGGTGCATCAACATGGCAGGCCAGAGCATGGGAATCTCAGTACGATTACCCCATGCAGACGTCATCAAGTTCAAGCGGACCGCCATCCTTTGCCACTCGGTCATTCTCATCCCGTGGGTTCCGTGAACTCAACTATGGGATGGCCGAGTTGACAAGGAGGGTGAACGACATTGATTTGCGCACCGAGAGCATGCAACAAAATCTCACGCAACATGTCACCGACACCCAGCAATGGCAGAATTTCAGCGACAACCAATTCCGCCAGCTGAACGCGATGATGGCTCAGAATCAGAACAATTGGGATGCCTTCTTCCGCTCCCAAGGCTACGACCCGAACCAGCAGATATGAGCAAGAACAAGCTTGGGGGAGGACCCCCCTTCTCACGGTAACTTGTATCTTTCCCCTTCCCTTTATTTCTTGCATTTCTAAATCTGAAAATCCATAAAAATTTGCAAAACATAAAAAGAACAAAAATATTTCCCTTTTTCATGCGTGGTATGAATGTGTATAATTTTCCTATGTTGAGATGATGAATAGTTGCTCTGTCCTTTATTCCTCTCTAATGCTAGTTTACAACTTAGTACTCTCTCAAGAGTTAGGTTTGTTGGTAAATCTTGCCTTGAACTTGAATCTTGTGGGTAGCATATGCATTCTCTAGTTCTAAGTTGTTGAGAGGTATGATATGATAGATAGGGCTGCTATGATCTTGCTCAACGTAAAGCTTGAATTTCGGAGTTTTATTTTTCAAAATGACAAATTGACAAGTTCCTCAATGATGAAATTCCCACCACAGCCATATGTAGTGTTTACATTTGAAAACCTTTACACATATGCTGCTTGTTTCACATTGAGCTTAGTCAAAATTGATGTGACCCTAGTAGAACTCTTTTCATGCTTTCTTGATCAAGATCATATACACACATCCACCGCCATGAGCTATCCTTCTAAATCAAGAAGATAGCATCCACCATATCCACCATATCCACCGTGAGCTATTCTTCTACACCGGAAGAAAGTCACTATCCATCCATCCATCCAAAGAAACACTCCATATATCCATTACAAAATTCCTCTCTCAAAGTATTCATTGCAAACTAGGACTATGGCTATGCAAAAAGAAAAGAAAAAAAAATGCTCAAAAAAGAGAGCAAGCAAAAGATAGCCATAGCCTAGAAACTCCAAAAGAGAGAAGGAAAATTCAAAAAGGAGTTATTTCTTCCCATCCACCATTCCTCCGTTCTCCCACACACTTGCACATCTTGATCAAGATTGTTTGAATTGATGTTTTTCTTGGATCCGGTCTTTTGACATAGCAATATTATGTGAACATGAGTGCCTCATATATCCCTACCTTGAGCTCCACATAAAGCCTTATTTAGAAATAGGTGATTATAGGCAACACTTTGCCTTGGTGAGGAATCATACACATATTGAGTGATCCGAGAGAATCATTTGAGGAACTTGGTTTTATTTTCAAAATCTTTTGAAAACCTCCGGAATAACATAGCGGAATCTAGAGCAAGTGATTGGTGCCCTGCAATTGTTCTATCTCTCAACCGCCCAAGACAATGAGGTGTAAAAGCCCCATGGATCGAGGTAAATGGGTAAAGTTATGTGCCAACATATTTAATTCTAGGAAGAGTACTTTGTTATGCGCATAGTATTATTGAGGAGTAGGACATTGTAGCAACTCCTGATCAACAACTTAAGTTTATCTTTGCTTCGGGACGAGCAAAGGGTAAGCTTGGGGGAGTTTGTTGACGGCTGTTAAGTACCATTTTTAACTGTCAACTATACTCAAATAAAGGAGAATTTGACATTTCATACACACATGCTTTAGCACAATAATATAGTTCCACTTGTAACTGGAGAACTTTGTGCATGCAGGAGGAAATGTGAAGGAAACACCTCAAAAGGCAAGAAAACACACTTTCGACCAATCAGAGAGTGCCACATGGACGTCACACGGATTGAAGGGCCCATTTTCAGCACTTAACCGACGTAACTCCCTGTAATACCGCGCAACTCGACATCAGGGCCCACAGGACAGCCACCTGGAGAAAGCACAGGCCAGGAGGGGCCACCCCCAGGTCGGCCGACCCGGCCGGGCGCCCTCTCCGCCTGGGCTTCCACGTGTTGGCTCCTCCGCGACTCCTGATGACGGTTTGAGATGCCTTCCGTTGCGGTTACTCTCCCTTGCCGACCTATTGAGGCTATAAATAGGAGGGTGTGCCTTCACACTCAACACACACCACAAGAAGCATTTCTCTCTTGCTAGTAGTAGTTCTTGGAGTTTTAGTGGAGTTAGGCTGAGTCTAGAGCTCTCTAGTCCCAAGTCTTCACTTGGAATTGGTATGGCTCTTGTATCTTTTCCCTTTTGTAAGACTTTGCTCTTATCAATATATATATCTTTTCTATATAGTTGTGCTTGGGTCATGAGTTTCTTGTTTGATATTGTGATCCATATATGTGATAGTATAGTCTACTTGTGTGATAGTAGTTTATATTTATTATACTACTATTGTCATGCTAGTTATATACCGTCACTATAGTCTAGTTTATATGTTATAGTCTCTATGCTTAGTTTTAGCTGATAAAGTATAGCATGGGTTTGGTGATCGTATTCGTACGATAGCTCTGCCTCGTTAATAGTAATCGCGGAGGGGCAGAGTGCTCTTTGGTCATGCAAGTATGGTATTTGGGTGACTGATTTGCATCAATTATTCGTTAGTCTACTGGTTCGTTGAGGTAGGCGGCAGGTGGTGACAGCCCTGTCCGTCCTTTGAAATCCTCCCCGCTAGGCTAGTGCGTAGGCTCTTGGCGGAAGTCGCCTGTGGATGCAGGGGTAAGTCCGTGCCTGAAGTGCTATATTATTGACTGCTGAACCTGAGTGTGGGTCTGTATGTATTCTACTTAGGCTATGCAACTGTATAGGAATGTATAGTAGGAGTAGCTTAGCCTAGTCTTTCCTCCACTAGACTTTATTTATTTAGTAGAAATCTTCTGTGTGTGTCACACTACCCGGTTATTATCATGTACCCGCCTGTCTTGGTTAGATATCCTTGCTAATTGTTAACATGATCTTATATGTTAGTAACGCTTCTTGATCATACCCTTCCTTTGGGATAAACAAATACGATACCCTGAATACTTCCGGGTGAAATGCTACAGCGGTATTCTCCGTGCGCTTGCGGATTTTACCTACTTGACTCTGGGACATATTAGTGAACCGTTTCTGGCCCCGTGCCGGGAATGATTTATTAATATGGCTTAGCAAAAGTCAACAAGCATTTCTGGCACCGTTGCCGGGGAAGGCGTATGATTCAAGAAAAATTACTAATGTATATAGTAGTGTTGCAATTATTAAGGCTATCTCCTAGGCAGGCTAACCTTGCTTTGTTTTCTGCATTTTGTATGAAAATAGGGTAGTGTATGACTGGTTTCGACTTGCCGACAAACTTCACTGAAGATCCTGAGTCACTCCTGAGAAGGACACGAGCTAGGCTCACCCCTCCTCGTAAGGAGACTTAGCCAATTGAACCTGTCATTCCCGCACCATCAAGCTCTGAGCAAATGGCCGACAAGACCCTCCGCGAGTTCTCCGCTCCCTCCGCTGCCAACATCCCTACGGGACCAGCTGGCAATGTGGGAGATGCGAACTTCGAGATCAAGACCGGTCTCATCACCATGGTGCAGGCTAGCCCATTCTGTGGGAAAGCCAATGAGGACGCTAGTGCTCATCTCCAGCAATTCCTGGAGATTTGCAACACGTTCAAAATGAAGGACGTCACCCCCGACGCTGTTCGCCTTCGACTGTTCCCGTTCTCTCTCCTTGGGAGAGCGAGACAGTGGTTCTACGCAAACCCTGAAGCTGTGAACACTTGGGAGAAGTGTTCAGCTGCGTTCCTTGCAAAGTTCTTCCCGCTGGGCAAGACCAATGCCCTCCGCGGAAAGATCTCAAGCTTCCAGCAGGAGTCGAAGGAGTCGATTCCTGAGGCATGGGAGAGGCTCCAGGAGTACATCCTGGCATGTCCCCACCACGGGATGGATGATTGGCTGATCATCCAGAACTTCTACAACGGGCTTACTCCGTCGGCCCGCGACCACCTCGACGCTGCTGCTGGTGGAGCCTTCTTCTCGCTCACTGTGAGCAAGGCAAAAGATTTGATCGAGAAGATGGTGTCCAGCCAAGGTTGGAATGAAGAGCGCCTCCAACCTCGCCAGCAAGGCATGCACTCCGTCAAGGAGGTTGACATGCTCGCCGCCAAGATTGACCTTCTCATGAAGAAGATGGACGACCAAGCCAATGGAGAAGTGAAAGCCCTAGACGCTCATATGACTTGCGAGGTCTGTGGCAATACGGGACACTCGGGCAATGACTGCCCTGAGACCCGTGAGGACGCAATGTTCATGGGCAACAACAACAACAACGGCTACCGTCCACAAGGAGGTCAAAGTTGGGGTCCACCACGTCCCAACTACCAAGGAGGTAACTCTGGCAACTTCTCTGGTTTTAATTCTGGTTATAATCAGCCCTCCTTGAAAGATCTTGTGCTTGGTCAAACTAAGGTTAATGATAACAGCAGTAAAAAGCTTGCCACCACTGATAGGACTCTTGAGAGCATCCACACTAAGATAGAGGGTGTTTCCTCTGCTCTCAAGAATCAGCTGAGCTTTAATAAAATGATAGAAACCCAATTAGCTCAGTTAGCTGCTGCTGTTCCTACTGCTGAGTCGGGGAAAATCCCGGGGCAACCCGAGACCCCCTTAGAAAATGTTAATGCGGTTACCACGAGAGGAGGTAAGTCCACTCGGGATCCGCCATACCCTAACCATGCAGGAAAGGACACATCGGCTGAGAAGCCGGCAGAAGAAGAAAAACTGCCACCCAGGAAAACGGCCCCACATGAGTTCTATGACACGAACCTCATGCCGTTTCCTGAAAGAAGAAGGAAGCCCACCGTGGACGAGCAGTTCACACGCTTCGTTGAGGTGATCCAGAAGCTGCACATCAACGTGCCCTTGCTGGATGCGATGCAAGTACCCACGTACGCTCGCTACCTCAAGGATCTTATCAGCAACAAGCGCCCACTACCGACCACAGAAATTGTCAAGCTGACAGAAGAGTGTAGCGCTGCTATACTCAACCGGCTTCCTGAGAAGAAGAAAGATCCGGGGTGTCCCACGATCACCTGCTCGATCGGGACACAGAACTTCGACCATGCCTTATGTGATCTTGGGGCAAGTGTGAGCGTCATGCCGAAGGATGTCTTCGACAAGCTCAACTACACCACACTATCCCCCACGCCGATGCAGCTGCAGCTGGCCGATTCAACGGTCCGCTATCCGGCAGGGATCGCCGAAGATATTCTGGTGAAAATCCGGGATTGCTTCATCCCCGTCGACTTCGTAGTGCTTGACATGGACGTCGGGAAGAGCACACCGCTCATCCTGGGACGCCCATTTCTCAGCACTGCGGATGCTCACATCGATGTAGGAGCCAGAGAAATCGGCTTCCACATCAATGGCAAGGAGGAGAAGTTTGACTTTCAGTCACGGAAAGAACAGTGCAACATGATCCGTATCAAGTACGGGCCGAACCCAAGCAACATCAAGGAAGTGGAGGTCACTCCGCCAAAGAAGGATAGCCTCATCACATTCATGAAGAACTTCCTTGAGAAGGAAAAGGTTGCACAGCAACAACTGATGAAGGCAAGGGGGCAAAGGTCACACATTAAGCAACAGCCTCCGAAGTCCACAAGGCAGCAACCTCCGAGGTCTGCAAAGAAACAGGCTGTGAAGCCTGCAAAACCGCAGCCTCCGAAGCCCGAGAAGCCACCGGCCGCAACAAAGACCAAGAAGGTGTGGCGAGTGAAACAAGAAGCATCATCCGTGTCTTCATCTCCGGGACCGGACAACGCTTCATCGAGCTGAACGCCGGAGAAAAGTCCCGCTCGTCGGACTTTAAAAGGTGAGTCCTCGCCGGGAGGTTAAACCGGTAGTTATCCATATTTGCTCTTTTAATTGCATATTTGCTTTCCACCACATTTTGATTTTTTCCGACCACTGCATTTCTGCATTTTTGAATTTTTCCAGCCACCTTGAAATTTTTCAAAACTCATTTGCATTTCTGAAAATTTAGAAAATAGGTTTTTGGGCTTTCCATTTTGAAAAGATTTTTTGTCGAGCTTTTTGAGCAAAAAGGCAGCAGGGGACAAATCCCCTAGCCGTTGGGGAACACATAGGAAAAAGGGGGCTGCCAGGAGGCCCACCTGCCAGGTCGGCCGACCTGGTGAGGTCGGCCGACCCCCTGGCCCCACCTTTTCCTGTGCTCCTTTCTCCAAACGGCTATATGGCCGTTGCTCTGTCCCTTTCTAACGGCCATCTTGCTATAAAAACCGCCCAGGAGGAGGAGCTTCACCATTCCAAGCTCATCTTTGACTCCCCTCCTTTGCTCACTTGTTGCTCTCCCAAAATTTCGTGTTCTTCAACTTTACTACAGCCCCAAAAACCCAAAAAAATATTTCCCCTCTATTTTAGTGCATTTGCAAGTTGTTGTGAGAAGAAAACCAATTTCGGAGAAGCTCGGGTTTGTCGTTTTCACTAACGCTCACCCGAACACTTGTTCGATCTTGTTTTTGTTCTTGTCTTGTGTTTGTTCTTGTGTGCAGCCATGTTCAAACGAATGAAGCAAGTCGCCGGAATCAAGCGGAGAAAAAGCACTCGTGCAAGCACGAGTCAAGCATCCTCCGTCGAGCTCACACCAAGTCCGGGGCATGGTGACCCCGAAGCTGAAATTCCGGAGGAAAGGCCGGCCTTGCTCATCACCGATGAGCATCTCGACATCAAGGATGACCGCGAGGGCCAAGCCATCGCGCTCATGAGAGAACGGCCATTCGCCCACACCCGACGCTTCGATCCAGACTTCCTTGAGAAAATAGGTATGAGAGAAGAATTTGCCTCTATTTTTCGCACTATGGGTTGGCTAAATTTCGTAGAAGTAGATGAGCCGGGTTCTCGTTTGCTTACTATGCAGTTTTTATGCACCCTTAGAAAGTATGATGAAGGCATTTCTTTTCGCTTGTTTGGGCAAGAGCGCTTGGTCACATGGGGTGATCTTCATGCTATGCTAGGTCTAAATCCTAAATGTAGGCTAGACTTAGATAAAGCGCTAAAGGGGTTCCATAAAGAAAGTTTTTGGAAAAAGATTTCCGGAAACGAGTGGGGTCCCAAGCCTAGAACAAGTGCCATCCATAATCCTACACTTATATTTATGCATGTGTGGTTGGCTATGACCTTGTTTCCTCGAGGTGACATTAGGGTTGTCCGGCAAGATGAATTGAAAATACTTTATGCCATGGTTAAGAAAATTAGGGTGTCACCCGCGGAATGCATGATTGATCAATGGTTAGACAATATAAAGTTGACAGGACCAATTGAGTGCACCTCTTTAGTTACTCGCATTGCGCAGAAGTGTGGTCTGCTTGAGAATGTTCATGTTGAATATTTGACGGTAGATAGAGAATTTCTAGGCGAGGACTATTTTGTGCAAGGACATACTTTGAAACATGGTCCAAATAATACCTTGATCTATCACTTTCCCGGGTATACAAATGAATTCCCGTTACCTAACCCGGGTCTTCGTTTGTATCACTATCGGGCACTAACCCTCCCACTTGAGCCAGTGGGAGAACTTCGCAGGCATAGTGTTTCAGGGCGACCGACACGTTCCCGTAGGCATATGGAGCCTACACCGGAGTTTCACACTCCGACCGGAGATCCGGTATGGGAGCAGCCCCCGCCACAGGACGAGGCGGGTGCATCAACATGGCAGGCCAGAGCATGGGAATCTCAGTACGATTACCCCATGCAGACGTCATCAAGTTCAAGCGGACCGCCATCCTTTGCCACTCGGTCATTCTCATCCCGTGGGTTCCGTGAACTCAACTATGGGATGGCCGAGTTGACAAGGAGGGTGAACGACATTGATTTGCGCACCGAGAGCATGCAACAAAATCTCACGCAACATGTCACCGACACCCAGCAATGGCAGAATTTCAGCGACAACCAATTCCGCCAGCTGAACGCGATGATGGCTCAGAATCAGAACAATTGGGATGCCTTCTTCCGCTCCCAAGGCTACGACCCGAACCAGCAGATATGAGCAAGAACAAGCTTGGGGGAGGACCCCCCTTCTCACGGTAACTTGTATCTTTCCCCTTCCCTTTATTTCTTGCATTTGCTAAATCTGAAAATCCATAAAAATTTGCAAAACATAAAAAGAACAAAAATATTTCCCTTTTTCATGCGTGGTATGAATGTGTATAATTTTCCTATGTTGAGATGATGAATAGTTGCTCTGTCCTTTATTCCTCTCTAATGCTAGTTTACAACTTAGTACTCTCTCAAGAGTTAGGTTTGTTGGTAAATCTTGCCTTGAACTTGAATCTTGTGGGTAGCATATGCATTCTCTAGTTCTAAGTTGTTGAGAGGTATGATATGATAGATAGGGCTGCTATGATCTTGCTCAACGTAAAGCTTGAATTTCGGAGTTTTATTTTTCAAAATGACAAATTGACAAGTTCCTCAATGATGAAATTCCCACCACAGCCATATGTAGTGTTTACATTTGAAAACCTTTACACATATGCTGCTTGTTTCACATTGAGCTTAGTCAAAATTGATGTGACCCTAGTAGAACTCTTTTCATGCTTTCTTGATCAAGATCATATACACACATCCACCGCCATGAGCTATCCTTCTAAATCAAGAAGATAGCATCCACCATATCCACCATATCCACCGTGAGCTATTCTTCTACACCGGAAGAAAGTCACTATCCATCCATCCATCCAAAGAAACACTCCATATATCCATTACAAAATTCCTCTCTCAAAGTATTCATTGCAAACTAGGACTATGGCTATGCAAAAAGAAAAGAAAAAAAAATGCTCAAAAAAGAGAGCAAGCAAAAGATAGCCATAGCCTAGAAACTCCAAAAGAGAGAAGGAAAATTCAAAAAGGAGTTATTTCTTCCCATCCACCATTCCTCCGTTCTCCCACACACTTGCACATCTTGATCAAGATTGTTTGAATTGATGTTTTTCTTGGATCCGGTCTTTTGACATAGCAATATTATGTGAACATGAGTGCCTCATATATCCCTACCTTGAGCTCCACATAAAGCCTTATTTAGAAATAGGTGATTATAGGCAACACTTTGCCTTGGTGAGGAATCATACACATATTGAGTGATCCGAGAGAATCATTTGAGGAACTTGGTTTTATTTTCAAAATCTTTTGAAAACCTCCGGAATAACATAGCGGAATCTAGAGCAAGTGATTGGTGCCCTGCAATTGTTCTATCTCTCAACCGCCCAAGACAATGAGGTGTAAAAGCCCCATGGATCGAGGTAAATGGGTAAAGTTATGTGCCAACATATTTAATTCTAGGAAGAGTACTTTGTTATGCGCATAGTATTATTGAGGAGTAGGACATTGTAGCAACTCCTGATCAACAACTTAAGTTTATCTTTGCTTCGGGACGAGCAAAGGGTAAGCTTGGGGGAGTTTGTTGACGGCTGTTAAGTACCATTTTTAACTGTCAACTATACTCAAATAAAGGAGAATTTGACATTTCATACACACATGCTTTAGCACAATAATATAGTTCCACTTGTAACTGGAGAACTTTGTGCATGCAGGAGGAAATGTGAAGGAAACACCTCAAAAGGCAAGAAAACACACTTTCGACCAATCAGAGAGTGCCACATGGACGTCACACGGATTTGAAGGGCCCATTTTCAGCACTTAACCGACGTAACTCCCTGTAATACCGCGCAACTCGACATCAGGGCCCACAGGACAGCCACCTGGAGAAAGCACAGGCCAGGAGGGGCCACCCCCAGGTCGGCCGACCCGGCCGGGCGCCCTCTCCGCCTGGGCTTCCACGTGTTGGCTCCTCCGCGACTCCTGATGACGGTTTGAGATGCCTTCCGTAGCGGTTACTCTCCCTTGCCGACCTATTGAGGCTATAAATAGGAGGGTGTGCCTTCACACTCAACACACACCACAAGAAGCATTTCTCTCTTGCTAGTAGTAGTTCTTGGAGTTTTAGTGGAGTTAGGCTGAGTCTAGAGCTCTCTATTCCCAAGTCTTCACTTGGAATTGGTATGGCTCTTGTATCTTTTCCCTTTTGTAAGACTTTGCTCTTATTAATATATATATCTTTTCTATATAGTTGTGCTTGGGTCATGAGTTTCTTGTTTGATATTGTGATCCATATATGTGATAGTATAGTCTACTTGTGTGATAGTAGTTTATATTTATTATACTACTATTGTCATGCTAGTTATATACCGTCACTATAGTCTAGTTTATATGTTATAGTCTCTATGCTTAGTTTTAGCTGATAAAGTATAGCATGGGTTTGGTGATCGTATTCGTACGGTAGCTCTGCCTTGTTAATAGTAATCGCGGAGGGGCAGAGTGCTCTTTGGTCATGCAAGTATGGTATTTGGGTGACTGATTTGCATCAATTATTCGTTAGTCTACTGGTTCGTTGAGGTAGGCGGCAGGTGGTGACAGCCCTGTCCGTCCTTTGAAATCCTCCCCGCTAGGCTAGTGCATAGGCTCTTGGCGGAAGTCGCCTGTGGATGCAGGGGTAAGTCCGTGCCTGAAGTGCTATATTATTGACTGCTGAACCTGAGTGTGGGTCTGTATGTATTCTACTTAGGCTATGCAACTGTATAGGAATGTATAGTAGGAGTAGCGTAGCCTAGTCTTTCCTCCACTAGACTTTATTTATTTAGTAGAAATCTTCTGTGTGTGTCACACTACCCGGTTATTATCATGTACCCGCCTGTCTTGGTTAGATATCCTTGCTAATTGTTAACATGATCTTATATGTTAGTAACGCTTCTTGATCATACCCTTCCTTTGGGATAAACAAATACGATACCCTGAATACTTCCGGGTGAAATGCTACAGCGGTATTCTCCGTGCGCTTGCGGATTTTACCTACTTGAATCTGGGACATATTAGTGAACCGTTTCTGGCCCCGTGCCGGGAATGATTTATTAATATGGCGTGCAAAAGTCAACACCTGACCGAATAGTCCGGTCACTGTAACACTATGTACCAACGGCTCTGACCATTGCTGATTCCTCTACTGATCGGACCATATGGTCACCTGACCAGACTGTCCAGTCCATTTCTCTCTCCAGTCCAAAACATTTTAGCGTTGGTTTCCTCTCTGCCCTATGCAAGCCTTACTGACTAGACCATCCGGTCAGCAGATCGGACTGTCCAGTCTGTATTGACTATGGCGCAGATAGATCCTCGCTGAGTCACTGTAGCCTCTGGACAAAACCTCTGAGTTACCATACAGTCCGTTCACCACTGACCCATCTATCCGGTCACTTCATCCTGAAGCTGAAACTCCTCATCCTCGCTTGACTTCATTTCCCAGCTTCTCCGAACAGCTCCTTGGTTTCTCCACTGTCAACTAGTGCCTGTGGATTTGACCGAGCACCTTGCACATCACCGACTAGACATGACCTAAGAGAATGACCTAGACCCCTTGATAGTCCGGTTTTTACTATGGACTCAAAGCCCTAACAAATAGGCAAGTGTACCCAACACTTGCTCCATAGCTTGTCCTCAGCCCTGATGCATCTTCATCAACCTTGGACTCCATCAAGTTCACAAGCCTCCATGCTTGTGGTCATTGTCATCAATCGCCAAGGCAAACCATCATCCATATGATTTGTAATAGGGTTTAGAGATGATTCCTGCATAGACAATACACGTGTAGATATTAGCCCACAATTTCATAGTTGTCATCTATCACCAAAATATTCTACCTTGGGGATCCAATCATCAATGGTCATTGAAGCTTACATGGATACAT